>OY756251.1:15571399-20571399 GCA_963576845.1 Megachile leachella
TAAATTACCAAAGTAACATATCATCATAGCTCCATATTATGATAAAATAACTTCATATCTAACTAACCCAATCTTCACACTGAATCCTCTAAATGAATCCTATATAAATATCCTAATAATCATCAATCAATCTATAAAATAAATTGCAGCCAATAATTTTCAGGAAGCAGCAAAGTGCAGAAAATCTCGTCAGACTTTGACGACCTGAAGAGCTACATAGCCCTGGCTGACCACTATTTCCAGAAGAAGGGCAAGGGCCAACGAGAGGCGATTCGAAGCGGAAAGAGGGTGCTAATGGGCAAGCTCGAGGCAGAAGAGCAGCATGTGTCTCTGAATTGCTCGTCGCTGGGTGAAACGTTGTGGCCACTAGCACGTGGTCATTAGCACGGATGGTTGAAGCGAAATCTATGATCGTTTTGGCTCGGTTACGAGCTTATTTAATAATCAGCTGCAAAGACTACTTTCACACGATCGATAATTGTGCAAATAAAATCAGGTTCATTGATGTAATCGAATATCAGTGATGCTTCAAGTAGTAATCTCAGAAATAAGTCAGACATGAAAGTGCAATAGAATGTGTGAAGCTCCTGATCACAAATTGAATCTTTCGATCATGAAATTAATTTTGTTGTATAGTCAACGATCTTGTGATTAATAATGTTAATAATAACGGGCCACGCGATGGAATTCTACGCGATGGAATTCTAAGGTATGGAATTCTACGCAATGGAATTCTAAGGTATGGAATTCCACGCGATGGAATACCACGCGATGGAATTCTACGCGATGGAATTCTAAGCGATGGAATTCTAAGCGATGGAATTCCACGCGATGGAATTCTAAGCAATGGAATTCCACGCAATGGAATTCTACGCAATGGAATACCACGCGATGGAATTCTACGCGATGGAATTCTAAGCGATGGAATTCCACGCGATGGAATACCACGCGATGGAATTCTACGCGATGGAATTCTAAGCGATGGAATTCCACGCGATGGAATTCTAAGCAATGGAATTCCACGCAATGGAATTCTACGCAATGGAATTCTACGCAATGGAATACCACGTGATGGAATTCTACGCGATGGAATTCTAAGCGATGGAATTGTGTTAATTCAAAAAATTACATACAATTATTTTGAGTAAGATAATTGAAATATTTATAAAGTGTTAACGAAGTGTGGAAGATATAATTGATGACAACTGTTAACGATTTGAATGAAGAAGAACGTACAATAATTTCCACGTGTGATAACAAAATTTATTGTCGTTTAGGGGCACAAATACTTCGACAACGGTTTTCAGCTGGCAACGCGAGGAAAGAATGGAAAAATTTGCCGCATCTTTCACACTGACCCGTATATCCGAAAGCGTTTTACACCGTCAGATATAGAGAGAATAAATGCGATCCGGTACGTGTCGTATCGCGATCCAGCCGAGTTTTTCGTAAAAATTTCACTGTGAAACGCTTATCGTCCAGCAGTTCGTGGATGTTCCAAATTGCCAGTCGTTTCTAGCCGCGCGACAAAGCGACCGGTCGCTTAACATTCTCCACCTACCCTTTTAAGAAAAGCTTCTTCGCTTCTGGCCTCCTTGTTGGCAGCGTACCAAATATTATTAATTTATTCGGTATTTCGTTCGGTGTTATTTTTGCTTCGAAGGATCTTCAATTTGATGGAATTCAAATTGAGATGAGTGCAGTAGAAGACAAGATTTGGTGTGGTCGAAGTTAAAGGGATGGAATTCGATAATTAGTTAATTTGGTAAAATTTAGGGTGAATGCGATGGAATTTCATGAGGTGGAATTCCAAGAGTTGAAGTGCGATGTAATTAGAAGTCTTTGAGATAGAGTTTCAAGCGTTGGAATTCGACACGAAGGAATTCCATGCTTTGGAATTCGGTCTGATGGAATTCCATACGTTAGAATTTTAAGCGATAGAATTCCATACGTTAGAATTCTAAGCGACAGAATTCCAAGCGATGGAATTCTACGCAATGGAATTCTACGCAATGGAATACCACGCGATGGAATTCTAAGCGATGGAATTCCACGCGATGGAATTCTACGCAATGGAATACCACGCGACGGAATACTACGCGATGGAATTCCACGCGATGGAATTCTACGCGATGGAATTCTAAGCGATGGAATTCCACGCGATGGAATTCTACGCGATGGAATTCTAAGCGATGGAATTCCACGCGATGGAATTCTACGCAATGGAATACCACGCGACGGAATACTACGCGATGGAGTGCTACGCGCTGGAATTCCACGCGATGGAATTCTACGTGATGGAGTGCCACGCGCTGGGATTCTACGCACTGGAATTCCATGCGACAGAATTCTATGCGATGGAATTCCACGCGATGGAGTGCTACCGGCTGGAATTCCACGCACTGAAATTCCACACGATGGAATTCGTCGTGACAGAATTCCTTGTGATGAAATTCCACATAAAAGAAAGCTCCACACGCATGAATTCTCCGGAAACAAAATTACACAAGATGGAATTCCACAAAAGAAAATTCAGCAAAATGGAATTCCACGCACTACGATACTCACAGTACATAATTTTGCATGTTAGCCTTCAACACACAACTCGATAACGCATTATTGCGTTAATATGATTGATATTAATTCGATCGTTCCGTTTAAATAAAAGGCCTAGTCGTTTCTCAGCTAACCACGTTTCGTCGGTTAAATCGAATTCGTCAGAAACCGTTCGCCCCGGCAAAACCTGATTATCGTGACCGATGATTTATAACGTTAAATGAACGTCCAGAAATACATATTCAATTGGACGAAGGTACGTCGAAAACGCAGGACATTTTAGCCAACTGTGGTGTTCGACGAATATCGAATTCGATAAGTGTTTATGACGCGTGATAACATTCACTACGTTCCGGCAATATTAAGCCGCAGCCGATAAATTAATCCTCGCGTTTACACGGACATTTTACCTTGCTCGAAATATTACGCGTTTAAAACAGAACGATCTACGGTTATGTGTGCACGTATATATATGTATATATATTTATTTATTTTTTGCATATTATTATTCCCCACTTTTCATCTAGATTAATACGATGAAAATGCGGAGGGCGTTCGTTGGGATATCTTTGAATATTCACGAGCACGAGCCTCGTTGTTGTCTCCTATTCGGATCGTTGGAAATGCGGACAGAGGGAAACGACAGGTAACGAGTTGCACGAGTGCAAATGGAAAAGTGGAAACATACAGGTAATTTTAATGTGAATAGTTTGTGAAAAATTATCAGTCAAGACCGTATTCTTCATTGAAGAATAAGTTTGCGTGCTTCATATTAATTTATATTTCATGTGTTGGAATTTCAAATGATGGAACTCCACGCTGTGGAGTACTACGTGTTGGAATTCCAACCGGTAGAATTCCAAGCGGTGGAATTCCAAGCGTTCGAACTCCAAGCGATGGAATTCCAAGCGATGGAACTCCAAGCGATGGAATTCCAAGCGAAGAAATCCCAAGCGGTGATATTCCAAGCGATGGAATTCCAAGCGAAGAAATTCCAAGCGGTGGAATTCCAACCGATAGAATTCCAAGCGGTGGAATTCCAAGCGTTCGAACTCCAAGCGATGGAATTCCAAGCGATGGAACTCCAAGCGATGGAATTCCAAGCGATGGAACTCCAAGCGATGGAATTCCAGGCGACGGAACTCCAAGCGATAGAATTCCAAGCGAAGAAATTCCAAGCGGTGGAATTCCAAGCCATGGAATTCCAAGCGGTGAAATTCCAAGCGATGGAATTCCAGGCGACGGAACTCCAAGCGATAGAATTCCAAGCGGTGGAATTCCAAGCCATGGAATTCCAAGCGGTGAAATTCCAAGCGATGGAATTCCAAGCGAAGAAATTCCAAGCGGTGGAATTCCAAGCGTTCGAACTCCAAGCGATGGAATTCCAAGCGATGGAACTCCAAGCGATGGAATTCCAAGCGATGGTATTCCAAGCGATGGAATTCCAAGCGATGAAATTCCAAGCGGTGGAATTCGAAGCGACGGCATTCCAAGCAATGGATTTCCAAGCGGTGGAATTCTAAGCGTTGGAACTCCAAGCGATGGAATTCCTCACTATGGAACACTACGTGTTGGAATTCCACGCTATGAAATACTACGTCTTGCAATTCCACGTGACAAAGTTCCCTACAACGATGACCCTCATATGATAACACATGTGTCACCCAAAAGTGAGGTCACGTGTATAATATATGTAATTAAGAGAACCATTTACCAAACTAATCTCGTATGCAAGAACGATAAAAAAGACCTCTTATTTACGGTAATAAAGCATTTTTAAATTCGTGATTTTTCAAACATTTTTAAAAAGGTATGAAATTATAAATGAAACGGTTGAACAAAAGCAATTCATGCATTGTTAACACGCTATTGTACTCGTTTTGGGTTTTCTATATTATTTCAACGGAATGGATAAAAGTAATGAAATAAAATTGTCGATAAAACACGAATGACAATGTTCAATGTTGAAAATGTACTTTCAATACGTCATTCGGTTTTCCATACGAGAGAACCTAAGCGATATTAATTGAAAATAAAAAGCACGGAAAGTCACAAAGACATTTTTAATAATCGAAAAGTGATGGTCGAAGAGAACCGATCGATGGACAGTGTTCTCCTGTTAAGCAGTTTAATTTTATTCGGCTGTAAACGGGAGTAATTAAAAGCACGGCATTTAATTTAGCCGATATAGTACCGTTACAGTGTCGATCGTACGGATCGATAGGAGAGATGCTTGAAACCGACACCTTCATGACTCGAGCACGTAATAACGCCTTAATTACCGATGCTGTTAGAAAGCAACCAATCGTAGCACTAATTATGAACTACCGACGTCTTACTAGGGAACTTCTACTTCTAGGAAAATACCTTATCAAAAGCATTTTAATTATAAGTTATCGAAGGAAACAAGCTCCGGGTAACAAGAAAACTGACACGATTTTCGAAACCGTAATATAATTCAAACTTTGCACGATTATATTAGACTTTCAAAGTTATAATTTTACGTGTCGCTGAAATAAATATTAAGCGATGATTTTGCACGATTATATTACACTATGAAAGTAATTTTGAAAAAATTAAGGAGGTTGAATCTAGTTGTTTGAGAAATATATATTAAGTGGTGAGTTTGCACGATTACGACGATTATGAATTTCAAATGACAAGAGTTCTTTCGCGAGGGAATTCTACGCTTTAAAATATGATATGATATGATGAAGCGGTAGAGTTCAACGCGATGGAATTCCACATTTTGGAATTCCACGATTTGAAATTAAGTACGACGGAATTCCACGTACTGGAATTTCAAACGATGGAATTCCACGCTATGGAACACTATGCGTTGGAATTCCACGCTATGGAATTCTACGCTATGGAGTAGTACGCGTTGGAATTCCACGCTATGGAATACTACGCGTTGGAATTCCAAGCGATGGAATTCCACGCAAGGGAATACTACGCGTTGGAATTCCAAGCGATGGAATTCCAAGCGATGGAACTCCAAGCGATGGTATTCCAAGCGATGGAACCCCAAGCGATGGAATTCCAAGCGATGGAACTCCAAGCGATGGAACTCCAAGCGATGGAATTCCAAGCGATGGAACCCCAAGCGATGGAATTCCAAGCGATGGAATTCCAAGCGATGGAACCCCAGCGATGGAATTCCACGCTATGGAATACTACGCGGTGGAATTCCACGTGACAGAACTCCACGATTTGAAATTCGACGTAATAAATAGACCCGAAAAAAAATCGAAATGAAAATTCATACTC
The DNA here is from genome assembly GCA_963576845.1 of Megachile leachella. Lineage (NCBI taxonomy): Eukaryota > Metazoa > Arthropoda > Insecta > Hymenoptera > Megachilidae > Megachile > Megachile leachella. The sequence goes on from OY756251.1 coordinate 15,577,226, forward strand.
CAATCTCCGCAATCCCAAAAAGTAAAAAATAAAACACATTGAAGACGAATTCCCGTTGCAACATAGCAACAACAATGATCCGAGAAATCATGTAGGAGGAAGATAGCAGCATGACTGTAGGTTGCATCAGGGGTTAACAGGAAGTGCAAGGAGGCAAGTACGCAAATGCTTTAGTCCATTCGATCGAGCCTTCTCACCTCGGCTATAATCATGTTAATTAATTGGCTGCCGGTTCACCTTGCTGGCTGCGGTTCACGAAGGATACGCTGCGGTCGGTCTGTTGGTTGGCAAGCTTGTCTCTAGTTTCGGGGTGCTGCCTCGAGGACCTAACCGTTGTCCTTGCACCCGATCATCTCGCTAGCATCAGATGAAAGAGGAATTACCTGCTATTATGTCCCTTATTGAACCCTAATTTTCTACGCCAAATCGGTTCAACCTATTGTACAATTTTCAATAATATTTCACAATGAACTTATTCATTTCTATTAGGTATATTTTAGAGTAGCTGTAATATTTTCAAAGTAGCTATATTTGATGATACTCTGCGTCATTTAATATATGGATGACGTCTTCAGCTTGACATGGTTATACTTTGACTTCAATTTGAGGAGGTTGAAATCTGACTTCAACTTGATGAGGTTCAAATCTAACTTCAATTTGAGGAGGTTGAAATCTGACTTCAGTTAGGTAAGGTTCAAATCTAACTTCAATTTGAGGAGGTTGAAATCTGACTTCAGTTAAGTGAGGTTCAAGTCTGACTTCAATTCGATGAGGTTCAAATCTGACTTCAATTTGGTGAGGTTCAAATCTAACTTCAATTTGAGGAGGTTGAAATCTGACTTCAATTCGATGAGGTTCAAATCTAACTTCAATTCGATGAGGTTCAAATCTGACTCCAACTTGATGAGGTTAAACTGTGGCTTTAACTTGAGGAAGTTAAAATGTGACTTCAATTTGATAGGACTCAAATTAGACTTTCACTGGATGAATCTATTGTCTTTCATTGATACTTTCCGAACAAGTGTCATAATAATTCTAGAACCCATGTGCTAAGCATGTCTTAATTTATATGATCATTTTTTATACACTTCTTAAAGACATATAGTGTTTTCTCTTTTCAAACATATTTCTTGTACTTCATCTTCTGTGTGCTTCAAGTATACCTAGCCGAAAGATTGTCGACGTCCACGTTTCAAACATTATCCCAAAATTCGTCAAGGATCGATGTTCAGTCGATGAAAGAGAATAATTGAAACAGAAAAATTGATTATCATTCCCACTAGTTCACGAAAGAAAGTACACTCGCTATCTTGCAGCTTTTCAATTGAACTCGTTTCCTCTTCCATCCGTCTCCAGATCCGATAAAAAGTTTCCCGGAAGTAACGTCCGTTCAGCAGGCCCCGCCCCTTATTTTTAACTTTCCAACACACTTACGTCGATCTCTCGGAAGTTTGTTCGAGTATTTCCAGGCGATGCAACGGAATAGAAAAAGCGTAAGCGCGAATCGTATGTCACACGTCATCGAGGACGGTGTTTTTGCCGTTCGAATCGTCGTGAAGGAAACCACGTGACAGTAGAGCGTGCGCAGGAGCACGTAGCGAAGCTCCAGTTTCGTTTCGGTCTGGGTGTCGTATAGTTCAAAGCATCCACGGACGTGTTAAATCAATACCTCTATCGCCAATGGAACTGGACACTGACAACGGTTATTGGACACCATCGTTATTTTTGGATAAACAATGTTACGAATGCTACTGAACAACTTGCTTTCACTTTCAATTATTGGTGATCTTTTTTATTGGGATTTGAATTGTTTAAGGTCAAGGATTTGTGAGATTGTTTGTAGGATTTCGTGAGAAATCATGTAAAGGCGCTTTAGTCAAAACGGCAATATAACGCGAGTCTACTGTAATACAACAATAGTACTCCCTTTACAAATCTTTTCAAGCTAAATCATATATACATTAAGCAAAGAATGTAATATTCATAAAGAATCATCTAAATGTACCTTAGTGCAAACGGCAATATAACTCGAGTCTACTGTAGTACAGTAATAATACTCCCATCACAAATCTTCTCAAGCTAAATCATATATAAATTAAGCACAGAATGTAACTTTCATAAAAAAATCATTTAAATCTACTTTTGTGCAAACGGCAATATAACGCGAGTCTACTGTAATACAATAATAGTACTCCCTTTACAAATCTTTTCAAGCTAAATCATATATACATTAAGCAAAGAATGTAACGTTCATAAAAAATCATTTAAATATACCCTAATACAAACGGCAATATAACGCGAGTCTACTGTAATACAACAATAGTACTCCCATTACAAATCTTTTCAAGCTAAATCATATATAAATTAAGCAAAGAATGTAACGTTTATAAAAAATCACCTAAATCTGCCTTGACCAAACGGCAATATAATGAGAGTCCTTCAAACTTAAAAATTGACATTACCAGCATACCAAACTTCCATAAAATATTTTATAATCAAAAACAGAATATATCTAAATCGTTTAATCACGATAAATCGTCTCGATCCAGCAAACGTTTTAATTAATACCCTCTGCACGATTAATTTTCAATTAGACACGTTGCGTACAGGAAATATTTGAATAAATTATTCGACGCGTAACAGTTATATTAACTGAACGAGACTGATCGAAAAGCACGCTGACACAGTCGTTTTGAATCTTTCTGTAGAATTTTACGATAAAATCCTTTGAACGCTTTGTAGGATGAAGAGAATCGATTTCCGGATAAGACACGATCGTCCGGCTGCTGAATGACTCTTGATAGAAGGCCACGGTTTAACGTATAACGAAAGGCAACCGCGAATTTATCTCATTTTCAGAGAAACCTCGTTTTACGGATAATTCGACCGTATGAAAGTTACTCGAAAATTTCTGAAGGCTTAAATTTTACGTTATCGTATTTCAAAGTATCATTCTACGAGTTCAGCTTTTTGGTACGGCTAATTAATATTGAAATCGTTCCTTGATCAATGCATATGTAATTGTTACATTTATTAGTCGCATATGTAAATATTTGCTATCATTTTCATTTACAAATATTATGAGCAGCATCATTTACAAATGTTATATTTGCTGTCATTAGCATTTACAAATATTATGCTCGACATCATTTACAAATATTATATTTGCTGTCATTTACATTTACAAATATACTAAGCGTTATTAACAAGCATATTTACAAATACATCCACTATCATTAACGTTCATTAATATTATATTTATTATGAGACAATCTGATTTAGCAATGTTCCTCTGTAATCACAATCTGCATGTAAATTTCTTTTTCACAGATACTCAAAAATTTTCCAAATTCAATTTTGGTGAAGAAGAAACTAAATATTAAAAAATGTTATGTATATTTTTTATTCCTCAAAATCATCCCCTATCAGTTATAAATTAATACATAATTCATGAAATCAATGAAATTGCTGCATGCAGCTAATAACAAAAATGACAGTAACGGAACAGATTTAGAACGGAAATCCGCATTTTTGCAGGGTGTATACATGATTGACAAGCGACGCTATCGTTTTCACCTCTTTTCCCGGGTAAATAGAATATAGCGAACCGTGTGCATTCAGAAAACGCGATCCGGTGAAAGGGTGTATTCGTCGCAAAAGGAGGGTCGATACGAAACTGATAAAAGGGGTGAAAACACATAATGGGATGCGTCGTGGAAGCAAGTCGATATTTCGAACCGTGTTTCTTCGAACGTACACGAATTCGTGATGCAAGAAGAGCCTTCGAGAACAACGACAGAAATTGCTTCGTTAACTCCCAACGAGTATTTCCATAAAAATATAATTTCGATTATAAAATGTATAATATGAAGCTTATTAAAATCACAAAAATACCATCTATAAAAAATAGAAAAAAATCGTGAGTTACAAATAAAAATTATTCAAAGAATTTTTTAATTAAATATTACACATTTTGGTTGAGAAAGTTAACACGCAATGTACAGCATAGTGTATTTATTTAATTTGTATTCGTTATGCTACTCAAAGTATAGAATAAATCAATTCTTATACCTTGAAAATGCTAAATAATAATTATTAAAAATGTTAAACCTTCAACAAATAAAATAAAATAAAATTTGTTAAAGAAAAGAAGAAAAGAGTGCAAGCCGATTAGGGATAAGAAAATCAAGTACCACAGCAAGTTAAAAAGAAAAACGCGATCGTCCATTGATAAAGCAGGGAGAATCGATACTGGAGGGCGTCGTCGAGCGACCAATTACGCTTCCGGAAGGGCAAACACGGCGGAAGGGAAGGAAAAAAGTAGAGAAACGGAAACGCTTGTTTCCATTAAACAAGTATTCACCGAGTACAACCGAAGTAAATCCTTAATTCGTTTCAACGCCACCGGCAGCCGTTTTCAGCGAAGGGAAAAACGTTGGAAAAACGGAAACGTGGCTCGTTAACGCGAGGAAACTCCAGCCGGAAATCGGACGTTTAATTTGATTAATCGTCCGGAGAGTCTCGAAGCAAGCAGGTGCTACAACAGCTTCCGGTACGCCAAGAATATTCTTCGGGAGAAACAGGAGCGAGGGAGCGTTTAATTAAATTAACGTTAGCTGCCGCGAGTCCTCGCTTACAATTACACGCTCCAACAGGGGAGCGGCTAATCGTTGGACCCGCCGCGTTCAATTTGCGAACGAACACCATGGAAATGGAGAAAGACTGCCGTTACTACTTCTGGAAGACCGATCCTCCTATTTAACGCTTAGGGAAGTCGACAGATTTTCATCGACTGCGAAAAACTACCCTCTCATCCACCTTCCAATTATCTCTCGATAGACTTTTCATATTATTCAATATTTAGGATATTTGATACAATGAACGATGAAGAGAAAATTATGTACATTTAAAAAATCAAAGAGAGTAGCATCAGTCATATGGGGTGTAATTAACCCTCTAATTGTAGCTCACATATAGAAATGTTTAGATGTTGATAAAAAATAATATTTCGGTCTAAAACATTTTAGAGTCGACATGACTCTTTTTGCATTGTGTAATTTAATAAAATAAATGAGTTTATGGTAACTTTATAAGAAGTTGATGTCCTTTATACTTGTGCTTTTGTACTCGATGTGCTTTTGTTACTCAAAATTATATCAGAAATATTATTATAATAATGTCTACCATAATTGGCAAAAATTAAGAATATTTTAAGCTACATTCCTTTGAGAAACATAATATGAATATATTTATCTAGAATAAAAATTGATCTCCTAGAAATTAACCTACTCTTCCAAATTGAATATAATTTTTTCCATAAAAAAATGAGAGAATAAAAAATATAGAAAGTCCATGCAAAAGCAGTGGTTATCGGGGTTAATCGACTATCAACCCCAGCTGTACGAAGCAAAGAACGATAAACATCGATAAGAGCGAAAGAGGAGAATGAAATATTATTACGTCATAACGACAAGGTGTATCTCAATCGCAATTGTTCACGGTGAGTTGAATTGGAATTGAAGATAGGGGTTGAATCGAGTTGATGAATTTCTCAGGTGAAGCTACTGCTTCTGACAGTGACGAGAGAGGAGTTTCCAAACGAAGCTTTGTAGATAAAGACGAGTTTGTTGCCTTGTGTTTGAAAGATGTTTCTGGGGCTATAGAGATTTTGCGTTTGACTGATAGAGATGTTTAATCAATTGTAAACTCCCCTGAGTTACATATTTTATGGTATTTTAAGTTGGATTAAATGCGACGTAGGGTTGCAGGTGGGTCGAGTGGAGAGATTGTTAGGGGAGAAGTTATTTGCAAAGAGTGGGAAGGAAGAGGAGTCTAAGAAGTATTTAGGGAAAGTCTAGTATTTAAGAAGAGTAACTGGTGACAATCTGGGATGCAGAAAGTGTTCAGAATGCATCTAGAAAAATCCTGGTGATGTTCCAAGTAAAATCGAGAAGAGTATAATTTAAATCAACTGAAATTAACTAAAATGTAAATTCTAGCGATGGGTATAAACCTCTCAAAAAACAAATAAGGATTTTATTTCAACTAAACCTAATTACTCCTATTTCTTATGCATCACCTTCACCCCTATTAAGTACCCACCTAAACATCCCTATAAAAACGATACATTACACAAAAATTTTCCAACATAAATAATTCTAATATTTAGAATAACCAGTCAACCAGATTATCAGTTCTTCCAGTTAACTAAGGGTTAATTCCACGAACGAAGTCTCGAAATTTAGGGCCACGAAGAAAGTTTATTAACGACGATCCCGTTCCAGTTTCGGTAAAAATTGAACCGGTGCCATTTCCCTCGCCACCGCCTTCGCGAAAGCTTATTTTCTTTCGTGGTGTTTCATCGCGGGCTACAGGCGGACAACTTTGCATCCACGAGAGCTTTTTCCAGGGATTTGCCTCGCGACGGATTCTCCGAAGCTTTTTCGCCTCGTTCCACGCCGACGACTTCATTTTCCCGGATTCGAGAACAGAGCCTCGCCGATTCCACGCAATTACGCGGAATTTCTCGCCGGTGTTCGTAACAGGATAGTACGGGAACGCGAAGAAGTTAATTGACCCTTCGTCTTGAGTGCATTTGCAAACACGAAAATCGCTGGCTGGATTGAAATGTTATGAGATCAACGTGTGTATTAACTTACAATTTTATGGACACAACTGGATTATTATTACAATGTGAAGAAAATTACAGTGATCAACACACTTTGGTACTTGATTATACAGATCATTAAAATTGAACCCAAAATTTGCAGTGAAAATACGAGACAGGTCCATCATATTGAAACTGTACCGTCACGAGTGTGGTATTGTAGTCAAGGGCTTAAATAAATAAATAAGAGAAATGTAACAACTGGTACCGGGTAAAAAAATACTTATTCGAAGCGATGGCATTCCAAGCGATGGAATTCCACGCTATGGAATACCAAGCGGTGGAATTTTAAGCGATGGAATTCCAAGCGATGGAATTCCAAGCGATCGAATTCCAAGCGATGGAATTCCAAGCGATGGAATTCCAAGCGATGGAATTCCAAGCGATGGAACTCCAAGCGATGGAATTCTAAGCGATCGAATTCCAAGCGATCGAATTCCAAGCGATGGAATTCCAAGCGATGAAATTCCAAGCGGTGGAATTCGAAGCGATGGCATTCCAAGCGATGGAATTCCACGCTATGGAATACCAAGCGGTGGAATTTTAAGCGATGGAATTCCAAGCGATGCAACTCCAAGCGATGGAATTCCAAGCGATCGAATTCCAAGCGATGGAATTCCAAGCGATGGAACTCCAAGCGATGGAATTCTAAGCGATCGAATTCCAAGCGATCGAATTCCAAGCGATGGAATTCCAAGCGATGAAATTCCAAGCGGTGGAATTCGAAGCGATGGCATTCCAAGCGATGGAATTCCACGCTATGGAATACCAAGCGGTGGAATTTTAAGCGATGGAATTCCAAGCGATCGTATTCCAAGCGATGGAATTCCAAGCGATGGAACTCCAAGCGATGAAATTCCAAGCGGTGAAATTCGAAGCGATGGCACTCCAAGCGATGGAATTCTAAGCCATGGAACTCCAAGCGATGGAATTCCAAGCGATGGAATTCCAAGCGATGCGGATTACAAGAACCGCGGTACGATATCGACTTTATTGCAGGCAATCGATTGTTTTGATGCACAATGGTAATGAGGGGTAGTTTGAAACAACTCCCGTTAAATATGCCCTGACTGAATCACAACGTATATAATCGCATTTATATCCAATAGTTATATTTACAGATATATCGTATTATCGTTGCTATCTCAATCGTGTCGACTAACATAATCACAGCCAACTCGCCTCAAGTATGTACGTGTATATGTATGTATATTAATGTATCGGTAAACAAGTAGGTACAACGATCGACTAAATTGCCATGGGGGAAGAACACATCATTCTTCGTTCGAATTCATCATAAATCACCCTTGAAAGTAGACTAGAACATTTCTTGATAAATTGCAGCTTTCGGCATCTCAAACTTTGGGGCGCATTTTGCAACCCTTACTGACGGTAATTTGAGGAAATCATTTTATGATTATTTTCGATGAAAATCAAATATAAGTAGGCTAAATGAAATTTACAGATCTTGATAACAATTAACATAGATTAGCAAATATTGGCAATTTCAGAATGTTACCTCTGAGAGATGTGTTCATTTATAAAGATATGTGATGTTCATATATGTGATGTGTTTATGATACATTCACATGCTGTTATCAATTAACTTTTACCGGTACATAATTAAAAATATTTTCAATTATAAATTGCCGCCATATAATGATTCGATATTCGAGGACCGATAATTATTTCAGTCAACGAACCAGAGCTAAAATGTCCAGCTAGATTAATTATGATTCATAGTGAATATTGATCTTGTGACGATAATTACTTGTTACATCGAAACGTTCTGCACCACTATTTTCATCGAACAATTCCTTCGGGTCAATATTTGCCACGATTTCGTTACTTCTCGATTCCTTCAGAGTTTACAATCACAACTTTTTCTTCCGGGAAGATTGAAAGGAGTGAAAAAACTTGTCAGACTTCGTAAGAAAAGGAAAAGTACATAATCGTGAGCTACTTATTATTTGAGCTTATACTCGTCATACTTCGGCAAAGTTAATTATCACTCTTTCACGGACAGAGAAAAAGAAAAGGGAAAGAATTGCAATTGCTGGCTGAAGCTTTGCTGGGGAAATTGTAGAGCAATCAGATGGAATTATACTTTCTGTTTGTACCCAGAGTAAATGGGGTAAATGAGAAATTATGGTGTTTGGAGTATTTGTTTATTGCACTATCTGAGTTTGTAACATTTTCTGTACCGTCATAAGTGTGGTATTGTAGTCAAAGGATTAAATAAATAAATAAGAGAAATGTAACAACTGGTACCACGTAAAAAAATACTTATTCGAAGCGATGGCATTCCAAGCGATGGAATTCCAAGCGATAGAATTCCAAGCGATGGAATTCCAAACGATGGAATTCCAAACGATGGAATTCCAAGCGATGAAATTCCAAGCGATGAAATTCCAAGCGATGAAATTCCAAGCGATGGAACTCCAAGCGATGGAATTCCAAGCGGTGGAATTCCAAGCGATCGAATTTCAAGCGGTGGAATTCCAAGCGATGGAACTCCAAGCGATGGAATTCCAAGCGATCGAATTCCAAGCGATGGAATTCCAAGCGATCGAATTCCAAGCGGTGGAACTCCAAGCGATGGAATTCCAAGCGATGGAACTCCAAGCGATGGAATACTAAGCGGTGGAATTGTAAGCGATGGAATTCCAAGCGATGGCACTCCAAGCGATGGAATTCCCAGCGATGGAACTCCAAGCGATGGAATTCCAAGCGATCGAATTCCAAGCAATGGAACTCCAAGCGATGGAATTCCAAGCGATTAGATTCCAAGCGATCGAATTCCAAGCGTTGGAATTCCAAGCGATGGAACTCCAAGCGATGGAATACCAAGCGGTGGAATTGTAAGCGATGGAATTCCAAGCGATGGCACTCCAAGCGATGGAATTCCAAGCGATGGAACTCTAAGCGATGGAATTCCAAGCGATCGAATTCCAAGCGGTGGAATTCCAAGCGATGGAACTCGAAGCGATGGAATTCCAAGTGGTGGAATTCGAAGCGACCTTAATTTTTGTTAAGGTTCTAAATTTGACAAGATTGTAAATTTACACAATTTTAGAAATTTCTAATTTGTCCTAATTTCTAGTTGTTCTCGGTTTCTGAATTTAAAAAATTTCTAATTTTCACCAAATTCTGAATTTTAGAAATTTCTGACTTTCCCCAATTTCAATTAAATTCCACAAATTTCTAATTTCTTCCAATTTCAGAATTTTTCCATTTTTCTAGCATCTCAATTTCCAAAATTTCAATGTCTCCCAAAGTCTACAATTTCCTAAATTTCTGCCTGCATTCAAAAATTTCCAAGCTTCGTAAAATGCTAAACATCTCAAATTCCAAATTACCCAAATTTCCAAGCTCCCCAAATTCCACGTTGCATCGAAATACCCGCGAGATCCGTACAGTAAATACCCGCGCAGTAAATCCCATAGGTAGACTCGCCATTCCTCACAGGAAAATCGAAAGGTCTGTCAGCCATAATTCGGCAAATAGTTACACGTTAAACGTAAAAGGGAATATAAAAGTACGAAGTCTGTTCCCGGTAACCGTAAAACTTGTGCGTTGGTATAGGTACAAGCAACGAGGACAAAAGATCACGGGGGAAAAAGGTAAGAGAAAGAAGCAAAGAGAAAAGAGGGTTTCAATCTATAAATATAAACCATCGGGCCAATTCCAGCTGCTCTCCGTTCCCTTTATTGGATGCCGATAGTAGCTGCGAATCCTCTCCGCACGGTTTCCCCTTTGGACTCCTTTTTACTTCCGTCGTGTCCCGACTCTGTTATCATTTTCCAGGATCCGCTGGATGCCTTTTTCCCTCGGAACTTTCCTCCTACGCGACCCCTTGTGTTCCGACCCCTTTTACCCCCGCCGATTTCGTGAGCTCTTCCTTTTTTTCTGGCCGACTCGTGTTCCACGATCATTTCGGGGTAGTAACTTTTGAAATACGTGGAAAGTTCGAGGATCAATTACGTAGGACGAGGTCGACTGAGTTTCCTGCTGGATGCTAATCATTGTTGGGGGATGAACACGGACTACCAGTTTGCTTCTACCTAAGGGTTGCTCGTTGCGAGTCGCTAGAAGTTACCGAGCTGTAATTGGTTTTTGGGTTCGGAACGGTGGCTGTTTCGAAGACTACTTTGCTACATTTTTGCGCCAAGAATCGTTGATAGAATTTCATTTCAACGGTGGAAGTCGGTGGAGGTGTTTGTGAGGTTATTTATGGTGAGAGATTTTTAAGTGCGAGGTCAAGATTTTATGTTTGAAAAATTTCAAACCACAAACATTACATTTGAAAATTTCGAGTGGTTCATCTTTCAGAAAATGAGAAAATAAAGTTGTCAGAATTATCTATAAATAGATCACCGGTAATAAAAGTGAATATTCATCCGCTTCCAATTGAGCAAATCTAATAAAGTAGAGCGTCTGGATCTAATTCGTTCGAAAGAAGGCAAATTGTTCGATTGAGGTATTAAACTGTTATCTTGTGATTCTTTCTCCTTTACCTTACGGTTCATAGTAGCGCAATATTCCACGCCTGGTTTCATATTGGTCCGTACAATATAGCGGGACCGTGCTTTCAACCGACGGTGTATTTCTTTTACCCGGACTACTTTTTCCCTTTTCATTTTTCCACTTTCCTCTTCTCTTCCGCTTTCATTATCCTTTCATTGGATGTTCGATACCCTCCCACGCTCGGACCAAGTGATGGACACTTAATTCTTTCCGTTATTTGTTTTCGAGGGTCCTCGTACCGGCTACGAAAACCTCGAGATATTGGAACTCCTTGGAAATCACGGAAAGATGAGCATTGGGACGTTAAATTCATATTGAATTTCCGGGAACTTATAAATTTTATGTTACATCATCATTGAATTGCACCCTTAAAATTCACTTGATTGTTACTTTGAAAATAATTTGAGAACCTTTGCTGATCTGAATCTTAAAGTACTGCAGAAACTTCTTTCTTTCCTTATCAATTTTTTACTCTGTTGATTTAATGACATGTATATGTTCATACATGACTACATATGTGCATACACAAACTAACTATGCATGTACATATACATATGTAACTGCACATACGCATACACAAACTAACTATGTATGTACATATACATATGCGACTATATATATGTATACACATACCTGGCTATGAATGTACATATACATATGTGACTGCACATATGCATACACATACTTAACCAAGTAAGTACTTATACATACTTGACTGGACATGTGCATAATCATTCTTTACTATACATGAATACTTACATACGTGACTGCACATATGCATACACATACTTAATCATGTATGTACGTATACATACTTCACTGGACATGTGCATAAACATTCTTTATAATGCATGTATAAATACATATGTGACTACACATATGCATACACATACTTAACCATATGTGTACATATACATACTCACCTCCACATGTGGGTATACATTCTTTGCTATACATGTACACATACATATGTGACTGCACATATACATACACATACCTGGCTATGAATGTGCATATACATACATGACACTACATATGCATTCACATGTTTAGCTATATATGTACATGTACGTACTTGGACATACATGTACATATACATGTGCATACTTCAATGTGCATATACATGTGCATACTTCAATGTGCATATACATATACATACTTCAATGTACATATACATGTGCATACTTCAATGTGCATATACATATACATACTTCAATGTGCATATACATGTGCATACTTCAATGTGCATATACATATACAAACTGGACTGTACATATACATATACATGAATTCTCTTTTAGAAATACACTTGATTAAAATGATTTTAAACATTGAATTTAAAATGTGATCAGCAAAATCATTACTTGCTACGAACCTCCGTCTCGCATCCAGTATCAGTTACCGTTTATTCTACCCAGTATCCTCGATTTCCCAACCCTCGATTCAGCGCCGTTCGCGACACATCCCCGGTACATCTATCTCTGCTATCAGGGCAATAGAAGAAATAGGATGGCAGGTTGGCGTAGTATGGGCGAGTCGTGCCATCCATTCCGTTTGATCTCGCGACCGTGATATTTTTCCAGATTCCTCCCTTTCTGCTTTAGCTCCATCAACCATCCGGTTGGAACAAAAAGAAGGGACTCTCCTCGTGCGATTGTATCGCGGCGTACACGCTCCACGTCGAAAGAAACCGGCGAGAATTCCGCTTTGCAGCGAAAGCCTGCGGGAAACGCGAAAACTTCGAATAACTGGCCGGCCATGTTCGCGATGCCGGCACTCAGCGTGGAATCGTGAATGCTTGCGACTTCCGGTGTGCTGGGAAGGTTGGGTCACTAGAAAGGATTTTTTACATATTTTGCTAAATGTCGCAGGAATTTTTTTACTGTTTATTTGGTGTTGTTTGGAGACTTTATTTAAAGGTAAATGGAGAGGGAGTTAGTTATTGATGTATTGATTACAGTTGATAGTTGATGTGAGGGTTTGTAATTTATGAGAAAATGTAGTTTAAGAAAGAGTAGTTTGTTAGAAGTATTTTGTTCAGAATTGTTACATTTTAGAAATGATCTAAAATTAATTTGACTAAACTAGTAACATGATGTGCAACACATATGTGTATACATAATAACACACATGTGCATACATACATAACACATATGTTTATAATACATAACATACACGTGTATAATACATGATCAACGCATTAAAATTAATTTGATATAATAACGAGTACTAATAAAATATAACAAGTGAAGAATACTAATGTGATAAAATTAGAGACAAGAAATTGAATCCCTCATCATCTTACAATTCACCCGCATAAAATTCTATCGACTGTACCGATCGATAAAAAACCACGAAAAAATATAAAATATAAAATACGAATAAAATTGGCCAATATAATTTGTCTGGAGCAAAAAGTGAAATTCTTGCACGAAGAAATACAATAGAGACTTCCGCGACTTCTTGTTCGCACGATTCGGTAGAATTCACACACGAGTCGATAAAACCGAAGGAAATTAAGGGGAAAAGCCCGGAGGAAAATGGGCGATAAAAGAGGAGACAGTGGTAGTCGACGAGTAATTCGATTCTCGCAATAATCTCACTCGCGACAAAGAAGGGGAACGAAAAAAAAAGTCCCGGTTTGAATCCGTTCGGTGGCGGGAAACGTCGAAATCGCCTGCAGCCTTTCGATTCCAGGTGAAATTAAGGGAGCAAACGGTACAAAGAATCTCTCGTCGAATAATACAGGATATACAGAGAGAGTCGTGTCGCTATCGCAGAAATAGGAGTCGCGTCTGTGAAAGCGGAGCTTTAAAAGCTCCAACGAAACGGTGGCGCGCGATAACTGGTTCGGTGAACGCTTTTCCCGCTGGCAGCCCAGCATTTCGTTGATATCGAAAGAGAGTCAGACTCCTACGAGTTGCCCGGGGTTGATGATAAACGCGATTACAGCGAGTAAATTTTATCGACGATGGGGGAAACGTGCTCGTGACCCAGAATTTTTATCGGCTCCCGCGACGATCGTCTCTGAACGTCGTTCTTCCACTTTGTCGCCGACCCATGGAAATTCTAATGCCTTCAGAACATGAAAACTTGTATCAAATATTTTATTTTTCTACGCTTTACACAAATATTTATATACAGAATACGTTCAAACCTTTCATATCTGCGACGTTTTTCAGACAGCTATATTATGTTATTTTTCTATTGAATTTCTTGGTGAAATAGCAAAATTAATATTTTACTGTTACCAAGTTAGAATTAATATTGTTTGTATAGCATGTTATATGCTTAGAAGTGTATCATAAACTATGTAACATGAGAAAAATTATGCATTTGCTACAGAAATACCCAAATGATAATTTGAATATACAGAGTGTCATAATCAGTGCAGGTTTCTGAAATGAGGGGTAGTTGATTCTGAATAATATTTCCTACAACAAGAATTATGAAATAAAAGTGTCTGGTAGAAACTTACATTTTATCTTATTCTTATAATTATTTTTTGTTTCAGTGAAACTTATATGCTATGTAACATGAGAAAAATTATGCACTTGCTACCACAATACCCAAATGATAATTTGAGTATACAAGGTGTCACAATCAGTGCAGGTCTCTGAAATGAGGGGTAGTTGATTCTGAATAATATTTCCTTGAACAAAAATTATCAAATAAAAGTGTCTGGTAGAAACCTACATTTTATCTTACTCTTATAATTATTTTTTGTTTCAGTGAAACTTATAAAAATATTTGACTACCCCTCGTATAGAAAAGTACCTTCTATTATGCCTAAGTAATCTACCTCGATAATCTCATATCTATCTGATAAATATCTAACCGAAGTGTAACAATCTTTGAATACAATTTCGCCGAGAATATTCACTCGACAAAGTAATAAAGCACGTCGAAATCGATTTGATAAGGTCGCATGATCGAATGCAAATTAGCAAGGGGCGATGATCGGAGCGGTTCCCTGGTGGCCCATTTTCGAGATTTCCCGCCTGGAATATCGGCTCCCCTGTCCCAATTTCGGCCAGTCCCGCGGTATCCGATGTAACCGTTGTTCCACCAGCCGTGTAATTTCCACGAAAGTCGAAACAATTGGCCCGGGCCGTGAATGGAAAGCGCGCGAGACGGATGGATGGACCGGGACAGACAGATACACGCGTAGATGGAGGGTCTTTGTTCCCGGTGAACGGTTAATAAACAAAGGAACGCGGCTGCCTGGAAGCAAGAGCTTTTGCTTCTACGGTTTAACGTGGAAATTAAGAGCCAACGAATAAACGACCACTGGAGAGCAGAGATATTCGAGGGAAGAATGGACGGGGAGAAATAGGAGGAAGAGTGAGAAACTGAAATAGTCGCACGGGGTTTTTCGTGTTACGATTTTTATGCACGGCAGGTTACGCAGTGGGAGACCTAGATACCTAGATTGGTATGAAATGTGAGGAGGAGCAATGGGGTGATCGCGATGGTTATATGTTGGGGGTGAAAGTTGACGGAATTTATTAGGTGTACCTGGAGGAAATATCAAGGTTTGAATTGTTAGGAGGAACTACTTGTAAAATATTGTATGTCAGTTTTTCAATGTAGTCAAAATTTCCAACCTCCTTAACTACTTAAAATACTCAAATTTCTAAACTTTACAAATTCTTAAATTTAAAAATTTCTCTTCCAAATCTCAAACTCCTAATTCCACAAATTGCTCTGCGAAACACCAAATCCCAAAACTTGTAATGTCTCCATTCAACATGATTGAATTTTACGCGATGCAATTCCACGTGAATAGAGTTCTACGTGTTGGAATTCCATTATTTGAAATTCGGTTTGATAGGATTCCACGTAATGCGATTCTACGTGCTGGAATTCCACGCGTTGGAATTTTACGCGATGGAATTTCACGCGATGGAATTCCGCGCGATGGAATTCTACGGGCTGGAATTCCACGCGATGGAATTCCACGCTCTGAAATTCGGTTTGATGAAATTCCACGCGATGGAATTTCACGCGATGGGATTGTACGCGTTGGTATTCCACGCGATGGAATTCTACGCGCTGGAATTCCACGGTTCGGAATTCGGTTTGATGGAATTCTACGCGTTGGTATTCCACGCAATGGAATTCTACGCGCTGGAATTCCACGGTTCGAAATTCGGTTTGATGGAATTCTATGTGTTGGAATTCCACGCTTTGAAATTCGATTCGATGGAATTCCACGCAATGGAATTCTACGCGTAAAATTCCACGTGACGGAGAGCTACACGCTGGAACTCCACACCCCCACACTTCAGAATACAACTTACAGATTTTAAAATTAAAAAAATTTGCCAATGTAGAATTTTCTATATCTACAAATTCTCCAAATGACTTCAGACCACAGAAATTTGAAAAACTCAAAAAAGTTTATAAACGTGAAACTCTCCAGTCGAACAATATAAAACGTGTCAACAACCACAAGAAACAGTTGAGTTTTCTAAAATAATTTTCAAATAGACTGTCGATCGATGAAATTGTTTCGCTCGTTATAGAAGCGTTTACAAAAAAAAAACAGTCTAACAAGCGCCCTACGTGGCCGCAATTAATGCAACGAAACCACCGTTAATTTTTTCCCCGCTATTCAGCGTGCACGATTGAAATCGCAGTGAAAAGCAGCGTCGATTGAAAACGCGGCCGCAAAATCGGACCATAACCTATTCAAACGATGAAAAGAATATGTTGAAGAGCGTGTTATACGACGGTCTATCGATTGCTCGTAGAACAGAAGGCTGTCGTGGATCGCGGTACGGGGAACAACAAGAACAACGAAGGCGAAACTAATAACCGGAGAGCAATTAACTCGATTACGCTCGAAAGTAAAAATAATACGGCCTCGCGAGCGCAGCTGTGCTGTAATTATCGTCGATAAATGGAGGGGCTGAAACTAATGGAGGCGATGGTTTCTTCTGGTCGGTGGCGTTCGTTGTTGCAATTTGTCGCCGAGTGAATATCGACAGATTGAAACAAAAAAGGGGGGAAAAACAGTTTTTGCTGCATCCGCTTTTTATTTCATTTCACGAGCGTTTCAATCGAACGCGTGCAAGTTTAACCCTCGCATAATTCTCACGAAATGCAGGTTTTTGCGTCGATAAATTTGTTTGTACCCTGAGTAATGGAGAGACTGTTGAGTTTGGATACACCTGGGACTTGCAGATGTAAGAAAGTGAGAATTTATTGAAATATGGGTTGCTGAAATTAAATAGAAACTCGGTATGTTTAAAATAAATGAGTTTATTGAGAGCGACTTGAAAGGACAACTACGTGGTTCAAGGATTAAATTAATTTCTGAAGAACTTTCCTGAAATTCATAGTAAAACTAGCATCCATCGAGAAAAAAAACAGTCTGAGTCTGCAAGAGGTATTTGCCCTATTGACTATTAAATGTAAATGCAGTTTGAGGTCCATTGTCTCTAGAGACAGAGTTAAAGCTTTCCTTCATTGCAGACCCAGTGACTCTCGGCACATACATTTATTTTTGCTCATTAATTGAAATGACATGAGCAGAACCGGTAGATATGTCACTCAACTTCTTTTCAAAAAAGAGATCCAATACAGAAAGAATTAAAATGATAACTCGATAGAAAAAAAAAATGGTAGAGTAATCTTTGAACATACTACATAGAAGTACATCATACCACATTACGTTACATCCAAACGACATATGAAGAATTCTAAATTTTCACAGTTTCGTGTACCACAATAATTCACATACCTAACAAATAAATATCTACTTGATACACGAAACGTGAGAATTATTCTCAAATAATTTATTTATTCCTTTATGTCCTCCATTTAACAAGTTCCTTCAGTTCGTCGTAAATCCCTTTTTTTGACGTACCTATACCTTTGTCACATCTTTATCGGAAAACTCATTTCGCTGTATTCGTTACTCGTCCCGTGTTTATTTGCTGCTTAATGAACGGGTAACTACCGTACGAAACAAAAGCTTTTTTCCTTTCGTTCTCCATTCGTCATTTATTTATTCGTCGCTCATTGTTCTTGGAGAGGCAAGCAACGAATAAAGCAAGAGCCAATCTTTCTGTTTATCGTGCAGTCGCCGCGTTCCCTTAAGCGCGTAATTATTATCGCAAAATAAATGTTTCTTTATCTACGTTTTACACTGGACATGTAATTACAACGACTAAATTGAATGTTTTTCGTTTCTTTCTTCGGGCGTGTCCTAGTTCGCCGTTTGTACTTTTCCTCGATTGTTTAGCTGAGGATTAAAGCGGAGTTTCGTGATTTTTTACTTTTTTTGGAAAGTTAAGGGTTTAAAGATTTGGGGAGGTTTGATGTTTCGGGATTTGGGGAGTTGGAGAGGTTGGGAAGTTTCGAATTTGGGATTTAGGGAGTTAAGTTAGGTAACTAAACCATCGAACCGTGGAATTCCGGCAAACCGAATTTCAAATTGTGGAATTCCATTGCGTAGAATTCCATCGCGTAGAATTCCATCGCGCAGAATTCCATCACGTGGAATTCCATCACACCGAACTTCAAATCGTGGAATTCCATGGCGTGGAATTCCATCGCGTAGAATTCCAACGCGTGGAATTCCAGTGCATAGAATTCCGTCGCTTGGAATTCCAGTGCGTAGAATTCCATCGCGTGAAATTCCATCGCGTAGAATTCCATCACACCGAATTTCAAATCGTGGAATTCCATCGCGTAGAATTTCAAATCGTGGAATTCCATCGCGTAGAATTCCATCGCGTGGAATTCCAGTGCATAGAATTCCGTCGCATGGAATTTCAGTGCGTAGAATTCCATCGCGTGGAATTCCATCACACCGAATTTCAAATCGTGGAATTCCATCGCGCAGAATTCCATCGCGTGGAATTCCATCAAACCGAATTTGAAGTCGTGGAATTCCATCGCGTGGAATTCCATCAAACCGAATTTCAAATCGTGGAATTCCATCGCGTAGAATTCCAACCCGTAACTTTCTATCACTTGGAATTCCAATCCTCGGAATTCCAACCTGTGAAATTCCATCGTGTCATACATTTTAAATAATTATCAAGTTCCTAAATTTTCATTTTCGAAAGTCTTGATACTTCAGACTAAACATTACAAAGTTTAAAAATTGCATATCAAACCGCAATAAAGAACGACGTATAAACTCGCAAAAGAGATCGCTTCCTCAGCGAGCCACCCCCCGCGAACATCCTCGAACCTTCTGCAAAGCGCAGTCCGTCGTAAACAATGTGTTGCAACCACGTGCAAAACCTGCCATAAATAGTGGCGTATAAAATGACACGCGAGATACGTTCGATTTTTCAGCAATAATAAAGAAGACACGTTCGTCGAATCACGTCCCGTTTCCTCAGGTTCGAAGTTTACGAGCCCGCTATTATCCGTTATATCCCCGGCTCGCTTTTATACCGCCAAAAGAAAGGGGTTCTTTCTCGAAAACTTTATCGAGTCTCGTTTTCAGAAAAGTGTTCGCGACAGCTGCAGCTGCAGATACGCGTGTTCCTCGAAGCAAGGAGCCGAGATAAGGACAGAGGGTAAACCGAGGAAGACGTTATCGAGACGCGAACTATTCCGAACTTCCCTCCGATGCTCGTTAACAAAAAGAACGAAACCAATGTAATTCCATGGAAACGAACGATCGACAGATTTAAGATACGAAAGGTATTTCATTAGGTTCGCGTGATCGATAAGCGTTCGACGCACCAAGCAGAAATTGCCAGAGGAAAGAAATTCGAACCTGTCGGTTCGTAGAGAAGAAGGATAATGTTCTTGCTACGAGCATAGAAGTAAATGGCTCTGACAAGGGAACAGCTTACGGAAAGCAGGAATTGATCGAATCAAATTGCTTTCTTCTAATATTTAATGTCCTCTTACTATATTAACACTTTAATGGCCGGTCATGATAGGAACACACATGTGATGCTACCGAGGGTTATTGGTACTTCGTAGACTGTGTGATTGATGAACGTAGGTTATTGCTTCAATAATTATCTCAAAGGAAAAGTATTGAATTTATTGTATTAAATGTGTCGTTACTGTAGTTTTGTTTCATGTGTTCGTTAAAATTATTGAATGGCTGGCTCCTGTGACTTCGTAGACGGCGGCCATTAAAGTGTTGGAGCTTATGGTACTCTCAATTGGATATCTAATACTAGTCTCACTATGTATATATAATAAAAGAAAAACATTTTCAAACTTCCTTGTAAACTACTGACTTATTTAATGAATTTACAAAAATCTTTAAAATAATTCTTCAGAATTATTGACGACTCCTGAGGATGTTTGACTTCATAGACGGCGGCCATTAAAGTGTTACACTCAAATGTATATCTAATACTAGCCTCATTATGTATATAATAAAAGAAAAACATTTTTTAATGAACTTAAAAGTAAAATACAACGATGAACAAGAGAATGTTACCTATTCCAAGACAAATGTATAAAAAGAGTCTATGAACCTAAATCCAGAAACCGTAACAGGTTTAATATTGAATAACTCGATACATAGCGAATGAAGTGGAATCGATATCAGGAAATTAACTTCCCCGGAATAAAAAGCCGTAGAAGAAAGTTGGTCGCCGAACGGCAAGATATTCGAGCAATCAGCAATCCAGAGTGAATTGAAAACGCGTTTGAAGTTTCGAAGAAACAACTGTTGCGTCGAGCAGTCGCGATGAAAAGTTTGAGTTGTTAAATTCATCGACTGGGGGTTATTCGGCTACGATAAACAAGAGATCGTCGGAAAATTGTTATGGTAGCCAGAAAAATGATATGGTTAGAGGGAAAGTCGGAATACGAAGATATTCCAGCCGAAAGGCATCGGATAATCGAGGAAGCTTTTGCAAAAGCTTTCGTCCAGCGTACGCAGCTCGAATTTAGATTCGGTGATCGATCGAACGATCCGTTTCGTTTATTTTTAGCCGAGGCGTATTGCTGATTGCACGATTTCGACGTTCGAATTTCTATCGAATTCGCAACTTGTTGATTCATTTATAGGATTTGGCAATCGCCGCCACGCCAAGTTTGCACATCATACCTTTTGGCAACGGCCCGCGAACCGTTTGCACAACGGACGACAAAATTTTCAACGCTTTTCGACTCCGTTCGATGGCTTTTATCTCCTTGCTTTTTAATAATACGTGATTTTATAATATCTGCGTTCTAAAACTCGCTTTAATAATGGAATAAAAATCAGAGATTTAATCTACGATTTAACACTTGTACCGCATTTGAACGATTAAAAATATTTATCGCTCGTAACGTTTTTTGTTGTGAAAATCCGCAACGTTACAATCGTTCCACAAATATGTCTTAAAAAAGCAATTACCATTTCCATGTTATTATCAGGAAGGAAAATGGAAAAAGAGCGAATTTCATTTGTGTAGAAATATTCTTCCGGCGCAATAAAATCCCTCGAAACAGGGCGCGAAAGAGTACATACTTGCAGGCACCGGCTGTTTAATCATGCAAATTATTTAGCGAGCGAAAAAGCAGGTGAACAGAGAGAATTTCAAGCAGGATGATCGAGCGGGTCGGAGCGACAAACCGATCGAAAGAGAAAGAAAGGAAGACGGATGAAAAAGGAGGACTAAGAACGGGCCGGGGGAAAAAGAGCAATTTTCGTCGCTGTATAGATTAACATATCCATAGGTTGAAGCTGAAGCGGCCGTGGCGCGATAAATAGGCGGCGAATTAAAATTCTCCACGCAACAGCCTCGACTTTTTCGCCTCTGGCGTGGAAACGCGACCGCACGTGTTCGCAGGTGAGAATATTCATAACGGGTCTGAAAGAACGTATGGCATTAATGGGAGGGACAGAAGGGCTGGCAAGGGGGATTTAAACGTTTCCGCCGCGAGGAAAATTGCGATCTCGCGAAATTACGAGGTCGAGCTCGATGATTCGCCGACGAAACACGAACCAGACTACATGGAAATCCTGCTTTTCCCACGATTACCACCAATCCGAAAGAAAAAGACGACTTTTCTGCGGACTTTCAAAGGAACTAGATTTTATATGCATACCTACATGAACACCTACATGCATTCGTATATGAACTCGTATATGCATATGAACACGTATGTTGATACGTATATGAACACATATGTGGACATGTATATGAATACTTGTGTGTTTATACATATGAGTATTATGTTGATACATATATGAATACGAATGTGGTTACATATGTGAATACGTATGTCGATGCATACATGAATACTTATATGAATACGTATGTGGTTTCATATGTGAACATGTACATAATTACATATGTGAATATGTATGTACTTACATGTATGAATACAAATGTGGTTACATATGTGAATACGTATGTCGATACATACATGAATACTTATATGAATACGTATGTGGTTTCATATGTGAATATGTACATAATTACATATGTGAATATGTACGTGGTTACATATGTGAATATGTATGAACTTACGTGTATGAATACATATGTGATTGCATATATGAATACGTAGGGACTTATATGTATGAATACATATGCAATTGCATATGTGAATACGTACGTGGTTAAACATGTGAATACGTACGAAGTTACATGTATAAACACATATGTGGATACGTATGGACTTACATGTATGAATACATATGCTGCATATGTGAATACGTACGTGGTTAAACATGTGAATACGTTACATGTATGAACACATATGTGATTGGATACGTAAATACATATGAATAATAATAATAATTAACCCCAAATCTCTGCGTCGTCAAATCCCTACCTTCGCAAATCTCCAAATAAATTCCGAAATGTCCAGACATCGAAATCTCTAACTCCTGCAATGTCCACATTAATTCCTTTCGAAAAACAGATGCCATCCGCTATTAAGCGATCGCGAAATTTTCCGATTTTCTCGAGCATAAATCCCGCAAGTTCTCCACAGCGGGAATATTTAAAATTTTTAATAAAAGCATTTGCCCGGTGGTTCTCCTAATGAAATATCGTCTCCACCGGTGTGTTTCTGCCTACGCGGCTCGGTGTTCTTCCGCACACCCACCTGCGACCCCCGTGGACCACAGCCTCACCCCTCTGTGCGCCTAGTGTCCTCAAGCTGACCCCACTTTTGTTGTCCGTGTCATCTGGAATTCTGTGACCTCTTATTATTAAAACCATTTCTGAACGAGACGTTTCTGAGAACGTCGCGCTATGTATTTTCTGTTCGTTCGCCGCAAGGAAATTTAATCCAAAATCCGTGACGCGCAATTAGTTTTTGATTGCGTGGTTAACGAATGCTGCAGTGAAAATGAGTGTACATAGATTCGTGGTTTAAGGTTCTTCAAGTGAATTTGTAAGTTTGAAAAGTGGTCTTGGAAACTTTGGAGTTTGTAAATTGGGAGGCTTGCAGATTTGAAAGTGTAAAATTTTGAATGTTCAACAAATTTGTAATGTTGGAAAGTTACTAAGGTAATTTGTAATTTTATGAGTCAACAGAGGTTAATCGTCGTGATTCATGATGATTTTTCACGTTTTTGAACGCTGATGTTCAAAGCATCTGTAAAAATTTATTGACATAAGTATCCACACATGAGTAAATGTAAGTTCAACCCCTTTCAGCCTCCCACAACCGCAAACTTCAAAATCACTCGACGACTGTCAAAGTATCAGAACGAATTCGTGGAATCCTCCCTAATAAAAAAGATATGGAATCGGGACATAGAAATAGCCTGTTTCCGGCAAACAGCACAGGTCAGCGATGATCCACGGCACGAAACGCGTTAAAAAGTAATGGAACATCGTGTTTCGCATACATATTTCGAGGCAGTAAGGGTCGGCCCACCGATGCGCCGCTCCTGTCAATAACTCATCCTTTCAATTTTCCGCGTTATCCGGTTAACGCCATTCATCCGGCCGTTTCGTGTTTCGGTGGCGGATCCGGCCGAGAGTGTTGGCACGGTCGAGCAAACCCGTCCAATAATTGTCAGTCCACCGATCGAGCACAAGGTGATCCCGATTTGCAGATTTTTTACGCGCGATTGCTTCGTAATCGGACACGACAACGTTCTTTCACTTTCTTCTTATTCTCTCTTCTTTTTCATTTCGATGTTCGATCAACGAGAAACACGCTAATTGTGGTGTTGACTTTTTATTTTATTCATTTTTGTGCTTTGAGCATTTTTATTAGGGCGTTTTTGTTAATTTTTGTGCTTTGGGAATTTTTATTAGGGCGATTTTATCAATTTTTGTGCTTTGGGGATTTTTATTACGACGATTTTATTAATTGTTGTGCTTTGAGGATTTTTATTAGGGCGATTTTGTCGATTTTTGGGCTTCGGGGATTTTTATTACGATTTTATTAATTTTTGTGCTTTGAGGATTTTTATTACGACGACAATTTTATATGTGACGACACCTGAGGGTTTTTAGGACGAAATTTAATAAACTCGACGTGATTTGTACTGCGTTATGGGATCAAAATTAATAAGCCTTTGTCACGATTTCTACTTTGGGAGAAATTTCTGGATTGTACGGTTTTTACCCTTTTGTGAGTCAAAATTAATAACGGAGCTTTGTCACGATTCCTATTTTACTTTGAGAGAAATTTCTGGATTGCCCCGGTTTTTAGCGTCGTGAGTCAAAATTAATGTCTGGGGGTTGTGGCTTTTTGTAGGAATTTTTAAACATTGTCGTGGTTACTGTGGTTTTGGGAATCGATATTAATAATTAAATTTTTTGTAATTTGATAGTTTAGTGTTGAAAATTTCTGTGTTAAAATTGTTTAGGTTTTTAACCTCTCAAGAGTAAGAATTAATAATTGGAGGTTGAGACTTTTATTCTTTAAGGGTAGAAATTTATAATTATTGTCACGATTGTTATATGTACTTTTGTGGATCAATACTAACAGTTAGATTTTGTTATAATTTACTAATTTACTATGGAAAATTTCTGGGTTAATATTGTCTCAATTATTATCCTCTTACGAGTCAGAATTAAAAACTGGAGATTGAGACTTTTACCCTTTCAAGGATAAAAATTTATAATTATTATCACAATTCCTTTCCTGCACCAATATTAATAACTGGCTCTTGTCATAATTTCTAGTTGACTATAAAATAAAATTTCTAAATTTCTAAAGTTAGTTTTGTCTCATTTTTTATCCCTATATGAGTCAAAATTAATAACCGAATGTTATCCTAATTTTTATCCTTCTTGAATTAAAGTTACAAGTTCCACAAAATTAAATGCCACAATTTCTTAGAGGGATAGAAATACATATTTATTTAGAAATTCTGCTTCATAAATAATAGATTACATCTTTACTCAAGTCACGTTTTTTACCCTACTAGGGCTACAATGTGTGATTAAATATTATTACGATTTCTATCTATTTAGGTCAACATTTCTAATTACGTATGTATTACTACCCTTACAAGAATTGTAACTTGCAATTTATTACGTGTTATCATTTTTAGGTAGATGCTTACAAATCTTATGAGTTCATCTTCATGTATTAAAAAGGTTTCTTAAATGCAGTTAAGAAATGAACATCTAACTTGTATTATATTCATATTGAATTTTTTTAATGAACATCTAAGTACCTGACTTTTATTGAATTATTTAGTATGAACTCTTAAGTACCTTGCTAATATTAAATTTTTTAAAATGAACATCTAATTACCTGACTTTTATTGAATTATATAATATGAACATTTAAGTACCTTGCTATATTAAATTTTTTTAAATGAACATCAAAGTAGCTGACTTATATTAAATTATATAATATGAACATTTAAGTACCTTGCTAATAATAAACTCTTTTAAATGAACATCAAATTACCTGCCTTATATTAAATTATATAATATGAACACTTAAAAACCTTGCTGATATTAAATTATTTAGTATGAACATTTAAATACCTTGCTAATATTAAATTTTTTTGAATGAACATCAAATTACCTGACTTATATTAAATTATATAATATGAACACTTAAAAACCTTGCTGATATTAAATTGCTTAGTATGAACATTTAAGTGCCTTATTGATATTAAATTATTTAATATGAACACCTAACTACCTGTCCTATATTCAATTATTCAATATGAACATTTGAGTGCTTGACCAATACTAAATTACTTAATATGAACATTTAAGAGCTTGACTAATACTAAATAATTTAACATGAACATCTCAAAAACATCTCCTTAAATTACTCACTATTCCACAGCACCATCTACACAAACTCCACCCCAAAAATCTCGAACCATACCTGCAACAAATAAAGCACATCATTAATCTCAATACGTGTCCAATTAAATAAAAGAAGTTTCTAAAAAAAAAACCCGATGAAAAGTAACAAATGAACACTTGCTAATTAAAAAGCCTATCGAAACCGACAATTTCAAGTTCTTTCCGAAAACAGGCTCAAGAGAAACCGCTAATAAGGGATCAACGAGCAATTTCGATTCACCGAAATCGTCGAAACGGTAGGACACTAATTGGCGTTTCCACCGGCTGCACAGCGCACGCGAATTCGATCGGTTAATTAATTAAGAGTCCCTGTTCCGCACCCTGGACCGTGTGCACTCGATAAATGGAACGTAAGCTTCTCCCTTTTCCCTCTTTC
This sequence comes from Megachile leachella, assembly GCA_963576845.1. Lineage (NCBI taxonomy): Eukaryota > Metazoa > Arthropoda > Insecta > Hymenoptera > Megachilidae > Megachile > Megachile leachella. Next base: position 15,604,026 of record OY756251.1, read on the forward strand.
GTGGCTGGATTCTAACCAACCCCGTCTCGTTTCGTCTCGTTTCGTTAATTTCCAGGATTCTTTCGCGAAATTAACGCTCTTTCATTTTTCTCGTTTCTTGTTGCTCTCGTTTTGCCGGATCGGAAGAGGACGCGGAATTTTGATACGTGTTTGCAAGATTTTTAGGGGGAGATGCGCAGTGAATTTTAATTAAAGAATTTTGTGGGTTGAGAATTTGGGGAGTTAGAAATTTGATAATATTGGAATTTGGAATTTTGGGGATTTGGTATGTGAGAATTTGGGGATTTGGGAATTGGGGGGTGTGAGAAATTGGGAGATGTGAGAAATTTGGGGACGTGAGAAATTAGGGGTGTGAGAAATTGAGATTGTGAGAATTTGGAAATTTGAAAATTTGGGGACGTGAGAAAATGGGGGTGTGAGAAATTGGAGATGTGAGAATTCGGGGATGTGAGAATTCGGGGATGTGAGAATTCGGAGTGTGTGGAAATTCGGGGATGTAAGAATTTGGAGTGTGTGGAAATTCGGGGATGTAAGAATTTGGAGTGTGTGGAAATTCGGGGATGTGAGAAATCGGAGTGTGTGGAAATTGGGAATGTGAGAATTCCAGGGTGTGGGAATTTGGAAATGTGAGAATTCGGAGTGTGTGGAAATTGAAAATGTGAAAATTAGTAAACTTGAGAATTCGGAAAAGTGAAAATTAATAAACTTGACAACTCGAAAAAGTGAAAATTAGTAACCTCGAAAATTTGCGTCTTCCGCAAATTTAAAAACGCCAAATTTCTAAAAATTCCAACCCCCAAAAATTTAACAATCTCATACAAAAATTTGCAAATTAAAAATTGTTTAACTTGTCAATTTAGGTGTTGCCTGTCCACAAGCATTTATCAGTAACCAACCAGCTGCTACCAGTGATTTTGTGACGAGAGAACAAGCTCGTCACGGAAGGATTTTTGCACGGAATCCTCCGTGGTCGATTTCGATCACGGTAATTTGCGACGACGAGATTAAGCTACTTTGCAATTTTATGCGCTGTCGACTGGTCGTTAATTCGCGCACTGTCCACCAGGCTTTATCAATAATATCGCGCCGTCGAACATTTATTCGCAGCTTAATCCGATTACGATATAAATATTACTAGCGTCGATCGTTTTAATCGAAGAATGGTATCCTCGACCTGTCATATATCATTGGTTGATTCTTTCATGGTTAGACAACATTATGGGTAGGCAGTTCAATATTTGTATTCATATGTGTAACATATGGACTTGGAGTACATGTTAGATGTTACATATGTGAGGTGGAGTATGTTACATGGTGCACGTATGAACTGGAGTATATGTTAGATGTTACACATATGAGCTAGAGTATATGTCACATGTTACATATATAAACTTGAGCATATGTTAGATGCTACACATATGAACTGCAGTATGTTACATGTTACATATATGAACTGCAATATGTTACATGTCACACATATGAGCTGAAGTATATGTTAGATGTTACACATATGAGCTGAAGTATATGTTAGATGTTACACATATGAGCTAGAATATATGTCACATGTCACATATATAAACTTGAGCATATGTTAGATGTTACACATATGAACTGCAGTATGTTACATGTTACACATATGAACTCAAGTATCTTACATGTTACATATATGAACAGGAAGATGTTACATGTTACACATATGAATTCGAATATGTTATAAGTTATACATATAAACTAGAATATATAACATATCAAACATCAAACGATACAACCAGAGATCATTAAATTACGAGATTAATATCAAGTAGATTAAACACAAGTAATTTTATACGAATTCATAACAGCACTCTGTAACATTAACCCGAGTGCAAGCTTAACACAATTTATCGTGAAATAGCTCGTTTAGAAAATGGTCATTCATAATCGTTAATGCTTTCAATTCAACAAAAATTTCTATCTTCTAAAAACACGTATAACTCTATCGATCCCGTTGGTAATCATATATTTAATTTCCCCCGAATAATCAGAGAGAAAACGGGATTTAATAACCCGGCTAATGAATCGAATTTTCAAAATATGCCAGATGTTAATATTAAAATGATTTAATAATCCCCGTAATTATTTTCCCTGATCATTTCAGCTAATGCATTAAAACGAATTGAACGATATCGGACGATCAATCTTCCGCGGGTTAAATCTTGAATCGCTACAATTTCTTAGCAGCCATTCTTCACGATCACGGTAATCGCTTTTCTCTTTCAAATATTCATTCCGGGTTCATTAAAAAGCCGCCAAGGAATCGGGGCTTCGAATTCGAACGCTTAACTTCGTTTCTTCCGGATTACTCTCCCAATTAATCTTCCGAAAAAGGGAATAAAGGGGACGCATTAAAAAGTTCGCGTTACACGATCCATCACTCGGGAATCGATCAAACGTTTCGAGGAATTGAAAGGACGCGGAAGAAAACAACGCCGCGGAATAAGTTAACGCGTAAAGAGCACGGTATAAAGATTTATCGACGACAATTTGCGACGACTTCCGCCGCGAATCACCGAGCTTGCACGAGGAAAAAGCTTTTCGCGTTAACGAGCTCGACCTCTCGCAAAAACTGTGATTTGTCACTGGCCCACGATACGTCATCCACTTCCGCCAACCTCTAACCGCTTTTTCTTTTTCTTTCCTTTTCTTTTCCAACAAAGATTGTTGCTTTTAACGCCTTCGCGGATGTACGCCCATTTTCACCCGCCAATTTTTAGTACTTCATTATTCTATCACGTATTTCATCATATGTTATAGTTAGCAAGTAATTGGTTAAATTATGAGCTGCAATATTTTATTTTATAAGCGATGGACTTAGTACGTTAGTTTCAGTATTATTTTTTGAAGTTATATTCAAGATTTTATGACGTTTCATATATTATTATATGATGCTTCATATGTATATTTCATATGTTCACATATTTCATGCATCTGTTATATTCACATATGATATTTTATGCATCTACATTTACATTTTATATACTTTAAGCATGTGCTATAGTTGATACATTTCACGTATCCACTATATTCACATATGTTATAGTGAACATCACATATGTCTATATTATAAATATTTTATACATCTGATATATTTAATAAATCTATGATACATTGGTTATACATGATTCATATATCAGCCACATTTGCTACATACCTGACATATGTTATGCATCTATTATACTCACATATGTAACATATGTTATCTCATACATTCACATTCAATATATGTAAACACATGTCGAGTATAAATGTATCAAATGCAGCAGAAAAAACCATATTGTATATTAAATATAAGTATACACCTATCATATGTGTATTTGAAGCACCTTATATATCCAAATCATATGTAACATATGAATACATCATATTCATACTCAAATTGTAATAAATTATATGTACTACATAAAGTATCACATTTAATGCATTCAAAGTACCTAAAATACCTCTACTCACATACATCACATGACGCACAAAGTGCACATACATCACTGCTCTTCTAAAACCTGTACGACTTTACATATGCAGTATTTCGGACAGGGTTAAACCACGGAAAAATAAGGTTTGTTGTTCGTAGCTTCTTCCTCACTTCATTCAGCATTTATACGATCTCTGGTTGGGAATATTTTTCTTCATAGAGGAGCGCCGGGACGGCAGTAATTCAAGGGAACACGCTTTGCCCCGGCCTAACAGCGAGCTTTATTTCCTTACTACGAATTCCTCCCTGGAGAACTTTCCAGCGCGCTTCTTCCTGCTCCTTTGTTTCCATACTTCGAGTGCAGCAAAGTTCCAAAGGATGAGCTTAACGAGGCAGCTAGTCGGTTAGAAATTAGACAGGTGCTTTTTAAACCACCAATGGAAATGGAGATACACTGTTTTCTGTCATGTTCGCTAAATTAATTCAGATGTTTACCTAATTTATTTTTAACAAATTGTAACTTGTATTATTTTTAGGTTTACAGAAAAACTGATGTAGAAATCAATTGTTTTTAAAATACATATGTATGTTTGTGGCACATATGTTACATATGTGTAACACATGTGTATCTACATGTGGTTACAGTATGTGTAGACAGTAAAATATACATAGTATGACATATGTTCTATAAACTTTATAGACTTCAATTTTGCAGTAGGAACTTTTCAAACGATCATAAACATGTACTTGTTAATTTGAAGATATAGTAACATATGTACATATGTGCAGAATAGTACATTGCAAAAGTGGACCTCTATGTACCACATGTGAATCAACGACTAACCTTTATGTCATCAATAAATCCCATAAATGAAAACCTAACGAGAAAAAGATTATTTTCTACGTAACTACATCATGTACATAGTATCACATACGTAACATATGTATATGTATATGAACTCTTCAATGAGTTCATCAATTGTTATACGATGTAGAACCTGAATATGATCATAACATAAACGAGCCATCGCTACGAAATCTTTCACCTCCTCAATTTTTATGACAAAAAGTTTTCACATAACTACACCGTGTACTTTTTCAACGACCTCGTCAATTATCGTACAAGATGTAAAATCTCATCAAGCAGTAAAGGAGCCATCGATACGAAATCCTACATCCTCAATCTCGTGGTACTCGAAATCGCTTATCCTACCAGTAGACTTCTTCCGGTCGAAATTTGATGAAACCCTCGAACGAAGCTGTCTGGCCTCCGGTGAAGCCAGGAAACCCGGGTACAATTTCTCCTTTTGCCGGAATTTCTACGATAACAGCCTGCGGCCGACCTCCAGCTACATCGGCGAGAGTGTCGTTGAAAATGGCCTTAATCTTCGACGTGGCTTGCTGCTCGTGGAACCGTCGCGTTGCGAATAAGGCTCTCCCCTTTCTCGAGATGATACCTTCTTCTTATGACGCTCTTGGCTATCGCATTTACGATGCCCGTTATATACCGGTCTTGCGAACGGTCGATTATTAAATTTTCCTCCCGTTCCCGGGACGCTTTGTGACTCCTGCAACGACGCTTTTCATCGAGAAGCCACGTCAAGGTAAACGTTCGCCAGGGAAAGGTCAGTATGGGACATTGACTCGTTCCGAATTTTAATCGTTTCATGCAATTTCACTTTTATCTGATGTCTTCAGAGAATGGAAAAGAGTATCGGAATTTTTGTGTCTGAACGAACTTGAATACCTTGCAATTCGTTTATATCGAAATTACGAACAGTGTCAGAAAATGCAATGGGAGCAGTAAACTAATTGGCGGGAAGGGAATGTAACGAATAGAAGTGGAAACAGGCTTACGGTGAATAAAGCTTTAACAAAGCTTCTTGAAATAACAGTAGTTCGTCAAACTGCGAAAGAAGCAAAGTGAATCCGGCGTTCCATCGACGAGATCGATCAACCGGAAGGAACAGGAGCGAGCACGAAAGCGATTCGAAATTCGAGGTCCGTTCCCCTCCAGATCGAATAATCAAGCGGCAGAAGGAAAAAAGCTCGAGGCTTTCAGCCGAAAGTTTACCGAAAGCGAGGCAAAAGCTGCTCGGGGCTGTTCCTAGCCCGGTGGTTGCTCTCGGTCTTTTTCTTTCCGTCTCGCAGCCGCGTGGAAATTAAATTTTACATCTCGCTCGTGTCTCGCCGCCATTGTGTCGAATGTTCTTTGCAAAATGAAGGAAACGAAGAGGAACGGTTTCGAACCGACTTTCGAAAGATTCCCCCGGCGTTCTCGTTTTTCTTTCGACGAACGGAACTTTTTGCCGTTCAAATGAATTCGACGGCAGCTTTTCAACCGCGACGAAACCATTGAATTATGTATAAGGAATAAATAAAGCCGGATGAACGAAATTGCACGTGGCACGCGTCACGATTTCAATTTTTCCGACTGCGTTCGTTGCTTTACGTGCACGGAATTAAAATCCCTTGTGTAACCGAATTTACGCGGGCGCCATAGATCACTCTGTTTTCTATTACTTTATTTTTCACGAATTTTGAGGTACGAGTTTTGCTGTGGACGCGGAGGTCTTAGGCGTAGTAGCTTCAGAAGATAGCTTTTCATATAATGCTTCACTTGATTTAATTGATTTTTCCATATAATAATTCAGTTTCAATGGACGTCATTCAGTTCAGTTTAGTGTCATCGATTACATACTGCCATGATTCTAGTGACTCTCGTATTTAATGCCAACGCGTTTAATTTGCATGAAATTGTGTGAAACATTAACTGTGTGAACTTGTACTGTTAGATTTTATATGAAATGCTTGTTGCATGAAGTTGGACGAGGTGTTTGCTACATGAAATCATACGAAATAGTTATACCAAATTGGATAAAGCGTCAAGTACGTGAAACTATGTAAAATATTAATTAAATGATATCATAGGAAACATTAATTATTGAAAGTTAGATGTGGTATTAGTTACACGGAATTATGTGAACTATTAGTTACGTGAATCATGTGAAACATTAATTATACCAAACCGTAATTATGAGGAATTATATTAAGGATTAGTTACATGAAATTATGGAAATCATTAATTATATGTAATTATACAATCGTATAAAATCATAAAACATATAATTACATGAAATTATATATTAAATTAAATAAAATGAAGTTACATAACAAGTTACTTAGATGAAATTATATCAAACATTATATATTAAATTAAATAAAATGAAATTATATGAAAAGTTGCTGAGATGAAATTATATCAAACATTATATATTAAATTAAATAAAATGAAATTATATGAAAAGTTGCTGAGATGAAATTATATCAAACATTATATATTATACAGTGTATATTAAATTAAATAAAATGAAATTACACGAAAAGTTGCTTAGATGAAATTATATAAAACATAATACATTATATATTATACATTAAATTAAATTAAATTAAATTAAATTATATGAAAAGTTGTTTAGACGAAATTATATAAAGCAATAGTAAAAACAAATTCCACGAAACATTTGCCACACGAAGCTGCATAAAACACGAGTTACATGAAGTCGCGAAGAAGTTATACAAAGTCAAACGAAATACTAGTTATATGAAATTACATGAAATTAGTAGAAATGTAATTTATGCCAAAGTATCAGATTCGTTATTTAATCATAAATAAGAAAACGTGGACCTGTGTAGACGTAAACTTAAAACAGTGTGGATCGAGGAGAAACGTAGACCTAAGGGAAACCTAACCTTGAGAATGTAGACCCAGAGGAATGATGTATCAGAAAGCTGGTTAGACCAGAGTAAAGTCTGGAGCAAGTAAAATCCAAATCTAGTGAAATGTAGACCCAGAGGAATGAGTAGGTACAGGAGAAAGTTAGCTCTAACATCCAAATATAGGTAAAAGGTGTATTTAGTGGGGATGATTTAAGGAAATCTATAGATACAGTAGGAAGTTAGTCCTATATAAAATTAAGATAAAATCTAGATTAAAGTAAAATATTTAGTGAAAAGTTACATGCAGAGATATTACAGAGATGTAACAGGAAGATCTAAATATAATATACACAGAGATAATAACTAAATCTAGTGAAAATGTAGACAAAGAAGAGTATAAACACAGGAAGCTAGTTAGACCAGATACAATCTAGGTCAAAGTAAAACCAAAAACAGTGAAAATGTAGACCTAGACAAACAGATACAAGTAATTAGTTCCATGTAGAATGTAGACCAGAGAAAAACTGAATCTAGTGAGAGCGTACGATACAACAGGAAGCTAGTTAGACCCAGATAATCTATAATCTAGACCAAAGTAAAACCTTAACGCTGAGAACCCAGAGAAGTATGTAGACAGTGAACTAGACATCTCTATGTACAACCTACCAAAGTAAATCCTGAACTTAGTGACAATGTAGATTCAGATGAACGTATAGATACGACGAGGTAGTTGGACCCAGACATAATCTACTCCAGAGTAAAATCCAAAAACAGTCAGAATTTAGATCCTCAGGAATGTACAATGCAGAAAAGCTAGTTTGTCTCAGATATAATCTACTTCAAAGTAAAATCCAAAAACAGTGAGATCCTCAGGAATGTACACAAAAAGCTAGTCAGCACCATGTACAATTTAAATCAAGGTAAAACCTAAACCTAGTGAAAATGTAAATCTAGATGAACGTATAAATACAATACAAAGTTAGATCCAGATATAATCGAGACCAAAGTGAAACCTAAAAATAGTGAGAACCCAGAGAAGTATGTAGACAATAGAACTAGTCAACTCTACGTACAATCTACTAAAATAACACTTTAACCTAGTGACAATGTAGATCCAGATGAACTTATAGATACGACAGCAAGGTAGTTGGACCCAGATATAATCTACTCCAAAATAAAATCCAAAAACAGTAAAACATTTAGGAGTGTACACAGAAAGCTAGTCAGCCTCATGTACAATCTAAATCAAGGTAAAACCTAAATCTAGTGAAAATGTAGATCCAGATGAACGTATAAATACAACAGAAAGTCAGATCCAGATATAATCAAGACCAAAGTGAAACCTAAAAACAGTGAGCACCCAGGGAAATATGTAGACAATAGAACTAGTCAACTCTACGTACAATCTACTAAAATAGAACCTGAATCTAGTGACAATGTAGATCCAGATGAACGTATAGATACGACAGCAAGCTACTTAAACCCAGATATAATCTACTCCAAAGTAAAATCCAAAAACAGTAAGAGGAATATACACAGAAACTCAGCCCCAAATAAAATCTAGATCAAGGTAAACTCAGCGAGAATGTAGATCCAGATGAACGTACAGATACAGTAATCTATTTATACCTCTCCCAAAATAAAATCTAAAACCAGTGAGAATGATACAACCAAGTAAAATGCAGACCAGAGTAACCTAAATCCACCGACTGCAGATAAAACTATCGTCCGAAAAAAAGTAGAGCAGATAAAAAACTTCCGAAAGCTTACAGTTGTTCACTCGGTATCCTTTAAGTGCCAGAATACCAATATCCTCTTTACAATTAAAAGCGGCCGTAGTTCGAAGCGTTTTAAAAACACCTAGCGCAAGTAGCAAGTAGCAGAAGAGTGGTAAGCAAATAATCCAATCAGGTTCCGTCGTCCACGGAGGCTTTCACGGTCCATAGTTGGCGAGAATTCTTTCGTCGGGTAAAAGACCAAGGAGAAAAAAAAGAAGATCCGATTCGTGGAAGCAAGAACGGGAAAGCTCGTGTTTTTCCTTCGTTCCGGCTTTCTATGGACTTCTTCGAGTCCTTCTGTGTATACACCCGTTCCTTTCTTCCTTCCATTTCCGCCGTTTTCCAACCCCCACCCTCCGGTACACATCGTTGCCGATCCACTCCTTTCCCCTTCGTTCGAGACCGTAATTTCCCGTGATTAATAATCCCCTTTTCAACGGCAGCTCCCTCGTTCCTACAACCTGGATGCTGTCTGCTGCAGAGAATTATCGATGCGCTGGATCATCGTCATCGATGCGTTCGATTATGCGAGAATGTGAGAAAATGCGACGTTAAAGGGACTCGGAAGATGCCTGTCATCCGCACAGAACCTTTCAGACCCCTTTTTGTAATCAAGGGTAATGATCTTCGGTGAACAGCTTTATTTTAAGGGGCGAAGTTTGGAATTCGGGAAGTTTGGAATTTTGGGATTCGAGGATCTCAGGTGAAAGTGGGAATTTGGAGATTGAAGTTTTGAAGTTGAGGAAATTTGAGAGTGAAGAGTTTGGGAGGGGTATTAAGGGGTTTGGAATTTGAAGCTTTGAAGTTGAGATAGAAATTTAGGATGTGGGAATTTGATGGTTTAGAGTTGTGATGGAAATTTGGGGATTTGGAGATTTGATGTTTTAGAAGTGGGGTGATGGAAATTTGGGGGTTTGAAGATTTAGTATTTTAGAGTCGGGGTGATGCAAATTTAGAAGTTTGAAAATTTGATATTTTAAAGTTGGGGAGATGAAAATTTGGGAATGTGGAAATTTGATGACTTAGAGTTGAAGTGATGGAAATTTGGGAATTTAAGAATTTGAGATTTTAAAATTATGGTGATCATAATTTAAATATTTGTGGCACCAAAATGATTTACGGATTTGAAATTTACGAATGTAAAAATTTAAGAGTTAAAGAATTCAGAAATTTAAGAGTATAGAAGTTTGACGCTTCATAAACTTAAGAATTATAGAACCTTAATAACCTGAGAATGTTTGAATTTGAAAATTTGTGCTTTCAAAACTTTCAATCTCCAAAAACTCCGTACTACAAACTCTCCAACATTTCCAAACTTAAAGATCTAAAAATACAAAAGAGTATAATCCAGAAAAATCACTCCTTAATACTAAAATATTTAAAAATATTTGACGACCCGTGTTGAAAAATTCGAAACCCCTTACATAAATGCACCGCTCTTGAAAAGAAATCCGATATTTGCCAAACTAAAAATAAATAAAAAATGAGTGTACTTAAATGGTCGATCTCGTTAAGGGAAACTCGTGGAGATCTAAAACGGCAGATATTGCAGCAACGAAGTTTTAAGACAGTTTTCCATGGTCCACGACCACTCTTCATCGTCGAAAAGGACTGTGAAGTGCAAACGAAATATATGTCGCGAAAACGGCAATATCCTATGAATTACCGACGTTCAAAGGGGGACATGAGCGAACGCTTTGAGAACGCGAGATGGTTTGTTAATTCACGAACGACGCTTAATTAACCGAAGCCAGTTTCCTCGAAATTATGTCACTTAACCGAGTAACAAACGATTTCACCGAAGGGACACAGAGAAGCTCACCGGTTCAAAATGTAAATGTCTCCTGTTTTCTGTTATTCGTTACCTACAATTTGAATAATCTTGCCGTGTTTGTCTTAGCGGGGGCTTTATCGCGGTTTCTCTTCATTTTGTCGAAATCCTGCTTTGGAAGCATTACGATTAAATTCGTAATGAAACGCGAATCCGACATTACTTTTGATGGACATGGGTTCTTGGGGAAATTTTACAGTTTGGGAGTTTGGAAATTTTGGGATTTAAGAGGTGGAATATTGGAGGTTGAAGAATTTGAAAATTTGAAAATTGGAGAAATTTTGGAAATGTAAGGAATTTTTGAATTTGGAAAATTTTTGAATTTGGAGAATTTTGGAACTTCAAGATTTGAGAACTTGGTGATTTAGGAATTTGGGGAATTTTGGAATTCCAAAATTTTAGAATTTGGTGACTTTGGAATTTGCAAAATTTTGGAATTCCAAGATTTGAGAATTTAAGGAATTTTGGAATTCCAAGATTTGAGAATTTAAGGAATTTTGGAATTCCAAGATTAGAGAATTTGATGATTTACGAATTTGGGGAATTTTGGAATTCCAAGATTTGAGAATTTGAGGAATTTTGGAATTCCAAGATTTGAGAATTTAAGGAATTTTGGAATTCCAAGATTAGAGAATTTGATGATTTACGAATTTGGGGAATTTTGGAATTCCAAGATTTGAGAATTTGAGGAATTTTGGAATTCCCAGATTTGAGAATTTGGTGATTTAGGAATTTGGGGAATTTTGGAATTCCAAGATTTGAGAATTTGGGGAATTTTGGAATTCCAAGATTTGAGAATTTGGGGCATTTTGGAATTCCAAGATTTGAAAATTTGGTGATTGAGGAATTTGCAAAATTTTGGAATTCCAAGATTTGAGAATTTGAGGAATTTTGGAATTCCGAGATTTGGCAATTTGGGGAATTTTCGAATTCCAAGATTTGAAAATTTGGTGATTGAGGAATTTGCAAAATTTTGGAATTCCAAGATTTGAGAATTTGAGGAATTTTGGAATTCCAAGATTTGGTAATTTGGGGAATTTTGGAATTCCAAGATTTGAAAATTTGGTAATTTAGGAATTTGGGGAATTTTGGAATCCCAAGATTTGAAAATTTGATAACCTAGAAATTTGAAAATGTTAGAATTTGGAAATTTGAGAATTTGGTGAGCTAAAAATTAGAAAAATTGTAAATTCTAAAATTTAGAAATCAACAAATCTCAAAATCCACAAATTTACATCTCAAACCTCCAAAACGCAAAAATTCTAAAAATCCAAAAATTCGTCTATTCAAAAATTCGAAACTTGAATACATTCGAAAAATTACAAATTGAAAGATTTGAAAATGTACCCAAAGCTGAACAGAATCGAAGCTTGAAATTTGGAAATAGTTATACAGTGAGCGTATAAGACCGCTTCCTGCTTCAATTCCCCAGAATTCCGGTCACGATTAAGAATTCGATTTAATTCGGAATAATTGTCGACGGGCTGATTTGCATAATCGCTTGAACGTTGAAAACTGATAGCACAACCCCTCGGCCACCCCTACTCTAATGACGGTATACCATGGGTGGGGGTATCGATATTTCTGGCACGTATTATATCGCGCTACGTGATCCAAAAATTTACGCGCGACCTCCTATCGTCGTACAACTATTGAACGTGATATACGGTGGGCAACCCAGAAGTTTGAAAGTAAGAGGCTGACTTGTAGGTCCGACTGGACCATTCAAAAATGGACTATTGTAAATTGTGTAAGCGAGGGAAGGTAAGTTAGGGGTCTGACAATTGGTCAAAGAAGAAAAATGGATTTGTAGACTCACAGGTATTTTGAAGGGTGTGTTAGGTTATGCACAACCTAAGTACAGTTGAGGTGAAGAAAAGCGGACAAAGAGTTTCGAGGGATTACCTCAGTTAAACCTACGCACACTGTAACTTATATATTCGAATATACAAGTTCGAGAATTGGCGTAACGCAACGAGGAATATTGCGCGCGGATTATACGCGTTCGAGCCGAAGCGGAATATCGGCGCGAGCGAGCGAGGACGAACACGTGAGCGGATTCTCGCGGTAATGAACGCGGGCTGGCGCGAATCGGCCTCCTAGTTAACGATTACGAGCCACAGCTCGTATTGTTCGCGACTAGAAAACAATAGAACAATGGGTGATAGAGTGGATTAAGCGCATCCCCCTGCAATAATACGCGGGAACGTTCAAAAAGGTCTGGCAAATCGTCCACCATTTGTTCGTCACAAGTGCTTTTTCACGAGGCTTCGTGTTGCGCTTCGCACTCTTCCAAATTGGTCACTTACTGTAATTAACAGGAGGATTATAGCTCTAATATTAACAGGATAATTATGGAGGATAATGAGTGGTCTGGTGTTTTGGAATACTTTAAAGCTACGTTATAAAGAACGTTCTGATTAATCATTTAGTTAGTTATGTATGCAGGTATTTGGGTTGGGGATGGTCTACGTTGGGCTAGTAAGTGGAGCAAGTAGATCTACATAACTAAGTACTTGAGGCTTCATAGTAGTTATAGTCAAATTTCTACATTGACAAATTTACATTTCTACATCTCCATTTTGAAGTTCTAATATTGAAGTCCATTTTGAGGTCGTGGCGTTCTTAAAGCTCTACATCTGGAAGTAGATACATTGCCAAATCTCTAGATCCCCATATATTCACATCCTTACATCTCCACATCCCCAAATTTCCACGTCCTCACATGTCCACATCACCAAATCTTCACATCCCCAAATCACCGCATCCTTAATCCACACATCCATTTCATCGCATCAAATTCCATCGCGTGGAATTCCACTATGTCAAATTTCACCAAATGGAATTCTAACGTACGGAATACCATCATGTGGAATTCCAACGCATCAAATTCCAATGCGTGGAATTCCATCGCATCAAATTCCATCGCGTGGAATTCCATCGCGTAAAATTCCATCGCGCGGAATTCCATCGCGTGGAATTCCATCGCGTGGAATTCCATCGCATCAAATTCCATCGTGTCAAATTCCATCGCGTGGAATTCCATCGTGTCAAATTCCACCACGTCAAATTCCATCGCGTGGAATTCCATCGCATCAAATTCCATCGTGTGGAATTTCATCACGTGGAATTCTCACATCCCCAAATCTCACATAATGGTGCACACAAACTCACTTCCACAAAGAAAAAATTTATTCAGAATTATGTCCGCTACATCCCCTTTGACACAATAGTCCTGTGACACCAATTCGACACCCTGTACATCGACTCGCGATTTTCAATATTTGTATCATTTTAAAAAAATGTAGTATTCAAAGCAAACGCTAAATCAATATTATCCGTATTTGCAAGCTTCAAAGAGAAAATACCAAAAACTCATGAACGAAATATCAAATAGAATTATTAAAAAATGTTTAATAAATTGTTATTATACGTGCATGGAAAAGGTAAAAATCGGATAATACAGTTATATCGGCGATTTTACGAGAGCTATAAAAAGAATAACAGCAGCTGAAATTTTGATAATTGTTTCCATAAAAACTGTTCGCTTTCAACGTGCACCCTGATAAAAATTCTATAAACTTGTCATTCGATGCGTTAAAAGGTTGAAAAACGTATTGTGCGATTTATTGAATTAAATCGATACCGGACAGATAAAAGGTTTAAATTTACAAGCGGCAATTTTGAAAGATATTATTGGATATGCCATCTAACTCCGGAACGAAAATTAATCATACAATCTCTCTGTTTTTGTTGAAATTGTTGGGCAAGGTGAATACGCTGAAAACGAGATTGATTTTTATCAAATAATCTCGAATTGCGTAAAACCGTCCCATAACGTAAATTACTACGACCATTATTGGCGATGGAATAAAAAAATATTGAAATGAAAACAGCGTGTTTTACGTTTCATTTTTCGTTTTGTGCAATATTTTATTTAATTTGACGTTAAATATTGCGTTGAAATTTATTGGAGTGAAATGAATTTCGTAAGGTTTTGCAAAATTTATTTTTGGAGAGCGTACAGCAGTACTTGTTGAATGGTGTTGGTAATAAAATAATTGTTAGATTTGAATAATAAATTTGATTATTTTAAATTAGTAATACAGTGGTGTAAATCTTTTATGTTGTAAGTCCATAAATTACCAAGTTTTCAAATTGTTAGAAATTATTATTCCTAGCAAATCATGCAACTTCAAAAACAGAAGCTTCATATTATTCAAGTTTTCAAATTCCTAAATTTTGCTATAGCTACATCATCAAGTTTCAAATCACTAAATTTCCAAATTTAAAAATTTCAAGATTGTGAATACAAAATCTCTAAATATTTAAATTTTCACTTTTCCAAGTTGTGGAGGTACCATATTGGTATAATTAAAACCCTAACTTCACAAACTTTCCAATTCCAAGGTGTCGAATCCCTAAGAGCTCAATTCTCTAAGTTCCCAAATCCTCAACTCTTCAAATTCCCAAATTTTCCAATTCCAAGGTCTTAAATCCCTAAATCCCCAAATTTCTAAGCACTCAAATCTTCAAATTTTCAACTTCTGAAGTTTGAGATCCTAATTCCCCAAATTTCCAAGCATTCAAATTTCCAAATCCTCAACTTCTGAAGTCTCAGTTCCCAAATCCCCAAATTTCCAAGCCCTCAAATTTCCAAATTCCCAAATTCCCAAATTTCTGAAACCTCAATTCCCAAATCTGAATCCTCAAATCCCTAATTCTCCAACTCTCTAAATTCCATCGTGTCAAATTCCATCGCGTGGAATTCCATCCCATCAAATTTCATGGCGTGGAATTCCATCGCATCAAATTCCATGGCGTGGAATTCCATGGCGTGGAATTCCATCGTGTGGAATTCCATCGTGTCAAATCCCATCGCGTGGAATTCCATCGCATCAAATTCCAACGCGTGGAATTCCATCGTGTCAAATTCCATGGCGTGGAATTCCATCGTGTGGAATTCCATCGTGTCAAATCCCATCGCGTGGAATTCCATCGCATCAAATTCCAACGCGTGGAATTCCATCGCATCAAATTCCATCGTGTGGAATTCCATCGTGTCAAATTCCATCGCGTGGAATTCCATCGCATCAAATTCCATGGCGTGGAATTCCATCGTGTCAAATTCCATGGCGTGGAATTCCATCGTGTGGAATTCCATCGTGTCAAATCCCATCGCGTGGAATTCCATCGCATCAAATTCCAACGCGTGGAATTCCATCGCATCAAATTCCATCGTGTGGAATTCCATCGTGTCAAATTCCATCGCGTGGAATTCCATCGCATCAAATTCCATGGCGTGGAATTCCATCGTGTCAAATTCCATGGCGTGGAATTCCATCGTGTGGAATTCCATCGTGTCAAATCCCATCGCGTGGAATTCCATCGCATCAAATTCCAACGCGTGGAATTCCATCGCATCAAATTCCATCGTGTGGAATTCCATCGTGTCAAATTCCATCGCGTGGAATTCCATCGCATCAAATTCCATGGCGTGGAATTCCATCGTGTCAAATTCCATGGCGTGGAATTCCATCGTGTGGAATTCCATCGTGTCAAATCCCATCACGTGGAATTCCATCGCATCAAATTCCAACGCGTGGAATTCCATCGCATCAAATTCCATCGTGTGGAATTCCATCGTGTCAAATCCCATCGCGTGGAATTCCATCGCATCAAATTCCATGGCGTGGAATTCCATCGTGTCAAATTCCATGGCGTGGAATTCCATCGTGTCAAATTCCATCGCGTGGAATTCTCAAACTTGAAATCTCTCACACCTCCAAACCTCTGCACCTCCAAATCTCCCAAAGTCCTCAACCTTCCTACTCCTCAAAATCTCCAAATAACCTCCCCATAAGATTCCACATCCCTAAACCTCCCAAACAACCTCTCCATAAGTTTACAAATCCCCAAAATCCTTAAGTCCAACCCCCAAAAAATTCCCAATTCCTAACAGCATCCTCCTAAAAACATCACAAACCTCTATATGTATATACAATTCTTTGATAACGAAACTCATTCATCTTCAATCCAATTAAAAACGCACCTAATACCCACCGATCCGCAAAGTGAAACAACGTCATAAGTTTGTTGGAGAAAAGCAGGAAAAACCGCGGTATCGCAGTAAATCCGCGAATGATAATAGCAAGCGAACAGCACTTGCATCCCGGCGTATACTTTCCATCCATTGTTCCACTCTGGTTGCGTCAAAGACCATAACTTGGCGTATCAGAGAACAACCAACCGCACGATCGATCGGTGCACACGCACATGTATATGCACGCATACATGCTAACGCACAACCTTCCAGGCAACGGCAAACGCGTATCAACCTCTGATACATCTTAAACAAACGAGCTCATCAACCACTTTGCCTCCTCGAAATCCGGAAAGCGAATCTCGTACGATCGCAATTCACCGCTTCGGGATAATTGTAGTCGCAAAGTTTACGATACGGCCGCCTCAGCTAACGTTATCTCCGATAACTGTTTCTATGATACAATCGTTAGGTGGGATTAGTATGTTTTTGGTTGTGGTTAACGGGTCTTTTAATTATATGGGGGTTGGAGATTGAAAAGTAGGTGGAGAGTGAATATATTATCTTTATTTTATGTGGGAGGTGTTAGAGTTGGAGTATTGGACTTATAGCAGTATGTGGTGCCAGTATGTGACGCCAGTATGTAGGTGGAGATTGAATGTATTATATTTATTTTATGTGGGAAGTGTTAGGGGTTGGTCTATCGGACTATAGCAGTATGTGGAGCTAGTATGTGGTGGCAATATGTGATGCTACTAGAGGGGTATTTGCTAGGTGGTTGAATTTTTGTGGTTGTGGATTTGACTGTATAAGGTCTGTTGTTAGAGAAAGAAGGTTGAGAAGGAGAGGAATAATATTTTTTCCAAAACTTGCAAGTTCCTATGTACCCAAATTTCCAAATATCTACAAATCTCAGTTTCCACGAATTCCTACGTTCTCAAACCCCGAGTACCTCAAGTACTTACATCCTCAGGTCATCCCAAAATTTCTAGGCCGTCTAGTACCTGCATTACCACATCTCTACATCCCTACATCTTCACGTGCCCACATCTCCACATCCTCAAATCCCCACGTTCTCAAATCCTTACGTCCACAAATCCCCACACCCTCAATCCACATATCCATCGCGAAGAATTTCATCGCATCAAATACTATCGCGTGGAATTCTATTACGTCAAATTCCACCAAGTGGAATTCCATCGCGTGGAATTCCAACGTGCCAAGTTCCATCGCGTGGAATTCCATCGCTTGGAACTCTATTGCGTGGAATTCCATCGTGGCAAATTCCATCGCGTGGAATTCCATAGTGTCAAATTCCATCGCGTGGAACTTCATCGCGTGGAATTCCATCGTGTCAAATTCCATCGCGTGGAACTCCATCGCGTGGAATTCCATCGCGCCGAATTCTATCGTGTCAAATTTCATCGCGTGGAATTCCATTGCTTGGAACTCTATCGCGTGGAATTCCAATGCTTGGAACTCTATCGCGTGGAATTCCATCGTGGCAAATTCCATCGCGTGGAATTCCATCATGTCAAATTCCATTGCGTGGAATTCCATCGTGTAAAATTCCATCGCGCCAAATTCCATCGTGCCAAATTTCATCGCGTGGAATTCCATTGCTTGGAACTCTATCGCGTGGAATTCCATCGTTTCAAATTCCATCGCGTCGAATTCCATCGCGTGGAATTCCATCGCCCCAAAATACCCCCTTTCCAAACATTCCTCCAGTTTCCCAATTCCCAAAAAGTACCATAAACGTACACTTAAACTTACAAAAACCTAAATACCTAAATCTCTCTATTCCTCACAAGAAACGTAAACCCAAGAACCCAATAAAAACGCAGACGTTCCTATCTTAGGTTTCACAGAACTCTCCTTCGCAAACATACTTAGAGGAAGGAAATATTCATAGAGTCAATGTCATTTTCGGCGAACCGTTTAACCGCTGAAAAGCGGATCAAGTGAAAACGGCTCAGTATGAAAACGGCCCCGTAATAATTGGCCATTTCGACGAGCACGCACTTAACGCCTCCACGTTATGTAAATTCGACGATCATACACCGCGATACAGGGAAATTAACGTGCACGCGTGCCTGAGCAGCCAGTCGATCTAATGGCTTAAGCCGTTTACACGTCGTTGGTCAGACACGTGGAGGTACGTTCATCTAGAAACAGCGGAAAGGCCGATACGTTTCGATAGCTATCGTGGAAACGAGCCATCCTAGAGGATCATCGAACCGCGATTTGCATTTTGCACACGCCTGGCAATCTTTGCGGATAAAATCGATAGATATCGAGTACGTTCGACTCGCGTGGCTATCGAAGGGAATATCTGCTCCGCAAGTGTGTATTGTTCCTTTTATGAAAAATAATGAAAACCCACGGGAAATGGGACGATTTTCTTGGTTCAGAGGGAATCGACGATCTTTCCTATCGGACGTTGGAAAATATTTTCATTACGACGAAATCGATGGAACTATGCAAATATCTTTCTGTGCTGTCTCGTTTTGGACCTTGGAGCTTCACATATTCTGGTGTACAATTTTTGTGGTGGACAATTATCTCAAAATTTATGCTGTACTTTGGTTTTCTGTGATTTTATATATTGAGAAGCGAGCTTGTTCTTTAATACGTATGTGAGGTTTGCAAGAGAGGAACGTTGGTTGCATCAAGACTGTATATCTTATTGCGTGGAATTCCAATGAATGGAATTTCATGGTATTGAATTCTACGCTTGGAATTCCATTACAAAGAGTTCACAATCGCGTGCAATTTCAATGGATCGAATTCCATTGTGTGATATTCCATCGCGTGGAATTCCATCGCATTAAATTCCATCGCGTGGAATTCCACCGCATTAAATTCCATCGCGTCGAATCCCATCGCGTGGAATTCTATAGCATTAAATTCCATCGCGTGGAATTCCACCGCTTTAAATTCCATCGCGTGGAATTCCATCGCATTAAATTCCATCGCATCGAATTCCATCGCGTGGAATTCCATCGCTTTAAATTCCATCGCGTGGCATTCCATCGCATTAAATTCCATCGCATCGAATTCCATCGCATGGAATTCCATCGCTTTAAGTTCCATCGCGTGGATTTCCATCGCATTAAAGTCCATCGCGTCAAATCCCATCGCGTGGAATTCCATCGCATTAAATTCCATCGCGTGGAATTCCATCGCGTGGAATTCCATCGCATTAAAATCCATCGCGTCGAATCCCATCGCATTAAATTCCATCGCGTGGAATTCCATCGCCTTATATTCCATCGCGTGGAATTCTATCGCGTCGAATCCCATCGCGTGGAATTCCATCGCATCAAATTCCATCGCCTGTAATTCCATCGTATCAAATTCCACCACTGTATATCCACATACCTACACATTCCTATATTCCCACATCCCTCACACAATCTTGCATTCCTATTTTTCTAAATCGTCATATCCACCGATTTCTATAAGACAAAATGCAACATATCTCTACAGCTTCAAAGCTTATTCAGATCTTTCTAACGCAATGTCCTCATCTATACACACAGCTTCATATTCTCATATCTTCATACGCTTCCAGTTTCTACGTCCGTAGATTCTATGTCCTTTATATAGTCAGATGTTTATACATCCATATCTCCGGATTTCATATAACTTCCCATAGTCCAAATTCCCACATATCTAGATTTTCACATTTCATATCCCAGATCCAAGATCTTGATAGCCTATCTCAGACTGCAAATTTTTATACTTCAGATTTCATACATCACATCGCAATAGTGTGGAGTCCACACATGTCTCATATGGATAGTAAGTGCTGTACCAGATCGTCATAGACCCATATATCTGTAGATACTTGGACGAAATAACAGAGAATTCACGAGGATCGGTTTCGTAAATAAAACCTCCGTTCGGACATAAGGATACGATATTTCGCGTTTCAACAAAAGCATGATGTCCGGACGTTTTCTGTCCGACCGGTATTATACGATCGTTTACCATGGAAACTAGGTACGGAAGTGGCGCAGAAACGAGCAATCGAGGACATTCAGTAGCGCAATCTGCAGTTCGCATGCATACAGAAGTTGTCATGAAATCCTGTCCGGATGGAGATCTAAGTTTCGTCAGGCTACGCGCCACGAGTTTCGAGATAATATTCTCATCAGAGTAATAATTACCGCGATTCCTACGTGCCACGTTACCTAAATATTCCCCTATTAACTGAGCTAATCCAACCACTCGACATCGGTTGCTTCCCTCTATCAAACTTTATCGAAACTTCCTTCACAATTTCGATACTGTCGCCGAGCTAACAAAATAATGGAACGATTCATGTTATAACAAATAACATTTATGTTATTGGACGAGTATGAGGTAAACGCTGTTTTAGAAGTCGAATCGTTTCAAGCGGGTAGCTCGAGATTTACTAATTTCACTGTGCTAGCTCTACGAGAGTTCTACGATTGTTCAGAAGTTCTACAGGTTCTACACATTTATAAAAGTCACAGTTCACTATTGTAGAACTTAGGTAGACTCATAGTTATGTTACTTGTGGAACTACATGATTTTGTACATTTTACATGGTGAGTGCATAGACATTCTAAACAAGTATGACAAACTGGGTCACAGTTTTTTATTTCTGCATTTTGGGTGAAAATTATTTCGAATTTCATTATGTGGAATTTCTCTGAATGAAATTCTATTATGTGGAATTCTGTCACATAGAATACAAATGTGTGGAATTTCATCGTGTTGAATTCTATGAGTGGAATTCCATCACTGGGAATTTTATAGCGTGGAAATCCACACATGGGAATTCTGTTCGATGGAATTTTACGCAATGGATTTGGATTCGGTGGAATTCCACGCATTGGAATTCTGTTCGATGGAACTCGACGCATTAGAATTCTATTCGATGGAATTCCACGCAATGGAATTTTACGCAATGGATTTGGATTCGGTGGAATTCCACGCAATGGAATTCAACTCGGTGGAATTCCACGCATTGGAATTCTGTTCGATGGAATTCGACGCATTAGAATTCTATTCGATGGAGTTCCACGCAATGGAATTTTACACAATGGATTTGGATTCAGTGGAATTCCACGCAATGGAATTCAAGTCGGTGGAATTCCACGCATTGGAATTCTGTTCGATGGAACTCGACGCATTAGAATTCTATTCGATGGAATTCCACGCAATGGAATTTTACATAATGGATTGGGATTCAGTGGAATTCCACGCATTGGAATTCTGTTCGATGGAATGCGACGCATTAGAATTCTATTCGATGGAATTCCACGCAATGGAATTTTACGCAATGGATTTGAATTCGATAGAATTCCACGCAATGGAATTTTACGCAATGGAGTTGAATTCGATGGAATTCCACACAATGGAATTTAACTCGGTGGAATTCCACGCATTAAAATTCTGTTCAATAGAATTCCACGCAATGGAATTCTGCACATTGGAATTCCACGCAATGGATTGTACTCTATAGAAATTTTTACTGTAAACTGTAGAAGATTTATTGCTTCATGTAGAATTTCAAAAACGATGAATCAGAAAATTCCAATTTCATTATAATCATAAATTATACACACAGAACTTCACTAATTCATAAATGTATTGACGTCTGACCAAATATCTTGATTTCTACTGTACCTTTACACAGTCATACCTCGTTCACTACTGCAACAACCAAGAAATTTTAAAAACATTATCGATATTAAAAAATGCAATCATGAAGTATCTGCTTAAGAAGGTCACAAACCTGATGGTATTAAAAATTCGATCACTGATAAGCCCGATGAAATTCGCGAAACAGGGTTGGGTCGAAAATGGATTACACCGGTTGTTATACGTAGCTGAGTTGGCTGCAGTTAAACGGCAGAAACACGAGGAATTATTACAATTATTGCCCGAGTACAGTTGCAAGCTCGTCCCGAACTTCCCTTCCTCTCTGTTCCTCCATTCGAAAGCTATACCCTCGTCTCTCCATGGAATTTCGCGACAGAGTTTCGTTGTCAGCGAACCGCGAATCGCGCTATTCAGTTACTGGCTATTTCGTAATGAGCGGTATTTCAAACGTAGAACAAACGTGGGACGAACTTCGCCGCGAATGTCTCTCTTTTGACAGGAAATTGGCTTTAACGGCATCGTATGTGTGTTCGAAAGTAAAATTCCTTTGTCAAACTCAAGTTTCAAAATGCAAGGCATGTTAGATAGGCAACATTTTTCATCGTAGATATAGGACGTTTTTAATATCTTGAAATTATGGGAGGGTCGGTGTATTTAATATATGGGTGTGGAATATGGGCATGAAATTTTAATTCGACAGTTGATCAAGAAATTTATCGTACCAATCAATACTTGAATTGGAAATGGTGGAATATGATGGAATACCACGTGATATAATTTGATGCGATGGAATTCCATAATCTGAAATTCGGTACGATGGAATTCCACGCGATGGAATTCCATGATTTCAAATTCGGTACGATGGAATTCCAAGCGACGGAATTTAATGCGATGGAATTCGACGCGATGGAATTCCATGATTTCAAATTCGATACGATGGAATTCCACGCGATGGAATTCCACGCGCTGGAACTCCATGCGATGGAATTCGACGCGATGGAATTCCACGATTTGAAATTCGGTACGATGGAGTTCCACGCGATGGAATTCGACGCGATGGAATTCTACGCGCTGGAATTCCATGCGATGGAATTTAATGCGATGGAATTCCATGATTTAAAATTCGATACGATGGAATTCCACGCGATGGAATTCGACGCGATAGAATTCGACGCGATGGAATTCGACGCGATGGAATTCCACGCGATGGAATTCTACGCGCTGGAATTTAATTTGATGGAATTTAATTTGATGGAATTCCACGCGATGAAATTCGACGCGATGGAATTCCATGATTTGAAATTCGATACGATGCAATTCCACGCGATGGAATTCCATGATTTGAAACTCGGTATGATAGAATTCCACGCGATGGAATGCTACACGCTAAACGCGGCGTTTGAATAACCTAACCTAACTCCCTAAACCAAGTCCTAAAATCCGAATACGTAACGTTCGAAATCCGAGTCCAAAATACGTCAAACAATGTTGAACGACCTAACACCGCTCGATAAAAGTTGTCCGAATCGATCATCCGTTCGAAAAATACAAGATCGGTAATCAACTGTTTGCCTCGTCGAAAAAGTTCTCAGTGACGTAGATATTCGTCTTACCCTTCGAAGGACGATTATATACGTAGCACATGGCGTATCCTGTCCTCGGTACAAGCTCGTAGACAGTTGGAAACTCGATCTTTTTCTGTCAAGAAGTTTCCACGGGTTCGACTGCAATTTCAAGCCGCGAAACGAGTTTCCTACCCTCAGCCATCACCTCCCTATAGATCTTCATCGAGTTGTCTGGCCTCGGTTCGATGAAACCCATACTGGAAACCCTAATAGAATTTCGTATGTAACCGTGCATCGTGTATGTATGCAAATCGTGGACCAACGCTGTTCAATACCGACCTCCGCTCGATTCTCCATTCTCGATTCGCGTGTATTCGATAGAGCGTACCGGACTAACAACCCTTTTCGATTTTAGTTAACGCTATTCTATCGGTATAGACACCCTATCGAGTCTGGTTTACTATAATACTGTAGTTCGGCTAGGTAACTATTTTCGAATTCCGTCGGATCGAGCTCTAGCGTGTGGAATTCACAACGCGATTATCTGAGCATTGAGACTACGTTGAATACCAGCATATTTAACTAAATTTTGTGGAATTACATTCAAATGATTAGAATCACATGGAATTACATTGTGTAATGTTCAGTTGAGATGAATTCCAATATGTGGAATTCCATTAAAGAGAACTACATTACGTGGAATTCCACCAAGTCGAAATTCATTGCGTGGAATTCCAACGTGTGGAATTTCATCGAGCACAATTCCAATTCATGGAATTGCATCGAATACAATTCCAATGCGTAGAATTCCATCGAATAGAATTCTAGAGCGTGGAATTCCGCTGAGCACAATACCAATGCGTGGAATTTCATCGAATAGAATTCCAGAGCATGGAATTCCATCGAGCACAATACCAACGCGTGGAATTCCGTCGAGTTGAATTCCAATGCGTAGAATTCCATCGATTAGAATTCGAATCCGTGGAATTCCATCGAACAGAATTCTAGTGCGTGAAATTCCATCGATTAGAATTCCAATGCACGGAATTCCATGGAACAGAATTCCAGTGCGTGGAATTCCATCGAGCAGAACTACAATGCGTGGAATTCCATCGCGTAGAATTCCATAGCGTGGAATTCCATCGTTCAGAATTCTAATGTGTGGAATTCCAACGTGGGGAATTCCAATGCGTGGAATTCCATCGAATAGAAGTCCATTGCGTGGAATTCTAACATGCAGAATTCCATTGCATGGAATTCCATCAAATAGAATTTCATTCTATGGAATTCTATCACGTCCAATTGCAACTCCTTGAATTCCATCAGTTTCATTATAGAGAATTCCATTTCATCTAACACTACATCCTTGAATTCCACTATACTAAATCGAATCTCCTAAAATTCCTACTCGTGGAATTCTATCACAACAAATTCCATCATATAGAATTCCACCTCCCCAAATATCATCAAACGAAATTCCATCATACAATCCTAATTACAACCAGTATCTTCATCTCGTAATAAAAAATAGCCAAGGTCTACCATTCTCTCTAAAACTGTTGAGATATTCAAATCGTCCACGGTAAAAATACACATCAAGGCGAATATAAGCAGTATGTGATTTTTGCCGTCGACATATACACAACATTACCACCGAAGGGGATAAACGTTTATTTTAAAAACAAAACCCTTTTACTCGTGCTCTGGCATTTTCCTTGCACGATCCCGCAAACGTTTGACTGGAGAATTGAAGCTCGAAAGCGGGAACACGTTCGCAATACCTAGGGCATCCTTTCTACGGAACAGGAACGAAGAATCGTGTCGCGAGGCTGCGATCCGACAATTTATAAATCCGCCCGGAGGAAACGTTCCGGTCGACGGTGATCGTTTACATAGCCCGAAAATGATTCCCAGGGCGAGCTAGATCGAACTGCGGGACGATTTATATTATTATATCGGATCCTCGGCCCGGGGAAAAATCCATTTCGCCGCGCAGTCTTTCCGGACGATTTCGAGACCTTCAAGGGAATCTCGAAGTCGGACGGTGTCGATCTGACGGATGGCATCGATAGATCGAGCCCTTCCGCGCACGACCAACTACCAGCCTCGTCGCTGGATTGCCTGTGAAACGAATCTACCTCGAACAAAAAAAAGAGAAGAAGAATGAAATCCGACCGAAGAAGACGTGGATAGCGGAGGAACGGGATCGAAACGACCAACGAAAAGTCGAGCTGTCGATTCGACGAATCGTGAACCAACATGGAAAATTTCGTATCTTGGAAACACACGAAAATACCACCTTGATTTTTCTTTGGGATATATGGGAAGTCGTTGGAGTCTTTGAACATGGTGCAAAAAAGGTCATTTTTAAATGAGTCGTTTTTATGGGTTTATACGAGAAGGTTTCTGCAGATTTTATTGTTGAAACAGATAAATCTTAATAGTTATAACCGTGAGGTTCAATATTACTAAATTTCTAGATTTCAAGCTCAATATATCTTATAGTAGATTTATAAATCTGAACATAAGTAGATTTGCGCTTTCTTAGATTTCTGTATGCATCAGTGGGGATCTACACATCCTGATATTCCAGCGCGTGGAATTCTACCGTATCAAATTCCATCGCGTAGAATTCCACCGTATCAAATTCCATCGCGTGGAATTCCATCGCTTGGAACTCCATCGTGCCAAATTCCATCGCTTAGAATTCCATAGCGTGGAGGTCCATCGCGTGGAATTCTATCCTTCCAAATTCCATCGCGTGGAATTCCATCGCGTGGAAGTCTATCGCGTGGAATTCCATCCTTCCCAATTCCATCGCGTGGAAGTCTATCGCATGGAATTTCATCGCGTGGAAATTCATCGCGTGGAATTCCATCGCGCGGAATTCCATCCTTCCAAATTCCATCGCGTGGAATTCCATCGCGTGGAAGTCTATCGCGTGGAATTCCATCCTTCCCAATTCCATCGCGTGGAAGTCTATCGCATTGAATTTCATCGCGTGGAAATTCATCGCGTGGAGTTCCATCGCGCGGAATTCCATCCTTCCAAATTCCATCGCGTGGAATTCCATCGCGTGGAATTCCATCGCGTGGAAGTCTATCGCGTGGAATTCCATCCTTCCCAATTCCATCGCGTGGAAGTCTATCGCATGGAATTTCATCGCGTGGAAATTCATCGCGTGGAATTCCATCGCGCGGAATTCCATCCTTCCAAATTCCATCGCGTGGAATTCCATCGCGTGGAAGTCTATCGCGTGGAATTCCATCCTTCCCAATTCCATCGCGTGGAAGTCTATCGCATTGAATTTCATCGCGTGGAAATTCATCGCGTGGAGTTCCATCGCGCGGAATTCCATCCTTCCAAATTCCATCGCGTGGAATTCCATCGCGTGGAATTCCATCGCGTGGAAGTCTATCGCGTGGAATTCCATCCTTCCCAATTCCATCGCGTGGAAGTCTATCGCATGGAATTTCATCGCGTGGAAATTCATCGCGTGGAATTCCATCGCGCGGAATTCCATCCTTCCAAATTCCATCGCGTGGAATTCCATCGCGTGGAAGTCTATCGCGTGGAATTCCATCCTTCCCAATTCCATCGCGTGGAAGTCTATCGCATTGAATTTCATCGCGTGGAAATTCATCGCGTGGAGTTCCATCGCGCGGAATTCCATCCTTCCAAATTCCATCGCGTGGAATTCCATCGCGTGGAATTCCATCGCGTGGAAGTCTATCGCGTGGAATTCCATCCTTCCCAATTCCATCGCGTGGAAGTCTATCGCATGGAATTTCATCGCGTGGAATTCCATCGCGCGGAATTCCATCCTTCCAACTTCCATCGCGTGGAATTCCATTGCGCGGAATTCCATCCTTCCAAATTCCATCGCGTCGAAGTCCATCTCGTGGAATTCCATTCTTCCAAATTCCATCGCGTGGAATTCCATCGCGTAGAAGTCCATCTCGTGGAATTCCATTCTTCCAAATTCCATCGCGTGGAATTCCATCGCGTGATATTCCATCGTATTAAATTCCACATCTTTCACATCCACACATCCTCAAATCCACACATTCTCAAATCCACACATCCTCAAATCCACACATCCTTAAATCCACATATCCTCAAAACCACACATCCTCACATCCTCATATCCTCATATCGAATATCCCAACGTCCCCATACTTCAACTCCCCTATATCCCAACATCTCCACATCCCCACACATGCAAACGCTTCACATACGAAAGAACTCTATCTAAAGTTAATCGCGCAGAGTTAAAAGAGTAATCGCGTAAGGATTTCGGCAAGAGTTATTGTTGCCATAGCCACATCCAAGTGGTCCATCGTCTCCTATCCTTGTTTATTCCGAAAGTTTCCAAGACCAAAGTTTATCGAGGCAAAGTGTACGATCTAACGGCGAGAAAGATAAACAGACGGAAGAGTATAAAAATACGAGGGTTGCGTCCTGATGCGATTCATCCTTGATAAAGAAAGTTTTAAGCAACCCGGAAGTAAATTGTCCAGATATCATTAATCCCGACGGTAAATCGTAGCCACGGTGTTCAGATTTCTGTAACTGTTCGATATCCCCGTGAACAAGAAGTTCACGGCGAATGGGCTGGATATCGAGGAAGGATCAAAGAGACTAGAGGATTATTTGAAACTTATGCTTATGGTCGGAGTTACCGAGCTGAACTTTCCGCGAGAATTTGCCAGAAACATCATAAAGGATTCACGAGCAGCGATGAGCCGGAGTCTTCGAGGATTGTTCGCCGTACTGAAGACCTAAATGGGTTCTCGAACATGAAAGCCAAACATCTTAAGAGCACGTCCAAAGTGCAAATCCTCATTGATTCTAGACGATTATCACGGTATGGTCGCGCACTTTAAAAATGTTGGAATATTTTATGTTTCACGATTACGATTATGATGTTACATTATCTAAAGGACATTCCAAGATAATGTTTAGATGAACATGATTAGGGACGTTACTTGTAGGTCTTGCAAACTGTACTGACAACATTAGATATGTACAGTTGATTGAATGAGTGTATTGACTATATGACATGTGATAAAGTTAATGTATGTTAATAAGACAATTTATAAATCTTGCAAACTGTACTACATGTTGTACACATATTTAAAAATTGAGAAAGCTAATTGAAGAAGTCTATTGACTATGTGACACGTGATGAAGTCAATGTATATTAATAAGACAATTTTAGGTCTTGCAAACAGTAGTGACTACATTGTGTAGACATATTTAAAAATTGAGGCAGCTAATTGAAAGCCAATATTGACTATGACACGTATGATAAAAGTGATGTATATTAATAAGACAATTTTGTACATATGATATTGTGTACACATATTTAAAAATTGAAGTAGATGATTGAAAGACTATATTGACTATGAGACACATGATAAAAGTGATGTATATTAAGAAAACAATTTTTTACATGTGACATGTGCATACATGTGACATACATGCACATGTGTACATACATTTAAAAATTGAAACACATGATTGAAAGACAATATTGACTATGAGACATATGATAAAAGTGATGTATATTAATAATTAATATGATGTATATTAATTTTGTACATATGACATGTGTATACATGTGACATACATGCACATGTGTACATATATTTAAAAATTGAAACAGATGATTGAAAAAGTATATTGACTATAAGACACATGATAAAAGTGATGTCTATTAAGAAGACAATTTTGTACATGTAACATTGTGTGTACATATTTAAAAATTGAAACAGCAGGCTGAAAGAGTGTATTGACTACGTGACACACGATGAAATTAATGTATACCATTAAGATAATAAATGAGTTTCAGTATATAAGCAATTTGTTTAAAACAAGTATCGAATACTATGCGAAGTGCAAGTAAAAGCATTCGGTAAAGAAATATCGCAGCACGGGCCATGACGCCAATAAAAATCCTCACCGCGAAATCACGAATGAAGTGCTCGTTTATTTTCCCCTCGATGGGAATCGCCTGGAGCCGGGTCAACGAGCGACGAGATGCGGCCAAGCACGGTCAGACGTAAAAAGACCCAGCGAATGAGAGGAAAATTGAAATCCAGGCTGCAGCACGCAACCTGCCTCGACTTTGTCCCGAAAGAAGCTTAAAAAAATGAGAATACTCGAGGAACATCTGCAGGAGGAGGCAGCTTGAGTTTATGAAATGATCGATGGAAAGTATGCTACATTCTAGCGAATCGTACTGAATTAATCGAGGTAGAGATTTAGAAGAGAAAATTACGCTTTCCACGTTTCGCGAATACTTGAATCAACCGGAGGAAACCAATGGTTTTTATATATTTAGTGGATAGAGAATTTATTGCGAGAGATTCTATCGGAATTATCTGCTATCGAATTCGCATTGAATTTTATGGCAACTTGAATTGCGATGGATTTATGTGTGTTGGATGCTGTTGGAATTCCAATTATTCGGAATTGAAATGCGTGGAATTGCAGCGCGGTGAGTTCCAATATGTGATATTCGATCGCTTTGACTTCCACGCATGGGATTTCTTTGAGTTGAGTTCTCAATCGCTGGAATACCATTACGTGATATTCCATCGCGTGGAATTCTATCGCTTGGAACTCCATCGCGTGATATTTCAACGCATGGAATTCCATCGCGTGATATTCCATCGCGTGGAATTCCATCGATTGCTATTCCATCGCGTGGAATTCCATCGCGTGATACTCCATCGCTTGGAATTCCATCGCGTGATATTCCATCGCGTGGAATTCCATCGCGTGGTATTCCATCGCGTAGTATTCCATCGCGTGGAATTCCATCGCGTGGAAATCCATCGCTTGGAATTCCATCGCGTGGAATTCCATCGCGTGGTATTCCATCGCGTGGAATTCCATCGCGTGGAATTCCATCGCGTGGAATTCCATCGCGTGGTATCCCATCGCGTGCAATTCCATCGCGTGGTATTCCATCGCGTAAAAAATCATCGAGCAATATTCCATCGTGTGGTATTCCATTCTACCTAATCCCAAATGCACTTCCATTGAATCAAGTACAGCTACATCGAATTCCACCACTTGAAATTAAATTTCATCCTGACCAACGTCATTTTAACGACGCAAAATTATTTTAGTAATGCAAGTCTCTGGCATGTCGCAGTCTCTCCGGAACAATCCTTCCAATAAGTACCAACAACAAACTGACCCGAACTTCCAATTCAAGTATCCTAACTTAATTCTTCGGTTACAACAAACTTCGTTTAGGAAATTTAATCAAACTACCGAAGAAACATAATCCATATATATATCCAACAAAAGCAACAAAGTTAACAATAACGAAGTAAGAGCTGGTTTTTTTTCTGAGTAAAACAGGGACCTCGGAGTTTCAGCGAGCGGAAAACCACCGAAGAGTGCAACGTTCGGAAGGATATGGAGGAGCGATCGAGAGAGGGAAAGTTGAAAATTAACTGGAAAAGAGCAAACCGCTCAACGAGATCGTGAAGAAGCGGCTTTCACATGGCTTTAAGGTACAAGCTAGTGGAACAAGGGTCAACGAGGCATTGAGCTTCCTCGTTGAGTGTTCTACAGCTACTGCACCGGATGAAATTAAATCATACCGAAGGAAAGCACGAATCACGATCTTCAAACTATATGATGGTTGATGGATCAGTGTGTAGAACTTGGTAGAAGCTTGAAATAATACTCCTAGATAACGAGGAACGTATGGTCATTTCGATGTTGTACGCTACGGAAACATTCTACGTATT
Source organism: Megachile leachella (assembly GCA_963576845.1). Classification (NCBI taxonomy): domain Eukaryota; kingdom Metazoa; phylum Arthropoda; class Insecta; order Hymenoptera; family Megachilidae; genus Megachile; species Megachile leachella. The sequence goes on from OY756251.1 coordinate 15,635,826, forward strand.
CTACACGTGTTCTACATATGCTACACTTTCACACTTCTATATTTCACATTGCTGCACTTTCAGACTTCTATATTTCCACACTTCTACACTTCCACATTTCTATATTTCACACTTCTACACTTTCAAACTTCTATATTTACACACTTCTACACTTCCACATTTCTATATTTCCACACTTCTACATTTCCACATTTCTATATTTCTACACTCCCACACTTCCACACTTCCATATTTCTACATATTCCATGCATTCTACATATCCTGCATATTCCACACATTCTACATGTTCTACATATTCCACACATTCTACATATTCCACACATTCTACATAATCCACACATTCCACATATTCCACACATTCTACATATTCTACATATTCCACACATTCCACATATTCTACACATTCCACACATTTCTCACTTTCAATTCAAAAATGATGTAATTACACTGGTTCGTAATTTATTACAAGATAGGTATTCATTAATTTGTAACGAGTTACATGTTTGTTAATTTGTTACGAGGTATGTGTAGTATTAATTTGTTACAAGCTACATATTTGGTAGTGTGTTACGAAATGTGTATACGATTAATTTGTTATGAGGTATGTGCGGCATTAATTTGTTACGAGGTATGTATTTATTAATTTGGCACGAGATATGTATAGTATTAAATTGTTACAAGTTACATGTTTGTTCATCTGTTACGAGGTGTGTGTAGTATAAATTTGTTATGAGACATGTGTAGTATTATTTTGTTACGAGGTATGTATCCAATAAATTCTTACGCGTTATGCATATATTAGTTTTTTAAGAATTATGTGTTTAACTTGTTACAAGGTATGTATTTATTAATTCACTATGAGGTATGTTTCTGTTAAATGATCACAAGATATGTATTTATTAATTCATTGTGAAGTATATTTTTATTAATTGATCGCAAGATATGTATTTATTAATTCATTGTGAGATATGTTTTTATTAATTGGTCACAAAATATGTATTTATTAATTCATTGTGAGGTTTACGTTTTTATTAATTGATCACAAGATACGTTTTTATAAATTCATTATGAAGTATGTTTGTATTAATTGATTACAAGATACGTATTCATCGGTTCATCACGAGTAAGTTTATTACAAGTTCCTTTATTAAAACAGTCTCGCATTTATTATATCACAATAAGTTATTTATACAGCAGCGTCAGGTATTAAGCTCGAAAGCGAGGTCGAATCGAGGACACGTTTCCTATCGTTTCATCGACGGGACGTGGCAGAGTTTAAACGGCGATCTATGAAACGGAAACGTGACGAAGAACGGACCCGAAGCCCGGTGAAAAGTGGCGAAGAGTAGATAAGAAGAAAGGAGGAGCATCGTCGAGAAGTGGCAAAGTCGAAAATAAAGTGGAAAAGGTTGGCGCAGTAAGAAAAGAGAGAACGGGCCAAGTGGGGTTGACTAGCTCGGTCGGATACTAGGTGGCAGACTCTCGTGTACTTTTCTGGGACGAGGAGAACCCGTTGATAAGATATTGAGGTTCCACGAGTGGCTTCCGGTGCTGGCTCATCTGTGACGGAACACCGGCAAAGACCCCGCTGAAAAGGAGACACCGAGGCAAAGAAGAATAACGAAGAGAGGTTGAAACCTCGAGGCAACCGCTTCTTCTATTGTACAATCGAAAAGGTAACCGAAGCTCTGCGCTACAAATGCGACCATTCCAAAGGGGATTAGGACGCGCGGATAACGGTTCGCTGATACCGCAAGAGTTTTGGACATCGAGGGTGTCGGTTTGACCCGGTCACGGGGCTTACATCAACCCCTCTGTCACGTGTAATATAGGATCCTGCTCGTGGCAACTGCGGTTTGCGTGTTGCATGCATGCTCCCGATCTTGATGGAAATATACCTATGCTTTCACGTGACATTTTTTCTGGTTTATACGTCCACAGTTTCGCTAACAGAAAACGTGTGCTGTTAGAAATGCTCGAATTCCGAATACTGAAATGCGAGTTTCATTCTCGTTCCACGTTGTAATTAATTCTATTTATGTGGAACGTGGGTGATGTAATACTACGAGTATTACAGACGCTTTCACATCATCTATTCAGTTGAATACTAATCAAGTTCATTTAGTACATTGTGCCTGGTGTTACTAACGATTCAGAGGTGAAGAAAATCTCGTAATTCATTTAACTTCATCCTTTTCAATAACTTTGTCACTTTAAAAACAGTGAACAGAGGACTGAACAATTAACAAAACTCTAAACAGTGATCATCAGAAGAATATAACAAGTAAAATACTCCTCCGACCATCACAACCAGTAATAAAATATCACACGTCAGAAAAATATGGCCAGTAAAATATTTTCAAAGAAATTTTAAGCAAAGTAAGAAGGAAATATTCCAAAATTGAAGCAGATATTTTATAAAATATCTGTTCCACATATCTTGGAAGCATAAATCAAGTATAGTACAAGTTCCAAGATACGCGAGTTCGAAGGCGAAACCGATAGGAGCTACAAAAATTGTGGGTTTCGTATTTTGGACGAGCAACTCGTGTTTATCGCTGGTCCTTGGTACTTTAGATTACGAGGTTGAGGCAGTTTAGAAGATAGATAGCTTCGATGAGGCCACAGATCGAGAAGAAGAAGACATCGAGTATCAGCTTCGACCTGTTTCGAACTGTATTCTAAATAGCGTTGGGGAAATTCAGGGTTTAAATTTGGAGATAGGACTAGATGGTACTGACTGATGCACTTGATATATAAATTATACAGCAAAGTTTTACCCACTGTGCAATACGAGTTTTGAATTCGATTCAATTTGTGTTTCAACTTGTTTCAATTTGTGATTCAAGGTTTGTGTTCAATTGTGACTTTACATAGTAAAGAAAAATTGATATATTTTAACTTCTTTCGAATATTGCATCTCCGACTTAGCAGACAAATGATGAAGTAAGGTAACCTCATGAGACTTGTCAAAGTATGACAAGGGGTTAAAGTATAAACCCATGTTTATTTCCAAAGTAGTCACGCTCCTCGCTCATCGAGGGTTGAAGTCTGTCGAAAGCATCCATCCCTTATCGCGGTATTTCAGGTTGCGATATTTGGAACGGTTGGATGAAAGTTGGCAGCTGATGTGCCGGTAAACGAGGTTCGAAAAACGAGCGGGATCGACACCGGAAATTCGCTGGCCAAAGTGACCATCCTCGTGGCCAACGGTTTCCCGTTCTTCTGCTCGAAAGGAAATCTTTCTCGTTATCGGCTACAGGCCGTGTTCAATCAGTCGAAAACGTGACGGAGAACGCTCCGGGGATTTCGCTTTTTCATCCCGCCACGTTCCACGGATCGTTTATTTATCATATATATATATCTCGAGTTCTCTCTCTTTAAATTCGCGAATCGAACCTGGCTGTCCGCATTAACGGAATGGAAATATGGCCGACATCCTGGGACAATGAATTCGAATCCGGCGAGCACGATTTGCTGGATCTCGCGTGTTCTACTTGCAGGGATTAGAAGGCGGTCGGGTCTCTTGACGAAGTGCTTGGATCGAAGTCAAATGTGCGATCTGGTAATTCTACTAATGCATCGGAACTTTTTGTTTTTAATTTCCTGCATTCACTGTACCCTCTGTTTACCCTGTTGAAACATTATTGCTCGCTAAATTAGATCTAGGAATTAGAAGCAGGTTTTATATTATTCTTTTTGAATAATAATTTCTATGAATAGGTAGGTAGGGACATATATGGGTGACACTTGTCTATGCTAATCTAACATGTGTATTATTAAAAATTTGTACATTTTCCAAATCAAACATATTCGCATTAATTAAATGGATCTAGGGAAAATTTATGGAAAATTCCATCGCGTGGTATTCCATCGCGTGGAATTCCATCGCGTGCAATTCCATCGCGTGATACTCCATCGCTTGGAATTTCATCGCGTGATACTCCATCGCTTGGAATTCCATCGCGTGATATTCCATCGCGTGATACTCCATCGCTTGGAATTCCATCGCGTGATATTCCATCGCGTGATACTCCATCGCTTGGAATTTCATCGCGTGATACTCCATCGCTTGGAATTCCATCGCGTGATACTCCATCGCTTGGAATTCCATCGCGTGATATTCCATCGCGTGGTATTCCATCGCGTGGAATTCCATCGCGTGATACTCCATCGCTTGGAATTCCATCGCGTGATATTCCATCGCGTGATACTCCATCGCTTGGAATTCCATCGCGTGATATTCCATCGCTTGGAATTCCATCGCGTGATACTCCATCGCTTGGAATTTCATCGCGTGATACTCCATCGCTTGGAATTCCATCGCGTGATACTCCATCGCTTGGAATTCCATCGCGTGATATTCCATCGCGTGGAATTCCATCGCGTGGAAATCCATCGCTTAGAATTCCATCGCGTGATATTCCATCGCGTTTATAATTTACTCAATTATAAACAGGTATTGTGAAACTATTTTGTGAGATTTAAAAATGAAAACACTACTGTATGCAAATTTCAATAGCTTCAATGTATTAAACAATATATCAAAAATTCCAGAGACCTGAAATTTCCTAAATCGATCGAGAATCGTCGATTACAGTAATGGAAAATATTTTCCTCGAACGTTTTCTTAATCAACTCCGAAGCCCGATAACCTCGATTAATCGCGAAGAAAAAGGAATCTGGGTGAAGAGCGCATCGCGCGAAATCAACCGAGAACGACAGATCGATTCGTCGAAATAAAGGCGGGTCGAGGTGGTTCGCGCTCAGGAATTAATTCACGGACTCATTAAAGTAATTAAAACCGGCGCGGCGGAGGAGCGAGACGGAGAAAGACAGCGGATAAAGGGAGATCAGAAACTGTAATGAAGCAGCCTCGGAAGAAGGTGGCGAGCCGGAGAATAGAAACAGACACTTTTAGAGCTGCCCTCCTCTATTTAGAACTTTGCATTCAAGTATACGGATGAAAGAAACAATCAATTTCCTCGGGTACAAAAATCCTTTAAACCTTTTTGCTGCCAACCTACTTTATATCTATAATGAATTTCATTTATTGCTTGTCACTTTTCTAATAGCGTTGACAAGATTTATACGTTTGAATATATTTTTATGGACACTTATTTCAACTACTGAAATTTGTTAAAATCGACTGTCGTTAAAAATTCATTACAATTATTCTTGAATGAACTTGGAGCAAATTTTTCAGAATTTCATACGAAGATGAGCTTACAAGTTAAAAAATTTTACACAAATTATGAGACTATATTTTAAGTCAGAGTTCAGTCAAAATAAAAACGATTGAGGTTTTGAATCACCAATAACAAAAATTTCGTTCATATAATAATTGACCCGAAAATTTTTTTAAAATGACCCAACAACAGAACCGTGAGATACAATCGTACGACAAAAAGTATAAAGAACACGATTGAATAGTAAAAACGAATGTTGGCACAGTACGCTGTGTCAAAAGTGCATAGAAACGAAGATTCCAGGAGAATGCAGCCACTCGAGCGAAGAAAATTCACGTAAATGTTATACTAATATATCCAAGTCATCTCCATACGCTTGGCAAAAGATACCAGACGCTTTCCTACGACAATTTTCCAAGCATCTGGGATTACCATATATACTTGCCGGTGTGTACATTCTCGACGTAAATGCCATGGCCACTGATTGTATCCATTTTTCAAGCGAGCTACTACTATCTTTATTATCTGCGAATTTTACCGAGAAAGAAAGCTAACGCAACGTGCTCGTTGCGGGTTCAACCATGAATTATTTGATAAACGCGTGTGGCGGAAAAACGGGGATGGTCGGGTCATGTTGTGATACTGTCAACGTAAATACCAAGAGGTTTGCTTTGGAATAACGGTTAATGGATTGTGAAGGAGAAATGTGCTGTTCACAAATTTATGAATTTTTAAATTTACAGTTTTTATATTTTTTAACTTCACAAACCCTGACTTTTCGAATCCTCAACTTGTCAAATCTTCAACTTATCAAATATTCAACATGTCAAACGCCGAACTTATCAAACCTCTAGCTTGTCAACTATCTACTATGGATTATGGCTCTAACAGACAACAAAATCAATAGACAACTATTGAAAACAGTTACTTCGTTCATATAAATATTACAAATATTATACAGGGTGTTACCTGTAACGCTACTCACGATTTTTCTCCCACTTGCAGCCATTTTACGAAAAAAAGTTTAGAACAATATTTGCAAGGTATAAAGTGCACAATAGATATTAGTAAAGCAAATTTTGAAAACAGTTTGTTCTCGCAAAGTCAAGGCCACCTTGGGTTTTTTAAATAGGAACATACATTTTTTTTTATTCGTAGCTTTAGAGGACATCGAGACAAATTCAAAACATATATTAACATATTACTCGATTAGGTAACACCCTGTATACTCAGACATGCATGACGCACATGATAAATAAATTGAATAGCAAGGAGTAAATGAACGAATTCTTTGTTCTCTACTGGCTTGGTTTTCGTACATTTTTTTAAACAAACACGTGCATATTTAAAGCGTTGCGGTAGTATTAAATCAACACTATTTCTCATAAAGTTTTACAGAGTTATTTATTTACATGTCTGGAAAATGCGTGCAGCAAGAAGAATGCGCAGAACAAAAACGACTGAAACTTGGTTGTGTGGAACCGAAACGAGTGGAACTCAGATACGTGGAATTAAAACGAATTAAACTCGAATATGTGGAACCAAAATGGATGTGTGAAACTAAAATGAGTGGAACTCGAATATGTAGAATCGAAACGGCTACAAGTTGGATGTTGAATAATAACGAGGGAAACTTGGATACGTGAAACTAAGGTGAAGGAAATTGGAATGCGTGGAACTCAAATTGTATTGAACCATATCGAGTGAAACTTGAATGTGTTCAACCAAAACGAGTGAAACACGGATGTCTGGAATTAAAACAAATTAAACTCGAATATGTGGAACTGGGACGACTGAAAGTTAACTGTGTGGTATAGTAAGCATTGAAGCTTGAATGTGGTGAATTTAAACGACTTTGAAAATTTGAATGGAGGAAAATAAAAAGGAGATAACACTCAGATGTGTGGAATAAAGGCAAGTGAAACTTGAATGCGTAGAAACGTGTTGAACCAAAATAATGTTAAAATAAAACTTGAAGAACTAAAACCAAAACGAGTGAAACACGCATGTGTAGAATAAAGGCAAATGAAACTCGAATGCGTAGAAATGTGTTGAGCCAAAATAATGTGTTGAAGCAAAGCAAATAAAACTTGAATGATTAAAACCAAAAGGAGTGAAACACACATGCGTAAAATTAATACGAATGACACTGGAATATATGGAACCAGAACTGAAAGTCGACTGTGTAGTATAACAATTATTGAAGCTTGAATGTGCCGAGCCAAAATAACTTGAAATTCGAATGCGTTGAATAATAGAAGATGACACTCGAATGTGTGGAACAAGAATAAGTGAAACTCGAATATGTGGAACTCAAATATGTTGAACCAAACAAATAAAACTTGAAGGACTAGAACCAAAAGGAGTGAAACACGTATGTGTGGAATTAACACGAATGACAGTGGAATATGTGGAACCAGAACAACTGAAAATGGACTGTGTGGTATAACAATCATTGAAGCCTGAAAGTACCGAACTAAAATGACTGAAATTCGAATGCGTCGAATAAACAGGGGATGACACTAGAATGCGTGGAACTTGAATTTATTGAACCAAAACAAATAAAACTTGAAGGACTAGAACCAAAAGGAGTGAAACACGCATGTGTGGAATTAACGCGAATGACACTGGAATATGTGGAACCAGAACAACTGAAACTCGACAGTGCGGTATAGCAATCATTGAAACTTGAATACGCCAAGCTAAAATGACTGAAATTTGAATGCGTCGAATAAAAGATGACACTCGAATGCGTAGAAGGGAAATAAGTGAAACTCGAATGCGTGAAACAAAACTAAATGAAACTAAAATTCGTGAAATTCGAAGACACAAAACACTCCATCGATGACAATATAGGACCCACTGAAGCTAATGACCCTGCAGAACCCAGAACTAATCTAAAAGAACCGCACACCACGACAACGATGAATAGTAAATAAAGGTTAACCCCCCTTGAAATAGCGCAATTTAAAAATTGATCAGGTAGCCATTATAGTTTCCATTTGGCAAGAGATTGAAATCTGAATAGAGGGGAGAAAGTTTGACGCGAGCGAAGCAGACGTTTGAACGACGTCTCGAATTGATCTGCCGTGGGTTCTTCATAAGGTTGACAAAAGGCGATTCCCGCGGGACGTGGCTCGTTCCCGTAACGTAACGGGATAGAACGGAAGAACGGTTTTCTTTTGGCACAGGCTCGTCGGCCACGACATCCCGGCTTCTTTTCTGAAATTCCGTTTGCCGTCGACACACGTTCCTCCGTCTCTCCCTTTCGTGATTCCAGGGAATCGGGTGTTGGCGGTCTTCCAGGCTCGCCCTTATCCAGAATACGTCGTTAAAAGGATTCACGAGCCTTTGGCCTCACGATAACGACGTCCAACGAACCAGCCAATATGAAAGAGATTCTTCTTCGGATACCTGCACGTCCATCTTCCCTTTCGGGGTGACACGTGGACCGTTCACGAAAATTAATACAAACTCTATAGATTAAAATTTCGACAGTTTGACATAATAAGAATTTTCATAGGTACATGTTTTTACTGTTCATTGATTTTATATGGACCTCTATGATTCTTGGTCCTTCATGTTCATTTTTGTAGTTCAGTGTCCATCAGTTCAATAGGCAATAATGACCACAGTCTTCTACATAGTTGGTTTAACTAGAGGATCCTTATCGGGTCAGGTCACTTATGACTAATTGTTGTGATGTTTTGGATTTCCTGGTGACTAATAGTTATCGATATGGCGAGGCTCCAAGGTTTGAGTATGATTCAGAGTGTGGCAGGTAACATGTTACCTTAACATGTTGATCACTGATTTTAAACTGATTGCTGAGATTGCTGCTGTAGTTAGCATATTTTATTTAAAAATTGAGAAAGCTAACTTGTATGCATTCTATTGATGAAACATAGAATATCAATATGTTAGAACGTCCTAAAGTGATGTTAGCTAAAGTGTACAAATATAGTTACACTTACATACCAGTTTTAGTTTAAGGAACCTCAAGGATTTCACCATTTTTAATTTCACACACCTGTTCACTCTAACCTTCCGTTCACAACCTCTAACCTAACCATACATCAACCATACACCTGTCTAACACAATGTTCTCTTGTACTCGAAGGACACATTTAACACAGATAACAGTAATTAATTCTTTCTTAAAACTTTTAAAACTTAATTCTCTGATCTATTTATCAACTCCAGATCTTAATTTTCGAGTCCAAGTTTTTGAACACCTACACCACCAGATTTTAATTTCCAAATTTAAGTTTTTAAATTAAAATAGAAGTCGAGTTAAAAGTTTCAAGCCAAAAGTTTCGAGCTTCATTTTTTAAATTTGAAGCTGGGAAAAAAAATTTTGAAAGCAATGCTTTCGAACTTTCAATCCAAGGTTTTAAATTAAAATTCTCTAAAGAGTCGATGCTCTTGAAGAAGCATTTTTAAACCTGAACTTTTATAGTGGGATTTGTGAACCAATACTTTTTAAACATTTTAATGTCAAATTTCAGATATGAAATTATAAATTTATTTTTTTAACTCGGTTTTAAATATGTATTTAAAAATTTGAAAGAGTGGATAAGGAAATGTGTGGAGCATCTTTAGAATTGTTTTGGGAATTTAAATAATTATTATTGTGTTAATTTAGTAATTATGTAGTGGGATAAATAAAATGAATTTGAAAAAGTAACAAAATATTTCTACTAGAATAATCGCGATCCATAGACGTGCAATTTAAAACGATTTTTCTCGCTTATTGGCATCCTTAATTGTATCCAAATTCAATTACCCCGTGAACCCGTGGTAATGCAATTTCACGCGGTAATACGATCCCGTGTAATTGCGATCGCATTTATGACGACATAAATTAGGGCCAGATTAATTAAATTGCTTTTTAAACTTTCCCGTTAACTTGTTCATTTTAATTCCTTTGTCACGAAAAAAAAAATCGAATATTAAAATACAATAAACAACTCTTTGAATATGAATGCAAAGAGAAAAATCCAATCTAAAGCGTTTTATCCCTTTGACATCGAAAAAGTTCATCGTTAAAACACAATAAATATCCTATCGGAGATACACGGCAGGCAAAATTTCCAACTAAAACGCTTTGTTCTTTTAACGTAATAAAATTTTAACAGCGCGATAGAAACGATAAAAATTTGAGAACGTTAAAAGTTAATAAATAATCTAACTAGGGAAAAACGTACGCAATGTCCGACCGAATCGTAAATATCGCGTAGGATGAATAAAATCGAGATAAACGGAAGCAAACAGTATCAACGTCCTGTAGTTTCGCGATTTTCTCGCCAACTCGCGAAACAAATGGCGCGGAACGAGCAGAGGCGAATGCAACACGCGATAAAGAAGCTCGAATACAATTTTCCGCGAGCGAAACACTGCAGAAAACTTTCGAATCTTCTTCTTAGATGCGATAAAAAAAACTTACAGACATTACCCCCGTCTTTCGTGTGCGAGTACAGTCTACTCCAAGTTTAACCAAAATTTTCGGATATTGGAAACTTGCGATTTGGAGACTGGGGAAATTAAGGAATTTGGAGAATTCAGAACATTTAGATAATTTAGGAAATTTAGAAAATGTAGAGCATTTAGAGAATTTAGAGAATTTAGAGAATTTGGGGAATTTAGCGAATTTGGCGAATTTAGAAAATTTAGAGAATTTATGAAATTTATGAAATTTAGGAAATTTGCGGAATTTAGGGAATTTGGGGAATTTAGAAAATTAAGAGAATTTAGGGAATTTGAAAGTTTGGAGAATTTGGAGAAATTTGTGGGATTTGGGGAATTTGGCATTTGGAAAATAAGGAATTTGGTGAATTTAGAATTAGGGAGAATTTGGGATTCGGGGAAATTTAGAATTTGGGGAATTTAGAATTCCAGGAATTTGGAATTCGGGGAGTGTGGAATTCGGGAAATTTGGAATTTAGAGAATTCGGAATTTGTAAAATTTTGGATTTGGAAAATTTGGAATTTGGAAAATTGGGAATTCGGAAAATTTCGAATTTGGTAAATTTGGAATTCGGGGAGTGTGGAATTCGGGAAATTTGGAATTTAGAGAATTCGGAATTTGTAAAATTTTGGATTTGGAAAATTTGGAATTTGGAAAATTGGGAATTCGGAAAATTTCGAATTTGGTAAATTTGGAATTCGGGGAGTGTGGAATTCGGGAAATTTGGAATTTAGAGAATTCGGAATTTGTAAAATTTTGGATTTGGAAAATTTGGAATTTGGAAAATTGGGAATTCGGAAAATTTCGAATTTGATAAATTTGGAATTCGAGAGATTTGGAATTCGAAAAATTTAGAATTCGGAAAATTTGGAATTCGGAAAATTTGGAATTAGGAAAATTTGGTATTCGGAAAACTTGGAATTCGGAAAACTTGAAATTCGGAAAATTTGAAATTCAGAAAATTTGTAATTCGGAATACTTGGAATTCGGAAAATTTGCAATTCGAAAAATTTGCAATTCAGGAAATTTACAATTCAGAAAATTTCAGTAATGAAAGTATTCGTACATTTTACCAGAGCACATACAGTCGAGAAGGTTTTTGTTCGTTCGGTGTAACGAAGCGTTCGGTGCATTTTCGATCGAAGCGTAGCGGGAAATCGGTAGCTGGCGATGGGCCAGAAATATCTTATCTAGATAGAATTTTGGTGGAGAGTCTCTCCCAGGCACAAGATCCTAAAGGTAACGGCAATTACGAAGTAAGACGAGAAATGGGGGGTTGTTGCCACCCCCTTCTCGCTTTGATGAACGCGTCAACTCGAAACTTCCGATCACGAGAACTTCGATCGAACACTGATAGCTATTTGTGTCTCGAAGTTTCGCTCCTAGACAAAAACGGTCAAAAGTTGTTCGTTAATCAGCCTAAGTACTTTCCTATAATGTGTATTCCTCGGGGAATGTACGTACGCTACTGATCACGATTTTCTTACTTAAGAGGGTGGAGAAATCTTCCAACATTTTCTTTCGATCTTTGATTTAGAATGTTTCGAAACACTGACTACTCGAAAACATATCAAAGCCGAAATTTTTATTTGAAAAAGAATCCCAACCCCTTTCAGTGATTCTCCAAAGAATTTCATCCCTCTAAAGAAAAGGTAAGACCCGTTGAAACTGTAAAGCGAAGCTAATTAGCAGCCTCGAAATTCATGAGGGTATATCTCAAGTTATTTTTTTCCATCGTAGATTTTACATGGTGCACCACGTTAAGCCAAGGTTGAAAGGGAACACCGTTGTCGAGAAGCTCCGTCGTTGAAATCCTCCCCCTTGATCGTCTGAGACGTTCTTTCTCGTCGTCTCGAGGTTCCCTCGTCACGCAAACGCGATACGAGGTGTTCCCGTGCCACACGAACGAACTAATCTGGCTTCATCAAAGTCACTCGATACAACAGGAGAAGAGGAGCTTCGACTAAAGTTAGCACCTTCGGAGAACGAGATGAGAACGTGGAAGCGTGATCCTCTTCGACCCGGTAATTGCCACGGCTTTTCTTCTCGCCAAATCTTCATCGAGCCTCGCCACTTTTCAGATTGATGCTTCATCTGTGTTTCGATATTGCTCGTTAACCTCTTTTCTGTACGCGTCGAACATCATTTATCCGATTGATGAACGCTTCGGAAAATTTTATGGATCTTGTTAAGGGAGGCAGCTGGATAGTTGAATTATTATTTAATGAAAAATTGGGGGTTGGAGAAACTGGTGTTGGATCAGATTTAGGATGAAGATGGTCAGGTTGAACTGGGTGATCTTGGTTCATTTTAGTTATTGACTAAATGATTTTTTTTTTAAATCACTGACTTTTCAAAGGTGATATTCTGTTGCTTGGAGAACAGGTTTGTTCATAGAATTCTTGAAATAAAATTAAAGACATGAAGATTTAGAAATATGCAGAATCTCTATAAATATGGAGGGTGCAATTGAAAAATCACTGACAAGTATAAGCACCATCACATATGTATGAAAATATGATCCACATATGATACGTATTCCATGATACACCTATCATATACAACTTAGCTAACATATTTAAAGATTGTGCACCTATCATGTACAACTTAGCTAAAATATCTAAAGATTGTACACAAAAATAAATGTATAAACATCAGTAAATCTGAGCTCTCAAAGTGAAAGATAACGAACACACCAACCCACCCATCGAATTTCCAATATCCAATTTTTTTATTCCAATCAACAGGAAAGATCGTAAGCTAAAGACCGAAAGAACGTAACCTAAACCATATAAAAAACGCTATTGTTAAAAATTCTATCAAAAATCCTAGACATCGATAGTTTCCCCAAGAATATATTTGGCTGAGGTCAAAAGGACAAGCGACGATGAAACGGAACCAGCTGATTTATGCGACTAATATACCCATTAGAGAAGATTTATCGCGGCGAAAGAACGCGAGGGAAACGGTATAATATTTACGTTTTCGACGCGGTGACAGGCGAGGGTACACACGCGGGGTCAAGTGTGGAAAATGAAGGGCGAAACGGGGATGACAGGTAAGGAAAATAAACGGACGTTGAAGGAGAAAAAGAGGGCTTAGAAACACGAGGGTCGCCTGCGGCCACCTACGCTTTTTGCTCGTTGTCCTTTCGTCCAGTGTGAAAGAGAAAGTGTGCAAGAAAAAGCGTGGAAAATGGGGATGATCCACATTGTACAGTCGAGAACAAATCTGCTTTCCCTAGGGAAAATATGCCGACGAGAAATCCCTCTTCGTTTATAGAGACTTTCGAGGATTCCAAAACTGTGATACGGGTTAACGATTGACACAGGAATTTCAGGACAGTGGAGTTTTAGGGGTGTGGGAATTTAGGAGTTTCGAGTGTAGAAAGTCAAGAGAGTATTTAGGGAATCTACAAATTTGGGATGTAGATAGGGTAGGTAGTTAAGGATATTGAAGTTTGGGGATTCAGGGATGTTCCAATTTAGAAATTTAGAGTCGAGAAGTTTTATGACACAGGGGATGTAGGAACACAGAAGTTTGGAGGTTGTTCAAGATGTAAAAATATGTGGATGTAGGTATTTAGGGACATAAGGGATATTTAGAGATCTAAGAATTCAAGAATTTAGAGTCTAGAAATTTTACAACACAGGTACTTGAGATTTTGGAATCTAGAATTGAGATTGGATAGGAATCTAGAGATGTGGGACCTCATATGTGGATCTAGGAATTCACATACATATTTGGAAACCTTTGAACTCGACAATCTACAGATAAATATCTAAGGTTTTCCCAGTCGTAAAATTTAAAAATGTAGAAATGTATAAATTTGAGAAACTACCTTAATAATAAATGTTCCCCAATTTTCCCGAGAATTACCACGTCTAAACCCATCGTGTAACAACGACTCGAACAAGGAAAGGGTCTGTTTCGACTCGTCGAGGATACGTGAGACAAGTTCCGTTAATTGTTCGCGTCAAGAAGGTGATCCAATTGTTCGAAAGCCATTTGCTAGCTCGTCCTGAACGCGTGACACGCATAATGAAACGCCTCCGGAGAATAGCAAGGGCCGAAGGTATCCGAGGGTAGAACGCAGAAAGCATCGTCGATTAATTATTTGAAGTTGAAGCATCGATGCCGAACGCCACCCTTCTCCGCCCGACGTTTCCGCCGATTCGTTTAATTAGGTTAATTTAATTAAATTTCATCCCGGTCTAATTAGTTGCGCAACATCCGCGAGCAAAGCTAAAGGGACTCTGCCCTCTGTTCGGCATTGTTGCACCGTGTAACGAACTCTTGCCTTCTGGAAATAAAAAGGAGGGTGAATCGTCGTCGATGAAAATAAAAGATTCTCCGCGCGCGACTCGTAATTATTGAAAGCTTCGATTCCCTCGGGGCTGGGAGAATTTTATGCGACGGATCGTTTGCAGAATTTTTAAGAAGTCGTTCTTCCCGAACACCCCCGGCAAAATGCTCGCTGAATTTTACAGCTCAGCCCTGGTTAAAATCGCCTCTCATACCCTCGCTCTCCACGAACATCTTATAGCCCCGATATTCTAGCTAGTAAAACGAATATCTCACCATTATAACTCTTTCGCGATGCGAGTGCGAATGCGTTATAAAATGTGCAAAGTATTTTTATATTTTCTGCTAAACGTTCATTCCACTTTTCTCTTATGGCGATATAACACGCGATGTTCCTTCCGTAATGGCGCGGCGGTAAAACTGCTAACTTCAGAAGAGTAAATAATATGTTTATATCTGGCGACAAAGTAAATTTCAGAGTGGTTGTTTGGAAAGGATTCGATGTTATAAATTAATTTAATTATTGCTGGAAGGAACAAGTAGTCGGTTAATTTTTTTATAATACTACTGGCTCTTTAAAAGAGGGGTGATATTTGAATTGCGCGCTCGAGTCACGTGATGTACTTCTTTTAACTTGGCCCACTATTTTGGTAAATTGAAAAAATGCAACGATGAGTAAACAGTTTTGCAACACGTGTTATTGAATATAATTAGTGTAAGTCATAAAGAATTTGAAAATCCAAAACCTGAATATAATTTCGTAATATTTGAATTGCGCGCTCGAGTCACGTGATGTACCTCTTTTAACTTGACACAGTATTTTGCTAAATTGAAAGAATATAACGATGGGTACACAGTATTGCAACGCGTGTTATTGAATATAATTAGTGTAAGTCATAAAGAATTTAAAAATCCAAAACCTGAATATAATTTGGTGATGTTTGAATTCCGCGGTTGAGTCACGTGATGTACCTCTTTTATCTTGGCCCACTATTTTGGTAAATTGAAAAAATGCAACGATGAGTAAACAGTTTTGCAACACGTGTTATTGAATATAATTAGTGTAAGTCATAAAGAATTTGAAAATCCAAAACCTGAATATAATTTCGTAATATTTGAATTGCGCGCTCGAGTCACGTGATGTACCTCTTTTAACTTGACACAGTATTTTGCTAAATTGAAAGAATATAACGATGGGTACACAGTATTGCAACGCGTGTTATTGAATATAATTAGTGTAAGTCATAAAGAATTTAAAAATCCAAAACCTGAATATAATTTGGTGATGTTTGAATTCCGCGGTTGAGTCACGTGATGTACCTCTTTTATCTTGGCCCACTATTTTGGTAAATTGAAAAAATGCAACGATGAGTAAACAGTTTTGCAACACGTGTTATTGAATATAATTAGTGTAAGTCATAAAGAATTTGAAAATCCAAAACCTGAATATAATTTCGTAATATTTGAATTGCGCGCTCGAGTCACGTGATGTACCTCTTTTAACTTGACACAGTATTTTGCTAAATTGAAAGAATATAACGATGGGTACACAGTATTGCAACACGTGTTATTGAATATAATTAGTGTGACTCATAAAGAATTATAAAAATCAAAACCTTTACGAAACGACAAGTAAATAAATTTTTCTGAAATTCGCTGAGAGTTGAATGATTCAAGGAGAGTACAGAGACTGACACCATCAACGGTCGATTAAAAAGTCGATAACAGTCGACGGAGGCATCCCTTTCATCGTGAACAATAGCAAAAGGGCGGTAGAAAAGATGAGAACGAGCGAGGGTCGCTCGAGAGGGGGTTAAAAACTGGAGAATCCTGTTCCACAACCCCTTTCTGGATAACCGAGTCTCCCTCTTCGCCTTCCAGACAGTATTTCCCTTTCCCTGTCTTTCGTCTCGTCTGCTTCCGGCGCCGCATGCATTTCACCGTAAATAATGGGGCCACGTGTCAGTCAGCGAGAAGGAAGACGAAAAACAACCCTTTCCTCTTGCCTCCTTTTTTCCATACCGCGAGAGCGACAGAGAACTGCGGAAATTTTTCGAGAGATCAACCCTCCGCATTCGAGTCGCAGACGCGGGTATCGATCTTCGATATAGAACTGTCGAGTGTTTGGACGTTCCTCCAACGCGATGCTCCACGAAATGTGCTTCACGAATTAACGTTCAACGAGTGCTGTTTTGCTGCGTATGAAACACGAGCACCGAATGCAACCAACCGCTATCTGATAAAGCGCCTGTACGTGATCGCTTATTGTTAAGCAGCGTAGCGTAATGGAAGCAAACTAGATCTCGAGATTTAATTATGAATTCTTAAGTGTTCGTTACATTTGTTATTTGAATTTGAATGTTTTAGAAGATAGAAATTCAACATTTTTAAATTGTTGAAAGGAAATTTATAGGAAACTTTAAATATGGAAATCTGCAAATTCCATATTTGAATTTCTGTGTTTTTCAGTTCAAATTCCCAACCTCGTACATTTCCGAATTGCTCAAATCCCGAGTTTCCATATTTTCTTAGGACTGTTCTTGAAGTCACCGAATTTCCATATTTCTTTGTGCTAGATTTCAAGAGCATAAATTCTACAAGTATTCAAATTTTCTGTTCTTTATGGGATTCCTCAAATCTCGTAAGCCTTAAGTTCACAAATTCTTAAATTTCAATACTCTCAGATTCCAAAGTTCCCAAATTCCAAAACATTCAAATTCCAAAATTCTCAAATTCCAAATTTCTCAAATTCCAAAATTCTCAAATTCCAATACTCTCAAATTCCAAATTTCTCAAATTCCAAAATTCTCAAATTCCAAAATTCTCAAATTCCAAATTTCTCAAATTCCAAAATTCTCAAATTCCAAAATTCTCAAATTCCAAAACTCTCAAATTCCAAATTTCTCAAATTCCAAAACTCTCAAATTCCAAAATTCTCAAATTCCAAATTTCTCAAATTCCAAATTTCTCAAATTCCAAATTTCTCAAATTCCAAATTTCTCAAATTCCAAATTTCTCAAATTCCAAAATTTCCAAAATCCAATACTCTCAAATTCCAAATTTCTCAAATTCCAAAATTCTCAAATTCCAAAACTCTCAAATTCCAAAATTCTCAAATTCCAAAACTCTCAAATTCTAAAATTCTCAAATTTCAGTACTCTCAAATTCCAAAACTCTCAAACTTCTATACTCCCAAATTCCAAATTTCACAAATTTCAAAATTCTCAAATTCCAAAACTCACAATCCCCAAAACCCTCAAATCCCCAAACTCAAAAATTCCCAACTCCCTAAATTCTCAATCCCCAAATCTAACATTCCAAATCTTCCCCAAATCGCAAAATCAGCAAATAGTCTGAAGCTCTCTGAAAGTCGATGAGAAACAGCGATAATCATCGATACAGCGAAAATTTGATCATCAAAGTAAACGTAATTTATGGCCCAGTGTCGATTACATAAGTCCACCGTCGGTATTACGGTCGTACAATACCGAATGGTTATTAGCATGTTTAACAGTGGAATCCGAGTTCACCCTCGCGGCTAACATAAATTGAACGCGTGTCCAAGTACCAAGCATTTCCCTCGAAATTTTCCCCGTAGAAAATTCGCCGGTAGCACCGTAACGAATGCTCATCGGGGGTATCGTTAAAAATTAACGATATTTCCCGGGAGAATGTAAATGAAAAAAACGGCTGCGTATAACAGCTACTACTGGACCAGTGATTTTCCTAGCGAAGAAAATGGCAGGAAAATCGTGTCCGGAGCAACGTATTATTCCATGGATCAAGTGTATCGGTGCGTATACCGATGGAATAAAATTAACGATTAAATATTAACGATGCGGGAATACTCTCGCGAACGTATGAGCCAACGAAGAGGAAGAATCAATCGAAAAAGCTTTTTCCAATGGCAAACAGCGCCTTCTTTTTGTGCACTGGCTACGTTGTGGACAGGTATTGGCGTATGAAATGGCATGCCGAAATGAAATAAACGATTAAAAAGCTCCTGACAATCTGTTGACTGAAGGAATGTTTTAACGCTGGCAGGGGTAAATGGATTTTAGAGACTGATATTTCCGGAGAGAGACTGAGAGGAAGCTCCATAGTGAATTAAACTGAGACTTTTTCAATTTTAAATATCGCACGTTTTGCTCTTGCGCGGTTATTGTGTTATGTGCGTCAGATTTTCTATCGGGTAAATTTGCACGGGCTGGGTTTTTATAAGTCAGTTATCTGGGAGTTAGAGTTTGACGCGTTAGGTTTTTGGGAGGTGGATATTCAAACGTTATGTATTCACCCGATAGATTTCTACAATTTTAATTTGAATAGGTTAGGTTTCCACGCGTTAGATTTCTACAATTTTAATTTCTACGCGTTACATTTCCACGGGTTAGATTTCCAAGGATTACATTTCCACGCGTTAGATTTCTATGTGTTATAATTCCACGGGTTCAATTTTCACGCGTTAGATTTCCAAGGGTTAGACTACCACGCGTTAGACTTCCACGGGTTAGATTTCCACGCGTTAGATTTCGAAAGGTTAGACTTCCACGCGTTAGATTACCACGCGTTAAATTTCCATGAGTTAGATTTCCACGGGTTAGATTTCCATGCGTTGCATTTCCGAGGGTTAGATTTCCATGAGTTAGAGTTTCACGCATTATATTTCCACGGGTTAGATTACCACGCGTTAGATTTCCATGCTTTAAATTTTCACGCGTTAAATTTCCACGCGTTAGGTTACCACATGTTAGATTTATATAAATTGGATTTAAACACGTTACCAACACGTCAAATTTCTGCGAGTTAAATATTTGTGCGTTACATCTTCACTTGTCAGATATTCACATATTATTTATTCCACGCGTTAGTTTTGTATTAATTAGATTTCCACGCAATAGATTTCAATTCGTTAAATTTCATAATATATATGTCTACATGACAAGTTTTCATACATTGGATGTCTATGAGTCCGTTTTCTACGCATTAGATTTCTGTAAGTCAGATATCTACATATTATATGTTCGTACAATAAATTTCCACCTGTTAAATAAGTACAAGTTATTAAATGTTGCATTAAATGTTTTATTAAATGTCTATAAGTCAGATATCTATATGTTATATTTCCATACAGTAAATTTTCACTTGTTAAACAAGTACAAGCTATTAAATGTTCCATTAAATATTTATAAGTCAGACATCTATATGTTATATTTCCATACAGTAAATTTCCACCTGTTAAACAAGTACAAATTATTAAATGCTCCATTAAATGTCTATAAGTCAGTTTTCTACATGTTACATTTCTATGACTTACATATCTGCACGTTAGACACCTGCACGTTAGATAAATGTACGTCAGCTGTCTACACGTCCGATACCTGACTGTTAGTTTCATTCCAGTTAGATTTTTAATTATTTCAAAAAAAAATAAGTTTATCATTCAACTTCTGTGAGTCACACATAGAATAATGTATATGAAATATTGAACCTAAAAGAGTTAATTAGTGTTATATACGAAAGAAAACATAAAGTACGATACGCAAAGGGTGAAATATACTCAGGTAGAACTCTGTTGATTCATAGGACGAATTTCTTTTTTCCCTTCATTTTCCCTATCCCATTTGCCCAGCAGATTTTGTTCAGGGTAAAAGGATGCAATGGAAGAGGAGCGCTTTTTATCCGACGGTTCCGTCACCACTTAACCGTTCCATTAAGATCATTAACGGTAATAAGTACGGCAAAAGTAAATATTGAGCGGAAAGGTATTAATGAGGTCCGACCGGAAAACCTGAGGGTCTTTCGGTTTTATCCCCTGCGTATTAATTATTTCTTTTTTCACATAGCACGCTTCGGTCAATGCGGTATTTTCATTAAATGCGATTAAAAATTCGTCCGAAACATCCTTCCAAAATAATCTATACACTAAAAACAAAAAACTTTGTTTCATCGAAATATACGAATATCGATAATTGAAAAGATAAATTGAAATAAGAGTAATAATTAAAAACATAAATTTCCAGGAAAGTACGCAATAACGAAAAAGATAAATTCAAATAAAAGTATGTAGAAATATTATGACGTAATCAATTCTGCAAAAAACCCAATAATTTATAACGCTGCTTCGCGACAAACAATGTTGTGATTCGTGTGAATAGTACAAAGGGAACAAACAATAAAATTCGTTTAATCAAGAATCAACGTATACACGCTTGACCGGTTATCGTGTTAAAAAATTTCATATATTCGCAATAATTGATCGACAACTGGTAAAATTGTGTTTGACAGGCATTTAAAAGATTAATACAGGAAATGATCGCGATATTAATATTTGTATATTCCGCGTGAAATACGGAATAACATCGGGGAAATAGAATATCGATGCTGGTAATGATTAAGCATCGGCGGCGTTACACGTACTTATTGTAAATGTGGAGCATTGTAAATGTGGAGCGTCCGTTCGGTAATCGATAAATTCGGAATATTGATTCGGTCCGACAGCCGGGGATACAGGAATCGCAAAAATTGCCCGACAATTCGGAAGCGTGCGATACTCGCAAAAATAGATTTGTCACATATTCAGATAGCAAAGCTGAAAAGTGCAGACGGTTTATACGCGACAAAACCGTAACGTTTAAAACGTATGGAGAGATTAACCTGACAAAGATAAAGACAAACGTTTGTTTTAACTCGGATTTTTGTTTCGCTAATCCATTGGATACTTCAACAAATGTTCCGGTTCGAAAATATTCGCTTTAGAGGTAGAGCTTTGCCCACGGCTCTCTCGAACAGCTTCCGTTAAACTCTATAATAATTACCAGATACGGAAGCGTTCGACTATTTCGCTTTTAAATCTTTTCCATTGAAATTCGATTACGAGCTTCCGATGTGTTTGCTGACAATGTATGATGAATTAGCGTGTTTTTCGGGGAATTAGAAGGGGAGTCTACCTTTCGGGAGGATTTTACGATGATGGCAGAATTAGCAGGAAAGGGAAAAATGTAGAATTTTTGACGGACTTGACAATATGAAGTTTGAAAACAATGAATTGGAGGATTTAGAAATGTGATATTATACGGACGTTCTATTTAATGATTTTGAAATGTGAAGTTATAGGAACATTAAATTTAATGATTCAGAAAAACAATATTATATGAACGTCAGACTAAAACATTTAGAAATATAAAATTATAGGAACATCAAATTTAATGATTCAGAAAAATAAAATTATATGAACATCAAATTAAAACGTTCAGAAAAATATAAAATTATAGGAACATCAAATTTAATGATTCAGAAAAACAAAATTATATGAACATCAAATTAAAACGTTGAGGAAAATATAAAATTATATGAACATCAAATTTAATGATTCAGAAATACAAAATTATATGAACATCAAATTTAATGATGCAGAAAAACAATATTATATGAACATCAAATTAAAACGTTCAGAAAAATATAAAATTATAGGAACATCAAATTTAATGATTCAGAAAAACAAAATTATATGAACATCAAATTAAAACGTTCAGAAAAATATAAAATTATGTGAACATCAAATTAAACGTTCAGAAAAATATAAAATTATAGGAACATCAAATTTAATGATGCAGAAAAATAAAATTATATGAACATCGAATTAAAACGTTCAGAAAAATATAAAATTATATGAACATCAAATTTAATGATTCAGAAAAACAAAATTATATGAACATCAAATTAAAAGATTTTTAAATACAAAATTATAAGGAGATCAAACTAAAAGAACCAAAAACATAAAAAAATGAAAATTGTAACTGTGAAAGTACAGAAACGTCGAATTCTAAAATACTAAAATATCAGACCTGAATAAGAACCTCAAATTAAAAGAATTAAAAACAGAATTGTAAAAAAAATTAAACTAAAAAAACCAATAATATAAAAAAATGAAAATTTGTAATCGTAAAAATACACAAATGTCGAATTTAGAAATATTAAAATATCAGACCTGAATAAGAACCTTGAATTAAAAGAATTATAAAAAGATCAAACTAAAAAAAATATATATAGAAATATGAAAATTGTGCCTGTAATATTACAGAAACCTCGAATTCCAAAATATTAAAATATCAGACCTGAATAACTCAGAAAGAGAATCGCAGCACAAAAATACGAAATCCAAGAATTTTGCAAACTTAATAGAAAGTTTAAAAAACAAATTCCCCGTAAACGTAAGATGAGATTATGAATTTAAAAGTTTACAGCATACTGAAGCGCATAAAAAGGTAAAAATGTAGAAATTTTGAAATTACCTTCTGGCAAACGCCATGATCTACCCAACGATTACGTTAAAAATAAACGCGAAGTTCGCGAGCTTCAAAAACATCCGATGAAAAGTATCTCCGTCAACAAAAATGAGAGGACGGATATTTTTCAAACGTTGCTGGCCCCGTTTCGAGTTAATAACATAATTTCTGTCTCTGTCTCGGCGACGCGAAAGGACGTTTCGAATCGCTGCGGAAATGTAAAGTTCCGTGAAACGGATAAAAATTGCAAGTTCGAAAGGAGATGGTAGCCAACTTCCTGTTGGCTTTCCGATAGGACATTTTCATTTAGAAATCGTAACGGTCGATCGTTTCCTCTGTTAGCAAAACAAAAACGACGATAAAATCGAAATTACGATCGGAAGTTTAATCGGCGGTAAAAAAAAGGAAATTAGAGTCTCGTTCGATTCGTTCGTCGTCGTATTTTTTCTTCGGTTGTATAACGAAAGGCAGGTGTCATTTTTATTGGCACGGAACGTTTAAATATTTTGCTAGCGATTGTTCGAACGTGACTCGAAGGATATTGGAGAAAAATCGAACGGCGTTGGTTCGAAAAAGCAAACGGTGTTTTCGATCGTGAATCGTTTCTCAATTAGCACGAGACGAAATAAATTGCACGGGCTGTTATCGCGTCGAAATAATTATTCGAATAATCGTGGCCGTAGTTTATTCTGCCTTCAAATAAATTAACATCTTACCGCAGAAATTGAGCGTGCATTAATTAAGCGAGTTGACAGAAAAGCGACTGTTCGAATATTATTTTAATACTTTCCACTGCAAAATGTTCTAATGAAAATGAATGCTATCAGTAGATTTATACTCCCGTTTTTTGACACGCGAGAGGAAGCGTGTCTTTCTTTTTAATAATTTATTACGAACTTTCCTAGGGTAAATTATTCGGTTATGAATTAAAACTACCGCGGATCAACGCGCGCGAGTACCAGCGACTACAATCGCTCGCTGAACAAAAGCGTTAAAATCTCTCGTGTATTTATACGTTCGCCATTCTTTTATATTATTTTGTCGATGTTTATTTTATCAAGTAATCTCGCACAACTCCGGAGGAAATCGAATTATAACAAACGCTGTTCATTTCTGTGCGCATTAAAGGAAATCGAATTATAATAAACTCTTTTGATTTCCTCTGAGAATAAAACCGAATGCATACATATAATTCAGATAATATTTAGGTGCTGCAGTGCAGAATTTAAAAATGAATTTATGGAAAACGAGGATAACAAAGCTCGTATATTCTGTCAGCGCGCGTGTCTACTTTATTTGTGTTCTAACAATTATGGTTTTCACCATTCATTTACTTAAGGTATTTATTAGACACATGAAATTTATTAAGCTTAGCGGACTGGTCAGACTTTTCAGTCTTTTTAGACTTTTTAAACTTTTTAGAAGTTTTAGAGTTTGCAAGGTTTGCAGAGTTTTCAGAATTTTCAGAATTTTCAGAATTTTCAAGCTTTTTAGAATTTTAAGAATTTTTAGAATTTTCAGAATTTTCAGAATTTTCAGAATTTTCAAAATTTTCAGAATTTTCAGAATTTTCAGAATTTTTAGAATTTTTAGAATTTTTAGAATTTTTAGAATTTTTAGAATTTTTAGAATTTTTAGAATTTTTAGAATTTTAAGAATTTTCAGAATTTTCAAGCTTAACAGAGTCTTCAAGCTTTTTAGAATTTTGGAATTTTCATAATTTTCAAGCTTTTTAGAATTTTAAGAATTTTCAAGCTTAACAGAGTTTTTAAGCTTTTCAGAATTTTTGAAATTTTCAAGCTTTTCAGAATTGTTGGAATTTTTAGAATTTTCAAGCTTTTCAGAATTTTCAGAATTTTCAGAATTTTCAGAGTTTTCAGACTTATCAGACTTATCAAACTTCACAGATCTATTAGACTTATGAAACTTATCAGACTTATCAGACTTATCAGACCTATCAGACTTGTCAAATTTATCAAATTTATCAAATTATCAAATGTATTAAACTTATCGTCTATTGAACAGAGTCAGATTAGGCAATATCAGACAATATCAAACAATATCAAGCAATATAAAGAAGTAAAAAAAGATAGGATTTAAGGAAGAATGCTATATATAAGAAAGCACTAAAAATAGTAAATATTCTGAAAAATTGTGGCAACCCGAATAAAGAAGAGAGTATTTGATTGGGGTGGCTCGTCGCAAAGATGGTTAGTACTCGAGAGAGCAACAGGAACGAGAAGAATAAAAGTGCTGAAGTCACGAGCATCCCGCAAAAATGCTCGTTTCCGGGGCAGCGACTTATCGCCATTAGCTGACACTTGAACCGAGGGTGGGCGTTTTCTTTTTTCACCCCGAGGATGCGAGGGGTTGCTAAGGTGGCACGAATACTCGGTAAATTCCAACGAGTCGAGCCCTCCGGGCACAAACTTCAAAACATAAGAAGACTTCCCATCTTCCTTAATACTTCTTTTTTCCCTCCTTTTATTACACAGCCAAGAATATAGGCCAAATACCTTCGTCCAGGCCGGGAATCAAGACTCGATTTAATCTAGGAAACCGTTTAGCCCCGAACGTTCGGTCGTGGAATTTTTCAAACGCGAATATTTGACGAGTTTCGTAGCACGCTCGAGAAATTAACCGCATTTCATGCCAACCACCCTTCCGCCCCTAATCGACCGCCTTTTTCACTTTATTCGACCACTCGCCGGGAAATGATATATGTTAATTCCGGATCCACCGAATTATGTTTCGGAAACTTGGAACGAGTAATTTAGAAGTTGCTCTGGGGTATCAGAGCGTATAGAGATTATTTTTGGTTAATAAATGACTATCTTAAAGTTTACTAATTTTCATGGTTGAAATGGAGGAATTCTCAAGTTTCAGTAAACTCAAATTCTTAAATTTCTAATTTGGTAAATTTTTAATTGCTATAATTTATGAAAACTACAGGTAATTTATAAACTTATGAATATAGATGTTTTCAAGTTGCAATTGTTCTAAATACAAGGTTTTTATGGTATAAATTTTCTGAATCCTTGGATTGTCAAGTTTCAAAATTTCCAACAATGTGTTAAATAAATTTTCAACTTTCTACATTTCCAAATTCCCACGTCTTCAAATTCTCACGCCTCTAAATTTCCACGCTTCTAAATTCGCAAGTCTCCAAATTCCCACGATTCCAAATTCGCAAGTCTCCAAATTCCCACGCCCCAAAATTCGCAAGTTCCCAAATTCATACGCTTCAAAATTCGCAAGTTCCAGAATTCATACGCTCCAAAATTCGCATGTTCCCAAATTCCAACGTCCCCAAATTCCCACATCCCCAAATTGCTATGTGTCCAAATTCCTATCCTAAATTCCCAAATATTCAACTGGTTAAATCCCTAAATTCCCAAACACTCAATCACATTCTCAAATCCCCAAATTCTCAAATACTCAACTGGTTAAATCCCTAAATTCCCAAATACTCAATCACATCCCCAAATTCCGACATCCCCAAATACTCAACCGGTTAAATCCCTAAATTCCCAAACACTCCATCACATCCCCAAATCTCCAAATTCCCATATTCCAAAATTCTTCTTCAACAACTGAATAGCTGAAATATAAAATTAGTGGTTGAAAGCGACCGTAAACGTTCGAGAACATAATAATTCAGTAAAAAATAATACGTCGTAAGAAGAAAGCAAACAAAATTCTCGCGACGTACATGGAATTTTTTAGACACATTCTTCCGAGCACAAAGGGTTTTCACCCCGAGAGTTTAGCGTTCTACGATTTTTTAATTATAAAGTTTCAAGCGTTCGCTCGGAAAATAAGGAGCTCCCTTTGAGCGTGGTAAAAACGTCGAGCTAAAATCTTCTTCAATTACAGCGGAAGTACGAACAAGTACACCTTCCACCGACTCGTTTCGCTCTTCAAGCTCAACCCCGCGAGTGTAATATTATTTTTTTCTTTTATAGCAATCTTGTAGATGCACCTTACATAGTCGGAATTAACGTTGAATGTATAAATGTTCGGGGAATCGGTCTTCTTACAAACTTTGCGGATTTATGGCTGGGAACTTTTGGTCGTAAACGAGAAGAAAGAAGTTTTTAAATAAAAGGAAAATTCGGTAAGTAATTGCTGTATGTTCCTATTAGTTATTGCAATTAGATAATGAAATGAGCTCATATGTGCAGCAAAATTGAAAGTACTGTATTTGAAGGAGAATTGATGTTTGAACAGACGATGTTTCACTGCTTTAAACAGAGACACTCGAAGATAAATAAATTCGATTAAAACGTCGTTTCAGTGGGTGACAAAATGAGAAACTTCACTAACTCTAATGAATATGAGTTATAATTAATTAGCCCGAGACAGTTTCAAGAACAAGAAGCACTCTTAGAATATAGAACAAGATGGTGCATGCTTCCCATTTGGGCCAAAGAAAGTTACCAAATGGTGTTGAAATAGCTGTCTACAAGAAACGTTGCGAGGAGATATTAAGCACAAAATAAGTGAGCGGAATACGTTCTTTCGTAATTATGAGATACTACAAGTGTTAACTTTATTATCCTGCAACATATTTTATTACACTGCTTTGGGACATATACTCAAGTACTTTATGACTTATTGCATTGTCAAATAAAAGACTACGGTAATTACAAACTGTGCTGTAAAATAAAATTAAGTTGAAAGTGGACATACTTTTAGATGAGCTCTTGTGAGAAAGTTTGCTCTGTTGATGAGCCATCTAGTGGCTGTCGATGAAAGTAATCGAACTGCATCGCTGTTAAATCTGCAGTATAAGAGTTACCTATAGTGTACACATGTGTTGATGCATAAATATGGAGAATAATTAACCACATATTTAAGTAAATAAATATGTATTCTTTTTAAAATCATTAAAAGGAATGTCTCTGATTTTGATGTTGACCAAGTCACTTTTAAAAATGTAAGTATATGAACGTACAACTATTATGAAACTGTACAAATGTATAACAGTTATGAAATTATATAAATATCTAACAATTATAAAATTACACAAATGTCTAACAATTAGCAAATGTTCACAAATGTCTAACAATTAGAAAATTATACAAATGTACAGTAACAATGCAGACATATAAAAACATAATTAAATAAACACGTCTGTAGTAAATTCGATACAAAAGTGACTGAATCTTAACTACAAACGATTTGAACCAGGTAGTTTCGCTTAAACGTAGCCAGAGCAATTGGAAGTGGAAAATTAGCTCGGACTGGAATATGCAAATTTCCAGCTACATAATTCAAGCGAAACATCGTAATGAGAGTAGCAAGATCTGGCAAACGAATTCGAAAAGAATCTCCCATTATTCCCCAATATAGCCGCAACATAAAGCAACGACGTTGACGTTCTATAATTTTATATAGTTTCGACTAAGCAAAACGTGTCAGAACAGCAACCGAGGCCCGTTTACAATTGCCATTTCCAGCCATAACGCAAATTTTATTTGTCAAATGTACAAACAGCGGCGTGTGACACTGGCATAAACGTCAGCCATTTCCAGCATCGTATCGCTCACTTTCCTGGGGCTTTCTCGCCACGCACCAGCAGTTTTCACGGATACGAGAAAATTCACGGAAAAACGAAGCTCCCTCTGCGACTCTGTCGTTACGTCATTAGCGTCGTCAGCTCGTTTGCGATACCATTCGACCCACCTACACCACTTCAGACCAATCGTTGGAAACTTTAAAAATTGCCTGCTATTTTCAACCGTCCCGTATTTTTTCCCTTATCGCACCCACGTCTTTTAACGTCCCTTAAAAATCATTTTATACGGGGACAAACGTGGAACAGGCAATTTCACCCAGAAATTTTAACTCTGGTGTGGAAGTCTGTATTATTTAATTCTAGGTTGCTTCAGGTGTTATTACAGAAATATAATCAACTGAAACAATTATTAAAATTCGGTTGAATTCTCTGTAGTGTTTTTTCAAGATAGTCTTCAGGATTAATTTTACTTGAAGAGCTGTTTATTAATTTGTAATGATAGAAGACATTTTTAAGACAAATGTGGAGCTTGTTTTAACAGACATGTGAGGACTGAAATATGTTACCTCTGAGCTGCGACAATGAAGAACTAATTTTAAGAGCAAATATAAAGCAGTTGCTATTTTGCAACCATTAGAAGTGTAGACTGAAAATAAAATTGTAAACATCTCGGATTAGAAATAAATTATTCCTCAATGACAAAATAAAGAATCAGAAGATTCTCAGCTACAGAAGCTCATAAATTGGCGAATAGGATCTGTCACGTCACCAGACACATTCAATTCGCCTACTAATTCACTCACCTAACTGCTTAATGAACTCACAGCTAATCAAGCAATATGCACAAAGCTTAGAGACATAGACACACATAGAGTAATCCACATGATACTCAAACGTAGACTCGCACCATAACAACTTAGAAAATGAAAAGAAGGTACTTAATCATCCTTGAAAGATCAATTATAAAACACGATCCTAAGAGTCGTTCGATCGAGCATCATCACGTCGGCACGCAGGTCTGCGGTCGCTAAAGGGGTCGTCTAAAGAGGCAATCCTGGTAAATTTAGGGAAAATCCGAGGAGGACGTCGAGCTGGCATCAGCGTCGTCGATTCTCTCGTTACGTCATTAACGTCGCCGACACAATGTGTCCCGAGTTCGTTACCGCGAGTGCGATCGCTCGCGACACTCTCCGGGTCCTCTCCTACGACCTCGTTACGCTGCTGCACTCCCATTAGAGGAAAATTGATAGTGACTATCTCTCTCTATCTTCTTAACCTCCTACTCCGACACTTTAACCAACCCTCCGAACCTCTTTCACCCCTTTCTCTAGGTATCTTCTGCACGACTTTCGTCTTCCTTATTGCGGGAGGTGGTTACTGTATGTTGCTTTATGAGAGACTGAGGAACTCGCTGGGTTTTGGATTGGTCATGGGGTTTCAAATTCTGATGAGTAATTTGGAAATATTTAAAGTAGCGTAGGTTCAAATTTGGAGGGTCTTGAATTCTCACAGAATCAAATTTTTAAGTTTTTAAAGTTTGACACCCTCGAATTCTTGCAATAGCAAATTTGGATGATCTCGAATTCTCACATCCCCCAAATTCTCAAATTACCAAATTTTCATGCTCCCAATTTCTTACGCTCCTAATTTCTCACACCCCCAATTCCTCACACTCCCAAT
The DNA here is from genome assembly GCA_963576845.1 of Megachile leachella. Classification (NCBI taxonomy): domain Eukaryota; kingdom Metazoa; phylum Arthropoda; class Insecta; order Hymenoptera; family Megachilidae; genus Megachile; species Megachile leachella. The sequence continues at coordinate 15,666,273 of OY756251.1, forward strand.
TTCTCACCTCCCCAAATTTTCAAATTTCCAAATTCTCAAGCACCCAAATTCTCACGCTCCCAATTTCTCACGCTCCCAATTTCTCACACCCCCAATTTCTCACCTCCCCAAATTTTCAAATTTCCAAATTCTCAAGCACCCGAATTCTCACGCTCCCAATTTCTCACGCTCTCAATTCCTCACATTCCCAATTTCTCACCTCCCCAAATTTTCAAATTTCCAAATTTTCAAATTTTCAAATTCTCACGCGCCCAATTTCTCACCTCCCTAAATTCTCAAGCACCCGAATTCTCACGCTCCCAATTTCTCACGCTCTCAATTTCTCGCGCTCCCAATTTCTCACACCCCCAATTTCTCACCTCCCTAAATTTTCAAATTTCCAAATTCTCAAGCACCCGAATTCTCACGCTCCCAATTTCTCACGCCCCCAGATTCCCACGCTCCGAAATTCTAAAATTCCCAAATTCTCACACCCCGAATTCTCAAGCTTTTGAGTTCCTCTCATCTCCAAATTTTCACACCCCCAAATTCGCACGCTCTAAAATTCTAAAATCCCCAGTTTCTCACACTCCAAAGTCCTCACATCCCCCAATTTCTCACACCCCAAATTTCTCACCTCCCCAAATCCTCACATCCCAAATTTCTTAAACCCCCAAATTCCAAAATTCCCCAAAATCTCAAGCTCCCAAATTCCATCTCCAACTCCCCACACTCTCAAATTCGCACCCCTCCATTCCAATCTCCCCCAAATTCCCATACTCCAACAAAATCTAAAACCTCCCAAAAACCTTGCATAACACCTTCTTCACCCCTAACTCGACAATTCTAATAAACGCGTTCTCTGTCACTTCTTTGTTACCAAATCCCTCTTATTCCCCTATCGTGACCTCTTATCGCCGCTGTTTATCCGTCACTACGTATTTCCGTTCTTGTCCCGTCCCTCTTTCCGATCGTGGATCTCCAACCAGTCTTCGCCTTTGTTTTCGCTTCAGATTCCTAGAGAAACACCCATCCCGTTCCACAGCAGGTTCTCCTTTTTCTTTGTCTTTTTCGTACGATCTTATTGTACTTAGTCTTTAATTTCCCGTTGCCGCATTTTCAGTTTTGTTCTTCCACGGTCACTGAACTCCCGATCTTTTTTCAAACGAGCGGTCTGGAAGTTACTTTATCTGTTTATGCGTTTTGTTTTGGAAGCTTCTCCCGTGCACTATTTTCTGGAAATTCTGTTTCCCTCCGCTTCTTTGTTCCCACTAATTTCTGTTTTTCTCTTGTCTTTATTTCAAGGTACTCCTCTTTTTTCTGTCCTGCCCTTTCTGTTTTTCTCTATTTAGCGTCGCTTCGATGTCCTTTTTTAACCTGCGTTCTGTGTATTTCGTTTCCTGTTTCGTTTCGATGCTTTTTATTCTTCGATGTTTCTTTTGGAACAATTTGGTAATTGGGAATTTTAGAGAAGAGAAGTTTTGGGGTTTTGATGGGAAATTTGGGGAAGTTAGGGGTTGGAGAACTTTGGGGAATTGACGTATGAAATTTGAGGGTTTGGTAAACTGACTGAGTTGCAAGATTGAAAGGTGTCAACGAAATTTGATAAAAGATGTACGATAAAAGACGTCAATGAAATTTGCACAACTTAGGGATTTAATAAATGTATTTAATAAATACTTGAATGTATTTAATTCAAGAAAAGGCACATTTAAAAGATTCAAAGATTTGAAAATTCAAGCATCACAAAATTTAAATCTCCAAATTTTTCCTACACTCTGAACTTATTTCTAAGCACAGTTTCTAGCTTCTCCAGAGTTCTACCCGAAATTTTCAGTGCGTCTATGCAAGGTCTGCCTAAGTTCAGGGGAGGCAGTTTCCCATTCGTATATTCGGCCCATTTATCTCTGCTATCGCCTGTCTGGAAAGCGGCATCAGAAGTCATAGAGAAATTCCGTGGAAATTAATGAAGCCACGAAAGCGAGACATTAACGGTCGTTCGTAGTGAATTATGTTTCGAATGATTGGAACTCGAATCGGGTCTGATAGCGAAGGAAATGGAGCCGGGCTCTTTGAACGGCGTGACACGGTCTCGGAATTTCGACGATCGTTTCTGATAAATCGTCGTGCGGTAATTTATGAATGGCGAGGAGTTATCGTACCCCGTGGAATACCTTGCGGAGTGTTTACTTCGCTCGGAGCGTTTGCTAAATCTTTCGCGATCAATTGGCTCCTTTTTGTCGGGGCTCAGTGAATTACACCGGCGCGCTGTGCACTTTCCGAGTAATTTATTTCTCGTGTCGAACGTTTCTTTCCCAGATACGGGAAAGGAGCTTTTCATGGCTCCCTGATGAAGCTTTAATGACGGTTTCTTTTCTACGGTACACTCGATGCTCCTTCTCGATCTTGCGCTCACAAACAGAATATCAAGTGAAAATCTCTATCAACGCGAACGTACGTTTTATGGACAACTTATTAGGTTCATTTTTTATTCTCCTTCGTTATTGTGTTATGTCAACTCGAAGTACTTTATTTGGTAAAAGATAGGAACTGGAGGAACATTTTAAATTATTATTTCTTTATGATCAATTTATTTTCTTCAGCTGTTTGATGCTCTCAGAAGAAATGCACTTTCTGTGACAACAAGTGTGAACTCTTCGGGGCACATGATTTTAAAGAAAGTAAAAATACAAGTTGTACAGAATTTTTTTTTAATATGAACAAATAGGTAAAATTGTCATTTGTATTATTTAACATAAAGACAATATTAATTTTTTAATAAGGTGAGGCAATTTTTTACGTCACTTAACCTCAAAAAATTAAGATGCAATCTTTGAAGAAACAATATTTTCTGATGTATCTTACAATTGCACAGTATAAAACTGTGAATTTTAATGCATAATTTTATAGAAAATAAATATTTGTTGTTAGACATTTTTAAGACGGTATTTAATACTTTGAACATACTTAACATGCACTTAAAAATGTACAAAGTATAAGATACTTTTAAATGCTTCTTTAAATAACAAACATCTAATTTTTATTCACAAATGTGTTTTCACTAAAATTACACATAAAAATCCAGTCCTATATTAAATTACATTTTACATACTTTTCATACGAAATTAATAATAAAACTTCATTTTTAACTATACAAACGAATGTTTCATAATATTTTTTCGTTTGTACAAAATGTTTTTAGAAAGGATCGATGAATATAAAGTTAAAAAGCAATGCATTAGAAGAAACAGCATTTTATCAAATGAAAGCACTAAAAGGACCTTTAAGGCGTAAAAAACATCATGACCGAGCAGCATTACTTCCTATTTTTATACCTCCATTACGTAATCGATTGAGGATATGCAAAGCTTACCAGCGGAGAATTAACGCGCCCGGGGAAACGACATATTAACGATAGGGACGATTATTGGAACTGAATTATGTCCGCGACGATTTAAGTGCCATTAAGGTCCGTCGAGCAACATAAACCTTACTTGAAAGAAGGTGTAATAAGTCTAGAAATGTGCCCATTAAATGGAGGGAAGCTCGTGAAAAAATGCATCAAAATGCTCTTTTCAATTTCTTAGTTTCAAGCTTTTAGGTAGATTAATTTACGTATTTTTGGGGTAAGTTGAAGGTGTGGATTCGTGGTAGTGGTTTGAAGGATTATTTGAGGATTCACATTTTTTGGATGGCGAGGATTCAAGGTTTTTGAGATAATTTTTTAAGGAGATTTTTAGGATTATTAAGTATGTTAGAAATCTGAAGGTGGAACGCAAGACTCAAATTTGTAGATTTTAAACTTTCTCAAGTTTTCAAATTATTAAGTTCCCAACTTTCCTAAACCCCAAACTCTCAAATTTGCAATTTTCTCAAATCTCCAAATTCTCAAGTTCCAACCCTTCTAGGTCCCCAAATTCTCAAGTTCCAAACCCTCAAAATATCCAAATTCTCAAGTTTCCAACCCCTCTAAATCCTCAAATTCTCAAGTTTCCAACCCCTCTAAATTTCCAAATTCTCAAGTTCCAAACCCTCCAAGTCCCCAAATTCTCAAGTTTCCAACCCCTCTAAATTTCCAAATTCTCAAGTTTCCAACCCCTCTAAATTTCCAAATTCTCAAGTTCCAAACCCTCCAAGTCCCCAAATTCTCAAGTTTCCAACCCCTCTAAATTTCCAAATTCTCAAGTTTCCAACCCCTCTAAATTCCCAAATTCTCAAGTTTCTAACCCCTCTAAGTCTCCAAATTCTCAAGATTCTAACCCCTCCACATCCCCAAATTCTGAAGTTTTCAACCCCTCTAAATTCCCAAATTCTCAAGTTCCAACCCCTCCAAATCCCCAAATTCTCAAGCTTGCAACCTCTCTAAGTCCCCAAATTCTCGAGTTCCGTCTCTCTCAAACCTCCAAATTCCCAAATTTGCAATTCTCTCAAATCCCCAAATTCTCAACTTCCCAACCCCCTCAAATCCCCGAATTCTCAAGTTCCACCTCTCTCAAACCCTCAAACTCTCACATTCCCAAATCCCTATACCCATCATCAAAACCCAAATCTCCAATTTCTCTCAACCATAATTCGTCAAATTCCCCTAGCGAATCCCTCCGAAACAAAATCCCCAACTCGCGCTCCATATTTACTCAGAAGTTCGCGCTGAAAGTTCGAAGCATAATTTCGGAATTCGTAAGGATGGTATAGCAATCACGAAGATACCGTGAGTCGGAAGGCAATATTCGAGTATTTGGAGTGTAAATCGCCGGAAACAAACTAACGGAACTGCTGCCGCGTATCAGAGTCGACAGGTATGCTGATGACTTTATACTTCGCTCGATAACTATTAAAGGAACAATAGCTGCAGTTCTGAACGAAGTTAGCTGCTTGCAAATTGCTCGTACACATCGGTACAACTGGCCGAAAATTTCGTGCTTTCCACGGTAATTGAAGCTTTCGTGCGTTCCTCTCTACACAATCCGGGCGATGTAAAAATCGCAACAACGGAAACACGATACACGCTAACTGTTGCGATTAGTCTGATCTCGTCAAACTTTCGAACAAACTTTTGTACGCTCTTTTTGCGCCATTTTTTTCAAGCTTCCATTAGCGTTATTTCATCGCGAAGTAATTGGAAAATATGATTAAACACGAACTTCAACATATTGCAACACGGAATATTTCGTAACGGTAGCGGGAAAGCGTTAACATCTTTTAACCAGTTTGAATTGAAAATTAAACTTTGATTGCCAATTACGGAATCTTTCGATTACGCGATTCTTGATTGTGGGAAAATTGAACGTTAATTGCTGGGTAATGGAATTAAAAAGTATTAAGCTCTGTTTTCGGTTAGGAAATGATTATGGTTCTCCGTTAAAAGGAGCCCAGTTATTGAACGTTAATTGGCGTTCGATTAAATTGACAACTTAATTAATTCGAAACCTCGTTACAAATTACTTATACAGTCGATATAAATCATTAAATTAAATATTGTATAGAAATGTATCACGGCAGGAATTGTTGCGGATAATTATGAGCAGCATCGATTGAAAGTTAATTATAATCCAGCAGCAGAAAACGTGGATTGCCACGAGCGACCGTTTTGAGCAATTACGAATAATTATAAGCCAGAATAAGAGCACCGAGAAATATTTTATCTGCGAGTAAACGGATTTCCAATGGAGAGCCGGATCGATGAAGGGTTTCGATTCGAAGAAAATTGCCGAGAGAGATTTTCATGGCAGCGGGGTAAATAATTATGCCACAATGGCGGCTTGTTAGCGTCACCTGTAGCAAAAGGGAAGGAAAAAAAGAGGAAGAAGTAGGAAGTTGGCTCATTTTGCATGCACCTGGCGATAGAGGGAGCTCACGTAATTTCAAGCTCATTCAGTCGCAGCAACATAAAGATGGTCATAAAAAGGAAGCTCTCGACGAACGAGAGAGCGGAAATTAATGTCCTTCCCGACGTTTCTCGCACTGGCGGCCGAGAAGAAGGTTTCAAGCCCGAGAATTTTACTCTCTTGTCACGCTGCGCGCTTTTCCAACGACAAATGCCTGCGCGAACGTAGTTACCTTATCGTAGGGTTTCCTTCACCGACCACGATACACCTTTGCTAAAACCTGAATAATGCATCTACCTCGTTCTCTTTATGGTTTCTCTGCGACAAACTACACCCTCTTCGGTGAAATCGACGGCTCGCGAATACAAATTTATACAAATTAAATAGCCAATCCTGTCACGATAAATATAAACGCTGCGAAAAGCTCTTAAGAATTATTCCCTTAAGATTCGTTCCAGGTTAAATATGGCGACTTGCTATTTTCCTTGCATGGAAAAATTAGATTTTTTATTGAAATTGGTGTACAGAGAATGAATGTTTCGGTAGATTAAATGGTGGAGGTTGTATTCACATATATGGACGTATATTCACATATACATATGTGGAGGTATATGTCGAGGTTTATTCACGTATATGTGGAGGCATATGTGGAGATGTATTCACATATATGTGGAAGCATATATGTCGAGGTTTATTCACGTATATGTGGAGGCATATGTGGAGGCATATGTCGAGGTTTATTCACGTATATGTGGAGGCATATGTGGAGGTATATTCACATGTATGTATGTGTAGACATATGTGAAGGTATATTCACATGTATGTATGTGTACACATATGTGGAGGTATATTCACATATACATGTATGTTGTATGAAGGGCTATTAACTTTCTAGGTTACCATATTTCTGAATTTAACTTTCTACATTTCTAGATGTACAACAGCTTTCATTTGTGACATTACAAATGTCACTATATGACAATATATGACTATATGACATTATATGACTATGTGACATTATGTAACTATATGACATTATATGACTATGTAACATTGCTTCTAGATCCCTATGATATCCCTGAAGGGTAGGTACAATCGAAACAGCACGCGTCGTTAAAAGAAAACCCGTTAATCGAAATCACAAGGTGTTCAAGAAAAAAGGAAACGATCGTCCGATTATCCGCTGCGAGATTGAAGCCGCGGGTTTTTTTGTAGCCGATAGAAGCTCGATTTCCATCCTCACCGGTATAGCGTTTACTCGCATGAAAGGCGGTGGCGACGCCTTTATAGTTTCGGATTTGCATAATCCCGCGTAGGCGTATTCCGTCCGGGCGAAGTAAAACCGCGTTGATTGTCATTCAAATTGCTGAATCCTTGGCGCGGGAACTTGGGTCGAAATGAAAAATACACTTCCTTTGTCTCTACCCCGTCCATCCCCGTCGTTCTATCGTTCGTTCCGTTTCATTCTCCGCCCCGTACAATTGAACATTTCTGCTCGAAATAGAACGATTTATTAAAGCCATTCGCCCGACTATAATTCACGGTCTTCAATAACGCGTAGTCGCGTTAATTGCCGTTTTAATTGCGAACCACCCGTCTAAGTCTTTTCGCGAAGATTCTATTTAAAGAAGAACGAGATTCCCACCCTCCTCTAGCGCCTTTCGCTTCAACCTCCCTTCGACTCTTTAATCTCGTTCCCCTCTTTCCTTCGTCGCTCAACGTTTAATCTCGGAACAGTCAGCCGTGATCATTGTATACCTTTGCCTCTTCTCTTACCGCGTCAGGCTTAATTACATTAATTATCAACGCGTCGCGACGACCGAGTACTCGTTTTTCTTTCAACCCGTGCGTGCGTCTCTTCCATTAACGAAATCGCGACAAAATCCATCTTACAGTTTCTAAGTACTGAAAGTGGGATGCTACGGTTGAAATGAATGCAAATGTAATGTACAATCTTCATTTAATTTTAAAACTTAACTTACAATTTTTTAGATACTTCTCACAGATAATTATTGCTGCAATGTGGAGATGTATGAAAAGAATTGAAAGACAAGTTTCTAAATTTATAAATTTTCAAGTATACGAATTTTCAAATTGCTAGCTTTCTGATGATCTGAGTTAGCAAATCCCTAAATTTCCAAATTCCCCACTTTCCAACAATACAAATGTCCAAATCCCCAAATTCTCAAGAATCCAAATCTATAAATCCCTAAATTTCCAAGAATTCAAATCTCCAAATCCCCAAATTCCAAAATCCCCAAATTCCAAAGCTTTCAAATTCCCAAATCCCTAAATTCCAAAACTCTCAAATTCCAAAATCCCCAAATTCCAAAGCTTTCAAATTCCAAAATCCCCAAATTCCAAAGCTCTCAAATTCCAAAATCCCCAAATTTCAAAACCCCCAAATCCCTAAATCCCCAGATTCCAAAACTCCCAAATTCCAAAGCTCTCAAATTCCAAAATCCCCAAATTTCAAAACCCCCAAATCCCCAAATCCCCAGATTCCAAAAACCCCAAATTCCAAAATTTTCAAATTCCAAAATCCCCAAATTTCAAAACTCCCAAATTCCCAAATCTCCAAATTCCAAAATCCCCAAATCCCCAAATCCCCAAATCCCTAAATTCCCAACAAACCAAATCCCCAAATCCCCAAATTTCCACCCCTCTAACCTCCCCAACACCTAACTCCCTAAACCTCAAATTTCAAAATTCCCAACTTCCCACCAACCCAAACTCCCAAATCCCTAAATCCCGAACTCCATTCCCAAATCTCCAAAGCACAAATTTCTCCAAGAGCAAATCTGCAACGTAATCAGAAAAAAACTCGTCAATACAATTCGCCTTGTAAAAGATAAAAGAGTTTGTATCAGCAAAAGTAGAACGAACCGAAGTAAGAAAAACAACGAGGTTAAAGAGAAAGAATCGCGAAGAAAGAAGTACGATTCCGTTAAAAGTTCAAGCGATTAATTAATGCCGCGACAGAAGAGCCCTCCGTTTTACCCTCCTTCAGCCTCTTCTTTTTTCTCCGCTTTCCCGTGAATTCGGTTCTCGTTACTTTCTTTCAAATTCGCGTATCCAAGGAATCGTTTTCCCGCCAAAGGTGGCCTTTCATTTACTTGCAAATCCCGCGGTTCTTCCAACGCGAACGAAGAAGAGTCGAGGGCTGAAATTTTCCTCGAGGGGTTGAAACGACGAAATAGCTTGTTTCGTAACATTTATCGCCGACTCACGAAGAAAACGGACCGGAAATTTATGCTGGCCAAGATACGACAAGTTTCTGACGCCCCCCCTCGTGAACTTTTTTGGTAAACAGCGACACGAGAACGACTCGTTTAGAGAAAATTACACTGTATTCTTCGAACAGGATGGAGTTTGTATTTTATTCAACGGCTACGAAGTTATTTTGCCCGGTCCAAGAATTTCGTCTTCCTAAACACCATCCTGCCACCCTGTACTTTAGAACGAGGGGTGCGTTATACTTCCAACAACTTTATACCGGCGAAAAAACTTTCTTACGACTTACCAACTTTCTTTATAAGATTGTGACAACGAGAGTGGACTTTTTTTCGAAATTGTGGATTGATGATGTGGGGTGGGTGGCGTTTAAATAGTAGTCGTTTATGGGTCTTCACTGAGGTAGTGTGGGATGGTGGGAGAACGAAGGAAAGGAAACTTCCAAAATTAGGGTGGGTAGGATTCTCAAATTTAGCAATTCCTAATTTTTTAAATTCTCAATTTTTCAAATTTCTAAATCACCTCATTTCTACGCATTCAAATTCCAAAATTTTACAAATTCTCAAATTACCAGATTCTCCACTTTCCAAATTCCAAACTCCCCTAATTTCTATGCTCCCAAATTCCAAAATTTTCAGTACCAAATTTTCCAAATTCTCCACTTTTCAAATTCCAAACTCCCCCAATATCTACGCTCTCCAATTCCAAAATTTTCCAATACCTACTTTCCCAAATTCTCAAATTACCAAATTCCAGGCTCCCCTATATCTACGCACCCAAATTTCAAAATTTTCCAATACCTATTTTCCCAAATTCTCAAAATACCAAATTCTACACTTTCCAAATCCCAAGCTCTCCCAATATCCACACACCCGAATTCCAAAATTCTGAAATCCCCAAAATCCTCAAATTCCACACTCCTCCAATATCTACCCTCTCCAATTTCCAAATCACTACACCACGAAAATTTCCAAATTTCCATCCTCTAAAATTTCCAACTCCCCAAATACCTAACTACCCAACCCTCAAATTCCTTAACCCCTTGACATACAATGATGTCTCTGAGACGTCATTCATTTCATGTGCCATCGTAAACTATTAAATTATTATTCTATGCTATTATTTGATTAATTATCAACCCTATTGAATGTTATAAAGCAATATAAATTTCAAAATAAAACGCCCTGTTTCTGAGCTTGTATGAGTGTTCCCAACTGAGCCAAAAATGATTTCCTATGCACGCGTCGACGCGCATTTTATTTGTATGTCAAGGGGTTAACCTCTCCCTCAAAAAACCAAGGACCAATAAATCTCCCAAATTCGATAATAACTAACAAAATCCAGTAACAAAGAAAAATACCCAGTAGCAATTTCCGTCTGATAAGCAATGTACAAACAAACGATTTCTCCTTCGATTTCGTAATTCGAGGAAACTCAGCTTGGCGAACGCGATAAGCGTTAACGAGGCTCGCAATAATGCAACCGGGGTGAACGGAAGTTAAAGTTGTTGGAGTCTGTTGGTCCCCCGGGCCATCAGGGCCGCCCTGAGAAATCATTTGGTTAACGAATCGCGTAGTTTCCCTCATTGAAACGCCTCCTCGCTTGCTCGAAGACTGTGAGCTCACTGTTTTGCCCCGCTGAGCTCACGGAATCGATTCGAAAAACACTCCGTCTCGACCTTCGCCAAACTTTCCCGACGAATTTTCCTCTAACTTCTGTCTTCTCGTCGGCAGATCGCACGAACGGGCTTCAACATTCAATGTTCTTAACAACTTTTCCTCGACCTTTTTATTCCGACTACGAGCTCTGAAACGTACTTTTCTATTCCGCTTTTCTTGCGATCTCCATTCATTCTCGATTGCCCCGTGTTACAATGCGAGGCGACTGACTGTCCACGAAAATTATGCAAGAAACGAATGATAAATTGTTTTACACTGATTCGAGATGTAAAGTGAACTGGAAGTTCAATGTTGGACGTTGATTTATGCAATTCAACATGTTAAATTGATTTTTCCAATTCAATATATAAAAATGATTTTTTCAATTCATTATATAAAAATGATTTATCAAATTCAATATATAAAAATGATTTATCAAATTCAATATATAAAATTGATTTATTAAATTCAGTATATAAAAATGATTTATTCAATTCCATATATAAAAATGATTTATTCAATTCAATATATAAAATTGAATTATTTAATTCAAAACATAAAATTGACGTATGCAACTCAATATCTAAAATTAATTTATCAAACTCAATATGTAGTTTTGATTTGTCAAAAGCAATAAACAAAATTGATTTTGTCTATTCAGAATAGAAAATTGATTTATTTAATTCAAGACAAAAAATTAATTTATTCAAGTCAAGACATAAAATTGACTTATGCAACTCAATATATAAAATTGACTTATGCAACTCAATATATAAAATTGACTTATTCAATTCAATATATAAAATTGTTTTATTCAATTCAGAATAAAAAATAGATTTTTTTTCAATTCAAGACATAAAATTGATTTATTTAATTCAAGAAATAAAATTGACTTATGCAACTCAATATTTAAAATTGATTAATTAAATTCAATATATGAAATTGATTTATCAAATTCAATATAAAAAATTGATTAATTAAATTCAATATATAAATTCAATTTTTAAAATTCATTTATAAAATTCATTTATAAAATTCATTTATAAAATTTATTTATAAAATTCATTTTAGTAAAACGCTTTACGAAAAAAATAAAAGCGTTAATGTCCATATCGATTCAGCAGCCCGAAACAAATACCACAGCTACGCTAGAACTTCAATTTCCGAGTTCATCGATTGTCTAATACCTCTATAACAAGGTCGTTGATTAAAAACAGAAAAATAGCCGGTAAAAAGAAGAATCTAACGGTAGTAGATATCCGCGAGACCGCTTAATTCCGAACAGTTTAATTAACCGTCGTCGTTTTCAATTCGTGCTACCCGACCGGGCCACATAATCGAAAACGATAAATCCCACGGATTCTAACCCCTTTCGTCCCCTTCAACGACATTCGCGTACACCCCCGTCGCGAAGCAATTTCGCAGCTCGAGTATCAAGCGACCGGGACAAGCTCGAAACTTTATTTTTATAATCTCGTCAGCAGACCACTCTCGGTGAATTCCGTATCTCGACGACGTCGTTGCGTCGCAGAACAAAACAGTGTCATCCAAACTCACCCTCCAGCTCTAATAGTGTAATGTCGGGGAGGATCGTTTATCTCGAAGATGCTCAGCTGTTCTCTTTCGGAAGATCAGTCTTTATTTTTTAGCGAATGTTCATTTTTTGGTGCTTGAAATCAATTTTTTCGCGAATTTTGGAAATTTTTGGTTAGGTTTCGGTAGTGGAAGTCTTATGAAGGTTTAATTTAGGTGTTTATGAAGATAATCAAAATTTGTTGCAATGTATAGATGATACTGATGAACCGTAAATATATTCTCAAATGTTCATATTAATATTTTATGTTGAAATAAATTTTTCAGAAATATCTATAATACTGTTTGAAAAATTTATTCAGGTACATGTGTAAGTGAGTGATCAAGAAATAAATTTGTGAAACTATTGGACTCACCCTGACCATTAAAGCCTAACATCTTCAAATCTTCTGGAGTCATCACAAAAATATATAAAATAACGCTGAAATATAATGTGACGCATGTTTCTGCTCTGTTGACATAATACGAAAATTTGCCTATTATTAGTTAGCATATATTCCTGGTATGTCTTTGAAATCGCATGTGAATGTGGTTGGAGCGAACAGCGTAGCAAGATTACGCAACGCGTAAAAATCTGAACACGTGGTTATAGAACGCGTGGCAATTTAATACGTGACAATCTAAGCGTATGGCAATTTAACACGTGACAATCTAAACGCGTGGCAATTTAAACGTTTACCGAACTAAACGCTTGACAATTTAAAAGCGTAGATATATGTATAGCAATTTAAACTTTTGATTCTACAAAATGTAGTGATCTAACTTTTAGTAAAACTGGTATGTGACAATTTGATATGTGACTGCAGTAACACATGACAATTTAATATGTGACTGTAGTAGCGTGTATCGATCGGACGTATGACTACATATGTAACGCATGGTGATTCAATATGGGACTATAATATCACGTGACTGTGGTACCACGTGACTATAGTACCACGTGACTGTAATACCACGAGACTATAGTACCATGTGACTACAGTACCACGTGACTATGGTACCACATGACTATAATACCACGTGACTGTAGTACCATGTGATTATAGTACCAAGTGACTGTAGTACCACGTGATTATAGTACCAAGTGTCTGTAATACCACGTGACTATAGTACTGAATGACTAACACTATGTGACCATAATAACACGTGACTATGGCACCACGTGACTATAGTACCACGCGACTATAATACCATGTGTCTATAGTCTCACGTGACAATTTAATGCATACCTACAGTAACGCGTAGCAATTTCACATACGACTACAGTAACACATAGCAACCTCACATATGGCTATAACATGTACGAACCGTATATCATCCCCCAAAATAAAAGTAAAAAAAGTATTCCACCAAAGTACCTCCCAAATATCTATATTTAAAATCGTAATGCATCCTTAAGATATCGAGAAATTCTGGTCTACGATTGGCTACCTAACCGGAAGAGGCAGATGGAAGAAAATATTGAGCGAGTAAGAGAGGAAAAAGTGGCGGGAAAGCAGTTTCTTTCGCCACACTTCGCGTGGCTCGAAAAGGAAGCAGAAAAAAGAAGGTGAAGAAGAGAGAGAGAGAGATGTTTATTGGCACACGGTGCAAAAGCAGTTAGGTTGGCGGGGATCGGTTCTTTTGCCATCTACGAAGGGGGTGTCTTCACTCTGATATTTACGTTCTCCTCTTCCAGAGAATATTCTTTTCCACCCTTACCTTTTCTGCTCCTCGCGATGGCACGGAATCTGTTGCGGGGAACGAGGAAAGATTTTCCGGGTTGCTCGAGCGGAAAGCTTCCGATTATTTTTTTCTCTCTTTTGGACGCTCGCGAAAGGGGTCGCGGTAGAATTTTCGAGGAAATACAAGTAGTTTCCGCGTTGTTTGTCGCGAAGAATTGCGAAACGTGTCGAGAGGAACGCGTCGCGATACCGACGAAGAATTTTATCGCGATAAATCTAGCTAAAGTGTGTTCGAGATTAAAATAACTCGCAGTTTTATCAACGAATAACTTATCATATTAATTTCGAGAGACAACTACAGTTAAAATCGTCGAGGACAAGGATTCTAGTTAAGCAGGATACGATTAGAGTACGCTCGGCACGAATTAATATTATGACTTACGACTCGTTTTATTACCCGCGTGTATCGCAACTGCCGCGTTTATAGATGCAGCAGGATCAACTTCAATATTTGCATTGACTCCAGCAAACGCCATCGGGCTCCGATCAATTACCGAACTGTGTATTTTCCAGTCGAATATCCAGAAACAGCGAATATATTAGTAACACGCTGTGAAATCTATTGAAAGAATAACAATTGCACTCCGCTTTCTAAACATTGCTAATTGTATCTAGTCTCGGTTATTAATATTTGCTTTCATTTTTGGCAGAAATATTACTTTCATTAATACTTGTAAAATCTTCTTTTATACGTACAACATATGATTGTAAATTATTAATGCAATGCATAATTTTAAATTACAAATGCAATACAAAATTGTCGATTTTAAATGCAATGCATAATTGTACGTTATAAAAACAATACATAATTGCAAATTGTAAATGTAATATATTACAAATTATAAATACAATACTTAATTGTTCATTTTAAAATCAAGTTATAAATGTGAATTATAAATACAATGTACGACCATAAATTATAGCTTCAATAATTACAAACAGAATATATGATAAATTAATATTTATCAGTGCAAAAGTTGGATTAATATAAAATGTCTGTCTATAAGAAAAATACACCAAAAATGAACCACTAAAAATCAATAAAAGATCAACATGTAAATAAGTTTGTAATGAATAAACTCCTCCAAACTTCTTCTCTTCTATGACATCCATAAACGAGTACATCCCCCATAAGGACCTGCAAAGTGCCGTCGAAACAACGTTGTATCCAACGTTTCTAAACAACGTTGACGGGATAAGAATCACAGGGAGTAATTTTACGGCGACCACAGGTTCGCCGTGGGAAAAACAATTCCGAGTAAGTTTTAATAGAAAGCAGCCCCCCTAAGTTCGCGGCAGTGACACGTCATTAAAGAAAGAACATTTTTCTCCGGGTAAGTTGAGAAGGGTGGCGCGGAAATGTCGCGTTCGCGAAAATTATGCCGCCCACCATCGGCTCCTGCAAGATCTCGTTTTCTGCGCGAATGGTTAGAATTTCGAGGAGGCTGAGCAAAAGTGACTTGACACAACGTTACAATACGAATAGTATTTGCTTCATCGGTTTTGGAAATCGAAAATAGATACATGATCAAATTATATGATTAGATCATTATGTTCTTAGAATACCACATTCGTAAAGGACTATATGATCAGATAATTGCGTTCATAAAACACCATATTGCTCAATTACTATAATTTGGGGACATTCATAATTTGAAGGGTAGACAGGTAAAATGTATAGCTAGTGGTGATACTTTGAATGAAGTATTCTGTCCATTTTTTGTTATTAAAATGTTTAAAAAAAAAATTATTAACCGGTAGAGTGAATACTTGAAAGAATTTCTTCTGAATGGATAAACAAACTTGATTAATATTTTGAAGACATGAGCTGTTTCTTATACTTACGAAATAAGAAATAGCAAATTTAACAACTTGAAATCCGACTTAATTAAAACTTGCACGTCCAAAGAAACGTGGAAGCAAACTGACAGAGAGGAAACGAATCCGATTAACGAAGTCAGTCGGATCAGTATGCTAAACCGCTGAATCAATGAATCGGTCGAACTTATAATTAATCGACAAAAGTGAAGGAAGAAACCTAATCAACGTAGCAATTAATACAGCAGTATGGTAACCGATGAAGCGAAGTTAATAGCCGAAACAATAAAGCGGAATAATCAGTGTTCGATAAAGGACTAATAGCCCGTTCGGGGGCGTACAATTGATCGCGTAAAATCAATAACAATGGACAAGATAATATCGTAGTCGTCTAGCTGTTGCATCTGAAATATGATGGATTTACATGGTAAGGGGTGGTAAGGTCTAAACTCGGTTGTAATGCCGCAACGCGACTGTAACTGGAATCTCTTGATACCGTGTACCGATTGCGCACTGTTTCCATCATACTCGAAATTCCAAGTTTATATACGTCGTCGTCGTTCGGCAACATCTGTGCGGACGCACGTGTTGGTCGAAATTTACTCCGGCGCCCGGCATCCTTCGAATTACTGTACTACACTGCACCAGATAACCTTATTACAATTGAAATTACCACGCCCCTCGAAAGTGAATTCGCCTGGTCTCCGTGCAAGCTTTAAATAATTAACGGGGAGCTTTCCCGTATCGTGTTTTACCGAACGTCCGACAACCGTGAAACACTATACTGTAAAGTTTCCCTTTCGACGCCAACTCGGACTATATGATCATAGAACCGTACGAGTATATACTGCACGTGACCAAATACAGATTTAGGTGTAGGTATAGAAACTTGTACAGGTTTAACAACATAAGAATAAGACAGATATACAGTATGGTTTTATGTATGACGTTTTGAGGGACTGGGTGTATGGGGACTACTAGATCAGATATGTGAATGAGCCAGATATTGTAACAATCTGGAGCTATAAAA
Source organism: Megachile leachella (assembly GCA_963576845.1). Classification (NCBI taxonomy): domain Eukaryota; kingdom Metazoa; phylum Arthropoda; class Insecta; order Hymenoptera; family Megachilidae; genus Megachile; species Megachile leachella. The sequence goes on from OY756251.1 coordinate 15,683,134, forward strand.
GTATAGAGAGTATGGCGATTTAGGAAGATGACCGTCTTGGAATATAGCCAGCTAGGAATGTTCACATTTAAACCAATCAAGGATTTCTCGACATCTTGCTATTGAAATATTACTGAGAAAATGCACGAACGATCGATGAAAATAAATACCATCAAACAGGTAGTCTAAGATGAAGTCTGATGAATATGGTGAGGCAAGAATTCTCAGTCAAGTGCAATTAGGAATTATAAACCTATACATCTAATGTCCAGAATATATTTGTAAGCGCAGAAATAGGCCCTCGTTCCAAGATTGATTATCCATTCAGAAGATGAAATTCTTTCGATCCTCTTGCACGTTGATTTCCGTAAGTATTCGCTGTGTGAAGCACCAGATGTACTGGTAAACGAATCGCTTCATTTTTAACCCCTTCCCGTACCATTTATTTAACAGATGCATCAGTCAAGACTAACTATAAAGGGCTATAACATTGAAACGAACAAACAAAATTAAAATGTTCTAAATATTTTATTTTCAGGAATTCTTGATAATGAAATTTATAGTTGGACTTAACTTCAAGTTGAAGTATGTTCAAAGTTTGAATAAGGTTTGTCATATTTGAGCTGTAAATGCGCCACGAGTCAGACTCGTCAAAGTACGGGAAAGGGTTAAATTTTGCTTAGAGAAAAAGAAAATAATGCTTCATTTAAAGTACCATCACTAGCTTTATATTTCATGTATCTACTTTTCAAATTGAGGATGTCCCCAAAAAATTGTTCACCAATCAAACCATTCAAGGAGTTATTTTTCGACATCTTACTGTTGAAGTGTCACTCTGAAAGTACACGAACGATCAATGAAAATAAATACCACCAAACAAGTGGTAGACCAAAAAGATGAAGTACATGGCGAGACAAGAATTCTCAGTCAAGTGCAATTATGAATTATTAACCTGCCTTTCATAGTATATTTGTAAGAATAAAAATAGGTCTTCGTTCCAAGACTGTCCATCGAGAAAGTCCCATCCGGGGGTAGAGTTCGTTGGATGGGTCGCGGATAGCCGGAGGTCATAGGGGCTCGGGGAGTTAGCCGGGGCAAAGGATAAAAAGGGGATTAAGATGCGGATTCCCCCGGTCCCGCTCTTCCGTGTAATTGTAAACTTGTACTCGCGCTAGCCATAAATTTCGCCGCTGGCGGGGCTTACTTTTAAAATTTAGTATTCGCGCGTACCGAGGGCTCTATTGTGCGCCCGGTGCCCGGCGCCGCCAGAAAAGTCTAAAAAAGTTCGAGTAATTCTATTGCCCTGGCCGTGCTTGATGCATTGATAAGGAAAGTTGCGGAACGCCTTTTGTCTCGACACTCGAGCTTTTTGTCGCGTTCGCGCGGTCACAGAGGGACCCGGAACTTTCGCGGACAACTTAATGAATATTTCTTTTTGCACTTCTTTGCCTGTCTCCTACTTCGTCCCCAGTTATTGCGTTTTCAACTTTACGTTTCAACTTATCGTCCATGTATTAATTCCCAGACTTTTGCTCTCTATTCGTCGGCTTCGGATTATGGATTTATCTTTACATTTAGATACATTTTTTTTAAAATGATTTTGGGATGTTTAGTACAACAATTTTTATACTTTCAAAGAAGTAAAGTTATATTTTGTACATTTTATGAAGTAAAGTTATAACTGTTTTTAATATATGCAGACGCTAAATTATAAATAAACTTGAAATCTCTATTGATTAAATTATCAGAAAAAGTACAACTTGTGTAAGTTCAATTAGTCTAACAAGTTTGAATGCAAAAAGCAAGGTTAAGTTTGGTGCTCAATATTAACTACCCCTGAAAAGGAGGGTCTAATTCGTTTAATTAGTATAAGAAGTAGACACATGTCAAAGTTAAGCCCTCATTTTGAACGTTAATCGGCCCACTGACAGAAAAACCTTTTGTTCTTTAATTGGTTTAACGAGCTGGCGAGTATTAAAATGAAGGGTGAACCTTCGTTTTGAACGTTAACACGGTAATCAAGATTCCAACGTGGAAATTTTCTCGCTCGTCGACGCGTTATTCAACGTTCCAGGTTTCTAACGGCGAAAGTTCGTTGAATATTTTTTTAAAGCCGAAACGATAAAAGGAAGAATTAATGCACCAAATGGAAAACATAATGAATATGAAAAGTTGAATCTACCACAATTTTGGTACTACTGGAATTTTTACATTTCTTTTTTTATTTTGGAGTTATTGAATTTCTGTAGTTGCAAATTTTTATATTTTTATGTTCTTTAAATTTGTGCAGTTTTAAATTTTTTAAATTACTAAATTCCCCAAATTTTTAAATTTTATAGATTTCTAAATTTTTCGAATTCCCAATGTTTCTAAATTTCCCAAATTCTTCAAATTTCAAAATTAACTAAATTTCTCAAATTCCCCAAATTTTCCAAATTTCCCTAATTTCCAAAATTCCCTTAGGTTTCCTTAAATTCTCCAAATTTCAAAAATTCCACAAATTCCCCAAATTTCTAAAATTCTAAAAATTTCCCAAATTCTCCGAATTCCCCAAATTTTCCAAAATTCCTTAAATTCCCCAAATTTCCAAAATCTTCCAAATTCCCCAAATTCCCTAAATTTCCTAAATTCCTCAAAATCCCTAAATTCCCCAAATTCCCTAAATTCCCGAAATTCCCTGAATTCCCCAAATTCCTTAATTTCCCAAATTTTTCAAAATCCCTAAATTCCCCAAATTCCCTAAAATCCCGAAATTCCCTGAATTCTCCAAATTCCCTAAATTTCCCAAATTCCCAAAATTCCCCAAATTTCTAAATTTGAAACCCACCAACTAAAAATAGCAACATCTCTCGAAATTTCTTTTCTGATCTTAAAAAAAGCAATGAAAGAACAATTTTATTAAAAATTTTTCCCACAATATTTCGATTCATTCCCTCATCTCTTCCATACGAAGGAAAAGTAGCAGAAGCGAATGTTGCTTGACTAGAAACGATTAATCTTACCAGCATTTATGAAGACGCGGTTGTTCATTTTTTAAAATGCTTTCCCCATTTTATTAGAAACTGAAACACGCGAATGGAAAGTTTATTACGTCAACGTTATATTACTTTCAGATTAAAAAGGAAACGATGTCCGTTCAAATATTTTCATTCTAGAATTTGTATTTTAATTAATGATAGCCCTCTTCCCGGTACTTTCGATCAAATAACATGAAACGCTGCTTTTACAGCAGTATCAACATCGAAATTACATTGCCCGGCGGAAACTGAAAAAGCATGCAGATAAAGTTGGAAAAAAAAAGATTGCTTCGACGAATTGCAAATACAAACGCGTATTATCATATCAGCGAATAAATTTGCATTTCCGTCTGGCGGAGCATGTAACCAGCACCGTTTCTCTATAATGTTTAAATCGTGTAGCAAAAATGAAGGGGCCTGTGTAAACAACCTCTGGTGTTGATCAACGCTGTAACTTTCGGTGCATAAACTTGCATTAAAAACAACCTGCGATGTATTTTGCTCGAATAAAGAGTAAAAAAATATGGGAGGAAGTTTGAAAATACGGCTGAAATAATATTGGTCTGATCGAAAATGTTACGGTATTTCTACCTCGAGTACGGTAATTATTTATGTAATTTTACACGATGTAAATTTGTGAATTGTGTAATCTTCAAATTGTTAGGTTTCTAATTGTGCAAATTCGAGTAATGAATTTGTGAACTTTTTAGTGCCTCAATTATCAAGTTTCCCAATTCCAATCAAGTTCCACATATAACAATTCCCACATATCCTAATTCCTACATCTCCAAATTTCCACATATCTCAATTGGTACATCTTCAAATTTCCACATATTCCAATTCCCACATCTCCAAATTTCCACATATCCGAATTCCCACATATCCCAATTCCCACATCCTCAAATTTCCACATATTCCAATTCCCACATCTCCAAATTTCCACACATCCGATTTTCCACATATCCCAATTCCCACATGTCCCAATTCCCACATCCTCAAATTTCCACATATTCCAATTCCCACATCTCCAAATTTCCACATATCCGAATTCCCACATATCCCAATTCCCACATATCCCAATTCTCACATATCCCTATTCCCACATGTCCCAATTCCCACATATCCTAATCCCCACATCCCCAAATTTCCACATATCCCAACTCCTACATCCTCGAATCCTCACATCCCCAAATTGTCAGATCTCCAGTTCCCAAACCCCTAAATTCTCTCACACACCATTTCCCAAAATTCCCAAATCTTCAACCCCCGAAAACTCTCCTCCCTAAACCAACCCATATTGTACCTTTCCAAACTTCCACCCCTAAATCAGCCAAAACCATAAAAACCGTCCCATAAAACCCCGATTTCCTCCGACAATACGATTAAGTTGATCCGTTTTAATGAGCAAAGACACCGTAACAACATCGACCGAAAAATTTGCATTTATATGAAAAATACAGCAATTTTTTCCTCGCCTACGAGTAACAAAGCAGAAACACACAAAAGACCCGGCAGTAGTCGATAGAATATTAATTCAACTTTTGTATCGTGCACAGTAGGAGGGTAGCACAAGCTTCATTTTTTTTTCATCGCGGAGATAGCGTTGTCGATGCGCTAAACGAGCGAGATCGGAAGGTAAATCAAAGGCCCGTTGGAAAAAATACTGGTATCGGTTTATTAAAGCGCCCTGGGACATTTCCGCGTACTGATTACACGCCAATGGGGTTATTCACGACCTCCGTTTCCTTTTTTTTCCAGCCATCCACCCCGGCAACCCCTTGGTCGCGAGGCGAACGCGAAACGTGCACCAGCCTCGATCGACGCGAAATTGGTCCGATGCCAGATCGAGCTTTAAGCTTTTCTCTACTCTATGCTCGTTGCGAATAGTACGACAGAGAACTCGCGTGGCATGAATAGTTTGGTCAAATATATTTGAAAAATCATCCGAAACGCTACAAAATATTTGCTGCTGTTTCGCGCTCCACACAATATACCTACATTGCTTTCAGCTATTCTCTGTACAAATTCTGATGATAGTTTCGCTGCAGGATTATTTGAATATATACGACTTTATCTGTGCTGATACTGATTTCTATTGGGTTGTTAATTTCGACGTTATTATATGTTAATACTGAAATTATGTGTTTGGGGTTTATGCTGAAATTTTATTTATTTGATGTTTATATTGAAATTCTATTCATGTAATGTTCATAGTGAAATTATATTTCGATTATATTGAACTTATATTCATCTAATGTTCAGACTGAACTAATGCTAATCTGATGTTCATATTGAATTTATATTCACCTGATGTTCACATTGAAATTCTATATATCTGATCTTCATACTGAACTTATATTCTCCTAATGTTCATTCTTAAATTATATTCATCCAATGTTCGCATCAAACTCACATTCACCTGATGTTCATACTAAAATTCACCCCATATTATTACTGAAATTCTCCTCATCCATTGTTAACCCCAGTGAGGAGCTCATGACGCACGTGCAGTTTGAATATGACAAACTTTTCCCATATTTTTAGTACGCGTGAAATTTCAGTATAGGTGTAATTATAGTTTGCGCAGTCAAGAGTCTCGAATAGAATATCAGTAGGGAATTTGAATTTTTTCTGTCAATTTTAAAATTGTAGAGAATAGTTGGATACGTCTGACACACATGAATAAATCGTAATGCAAGGGGTTGATACTGAGTTGCATTCATTCAATGTTACTGTTAAATTGTTTATGTACAATTTAATATTAAATTGTATTCATGCAACTTTAATACTAAACTGTGTACATCCACTGTACAGACTGAAATTTTATTTATCCTGGTTTTTATACTGAAATTGCAGAAATTGTCTCATGTAAACAAGACTGTAATTGTTCTTCAAAAATAAAAATAATTATGATGTGAAATATTATTTGCTCTATTTTACATATCTCTAAAAATGTAGAACAAGCGATTTTATTCAAACCGAAATATTTTAAAATGAAAAAAGAAACTGATAAAATCGATAGAACTACATAATTGATAGCTATTTCCGATTGCTATCAGTTCACTTTGGACAAAAAGTAAGTGGTTCATATATTTTCGACGTACGGCAAATGCAATGAATTTTTCTATCTTACAATTCATGAGGGAGAATGCAAATAAATAATTTTACGATTTCCTATCTGGCGTCGCGGAAAAAGCGAGCCAGTTTACTCGGATTGGAAACGATCCAAATCTTCGTGTAAATATTACCGTCCCGTTGATCGTATCTTAGAATGTTAATTTGGAGAGAAAATCGAAGATCGACTGACTTTGTTCTTTCTGGGATTTTCTTGCCGGCAAATAAATGTCTTTGGACCAGTAAAAACTGCACGAAAGTATCGTAGGAATTATTTGACATGGACTAAAAAGCTTTCGGATGCAATTAGGATTATGGGAATATAACTTCAAAATTTTTTTATAGGTATCTTAGTAATAATTCAGTAGTAGTTTAGTAGTAGTTTATCGTAGTTTGATATATTTATGTAGTATATTAATTTTAATCCCTCAATTTTTTTCTTTAGGTTCGAGAAATCCTTTTCATCCTGAGAGAGGAAATGTTTTTAAACAGAATTCAATCAAACGTTTAATATTGGAATCGATTTTGCATATGCATGTAATTTATATTAATGTATTCTACCCCAGCTAATATTACTTCACCCCATCAGATTACAGAAGAGAATATCAACAATAAAATACAGTTTAGCAAAATATCCACAATTAATCCTCTTTGCAGTTCTCAAAATATTCCTAAGCATCAGATTACAAAATTCTGTTTATCCTCAATACCAAAACACGATTAATTAACCGAACAACACCATCGCAATCTCATTATCCTCTTTTCCGTAGAAGCCATTTCAGTACATTAAACCTGTTTTAATCCTCCTGAAAACACTCCCCTTTGCATCCCCGAATCTCAGATACGAAACCGTACGATCCTCCCAGGATAAAACATTTAAATCCACGATCAATTAGCCGAATAATATTCCAACGATTTAATCATCCGTTCTCCGATAATGAAACGCCTATCCGTGGAGGGTGATCTTAATCCGTGACGTTCATTATTCCGTCGATCGAGCCATGGCTCGAACGAAATGCTGTCCAATAATAGAGCAGGTCATCGTGCACGTCTAAATAAATGCGGTCGATCGCTGAGCCGTCGAAATCGTTGTCGTCGTCGAGATGACGAGACGCGGAGGGCAACGAGGCGGCAGTTTTCAGGGGGACAAATCGCATTTCTGCCCGACGCACCCGACTTTCTTTTCACCTCGTCTCCGTTGACAATAGACGGATGCAGAAATAAAAAGGTGGATCGAGAGGCGGCAAACGAAATAGAAAGAAAGAACGAAACTGGGAAAAGAGGCAGACTCCCTCGCGATAACAAGAGGACGAGGCTCTCTTTGACCTCGAAGACAAAACAGCTTTCGCGATTGGAAGTCGATGGAAACGCGTTCCTTTTCATTTCTCTAATTTCAGCCGGGAAATTGCAGCCCGGAACAGCGAATCTCTTGTTCATAAACCGGGAATCGTCTTGCGAATATCATTATTCTTTGTTCCGTAGGAGAATGGGGTGTGGATGAAGGGATTTCGAAGTTTCCATTTTTTTTAGCTAGTCTTCGCTCTTACTTCACATTTAGCTACTCCAGTAATTTGACTGAACATACATTCTAGTATTAAACCTTAATGATATTCTGTATCTCGTGATGACATAATAATTTCAATACTGGAGCTGTTTAACACATCGACTGCCACATTGAAGCAATTGAAAATTGTATCCAGTGATGTTTTAATTTTTAATACATTTTTCACAATAGACTTTCACAATATCTTGTTACATTTATTTTCTATATATCCATGTAATAAATGTGAGAATTTTTTATTAGGAAAATAGACAAATTTTTAATAGTACACATGTTACATTAGTTTAGAAACTTATCATCCATATACATATATGTGACGTGGCAGTCAATGTATTAAATATCTCAATGTTCAAATACCCATATCCAAATGTCTATTCCCATACGCAAATATCCACATATCTGAATAGTAAATTCATAAATATTTAAAAACCTGAATATCTAAATACCTATCTACCCAAATATCTAAATACACCACCAATATTTAAATACACTCCCACCCAAATATCTAAAATCCAAACGCCAATCACAACCCAAAACAGAATTCAATTCGCCTCAAATTGTTACAAGCATCGAAATTAGCATACAAGGAAGAATATCAAGGTAAAATTCCTTAGAAAGAGGGAAATGTTTAAGAATTTTGTGTACGAATCGTGGCCAGAAAGAAAATATTCTAAACATTTCGCCAGTATTGCCAAGGAGCCTCAATATCGGTGTGTCCCCAGAACGTTGATGAAGCCGGTTACATTGCCAACGAAACGCAGAGAATATTTTCCTTCAGAACGCGGCTTACATCCGAAAATCTCGAACGATATCAACCGTAACAAACCGTGCTAGGAAGCCTCAAAAACTCTCATCAGGGAAACTTAATTATTTCGGATACCCCAATTCCACCCTGCGCTACAGTTTCATTTTAATTATATCCATGAAAATGTTCGAGTGCGCCTTCGGATGAAATTTCCGCGAAAAGAGGAAACAATGGCTTCTTGCTAATTTGTCGGAACTGTTTTGAACAACTATTTAACGCCGGATGTGATTCGAAGGAGTAATTCAGTAGTTATTGCTGTCTTCGTAATTACGAAGTTTCCGAATTTTATATACTTCAGTTTCTGAACTGCACGCGTTTCACACGTGTTTTGTAGTTTCATGAATGCATAAACATTCCGGGGATACTAATTACGAACATAAACATCGTCGGAATTAGGTGTTCACGCTGCAGCGTGGAACATTTAAATATTACATGACGATTACCATAATAAAATTACTTATTTCTGGAATGTATACGATGTACTATTTCAATTATTTCTCCACGTGTTTGACTTTAAACTCCTACTAATACGACAACTTTTTGATATTCTACATTCTCACATAATTTTATATTAAAATTACTAATGAAACTTGAAGTTAATAATGAAACTTGAAGCATCGACTACGAAAATTATGACGAAAACTGAAACGAAAGTTGGAGTAGTTCGAAGTATCAATTCGACATTTTCACAAAGAATGATCAAATATTTGAGCCGCGACAAACAAGGAATAAATTCGACTCGAAATCTCGACGCAACAATACTATCGATCGAGCCCCCGTGACAAGGGAGGTTCGAAAGTTGCAAAACGAAACTTTCCTGTCTCATAAACTATCGGCTCCCGTTAAAGTTGCTCGAGACAGCCGTCTGCCAGGATCACGTTGAGAATTTGTTTAAACGAAGGGAAAAACCGTACGACCTTATTTCGCCGTCGACGTAGTAAATGGACAAGCGACGTTGCCTCTCACGGATGCAAATGCGGAAACGGTATCGTGCGTAGAATACGCTTTCCTTAGCCCGGGCACACTCGCTTTGAGCCACGGATTCCTTTGAACGGGTGAAACGAAAACAAAAGCGGGTCCAACGAAAGCGAACGACCGAGCTTATTCGAAGGGGAAATATTTGGACTGGAGAACGTCTTCGAGGTAACCTTGAAACCCTCGCTCAAACAGTGCGGAAGATCGAAATTCTCACAAATGTTTTCAATATTTATACTGATGGTTGTTCAACCTTTAGAGATGCTTCGATTAACCCTTTGGTATACTTGATTTCTTTTATACATCAACTTCTTCATTTATAAAATTGATCAAGAGATATTGTAACAGTGAGGTAATATTATATATATGAATATATATGTACAAAAATATAGTGAGCAATATTTTTTGTTTGTTATAATATATCTATTCAACCAATCTTATCTAGATTATTTATAAGACTCAATGTAAAACTGCTAAGGGTTGAAAATTATTATAAACAAGTTGACCGACAAGTTAAACTCTGCTACTAAAAATTGTACACATTAGAAGGTACTCCCAATTTTATAAATATTTTCTGTTATCGTCAAACCTCATCATATCTGTCTATACCAAAAAATTTAACTATACAGCTGGATACAAAAATTTATCTACACCATACCTCCTATATTAAATGAAATCTACTACAACAAGAAAGAAGAATACCTATATATTTTCCTGAAATTTCCATGTCCCCAAAAAAGTAATATTCAGCAAATTTTCCAAGAAAAGAATAAAATTTGAGGGGGTGAGAAAATTAGAAAATGCGACATTTAAAATTGTGTACCTTTGAAAGTCTCTGATCCGATTTTAGTAAAGGATTGTAGCGTGCACCGCAAACTTTTGTAACCCTTCAACAAAAGGCTTTCTTTGACAATTTCTTTTATCCGAGGAAAAATAATGGTTGCACGGGAAATAAAAAATCTTAACGCTTTGACGATGGCGCGTTCGGCGGAATCTATAGCTCTTTTAATTTTACATTTCTGTTTTATATTCGACGGACTATCGATAGAACTGTATTTGAGTTTTATTTAACTGTTTGCGTCGCAGTGATTTTTTTTTCGGAGCTACTATTTCATATTTCTGTTTGTTTGCAAATATGCGCGGGTGATAAATGTTTCTCTTGAAATAAAACATCGGAGTTTCGAAACTCTCGGACCGAATAAAAATTCGGATAAAATGGTCGATTCGCGTTGAAGGAACTCCGGTTTCCTTGAGTGTAAAAAAGTCGCCCTAAAACTGTGTAACGTATAAAAAGCGGGGAGCAACGTCTACGCGAACAACGGGGTTTAAAAGGGTGGATGGTTCGATGAAAGGCTTTTCTATCTAACCAAAATCGAAACGACGTAGGTCGTAAAAAAAAATCGCGAAAGTGCATTCAGGATAACGATGCTTTCATCGTAACCTGATAAACGCCACTCTCTTCTAACCCGATCTTCAAAACTAAAAGCAGAACGAACCACTCGACCGATGGTTGACAGAGCCGAAGCACTTGAGAAACATTCGTTTCCATTAGTGTTCTGGCGCAACACGATGTCGCCTGAAGGGGACAGTTTATCTTACGAATATTAAAACATGCGATGTTTTATTACTTTTGCTATAATATATCGAAAGAGTACTGATGAATACGTTCACCCTCACTACCGTTACCACTGCCATAGAAATACTGTATATGATGCCGTGACATCGATATCTTTCGTTAAAATTTAATTATTTTTTCTAAAATTATGTTAGATTATATTTGTAACTTAAACAGGAATAAATAGTTGCTGACTATAAAATTAAAAATATAAAAATTGCATTAAGTAGAGACTCTTTCATTTAATAATATTTTAACGCCATTATCGATATATCGACCGACCGTTAAATATCGCTGGACGATTACCCCCACCACTTACCGGTACTTCACTTCGGTCTAATTGACACGAAAAAAAAAACTCCGAATTCCATTAAAATTGTACTAATAATGTAACATTATACGTTATAGTACGATATAAAAAGATTTTACAACGTTACATCGCGTGGCTTGCTACATATGACTAATTCTACTGCGGCGGCGATTCAAATTTCGATCGTTTAAAATCCGCCATTGTAATTTTTTCGCGCGGTTTATGCCTGACCGTTGGAGTGCCAAACTATCCCTTGCGCTATCGATATTTCGTAAGACGCTACACGCTTTCTACCGCGGTAACCCTTGTCACATAACATTCAATCGAACAATTTTATCTGATTAGTTCCACTGTCATTTAATCTCGTCGTGATATAAACGTTCAAACAGTATTCAAAATCGCGTCATACAATTATATGTAATTTGTGACTTACCTCATTTATTCAGCCGTTGACCAGTCACTCCATGATCCCTCGAGCCGCAAGGAATTCTGGCCTCGCGAATCCACCGGATGCCCGTTGATGTCTGAGGTGGCAGCGAACACAAGCACTATAAACTGACGTATAAGCCGCGAGGAAAGCAAAACGTCACGAAGGGTTCGCACGAGACAGTGAACAATACGGCTTGACGTCCGCGCGTACACTGACTTCTGTTCAGTCCATCCACCTTGGTCGAGCGTAGACTCGTCGCACGGTTGCCATGACGATGGGTCAACAGCACGCGCTGCGCGCGCAACGAGGACAGTTTCAGTTCGGTGGCGCGATCGCGACAAGGATCGAAACAGCGCGAATCGTGTCTTCCGCATCGCGCTAAGTCCACGCTCCGAAATTGTAACATGTTCGCATGGAAAATTAATAACGACGCCTGTTAACTCGGTACGCGAGTGTGTCCAAAGTGCACCGAGCCTGTTTTCACACGGAATAGTGACTGGCAGGATTGGCACGCCGACAGAAATGAAACAAGATATCCGATGCAATGGAGAACGCGGGAACTATTCACCGCGAAACACAGCGCCAATCAAACGTCGATAGAAAGGTATGTATTAAGAAATACTTATGAAATAAGGATTGAGAATGTTGATCATGAAATGTTGATCACTGAGATTCGATTCGGAATTATTTAAGTAGATAGGATTATGTCAGGGACTGACCTCGCTCTTCGACGTCTCACGTTGGCGTTATCGATTATCGATACATGATCAATATCTTACTCATATTTAGCAATGCGACGATAATGTCTCTAATGTAGCTCTAGGATATCTGGTATTAGAGCCACTGTTATTGATTATCGATGTACTATTGCGTTAGATAGTGATGAGCTGTCAGGATTTTTTCTTATAAGTGCGTTGCGCATGCGTGACGTCACAGTAGTTGCGTCAGCCTTCGCGCATGCGCACAGAAGTTTCTAACGAAAAACATCGCGCGGTAATTATTGAGATTAAATGAAATTAATATTATTAGGTTAAAGTTAGTATTAATAGCAGGTTAAAGTTAATATTAATATTAGGTTAATATTAATATTAGATAAAAGTTAATATTAATATTAGGTCTTTAGTATTAGATAAAATGGTGGTTAAGTTACTGTAACGATTGTTACGTCATCGAGTAAATTACGAGAGGTTAAATCGTTAGATGAGATTGAATTATTAGACAGGGTTAGATTATTGGGTTAAACTCAGTCGAATTGTATCGGGTTATTAAATTAGGCACCATCCTAATACGACGGAGCTCCATTATAGCGCGTTATACCCGATTGAAATCCTGTTCGAATTTGAAATCTCGTTTGAAATATCGAACGCAATTATGGTGGTTCGTGTAACATTCGTATTGAAGCAAATGGATAGATCGAGTCATTGTTTCGCGAGTAGCTCGTGTGGGAAGTTAATAACGATCGTGATGAAAAGAGACGTCGAAGCCGGCGAGATCGTCGAATAAGCTGATGTTGCAGTTCACGTATCCGTGAATACGTAAGCTTCTGGCGAACGTGCGACAGGTTTTCTGGGATCAGCGTGTTCCGTCGACCGCTCCCTAACCCCTGAACCGCACACACCGGCAAATTCGCGGGTAATGCAAACACGCCGGAGATAAATTATAAGGTAAGAGGCAGGGTTCACACGTTAGAAATTTAATCTTAACGGGAATGGGATTTCCCTCTTCGTATCTGAGAAATAACTTTCGCGTCTATGCCGCACGCTTTGCTTTTTCGCGTTCAACGCAACGAAGGCGTTCCGCTAAAAGCACTCTTGCAGCGAATATCTCGTTAATGTGTCTCGTTAAGAACGAATTCTATGTAAATGTTATGAAAGCTAAGTATCCGTTTATAATGGATCGTGGATATTTTTGTTAGGTAACTGCAACTTTAATGCCCGTTAATTTTAACGCGCCTACGTCACAAAAGATGCTTATAAACGAGCTTTAATATTCATTAAAGCTGAATATGCATTAACGTAATGCGTGTAATCGGTTCGCAACCGGCTCAACAGAGCTAACAATATGTGAAACGCGTTTCTGTCTCTCGCACCATTACACGTTTAATCGTATTTCGTTGATAAACATTATCCAATCGGTGTATGTTTATTTTTAATTGTCTTTAATACATCCTTTTTAAATTTCACAAACGTATTACCATTTCCCCGAATAAATTGCTCGATGCAATTTAACTCACAAAAGTTTAATTATATATGGAAGGAACCGCGTGTAAAATAGTCCACGCAAATGGAACAACTCATCTCTACTTTCATTGCAATTAGAAAAAAAAATTTCGAAAAAAGTATAACATTGTTTCGCTCGCACAGACCATTTTGTGTAGGAAGCTTTTCAGTTCTATCTGCTCGTTCCTAAAAAAAGGGTATTGTATACCCCAGAAAACGACTGGCCACCAACACAAGCATAATCGAACGCGAAACGACCGAAAAGATACATTTTTTACATGCTCGTCGAAAAATGCACTTGGACCGTGGCGCATGATGACCACGTGAAAAGTGGCCGAAACATTTTGCTGATTTTCACGAGTTACGAGTCGCTATTTTGTTTTTTTTTTTTTTTGTTTTTTATTCGAAAGGTTTTTCGTGCCACACACTCGCACGTAAATCGTGCACGTGATGAAAAGTGCTTGTAAATTTCAAGCACGCTAGTAACTGGCCAATGAATAGCACAGGACCACTTCACGAAACGACGCACTAATGAAATGAAAATTATTTTTAACCGGTGAAAGAGGATCCACGTGTAATCGGTCTAGTCCCGTGAAATTCGCCGTATTAATGGCTGGGGGCTGCGAATTATACGCGGGCATTAAATTTTAATTGCACCTGGTGAATCGCGAATTCTACGCTGCACGGAATTCGAAACGAACGGACAGAAATAGGAACTGGACAATTAAAGAATCTTTAAAAGGAAACCAATGAAATTTGCATTTTTTATATTTATTCTGATGAATTTTAGAGGAAATTACTCGCACGAAGACTGGTATGAGCACAATTTTTGGAGATCACATTTGCAGCTGAAATGTAATTTTATTTAAGGTAGCCTCTAGTGAAATAGAAAAAATTATTGTCTTGGTCTGACACTAAAGATATACGTACAATAAAGATGCAAGAATGAACAGTAGTTAAAGAGGCAAACAGTATTTAAGATAGTCAGATGTACTTTTTATAGTCTTCCTTGCATCAAGTTTATAAAATGTATATAAAATGATTGTCTATTGTGCTAACCAACTATGCAGAACATACGATGTTGCTTCATTTGTGATTTTATTTGAAGTAGCCTTTAGTGAAATAGAAAAAATTATTCATAAAATTATTGTTTTGGTCTGACACTGAAGATATACGTATAATAAAGATGCAAGAATGAACAGTAGTTAAAGAGGCAAACAGTATTTAAGATAGTCAGATGTACTTTTTATAGTCTTCCTTGCATCAAGTTTATAAAATGTATATAAAATGATTGTCTATTGTGCTAACCAACTATGCAGAACATACGATGTTGCTTCATTTGATACTACAAATACGTAAAAACTAGCTGATCATCATTTACAAAAATCTTCATATACAGTCCAGACCTATAATAAATAAAATTGTCATCAAACAAAGTAGAATGATTTTGCATAAATTAAATGTGATTAAGAAATCGCGGTAGTAGCATCTCTCTCTAAGCAAGGATCTCGATTTCAGGAATTCTCGGCTCGGAACAAGTATCGAAACAATTCGAAACCCCGAAGCGATAGGATTGCTGGAATATTTGAAAGAGACGGTATCGAATGTCGATCGGTGCAATGCTGGAAGCCTTGTAGAGTGTCGTTCATCCGATTTTCTAATCGCGTTGCAACAAAACGCGTGACCGATTAAAGGGGTTCGGTTGCCTCCGGTTGAAAAAACAGCGATCAATCAGGCAGATCGTATTTTCACGCGAGACAGCGGATCGTTTTTACGGAATTGCGTGGACGATCGATGAGCGGGATGAACGGGAACGAAAGAAACCGGAAGGAAAGGGGACATTGCATGAGCGACCAGGCGAGCGTGCATAAAAATTACGATTCATCTGTCGATCCTGACACATGAAAGAGACGAGCAACACCGTGAGAATGAACGATCGGAGGAATAAGTGAAGCCTGTCTGATTAACATCCTTGTTTCTTCACATAACTCTATCTGTGGACGTCTGTCGATTAAAATTCTTCGTTTATTTAATCGATTATTGAAAAGGATTTCAAATATAGATTAAACTAATTGGATTAAACGATTGTGTGGTATGTGTGTGTATCTGTACTTTGTAATTGTATGATCAGCATGAGTGCATATTATGAATGACGCTTGCGTATGATATGATTGAAGTTTGCATGTAATGAAGATTGCTAGAAGATTGTCTTTTGGGTGGGATTGAATGTTTTTGAGGAACGAAGCGAAGAGGGCATTGCTTTGAGTGAAATCGTGAGATAAAGACGTACGAGATTTATAATTCGAGAGATTCCATTTGTGTTGTGTTTAATTAATTATATCTATTTATTTGTTAATAAATTTCATTAATCTTCTTTATTATTAAATATTATTCTACAATTGATAGAAAAATTGTTAGCGATTCTTGATTTGAAGGTTAGGTTTCTGATCGAAGAATTAAAATTATATTCTGTACAAATAGAAATTTATACCAGAGTTTGTACAAGTAGGAATTTTAGTCTGTCCACCATTTTGTCAATTTTCAGTCGAGTTTACTTTCATTTAATAACTAAAATCGTAGCAATTTAATAAGCTATCGATAAGCAGTAAAATGAATAACAGATTCGAATAATGTTGATTTTTCTCGTGAACGTTGTTGATTGGCTGTTAACTGGTATTAGCGTAACTTATCGATAACAGAAGCTGTAGATGCAGGTCGACGGGGCGATTAGCGACGATGAGCAAAGTGGAATGATTTATTCCATGTCTGAAGGGAAATGGCTGCTCGAGTTTGTCGAAGGGTAAATCCTGGCACACCGAGCGGAAATTCGAAGCTTTTACGAGCTGGATTTCGTACGATCGTTACTGTTTGAGATCTCCGGATGCGAGATGTGACTTCTGGAAGAGAATCGCGGTTAGCTTCTGTAAATAACAAGCTGATACTTTTGATGGATGACTGGTACGATGCGAAAGTTAGTATCTACGGGCAATACTAATATTGGATTCTTCTACCTCCATCATTTAAATCTATATTTTCCTTTCTGCTTCTAATTTGAATTGCTAATGCACATTCGCGGAATTCATGTAGGAGATGTAACCTTGCACGAATTTAACGCGAAATATTTTCTCGAATAATTCATCTTTAAGCACGTCAGATTTTTCCTGATATAAAGCTTGATATCTTAGCGAATTAAATGTATCAGGATATTAATCTCGGTTATTTGATCGAGAATATTTGTCGATCTTTTAATATCGCCGAGTACATTATCCAGACACGGTCCAATCTTCCGTCGAGCACGGTGAACCGCTAATGGAATCGCGATAATTAATTTTATGGCGGAATTCCGGAGTACGAGAGGGAAAGAAACAAGGCCAGAAAATAAGGGAATAGTAGGCAAATATGTTTTTTCCCCAACTATTTTCTCGCCACGAATAAAAGGGACGTTGAAATCCCCCTAAAAATACACGCGAGAGAAAAGGAGAACGTGTTCGCCGCTGAATTATACGCTCCGCGAAAATTAATAAGAGGAGCGATGTAAACACGTGGCTCTGTAACATGCTGGAGAAATGTAATTAATTCGGGGCTCTTCCTACCTCCTAGGCCATTGAATGAAGGATTAGAATCTCGTAATTTTGATCCTAAATAATTCTGACGTTTCGCGTCACATATGTGACATTTTACGTACAGTCTGTCGGGGAACTTTTTAAATTTAAGGAAAAGCGCCATTTATTAAAACAATATTTCGTCTGGAAACAGTATACCTCCTCTACAAAACACAGCAATCTTTATTGAAATCAAACAACGAATTTTAAACTTATAGTTTAATTCGACAGAACCTTTCGTCACTGTGACAAACATCTGTGACAAGGGTGTTCGAAGCGATTCCATTGAAGTGTTGACAAAACGATGAAAAATTTACTTTATAAGAAAATATTCTATATTTATGTCCTTTCACAAGAAATTCTAAAGAAGAAGAAATTCCTGTATTATTCCTATAACATATGAACCTTTGAAAGTTCATAACATGTCCGATACGTCCATGATTGACTCAACAGAACTACTTCGACAATTTTCTTAATTAACGACCCTCCTTTACCGCGATCTGGGTTAAATAACGAGAAACGTCGCTTCCAGGGAATTTCAAGAAGAAAAAACAAAATTCAGGAATAAATATTTCTATGAAGCTCGTTAACGAGTTTATTGTCACGAATGTCACCGGCTGAGAGTTTAATTTAACGACGAAAGAAAGTAAACGTGAAATTAAAAAAAAAAAGTTAATCTTTAATGACTCGTATTGTGCAGCCGCGTATGGCTGTTTCTATTGTGCCAGTCAGCTGGTTAAGTAAAACGTAATTAACTCGTTGAATAAGTTGAATGCGCGGTGAAAACAGCGAGTGTAACGTGGTTGACTAGAATTGTTATTAACCAGAGTACGATTGTTTCGCTCTGCAATATAAACTTTCCATTTGCTACCTGGTTAAATTGATTTTTGCACCCTGCATTTTCATTAAACTTTGTGAGGAGTTGATATAATGATTAACCACAGCGATTGCGTGGGTTAAATTGCTCCATTACGTTGCTGGAATAAATAAGAAATTAACCGTATGTCGGTTTCAATATCAGTGTGGGTCAATATCATATTTCTTTTGGGTTTTATAAATCGTTCAGATGGATTGGTTAAGTGTTCAAATATTTACTATGATTTTTATAAACAAAATAAATTATGGTATGGTTCAATATCATATTTCTTTTGAGTTTTATAAATCGTTCAGATGGATTGGTTAAGTGTTCAAATATTCACTACAATTTTAAGAAACAAAAATTATGGTATGGCTCAATATCATATTTCTTTTGAATTATATAAATCATTCGGATACATTGGTTAAATCTTCAAATATTTACTACAATTTTAATAAACAAAAAAAAATTGTTACATACTCTACACTGTCACAATACATTTCATAAAAAGCTTCACATTCTTTCTACTATTATACAAAAATTGCAGAGCGAAAATCTAGTAACAATAAAGTTCAATGTATCACAAAGTCATGTATAACTAATAAGGCAGCCTATCTAATTAACTTTGAAGGCTTGATTTATGATTGAAATAAATGGAGAACTTCTGAAAGTTTGATCAGAGGGTAACAAGACGTGCGAGTTGAATGGTGCCTTCTCGCGGAGTTTACAAACTCGACAACAGTTCGTTACTTTTTGAGGATGCTACCGTATGTACAGATGTTAACACATGAGCTGGCGCGAGACCCAAGCCTCTCACCGTGAACACAGTGACATGGCGGATGAAAATAACAATAACAACTGAATGCAACTTGTACTGTCTTGCTCACACTCGAATTTGTTATTGTTTTTGGTCTGATCAGTGTGCGTGACTGTTCAAGCCAATATCATATTAACCTCTTCCTTTGACGAATTTCACTCGTGATACACTTACAGCTCAAATGTAACAAACCTTGCTGAAATTTTAAAGACTCTTCAACTTGATATTTAGGTCCAACTATAAGTTGCATTATCAAAAATCCCTGAATATAAAATAGTTACATTTTAATTTTCTTTGTTCATTTTAATGTTATGGCTTTATATAGTTGGTTTTGTCTTACACATGTGATAAATGAATATCACAGTCAAGGATTAAAGGCAGTGGTTAAATTCATATGTATTATGAATGCATAATATGAAAATACGTATGAATTATCCATTTTTCTACTGCACCTAATTGGACCAATATTTCATCTCTCCTAACCACCTGATCTTCCGCACCAACCAACAGTTTGCCATCCGTACACTAGTTTTCGTTAAAGATCCTCAACGTTGTAGTCAGGGTGCGGATCTTTTCTTTCTTCGAAGAAGCCTGAGTTTGCGTGAGTAATATCTGGGAAAGCCCGAGGGTTGCAGAAGCGTATGCAAATGACGCGCGAGTACATAAAAGCAGGATCTGAATGGTTTTGCGTTACCTCTGTTACTCGCGTTTCGATAAACCTCCTTTCGCATAGCCGTATCACGCGTGAAAATGTGCTTTCATATCCCCGTATATGCTTTTCTCTGATTTAACCGGATCTATGAGCCCTCGTCGTGCATCACGCTGATACACGAGACAAAAATGCATCGGCTCTATTTACGAATCAGGCTGTTCCGATAAATCATACAAAAGCTGGGTTCCAGTTTTAAAAATCAGGAGGAAGGGTATTTTTTTTCGTATTCGACTTTGTTTGCGGAGAAATTGCGTTTTAATATTATTTAACATATTTGTGACAGAAGGAAGAATTATGATAGGAAGAATTATAATTATAGAAAAGATTGTAATAATTTTTTGTTGATTTATAAAAAATTCTTTTACAAATATTTTTATGAATTTTTAAATTTAATTCTCATAGAAATGAAGGTTTTTATTTTTTATTCATGATTGGAACACCCTGTATGCCCTACTATATTACATATGTGTAGATAGAATCTTGCGAACATTTATTTTTCGAGATAATTTCTCCCGTTGATACAGTCTATCGTTATTTATAGGATATGTGTAACGTGAAAATTAAGCTGTACTCCCGTTATTAACTACAGACAAGGATTAATACAAATTTCGCGCAATATTTAAGCACCGAATTTATGTAAAGTTGATTCACGTATAAATTTTGAGATCCTATAAATGTATGTACTGTGTGCTTCGAAAGTGATGGAAATGAATTAATCATTGAGAGTGACAATTTGTTCGTTTC
Organism: Megachile leachella; assembly: GCA_963576845.1. Lineage (NCBI taxonomy): Eukaryota > Metazoa > Arthropoda > Insecta > Hymenoptera > Megachilidae > Megachile > Megachile leachella. The sequence continues at coordinate 15,703,890 of OY756251.1, forward strand.
ATCGAGAATGTAGATTTTTGTGAATGTAAGAATCGTAGATTTTTGGGAATTAAGGGATAGGGAAATTGGGGAGGTTGAATGTTTAGGAGTTTGAGAATGTGGGAATTTTTAAATTAGCGAAGTTTAAAAAATTAGAGAGTTTCAAAGTCTGAAATTTGAAAGTTTAAGGGTTTCCAAAGTTACAAAGTTCAAGGGTCTCAAAATCCTAAATTTTCAAGTTCCACTGCCTCTTAAGGTCCAAGCTACAAAAATTCTGAAGCCATCCCAAACTTCTAAAGCTTCTAAGTCAAAGAACTCTATACTCAAAAAATTCTAAAACTCTTCCTATTCCAAAAATTTCAAAAATTCTACACGCAGAAGTCCTACACTCTAAAATTCTAAATTTTCCTCATCCAAAAACTCTGAAGTCCCCTTCCGTGAAATCTCCTGAGCCGTCGAAGCTCCCAAGAACCAGTACCCTATTTCAAAGTCGCAAATCAGCAGAAATCGTTAACAAAACGCGGCTTGTTACCGAAATCAACCTGCGTAAAACATTAAATTCTCGATTGCGACCGTCACGAGGCCAATTTTAAATCGCAATTTCCGCGCTATTAATTTTAATCGTTCGACCCGGCCTGAAATAAAATTATACGTTCGCTCGCGGCAATCCACGCGCGACAAACACGAATCTGATTGATATACGTATGTGACACGGCGATGATGCGAATTCTCGTTTCTACAGCGAACGCGATTACCGTCGACATTAAAGTTACAAATAAAATTACAGAATGGTCGTGTTACGCGCGACGCCGATTGGAAAACAAGAGATTTCGTCGGACAAATACCGTTTCGAGAATTCCGTTCTCTCCGGTAAATTTTCTGAAAGAACGCAAATATTTCGCTCGCGATTTGTCTAGCGGCTTCGAACGACCACGCAATCCGCTTCGAGGAAATCCGCGAGCGCACGAAACACGACGTTCGTGCGGCGCAAAGAAGCTTTCGAGACATCCCTCTTTCGCAAGCTGACTTAATATCGTGAGATTGGATGAATATCGAGACATTTTGACGCTACAACTTTATCCGGCTGTTGAAATCGTTTTCTGCTGTACAGAATGTCTCGCGTTCAAAACATGCTTGTTTCTTGGATTTTTAGGTTATGCAAGTGGTGTAAATGTGGAAGCATACATGGACTCATATAGTTAAAATGTGGGAAGAATATTAAATTCAAATGGTCATTTATATGTAATATATTGTTTACATACATATAGTCACATATGGTCACATATGTATTTATATTATTGTTAACATGTAACAGGCTAATATAGACATTTATATTACATATGTGTATCATTGTTCACATGTCACATTCTAATATAATCACTTATATATACATATGTGTATCATTGTTCATATGTTACATACTGACATACTCACTCATATGTACATATGTGTATCATTGTCCAAATGTCACATACTAACATAGTCACTCATATGTACATATGTGTATCATTGTTCAAATGTCACATACTGACATACTCACTCATATGTTGATATGTGTACCATTGTTCAAATGTCACATATTGACATACTCACTCATATGTACATATGTGTATCATTGTTCAAATGTCACATACTGACATACTCACTCATATGTACATATGTGTATCATTGTCCAAATGTCACATACTAACATAGTCACTCATATGTACATATGTGTATCATTGTCCAAATGTCACATACTAACATAGTCACTCATATGTACATATGTGTATCATTGTTCACATGTTACATTCTATCATAGACACTTATATGTACATATGTACATCATTGTTAACATGCTACATAATAATATAATCACTTATATGCATGTGTGTGTATCATTGTTCATATGTAACATACTAACATGTTCACTTATACATGTATTAATGTATATAACATTATATAAACTGTCTTACTTGTCTGAACATTTTAAAATGTCTAACTGACGTGTTCACAAATGAAGAGGTATTTCAACCATACTAATATTGCTGATATTAAAAAATTGTTTTATTTTATCTTAACCTACATATTTTATAAAAGAAAGTATCATAACGTTCATGTAAATAATTCCATTTTGGTTCTAAAATTTCGTAACACGTTTCTGGTTTTACAACGAAATAAATATACATTACAAGGCTTGAAAGCATGCATGATTTACAGTGGAAGTTGAACTTCCATATTTATACCGCCTCCAAAGTTTCAGGACACGTAAAAGATAATAAATGTGTACATTTAAAGAGTTAAATCGTAACAGAAAAGTAATTGTGGAACATAACGATGTTTCTGATGAAATTACGAGAGGTTTCAGCATGCAAATCAGTTGGGATTGCAAATCGGTCGGAGTAAAGAGGGTTGAAATAGACCGAGTCATGAAATATTCTTGTCCCAACGCGATCATTACCCGCGGTATCTGGCTGTTCAAATTTGCAACAGTCCCGCGAGATTTACGACTTGATGCGTTCGAAAGAATCTGCGAAATAGCGCGAACCGTGGCGCATTAATCGTGAAAAATGCTCCGAAGCTTCCAGAGGAGCCGAAACATCGAAATAAGCGTTCCCCGTCGTACATCATTGAAAATACCGTCGTAAATTGGGGACAACTTTTTCAATCCATTCTCCTTGTTGCCTGGTGGAAATCAAGATTTATGACTTCATACGTAAGCTCGCCGACTATCGTCCATTAGCTATAGCCACGAAACCGTGGGAAAGTTAGAAATCAATATCGTTTTTTTTTTACCGGGAGCTTCCAGCAAATCCTTGCAATATGGTTAGCTTCTCTGTTTATTAACTAGTTCGAAAGTTCGTTCGATCATTCGGATTCGCGGTTGTAAGAAGCATTCCGATTTTACCTTCCGATTGTTAATGATACGAACGTTTTGCTTCGTGATGTTCCAAGTTTAGAACCGGGTCAAAGAGTTTTGCGATGTTTCCTTCTTTCGATTTATAATCGTAGTTGCGATTTAAGGAATATTCGGGGTTGCAAGTTTTAAAGTTTGTACATAAATATGGAGCCGACAATGTGGATGGTTTTTGGTATGGAGGAAGAGGGATGTGAAGTTTGTTGTGGAATTTGAGATTTGGAGATTTGGGAATTTGAGGATGTGAGAATGTAGGGATATGAGAATTTAGGGATGTAAGAATTTGAGGATGTGGGAATTTCAGGGTTTGAGAGTTTAAGAATTTGGGGATGTGAAAATTTGGAGATGTGGGATTTTGAATATGTGGAAATTTAGAGATGTAAGAATTTGGTAATGTGGGAATTAGGATATGTAGACATATGGGGATGTAGGAATTGAGATATGTGGAAACTTGGGGATGTAGGAAATTGGATATGTGGAAATTGGGACATGTGGAAATTTAGGGATGTGGGATTTGGAATATGTGGAAATTTGGGGATGTGGGAATTAGGACATGTGGACATATGGGGATGTAGGAATTAGGATATGTGGAAATTTGGGGATGTGAGAATTTGGAGATGTGGGATTTGGGATATGTGGAAATTTGGGAATGTGGGAAATTGGATATGTGGAAATTTGAAGACGTGGGAATTGAGATATGTGGAAATTTGGGGATGTGGGAAATTGGATATGTGGAAATTTGAAGACGTGGGAATTGAGATATGTGGAAATTTGGGGATGTGGGAAATTGGATATGTGGAAATTTGGAGACGTGAGAATTGGGATATGTAGAAATTTGGGGATGTGAGAATTGGGATATGTGGAAATTTGGGGTTGTTGGAATTTGGAGATGTGGGAATTGGGATATGTGGAAATTTGGTGATGTGGAAATTGGGATATGTAGAAATTTGGGATATGTGGGAATTAGGATATGTGAGAATTTGAAAAAGTGCAAATTTGGGAATGTGAGAATTCGGAAATATGGGAATTTGGGAGTTTAAGAATTTGGGAGTTTAAGAATTTGGGAATGTGAAAATTTGGAAATGTGAGAATTCCACAAAAATCATAAAAATATCCCAAAAGCTCGAATGAACCGAATAGCAGACGCATGCGCATAATACTCCGTCAGTTTCAACACAGCAAAAATGTCCAACTGTCTATTTCGCGGACTCTCGTCCAATTAAATCGCGTCAAATTGAATCGTACCACTATCCATCGCGTGGAATGAAATCACGCGAGATCGAATCGTCTCCGAATGAAATCGGCATCCGAAACCCCGTGAAAAACGCATGAAAAATTCCTTAAGCAAATTAAACATCGTATGAATAAAGCATTCCCGATAAATAAAGGGTTTAATACCCTTTGAAACGACTTTGGTTGATGAATTGACGCGGATCCTTGAGGCAGATTTCCGAGAATGCAGGGCGAAGGAGTTGAATGGATGACGCGTCAGGACAAAAAGGGCCGGATAGGGCGCGAGACGGGGCGCAGTATTTAATCAGGCGTACATTATGCAAGATTAGACGCGTCTCGAAAATTAATATCCAACGGCAGAGCCGCGGCGCTCTAGTTAATGCCCGTTGATACCCCTATCTCGTGTAAACAGCCACGAAGAACTCGTGGAATCTCGGCTCCTCAGGTTCGCCTTGCTGACATTCGTGTCGGCAGGTAGCGTGCCATCCTCTTTATCTGCTTACATGTGTCTGTCCCTGTATTTGCTTTCGCGGTTTCGGGCTTTAACCTCTGCTGGAACGGGAACAAGAACTTGTCAATTTTACTTCTTCTTCTCATTTCATTACACTTTGCATATGTTTAATAAGGTTTAATATTTGGACGTTGTAAACATATTTTAATAGGGTAGTAGGGTATGTAATAGGAGGATAGTAGGGTATGTAAGGTGATAAGGATAGTTGGGTGTAAAGGTACTGTGAAGGTTTGGGAATATTTGGATCTAATGACATGTGGACATAGTACTCTAGTCTGTGGATATTCATATGTGGATGTATGTGAACCTCGAAACATTTGAATCTAGTAGTCTTTAATCTGTGGATATTCACATATGAATGTATGTGAATCTTGGGACATATGGATCTAGTACTCTGATCTGTGGATATTCATATGTGGATGTACGCGAATCTTGCATACTTCACATATGGATACAGTACTTCATTCTAAGGATATTCATATCTGTGTACATTTGAACAACTGTAGTATACATTTGACAATCAGATCTAAAGATACTCATATCATGGACAGTCTGGATCTAGCAACGCTCAGATGTAGAAACATTCGAATCTGGGAAACAAAGACTATTTGTAGACCAAGTATACTTAGACCTACAGGTATTACAATCTAAGGTTATTTGAGTATACAGAACTCCCAGAATGTAGAACAACTCGAATCTGAAGATAATCGAACCTAAAGATATCCAACACCGATATCAGACCAAAATATAATTTGCATCCATAAGACAATAACCTCGAATAATCCATAATCTCTAAAGATGTCTAACTTATCTTCACCTGAATGCCATACCTAATAATACCATGCTTAGTGGCATTTCTAAAGAAAGAAGAGTTTCAAATTTCACCTAGCTGAAACCTCCGTCAGCATACACCCGGTGATACGTCCTAGTTCGACATAATTCACATGTGACGTAAACGAGGAACGGTAAGAATAGCGGGAAAGTATAACTTGGCATCAGCGTTCACAAAATTCGAGTGCATTTGCGTACATATCCCCGGTTGAAGATCCCCGAGAGGCCGTCGTACTGAAATAGAGTAATCGCGAATAAAACCATGAACGGGGTGGCTCGGTTATCAGCTTTAACCGAGATTTCTTGCAAACTGCAGCTCGCGTTCCTTAGTTGCGTTTCATTTTCCAGCGCGGAGAACCGATATTTCGATGCCTCTCGCTTTAATGCCTCCCCTTAATGTGTTCCACTCGTTGCGTACCGTTCTAACGGTCTACCTAACGAGAACGTGCGCGTAATCTGCTTTTCGATTCACTAGATTATCAGAACCGAATAGTGGAATTAGTGTTGCGACTATAGTGGAGTACTCGTGATGATATCTCGGAACATTTGCATCTGAATCTCTCTGGGTAACCACATTTTTGTAGGAGAGGGATAATTGACTTCTACTGGGTTTAGTAAGTTGAAGGAAGAATATGTATTATATTTAGATAGGAGGAGAATGTTCATATGCGAGGATCTGATAGTTGTAATAGTTAGGTGAAAGGAGTTTGTAATTGTTTTTAAGAGGAATGTAGATATGTGTTGGGGATGGTGGATGGTGGACTTTTGGGAATTGGGGTGCTGGGAAGAGGGATCTTGGGATTTGGAGCTTCAGATTTCGGAGCTTGAGGTTTCAGACTTTTTGGGATTTAGGACACATGGGATTTGGAACCTTGGAATTAGGGGACTTGAGATATCGGATCTTTTGGGATTTGGGATCATGGGATTTGCGACGCGTGGGATTTAGGACGCGTGGGATTTGGGACGCGTGGGATTTGGGACGCGTGGGATTTCGGGCGCGTGGGATTTAAGATCCATGGGATTTGGGACGCACAAGGTTTGGAACCCTTGGGATTTGGAACCCATGGAATTTGGGACGCGTGGGAGTTCGGACACATGGGATTTGGAACTCTTGGAATTTGGGACGCGTGGGATTTCGGACGTATGGAATTTGGAACTCTTGGGATTTGGGACGCGTGGGATTTGGGACGCGTGGGATTTGGGACGCGTGGGATTTGGGACGCGTGGGATTTGGAACCCATGGGATTTGGAATGCATGGAATTTGGAACTCTTGGGATTTGGGACGCGTGGGATTTGGAACCCATGGGATTTGTGATGCATGGAATTTGGGACCCATGGGATTTGGAATGCATGGAATTTGGGACCCATAGGATTTGGGACGCGTGAGATTTGAGACCTTGGGATTTGGGTTCTAGGAAATAAAATTTTGGAGAACTGAAAGCTTGAACATTGCAATCTAAGAAATCAAAATCAGGGGATTCATGGTCTTGAAAATTGTTCTTTACAAAATTAATATCCAAGAAATCCGTATCTAAGGAATCTATTTACACTCGACATCTACAGATTTATTTCTGCATTCAAACATGAACCTTCGTATCTAATAATACATAAAATGAAATTCCCAAGATCCCAATGTCCCATACTACAATTTTGAACTTTTTCATCTCCTAATTAAATAATACTAAATCAAATATCAGTTAAATTTAATCCTCAAATTTGACATTACCCAGAATACAATGGTACTAGTTCCCGATTTTAGCTGGAAGTTCGCAAGCGGCCACCTATGACATCCAGTTGAAATAACGGCCGAATAATAGTTCCAGATGGTCCACACCGGACGATAAGATAATATCGGTAGAAAATCGGAATTAAAAGCCATCGTCTCGTATCGCGGTTGATTTCTCGTTAGACTCGATCCAGCTGTCGACCAGCTCGTAAATTCTGTCGTGAATCGCGTAAAATTGGTAGTTTCGTTGCGTCACGTGAACGACAGCCGATAAGAGAAAATCACGAGCGGTCCTCGTCGACGTTTTTCGGATGATTTTCAATCGGAAAACATTCTGGTCCGGCTGTCGATCGAGTGGAACGAAAGCTTGCGAATAAACTCGAGCAAACCGTGAATCATCGTCTCCGAAATTGAAAGAGGACAGAAACCGAGATTGAAAAAAAAGAAACGAGTAAATAATCGTCGGAGAGAAGGGAAACGTTTCACCAATTATTTGCTTGAAAAGACCGCTTTATTAAATCGTGCAATTTTTCTTCTCGCAGTTCCTTTTGATAATTACACGTGCACTTTGTCACATTTGTCCATTTTTAAGCTTCTACGGTCTCTTCAAATTACGGTAATATAAAAATTAGTGTTTTAACCCTTAAATGCATGATTTTCTAATTTTACCTGAAACAATTAACTAACAAAATATCTTGAAAGCGGTTGATTCAGATTAAAACGAACAGATGACGCTATTGTGTATTTAATTGGTACGTGTCATATCTGCAACACTACTCGTTGCAGGTTTCCTACATTTTGTATATAATTTATAAGATTAAAACTGGTATGTTGCATTTATACAACTGTATGCATTTAAGGGTTAATACTTTATGCTTGATATTTTTTCCCAATATCCAGAGATAGCTAACATTTAGCTCCAAGATACTCAGAGCAATAATTCAGTTTCAAGGATCGTAATTAATGCTAGACCTCTTAAGAGAACTGAAATTGTTCTAAAGTGGAATGGAACTGAAATATGGAGTTGAATTCCCAAGTAACCGGTGACACGAATTTATCGTTAACGATGTTATTTGTAGGATAAAATGAAAAGTGGAATGATATTTCATAGCGACGGAGAAGCTCGTTGAATTAACCGCGCAAGAAAGTAATACTAAGTAATTGTAAGGCAATACAGCTGGTCGTAGTGGCACGTGTGCATACGCGGCTAGCGTCAATAAAGTTTCGTTTTACATGATAGAGTAGACTGCCATAAAGCTAGGTTTTCATCCTGTCCCCCCGTGTCTCGCGTTTCACTTCTGCTTCCTCGGTTTGTCCAACGAGTTTGCGTCGCCTCGCACTCGTGTCACTGTCAATTGCAAACCTTGAATTTATTCTATTCGTTCATTATTCAGAGGGAAATAAAGGTTCACTTTTTCAACATTCAGGTGGAGTTGTGGGGAGATGAATTATTTTAGATCAGTAGATTGATGGGTTTATGGGAGATCTAGAATTGGAGTTTAGGGAATTGGGGTTTAGAGGAGTGAAGTTTAGGGGATTGGGATCTTCGAAATTGGGACCTTGGGTATTGGAGCTTGAGATTTTGGATTTTTTCGGATTTAGGACCTTGGGATTTGGAAACTTGAGATTTCGGATCTTCTGGGATTTGTGACCCATGGAATTTGGGACTCATGAGATTTGGGAGTTATGGGATTTGGGACTTATGAGATTTGTCACCCATGGAATTTGGGGACTTGAGATTTTGGATCTATTGGGATTTGGAACTTTGAGATTTGGGACCTTGGGATTTGGGGACTTCAGATTTGCAACCCTGAGATTTGAGACCTTGGGAACTGGGAGCTTGGAAATTGGAATTTTGGGAATTGGGAGCTTGGGAATTGGGAGCTTGAGAATTGGAAGCTTGAGAATTGGGAGCTTGGGAATTAGAAGCCTGGGAATTGGAATTTTGGGAATTGGGAGCTTGGGAATTGAGAGCTTGAGAATTGAGAGCTTGGGAATTAGGAGCTTGAGAATTGGAAGCTTGGGAATTGGGAGCTTGGGAATTAAAATTTTAAGAATTGAGAGCTTGGGAATTGGAATTTCGGGAATTGGGAGCTTGGGAATTGAGAGCTTGAGAATTGAGAGCTTGGGAATTAGGAGCTTGAGAATTGGAAGCTTGGGAATTGGGAGCTTGGGAATTAAAATTTTAAGAATTGAGAGCTTGGGAATTGGAATTTTGGGAATTGAGAGCTTCGAAATTTCAATTTTGTGTATTAGGAGCTTGGGAATTGGAATCTTGGAAATTGGAATTTTAGGTATTGGGAGCTTGGGAGTTGAGAGCTTGGGAATTGAGACCTTGAGAATTGGGAGCTTGGGAATTGGAATCTTGAGAATTGGGAGCTTGGAAATTTCAATGACGAGAATTACAATTTTAAGGTTTACTATTTTTCTACTAATTTCCAGTATTGTTTGTTTCACTATATGTACACATCACACGTGTCGTATTACAGAATCAATTAAAAAATGCTTACTTCGAATTATTGTATTAAATAAAATGGTACCTCAGAGTCACCTCTCGAGCAAAAGGTTAATAGACGAAAAGAAGAAAAGGTTAATGGACGAAGAAATTTTTGAAGTAAACTATTATACTATATTTACTTCTGAATTTGTATAGAATGCATATCCGAGAATATTGAAGTTTTACAAATAAAATCTATTTTAGAATTTCTCTCGGTTCCCTTTTCAATTCCGCAATCCAATCCACAGCATTCTTTCGTTACTTATTGCCTCCCGGTACACGGCAAGTAATCGAAAACTACAGCACCTTAGTATACACTGAGCGTTCTTTATGATAATTGTCTGTCAAGACTTTAAAGTTCGTTTAGGATTTGCGTTTATTTCGTTCCCACATTTCTAACGTCACCATTCAATTCCATTTTCAATACATAAATTAAATACCGAATTCGATAAACACAAATAAAAATGATAGAAACCATTATATATAATTTAGGACAGAAGAACAGTTCGGTCGTTATTTTATATATAAAGAATTCGATATTGTTTGAAATAATAGAAATTTCGTGGTCGTTATCCGATGACCCGCGTTTCATCCGACAAATATTAATCCCCGAACGATTATAAAAGGGCTGGCGCAACGTGAACGATATTATCGGGAAAATTGGAAATACGAAAATGAAAAGCGAAGTATTTGGAGGTCGAACGGAGCGTGCATCGCGGCGATCTAATTACGAGAAATCGCTTCATTACCTTCGCCGTGATTTAAATTCACCGTGGAACCGCGGAAAAATCGAACCGCAGGGATCTTCGAGCGAGCTTCCAATTAATTTCCACCGGCTTCACCGGTTCAATGGGGTTGTTTCACGGAACGATTGATTTGTCGAAAAGACGATAGAACTTATTGCCGATCGATTCTTTTACGCTCCTAATAATTTTATACCTGAACTAGTCAATCGTACTATTTTAGTCACGTATACTTGATATTAACGCTAAATCTACCGACATATTATGTGTAAATTATATTCATATTATACTCATATCTCTAAATCTTCAATCTTTCAAACCCAAATTATTCCAAATTCTGAAATTTCAAATCTCTATATTTTCGGATTACCATTATCTCAAATTCTCAAACTCCAAATTTCCATATTCTCAAATTCCCAACACTCTATATCCCCGATTTCCTAAGTCCACCCACCCCCAAATTCCCATATTTTTAAATTTCCAACACCCTACTTCACCGATTCTCTAAATCCACCCACTTCCAAATTTCCATATTCTCAAATTCCCAACACTCTATATCCTCGATTTCCTAAATCCACCCACTCTCAAATTCCCATATTCTCAAATTTCCAACACTCTACATCCCCGATTCCCTAAATCCCCATATTCTCATATTCCCAACACTTGACATTCCCTAAATCCACCAAATTCTCATATTCTCAAATTCCCAAACCCTACATCCCCAATTCCCTAAATCCCACCCCCAACTACCCAACAATACTACTCCTTAAATTTTCCAAAAGCTCTAATCTTGACAATCGCAAAAACTCCTCACTCCATTCTGAATCCTCCCCAAGTTTCCCAGTGCAACTTCACAGAACTTCATTACACAGTGAGTGTAGCGTAAGAAATAAACCAACCGCGATTGAACGCGAAATGAAGGCGTCTCTCAAAGCAAGCAGAACCGTGGTTTAAGCGATTCGGTTAACAGGTACCTCATTCATCGAGCAAATCTTCGTCATCGATGATCCGCGCAGTCGTAGATAGCGGAGGTCTATTTGGTGCCGGTTGGCTGTCACAAAGGGAAGATCTAACAAAGATAGGGGAAACGCGGAACGGAGGAGCAGAGAGGGTACTGCGATTTTGGTGGAACGCGGCTGGAACGACTAAGTGGAGGGGGACGAAGGGTGCACAGCAGGGAAGGGAACGATTACACAGGTGGATGAAAGCGGGTCTGACCCGCGTGCACCCCCGAGCTCCGGGTTAGTCACATATTTGCCGACGTACGAAGGACTAAAAGCTTTTCACTCGCGGCTCTATTTTCGACCCGTAAATCGTGTTCCGTTACTACCCTTACGCGAAACAGAAACGCAACCGATTCTCGTTTTGAGATACCATCTTCGTTTTGGTCGATTTGGTTCCTTTGGGAGAGACCTGTTACGGATCATGGTTTAACGTATTTACCTTAACCCTTTCCTGTGCCATTTATTTCAGATGCGTTATTCAGGACTAACTGATCAAAACTATAACGTTAAAAGGGACAAAAAAAATTTCTAAGAGTTCAAAGAGTTTCACAAATTAGAAATTTTATAGTTTGCAAAGTTGAAGCTCTGGGAGGCGAGAAATTGAAAATTCGAAAAACCTAGAAATTCACGAATTTACAAATTTAGAAATATATATAAGGGGATAACGAAAAATGAGAGATCAGAACAATATAAATAATATCAGCATTTAATAATCTTCAGGACAACCGTAATTTACGAAATCTTAATAACGAATGAATAAATTATTTATTACAATTATCTTTGCAACCAACTCAAAACGATTACTCTTCTCGCTCGATTCAAAAACAACCCCATCAACCACATCAATGTCTAATCGATGTATACATATAATAGATATACCCATGCTCAGGCTTTGTATTCGATGTCAAAAATGAAAGGTGCACAATCATATTAACCCTTTGCACTCCAAGGTACTTTAACTGTTTGCAAATAGCAATTTCAAAAATTACTTAAAAAGTTAAATACATTTTTTTGAGGTTATTATTTCTCTTTTAATAATTGCCAGTATTCTTTGTTTCATTATGTTTATACATCACAAGTGTCATATCATAGAATCAGTTAAAAAAAGCTTATTTTAAATCACTGTATTAAATAAAATGGTGACTGAGAGTCAGCTCTCGAGCGTAAAGGGTTAATATATAAAGAAATGTTTATATATAGTAATGTAGAAATCTGGGAATGTATAAAAATCTGGAAATCTAGAAATTTAGAGATCTAGAAATCTAGAATTCTAGAAAGCTAGGACTCCACAAACCACATCCAGTAATCCAAAAATTCCAAAATTCCGAAATTCCAAAATTCCGAAATTCCAAAATTCCAAAATTCCAAAATTTCAAAATTCCAAAATTTCAAAATTCCAAAGTTTCAAAATTCCAAAATTTCAAAATTCCAAAATTCCAAAATTCCAAAATTCCAAAATTCTAAAATCTCACAACTGCAAAATCCCAAAATCCCAAAATTTCCAAAATTCGCAGATCCTTAAACTCCAAAATCCCTCAAATCCCCAAAACCCTCAAATCCCAAAACCCTCAAATCCCCAAAACCCCAAATCCCCAATCCCAAAATCCAAAAATCTAGCAGCCAATAAATCCATGGAAATATAAATCCGCTAAAAACCAACGCTACCAAAAATGAAAAGTTAACAGCCCAACACAGTCCAATATTTACGTTAGTTCTCCTCCAGAGCATAAATAACGAACAATGTCAAATTTTCTTAAGCTGAAAATTCGTCTGGCTCTCGTGCATTTTATTAATATGGAAATGGGATTTAATATTGAAAGAAGGCCGGCCAAGCTTTCGGATTCAACGCGTTCCATTCGGCTGTTTAAATACCGGGCTATTTACATCCGGACTCGTTAGTTCGGAGTTTCTTTCGTTGGATAAACAGGAACTTTTCCGGGGCCAAGATCTTCCTCCTCCGAGATTTCTAAGTAGAAGAATATAATATTGAAAACTTTTGCTACTTCGCTCGCGAACACGAGGTGTTCGAAACTTTTCATCCCCTTATCGACATTTCGAATCTGTGTCAATTTTCCTGTAATTTTTAGGTCGAATTTCTTTCGAACGCTTATTGTTTCTTATGATACTCCAAAGTGATGTTTATCGATTTAATATCGGATTAATTTCGATGAAAATTTCGAAGGTATCGTTTGAAAAATATTCCATCATTACGGATATATTATCGGCAAATAATTACGCGCTAATTAATTGACAGTGCTTGTTTCTCTGCAGTTCTGTTTGAATGGCCGTCTGATTTCGCGAAACGTCCCCTATTGTCAAAGAATTTCAGATCGAATTACGCGCAATCAAATTCATCTTCTTCGCCGTTTCATCGCAATAAATTACTGACATATCTACCAATGAAACGCTATTTGCACGAGCATTCACGATACGTACCTTTGTAAACGAAGGATCAACCGCGTTATTTTCCAACCGAACAAATTGATTGTTCGAATGTTGAAGCGTTTTCACAAAAGTTCGCAACAACGGAATCGCTCGTCGGTCGAATTTATTAATTGATTTCAATCTGTCGTTGTCATCGATTCCGCTCTCTCTGTTCAAAAAATATTTCCCGTTGTTTCGTTTTATCCTGCGTCTCGTTACATCGCGACGGTATTTCGTTTCGGAGGAGCGTTCGATCGGCGAAATCACGAATTACTCCGTAACGAACCGAATAAAAATAGAGAACGAGAGACGCGCGAAAAACCCACGGTAGTTAGAGGAAGACGGAAAAAATAGCGGATTACGCGAGATGGTAAACAGAATGCGTACAAAGTGAGAGAAAATAGAATAAAAGTTAGTGAAAGAGATTCCGAAAAAGCGAAGAGAGAGAAAAATTTGAAAGAAACGGATGAAAAATGTGAAAAAGATTGGAGGTAGAAAGGGAACCGTGTAAAAAACACGGAGGAAAAGTTAAAGGTGCAAAAAGGTTGGAAGATGAAGGAAAATAAAGGGACGAGGCTGGACAAACGAACGGGGTTGAAAAGCGAGAGCAAAACACAGGGTGAAACTGAGCGAAAGAGAGAGAGAGGGCAAAAAGATAAAGAGAAACAAAAAGTATGCACTTGCCGCGCAACGAACGAGTTCAATTTGTTACGAGCTAGTCGGTCGTCGATTTTCACGTGCGCGATCGGACGAGAATCGAAAATCGCCTTGGAAAAGAGTGGAAAACGGGAACGGACTGTGAGTCGTTTTCCGACTCGTTTTCGAGTATCAGATTCTCTCTCGGGTCAATTCGTCGACTGGCCAACTGTTATTTCCATTTCGGGACGGACTAGGAACACGTTTTCACGGGAAAATAGAATCATCCTACGCTTTAACACTCGTGCACCAAACACGCTCATTTTAACCCAATATGTATTATCAAAGTAATTACGAAGGCTATTTGCATCTACTTCTGAATTCTTAAATACCATTTGTCGATTAGTTCTTAATAATTTAGTAAGATTTATTTGGGGAGGTTGCTAAGATATTTGTTGTAGGAAATTATAAGGTTGTCAGTTATTAACCCCTTGCACTGTGATTTATTTATCAGGTGCGTCAGTCAGAACTGACTAATTACAGCAACAATATTATAATGTTATGTCAATATATTATTATACAATCGATTATGCAAATTATAATTGGACTTGAACTCCAAGTTGAAGAGTATTAAACATTCGTGTAAAATTAATCATGGTCGAAGTATGAGTACGTCACGAGTCAGACTCGTCACAACAGTGCAAGAAGTTAAAAGATGTAGTCAATTTTCGAACATTATATTCAAGTTTTTATTACATATATATTAACGCAGTGTTATTAACCTTAACCTATAATTTTCTACACAGTTGTGTTATTCACAGTTCACTAATTATAAGTGCAACTTGAGGACAAATAAAGAAAATTGAAAAGCTAGATACCTTGTGTGTTCCATATTGATTAATTGTAAAGATCATAATCAGAAGTGAAAGCAAAATTCAGTTACAATATGAGTCTCCTTTGTCATGTTATCTACAAGGTGTATTTCATGATGACTGCTTGTGAAGATCATAATCAAACTTGAACGCAAAATTCAGTCACAATATGAGTCTCCTTTGTTATGTGAACTACAAGATGTATTTCATGATGACTGCTTGTGAAGATCATAATCAAACTTGAACGCAAAATTCAGTTACAATATGAGTCTCTTTGTCATGCGAACTACAAGGTGTATTTCATGATGACTGCTTGTGAAGATCATAATCAAACTTGAATGCAAAATTCAGTTACAATATGAGTCTCCTTTGTTATGTGAGCTACAAGGTGTATTTCATGATGACTGCTTGTGAAGATCATAATCAAACTTGAACGCAAAATTCAGTTACAATATGAGTCTCTTTGTCAACTAAATTACAAGGTGCGTCAGACACGATATTGTAAGGCAAGTTTAAGAAAGAAATAAAAATGACTTCGCAGTCACTCCTTCAGGGATTCGAGATTTCCTGATTCGCTGTTCCCAGCACGCCGAGTTTATTCGCTCTAAAAGCGTCATGAAAAGGGACACCCCTGTCCGATTTACGAGCAGAGAAAGTTTTTTGACGGCTCGAGTGGCATCTGATCGGTTTGTTTTTCAGCGGGTAACCCAGACGGTCGGAATGGAAATAAAGAGAAAAGAGGAAAAACTACGGTCCCATTGGCCATCAAACTCCGGAGGAAAATTATGACGTCCGCGGGGAGGGTGTCGGTTTACCATGATCCTTTTCGTGGCCGCCTATTGTGTCCTCCTGAAAACCTGCTCGTATTCTTCGGTTTGTACGTCTTCCCCGACACGTTCATCGCTTCCGGCCGACTCCTTTAAGTCTTTGTACTCTTCCAGAGTTCTGCCGATCGACGGAACTCGATCGGCACTCGAGTCGTTCGACCGCCGCATTATCTTCCGCGAAACTTTCTTATGGCTCGTCCCTCTTTTCGATCATTCGCCGCTTCTTCTTCGAAACTAACTTCCCGCAATCCTGGTGCACGACTTCCGGGACAACTACGGACTTCCATTTGCATCCATTTTTCTCTACTTACGCGTAACAAACGATTCTCGAAATCTTGGATTACCGTTCGCTTTCAAGTAATTGAATGTCGATGCAAGTCGACTTTGGACGGATATTATTGTTATAGATATTTTGTTTTATAGTTTGTAAATGATGGGAGCTGGGAAACTAGTATTGATCTCCGCTGTGAGGAGTTTCAGCGATTTTGATAGGTCGCAAGTAGAACGAGTCAACGATAAGTGATGCGGGTGTGCAGATCAAACATGGACGCTTAAGTAGAACAAGTCAATAATGGACACTGCAGTCACTGAAATTTGTTTCTGAACAGTTCAGACAATTTATATATATTTAAAGACATTCAGTTAATTTATGTTTTAAAATCTTTAGCAATTAATGTGCATTTCAAGGACTCTGATAAAATTCATTTCAAGACTTGTAGCAATTAATAAACGTTTAAAAATCTTGAACTAATGTACATTTAAAGGTCTTGGACAGTTAATATATGTTTAAAGACCTGTAACAATTAATAAACATTTAAAAATCTCTAACAATTAATGTATATTTCAAGGTCTCTAATAAAATTCATTTCAAGAACTGGAACAATTAATAAACGTTTAAAAATCTCAAACTAATGTACATTTAAGGATCTTGGACAGTCAATACATGTTTAAAGACCTGTCACAATTAATGAACATTAACAAATCTCTAACAATTAATGTACATTTGAATATCACTGAACTTATGATCTATTGTCAGACATTGTAAGTGCATGTATTTTAAATTATTCACAGTAGCTTAACACTTTAATAGAACATCAAGGTACTCTTCTGTATTGGTCTTTTACATAAATCTAAAGCATCCTAGCCTCTCATTTCGAATTATTTCTTCAAACCGTTTACCCTTAAAACTTTCAAGTATACGAATGTCGAATTTTAAGAGAAGTACATTTTGTAGTTCCAATTTGCATCGAGTTTTCATTGATTCCAATTAACGAAATTGATGAGGGTCAATTAAGAAAATTATTTTCACTAAACGAGACCGATTCCCGAAACGCGAATTCGATCAATTCTGTTTAGGACGGTGACCAGTTATTATCCTAATTTGTAGGTTACCGATTTGTTTGCCACGTTTGCGCCACTGTTAAACACAATAATTTTCAATTAATTAGTGTACGCGCCGCAATATGAGGCAATAACTGCGATCAGTATTTAACTGCTGTGCATGCAATCTTCATCAAGCTCTATAATACTGCGTTTGCACAAGAATTAGCGGAATTAACCTGCATATGGCAAATTAACTTGACACTGTCCGTTATGATCATTGCTTCGGGAAATTATATCTTTCTCTATTTCTGATTTTCTAAACAGTTGTTCCTTACAAAATAGCAGATTATTCAAAACGAAATACCAAATTAGTTACAAAATAATTTTCACCCCCTTTGATTCCAGTCATAAACCTGTTCACAATAAAATTGTAGGAAGCTACAATGAAAATCTTGTTACAAATAAAATTTAACGAGAAGTATGTTATTAATGTTCATTTAAAGCATTGAATATAAATACCAAATTACTTATAAAATATTCTTTTCATCCCCTTTGATCCTACTCCCTCATTAACCTGTTCATAATAAAATCATAGGAAGCAACATTGAAAATCTTGTTACAAATAAAATTTGACGATAATCATGTTACAAATGTTCATTTAAAATATTGAACATAAATACCAGGTTATTTACAAAATATTATTTTCATCCCCTTTGATCTCACTCATCCACAAACTAGTTCAAAATAAAATAAAAAAAAGTAACACTAAAAAATGTGTTCCAAATAAAATTTGATGATAATAAAATCAGTGTTCACAAACACAAATATTCACCAACACAAACCACTAAATAAAATGAAAACACTGAAAACTTCCAAAACAAAACTTGACGAGCCTCGAGTAATCGTTAAACAATTATGAAATCACAGACAAAAAGAATCTGACAACGCAGGAAAATGTGAAGAGTATTTTTGCAATGTTTAAAGAGCAACGTTACAATGCAAATAAGCTATACATATTAACGAGTACGATTATCTCTGGCAAATTACACGAGGCTCGTACAGTGTCTCTTGTTCCTTATCCTCGTAATCGTTTTCGGATAACGCCGAATGCCTGTAAGAGTTTCTCCAGAGGTATTTGCATGCCCCTCGGGAGCCAGCCCCTCGTATAAACATGCCCGCATCCCCTTTTCTTTCGATCAGGTAAATACCTCGATGTGAATTGCGGCTTGCCAACCCTCGGGGGACCGGAAACTCATCCTGATAGCTGATCCTTAATTCCGTTAGTCCTTCATCTTCCAAAGGTGAACGAGTCTGATGGTTAAAGGTAACTCGATGGATTATTCGAGCTTCATATAATTTGATCAAGACGATATCGGTTCGATATAGCTCTTAACAGAACTTTGCTAATGTTAAGCTTTTTGCTGTCGATTATCGTCTTTTCGTTTAGCAGCATTTTAGGATGGGAATTTTATTGAGTGTGGAATTGGAGCAAGGTGGTATTTTTATAGGGGATGGTCGAGAAGATGAAGGTTTGTGAATTGATTGAGTTTTGGAGGTTTGAGGAAGGTTTGATTTGGGAAGGTGAGAAGTTGGGAACTTGGTGACTCAAAAATTTAGAAGTTTGGAAATTTGTAACTGTAGACAGTAGTAGAACTTGCAAATTTGTAACTGTAGACAGTAGCAGAATTTGCAAATTTGTAAGTGTAGACAGTCAGTGGGTTTATGAATTTATTGAGTTTTGGGGGTCGAGAATTTGGGAAGGTGAGAAGTTGGGAACTTGGTGACTCAAAAATTTAGAAGTTTGGAAATTTGTAACTGTGGACAATAATAGAATTTGTAAATTTGTAAGTACAGACAGTCTGAAATTTAAAAATTAAAAAATTCATGATTCGTGATTTAAGAATGTAGAAATTTCCACCCCTAAAATCGAAAAACACGAAAACCGGAAATTTAATAATTTCCCAAACATCGACGTCAACATCATCCACAAATGAATACACCCCAAACCATTCAAACAGTTAACACTCAATTACAATCCGAAACTGACCACATTGAGTTACAACTTCAATACTCGTTAACGCAGAGTTACACCTCCGTCCAAAATCCAATACTCGTTGATTTACAATTTCGGCTAAAATCCAATACACGTTAACTTTGAATTCATGCTACGCATCTCTGTAAAACCCGAAACTTTCAAATGATCACACCTCTGTTTTTTCTCGTATTTCCGAGCAATTACAGAAATTACCACTGCTCGTAAACAAAGGAACAACAAATTTTTACTCACATTTCCCGGATGAAGTTTCGTCTCTTTAATCTCGTGATTCATACAGTTCGTTTATCGAACAATCTTTTTTTAACTCCCGATTGTTTCCCTTCCGTGTCATTTCTCTGTTCATTTCTGAGCAGTTTTCAATCTCGAAAGATGTACCGGAAACGCGACAAGCGACGTTGATCTTGCACGAAAGACTTAACGCAAGTGCGTCTCCGGCGAGAAAAGGGCGAAGGGTGATATCGGGAGAAGTGCAATATCTTAAAATTCGAAGCGGGGAAATCGTGCATTGTAGTTGAGAAGGGAGTGAAAGCAACGTTCGGGGAATAGCAGGAATTCGAGCTTCCGGTTTTTCAAGATATTGCTTCTGCTATGGGATTACAACCAGTTTCAACTTTCCAGACAAAACGAGAGATTCAGAAAATAATATCTGTGGATTGGAGATATCGTACGAGTGTTATAAATGTACCACGATACAAATCGAACTTGGGGTTGTTATAGAATCTTTTGTATTGGGCGATTTTTTGAAATTTTTCGAGACTTTGTTTGTAGGTGAGATGTGAGAATTTTCACCTGTGGACAATTTAGAAATCTACGAATGTGGAAGTTTAGGGGTTTAGAGGTTTAGATGGTTAGGAAGGTTAGAAGTAGAAGTAGAGGATCTACGAATATGGGATGTGGAGATTTGGAAGTAGAGGAATTTGAATATCTGAGAGGTTTAAGGGTAGAAGACATTTGAGAATGTGGGAAGGTGCAGCTATGGCAAGTTGGAGATTTGGTGAAATTTAAATATCTAAGAAGTTCAGGGGTAGAAATAGACATTTGAGGATCTGTGGAGATACAGGTTAAGTTGGAGATTTGAAAGTGGAGGAATTTGAATGTCTAAGAAGTTCAAGGGTAGAAACAGACATTTAAGGATGTGGGAAGGTGCAGGTATGGCAAGTTGGAGATTTGGAGATGGAGAAATTTAAATATCTAAGAAGTTCAGGGGTAGAAATAGACATTTGAAGATCTGCAAGTTTCGAGACGAGGAAATTGAAATATCTAAGATGTTCAGAAGTAGAACTAGAAGTTTGAGAAGTCTATAGAAATTTAGGAACTTGAAGATGTATAAATTTGAACTTTGAATAATTAGACATAGAAATAGAGTCTTGAAGCCTTAGTTTAGCTAATAAAAATCCTAAAATCTCAGTATTATCCTAAAAGATAATCACTGTCAAGACCCCACTTCCACAGTGACCTCCCATAAAATAAATCACGCGGAATAATAGAAATTGATGAAAAATAGCAGTTTCATCCACTCCGACATTCTTAATCCCACGATCCTTATTAGGTCAGAAAGTTCATGTCGGAAAGTTATAACCCAGCGAACTTAATCCATCGTGACAACCTCCGTTAATTACAACTAACGTTTACGAAATGCATACCTAATCTCGAATCTCCTTGTATTTCAAACTGACGTGGCTTTGTTTAATATAATTGGTCGCCATGGTGAAGTGGTCGGGCTCGTAAAAGCCCATGGAATACTGTCGAAACAAACGGGTCCGAACAGTTACCCCGGAGAGCTTTAATGGCCACTTGAATCGAGTTTGTGGTCTCTTTACCTCTCTGCTGCTTCTTAGAAAAAAAAGAGAAATAAATGGCAAGCTTGAGAAAGGAAGGGAACGGAGGAATCGTGAAACGAAAAATCCAATTTACTCGTAATCGCGTCACCGCTTTCGGCTCGATTAATCTCTCTTTTCTCTTTTTTAGCCCTGATAAGATCATCTGCGGCGTATCGTGTTATGCTTCTTTCGGTAGACGGAGATTTTAGAGTCGTTTGCTAAATATTAAATTGTGAAATTTTGGGTGTATTGTTTTTTAGATTTTTTGAGGGTAGGTATGGGTGAATGGTGGGTCTTTGTGGCGGTTTCCAGTCGAACGCCGCTAGATGGCGCAAGAAGCTTAACTTTCTCGCAGGTAGTCAATGAGTAAATCGCTTCTATGCACATCTGTGTGTAACGCAAGGGATTGCTAGGATGCTTCACTGAATTCCCATTTTTCCAAATTCTCACGCACTCAACTTCTCACATCCCCAAATTCCCACATTGTCGAATTCTCACGCGTTCAAATTCTCACATTCCCAAATTTCTGCATTTTCGAATTCTCACGCGCCCAAATTCTCACATTCCCGAATTCTCACGCGTCCAAATTCCCATATTTCCGAATTCTCACGCGCTCAAATTCTCACATCCCCAAATTTCTGCATTTTCGAATTCTCACGCGTCCAAATTCCCATATTCCCGAATTCTCACGCGCCCGAATTTTCACATTACCGAGTTCCCACGCGTCCAAATTCCCACATTACCGAATTCTCACGCGCCCAAATTTTCACATTACCGAGTTCCCACGCGTCCAAATTCCCACATTACCGAATTCTCGCGCGCCCAAATTCCCATATTCCCAAATTCTCACGCGCTCAAATTCTCACATCCCCAAATTTCTGCATTCTCGAATTCTCACGCGTCCAAATTCTCACATCCCCAAATTCCCACATCTCCAAATTCTCACATCTCCGAATTCCCACATCCCTCATCCACCTATCCTCAAATCCCCACATCCTCAAATCTCCATATCTCCACCTACCCTCAAATCCTCCGTCTATCCCTCCCCCATCCTAAAACTTCCCCATCACCTCCCAAATTAAAAAATCTCCCAATTTCAGTACACCTATCCACCTTGATCCCCCGAAAGCCCTAAGTTAATCGAAGTGAAAGAAGCAGAAACTACAATCGCCATTCCTTTCGGCAAAATTTCTTTGTTTAACCACAGCAATTTCGTTAAGACCTCACAGCGCAGCAAAGGCTCCTACCAGCGAATGTCCGAGTGTTTTCATTGGACCACTGGTCGATCTTTGTAAAAGTAGCTTCGTCATTCATTAAGTTGAGCACCCAGTTTCGTCTTTACCCAGCCCATTTCTACGGATCCCCTTCTCATCCTCATTTTTCTTCGACGTTGTTTCCGTTCCTTTGTTTTTCTCGCGCCCTTCTTGGTCGCAACCTTTATCCGCCGTTTCTTTCAATTTGCCCGGCTGTTCACCGTTTTTCTACTAATTTCATCGTTCCCTTTCCCCCCTCTGTTTTGCGTTGCTTCAGACGGCTCGACAGATTAAATCACATTATTTTCTCCTCTCCCTGGATCTTTTCTCCATTTATTTTTTTTATCTTCCTTTTAACCCTTCAGCCGCTGCTTCCTTTCACGGGGGAAGAATTAATCTTTCGCATAGAAGAACGCTTCTTCCATTCTTGTTGTTTTTACTTTCGAGACTCGTAATGAGATACTTAATGCTACGTTTGCGTCAACGGAATTTGCTCTTTGTATGATGCTGGATCTGCCGAGTCGAGTTTCTGCGAATTGTTGCGACGGATTCTTTTTTTATTTCAGTGAAACTGAAAGTTGGAATCATTTTCTCGCATAATTAATTTTTACGATTATTTTCTTCTATGAGATACTTTTTTGATATTAATATGTACTTTCTTATACCTCTTACGTGATCATGAGGGGGTTGAAATCACTTCAACTATTTGTTGCACTGTGTCACTCATACTTTAATACAATTTTTATATATTATATATTTTTTTATCATGTATTATATTTTCCTCATATATTAATATTTGCATTATTTATTTTTGCATATTATATATTTTTTTATCATTTATTATATTATATTATATTTTCATCGTATATTAATATTTGCATTATTTATTTTTGCACATCATTTTTGCATATTATATATTTTTTTATCATTTATTATATTATATTACATTTTCATCATATATTATATTATATTATATTTTCATCATATATTAATATTTGCATTATATATTTTTGCACATCATTTTTGCATATTATATATTTTTTTATCATTTATTATATTATATTACATTTTCATCATATATTAATATTTGCATTATATATTCTTGTACATCATTTTTGCATATCATATATTTTTTTATCATATATTATATTATTTTATATTTTCATCATATATTAATATTTGCATTATATATTTTTGCACATCATTTTTGCATATTATATTTTTTTATCATTTATTATATTGTATTACATTTTCATCGTATATTAACATTTATATTATATATTTTTAAATATTATAAGAAAGTTTATTTTCTCATCATCTCTCACAACAGTAAAAAAATGCAGAAATTTTTAAAAATGAAAAAATCACTCAATAAAGATAGAATAAATAGTAGACCCATGTAAACGATAAGATTCATAAAAATCGACTGAACAAGGCGATGACTAAGGGTAGAAACGAGGGGTAGAATGCTGGTGGTAGCAAAGGTACAGTAATTTTACTCGTCGACGTCTGTTTTCAACGGGCAGAAAGCCCGATAAGGCCAGGAAGGAAGTGGCTTCGTTGTTTCCCGTTTTCAGTGAGCCTCGCTCTCCAGAATGAGCGTACACTTTGCTCATCCTCTTCCACCAGGCTTTTTCGTTGGCCAACCTCTTTTGCCAGAGTAATATCGACGAGTTACCATCGTTAATCGATTATATTATCGACGAGATCGTTGATTTTTCATTACCTGGAAACTGGTTCTCCTTCACTCTGCCAAAAATTCTTTAATCTCTTTCTGTCATTATTGACGAACCAATGTTCATCAATGTGATTGCTAATGAATTTACCTTAATAAAATTGTCAATGACTGTCATTAACTAAAATTGTCATCCTTTGCAATTATTTTCCTCCAAAGTTATGATATTAAATTTTCTTGAAATAAAAGTATTGTGTGAATAGAAAGCGGTTATTTCTGAATCCAATAACCGAATGCCTGATATTCAAAACGATTGTTGTGTTGAAACGCAATTTATCTTACGTTTGTTCGTACACGACCAAGAACAATTTTTCCGACGATTTCATAATACATAAAGATTTTCGGACCCATTGTTCCGTGGTGAGCGTGTAACCGATAGCGCAGCTTTTGTTCCGATTTTTCCCTCGAAATTACCGTAAAATACGTTTCGACCCTGGTCAGTCTGCCGGCTATTTAAATCTATTCGCCGGCATTATTTCCGGGACCGCGGCCACCGCAATTCGATACATATCGATCAATTTAACGGCTTTACTCTCTGTCATGGAAGATGATTGAGTTGCCGGCGGAATTGATTGAATCTTTTTCCGCCGAACGAATATCAACAAAACTATTCGGAGAATTCTGTACCGAACGGTTATATAAGAAAGAGGAAATAAATGAGAGGAAAAAGGGCAGCGTGACCTAATAAACGTGTACCATGCGATCGGGACTGCATTCTTCTCGATTATAGACGGTGACTCTGAATCGGATGTCACGAAATTTACAGCCGTATCTCAGACGAAAATCCTGATAAATCGGCTCGGGAACATCGTACAGTCTCAGCTTCTGAACGGCTGTATCGAAGGTGTTTGAAATATGTTGCTCTATGCTGGCGATTTTTATCACTGCGATTTATTAACTCGACTTACGTTCTCTCTTGTAACGACTCACAATCGTCTCGTGAGTTATGGTGCAAGCATGACTAAGTACATCCTTTCGTTACACTATCGAAGTCTTTATACTTTCAAATTTTAATTCATGAGTCAAAATGGAGATTGTACATGAAAGGAGTCAAAATGGAGATTGTCCATGAAAGAAGTCAAAATGAAGATTATCCATAAAAGGAGTCAAAATGAAGATTGTCCATGAAAGAAGTCAAAATGAAATTTTTATTCGTGCACCAAATAAAAAGACTGAAAGTAAAGAATCACTGAAAAATAAAAATATTACTGAAAACATTCAAAAATGTTCATATGTTAACATCATTCATATCTCGATTCATTTCATTCATATTTTTCTTGAACACACAATCATAGAAAACGTGAAGACAATGTACTTAGTCCATTTAATAATTGAAACAATTCGAGCACATAAATGAAACTTTCAAGCTAATTGTCTACGACAGAGCGAAAGGAAGTTAATTTTTAATAAGATCGATCGTCGAGCGATTCGGAGAGTCACGGCGTATCTAGGTGACATACAAATGCTTGAAAGGGATGTTCGATCACCATGGTCCATCGACAAGTTAATTTTCTACGCGAACAGCGGCAATTACCAGGCCGAATAGCCTTCCTGAACGTGACAGTGTTAAAACGGAGGTCGTTTCAACGGATTCGTGATGAAGCCCAAGCGGCGTGCCGCTATCACGAAATTTATGAAGTCCGTAGGAAAAAGCAGCCGGTCGTCCGCAGACGAAGCCGAAATAACGACGTCAGCTGAAACTAGTTTCGAACTAGTTGAACCGAATAGTCGATCACAGGGTTCGCTAAAAGATTCAAAGGGATAACTTTTGTCGCGAGTGGCCAGCGGGCCAGATGCGTGGCCAATTGATTGTCGAAGTGTGAAATGGTCGGACAGAGAGAGAGAGGGTCGAAGAGGTCGGTTGGCAGAACGCCGGCACGAAAACCGTGTAATCACGGGATTCCGTGGAATTAGCCGAGCTCCGGGAAAATTCAGGCTGCAGAATCGATTCCTCCAGCCGTGCCGAGGTTTTCGCTGATTAACGCATACCGGAGACCCAGTTTAAGAACTCCCGCCGCAAACAAGCGTATCCACCAGCTACACAAAGGTGTACCTCCGTGTCGTTTGCCTGCGAGCGGCCCTTTAATAATGGAGAGGTTAATTAAAATCTTCGTGGTCACGGGGATGGTCGCGTTACGAAATAAACAACCCGAGTATCTTTCCGCGGACAAAGCTGAAACACGATCGCTGAAAGGCACCATTGTACCTTTTTATGAACAATGCATCGCCCCCTCGGGAACATCATCAGAATGTACTGAGATACGTTCACGATTGAGTGCACGGTTTCTGCATTTTCAAGTCTTGTTTTGGGGTCCTTCATTATTCATTCGGAATTTCTTCACGTGTATAAGTGTCAAATTCAGAAATTTCTTTTATATAATGATATGGGAAATGAGGGACATTTGGAACAACATTTGAAGTGACTGATGGATCAAGTGTTAGTCTCATGTGGTGAAGTAACTCGCTAAGGCATCATCGTAGTACCATTGATAAAATAGTCGAACTGTGCAGATAGGCTCAGCATCTTTCATTGAGTCACCATCTTTCATCATTCTCTATTACAAAAGCACCAATGACCATAACAGTAGAAACCCAAACGACAAAATCAACGTCAACATCTATTACAAAAGCACACGTATTTAATTCACCTCGCAACATCGCTTCCATCTGAACACCACATCACATTTCAACTTTCCTTCACAATTACAATATATTACAACAAAACTAGCAATGTCGTACCACCTGAATACATCAATCCGTTTCAGTAACCATACATTCAATAACCGTAAACTTATTTACTAATTTTATTACGAAAAACCGACAATATCCTATATGCTACTGATCCACGGATGAGTTACTGACACAAGAACAGTGAATCTGTCGACACAAATTGGCCATCTCTGTTAACGATATAATAACAGGCACGATTTCCGGTTGATAAAAAGGAGGAGCAAGAAATGTTTCGAAGGAACAGTCTGTCGTACTTTGGACGCGTAACCGCAGCAATTTCCGCAGGCTGTTAGCGAGGCGGTAAGGTGGATAAGGTGGTAAAGAGATGCACACGAGCGAGCCTCTCGTCGACGTTAATTAAGAGGCATTAAGAGACTCCGGGAGACGTTGGTCGTCGGCCCTTTAATATCTGTCGGTCGGCAACCAAGCCGTAACCGGTGATTTTCCACCCACCGACTGACCTAAATTTCCTTGCTTTCGCTATTCATAACGGCGAGCTACCACCCTCTTCTTCCTCATCCTCGTATCACTTTTTTTTACCTTTTCCTCTTGCCTTTGTTTCGAGCCACCCACTTTCGAGCGTGCGTGAGTAACACGAATGAATTGCTATGATAATTAACTGGCAAATACTTTGACTGCGAAAATTGCGAATTGATAATTTTAGATAATTCAAGAAAATAAAAATATGTGGAAAGTAATAGAATTCTGTAGTAATAGAATGTTAAACAATTTAATCTAAAAAATTAACATTCTACTCTTTGTACTCTTTGACCAGTTAAATCTACTGAATATGTAATATTAATATTACTGAAATATTTACATCCCCTAAAATTGATTTGTGACTCGTGTAAGAATTACTACGATTTTGGAACGTGGTGTTGCCGTAAATATCCGTCACTCGTTTGAAGGATAGGACCGGCAGCTTTCATCTGGCAAAACGTTTCACGGTACCTCGCATTCGCATTCTCACAAAGCGTTCAAAGAAGTCACACTAATGGTGGTGTATCTTTGAATCAGAAAGTAGCGTGCGATTAATGACAGTTGTAGTGCGATCTAGTTTACTATGAAATTTGATTTCGAGAAAATCAGAATTTGAAAGGAGACTTGTTTTATAAATTTGAGAATTTGAGAGTTGTAGAGAAACTCGTGAAGAATCTATATGAAGAATACTCCCAGTATAGAGTACTATTCCGGTAATAATCGGAACTCATTAAGCGCCTCGCTTAGCATTTTAAACATCTCCGAAAGGATCAGAAGCAATAAAGAAATAAAAGAGAAATTCCTTCGATAAAATATTAAATACTTGAGTCGATCGCAATTAAAGGAACATCCACGTCTTGATATTGAACTACATTCCCTGAGAAATGAACGGTACAAAGCTTTTCATCGGACCTTTCAATATAACAAACGTAAATTAAAATCAACAGCCGCCAAATCTCCCTAGAAATAAATTTCTTATCGACCAACTTTTCTAATCTACGGAATTAATTCTTTTCTTAACGAATCCCTTTTTCAACGAGCTCCGAAGAAAAGTAGAAAATTTGCCAAAAGTTTCGAGCTTCGGTTCGACGTTAATGCATCGAGATCTCGATCGAAATTCTGGGCGAACGGGGGGCTGCGGAAAAGAATCGCCGGAAGAAAAAAACGCCGAAGAAAAAGAAGCTGTCGGTCGGTGAACGCGCGAGAAAGAAGGGTGGAGAGAATAAAGCGGAAAAACGCGGCCGTTCTCTTCGCAAGCTCAATTTCTAGGGAATGCGAGCTGCGCGCGATCCACTTTTCTACTTTATCGTTCGGAGCTAGCCCGTTTAAGCTCTCCGCGTCCGATCGACAAGGAAATTTCTGCACGACTTCCCCGGGATTATGTTGTTCCCGTGGTCGTGAATCGGTGAGTTGTAGTTTAATAAATTCTCGAGGACCTCCTCGCGATCGGCTACTTTCTTTACGCTTTTACCCAATCGACAATCTCCGGATACTGTCCTCTTTCAACTATCTTCTTCGTTCAACCAGATAACAAGCATCTTCGCCAAACAATTAATCACATGCTCATATACGTTGATTTTACATATTGATCATATATGTTGATTTTTTAAAATGATTTTATATATTGGTTATATTTGGTGATTTTTTATATTAACTTTATATATTGGTTATATTTTTTTATTTTTGATATTGATATTATATGTATGTATATTATAAGTAAAATTACAACTTAAATTCTAATTTAATACTTAAAATAAAAACCTGAAACATATAAATATGTATATTGAAAATATTTGTTGATCACATGCAATGATCATACATGTATGTCAATTACATATGTTGATTGTGTATGTAGATCATGCACGATGATTATATATGTTAATGATACATGTTGATCACATACGTTGACTATATGTGTTGATTATATCTATGTTCATTGCATATGTAGATTGTGTTTGGTGACAATATATGTTGGTCACATATGTTCATTGTATGTAATGATTATGTGCAATGATTATATGTTTCAATAACATACGTGGATTACATATGTTGAGTAAATATATTGATTGCATATGTTGAATACATATGTTGATTACACGTGTTGATTACATATGTTGGTTAAGTATGACGATTTTATGTATTGATTAGTTATATTTATTGCATATGTTGAGTACACATGTTGATTACATATGTTGGTTAAGTATGACGATTTTATGTATTGATTAGTTATATTTATTGCATATGTTGAGTACATATATTGATTAGATATGTTAATTAAATATATTGATTTTACATATTGATTAGTTATACTCATTATATAATATTGATGATATATATTGCTTATATGTGTTCATTATGTATGTTGATTAAGTATATTGATTTTACATATTGATTAGGTATATTGATTATATAATATTGATGAAATATATTGCTGATATACGTTGATAGTAAACGTTGATAATATGTGTGGATTAAAATCAGTTGATAATGAAGAAACAAAGAAATAGTCGTACGGAGGATAAAAAACGCCAAACGCAGCACAATAGCGAGATAAATCTCGGTGCGGGATTCCGTTGATTCTCCGGATTTCGATGTTCCTGTTCTGAGTCGGGCAACGGTGGACCCGTAAATACCGTGAGCTGTCGATACGATCGGATCCACGCTTCTTGCCGAGCCATTCAAAATTCCGCAGCATCCGTCTGCAAAGTGGATTCCGATCGAAACGTCGTTCCACGGCGCTGCCAATGGATTGTCTTCGAGTCAAACGTCCTGTCGTTTTTGTCCTCTAATCCGTGGACGGAACGTCCGTCTGTCTAAATGGTCATCCTCCAGGCTGTAACAGGATTTTGCGATCCTTGCGGTGAATTCCATGCCCACGTTGCACGGATTTCCTCTATCGATCTACCTTACGTTCTCGTGATATTGCTGCGGTGTATTGTCGCTTTGCTAACTTCTGACCAGACGATCGTGCAAAAGACTCAACTGTTGAATGATATTCTGAACTTTCGTTTATGGTCTCTGTTTGGGATGTTGGAGATGGGTGCATTTCCTGAGACGTGAATTTGGGGATGTAAGAAGTTGGTGATGGAGAAGTTTGGGGAAATGGGAATTTCGAGGCGTTGTATGGAGATGTGGGAGTAGCGGATATGGGAGTTTGATGATGATGAATTTAGACATGTGTGGGTTTCGATATGTGGGATAGATGAATATGGGAATGGGCGAGTATGTGAGTATGTGAATATGTGACTATTTAAATGGGTGAATATGTGAATATGTGAATGATTGAATATGTGAATGATTGAATACGTGAGTATGTGAATATGTGACTATGTAAGTGGATGAATATATGAATGAGTGAATATGTGACTATGTAAGTGGCTGAATATGTGAATGAGTAAATATGTGAATATATGAATGATTGAATATGTGAGTATGTGAATGTGTGACTATATGAATGGTTGAATATGTGAATGAGTAAATATGCGAGTATGTGAGTATGTAAATATGTAACTATGTGAATATGTGAATATGTGAATACGTGACTATGTAAATATGTGAATATGTGAATATGTGAATATGTGAATGAGTGAATATGTGAATGTGTGAGTATGTGACCATATGAATTTGGCAAATTTGAAAATTCATAATTAAACAAATTACAACAAATAATCTCCTAAACATAAAAATACATTAAACCAAAAGGTGTCTACTTGAAACCAAGCCTACTAAACAGCATTGTTCAAAATGGTTCTCGGACGACATCGCACAGTTTAACAGGCTGTTGCGAGACAAGAAACATTTTTGAGTGTCGTATTACGCGATTTAACTCGTAATACGGGCTCTACTCGAGTCGAGTCGTTAACCTGAAGCATTCGTAAACTTCGTCGCGGGGGATTTTAACGGGTTTAGCAGACTTGAAGCGGGAACTTGCGCGCTTAAAGTCTGCTTCCGGCGGATGAACAATCGTCAACGTCGAATGAATTAAGAGGCTTCCTTTTTAGCTTCATTTCCTGTTTCTTTTCTCCGCTTTTTAAATCAAAGAATTTAATAATTTCGTTACACATTGATGTATACCTACATATGCATACGTGTACATATGTACACATACGTTTACACGTACATGTATAGTAAATGAAACTTCAATACAATTGACAAGATATGATAATTTAATTTTGCATAAATAGTAATGAGACTGATAGTACAATTAGTTACATGATAATTTATTGGTAACGTCATTGACAAATTATACATATGCTCCTATAAAAGCTTATTATATGTAACATATTCCTAATTGCCTTACTTTATGAATATTAACAAATTAAATCTCTAATGTATTACAAATTAATACTTTAATATCTAAATCTCTTATTATCTTAATATCTAAATAGTATTTGCAATTTTACTTCCTTCCTCAATAAAAAAAAAATCATACACATATGCAGTATATTTTGTTGCATTTTACTTTTCAGTAAAGTACCGCATAATTACGAATAAGCACAATAACAATATTCCGGTTAATTATCTCAACGAAAGCAAGGAACATCCGACTAAAAATGTCGCGTAACCAGACAAGGTGCAAAATTGGCCATTTCCCAGCATTTTCCTCTAAAGCAACCTTTTCAAACGTTTCCATTTCGCACACAATTCGACAAGTATACAGTTTCTCGTCCTCCTCTCCGCATCACAAAAGAGCGGCAGGTTAGGTCTCCACGGAATCGAGGAGGCACTCGATGCGGATCGATCGATCTATCGATGTATTCAGCGAGGGCATCGAGTTGTTTAACCAGCAATACCGGCAACCACCAATCGGCAGCCAGTGATGGATTACTCGGTGTGGCGAATATGATATTCCCAATTAACGGTGATACCTCGCGCAAAATTATTCGGCGAAGTCAGTGTTTAATAATGCAAATCGGAAAGGCAACACGTACTAGATTCCTCGACCCGGAATCTGATTCCCACAAATCGTGTAGACTCTGTGGACTATTACGCACCTGGGACTTTTCGGTGCAATTCCACGCTTGGGAATACTAAAGTCGTTTCAATTTGAACTATTATGCTCCTATATATCTGGTGTTTAAGGCACCGTTGTAATATTGTTGGAATTCAGATTTGAGGCTTGATGTACTGGGAAGTTTTTTATGGATTGTATACATTTTGAATTATTGGGTTTGAGTAATTATCAAGGATTCGAATTGATTGGTTTGCAAATTATGGATCTGCTAATTGTTGGGGTTCAAAGTTTTTGAAACATCAAATTATCAAACTTGCAAGATCCTGAATTCTCAAATTGTGTAGTTCCTAAAACCCCAAAATTTGAAGATCACAAATTACAAAATTTTTAAATTTGAATCTTTTAAATCTTTAAAGTTGCTGAACCCCAAATTCTCAAATACCCAAGTCTTTAAATTCCCACATTCCTAAATCATCGAATTTCTAAATTTGAATCTCCTAAATATCCAAAGTTGCTGAACCCCAAATTCTCAAGTTCTCGAGTCCCTAAATCCCCAAATTCCAAATTCCTCAAGTTTCAAATCTCCCAAGTTCCAAATCTCTCAAGTTCCAAATCTCCCAAGTTCCAAATCTCTTAAATTCCAAATCTCTTAAATTCCAAATCTCTCAAGTTCCAATCTCTCAAGTTCCAAATCTCCCAAGTTCCAAATCTCCCAAGTTCCAAATCTCGCAAATTCCAAATCTCTCAAATTCCAAATCTCTCAAGTTCCAAATCTCTCAAGTTCCAAATCTCTCAAGTTCCAAATCTCCCAAGTTCCAAATCTCTCAAGTTCCATATCTCCCAAGTTCCAAATCTCTCAAGTTCCAAATCTCTCAAGTTCCAAATCTCCCAAGTTCCAAATCTCTCAAGTTCCAAATCTCCCTAGTTCCAAATCTCTCAAGTTCCAAATCTCTCAAGTTCCAAATCTCCCAAGTTCCAAATCTCTCAAGTTCCAATTTCCCAAATTCTTAAATCCCCAAAATCCAAATTTCTCAACTCACAAATCACCTTCTAATAATCCAGAATGTCTCCTCCAGACAGAATCATGTACCAAAAAGTGAAGTAACAAGGAAACTGTTCGATCAATAGTAGAAATCGCGGTATTCACGCTTGCTAATCTATTCGGAAAATTTGACTGTACAACTATCTTCGTTGGAAGTTCTCTATACAAGACGGATCCAGTTCATACATGGCCCGTTCCGTAGCATTATACGTCAGAGAAGCTTCGAGCAGCCTAAGCTAAACACGTCTCAAAGGACATAAGGAAGGTGCATCAAACTAGTTGAGACTCAATCAGCCGAAGTACAACATCAAAGACTGTTCGAATCACTGAATACCATTTGATAAAGAGTAAGTGATAACGAGAACAAAGAGATCTTCGTGAAAACGTGTCGGAAACATTGAGGTACATGTATGGAGTTCGAAGTCAATGGGGTAGTAGGATGCAGGGTGTAGAACGAGCATTGATAAGTCGGGTGACTTCGTTCCTCTTCGCTGTTATTCGAGTTGTCACGTGATAAGAGTTGCATGTAGTAGACTTGTAGGTGTTATAGATACATATGATCGAATGTTTTAACATTTCAAAGAGATTGACAGAAATTATTATGGAAATGATGTCTTAACCCTTTGCACTCCTCTGTCGAGTGTGACTCGACATCACATTTCTCTTGGATCTTACAAATAATTCACATAAATAGATTGATTAAATATATATATTTTTATTTATTTACTATTTATAATAAATGAAAAATGTGTTTGTCACATACTTCACACTGTTGCAATACATTTTACTGAGAACCCCTAACTTGATAATTTTTTTGTAAATTAAGGAGTCGGTAGGTAAAAGAAATTGAGGAGTGCAAAGGGTTAAATTATAAATAAGTGAGTAATAATAAAAAAGAGGCATCGAAAAACCTCAGTTTGTTAAGAAAAACATATACACACAAAACTCTTCAACGTATACACACATGTTATACAATGTACCACCTTTTGGTACCACACTACACGACATTAACCAAAACGAACCGAACGCATCCGAAGCTAACCGATGTACCACTACAGCACTTCTAATCTTAAGAATTTCCTCGTTTAAAGTACTTTACGTTTTATATATTAGAGGTATCGAAAAGTATTCAAAATTTCTTCGATGACTTTAACCCTTTGCACTCCTATGTCGAGTGTAGCTTGACATGACATTTCTCTTGGATATTATGAATGATTCAGATAAATAGATTGGTTGAATTGAATATTTTCATTTAATTACTATTTATAATAAATGAAAAATGTATTTGTCACATACTACACACTGTTACAATACATTTTAGTGAGAACCCCTTTTTTGATGTGTTTTATAAATGAAGGAGTGGTTAGGTAATAGAAATTAAGGAGTGTAAAGGGTTAAAGTTTTTCTATGAAAAGGACTATTTTTTACGCTGACAAAAAGCGTTAGAAAATGAAGGAAGTTATTTTGCTGATTACCATTTAAGATTTCTTTAATAAATAAATGTTTCTTGCCAACAGAATTTTGATTACTTTTCGGTACACTTAATATATAAATCTGTGATTGTCACAATTGCTTGATTGATATCTGCAGAGTGATATTTGATACCCCTCTGTTTATTCCGCTATTTGCATCAAATTAGCAGTGTTTATTTAGATCGATCTTAATTTGTCTGGAATTTCGGCGACGTTTCGATTAAGCTACACAGGAGATGATTTATGCGATTATCGAGAATGTGCGATTGTAAATAAAAACGTGTTATGGCATAGCGGCCAAATTTGAATATCGACTTACTAATTAACGCGATTCGAGCAATTATTGAAGCTGATTTGGTTATACACGATGATATTCGGGGCTAATGTATGCAGATCAAACGGGATTATGTGGTATTCGAGTTTGATAATCTTCGGCGTTTCGAGAGTTTACCCTAATAGATAAAAGTTAGCGAAGTAAACGGGTAAATAACCATTCGAATATTAGCAGAATTTCGATTTATATTTGAAAATTTATAAGTTGGTATTCTTCGTGACGAGTGGAGGTAATTCAAATTCGATGTGATTCAATATGATAGTGTTCAAATTTGACGCGATGGAATTTAGAATTATTGGAATTTGATGTGATTGAATTTGGAGCGATTCGAATTTGGCGCGCTTCAAATTTGGGAGATCCAATTCGGAACGATTGAATTTTGGCACGTTTCAAATTTGGGGAGATCCAATTCGGAACGATTGAAATTTGGCACGTTTCAAATTTGGGGAGATCCAATTCGGAACGATTGTAATTTGGCGCGTTCCAAATTTGAGGAGATCCAATTCGGAACGATTCGAATTTGGCGCGATGGGAATTTGGGGAGATCCAATTCGGAACGATTCGAATTTCGCGCGCTTCAAATTTGGGGAGATCCAATTCGGAACGATTGAAATTTGGCGCGCTTCAAATTTGGGGAGATGCAATTCGGATCGATTGGAATTTGGCGCGTTCCAAATTTGAGGAGATCCAATTCGGAACGATTCGAATTTGGCGCGATGGGAATTTGGGGAGATCCAATTCGGAACGATTCGAATTTCGCGCGCTTCAAATTTGGGGAGATCCAATTCGGAACGATTGAAATTTGGCGCGCTTCAAATTTGGGGAGATGCAATTCGGATCGATTGGAATTTGGCGCGTTCCAAATTTGAGGAGATCCAATTCGGAACGATTCGAATTTGGCGCGATGGGAATTTGGGGAGATCCAATTCGGAACGATTCGAATTTCACGCGATTGGAATTTAGGGAGATCCAATTCGGAACGATTCGAATTTCGCGCGCTTCAAATTTGGGGAGATCCAATTCGGAACGATTGAAATTTGGCGCGCTTCAAATTTGGGGAGATGCAATTCGGATCGATTGGAATTTGGCGCGTTCCAAATTTGGGGAGATCCAATTCGGAACGATTGAAATTTGGCGCGCTTCAAATTTGGGGAGATGCAATTCGGATCGATTGGAATTTGGGGAGATCTAATTCGGAACGATTGGAATTTGGCGCGCTTCAAATTTGCAAAAATCAAATTCGACATGATTCAAGTTCACCTCAATCCACCTCAGAACACCCAGAATTCAAAATAATTCAAATTCAACACCCTTCAACTCACCATAATTAAACTCCACGCACTCCACCTCAATACAAATCTTAAATCGCCCTCAACTCAACTTACCTCAATTCACTCTAATACTAAATTCCACAAATGCAATTCAACTCACACTATCCTTAACTCTTCCATAAGAATCTGTAAAAGACTCCCAATTACACCTAATTAAAAAAAGAACCCAACGTTCAAAAATCATAAAAGAGTACAATAAAAATTACTTAAAACAGAAACCACTTATTCAAACACAAACTTGAAAAAGCAACAAAATATTATCCAAAGTTAAATCTTTCTTCCTGTTTCCCGTTGTTTGAGCCTACGCAAAAGTATCCTGTAGGATCCTTGGTCCTGCTTCGTGTCAAAGAGAAACACCAGGTTTTCAGTGGTTCGCAAACAGGAAACGCTAATTAGAGCCTCTACACCTGGCCACTCCAGCTCCTAGACAATAATTATCGCGAGAAATCCCACGGTGGCTGGACCTGGCAAAACGATGCCGTTTTCAAGCAGGGATTGTGGCCACAAAACGTGGATGTTGAAAACCTTCTAACGACAGCCATTAAAAACTGAGCACCTTTTTGTTCCAGTCTAAGAGACTTCAGTTTTTTTCTATCTCGTTATAACAACTGTTTAATGCGATATTCGTGTTTTAGAAACAAGATTATTTTTTTATTAGCTGTTTATTATATGCATTTAATTTAACATTTAGTAACATGTATTATATATTTATTATATGCATAATGTATGTGGAGGAAATTCAAGGAAAATTGTTCATTATTTAAATTCACTTTCAAGGTTTATGTTTGTGTAATTTTATATGGTTTATTTAATATGTAATTTTTTGGGGTTAATTAATGGATGAGAATTAGGTGTGCAGTTTTTAGAAAGCATATGCATAATGTATGTGAATGAAATTCAAAGAAAATTGACTGGTTACTTAATTCATTTTCAAGCTTTATGATATTTATGTAATTTTATATGATTTGTTTAGCATGTGCTTTTTTGAGATTAATTAATAGATAAGAAATAGGTGTGCAGTTTTTAGAAAGTAGATGCATAATGTATGTGAATGAAATTCAAAGAAAATTGATTGGTTACTTAAATTCATTTTCAAGGTTTATGATGTTTGTGTAATTTTGTGTAGTTTGTTTAATATTTATTTATTTGGGATTAATTAATGAATAAGAACTAGTCATACAGTTTTTTGAAAGTATAACAAATATCAGTGAAAACTGTATAACAGGTAACGAATGTTCAGAATGTACTTCTACAGGGTGTCTCACAACTCGTGTAGGACCCGGAAATGGGGGGTAGCTGACGCAATTCTAAGCAAGATTTCCCTTTGCAAAAATTGGATTTGAAGCGTCGTTTTCGAGTTATTAATGAAAAACACGGACCAATCAGAGCGCCGGGATTAGGCGCGCCGAGAAGCGAGAGCGAAAGCTTCGAGCCGGTCGCCGGAGCACGAGCGCGATCAACTGAGTTTTCCTCGGAACTCTCTTAACGTCTACTAAAAAGTCTTTACATCGAAACTCAGTTTAATAACGAACAGAATAATTAAAATTAATGTTCATTTATTCATCCCTCATGAAGGAGGATCGAAATTAGTTATGTGTAATTGACATAAAGTACGCAAATGGAATTTATTGAATACTGCAATTCGTTATCGACAAGGAATGTGACATTAAATATTGAAATTTTGTTGTTTTATCTCCGACAGCAATATTCGCCAACGAATTTACATTTTTTAATAAGAAATACTTATTCTGTTTGTAAAAAAAAGAGTTTCAATGTGAGATCTAACAAATGTATTAACGTCTCTACTATTTTATAGGAAAATTATTAAATTAAGACTCACCTATTCTTTGAAAATAATCCTGTTGGTTAGTAATCCGACAGTGAAAGTGATGGGGTAATTGCCACTGGGTCAACCTGCCGATGTTGACCTGTCGCAGACATTGGCACCGTATAACACAGCTGGTGGCACTCACAGGTCACTGCACTGTCTGCACTTCAAAACACTTTTGTTTTCACTTTCACTTTCTGAAAAATCTCAGGTAAAAAGAATTGTCCCTTTCGATGCCTCCGAGGGTGTCCGAAAGGGGCCGATTATTTTAACGTTATCCTGGGCTGCTCCTATGATTAATAGTAATCCTCCAAAATCCATGTTGAAAATTGCAGACGCTGTGAAAAGTCCCCCGAATTTAAATTGTGCGCCCGTATAATCTTATACGAGTGTATCTGGTTCTCTTGAAGAATTCGATGTACCGCGGAGCGATACGTGCTGAAATAAAATACAGGAATGTATTAATAAATGAAGAAGGATACTTTAATATTAACGTTTGAATATTATTAACATTACTTACCCTAAGCGGCGGGCGACGTCTCGTATGCTTAACGTTCCATCTTCATGAAACTGTTCGAGTACCTCGCGTTCCTTTTGTACTCCACATAAATATACAAAATATTATAAAATTATGTGTTAGACATTTGCAGAGACATTTCGATGGTTACTGTTCGACGGCTCCCACGAAACTGCTCACGGGTCAAACATAGCTTTGTTTCCAAAAAACACTCAGCCTTTCCCTACCCCGTGGCTAAATATTTTAATAAAAGTATGAATATTGTTTGAACGATTTCCCCGAGTCTAATTGCCCTTTTTGAATGTCGCCAGGGTTTTTTTCTAAACAATCAATCCTACAACTGCCGATACCTGCGAGACTCGAATTCACCTAGATTGTCCATTGTTCCATTTGCTCTTGACCGTGCAATAAATTGTGCGAAGGAAAACTAACGAAAAACTAATTACCCTAGGTGATCCTTTTTAACAAACGTTTAACATCTTGGTATAGCACACGGTTCTCTGTCCACTGATCACATACCGTTCGTCAATACCTGGCCAGATATCACGAAAATACAAAGCAGACCGTACGAGAAATGGACTGTTTTACAGCTCCGAACTTTGTTTTGTAAAACGGCTGCTGGTACGTGCTATACCAGAATGTTAAATGTCCGTTAAAAAGGGTCATCTAAGGTAATTAACTTTTCGTTAGTTTGCCTTCGTACAATTTATTGCACGGTCAGGGCCAAACGGGACAATGGGCAATCCAGGTTAATTCGAGTCTCGCTGTAGGTACAGGTATCGGCTGTTGTAGGATTGATTGTTTAGAAAAAAACCCTGGTGACGTTCAAAAATGGCAATTAGACTCGAGGAAGTCGTTCAAACAATATGCACACTTTTGTTAAAATATCTAGCTATGGGACGGGGAAAGGCAGAGTGTTTTTTGGAAACAAAGCTATGTTTGACCCGTGAGCAGTTTCGTGAGAGCCGTCGGACAGTAACCATCGAAATGTCTCTGCAAATGTCTAACACATAATTTTATAATATTTTGTTTACTTACATGGAATGCAAAAGTAACGCGAGGTACTCGAACAGTTTCATGAAGATGGAACGTTAAGCATACGAGACGTCGCCCGCCGTTTAGGGTAAGTAATGTTAATAATATTCAAACGATAATATTAAAGTATCCTTCTTCATTTATTAATACATTTCTGTATTTTATTTCAGTACGTATCGCTCCGCGATACATCGAATTCTTCAAGAGAACCAGATGCACTCGTATAAGTTTATACGAGCGCATAATTTAAATTCTGAGGACTTTTCATAGCGCCTGCAATTTTCAAAACGGATCTTGGAGGATTATTATTAATCATAGGAGCAGTCCAGGATAACGTTAAAATAATCGGCCCCTTTCGGACACCCTCGGAGGTATCGAAAGGGACAATTCTTTTTACCTGAGATTTTTCAGAAAGTGAAAGTGAAAACAAAAGTGTTTTGAAGTGCAGACAGTGCAGTGACCTGTGAGTGCCACCAGCTGTGTTATACGGTGCCAATGTCTGCGACAGGTCAACATCGGCAGGTTGATCCAGTGGCAATTACCCCATCACTTTCACTGTCGGATTATTAACAAACAGGATTATTTTCAAAGAATGGGTGAGTCTTATTTTAATAAATTTCCTATAAAATAGTAGAGACGTTATTACATTTGTTAGATCTCACATTGAAACTCTTTTTTTTACAAACGGAATAAGTATTTCTTATTAAAATACGTAAATTCGTTGGCGAATATTGCTGTCGGAGATAAAACAACAAAATTTCAATATTTAATGTCACATTCCTTGTCGATAACGAATTGCAGTATTCAATAAATTCCATTTGCGTACTTTATGTCAATTACACATAACTAATTTCGATCCTCCTTCATGAGGGATGAATAAATGAACATTAATTTTAATTATTCTGTTCGTTATTAAACTGAGTTTCGATGTAAAGACTTCTTAGTAGACGTTAAGAGAGTTCCGAGGAAAACTCAGTTGATCGCGCTCGAGCCCCGGCGACCGGCTCGAAGCTTTCGCTCTCGCTTCTCGGCGCGCCAAATCCCGACGCTCTGATTGGTCCGTGTTTTTCGTTAATAACTCAAAAACGACGCTTCAAATCCAATTTTTGCAAAGGGAAATCTTGCTTAGAATTGCGTCAGCTACCCCACATTTCCGGGTCCTACACGAGTTGTGAGACACCCTGTATATGTCGGTCAATATGTAGGTATTTCTACTGAACTCCCCGGTCTGACCAAACACTGACCTCATCTACTTGCTGCGCTAGATGGTTCCTAACAAACTTCACTTTTTATACAAAAATCAGCTGAAACCTTTACTATTTCTGTTTCTAAACAGTCACACGATGACTCTCTCGAACATTCAACAAATTTTGTTTATGAAATCACTATTACATACATGAAATCCATCAAGTACAGTCTCTACACTCTACAGTCTACAAACACACATTTAAACCGGTCAAATGATCATTCCACAAGTTTCTTATTATAAAATACACATTTTATTAAAATACATTCTTTCAAATCAATATTGATTTTCATCAAGATAAAGAATAAATATGTGTACTAATTTATGTTTCATCATTTGTTGATTTATTTTTTAATTTCAAGTTAAGTACATATTATATGCTGGTAGGTTTAATATTAATCAACGTACTCTTTGCAAACTTACTCCAACATATGAAACCGATTAAATATTTCAAACCAAGTCTCTAATTAAAAGCTGTAATAATGAAATATTTGAGAAGCAATCAGATATCAATTGGTTCATCAAAAAGAGAACGCAAGAAGCGACGAAATTAAAAGCAAGGAATATAGCGATAAGTTTGACAGGTGTTAATTACGAATGGAAAAAGAGAAAACGTGGTTGACGAGATTCGAGAACAATGACGATACATCCAGGTTCCAGGCATGTTTAACGAGCAGAGATATCGAGTTTGTCGGTTCGATTTCGCGAATGCTATGGTCGCAAAGTTTCGCCGTGCGACTGCGTGGCCAATTGCCTGGAAAATGAGAAACGTCGACTCACGCTAATTAGGGTCTCGACCTTCGACCCTCCCGCTGCTATACATGATAATTATTGCGAGAAATCCTCTTTGATAGCGGCCCAATGCGAGAACCTATGCAACGAGGCAGTTCCATTAATAAAGGCTCACAGTTTACCGCATTATTTACGATTGTAATCGCTGCAGCGAGCCTGCAATCGATACCTCTTTTATTTCATACCGGCATTTACGCGTAAATAAAAATGTTGTAAAATTCGGGAAAATGTAATCGTGTCGGGGATGTTTAATTAGTCTTTGGAGAATATAAAGATGTGAATTTTGTTAAAATCTCTATAGAAGTTTATGATAACACGAGGCTACAAAGAAAGAATTGATATATTCACTTATTATTAATTAAACCTATAAATACTTTACTTAAACAATAAAAAGAAATTTAACAGTAAAAGAATTCTATATTTTTATTTTACAACCGCAACGCAACTAAAAATCATATATTTCTGTTTTTATATTAACGAAAAACGTCCGTATGTTTACCTAGTTGACAAACAAGAGAGAGAGGCGTCGGCGTCGTTCCCTCTTCTCGCTTATATTCACAATGTCCTCTTAGGCGCTCTTATTGTTAGTGCGCTCTTTTCGAAATGTGTGAGTTGCGCAACGATTGTATTCAACAGATTTTTGGAATTTTAGAGTTGGAGTTTGAGAGATTTGGAATTTGAGGGTTTGGGAATTTGAGAGTGTGGGAATTTGAGAGTATGGGAATTTGAGAGGGTGGGATTTTGAGAGGGTGGGAATTTGAGAGATTGGGAATTTGAGAGAGTGGGAATTTGAGAGTGTGGGAATTTTAGAGAGTGTGAATTTGAGAGATTGGGAATTTGAGAGGGTGGGGATTTGAGAGATTGGGAATTTGAGAGTGTGGGAATTTGAGCGGGTGAGAATTTGCGAGATTGGGAATTTGAGAGGGTGGGAATTTGAGAGTGTGGGAAATTGAGAGGGTGGGAATTTGAGAGGGTGGGAATTTGAGAGTGTGGGAATTTGAGAGTGTGGGAATTTGAGAGGGTGGAAATTTGAGAGGGTGGAAATTTGAGAGATTTGGAAATTTGAG
This sequence comes from Megachile leachella, assembly GCA_963576845.1. NCBI lineage: Eukaryota > Metazoa > Arthropoda > Insecta > Hymenoptera > Megachilidae > Megachile > Megachile leachella. The sequence continues at coordinate 15,747,085 of OY756251.1, forward strand.
AGTTTGGAAATTTGAGAGTGTGGGAATTTGAGAGGGTGAGAATTTGCGAGATTGGGAATTTGAGAGGGTGGGAATTTGAGAGTGTGGGAATTTGAGAGGGTGGAAATTTGAGAGGGTGGGAATTTGAGAGTGTGGGAATTTGAGAGTGTGGGAATTTGAGAGGGTGGGAATTTGAGAGGGTGGAAATTTGAGAGATTTGGAAATTTGAGAGTTTGGAAATTTGAGAGATTTGGAATTTGGGAGTATGGAAATTTGAGAGTTTGGAAATTTGAGAGATTTGGAATTTGGGAGATTTGGAATTTGAGAGTTTTGGAATTTGAGAGTTTCAAAATTTGAGAATTCAGAACTAGAAATAATTCCCCTCCGCTCAGTCCCCACCTCTAAAGCCACCGCACCGGGGAATTACCGAACCCTACCCACCCCACACTTCCACTTCACAATCCTACACAACCACTCCAACAAAAGCACCTACACATAATTTTCCCCGAAAAAAATTATTAACTCTCCCCACACAAAATCCCTTTCCCTGAAATTCATATTCGTACCTACAATTAACGTCTGTTCCATCACACGCATCATTCCCGCGATAAGATTGATCCAATTATAAAACGTGCTTCGTTAAAACTTATCAGACATTTGTGCATTGATTGGACACCAGACACTATGTAATTAATAATTAACGCACCGAAAAAACGAGTTTCAGAGAAAAAATCTCGTGCACAGTTTCGTTCTCCCTTTTTTTTTTTTTTTGGTTCGAACTTGTCGATTATTTTCACGTAGGATCAGGGGATTTTCAAACAGCTTGTACAAAAGCTTGCGTAGGTATAACCGACAAAATATTCTTGTACAGCAGTCATTTTTTTGTTCTATTTTTTAGGAAGTTGTGAGTTAAAGCCAGCCAGACGATAGGTCATTAAAATGCAAAGCGAGGATCAAAGGATGGGATTGGATCCACTGTGCGGCTGGCTGGCTGTTTCAAACTTTTCTGTACACGCGAAATCGAAATCGAACGTGCAAAGGTGACGTTATCTATCGTTATTTTTTTAATTTGTTTCGTGTTTGGATCGGATGAACGAGTTTATTACGTGTGCATTGTTTTTGAAGCTGCCTGTGCTCGGCGGTGCATTATGCAAGCAGTCGGTACGAAACGACGATAAAACAAAGCGCCTTATGAAGGCTGTTAAAAACGAGGTTTAAGACCTTATGGAGTAACTCTGTTCGAGCACTAAGAAATGTTCAGCCATTTTGTTACTAACGATTGTATGCTAACAGGTCGCCGGTCATTAAATGTGTATGCACCGAGCGATTATAGTCATCTGCCTCTGATCGCTCACTTTGTACGAAAAAGCGTTGCGAAGCGAAGCACCTTAATATACCGAAACAAGTTTTATACAGCGAATTTCTAATGAAATATTGCAAGGAATTTATTTCCATATGTAAACGCTTGTCGATTCGACATTGTCGTACGAAAGTTAATCGACGCAGCTTTAAAAATGAATGCTTTCTATCTGGGTCAAACCTGGGTCAGGATTAAATGAAAAACACGTTCTGTTTTGATGCAAAGTGTTATTTTCTGTTCGAAAAACTGTTCGTTGGAAAAACTGGTCGTACGGTAACTTTCCTGTTTTACATTCGAAGTGTTAGAGAAGCGAGCTTCAAACGTAAAAGGTCCGGCAATATTTTGTAACGGACAAATGTCACAAAATGGTTACGCCGGGGTTTAATGTTCGATAGAAATAACAGTTTGGATTCTGTGATATTTTTGGTTGAAAGCGTTTGTTATTACAAACTTTGATTTGAAGCATGTTGATGTACCTATCTGTACATCTATAAAATATTAATTTTATATTAGTTTTTTTAATGGAGCTTTTGTATAGGCACTTTTAGTGGACTTCAAGCTTTAAGTTGATATATTATATGTACAATTATGTGATACTTTTATGTCATGAAATTGTATGTGAAACTTTCAGTGTTTTGAGATCAGTCATTGTTACCTGAGTTTGATGATCTACCATTTTATATTAAAGATACAAATTAAATGTTTGTTCATATGTCTTTAACTATAATTTAACATATGTACAACTTCATATATGTACAATAACATATGTACAATATTTTCATATCATGAAATTGTATTAAATAAATAAATGACTCTTTGTCATCGTTGAGTCAGCCATTTTGTATTAAGATCATCAGCCATTTTACTTCAAGATCAGCAACCATACTTACACCTTTAAACAGGTACATAAAACTCATTCGTCACCCAAAATTAATAACTGCATTAAACGAATCAAAACCATTTCAAAATCTCATAAATTCCTTTACCGCTTATACGTATAAAAATGGCGGAAGTACCGAATAAATCCCCGCGGAGCAGTTGTAATTACTTGACGCGTGTTTAGCTTTTCTCTTGTCACGAAAGAAGCATCGACGACACGGTTGCTCTGCAATACTAGTAGACGAAAGAGTGGGGGTTTGAAAATCGCCAGAGGGAATTTTCGTTCGGCTTGCAAAAGCGACGACATCCTTTTTCCACGTGGTGGTCCCTCGAATATTCCCTGGGGAGGGTTATACAGAAAACGGTGCACACACACGCTCGCGTAAGTACACACATAGGAACACACCGCACCGGTTCGAAGGGAATAGACACAGCGGGATGGAGTGACAGGAAGTGGAAGGATATTAGCCTGGATGTCACTCGACGTAATAGGAAGAGGTGAGCAGCCCTCTTTCCCTCCGGGTCCCAACCGGCTACCCCCTTTCTCTATACGTCCCCAGGGTGCGAGACACCCTCCAACAGGAAACAGGTCTCTCCAGTAACGACAGCTCCTACGTTGCTTCTACGCTTTCACCGATGGATTTTCGACCCGATATCGATAGCTTCTTCATCCCCGTCAGACTTCATTTCGTTTTCTAATGGGACAAATAACCTGTGTACTCACCTTGTCGTCTGTGAATAATGTACTTAAGGAATAAGTTACTGGTGCATTGCGGATGTTTCTAGTCTTTGGGTACAAGTTTGTGATATAGAGTTTGTCAGTGGGTACTCTGTAGGGATATGGTATCATAGAGGGACTTATTTTGGGACGCTGAGAGATGTTCTTTCAATTTTAAATTGAAATGCTTGTAAATTTCTTGAATTTTCAAGTTTCTGAATTTTCAAATCCTAAAATTCTCAAGTGGTCAGATTCCCAAATTCTATCTGCTTCCATAAGAATGGAATTCTAGCGTCTATAAATTCGCAAGTCCTCAAATTGCTGAGACCCCAAATTCGCAAGCTTTCAAACTCTCACGTCCCCAATTTCTCACATTTCCAAATTCTCACGTCCCCAATTTCTCACATCCCTAAATCCTCACGTCTCCAGATCCACACGTCCCCAATTTCTCACACCCCTAAATCCTCACGTCCCCAAATCCTCGCGTCTCCAGATCCTCACGCCACCAGATCCACACGTCCCTAATTTCTCACATCCCTAGATCCTCACATCTCCAAATCCACACGTCCCCAATTTCTCACATCTCCAGATCCTCACGTTCCCATATCCTCACGTCCTCAAATTCCTACGTCCCCAAATTCTCAAATCCCCAAATTCTCAAATCCCGAAATTCTAAAATGTCCATTCTCACATCTCCAAATTCTTCAACCCCGAATTTTCAAAACTCCCATTCCCCAATTCTCGAATCTCCAAAGTTAAATTTCCAAATCCGCGCCAAATCACACGAACTCAGCGCTTCAAATTGAAACCGAATTCAATCACGTCGTAGCAGCATCGAATTTAATTGCATCGAGTCAAATCACGTCGAATTCAATTACATAGAGTCAAGCCGCTTTAAATTGTACCTCATGGAACCTCGATCGAATTGAATCGTATCAGAGCTTACGAAAATAATCCGCCAATAATTCGCGTTTAACCGCGTTTAAGATCGTTTTATATAGCCGACACCATTAAAAAATTCCGAATAACCGTTTAAAAAAAAAATATATATCGAACCGTATTAACGACGATTCGCGTTTCCGCCTTTTCAATTACTTTGCCAGACTGGTATCGACAAAACAAGCTTCCACGTTCGAATGTAAAATACGCTTCTGGCCCGGTGAAACTCGCGAAACAGAGATAACGTAAAAATACCTTGGCAAATGCCGGATCAATATCCGGATTTTCGTGCTAAAACTTTTTGCACGATCAGAGTTTGCAGCGCACGTCGAAAAATTGCCAGAACTGAAAAAAAGTCTTCGGAAAATTTGATGGTGATCCTGTTAATCCGACTACGCGCTAATTTACTACCGAATCAATAACGTTGATTACACGTTTCACTCGACATATTCCATTCTTCCGTTAAACAATTCTCTTCACAATTTTTTTACTAATTTTTTAACGAGTACTCTTCATTACTAATCATTTATTAAAAATCATATTACAATGGGAAACTTTTATAGGATTTATGAAATGGTTATTACTGTATTTGTATGTGTATTATTTTTTAATGTAGCTGCGTGCTGAAATTATTTTATGAGATTTAAAATGCAAAAATTTTGAAGGAGGTACAAATTATATTTAGACATGTTTTTTTTAATAGTTTTTTCACATTCGTTGCTGGCTGTGATAATATTATGTGTTGTAATGTAACTATACATGTATGATGTATGCATATGTGAACCTTATTTTTTGTAAAAGAAAATGTTGTTTAGAGTTACGTCCTTTATCAACATTTTTGAGACCTGCACCAGTTGTGAGACACTCTGTATATGACATATGATACATGCATGTTACACATATGTATAACATATGATGTTGTTACATATTTTTGTTATGTAGTATTTATATATTGTATTTAAAATATATATGTATAATATAATACACATCATTTAATATAATAATGTACGACATCTTTGAATTATATAATATGATAAGTATGTGTACATGTTACATGTGTGTACATGATACATGTGTGTACATGATGATAACTATTATTGGATAATTTGAGAAGCTACTTCAAGAACCACATACACTAAAACAATTATGTAATAAAATTTGTTATGACAATAAAATTGAATATGATAAAATTGTTGAAATGTAAGAATAAGTAAATAGCTAGGGTAAATTACAGACGTAACATATTGCGCACATAATGTAACACAACGGCAATTAACAGCCGCGCGATATGCAGTGATAACTGGAACGATATTGACGTAACCAGCAGCCAATTACTAAACGCAACATCACTGATCCACTAATATATCCGTGGAATCTCATTTGGACGTACGTACACGTCGACCAAGCGGAACGAGCGTATTTCCAGTTATGGTCGTTTCAGCGTTAATTCGCGAAACGACGATGGCTTCTCTGATTTCGCTCGCAGGTACTCGCTCGAGCCCTCGCGAATATTCTCCGGCGCTCGCTTCCTGCCGGCTGCCGGAACTTTGAACGTGTCCCGGGCCGAAAACTTGCCGCTAACGAGATAATAATTTTGACACCCACGGAACAGGAGATAGACGAAGTTACGCGCGTTTGTACACCGGTGAAAATTTCCCTGTAAACTCTTGCCGCTACGGCGCGGAGCGCTTGTAAAAAAGTTACCACGCAGAAACGCGTTAATTAGCGGCAGAAGCCGCGCCCGGAAAATCCAAGGCGGATAATTATCCTGGCGGTTGGAATTGTCAACGATCGATGCCGCGATACGGGCTGTCTCTAATTTAATCCTTTGAGCGTCAACTTACTCTGTTAGTCTCGTTTTATTAAGCTTCTCCGTATCAAACTCTCTCCTTGATTTCATGGCCGTAAACCGTACAATGCTACTTATATGTCAATCCACAGGCTTTTGCCAAAATTACTGTGTAAATTCTCCTTTAATTTTTTTTATATTAAAACCCTTTATGTTACGATTAAGTGCAAAAATATAATTATGAGTGACATAAACTTGTGACATAAAGTTATTTTATAATGGCACTTGCTATTTTGAACTTGTAGTTTTATGAACAAACGTACGTAAACATTTTATCGATATTTTCAATATAAAGTAGCTGACTGAAAATCGTAGTATAGGATGATCATTTTTGGGACATGAAAAGTCCATCAAGATTTGATGACATAAAGTGTTACAAAGTAGCCCGTATGCTGTATGATTTTAAAGTTTAAGGTACTATAAAAGTAGCTGTATACACGTTTCGTCCATATCGTCAATAAAGAATGACCCTTGAGTACAGAATCAATTTTGAAACAGTGTCACATAGCTTCACATGAAAGCACCTAATATAAATTTCAATCTTGAAAACATTTTACCATTATTTATAATACAAATTCCTTAAACAGAACAGAACAGAATTGACTAAACTTTCAATTCGTTAAAAATTCCCCACTGTAGTATATTGAATATTATAAAACAACCTAATAAAATTAAACTAGCACCCACTTTCCCAAATAGGTATTTCAGTCTGCTCTAAACCACATTTCACATAGGAAGTACGTGGTTTCATGTATTTTGAACCACCCTGTACAATCGACCACAGCTCATTGACTTTCGTTGATGGTACATACATGTACGTCTACGCCATAGAATCTATGGCCATGAAAGGGTCAAAGGAACGATCTCTGAAACCTCTTTCAAGCATGAAGCAAAAGCAACAGATACACACCCCCGAACGATATTCACATTTTGCGGAGTTAGTCGAGCGGACAAATGAACGACGAGATACGTACGTGGCACGTTATAGTAATTTGTCGCGGATTTTGCAACGAAACGAGGGAGCTTGCGCACAGATGATATTCTCGCCTGGTGGTTCTCCCTGTACGCTGAAACAGCCGACAGCTTTGTTCGCGTTTTTTATTTTTCGAAATCCTTGCACCGATGACAGCGTACAGAGCGAGCAGACGGTGGTGATAAATGATTTCCAGACTCGACGAGGGAGATGCTTCTTTTGAATACGATGTGACGACTCGGTAAATTGGACGAGTGATTCGGATACTGATGCTTTTCAATTACGCAAATTTACCTTTTTTACATTTATCAATTTTAGTCTTGGAATTTATATTAACTCTAATCGGTTATAATATAATAAAACTTTATATTAGGGATTCACAATGTTTCAAATTAGCTGACTGCCTTTTGAAATTTCTTAATTGTTTCATTTGAAGGTTCGTACATTTTTGTGTACTCTTTATAAATTTTTAAATTGCCAGTCTTCAAATATACAAATATACAGAACCTCAAGTTCAGTGAGATTTGTAGAACCTAAGTCTTCTAATCAAATTACTAAATGACTAAATTTATAAAATTTATCAGTTGTCCACTAAAAGAGCGTCTCTTTCTCTCACAACGCCATTTACCCCACAAAACCTAGAACTCACAACAGAAGACGTAATAACGTTCTCGGAATAATCGGCAAATAAAAAGCACCCCATTTCCTGTCGCTAGAGCGCAAAGGTTCGACAAATTCGCCGATGTAGCAAGTCGAGTTACAGAAGCGTTCAAAGTTGGCTCGTAATAATCGATCTCGTTAAAGTTGAACACCGAACAGAAACGGTGTGTCGTTCCGTTTCGAATTTTCGATCTTTTTCGCCAAGTTTCCAGCGTGGCCGCGACACGAGACGGAGGGAGAGAAAAAAAAAGAGGGAAGAAAATTCTTCCGGCAATCAGAGTTCGAAAGTGCATTCCAACGAAACGTTATACCCCCTTCCTGACCCCTTGTTGGTTCGAGTTTGATCGAACGCCTATTTCCACGTTTCTGGGCCATTCGAGGCGAACAAAGTAGGGGAAGCGAATGAAAGGTAAGGAGATCACGCTCGCGTGTCGGACCAAGTTTTTCCGCCGAACAAACTGCGAGGAAAAGAAAAGTCCAAGAGGATTATCGGCATCGAGTTTCGGCATTCGGTCTTTCATTGCCGTTTAGAGTTCTTTTCGCTTTGACCCGAACCCTCCAAGAAGTGGCAATCGTTTCGTGTTGTCGCATTGCTGTTCCCTGCTAAACTTTCATCCTGGAGAATCTTTCCATCGTCCAGAACTATTGTCCGACAACTATTGTAATTCCAGTTTGTTCTTCCGCTCGCGTAATGGTTAAACACGACGCAAACACGTCCGGAAAATATGACACCTAGGTTGACACGGTTAAAAATAACTGCATAAACGTTTCATCGCGTTTCTTCCTACCAAATGAGTAATCGCGATGTAAATCATTGTATACTCGTGTCAAGCTGCAGATTTACTGCCTGATGTGTTTGACATACATTTATGACCCAATGTATTAAGTAATGTACCAACATATTTGCATGGCATACTTTGTCAAGCAAATCCTGATACATTCTACATTTGATGTGTATGGAAACAGGTCGACACTATCAACATGTTAATTCTGTGATAATAAATCACGTACTACAATATATCACTTATTTTTACGTGCTGAAGTCTTTTCATTAAAATCTCACAAACATTCTCTTCATACAAATATAAATAAATATGACGATCGTCAGTTAAGAGAATAAATTTCTTTTTATTCCCGTTACGTCATAAGAAGGTAACAAAATAGTCTTTTCATTAAAATCTCACAAACATTCTCTTCATAAAATATAAATAAATATGACGATCGTCAGTTAAGAGAATAAGTCTTTTTATTCCCGTGACGTCATAACAAGGTAAAATAGCGCTGTCGTAATAATATAATATTGTAGTTTGAACATTTCCGAGCCACGTAGTTCTTCTCTGATACCCGAGAGACGTGTCACAAACTTTTAGTCGCCCGCCATGTACTCAACATGGCTTCCGGTAAAATTTACAGGAACGAATTTGGACAAATCGAGTCGACGTCTCGTACCTTTACCGAATCGACAGAGAACGGGTTTGCTCGAACAACTTCCAGATGTCTGCTGCCATTAGCGTAGCTTCCATCGAGCAGGAAATTGTCACGAGGAAGCGTTTCGCCACGGTCCCTTGAGTGGCCGAAACCGATTTTCACGGTTCGCCAAGCAATCGGCTAACGATTCGCGACCTATCCAAGCTAATTCGAGTGGATGCTCCAACAGCTGTCCACCTATTTATACGTAGAATTACTATACGAGTCCATAGCTTCTACAATAGGCGTAGAATTCTAAGGCGTGACAATTGTTCATCAGTTTGTGGAATTAAAACCAACACTTTAGGACTTAGAAGTTTACTTGACAAACGATAAGCACCGCAGGCACTGACTACAGAAATCTGACGAAGAGTTTTTCGTTACAAATATATATAAGAGTAATAGTGAGTAATCGGTGGTCAACGGATGATCAAAGTACAAGGGACAGGATGAGTTACAGAGCACAAGAAGCTAGATGAGCTGGAACTATAACTAAGATGTGTTTACATTAGGATAATTTGTTGGTGACGAGTCATAATGTAAGATTTATATGGTGCTGAAATTGTACTAAATAGGATAGGTGGTAGGAGAACCTCTGGTAGGACAATAATACATAAACATGAAGAATGTGAGCGAGGACAGTCGAACAGTCGAACTTAGCAAATTTAGGAGAAGTGAGCGTGCGAACGAAAGAAAGTAATAAAGTCGGCGAGCGTGTATATTTACCTATTGTAATACTTAAATAAAAAACTGTGAGAAATTCTTTTATTTTTGCATAAACCTTACAACAATTCTAAGGAATACAATTAATTTACAGTGCGCGAAATTACTACGCATGGAGTTTGAACGCGTAAAATTATTATGCATGGAGTTCGAATGCGATATTCTAATGCATAAGGTTACAGCGCGTGCAATTACGCGTCGAATTACAACGTGTGAAATTACAACACGAGGAATTGTAATTCATGAAGTTACAGAGCATGAAATTCTGACGCGTGGCAATATAACGTATGAGACCCTAACGCGTGGTAATGCAAAGTGTAGAATTATGGCGCTTAGACTTATGATAACTCGAATTACAATGTGTGATGGTTTAACGCGTGAAATTCTATCGCTTGACGGTACAACACGTGGAAGTGCAGTTCGTAGAATTGCAGCGCGTTAATTGCTAACGTGTAGAATTTCAGCGTATGAGATTCTAACACGTGGAATTGAAGAGCATGAAATTACAACGGGTATAATTATAGCACGTGGACTTGTAACTCATAGAGTACCAGGGTGTGAAATTCTAACGCGTGAAAGTAAAGTGTGTGAAATTACAACGAGTAGAATTATAGTGCATGGAACTTCAATGTGTAGACTTGTAACTCATGAAGTTCCAACGTGTGAAATTCTAACGCACGGAATTAAAGTGCACAAAATTGCAACGAGTGGAATTATAGCACGTGGAATTATAACGCGTAGACCTGTATCTTATGGAGTTCCAACGCATGAAATTCTAACACGTGGAATTAAAGTGCGTGAAATTACAACGCGTGGAATTATAGCGCATGGAACTTCAATGCGTAGACTTGTAACTCATGGAGTTTCAACGCGCGAAATTCTAACACGTGGAATTAAAGTGTGTGAAATTACAACGAGTAAAATTATAGTGCATGGAACTTCAATGTGTAGACTTGTAACTCATGAAGTTCCAACGTGTGAAATTCTAACGCATCGAATTAAACTGCATAAAATTGCAACGAGTGGGATTATAGCACGTGGAATTATAACGCGTAGACCTGTATCTTATGGAGTTCCAACGCATGAAATTCTAACACGTAGAATTAAAGTGCGTGGAATTACAACGCGTGGAATTATAGCGCATGGAACTTCAATGCGTAGACTTGTAACTCATGGAGTTTCAACGCGCGAAATTCTAACACGTGGAATTAAAGTGCGTGAAATTGCAACGCGTGGAATTATAGCGCGTAGACTTTTAACTCATGGAGTTGCAGCGCGTGAAACTCTAACGCATGGAATTAAAATGCGTGAAATTACAACGCATGGAGTTCCAGCGCGTGATATTACAGCACGTAGATTAGTAACTCATGGAGTTCCAGCGCGTGAAATTCTGACGCATGGAACTAAAGTGCGTGAAATTACAACGCGTGGAATTACAATGCGTAGACTTGTAACTCATGAAATTCCAGCGCGTGAAACTCTAACGCATGGAATTTAAATGCGTGAAATTACTACGCGTGGAATTACAACGCGTAGATTAGTAACTCATGGAGTTCCAACGCGTGAAATTCTGACGCATGGAACTAAAGTGCGTGAAATTACAACGCGTGGAATTATAGCGCGTGGAATTACAATGCGTAGACTTGTAACTCATGAAATTCCAGCGCGTGAAACTTTAACGCACGGAATTAAAATGCGTGAAATTACAACGCGTGGAATTACAACGCGTAGACCTGTAACTCATGGAGTTGCATCGCGCGAAATTCCGACGCATGAAGTTATAACGCGTGAAATTGTAACGCGTGATGATACGTGGAAGCAAACTGAAGGTGATATAACATATATATGCGCAGCCAATTTATTTTTCCGCGCGCGTTATATGGCAGTGAAAAAGGCAGCTAAAGCCACATCAAAGCAAAACTGGTCGAAAATGAAATTGGTAAGAATCGATATGAAAGGTGTCGAGCGGCGTTCGATATTTGATCGATAATCAAAGGAGTCCACGTGCGTAAAGCCGACGATTGAACGTTGGATGGTTAACTGTGCACATCGAGGCGCGTATATATACGCACGCGTGCACCTGCGATACGTGCGTGCTCGCGCGAGTGTGCAACGGATCGTCCGTGTTTATCCACGTGCTGGTGCGCACACGATATTTGCCATAGGAAACCACACAATGGCCCGTCACACCGCAACTCGACCATGGCAGACGTGCCGTACCTACGGCAATGCGGAATACACTCACACATGTGCACACACACGTTTCGAGCTACAGCTGGATTCGAGTGCCGATACCGGGCTGACACACAAAGCTCTTCTTCCCTTTCATCCTCGACTCGCTCTCGGCCCGGGAACAAAGAAGTTAACCAGGAACATGTCTCTGCTTCTCGACTCTTTTGTACGCCGGCCACGTGTTATTCCGCTGAACGATTACCGCTTTGATTCGCCGGTGACGGGGCTTTCGAAAACGATTGCGGGTGTCGAGTGATCCCGTGAATCGATGCCCGGAACTTCGAGAGGTGTTTCCAGGTGTTCCGGGACCGTCGGACGTGTACTACCTTCCAAATCATTCTGTCCGCTTTTGTTTCTCGGGTGTTGTCGCTGATCAGGGATAGATACGTGTATGGAAATCCATTTTGGAACACGGACATTGTATACGGTATTACTAATATTTCCATGGCTTTTCTCTGAATGGTGTTTGATTTCTATGAGTTTTCAGTTTGAACTTTGTACAAATCTCGGTATTGAGTTACGTAGCGCAGGTTTGTAGCAAAATTCGGTAGTTGTGGTGGTAGAATATCTGCCTGTGAACCCGATGGTAGCAGGATCAAATCCAACTATTATGTACAAAATTCTTTTTTCTTTTTTTTTATGAATTGTTATCATGGAAATATACCTGTTAAAAATATCTGTACATCTTACACAAATCTTACACTTGAAATTTCATTTCTAATAATTATTAGAACCACAATATTATGTTATACATGTTATGTAGTTTTTGTTATGAAACGCTAAAGTAGGCAAGTCATTTTTTAGTAACACAACAACATTTTGTAGTAAGTAGCCTATCATTAAAAAAGTCCATCATTTCCACATAAAATTATCAATTTATGTAAATGGCTCTAATTTCATCTAACGCACATGGATCTACTGAGTGCCCTTAACCCCGTTCAAGGCCATTAACCCGGACTCAATTACTAGTATTAAACGATTGTTTAACAATCATCGGACAATCTGCCTGTGCAAGCTTTCCATGGAAGCGGATGCAATCGATGCTGGCCAAGCCGTGGCAGCTTTAAACGCCGATACACGGCATAAAAGCCATCAAGCTTCGCTCTGTACACACCCGTCGAGATCAGAAAATTAATTTACATCCTATCCTGTACCGGTGCGTCTAGTACAGGTTTCGTGGTAATTTTACGGAACTTCGAGGTTTAGATCCAAACCGTGATGACGCTGGAGCTCTAATGAGATCTCTTCGAGTCGTAATTACTTCCCAAAAGAGAGAATTATGCTAACCTGAGAACTACCGAAAAATAAGACCTTTCGAATCCAAACTTTTGCACTGATTTAATGATTACACTTTTCGTGTCTCTGCTATTATATTTCAGAGATGAGGGTGGGTGAGATTCAGAGTTGTGTGACTGTAGATGAAATTCAAGATTATGTAGATGAGATTTAAGTTGATGGACGAGGTTTAAGTGGATGGGTAAGGTTTATGAAGTATGAAAGAGTGTTTGAGAGTGACATCGATAGACAAGCATTGTATATGAAATGGAATTGTTGTGTACTGATATATGAACTGAGAGTTTTGTTCAAATTAAATACATCATCAGCTAAAGTGTTAGCTCAACGTGTATGAACTATATCATCGACTAAAAACTAAAGTGTTAGCTCAACATGTATGAACTATATCATCGACTAAAAACTAAAGTGTTAGCCCAACATATATGAACTATATCATCGACTAAAAACTAAAGTGTTAGCTCAACATATATGAACTATATCATCGACTAAAAACTAAAGTGTTATCCCAACATATATGAACTACATCATCAACTAAAAACTAAAGTGTTAACTCAACATATACGAACTATATCATCGACTAAAAACTAAAGTGTTAGCTCAACATATATGACCTACATCATCAACTAAAAACTAAAGTGTTAGCTCAACATATATGAACTATATCATCGACTAAAAACTAAAGTGTTAGCCCAACATATATGAACTACATCATCAACTAAAAACTAAAGTGTTACCTCAACATAAACTGTATCATGAACTATTTCAAGAATACTATATCTAATACAAGAGTACATTTTACAACGAACAAAAATAAATTTAAAAATTCAGTGTTTCAAGCTGCCCTAGACTTCCTCTATGATTAACCTTTTCAGCGACTCACATATCATTTATCAATGAGAAAATTAATTGGAAGATCAATGAGGAGACGGTGCAGCGTTCCGTGACGGAAGAGGAACCGAATCGATTGATCTCTTGTCTTTGAGCACAAGGGACACTATTTGCTTCGCAGTGTATACGTAGTTAGCCGTGGTCCACATTGGGTCAATGCATCGAATCGCGCTATCGAATTTCGTGCAGCAACTATCTTGCTTCCCGTACGTATATTACCGGCCCTGGTTGAACGTAACGTCATAAACTAAGGGCTGCGGATAGGTATTTGCGGGCAACAGTTCCATTTCCTAACGCGAGCGAAAACGGGACAGTAGTTGCACCCCCCTCGAAACTTTGGATTTATGCGCGGCATTGCACAACAATATCCGTGGCCGAAAAGTATCCCGTCGAGATACTTTGTCTACCAACGCTTCGACGAAACCGTACCATCGTTTCCTGTTAACGCTGTTTCCGTTTAATTCTGCCTCGATGGACCCTGCGAGTTTTCATATACTCTGATTTGCACGGTGCTTTGATGAAGCTAACGCGGGGAATTAGGTTGCTTTGGGACTAGTCGGAATTTTAGGGTTTCGCTGTTTAGAAGGGTGGGTACTTGCGATTTGGGGGTTGGGTACTTGGGAAGTTTTTAGTTGGGGTCTTAGGAGGTGTGGAAGGTTGGTGGGAAGGTAGTGGAAAGTTAGAAGGCCTTGGTTAGAAGATGGAAAGCAATTTTGGAATTTGGGTGTTTAGAGTGGTGGGTACTTGGGATTTGGGGGTTGGATACTTTGGCAATTTTTATAGTTGGGGTCTTAGGAGGTATGGAAGGTTGATAGGTGGAAGTTGGAAGGTTTTGCTTGGAAGATGGACCGCAATTTTGGGATTTGGATGTTTAGAGGGGTTTGGTACTTGGGATTTGGGGTTTGAGTACTTTGGCAATTTTTATAGTTGGGGTCTCAGGAGGTATGGAAGGTTGGTAGTTGCAAGTTTGAAGGTTTTGCTTTGAAGGTGGAAGGCAATTTTGGAATTTGTCTGTTAAGAAGGATTTGGGTACTTAAGATTTGGTGTTTGAGTACTTTGACAATTTTTTTACTTGAGACCTTAAGAGGTCTGGAAGGTTGGTAGTTACAAGTTGGAAGGTTTTGCTTTGAAGATAGAAGACAATTTTGGTATTTGGCTGTTTAGATTAGTTTGAATTCTTGAAATTTAGGGTTTAGATACTTTAACAATTTTTGTATTTAGGGCCTTGAGAAGTCTGGAAGGTTAGTAGTTACAAGTTGGATAGTTTTGTTTGGAAGGTGGGAGCCAATTTTAGGATTTTGCTGTTTACAACTTTGGGTACTTTGGTAATTGTTCTACTTAAGCTATTCAAAGATTGATTGTTGAATTCTGGAAGGTTAGTAGTTGGAACTTGAAAAGTTTTGTTTTTAATTTTTGTACATAGCATGTCTAGATTTTAGAAGTTTAAGATCCTAAAACATTGTGTACCATGTTCGAAATTTTACTGTTTTGGTATTAGAAGATTTGTGATCTTGGACTTCTTCCATTTTAAGATTCTGATAATCGTAAATTATAGAACACAGCAGCTTGAGGTCCATGAAACTATAAAATCAAGAAATATTTCAATTTTAGAATCTTAAAATAATGGAACCATACCTCAAGAACTATGAGTCTCGTTTGAAGTTGAAGAACTTTAAGAACCTTCAATCACCGACTTTCTGAAGTTTGGAAATTTGATGAACCTTGAACAACTTCGTAATTTTGAACTCGCTCAAAATGATCAAATACATACTGCGAGACATTAGTAAGGACCTTTTCACATCCAATCTTGCAAAGTGTGCAATGCCAATTAATATCGTACCATTATGTTAATAATGTTTATCGTAACCATGAAAAGAGTAGGCATCGCGAAACTCGGCACTGATTAGTAGGTTTGCGTGGAACCACGATGCAACGGATGCAATATGCAGCCGAACTGCATCACGGGTGATGAATAAGTAACATTAATTAGCCTGCGTCACGGTCGACCCCAATGTCAAAATGAATTAACACCGCCGGCATTCTTCGTTTGCTCTCATGAATTAATGACGAGCTTACTCTTTGACCTGTCGTTTCTCATCGACGTAGACAGCTACCTGGCAAATGTTGATCTTTCTACGAATATCTTTTTTACCATTGTCATTCTATGTGTTACTCAAACGTCAATTCATCTGTGAAATTAGTTAAATATATATTTATTTGGAAAACTGCCGCTTGTTCGATGTAAATATTTAATTTCATCTCGTTTCAGTGATAATCAGATGGACAGTAAACACAATATTGAATAATGATTGAAAAATAAATCGGTACAACATTAAATATTAATCGTTCATTAAATGACAGTTAATGAATTATTTTATTATAGGACAGTGTGCAGTTATTCGTTTCATAATAAATTTCAATCATTTAACATTAAATATGCAATCATTTAATAATCCGACAAATGTGCAGTTATTTACCAATATGCAATTATTTAATAACATCAAACAGTGATCGAATAAAAATTGCAGAGGAAAGATACGTGTCAGAGGAATAATTATCGAGTCCTGCAAGTTAATAAAAAAGAGTAAGAATTTGGATTATAAAGTTAAATTAATTTTAATTAAGAAGTTGAGACGTTCTCGAAAGCTTCTTGAAGGAGGGCGCAGGTTACTTCCGGTAGTTCCCTGTTCCCCGTTATCCGACGGTGTTTTCAATCGTATGCGGCGTTTCGTATCCACGGCACGAAAGCTTCCTTACTCTTAATCCTTAATTAACCCGAATTCGAACCGATTCCCGGCAAGTAGTTCCAGTTCAATTCGAACTTTAATCTCGAGGCAGACGGGCGTTTCGAATAACCAGCACGGAAACAGGGCGCCGTGTTTTCCCTCCCGGAACACCCTGGAATCCCGACGAAACAATAATTCGAACTTTCCAGCGGAACAGCCGGAAAAATATGGACGTTCTATGGGTCCCTTAGCCGAGTTTCCTCCCGGACTTTATTGCGAACCACTGCTCCCGAGAATGGCACGCGAAATCGTTGAAATATCTTCCTCTATTCTCCCTTTTCGTTCCCTTCTTTTAACCCTCCGCAAACTTCCATGAAATTTTCATTTGTCATTAAATCAGTCTTCGAAATCATCTGTATAAAACAACTCCATTCACAAATATTTTACGTTAAATTATTTTAGGTTACAAAATTAAAATACACTTCTTGAAATCAATAATTTCTATCTACATAAAGAATTATTGCGTATATTCAATTGTATATATTTTTATTTATTTTTTATTTCAAATTATGTGTGGTACAGTTCGTATGTAACTAAACAATTTGTTAATGTATTTGTTAATGTATTATAATCACTGATCTCATAAAATGTGAATCTATGCTGGAAATATGTAGCAATTACAATTAATAACGAGTCATGTCCGCGGCCATTTTGAGCGTGAACTGCAGCACCTAACCTAACCAAGAGAACCGAACGCTAAGTGAACATCTGTTCGGGATAATTTCTTGTTGAGAATCGAACGCACGGACAGTTGAATTTGTAGCAGAGTTCGGACCAGCCTGTGGGATAGCAAGTTTCTGATACATAAAGTAGCTTACACCACTTAAAGAGTTTGATAGTTCGACGCTTACCATCGACTGATTCAACTAGAATTCCCATTTCGAGTTCGAATACATGCTGTCTGTTCTGGTTTCTAGAGTCGACTTGTCTTCTGTTTATTTAGGTCCGGCTAGATAAATAAAAACCTACTCGCAATTAACGAGTTAACTGTGCAAACACCAACTATCAAATTATTTCATATTTCTCTCCAAAAACGAATTACTAATGAAACTTGTTATAATGTATATTAAAATATGAGTATATTAAACCATCTTGTCACAATGTATGTTAAACTATAAGTATATTAAACTATCTTGTCACAATGTAACTAAGTACAATATAAAAATAAATCTCAATGCACACAATATTATAATAAAATGACTGCACACTGACATTTTAAATTCTAAAAGATCTTTCAATAGTTAATAAAAGCACACGTTAATATTAACTCAATGCAACTACGCGACTATGACAAAACCTCGCTCGAATTTTTAAACCGCCGCAATTTAAACTTTCTCTAATTACAATATGCATAGTCAAGATTTTCCGAGTATTGACATAAAATTCCAACAATTTTTAGCCGACAAAATCATAAGAGGTTAAATATCAATTTGTAGAAAGCGAGACTTAATTATTTGACGAAATTAAATCGTTGGTTGACAAGGAACGTGTTAAAGGATAAAAATCCTTTTCTAGCGAAATAATTGGATGGTAAGAAGCAGCGAAGGGATTGTTCGTTTGGATTCATTAAGGGAATTACATCGAGACAGCCAGTGGAAAGCAATTTGAACGAAGATCGACCGCTATATTCGAGAAAATAATAACGTCAGCCCCCGTTGTTCGGCGTAATGGCAGCAGGAATTGTAACGCAGAAGCTCCGAGGTCTTTTCTTCGCAACCACCGTGAAGACCTGGCAGGAATTGTTCCGTCGAGTTCGAATGCGTAACGTGATCTCGCGCGACGTTTCCGTAGCTCCTCTCGCAGAACTTCGTTCAAGCTGCTCTGACATTTCCATCAAAGAACTCAACCCCTCGAACAATGCGTGCTAATTAAGGAAAGAGCAATTATGAAAGTCGTTTCCTTTCATTCTTCTCGCTCCTCTTATATACAAGGTGTTTCCTTAGCAAATACCAACTTGTTAACGTGTCGATTACTCTTGTCTTTTGGTTTCTCTTTCTTTTTACTCTTCTTTGACATTTTGCAATTTTAGAAATTTTAGAAATTTGTCTCTTTTATAATTTTGAGTTTTGGGACTTGAAAGTTGGAATTTTAGATGTTTTTTTTGGAGTTTGGATGTTGGAGATCTTTGAAGGTTAGAATTTTTGAATATTTAAGTTTGAGCAGCTTTTGAAGCTTTGATTTTATATAGTGAAAGTTTGAGACTATGAAAATTTGTTCTTTTAAATCCTTACAAATTTTAAAATAGCTTTCTGAAATTTTAGGACATTGAATATACTTAAAACTACTTGAAGCTACCTGAAATTTTGTGAAGACTTTGAGCCTCTTTTTAATATGAAATTTTTAAATATTACATATCTGAAATGTTAAGATTTTGAATCTTCAGCTGCCTGAAAAGTTATGAAGACTTCGAGACTCTTTTTAATAAGAAATTTAAAAAAATGTGTTGCTTCTGAAGTTTTAGAACATTGCATCTTTAGCTACTTGAAATTTAGTGAAGACTCTGAGACTCTTTTTAATAAGAAATTTTTAAAAATTTGTTGTTTTTGAAGTTTTAGAACATTGCATCTTCAGCTACTTAAAATTTGATGAAAATTTTGAGGCTCCTTTTAATATGAAATTTAAAAAAATGTGTTAATTCTGATCATTTAGAATATTGCATCTTCAGCTACTTGAAATTTTGAGACTCCTTTAAAACAAAATATAAAAAATGTTGTCTAATAAATCCTAAAACTTTCCACAAGTATAAAATTCCGCAATGATATCCAGAAACATATTTTTCGTATAGAAGTAATATATCGCAGCGAAACACCCTATATACCGTGATGGGACTAGAGAAACATGGAAAGCAAGAATTTTGTTGGAGTGTAACGACGTCGTGGTTTAAAAAGGAACAGGGGTCGTAAAATCAGGCAACTTCCAGATGGAGTGGTAAGTTTCGATGAAAGAATTACAGGAATAACCGGGAAAAGAAAGTGGAAGCTGTGTCGTTTGAGAAATTGGAAAGGCTGGGAATGGCGATGCAGTTAAAGCTGCCTCGAATTTATCGCTTACCTTTACCTTCGCTCGATAATTCTTGTTCCTTTATGGCTCGGCTTACTGTAACCATTTTTCCCTTTTTTTTTGTTTAGAAAAATAACGAGCAACCGCGATCGATGTTCGATCGAAAAGTGGTCTTGTTACGGGAGCTAAATTCGGGGATCAAGAAATAAAGGGAACTGTTCTTTGTATTGTAGTTGGTGACAGAGATAGTGGAGTACAATGTGGGGTTGTTATGTTGGTATCAATTGTAGGGTTTTAATTGTGTGATAAACGAGTTGAAAGAAGCTTTATTTTTATTATTGTCATTCTGTGTTAGCAAATCTGCTTATTTTGAGGAGCTTGCAAGAATTTCAATATTTGTTAGAATTTTTTTTAACTCGGTATATCCTCATATCTCCACATTTCCAAACTTCTACTTCTTCAAATTTCCACGTTCCCAAATTTCCACATATTCCAATTCCCACATATCCCAATTTCCACATATTCTAATTCATATATCCCCAAATTTTCACATATCCCAATTCCCACATCCCTAAATTCCCACATATCCCAATTCCCACATATTCCAATTCCCACATATCCTAATTCACACATCCCCAAATTTCCACATATCCCAATTCCCACATCCCCAAATTCCCACATATCCTAATTCACACATCCCCAAATTTCCACATATCCCAAGTCCCACATCCCCAAATTCCCACATATTCCAATTCCCACATATCCTAATTCACACATCCCCAAATCACTACATCTCCAAACTTCCACTTCTTCAAATCTCCACGTCCCCAAATCTCTACGTCTTCAAGTACCTACGTCTTCAAATCTCCACGTCCCCAAATCTCTACATCTTCAAGTACCTACGTCTCCAAATCTCCACATTCCCAAATCCCTACATCCTCAAATCTCCAGCCCCCCAAATAGCTGAACTAAATTCCCAAATTCCCAAATCCACATTTTAATACTTTCATCCCATAAAACCATCATATACTCTCACGTCTCGCAGTAGATTGTTCATAATAATTACCTGCTCGTAATTTGATATTACGATTATTAGTAAGCGGTTTATATAATAATTTCTGTCGAATTTCAGTACCATTTTGTGCAATATTTGTATCACGAAATCAACCTACATTACGTGTTGAAATTGGTCATTGTTCGCTATAATTAGCTGTCATTCATGCTACGAACATTAATGAAGGGTTTATAGACCTTTTCGTTGAACTTTAAGCTTTAAACGTGCCATTTTGGAGCTTGTGTGATGTATCTAAGGTACAGTGCGTTTCAAAGTTGGTCATTACTTAGTACAAACTATCAGACATCTACGGTTAACTTTCTATGCATCTACTCTTGGTTGCAAAGTACACATCACGTTCAGTAACTATACAGAAGGTTAGCTATACAGAAGAATATCTACACAGAAGTAGCTATAGAAGGATAACTCTGGATCACATAATATGGGAACACTATGTACATGGAAATAAAAGAAAGACTCGTAAGAAAGGTGATGGTAAGGATGATCCCTTTCTTCTTCGGAGCATAAAGAACGATCCTGAGCGATCGTAGGTCATTATTCTCGTTGCGTAACTATTACGTTTCCCGTCGCGTGCGTTTTATTTCCCTTCATACTTCAGACTCGTTCGCAACAAGCCCCGTTGGTACGGTGTCCCATACACTGACAACTACCACTGGGAAGAATACGGCGCGCGTGTAACGGAGAATACTAGAAGGGATTTAGTAAAGTCCGGCCATAAAGAGTAAATTACGATGTCGGTCTCGCTTCACAGTTTTACGCCGCGCCGTTGTCGTCGTCCGTGTTGTCCTCCCCCCGTGTATTCTCCGCCATTGTGAACCTGCCATCCACTTTCTGACGCACAAATAAACTGAACCCAGCTTTGGGATATTGTGGTGACCGTGCGGGAACACCATCTTCCTCGTCGTTTTCGACGATTTTCCTCGTAAATCGAGCGTGAGAGTTAAACGCCGCAGAAGAGCCGGCTAGTAGAAATACGGGGCTAATTAACTGGCTCAAATGTTTATCATCTACCAAGCTTTGCGGAGTAAATGTTAATCGTTTACATAAATTGTAAATCTTGTAGATTATGTTTTGTGCAACTAGGTATTTTCTAATCTTCAAGTAATATTTAACATTCTCTTTACTTTTACCTCGGTTTTCTTATCGAACCACCCTGATCCACCTCGTTTCTTACAATTAACAACTAAACCAACACACGAACTCGTAAGTTCGGCTTTCTACTAGATACCTTCATTTTCGCCCTTTCTAAAATAACGCGAAAACCTTATAAAAGCGTGTCTCGATTCCACCACCTTTCATAAACCACTAAAATGTTTTCGTACGTTCGCTACGTTATGAACTGAAGATTCAGAAGAAACAGATTCCAAGGAACCTAATTAATGAGCAATATACAACTGTATTCATTTAATCTGCCGGGTCTTTCACTCGCAAACGTTTATATAGAAAGTCCGTACTTAATAAACGAAAGGTAAAGAACCTTCCTTTCTTGAAGATATAAGGCGGTGAAGACACGCAGAAAAGGGGTGGATATTAAAGGAATGAATATTAATTCTCCGCGATCCATTGTGCTGTGAAAGTTGTAATTCGAGGAATTTGCCGTCTAGAAGGGTGGTTCATTGAAAATCCGTTTAAACACTTTTCACGATAATTTTCCCGTCGTTGGTTAGCTTCATATTAAATGAAGTCCCCGATAAATGACGTACCTATTCAGCTCCGACAAAGTGGACACGCATATTATGCAAAAACGGTATCGTGTAACCGATAGCACGATTATAATATCAACGTTGCCAATGACGAACTTTATAAACGCACCCCTATTGCTTTCCATCACCGTGAAGACCGTTGACATCCATTTTGTCATTATTTCGCCGAACAAAGCCCTCGTTACGAAATTAACGCATTGTCGGAGGATATGAACACTTTTGGAGGTTTAAATATTGGTACTTTGGGAATTTTGAAATATTAGCACTTTGGGAATTTTGAAATATTGGCACTTTTGAAATTTTTAAATATTGGCACTTTGCGAATTTTTTAATTTTGGGATTTCGGAGGTGGAAACATAATTTCTTAGATTTTGATATCTTTGCATCCATCTGTCTTTTATTTTAGGACCCTGGAAGTTTTCTTAGCAAGTTTGCAATTTTTTTATATTGTAGGTTTGGAACTTGTGAATTATGGGAAGTTTGGGACTTTGGAGATGTTGAAATATTGCATTCTTGAGATTAAGAAATGTTACAACTTTCCAAACTTCAAATTTTAGGGACTTCAGAATTATTTAATTTTAGAGATTTTGAACTTTGGAGATGTTCAGAAATTTCAACCTTGTGACTCACAACTCCAGAACCTAAAGATGTATACATCTTTATATACATAGCACACATAGTATAAAGATGTATTCTCCATCTCTAAACATGGAAACTGACTCCAAAACTTCGAACCATGTTTTTCTCCAGCACCTCAACACCTAAAAGCTCTAACGCAAGATGACCAAAGTCGTCGCGACATTACAATTAAAAATGAGATTTTGTGGCTGACGTCGCAGCGAATGGTCCATAGAGAGAAAAAGGGATTCGTGTAGCATTAACGAAGTGTTGGCGAGAGAAGTGGGTCACACCTGACTCTGCCTCGTCGTCTGGAACGCTGCGTGCCCATGCAAATGCATCCACTCTTTTTCTGTCGTTTTCAGTTTCACTCGAGCGTGTACAGTTTATAAAAGGCACTCGGTGACTCGGTCTGTTTAAGCTTCAACTAGACGACTGGACCCGATACCTTCACAGGGGCCGAATGCCTGCAAAGGAGAGCGAAATGAAATTGTTTAAATTTCTACCGGTCAGAAACAGTTGTTCAGGGAATGACGCATGGTAAATGAAAAACACGGAGAAAAAGTAATAAACTTTTACTGTTTGTACCTCTGTGAAAATCGGAATTGATTGTGAGGGTGTAATTGAAACTTGGGAACTTCAATCGGTTTTAACTTCTCTGGACATCAAACTTCTTTAGTTAGAAATTTGGAGGTAGAAATGTTGTGATCTGAGAATTTAGATAGGAGAGTAAGTTGGTGAATTTGAGAGATGTAGAGTTTTAATGTCTGACAATTTTTAATTTGCAAAAGCTATGTAACTTGAAGACCGCGGATCGAACCCATCACTACTTACCAGTACAGCTATTCGTCTCTCGAATAAACAAATATTTCCTTGAAACTTAAAGCGCTTCCCGAGGTCTTCAAAGTTGTGCACCATGAATTAAAGAAGCCGATAAACTCGCCATAAAACCCAAGAACAATTAGAGTATTGCGAAGTTTCTTGTTCGCGAAACAATTCCCAATGGCGGGAGAGTTTATTACCGTTTAATCGCGATTAGAGAAGAATATTTCTCTGGTAATGATCGGTAGGAAAATGGCGTTTTAATCATGGCCGATGTTGGTAACCGGTATTACTCCCGAGAATATGAACGATAACAACAAGAAACTTGCACGAAATCGCATTTGGGGCGCACGGTTGTAGAGTGCAAAACGAATTAGCGGAAAGCGGCCGACGACGTTGCATTTGCATATCTTCCAGGGTTTTCCTGTCGTCGTCCCGCGAACCAGAAGAAGACGTAGCTTCCGGCCGCGTGCCTCTCGTTCGTTGGCTTATCTGTACCCAGCTGGCAATGAAAGAACTCCTTGAACGTCTCGATTCTCCCGAAGTAAGAATTTCCTTCGCGGAGAAATATCGGGGAAAATCTCATTCGACTTTCCCCTTGAATTTCATTTCTGTACCCGAACTGTATCTCCTTCGAATCATTTCCTCCCTTTTTTTCTCTCTCTCGCCCTCTTTCGCTGAACGAATAGAAAGGTTTTGCTCGAGTCTCGTGTAGGAAAATTTTGAGTTACATTTCAAAGGATATTTTCGTCTTCGGTTTAATCGAAAGGGTACTCGAGCTTTCCGCATCCCTGAAGGGAATTGTCCCTCTTTGGCTGCGCGATATTTAACGATGCTGCCGAGCCAACCGAAAAGCATTCCTCGAATACTTCTCCTCGATCGCACAGACCTGTTTTCTCTCGCACGAAATTGAATAACGGAGTTTCGTTTTTGCCACTGTCTCACTCGCTGAATTGCTTCCTTTCTTTGTAATAACGCTCTTCGTTCTTATTAACGATGCCCGCATCGATTTAGGTTATGTTCGATCGGAACGCCATTTTAACTGACCCGAGGACAAAAGTTTCTAGTGAAGACAATCAATAAACTTTTCTCTGAATAATTTATTCATAGGTCTAACAATTTTTACTTGAACACTTATTTAAAATTAACTAAAGTTTCATGTTCTCTCTTGTTTTTATATAATTACTGAAACTCTGCATTGTTCTTCATTTTATTTGCTAATTGTAAGTTCTTATTTGATACAAAAATTCATTCTAGCATATTTGTCAATTCTGATTCATGAATATCTTTATTTTAAATAATCTTATAACAAACTTCGAATAACACAATGTCCTGTTCTACTGCAAATTGTAAAGTATAATATTGTAACATGTTTATTTTTATTTGATACAAAAATTCATTCTAGCATATTTGTCAATTCTGATTCACGAATATCTTTATTTTAAATAATCTTATGACAAACTTCGAATAAAACAATGTCCTGTTCTACTGCAAATTATAAAGTTTTAAATTACAACGTTAGACAATTAAATCTTCAGTCACGTTTGACCCTAACGTTAAACCTAAGTTTTTTTTCTTGGAAACAAATTAAGGTTACTTGAAAGTGTTTAAC
Source organism: Megachile leachella (assembly GCA_963576845.1). Lineage (NCBI taxonomy): Eukaryota > Metazoa > Arthropoda > Insecta > Hymenoptera > Megachilidae > Megachile > Megachile leachella. The sequence goes on from OY756251.1 coordinate 15,772,664, forward strand.
AAAATGGCATAATTGTAGAAAATGTTCTCGGAAACAATTGAAGCGATTCTCGGAGGTTCTCGCGGTTCGCTCGAAGGATTTCAGAGGGCAACGTTCTAACTGCACATGAAAACGCGAGGAACCAGGAACCAGCTTATTTGCATGTCCCTGGTACATCCTGGTGCGTTGCACCGCGAAAACACGACGTCGTATCTTCCATATAATGCTTGCACACGTATACAAACCTGGAAGACGGAACCCGAGTAAAAGGAAGTACCGGAATTCAACGACCAGCATCACATGCGTAAAGCTGCTTCACAAATCAACCACATTTTCACTTTTAATGCAACGTTTTATGGTAGAAATTTCAGCGGCAAATATGTAAATTGACCAAATTGCAAATTTTTGAAGTGTTAAGGATTTTCTAAAGTTGTGTCATAAAATTAGTCAAAGTAATATTCCGAAACATGATTCTTTGAATCGAATCGGTGTCACGTAGGTCGAAAGTTAAAAATGATATAGGGTGAGAGTTCGCGATGAATAATGTGCTAGGACGTCTGGGAAACGCGATGTTTCACGCGCATCCCAGAAATCCTCTAACTATAACCACATTTTACTAATTCTCTCCTACTTTTTGTTTTTTGTTTCTTCGCCGACGCGAACACGCTATACGAACCGTATTTTTCAGCAATAAACAACGGAAACTTTTATCCAGCTATGATATACAACGAGCGAAGTAAATGCTCACGCAGTCGTGCTCCGGAATACTTTATGAAAACACCGTGCTACAATTTCGTATTCGAAGAAACGTTTGTGATAACGCTTCCTTCGAACAATGCAACGATTATTCGTTTCTTCGAGTATGGCTTTTCGAATCGTTGACAAATTCAGGAATCGATGATGTGGAGATGTAGATACGTAAATTGCAATGTTTTAAAGTGTTGCAATTTTTTAAATCATTTCTTGATAATTTTGGTTTTGATTTTTTCTATGTTTTGATGAGACTGTAACTTTTAAAATCGTATAGTGTAAGTGACATTTTGTAATACTTTTATTAAATTTGAAGTAACATAAATTGAATGTGGCATATTATGAAGTGATATGTCAAGTGAAGTGACATATTACTGAAAAGTGATATTACACAATATAGCTGTTGGAAGACCTGTATTTATAATTATGTAAAAACTATTCCGCATAATTGTTAAAAAAATTTAATTCAAAATATTAGAATAACCTATAAACCCATTCCTATTATTCCCAAACCCAATAAATAATTCGTATGCAAAGTGTCACCAAGAATCTATCGGCACAAAAACGATTTGAATGTTACAATGAGCTCCGATCGAAATATCCTAGCAGATACTAATTTCCTCGAGGGAAATCGAACGATCGACCGTTTTCAGGTGCACAGAAACCCCCCACGGAATCTCGAAATTGCTCCTTCATCTCTGGCCCGGGTAAAGGCGTCGCGACCGTGGTTCTGCGCGGGCTATCTAAAATTCATGAATCAAATGGCAGTGGGACACGTTCGCTTAAAATTCCAATCGTATTCAAAATAAATAACCGGTTTCAACTCGACCACGTGTTTATGCAAGTTTAATTAAAAAGAAACCCCCGTGAATCGACGGAATTGATTGCGGTACGAATATTTAGAAACGCTTTTTTTGTTCAAATACCCGATAGCCAGAAGGAGCGATTCATTTTTTGATCCATAAATTTTCAAACCAATTTGATAAATTGCCCGCTCAACTGTTTGCTCGAATGTTTACTTACTCTAGATTCGAATTACATTTTTTTTTAATAATGTGAAAAATTGTTTCTGATTTTTGCAAACTACGTATTTCGGTATTTTATGAAAGATATAAAGCTTTTTTATAAATAAACTCGTGAATATTTATTGTGTATATTAATAGTGAATATTTGTATAAGAATATTTAGTTTGAAGTCATAACTTAAAACTGTTTGTTTGAAACTTCTTTTGATCTTCTTAAATCTGTCACTAACAAGGTTTAAATAAAAACTTGCTGACTGACCATACAATATTTATCTAGCGCGGAGTATCTTAAGCTTCTCTGTTTACAATTAACTTCTATCCTTTTTAATGATGTCTTCGTATCCAGCGAATATTAGTATCCAGCGCATATGATTCGAATACGCAAGAGGGTGAAATTGTAACAATCACATCTCATCAAGGCGCGATAACCAAGGAAAAGTAACGCGAGTGTATGAAGTCTATCGCGGGGGGTGGCTCGTTAAGCTGAAAATTATGAGATAATTAATATGCGGTTCGTCGCCTTCGTCTCTCTGTCCTCATCCCCGTTCTCCACGCCCTTACGTGAACCTTCCCGTTCGCTTCGGTAAACCAAGTCAATACATAACGCAATTACCTGACAAGTAGATGGAGGTTGCCTGTGGCGGTGTATCAACGCAGGCGTTAACGCACCCCTTATTGCACGTGCAGCTGCACGTACGTGCATCAACCCACACACGCAGCTGCGTGCACCTGCAGGATCGAGGATCCTGTCTTTCAAGGGGTTCTGAAGTCGAGAAATGCAACGAAGTCTCTCGTGTAATTATCAACCTACAGAACGATTTTCTGCGATGTAATAATGCAGAGACGGCAGCCATGTTTGCGCCAGTCAAACGGAGGATATTCGGAGAGGATTAGATCTATCGATATAGATTTCGCTGCTGTGAACTAATTAGTTTTACTCGTGTAAGCTGCTCGTGAAAATTTCGGTGTAATTTGAATTTGTTTGAATGTAGGACGTTTACACCGAGCAAACCTGAAGTTAATAAACCTCGAAAAAGGTGGAAGTTGAGGTAGAGGGTAGAAGTCAAGCTAGCAACTTCAAATCCCCTGTTTGAACGTTCCGAAAGTTTCTCAGAGTCTCAGAAAATCTTCAATTATAAAATTGGGATGCACCAAGACAAGTTCCAAAGTGCTAAATGTTCTAAGAGTTCCTCAAAGTCTCCGATATTCTACAATTATAAAATTGAGATGTTCCAAGACAAATTTCAAAGTGCTAAATGTTCTAACAGTTCCTCAAAATCGCAGAAATTCTACAATTATAAAATTGAGATGTTCCATGACAAATTTCAAAGTGCTAAAAGTCCTAATAGTTCCTTAAAGTCTCTGAAATTCTACAATTATAAAATTGAGATGTTCCAAGACAAATTTCAAACTGCTAAAAGTCCTAAAAATTCCTCAAAGTTACAGAAGTTCTATAATTATAAAATTGAGATGTTCCAAGACAAATTCCAAAGTGGTGAAAGTTCTAGAAATTCCTCAAAGTCCCAGAAATTCTACAATTATAAAATTGTAATATACCAAGACTAATTCCAAAGTGCTGAAAGTCCTAAAAATTCCTAAAAACTCCAGAAATCCTACAGCAATAAAATTGTAATATACCAAGACTAATTCCAAAGTGCTAAACGTCCTAAAAATTCCTCAAAGTCCCAGAAATTCTACAATTATAAAATTGAGATGTTCCAAGACAAATTCCAAAGTACTGAAAGTCCTAAAAATTCCTCAAAGTCCCAAAAATCCTACAGTAATAAAATTGCAATTAACCAAGACTAATTCCAAAGTGTTGAAACTCCTTAAAGCTCCTAAAAATTCTACAAGTTCTAAAATTAGAAAATTGTAACATACCAAGAAAAATTCCAAAGTACTAAAATTCCTAAAAATTCCTAAAGATTCCTAACGATTCCTAAAAATTCTTAAAAATTCCTAAAAATTTCTAAAAATTTCTAGAAATTCAAAAAATTCTACAACTCTAAGCTTGTGATATACCAAAATAAATTCCAAAGTATTAAAAGTCGTAAAATTTTCTACGTCCCAAAGTCCCCAGGCTTCTCAGCGATATTACCAGTTCAACGAACTACGATCGTGTGGGAAGATGATCAGCGTCGATACAATCCCAGGAGATCGCGACGATTGTGGTTGATATTAATTGAAGAGTTCGCGTATCAGACAGGGTGGAAAACAGGGATGCGACTCTGATGTTGAATGGATACACTCGAGTCGAGGATTTAATGAAGAATCGTTCAAAGTTTGGCGGTTGTTCGAACACGGTTTTTTCAAGCACGCAATTAGAGTAATTGAGAGGTCTCGTTATTTCCACTGTGTGGAACTTCGGATCCTGGAATTGTTTACTTTGCTTCGAACGGCTGGAATGTCACGAAGCAGCGCTGTTTCGATCACTTCCGACATCTTGTTCAGCCGTCGAACAAAATTACGTGACCGTTAAAAACCAATCAAACGAATTGTTAATCCTCGTGTCAATAAAAATAGATTAATCGTTTTTCTTCTCTGGTGAAAAGTTTCGATAAAACGTTTTTGGCAAATACTGCTGTTAATATGAAATTTTTGGTAGAAACAGGATTTTCATCGTTTCTTGACGCGCGATCAAACGAGCTTGAATTTTTATCAAAACGATCGAAGCTTTCATTAAAAACATTCCGCCCGGTATTGAAATTTTTCTCATCTTTGATCCGATCACGTTATTGAAATTTCCGTCCTGTAGAGTTCTGTTATTGCGCTCGGTTTTCATTTTTACTATAGGATTAATCGATTATTGATAATCATTCTAATACGCGGCGTGTATGGGAAATATGTTGCAAAATACTGTCACGAATTTCTGCCCTTATTATCTACGTTTTCGATTAATTCAAAATTTAAACACGGATGACACTTCAAAATATCGATATTAACGTACTATCGTTAAACGACATAAAATAATATTAATGTTTGAATATTATCAGCAAATATCAAGGACCCTAAAATAGTAACGATATAATCGTTCATAAGTTTCCCGGTTAGCAACGATAACGAACGTCTCGTATTTACCCCATAACTCAAATTAATAAACGCCATGCAAGATACGTAACGCTTCCAAGATACGTGTGCACTAAATTGCGTGTCGCCAGAATCGTCGAGGTCGAGAAAATTTGCATGCACCTCGCCGAATGGTGTTTCCTGTCGTTCAGAAGATTCGCGTAGTGCAACTATCGACTCCTTACATTCATAATGCATCGCACGTGCATCGAGTCAATGCGATTACACGGCTGAACGGAGTTAAACACCCTCTTCGGGCCAAGCCTCCAATGACGTTTACGCATGATCGCGTCTCGGCTTATAGACTTCCTGTCTCGAACCTATTTCCGGTTGTTTCTTTTCAAAATTGCGATTCGCCTTGGATGAAACTCGAATCTGATACATATGGTTCTATTGTGCGATGCAGTTTGCTGCTTGTTCTGTATGCAACTGAAAAGAGTTACTCTGTGTAAAGGTTTCTACGCGAAACTTCTACCATTCTACGTGAAAATAATATTGAATAAAATTGATGTCTTCGAAAAAGTGTAACTCGAATAGTATTCCAAATATTTGAATATTATAAAAGAATTCTTTTGTGACGAACAAAACAACAGCCACCCTCTTGAGGTTGTACCATAAAGAATAAAAAAATAATTGATAAAAATTATACTATAATTGTAATTCAAAATTGTCTTCAAAAAATGAACCTCAAATATTATTTCAAACATCTAGATATTATAAGAAAATTTGTTTGTGGTCAGACAAATAACAGCCACCCTCTTGAGGTTGTACCATGAAGAATAAAAAATAATTCATAAAAATTAGACTATAATTGTAATTCAAAACTGTCTTCAAAAAATGAACCTCAAATATTATTTCAAATATCTAAATATTGTAAGAGAATCTCTTTGTGGTCACACAACTAACAGCCACCCTCTTGCAATTGTACCATAAAGAATAAAAAATAATTCACAAAAATTATACTATAATTGCAATTCAAAATTGTCTTCAAAAAATGAACCTTAAATATTATTTCAAACATCTAAACATTGCAAGAAAATTTCTTGGTGACAAGAAAAACAGCTACCCTCTTGCAGCTATACCCTCTTGTAGCAAAAAATAAAAAATGATTAAAAAAATTACTCTATAATTGCAATTCAAAATTGTCTCCAAAAACTTAACCTCAAATATTATTCCAAACATCTAAATATTACCAGAAAATTTGTTTATAACCCAACAGATAACAACCACCCCTTCTCAACTTCACCACAAAAAGTAAAAAGTACATAGTTAATAAAAATTGTATCATAATTGTATTTAAGAGTTGTGAAGTCATTGTGAACTATGTTTGATGTTTTTAAATTTATCATTCAGGCAAATATGATATTATTTATGGTTGCTAATTTGTTGGCTGGTCATCAACACGTTAATTGCAAGAAGTTGCGAGCGCACATCTAATCCAAAGGATCGATGCATCGGCAAGTTATCCTCCTGAAACTTCCCTAGGATACACAGGATGTGTACGCAGTAGAAGCAGCGTGTTCTCGTATATCCTGGCCGATATCGGCTTCCTGTGGGAGTACACACACGTTTTGGCAACATGGTTACGCGGATCACTGAAGTTCGACACGCTGCTCGAATAACGAGAGGCCAATAGAAAGCACGCTTGAATCTCTGGTCCATATTGACCGATTGATGGAAAACCATCTTCTCATGGTTACTGAGTGTGCCCCGTTTAACGCGACCCCATTTGCTATTCTCCCAACGTGCAAAATAAGCCGTCCAACATTAAAAATCTTAGAAAAACATATTGCAACCTTATGAAAATTTGTAGTATTCTTAAAATAAAAAAATATATTTCAACTTGATGGAAATTTGAAGTATTACTTCTTGTAAGAGAAATATATATTTCAACTTTATGAAAATTTGAAGTATTCCTTCTTATAATACAAGGATTTGTTATAATGAAATATTCCTTCTCATAATATGTTGAAAAATATATTTCAACTTGATGGAAATTTGAAGTATTGTAATAACATGCATATTGATTCGATGTTCCTTCAACCATACTTTCAGTGAGTACATTGTTACAGAATAATTATACATATAATTATCTTCAGTATAAACAGAAGATCAGAAAAAGCAAACAACCGCGAAAAAGATCACGTAGTAAACCGTAGAGGGGAAGGAAGTTTGTTTAATTAGAAAGGAGACTAGGTAGAAAATGCAGGTATACACCGACGGAAGTATGCCGAATGCATAATTAAGTTGAGCTTCAGCTGCAAGGTATTTAGGTCTGCTCGAATAACCCAAGAAAGTTGGCAACTTTTGATATCGTGATGGAAATTTGAAAAACGCTGCTCTGTTTTAACGAGAAGTATGACATTTGCAACCTATCGCTACACTTTACATCTTCGATCTCTCGTTATTTCATCGCTACGTCCTCGAGATGTCCAAAGCTTCTAATTTAGATGTTAGACTGCCGAAACGTTGATATTTCTCAATTCGTAACAGACGAGGAAACGGACACACGTATTTGCAAGGAAACTTTTGATCAGTCGAGTGTGCGAGTGGATGATGGCTGGCGAGACGATAGCCAGAGGAATCCACGAATTTTATATAGTCCAGAATGCACTAGGAGAGAAGAGACGACCGGGAAAAACGCCGGCGGGCTTCCATGCCAGCCCGGGATTATAATAATTCGCGTCACTGCATCCAATTTCAATTTACCTTTGGCTGGGTTGAACGCGTCGCCAGAAAGCCGAGACTACTTCGTTAACTGGACCTCCGTGCTCTGCGTCTCGGATCAACGTTCTTTTTTTTTCGGTCATAAGTAACTGATACCATTTAACTTTCGCGAGAGAAAAATTGAGACTCAGAATAGGAAATGTGGAAGAAACGCGTTCACGAACTGAGAATATTTTTACTTGGGAGTTATTTGGTGGCTCGGGAGCACAAAAATTTAAGAAAATAAAAATTGTTGAAATTCCGAAATACTTTGGTAGTAATTTATAGCTAGGAGAATTTGTAACCTTGTATATAGAGATTTTGATTCTCCATACGTAAGTCCTTTTTAAAAAATAAAATCTCTTCCAGATGAGAGACAATTTAATAATCGAATTTGATTTAACAAGAAATGAAGTAAATGTAGGTAATAATTAGTAATATTAAAATACGTAATTTGCAGTAGAGTATTTATGAAAGTAAATTCGTAGATAAGAGGGTGGGTTAATGCCACCGTCGCTCGCTACAATATCCGACGAGGAAATATTAAACGGGCTATTTTCCGTGTACTCTGCACGTTCGCAGCGTGACGAGCCGATTAATAGCGGAAACAATATCCGATCTCCATTTACCGTCTGAAAAATAACAAAGAAGCTGCGGAAAAGGGAAAAATGGTGAACGAAGTATGCGAAGGGTCGAAGTAACAGGAAGAAGAGAGACAGATTCGAAGATACAAGGCGAAAGAGCGAAATAGAACGAGTTGGAGAAATTCTATGGTGAAGCAACGTGCAGGCAGTGATTTGCGGCTGGTCCTCCGGGTATTTCCATGGTCCCGACAAAATAAATTGTTGTTTCCTCTTGAGAATTCGAGGAGGACGAATCCGGTACCCGCGAATGCCCCGAACAATATCGTTTGTACCTTCGAGCTAAAGGGGTGGCCCTCCTCTTCTTCTTCTTCTGCTTCTTCTTCTCCTTTCCCCTCTCTCTCTTCAACCGTCCGACACTAAAATTTATGATACGTCGCGCATTTATATTCCCACACCTTCCATAAATTTTACTTTACGCGCATGTAAGTGGCTCCACTTTTGTTCATAGATATCTACGACTGTCAGATTTATGTCCGCGTACGTGCCACGATTCGATGCCCGAGACACGGTAGAGGCGGGCACGGAAATGGAAGGATACTATCCTGTTATCGAGTGATAAAGCTGCCGAATCGTCTCTATTATACGCTATCGGCTTCCTTAGTTAAAGCTAAAATCACGGTTTCGACAGTTCTCCTTCGTTTTTACCACTTTACCGCTAAATCAAATCTTTCCCACCTCGAATTAAATTTCGACTTGCGATTCTTATGAAAAATACCTATTGATTACTCCTTATACTATGACCCAATTTTTTATATAACAATAAAACAGTAATAAACAGGAACATATTACGTTTAATCGTTTCAATTATATACTTCAACATGTAACTCTTAAAAGAAACATAATTTAAAAAAGTAAAGAATTTTTTTATTTTAATCTTGAAATAAATAGAGTCTTCAAATGTGTCACCCTATATATTTGTTCATATGTTTCATTTAATTTATACAATAATAAAAGACATAATTTTTTAAACTAATTCGGTAATCTACAGTTTTTCGTTTTTCTTCATTGTTTCTTTTTTACAAGTTTATACAGATCCCTTGAAATGATACTGTTAGCACCATCTACCCCTCAGCAACAAAATTAACAAAACAAAAAATCGCTACTTTTACAAAAATATCTAACTCTTTCCTCCTCAGTAAAATATTCTATAATTTCAATACAATTCAGTAATGCAAAAGAAGAATAAAAAATTTTTTAAAATTATATCGAGCTCAACAATGAAGCCACCTATCGGTCCAGTATAGTACTAATTGGACTGTTGAGCAGTCGTGAGCAGTGGTGGCCAGTCTCAGCGCATGCGCAGTAAGCTATTCGCAGAAGTTCTCAGTAGCGTATACAGTTTGATGAAATATAAGGTATCATTAGGCCCTAATGAGGAAAAAAAATAAATCTGAAGAAAATTGCAGGAAAGAGAATAAAATGGTTAAGTACTATAACAGATTATATATAATAAAAGTAATATTATTTATTTATGATTACTAAATAATTTAATAATTTAATTTATTCATGATTATTATTTTATTTATATTTGTTATTATATTAATTAATTAATTAATTATATTATATTAATATTTTGTTGCAAGAGCAAAGGAAAAAGATACCGCTCGATTTTGATCAGATCTTTGCATGTTAACAAAATAAAATCCATTTCTTTCTTATTGTATCCCTGATATTATAATTTTCGCACGTAAGACCTAAGTAGTACAAGCGTATTATATGGTCAGACCATTCAAGTAGTATAACCATATTATATGGTCAGACCTAAGTAGTATAACCCTATTATATGGTCAGACCTAAGTAGTATAACCATATTATATGGTCAGACCTAAGTAGTATAACTGTATTATATGGTCAGACCATTCAAGTAGTATAACCGTATTATATGGTCAGACCTAAGTAGTATAACCGTATTATATGGTCAGACCATTCAAGTAGTATAACCGTATGATATGGTCATACATAAGTAGTATAACCGTATGATATGGTCAGACCATTCAGGTAGTATAATCGTATGATATGGTCAGACCTAAGTAGTATAACCGTATGATAGGGTCAGACCTAAGTAGTATAACCGTATGATATGGTCAGACCATTCAAGTAGTATAACCGTATAATATGGTCAGACCATTCAAGTAGTATAACCGTATTATATAGTCAGACCATTCAAGTAGTATAACCGTATTATATGGTCAGACCTAAGTAGTATAACCGTATTATATGGTCAGACCATTCAAGTAGTATAACCGTATGATATGGTCATACATAAGTAGTATAACCGTATGATATGGTCAGACCATTCAAGTAGTATAATCGTATGATATGGTCAGACCTAAGTAGTATAACCGTATGATAGGGTCAGACCTAAGTAGTATAACCGTATGATATGGTCAGACCATTCAAGTAGTGTAACCGTATAATATGGTCAGACCATTCAAGTAGTATAACCGTATTATATAGTCAGACCATTCAAGTAGTATAACCATATTATATAGTCAGACCTAAGTAGTATAACCGTATGATATGGTCAGACCTAAGTAGTATAACCGTATGATATGGTCAGACCATTCAAGTAGTATAACCGTATGATATGGTCAGACCTAAGTAGTATAACTCTATGATATGGTCAGACCTAAGTAGTATAACCGTATGATATGGTCAGACAATTTAAGTAGTATAACCCTATGATATGGTCAGACCTAAGTAGTATAACCCTATGATATGGTCAGACCTAAGTAGTATAACCGTATGATATGGTCAGACATTTTAAGTAGTATAACCCTATGATATGGTCAGACCTAAGTAGTATAACCCTATGATATGGTCAGACCTAAGTAGTATAACCCTATGATATGGTCAGACGGTCTGACCATATCATACGGTTATACTACTTAGGTCTGACCATATCATAGGGTTATACTACTTAAATGTCTGACCATATCATACGGTTATACTACTTAGGTCTGACCATATCATAGGGTTATACTACTTAGGTCTGACCATATCATAGGGTTATACTACTTAAATTGTCTGACCATATCATACGGTTATACTACTTAGGTCTGACCATATCATAGGGTTATACTACTTAAATTGTCTGACCATATCATACGGTTATACTACTTAGGTCTGACCATATCATACGGTTATACTACTTGAATGGTCTGACCATATCATACGGTTATACTACTTAGGTCTGACCATATCATACGGTTATACCACTTAGGTCTGACCGTATAATACGGTTATACTACTTAGGTCTGACCATATCATACGGTTATACTACTTGAATGGTCTGACCATATCATACGGTTATACCACTTAGGTCTGACCATATAATACGGTTATACTACTTAGGTCTGACCATATCATACGGTTATACTACTTAGGTCTGACCATATCATACGGTTATACTACTTAGGTCTGACCATATAATACGCTTATACTACTTGAATGGTCTGACCATATAATATGGTTATACTACTTGAATGGTCTGACCATATAATACGCTTGTACTACTTAGGTCTTACGTGCGAAAATTATAATATCAGAGATACAATAAGAAAGAAATGGATTTTATTTTGTTAACATGCAAAGATCTGATAAAAGTCGAGCGGTATCTTTTTCCTTTGCTCTTGCAACAAATATTAATATAATATAATTAATTAATTAATTAATATAATAACAAATATAAATAAAATAATAATCATAAATAAATTAAATTATTAAATAATTTAATAGTCATAAATTAATAATATTACTTTTATTATATATAATCTGTTATATTACTTAACCATTTTATTCTCTTTCCTGCAATTTTCTTCAGATTTATTTTTTTTCCTCATTAGGGCCTAATGATACCTTATATTTGATCAAACTGTATACGCTACTGAGAACTTCTGCGAATAGCTTACTGCGCATGCGCTGAGACTGCCCACCACTGCTGCCCAACTCTGCTGCCCACCACTGAGTTGGACCAAGATATTCTCCCTTGTTAGCAATAAAATAGAAATCTACTCTGAAACTTCATAACTATTTACAATATAAAATATTCTTAAAATACAATCAACCTGATTGCAAGTTCACTGTCACTCATATAAATGTATAATTCTTTATATTACTAATTCTGATCGAGTACATACCCAAAAATTTTAATTTTCGCGGGTGTATCATTATGCAACGCCACTGTGGTTTTTATAATGCATTCTATTGCAACTTTCCTATCTACGTTTACTAGTACGCATGGCTGTCAACGTGAGAACAAAATTGTTTTAATTGCCCTTGGGAACACTAAATTAACCGAATTTACCGACGTTACAAGATAATTACATATTTAAAGTGAAGAGAGATTTATGCAATTAGTCGATATCAAATATCGTAAGATATTTCTAAGTTCACTTATTGAAACGTTTTGTCCGAAATCAGTGTATGCAGTTCGTGCACAATTGGTGGTCACGTTGAATCATCGGAAGTAATTGTCAATCTAAACTCTTTGAAGGCACAAGATTGAGCATTATGTGCGCGAAAATGGCTTTTCAGCATCAGGCTGGTACTGCTATGAAATGCTTAAGTGTACGTATATCTTAGAGTAAATTAATTCTGGAACTGGGCGTTATATCAACAATTGTTTAGTTTCTTTGGAGCATGCTATGTGATAATTTCATTTTTCTATAACTTCTAATAACGTCATACTTATGAAAAGTTCTTATTAGTCACTGTATACTATTCCAGATTTAATTTAGCAGTCTTATAATTATTTAGTATCATAAATATTATAATTTTAGATACCGATCACTTTGCACAAGGAAACAGAAGTCGATGAAAATGGTGAAGAAGTAATGAAATGTGGTTTTAAAATAGGAGGTGGAATTGATCAAGATTTCAGAAAAAGTCCACAGGGTTATACGGATAATGTAAGTTAATGTGATATAAACATTGCAGATATTTGCAGGTTATTTATATATATTGTTTTAGGGCATATATGTTACTGAAGTACATGAGGGATCAGCAGCAGCAAAAAGTGGTCTCCGGATGCATGATAAAATTTTACAATGCAATGGATATGACTTTACGATGGTAACTCATAAGAAAGCAGTATCGTATATAAGGAAACATCCAGTATTAAATCTATTAGTAGCCCGTAAAGGAGTAACCAGTACTTAATTACCAAATGAAATATCTATTTGGTCTAAGGAAAGTATTTATTTCATCCTATACGTTAACAAAGTCAATTTATTCTAACTATGTGTCTACCAAATATCAAATTAGATTATGATCAATAGTAAAGTATTCTTCAGTTAACTTTATAAATGCAAGCTGATAAAATTCTTAATATTTTATTTTTTATTTTATAATTGTATCAGTAACAGGTGTCAAAAACTTCATTTGAGATACGGACACGATGTTAATTCGTGCATGTTCAATAACATTTACACTTATTTTGGGAACATAATGATTATCTCTCGTTGCAGTAGACATAAGATATTAAAATGGTAGTTTGATATATATGTATAAAAGCCCTGTTACGATTCATTATTGTTGTTGATAAGGATAACAGTATGTAAGTGTTTTTTAATAACTCGTGATAACTAATAACACATTATCGTGTGTAATTGTGCTTGAAAAACATAATTTACGTATTTACGTGTGAAAATCATGCTATCTAATGTTTGTTGTATATCAAAATTTTCATCTATATTTCTTGTGCCAAACAGTAGCTGCTACGTGGAATCCATATGAATATTTCTCGTCATTGTGTATATATTTATATACAAAAAAGTTCCATAAGCAAATCTATTTAAATGAAGAACAAATTTTGATCAATTTCAATCAAAGAAATAGTTGTATGGATAAAAGTTATGATATTTTAATGCTTTAAGTATTTCTACATTGTAAAATATAACAAAAATGCCAAAGCATAATGAAGTTACACTAGTTTAGATACACAACATACTTTTTACAAAATTTTGTATTTCTAGTATATCAGTACACTATCATAAGATTTATACAAAATATTTCGAATTTACACATTTAAAGTATTCTTTATCTATTGAAACAGTTATACAATAAACATTGTTTCAATACTTTTAACAAGTATACACCTAGGGTATACATAATTTATGCGGATAAGTATTAAGATACATTGAACTACTGCATTTAAGTGCATTTGAGAACAAGTTTTATTAAACTAAAATGAAAATCATTGAGACTGTTCACTTTAAGACCAACAGAAGTATTAAATTTTGTATTTTGTAACTTTTAACTTTACCCAGTACTGAACGTTTCAATGCATTTATACATGTTCTTACAAATAAGAAAAACAAATTTGTATTTTATCTTCCGTAAATTGGTTCTACAAGTATCATAAGTGAAACAAAAGGAACAGTTCCTGTAATACATATAACTTTCTTTCATATCCTGAAGTTTTAAATACAATCACGGCAAAAATGTCAAACCAGTTCATAAGGCATAGTATAATATGTTGTCATAATTTTATAACTAGTCTACTAACAGGAAGGAATTTAAACAAAATTGTAAACTGTAAATTATTACGTGTGCAACCAATATGCATGCACCCTAGTATTATAAGATTTTTGTATAGAAAAATGGTGTGACAAATTATATGCATTAGTTCGATCAACTAAGATAAATATCATGTTATTTATTACCAAAAAAGATGATTAATATAGAGAAATATGAAAAAAGATATCTATTGTTTATTATTTAATAGTAAATAAACGTCCTACAACATCCTATACAAAGTTTTATGTATTTACATGTAACTCTTAATTAATGTTTCAAAGAATAAAAGAGCATAGAAATTGTAATTAAAAATTCCTTTTGCAATTTTTAACTCGCAATATAATTCAGTTATTAAATAGTTAATAATTTGTTAAGTGATTAACAGATAGTTACTCAATCATCTGATGCCCAACAATGTGGTAAAGGCCATTTTATTTGCTGGACGTTTTGTTTGCTGTATATAATTTGATAAAATATATTAATAAGTAATTATTTATCTTTTATCTTACATAATTCATATAAGTAAAATTGTAAATACATTATTATAATATTGCTTCATTTATTTAAATCTCGCATGAAAACGCGCCATAATGATGTGACGCTGACGCGTGGTGACGTGTCTAGAACTCTCTACGTGGATGGTGTATGTGTGACACGTCGTTAGCTACTCTTCTACCTCCTACTGCCAGTAAACGTTTAAAGTAATTTGAAGTAACACGTTATCAGGACGTAACGCGACTTCAGTGATTTTACTTGAATATTCCTTACATGTTAATTATATTCGTATAGTTATACATACGGTTAAAACGTAAAGTAATTCAAGATATTTATTAAATACAATTTAGAAGAAACAACAGGTTATTGTACAGCAGATTTGTTGTGATCATCTGGTACTTGTGCAAGATTTTAAATTAAAAATATACAATGGTAAGTAATTTGGTAGATTCTGGAATAGAAAAAAAAGTTTCTCGATATTTATGGTTATATTTTGTTTGTTTTCATAAGCCTGCCGCACCTAGTGCAACTTCGGTCGGTGCCGCGGGGAGATCACCAAGCAAAGCTATTGCACCTAGAACAAGCGGTAGCGGTACTGTCAGGCAAAGGAAAACTGCCACAACTACTTCAACCAGAAGTAGAAATACAGGTGCTGGCTCTGATGGTATGTGGAGGTTTTACACAGATGACTCCCCTGGCATTAAAGTGTAAGTAAATACAAGATTGTTTTGGAAAAAAAATGTTACATACACAAAGACTTATGACTTCTATTGTATTGTATTATTGTTAATGAATTAGAGTTTAATGCTAAATATTTTCTATTTATAAAGTACAAATTCCAGTAATAAAAATTAAAAATATTTTATTAATAACACAATATGTTTACAGAGGACCAGTACCGGTGCTCGTGATGTCCCTGCTCTTCATTGCATCTGTGTTCATGCTTCACATCTGGGGCAAATACACTAGATCTTAAAATTGAATGTGGTTTAAAAATATATCTAAAGAATTGGTGCGATCAAAGAGGAAAATGTGGAATAACTAAGAACAGATCTAAAAAACTTAAGCCAGTCATACTCAGAAGGAATATGGATATCAAGAAGGCTTACTATGTATATTTTTAATATTGTTTCTTAATTGATTTAAGGAAATCCGAGCCCTGCTCGTCGTACATTGCATTTTCATAAGAAGGATCTCTTGAACAATGCACTTTTTATCGCGAAACAAACCAGAAATTTAATACGCGATCATAAACATTACCATTGTAATCGTTTACTTTCATGGAACTGAATTTTATAACATTTGTAAAAAGATATCTTGAAAAAAATTGTATTTGTGCATAACAAGCGATCGACACGTTACTGATTATCGTTCAGTATTGTTGATCATATACTGGTTATTGTTTGTAAAGTTACTATTACGATGATATACATGTACAATATTAAAATAAATTATTCTTTGTCCAATTAGATGTATCAACGTATGAAACTGATTCTTTTCATGTTCATTTCTTTGGACGTGATTCCCGAAGAGATCAACTTCAATATCCCTAAAAGATCTTTCAAATTCATTGTCTTCTTCACTACAATACAAGTAGAAAGCGATTTTGTAATGCGCCATGTTTCATTTAACTGGAAACTCATTTGCTGTCGTGTATACGTATTGATTTCATTCTGAATGCGCGCAGCTTGCGGCGCTCTCCGAAAAGGAATTAATCCGGATAAATTAAACGGCGTAAACAATCGTTCCATTGTGAAAACAGCAAAACATTCCCTTGCTAAGATATTACCAATAACATTTTTTCAAACTCGTATATTTGTACAAATATCAATTATAAATATAATATGAATATGTAAATAGAAAATTTTTGGTATATTATTAATATTTTGTTATGTTAGAAATAAGTATTTCAAATGTTCAATGTTAAGTGTATGTACTTAAATACAGTATGCAACGCTAAAGAAACGCATAAAAGCTAATAATTCTCGGGAGACCTTGCTTCAGGTGATAATCAGTGTCTGAATCAAGAAACTCAATAGGTAGACACCATAGACTACCGACTAGAGGGAGACACCTAATGCGATAGAGAAGGATAGAGCTAGAAGGCGTCTGTACAGCGTCGAGCATGGTGGACTCTTGCAAAAATGGTGAGATAGCACAGAACACTTTGTAGATTTGCAAATTTAAGAATTTTGAAATTTGATAATTTGGGACATTCTCAAAATTAGAAGTGGAATTGGAAAGTGTGGACAGTTGAATATTTGGAATTTTGGGAAAATTGGGTTTTGAAAATTTAGAAATTGGGGCATGTAGAATTTTGGAAATATAAAATTTGAGTACTTGGAATTTTGGAAATCTGAGAATTTGTGATTTTAGAAGTTGTCAAGTTTAAAAATTTAGAAACTTGAAAATTTGGAAATTTCTTTGATCTCTTCTTTCTCTGTATCAATATTTTCTTTGAGAAAAATATTATTTATACCAAATTGCTATCCCTACTCTTGCGCCGCCATTTTCCTTAGAATAAGGTTGCAATGCCCTGAGCTATACAACGATACGCTCACAGTTCGACCTCGTAGCACGTGATCATGGGTTTCTCTTCTCGTTTTAGACACGACATTGAATCCCCTCGTAGTCCTGCCACTGCGTGTCGTCGCGGGTGGAACGTCGAGCAAGTCCACCCGTATTGTCAGTTGCTGCAATGAGACTCCTCTCTTTCGAGGTAAATCGTCGTTACTTCTTAACCAGTATACATTACACTTCGACTACTTCAGGCGGTTTTCTAGCCACAGACAGGGTGTCTCCGCGTACCGACGAATCTCCTTCAAATTTCTTCAATATTTTCATTCATACTTACAGTGATTAATGTACCTTTCATTCGTGCAATCATTTTCTATATACAGTTTAAAAATTTATAATTAACAATGAATAGTTTTATTGACGAATTTAATTTGTGAACAGTGCTGACATTCTTATGGTTGTTAATATTGAAGAATGATAACAGTTTGTAATGGTTACAAAATAACAGTAGTGAACTGGGTAGTTTGATTGATTGATGTTTTAAGTAATCGTTCGCTTTCCTATTATTCGGAAGATTTGAAGATTTTGAATTCAACTCATGGTTGTACAATGCAAAAATTTCGTATCGCGAGTTTCAAGACACGGTGAGTACGGAACTTTTGTTTTTTTTTTTTTTTAATTTTGATGACTGAAATTATATTTTTTTATCGTGGTATATTAAGATAAAAAGTAGTTTGAGTATCGCGGTTATTGACAATGAAGATAAATGTGATTTTCAATGATTTTCTATCTTATGTGAGATTAATGAATTATGCGAACTGCATTGCGACGCGAAGCGTCGCGGAAACAAGTTAAATGCGATAAGATTGATTAAAATCTACTTACAAGAATTAAAAAGTGCACAATAGTAAAAGCATAAGAATAATTTTTATTTTCAAACGACAAATATTGTTTATAATTTTTTAATGAAGTTAACGTTTATAATATACAGTTTTAATTTATATTTAAATTAAAAGCTGAATATACGTTTTATTTTATTCTTAACGTAAAGAAGTAGAGTTTTATTAAAAGGTGCCATTATTATTTCGATATGTATATTCTTATTTAATACATGCTACTGTGCTGTGTACAAGACACAGCATAATCGATAAACGGAAAGTATCAACATACTGGTTATACATGAAATAAAATAGAACCATAAAAATATCAAGTGTCAAGTTTCAGTATTAATACACGTACGGTATTGTTAAGACTGCATGTACTAGTATAGCAAATATTTTCTGTAGTGGGCACGTATTACTTGGAGAATAAACACGGGAATTTAAAGTACACGTTCAAACTATCTTATGGAATTTGTCGGACTAATTGAAAGAGAAATGAAGTTAAATAACTATTTCTTCGAATTTTTGATATTTGACATTTGTAATTTAAAAATTTGCAAATTTGGAAATTTCCAAATTCTAAAATTCTGAATTTTCAAATTTTCAAAATTTCTAATTCCAAATTCTCAAAGTTCCAAAATTTCTAATTCCAAAATCCTAAAATTCTGAATTCTCAAATTTTCAAAACTTCCTAATTCCAAAATCCTAAAATTCCAAATTCTCAAAGTTCCAAAATTTCTAAATTCCAAACTCCTAAAATTCCAAATTCTCAAATTTCCAAAATCCTAAAATTCCAAACTCTCAAATTTTCAAAATCACATTTCCACATTTCGAACTTTAAAATTTGTAAATATCCGTCTTCTTAAAATTTAAAATTGAGGTTACCCGCGTAAACTTCCCTCGTGACAAATTGCAAAATTTGACCTAGTTTATTACCAAACACTGATCATCGAAAATAAGAAAATTTTTGTTTTAAGAGTGATTATAAATTCACGTTCGTTAGCAATATTAACAGCTTAATTAACGATTCCAGATTCGAAAATAGTTCATCGAGCGGAGGGGCGGGTAATCAACGAGGATCAATGGCGGTCGATATTTTGGACGAGGACCACTTCGCGGTGAGCGCGATCGTCACCGTCGGTATGCAAATTATCTTCTTCACGATCGCAGCGACCTTCCAACTGGACAAATTGACGGACTTTGCCGGCGGCACAAACTTCATCATTCTTGCCCTTCTCACTTTCTTTCTCGGCCAAGTGGGCAAGGTATTCTAATTATAAACTGTGTCCGTACACCAAAAGAGTGTGCACAGAACCTAGTAATCAGAGTTCTGCATTGTAAAGCTACAAAACATTTGTTTCTCTGCGAGTATTTATTTCTGTATATCCGTTTGTTTACAAAAGTTTTGTAGCTACCAAAAACGGAACATTTAAGAGTGTTTCATTTATATGATTATTGATTTAGAATATGTTTTTCAGCCTTATGACAGCAGACAACTTATGGTGACAGTATTTGTTTGTCTATGGGGCTTTCGTTTATCTGCATATCTGCTGTACAGGATTATTAAAATTGGACGTGATAAGAGATTCGAAGATCGTCGCAGTAACGTAATTCGTTTTGCAGTATTTTGGACATTTCAGGTAATGAGAATACATTGTTTAGTTGTCATGAGTATCTGTGTATTTATATGTGATTATATTTTTAGGCTGTATGGGTGTACGTGGTGAGTTTACCAGTGATCATCATCAATTCACCACGACACAAAATTCCACCTGCTCCCAAAACTATGACACCATATGACAGTGCTGGTACTGGACTATTTGTGACTGGGTTGCTTGCTGAAACCTATGCTGATCTTCAGAAATTCTCCTTCAAACAAGATCCTGTAAATAATGGCAAATGGTGTAACGATGGTATGGTCAAACACTTGAAGATAGTTCTTGATGTTAGTTCTTTGCTAACAGACCTTCTGTGTTTTATGTTAGGACTGTGGCGATTGTCTAGACATCCGAATTACTTTGGAGAGATTGTAGTCTGGTGGGGTATCTTTGTGATATCATTGAACGTAATCGAAGGAGCCGAATGGGTAGCTATAGCATCTCCGATCTTCACGACGTTCATCATTCTATTCTTGTCCGGAATGCCTCTATTGGAAAGAGCTTCCGACGAGAGATACCGCGAGTAAGTGTCTGCTTTGAGGTATTTACGGACTTCCTGGTATCTACTTTCCAGATTTACAAGTTACTGTAATCGCCGCGTTTCTGGGATTCTAAATGCTTGGTTATTTTGCAGCAATGCAGAGTATCGCTACTACAAACAGTCCACATCGCCCTTGATACCGATACCGCCGTC
Organism: Megachile leachella; assembly: GCA_963576845.1. Lineage (NCBI taxonomy): Eukaryota > Metazoa > Arthropoda > Insecta > Hymenoptera > Megachilidae > Megachile > Megachile leachella. Next base: position 15,793,597 of record OY756251.1, read on the forward strand.
AATCTACGTGGAGGTGCCACATTTCCTCAAGTTTCTCTTCTGCTGCGAATTCCCTTTGTACGATTCATTGGACGTGAAGCCACGAGCAGCTGTCACCGAGTCGACGTCCATAAGTCTTGCTGCATCCACGTAGCTATAGCCACACGCCGGACGTCAAAGTTCTGAATCCGGCGTGCAATCAAGCGTCACGGCCACGGCCAGCACAGCCTTTTAACGATGCTGTTAAGATCCTTTGCGTTTTACTATTTGTGTCTCACTCGCTTGAGAGTAAAACTCGCAAAATTTAGAATTTATTCATGTCCATGTAAACTTTCCAATTTGAAACTATATACATTTGTGTTAGTAAAATGTGAAAAAGGATTACTATCATATGATACTTTCAAAGGAAGCTGAAAATCAAACATACTTGAATATATTCTCTATGAATTTTTTGACGATTTCTAATTTATATAAGAAAGAGTTTAAAATATATTTGAACGTATACAACGTTGAAGATCTTGATTGTACTACCTCGAATCAGATGTTCTTGATATTGAAATCAAGTTCATCGCGATAGTTAGATTGATAGATACCAAATTAAATGTATAATAGTTAATTCCAGAGAGTCGAAACTATATGTATATATATATAGTTTACGCTGAAACTTCGTACAAAGCAGTTGAGTAATTTCGTTTTGTAAAATGTTCCACAGTATACCTTAGTTGTATTCCAAACATAAATTGTAATATTTATGTAGCCGTATTGGTTGCACAACAGCAGTTTCAGGATAAAATTGAAAATATTTTTGGATCAGTAGGGACCACACGCACAATTATATTAATTGCTTATGTCTAGTTTTACATGCGTAGATGTAAACTTAACTTTGGAAAAGAGACTTACAAGCGAAATAAGATTTGGAAGAAATATTAATGAAAAGAAGGCAAGTTGTTGTTTAACAATTTCTTTCCAACTCTTGCTTGCTATTAAGTTATAAATCCGTTAAAACTCGTACTAAATCAAATCTTGTTCCAAAGAAATATTTAAATAAAAATTTTGACGTAAGTTAACGTTTAATCTGAATGTAATTTATTGTAAAAAATAAGAGCCTGTTTGAATGACATTGAATGACTGTGCATAATTTAATTGTAGTACTTAATTATAGCAATATAAAACATATCCTAATGCCGAGTAGAAGACTATTAAAGAACAAAGGCATGAATAAAAGAAAAGATTAATTATCGTAAGCTGTGTTCTTTTGAAATATCAATCACTTTCAGATCTAATATTTCTAAATTCTTCTTATAAATAAGAAAAGATATCCAACACTTTAAATGACTAATTTGTCAAATAATTAAACACGACGCGCTTTAAAAAGAATGCAGCTATAGATGAAAATTGTCCGCCAAATTATAAATAAAATGTTACATTGTAAACGATCCTCAGAGATCGTTTCAATCGTTTGTTGTTATGTAAATCTTCAGAATTTTAGATAATAAAGAAAAGTTGATTCAATCGTATTTTTATTTTATTTAAATCCTTCATTTTTTTATCCGTTCATTCTTTGCATAACATACATTCATTATAATAAATTTAGCGGCAGAATTAAAAAATTGATCGTTGGCAGCGCATGGTGTTCACCGGCTGCTCGTAATAGTAGGATTGCAGAAAAGCGAAGAGGTATCTGTGAATGAAAATTATTATGTAATTATACTAATAAAATCAACTATATTAATTGAATTTAATGGAAAAGACACGTGGCGCCGTCTCGCGGCAGTGTGGAGAACTAATGAAACTAGAGTTTCAAAAACGTGCAGTTCACCCTGTTCGCTGGGAAGATATATGTATCAAACTGTATAAAAATAAATAAAAAGATAAATAACATAAAATAAAATCTAGGAGGGTATTAATAAATATCAAAGAAATTTCGTAAAGATCACATTATATTTATAAACACATTTTATTTGTTCGTATGTATATCGTTAATAAATGGTGATATAATAATGACAATGAAATGTATAGCGCCGAGCATAAAACGAGCAGTCATATTATAATTATTATTAATATTCCTCTTACGATAAACCTTACTGTATTGGATGTGTGCCTACCTACTGTGCTTGCAACGTTTATGGTCTTGTCCAAGTGTTTTTTTCCTTTTCTCGTTCTTCATCACTAATTTTATTATTATTATTATTATTTATACTCGTACTCGTAATAATTCATAATAATAATAATCCGTAATAATAATAATATTAATCATATGTAACCACGGGTGTAAACGTATGCGTTGTCCTAAGGTATAAACAGCTTTCACACACTAATTATTTACTTGTGTTATTTATCATTATTATTATTATTTTTTTTTACCTTTTGTCCTTTATGTAATCGTAATCGTCGTTTAATTATAAGTAAGCTACTTAAATATAATTATCCTCGTGTTTTATCGTGGAATTATTATTTTGTGACCGCGGCTGTTATTGACCCGGCGGCCTCGTACAAAAACAGTTCAATTCCCGTTCGATATTATATAACATTATACATCAAAAAATGTCTGAGTTGTATGTACTTTTTCTTTTCTTCTTTCTTTTCGATGCGTGAAAGACACTTTTGTATTTTTTTTTTAATCTCGTAATGTAAAATTTTTATTACTCTCGCGCAGGAGAGATAAATGTTATCTAATAAAAAGTTGAACTAATACACGGGACAGCACAGCGTTTCATTCGTTTTTCTTTTTCTTTTTCATTTGGTTCCAACATCGAAAGGAAACCCAGACACACAAGAAATTCTGTTTTTTGCCTGTGCCTCTTTTCTCATTTATTTAATTTTAAATTCATTTTGTTCTTGTGAAAAGAAAAAGAAGAAACAAAGACGGTGTCGAAGCGTCTGCGATTTCGAGACGCGTCGCTTCCGCTTCCATCCGTTTCCGACGAACGCTACCCTAATTCGGATTGCATCCGCGTATACGTAATACAAATATCTATATAATAATGTACAAATCATCGTAAATATATCATTTTCTGTCGATCCGTAATCGCACAGATGAGTCTTCGCTCGTCGAAACGTCGTCAATGAACCATAAAAAACAGAAAAACCAGTCAACCAGAAAATGTGCGCGCGCGCTTATCATTTTTTGTATCAAGTGTAAAAACAGTTTCGCTTCGAAATTGACGCGAATGAAGCAGGTGATATCGTGTATAAGAGACAATTAAAAAAGATTGTATCAGTCGCCTTCTCTGATGCATCCATTGACTTTAACATTTAATTTCTGATCATTTACATCATCAGAATTATTTAATCATACAGATGTATCAGAAAAGGAAATATTCTATCACGCGAAACCTAATGACTCGAAAATGACGTGCATCTAATTACAATTTCTAAAGAACGATTGAACAGGGGTGTTTTCTATTTCGACTAAACAGCAGCACGACTAAACGAAGATCATGATGTGATATACGGTACACGTTACTTGGAACGCTAGGTACGTAACTCATTTTGCACAGTAAGAGCCAATGGTATGGTAATAAGAGGCGACCGCAAGAAGACGCCTGAATCAGTGACGCTCTTCTGTCTATCGCCAACCATAAACGATAATCTCGCTCCTTAAACCGCACCGCGTACATCCCTTTGCTACGATGTACGCTGATGCGTTTTTCTTTTGGCCACTGTTCTCATCGAAGATCTCATACCACCTGCACGCGTCAGGCTATTGCATTTAATATATTGCAAACCTACGATATTCTAATGACTTATGAGATAGCCCCGTTCTCTGTTATCTTTTGTTGTTCTCGTTCTTCACCCGGGGAGGGAGGGCGAAGGGTCCTTGGGTCGGATCAAGTTTGTTCGTTTCCGGGTGTGCTTCGGGTGCGTCGATGAGAAATGACGTTAACATGTTACGAACGTATATAAACGAAGTATTTAACATTATGAGCCTATTAATATATCTATACGTATAAGTAGAGAGCTCTAACTTTAAAAACGTTTGTCGAATCTTTACGACTCGCATGTTTTTCTTCGCTCTTTCGCACACATTCTATCGCCTCTTCTTGTCTCGCATGTACTCTATTCTCAAACACTCGTCTCACACATTCTATACATTCGCTATACATTTACTCGTTCTCTATCACTCTCTCTACATTGGCTCGCATACAACGCTCATTCTTTCATCACCCTCTCCGTCTCTCCCTTATCCCCCCCTCCATCATCCTACCAGATCACACCCTCAATTTTCCGCAAGTTTGAAATCCTCTTTCCCTTTGAACGACTTATTTACTTAGTTGTCCCCTCGAGACAGCTTATTTCCCCTCTTTCTCCTTCTCTTTGTTCTCGTCAACCTCCTTATCCTTCTCCAACTCCTTCTCCTCTTTATCCGCTTTCTCCTTGTCGCCCTCTTTCTCCTCCTTCGACTCTTTCGTTTCCTTCGCCTCCTCTTTGCCCTCCTTCTCCTCCTGCTTCTCCGGCTTCGGTAAATGCGTGTTCATGTCGAGAGTTGAACAGATCTGGTCCCAATCCGGGAAGCATCGCTCCTTCATGCGCGAACAATGGCCGACCAAATTTGGGCAGTTCTCCTGCATGTAGTCCCGTAGGCTGTACGACGTCTCTTTGTCGATGTACAGGATCTGGGCGAGATGCGCGAACGCCACAACATCCAACTATTACAAAGAAATATATTAAATTAATTTCAAATGAGTCGAGACCACATTTAAATTTCCTAAGTCCCCTCATGTTAAAGACATCATTGCACGAGGGTGTACAGTTCTGAGTAGCTTACAAGAAATTACTTCTAAGAACCTGAAGCTGATCGCACCCATTAAATCGCATCGATGAGCTTATTTTAACTGTACAATTGAATCATGCAGACTGATTTCAAGTATGATTGAATCACATTTGAAGCATATTGATCTCATGAAGTATACAATTGTCGAGCGAACGAAAAGCGTACCGTGGTCGGTTCGTCTCCGAAGAAGAACGGCTTATCAGCAAGCATATCGGAGAGAACCTTGAGATCAGCGCAACCGAACTGAGACACCTCTTCGGGAGTATAGACTCCCATGCCCTGGGCCTTCACCTTCTTCACACCCTGTAATGAATGTGCGTTAGAAACCGTTGCAAATTGAGAGCGACAAGTAAGTCAGTAGTCGTAGATAATGAAATTGAAAAGATTTACCTTGCGTCCATACGTAAGCTTGAAGAGAAAGTTTAGAATACCATTGGGAATACGGCTGCCAAGTACATGTTGAAGGTTCACCTTATACCCCTTCAGAACCTGATCGAAGTTCTTGGTGCGCCAACACGTGACCACCCAAACTAGATGATTCTCGATCATCGATATCATTGCATGAGAAACGCTTCGTTGTTCGGACGTAAGGCCGGCATCTAGGTCCTTGCCGAATTTTTGGCTCAATTCGCGAAGGATGATGGTGCTGTCCGCGATCTCTTCGCCGTTTAGCTCTACGAACGGCAGCGCACCTTTCTTGGAACGGAACTTCAGCTTGTGATCCACGTTCTGTAACAAACAACAAGTGACGTTTTAATTAAACTCTTTATTCCACCACTGATATAAACAAAGTTTATTCTATTCTTAGAATAATCCTCTTAAAACTGTAATGCTCAAACGCTCGTGTACGCTTCGGTTTGGAAGCCTATGTTGTACACCCTGATCTGGGAAATAAAAAAAAGAAGGAAAAAGGAGAAGAACACTCGGAGGGCTTCGATGGCGTAGCGACTAAGGTGCCCCGTTCATAGTTGGCTGGGGTTCGATTTCAACACGATTCAATTTCGTATAAAAACGTTCTCTATGTTAGGATTTACTTAATTTGCCATTCCCATAAATTAAGCTTTCTAAATTTACCATGTATGTTAAAAATAGTACAATGCATAGAATACAAGTGGCGGTATAACACTGAGCAATATAACACGTGTAAATGCAATGTAATATACGGCGATATAATACATGAAAATAAAACATTCGGTAATATAACACGAGGAAATTTAATGCATGAAAATACAACATACGACGATGTAACTCGTCAAAATACAACATATGGCGATATAATACGTGAAAATAAAACATTCGGCAATATAACGCGAGGAAGTTTAACGCATGAAAATACAACATACGACGATGTAACTCATGAAAATACAACATACGACGATGTAACTCATGAAAATACAACATATGGCGATATAATACATGGAAATAAAACATTTGGCAATATAACGCGAGGAAGTTTAACGCATGAAAATATAACATAAGACGATGTAACGCGTTAAAATATAACATATGGCGATAAAATACGTGGAAATAAAACATTCGGCGATATAACGCGAGGAATTTTTAACGCGTCAAAATAGAACGTACGGCGATATAACGCGTAAAAATGCAACATATGGCGATGTAACGCGTGAAAATACAGCATATGGCAGTATAACACGTGGAAATTCGACATACGGCGATAGAACGCGAGGAATTTTTAACGCGTGAAAATACAATATACGGCGATATAACGTGTAGAAATGTAACATATGGTGATCTAACGCGTGGAAATACAACATTCGGCGATATAACGCGTGGAAATTTGACATTCGGCGATATAACGCGAGGAATTTTTAACGCGTGAAAATACAACATATGGCGGTATAACGCGTGAAAAAGCAACATATGGCATTCTAACGCGTGGAAATACAACATTCGGCGATATAACGTGAGGAAATTCGACATACGGCGATATAACGCGAGGAATTTTTAACGCGTGAAAATACAACATATGGCGGTATAACGCGTGAAAAAGCAACATATGGCACTCTAACGCGTGGAAATACAACATTCGGCGATATAACGCGAGGAAATTTAACGCGTGAAAACAAAACATATGGCGATATAACGCATGAAAATACACCATATGGCGATATAACGCATGAAAATTCAACATAGAACGAAATAGCGCGTGGTAAATTAACCCGCTGCAATATAACAAATATAATTACTTATTTCATTCGACTAGAAAATAAGCATATCCCCAAGTCCCCAACGAATGTGTTAAATAGCATTTAGCCGGTGCATCGAGTGCAACAAATGCACCTGCACGCTCTATTTATACGCGTCAGTGCCACACACCGAGCACTCCATAAGTCAAATAAGATATCTGGTGTACTTTACAGGTGGATCGAATTGCAAAGCAATATTGATAACGCGATATACGCGTGCGAAGATTTCAAGTGTATCTCTGGGTCACCACGCAGCAATAATTTCAACGAAGTTCAATTAATTTTACGAATCAGACGTATCGCGAAAACGATACTCGATAATAGAGAAATAAAACACCATAATATCGGATATACACCGGCTCTTATTAGGCGATAGAGATAATAAGGGGGCTAACGGGGCAACCGGATGTAGCACACTTTCTTCAACTTCGTTTTACAACAACGGTGAAGTTCAAACATTGTCAATGAGCATATTACCGTGATTTCACCAAAGCATATTAAATAAGAAACTTTCTAGCCATCTGTTAACGCATTTCACTTCGTACAAAACCGACGTTTCATACACAATGTAGGTAAGAGTTAGATTAGACCAGATTACCTCCCGAACTGTTCATCCCAACTAATGAACGTAATAAGAAAAGAAAGGATGAATGTAGTTAACTACGGTACAAAATTATTTCTTGCATCTGTTCTCACGATTCAAATATTGGCGCTATTACCAAAGACACGGTCGAACGTCAAAGGAAATATCGTTAATGACTGTACGTGTCGATAGCGTATCGATAATCCATAGTATTACTGTTAATCTCAGGTGAGCAGGAAAACGAACACGGCAGCGAAACAGTTTACCGAGAAACGTTTCTCGTGTCAATTACGATCGACAAGTGGAACACCGTCGAGTTCGCGTTGTCGCCTATAGAAATCACCTGAATTAACCGTACGATAATGCGCGAAGAGAGCGTAGCATCAAGTCCGGTCCCACGAAAAGGGGAACAATGTCGCGATATACGTGGGAATACCTCTTCGGAAGGAGCTCATCATCGTTGGTAATCAACGAGTGTCGAACGCGGTTGCGGCATCATCAGAAATAAACGAAAGTACAAGTCGAAAGACCCGAAAAGGGGAGTTAAGGTCCTCAAAGTCTGTACGTGGCACAGTTGTGTTGGTGGTAATAGCGATGATGGAAACGACGACGTTGACGACGATGCACCGGCTGTTTTGCAATGTGAACGGCACTGTGATAATGGTAAGTAACGAACGGGTGGCACAGAAGGTGGGGGGTTGCACGAAAGACGGAGAGAAACCGAGAGCAACAGAGGATGTATGCCAATGCGAATTCCGTGCAGAAGAAAGAGTCTAGGAGATATAAGGAGAAAGAAGGATGGGAAAGGAGAAGGACGAACAATCGAGGGAGAGAAGAAAAAGAGCTCGAGGGAGCCAAAAAAAGTGACACGCACATGTAACAGAAGTCGGAAAGATAAAGAGTTCGCTGGTATATTAAGTGCTCGATAATAACTGGTATTGATATTTTGATATCGTTAATCTCAAGTTCATTTCTCATTTAAACTTCTAACTCGATTATAATCATTCTTCTTCGAAATTAAGTTAGCTTAAACAAGAATAAATGGACTCTGCGATAGAATGGAGCATTACTATTAACCTTATATACGTTAATATATTGTTAAGTATCTACCGATCAATAACACTTCATCAGGTTACTCGTTGATCCTTCAAAACCTTACCAATTATAATTTAACATTAAACCTACCGTATGTGTACTTAATTTGAAATTACAAATGACGTTAAAATTATTTATTTTTTAAAATAAGAAACCAAACCTACAGACATATAATGTGTAGTGTACTTAATTTAAAATTGAAAATGAAGTTAAAATTATTTTTTAAAATAAGAAACCAAACCTACAGACATATAATGTGTACTTAATTTGAAATTAAAAATGAAGTTAATAAATAAATAAACACACCATGAAACATAAATTAGTGCACACATTTAGTTTTCATCTTGATGAAAATCAATACTAATTTCAAAGAATATACTTTGAAAAAATATGTTCCTCTAATAAGAAATTATACCTTAACACTAAAACTACCAAACCGCCCCACAAGTTTAAGACAAATATCCAGTGTGTATTACTCGTAAAAACTTATCAGTGAAAGAGAGAAAAAAAAAAAGGGAGACATATAAAGCATGAAATGAGGAATGGTGAAGCCGTATTGTATAGTAAGGGTGCAACGACTTGACCAAAGCGTGAAAATCCGATATGCCGAGAATTAAATATCCTGTGGCGTAAAATCGATGAAGCGGTCGGTACTGATTAATTCGCTGGTCCGCACGTTTTAGCAGATGGCGTTGCGGTCGCTCGCATCCCGCGCGACGATCGTTAAAACCGCCCGTCCGCGCGCATTCAAAAGCGCATAATAACCGGAAGAAAGAGAGCGAACTGGAATATCGTGGAGAAGCGTGTATCAATTCGAAGAGATGAAAAGTCGAGCAGAGACGGAGGGGTGGAGTACAAATTACCGCGGGGCAGCTTCCCGTTCGCGATCTCGAGCGAATCGGATATACGCATGCGCGGAGACTTCCTCTGGATAAGGGTGCACCCCTCCTGTCTGTGATTTTCGGGGATTAAACGTCGAAAATCTCAAATCTTTAATTTCCAAGTTAAGCCTTGCAATCTTCAAATATTTCCTAAATTCATAAATCTGAGAATACTGTTTTTAAAATTATAAAGTTTCTAAAATGATAAATTATGAATCTGAAATGTTCATGTCTGCAAGAATCAGCGACCGGTCTATATTGCGAGTTCATATAGGGGAGGTACTCGATAATGCACTGTAGGTTTACACATCGAGCAAGAAAAAATGATAATACACCCCAGGAGAATGCAAATGACGCGCAAGCAATGTAAATCAAAACGCAAAGAGTTTCCTAGAATTTGGCAGTATCAACAAACTTCGAAAAAGTGAAAAGAAACGAGGTAGCCAGAATACGAGGGAGAAAAAGGGATCACTGCGCGGAGCTAGAAAAACCTGAGAACACCAAACGAAGCACGGAATAACGAGGGGAGAGCATGAAACCCAGAGAGAGAGAGCACAGGGGGGTGGCAGACAGACAGACCGGGAGCGAGAGGAGAGATCGAAAGGGAAAGAGAGGGAAAATGAAAAAGAGAAGCCAGAGAGGGAATCAGGGAGTGGTAAAACAGGGAGGAGGAGAGGGGAGAACGCGTGGGGTTAGAAAGAGACGGTGAACATTGAAAAACGAGAAAGAAAGAGCAAGTACAAGACAAAGTCGAGTGGTGGAGGCAGAGAAGGAGAAGGATAAACGGAGGGTGAATGGGTGGGTGGAAGGGAGAAGAAACAAGCTGGAGGACGATGAACTCTGCCGGTAGGCAGCTTCCGTCGCCTGGCAACGTCCTCCTCCTCCTCCCTTTTACCTCCTCCTCTCCCTGAGGCTTCACGCCGTTATGTCGTGGTATCGTACGTAGGCAGTCCTCGTCATGGACGTAGTAGTCGTGTCATCGTCTTCGTCGGTGACGATCATGGTAGTCGCTGTATTTTCACGTAGCTCGTGGCTCTCGCAGCTCGCGCGCTGCGTATTGATCGCACACGGGATGTGCTACTCTGCTACTACCTGGTGCTAGCCGACTGCTCCAGCGCCGGCCTCAACCGCCAGGAGAGAGCTTTAGCCACAGCCCTACGCAGAGGGCCAATGTGGCTTCTCCCCTCTCGTATCACTCTCGCGCTTCTTGCCTCACAACGATCGACTTCCACCGACTGGTTTATTCCGATTCCTTTTTTGGTCTTCGATGAGCAACAAATGTTTTACAGGTTATTGGAAAGAGCCAAGTGCTTCACCCTTGCGTCATCGATGCATAAAAGCTTATAGATACCGATGAAAACGGTTTAACGCTTTTGTGATGTATTTTAACCCCTTACACTATTTTGACGCACTCATATTTCGGTAATGATTTTACTCGAATTGTACATTTAGTACTTACATTTCAATTTAGAGTTCAAGTCCAACTATAATTTGCATAGTCAACTGCATGATACTAAATTCACATAATATTTGAAGTTTCTGTTTTCATGTCTGAAATCAGTTCTGACTGACGCACTTTGAGAAATGCATCATAGTGCAAGAGGTTATGTTTCTTTTAGGTAAATGATTTCTGGTGATGATTTTGTCGATTGAACCTCAACTGCTACGATCATTTGATGAATATTACTATGTTACGTGTACTTTAAATGGAGCTTGGAATATGCAAATACAGGAACTGACTTTAAATTGCAGAACTTGAGACATCAAAAGAAAGCTCGTAGACACTTTAATATAGGATGTACCCTAAATCTCGAAGCTCGTGACGTTGCAAGTACTATCACGCACAGGTCGCACGAAATGTGCGCTCTAAATATCGCACGCATTGTAATATTGAATGCACTCTAATTATCGGATATCACGATATCGCGTGCACTGTAAATATCGTATCATGTGCAGTCAAAATATCACATGATATCGCGTGCTCGGTCGTTGAAAGTTTAAACCAACAATTAAATACAACAATTACGATGACTGAATTTAAAGAAATTCGATAGTACTTTTGTAATGGCGAGGGAAAGAAGATTACGGCACGCAATCGTACCCGAGAGATAGCTATTTCTTTGGAATAGTGGATATCGAGGTAGCAATCTCGAGAACAATTTTATCCCGGCAAGTTATCGGTCGTTCCACCTGATCACCGAACGATTTTCTCACCCCGTTCCACCTTGATAATATTACAGTCCGTTACTCGAGTATTAACTTGGGATTAGTCACGCTGAAAGTTTGAAGAACCATTCGATGGAGTAGAACATCCTATAAAGGGTTCGATGCAAATAAAATGAACCCGCTCCTGAGTTAAACGCCGCTTCGGGTTATAATTCTCGAAACATACAACGTAACCCACGTATCTGCACGGTGTACAAGGTATTGTCCGACACATGATCACAAAACAACGAGAGACACAAAGGGGACATAAATATGCCGGTGTGGAGCAATGTTTCTATTGTTCGATTTCTATTGATCGAGGAAAGCGCGAACGCCTCCGCGCACAGAAACACGTCGTCCGAGATTGTGTTGCCCACGGGCAACATCGTTTCCCGTTGTATCAATGGCGGAACGTTGGTGGCCCGATGAAAATACCGTCGAGAGGTGAATGGTTGCACGTGAAAATAGTTTCACTACAAGGCTAGCACACGCGTGGTCATAAAGGAATGCTGGCGCGAACCGATCAGCCGAAAACGAAAGCAAACGCAGCTGTGACTGCCAAGTACAATGAACTTAAAGCTTGGCAGACAACCTCGGTGGCCGGGACGCTTACGATTTATCAAACTCATTTTCTTTTAAAAAAAAAAACGATGGAAATGTTATTGATTCACCTATGGCTCAATCAAGATAGCAAAACTATTAATAGCGTCTGTACCTTCATGATGCTTTCAATTATGGCTTGCTAAAGTATAATATGATAGTGCAGATTCGTTCGCAGATAATGTTAGGTTATTGCGAAGAAGTTCGAGAGGGTATTACAAAGTTGCACTCACTGTTTATTAATTTAAAGAGTAATGAAAATAACTGTATAAATATTTCAGAAATATAAAAAAATTAATGTGGAATGGTTGGTTAGTTAAACTGTATTCCAAGAAAATGGATTCTAATAGGGCATAAATGTAAAATCATTTAACGATGAGTCACGTATGACTCATGGGGGTAGATAGCATGTGTAAATCGTGGGTCATCCTTGCACGACCTTAGCTCGTATATCGCTCCATTTTAAGAAGCAAACATTTACCTAGCTTCTGATAAACCAATAATACACGTTTATTGCTCCACCACTAAGAACTATTAAAATCGAAGAAAATTAACACCGAAGCTGCCAATGGAAGAGAAATTTCCACGCAGTTTGCTCGCAAATTGCCACCCTAGCAGGAAATCGGTGTATTACCAACAACCAGCGAAGACGAAGATCGTTTTAACGCGAAAAGCTCGTTCCCCTAGTTAGCCGTGGGTTCGTCAAAAGAAACGGGCAAAAAGAGGAAACGCGAAATTACGCAGCGTATCTGACAATGGCCCTCCGAGAATGCCCGTTTTTCTTGGATACTTCGCGAACAATGAACAATTTGTTGCGTAAAACAGCCGTAGCCTTGATTTGATGCGCCTTCATTCCGACAATGTAATTTACATATATTGAAGAATCCTTATAAAAGAATTATAGAAAAAATACATTGAAAAAAGCGAATAGAAATTTCAAGTGGTAGCAACGACTAGTTTTTGTCAACTAAACTTAAACTCAGATTACAAATTAACCTACAAATTCAACATCGTAGACTGTTCAGATAGATCTTTGGTACATGTAGGATATAGTGCAAGGAGATACAATGACGAAAAAAAAATCTTAGCTACGAAAGTTTCAAGTTCGAGAGTCTTCAAGTTTAGAACTAAAAACTGGAAGTTGCTAAGTGTGAAACTACCAGAGTCTAAAACTCAGAAGATCCCAATTTCCACAAGAAGTGTAAGTCTAACCTTAGAAGCCTCAGTGTGAACCTTCATAAATCTAAAACCCCTAAAAAACCTTAAAGTTTCTAAGTGTAAAAGTTTCCAAAGAGTTCCAAAATTGTAGAATAAATTAGGTTAACAGAGAATAAATTTTCTAATATAGAAGAAATTTGATATTTAACTAAAATTTTACAAAACCGTTTCAACTATCCACCGACTCGAAAGTTCACGTCCTATTGTTTGATATGTATCAAATACAAAGAAAAAGGAGATGGTACACATCGAAATCATCGGTATCATCTAGCCTCGACCTTTCGGAGTGCCTACGATCCTGACAACTGGTCGCACACCTTGTAATGGAGAGGCCTGAAAGTGGTCCCCTCATTCTCGTCTAACTCGTACACTAGGCTGCCTCCGCCTATCTAACCGTTAACAAATGACCCCATCGCTCGATTACGTCCACGACAGAGCGAAAGAGAGAACTATACTTTCAGGACGCGACACGGAATCGTGTACCCCATAAATATTCCTAATGGGCGCCCCGTCGAGATGTTCAGAAGCTGTAAAACGAGTGGCCCTTATTCTCTCCACGGTGTTCACCCGCTGATTAACTTCATAGGATTATAAAACTCGTCCTCACCCTGGAGCTGGTTCGTTGAGAACAATGTGCAAATTTTGGGTGATTTTAGAATGTGAGACGTAGAGGATAATTATTAGGGTAACTGGAGAATGATTATAGGTAACGAATTAGAATTTTTAATTGATAAACATATTGAATTACAACGAGAAGTGATAAGTACTTTAAATGTGAATTTTGAAGTCAGGTATGTGTTGGAACTCATATGAGTATTCACTAAAGTTTGACTTATTGTTTCAAGCTTAAAAAATCACATTTGTGAGGAATATAAAATGTCTAAGTCTCTCCTTACGGACCTCCAGTCTTTCAAAACTATAAACACTTTCGAGCTACAAAATAATTTTCCTTTAAACATTCTTCCCTCCATTTACCTCGAATTCGGTACCTAACTAAATCAGCCCAACCAGCACCGTGTATTTTTTCACCCTAATCCCGCATTAAATTTCACCCCCACATATGTTCTTATTATACGGTCTCTTTTAGCCACGTTAACTCCCAGTTCGTAATAGGATTAAGTAGGATAACGTGAAATATGTTGCTTAGGAATTCTGTATGGAGGACCGTGAATCTCGAAACTGCACTTGCACATCAATTATCCCTATCAACATAGGAAATCCTACGCAACACACGTAAACGTGGGATGCCGGGCCACTCTGCATCACTTACGACGAATCTGAAAAGTCTATCAGTATAAATTAACTCGGAAGAAGATTGCATTCGCCCGACCATATTCTCCCGCTTTGCCCAACGTCTAATTTCCGACTCGTTGCCTGCCAACACCCCCTCCGCCCCGTTGGAAATTCCGATCTACAATCATACAATTAAATTTTAACAACGATCATGCTGCACGTCGGACTCTACTATGTGCGCTGGAGAACGTGGTAGACTCGTCACTTGACCGATTTTCAACTTTAGCGTTCTACATTCGAAATTTTACTGTGATATTCGGTGTTGCTGCATTTTTTAATATTGAGGTTTAATTAATGGGTGGTGAATTCGTGTTTTTGGTATGAAATTGCTGAAGTTATTCGAGAGAGTAAATTGGGGAAATGTTCAAATTGAAAGCTGTGGAGGAAGAATACGGATGACGTGGTTTGAACGAAGTTTAAATTAAAATTGAGTGAATATTATTTCAGTATAACATCAAGTTATTAAATCGTATCTTCGTATGTTTTAAAATTGATCATACTTTGCTGTAACTAGTAGACAGTTCTGAAGTAGTAAACATTTTTTATTTAAAATATTATTGAAACTTTCATATGAACACTCATTCGTATGACACTAAGCTTTAACTTTATATACGTAAGTACTATTTTATACAACTTCTAGGTCGTCAACGTGTCAATTTCAGTTTAATACATTTACTCAAATAATCAGCCACTGAATATCGATGAGGCACATAAAGTCACTTTTATCGAACTGATCACCGTAACTTCATTTTTATACCTCCGTCAGCAAATCGCTTCATCAATGCATTTCCCAGATTCCCTACTTCAATAGCCCATTAGTCATCTGACATTAACGAAAGCTAATATCGTTTTTATTGCGCTTCAAATTGATACGCCATAAATGCCACTTAGCTTTTATGTCATCAAATCCCGTCCGACATAAAACCGTTTATCGTAACTGGCAAGCAGCCATTTTGTACAAAGTATATCAATGAACTGTCTACACAGCGATTATTCGAACAATAATCTTCGTAGCTGTCGTGTATGTTGCTTCACTTTTCTGTCACGAAATCGTGTCAGCGGCGATAACGTTTCGCGAGTTCCAGGTGATCGATTTGCAAGAGAAAGTGTTAAGGGAGGGCAGATAAGACAGGGTTGTAGGCACTCGAATTCAGTGCTTTCCAGCTTCGGAGCGCGTCACGTAGCGGCGATAAAAATCCGGTCGTTCGCCAAGCGAAGAACGAGTCTAGAACTCGGTAGAGGTCGGTGGCCGGCCTACCTCAACAACGTATCGACACTCGATGCCGCGGCACATGTCGGCCAGCAGTTCAACACGTGTGTTGTCCAGATACCGTGTGTTCACCTTGCGAGCTGCGTTTCCGCGTCAACGTGCAACCACGCAATACGGAGTCATCGCATAACGGAATCCACTTACGAAATCTAGCTAAATTGTTCTTTAAACTCTACTTGCAACATATATGATCTACTTTGCAGGTTATGGACACTTGTGATAGAGGCAGAATGTGGAGCCTGGAGGCGTATGGGGATTATTGGTAAATTAAAGATGGGGTATGTAAGAACTCAGACATGTAGAAATTTGGTGATATAGCAAGTAGGAAATAGAAATGTACAAATGTACTGATGAATACAAAAAATTATTATACGAATTTGACGATCTATAACCTTGTGAGCCAGCAACTAAAACAAGTTATTCAGACAGCTAGAACCCAAGTTCTCAATTTTCTCCCAACAATGGTAAAACTACAAACAGGAAGGCGATAGTATTCATCGGATGAGATCATCGGTATAATGCGTGTATCAATGCAAAAGAATCCACATTATCATACGAGCTTCCCTACTTTACATGTAATTGTACGCTCGTGCCAACGAGCTACACTCTTCCAGTCAATCAAACAGATAACCATCCTTTTTTCCCGTCGTTAATAGAATTATCTGAAAACCGCCAGTTTTCTGGCCGCGTCCGATAGATCAGTCAATCATCGAACAATGAACTTCCTTCATACCGCGTGAAACGTCTTATGAAACGGCCAGATAATTCTTCGTTGATATACGGACAATGGAAGAGTCGAAAGGAAACGGTGCTCGTTCGAGGCTGCGATATCGACTCTGCCGATGCGATTACGGCATCGTGTGTCGATAAGGAGTCCTGAAGATGCTGATTAGATACTCCGAAGGAATCTTCGAGTAGACACCCCATTTGCAAAGCATTCAACCTTACCAACCGACCATAAAAGTTAAACTCTTTAATCAAAGACAAATATACCACTGTTTATATTTGAAACTGATTTATCTTCCGAGAAGTTATTTTTAATATTCTAAAGGAACTTCTTGGCATAGCTAATGAATAATCCGCAAAAACGGGTCAAGGTTTTGTGAGATGCCACTGTAGAATATAAATACGATACAGAAAAATGCAGGGCAACAGAAAGCTTCTTTGTTGCATAGTTCATTCACAATTTAAGCGGTTTGAATAAATACAAAAGTTTGAGATTTTGATGCGAGCTATAAACGGACTGGTCCATTGTGTTTCAAGATTCAGCCATCTTGTATGGAGAATATTCATGAAACGTTTATGTAGCCATTTCTGGGATGCTTCAAACGTTAGATTGACATATCATGAGTGATATTTTGAGATACTTTTCTGTCATGAAATCGTGTCAGACTTTGCAGGTGTTAAAATTAGACGCTGTCTCCTATAACTGGCTGTCGGCCATTTTGTATTTAAAATATTTAAGAAACGCTTACATGATCCTTTTTCCGAAGCTTTAAATTTTAAATTGATATATTGGAAGCGATATTTGGAGATACTTTTCTGTCATCAAACTTCATCTGACCTATTTTATGTTGAGAGCATGAAAGGCTTTATGGAATCATCATTAAACCTTCAGTTTTAATTTATTACATTCATTTACAACTTTCATGTCATCAAACTTTCAACAAGACTTCGAGATTAATAAAACACGGTAATAAATAAAATAAAACACGTATCATGCTCGACGTGAAATAATCGCAGCATTCTGATTGATTCGATAAAATAAATTTCCCGCATGGTTTTACCGTACGGTGGTGAAACGTGTTAAGTACACTTCTCGTCGACCTAAAACATTTCCACTGGTGGTACGAGGATCGATACGACTAGCAGCCTCCAAGAAAAAGAGAACATCGAACGACGTTCCGTACCCGCGCACGCAAACCTACATTGCTCCGAGAGTTCATTCTTCAAACGGTGCAATGAACCCACACGACAAAACGAATTTCTCGCGCTCGAGGAATGCCAGTCCGAGCCCCGTGAAGTCTTTCAAGCGTTCCACCGCGATAAGATAAGCAGTAATGAGGTTCAATTGGAAGATTAATTAATTAAGAACCGCGGCAAAGGGGATAAATTGGGTACATTGCGGTGGTATGCCGGCGCGATGCATGTGTACCAGCAAACTGGCCTCTTCGTTTTAACTCGGAAAAGGAGAAAGCTGAATATTTCGTCGACAATCTCGATTTTATTCCTCTTTAGTCCTATAGGACAAAGTGTAAATATCAATTGTATACTAGAAATGATACTCACAAAATTTACTAATATTCAATATATGTATTTGTTCCACATTTGAATGTGGAAAATATTGAAAGATCTTGCAGGAAGATTTTGATGTAACTTTTGATATAACTTTTGATGTAACTTTTGGTGTAACTTTTGATGTAACTTTTTGATGTAACTTTTGAAATAATTTTTGAAGATGAACGCAACCAAGAAAAAATAGAAAGAACATAACAGTAGAAAATCCAACCCTCATTCTTCCACGACTACAACGCGTGATAGTAGTTTTTTCCACCCACGTTTACGCAACAGGCCAAACAGATAAAAGTAAAGAACTTCCTCCGGGATGCTGAAAATCTCTCGAATTCCATGCACGTGGTTCCGGGTTAGGGGTCGAGTCGAAGGTTAGACCCCCGAATTCTTCACGAAAGTGACTTATACACGAGGTTCTGGAACAAGATCCCTCGAACGAAATGACTTCGTTTTTATTTCTTCTTGCACGTATAAACTTGGATCCAACGATGTACATCGTTCTCGTTTCTTCGATGAAAGACGATCGGCTTCGCTTTGTTCCTGTTACAGATGATACGTACAATCACGACTCCAGAGGTCTCGATGCTATTTTAAGAAAACGTTGCCCTCGCATTCGTTCTTAACGACCTTATTTCTGCCGCGATATACCAACCACGGGGTTATTCGAATCTTCGAGCGACTTATCTTGTGACACGATCGACGCAATACCTCACCTTAGATACGCAATAATCGCAGTAATCTTTGCAGATAATTTTATTGGAAATAACCGCAGTTTATGTACAATTCGTCCCGACAGAAAGTGGAAGTCTTTGATATTTAACACTATAACAAAGTACATAATATATAGCACTATAATTAAGTACATAATATGTACTTAATATGTACATAATATATACATAATAAAGTACATAATATATACATAATAAAGTACATAATATGTACTTAATTTGAAATTAAAAATGAAGTTGAAAAATAAATAGACAACCAAACATAAATTAGTACACACATTTATTCTTTATCTTGATGAAGATCAATTCTGATTTTAAAGAATGTACTTTAACAAAATGGGTTTCTTACAATAAGAAACTTATGGAGCAGTCATTTAATCGGTTTAGTAGTTTGGTAGTGCTTATACGTTAATGTATTTTGATATTTGTAGTTCAAGATATTTAGAGTGTGCATAATGTTCAGAATAAGATTGATAAGTGCACTGGAGTCTGATGTGTAATAAAAATTAGAGTGCGCCGATATTATGATGCACTCGATGTTACAGAGTGGGGAGTGTTGCATTGTAATAGGCATTAGAGTGCGCACAAAAATGGTGAAACTCGAAATTTGAGTGCACATGAAATTGATGGAACTCGAAATTGGAGTGCGCACACAATAGGTGGAACTCGAAATTAAAGTGCATGCAAAAGGGGTGGCACTCGAAATTAGAGTGCTCGCAAAATTGACAGAACTCAAATTAGAGTGCGCGCAAAATTGGCGGAGCTGGAAATTAGAGTGCGCTTGAAATAGGACGAACTCGAATTAGAGTGCGCTTGAAAATAGTGGAACTCGAAATTAGAGTGTGCTGGAAATGGGTAAAACTTGAAATTAGAGTGCGCATGAAATTGGTGGCACTCGAAATTCGAATGCGTCTGAAATTGGAGGAACTCGAAACTAGAGTGCACTCTAAATTGGAGGAACTCGAAATTAGAGAGCGCTCCAAATTGGAAGCACTCGAGATTAGAGTGCGCTCTAAATTGGAAGCACTCGAAATTAGAGTGCGCTCTAAATTGGAAGCACTCGAAATTAGAGTGCGCTCTAAATTGGAAGCACTCGAAATTAGAGTGCTCTCAAAATTGGAAGCACTCGAAATTAGAGTGCTCTCGAAATTGGTGGTACTCGAAATTAGAGTGCACTCGAAATTAGAATGCGCTTGAAATTGGGAGAGCTGGAAATTAGAGTGCGCTTGGTATTGGGAGAATTCGAAATTACAGTGCTCTCGAAGTTGGTGGCACTCGAAATTAGAATGCGCTTAAAATTGGGAGAGCTGGAAATTAGAGTGCGCTTGGTATTAGAACTCGAAATTAGAGTGCGCTCCGAATTGGGAGAACTCGAAATTAGAGTGCTCTCAAAATTGGAGTCGCTCGAAATTAGAGCACGCTTGGAATTGATAGAACTCGAAATTAGAATGCGCCATATTTTGATAATCGCCTAAAATGCTCAAGCTCACATACTGCATTGCACTCGCCATTAGAATGCACGCTTGCAACTCTCTGAATTACAGTGCATTAAACCTCAACGTCCCGTCGATATTAGAGTGCACTAACAAAGTGCATCCCATTACTTGGATCCGTTCCAAATTAGATAAAATAAATTTTACAGCGCACTTAATATTAAAGTGCATTAAATATTTAAATCATGTCTATCACACGATTCTTGCTGTACCTGTACCAAGAATCCAGTGAACGATTATACCCAGTCGACTATTATTCACCCGATATCGAATATTTAACGTCGATAATCAATTCTGTAATATAATTTGAAATGCGACATAGTTTCACAGAAAACATTTGTAAAGTTGTTAAACGAGAGAATTATAGTACGTCTATTTTCATGAGCACAAGTTGCATGCGTTTCCAACACCCACTATAGATATGAAAAATGAATTTTACGATAAGAAGATTATTACGTACAAACACGATATTCAAGCGGCCGTTGTTGCATCATTAAAAATTAAAACCGACCTTTTCCCTTATCTCCCGTCTTAGAACATTCCCGTAGAAACTCCGTACGTCCATTAAAGCAGGAAAAGTTTCAAGGTGAAAAAACGGAAATCCTCTTTCAACGGAACGACGTATCTTCGAGTACGTTCTGTCATGTCCGTGTGGAAGTAAAGTGCTTTCAAACCTGATATTCAAGGCATTTGTCACGATGTGTCTAGTTCGGAACAGCATTCGAGTAAGATTCTATGTACCTCGGTGCTTGATAATTCATACGCGTCGATATGAAGAGTAATTCGCTTTGTTCATGTACTCGGTGGATTTCATTTACATGAACGCGTTCTACAGTCTTCTACCAAGCAGAGATGTCAAAAGATTTCTAAGCGAACTTTTACTTAAATGTCTACTGAACACAAATTCTATATCTAAGATAATGAAAATCACACACAGATAACTGACAACAAAAATTATATTATTAAATAGAAGAATTACTAACAACATTGCTACTAGAAATATACCTTATGGATATACTCACATGAATACCAAAGATAAAGTACCAAAAAAGATTCAATTTCAAAATCATCAAAAGTTACCCAATACCGAAAGAAAACTCACTAACAAAAATACTCAGTTACCAAAAAATGTGTACTGATGTGAATCTACTCCTGAACCTCCACAAAGTTACTAAAAGAAAAATCGATGCGAATATATAAAACAGAAAAATAGCTAGAAATTACAAAATGATGGCAACATTTTCTAAGAACATTCCAATATAAGGCTTGCATAAAAAAATACTTAAGTACATAACGGCATGCTGTCGCGAATTAACAAGCGAGGTCGGGGCGAGGTTCAAGAATGAAACGAGCAAGGATCGATATTCATCGATCGTTTTTTAAACATAAAAATAGGTTGTATACTTGAAACGATCGACCGGTCTGTGCTACTATTTCTCCAACTGCGTTCCACGTATCCGCTCGAACGAGAACGTTCGGAAATACGCTTAAATGTACACGAACACGTAGAATAGTCATGGTGTTACAAATTATGACGACGGTGCAGCAGGTGCGATTTTTTTACGCATTTAAATGCCGAATGAGTCAGCTGTGCTTCTCAGGTGTGACGATGGTTTGAAATACAGTGCGAAACGATTCGAACAGAGACCCTGGATCTATACGATATCTGAATATATTTGGAATTTTATATATTTGAAATGAGTTATTGGACAACAATTTGCTTTTGATGTTCGAAAACAGATGATTACTGCTTTAATGAGCCCGCTATCGTCGATAACCTAAATAGTTTTTCAGAAGCAGTCTTATCTACAGTGATTTATTCCAGTTTAAATATAACGTATTTTAGATCGTTTTATCTCCGTCTGAATACGTGGAGTCTATTTTTAAGGCGATCGATTATGTTATAAATATTACATAAATTTCGAAACGTGAATTTTATTCTGAAATACAGTTCGATTCGCAGACAGTAAGTTCTATAACCTGTCATTCTAATTCTGCCACTTAATTTATTAATCCGAGCTACTGTTACTCTAACATTTTTTACAATAATCTTTAGCTCTTATTGATCGATAAATCTGAGCCAGCACAAACCGCTGCATTCATCAGAAAAAGCTGAATGATTAACAAATACGTTATCCTAACGAGGCAGTTACAAATTAGCAAATCCCAACGTGGCGATCATTAAGCTGTTGGTTACACGAGTATCAGCTGGAATGATCATAAAATAGTTCGTAATTATTCATGCCGAATGATTCACCGGAATGGTATATCCTGGAATCGAGACCAATGAAGCCTCGGGTTGTCGTTTCTCGGTAAGATAACGATTGTGTTCAAAGGAAAACATTTGCTTTTCCGGGACATTGTTATTTAAAGTTGATAACCAACGATGTCATTGTTACGTTATTTATTCGTAAAAACCAAGTGAAATCATAAATATGTGGATCTGTGATCAGATGTGTTAGATCTGAGGGTTTACGAAGATTTGAATTTGAAGATATTAGGATTACTTATACATAGGCTGGGATACATTTAGGCTAGTCATTTGCTGGGATTTGGGGACATTTGCTAAAGAATAGAAACATTGGTTCAGATCTACAAATATCTAACTTTGATCAGAGGTTATCTAAGAATATATCTAAGTTTGATTCCTGAGGTTCATCCTAGAAATGTTAAGATCTGTACATATTTAAGATCTAGAGATGAACCTAAGGATAGTGGAAGCATGAATAGCTGCAGACATTCAGCTCCAAGTGTGTGTCAGAGATATTGAAATCAATGAATGTTTCAAAAATACTGAAAATTGGATTTAGAGATACAGAGGTCCAGGTATCCAGGAATTTAATATACGAGAATGCAGGTAGAGATACAGGAATTTGAACATATCAAACATGTTTCAATACAATTTGTAAAATTCCGAGTAAGCCACGTCAGCTGAGAGATATTCAAAGAATTTTTCCAAAAACTTGCAAATGAAATTTAGAGATACAGATGTCCAGCAATTTAATGTATGAAAATGCAGATATCTAAAGATACAGCAATTTGAACGTATCAAACACGTCCCAATAATTATATTATAAAATTCCGAGTACGTCAGCAACAACCATAATCATTGAGTGGAGAAATAGTAAGGACGCTTTCGAAGGCGTTAATAACACGTGCCTGCACGTGTCTTACGTGAATTCGAGGCACAAGTTGCAATCGACAGGTAAATCTGTATTCACGGAACGAGCAACTCGATTGAACAGACTAGCCACGAACGAGTCGGACGGAGAATGCTTTATATAGCGATGAAAGGAAGGAACGCTTATATCGCGTATTGCGTCTTCGAATGGACACACAAGTCCTCGAGCGGAAACCGCGTCGCGACGTCTATAAACGCGATATTGACGACCAACGATGGAAAACAACTTTCCATGTGTTAACGTGATACCGTTTCCTTACACGAGCCTACGTTGCGTCGATTGAACGTTACGCGTATCAAAATCGATTCCGCACGTGCCTGTATGCGTCTACGCATAGGTATCCGCTCGTATCGATCGTCATTCAAACCACAAATTGTATCTCTCTCTTATATGGTCTCAGACACAATTTATATCGTTTTTACGAGGATCCGATATGGTATAGCCACTGTGAAATATTAACGGAACTGCATAGCAAGCATTCTTTATTTATTGCACAGTCTAAGAAGACCAATGAAGATTTCAGACGATCTTTGGTATTTTAGGACGATCGATATATTACAAACCATTGTCAATATTTACTGGCAAACTGCGTCTCTGTTTTAAAATATCGATCGTCTTAGACTCATTTTACTCACGGCATTAAACTACTGGCAATGTGCCAAGTAATTACAACTAATTAGAAAAAATCAAGAACAATGGATAAATTAATAATAATCGGCTGGTGAAAGTGTCTAAGTGAAAATAAAGGAGTTGAAAGATTATCGCTTATTAAAGCATACCTCAGCGAAGAACAAAGAGGAATGACTTAAGACATAGAATGGCAAAGCGTCGTTCGAGGCACGTCGCATTCTGCACAAGGCAATCGTGCACGCATAGGCATGGGAAAAATGCGCTTGCTTAATGCATTTAAATTCATCAATTCAAGGATATCTCTAGCGCCACGTTAAATTTATTTCCTTTTAAAGCTCTTATAAATACCTAACGGAGAAATTTCTTTCGACAAAGGTGTTTTTATTCTGACACAGTTAAATATCTTAAGTACGAGACACCTTTGGATTGTTTATAGGAAAGTTCATAAGACTTGTACTCTTCTTTTAATAGCACGTTATTACGTTTTGCGAACATTTCTATTGCAATCATCGTCGAGAATTGAAGGAAAAGTCAATCACTTATTGAAGCTTGCTAGCCTCAATGAAGGGAATCGAGTTACGCGTTCAAACAACTGGGAAGCATATTGAGCACCACCCACGACGAATAAAAGCACTTTGAATATTTTGCATTGCTCCAACAATCGCTTTTCGCTTATTTTTCCAAGTGTTACACCTCTGCAAAAATTTATTACGTTTCTCAATTTATATTTCACGCAGAGTGTTTCTCTTAACAACTAAATTATATACATACTCATAAAGACAGAACAAATGACTAACATAATTTTACACGGTTAAATACATTCAACGACGAACTTCATAACCACTTATTCAAACCATACATTATATCGAAACCATATATTAATTTAATAACAGAGAAACTAATTTATATATTCAATACCCTGTACAATCATTTTCGGTCCTCGATCAATAAACTCCCCTACGTTATACCAATAAATTGGTCATTAAATTTTATTAGCCCTAAAGAAAGGTTTCTGACCAGAAATTCCCAAATGGTCATTCGTCAAAGGTACAAGGCATTTGGAAATTCCAATGCAAGAAAATTGTTCCAAGTTGTACCGTTAAGATTAGTAACACGTGTGTACGGCGTGTACAGGGCGTTTTCAGTGGTGAGTGGCTTCCATGAAACTGTTTTAAAAGGCCTGACAAGCAAAGGAGGGGAACGGTTTACCCACATCTTCTCTACCTGCGCGTTTCCGGTGATTTAAAGAGCCCGACCTGCCTCAAGCGTGAAGCGTGGCCGCACACGTTTTCCCCTCTACCTGGTCGCGTTAGCCGATCGGAACAGTAGGCCAACCATGCTATCCAGAATGAAAGTCTTATTAACGCTATTTCACGTGCTGCCGCCGTAATTGAGAAATTAACGCGGTTGTACCTAAGTGGATCGATAACATCGGGTGACAGTTACTGAACTCGGAGAGTTCGGGAATTTGGGAGGGTTACTTGGAGATTCGAGAGTTTGGGTGATTTTGGAGGTTTGGGGTCTGAGAGTTTGGAGATGTGGAGGTTTGAAGGTTTGAGGATTTTGGGGTCTGAGAGTTTGGAGATGTGGAGGTTTGAAGATTTGGGGGTCTGAGAGTTTGGAAATGTGGGATTTGAAGATTTAGAGGTCTGAGAGTTTGGAAATGAGGAATTTGAAGATTTGAAGATTTGGAGGTCTGAGAGTTTGGAAATTTGAGATTTCAAGATTTGAAGATTTGGGGGTCTGAAAGTTTGGACATGTGGAGGTTTGAAGATTTGAAGATTTGGGGATCTGAGAGTTTGGAAATTTGGGCTTTGAAGGTTTGAGAATTTGGGGGTCTGAGAGTTTGAAAATTTGTAAATTAAAAGATTTAAGAATTTGAAGATTTGTGGATTTAGGAGTTGGATGATTTCCGAACTTAAAAATTTGTGGATCTAGAAACCTGAGTTGAGTTACTCGAGGAATTTGAAAATTTGAAGACCTGAGAATTTGTAGATTTAGGAATGCTTTCAGAACTTGCTCCAATAATTCAAAAACATAGAAGCATTAAACTTCCACTATTCAGAAAGCTGTTACAGAACTCGAAACTCCAAAACTATAAATAGAGGAATATCTAACTCGACGATAGCAACGCTTCACTTCACAGCATTTATAGTATAACCGCATCCACGGTGAAAATCACAATACGACATAAATGACTGGAATTTGCAAGGAGAATCTTAGTGGGAAGAGGTCAGAAAATAATGATGTCGAAATTCTTTCTGAGAAGACGTTGCTCAGGAAATAATCTAAAGCCTACAGTTATGGCATGGGTTGGGTCAAGATTTAACGAGCCATGGAACGAGCTGTGAGTCATGGGATCTAACTCTCTCGAGAGAGTATACTTTGCAAAGAAAAATACCAGATGAAACGTGCCTACATGGTATTCAGGTTGAGAGAAATTGCTATTTGGACACCTTTTTGCGATGTTTATCTGTCCGTTCAAGTGTTCCTGATTAAGCTATCGTTGCAGTTCGGTTAAGTGCTTAAATTAAATGATTGATATCGGTCGAATCATTGAATCTATTTTGATACTCTGTAAATCATGGGACCGACCTTCGTGTTGGCTGCACCAAGTGCGAACCCATCTTTCAAATCATATCACACAAGAATCACAATCTTATCTGAAGAAATGAAGTTATCAAAATGTGGTAGTATGGTAATCTCAGCGTAATTAGCACTGAAACTTGGTCTTGGTTCTCCAGGGAAAACCCAGGTAAGTTAATCCTGCGTTGTCTCCAATGATACGTGAAACATACCGAAAGTTCTGCGTCGTTAAACCGAAAAGAGTTTGATGGTCCCATAAAGAAGTTTTCACGAAAAATGTGTTCTTCGGAAGTGCGAGGAGCCAAGGTTGCAGACAAGATCCGCGACCTCGATCGGATTCGCCAGCCAAGAGATCTGCTTTCTCTCATTACATCGTCATGAAAGTATAATTCCCCTTATGCTCGATGGAGCACCGAACAGAAGATGCTCGGTGCGAGTTGGCTGTTTATTGCAAAATTGCAAATGCGATTCATCGTTGGCCCCAGCGTGTAACGGCGTCATTCAATGGGCGAGTTGCAACGTAATTATAATGTATCGCTTTCATAGAGCTAAGCTCTCGTGCTCGGCATGTATCGCGGATACCATTCGCGAGTAAATCGGACCGGAAACGAGTTTAGCGCGTTGGAGAAACGTCGGAAATAATCGATTATACCGGGCACAAATGGTTCAGCCGATGAACTTCATGGGGACATGCGCGCCGTGTATGGTGAACGCGTTGTTACCCGCTATTCGACGACTACCATTCATCGTTGCATTCATTTGCGAAAAACTATCACGTCGACGGAGTTTCGATAGTTTTCCGACGACACGGTTTAACAGTTTGTAATCCTGTTTCGAATTTTACTCGACTTCGTAATTGGTCCTAGTTACCGAAGTCTGCTTTCGTGTTACTGAATATGTATCACTGCTACCATTAATTCTGCGTATTCAAGTAGCAAAACTAATCCCGTGAATTTTTAACCGCTTCGAGTTCTAACTTTGGTCGACTTAACTTCCATGTACTATCACTCATACATATTGATTTTCATTAACAATTTGAATAACGTACGAGACACAGAAACTCAATTATACCATTGAATGAAAGACGAAAATTTTGAACTAGTTTGTTCGCGCCATTGAAGCATCCGCCATTTTGTTTTTCTCGAAACCCAGTATTAATCCCGAAAACAGAACGAATGGACATTTCATTCATAAAAATCCATCAGCAGTTTCAAAAGTATTCGCATAAGAACATACGAAGAATCTTCTGCGTAGTCGGTTAATTTACGCCCGCCATTATCAATAAAACTGCAATGCCAATATTAGCGGTTCTGGAACTTTAAATAGAGGAAAAGTTCCAATTATCTCGAGGATCAACGTTTCACGTACGATCGTCTGTGAACGTTCGAAAAAAGAAAATGAGGTGAAAAAGAGAGAAGCCGCCGATAAATTAGCACAGTTTCACGCGTTCCCGTGTCCCGCTAACTTTCGCACCGAAAAGCGCGCGTCTTGGCAAGAAAGCGTGAGAAGCAGATACGAAACAGAGAATTCTTGTTTAAGATTTTTTCATAACCCACATTTACGTGTTAGCGATTCGTCGCGCGACCGTGTCTACGTCTTCGAAAGTGTTGTCTTCCTTCTCTTTGTTTCGCAATCCCATGCAAATCGCGTATCCTTTCAAGGACTGCCATTATCGGCATGAATATTCATGTGTTGTACATTGGACAATGAACGCGATGCATTTAAAACGATTCGAACCGGTGAACATACTGTGAGCGTCTTATTACTCAATACAATTAAATGACGCACCTTGTGCGTCTTATACTATCCAATATAATAAATGACGCACTTTATGCGTCTTATATTAATAAATATAATTAATGACGCATATTGTGCGTCTTATATTAATCAATATAATTAATGACGCATATTGTGCGTCTTGTACTATTCAATATGATCAATGAAGTAGCTTAAGTATTTTATACTTTTCAACATAATTAATGACGCACCTGGTGCGTCTTGGACTATTCAACATATTCAATGAAGTACCTTGTGCATTTCATATTATTCAATATAGTCAATGACACACCTTGTGTGTCTTATACTACCCAATACAATCAATCAAGTAGTTTATGCATTTTATAATATTCAACACAAGTAACGACGCACCTGATGCGTCTTATACTATCCAACGTAAGCAATGAAGTACTTTGTGCATTTTATAATATTCAATATAGCCAACGACGCATCTTGTGCGTTTTATACTACCCAATACAATCAATGAAGTAGTTTATGCATTTTATAATATTCAACATAATTAATGACACACCTGATGCGTCTTGTACTATTCAACATACTCCATGAAGTACCTTGTGCATTTCATACTGTTCAATATAGGCAATGACACACCTTGTGCGTCTTATACTACCCAATACAATCAACGAAGTAGTTTATGCATTTTATAATGTTCAATACAATTAATGACGCACCAGGTGCGTCTTGTACTATTCAACATACTCAATGAAGTACTTCGTGCATCTTATAATATTCAATACAGCCAATGACACACCTTGTGCGTCTTATACTACCCAATACAATCAACGAAGTAGTTTATGCATTTTATAATGTTCAATACAATTAATGACGCACCAGGTGCGTCTTGTACTATTCAACATACTCAATGAAGTACTTCGTGCATCTTACAATATTCAATATAGCCAATGACGCACCTGGTGCGTCTAATACCACTCATACTCAGCAACTCACAATGTGCGTCTTATACGACTCGAATCAATCAACGATACCACGTGTGTTACAATATTTGCGCAATGTAATTAATGACATATCACGCACGCCAGTTACTGATATAATTAATGACGCATCACATGTGTCTATATCTGCAGCACTCGGCGCCTGCATCCAACAATAATTACCATAATAAATGAAGAAATAAGACATTTTCTTAAGTGATTATTAACGACGATGGAAGAATATAAGGTCTCGATAAGTAGGTACTAATGCCCGGCACACCCTGTAAATATAATGTTGCTGCAAAACAAGAACAAGTAACAATACATCATAACCGAAGATTGCATCTTGGATTTCTGCACTGTAATTATCGGGCCCCCAACAACACCGTAATTATATTTCCAATAAACGCAGCGGTTACTTCGAGCAGTGAAGAATGTATTCGTCTGCTTGGAACATTTTATTATTAACATATTGCCTGTTTTACATTAGCACGTGGAATCGTTAAGGTTTAACGAGAAAAGCTTTCTTCGTATATGGGACTCGTAAACAATGGTAAGATAGAGCGAAGATGAAAAGCGTTTCTTGGAAACTTCGATGCATCGTTACGCCGAGGACAAAATTGCCCAAGTTGGCCAATTGATTCGGACCATTCCGCACGTTATTTATACCTATCTTGGTAATGATTAGTTCAATAAGAACTTCCTCCGTATTACCTGTGACCTCTTTTGTTCCAGTTCTGTCGTTTTACCATTCGAACGAACGCTCATTACGAAAGGGTTACCACGACTCTTTATATGGAAATACAATCAGTGTATAATTGTTCGAGCCCCGCGTGCACGGAAACAAAGAAGACACTTTTTCAATCGTTCGAACAAATCGCGTCCTTTGTTATACTCAACTTCCAAGAAAAAGAACAAGAATCTCGGAAAATTTTATAATAACGCAATTTAAAAAAAAAATTAGAAATCTAAAGTTTTAAATCTTCAAGTTTGTAAAAATTAAACGATGGAATGAAACATGTAACAATTACTTCTGCGATGTTCCCTAGGGCGTGTGCAAGAAATAACCAATTACGTTCGGAGAATCGAGAACGGGGAACCGGAAGTGGAGGCGTCAGTAACGCTTGACAATCGCATCGGACAAATTACATAAAGTGCAATCGTTCATCAGGGTGTCTAAAAATAGCCCTTAAAACGACCACGTACGACGGGGAACAAATTTGTCTGGACCGTGTCTAAAATCGTTTCGAAAGTCAAATAAGACACGGTCTTTTTGTTTTTCCGGAGATCGTTATCGATGGTGACAAAGGCGTCGACTCAACGCCTTATCGTAAAAGCACGAGAGAATTAGAAACACTATCGGGTTCGTTGAAATCTGCTTTTCGAACCCTCGACAAACATTATCCCTGTGGCTCCGTTTCGGGGAAAAACGTTATGTTCAACAGATGTCGTGAAGACCCCACATTTAAAGGCGGCCAGATGAAAAAGAACGCTGGTAACGCGTTTAACCTCGAGCTTCCAAAAGTGTTTCGAAAGTGGCGACCACCATCGAATAAAATTCCATGCGTTCCGGACCATGAGAACCGACAGAAGAATTCTCCGAGCTTCGAATTTCTGTTTTAATAACCGAACACATGCGTTATCGATTGACGAAGTCTTTATTTTCGTAAACATATAAACACCGTTTTAGAAACCTGATATATTTTAGAGACTACTGTACAAAAGAATTTCAAGTAGTAATATCCAATTAAAAAGCTGCAAATGAATTTTTTAGTGCCTGACACGAATGTCCATTTGTGTACTTAATCTTTTTATCATTGAAATAAATTTTGAATGGGAGAAAGAAAAGCAAAACGTGAAAAAAACGACGTCATCTATATGAAGATTTTGTACTTTCAGAGCTTTCCGACTCTGATTATTTATCGTCGAGTATTCCGCGACTCGCCACTTATATCGCCCCTATGCAGCCAGCAACGATATAAATAAATTGGAAAAACGTGGGTAAACAAGCAGAGATAGAACATATTATCTTTTAAAGAAGGAAGAAACTATGTATAGGTGATCATACTATTACGAATGGTTTCAAATATTATATCTACACATTCATTATACAAGTTCCTCAAATGCGAAGATTTGAATTTACGCGCCAAAACGTACTGAATACATTAGTCTCTACCATTAGTTCTAATATTTTGACAATTGTATTAGATTAGTGAATTAACTCTATTTCTATCATTAATTTTACTTGAATAATATCAAGATAATATCTATATATCGAATTATCGATATTTGTCGATAGTACGACTCTACGCAATATGTGTCAGTATTGACGAAATTGATCACGTGACCTCTGCGAGTGCGATTCATATAAAGATATATTAAACATCTTTTAAATAATATAACATTCCTAATAATATAATACACTTAAATAATATAATACGATCTCTTAAAAAATTAGTTCAATTCTAAAAGAGTTCCTCTAAAAATTCCGTTAACTAAAAAAAGAATCGTCATCGCGCAAGTGTGTCGCCAACTAAAAATACGAGCCATACGCTGCGACGATTTCTCGAGCAAAAAATCATCTTCTGGCGAGCGTTTGTTCGGTCACGATATCGATCGATGCATTGTGTTCATCGAAACAACACATGGTTCAGCGGAACGCCACTCTCTTAGTTGACGCGCGAGTCCCGCTCCGGTGGTGTGTGCGTGTGCGCGTAAGTACGTGTAGCCCGAAGGGGTCTACCGCGTCCTTCCATCCCCCCGAAAACAGAACGCGCAGGATCGAGAGCCTCGGTATACAGGGGCATTTTGCTCTGTTCAACTTGGAAGCCCTCCAATAGGCTTTCCTTGCTCGCCCCCCACGCAACCACTGAAACCCGTTTTAAAAGTCCATAGGAATGCATGCCGCCGGGCCTTTCACCTCTTTCGCGAGAAAATGTATTTTCATGCTTTTCGATCGTATGTACACTTGCGAGCGCCGTTCGCTTCCCTCAGGAAAATGATTTAGGGGAAAGACCCATCATTTGTTGATTTTTTTGCTAATTAGTTTTTCATCTTCAAACTTTCAAATATGGAATATTGAGAATTTGAAAATTTAGAAATGTACAAATTTTTAAATTTACATATCTGATCCCTAAAATTAAACGACGCTCCTCCCCCACCTCCCAACGTTGCAAACAAATGTACTCCATCCTTTACTTTACACCAACAGACAGACAAATTTTTACGACAGGAAATGCCACCGAAGAGAAATCGTTTTAACATAATTACTGTGTCATCAAAATCTTGGAGCTTAGTTGATGAAAAAATGACGTACTTACAATAAAGGATCGTTCGATGCGAAAGCACGTATCAGGTTTAATGTTTCGTCGTATTAAATGTTACATGCATAATGGGAATGAGATACTTGTAATGTTTAGCTATTACGTGTACGATTACGTGCTTAAGCTTTGCCCTCATCAAAAGAGTCGCGGGTACGTTATCACCGCTTGTCTAGATGCCCGGATGTAAACACTACGCTTTCTATAAATATTTGCGTCTGAAATCCCGAGTGAGCTACCGTATCAGTGTATTCCATCAGAAAATATTTGATCCAAGTACAATTTCAAATTCTAACTGTAAAACCGTTCGTAAATAATAAATTTTGAGCATAACATATGTTCAAATTCAAATGAACGATTTAAGAAAAAAATGCAAATGTCTGCTCCATGTTTTCATGGAAATCGATCGATATCGTACAGAGGGTTTTTTCAAATGTTCACAAAAATCATTAACCATGAAAGAAGTAACGATTGAAATGTTCATAAAAAGAATGGGCCATTTAAGCATAAACCATTTTAGCATAGGAAAGTGCGAAAAGTGATTCGTAATAGTTTAAAAGCACGATTAAACATTGCTTTGGACGCACGGAGGTTGACAAGAGCCGCCATTTTGAAATAATCGGTAAAGGATCCACCTTCTCTATCATTTTTTCTCTAAAGAATACATTAGTTTCTTTAAAGAAACTTAATTTATTTGATACTTAGTACAAATAACTAACTAAAATTTCAGTTATAAGTCGGGTAAGGGTAAACAGCTAAGAGGACGCCGTTACCCGGAAGAAATACGACGGCTAGGGTACAACCTCGGGAGCATCGTACTCCATTGATCTCCCGACTCTGGCATCTCGAAATTTGAGCGATTCAATATCATGCGAATAACAATTGAAAGCTTACCTCGTATCTGATGCCGTTGAGTCGCAACCATGTTTCCACCTTGAGACAATACGGCGAGATGGAGGGCAAAAGCGGCGTTCGTGAGAACTGATACAGATAAACAACGTCCTTCTCGTAGTTGGTCTTGTGCACGCTGATAGCCTTGGTCGGTGCGGATGATGCAGCGGCCGCGGCGTCGGTGGCCTCCTCCTTTTTCCCACTTTCTTCTTTCTTCGCCGCATCCTTTTCTTCTTGCTTATTGTCCGGCGGCGTTTCGTCCTTCAGCGCCTCTTTCATCTCTTTCACATCCTTCATCTCCTTGCTCTCCGGTCCAGTGTTTTCTGTCTCCGTTGCCATCGTCATCTTTTCGAGTTTTCACAAGTTGTCGACCGTGTACCAGTCAAAACGAGAAACGTTAAAGTGAAGAACAAACGTCGAGGGACAAGTTCTCGAGCGACACTGAGAGACTATCTCGAAGAGAGCGCGCACAACACAAACGTACGCCGGGTACTCCTCGATCCCTCTGCTCGCCGGCCGGTTCCTTCTGTCCACGGCTCTTGTCCCCCAGCCGAAAACGCCAATGCGCATGCGTGAGCGCCACACCCCACTGCTGCCGCCATATTTAATTGGTCCGCCACCCCTGCCCGGTCCGCGTACCCCTCCCTCCCGCCGCAAAGGTTTATGCCGTCTGCTCTCGCTTCCATTCCCTTCAAATATCTCTTTTCCTCCCGAGAACCCCCATGAGCTGACTCGAAGCACTTTGCCGTGGTTTCACGAGCTTGGCAACACTGCCACCACCGCCACTTCAACAGGACCAAACGCGCAACTATGTTTTTAGGTACCCCTGGATTAATTATGGAACGCCCTAATGGAAAATATCAATCATTTGGGTTAATTTCTTTCACTTCCTACTGTCTTTCATGAAGTTTCTTTTATAAACAACTGTTGATGTTATTCTGAGAATGCATGTGTTAATTGTATTAACTTTATTCATGATAGTTAATGAGAAGTAATTTTGAATATATTGGAGTCTTAATATATGGCTTCAAATAGGAAAATGGTTATGAATTTTTCTAAATTTCTAGATATGAAAAATTTACAATTTTTTGGCTTCAAATATTTACAAATCTCAGAAATTACACCGATATCTGTGATCTCCACCCGTTACTAGTAGGAAATATCATTAGTATTCGTGAAAGTTCATGCGAGGGACTCTATCAGAGGTCATATAAATGGAAGTCATATACCCAAGGCCGACCTATCATTAAATATAATATCAGATGCAATCACCTTTTTTTTTTATAAATTTCCATTTTTTTAAATTCTGAAATTGCCATATTTCTGATTCCCAAATTTCAGGAATGATAGAACTTTCAATTGTACTAACTTCAATATCGTGTTCGTTATCCATATATTTTGTCGGCATTAGATATATCAAGGCTACATCATAAACCCAAATTTATGATAATTAAAATCATGACGTCTTGTAGATATAGTATGCAGAGGGCCCTATGGTATTCTAGTTTCGGTCCTGGACCAACCCGGCCAACCGCTCTTTTCACTTGTAGTGAACTGGCAACGTTGCACCAGACCGGCGTAACAACGAACCCCTTTTCACAGATTACTTTTTTCTACTCTCTGGCCGATCGACTCCATTTGGAAAACTACCTGCCACAAGTTGCGCCGCCCATGGACGCAAACTCTTCCCGAATCACCCGATGGTTCCTGTTCTCTGCTTTTGTCTTTGCGTTCGCTGATGTCTCGCTTTCTTTCACGCTATTGCTCCCTTTTTATCCTTCTCGTTCCTTTGGAATATCGGTCTGGGATTGTTAAGCCTGTACACGGGATTATACCTTTCCTGTGGGGTACCGCTTCGCTTGGGAGCTATCAATAGCCATAAGGAGGCCAGGTCCCCTCGTTTCGAGGCGCAAACGAATAATCGAATGAATAAGAACTGAAATTCGAAGTAACCTTAATTATTCACGAAATGAAAAGGAGTAATAAATGCATTGTATCTTTTATATTGTGTTTTTCTATTTCTTACATATTATAAAACATTTTATGGCGTACTAAAAAAATGGAAAACAATGAGCCTTTTAGGTTTAGTGAAATACAGTATATTATTAACCTGTTTGCCGATTCTCGTATGCGTTCACGCGGGAAAAAGACAGAGGCCTTAAAAGTGAATAAAAATTTATTTACTCCTGATGTTATAATATTCCCCACAATGTTCGTGATAAATTCACATCGTTGTCCATAGTGTGCGCGTTATCCGTCAGAAAATCTCGTATACAACATTTGGAAAAAAATTACTGACAAATGTTTCGTTTATGACCGCTTGTCTTTCAAATACAATAAATGCATACAATACTCTGAAATGATTTTCAACGAAATACCACGAACTACGATTAAACAACGTCGTTGCTTCGTAAAATGTAAAATGGGCGTACCTTAAAAAGATTGACAGTTTTGTAAAATAGAAACATGTATAAAAGAGCAAATAATATGACAATACGATTCAATCGTTAATTACTATTACGTCAAGAAAAGTATTCCATACATTCAAGTGCCGCCTTTTTTTCTCTCGACTGAAGTTGGCGGACATCTGTCAAGTGATCGAATGATAGTAATCGAACGATACTATCGAA
This sequence comes from Megachile leachella, assembly GCA_963576845.1. Classification (NCBI taxonomy): domain Eukaryota; kingdom Metazoa; phylum Arthropoda; class Insecta; order Hymenoptera; family Megachilidae; genus Megachile; species Megachile leachella. The sequence goes on from OY756251.1 coordinate 15,830,186, forward strand.
CGCAGGAGTTTTAAAGCGGCTAATAAATCCGCGCGAAAATTTGAATTTCGATACACGAAACATTGCAATTACGAACATTGTTACAATCGAATATTGTATTTTTTTTAACGAAATTTAAATAAGAAATACTGAAAATACGTAGGACATGATTCTTAAAATTAAAATTCGCCTAAGAAACAACTTTTATAAATACTGATACTGAAGTACGAATTTAGGAGCAGTTCAAAATAAATGCTTGCATCCAATGCAAATCAGTTTTATAATAGAGGTGCTACTATTGATTATCAATACATAGTTGCAGTTAAATACAATGAATTATTACCTCTTTTTTTATTTGCCTTGCGCATCGTTGATTATTAAAAATAACCTTAAATTAAGCGCAATAGTTTGCGACAAATTTTTGTTTATTTTGCACATGTAAATTTTCTAAAGCAACATAGAATAATTTATTAAAAATTAACAGACTTTGAATCGTTTTAGCTGCAGCCATTGCGCTTAAATCCATTATATGTCGGGCAGTAGCGAAATTATTTTATTATTCTCCTTATTTATAAAGGGAACAAAAATATTTGTTTCGACCGCTGACGCAATATCTGAAAAGATTAGAAACTGAACCATTCTTAATGGTAAATATTGAGCTTGTGCCAGTAAGCGTTGTATTAGCGCGCCTCTATATTACGCAAATTTCAATCATTTTGCTACGCAACGACGTTTTCAAATTTTTATTTCTTTTATTCTCGTGAAAACGTGTAAAAGCATTTACTGATTCTCTCGTCGACTAATTCGCTAAACAACATTGAATTGCTACTAGATCGTTTACATGATTCTCGTAGTAAATCCTACTCACATTTTGTGTTACAATTTTAAAAAATGTATAGAAAATGAAAGAGTATATATACTATAGCAAATGCTATGCATTTCAAACTGGAGATTTTAATGCGTGGTATATTTAGCGTATATCTCTAGTTCAACCGTTTAGCGTTTTACCAGTAGCGTAACTAGGACTTTCGTTTAGGGCGAACCAGTTCCCTATACTTCAGATACAGTACTGTGTATGGTAAAGAGATGATACAAGAAAGAGTACCAATGGAACAAAAATTGACAGTCATGAGAAATTTTTTATGTTTCTTAAGAAAGCTTACCATACTCAATACTGTACTTATTCCAATAAATTCTGATAAGAGATCAGTCTACATTTTGGAGGGCAAATGCACCCTGGTCCCTACCTAGCTACGCCAATGAATCCAATATTCTAATTTTATCACATGCTCGAAAAGAAATATTTTGACGAACAGAATTTCTTAAATATTAAGTACAATACATTAATTGTATTTAAGAACGCAGCAATCCAATGTCTGGGCGAAGAAAATCGACAATCGGCGCAAAAATAATGTTTCATTCAGAAAGCAAGTTGAAGTCAGACTTTTACATTAAAATGGAAACAATCGTTACAACGAAGATCATTCGTGTTGGGAATGTGAAAATCTAATCGCCTAATCTTCTTGTACAGCATACAAAAATGATCTGGTGATCTGAACCGATTCTACAATTTTGCAAAAAGTGTTCATGCTGTTTTCTCGATCAAACGTGCACGAAAGCGGATAATTTTTGTTCCACCATTACAATTTGGTGTTTGGTGCGAAAACGAGTTCTCCTCGGTTTAGCCAATTGTGTACAATAAAATAAAGAAAGAAAAATCGATATAATTTAGGCCAAAGCGACAAAACTGTGTTACGCGGTTTAACCCTTAACGTTCCAACGTTAAATTAATTATCGCTACTCGCATGTAAATTGATATCATAAAACGCACAATCGTATAAGATACATTTCACTAAATTTCATATATAATTATTATCTACAAATAAAATTGTACACCTAAAATACATTTAAAATTAATACTCCCGCGATAGCATTTAATTGCAGTGTACGTTAAACGCACATTTACAAATGTTTAAGTAATTAGATATTGCTTCTTCAGAATCTCATTTGCTATCTTCTAATGAACAATATGAGTCTTTCAAACTATACATTATGTGCAAACTTCTAAGTACTTATCGAAGAGAACCTTTTTTTAATACAAAAAAAGGCTGCTTGAGCGTGGCTTAAAATTCACATTAAAAAAAAGTTGTCTAACGTAGCGACATATAATTTATCTACTTGCAGCGCAAAATCTCTAATTATCTATTTTCTCTAGAGAGATCGCTTATTTGGGTACAATACAGTCTTGTTATACTACCTTTTATTGTTTTAAATTTACGGATTTTCCTAAGCCTTTACGACCCTTTTCAGCTTCTACAACCTCGAGGGCCATATAACAAGACTGAACCGTACAGTTGGATTTTATCGTATACCCGTTAAAAAGAGATTACGTTAGCAAAGCTGCAATTGTTTGCATATAAAAGACAAATTCTTTGACCCGCTGATAACACGTTAATTGCGCTGGTCGAACGAAGGTAAACAAGAACGCATCCTTTTTTATCAACCAGCTGTTCCCTTTTATCTCAAAAGTAAATACACATCCTGGCTATGTATTTGGAATTCTCAAAGCACATTTTAGGGGATGGATCGTTAAGGGTTCGAGTAAGCTCTGAAAAAACGAAAATAAAAAAAAAGGAACGAAATCGAGAAGAAAGCAATGATGATTGGATCGGCGCAACTACTTACGTTGGAAGTATGTAATTATCACGTCCCTAGGAAGTCACTATTAAGGAACGAGCTATCCGGTCTATTAAGTTTTACAAGTACTGCCGATTATCTTGTTCGGTTTCACTTTCGCATTCAATAATCTGCAATTAGTAAATTTATTTAAAGAACACCGCTTCAATCTCGATCGTTCGCTAATAGAACGGAATTACAAATTCCTCTTCTCTTTTAAATTAAAATTATTTCTCCTTTACATGGGCGTAGCTGGGACAAGGGGGTGGTCCTACGGTGGAAGATCTATCTTAAATGCATTTGTGGATATATAGGGGGATACAGGCATACTAGGATCTAAGGAGGACCTAGGGAGGGTTCTAGGCTCTAAAGAGAGTTGGGTATAGGTATAAGGTCATGTGGACATCTAAGGTTATTAGCATGTAGGAATCAATGAACATTAGGATACAGAGGATTTAGGAATATTAGCATGTAGGAATTTATAGATATTGGAATACAGAGAATTTAGAAATACAGGAATGTAGAAGTTACAGAATGCATCTGAATATAACAAATGTTTCATACTACAGATATTTACTTTAAAATAAACTACCCCTGATTGATAATCAGGCTACGCCCATGTTTCCTTATGTATTACTTTTTAAATAATAAATATCATAGATTTTGCACGCAAGTTATGCAACGTGAAATACCATGGAATTCTTGAGGCGTAGCGTTTTCATTCTTTTCCGTTTTCTTCTTTGTTGGTTAAGTTTCTTTTTACGTGGAACGCTAACCGGATCAACTTGCTACTATATAATTTCGTTAACGAGACTCTAATGTATGTACGTCGCCGCGTGTCTATGCATATAGACACGCGTATTCTCTTCTACGTTTTCTTCCTCGTCATCTTTTTATTTCATAATTGAAAAAGACAAATCTAACTCGTCGATTTGACCGGCGACGAGTATCTATTCAATATACAATTCCTTAAATGGAATTACATTTGGTTTAAATTACAAAAAATACACAGAATGCGTAATACGTATAAAAACGTGTCGTTTATGCGTCACATTGTTAATAATTAATCTAACATTTGTTCGATTGCAAACAGACTTCTGTATATGGGCTGATTAAAATTGATTAAATCGTTAGTCGAGATTCAATAAAATAATTATTAAAATATTTAAAATAAAATTTAACAATAATTTCTAAAATCAATACTTTCAGTATGTTATTTAAAAGATCAATTGCAATAAAATCAGTATAAATCTAAGAATCCTATCCTAAATAAAATCGTTCTATTTAAAAAAACGTTGCATGAAGTTATCCTATGTATAAAATTGTTAAAAAGCAGTTTTACAAATATGAAGTCTGATTGCAATGAATGATCAAGTAGATTATTAATGATCACCAGATTACACCTAGTTTAATCGCTAATATGCTGTTAATACATCACGAGTTATAGTGATATTACACGAAACCTAAAACATAATTATTTATCCCTATGTGTTTGTCGATTTATAATATTCTATGTGCGTATTCGTCGTTCTTTCTACAGCGAAAGCGTGATCACGAACGTAAAACGGTCCCATCTGCTCTGACAATGAAATACTTGTGTGTATGCATGTGTGTGTATGTTACGACACTTAGCTGCCTAATTTCTGGTATACGTGGAATTCTATACCTCTGGTGAATTCTGCGTAGTCGCATTGATATGATCCTGTAAACAAATTCGGAGATCCCGTTCGTCCAGCTCGCTTTCAGTATCGACACTAAAGCTTCTCACATTTTGGCCACCGTTACCTGTCCAATGTTGTTTCCAACTTTCTAATCTCATGACCTGCGACACACATAGAAAATACAGAAATAGTTGATGAATTTTCTGAGTAATTATTTCTACAAAACATTGTATAACTTGTACGTCATCACGTAGAGGAGAAATGTGCGTTAGAAGTTTCTTTCTAAAAATTGTTTTTAGTTTGGATTCACTACTTCTTAAATTGAGGAGCAACTACATTTATTTGCGCTGTTTGTTAATCATTTTAAAGACTGTTGTGTAGAATATTGTCTTGGAAAGTATCAGGAAGTGAGAGGTCAGTATTACAATTATACAGGCAAATATTATATTGCAGAATTGTGAAATTTCTCAGTCAAACTATTATAATCCTTCTGTTTTAAAGTGATGAAGCTAGTGTTCACTTTAAATGATAATGCACAGATGAAAAGTCATCCTAAATATTGTACCAAGCAACATGCACATTGGTCGCTATTTAATTGTGCTTGATTGATCTTGGACAAATTTTCTCTGACAGTATTCATTAAATCTGATTACATTAGTGACAGAACAAATGAACAAAGCAAAAACAATGCATGCGAACAGTGATTATAATGCACACAATTAGTAAGATCTTAAAGCATGTTAAATATAATGATGAAGTTTAACTAGTACTACATGAATTATTCCTTACGAGGACAATGAATTCAATGAATGTTTCTGTCTGTAACACTTTTACACTGGGTGCATTTATGTACAATTATATTTACAAATTATACACAATAGGAAGATCTTCATAATAATTTAGAATGATTTGCAATAATTGAACTGTTAAGGGAAATTCAATCTCTTTTTCTGAATTTAAATTATTTCTTAAATGTATCTATCAATAGACTAAAATATTTGTATAAAGTATGTATAAAACTGTAAAGAAGAAATACAATTCTTTAATACAATTCACATTGATGTCATGCTACGTACATGAAATGGAAAAAATAATGCTTACGGATGGGTAAAGACTTACTCGAGCCAGCGCCAAGGCTCAGTCTCCGGGCTGGTGATTGGCGTAGGGAACTAAGGAGACAGAGATAACACAGCAATAGAGGGTTAGTTTTACAAGACCATTAGTTTCATTGTGTTAGTGTTTGGTACCTTTACACAATAAGAATTCCATTAGTAATTACAACCAAGGACATATAATACTACATCATCATCTTTCAATACACCTAATTATGCTTGAACATTTTTTCAACAGCAGATATTACAATGCATTTTTGCTTAACATCTTGTAGATATAAAGTATTGAAGCAAATGAATGATATCTTTGAAGGTATGTACTTTCTGAATTATAATTTAATTGTTACTCCGTGCTGTGCTAACTCTCAATAACTAATATAATGATCTTAAAGCACAATTAGTATAATAAATAGCAAGCTTGATTCGTTATAAAATAATTTCAGTATGTTTGCTACATAAAACAGTTTAAGACATTGAAAATTTGATGGTCATTTAAAAATACTGCAAGATGATTAGAGAAACTTTTATCAAGTGTATGCATTCAGTATTTTATTGCAAATTTTCAATGTACAATATATTAAAACATAAAGATAAATATTTTCTTATACTGTTATGATGCCCTCAAAGATATAATGTCGTCTTAACTTGAAACAAGAATGATTACTGTGTTCGTTCGAATGCGACAATAACATTAAATGAGTGAATACCATAACAATGATTAATTTAAATGTAAAGCAAATCGACATTTATTATTTGTACTTTGCATTGTAGCAAGGACATAACAAGCTGAGAATGCAATCTATCCTCAAAGCTTTGATATGTAAACAATCTTTTTAGAAATAGACAAATACAATTAGGAATGTTAGTACTCTGAATGGATGAAACTCGATGAATTCTTAACGTGTACAGGTACCTCTGTAGGAATATGTTATTTGTTTATGTGATAAGTGAGATCACCGTGTTCTGGTTTCCATTACAACAATTAATCATTAATTGCAGAGAATAGAAATATGGGATATATTAGTATGAAAATCTGATAAAATGTTACTATCATTAAATTTAGGCAGAAAACAATGATGGAAATTATGTCCAATTATTTCTTAATAAATATTTTTGTCCAAATATTTGATGACGTATAATTTTGTATTGTTCATTAGCGTGACAGTTAGCCATACATTGCAGTAAGAGGTGCAATTTGTGCATAGTTTTGTGAATCACAATAATACAAAAGCAAAAATCACATCTTTGCTTATTTTACATGTTATCACCACAGATGCAATTTTATACACTTAACAAACAGAACAATAATAGCATATATTATATACATTTTTTTAATATTTAGCTTGTTGAGTTAATTCAAAGTAATTGATACAAAAATTATTAGTAACACATTGAAAAGTTTATCCTTTGTGATATGTGAAATAACGGTGCAGTATTAAAATAGCCAAAACAGTGTTGAGATCTTAAAACATGATCTTTAAGATGAAAGATATATCAGTGAAATAAATATATTAGCACTTTACAAAAAAACAGTGTTATAAAAAAATATTGAGTGCATTATGATAAATGTGTAATCATATAAAGGATTATACAAACTATTCACAACTAAATTAAATTATTTCCTCCAAATGATAATCCAGATTAGCGACTTTATGAAAGAAATCTGGGAATTTAAATATGTCATAAAATATTACTTCGATGAAACTGTAACTGATCATTGTAAATAATTAATTGAAGAAACTATGTATGTATTAATGACAACAGTAATTGTATAGAATTTATGTGGTTCTGTGTCTATAACTCATATGAATATGCAGGAATTGCAATAACAAATCAAGATCCTATAATGAAATTTCAACTGGAATTACTTCTATCTTCAAGTATACGACAATTTCAATAGTTACGTAATTCTACAAGCTTCGAAATATACTACCTTGCAATCAAATACCAAATTGAATAACGATTGGAATTTAAACTACTATAAAATGGTTATAATACTACGTCTTTACGATCTACCATCATTACTTCTACCTTTTTAAAGATTAAACAAAGGTATGAATTTCAACGTTTAACTGAAGTAATTTAATGTTTATCATTGACAATCGTACACGTCTAGAAGAATAATTATACTTGTGCATAATTGAAAGCATTCTTAATTATGCCATTTACTTTCATTGTTAAAGTAGCACATTGTTTCTTTAGATTTACACACCGTATTCTTTCTATTACAAGTTATTTCACAAAACATTTAAAATAATTTTATGTTTGCCTCTGAGTTAGCACTAAACCTTGTAAAATAGTAGAACTGTCCTACATGTATTCATTTAGTCATGCAAAAGGTGAAGAACCAAAGACAAATTTGACTGTTTTCTTTTCATAAGAAAATAAAAATTAATCTACATTTAATAACATTTCTTCCAATCACCCCTTACTGCAATTTTCAAAGCAATGCTTTCATTAATGCAGCATAAATATAATCTGAAACTTACACATACCTCAGCTTTTAATTCTGCAACTTTATCTTGCAATTCTCTTACTCTTTCACTGTCGTCTAAATTGTTTCTAAGCTCACCTTCCGCGTGCATCTCTTCATTCTAAAATAAAAAGTCAAGAATAAATAAACAGAAATTATTATAGTTACATCCTATTAAATAAATGTCAATACTTTTAATTCAAGAAGAGATATTTTCTGGGTGAGTTCAGCCACTTGCTGCGCGTGTTCCGCATCGCGTATCCTAGCCATCATAGCCTCGTCCTTCATCTTTGACTCCAGGTCAGAATACTTATGTTGTTGCTCCCTTAATTTGGCAGTAAGTTCTTTTTCTCTAGTTAAAGCAGCCTCTAATTCATCTTTAAGCAATTTTCCTCCTTCGTCCTGCCGACGGAGTTGATTCGTGGCCACCTGTACTTGAGTTTCAAGCTCCATAACTTTCAATCTAAGCTCTTTTACTTCCGTCAAAGCTTCCATTTCTCGAATTCTGGTTGTCATTAAGTCTTCCTCGAATTTTTGCACCTCATGGCCCCTGTTCTCCCAGAACAATAGCTTCTTTGGCGTAGAATCGCTAGCAGGTTGGTTCTGGGCTGAACGGTGCTCTTGCAAATGCCTCTGCCAGGCAGAACTTAACTCCATCACTCTCTGCCGAAGATCCTAATAAAATGCGTTAATTTTCAGATGTTACAATTAATTAAAATTAAGAATACATGAATCTAAAGGTGTTCTAGAAATGTGGGAATACATGTCTTGCTTTTATCTTTTCTTACCTTTAAGGAAAGATTAGCCTCAGCTTCTCTAAGCTTTACAGCGATCAATTCTTCTTGCAAATGAGCAACAGAATTATCGGGCGTTGATTCACGCAAGGTCTTTTTATCTTGCTCCAATTCCTGTATTCTTGCTCTGAGTTCCCTTATCGTTGCATCATTTTCAGCCTCATGCAACCGAACCCTTACCAATTCCTCTTGCAAACACTGTATCATTTCCTCCTTTTGCGACAACGCTTCTTGTTTCGATAGAATTTCTTCTAAAGAAGATTGCTTCGACGTCACGTTCTCCTCTAACAGAAGCGACAAAGATCTCAACTCTTCATGAGCCTGCTCGAGTTGATGACTGGTCTCGAGATGCGTATGCCGAAGGGCCGCTAATTCCCTTTGTACAACGAAAGCAGTTTCCTCCTCTTCTGCGCGAGAAACTTGACCCCTGACCAATCTATCCGCCAGTTCCGCGGATTCAGCTTCAAGAAGTTCAGTTCTTTGCCTAAGTAACCTATTCTCCGCTCTGAGCCGACGAAGCTCAACCATTTCCTCCTGTTCTTTCATTTTTAATACGGTATAATCTTTCTCCAACTTCTTCATTCTTTTTGGATTTATTTTCATACCATAAGCAAGATTCATGAGGCCATCAGGGTCTTTCTCGGCTCTTCCAGGTAGTTGTTTCTGGAAGAACTACAGGCGAAAGGACTGGTCAATATTAGTGAAAGGAAACTACAAGTGGGTCTTCTAGAAACATACACATATTAAATTACACAGGTTTTCCTCTGTCTTCGTCCTCCTGTCTCTGACTCGCATTAATATTCTTTAATTATTTTAAGAACACAGTTGGTCCAAGTCATTACACGCTGTATACAGTGACAATTCGTACAACCAAATGTTAATGCGAGTCACTGTATAGATTAAAGATACAAAAGCTGGTGTTGAGAAATTACCTTCAACATGCCTTCCATGTCCAAGCTTAACAAATCTTCCTTGCCTAAATGCAGCATGGCCAACGCAACCTTGAAAATAATCTCCATGCCTTCAGACAGAAACACGTCAAAAATGCGGCAGGCCAGCGGCAGGCTGAGCGCCGTGGTAAAAAGCGTAAGAAACCAAGACGATGCGTACATCGACGTGTGAAAACCTTGTGCCGTGAAATGAGCGTGTAATTCGGGATGCGTGTCAGCAACTAAATGTTCTAGCTGATACATGCACACCCCTAATTCAGCCATACTCGGCTTGAACATGTCTCGCAAACGATACTCTTGCATAAGCGCTACCAGTACAGCGAAAGCTTCCTCCTCCGGCATTTGCTGCAACAACAAATTGACACCTATTTAATTCTGATCAATTGAAACGCGATGACCTACATCCAGTCCTCAAGTATTCATTTTATTCTTTCTATTCTCTTTCTCACTCTCTCACTCTCTTTTCGCCTCAAACATTAAAGTGTACCTGCATAAGGAGTAATCCTACAATAAATCCCGAACCTTGACAGTATCCCACTTCACGATCATGAAGACTATACGCTTTCATAACGTTAAACAGACTCTCCTGGCCAAGTCCGTCTTTTTCCTTAAAGAAATCATGCTCAGGATAGGTTCTGGCTATGTCCCTCCTAATTATCCTTTCGCACGCGGACGTGGCTTTGATATACTCAGCGAATTGCTTTTTCACAGGAGAGTCGTGAGCACCACTTAGTAGCTGCCAAACAATACCTCTGCAATGATGAATATAAATCAGTCTTTTTCTTAAAAATTTCGAAATTAGTACTCGGTCATGCCTCCCAGATTTCCAATTAACCTAATACAATTCTCAAAAAGGGTTACCTAAAATGATGAGGTATTCCTTGACGTACTAATTCTTTGACGAATTCTTTCCTCTTCTTCCAATGATAATCCCAATCAGCGACGATGTGACCCCACAGGGTCCAAGTATTCTCTTCACCATCGGCTGAATTGTGGCGTCGGGGTGCAGCATCGCCATTCCCTCCGCTACCCCCCGACGCCACCGACACCTGAGATGTGTCAGAACCTTTCCTACTGTGATTACTATGAAGCGAGTTCAACGACTTTGCATCCGATTCAATAAGCCTGTTATCAATCATATCAATCTATTGAGACACACACTTCAGTGTTACAAAAGTTTTTTTATGATAGCATGATACATCTGATACATTAGAGCGCATACTACTTTATCGTTTTTCTTCGCATCTATTGATTTTACCTAACTCTATGACGCATGTACAGAAATACAAGCAAATGCCGACTGAATATAAGGACAGTTTACTCAAAATAATTCCAGAATCTTCAGAACTACAGAACTAACTCGAAAGTTATAAACAGATTACATTGTAGAAAAATTTATAATACCAAAAAATTAAGGTATAAAGTAATAAAGATTCTACAATTATTTCGAAGGCTGATACAGTGTAAAACATCGACATGTCTAAAGCACGGATGGTTAGCACATGCAGGGACGATGAGCAAACGGTTCTGGCCAGTGATAATTCACCTATTGGCTTCCTCCAGCTTAGCTAATAGAGCCAGCTCGTCGGTGGGTATTTCCTGCGACGAGTTTATCCTCTCTTCCTCGGATTGAATCGGCGGCGAGCTCGGAAGTATCTTGCTGGCCTGACTGTTGGTTTGAGCGGTCTGGTGTACAGTGGTGCATAAACACAACACGCTCATCACCTGCGGTCCATAACGTGATAATCCTAATTGTCCGGCTGCCTGCTTATCTTGACCCCTACAAACCAATCATTTATTCAGATTACTTATTCACTGATGAGTAACGTTATTATTAACAGTATAATTTTTCTATGAATCACTTAATCATCAATCATGACTAATTTCACGACAAACGAGGTTTTTTAACTTGTAGCTTTTCGAAACTAGTACACGTAAAAAAACCAGGAACAAGAAAGCGGTCGATAACGAACATTTTCTATTTCATTATTTAATATTTTTACGCGGTAAAAAAGATCGACGATAAGGTGTACACTCCTCTCACCTCGGCGAACATAATTAATGCGAGAAATCAAAAATTTCACTAACGAACCGACTTTGTCGACTGTAAATCGAGCCGATGCGTTAACCTGGCGTCGTTCACCGAAGTATCAACGTAATTAATGGATTCTAGAGGCAACGAGAGATCATCGAATCGCCAATTAAATGGATTTGAACCGCGAGCTTTTCAATCCTCCCTGATGAATTTCCCGAAAGGCTTCGATGAACGCTCGTTACAGAAATATTCTCTCCCCTTTTTAACCCTTTCATGCAGTCAAATAGAGAGACGTGAAAAAATATATATTCTACGTACAAATTTTTAGACGAGTTTTTGTAATATAAAAATTATAGTTATCGCAACTAACGGTTGTAGATATATCACACGTAATGTATGGCAACGCGAAGACAAACATTCGTTTGTCTGGCCTAATTTTTGTATTTGTCTGTGGAGATACGATCTCTTGAGTGTCAATTAACGTGTTCATTCTACCTTCTCGTGGTTTTATTTCGTGTCCATCGCGCCGCCGCTGGTGCCAGCAAACCACGAAGAACCATCGAGAAACGTTTTCGTTCTTCTGTCGCGAAAGGTGTACACTTTCGATCGGGAACACCGTAATTTTTCAAATAATCACTTTCGATTTTTCCGCGAAACACTCGTCGCGGAATAGAATTTTTCAACGATCATTCGTGGAACTGTTCTGCGCACGATAACCGAACGAATATAAAATCCGTCGAGTTTTTTCATCTTTTCATTCTCCGTTCGAGAAGCTCGACACTTTATTTGTTTCACAAATTAATTGGCGAAGTTAGAAACCCTGTGGATTACCCGAGAATATCCGTTTCAATTGCACTGGCAAGTAACAGAAGACGAAGAAGAAAGCCCGAACAATTAGCGCGTGTGAATGGATTAGCGGACGAATGCAACGCTCGAACACGCTTATAGCAAATATGTACGTACAAAATACACCAGCTACCGGATAGAATAATTTATGTTTCTTCGTAGCCTGAATTACCATGGAATTCGTGGCATGTACGAACATCTGTGCACGAAAGTGCGGACGATAACGTTGGATAATTCCTACGCAATCGAAATGCGGACGGTAGAATATTTTAATTCGAATCTCCGGGAAATACTGCGAAGTTCTATTTAAAAAAAATGTTTCGTTCGAAAAATTCAGACTGAAATCGTAGGGCGAGTTCTATAGCAACTTTTCAATTCTAAACACAAAAGATAACCAGGTTAAAAACGCGCGATCACCCATCCATGATTCCCACCCACGGTGTTTCTTCATTTCGTATTCACCTACAACGCGTACAAATCACAGGTGTGCCCAAACATTTGATACATTGTATTACTCCTAGATCACACGTCCTGGATTCGCGATTAATACCCTACAACTGTACTTGCTGTTTCTTTTAACATTTTTAAACGTAATTCTTTTGTAATTCTTGTAATACTTTTATTATTACTAATTTCAGATTATTACTAATTTGGTGAAGTCTTTTGAAATTATGAGATGCGAAGGTATTATGCTATTCGAGAGCAATGACCTTGTATATCCTGTATTAATGTGTGACGCACCTTGTGTGTCTTGTATTAATATTACATATGACGCACCATATGCGTCTTGTATTAAGAGATGACAAATCTTGTGAGTTTTGTATTAATATAACCTATGACACACCATGTGCGTCCTGTATTAATAAATGACACACCTTATGCGTCTTATATTAATATAATATATGACACACCTTATGCGTCTTATATTAATAATATATCTGACATACCATGTGCGTCTTGTATTAATAGATGACACACCTTATGCGTCTTATATTATTAATAACCTATGACACACCATATGCGTCTAGTATTAATAAATGACACACTTTATGCGTCCTATAATAATATAATACATGACGCACCAGGTATGTCCTCCGTTGCACGTAAAACGTCCTATTCGTCTAGTAAAAAAATTGATATTTTTCTAAAGTTAATTTCGAAAATATGAAGCGGTACAAAAGTATAACTGACTATAATTGTTGGAATAATACCGTAACTAGAAAAACATTACTGAAAACAGTTGCACCTGAAAATTGTTCGATAAGCGTGTGTGCGATAACAGTGTTACTCCGTAGTATACCAATTGCACATTTTTAGATAGTCATAATTATTCAGAAGATAATAAATTCCACTTCAGTTGCTTCAAGTTATTCTACCTACTTCAACGAAACTACTTTTTAGATCAATTAGTTTGTTCTCGAAAGTTGAACGGATCTTGCAAAATCTTATTTCTAATTTTTATTAGATTGATTTTATTTTTATTTTTTAAAATTTAGTTCTGGGAATATTTAATTTGTAAGTATTTTTTGAATTTGTGTGTTATATAAAATTAATTGGTTGGTTGGTATTTATATGCAGAAAGATTAGGTTGATATTTTAGGGTTGAAAAATGGTCTACGAAGTTCAATCACACACGAATCGTAATTGCATTAAATTCTTCACGCTTTCATTTCACTTTCCATCATTTCACGCCAACGTTAAATTGCAAAAACATTTATTTCGCTGAGTGGAAAGTTTGATGGATATCGTGGGTCATAGGTGACCCATGCAAATAATTGAATATACACAGTACAGTGTGTGAAAGAAATACATGTACAATTTGAAGCTGCATCCTGTACGGTGAGATGATGCGATTGTTATAAATATCGATGCTAGATCAGTACCACTCGATATTTCCAGCCTCTCGATAACTCGAAGTCGTTGAACAGCTCACATCTCGAAATATAATACAATAATTGCAATAATCATGAACGTTTTGTTGTGTGTCAATTATCGAAATAAAATTTAGAAATGTTAAAATTTTGCAAATTAGGAAATTCAGAAATAAAAAATTTGGAAATATGGAAATATTTCAGTTTACATATTAATTCATCCAAAAATCGAAGACAAGTGGGAGACTGTCGCCTACGCTCGTTCTTATCCCAGGAAGCCTACGTTGCACTCGAGCGTACAAGATGAAACGACTAAAGTAAGTTAAACCACAAACGATTTAAGGTAGGATACAGGTGTGGATGATCGGAACTGTCACTTATCTCGATGTCACGGATAACGAAAGCGTCACGATATCACGGATAACGATCGATCGCGAAGAGTCTCGTTCGACAAGGGCCACCGGTTAATTGGCCAATCGATGTTGATTTTATCGTTCCCTTTTTCGATTAACTGGCACAGTAGGATCGCCAAACACGTACTGGAAAGTACGAAATGGTTTGAGGGTCGATGGAGCCCGCGCAGGCCAGGATGCTCCACATGCGCACCGACCTCTCTCTTTCGTAACGAGTAAATAAAGGAAAAAAGAAGAAACAGCGACTTGATTCAATACGGAAGAAACGATAAAATTCTACGCGAAATTATATGAAACATCGATTTGGCATGAAATGTTGACTCAAATACAGCACGGGAATCAATTGAGCCGTTTAAACGTACAATTGTTGGTAATAAATAATTTAATTCAATTTATTTTCATTCATAAAATGTCATTCGAAGATTTATTACTAACACGTACTTTTTACGATATAAAAATATTTGACTTGCAGATTCTACTATGCACATTTGTATCTACGTTAAATAAAACGAATCTAGCAGCAAATAATGTATTCGACGAAGGCAAACAGAAAAGTCTAACTCGTTAATCGGTAAATATTTGTTTATTCGTCGGCAAGAGAATGTAGAGAGATAGGAGTACCCTTCATTTATTACATTTCATTTTGCGACTGAAACTCTAATTAATTTAAGAAGGAAAACGTACGGTTCATTCATGGTATACACTAGACTATAAATAACATAAAATTGATCGCTTTTAGACGCTCCTACGTTCTATGTTACACCGTGCGTACGTTCACGCGATTCAGAAATAGCATTTTTCTACATCTGAGTTTATAAACTCCTATATTTTACTCGTTAAAAAATTTCGAATTTTAAATTTACAGATTTTCAAATGTTGGTGATCCATCAAGGCCTACATGAAAATTGCATTTGATATCAATTTTTCCTTTTACTACCTCATCCAGGGCCATATAGCGAGACTCTACAGTGTACGAACGCTACTCGCGACTCGGTCGATAACACAGCATCATTAACAATATTTTAATAATCCTCAAAAAGTCCTATCCATCACGCCACGAAGTAGAAAAATATTAAATTCGATTAGACGTTTCTAACCGAGTTATAAAAAAGAATGAGTGTTGTCTATTCAGCGGAAAACAATTATCACGAAAATTAGACACCTTTCACCGACGCACGTTTTGTCGGAAGAAAATTCGTTACGTTCGTTTCTGGACTCTTCGTCGGTATGTGCGCATACGCGTATTGCTCACAACAATATGCTTTTTAATTATTCCGTAAGAATGAATGACGGATCGCTTTACCGTTACAGTTGCACAACACGCGACTACGTATATCGCGCATATACGTGGAAAGCAATCGTCCAAATGCATGTGGAAACAAAGCGATCGAGAAACGTGAAAAAGAATCTAATGGGTTGCACATTCGCGTGTCGTAGAACGCGATGATTCAAAAATGTTTTGTAGGATTTCAGCAACAGCATTTCCAGGGAAACGTATTGTACGTGCAGTGAACTTTCATGAGAAACATTTCTTTTCAGTATATATTATGTTTAAATTTTAATGTTGCTATTTTGAACTAGCTTGTGACTACGATAAATTCAATGGATGAGAAAAACAGTAAAGTGTTAAAGAATCTCTTGTAATGTTTGATCTTTCCTAACTGTATGTTTATTTTGATTTTGATAGAAACAAGAAAACATATTTTAGAATACTATTATTTACTTAAGCTATCACGAATTATTATATTTAAAATGTAAATATGTAAAGTTGTTAGAAATCATATTTTTCTTTAAATGGTTCATGCTAAAGATTAAACCATAAAGTTTAGTTATCATGGTACAATAATAACAACTGAGTATTAGTCAATCGTAATGCAGATAGCAAAAGTTCATGTTACCATGTATAAGTTAAAAGAAATTATATAACTATAGATTTATAAAATAGTATTACAGAATAAGTTTCATAGTTTTTGAAACTTAACGAGGAATTGAATGTAATGCATTTCAACGTTGAAGTAAATATAATATGAGATAAGAGAAACAACTTGCTTAATTTTTTATCTGTTTATCAAATAAATTTTCTTTGTTTATTCTATATATTCCTTTAAATAAAACGTCAGTAACATTATCTTACTTTGCAAGTTTAAATTACAAAACAATGTTTTAAACAAAACACTATCCTTTCAAAATAGAGTTCATAGCAAAAGAAATAAATATTTTCAATGTGACATCATTCTTATAATCTTATTTCACATACAATTTTAATAATATCACACCATTTCTTGTACAAATTAAGTATAAGCGGTCTACAAAATATTGAAAATCGAGTGAAAAGAACGCGAAATGAAATATCAGTAACAGGTGCCTAACAATATGACGACGAAAAAGGAAAACTGTCAGAGTGGCACTTGTCCATATTAACAAACTGTCAGGCGAAACGATTCACCGACAACCATCTGTTTCTGAAATGTACTAAAAGTACTGTGTACCACGTACCTTTGGCAAGATTAATATTCCATATGTTGTCCGCGGAATGAATCACGCACCGAGTCAAAAAATTATGTTTCGTGTCAGCAAAGTCGGTTAAAACGCTGCTACGAGGGCAACGAGGCATATACGCGGCTGTCACCACTTAAAATTGTCATCACGATAGATTTGAGCACGCGCACTGTTACCAACATTTACATTAATACAGCACCATGCCTTGAATTCTCTTTTCTTTCATTACGTATTCAAGATTCTCCTAAAACATAAATAATTAAGCATATCTATTATAGAAACTATTAACGAATGTTAATTGTAAAATATAATCGTAAAATTGTTGTATATTTACAGTTAATAATTCCCATGTAAAGTTACTAGTTCAACTCAGCTCCACGAAAGACCGTACTCAATTTGCGCAACTTGGTTAACTTCAGCAGACTCTGCTCTACTTACTGTTGTTTCACTACTGTGTGCTTCTCTCTCCGCCAGTCATATACATGGTAAGCAAAAATATATGATCGAGGAGAAGAGACGATACTGCAAGGAGTACACAAAAAAGAAGATCACTGGTTATACACAATTGGCGCCACGAACATTGTAAGAGCACATGCGCGTTGCCCTTGGTTACAAGGCATAGTTAAACCAATGGAAGTTGATTTGCGCAAAATGAATGAAAATTCGTCATTTAATGAGTACGATCTTTCGTGGAACAAAATATAATAACATTGTTACCGCTACCTAAACAATTTATAAAAAAGAATTACTTAGTTACTTTCAGTAACATTTGAAATTATATGATACACACGTTGTGTTATGTAAATATATGAATGTATACATTTTTGTAGCTGTATGTTTGTAGATTTTACGAAATTAACAAGACAGCAGATATTGTAATATCGTTGTAACATTAAAAATATAACTGATTGTTTTTTAATCTGTACAAAATGTTTCAAAATATTTGTAACAAATCACTTTAACAACCAGTACATAATACAGAATTTGTTTTCTTTAAAGCATTGTGGTTATCCTTACATCAACTAATACAAGAGACAAAATTATTATAATATAAGTATAAATAAATGTATATGTTTTATACAGTTTACATTTAAAAATATATGTGAAAGTTATTGCATCGTAAAGAAATAAATTTCCAAAATGTCATTAAGAAAATTTATGCATCCAAAGAATAAGTATAAAAAAGTACCGGACTTCAAATTACTTGCATTGTTATATCCTGAATTTCGTAATGTTGCAAATATAGTAAGATATATTATTGAATATTATTATTAATACTATTCAAATGGAATACAAGATGTAATTTATTTATTTAATTTTTAGGACCTAACAGGCAAAGTAAAGATTGACTTCAAGAATGAGGATTGTTTACGAGTACTCACAGAAGTATTATTAAAACATGATTTTAATCTAGAAGTAACAATACCACCAAAGAAATTAATACCTACTTTACCATTACGTTTGAATTATATTTTATGGATAGAAGATTTAATGAAACATTCTTCTTTCAATGACATGGAAGAAGTTGTAGGAATAGATATTGGTATAAGAAATAATACAATTTTAATATAAAGTTTTATTCTATCTAAATAATTCCGTAAATTAGAATAATCATTGGTTTTGTAGGTACAGGTTCAGTTTCCATTTATCCTTTGCTATTTGCAAAAATGTATGGAAATCAAATGATTGGGACAGAAGTTGATGAGACTAGCATACAAACAGCTATTCAACAGATTGAAAATAATAAATTGCAACATTTAATAAAAAGTAAATTATAATCATAAGACCATGAACAAGCTGACACTAATGCAGTAAGCTATATAATTTATTTAATTTATATCAGAAATTTAAAATAACATATTTTTTTACAGTACTAAAAGTAGATGAACAAACAATTTTGAAAGGTGTAATTAATGAAGATAAAGTATATCATTTCACAATGTGTAATCCACCTTTTTTTAAAATAGAGGAAGACTCAGAAAAAGTACAGAAACGTTTGCCACCAAGAAATGCTCCAACTGGAAATAACAATGAACTTACAGTTCAAGGTGGTGAGAGACTATTTGTGATGCAAATGATTAATGAAAGTATAGAGATAAAAGAAAAAGTTAAAGTTTATACCACAATGTTTGGAAGAAGAAGCAATTTATTATTTTTGTTGAAATTTTTAAAAAGAAAAAATATAGAGAATGCAACATGGACAGAATTCTGTCAGGGTCACACAAAACGGTGAACATACTTTTTTTAATTATTCTACTTGTTCGTATGTAAATATTTATTAATTTTTTTGTGTGATAGATGGGGATTGGCATGGACATTTCTGCCAAAAGATGTTATTGACTTGACAAATGCACCTGTCATCAGAAAAAGTGGAGATTATATTGCAAAGTTATTAAGAGAAAAACGTCCAACTGAATTACAATTTCCTATGCAACATAAATTTTCTTCCTTTGATAATGCAATCAACTTTTTAGAAGAAACAATGGAAGAGTTAAATGTAAAATTTTTATTTATTCTATACTGTACTAAATTTATGGCATCTTAACATATATCACGTTTTACAAATAGGTACAAATGAAGGAATTGAATTTACCCATTGATGATTTCAATGGTTGGTCGTGTCAGTTGGTTGCGGAAAACGATACGTGGTCTTATGCACGAAGAAAGCGTCGATTAGCTCAAAGACAAATGGATCAATTTAAAGATCATGACAGTGAAAATAGAAGTACATCAAATCATACAGAACATTTGTCAGAGAAATTAATTGAAAATAATTCAAAAGATACAATTGAACAAAAAACAATTCCACCATCAAAAGAAAAATCTGTTGCTAGAGAACCTTTGTTAATATGTAGTTTTTTCGTTGAATTAATAGAACAAGAAGAACCTGAAAATGATGATATAAAAATATCAATGATCTTTGAAAAAGGAACAGGTGGAAAAAATGCTTTAGAAACATTTAAACAGTACTTAATAAATAAATTAAATCTGAGAGAATATTTTCAAAAGCAAAGTGCTAAGCCTAATAAGAAGAAAAGAAAACGATTGAAAAGTAATACGAGTAATAAATGTGAAACTGATGTTAGTTCGCAAGAAGACGAAAAATCATTTGAAAACAGTGTGGAGTCTGTTTAGATTGTTAATTCATGTTCTGTATAAAATGGTTTATTTTATCTCAGTTTTATGAAATTATGTAACAGGTAAAATATATGTAAATCAAGTATTTAACTTTATTTATAACCAATAGTCCTTATTAACTAGCATTTTTTTATCATACATTTTGGCTAACAAGTGCAATATGATCTTTTATGTTGTAAAGTATAAACTTGTTAAACAGAAACTACACAGCATTTCCACTTATTCGTCTTTCATTATTACTCTTATTGTTATACATGTAATAATCAGAACATAAAGTAAATTTGTATTAAAACGAACGTCAGAATATCACTGATGTTTTAAACTCAGTGATTTAATAATCTGATAAAATCTTGATGTGGGATGTTATCCTTAACATCCTCTATACAACAAATGCTATTTAATAAAATTGTATGATTAAACAACAAAAAAATGTAGACTAACATTTCGGTAACAGTAGATTTTCATTTGTATAATTCTAAGACTAACTGCGGTACTTTTCTAGTAGTAATTAGTAAATTGACGCTACTTCTATAATATGTTGACTAATGAGCTGCTCCTGATAACTTTATTTATGTTCGTGAATGCAACAACGCACCTGTCATTAAACCATGCTTTTGCTGCCATCATCTTTTTTATAAAATATTTTTTTCTTTCATATAAACAGTAATGAAGCATATATAAAATCCAAATCTTTTTTCAGATTTAAATCTTTATATGCAATAACGATAAAATAATGATAGATGAAAGAAAATTTTTTACGTGATAAGATGGTATAAAAATGATCAATAAAGTTGCATCAGTTATTCTTTTCAAATATAACATATTTATTACATGTCAACCTCTATGTACTTTGATACTGTTTATAAATGACTTATGATTTAAAGGCTCCTAATTATTTGGTATCAGTAGATTTATACTTATATTGAATCCAACAGAACTAATTTTATATTTCATTTAAAATAATAAATATTTTTGTTCGTTTAGTATGCACTGGATTTAATGATGGCAACTAGAATGGGAAACTGACAGTAATGTTTAAATGGCACAAACAATGATCTCAAATGTGTACTAGCAAAATAGCCTATTAAAGAGGTACAAAAAAAAAAAAAAGAAAAACAATTGACTTATAATCTATAATAATAAAATCCATTATTCATTTCATGATCATTATAACTTTATCGGTACTCTCTAATGCAATGTAGGCTTCCTTCGGTTAAGGACAAGTGCGAAGGGAAGAACGTTCTATCACTTGCTTTCAGTTCTGCGAGGATGAAATATGAAAACTTAAAATTTGTCAATCGTAAATCAACATGTGGTGGGATTTCTTTCCCCTACATCGCCATTATTCCTGAGGAAGTCTACAATGCTTGACGGTGTACTTTGCGTTCCGTTTGAATTTAGCAACACTTGTGCAATACGCTGGAACAAACGCTAATTATCTCGTTGATCGATGGAAGGTGTAATATTCAGAATTTTCATCATTACGATATACAATTAATTGAGCCTTTAGAAAAATGTGATGATACAGGCATGGGTGTAAGAATGAATTCCTAGGTCCATGAGTAAAGGCGACACAACTGTCTTTAATTGTTTGAAAACATACCCCGTTTTGTTCGTAGTGGTTCATTAAGTCTGTATTTGATCAAACTATGAACAACGTTCTGATAAGCACATGTGCTAAGGCAATGAATTTCTTTGTTCAGAATTATTTACACAAGTGGAGAATTAGTTATATATTAGTGAATATATATGCAGTCGGAAATCAGTCAAATTAATTTTTTTTAACTTGGCGTATCGTACTCGAGCATCGCGAGCGTTAAAAAATCTAGCTCCCGAAAATTTCACGCTGATATTGTCAATAATCGCCACACTGTAAAAGTTCAATTCTGATAGCACTTTATAAATGTATATACCGATACATCAAATAACGATCCTCATCGAACGATCACCGCAATTTTCGTTTTATCCCAATCAATTATATTATACCATACGCGCGTTACTCCTGCAAAGACTGGACGCGGGCAGGAAAGAGACTAGGATTCAGAAAAAAAATTACTAAGTATCATCATTAGCGACTTAGAATGAGCTCAGCTTTCTGCAGCCACTGGTTCTAATGTTGTTTTATTCTCGTCCAATTTTTTCAACTCTATCTTTTGCGCTTCAACTTTCTTTTCTATTTTTTTATTCTCTTTTTCATCTTTTTTGTTCTCCTTATCTTCCTTCTTAGACTCCTTCTCATTCTTTCTATTTTCTTTTTCTTCCTTTTTATTGTTCTCTTTTTCTTCTTTCTTATTTTCCTTCTCGTTCTTCTTGGTTCCATTTTGAAGAGCCTTGATTTCACCGTCAGGCGTCTGTTCCTTCTGTCGCTTTTCCATTTCTGCCTTGAAATTTTCGATGTCCTGCTGGCTGATTTGAACAAACAGAATACCATTGATTACATTCAACATATCCAACACCGATCCCATACTAGGCGGTTGCACTTGAATTGGTGGCAGACTGACCCCCGATTTGCCAGTATAAATTTCGTTCATCTTCTTTTGTAAAACGACAGCCTGTTGCGTTAGATGTCTCAAACAGTCGCTACTTTCTTTGGTTTTTTCATGATCTTCGCCTAATTGTTGCTTGTATATAGCGTATGTTTCCTTCTCGTTATTTAAAGCTGCACGGAAATCACCCATACAAGACTGAGTTCTAGCAACAAGATGATAAGAAACTGCTACTTTTAGAGATCTTGGGCCGTGATATCGAAGATTTAAAGCTAAAGCATGCTCCAAAAAGCGGAGCGATAATTCGTATTCTCCAACGGCGTGAAGTATCAGCGATATATTACTCTAGATAAACATAGAAAATTTATTAAATATTGTCAGATTTTTCCTATCGAATCCTTCATATTAAAACTTACATCAAGAAGTGCTACTTCTGGATGGTCTTCACCACAAACTAATAATGCCAAATAGCGTGCCCTATAGAGTAGCCTTAATGACACGGAAACTTGACCATTGGCGAAAGAGTATAAAGCCAGATGAATCTTTAAACACAAACAATCATGTTAACGTAACACAGATTATTAATTTAAACAGTCACTATGCTTAACACTTACATATTCTGTAATAGTATATGGGTGATCAATTCCATTAACTCTTTCCGACATGAGTACCGCTTTTTGTTGAGTAGCAAGAGCTTCTGTATGGTCACCCATTATGTAATTTAATCGTGCAAGCATTCTGAGACACTGTGCAATTTCAGGATGCATAGCACCATAAACGTTATTCAAGAGATTCAGTGCCTCACTGATCAATTCATAGCCATCTTTTAAATAACCTTGCTGAATTTTACTTTGACCCGTTGTATAGAAATTGTATGCGTCGCTTGCCTAAAGAAATCGGTTGAATACAGATCCACATATAAAATAACAAAATTTTATACACGATTCGTCTTTTACTTACTCTAGGATTGATATGTTTAACAACAGGGAATATACTGAGGATATCTTCCTCAAAGAACGTGGCTCTATTCTTATTTTCAAAGTTGTATTCGCGTAACAATATTTGAATACCAGTCTTTATACAGAAATTACGTAGTAAAGAGATTTTCTGAAGATGAAAATGATCTATCGTAGCGTCCAATGATTCTGGGCACGGTGTTTCCCAGTCGTAGTAACTTTTCAGATCTCCTTTAATTTGCTGCCAGAGAGATTTAGGTGTTAAGGAAGCCCACTCCACCTCAGACTGTTGTGGACCATTATTTCTACCTTTCCTTTTATTACGTCGTTTGGCAGTTTTACTCTGAAGCTAAAATCAGTAATTTTATAAAATATTTTTAATCTTGATAATTAAATGAACTCCACGAACGAAACGAAGTAATATCCTGTGTCAGTATTAATCATACCTCTTCTAGATTCTGTTGCGGATGAATGATTTGTGCTGAAGACAATAGGCAATTCAGGAAATGACTAATTGCCGCAGACAAGCTCATTAATTCTGTACCCTAAAAAATTAATATTAGATTTTTTGTTCACAATCAGATTAGAAATCGCTTTAACTCGTTTAATATACCTGCATGTAAAATGTGAAGATGTGTTTCGCTGAACGCAAAATAAGTTCAGAAACAACAATACGTTTAAGGTATTGTAATTGTGGAACCGTAGCTAACATGACTGCTAATTTACCAAGGTATCGCACATTGATACCTTTACCATGCAAAGCTTCTACTAATGTACTACCGTCCATTGCGGCAGCTGTGTGATCTAAACATTCTCGAATCTGTAACAGAAAAAATTCATGTAAATTTCTTATTCATTAAAATTTTTTTGTTTCTCAAAATAGATATTCTCCAACGAAACTTACGAAAGTGTGAATTTGCACCGTTAATAAAAAGTCAGCAGCATCTTGTACCAACTGTTTCTGTTTTTTTAAAGCAGGGCCGTTTGGATCTGGATGTTTTACACCCGGCGAAAATACATCTGGATTAAACCTAACATCGAATTCGGCTTCTCGCAAACTTCCAACAGCTGCGGCAGCTCGTCTAACTATTTCTTTCGTGCTTTCCTCCACTGAAATTAATGGATTAATAAATCAATCTTAAGGTAAAACGATTATCAAGTATGTATTTTCGTATTACGTACATTCTTGCTTCTCTCCACCAGTAATTGAATCAGTAATACTTTCCACAATTTTTTTGGCTTCATCCGTCTCGATCAGTGCATGAGTAGAATCTTCTTTATTACTATCTACTGCAACGGCATTCGATTCTTCTTTTTTACCCTCCTATAATCGAATAGAACATTAAATTATAATGTCATATAATTCATATACCACTAGATATTTAGATTAGTTAATTTATTTTTACCTTAATAGTAGTCTCCTTTTCCTTCTGCACTCTTCTTGCAGACGTTAGTTGTTGAAGATGAACAGCGGCATGCTTAATGAATTGAACGTATCTGGCCTCAACAAATGAGTCTATTAATTCCTGACGAAGACAAGCTAATTTATGCTTGTGCTCAATTGGAAAACCTAAAGCTCTAGCTTCTTTGCTCAGCTCAACGCCTTCCACTGTAAAGAAACGTATGAAAATGTAATGATAAAAATTAACTTCAGCTAAGTTATTAAATAAATTACATACATTTGAGGAAATTGACGTCAGGAGGAAAAGTTCGTAACAAATCCAGCACATAATGTCGCGAATCATTTCCAATGATACCTTTGCATTCTACGCTACTGCAAAGTTCAACTTCTTCGCCAGCGTCGTTGATAACTTTATGAGGAAGAATTTTTAATTGTTGACCAGTTTTGTTCAACTATGAAATACAATATATTATGAAACACTTGAAAAATGCTTCTTAATACTAACAATAGGATTATGATAAATAACTAACCAGTTCTAGGTACTTAGGATGCGTAAGAACCGTTTTTCCAAAATCTATAGAACCATAAACAACAGATTGCTCCTGCTCGCGTTCCAAGATTCCTGGGATGATTGACTGAGCGGTGACACGGTATCCTCTATGCAGAGGAATACGAGTGATTACCATGAAAACTTAACATCCATTCAATCGAGATGTAAGTTGCGATAGAATACTGAACATCGAACAAGTATGTACAAATGATCCGCTACAAAATATCCACGTCGTACAAATAATGTGACGAAAGGAATGCGTGTACCTAATTTTGTACAAACCTGTAATCGATCACAACGGTACCAAGTGTATAAAGACCGGGTAAGTCAACGGCAGCATATACTCGTACACCCTGAAGATCGTTACGAGGCGCGACAAATGCAGCTGCATCACCGCCAAGCTCTTTATAATGATCTCTCACGTCGAATCCCAGCGAAAAGAAGATATTGTTCCATATAAACATCTGCATTTTTGCCTCTTCTCCTGGATTTATTGCCATCACGTTACCGTCTATCACCGCCACCGCTCCTCGAGTTGCAGCGGCAACGAAATCGCTATGAACCTAATCAATTAATTAATTAATAATGAACAAGCATTTTACTACTATCACTATTTGACATAGGTCAACGTACTTCAACAAGGATATGTACTTGTCATGTGTGTTAAAAGAGACACTTCTATATTTACTATGAATAAATAAAGTTGAACATACTTTAAAGATAGCACGTTCTCTAAGTAATCTTTCTGGCAAGTTTTTACGAGGAAGCTCTCTAGTTGTTTGCAACTCCTCGTTCCAATCTCGCGTTTGTCCTGGTATATGCTCTTCATAGCCCAACTTAGATGAGAAAGCTATAAAAAAATATATCACATATTTTAGCAGATTTGAACGTAGTTAAGGTAACTGTTAAGTACCTAATGTTATTAACCCTTTGGGTATGATAGGATTCAAATATACAGCGCTATTCATAGCCAATCGATCGAAGTCGACGATTTAGCCACTATCATATTAAAAAGATTAAAAATCCGTATTATCTAATAAAATGAAGCGTACTATCTTCAGCGCGTATTGCATCGATCGTATGCTCGATTTGAGGTGCGGACCACGCGTACAGCTGATACGGTGTAGCCACTCTTTCAAAAGGATGTCTTTGTGTTCTTCGCCTTTGCATGGCAGCGAAACCCCGTTTAAATGCCGGGCTGAGCTGGTTCAGTAGTTCAATTAAGCTGTGACACAGATGACTCGGGGTCGCTGGTTTCGGATTAAACACTTCTTTTGTCGACTGATTGACAAAGAACCCTCTGGCACACGCAGTTAAATAGTATTGTTTGTCCTCTAACGTTACAACGTGTAAGTATAACAAATCACCATGCAGCTTTCTATGGCCGGGTGGTGGATTCCATCCGGACGTTGTTAAAACCTACAAGATTACCATTAAAATGACTGAAGAAACAACAGAAAGTGATTCAGAATTATGACACCTTACTTTTAAACAAGGAGGACATTTCTGCTCTTTGGCTTGCGGTTGTAGAGGTAGTAACGGTCTATCTTTACACCCGGGTATAATGTAATCGGGCGGAGTACAATCGACCGAATCTGCCCTGCTTTTTTTCTTCTCGAGGATGTCACCATTCGTGACAACATTTAGGAACGATAAACTGGCACACTCGACGCCATTATACGCGTCCGCAGGATCTACGGACTTCAACAAGTCACGGACGTGTCGTACATGTATACGAGCTTCTCGCATTGTATATGGTTCCTCCACGACTTTAATCACCGATCCCTCTTTTAGGCCCTCGATGTTCTTCAGTTCGGCAAAGTTATCCAAAGTGTTGCCATCCAGCTGAAGGGAGAAACATGTTCGGTGGCATGTGTCCTCGCGGTCCATGAGCAACTGATGGATTTCCTGTAAAACATTATAAATGTTTAACTCTTTGTATAAATGTTGAAAAAATATTTCAGAGATTTAGGTATATTTACCTGAACCAATTCCATACTGGAAACTTGTATGTCAAAAGGTTCCGCACCCGGACTGACAATTTTAACAGTGAATCCCATGTCTTGAATGAAAACAATTTCTTGCTCGCTACCATCCTTATCACCATCTGCATCTTTCTCACTCTTATCGTTCTTCTTGTCTTTTTCTTCGTCCTTTTCCTTTTCTGTTTCTTTCTCGTTCTCATCACCTTTCTCTTTCGTGGCTTCAACTTCACCCTTCTCGACGACGTTCTTCGCGGCCGTACTCGCACTTCCGGTCTCCTCCGCGGTTTCTTTCATATCTAAACAAAAAAATTAATCACGTTACCAAAGCTTATAAAATAGTTAAATTACATTCAAACAATTGTATCAATGAAAGTAGGTTACGGAATAATATGAATAAATAAATTGCACAAACATTTAATTAGCATACATTGCAACTTTTATTAGCAAGTGGTTAAATCAGCGAATTAAGTAAGGTAACTTCCTTAATTACTTTCATTTCAGTGAACATAAAAAAAATAAAATGAATAATATTTGCGACTTGTTTGCATAACAAGAAATGAAAACAAAAATAATTTTGATAGATATGGGGTGCATTTCTGACTAGATACGGCTATGGATATCCGTAGGTCTACCAGTTGCATTCACCAATGCATTTATAAATAAACGGCAATGTAAATAGTACGCACTTAAATGCCGTACTATTTTTATCGATCTCATGTTTGCAATATACATCCATTCCTGGCGTATGTCGATCTTCGTTGTGTTATGTTATTAATTACGATCTAACTGACACGCCGTTTATCAGTGTTCATTGTGATTCCATCACGGTGGTTGTTGAACGTCCGGACATATTTCAAACAATTCGCACCTGTGGGACCTTGATCTTAAACGACCTTGATACAACTGTACATAATAATTTACAACGTACCGCAACAATGTAATAAAACTAAATATACTTATCTATGATAACATATTATTATTATAAACTTTTATTGTTTATTTATTACCGACACACTGCACATTTGAATGTAGTTCAGTATATAATTAGAAATCTAGTGATACTCTGGAGATATCATATAGAGATTTTTTAACGGCGCTTACTTCCGTAAAAGTTGCTTTGGTTGTCACAAATTTAGTTAGCAATCTAATAGAATATTTATACTGGATACGATGTTTTGATTACAACAGTCTTTGCCGCCTCGCTGTTTGCTATCGATTATCGATTGATCATCGAGTTGTCGCCAATCAAAATTTTATTGATTTAGAGGACGTTCACCCAGCTACATCAAGATCAAAAGAAAACCGGAAAGTTGAATGATAACAAACACGAACAGATTAATCGGAAAATATCTTTTTCTGTGTTAGAATTTGTTTGAAAATAATATACCGTATAAAAGTAAGGTTACTCCACAGTGTGCGATATATACAAAGTTTATTATAATTACAGTTAAACTCATTTACTCTACCAATATCTATATTCATACATATGAGTATCATAATTTACAGTGACTTATCTTGTGAGCAATTGTCTTATCGCATTCTTATCCATACATTTTACTATTTCGATATAAAGCTGTCCTCCATTTCTAACTAGTAAGCGTTATCGGGAAGAAAGATAAGAAAAGGAACACTGAAAATACTTTGAAGATAAGCAGATAAAAAAGGGTGAAAAAAGATGAAATCTAAAATGTATTTGACTTTATCGTTATCTAATTTTAAAATGTTTCCTTAAATTTCATCTAGTAATAAATGAACAACGAAGCAAAATTTACTGAAGATAAAACATTTATCGATAAGATGAGTACTTTTAATGTAAACAAAAATTTCGAGTATAGGAAGTACTTGAATTAATCTGAATCAATTTCGAATCATCAACACATCAGTTTTACTAATTGTTCTTTTTGAGATCGATATGTACTGTGAAGATGTTTTCGAGTATCGAAGTCGATAGTTGTACCGAAATCGTTTCCTTTAAATATATGACTACGTTCAATTAAATGCTTCGAATCGAAAGACAAATATCGAATTTAATACATCACATATGGTTCACTCAAATGTACGAGTGGGGTGTCATGTTAATTATTTCTTTCATTATCACTCTCGCGCCTTCTGTAAGAAAACTCGACAAACTTCCATGGCGAACACGTGTTAGTACGCTAGTACACGGTCCTTCAAAGAAGATATTAATTCAAGGCAAACTAGTTCAATCTTTATTATGTAAGATATAGAACACATGGATCTAGGGATATTTAAGGAAATCTTGAAATGTTTAAAAAAATAAAAAAATGCTTGGAGAAATCTAAGGT
This sequence comes from Megachile leachella, assembly GCA_963576845.1. Lineage (NCBI taxonomy): Eukaryota > Metazoa > Arthropoda > Insecta > Hymenoptera > Megachilidae > Megachile > Megachile leachella. Next base: position 15,860,318 of record OY756251.1, read on the forward strand.
TATGAAAAACTTAATTATATTCAGGTATTTATTTGTATTAGATATATCTAGGAATATTGGGGGATATTATGGACATCTAGTGACATGGGGATATAGAGATCTAGAAATTTATAATACACACATACATTTCGTTTTTACAATATACACGTTTATAATATCAAATTTATATCGAAATCGAATTTTATTTGAAAAATAAACCAGATGTTACAGTAAAATATAATTTTTAATACACTAGCATCGAAGTGAAGCACAAGGAACACGCATTACATTAAAAGGAAGACCGATAACCTCTGTTATCGGTAATTCTTTATAATTTACTATTGTTCTTTCGAAACACTTGACCCTTTTATAAAATGTTATTCTTCTTTGATCGTTGAAATTGAACCCTTTTTTGTTTTTAACGTGCAATCTAATCGTTAAACAATTAACCACAATTACTGTAATAAATATTACAAAAATAATGATATGTTGCAAATTGCGAAATTATGTCAACACTAGTCACTCGTAAACACGCACCAAATTTCAGTAATAAATAACCCATTAATCGATATGGTTACTTTTGTTTAGAACTGTTTTTATCATTTTCATGTGCTCCGTAGATACGCCTATGCGCGCGGGGTCATTAACATGCACGTGTTTTCTTCCATTTGGTTTTTTGAAGGAAACGAAGCTCTAAAAGGAGATGGAATTAACGGAATGGACTAAGTGTGAATTGACGGTGATGAATAACACATCCCTCGATAATTGATTAGGTTCCGTTCGAATTAAGATACTTGTTTTCTTCCGACCGTTGGACTTTGAAAAAAGGGACTGAAGAAACAACGCTCAATCACAACTATCGTTTTACACAAAACAGGCACACGATTGTGCAATATAATTTACATAATTCTTATTGTTAGCAGATACTATGCATCAACTGTGGACTTGTACTACATAACTTCATACACAAAAACCATTAATACAATAAAAGTTGTTTCGATCTACTTATCAATTTGATAACTAAATATTGTGCTATATAGATATAGATATTTATAAAATTTACACAAAGTATTAAAAACACACGTCGAAGTCAATCACACTAGAGAAAAAAATAATAAATTAAATAAATGTCTAATAACAATTATAAGATAAACTACACGTTAAAACATTAGGAAGATGTAATAAAGTGAATAGTTAAACAGGACAGGTAACAGACGATTTCATCATCTGACGAGAAACTGATCACGTGTCTCCAAGAAATTAATTTCTTTGAAGTATAAATAAAACTAACCGCAATAATACAAAACGTACGAAACAAGGAAAGAAAAAAGTTAAATCGCAAACGTATTTGAATCGATTCGTAGATGCGTCTTCAGAAGAGCACGTCAAATGATACGTTCATGCGTTCTTGTGCAATTATTTGCAAAACGAGCGGTAAGAATATCGACAAGGTAGAAAGCACGATTGCTCGTGATAATTAGTATAATAACTGTGAAAATTCGTCTGCTACACTGGAATCGTGTCTTCTGCTAGTTTCCCTCTTCTAAAACTCGTGGCTCACATGACCCTGCGGTACATAGATTCGCGCAATTCGCGCGTTACATAACATCGAGGGCCCGGCTTTTAGCCGAGGCGGCATCGTTAAGGCACACGTTAAAATGAACGAAACACACGGTATCTTGACCAAATCATTACATAACGTGATCATCCGTACAGTTTAATCTTCAAATACACGACAATCGAGGGGCGTTGATTTTATAAAATCACTATCTATTACTAACCAGTAGTTGTTTGATCCTCGTTGCCGTTCAGCAGAGGGATTTTCGTACTCCCATTTTCCGTGGAGGCCTCGATCTGTGCGCCCAATGTCATCTTTCTCTGATAAACCTTTTCAAATTTTCACACGGCCCCCGTTTAATTCGGCAGCTCTTTATTAACCACGATAACACCTCACGCACACCTCTCAGAATTTATTCCCAAAACGACGTCCTGACTCCTTTCACGAGGAAGCACACTAACTCTGAAACACCCTGAGCCGCTTTTCTCTACCGCACGTGCGTTTCGACGAAGTACAAAGTCTAATGTACGCCATTGGTCGATCTGTCTAGCGGCTTATCGCATAGAATCCTCTGAATGGTTTTTCCACTCACGTGATCCACCCCTTATTATCCGGCAAGTATTTGTGATTGGTTGTTGCCGATGTACCAGATGATATGGTTAACACTGAAGTTGGCTCTTATCGAAATACTTTCTGATTGGTAGCAGTTGTTAGCAGCTAGGGAAATTCAGACCGGAATGGAATTAAAATTACTAGATTGCAGATTTCTAACGTATGCGATATTCATTTGAATAGGTTACAATTTGTATTTTAATTTCAAGAAATCTTGCCAAGCGATAAAGATATACCTTACGAAAGGGAACAGAAGTAAATTTAATGATTTAAAGAATTAATATCATTTTAATCAGTGAAATTTTAGTACATTTCACAAAAGTAAGGTTAAGTGTTTAAGAATGTCGGCAGAAGAACAGACAGATCTACGTTTGGGACCAGATCCTAACGTCACTTATCCGATTCAAGTACAATATTGTGGAAATTGTTCTCTTCCTATCGAGGTAAGGTAACATCAGGCAGTCGATATTTGAAATTTGTATAGTATGACAACGCGTTAATGTCCGAATTCTTTGAAAATTATGATCACCATTTATGTCACAGTACTGTGAATATTATCCAGAATATGAAAAATGTAAGCAGTGGCTAGAAAGAAACTTACCAACAGAATTTGAGAAAGTTAAATTGGGTAATCATTGTGTTCATTTGTAGAATCAATGTTTATTTAAGTGAAAGTATCATCCTAACATAATTTCATGTATTGTCAAGCAGTAGAAGATAATACTACGGAAGCAGGTGGAGGTGAAGATGAAAAGAAACGTCAAAAACGTGGTGGTAAAGGTATGCTCAAAACAAAGAAGAAAGAAGATGTTCCAAAGTTAGTGACTGTATCTAGAGCACCTAGAGGCAAAAAGAAATCAGTCACAGTTGTAACTGGTCTTAGTACTTTTGGTAACTTAAGATTCTTTTTTATGTGTAATATATTTCTCTTGAAAAATTATCACAGTTATTAAATGACCAATTTACTTTCAATTTCCAGACATAGATTTAAAAGTAGCTGCCAAGTTTTTTGGTTATTACTTTGCATGTGGCTCAAGTGTAACAGGAGATGATGAAATAGTTATACAAGGAGATGTCAAGGATGATCTATTTGAAGTAATACCGGATAAGTGGCCACAGGTAAAGGCAATAGTTTTATTTCAAATATAAATGAAGAGTGTATGAATTTCAGCATTTAATGCATTTTCAGATTGATGAAGATTCAATAGATGATCTTGGGGATCAAAAGAGATAATGGGCCAATTTTACTTGCATAATTGTATTTAATATTATACTATTTTTATTTCCGTTTATTACAAATAAAATGTACATAACATACAAGATGTACCTAACACATAAAATGTTTTAAAAGGTGGAAAGTCAAAATGCAAAAACATATTACCCATCTTTATCATCCAACTGTTCTTCACCTAAATAATTTGTTATTACTTGAAGTAAAGATAGTACTTCTTCTTCTGTTAAACGGTCTTCACTATCCTCTATAATCTATAAAAACAATGTATGTTTAGTTTCAATTATACTAGACGATTTTTTTATTCTCATAATAAATTACCAATTGTATTTCAAGAGGTGTTTTGGGACATAAATTTAAAAGAGTTAGTTTTTCACATTTAGTCAACTTAAAAGATTCCACTGCTTTTAGAAAATTTTTAATTTTTTCTGGAGATTGACCTTTACATGGTGTTTCTTCCAAGTACCTTACAGTCTGATAAGTTATGGTTGCCAATTGGTTTTGTTTCATTTTTTGTTTTTTGTTTGCCTTAATATTTTGCAAAATGTCCAAAACTTCATAATTACTTAAATATGCCGAACATTCTTTGAGTCTGAAATAAAATAGCAACGATTTATTTTCTAATTAATAAAGTCATTGACAAGCATAAACAAATACACACACTTCCATATCATACAAATATTTAATTGCAATTTGGTTATAATAACAATACTTCAAGTATAAGGTTATGTATTCGTATTTATTATAACTATCTTAATACTAAGTAATAACATAGAAACTTCTTAGGGTATTATTAACTATAATATATAAAAATAGTATTCGCAATAACAAATCTATAATAACACAATTTTCTTCACACGAAGCAAATTCGATTTATGAATGTTATGTTCGAGAGGGCGCACCGATGACGAATTAGCAATCTCAAGCGCGACATTTAAATTTTGTACTTAATTATTAGTACTGATTCTTCGTAAAAGAAATCAAACTTATACATAACTTTTATGTTACATTTAACATTTTTAAATATAATAATTGTCTACAAGTTATGCATCTGCGTCAAATAAAATTTTTTACATATAATTATACCATAATACTTTGATAATAGAGATAAAACTTTAATGTTGTGAAACTTTTCAACGACAATAAAGACAAAGTATTACTGCCATGCGTCATCAACAGAGAATGTATTCATTTTATTCCTGACTTCCATTGAAATTTCCTCATCATTCGATTTTGAAATCGATCGGGAAGCCTTTGAGTAGTGTATATATAAGTATTCATTATAATCAAATTTACGGACTGTAAATATATGAAGATAACATTGAGCTATTTGATTCAGCATATAAAAGCTTGGATAATGTATTCTGAAGTACATCATATTTTGATTTATAAAAATAGTTCATGATAGTTGCAAAGATAAAATGGTGCAAAATCATTGAAAGTAATGCTTCGTAGAGATTTGCATATTGTATTAGGATTCATAACGAACCATTTTTTAATCATATATGCAGGACTGGCGTAAAACGGGTTCACAACACGAGTATCGTTAGCGACTTGTTTATTAGCGAGTGGTCGGTTATCTAGCAATTCATAGCGTATAGATCAAACTGATTTATTTTAGTTTTGGAAACAAAATCAAACTAACAATTTCTACGATGTGTATTTTTATTTTGTCATTACAAAATTTCGCATATTTCATCTATCTAAATTTCACTTATTTCACTTGTTTCAGTTTTTAACATTTCTTTGTTACGAAGTGTTGTTTAACAGTCAAATTTATTTTTAATTCTGATACATACTTTTAACATTATAAAATTTTGGTAGTGGGCCCATAAATCTTCGCGCCGTTCCTGCATGCATCTACGAACATTAACACGACCTCTGTGCGCGATCGTCTGACATTTTGCGACGGCAAGTATGTAACACGGTGTGTGCTCTTTCGTGTTTTGTATTTTCAAGTATACTCTGCCATCAGTGTAGTGATACGAGTTAATGATCAATGTGAATTCACGAAGGTGGACAAAATGTAGACCAACATTGTTCTCATTGTTGAAGACGTTGTTGGAGAACGATCGTACGCGAAAATACTACGAGCCGCAACTTTTCTTACAACACGTATCGATCTCTCCGCAGGCAATGCATCTTCCTTGCTTGTCATGCTATGTTTGTAAACTTTTGACCTTGCTTGTTAAAAATCGGTGAAATCTTCTCGATCATTGAGAAATCAAGAATGGAAGTCGTTGGCGATTACGAATACAACACAAAAGATCTGATAGGCCACGGCGCATTCGCTGTAGTCTACAGAGGCAGACATCGTAAAGTGAGTCTGTTTTTCTGGATCAGTAATATAATCGTTGATTTAAAGCGGCAAAAAACTGTTTAATTTTGATCGATTATTCTGTTCATGTATATATATTTTTTTTAGAAACCAAATTTCGTAGTGGCAATCAAAAGTATCACGAAAAAAAGTTTGGCAAAATCGCAGAATTTACTTGGAAAAGAAATCAAGATACTAAAGGTTTGTTAATGTGATAGATTTTTACCTCTGTATTTGCAATTGAAGAAAAACAGTGAGCGTAACATATTCATTGTTTTCACTTGGTTTTTAATTTAAAGATGTTTTTATTTAGTTGACGAAATAGTATGATTTTTGTTGTGTGTAATTTGTTTAAAATATCATACTGTTTTATATTTCACCAATTGATATTAAAATACATAATTCAATATAAAAATATTTCAGAGTTTGAAAGTAATAATCATTTTTCTAATAATGAATCATTATGATTAATTTTTATCATCGAAGAAACATTTGCAATGTTTTTCTTTTCTGTTCTAATAACAGCTGTTTATTGATTTTGGTTGTTGACTAAAACATTATTATTTTAGGAACTAACAGAATTACATCATGAAAATGTTGTTGCATTATTGGATTGCAAGGTTAGTGAACTAATATAATGCTTATTACACACGCTTTATATGAAAATTATATGACAACATTAATGATTTAATACGCTTGTAAATCATTATTTAGGAATCTAATCATAATGTCTTCCTGGTTATGGAATATTGTAATGGAGGGGACTTAGCTGATTATTTAAGTGGTAGGTTTTTTTTTTTGAAGAAATGTCTTATTAGAACATCTGCGAATGTTAAAAGTCATTTGAACTCATTCTATTATTTCCTTTTACACTGCTTTTATTAGCAAAAGGCACTCTTTCTGAAGATACTATCAGGGTGTTTTTGAAGCAGTTAGCAGGTGCAATGAAAGCATTGCATGCCAAAGGTGTAATTCATAGAGATCTTAAGCCACAAAACATTCTACTTAGTCATAATTGTGGCAAAGCTTGCCCACAGCCACATCAAATAACATTAAAAATTGGTAGGTGTATTTAATAGTAATAAATTTTTATTTTTACATTTCAGAGAAAAAGTATAATATATTTACTTTTTCCAAAACTAAAAATTAAAGTATACATCTTAAGATTGTTTTTCTGTGTTTCAGCGGATTTTGGTTTTGCTAGGTTCTTACAAGATGGTGTCATGGCTGCAACATTATGTGGGTCACCAATGTACATGGCACCAGAAGTCATAATGTCACTTCAGTACGATGCAAAAGCTGATCTGTGGTCTTTAGGAACAATAGTCTTTCAGTGTCTTACTGGGAAAGCACCGTTTCAGGCTCACACACCACATGCTTTAAAACTCTTCTATGAAAAGAATGCCAATTTAGGACCTAAGTATGTTATTGTTTATAATATATGTACATGTATTTGCATTTATAACAAGCAGATACCTAAATGAGTTAGTAATTTTTATTAATTGTTCTGTTTGTTTCGATCGTTTTTATTACAGAATTCCAGCTGGAACTTCTCCTGAATTATCTGATCTTTTAATGGGTCTCTTGAGAAGGAATGCTAGAGATCGTATGCCGTTCGATGAATTTTTTGGACATGCTTTTCTTCAAGGAACTAGGGAAAGCCCAAGTCCAGTTCCAGCTGAACTTCCTGCTTCTCCAGGAACATTAGTAATTCAGGAGCGAGCTACAGTTGCTGCAAGATCAGAACCAGAAACAACAAGTCCGTGTTCTAGTCCTGAAGATGACTTTGTACTTGTGCCAAGTGATCTCAGTAGTGACACAGACAATAATCCTAATACACAACAAGTGAAGTAAGTAAATTATTTTACATATTATTTATTAAATTTGAGATATTATTCTATTTTAAATTAACTAGGTACGTTAAACAAACGAGTAGAGAAGCAGTAAGTCCACCGCGACCATGTTTTCTTCCTATTTCGGAACCAATTCCCGTTCCATCTCAAAGAAGCATTACGCAACCATCGTCTCCTTCTACTAACACAAGATCCGGAGGTAGTGTTGTTCCTCGCTCTCAACCTATCAGTATGAAGCGCAGTGTGGATACTCATAGAAGTCATGCTCCTGATATTGGCTCCCTTAGTCCACCTAGTGTTCAGTTTGTCATTGGTACACCACCTAGTAGAAGGTATGTAAGTATAGTTTGCACAAATCATACATATTATTCAACTGTGTAATAATCTTCAGATTAAGCGAGACGCCTCCACCGCCAACTACATGGCAAGTTAGTCCTGTTGCAAGGCATTCGCATACTTCTAGCGGGACGTCACCGTTACGACGCTCAACTGGCAATAATAGTGCATCTTCGCCACTATTAACAGGGCCGTTAGCAGTGTTAGGTTCTCCTACATCAAGAGCATTTCAAGATAACAATAACACATTAAGGCATTCACCTGTTATTCCTTTTGGTACAAGAGCTGTTACTCTTCCTGAAATATCTGGTACTTTATCTTTTTTTACAATTTTTAAACTATTTTTATCATTTTTGAAAAATAGTTTTACTGTTGATGAAATTCACAGAAGCAGGTAGTTTCCAAAATCTTCTCCCAGAAGTAAATCCTACGATAATGGATGAACGTCCATTGACATTCATCGCACCTGAACTTCCGGAAGAAACGCTTTTGGAACGAGAACACAACGAAATATTAGCAAAGTTAAACTTTGTTGTTGCATTATGTGAATGTGTATGTGAAGTAGCCAGAACGAGAGCTGGACCTTTGGGTGCACCTTTAGGTGGTATCGAACAAGCAAGTAATGCTGCAACAAGAAGAAGAGCTGAACAAGTAATCTTACTCGTTAGAGCCCTTCAGTGGCTCAGTTCTGGATTAAGTCTTGCGACGCAACAACTCAAGGCTGGTAGATTGCAGCCAACTGCCAGTGTAAAAGAAGGTAAAAACGTGTTTCTTTGTAACTATTATTACATTTATTAATTATTATTTATGACGTGATTACTATTATTATATTGCAGTTGTGAATACAATGAACGAAAAGTTCAGAACGTGCCTCACAGAATGTAAACAACTCAATAGCGCTGGACTTCTTCATCAAACAGGAGCTACTGCGGACAAAATTCTGTATAATCATGCCATCCAAATGGTACATAGATATACAATTTATATACAATTTTCGTATATCGAAAACATGTACATGTCTATTCATGCATAAATCTTTTTTAACAGTGTCAATCGGCAGCACTTGACGAATTGTTTGGTAATCCTGCAGAATGTTTTCAGCGATATCACTCGGCACAGATATTGTTACACTCATTATCACAGCATGTCAGTCACAGTCAAGATAGGGCTCTCCTTATTAAATGTAATTCGATTTTATTTAACAAATACGCTATTCTTCGTTTCAATGTTTTTGTTAATTTAAAAGTATTTTAAATAGAAATGCTATAAGTTTCATTTTCTTTTTCAGATAAAGATGCTGTTGAAAAACGTTTATACGTACTTCAACAACAAGGATATATTTATGCAACCGATCCTACATAGCGCTTGTGAAACATCGCGGCAAAGTGCAACGACCCGCCCAAATCCATACCATACTCGATACTTCCTTTCTGTAAGATATTCTGCCCTATTCCGTATAAAAACTGTTGATTCATTGATCATCATGATCGCGCTACAAAGATGGCATTGTAGAAAAATAAGATAACATATATAGTAAGGTTTGTTAGATCTACACAGAATAGGGTAGATTATTCCATGAAAGAGTACGACGGTGGTTCTTTACAAGTTTCTTTATATGATTTATTAATGATATATATAATATATATATTGTGTTATATATATAATATATATATACATTGTAATGTACGTATGGTTGATTGACTAACCTTTATTTCATATCAAACAATAAACATGTGTATACTAATATGCATTGAGCATTCAGTGCAAAGCTCATTTCTTAAATGATGGTGGTACAATAATTGGAACCAGATTAAAAGTATGAAGTATTATCTATTGATATACATCAATGTTTTTTTGCTACAAAAATATCATTACATATTATTCCTTCTTTCCATCTGTAATTGTCTCTATATTTGGTTTATTATTCCTGTAAATTTCATAGTTTAATGCTGTAGCAAAAGAATTCCATACTAAGTATGGGACAATTAAATAGCCAGCAATTGGATTCACGTTGTAAAATGAAATACCCATTGCTACGGTGCTTCCCCATAATAATGTGATTTCATATAAAGCCTATAATATTAAAAATACATTAGGATTACGATTCAGATAGAGTAGCATGTTTATTCCTAATAAAATACCCATTTTATGTTGTGTAATCCAAAGAACAGTGGTGTCCAAGACCAATTTAGTATTAAATTAGTTCCATAAATAGAAAGTGGTATTATTGCTTCTCTAAAACCACCACCATCTCTCCATACTAAATATGAAGAATATCCTATTGTACAATAAATGGTTGTCCACACTGGACCAAATACCCAATTTGGAGGAGTCCAAGAGGGTCTTTTTAATGACTATGAAATACCAAACAAAGATACATTATTCTATTTATAGTAATTTCAAGTTCATTTTAAATGTAGCAATTAATTAGTTTATCATGCGAAATTATGAATGAACATTATTAGATTTCGTTTTTAAATGTGTTGTGTTACCCACTGAATTCCCATTGATATTTTTAAAGATTAATCAAGTTAGTTACCTCATACCAAGGTTTGATATTTTTTCTAGTAATACACGCTCCAGCCCATCCTCCAATATTTGGATGGATAATAGCTCCTATAATTGGCCAAGATATTTTCACAGGCATTTTATTTATAATAAAAACTTATTGCGTTATCCTTAACGATGAGTTATCGAATATCGATAGCACAGGGCACGCCCGAGAAAGTTCAACGCTGTCTATTACGTCTGACGGTACCTCCAGTGGTGCAATTATTGCGAACAAGACTATGGAGCGAACTTACGCTATATTCTTACATTTGTTATCTAAGTCACTATTTAGTGACTAATGCAAGTTGCAATGTCATTTATACCACAAACGAAGCACATACAGAATAGACTTTTCATGCAATGCACTTTCATGTTCAACAATTCATCGGACTTTTCAATTTCATTGTCGTTTTTATGCTACATTATATTGTATTGATTTGAATATTGCATGTGCAGCATTACATATATGTGTACGTCATTACGATTATCTGTAGTTGATCATGATTATTTGTTTCAGATTATGTCAAGCCAACTGGGGTTGTCAATGTATACTAAAATGATCAAATAATTGTATTTATAATCTGTAAATATATAAAACTTAAAAATTATTTGATTAGTTATCCATATGAGTTATTTTGCGTTACATAATTTTTTCTGTAAAGCTATATAGTTTCTACTAAAGACCTACTTATACATATTCATCAAAATACTTATAATGCTGAATTGTTATATTTCTCATTTTTTTTTCAAAGTTAATTTATTCGTGTATTCAGTTGAATTTAATTAAATTATTCTTTTTATCATAATGGTTATATTACCAATTATGGATAATATGGATAATATTCTTTATAAAACTTTATACTTTCTCAGTTTATATCAAAATAAAGAAGAGTATCTTGTTATTGTAAATTAATTAAATTAATAAACTGAAAGTGAATTTTATTTTTTTGACTTGTAATTTAATATCATTATGAAGTTTGAAAATAGTTGCGTTAGCGCCATGTTGTGGTCAACGACGCAGTTTAACTAACGATTGAATTTCGCACTTTGTGGCGCTAGTTAAATGTTCTACAGCTAAGTGCAATTTAAACAATGATCGATCGACCTGACTTAAAACAGACGGTATAAAAAGAAGGGAGCCACATAGTGGGGCAACTACAGAATTATAAATATGAAAATGAAATTTATTCAGTATGTTTACTTCCTTGAATAAATTATTTTGCAATAACATGATGCCCTTCTTTATTGCTGCTCAAGAAAATTGCTTTTTACAATAAAATTTGGTTATATAGAACATCATTCTATTATTTCACAATTCCAAAAAACAATTTCTATGAACACATATGCACACGGTTATTGGGAAATGCTATTTTATTTAATATTAGGCGAGCGATATCAGTTTTTTATTTACACATATAATTCAATAAATACAATGAAAACAAAAACATATTTATATCATATAAATTATAAGGGTTTCATGCATAACAATTACAAATGATTATTAGTAGTACAGTGATTACAGAATGTACAGATGTGCGTATGGTTACATATTATTCTAACTAAATAATTGTAATAGTATTATATGTACATTTAAATATGCGTATGCATGATTATATAGATACAGTTTCCTCATACGAAATCAATGTATCACAGTTCAAATATATGCATATTTAAAAGAGAACTGTTTTAAATGTTATCGGTATAAATTTGCATTAATGTAAATGTAAAGTCCATGAATATAAAAATGAACAGAAAGAGTTTAAGACGTGAGCAAAATTTTTTAAGGAATTATCATGAATAACATTAACAGTGTTTTTAATTATTTAGTCTAAGTTATGGTTTTATATTCTAAGTTTAACCTACGAAATGATGGAATACAGCTATACCTTAATTTTATCTTTTTAAATAAAAAAAAGAGTAACGGTAAATAACAACAGAGTTGCGGATATTTCTTTAAATATGAAAATTAATATAAAACAAATACTTTTTAGGAATATTTCCCTGTATTACGACAAGCTAATGTACATTAGGTAATCTTGTGCTTGGCATCAGTATGTGGAGGAAAGGTTTTATATTTCTTTCTTCTTCTTTTCCTGTGCATTCTTGAATTAAGAACTGATATATTTACGCTACTTGCGTTATCAGACTATTTTTAATTTTTCGTGATTTTCTTCTGTTTTTTTTTGCGTTCATAAATTATTTGTTCCGTTCATTATATCTTATTTCTTATATTCGCCGCATGAAATAATAATACTTTAATCACTTTTCTGAATTTTCACATCCTTCTCCCCATTTACTTCTTTCTTTTGCTCAGATTTAGAACTAAATACTCCAGGAAAATGATTCCTCACGCGTTGTCTTAATTTTTGAGGAATTACCAGAATAGTTGTTATCATATTACCTAAGAATAGTACTAGAAACATGCTACTAAGGACTGGAACATGCCAAGTTGCTTCTGGATGAGATGTTAATGTATACAATACATATGCATTATATAATTGGAAAAGGTATCCAGCAAAAAGGAATGGTAACAAAAATGATAATCCACGCCACATCCATGAATGGAAACCTTCTATAGTAATGTCCATGTTATGTCTTTCACCTAATGCTTTTAAGCGGTACAAAACGCCACGTTGATAACAGAATTGTAAGTATTGTACTACACCTGTAAATACCCAGTGTGAATTAAAACAATTTTGGTTCTATATTCTATACTATTATTAAAAATATTGAAAAAACAACTTACTGATATACACATTAAACCACATAAATTGTTGTCTAAATGCATACCATGGCCCAGTGTTAGGCCACACTAATAAAACACCAGATACTACAGTTGATAGAAAATGATGAAATCTCCACCAACCTTTAATTCTTGAACCATTTACCTTCAATATACTTTCTCTTATTGTCAATGTACAATAATACCAAACTAAAAGGAACATAAAACTAAGTTCCAAGGTTCTGTAATGTTATATTGTTATGTTAGTTCCTGACAAAGTATTTGTTAAGTTTTGATATAATGTAACATGTAATATATAATGTTGATAACACGTAACATATTACCTGATATTAGTGACTAAATTTAGTACAGATAAAATGAAACCGATCACAGAAAGAACTAACTTAAACTTTTCATATTCATCTTTGTATTTGAACCTAAAAGATAAATGATTGATTTAAACATATATATTGTTTCGAATTTAATTTCATACTTACTTATCACTTTTATTTAATATGGATACATTAACACTTCCTAAAATAATTTGGAGGTATGTGCCATTTGATTTTGGTAAGGTTTGTTCTATATCATGTAACTGCTGTTCTCTTCTTGCCATTTGTTTGTCTAAATCTTGCTTTGCTTCGCTTGCATGTAATCTAATAAAGATCAATACATTTATATTCTGAAAATATATTACATATATTGAAAGCTAATTACTTACTGTTTGAGTGATTTTGATATTACACCCATTCGGTATCTCTGGTGGGAAATTCCTTTTAAACATTTTGCTTGTAATTCAGTTATTTCTTCTAATTTTGCAATGTATTCCCTGTTCAATACCTATTAATAAAATCAAAATACTGAAACATCATATTGTTTAAAACGTAAAAACATTTTATTTATAAAAGCTTAATCAAATAATGAATAATTATGAATAGAGTAATCAATTTCTTTATAAATCAAAATTGAATCGCGTTTTTAAAGACATAGTTAATGAAAATTGTCAAGATTCGGTACTGCACGAAACAGAAAACATTTCATATACCGGTTTCAAGCAGAGATAAATAAAATGTGCACTTAACCTCAATGAAAATGATCCAACGTGTTAAACACCGACAATATTAGTACCCAGGTTTAATAAAATATAATCTTACTTCTAATTCCTTATAATCTTTTGCTAGGTCGGTCCAATCTTTTAAACAGGACTCAATATCGGTATCCATCGTAGCGAAAAAATGGGATGGTGAAGAAAACTCACTAAGAATTTATATATGCAACGATTTGTCGTGTTTTTATACCCACAGACTTCTACTCTATGTCCATCTGTGTCTATGTTCCTATATATATTTTTCCGTGTATGGATCTAGCGGCAGAGTAGGAAGCGTAATCTTCAGACCCGACGTATGATAAAAAAGAACATTCAAAGCATATAATACATATTTACACCGTGCATACAATAACTTTTAATTGAGTAATAAACCTTTATTAAAGGCTACTTTTTCTCACGCACCAAATTGTAACACAGTACTTTTTAAATTAAAAGAATACTAAAATTATGAAGTTTCAAAATTTTTAAACTCTGCAGTTGCAAGATAGCAAAAACTCCAGAGTTTCGAAGTCCAAATGTTGCAAAGCTGTGATATCATTACCTTTATCTTATTAGAAATAAATTACATCAAATTACATCCAACAGCCGGAAGCCTGATGAAACGTGTTCAGATAATTTCTTGACGAAATTGAATAAAATAGTAATATTCAACTTACATAACTTAAGTCACAATAATTAATGCCGCCCTCATCAATCTTGCGAGCAGTCACCCAGAATTTCAATCTAAAATCATTAATAACGATGATTACTAATTGTTTCAATGCACTATTTTGTATGAGCAATATAATGTTAACATAAAAATTACCAAGTCTTGTTTATAACACTAAACTGTATTTATTATTATTAATTTTTAAATTGCGATATGTATTTTTTCTTAACGTTCATGTGTCTACAGACAAAGTCGAATTTCTTGTGTCCAGCGAATTACATTTTTTAATTTCACCATGCTGTGTGCTTCTGGATTATTCGTATTCACGTGTGAACAGGTCACGCTGTTGAATACGTAAATACATATCATGGAATCGCCAGTATGTACAGTTGGTTAATTTAACCAGCGTGCTGTCGTATTGTTAAACACGCGAATTTTTTCACGGTCGTTGACCAGGCAGCTCCACCGATCTGCGAAGACAAAAGTACTTTGCATTCTCCAGTAAACAAGCTCCCTTATGTTCTGCAGTTGTTATCCATTTCATGATTACTTTTTTCTGATTTCTCTGATAAAAACATTATTAGATAATGAAGGATTAATGATAAGTTAATATACGGTTGATAACAGTTATAAATTTCCAGTCATTTTTCTGCAAAAGGATTTCAGTCAAAGACTTGAATTATGCTTGAGAAAAATAAACTTTTTTTAAATCCAATGCAAATTTTTAATAGCACACCGTCGATAACAGAGGCTTGATAATTAGTACTTCATTCGCGGCCATATAGAGAGACTCCACTGCTGATAAAAGGAGTCCAAAGAACTAACAGCGTATCGCTAGAAGCAAGATTAACATATCCGTGTTTCTATCGACAGCTCTTTTCTCTATACAGACCAACTTTACTATGCTAATAATTTAAAGAGATATTTGAACCAAACGTGGTCATCGATTGCATTATTTATAATCCTTATCGTCTTGTCTACAGAGTTCTGACTTTATTCAACTATGCACGTAGTATATCTTTCCTCTTGATCTATGTAAATTACATTTGTCTATGTTTCTAGGTACGGCATGATTGTATGACCCAAGAGGTCTTTCCAGAAATATTTAACGAATCACAATGGTCTGGTACTTACTTGCTACAAACAAATAACATTGCATTACTAATCAATAATTAATTAAAAAAGACTACTAATGTGAAAAAAGTGAAAGTAAGGAAAAGTAAAGATTAATATACTTGTAATATATGATCTATTGCTATATTCTTTGCTGAAAACAAACAGAAATAAATATCGTATTTTACTTTCATCTGTGATGTACAAATTATTCTTATGTTTCGATCAAATTTATACGCTTCGTAATCTTTTATTCCGAGAATCTTGAACGTGGTCCCCACTTCTTGCCAGAAGTTTCAGTCGATTTAAATATCTTCGAAACTGTTAAACAGTGTACCGTGTTGTCGCGATTTCTAGATAGTTGAGCATAACTTTTAATATATTATACCAGCTTTCGTAACTTAGAATGAATTTTTTGTAAAACTAAAATGAATATTATTATTTGACTCAGCAGAAATAATTAGGTGTGTAAAAAATACATGTATATTTATTTCTCTAATGACGTGTCATTCAACTTGCATACTAAATTTCATTAAACGTACGAGAAGAAAATTATCGTTTTTTATCTGGAAAGTTATCAGTGCCAAATGTAACGATAATTGAGTTATTTGTATTTGCAATGTATATTACTTGTATGTATACTGATAAAAACTGTAGATTTTGTTGCATCCAATTACAGACTTAAAAAATTTTTAATTTGGAACTTTGCATATTTCCTAATTTTTAAGTTCAGAAATTCCAAATTATCAAATTTAATAATTCAGTATTAGCTTATTAAATTTTTTGACCTTCGACGTCAGATCTCCAGATGTCATCACTGCATAAAAGTTTAAATGGTTCTTTCCACAACTTTTTTTATCGTGGATGAAGATGCTTCATCGCAGATTAAATTCCTAAAGCAGCAAGCGGTAAATTTAAATTAGAAAATGAAAGGATCATATACCGAATAATTACAATTATAACATGAGAAATTACATGTAATTTTCACCGCTCTGCTTACCGCCTTAATTACACTTAATTATGGTAATCTCGACGCCACTGTAATCCTTGAAAAATAAAAATACTGTGAATGACGAGACGGTGGAATTCTCTTGAAAGAAAGTGGAAACCTGCAGCGGAGGGGTAAACGGCTTCTAGATAACGGCATAGTAAACGGTATTCGATCTTCTTCACGTGTGAACCAGTGTTCTGCAATCAGTGTGTGACTTGAATATTTTCTGTGAATCTATCATTCTTATAATTCGACACTACCGGTTACCGTACCTGTTTCCGGTTACAGTCGGAAACCGCGACAGTTACCCAGGTATACAAACAGTGTCCGCAAACATTTCAATTACCTCACATGTCTCTCTTAAACTTTCGTTTTTTACCATAAAAAACGAATGTCAATTAAAGAACGCTTTCATTTTGAACTGTCACCATCGTTATCATTTCGTGGGTCTTCAACGAGTGTTATCTAGTATGACACCAGGGAAAGAAAACAGAAGCTCCTATCGAGGTACGGGGTCATTTTGTCTCCAATAAAGTCACGTTTGTCATCTCCAGAGAAAACGATTCGTCTGCAAATAGAAGTTTTAAATTAGTCGCGAGCGTGTCAATGTAAAATAATATCTACAGTATCATCGATAGTAGCACGATCGTTAGCACTCCGAACGTACTTTCAAATTTGGAAACTAGAAATTTCAAATTTACGAATTTTTGGATTTTCAAATTTAGAAATTTTAAAAGAAGAACCTTACAAGAAAGAAACAGCTTGAGACTGTAAGCAGGAAGATGAATTTCACTCGTAATTTTTCAAAAAGTGTCAAATCCATAAGTGTTTGCAACAGTGTTACTTCGATGAAATGGCGCGCAACGGACTGCAGTTATGCAGGCGCCTCGCGCACGTCGAGAATCGATGATCCGTCCGATATCTCGAAATCTACCGATGCTACATCTCGATCGGAGACAGAAATCGCGGGAAAATCACGTGACAGAAAATATGCCACTGTGGCTACAGCTACGGGGAACGTTTTGCAAGAAGCACCGGAACCGTGGGGACTTCCCGTGTTTGGAACACTTTTCGAGTTTCTGTTTTTTGGAGGACCGAAGAAGCAGCACGAGTATGTTGACAAAAGACACAGGGAACTGGGTCCCGTTTACAGGGAACGTTTGGGACCCATCACGGCGGTGTTTGTTAATTCGCCCGATGAATATCGGAAGATATTTCGATTGGAAGGTACAGCACCGAAACATTTTTTGCCAGAAACATGGACCCTCTACAATGAGATACGAAAACGTCGACGCGGACTATTGTTCATGTATGATTTTTTTAATACGCAGTTCAGAGTATTTTAGTTAATACACAAACATTTATATTTTTTGTTGTAATTTATAAACGTATAGGAACGGTGAAGAATGGATACACTTTCGTAAGATATTAAACAAAATAATGCTGATGCCAGACCCAACGAATTTAATGGGTGATTCCTGTCACGAAGTAGCTAAACGACTCGTGCGAAAGTGGGATAAACAAATTGAGACAAACGCTGTTATCGAGAACATACAGGTTCAGCTTTATCAATGGTCTATTGAGGGTAAAAATAAGTTCCACGTATAAATTGATTAACAAGGTAAAAATAGAAAATATTGTAGATATCATTTTAATTTGATAGCGATGATGGCTACCTTAATGGGCTCACATTGGCACTCTTGTAAACAACAATTATCTCAAGATTACGAAAAGTTAGCGAGAACGTTGTATAAAATATTTGAGTATTCAGCTAAATTATACACGGTGCCGGCTAAATTAGCGATGACTTTACGGTTACCAGCTTGGACGAAATTTGTCGAATCAGCCGACACGGTTTTCGAAATTGTTCGGATTCTGGTACCGGAAATGACTCGAGTAGGTGGCGACGGTTTATTAAAAAGAATGATGGACGAGGGGATTCACGAGGAGGATGCAATTTGTATCGTTACCGACTTTATTTTAGCAGCTGGCGATACGGTGGGTTTAAAAATAAAATTGCAGTAGATTGCAGTAGATTGACGTTACTTACAAAATAATATTGAACAATGTTCTTATTTAGACAGCGACTAATCTGCAGTGGATACTATTATTACTCTCTAGACATCCCGAGAAGCAACAAAAATTATACGAACACGTAAAGAACCTCCAACAAAAAGAATTACTGCGTGATTCTTTGTTAAAAGGAGTTATTAAAGAATCTCTTAGATTGTATCCAATTGCTCCATTCATTTCTCGATATTTACCGGAAGATAGCGTGATCGGTAATTACTTTGTACCAAAAGGGGTAAATGAGTTTGTTACTACGTTCTTTGAAAAAGAACGTTTTTAAACGTGAGAGTAGCCAGGAACTTACAGAATAACCCTTTACATATTTTTGAGGAAAAAAATTTTGCAATTGCATTAATATGTAATGCACTGTTATGAAATATACATTAAGATCATTTTTCCCTCTTCCTTGATAACCTGGCTACTCCCATGTTGTTAAATAAAAAATATTTTATTTAATTTATTACTTTTGTGCTGCAGGAATTACTGGTGCTTTCACTTTATTCAAGCGGTCGAAACAGCGTAAATTTTCCGCGACCGAATGAATTCCTTCCGGAAAGATGGATTAGGACGGAAGATGGTACTTATGAAGGTGTGGTACACCCACACGCGAGTCTACCATTTGCCTTGGGTGCACGAAGCTGTATTGGTCGAAAACTTGCGGAGATACAAATATCACTTGCTTTAGCAGAGGTGATTATACAATTAAAATCTTATTACAAATGAAATATTTTATAAACTATTATATAAAACTTTGCAGCTGACTAAGAAATTTGAAATAGAATGTATAAACAAAGATCAAGTGCAGTTAATGTTACACTTGATTTCTATTCCATCGGAGTCGATAAAATTGAAATTGAAGCGAAGATAATGCAGGAGGTAAAGAAAAGAATGCAGGGAAGTAAATTCGTACTTTTGATTTTATTCATTTTCCTTTTCATCATGAAGCATTATATTTTATCCGTATACGCTAGAAACGAATGAACCAGATTTTATATATCTTGGCTATTATATATGTACAATTATTTATTATTTTAGTGCATCAAAAGATGTCCACAAAATTATTAATATACATCAATCCCATGCTTTAAAATATATTCACAATAAGCACGATTAGGGTATAGATTGAATAAAATATTTTACAATATAAAAGTCTTATTAATTGCATCCTAATTAAAGAATGAAGATTAAATGATTAGACGCTATCACTTCTACTAAGTATCACAATTATATAAAATACGTTTATCGTTAACGTTGGCACAGAACGTTATTAATAATTTCTTTCACTTCGTCCAAAAACTCGTGAAAACTTCCGGTGGTAGAAAAACCTTGAAACGCTTGAACTCTTTCAGACTTTGACATAGATGCAGTTAAAAAGCTTTTCACGCAACAAGTTTTCAATTCGTGGCAAGAATTTAACCTAGCCCAATTCCATGCTCTGCTAAAATTTTTATAATTTAATCTAGATATCGAGCTCTCCGTTAAAACTTCTGATATATCAGCCATCAGAAACTTGTCAGCCAGTAAAACAGCGTCTAACAAAGACTCAATAGTTCTATTTTCAATGGTCGCTCCATTCGCAGCAAGCAACAGTGTGTTAAGACTTTCCTTGGACGTGTTTCGTAGCTTAACACACTTTTTTCCTGATTCAGAAAAGTTTCCTTCAAGCATCGCAGAAAAAACGTCAGATTTTTGGCATAGCGTTTGTCTGCAAGCATCGACAGTTGTACCATCGTCCAATTCAAACGTCACCGTCGCAGGTTTTGGATGATTGTCGTAAACTGTTGGAAAATCAGTCGACGCAGTATCTGTGATCTGACACTTATCTACTATTTCAGGTTGAATTTCTAGAGTGTTCGCTAGTTGACAAATTGACCAAATAGCATTCTCATAAAGACTGTGTTGTTGGTCCGAAAGTACGCGAAATATTAATCGAAGACCACCGTAACTATTCAATAAAGATTTGAGAATGTATCGTGATCTGATTAGGAATGGTATTGAAACTGCGATGACAGATTTGTGCGCTTCTTCTCCACGAAGCAATATCGACGTAAGTTCACCTATTGCTCCGCCGGTTTCTGCTAGTGCACATAACTGTCTTGTATATTGTTCTGAACCATATAGTGTCTGAGCTTCGAAAACAAAACCCTGTTTCAATAATGGCATTAAATATGCTCCATTTCTGTAACAAAATAATAAATGTTTATATTAATTAATGTCACTTTTATTTGTGAATTAAATATATTTCCTTTACCTTATAATTCTAGTTAAAATTCTAGATGCTCTTTGATTTTTGGCACATCTAATGTAAGCTGTTAAAGCTTCAATGATTGTTGGATCGGCTAATCTGTCGATTGGGTCATTCGAATGACTTAGTCGACTTAATAGTACTAATGTCCAGTCGTTTGTATAATCACAAGCATTTGATTTATTTCCTTTATCCGAATCTTGAGTTTCTTCTATGTTTATAGTTATTGATTTACAACTTTTCAATGATTCCACCTCTTCTTGAGGTTCTGAAAACAGAGGTCATTAATTGACACGTGTATAATAGTTTTTTAAAAATCATAAATTGTACAATTTAGTTTACCATCTTCGTTATCCATAACTTCTGTGTCACTGCAAACGGGACTGTAATTATCTTCAGCGCTTTCATCGTTTTCTATCGAATCATAAAAAGGTAATGGTGGTGTACTAGGAGGCGAGAAAGAAACACTAGAAGCACTGCCTGGACTCCAATCATCACGATAGTAATCTAAACTAAACCTGTACATAAAAAGTGTGATCATTAGTTATACATTTTCTACAATTTTATGCCGCGAAGAAATATTATATTCATACCGTCCTGCACTAGTTTTGTTAAATTTGAACTCTGTTTGTTTACTTGGAGGAGAATCATTACTCCTTTTCCTTGAAACATTAATTTCCTCATCATATATTGTTTCAGTTACCATTTTTCTTAATCTGGCAACTAAAATATCAAGCAAACCGTTTTTCACCATTATTACTATACTTGGATCATCATAAACGAATTGTGTCAATGCATGTAATAACATAGGATGATACTTTTCATTATCAGGATCTTTCAATAAAGATAATATTAATTCTAAGCCGGATCCCATTCTAATTTTTGCTCTGTTTACAGCTTCTCTAGAAAACAAGCACAGACTAACTAATGTTTCTTTAGACAGTTCTGAATGATCTTTTATGAGAGCAATAAGACATTCAACAGCACCAAAATTTCCCAAAATGGGTCGACATTCTGCAATTTGGCAGAGATTGTACAGACACTTAATTGCCATTTTGTTATTTGTATCACAACATTGTACAATGCATTTGTAACCTTGTACATCTTTCTCTCCCCTCATTTGTTCTCTGATACGAGGATCTACTGTACCCAAAAAAGCACACATTGCTTTTAAACAAGTTTCAATTAACTCTAAGTATTTAGAATTTGTTTCTGACTTTTCCTTTGCCAATACCAATAGACTTGTAATTCTATAAATTATTCCAGATTCCATGATTTCTTCCCTGCTACCTTCATGCACACTCCAAATATTCCTATAACAATAATTTAGAAATTATTAAAAAATATTAGTTAGCACTTTTACTTTATAAAAGGACTATACATATGTTGATATCATGATCATATTAAAGGATAATTATATCTCAGTACCTTATAGCTCTAACACCCATTAAATATGTTTGCATATTTGTATCCAATTGTAGAAGATTAACTAAAGCTTGAACTGCACCAGCTTCGCACAATGATTTAGCATGCCAATCACATTCTGATAAATTTCCGATCAATCTGCAAGCACGGCAGTGTAGAGTATTTTCTAGTTTGATATGTTTAATTATCGAAACTACACGACTTGCTATTTTAGACCCTCTGACCTGTAATATAACATACTTAATGTCATTAATGTTATGATCCTATATGCCAACAAAAAGTTTACTCTACAAAAAGAGTACTCTATCTGCTTGACATAAGGCTGATTATTTTTAAAAAATATAAAAATAAATGCATTGATACCTTTTCTCTTGCATCTGAACTTATACATGCATTTGCCAGAATACTGAGAGTCATGTTCAGTATTCTTAAATTATGAAAACGAAGTAAATTTACTAAAATGCCCAGTCCAGCATCTTTTGTGAACTGCTTATAGCAGTTCGGTTCATTTTTAAGTCGTTCCAGACACGAGGATATTCCACTTTTCGAACCTGTTTTCATATGTTTCAATAACTCTGGTAGTAGCGGACATTCTTGTTTTTCATTTACAGTTGACATTTTTACGAATAAATAGAAAATTCATAAGTATTCGTTAATTTTTTAAAAGAAACATAACCTCTAAAATGTACTGTCGACGAGATTGACAGCTACACCCGTACAGTAGCTGACAAAAGTTAGATTGGAAAAAATAATTAATTATTTTTTTTATTAAAACATGTTTGAATATCTGCTATACTGTGTATATGGCATCAGTCTTATAATCAAGTGTTTAAATTCATAAATATAATTGATTAACTATTTTATAGAAAAATGATTTTAAGTGTTCCGCTACTTTTTAGTTTAAAATATACATACTGCAACGTCTATTATTTTGACAGTGTCATATGCACAGACTGTACATACAATCGAAGAGCATAATTGAAATAATAGCAGAGTAATAATGAGTGGAACAAGGTATTTGTCAAGTATAATAATGCAATACATCCCAAGAATTGATATCTTATTACAAATAGTTTCATTTTCAATATATAGAAGAATCTTTTATGTCAGTTTAATTAAAACTCATAAAGAATATCTAACCGCACTTTAAATGCAATGAAACTTTCGACTCTGATTAGGAAGAAATGTATAATAATCTTTCAAATATTCGTAAAATACATGAATTTTTCATATAATTTGTATATACATGATTATAGTTTTAAAATATAACACAAAAGAATTGCGGCTGTAAACTATAGATTATGGATCATTTTATCATTAAAATAAGAACAAAGTTCTTTTTTACTTGATAATTAAGTCAAACGTCATCCATTTTGTTATGAAAACAAATAAAAAAAGAAAAGGAAGTAGAATATTGTAACATGTCGTAAGAATTATAAATTTCCATTGTGCGTATGCGAAACGTGAAAAGTATTATCATTATCCATGAAGTGCACCTGCTTCTACGAGGACGGTGTCCGCGAACAGAATATAACACAGAGTCGCAGGGACGGATAAAATATGTTATCGACCAAAATCATTCTTTGGTACTTTTTGTTCATTTTCTTCTAATAACGTTTTTTCAATTTCTTATGATGTAAATGAAATAATCGAATTCCTAAATTTTAAACAGTTTATATTTCCACGTATTAAAATTTCTAGATCTTGAAAGTTATAAATCATTGAATTTCCAAATCATCTAATTCTTAACTTTGCAAAAGTCGACATTCAAATATTCCCAAGTCTCCAAATTTTCAAATTCTCGAATCTTTAGATTTTCAAATGTCTAAATTCCTAAATTTTCAAATTTATGGATTACGGCGCCTTCGCGTAGTGGCGCCCCAGGCTATCGCCCGCTCCACCCGTATATTCCGCCGGCGCTGCGGAGGCGTCAAAATGATAGGAGAGGGCATGGGGATCGGATCGTGGTGAGCTACGCAGGAGATGTCGACAAGATGACAGCGGCCGTATGACGCCCGTTTCGTTGATTCTTGACTACAAATCACGCATGTACTACGAAAGAAAATCGTATCGCAAATAAAACGAACGACTTATGCCTCGTTACGGTGCCAGCTTTGTTTTACTGGAATTTCTGTCTCGAAACGAGATCGTAATCGAACGAATTCGGGTGAGAACCGCGATCGCCGCGCCCGTGCAATGTACACAGCGGCCTGAATCCTGCTCAAAATCGTCATCATCCCCGAGGAGTCTTTTCCTTCAACGTCGTGGAGTGAAGTGATGAGCGTTTTCGGGGATTTTCAGCGTGTCTGGGTACAAAGATTCCCGGACAGCGCCTTGCCGGCGGCTTGGGAGGAAGACGTCAGGGCCAACCTAGTCAAGCATAAACAGAAGGTAAAAACCTACTCCTAACTCATATTTTCATCTTGTAATTGTTCTAACAAAGCCTTGCCTTAAACGCAGTTTCCAAACTTTTACCATAATGTGATTTATTAGGAATTCTTTGTTGAGTATTATAAGTTACAGATACTGGAACTGCATGATACAACTCTGCATATTTTGAATTGGATACAGATTATTGCAGAAAGTTTATGCTCTAAATAATAATTAGATATTTGAAATCAGTGAACAAGCTGTATACATTTTAAGTAAATTAACATGTTATTTTGATAATTACTTAATGAGATGTAATTTAAAAAATTGAATTTTGCAGCATTATTATTTAAATTTCTTTTTTAAAAAGATTGTCCAATATACTTTTAAAGAAATTTGTACAATAAATTAAGTTCTGACTATGTGAACTTTCCTTGTTACTGAGGTAACAGGAACTTTATTTCATGAGTCATCTTGCTCAACTAGGAAATTAATTTAATTCATATTTGAGCGAGGTTAATGTTTGAAATATAATGTGAGTTTTAACTATTTGAAATTTGTATTTTATAACAATACTTCTATTTTAATTTCAACAGGAAATTGAATCATCAGATGTCTACTAAATGTCATATTAAGAATCATAATTCTGGTTACTAAATTTCATAATCTGGTTCGTCCTTAATGAATCATCATCTGGTTATCTCGGGCTTATCATGAACATATTTTATTTACATTATTGTTGCTTTATGATACAAATAGACAAAGAATATTTATGAAAAGGATTAAATTGTGAATGGACTAACATATTGTTATTTTTGTAGGTAACAGCTTTGAGGGAAGAACTTGAAAAAGAAGAATTTTATGTGGAATATTTGGAAAGATTATTAGCTGATGTTGAACGTCACAAACAGTTGGCAAATAGTAATACAGCAACTACACCTGAGAAACAGCAACTTGCAGAATCTCATAATCAGAATGCTTGTCAATCGGAAAACAGTATATCAGATTCAACAAAATTGTCTAGAGTTAACCGTGTGGAACCATCAGCTCCACCACTTCCAGTGCGCGAGGATATAAGTAAATTTCAGGACAAATGTGTTTCTGAGTTGAGTTCTACTCTTAGTACAAGCAAAAGGCCCAAAAGTGAGATACCAAAAAGTCCTGATAAAGTGCCTGAACTTAGAAGAAACAGTGATCCAGATGTGCCAAGTAATTATGTCACTGTAATTGAAGTAACAGGAAGCTCAAAAAAAGATAAAAATGAGGAATCTCTTAAGGAAGAGGACGAGAAAGGTGTTTGTTATATATTAATTTTGTACCTATGTTCAGTGTCTTTTATGCTTTTATTTAATAAACAGATCTGGAGAATGCAATTAATGAAGATGGAGAAGATGGTGATGCTGAAGCATCTGAAGAGGAACCTTATTATGATTCTGTAGCTGTAGATCAAGCAGGAGAATATATATATATTGGTCCCAATCGTGTCCCACCAGTTGGAAACAATAATGGCAGTAGAGCACCACCAAAGAGACCACCTTCCCTTCCAGATTCACCAGGAACTCAGAGTAACTATGTCAACATCGATTATTTTATACAGTAAGTTATGTTAAGTATTTTATATAATCTGATATCATTTATTTAATCTATATAAGAAATATGTGGTTAAGATGGATAAAATTATATGTAAAAACTATTTTTAGACATCGGGCGGCAATGGACAGTGAGGATGAAGAAGGTGCAAGCCCTGCACCAACGATTTTATTGCGCGCTTTTAGTACCGATAACGAAACTGGTAGTAGTGATGCAGAACCTTTAAGTTTAAGCGAAGGTAGTTTAGAATCGCCGACGCCAACTACACCTCGTCGACAAGAGAAAAGTAAAGATCGTGAGGATGATAGAACGTCTATGATTAAGTGTATTGTAAACTCGGTAGTAGAAAGTGAGACTATATATGTTGAATGTTTAAACGTGATGTTACAAGTATGTCGTTTGTTTATTTATTTAAATACAATACAAGAATTTTAGAATTGTTACTAAATATATTCTTTTTTTCAGTACATGAAAGCTATCAGAGCTACATTGACAACATCACAACCCGTTATTTCAGAAGATGAATTTGGCACAATGTTTTACAAAATTCCAGAACTACATGCTCTACATCAAACATTTTTGGATGGTCTTAGAAAGAAATTAGAAAAGTGGGATAACAAAACAACCATAGGAGAACAGTTTAAAGTAAGGAATAAAGAAAATAAAAAAATATATTGGTGTCAGAAGTAAACAATTTATTTTATTCTTTATTAATTGTAACATGAAGGTGATGGCCAGCAATATAGGGTTATATGGAGCGTTTTTACATAATTATGCACGCGCTACTGACACCGTGCGAAGGTGTTCTGCACATTCTACTCAGTTTGGTGAAATTACAAGAGATATACGACTTAGAGGTTTTCCCAAAGGGCCAGGTTTATCTCTCGAAGATCTTCTACATAAACCAGTAGCTCGAGTTCAGAAAAACGCCTTAGTATTGCATGTAAATATCTCAGTTTACATATATATACTTTCTTGGTTATTTAGTTATGTTTATAAACATAGGTGTACATACTTCATGGACAAATGGATAACTCGTGAAAATGATGTGGAAATGTACTTAGTTTTATCTTATCTTAGTTCGCACTGATAATTCTGTCTCAATTGATTATAGGATCTTCTTAAGCACACACCAGTGAATCATGCAGATCATGCACCACTTTCAGAAGCTCTTGCTATGACTAGAAATTTCCTAGACGAATTTAATATTATCCAAACGAAATCGATGTTTCCGGTAAGAAAGTATTAAATTAATCCTCATTATCGTCAGTTTAAATACGCGTGAGAAAAAAAAATATTGTTATTTTTATTGCAGAGTCATGACAGAGCACAACGAAGATTAGTGAAAAATTCATTTGTAGTGGAATTATCTGATGGTCATAGAAAGTTGAGACACCTTTTTCTTTTTAACGACGTAATTGCCTGCGCTAAATATAAAGCTTCTGGTAGAGACAAATTTACATTTGAATTGAAGTGGTATGTGCCAGTTGCGGAAGCAGTGGTGACAGAAGATGGTGTTGAACCACGGGAGACTAGTCCAGCTAACGTTGTAGCTTTGAGGTATATTGACAAATATGTTTATATACTTGTTTATATCAATTAATGGTGTGAATTTCATCTATATTTTCAATAATTAGATCACAAGCATGTACTGTACGTGATCAGATTTTATGGGAAGAACGAAATGACGAGAAACGAATCAGACTTGGTAGTAGAGGTTCAGAAAAGAACAGGAAGAAACTTGCTGAGCTCGAGGCTCAGTTAGTATTAGCATCTCCAAATTTAGTATTACGTGTTGCGCATAAGAGTCAACATCGAGTACAAAATTCGTACACATTCTTTCTATCCAGTGAATTTGAACGTTCTCAATGGGTTGAAGCGGTGGAGGCATTGCAACAGGTAATGCGTTCCCATATGTACCTAGATAAGTCAAAGGTGCGTAATTTAAACATTTTGAATAAATAAGTAAAATAAAGATAATTAATAATGCACTTTTAATTAAATCCAACACGAGGATGCAAGTAAAAATATATTGATAAAAGTTATGTTATTAGTAAAAGCAAAATAAATGTTAACTCTGATTTTCTTTCACTTTTCAGGGTGGCCAACCTCCTGGTCCACTACCTTTATCAATGTACGAATTACAAGCTTGGGTCACTGCCTGCCGTACTTATCTTCAAACAGATATGGGCAGTTATTTATTAAGATCAGGGCGTGACGAAAGCCTATTACTAGGTGATCTTCATTTAACTTTACTTGGTTTAACACCACCAGGTTTAGATAGAGTAGGAGATCTTTATATTATCGTGGAGGTTGACAGTTATGGACACTATTTTAAACGAGCAAGAAGTCGAGTTGCAAGGGGTCAAGCTCCAACATGGGGTAAAATTTTATTTTAACAGAAAATAATTAGGGAAATATTAAAACGTGTAATTTGATTTTAACTTCCAATTTTCAATGAAGGTGAAACATTTGTTGTTGAGCTCGAGGGAAGTCAGAACGTTCGAATTTTATTGTATGAAGAATGCGGAACGCGTTCCGTATTGAGAGGTAAATGCATACAAAGATTGAGCAGGTCTTGGCTCCAGTCAGATCAAGTAGAGAGGTCATTAAATTTAGGACCAGCTACTTTAGACGTAGCTCTTCGTTTCGTTCCAAGTGAAGTAACATTAAGACGGGTACCCTCTGCTAAACCTCAGGGTTTATTTGGAGCTAAAATTCAACAAGTGTGCAAGTATGTTTTCCGACATTTTTATAATTTACATCTCTTTTATGTACATAAAAATTAACATGTATATTTTGTACTTAGGCGTGAAAAACGAGATGTTCCCTTCATTATAACAGCATGTGTCAGAGAAGTAGAAAGGAGGGGAGTCGGAGAAGTGGGCTTATATCGCGTTTCTGGCTCAGCTTCCGATTTGACGAAATTGCGTAAATCATTCGAGAGCAATTCGTACGAAGCAGAACAATTACTTAAAGAGGTATTATAAAATTATAAAAGTATGAGTCAATTTTAATATGAACTAAATTTTATTTTTATTTTTGTGTAGGTTGATGTTCATTCCGTAACAGGTGTGCTCAAGTTGTACCTTCGAGAAATGCCTGAAGCTCTCTTTACGGATGCTCTTTACCCAGCATTCTTAGAAGCTTTCCAAACAGGCGAGTTATCAAAAGGTGCTGCTTTACGAAGAGTCTACGAAAGTTTGCCAGCCGTAAACAAAGCGGTTATTGACTTTTTGCTTACTCATTTGATACGAGTTAACAAACACGAGGCTCAGAATAAAATGTCTTTGCACAACCTAGCAACAGTGTTTGGACCGACGCTATTACGACCTGGAACGAATTCGCGATCCGACGCAAAGAGTCGAGATCCATTAGCCGCGGGCACTGTAGACGTGATGGCTCAGGCTGGTATACTTTACTGTTTCTTGCAGATGCATATGCAACAAAACAATCAGTCACTCTAGTCGAGAGGTTCTTGTTGATACATCGTAGCGTTAGTTGCTTTCTACGAGCTTGACGTTAAACTCATAGCAACTTACGCTGGGATTGTAAAATTAACGATTTTTTATAATATATTTTATTAGTTTTGTGACGTATCGTTTATACAACGCTGACTTAGACGCATAAGTAGGAGCAGGCTTTGACGAAACTGATCGACGAAATTCCTCTTACATGTATTCGATCATTGGCGTAACTAGGATTTTTGTCTACGGTGGACCAGGACATGTAGCTTTATTACCACTTAATACTGCAGCAAACACGATCAACTTCTGAAAACTTAGGAACTTTAAGATTTTGAAATTTGGGGTTTTGGAAATTATCAAGAAGAGATATTCTACGTCCTATGTCCCTCACATTACGTGTGTTGGGTCAGTCCATCTTTTTTAGGGAGAGGGTCCACCCAGGTCCATACCTAGTTACGCTAATGTATTTTTTATGCATACGAGTAACGTAGCAAAAAATGTGGTCTTGGAGTAGGTGTACCGGTCACACTTCGAGCTCCGTAATATATATTTTATATTTATATTTCCCTGAAGTCCTAGCTACGATAATTTCTACGTGGTTCACGCGTAAAACGTTTCCATAAAAGCATGCGTTGAACAATTTCTCCCACAAAAACAAAAGAGAGAGAGAGAACAAGGAAGTTTGGTCATTACGCATCCACGTTTTAGAAAATAAATATTTTTTTCCAATGGGGGCGTGTTCCTAGCAGAGAATCTAAATTTTTTTACACGATAACGTAACATACCCGTTGTATGTCCATGAGAATGCCCACGTATTCGAACGAATCACGTTCCTAAATATTTCAGGAAGCACGTTCCTTAAAATGTGCGAAACAATGCTTAACTAATATGAAGTATACTAGCTGTATTCCATTTGCTACTCAATATATATTGTTTCTAAGAAGATCACGTTTTTTCGCAAATTATGAACTGTTCTATTCTTCATATGGATACTTTGATGGAAATGCTCTCGATTTTTTGTAAAGAATATTGCGAAGTAATTAAGTAAGACCAAGTTTTTGATGTTTAAGCTGTGATTAGACTCGTGTTTGCTTCCCTCTTTTACCCGGTATATTTAATAATTGTATCTTCAATAATTGAAATACTTATTAACTTTAAAATATACGTACAATTTATACGTATAAGAATTTTCCTGATTAACATGGGCAACTTTTTTTAGTACCTAAAAGTACATCATAATACAGAGCTAGTTTAGGGAATAAAGTCTATGTTATAAAAATGTGATAAAGTATTCACCAATATATTACACATTCCTTTGTTACGTTACCATTAAGGTAAACATTTATTATATTTGCTACTTTAGTTCCCTATTCATTTTCCTGCAGTCTAAATACAGCTTAATAAAGCACCAAAGAGAACGATTCTCTCTCATACATTCAATAGAGAACCATAGTTAACCCTTTGAAGCATTTTATTTTAAAATAATCAATAATTTTATCTGTGTCTAAAAAAATAAATGTTTATATTGTATCATGTACTGAGTATCTATGTTGCAATATTATTAGGAATGTGAGATATTCAATTTGAGCTCGAGTCGTGTCGGTTAAAGTCTGAGTTGTCTGACATATACACAATTCGAATAGAATATTTATGAATTTGAAAACTGTAAAATTTGAATCAGTTCAATTTTAGCTGAACGTAATCGACTTTTCCCTACCCGACCCAGCTCGGCTACCACATTCGATTATCCTCATATCTCTAAATATTACTGAACTGTATTTTTCTATTATTACAGTATATAACGAATTTGTATTCGTCGTAACTTTTACAGAATCGTTCTCTGTGAACATAGAATGGGTACTGTAGACATGTTTGCTTCAAAGGGTTGAAACGACGAAAAGCACGTTTGGCAGTACAAATTTAATACTCGATAGAATCCCGCATTATATGCTAGGACGTTTATGAGCTACATTGTAATCAAGATTAAAAGACAAGTCTGACAAGTGTTCGATAAACAAAATGAAAAAAGGAATCGTACATGAATATTAAATGAAATGAAAAAAAAAAAAAAATTAGGAGAAAATACAAAATCATGCTAAGGTACTTCCTCGGAAGTGATCTTCGTGCTTTGAACGAAGGCAACTATCGTATGCGTGGTCACAGCGTGCGCGTGTGAATGTATGTGTGTATTTGTAACCCGCTCATGTGTATTATATCGTAAATATTGGATAACTTTAATTTTTATATCGCATTTAGCGTTAAGACGCGTTCCTCTTTTGTACATTTGTGAAACGTGTAAAGACAAAGTTTCCGCTATTGCGATTAACATTATTATTAGCATAACTATTATTATTTTTATTATTCCGTACTATACAGTTAACAATTTTCATAGAGCAAGTATTTGTTAACGACGTTCGATTAAACTTAGCTTACTCGCAGCAAGACGATGTACTGCCAAAAAGAACCCTTAAAGTGCATAAATATACTGGAGGTTTATAAACTTTTACATCGAAAGTATTTATCGTCATCCCGTGGTATATTTTAACCAGTGACGTAACTAGGATTTTTTATCAGAGTGGTCCAAATCACAGGAATAACATTTGGAAATATCAAAATTCTTTCTATGCAATATATAAAGTATTATGAGTGAGGTCCATCCTGGTATTCACCTAGTTACTTCAATGATTTTAACATTCTTTTATTTTCCCCCTTTTCTTCTACTTTAACGCAAAGTATTCAAGCACACTGTATTGTAACTAGACTTGCTGTTTTATTTTACAAAGCTATATTCTTTTAAGCAGGATGAAAATATACGGCGACCTTGGAAGAATATATTGGCAATAAAAAACGTGTAATGAAATATCTGTCATTTTAATCAAAACTAATGTAAATCTACATTTCGATAAGTTTAGTTTTATTTTTTCATTTTCAGGTTTAAATATGACATTTACCGGCCATAGATACTATTCGACAGAAAAAGAGATTTACATAGAATTAGTTTCTTGGTTCAAAAAGGAAGTTGGACAATTTCGAGCTGGAGGAGCGAGAGGTAGCTTGACAGGTGTCGCTGCAATGTTATCCCATAATCCAGGAAGGCGAGATCCGTCTGATCCATTGCACTGCATCCCTAATTACCCAAATTTTAGTTAGCAGAACGTTAATAAATAAATACTAATAAATTAAAATATTATCAACCTAATGGAGCAGCCTCGTAAAGATCATGAAGAGCTTGTACCCGAACTTTAGTCCACTCGATGCTCTTATAATTCGTAGAAATTCCTTCGTCGACACTGGTTGGCTGACTTTCCCATTCTTTCATGTATCGGAAGTACGTTCTCAAAGCGTCGTCACTTATCGCGCTCTTACAAACTTCTAGCCTAGCATTCGGGTAATAATGTATGTAATTTACACACATTTCATCCGAGATGGCGAACCCACCCAGCGTGATATTTTTTCTGTCCATTGTGTTATACGTACAAGTCGTTATCAACGAATCACCCTGTAATTTAGAAGACAATTCGTAGTAAATCACAAGCGACGTGAAACATCAGATTCTTACAGGAAGGATGGTGACTGGTTTAGGCAAAAGTCGGATCTCTTGAAAATGAGTGGAATAATGATTATCGTAGTTTAAGAGAGGCAATTCTTCTCCGTCCCTGATGTGTCGAGTTACAACTTTTGTTCCTGTTAGGTGTGTATGAAGTTGGGAACCAAATATATGAATACCCTGTTGAGGAAGACCGACGCCTGTGCATTCTTGTATGCAGTGTCCTGATAAAGTAAACGCTTCCTACAAGAGTAATTGCAATTTAAGTTCCATTACAATTCTCCCGCGGTTCCTATTGTAATCATGTATTACTTGTTGCGGTGGTATTGCCATTTTATCAGTATACTCTAATCCCAGTTCGATCACTCCAGCGTCATATTTTCGGAGGCTCTTTGTAAGAATAAAACGAATGCCTGAGGAATCGGTATGGCCATCTTGAAGCTCAGGATTGTTATAATGCACTTCTAACATGACGTAAGGATTAAAATCGGGACCACCAATCGAGAGACCAGCTTCCTCTGGATAGACGAATGCATCTGCTCCCATTGCCCATGCTGCTAAAACTTTCTTACATATCTAGAAAAGATACATATAAAATAAAGTAATTTTAAAGATCTGGAGTATCTAGTGATAGTTTTTATTTACAAATGATTTAAACCAGAGGTCCACACAATTTAGAAATAAATGTCTGAACCAAATAATACCTGCGTCTTCTCTGGTCTATCACTACCGTCACACGGACCATTGTACATAGGGATTTCAAGATTTGCAGGTCCAGCACAGTGGAAGACTTCCATATGATGTACCAAATGCTCATTGCCTGCTTGAATAACTGGTCCAAATTGAAGAATATGATGTCTACGAGTAAACAATTCGATTACAATCTATCAGTTATAATATAGTCACAGTTAACTCACTTCTGCGCGAGAGCAGCCGGCAATTTCTGAACGCGACACCAGTAAGTCGTCTCTTTATTCGGCACTTTCACGTGATCAGCCAGCATTTCAAAATGCCATGTATTTGAAGGGAATGTTGGTTTTTTGTGATGAACTCGAATTAATTCAGTCCTCGCCATACCGGAAGCTTCCGCGTCCGATACTTGCAGACCGGCTAAAGAAGACAATGGTCCCACACCTTTCAGCCATACCAAATGCGTTGTACCTCTCTAAAATTTATCTCATCTCGTTAACTGCTTAAAAATATTAACTTTAACAATTAATTCAATATACCTCCATAATGTAATCATTTTCATCGCAAGTATCAAACTTTCTGGAAAATGTGAACTTTATTACGTTTCCTTTTCTTCTCCAGGCAAAGTTATCACAATCTTGCTGAGAATCGAGGTTTAACTTTCCTTCTTTATTCGCCCATGCATCCTGAAGTTATAAAACAAAATGTAATGTAAATATATAACAAATATCGGGAATATACCTGTAGCTGAACTTGACGGTGCCAGTCGACCCACAAAACGCAATAATCGGCCGGTTGCAATTCCCCGTAGTTTGAGAAACCAATGGCAAACCAAGTATTGTCGGTGCCTTTGTAATGAACTTCCGCGATTATGAGTTCGCTCATGAAATCAACCCTGGTTTATTTTAAATTATAATGAGTATAATCTTTCTAGTAATCACAAAATTATTATTATATGAGAAAGATACCTCCAATGAAAGGTAGCTGCCGAACCAAGTGGAACAGTATGAACAATGCCGTCTTCTGATGATTCTTCCTTGCCTTGATGATTATGCGATATGCAGAATCCATTTTTTAAGAGTGCTAATATAATTAATAGGTATGCACCGAAAAACATTTTCGATTTCGCGAGTAACGATACTCGCAGTTTAAAAATTACTTAATTTTGTTCAGTGTATTTTTATAAGAGCATATGACTTTAGTTTCTGGATTAATGCAAGTCTTTCGCTAACATTTTTATGATCCTTCACCATCCAGACGTTAATTTCTACTAAACGAATCTGAATGCGATGGAAAGACGAAGACTTCGTACGAGACAGTTTTGCCGCCGCAGCCTTGCGGCGCGCATGCGCAGAAGCGCCTTCGCTTTAAAGCTAATTTTTTTCTACTAAAAAAAATGTTAATCACAATGAATGGAGAATATGTGATTACTAAAGTATTTAAAAAAATTATAAACAGTGTGTGCAAATTATTTATTAATCATAATTTTGTGAATTTTAAATGTTCGAAGTTTAAGTATTGGTTTGACATGCGCGGAACTAAATGTTCGAAAGTGTGTTCATCAAGGAACTTCTTATAGACAAAAGCAGAAGTATTTCAGGTAATTCTAAAAAATATTGTATACACAACTATCAAATATGCTTAATTTCATAATTAGTGTATAAATTATTTAATACTAGCGTTAATATTCCAAACCTCATCTTACCATAAAATCCATCTTCCCACAATTACATTAACCTTGCTTAATCGATATCCGATTATCGAAGTCATCAGTTTCTAATAAACAGGAAATCATATCAGGTGAAATTATAAAACTCTACAAGAATTCAAGCAGGTAACCATTTATGATAAGAAAACGGCGCAGGAAATAAATGCAATAATTAAACATGGTTAAAAATTTAATTTAGCTAACAATGTATTTATGACTAATTAATCATATTCCTTTTTTCTTAGTGACCTCTATAAGCATTTATTGAAAATGTGTCCTGATATGTATGCATCATTATACGCATTTTCTGGGTTGATAAAAGAAATTCCGAACCCGAGAAAATATCTTAATAATCAAATACCAGAGGGCGCAATATTGCATTCCAAAGACGCGCGTGCTTCTTGTCTCGACCGCAATCAAGAAATTCCGTGGCTCTTATTGCGCGCGCAATTTTCGACAAACGCTTTATTTAACGTGGGTGAATAATAACATTCACCTGTTGACGTAATTAAGCAGGAACTGGTAAGATTAGATATTTTCAAATTTTTAAATCTCCAATTTCCAAATTTGAGGAAACTTCAAGAAACTGTGACAACAGTTTTTGTCGACAGGAATAAAAAATTTTGACAGTTTCAAAAGTGTGTTGTTTGCCGGAGAGATGACGCCGCTTATTCCATTTTTCTAAGAATTTAATTAACACTAATTGGATTGATTAATGTACTATATATTTATCATATGTTTATTAATATTGATTTTATATTGTTTGTAATATATTCCGTAGGCCCAAAGATGCTGATTATGTCTCCAGAACAGTTCGCACATTGTACTCGTCGATGATATAGGAATTGACATAAGAGAAAGAGATTATTTGCAAACTAATACATATTTTCCATAAGCCTTATGAAATTTATTGACCAAATAATTTTAATATGAACATACATTGTTGACTGTAAGTACAGTAAAAATATTATTACAAAATTGAAGTTTCGACAACTAATGACAGATGGCGCCAAACAGTATTACAATTAATACATACGTTCGATTAACGTATGATTCATTACACAATTGATAGAACTTTATTCCTAACTAAGCTATAATAATAATGTACAAACATGTGCTGTCCAAGCTATAATAATGAAGTATTATTCCTAACAAGTATTGTGTAATCTCGTTTCCTTTATTTCTTCTTAGAATGAAGAACTCGCATAGACGAACCTGTAAATAGGCAGCAGCTTATTGTGCGTTAGTTCTTTCTGAATAAGGGGAAGAGTTGAGCAACCTTCGGCTCTCAGGATCAATGAATGCATCAGCCCCTTTTATGGCCAGTGGTCGGTCGTGCGAAACCCTATGGTCAGGCTGCTCTCACGAATTTACAAACGCATACCGACTATCAGGTAGATTCTAGTAGACCGTTCTACCCAGAAACCTTGACTTTCCGATAGCTCCTACATTCAACAGCCATGTTGTCTATGTATTATACAAAGAATTATGACAGGTTAGAAGTTTCTAACACTTTGAAAGTTAATATATGGTGGGCTAATAAAATAGCACACTTTAGTGTCATATAGTAATAAGTAAAATGAACTGAAATGAAATTAGTATTATGGTGGGTCTCTATTTAAGGTTATAAATATTTATTACTGTATTGGTTATAAATCACAATGGAAAAGATATGGGAATTTACATTATTTAAAACATGTGGTAGTTTCTTAATTGTTTCCAACAATGTGCGAACATACCTGAAAGATAAGAGAGTGATATATTTATTTTACTGAGAGAGTACTTAAGAATTATTGCCGGAAAAATACCTCGGTTATCAATATTAACAGAAATCGTATACTGTATTGAACGTCGTGCAATCGCTGCTGATAAATGAAAAACCGTGTTCGAAGAAGTTTCTCTTTTTTACAATCGCAACATACACTCACAAATTATTTCAGTTCGTGTTAGACGATTATGCAATGTTGCGAAAGAATAGCTGCGAATTATAAAATATCATTAAATTATCCGTAACTATGCAGTTTACTCGCATGCTTGTTTCAAGGAAATAAGACAGGGAAATTTATTTTCAGATCTTTCACGTAAGATCGCGGACGGAGGAAAAGGAGCCAGTAAGTTGTGGATGCTGACGAGACTGGATTGAACTTAATTGAAAATTTTAATCGCTCGATAAACTAGAGGCGCCTAGGTTCTCATATTACGTAATTCACTCGTTAGATTGTTTCGACAAGCCTCGTCTTACAAACATGTACACACATGATTTGCGTTATATTGAAAATTCATGTGCGTCTTATCTCGTTATCGCATTTTACGGAATGTCACATTTCTCGGATAATAAAAGTGCCGACTTGATGAAAAAGACGCGAATGTTAGAGGATCGAGTTTCTCGAGTCGAAGGTCGAATATGGCTTCCGAATGATGAAAGGTTGATGACTTCTTATTCATATAGCTACTACTGACAGATTTAAATATTTTTAAATACGTATACACGTCTAAATAAAAATTCTGAAGGTGTGGGAAGGTTTTCGAAGCTGGAACTTTGACAAAATCATATCAAATTACCAATTTCTAAAGTGCGTCTCAGCCCATGGTTAGGAAATTCCCATTGTAATGTATTGTCGAGATTTTGTACGACACCCGGAATTTATTGCAATGATAACAATTCAAACGACTTATCAAAGATAACCGAGCTATATGATTAAAATTATAATTAACACGCGCACTTCTAGTACTGTCTTAGAATTGTATGCATAATGACTGTGACTCTTGCGTCACCGGAAAATGTTATAATTCTTTTAAGAGACAATCGCTAATCGTTTGCCCGGTTTGAATCGCTAACTGTATAATTAGTATCAGATATCCGTTATGGCATAGTTATCGAGCAACTAAAATTTTCAATTACCTCCAATTAGAGCTTATTAACTTCGCGCATTAGGCGATTATTTCTCAACTTATATATTTGTACAGTAATATAGTTCAGTCATATTTAATTTGAATCTTGAACAACGCTGAAACGAAGACTATTTTTATTCTTTGGGTGATGGAAGTTCGTGCTCTGAATGAAAACTTGTTTGACGCACTTGGACCAACTTGTTAAATTACTAGCATCGCAAAAAGAATACAAAGTTTACCGTTCCGGGAAAAATTTAACAGATATTTTTATCAATGATATATGATTCAATCTTGAAAATATTTTCCGGAGAATATGATACATAATTTTATCATCAATATTTATCGTGTCTTTATTGTCTGAACTATAAAAGTATTAATGAATGAAGATTAAGATGAATTGACCTCAGAACAATTACAAATCTGTCTATAATTCTGATAACGTTATCAATTTTAACAATTTCTATTCTCCAAAATTATTTGGATAGATATATCTTGTACGTTTGATTTACAGCTAATCTGCGATCTACACGATATATCTGGCACTTGCACCTTCATTGATAAAGTACCTTCATTCAACAATATGGAACTCGAAAGGCAGAAGGCGTTTTCTCATCGGTTCTCATCGGTAAACCACGTACGTTATTAACTCTTCCAAAGTTTACACATAATTATCGGCTGAAAGCTTTGATCATAGGCAATATATATTTCACTTTTATCTATCAACTAAAAAAAATATTATTTTTCATTTAGCTAACACCACGCTATTTTCCAAGAAATGTCGTCACGCCGCAACAGCTGCAAGAAGTTGAAAGAACGTGCTGTCTAGGAAGCGAAAGCGAATTGATAAGAGAACGTATCAACCACGGTATTGTACAGTCAAGGGCAAATCTAACTTCTTTATGGAAAATATGACTGTCAAATGGAAAATGCCTTCCTCTCTATGTAGAGATTTTTGAAATTCAAGACACAGCTTGGAATTTGAGAATGTGGGAATTTTGGGAGTGTAGAAGTTTGGAACATAGGAAGGAGACTTTTCTTAGAAGCTTGTTTGATCTTATAGGGGTGTGAAATTCTGAAGATTTGGGATAAAAAACTTTGAGAAGTTTTGCAAATGGAATTTTGGAATGTATACAGTTGATTTAAAATTCAGTAAATACTAAAGTTTTAAATATTACAAAATTTGAAGATGAATGAATTGGCAAATAAAACGAGGTCTATATTGCAGGCGAGTGTACGGGGCGCCGCAGCAACATGACCCAGCAGTGGTGACGACACAATAAAGGACGTCGACTCCGGTTGGCGCGAACGAAGGTGGGAAGGGAAGTGCAACTACTCGAAATTCTGAGGACGGGCTGCGGCTCCGTTCGGAGCGGCAGTCGGGAATCAGCGAGTGCACGCGCTTGGACTTCAGTGTCGGAGCAACTGGTCCACGTCGTAGAGCCGCGACAAAAAAGCACGTCAAAGGAATGTAATCTCCGTACGAATGACCGATCTTTTACCCGTCTACGACGCGCTTCAATTCAGACTTTCTCAATTGTCCACGGTAAGTAATATTAATGAAAAGACCGAACGGTGTATTTTCAACACGCGCCTCGTAGCGCGCGCACGCCCTGTTGAAATATTCGAGTTGACGGATTACGCTCCACATTTGTGAAATCATTCAGTTTGCTTTTTCAGTTTCATACTCGCCTCTCTGACCATTTATGTAAAGAACCACGTGATACTTTAGACGCTTAAGTAGATCTCTTTATGTTCTTTTTCTAATTTTATTTATAAATTCCCTGGAGGAAAATAGTCGCGCTATAGCGTGCGCCTAAGCACGTGGTTCTGGTATTCGTTCCACTTTAATTGTTATTTTAATACAATATTATTCATAATTTTGAATTCCCAATATTATAATTTTTCGTGTAAAAGTTTAATTTATATTTTCCGTTGACTAAACTTAATTTTTGATATCTGAAATGTATGTCATATTTTACGACTTCACGATCAATGTTTCTGAAATTGCTCTGTTATCAGTTTCGTGTTTCGCAAACTGCGGAGTAGTTTGTCAGAATTTTGCATAAACTTTCTACGTCAATACAGAAGCGCGTGTCCGAATCTTATTATTCTTGTATACACCGCTTTCGTTATCAGTGCGTTTTTGAACACATACGATTTCCTCAAAGTTCTTTTAAAATCTGCAGGTGGAGGAATAATTATTATACATTCAAAACCACATTCATTAACATATTACGATGTATGTACCGAGTTTGCATCACTTT
This sequence comes from Megachile leachella, assembly GCA_963576845.1. Classification (NCBI taxonomy): domain Eukaryota; kingdom Metazoa; phylum Arthropoda; class Insecta; order Hymenoptera; family Megachilidae; genus Megachile; species Megachile leachella. Next base: position 15,901,605 of record OY756251.1, read on the forward strand.
AATAAATATTTCATCGGCATGTTTAATCGTTGCACACGAATGCTCTTGTTGCAACATGTTATGATAAAGTCGAAGTAAACGTACTGATTTGATAGTTCAGTAAAACTTTGCAAAATAATGAACAAAGAATGTAATCATTGTAAATTACTGTTCCAATTTTATACCTGAAACGAGTTTATCAGGAAACTAATTACAGCATTCTTCATTTTAAGTGTACAAAAGGATTCTAATTTAACGACAGTGATCTTGAGATCATATAAGTACTTACACGTTCGATTTCCGGAATTTTCAGCTAATAGTAACTGAGTCAATTGTTCTTTTGTTAAGAAACCTTCCAGGAAGGTACGCTAGTAATTAGAATACGTTTTTATCAACATTCTCTAACGTCAATTTCTTCGTCAACATTTTTTCAGTACAACTAAAAAACAGCCTGGTTAAGCGTAATAATGATATGAAATAAAAGCGCGCAGATATAAGAGCAATTTCAATGTGAATGTATAAGTAATCATTTACGATTGTTGATTATACAATTCAAAGAAAAGTTGATGTAAAAACTAGACGTGTCTTTGATGAATTTTATTTTCTACGAGCAATAAATTAAAGAGTTTATGCAACTGATCTACATATGCATTTAGAGCAGTGCATTTTTTCTTTACGCGACACGCCTAGGTTTCTTAGGAAAACTGTTTCCGGTTCTGTGAAGAGTATCTTTGTAAACTGATTAGGTTTTTGCGAAAGCTTTAGTTTTTCTATTTTATGTTAGTATTCGTCTTACACTATCGCGAATGTGTTAACGTGTAGGTTACGTATATTATGTCGATTACGATATAACATTTATGACTCATTAACACTCAATATGACAGAACAGAAAGCAATATATATTTTCCTTTTACTTTTTTTATGTTCTTTACGGTTGACAGTTTGACTACTTTTATGAAAACGAAGTTACTCAAATTGTGTTTGGAAATTTCTGTAAACTAAAAATAATTTGATGATACGAATATACGATAAATAAAAATAGAAATCATGTCTGAGTCAGGAAGTGTAATAACTTCCGTTAAAGTATTATTCCAAGTTTCCATTTAAACCTACGGTTTAAAGATATAACATTTACTCCAATGAAACGTATTTTTGGCGACAGATAAGAAATGAGGCGATTATCGAATTAATTCAATGACAATGATATTACCAAAATATAGAAATATTTCTGAATTAAACAAAATGCTTTCTTTACATTTTAAGAAAATCAGAAATCGGGTGACAGGGTGTTTAGAGTGGAATGTTATAAATCAGTTTATTTAGTTAAATATTAAAATATCCCACGTGCCACTGATAGGAGAGTTTACGTAATCACGTCTCAGTAATAAGTATCACTGCGTAGTGTCGAAGTATTGCTAAGTGCAAGTGTTCCGAAATGGAGAAACTTTTAAATGTAGAAAACTACAGGATAAACTGGTAATTGAAAAACTTGAATTGGTTTATTTCCAATTGGCTTATTTTGGCTTATTTAAACCTTCACTGAAGAAACATCTTCAAAGATGAATGTTTATTTGACTTCCGTTAACTTCACTGATCCAAATATACAAGAAAAATAAATCAGAAATGTGATTTAGAAATTATGATTTTCGTTTTGCGAAACTTTAATGTTATTAAATTTGTGTCTACTTTATATATGACTTTTATGTGATGTAATAGTAATGAATTATTTTGTATATTCATTGTAAATTTTCTATAGTGATGCAATGTTAAAATTTTAACACCACAGCTTAAGTTAGTAGATAAGTGTTAAGCGGTGTCGATAAGTAAAACTCATCAAACAAACGATAATTAAAATGAGTAAATGTAACTAATTGCAAATATCAACGCAGAAATCGCTGATTGTACTGACCTTCACCTTCGTCTATAATTTACATGTGTGTAATAACGTGTGAGCTTTTCTTTTTTAAAATCATCTATCTACATGTCGATTGCCTCAGTAATAGCAAACTCTACTTGCACTGCGAAGATTTTAATATTATCACTATTGTATCAATGATGTAAGCAATTAGTATTGCAATTAGTAAGCGAGTACTGAAAGCTTCGTATGGAAAGTCAAATTTAATTTGGGAGGTGTAAAAATGCAGAAATTAATGAAGTGGAGGAAAAATACAAAAAATTTGTAATACCTCAATTCGTCACTTGAAAACTATATTATTCTTTGCACTGAAAACTTTCTTCCTTTTTAATTTCTGAATTTATTTACAATTAAATTACACTTGTAACATCGGTCAGTCACCTCCATAACAATTGTGTTCTCCATAACATTGTGAAATCCATCAGTATTTGTAATCGACACGTTAGTGCTCCAAAGTATACGTAAGTCCATAAGTCACTTTCGATATTAATAGTGGCATTACGTGTATCGCAAGTTTACCGATTTACTCACACTTATAATAACGAGTGCCAAATACCGTACCACTAACTCGACCTTAACCTTCGTCTCTTTTGTCATATGCCAGTAGACAATAGAGAACATTAGTTCGTAAAACCGTCGATTAAAAAAAGCATAAATAACGCTGTTATACTTAATGAACAATGGAGTGTAGAATATACTACGAGACAAGCGTGATCCGGTTGATATGCGATCGAACTTGATTTTTCATCGATGCAGCCACAATTGATTCTGACCTTGATTTCTTTCATAATTCGCTATGCCTTGATATACTCGCTACGCGGTAATCAAAACAGAATGATACAGAAATAAAAACATGAAGATTTTCATCTGACTTTCATGAAGATTTAAGGAAGTTTAACTCTAATATAAATTATAAATAAAAACTATGTTACTATTAGGCAATGCTACTATTTACATATGTTACTATTTGACACATTGAATTGAACTATAGTTATAGCGAAAGTTAAGATTTATATTCCACGTGATTGCCAATGGATGTACTGACAGTGGTTTTATTGTTTCAGTGATCACTGGACAGGCGCGTATTGGCAGCTGTTGAGAAACATCCAAAGAGGCCGAAGACCAGGCTTCTGTAATCGATGGGTTGAGAACGCAAAATTCGTGCTTTTCAGCTTTTCTCTTTTCTCGTAACCAAGGTGTATCGCTTACCGATGAGCCATGCTGAAGGTAGTAGGAGCCTCTTGGCTGCAGACACGCATCTCCACTTACATATTACTCGCCGTAGCTTTGCTAGGAATTGGAGCTATAATCCTCGGCGAATTCGGACAGTAAGCTCACCTCTTTACATTAGAATAATCAACAAACCCCTACTCACAAGCAAAGAGAAATATCAACTCTAACTTTTACAAATCTTCTAAGTCAGTGATGTACAGGAGTTCAAGAACAGTTCAAGAATATTTGAAGAACGCACAAAACACACAGAGTAGTTCAACGACACCGACATGCAAGATATAAAAATTTAATAAATGAAGCTTCGAAAATTTTGAAACTGAAGAATTAGCGTTTTAAAAATTGATAAAACTTGCTATCAAGTTACGCCAATGAATCGAGCGTCGTATAGTCATACATTTTGCTTGCCGCTCGCGATATCTTCTGTCGTGATTGATACGCGTATGTAACGCGTGCTGCAAGTTACAAAGATCGGAAGTATCAGCACTTTAGTTGTAACAAGCTCGATGAGACTGGTCGCGAGTAAGGATTGAGTTACGCGATGTCTGCCATCTCAAGTTCGTCCTCCAGACTGAACTGTTCTGACAATGAATTGACGGCTAACGCACGTTGAAAGTGCGTGTATAGGGTGTTCAAAATGTTTTGAGGTCATAGTTCATTTGCATCGATCAAATCTCTTATAGTTAGAGTTGATTGAACTGTGTGTGATGTTTATATGTATTTTATTAGATTAGACATACATAATAGAAATACTTAATACAACTCATGTTTTTCTAATTACTATGTGTTAACAGTGTTGAACAAGATGGAACATATTCAGCTACTGTATTATGGAACCGCAAAGGAGGATACCGTATTGACTTTTGGGGCCAAGGCAACGATCTAACCGCCGTTCCATTGCATGCGGCTCGAGCGTACTATAAAACCGGAATTTTCGAGCATGGGTATGAAAATATTATCACACCTGTTGCATTCGTTGCAATTTCATTGACTTAACTAGTCAGAGTTCCGACTCGCGTGTAGTCATTGATGTAACCAGAAACCCGGCGGAGTCTCACTTCCTAAATATACCTATCAAATTTTCAATTATAAAAATTAAGTACTTCTGGTTACACTGATACTCAAGACAGTCCCCATCAATCATTACTAGTAATTAAAAAAGATAAAAAGATACATTGATCAGTTAACAACTTATCATATGTTTCAGGTGGTCATACATTGAAATCGAAACATCATCGAAGTATCCGGACACAGTGCAAGCATACGCTGCTGGACTTCTGGAAGGAAGTTTGACTTGGCAATTAATTCATCATCATTGGTACAACACCATAAGACCAGAATGCGAAGCAAAACCTGTGGAGTGCCAAAAGTTGACACGGTATCTTCGAGATAATACCGCTATCATTCGCGAACGCGCTGAACTCATGGAATCTACGGATCCGTTTTGGCATATGGTAGGATGATCGTATCAGTTATCGTAGATTACAAAAATAATTTACTCGATTGAGTTATTAAGATTATATTTAATCATTAATAAATCAATGTTATTTTAGGTACGATTATTTTATACACAATTGGATGGCATGGAAGCTGGCTGGAAATTTGCTGTTCGACGAAGCCGCGTGTCGGTTTCACTTGAATCAGAAGATTTCTTATGGCTAGCTTTGGGATCTGATTTATCTGGTCTTTTACAAGCTTTTAATATTTCTGGTCCGCCCATGAGTTCTTCCATCTTTTTTAAATCGCTTCCAAGAGATCATTTGGAACCTTTGGTCGCAGTTGGTCATAACACTGCGGCATCGTAAGTTTCGTTTATTATTTTTGTTATAGAGTTTAAAATTTCGAGTATGTATTAACATAAGCTTTCATTTTTTTGGCTGCAAGGAAAATGATAAACGTGGGTACAATTGTTCCCAGCAGATTGAAATAAATATTATATAAAAAATGAGTGAGTTTATGTAAACAATTTTTGTTTATTTTGTAGATACACTCAAATGTTGAGACTTCTAAAAAAATACACATTTGGCTATCATGTACTACCTGCAATAAAAACTGCCGCACTCGTTCCGAGTAGAACAATCGTAATGTCTTCCTATCCGGGGTCATTGTCATCCCGAGACGAATTTTATATGGTGCAGGGAGGAAATCGTGAACTGGTTGTTACCGGAACATCTATGGTTTCAACGAATTGGAGTCACTGGAACTTTTTACACTCCAAAGATCATGTATGATAATCAGTCATTACATTGTTAACCTTACATTTTAATATATAAATAAAATCATTAATCACAATGTTATAGGTAATGCTAACTGTGAGAGTAATGACAGCAAATCGATTGGCAACGAGTGCTCAATCTTGGTTCAATACTTTATCTCATCAAAATGGCGGTGCTTCTGCTTCACAATGGATTATTTTTGAACCACGTTCAACGACAATGCTGTTAGTCGAACAATTACCGGCCGTAACTGTTGCAATGAATTACACAGAGGAGTTTAAGAAAACAGGTTTTATATTCTGTGTCGGTGTGTCAAAGTTTCAGAATATCAATGACACCGTACAACATGCCAAGAAGGACGTAAACGATTCGATGATTCGTTTAGCACGTTTACAAGGAAATATTACTACGTTAGAACAATTTCAAAACATGATGCGTGGGTGCAGCCAAGAAGATTGCACTGCCAGGGAAACTAATTTTAATACAGATCAGTTGCAGGCATTAACTTACCGAGGAGATCTAGAGGATGTCCCTTTACCACATGGTGTTATAGATACAAAAATTTTAGTAACCAATATTGATGGCTTTGAGAACTTTGAAGCCACTTCTGGACCAATTACATCACAATCGCGAACCCCTTTTAAATGGTCTGCAACTTTTCCTAATATATCACATATAGGACATCCAGATGCTTTCGAATTCGAAAGTGTTACTCCCAGATGGGTCTGGATTTAATTATAATATTAATACATTATGAATCTTTAAAAGTTTTTAACAATATGTACAAATTTGATATTCAATCAATTTCTTGCAACTGGATTTTACAATTTTTAAACCAAATTTTTAATAACATTATTAAATCTTTTATTAATTAGCTGGCTCATATGTTAGCCACCTATGGTGAGATTTTATAAAATAAAGTTAAAAGATAAAAAAACTTTTTTTTACCTAAATTACCTTCAAATACTCATCCTAGTCTGTAGGGTTCCTACTGTATCAATTGAGACTGATATTGCACAGCAACGCTCTGGGTGGTAAAAGTCAAAATCAAAGACTTTAATGCACATTTATTATTTTAAATAAAGAAAGAAACAAAATAATTCCATTGTGTGTGTTACAAGTGTATACAGTTATTACAAGAAATATACAACTTATATATGTAAATAAAATACAGCTATAAACAATATAAAAATATAAATTCGTTCCTATTATATTATACAGACATTTTGTGCTATATGTACAATAAGTTATTGGAATGACTTGCATGTTTCATCTCATGAAACTATTTCTGCCATCTTCGAGTGATGCTTATAACTTCGCTGAAAAAGGAAAAAATGATATTTCTTATTACTGAGGGTAATTATATAATTAAGTAAACTATGCATAAATAAAATAGAAATTATAAGTTGACTGAATGGTATATAATTTCAATTTACATTTAAAGAAAACATGATGCAAAACAAAGGCTGAATTTTAATAAGTGTAGCTACATTCTGGGGTCTGTTATTCTTTTATACAAATATTAAAAGAATTAGCATACTGTACAGGTATTACTTATTTCAGATTTAGTGGAAAATTCCTGATTATTTAAAAGTGCTTTATCTCTTTCGTCCCACAGCGTAAGTCCGTCGCATGCGCAGATCTTTTTCGTATTTTGGAACAAACCAGACGAACGAGCAATAATGCCGCACGCTAACCTAATAAATAAACATAATTATAAATATGATAAATCTTTAATAGATAGTGTTATATGTAAACACATAATATGAATTTTACCTATTTCCACTATTTCCGTCTATTTTAGATGTTGGACTACTACCTTTCCCTAAATCATCTGCTTTTTCTGTTACAACTAGTGATCTTCCAATAATATCAGGTACTTTTATCAGCTTATCTACTTTTCTAAAAGTAGCTCTACCTGTATCATTTACTACTATATTTCCAAGATCGCCAACATGCTGTAATTAATGACAACATTCAATGAAATGATGGCTTTCATACATTTTCATAATTAATGTAAAGTTTTATATTTACTCTATTAAGTATATTATCCTCAGGACCACCATGTGCTGCATTATTTGGATTAAAATGTTCTCCAACACTAAAAATAGAATATGGAATAAGAATGGTCTTGTCCATGTTAAAAGGAAGCTTACAATGCATCCAAGTATACATATACCTACTTATCACAACCTTTGGAGATATCACCACATTCATGTACATGTATACCATGTTCACCAGGTGCTAACCCATCAATTGTTCCATCAATTATGCATCCATCAGGAGTTTGTGCAAATCTAATTACTCCCATTATTTTGTTTCCTATGCTATAACCTGAGTTTCCTCCTAACATTGCAACTGCGCTAGAATTATCTATAACATATTAATTAAGTAGTTATATGTTATAAATAACATCAGCAATATTAGCTATGTTTAATATCTTTACCTCCATATCCTTTTAAAACTGCCTTCTTTCCAGACTGTTCAATTTTCTCTTGAATTACAGAATATGGTAAACTTGTTTCAACAACAACATTTCCTTTTTCTAATGATATATCAATATTATTAATTCCATTTACACCGGTTAACGATTTGCGTACGGTCTCAACGCAGTTTTGACAAGTCATGTTAACCGCAAATTCGATCTGAAATTATATTAAATATACGTTATTACAATTATAAGTAACATTTCCTTTATTTACTTTTATAATTTACCTTTGCTGAAGTCATTTTAATGTATTTCTATAGTATTTCTAAATGCCCAAAATAAATTACTTATTTTAAGTCGTAAATTAAGATATAGCTGATCTTACTCTTGCAGGGTTAAAATGTTAACTAAAGTTAACACAGGGATCATACATACGATATCGCACGATATGATAAAATTGTACAAAATTTGCTAATTGGATGACTCCACTAAAATGCGATAATAATGATATTAAAAACATTGCGGTACTGTAAAATTTAAATTGTACATTCTTCTGTAAACATTTTTGAAGCTGCGATAAAATAGTACTATGAATAGATATTATTAGTGTTTAGAAAGTTGCAAATGTGCAGTCGAGTGCAAATCTGGTTTTACTAGGGAAAATGGCCAAAGAGAGAAAAGCTACTGGTCAACTAGTACGCGCGCACGTATTATGCCTAATCCACAGGAATCAATAAGTAATAAAGTTTAAAAAAGGAATGTTTGCTTTCAAAGGTTCACTTCATATCGAAATATGAAGAATATGTTATGATAATGTAATTAATTTGAGAAGTTGGAAGCATTTTGGTGGGCTCGTTATCACATATATTTTAAGTTTCATATTTTCGCGGGCTGACGGGAAATGTACCCCTGGTGCCTCCTAGCAATAAAACGTGAAACAGCTAACACAACAAATTGTTTTTTTGCCTCGTAAAATAAGAAGATTTGTATTCTGTTAACGATCACAAATTATTCTTCGTGCACAATAAAGTTAGAAAAATGACTTTACAGTTGATGTTGGCATGAAGCCAGTTCGAACCAGCAAAATTATCATACATAGAATGATTCAAACTCATTGTACGATTAGTTTGGACTGTTACAGTATTACAGCGCCATCTGTAATCTTCTATAATTCAAAAAATTAAACATAATATATTTAAAATATCAAATTAGTTGTGTCCGTATGTTACTCCATTTTATTCATAGATTATTCTAAATAATTATAAATAATTAATTCCATATAATCTGTTCAATGAAAGAATAAATTCGTCACACGATGAATCTTCGTCGTTCTGCGCATGACATCTCCGGTTGGAGTATATCACGTAACTAAGTGTAACGTGCATGCGCCCTTATCACTTGGACGCTGACAAAGGGCGTGTGTACCCAGTGATTCAAATATTTTAATTCTTGAATTTCAAAATATCTAAATTTACAAGTTTCTATCTTTCTAAATTCTCAAACTTTTAAATTTACATAACTCCAAATTTCCATATTTTTTAGTGTACTGATAAGTGGACCACGTTCCTTCTTGTTGTTTGTTTAATTTGTCCACCCTATATATACATCACCCAGCGGAAAGCGTTTGAGGGCGATTCGTCACCGAATGGCAAAGACCCTACTGAAGTTATCCGAGTGTAACAGAGTATAGATAAATATCAATGAAATAAACAAGACGCTACACTGTCCACGTATAGCCTCAGTATCAGTGTTACGGTTACGGCCACGGCTGTGACAAGTGCTGTGCCCTTGTAACTCCGAATCGTATTAAAAATTTGTTAAGCATATTTCGCGGTAAGAATGTTGACAAAGGGGTGGCGTATGATTCTCATTCATTTTCTTATCGCTTGGGAAATCAATTAACTCGCTTTGAATTTGACTAAAACGTGTACGATCAAGCGAATATCCGGGAAAGGCGAATCGCGCACAGCAAGGACGAAGAATAGCGCCGTACAGTACGCGGCGTGAAAGGAACGGAAATAGAGGTTAGTTTATTGAACACAACTACCCTAGTCAGTTAAGATGGTAGTCGTTACGGTAGTGGTGGTGGCACAAGTGATGTCATTGATATCAATTTAGTTAAAACGTTCAACGGAGAAGGCATACATAAGAAGAAAATCAATTTTCATAAGCAACTGTGTCTGTGAGAGTGAAAATTTATCTTATCAACCGCTCTTCAGTGCCGTTTAGAGATATACAAATGTTACATTGCTTATTAGCGGCGAACAATTGATAATTCATATACATATACCATTTTCTTCCTCTCAATAACTATACTTCTTTCTTTGTTAGTCTTTCCATTTTCTTTCTCTGTTTGTTCCTATGATTCTTTCTCTCCTCCTTGTTTGTTCGTATGCATCGGAGTACCTTCATTTTATTACGAATGAAGCTACCGAAGAACGAGATAGTTCATCGAAGAAAATACGAGTCGATTGTCGCTCGATCGAAAATCACCGGGTAACTTCGTTCTGAATAATTAAAAGTACGACTATAAGCGCATCAAGAAATATGCAGAGTTTGTAAGTTTGTGTTGTGCAATATTCGCGAAGGTGAGTTATTTGAGAATATGCAGCTATTTGTCATTTGAGCTGGTCACAAACCAAACTTCTTAATTGGAATTCTTTAATTTTTTATCAATTTTAATAGCAAAGTATTTGATTATAAATAAAGTACTAAAATAAAGTGGTAGTTTTATTTTGGGGAGTTTATGATTTTGACATATTAATGACTCATTTATTAATAAACATAAAAGACGGTATTACATTGCTATGAATATTGCGGAAATTAAGTAACTGACATATTCGTTGTTCTATCGTTATCGTTTCGTGACTCAAAAATTATTTATCGCAAACAATCTATTTGCCCCGCAAAAATCTTTTATCGATCGAAAATAGGTCATTAAGATAAAGTAGGGGAAGTCGGTAGTTACATTCCTTGCACTTTTAATGACTCAAAGTATAATGAACTCGGGTAGAGGCGTGTTTGTGTCAAAGAAACACTACCTTGATTTTGTAACTGTAATTATTAACATATTGTGCTCTCGGTTGTTGAATAAATTAATAGCTTGGGATACAAAGTGGACCAAAAAGTTGTAAATATCAAAATTAAATTTTTATATTAATCGTGATTTTGAAAATGATCAAAGTTAGGAATTTGTAAAAAAAGTTACAGTATACATCTCATACTTTGACCCCAGTCTGGAGATAGAAATAATCATGTGTTTATGTTCTTAATAGGGTTGTAACAATGTCTAAGAAGACTGCCTGTAACAAAATGTTGGTTCATCAGTTGTCAGCTGTATTACCTGATGATAGACCCATTACATCTATAAGAGTTGTTGAAGATATAGATAAGTGTCCACCAAATTTTACAGTGGTAAGTGGTAAACAAAATGAATATTATATTTTATATCCAGTTTATTTTGGTAATACTTAGTATTAATGAAATAAATAATGTTGCATGTATTAGAGTAACTATTGCTATTTTATAATTAGGTTTCAAGAACATATGATCAGGACACTGATGCCGACTTATGGAGAGAAAGTGGACTTTTCATAAAAAAGAAGGGCAGATATATTTGTTTTTCCAAGACTGAAGGGTTACCTCAGTGTGTGGTTGAAGACATAGTAGTTATTAATGAAAGAGATTCTCCTCCAGAAGGATACAGCATGATTTCTAATACTGTTGATTCAAGTGAGCATACGTAAGACTGATCAGAATATTGTGTATTAGAGAAATATTTTCATTTAGTACATTGCGGCAATGGATTTTAGTGCAGAAGGCATGGAGGAAGAAGCAGTTGTGCTATAAAATTAGGAATAAGGATTTATGTTCGAAAGCAGTTACAGATATTATTATATGTAGTAGAATTATGAATAAGGTCTATACCTCCAACATGGCTCCAAATGGTTTTATTGCTGCTGGGTATGTGTACAAAATTTTATGTTCATCAAATAGGATTTTTATTCATGTTAAACAATTTCTTCTAATTTTGCAGTGTCATAAATGGAGTTTGGGTTTGCTACAAAACTGTAGATATTGTAAATGGGAATACAAATTCACAATCGTATGTTAATATAGAGTAAGAGTTACTTTTATTCAAAAACAAATTAATTGTGTGTTCATATTGAAAATTTATCAAATGTTATAAATAATGTTATTTATAGTTTACTTCAAAGTGCTTCCCCAAATCCATCAAACGGAACACCTCATAGGGTACCTCCTGAAAGGCCACCAAAACCAAAGTTTTCACCAAAACCAACAAATGGAATTTATCCACAAATTTCTGGGAGTAGGGGAAAAGATTTAGAAGAATCTAGCGATAGAGATTATGAAATTCTAAGTCCCGATGCAAAAATTAAACCTACGAGACCTGCTCCACAACCACCGACAACGGTAGTCGCAGGTGCTTCATCAATTTATGGTACACTGCCAGGATCTTCAGATTTAGATGGAGTCCCGTTTGTTCTTAACCCTCGTCTTAATGTTCAATCTGATTCTTCAAATGTAAGTAATTTTAACAATTATGAAGAATGAAGTTATACTGTCTCTAACATATATTTAACAAATATACCATTTATAGACCAAATTTCCTGTAATTAAAGTTTGGACTCAAAAAGACTTGGATCAGGAGGTAAGATATTCAATTAACGTTTATTGTATACTAATATAATGTACTGATGTTTTTATATCTAATTAATCTTCCAGTTCTTTTATGACTTTCGTGCGGAAAGGGAAACTTGAAGAAACCACTGTGCCAAATTGTGTGATTCTTCATGCAATTTTTTCAGCTATATCTATACATTTGTATTGATAATATAGCGCTAGCCAAGTGTAATAGAGTGCCTGAACGAGTGATTCATACTAACCTGCGAAAATGGAATCCTTTTAACATTTACTGGTGAGATGTTCGAATTTAAATAATGTCCATTTTCTGAAGTACTTTTTCTTCTGTGTCCTATTTAGATTTTGATACCAGTGACAGTTAGCATTGTATTTTTATAGAGTTGCGTTGTATTTTTATAGATAGTAGAAGTTATATATATTATATATAATTGTATCATATGTTCTAGTTGTTTATAAATCGTCACAAGATATTTAATATTGTACTGGTGTACTCCTATTTCTTAATCAAACGCAAAAATCTTTCAATAAAGTCATTTTTAATTTTATTTCCAACAATAGAAGAAACATGTATATTTTTATTTTTATCCTCATATTGGTGTTTTTCAGCTGACGTTTAACATGATTACATTACCTTTATAATGCTTTAATGGATTATATTCTGATTTTATTATCTCTTTAATGCAACCCGTAATTACATGATATTTGACAAAATTTCAATTCAAAATTGACTACAAAATGGACATGACAAATTTTAATAAAGAATAGTATTGGTTGAAATTTGGTAACTGATACATTTTAATGAGACTTGTACAGTAGAACTGTTAGTAATTACGGATTAGTATAGAATCACAGAATAATTTAAATCGAAACATGTCGTTATTATTACAAATTTATAAATCTGTAAAAACAGAATAGAAACATTTCTGCGACAAAGACAATAATTTCCGCAGTATTTTTCACAGCAAAATAGTTAAGTTAATATACATACATTGTTACTAGATGCACGAGCATTTGAGATTATGGTCTCAGGTTGTGTTTGGAAAAATTTGGGAAATTCGTAACTTTGTAAGTAGGATTAGAATACTTTCAAACTCAACCCGAAACTCAAATATCAAACACATCAGACTACCCGTACATAGTTAGTTACCGTGAATTACTTTATCACTTCTATCGGAAATGCTATAAATAAGTAAGAAATATTTTATTAAAATATACAACACATCAAAATACTTTTTCATTCGAAGCCGCTATAAATAAATTATCTCTACATTTTTTCTATCTATTGTATTAGAAAAAAAAAACATCAATAATAATTTACAGAAATACATTTTACCTTCAAAAACGTGTTTAAAAAGCTCAAAGTATTGAAAACACGGTTGAACATTCCTACAGCCATTAACATCCTCGATAACGTGCACAAGAGTTAACATTTTTTTAAATTACGTTTCTTTGTCGACAACTTCTTGGTGAAAGAAACTTTTTGGAAAAACTTGAGCCAGTCGTCAAACGAACGGTCCAGTCCAATGTCTCACATGTGTGGTATTATTCGTGGTCGTAGAAACACCATGCTTCTCCAAGACCGCAGTTGCTTTAATTTTGTTCTTATACTTTACATCTTTCGGCTTCAGCATACTTTTATGGTTACTCAGCAATCTCGACGGCGTCAGTATAGATTTATTGCTAAGCCCTGTCGCTTCTAGGAAGTGATCGTAGCCGCTACTCGGGTTGGTCGCGGTAAAAGGAACATTATTATTGTCTTTGGTTGCGGCAGATTTCTCGTTCTGGCCAACTGTAGCTCCAAGATTGCCAAGCCTCTCCGAGCCATCGCCTTCGGGTCGGTCAGGATCATCGGAGAGATCACACTCATCTAAATTAAACTCTTCGAAATTCTGTCTGATGTCAAACTCTTGATCGAACTCCGAATGAGAGTGTTTCTCTTTCACTTTGCCGCGTTCTTTCGCCTGGTCGTCGGAATCGCCTCCGATTTTAAATTCCTCGAAGTGGCGAACTATGTTTGTAACTCTCGGCACCTTTCGCGTTTGCTCGCCGCTAGTTTCATGATTCTGACGCGACTGGAAAGAGGAACGGACGTTGTTAAATCTGTTTTTCCAAAAGTTCCCTTCCTCGTTGTTTCCGGGTGATTTATTAACAGTATCATCAAAGTTCAAGCTCCTTGCTGAGGATACATTGATCCCTGCCGCCTTTAGGGGAGAGGAGATGAAGCCAAAAATCTTGTTACTGTGCTCTGACGAGCTGGACTCCAGCAGCTGCTGCTTCTTCCTTGTTTCATCGATCAGAAACGAGGGACTAGGAATTTTTTTCAGGATCAACGTGTTGTTCTTAAACTGCGGCTTGGGCGGTAACGCTGGCGGTGTTTTGGGAGGAGGTGATATTATCTCTGGAAGCGACTCGATGTCCTCGTAATCGAGGTTCTTCGCTATTGTCAGCCCTTTTGCCGACATTTGCAAACATGTCTTCTCCTCAATTCGCTCCAGTTTCAAAGGCGGATTCACCGAGGTGTTCAACGACGACTTCGTCTTCTGCATCGTCGGTGAACAGGCGAAACCGTGCCTCGTCTCCTCAACCTCGACCTTTGGCTCTATGATCACAATCGGAATAGCTTTCGATTCCTCTGACTCCTCTTCGAGACTCGACTCGTGATTCACTATGTTAGTCGTTACGCTTGATGTCGATACAGTTTGAGCAAGACTCATTCCAAACTCGTCCTCCGTAGCAGTAGCTTCGAAACTACTAGCAGGAACATCGTTGAAATCGTTCCCTGGCGATTCCTTTTCCGCGATGCCTTCCTCGGAATTCTTCCTCTCCATTTCAGAACCCACTGATTCGATGTCCGACAATTTCGCTGGCTGGAATCGAACGATTCTTCCACGGTGCTTGAATCTCCTAGGTACGGAAAGGATGCTTTCCTCTTCCTCCATGTCTCTCAGAAGGATCTGATTAACGCATTCCAAGACAGAGTTATGATTACTGTTTGGTCGATACGTGCTGTGCCTGAAGACATCATCGTTCATTTTATCTTCGTCTGGGTCACTGTACCAGTTCCCGCTGGTCTCTTCTACGGTTTGCTCCTCCATTTCCATTTTTAACAGCCTGCAAACATGAAAACTTATCTGTAAAATTCTATTAAGTTGTTGGTATTGTTCGTGGAAATTTTTGTTTATCTCTAATAGATTTTATCTTTGATAACTGATAACGATGGAGACATTCTTAGAAAATAAATTTTAAATGACATACTGAAAATTTATAATCTTATCTATTGTTTTCACAATTCTTTGTTATATGTATTATTTATAACTTTAAATGTCTATGAATATTTTTAACTGGATATGTGGTTAGGTGATTAGGAATGTTTATATGAGAATATACATAGAGACTTGGAAACTGTGACACTTTGAAAACTATGAATCTATGAAAATTGTGGATCTTGAAATTCTACGAGTTCTGAGATTCTATGAGTTTGGAAGAGGGCATTTTATAAGGCATTAACGCTGTACCGACACTTACACTTCGTTGTTATTATTGTTGTTATTGCCGCTACCGTGATTATTATTATTACTATAATCGTCGTTAGTCTTGGATGCGTCGTTGATGATGCACTCAGTGCGTTCCGAGTTCCTCGAATTCGTCTCGTTGCAAGCGTTAACGTAGATAGGCTCCTTCTCCTCATCCTCCGACGCGAAATTACAGTCCATTCCATCATCTTTGCTCTCTGTCCTCGCGATGCTCGTGGCCTCGATTACCTCCGCGTCTTTGCAAGCTTTCTGTACCTTTGACCTACCGATTCCAGCCTTCTTACGAGTCAACTTCGAACCGTTCTCCGTGATCATCGTCTGTTCATCCGCTTCTTCATCCTCGTCGTAGACGTCGTAGATCATCGTAGTTTCGTTCTCGCTATCGGTAACCATAGTCTGTGTGCATCTGTTGGACTTGTTCAACGTCGAGCCAGGGGACACGTCCGTGCTCTCGCCTTCGCAAAAACCTTCTGTGCTTAGCAACGAAGGACTACCCTCCGTGGTGGTCGTGATAATAGACACATCCGTGTTCTCGCTGCTTGTCAAGCTCGTTTTTGAGATATCGCTGCCGGCGAAGCTGTGGGTCTTCTTCACTCCTCTGTCCAGATCCCCGAGCGCAACAGGTACCACTTCCGAGGCGTTCAGTTTCGTGATTATCTCACACTTCAGCGTCTGAATGTCTTTGCTAATACTGCAATCCTGTCGGGGGTTCGCTTGAAACGATGGCAGGCGTATTTGCTGAAACAAGGATTTGTCGTTTAATATACTTTCGAAGATGATACGGACAAAAAGTTTACAAATGCATTTTCTTTAGATGTAACACATCGAATACGTTAACTCTTCTTATATTATTTGTTTAACTTTGGTGTACTCAACAGAATGACTATCTTATTTTCTAAAGTGGAAATCGATTAATGAAAAAGTAGTATGTCAAATAGTGGGGAGAGCTCATCAAACGAACTGCAGTAAAATTGTATGACTGCCAACTGATGCAGAAAAACAAAGTATTTTCACGAATAGTTTTTGTCCTCACATTTATCGATCGAAACTCACATCGACATTGGAAACTTGAAGATCACCCTCCTCGATGTCGGTCGGTTCGATCTTCACCAAAGTTTTACCCAGCGTTTGTTCGCGTTTGCACTTGATGTAGTTCTTCGTGTAACGTCTGAGCCTGGCGATCTCGAGCTGCTGATTCCTGATCACGTTATCTTTCTCGCAGAGCAGCTGCCTGATCGATTTCTGCTCCTGCTTCAACCGCGCCTCCAGGACTAGCAGAGCACGAAGTATTCGAGAGAGTTGCTGATCTCGAAGGGTTCTCTCGGACTCGTGGCTCGCGGTACGATTGTCCAGCTCTTTCACCAGATCACGGCATCTCTTTGTCGCCGTCTTCAAGGCCTCCTGGGTACGAACGAGCTCTTGCTTCAGCGTTCGTACCTCGGTTTCCATCTGGAATGCAATCGGTTACAAACATTAGGACGGTGTTTCTTTGTAATTAAGCAACTTATATCATAACTGGAATTTTTATAGAACTATTATTAATTTCAAAGTTGCAAAATTGTAAAGTTACAAATTCTTGAAACTCCTACAAATTTTAGAGCCTCAATTTAGAATGTCAAAATTGTAAAATATCATCTTTTAAAATTTTAAACTTACAAAGTACAAAAATTGTAAAATTCCATCTTTTAAAATTTCAAACTTACAAAGTACAAAAATCTTAAATTACAAAATTAAGAAATGAAGTTCCAATTCCTAAACTTTCGAATTCCTAAAGTCCTTAAACTGTAAGAAATCAACCTAACATTCCTACATTCCTAAGTTTCAATGAACCAAAACCTAAAGTCCCAAAATTGCAACAAAGCAGAATGTAAATTCCTCAAACCCTAAGTCTCAGTCCAGCAGACATCACTCTATTAAAGCAAGTCTATTGACAAAGTATTAACAGTGAATAATAAAATTCTCTGTGAGTCTGAGTCATTTGAAATGGAATATAAAGACGACAGAAGCATGCTGCAAGTCGGATATGAACAATGGAAACACGAAAGCCAAAGGCTCTCTCCTGCTTTGTTCCTTCAGAAGAGAAATCTCAAAGGTTGACTCTGGAGCCCTGGAATTCGTCCAGGTGTAGACACCACTAGGACCGGAAGGACCTGACCTGCAGAAGCTGCTAGGCCAGGTATAAAAAGGGGAACCCAGTCAAAATAAAAAGGGGATCCATTGTTCGAGACTCGGCTTAAAAACTGCATATCTTATTCTGTATCTTTCTTGCAATAACATTAAAAATTTGTCAAGCTATCAATTGTGGGTTTGATCTCTTCTTTACAAGCTTTTACTTTATTTTTATATTATATACATTTATGTATATAAAGTTTAGTTCTTTGAATAAAGTGTTTCTTCTTATTTTATATGACTGTTATTTTATATGTTATTTGTTTTGTATAGTTTGGTTTGTCATTAAATATATGATGTTTGTGATATTTATTGCTGTTGATAAATTTTGCAGACTGTATATATAATTGCACTAATACATTCAATAAACACATTAACTACTTGTGTTTTAGATATTATTTTATGTGATAATTTCTAGCAAATTTTTTATAATAAACGTATTGATAAATCAAGAGTATGTTTCTTATAAATAAAGAATGACAACTTAACAATTCATTAATGTCTATTTTTATAATAATCCACTTCATCATCCTTTAGGTCATCCTTTATAGATAAATACCTTTAGGTCATCCTTTATGAATATAAATAAAATGAGAATAACATTGAAATTGTTCAATTATCGCAGTAAAGGTCTAAGATTGAGTGCGAAGTAACACGGTGATCGACTGGTGAGAAAATATTTACGAAAGCACGTCGAATGCTCGTCATTAGTTGAAATCGAGCACAAGGGCAAGGAAGGGCGCAATTAAATCGCGAGATGCTAATCGCCTCGCGAACAAGAACGCGCCTTTTCAATTAAGGTACATCCCAAGGTAACGGAACTGTGACGAAGATATTTACAGCGCGAACACCACTTCCTGACATTTCACGAACTTCGTTCTAATGCTTCCAATACACAGCCCACTGCGAATCGTTTATGGCAATATTAGGTCATCCTACAAATTCCTTTCATTCCTCCATTGGTATTTGCAGTAAAAAAATTCCTGCTATTTTAAAAGAATCTTCTTTTCATGCAACTATCTTTTAATATTACTTCCTTCCATTTTCCTCTTTTGCTAAAAATTAAATTTTAATGAGATAAAATTTTGTGAGACATGTTAGTGAGTAATAATGATAAATTCATTTTTATACAAATTAAAATTGTATAAAGATCATTTGTAATACTTATGTGATGTTATGAACCTAGTATTATAATTGATATTATGTTGGAAAATTCTGCTACATGAATCTGATGTAATTAACTGCAAGTCCTCTTCATTCTGTTTGCAACAAAATATAAATGGTTTCCATGTTACAAAGTTTTTTAAAGATTGCTGTGTTTAAAAAAAATCTGTATACCTACAGGCACATCCATGTGACCACATATTTTATTTGTACACTATTTGTGCATAATTATTATAAAAGTCTAAGAGTAGAAAAACGTAAATTTTGCTAAACGTAAAAATATGATGTTAGAAAGGATATAGCAGCATATTTGTTGCAGCAAAGTGGCATCATCGTTTTGAAAGAGGGTGTTGTCGGTAGCAAAATAACGTGTTGGTGGCAGTAAATTTACAGTGGCAACGGATCGCAGGAAGCCGCAAATTTTCACGGCTGTACACGTTGTAATTATACGAGTGGCTGCTGCGAGAAACGCGTCCGGGGAGTCGACCGTTTCCACTTGGTCGATGGTCTCTTTGCTGGCAGCGAAAGTAATCCCGTGTGTTCGAGATGTTCGATTTTCAACGTCAAGAACCGTGTCCTAGGCTTGTTCGAACGGCCATCGTATTTTCCCTCGCTCGATTCCACGTTAACTCACACCGTAATCAATTCGCCCTTTAATCCATGAAATGCGCCACACTAAATCAACCTTTTTCTACGAACAAGCTTGTTTTTCAGCCTGGTATTCGCGATGCGAGGTAATCTTCTGGCTACGCATTGTCTGGCCGCGTTGTCTGTGCCACGATTGAAACCGTGCTCTTTTCACGTCGTTTTTGTGGAAACGCGTTTGTACACGAGATAAAAGGTTGCCTCTATTAGACGGCAAGAATAGTGATTGGCTGATCATGTGCATGCTGCGTGCACTTCTTTTTTAATTTGGTCATTTAAACATTCAAATGCATCAAATTTATAAAAATTGCAGATTCAGAAATTTTTAAGTACACATAAATTTTTATAAATTAAAAGCAAAAGGTTTAAGTTTAAAAAAATCTTCATATTTTAGCATCGACTACGTTTCTCGAAAATGTAGAAAAAACTGGATATTGCTATTCCTTATTCGTGCAGTCGCATAATTCATTGCCTTGGCACGGTATCAGTTCTCAGAATGTTCAAAATTACGACTTAGCAATTTAAGTGAGCAGACGAGTTCCGGTTCCGATATATGAACGTGACCTCGACCACTTCGAACTTTTTCTCAAGTCGACAAATTTGTATTCCATGACGTCACAGGAATCCCCGATGACTGAGAGAATGCGTCCAGCAATAGTTAGAAAGCGTAGGCCGATGACTTGCTCGTGCCTCGAATGCCAACAATTACAAATGGCCGATCATCGTGCCATGTAATTAATCATAATGCGTCACTACGACTTCTTTAAAAATCTAGGAAAATTAATTCCAACTTCAATCATATCCTAGAATATCTTATAATTAATGAACAGCAAATTAAATATCGATAATGATCAATAATCATTACTACAAAGGTGAAGCACTCATATTTTCAAATATCTTGATCTTCAAATTCCTGTATTTTTAGAACATTATATCCTTGCATTTCTAAATCCTTATCCTTGTATTTTTAGACTCTTCTTTATTCCTAATAACAATAAATAATAATTAACTAAAAATTTATTATTAAAACCAGATGACTTTAAAATTTAAATCAAAATAACATCAATATAACATCATATTAAAATAACATTAATGTTTGAAATAATTAAAAACTGCATACTTAAAAAATTCAAGAGTAAACAGTTTGTCCATAACACCACGTGCCAAGTGGTCTCGTACATCAAAAATTTGACACGCGTGCAAACGTGTTTGAAAATCCGACACCCACTACCGTATCCATTCAGTTCAGGTTATAAAGAGGCACATAGAGGTAATGAAAAAGTGTGCTGGCGACTTTCTCCGTTCTTGACCAACGGTTTTTCGGTCCATCGAGGTGCACGATAGGAGGTCAAACGATTCGAGTGGTCGCTACACAACCAGATACCTACTTCGTGCTTATACTCCTACAGTGGGGTACGATTCCAAGAAATGGAGGAATTATTCAGCACCCTACTTTTTGGATGCCAAACCCTATTAGCGTCGAACTCCGGGTAGATCCGTAATCAGAGATCATTATACCACGGTTTTGTGTAATTATACAGTGTAGTTCATTAATATTAATAATCTTGATAGATTATAAGGTATTGATCAGGACTTTGAGTAGTTGAGTAATTTCATGTACGTCGATGTGCTTATTAACCTCTTGGGAAATTTGAAAATTTGATGACCTTGGAATATCCTTGAAGCTCATTAAAATTTATGAAGAATACATATCTTCTATAGACAGATAGATTCATTGGAACGCCCTCTATAAAAAAGCATTAAAATATAATATCAAACAAGTTAATTCCTGAGATAATTTAAATAGAAAAATAATTCAGTTCTAATCGTTTTGCAGCCATTTAAATTCTTACCAACTGCAAAAATCAGGGCAACCGATTTCAGCGCCATCTTCTTTTTACTTTATACTTTTTCGCCCTAGCCACTGATCGTAACTCAAAAGCGTGCTAAAAGGATCACGTTCGTTTCCAGCTGACGTCAATGCTGCGTTCTCATCTCCAATAACTCAGAAACACACTTTCCCCGATGTTACGGCGTAACCGGTAAATAGGGATCCATAATTATTGCACGAAATATGAAATAACAGTACGTAACCGCATTTCTCTTGACCTCGTGTGCTCCTCTATCGGGATCGCTAAACGGTACGTCACGATTTCGCTAGAGAAAAAATACCGTCGGCACAAACGTGGGACTATGCGGTACGAGTTTTAATTGTCACGAATAAGTGTTCGATTTATCATTGATTTTTCTCGGTCACCAAACAGTAACAGCCAAGATTCCTTATTTCGCAAGCCGATCATGTACACGTAGTAGTCCTCGCGAACACGAGTACAGAATTGTGTCATCGTTAAACAGCCTTCATTGATTGCTTCAGGCTATCTTATTACAATCGATGTAATAATTACCGCGTGTTTTCATGTACCGTTTAGCAATAAGTAGTTCGTGTCGGTGTACTTTGTTGTTTGTACACCGGTAAGCATGTTGGGGTTCCCTAGGGAAAATGGCGACGCGGGGGACCCCCCTCTCTAGCTACTTAGTCAGTAAATTTTGAATTTAAAAAGTTTGAGTTTTCAAATTTTAAATTTAAGAAATTTTGGAACTTGATAAATGCAAGAAGTTCCAAGAATTAACAGAGTTTTGATACGTGGAAATTTGGAAACTTAGAAATGTGATAATTTATAAATTAAAGTTCAAATATTTGTCTGGAAGACAAATGGCGAGAGACTCCTCCCTCTACATTTATCCTTATCCATAAGTAGCCTACATTGCATCGGAGTGTACGTGCTCGCGAAGATAATAAAAGAACCGCAAGATAAATATAAATTTGATACCATATAAGCTACTGTTTTAATCAAGATCGTAATACAATGCAGTATGTAATCCTTGTTTGAAACAAGCAATGTATAACTTGATAAAGATTGCAACAAGATCTTCGGTGAAAACTTCTGAAAGGACAACTGATTCATCATCAGATGACTGTGTATATCGTCGATCGTGCTCAAATAAGCTCACGACACACTTTACGAGTACATCTCTTTCGTCCTGTCGTCGATCTAACAAAAAATTATTATATATTTTTTTGTAATATACCTCCAGTACAGTACTAAAAGAGCGCGTAATTCAATTTTCGTTTTTTTATATGTACAATAAACACAAGTGTGTTTTACGATAAGGATTTTTCTCTGTTTGCAGTTTTCTTAGTTAAATCTAAACGCAATGGAACATGATCTTCGGTATTTAATGAAACACCTACCACGTCCAGTAGTTTTTATGTTAAAAAGTCATTCGTATGTTCTTATTGTACTCTGTAGATCATTACCTTAAATTTGGTGAGCTGGTGTAGCAAATTTATCCGATACTCGCGAGAAAATCCATATAGACGATCGGCATGATATACGTCCGATTTTCCACGCACAATCACACATGAATCAATCAAATTTCACCTGATTTCGACACAACATTCTGTCACTGGTCCTCGAGGCATCTGTCGTGCGTCGCCTCCTCGAGGATGCCGGTTACGAGCGCTGCCGAGGATACCCGAGACCCACCGAAGGTCACCGATACTTTCCGGAGACTAGCGCGAATGACCGAACGTTTTCGCGTACCTGACATATTGTACTTCGAATTTCTAAACTACTTTAACTATTTTTTCAAGACACTACATGATTTCCTGTTCATCTTCATGTTTTAGATGATTATTGATTGTGTCGTACGTTCGTAATAACACGCTACGATGAGCTATTCATGTGTCAAAGATCGAATGTAGGCGAGACGAAGTTTGGTTACGAACTGGTCAGTCGGCGAGTGGACAGTTAGGCCCAAGAGGGAGTAAAGAATGGTAGGGAGAGGGTTGAAGCATACTCGGATTTCGAAAACACTTTTCTTGCCTTATAAAATTGAAATGCAACGATGCATAGAACTGCGTAGATATTGGTGAGTTCAACGACCGAATTTCTTAATCTGAAAATATACAAACACTTCGATTTTGAAGTTTAAAGTTTCTATTTCTAAATTCAGAGATTTTCAAACTTTCGAATCCCTAAAATGCCAGAAGATTAATTTCATAATCATCAAATTATTGGTCCAAATTTCCAGATTTTGAATTCATAAAATTATAGTATAACAAAAGTATAGAACTCTAGTGTATGATTCAGATTTTTTATTTCGTAGTAATTGAGTAATTACTGTATTACAGAACTACAACTTGCAGTTATACAATTATCTCAAAGCCATAGAGAGTAAACTATTGGAACTAACCCAGGTAAAAAAAAATATAGTAACTGATTTTTTGCTATTTCCTCGAGTTTAATGATAATTCAAAGAAAATTCTTTACGCTCGTTGCGTGTTTGTTGAATAATTGATGAGAAGTGGAAGGACCGTAGTTTCTAAGTGCAGCCCTGAGCCCGAGTCAGACGGGGAGAAGGAAGAAAGTAAGAAAAGCAGGTAGAAGGAGACAGACTTGTTCCGCGTGCACGCGTGCACGAATGTTTGCGTACTTTTTCTATGTGTGGCTTGTTTGCGATCAGATGAAAACAGGTAGGGTCCCCAATAGACCGTACATAATGTAAACGCAGCCACGACATATCTTTTTTTCAGGTAAATTTCCAAACAAATCCACATCGAGTTCCACCCACGCGTTAGTGTGCGAAGGTAGAAGAAACAGCTGACTCGGGAGTAGCCTTCTTCCGGATTGCGGCGTACTTAACATTCTTAGACCGTTGCCACCGATTTTCCACCTTCTGTACGCGTTAGATCGCCACGTGTATGATCATACATCGACGTGTGTACACTGCATAATGTTTATTCCGATAAAACACAAAAACAGATTAATATCTGTAACTTGAGATAGACTTATCACATTATGTTAATTCCCCCGTCACTTTCTCGCTGCGAGACAATGTAATCTCAAGATACTGGATAACAAAATTGTTCATTACTACCTGCTTATCTTTCGTTCTACTCTTTTTCAAGAAAAGATTACAGATTAATTATCCGTAAAGTAGCACGTATGTATATACTCCCATTCGCGAAGGTATCAATCACCGTAATCGCTACAAAGAAATGTCTCTCGTATAATCTTGCGACCTGTAATAGCTGAGATGAGGTGTTTCATTTCTAACGGATCCGTGTAACACCTTTGTAAAGCATTAAAAATAGAAAATCAAAACAATCAATCGTCACGTAGAGTACCGTTTTCGAAACATCAGATATCAGCTAGGAATATTATCGACAGTGATGTATTTGACTCTCGAGGAGCCCGAGGCGTTACAAATTTTTGGAACTATTTGTTATAAAGAGAAATCAAAACTGTTCCTTAGATTCTTATCCGTAAATTTCTATACACTTTTGTATCTCTTGTTTTCATCCCTGTACCAATTATCTATTTAATACATCTGGTTAATAAATCGTCTGTACCATCATCGCAGTAAATACAGGAGAGATAAAAAATGTGTATCGATATTTATCACGTAGCTAATATAAATAAATGTTTATAGTCTGTGCAATATAGGGCCGGAGGCCATTATCGCGCGCGCATAAATCTGGCAGCTTATCGAGCAGTTCTTGATCTTGTCTGAAAGGAGATCGTTGCGAACGTCGATTGTCCTAGAAAACGAGATTCTACCGGTCGGCGCCAGGTCCCGCGATTGTGCAATTGCCCCTTAACGACTTTGTCGGGTCTTCTTGCAGGCATCCGAGTGCCCGCTTTTTGTGGAAACCACCTTTGAGATACCACCTTTAATTCGCGTACGTCTTAATTACCGTTCGGGAAAAGCGGCGACAACCAACGGCTTACGCTGAAACTTCCACGCACGGGATCCGACGTTTTTTCAGCCTATGATTTAACAGACTGTAATTATAGGACACAACTAATAACACGGATCTGGGTATGAATGGAACTCGTTTATGGTCGCCGATTCAGAGATTTATGCGTGAAACGCTCGCGGGATCCTTTGCCGGACCACTCTGCTATATTATTAATTTTTTGCTGTAATAATATACGCGCTATATGTGGTTTAGATTTGTTCTATATCCGAATGTAGCGCGGAGTTTAATGGGACCTTACTGAATCCTCGTGAAATTAATGAAAAATAATAATAGTGCTAAGAGCAATTATACAGTAAAAGTCCCCTTGAAATTAAATGGTTTCACTGTAATTAAAGTACCTTTAATGGGAATATTTTGTGTGGATTGAGAAATACAACTTGGGGGGATCCTATGTGTATAATTAGTTCGGCATGAAGCTCCACTAAGGCATTGGTAATGAAAATGAATTGGTCTTGTAATTACGAACTATGAAGTAAATTACGAAGTTATAAACTTTATGTCAAATTATGATATAAAATGGAGAAGAACGGGATATCAAGAAATTTTATTACAAATTGTGATTCTAAGTATGTACAAATAAGTATACTCTGATCCTTCGTACCCATCACTACCACAAGTATGTAACATAACTTAATAAAAAAATCGAAAGACATGTTCCAGACATGTTCTGAGACAAAGTCTGAACGAAGACATGTTTTAGACATGTTCTAAGACAAAGTCTGAGCAAAGACATGTTTTAGACATGTTTTGAGACAAAGTTTGAACAAAAGCATGTCCTAGACATGTTCTAAGACAAAGTCTAAACAAACATATGACCTAGACATGTTCTGAGACGAAGTTTGAACAAAGACATGTCCTGGACATGTTTTGAGACAAAGTTTGAGCAAAGACATGTCCTAGAGATGTTCTAAGACAACGTCTGAACAAAGACATGTCCTAGACATGTTCTGAGACAGGGTCTAAACAAAGACATGTCCTAATTTTCTGTGATTGAGAAAAATAAATTAGCTGTCGGTAAATTATGAAATTACAAATTGTAAGTCATATTTGAAGAAAGACATGTCCTAATTTTCTATGATTGAGAAAAATAACCTAGTTGTCAGTAAATTATGAAATTACAAATTGTAAGTCAAATTTGAAGAAAGATATCCTAATTTTCTGTGATTCAAAAAGATAAACTAACTGTCAGTCCGTATAATAAGTCAGTTAATATATGTATAAGTAGTTTGCAAAGGAAATATGTTACTGAAAACTCGTATTCAGCAAAAAGTGTCGTATGTAAGAGATCTAGGCAAAGAAACACGAGAGGCAACATTTTCCCAGCGTAACACGAGAGTTTTACTCCAGTTTGAGGGAACAAAGGCATCGAGGGGCAACATAAAGCATCCAACGACTGTACCGTCCTTGATCGTGACTCTATTGCGAGAGGCACAGAAGAGAATAAAAAAAAAAGTACGACAAGAACGAAGGAAAGAAGGAGAAGGCAACGGGAATATTCTTGTTGGAAGCAGCAACGGCAGCAGCAGCAGCAGCAGCGAACTCAATTCTGTGCACGATAACGTCTCATCGATTTATTAACTCGGTTACCTTAGGAACCTGGTTCACCAGCCCTCAGTTAGTCCGAGGGATACGGATAACCGTTATCACGATGCACGAATACAATCGATTTCTTACCGCTTGGCTATAGTCCAGCCACAGTTTCGAGTCTATCTTCTTCCTGCACGACATTCTTCCGATGATTGTTGTCCCACCCACTCGCCTTTATTTTTCGCCTCTTCAAGATCACCCGATGGATATATTGCTAGCCCGTAACGGAGGGCCGCCTATTTACGAGCCTCCGACTTCTCGATCGATTTAATCCTTCGCTAACGATTCTTTCTACAAAAGCGAGCCGACCAGCGCAAATCGAGCTGAAATTTTTGCCGAGGAAGATATTTTCGTGTTGATTCATCGGAGATTTGCATTCCTCCTCGTTGAGCTAACGTTCCGGCCAGACTTCTTACGTTCCAGTTGTCTGTGCTACTTCTTCGTCGATGAACGTATAAGTGTGTGAATCTTTTTACACTCAAATTCGATTCTGAGAAGTCAAATGTCTGTTTTGATGAAATTTATTTGCACTTAGGTAACTTCGTTATCGCGGATGTTATCGAGACGTCGTATGATCACAATTGTTCTAAATTTACTTTGCTATGTACTGACGTATGTTAATTGGGTATTACCATGCAAAATGTTTTTAAAATTTTCCTGTTAGCTACTTGATAATATTAAATTTTGTAATGTTAGGCAATGAAGTGAGGACTAGGAAAAACTACACATTTGAACTAGTACTTCATATTGCCATGGTAAATAGGACATGGTGTACAAATCTTAAACCTTGGAAGGTTCACTAATTAAAAATTTAGAAATTCCAAGTTTGATTCATAGATATATAAAAATTACTAATACATAAACCCCTCAATTCCTAACTTCTACAAATCTTAACACTAGAATTACATTAAATGCTTGTTTATCGAAGAACGAAAAATAAAATGAAAAGGGAAATAAATAAATATTAAAGCATCAAGTAATATATAGATCTAGCTTCTACCTCAACATGACAGATATTTTCATAAAATCACAACAATAAAATTTTGCAATATAAAATGAGGAATCTGAAACCAGTCATTTTGACTGGTTGGTAGTTCTAGTGTTAAACTCCAAAGTCCCAAATCTTGAATTACTATATCACCCATGTATTAAACTCTGGAAATCTACAAATTTCCAATTCCTGAATTGTATAATTTCTAAATGCTAAAAATTCCTTAATCTCCAATTTCTAATTGCTCCAACTTTCCAAATTCTTAATTTCTGAACACTCCAAATTCTCAAATCCTCAATTTCTGAACGTTACAAATTCTCAAATTTCCAATTTCTAATTACTCCAAATTCTTAAATTTCCAATTTCTAAATGCTTCAAATTCTCAAATTTCCAATTTCTAAACGCTCTAAATTCCCAAATCTCCAATTTCTGAAGGCTGCAAGTTCCAAAATCCCCAATTTATAAACGCTCCAAATTTCCAAATCCTCAAATCTCTAAACGCTACAAATTCCCAAATCCCCAAATTCATAACGCTCCAAATTCCCAAATCTCCAATTTCTAAACGTTTCAAATTCTCAAATTCCCAATTTCTAAACGCTCTAAATTCCCAAATCCTCAATTTCTAAACGCTCTAAGTTCCTCAAATCTCCAAATTCTAAACGCTCCAAATTCCCAAAGTCCCAAATCTCTAATCGCTCTAAATTCCTAATTTTCCAATTCCTAAACGCTCCAAATTCCCAAATCTCCAAATTCTAAACGCATCAAATTCCCAAACCCCAAATCTCTAAAACTTGAATTCTCAACTCCCAAAATCCCCAAACACCAAACTCGAAAACACAGAATTTCGCAAACTTCCAACATCGCGAATCAACATTTCCAAATTTGCAAATCTGTTTACGAAACGATCAAATTTCATCTTTATTCAGTTGTCATCACAATATCTCATTCCACTTATCGACCAATTCACCGGCGGCAGAAACGAAGAGATGCACACTAGAACACCATTGAAAACCATCAAAGCACTCGAAACTCGTAACAACCGCGAAGCCGTGTTCAATTACTTTTTCTATCGCGCCACTTAACAGCGATATCGATTTATCTTGCAACTCGATTCGTTGCAAAAATAACTCGTCCGCTTGCACGTCCGACACGTGTACCCGCACAGCTGATGGTTACCTTATTCACGTACATACACGGTGTCACGCACTTGTATCCCCGTTGGTTGTACACATAAAAAATACCACGAAATGAAATTTCCTCGATACTCGTCTGCCGCGAGGCTTTCCGAACGACAACGAAAACACGTCGTCGCAAAAGCGAGTTTAAGAGTAACGGTAAAACGATTCCCTGCACAAGAACGTCGTCGTGACTCAACGAATCTGTAATTGACGCGATATGGTGTTAATTGGATGGAATTAATTAGCTTCGACAGCATTAACCGCGCGTTCGGGGAACTTCTTCCATACGGTTATGCAAATTAGGCTGCTTTGAACGCGTTGCATCGAGGGATACATCTTTTTATTTTATACAATCTCGACGATTAACTAAATATATGTCTTAGGGGATAATGTATAATGGAGAGCAACGCAGGCTTTTGATATTCATTATTTTTATATATTTGGAGGCGGGAGTTTTGAATTCATAGATTGACATATATAAATAGTTTTGAGTTTTTCAAAATTTGATATCTTCATATTTGTATAGAAGTACTGTAAATCATTATATTTTCAGATTCGTATAATATTTCATAGATTTTTAACACTAAACTTATCGGCATATAGGGTATACTTATTTTGAAATTAAAAATGAAGTTAAAAAATAAATAAAGAAACGACAAAACATGAGATAGAACATATATTTATTCTTAATCTTGATGAAACTCATTGTGGATTTCAAGGAATGTATTTTAACAAAATGTGTACCTTGTAATTATTATAGAAACTTGTGGAGCGGTCATTTGACCGGTTTAGTAGTTTAGTGTTAAATCCATAAATTCTCAGACTACTAAACCTCTAAATTTCCAAATTTCTAAATACCTATTTATATAAATTTCTAAATTTTCAAGTTATAGTGCACTTTTGCTTTCCGAAGTCTCTATGTCCATAAATTCCCGAATCCCTAAATTTGTAAATTTCTAAATTTCCGATTCCATAAATTTCCAAATTCATAAATCCCCGAATCCCTAAATTGCCGAATCCATAAATCGCCGATTCCATAAATTTCCAATTCCATAAATCCCCAATTCCATAAATCCCCGATTCCATAAATCCCTGATTCCATAAATCCCCGATTCCATAAATCCCCGATTCCATAAATCCCCAAATCCATAACTCTTCGAATTCATAAATCTCCGAATCCCTAAATTCCCGATTCCATAAATCCCCGAATCCCTAAATTCCCGAATCCATAAATCCCCGATTCCATAAATTCCCAAATTCACAAATTCCTGATTCCATAAATCCCCGAATTCCTAAATTTGCAAATTCTTAAATCCTCGAATCCATAAACCCTTGAATCCCAAAATCTATAAATTCCTAAATTCCCTAAATCCCGTAAAGTTCTTAAATTCCCTAAAGACCCCTAAATTCCCTAAATTCCCCAAATTCCCTAAAATCCCCTAAATTCCCCTAAATTCCGTAAGATCCCCAAATCCCCTAAATTCCCTAAATTCCCAAAAATCCAACCAACTTTGAAAATGTCAAAACTCGAAAGTTTCATCATCTTAAAACTTTACCAACCAATAAGAAACGAGCACTGGAGTCCTTTTCCTTTAAGTCGTGATTTTCCGTAGGAAAGGGAACGGTGTCCGGCACTGAACAACGAGAAGAAGCTTTAGAGTGGCGGTAAATCCGCAAATAACACGGTTTAAGCATTTCACCGATCCGTAAACGATCGAATTATCATCGAGAACGTTTACCGCGCACCGCGACGTGAACAAAGTCCGCATTCTGCGAGAAGAAACGTTGGACTAACTGTTCTCGTGGAGCTTGTTCGTTATCTGGGTGTTACCTGCAGGGCACAATGATAACGGCCACGATAATAACGCTGATTGTTGTAAAGATACACGCGGATTATGTTTGATCGGAATCGGTAAATACATGTAAATACATGTGAATTTTGGGTAATTTGCGGATTGTGGTTGAGGAGATGGGTTGCAGAAGATCAGATGGACAGATTTGAATATAGATTTGAATGTTGTCGACAAATATGGTTCTGTATGGTGCAAGTTGTGATGCAATGTTGTAGGTGGAAGATTTCGAATATAGAAATTGGACAAATTGAAACTTTGGATATGTAGAGTCAAGTTTTCGTGTGCACCTATTTTTGAATCATGTAGTATAAAAGTTTGAAAGTACAGAAATTTCAAATTTCAAAACTAAAAGATATAAAAATTTTTAAACTAAAAAAAATAGGAACTTGAGTAAATTGTAAGTAATTGTAAAATGTAAATTTGACAAGCGATCATAGAGTTTAAAAAAGTGAATAATATCTAAATATAGAAATGCATCAAATTAACCGCGGTATCAATTTTTAACAACAAAGAACGTGTTGCACAGTAATATCGCACCCGACGATAAGAAATACAGAAAAAGACTTACTTATCGTTTCCAGAAGAGAAACGTTCGGTGTTAATTCGTGTAAACCGACTAATCAGATGGTTTCCTGTATTGAGCAAAAGTGTAACGTCAGGAATTACGTCAATATATGGCGAATTAGGGTGTCGCGCAGACTGGTTGTTATCATTTAACGTTCTTATCAGTGAGATAGGTACGTGTAACTGAGCTTCACCAAAATGTTACAAGATCAATACCCGAACAAGATTACAATGAACCCTCCACGTGTTAGATAGTATAGACAGGTTGTTATATTACTGTATTTTGAGATTTCTATGTCATATTTATAGATATTTTTTTCACGTACTTTTAGATAATTTTTTTATGTACTTTTAGACGTTTTTGGATTTTTATTTTAGGTACTTTTAGATATTTTTAGATTTTTATTTTACGTACTTTTGGACAATTTCAGATTTTTTATTTTACGTACTTTTAGATATTTTTAGATTTTTATTTTTATAGAGATTTATATCTTTAGATTGACACGTTTTTAGATTTCTATGTTCATAGATATTTGTCTCTTCAGATTACTAGGTTTTTAGATTTCTATATTTACAGATATTTGTCTCTCCAAATTACTATGTTTTTAGAGTTCTATGTTCATAGATATTTGTCTCTCCAAATTACTATGTTTTTAGAGTTCTATGTTCATAGACATCTGTCTCTCCAAATTACTATATTCTTATATTTCCATATTCATAGACTTCTACATATGCATATCCCTACATCTTCGTGTATTAGACACTTACAGACACTTGTAGACACTTATATCCCTAGATCTGTACATTCTTCGACATAGATCTGAGTACATCATACATAGATTCTTAAACAAAGATTCTTATATCTCAAGCTCCCTAAATCACTATATCTCCATCTTTATTTCTAAATGACCTGTCAAATTAATTGTAAATGAACAAAACTTGCAAACACTTATTCTAACCTACCAATAACATCACATTATCTGATCTCTAAAATGATAGTCTTCTAAATTTTTATTTCCAAATTTTATTCTTAAAATTGCTAGTCTTTTTCTCAAACCAAAATGCAATAAAAAATTGTTAAAAATCCTTTCACATAATTTTAATGTCTCATACATCATATAATAACGTAATGTATCAGAATTATAATGTATCATACATCATATAATAACGTAATGTATCAGAATCATACTGCATCATACGAAATATTTTAAAAATAATTCTTTAAACTATTTCAAGACGTAGTTAGGAAAATAGGTGTTTAAAAGCACTTCCTCTATTTGTCACAATAAACGGCCTTTTATCTGGTAACTTTTAGTTAGTCTTTAATGGCTGTGACGCCGTTCGCATTGTAAATGCTTGCCGTGATGCGGGCACATATGCTCGTGTTACATTTGCACACGAGCACGACGAGTGAAAGACAAGTTGAGCAAAGACAGGTGTACAACAAAGGGATGCCTTCTGTGCGGGTCTTTACGTACTCTACGACCTTTTAAACGATACGGCTTGACAAGCAGAATACGTCAACTTTTCGCAATCGGACACGGTGAAGCAGCTCGTGACGCCAGCAACCATTTCGTATCCGGTTTCCTGTTTTCATTTTCTTCTTTTTACGTAATTCAGAAACATATGTACTATTTCTTTAGAGTCTATTAAAGTATTGTTCGAAAATTAGAACAATTATCTTACTGATACAAGTATGTCGTTTCAATGTTGATGAGTGATGTTTATAAAGATGTGCTTTTCTGTTTCTCTTCTTTGTAATTTAAAAAATTGGAGCAGTGTAGAAAATTTATTTAAAGAGATAGTGTGGCAGTAGGATTTGTTAAAAAATAAGTGGATGTATAAGTGGAGGATTTGATTAAAAAATTATTAAGTGTGTAAGGGAAAGTTTTGTTTAAAAATTAAGTGTGCAAGTGTAGGTTTCTTTAAAGAATTATTAAATGCAAGTGCAAGTGTAAGTTTCTGTACAGAATTATTAAATGCAAGTGCAAGTGTAAGTTTCTTTAAAGAATTATTATTAAATGTGCAAGAGCAAGTTTCTTAAAAGAATTATTATTAAATGTGCAAATGTAAATTTCTCCAAAGAATAAAATATGCAAGTATGAGTCTCTTTAAATAATTATTAAGTGCACAAGTATAAGTTTGTATAAGAAGTTATTAAATCTTATTAAATATGTACGATTCCTTTAAAAAAATATTATTAAACATACATGTATGTTTTATTTAAAAAAATCATCGAATGTCACATGTCGAGCAAACCATGCTTGTATCAAAAAATGCTGAACCAGCAAAATTACTGCTCTGACTGTAAAAACTAATAGCAGAGAATGGGTGTGACCTCTTTTTAAAGAATATATGAGTGTGTTTTTAAGAAATGTTACTGAAAAACTTGCGAGGATTGCTATTACGAAAACAAGGATTATGGCTTGCAAATTATTGGTTGTTCCACTTATTTTGGCAAGGTCCTCGGTCCTTATTGATCCTTGGGAGACCTTTCAGCGGAGAAATATGTAACCGCTGGCGTCATATCTGCATTTTATTATTTTTCAGTTTCAATGTTCCTTAAAATTGAAATTCTTCAAAATTCTAAAATATCAAAAATTCTAAATTCTCAAAAAGTCCAAATTCTCCAGAATTCCAAATTCTCCAAAATTCCAAATTCTCCAAAATTCCAAATTCTCCAAAATTCCAAATTCTCCAAAATTCCAAATTCTCCAAAATTCCAAATTCTCAAAAATTCCAAACTCTCAAAAATTCCAAACTCTCAAAAATTCCAAATTCTCAAAAATTCCAAATTCTCAAAAATCCCAAATTCTCCAAAATTCCTAATTCTCAAAAATTCCAAATTCTCCTAAATTTTAAAGCTTCTAAA
Source organism: Megachile leachella (assembly GCA_963576845.1). Lineage (NCBI taxonomy): Eukaryota > Metazoa > Arthropoda > Insecta > Hymenoptera > Megachilidae > Megachile > Megachile leachella. The sequence goes on from OY756251.1 coordinate 15,936,421, forward strand.
ATTCCAAATTCCCCAAAATTTAAAAACCCCTAAAATTCCAAATTTTCCAAATTTCAAACCCCTAAAATTCCAAATTCTCCAAATTTCAAACCCTTAAAATTCCAAATTCTCCAAATTTCAAACCCCTAAAATTCCAAATTCTCCAAATTTCAAACCCCTAAAATTCCAAATTCCACAAAATATCAACACCCCAAAATTCCAAACTCCCAAAATTTAAAAATCCCAAATGTCCCCAAATTCCAAAATCTCCCAAAATTTCCTAAAATCCCCAATTTCCCAAAATATTAAAATTGCAATATATCGGAGGTTCAATCGTCGCGTTTCGAAGCAACGCCACGCGACGCGACGACTTAACACATACCCACCAGAGCAAGAAAGAAATAAAATGGAAGGGAATCGATACAGTGACCAGATAACAATTTGCGTCATAGTCGAGGGTCGTATTGTTCGATCGGTTTACACGATATTTGAAATTTACGGCGCGACGACACGGGTTTTACGGCAGGATCGTCGAATGTGTTGTTATCGAGTTGGAACCGCGACAGGATACACGTTGCCTCTTATTGCGACAGATATCCTTTTTAATCCTGTCGCTGCAGTGAATCGAGAAAGTATTTTGTGTCTGAGAATAACATTGTCAACTTCCTAAATCCTTCTTGCAACATAATATCATTCACTTATCGCGAGACGAGGAATCTTAAAAGCAAACCTTCTTAAAGAGTCTTCTTAGACTTTTTTTAAAAATAATATAAATAATTTAATTGTTGTATGAAAAATTTTTTATAGAGATACGTAAAGAAGATTCATGAAAATTATAGGACTGTCAACTTTTTAAATTTAACTTGCAAAATAATATCATTCACTTATCGCGAGAGGAGTAATCTTAAGAGCAAACCTTCTTAAAGAGTCTTCTTAGACTTTTTTTAAAAATAATAAAAATGATTTAATTGTTGTATGAAAACTTTTTTATAGGTACGTAAAAAAGATACATGAAAATTATAACATTGACAACTTCCTAAATCCACCTTGCAAATTAATATCATTCACTTATCACAAGACGAGTGATCTTAAAAGCAAACCTTCTTAAAAAGTCTTCTTAAATTTTCTTGAAAAAAAAAAAAATAAAAATAATTTAATTATTATATGAAAACTTTTGTATAGATACATAAAAAAGATACATGCAAACATTTTTGTAGACCACAAAATGAATAATTTCCTTTATACGGATAATTCGAACATCTTCGAACATCTCCGATGTTCATTTTCCTTGAATGAAGATGTCTTACGAAACGCGTTGGAGTTCAAGAATATCTAAAATTGTTGGAATCTCGATAACATTTGCTATTAGCAGCTACCGCTATCTTATCATTGTTTTTCACCTCGCTTTTCCATCGGATTCATCCGATAATGACACGCGTTTATTATCCTCGTCGGAATTCGCTTCGTTCCGACCGAATTATCCGTGTATATACGCACGTTCGTGGAATCACGACGACGGGTCGAACGAAAAGTTTCTCCTCGTTTTCCATTTAATCGACCAGAAACACTTTTTCACCGTGATTAAAACTCTGCAGTCTCTGAAAGCTGTTAGGGAAAGAGAAACAGCGGGCAAAATTAATGATTTAATGGCCGGAGATGAAGCGTGGATGTAGATCAGGGCGTGGAAATGTCGTAATGCTTTCTTGTTACAACATTGTTTGTGGTCTTTGAGACAAATTTTATTTTTATGATGCTATATATCTGGTGAACTGTGAAGTAATTGTGGAATGTTGGCAGTTTCTTTTTTATGGATTCATCTTGGAGTATATATAAATATAGCGAATAATTTGTGTTGTATATGTTACATATGCATATACTGTTACATATATTATATTATAAGTGTTACATGTATATTTGTAAAATCTTTTGGTTTCTATATTTGGAGATCTGTGGAGGTTTAAATTTGTACATTTAGAAGTCTCTGTACATCTACGTTCTTATAGTCATAGATGTCTATAAACCTAGCTCTCTATATTTCTACATATCTATTTCTTCAGATATTTTTACATCTCTACACCTCTGTATGACTGATTTTCTAAATCTTTACATTCCCAAACTCCTCTTTGTTCATATCTCTAAACTACCCTCTTGTATCTATACGACGCTGGATCTTTATATCCTCAAATCCTTATGACACATATGTGTCCACATACTTAGAGTTGTTGTATAGAGTTGTTCTCAATATCTGTATTCTTACATTCTTACATCTCTAAATTTTTATGAATATATATTTACATCTTCAAATTTGTATATTCTTACATCTGCAGATTTCTATGAATATATATTTACATCTTCAAATTTGTAGATTCTTACATCTGCATATTTCTATGAATATGTATTTACATCTTCAAATTTGTATATTTTTACATCTGCAGATTTCTATGAATATATATTTACATCTTCAAATTTATATGTTCTTACATCTGCATGTTTCTATGAATATATATTTACATCTTCAAATTTGTATATTCTTACATCTGCAGATTTCTATGAATATATATTTACATCTTCAAATTTGTATATTCTTACATCTGCATGTTTCTATGAATATATATTTACATCTTCAAATTTGTATATTCTTACATCTGCATATTTCTATAAATATATATTTACATCCTCAAGTTTGTACATTCTCACATCTGAACATCTCTAGGTCTACCTTCCTACATCCTTACATCAGCCTGTCCCTATCAAATCATAATATAATAATATGTATCTAGTATTCGATAAACAGTTACATTGCAATCTCGAGCTTCTTAACTCAACATTTTACCAGTTGGAATTATTCGCTCTGTAAACCACGTGTAGAGAAAATACAACTTTTTACGTAAAACGAGTGCACGATACATCAAACAGGTGTACATACTCGTCAACTGGTCGCGAATTCTTTTTTTAGTATGAAAGTAACTATGGAATGCACCGCTATCGCTTACCGTTGCTCTATTTTTACTCGTTGCATACAACACTCCGGTAGTTAACAGTTTCTTTAATCTTCTCTTTTTTTTTCGTGTGTATTTAAACGAGTGTCTGACGCTTATAACACCGTGGATCCGTTATCACGGTTTCGCTTGCTGCAATATGGAAATCATTACTTTCAATTACATACTTCAATCCCGTATCTCCTGCCATCAAAGTTCATAAATTATTAGACTGGTACACGCGAACCGTCCTGTTTTTTTAAATGTACCTGATAGACGCACGCTATAATTCGTAATTTATAGGCGTGTATACAATTGAAATTAATTTTGCTTATGCTATACATATAATGCAAGATAATGAGAGGATGGTGTAGGAACTTTGGACCTGTTTGGGTTGATATGGCGGGATTTAGATTGGTTTTGTTTGATATGGGTGGATGTGAATGGATTTGGAACGAATTGATTTAACTTTGAATGAGCTGGGTAGGTTTGGATGGATGGAAATTAATTTGGGGTGATGTGAGTCGATGTGGATCGATTTGAGACGATTTTGGCCGAGTATGAACGATCTCGGTCGGTTTGAACCGATGTAAGTCAATTTGGGATGATGTGAGTCGATGTGGACCGATTTGAGACGATTTTGACCGAGTATGAACGATCTCGATCGGTTTGAACCGATGTAAGTCAATTTGGACCTGATGTGAACCGATGTGGACCGACATAAACCGATGTAAGTCGACTTAAACCGACTGATACCGATTTGAGCCGACGTAAGTCAATTTGAACCTAGTGTGGACCGATGTGGACCGATTTAAGACGATTCCAGCCGAGTACAAACGACCTCAGACGGTTTAAGCCGACCTAAATCAATTTGGACCAATGGTGAACCGACGTAAACCGATTACTGCCGATTTGAGCCGACGTGACTCCATTTGAACCCAATCTGAACAAAAATCGATCTACATCGACTTGAACTGATTTCTGCCAATCTAAACTCCTTCCTATCAAACTTTACCCCACCTCATTTCACTCGATTAAATTTGACCCTATTCGATTGAAGTTAAAAGCGAAATTTCTAACACGCCCCTTTAATGTCCGTCGAAAGTTTCTGATAAAATCACAAGACCCGAACACCTATTATCAAGTTTGTCAACTTTTTCTTTCCACCATGAGTTTTGTAACTGTGCCTCTAATACCACCAACTTTTCCCACTTACGCTCGGCCCCCGTATAATTAATAATTATCTACGTTTGTTACGCTTTCTTGGTCTCAGTTTCCTCGTTACGAGCGTCGCGTATACTCGTATTCGCGCCGAAGAATTCCTCCGCTAACGAGAAAACGATCCGATCGAGGACGTAAGGTTTCACATCCTTGTTCGCAGCGATGGGTCACGATACTTCGATTAATAACTTTTCAATTTATAATCCCATATTTCGTAATTAATATCGGGTTACTTTTCCTGTTTATAAGCGCATAGTTTTCAATTAATATCGTGTTACAAAATTATATAATATGAAAAAGACCTCGCTGAAACTGCGACTTTAATGAGTAGCTGTTTTAAGTTTTTAATCAATGAAACAGAAGAAGAGACTGTTGTAATAGATCTCTTAAAAATCATGTACTCTTTCCAGTGAAACAGATGCACGTTTGTTAAATGATCAAAAATGATGACTGTGTTGAAAAGACAGAGAGTAACATAACCTTAAATTGCGTTCATATCAGTTCAAATTTTAGCTAAATAAATTTGAATAAATTGAATGTTTATAATGTTGTTTGTATATTAAGATTAACTGTATATTATATGATATTATATGTACATTAAGATTAACTGCATGTTACACATATGAAGATGAAGTAAAATGATCAAAAGCTTCCCTAATTCAAAACTACAGAAGTCATTAAATTTTAAGGGGGTTTGAAAGACAAACCATGAATAGAAATAGTGTCATACAACCTACAACAGACAGAAAAGTTGACCATGACATTTTAACGTATTATCACATGTGTTGCACGTGTCCACATTAGGACCAAGAATTACCGCCGAATGCGACGTTAATTTTTCTTTACAGAACACGTATATAGCGATAATTTTTTATAAATGAACCGAGACAAATGACGACAATGCGCCGCAATGACGCAGGGAATTTTAAAGCGTTTTAAAATAAAGCATCGGACACTTGAATAATGATCCTCGTAAGCCAGTTTCGATGGCTGCACGTGAACGTAACGATATGAAAATAAGTGGTAACCAGAGCGGAATATACGTAATGGAGCATGTGATGAGCTGAAAAAAGATGTAGGTGGGGCACGGTTTTTGCGAATGAAACGAATATGGGGCGAAAGTTCGTTTCTGACATGTGCCCTAGCTTCGAATTTGTCGTGCATGCTGAACGCAACCTTTTAACGCATGAGTTGCGGATGTAGAAATAAAATACCTCGGACTTTATTTTATTAATAGAGATTTGCTTTAGAAATCGGATAACCGACAAGAGCTGAAGCTTACAGAATTATCGACAGAAGATTAATCAATTAACTTATCTTTATTGAAACTTCAATCTCTATTTTATTACATAGTAATTTCTCTAAAGACTTGCACTTAATGCATTTAATTGCATTCGTTGCAAGTTTTACTAAATCGCGTTATCACAACGATAAAAGGTGGAACATTGAAAGCATAAATATTGTTACTTCGATAAAGGTGTTGTCTGATAAAATGCTTGAAGAAAATTTCAAGCTGTTTTTAATCAGGTCGTGAAGCATCTGTTTCCTCGTTTTCCACGATTAATACAAACCGAATTATAAATAAATCATGGCATCATTCATAGATTCGTATCTTTCGGCTCGAGTAATATCATTCTTTAATCATTTATAACTCTCTCTTCGATTTCATCGTCCTTTGTTAAACCGAGCTAACGGAACACGATGGGCGAAGTCGATTTAATTTGAACGGGCTTTGAGGTATCGTTCATTGCATTAGTTCTTTTTTTATCTTACGGGCAATCGGTCCTGATCGAAATTTCTGATTGGAACCTCGTTAAAAAAAACCGCTACACGTCAAAGTGCCTGTGTTAAAACGCAATCCTCAATCTACTTTTTTTTTATTAAATTTAACATTTACACATTCTCAGTTTACAAATTTATAAAATTTATAAAATTTACAAATTTATAAATTCACAAAGTTGTATAACGATTGATGCAGTAGATCGAAACATATGTAGTTACATATGATCAGATTTTAGGGGTCACTGGAACAATCGACAACGGTACAACCTAATTTTTGACACGTTCATTTTTCAAAACACATTCTTTGACTTAGCGAATCGAGGCAACGATTTATCTCGATCACGAAGAGCAGCCCCTTTGCCTGAACATCGTACCGGTATTATTGCTGTTTAGAACGAACGGTACACACAGTCACGTATTCGCTATCGAATGGATCGATTTCGTGTCGGTACGATCCACTTAAAATACCTACGATGCAAATCAGCCTTAATACTCCTACAATTGACCTACGGATCGGAACTCCCCCAACAGATACCAGAAATTGTTGTCGAAAATTTGGTGTTGTGGAGTTCAATTTTCACTATGCAAATTTACATATCATCACATTATATTAATTCATATATCACATGATACTTTACAAGTTCATACATCATAACATTGTATAAATTCATGTATGATATGGCATTGTAATAATTCATATATCAAATGATAATGTACAGGTTCATATGTCATATGGCACTGTATAAGTTCACATATGATATGACATTGTAATAATTCATATATCAAATGATACTGTACAGGTTCATACATCATATGACATTGTGTAAGTTCACATATGATATGACATTGTACCAATTCACATATCATATGCATTGTTCGAATTTATATTTCATGTGACACTGAATAAATTCATATATCATATGATATATGATGTATGATAGTGTGTAAATTTATACATCATGTGCATTGTACAAATTTATATATCATATGACACTGTATGAATTCATATGACACTGTATATATTCATATGACATTGTAATAATTCATATGTCAAATTATACTGCACATGTTCATACATCATATGATACTGTATAAATTCATAGATCATATGACATTGTACCAATTCATATATCATATGCACTGTTCAAATTTATATATCATATGACATTGAACAAGTTCATACAACATATGACATTGAACAAATTCATACAACATATGACATTGAACAAGTTCATACATCATATTACATTGAAGAAATTTATTCATCATATGTCATTGAACAAATTCATATATCACAGGACACTGAACAAATTCATACAACATATGACATTGATCAAATTCATATATCACAGGACATTGAACAAATTCATACATCATATGGCATAGAACAAATTCATACAACATAGACATTAAACAAATTCATACATCATAGACATTGAACAAATTCATACAACATAGACATTACAGCAATTCATATATCAAATGAAATGAATGAAAGTGATTACCAAAATTGATTAGCAAAATGAAGAAAAACCTTACCGACGAAGTTCAGAAATATGCAGCACTATAAAAATTAATTTCTTGTTTCACACGAGTTGTCAGTCTGACTCGGTTTCAACGACTGGAACGCGTACAGCTTCGAGAGCGGGTGTACCAACAACGACCTAGGAATTTAAGATAGTCATCACCGGCGCACTTACATAAGCTTTACCTCGATGTCAGAAGGAACCAGGAAGCGTGTCGTGACGGACGGTAATGCGATCGTAATAACATGTACACCGGTGGAAAGACGTTTCAACAGACGACGGAGGTGGACCGGCTTCTTTGAAACCATCAATGAAATTATCTCGATTATTCTTAACACTTTTCAAGCACTGATAAAAACCGACTGACTCGATGTTCATTCCGCGGAGAAGGCCATCATGATTTTCTGTTAGTTCTTCACGATTGCTAGATTCATTTTTGTTAATATTAGAGTTTCTTTCTGACTGCTATGATTGACATATTCTTCAAAAATTATTACTTGTGTACATGAATATTTTTATTTTAATAAAAGGTACATTCGTTATTTATTTTTATAAAATGAGGTGCATTTTGAGGATCTTAAGATGAAGACATAGTTAAGTATTTTAATACATTATGTTCGACTACTTTTTTAAAATGATACATATTATCAGCTTGTATAAATATAATTTCAAATAATAAATCTTGTTTGGCTACTTTTTTTTAAATGATATATATTATCAATTTAAACCAGAATAATTATGGTATGCATCACATGTCGTATAACTTAATATGTACATCTTTAAACACACATTCAAAGACGATGAAAGAGACGATACTTTTAAATAAAATTTTTCATTTAATACTTGAAGAAGGTAGTTCAAAAATAGAATACATAATTCATATTGCATATAACTGACCCCAGTGATTTATTCCGATCGGAACAAAGCGCAAAGGAAGCAGCGCGTAAAAAGAAGGGCAACAAGAATAATCGTAGGTAAGGCACAAATTTATCTGGCAAGTTGGTCAAGGAACGCGTATAAATCAACGTTGGAGCCATTAAATCGTACGGCCACGATAACACATGAATTTTTTCCTCGCCTAGAGTTTCAATGCGTCTCCATTGTTACGAACAAGCAAGACAATGGACAGATATTACGAGCCACGGAAGGGAAGAACAGAAGTGGCGGAAGAAGAGGAGAACTCGAGTTCTCGAGTTCCTGACCATCTCTCTGGATGGCCTTAGGCTATCCATTAAATCAAATGTGCGTGATAGTGTGGCTACGATTGTCGTGTCAACATCGTATGGAAATAATGAACCGCAAGGAAACATCCTTTTGAGTGCAAATGCGGGAGGGAGATTTGTTGCGTTTAAGGTTGGTGCGTGGTTGAAGGATATTGGGTAATTCGATATTTTTGGAGGGAATTTGGAAATTGAGGATGTTCTATAGTTTATCAATTTTGGGATTTTTTATTTAATTTATAGAGTTCCAAATTTTCGAATTCCAAATTTTCGAATTTAAAATTTTTCAATTCCAAATTTTCCAATTCTAAATTCTCCAATTCCAAATTTCCCCAATTCCAAAATTCCCTAATTTCAAATTTTTCCAATTCCAAATTTTCCCAATTCCAAAATTCCCTAATTTTAAATTTTCCTAATTCCACATTTCCCAATTCCAAAACTCCCCAATTCCAAAATGCCCAGATTTCCAACCCCCCAATTCAAAAATTCCCCAATTTCAAATTTCCCCAATTCCAAATTTTCTCAATTCTAAAATTCCCAAAATTTCTAACACCCCAATTCCACAATTCAAAAATTTTCAACTCTCCAATTCAAAAATTTCCGATTCCCTAATTACACATTTTTCAATTCCTAAATTCCCAAATTTCCAACTCTTCAATTCCAAAATTCAGAAATTTCCAACTCCTCAATTCCACATTTTCCAATTCCAAAATTTCCAAATTTCCAACTGTTTAATTCTAAAATTCTCAATTCCAAAATTCCCAATTTCCAAATTTTCAAAAGTGTCCCACTCGCAACCTTCCACACCAGAAACTTAAACCAATAGTTCACTTCTAGTAATAAGAAAGAGTCCTTGAATTAATGTCTCGTTTCTTATAGCATGATATTGATCAGCGAATGAAATGCTAAATCCGATTACTTCCGACTATCGACCACCCATGGTCTTCACGTCATAGCGAACCAATTATATTATACGTCTAATTATTAATAATTACTACGGGAACCTCCGAGGGGACAAAGAGAAACAGTGTTATCCTCGGTTACGTAGGGTTTCGCTTTCACAAAGAACGTAAAATTACTACACTGGAGGAGCTGACTTTTAGATATAATTAGCTCCATGGTATCGTTCCGTTACATTTACTTCTGGACTAACGATAGATCGAAACTCTATTTTTTTTCTTTCACCGGGAAGTTATTATCCGGAGAAACGACCGTACAAGGTGAAGAAGTAATTCTGGGAATATTCATGTATGTCGGAATTTGTAACAAAATATTTTTACATTGATATATTTCGATCATAATAAGTTGGTCAAATGGTTGATATATTTTAAATAAATTAGAGGTACATTAAAGTATATAATTTTTAATGAGATCCTTTTTAATATAAAATTAAATGTTGCCGAAGATTTGATCAAAATTCTGACTTGCTGGTCCGAAGAAAAATTTGCAAACACGGTTTTTATTATTATAAGGAAAAGATATATATGGCATCTGTAAGACATACAGTAAAAATAAAAGAACATTTCGTTACAAATACGTATAAAAATTGAAAGTATCCAAAGACAAAAAGTCCTAGATCCAGTAAACTAGCCACTGAGCAAAGCTGTTTGAAATCGCTCGGTCGATTTAAAAATACTTATTATATTTGAAATGGTGCAGCCACCATAAGCAGTTTTTGCGCTAAATGCACGTCGTCAACAGAAATGGCTAACGAGCGTTCGCATCTGAAAAAGTCGTGGGGTCAAGTTCGCGCGCGTTTCTCCTTCAGCTTCGGTGGCTGACATAGCGCATGCCGCGAAAGTCGCGATATGTACTTCGCGGACACGTACCATGTGCATTCTGTTCTCCGGATAAACGCGTGGCATTACGTCTGCGCCAAAGACGTAGACATGTAGCTGACAACATCCTTTGAATGCACCCTTCCTGTTCTCTTTCGACCCGTTGCTCGCGCGCTCAACCGGGAACGCGACACTGTCACGTGATATCGCCTTCGGGCTCTCTCTTCTTCTATTAATTTTTTAATTTCACAAAACGACTTCTGATGCACTACTTTTTTTTACAATTACGAAGGTTACAATTTCATTATATTTTTAGTTATAAGTTTCACTTTTTCAATTTATGTATTCTTCAGGTGACGATGAATATGTATCATATGATAAATATAGATGTATCATTTTAACAAATTATCAAATCATGAATTTATTTGTTAATTCATGAATGTATGGGTTTATGAATGTATCAATTTAACAATTCATTAATGTATCAGTTTATGAATATATCAATTTAACAATTCAGCAATGTATCAGTTTATGAATATATCAATTTAACAATTCAGCAATGTATCAGTTTATGAATATATCAATTTATAAATTTATCAATGTATCAGTCTGTGAATTTATCAATTTATCAATTCATTTATGTATCAGTCAATGAATGTATCAATTTATAAATTCATTAATGTATTAGTCTATGAATCTATCAATTTATAAATTCATTAATGTATCAGTCTATGAATTTATCAATTTATAAATTCATTAATGTATCAGTCTATGAATTTATCAATTTATAAATTCATTAATGCATCAGTCTATGAATTTATCAATTTATAAATTCATTAATGTATCAGTCTATGAATTTATCAATTTATAAATTCATTAATGTATCAGTCTATGAATTTATCAATTTATAAATTCATTAATGTATCAGTCTATGAATTTATCAATTTATAAATTCATTAATGTATCAGTCTATGAATTTATCAATTTATAAATTCATTAATGTATCAGTCTATGAATTTATCAATTTATCAATTCATCAATGTATCAGTCTATGAATTTATCAATTTATCAATTCATTAATGTATCAGTCAATGAATGTATCAACTTATAAATTCATTAATGTATAAGTTTATGAATATATCAATTTATAAATTTATCAATGTATCAGTCTATGAATTTATCAATTTATCAATTCATCAATGTATCAGTCTATGAATATATCAATTTAACAATTCAGTAATGTGTCTGTTTATGAATGTATCAATTTATGAATTCATTAATGTACCAGTTTATGACTGTATCAATTTATCAATTCATCAATGTATTAATTCATCAATGCATCAATGTGTCCATTCATTAATGTAATAGTTTATCAATTCATCAGTGTATTAATTCATCAATGTATTCACTTATTAATGCATCAGTGTATAAATACATTAATGTATGAACATACCAATGCATCAATTCATCAATTCATCAATCTGAAAAGTACCAAATATACAAAAGAACCCTTCAATATTCACCCTAATTTTCATCCCTCTCCACATAAAACGCAAAGAAATTTCACTTTAATAACGCTACTCGAATAACTCTCTAATTATATCGCCTCTTCCTCTCACAATTAAAAAATAATTCCGTTAAGAGTTATTGCGCAAAAATCGTTAATTTGAATACGGTTGAGGACGACGCTTCTCTCGAAACCCTTATGTAACTCCATTGTTGCATAAGAAGAATGTAAAACGTTCATTGCATAAACGTTCATACGCTTCAATTTACTGTTAATTATATCAACGGACGATAAGACCGGTATCGAATTACAAGTCACTAGAATATTACTAAATCATTGCCCAACGATTAAATTATTAATCAGCGGTTGAATATTCTATTAAGTCAATCAAGCAACGACTTCTAAGAAGCTAAAACGATCGACCCGTTATGGTCCGATGGCAAGAACGATCGGCTTCCGTTCTATCGTCGAAAGAATTCTTTTCCGTCACGTTTCCTTGATGCTTTATTATACAGGGTGATTTATTTTAAATTTATGGACGACGATTTAGTTTTTACTTGATAATAAAAAATACTGGTTTAAAGAAACATAGTGTAATTGTTTTGCATTGTAGTTACATTTTTGCAGCGAGTGAATCAGTATAAATTTACATACGTGCAAGAAGCATATATCACATTGTTTTGCATTTGTCGTGTTAAGTGAACCATTAAGAATTTTCACTTTAATTATTTAGAAAAAGATAGCAATTAGAAAAGTGCTGTGTATACAAAAAGTGCATTAAAGGAAGAGAAATTTTATTCTAAAGTGTTTTTGTTGGTAATATATAGCGTGCTTTAGCAAAGAAAGATAAAATTAAAGAATAATTATCTGATTTCGTTAAAGAAGTGTAATGCATATCGAATAAAATTAAAATATAGCACTCTGCGCACATAACCACATAATCCACTCTCGATAATCGTTTCTGATGATTATCAGATTTGTACACCGCAATTACGACCCATTACATGCGTATAATAACACAGTAGCACATTTCACTTTGATATACTTGGTTGAAAAGATTTTTGCTTTCTTAGCCATTTCACTCATTACAAGTTTTCTTTAATTTATAATACTTCTACGAAATATTATATTATACATTTCAAAGAATATAATTAATATACTTAATGTAATTAAAATAACATTTCAATCAACGATGGAATCAAATTACATGATATAAAATTAAATTGTATAAAAGTGTACAGAACTCTGTTCATAATTATATGTCGACGTTCGAATGATTTCAGGGTTAAGAATATAATCTATATAATGTAACACCTCGATTACGTTGTCTCGACAGGTGCTCGAAATGCTGATGAAACTCCATTGACAAATTGTGGACGATGAAAAATTGCGCAAGCAGTCTGAAGGAAAACCAAGGTGAACAAACAACATTAAACATTTTCAAATGAAAAGAAAATAAATAAAATTTACGCTTACAACTGTACACAAAATGTCGGCAACACAAGGTTTATGAAGCATAAGTACATGTACAGTGTACGTGATGTAAAACAAGATGTATGAAAGAATTAAACAAAGTGGGTATACTAGGAGTACCAGTAATTAGTAGTGCAAATAGAGAAATATTTAAATTTTGTGTGAGGAGTCTATGGAAGTAAAGTTGAATTAATTTCAGCTTCTCAACTCCTCAATTTTAAAATTTCTAAATTTTCAATTCCAAAATTTGCGAATTTCGAAATTCTCAAATTTCCAACTCTTCAATTCTAAAATTTCTAAATTTCCAAGCCGCCAATTCGAAAATTTTCAAATTTCCAACCCCCCAATTCCAAAAGTTCCAAATTCTAAAATCTCCAAATTTCCAACCCCCCCAATTTCAAAATTTCCAAATTCTAAAATTCCCAAATTTCCAAGCCCCCAATTCCAAAAGTTCCAAAATCTAAAATTCCCAAATTTCCAAGCTCCCAATTCCAAAATTTGCAAATTCTAAAATTCCCAAATTGCCAACCCTCCAATTCCAAAATTTCCAAATTCTAAAATTCCCAAATTTCCAAGCCCCGAATTCCAAAATTTCCAAATTCTAAAATTCCCAAATTTCCAACCCCCAATTCCAAAATTTCCAAATTCTAAAATTCCAAAATTTCCATCTTCCCAATTTAAAAATTCTCAAATTACAAAATTCCAAAATTCCCAAATTTCCAACTCCTCAAATTCTCATTTTCCTCATTTTCTAAAATTCCAACTACATACCAACTCAATTCACAAAATGCTTCAAAAAAAAAACGTTCTCAATAAAAGTGTACTACACCAATGTAAAGTACATAACAAACATACTCTTCATATATCACATAACAATAAATAATACATTCCACCAATCAATTTATCTAAATTATTAACAAGATCCAAGAGAAATATCGACCCACACTCCAACAGTAGCACAAGGGGTAAAAAATGAGGGCACTCGGAAGGCCATAACGACATCCACACGTTATCTAGCAATTTTTCCACCGAAACCCTTATCATCAGCTGCTAGATGGTATCAATATATTTACAACTATGTATAGAGCAAACACAATTTCTCGGCGGATGTCGGAACGTGTTGCAACATCGTAAGGAATACCGAAAGAACAGCTATCTTGACACCTTTCGCGATCTTATTAATTTCCAGCTGATAAAGTATAGTGGTGAACGATTAAACGACGGCTGCTTACACAAATTAAGTGCGAACATGTTTGAGAGTCGACGAAACGAAAAGTAAAACGTTTGCGTATTAGAAAGCTGGCGTCGGTGCAATCCACTGTTGGCGATGCAATTATGTCAAGAATGTTTGCAAACATTATCGTGCAAGATTCCTTCGAAAGAGCCGATTCACCAGATATTAGATAAAAGTATTATTTGATGTACGGAGGGTTTTATTGTTCGAAAACATCCTTGTATTCATTTCCTTTCGTGAAGCATTAAATTATACTTCTTATTACATAGATCTGTAATTATGCTTCTAATAATGATAATGGAGCATGACTATTAAATTTTGAATGAATATTTTATAATTTTGTTTCGCATGAGTTATCAGATTTTATCAATTTATAAGATTTTACCGATTTATGAGATCTTATCGATTTATAAGATCTTGCAGATTTATGATCTAACTAACCCAAAAAGATGTTTATCATTTTAATCAATGAAGATAAATAACTTTGACGTACAAAGTGCACTAAGAAAAATTTTAGAACTTAATTATTTTTTCTAATATTTTTCACTGAAACTTGAAATATATAGTATGTCATTTTAGAAACTGAATGTGATTATAAAATAGGTCAACACGAAAAAAATGAGGGCGATGAATTAAAAAAAGTAAAAGAAGAGCATCATTTGTTGAAACAAGTCTAAATAGCACTTTCGTGAAAGTTTTGTCATTTAAGTAAAACAGTATGCGGAACAGTGGTTTTCGACTTTCTAGCCGAGTAAATCGTTACGCTAATGACCAATCAGGAAACTAATTTACACGATCGATCAACGCTAATTTGTCGTCGTCCATTTGTCCGTTTCTCCTATGAAATTACGCATGTTCTTCAATAACGCGAATAGTGCATAGAATTTTCTAATAATAGTATGTGTTGTGCAAAGAACGCGTTCTTTAGTAACGTAAGTGTGATGCAAAGAAGTCTTCATTACATATGCATATTTTGTGTAATACGAATTTTTGTAACATATGTGTGACGTGTGGAAAATTTTATGATGTGTGTATGATACATAGGAAATTTTATAATGTGTATATGTTATGTGGAAATTTTTGAAGCATATGTATGATTCATAGAAATTTTTATGACGTATGTATGATACATGGGAACTTTTGTAGCATATGTGTGATACATAGAAATTTTTGTAGCTAATATATAACGTAAAGAAATCTTCGTAACACATGTATAATGCAAAGAAATCTTCATAACATATGCAAATTTTTGTGTAATACAAATTTGTATAACATGTGTGTGACATGTGGGAAATTTTGTAACATATGTAAGACATGTAGAAATTTTTATGATGTATGTATGATACATGGGAATTTTTGTAGCATATGTGTGATACAAAGAAATTTTTGTAGCTAATATATAATATGAAGAAATCTTCATAACATATGTGTAATGCAAAGAAATCTTCATAGCATATGCAAATTTTTGTCTAATACAAATTTTTATAACATGTGTGACATGTGTAACATTTTGTAACATATGTATGATACATGGAAATTTTTATAATGTATGTATGATTGATATCAATTTTTATAATGTATGTATGATCAACAAAAATTTTTATAACATATGTATGGTCAACAGAAATTTTTATAACATATGTATGATACATAGAAACTTTTGTAGCTAATATATAATATAAAGAAATCTATATAACATATGTATAATGCAAAAAAATTTTATAACATATGTATATGTCTGAATGGTATATCATCAAATTTAAATGCTCACATTTTTCAACAAACTAAATAAACATAGCACTCAATCTTAAAATAACAATCAACAAAATAACTTACACGATGATCACATAAATTTGAATCTTTCAAATTACACATATATAAATACTTTCACAAATATGACCATTTCTCCAAATTAAACTTTGAATTAATTTCTGAAGAATTGTTACCCAATACAAATAACAAAAACAGCTGTAAATATATGCAGAAACGGTACATTTAATGTCTCAAAAAAATAAATTATATTTTTCCATAAAACGTATGACCCTTCACATCATACGTATGCAATATATTCATAAAAACCTGCATAAAAACCACTAAAAAATTGCAGCAAATTACAAGTACTATTTATAAACCTGTTTATAATATTACCACTCAGCATGATCCATTTTACAATTCTGTAACCGGTTCATATCATCGGCTCTACCTTCCGTGTAATTGAGGTTTACTTATCGCGTTCACCATCTTTCTAATCTATACCTTACCATATCAAATTGTGATATCCGCTCGTTTAAATAAAAATAAAGGGAATAATTAATCTCGATTTCGATGGTCCCTGAACGTGTCTATCTCCCTCGGTTCACACCGAGTGTCGAAAACAGTTAAAAATGTGCGAGAAATGTTGGTGTAACGGATTACGCGGTTCATTGAGCCGTACTGAATGCTTAAAATCAAGGACGGAATAATAAATTCTGTGGCATCCGATACCGGTGAAACAGTTTCCGCTGGGAAACCAGAGGAACGGTAGAATTCACCAAGAATTTAGGTACAGCGTATTTTTCCTTTGGTTTATCAATTTAATGTCTTGGGAACGGCTTTCTCTAGGAAACACGTTTGAAAAGTTGAGACGTGGTTGCAAACTTGAGACACGTCTGCAAACTTGATTAGTTTCCTAAAAAATCTGAGTGGCAGGTGAGGTGTGGCATATGTAGATGTTGTAGGTATCATGTAAGGTATTATAGGTATCATGTGAGGTATTATAGGTATCATGTGAGGTGGATATTTCAGTTGGAAGGAATCTGGAGATTTACAGGTAGATGTTGAGAGATTTGAGATTTGCAAAATTTGGGGATGTGGAGATTTGAGAGTTGAGAAATTTGAAAATTGGGGTTGGGAATCGGGAAATTAGGTAGAGTGGAGATATAGAAATTTGAGGATTTAGGGAAGTGGGTTTGAGAATTGGGAAATTAGGAGATGAGAAGATTTGAGAATTTGGAGATTTAGGAAACTAGGGTTGAAAATTAGGAAATTTGAGAATTTGGGGATTTGAAAAGTGGGAAATTAGAGAATGTGGAGATTTGAGAATTAGAAAATTAAGATATGTGGAGATTTCAGAAATGAGAAATTAGGGAATGTCAAGATTTGAGAAGTGGAAAATTAGGCAATGTGGAAATTTGAAAAGTGCAAAATTAAGGAATTTGGAGATTTGATAATTAGAAAATTAGGGAATGTGGAGATTTCAGAATTGGGAAATTAGGGAATGTGGAAATTTGAGAAGTGGGAAATTAGAGAATGTGGAAATTTGAGAAGTAGAAAATTAGGGAATGGGAAATTTGAAAATTAGGAAATTAGAAAATGTGCAGATTTGAGAATTGGGAAATTAAGGAATGTGGAAATTTGAGAAGTGGAAAATTAGGAAATGTGGAAATTTGAAAACTAGAAAATTAGGGAATATGAAAATTTGAAAATTAGAAAATTAGGGAATGTGGAGATTTGAGAATTGGGAAATTAGGGAATGTAGAAATTTGAGTATTAGGAAATTAGAGAATGTGGAAATTTGAGAATATAACGAAAATTACAAAATTTGCAAATGAGAAACAATAAAAAATAATACGAAGTACTAGTTAATAGTCGACTTAAAAATTTCTAAAACTACAAATTACATTTGCAAAAATTTACAAGTTTACAACTTCACACAAACATCCCTAACGTCCCTAACCTCCCCAAAATCAAAAGTAAATAATAATAGCCTAGCAAATAACAAAAGCAAAACTGCTTATGCAATGTAAGCATATAACGCACCCTAGTGAGAATGTATTAGAGTCAGAGATCGCCATTGAGCGGCATAAAAGGCGGTCACGATGCAAAGAACGTGAGTGCGAGCACGCGTAGCTCGTTGGAACACGCGGCGGGCATCGCGGCACGCGATTTGCGCAAACGTCTTGATCGCTCGTCTACCAGGCTAACATAAAAGCGGAGCTGTGCATACGCAACACCACGTGACCGGTGCGCGACACACGCGTGCGTGATCGACACGTGTGGGTGTGCGTGTCGAGTTGCGCGCCGTTCCACACCACTTGCCACCACGTGTGCGCGGATACTACGCGATCGAGGAACTTCTCATCGATTCTCGGAACTGCTTTCATTCATCCTTTTCGTTATTCTTCCTTCTTTCTACTTACACGAAATTTAACAGTACATTTCTATTTTTATTTTTCAAATTTTATTTGTGTTCATTTGTACAAAATATTCAAAATTTTATTTGTGTTCATTTGTATAAAATATTCAAAATTTTATTTCTAATCATTTGTACAAATTATTCAAAATTTTATTTGTGTTCATTTGTATAAAATATTCAACATTTTATTTGTACTCATTTCTATAAAATATTCAATGTTTTATTTGTGTTCATTTGTATAACATATTCAACATTTTATTTGTGTTACTTTGAATTTAATTAAATTGGTAATTTGCTGTTTTTGATGATGTGTAAAGTTGAAATTAGTACATTAGATAATACATTGTTTAGTGCATTATTATTTTTGATATTGAAAATGTAGGCTAAGATTATACTTTTGTTAATAAAATTTAGTTACTGTGATAAGAATACAAAATTGAGTTACAGTAATCATTTACTGTTTTCATTTAATTCAACATTTCTAATTCAACATTTTTTATTTGTTTATTTGTTAATTCATTAACTTTTTGATTTACATTGAAAAAAATTCCTTAATAAATTACAATTTTATTCTAACACTCAACATCTGGAATCAAATAAAAATTTATATAAACACAAGTTTTAAACTCAGCACGTGGTTGAATAAATGATTGTTCGTTAAGCTACAATGCACTCTCGAGCAACTTTGAACTAAAATTTCTATCTTGTTTTAGAAAGTTGCTATGCTTATGTAAAATTATTACTTCTGACGTGTTCTATAATTGCACGAGGTTTGAAGCAAATTGGTGTTTCAAAGATTGCGAGATGTTTATGTATGTTATAAAATTAATACATGTGATTCGTAATATAAAAATTAATGTATAATAATGTACAATGTATAATGTATAATGTATATCATATTTATATATTTTTGTATATATTTTATACATATATTTTTATATACACATACATTATGTATATATTTTTATAGTGCATATAAAAATAATGTATAATGTATCATCTTTAAGATGTGTGGTTAGTAATAATATTATTAATGTAACAACTTAAGAATAAACTGCCACACAAAAACATTAATAATTAATATCCCACATCAGATAACGCACCTGGTGCGTCCTCCATAAGACGTTCATGCAAATTGCAAAATTATTAACAATTTTAAAATTAGCAACCAAATCAACAAATACCTCCTGAAGTTACTCGAATTGATCGACTTGATTTAATACTTGATTTCAAAAAGAAGACCAACAATAATTTCTATCCCCAAACAAAATAAACCGCGAACCATGCAACAATTTTTAAATTCCCGCCCAATATGGATCATAATTCGAAAGCGTCCTTTACAACCTAGAAAAGAAAAGGAAAGAGGTAGACAATACGGGTAACGTGTCCCTGAACTCGATACTTTCGCCGCCATTGTGCGCTCATTGCAAAAGGATTTTTGCAACCAAGCTGTAACCTACGTGCGCACAGTTATGCTTTAAAGCGAGCCAATAAATTAATGTTACCAGGGTAGCAGCAACCTAGGAGTGTAGTCGACGTACTTTTGCAAAAAACCTATTATTAACATACTGCCCTGTTCTGTATGCAACAATGTCTCAACATTACTTGCAGTTTAACAATGATTTTGCAACAACATCGTCTCGCGTGCCGCAGCCCCGTTGTAAACGTTCGAACCCGGTCACGAAACGTCCGCATGAAATTCCGGTTTCCGTGTAACGAGAAAACGGACTTTGCCGTTCTGTAAATTCTTTCTCTTGGAGCCAGCGTCGCTTCTTCCGTTTTCGAACCAGCAGGAAAAGTTCCTCTCCTTTTATGCTGCCTTGATCTTTGAGTTTTGCGTGCTTGTCTTTTTCTTCTTATTCTTGCGTGTAAGATATGACAATTCTCTGTTGACGGTGATTAGGGTGGTAATAGTTACATTTGGTACTAGGACTGATTAGGGGAGGACGCAGCAGGTGCGTCGTTCCTTCGGTTCCATCGGTTACAGCAATGACTCATCTGGTGAAGTTTTGAGTAATTGCATTCTTGGTTCGTAGATTTTATTCATACACCGATTAGATTTTACACGGATTTTCAAGTTTACAAATTTTTCTATTTTCAAATTTCTAAATTTTCATATTGGTAAATTAAGAAGTACACTTTAGGAATTTTCAAAGTTAGTAATTAGGAATTTAGGAACTCTCAGGTGCTCAATTTTATAAGCACAAAAATCTAAACACGTTTAAATTTCCTTTGTCAAGTTCGTCTCATTACATTACCCTGACTATTACATTTTATCTTCATGACACACCCGGTGCGTCGTTACCTTGCAAACACATTTACATTTTATTCAAGATATTTATATTATTTATTCATTTATTTTAACAAGTACGAATTGTTAAAAATGAATGTTAATTGCCTCTACTAAAAATTACCAGTCTAATTTAAATTTAAATCGGCACACCCTGTTTTAAACCGCCTACAGCAGAGTCAAGGGTTGATTCAGAGCAACGCGTGGCAGCGACAGGCGTCAATCGGAATTCCACTTTCCACGTGGGGCATATTTCTTGCCTTTTGTCCGGTCTCGGAAGCGAACAGGGCTATCGGTGTGCTCATAAATAAGGCATAACCGTGAACTTAGCGTAGGCGAGGTATCCTTGCTCGTATGCGTTCACGAGCAAGAAGACGTGTGCCCTCTTCTGCTTCTTGTGTACACGAGGGTAAAAAGAGCCCACTGAGGAGCGGAGAAAAAAGCCACCGCGAAGTAGCCACTTAGAGGGGACGCTTTTAGCTCGGTGCCTCTAGGCGAGCGTTATTTTCCGTGAATTTATCTGGTTAATGTTTCAGGGAGGGTTGCCTGCTTGGATGGTACTTCGTGATTGAGTAGATTAAACAGGTAGGTGGAGTCGTTTTTACTCTCGTTTTTTTTTCAACTTTCGCACCTCCGCGAGGTGTCATTCATAGCTGCGTGGAATTTTTACACCCACTTGTGGAGCTGAGAGGGGTGAAAATCGCTGAGAGTTTCGACGAGTTATTTATGAGAAATATTTTGTGGCGAATTAAAGTGGTATGTTGGTAAAGAGTCCATAAAAATTTACGTACTTCTGAATTTCTTTTGTAAAATTGTAAGTCTATGGATTTTTAAATTTAAACACGGCCCATCTGTAAATGAAGGCTGCTTATTCGTTAACGACGGTGTTGCGTAATATTCAATAAATGCATCGAGGAAGAATAATGATATTCCTATTTTTAACGGAGATGTATTCTTCTAAACGTGAGAGTCTATAGAGATTAGAGAAGGCTATTTATGGTAAGACGAATTAGCGAAACTCTTTCTTATTCGCGAATTTTAGTCAATAGACGAACCCGAATGATTTCGTTCTCTTGTGCCAACCATACAATATCCACGAATTTGCATAACACGTCCTCGTTACCGAGAAATGCGAGTGGTCGCAGAAAAGAAACGGTAAAGGAGTACCATGGCAAGAATAAAAGAAGAATCGTTGTCAGCTACGTGGGAAACACAAATTTTTTGAAAATCCGGCTAACGGTCAGTTTGCACGTATTATATCGTCTTCCTTTTACAAAGCGAGTTGCTTCCATAAAAATGAAAAAGAAGAGGATACAAAGGATGACCGTAAGCTCGTAGATAGGTAGACTCTCATGGATGATGAAAGGGATGCAAATGAGGGCATTAATCGTCGTTATGGATATTCGTAATAAACTCCATACAAGGAAAATGACGTTTAATCAAAAGATTACGTTTTATCGCTTTATGTACCATTGGTACTTAAACTTAAGCTTAATTTGAAATAACCTTATTAATGAAACCTTATGTTTATCTAACGTTATTTATAAAACTCTAATTTGACCTAACCTTATTAACAAAACCTTAATTTGACCTAACCTTAGTAATAAAAGCTTGATTTGACCTAACCTTATTAACAAAAGCTTAATTTGACCTAACCTTAGTAACAAAAGCTTAATTTGACCTAACCTTATTAACAAAAGCTTAATTTGACCTAACCTTAGTAACAAAAGCTTAATTTGACCTAACCTTATTAACAAAAGCTTAATTTGACCTAACCTTATTAACAAAAGCTTAATTTGACCTAACCTTATTAACAAAACCTTAATTTGACCTAACCTTATTTATAAAAGCTTAAATTTGATTAACATATGTTAGGTTAAGCTAACCTAACCTAACCTAACATATGCTAGATCAATTTAAGCTTTTATAAATAAGGTTAGGTCAATTTAAGGTTTTATAAATAAGGTTAGGTCAATTTAAGGTTTTACAAACAAGGGTAGGTCAATTTAAGGTTTTATAAATAAGGTTAGGTCAATTTAAGGTTTTACAAACAAGGGTAGGTCAATTTAAGGTTTTACAAACAAGGTTAGGTCAATTTAAGGTTTTATAAATTAGGTTAGGTCAATTTAAGGTTTTATAAATGAAGCTAGATCAACTTAAGGCTTCAAAAACAACCCTACGATAATTCAACATTTATAAATAAGGGTAGACTGACTTCCAAGTACGATCCTACGCGTGAAACAGTTAGATGTGAATTATAGATAAGTTCAGGTGGACTTTTTCTGCGGTGCACTCTAACAAGTTTTTATTCCCAAGAATCTTTTCTTCTGATAAAAAGACGTTCCATTTAAAAAACAAAATTAGTCATTAACTCTTGCAAATGCCTCTACTTCTCAAGTTAATATATACATCATGCGACGCTCCATTTAACACCATTTTGTCTAACGATATTCCTTTCTATTTTTTACAGTTTTACAGTTAGAACTTGGTTCAGTTACATAGAAAACTCTGCATTGGTCCATATGCAAACTTCAGATTCTTCTGGAGCACAAGAAGTCCAACATTTAATGGGAACATTCGCGGGCGGCAATTAAGCAATACTCGGTTCGTCGGTTACTTTTAATTGTTCTTAACGAGGCTAAACACGGACGTGGTCCACGTCACGGCGCATAACAATGAATAACGGTTGCAGTGAACGAGTCCGTTTACTTTTGTTCCCTATTGTCACCGACAACGACAATAAGCCGACCACGCAAGGGCCCCAAGTGCGTATCATTGACGTGCGAAACTCGCGTTTGCAAATATAATTCTATATAAATTCACAGAATATCGTGTTTTCCTCGAGAAACAAATACTTACTTATATCGAAAAATATAGCGTGTTTATGTACATACGATATCAATCGTTACGTAAAGAATCGATGCAATACGTAGGCAACCAATCGATAGGGGTGCTTTTAATCGAAGACGTAAATAAACTTCTCTTTAGATTTTTATAGCGACAGAATTTGTTTAAATTCTGAGCGTAATATAAATTTTATGTATGCATTGTTCGTAATCTATAATTGACATTTAACGATTAGCGTTATGTAATTTTAATGATTCTATGTTATTCTACGTCTTTGATACAACAAGAATATATTAACTAAATTTTATGATCGTAAGTTTACTATGTACTAAAAATATAATTTTTGAACATAATATTCTATCTGTCAATAATATTTACGATTTTCAATTTTGTAAATTTGACAACGCAAGTATGGACGCGAAGTGCGTCGAATAAAAAAGCGCGCGTTTCGAACAGCGACGCGAAGTGAGCCGCGGTCCGCGTGACGCAACGCGCTCGAATTTCGTCAAGACATTTAGAAAAGCATTCACTCACCGTCAACTCGGCATTTCGTCCAACATCATTGGAGTGTCGCCGATGGAAACCCGTCACGCTCGAAAATATCGTCGACACAATCATGCGGGTACGTTGTTTCACTGGTCACGTTTATATCGAATGTCAGAAACCATAAACATCGCGTAAGAAACAAGCAAAAAAAGTTCTGTGCGTCTCTCGTTACGGGACAATGTGTTCACTGTTTAATATAAATGCAAGTTAAGTTTAAGTTAGATTTGACAGTTAACGCTCCGTTCGAACGATCCGCGAAACACACCTGACCGATGGTCGAACCATACTGAGCCAGTCGCACTCGCGAATCTCCCACTAGATTACTCCTACCCCCCACCCCCTGCGCACTGCGCGGGTCAAATCATGCGCGCACCCCTTGGCGGACTTATTTCAAAAATTAAACATATAATATTTATAAACTAATATTTTATTACTTACAGTTACGAAGTTTTTATTTTTAATACACTTTATTACTACATAAGCTACTATTAGCCTATATCTATAAATACATTTATTTTATAGAACTGTTAATCTTGACTACCGTTTTATTATCATATTTTATAAAATAAACCAGCCATAAAATTATAAAGAACATATTTTAATTCTTAATCAAGGAAACTGTAATATAATTCTTGCGTTGCATGATTAAGATAAATATTTTTAATGAAATGACAAGGTATGCTGGAATCACGAGCAACGTTTCAAAGGCAATAAGAATGGCGGAGAGATAAGCAAACGCAGCATGAGGAATACCACGCGAATAGAATACGAAAGACTGAAACACGATAAAGTACAAAAAGGACCGTAATCGAGAGGAGCATAAAGTACATAAGTATGTATCAGCCTGCAATTTACTGGCCATTGAATTTGTTTAACGCGTAAACTGAATGCTTTCGTCGTGGTCCACGGTTGCTTTCCGCTTATTTATTCACGTATGCAACTACCTATAGGGTGTTTATAAATTTAACAACTATTGCAATTTTTCTAGGAAAATTTTGAAGGTAAAAATGTAAATTTAACAACTACCGAAATTTTTCTAGAAAAATTATGAAAGTAAAAAATTTAGAATTTTTAAAATGTTCAACTTTACAACTTTTGAATATAGAAATTGTAAACTTTAGTCTTTAATTTTTGAAGAGTATTTTCGGAAATGATCTCGTTTTGTGTTATTATCCCACTTGTTTAAATTTGTAGAAACACAGATGGTGGGAAACACAGTATGTTTCCCATAGAATCAGGCGCGAACTACTTTCCTTCGGTGCCTATGATCTTGCGCTTTAATGATATACCTCTCGCACACTATCGTATACATTATTCCCGAGGGTGTATACAGATTATGATACCTGTACGATTATAAAACCTCCGAGACAGGCAGTTATGAGTCACGCTTACGGTGCACAAGGGACCCTCAGGTGGATAGTATAAATGTTAATATCGCTCGTTTATTATAAAGCGTAGAATGCTACGCACCGTGCCGGGGGCTAACAGAGGATACTATTTATGTCGTTACAACGTGCGTTGCTCCTTTCGTTCGTTTTGTTACTTTCATTGAGCGAAACACCAGGAGCATGTGTTAAAACGCTCGAACCCCCATTACATAATCAGGTATTTTCCAGAAGGTCAAGTAACTTTTTTGCGTTAATTGTCGGATGATTGCACCCTTTGAGGAGCAACAACCCGTAAACGTACCTACGGCCAACAATGACGTTGCAAAAAGAAACATGCTATCCCGGTCTCGTTACTTTGTGTCTAAAGAAAAATTTCTATTCGTGTGATACCATTTTTTACTAGTTCAATAGTTACTCTAATAATCATTGTTTTATAGCTTGCTTATAAATACAGTTTAGTTTAGCTAGTTATACAGTTGGATGTATGTCTTACAATATCACTATTGCAATTTTATATTTGTTTCTTTTAATTACGTGGAAAATTATGAATGTACAGATTCAATAGTATAGGTATCTTCTCATAGAAATTAAAGTACACCTTCAAATTTTAGAAAGTTAAAAATTGTCAAGTTCAAAAGTCAGATTCCGCAGAAAAGTTTAAGTTCGCCGACATTAGCAGAGGCATAAAAAAATTGATTACCCTTTCTCAAGAAGAGTTTGGTTCGTTCCGGTCGAGACTATAAATCATCTATTTAAACTGCTTATTACGTTGGTTTTTATTGTTCGGTTTCGAAGTGGAAGTTCCTAGAAGAAGGTGAGAAACCACTTTCTCATCGTATTGATGTAGCTATCACTTGAGAGATCGCCGGTCGAAATACATTTCGTATCGTCGATCAATTTTTCAGCAGCTGAAACAGCTTAATTCAATCGCAGTGGGACAATATATCCGCTGCAAATGTCGACATTCCCGGCAACGATCTCTTTCTTGTCTGCACGATCTTCCTCTGTGGCATGGCTCTCCCACATTCGGTTCTAACCTGACCGCATTCCATGAAGAATCTGTGTCTCCGCCTATCAGAATGCATTCGCATCGAAAACGATGCGCGAAACTTCTGCAGCAATGACGCATGCATCGTTTGCGACAATCTCGACTCCTTTCTTCTGCGAATGTGCGTGTTTTATGGCGGAAAGGATACGTTGTACGCATTGGCGTAACGGAGATTTGGCGGAGTTGAGATCATCGGGGTTTATAGACATTACTACTGTTTATGTGTAGCATATTCATATTCATTGTTTCTTTATTTAGAAATTTTAGTATTCTTGCAGTTCCGTATTATCAAATTTCTAAATTTTTAAGATTCTATAGATAAATTCTTTAAAGTCCTAAAATTTTCAAATGTGCAAATCTCTCAATATTTAATTTCTGAAGCATCCATTTTGCTCAAGATAAAATTAGAAAACCTCCGAATTTCTAAATTTCTAAAATTCTTCAAGGTCCCAAAATTTTCAAACGTGCAAATCTCTCGATATTTAATTCTTCAAGCATCCATCTCACCCAAGTTAAAATTGCAAAACCGAATTTTCAAATACAGGATTCCTCACAAGTAGAAGGTGAATTCTGAATAAAATTTTCCTATGCAAAAATAGAGTTTGAAGCTCCATTATTGAATTATTAAGGAAAACATAGAGCAGTTATCTTGCCACGTGCTATAACCCCCATTCAGATAAACCTGCTTTCTAGAGGGTCTCGATGCACATCTAGTTATGCAAATGTCGATAAATACCACCGCAGAATTCATGTCATTGAAGACTGAGTAAATTACCGAGACTGCAATGACACTGTTATCACATAACTGATCAATATACAATGTTTACTTCGGAATAATAGCTCCTGTATATCTCTATGTCCAAACAAATTGTTCTCATTTTCTGCTCAAGGTTGGCTACCACATTTATTTGAAAAGTAATACAAGTTGGTTCTAAGAAGTTTTATTAAAGACGTCAGAAAAGTCTGCAAATCGCAGAGAGAGAGTCTGCGAAGCACAACGCGGCAGTATCGGGTAACAAAAAACAAGAGCAAAGTTAAATAACTCATGAAAGGAGCGTACGATGAAAATAAAATACAATTTCATCTTAGTTCGCTCGTAAAAACCGTTGAACGGTTTAACCGACGAAGTGAATCGTCAGCTTTTTTCTAGAAGGGATAATGTCATAATTAAAATGAATAATATGATCGCGACACTGTTCTTGTTTCTCGTCTAAGAGATTACGGTTGGGTACAGAAGGGACTCTACGTCACTTCCTGAGGAACACGGTCACGAGAAATTGCGGTCTACGAAAGAACTCGATAAAGCCGCAAACCGCACGATTGTCCTTGATAACCGGGTAATGTATTTCAGTGAAATACTTTCCATCTGTCATCTCCGTCGAAAGGGATAACTACGTTGTTTCCGTGAGAAGCTCATTTCGCAAGTGTCATTTATCCGTTCACTGAAACAAACATTTTTGTTGGAAATCAATCAATGACGGCGAATATACGATTTAAATAGAGCGCCAGGTTCTTTTGTTTTTCAGAATGACTGGCTTACTGTTTACGTTGTTCATGTTGCTTAGAGTGTTCGCCTGAGTTGACTATGGAGAGTGTTACGAAGTAAAGAGCACGTGTTTTCTTCTTATTATACAATTTTCATTTCTATATTATCATTTTTCATTATTCAATAGAGTGTTGGCCAACCATATTACGTTTGTTTTATTTAGTGTGTCCATAAATAAAAATCACAACAAATTTATTTACACTAATATTCTACAAATGTTATTTACGAGTAACGAATGAGCGAGTTCTACATTGTTCACAAATAAAAAGGAATTTTTTATACAATAACAATTTGTTGTGATATTATTATTGACCATTGGACATAATATAAAATCAGCACACTGTATTAAAATATTAATAACATACAACAATTGTTAATTGTCAAGGATTTCGTTATTATTACATTTATTATTACTCTTCATTATTATTACAATTGAAGTGTTTTTAGAGTCCACAATATTTCAGAAAATGTAAAATAAAGTCATCGAAGTGAATTAAGTTTGTTATCCATTGAAAGTTGAAGATGTTAACAGTTAATGGTAAAGGATTTCATTATTACTACATTTATTATTACACTTCGTTATTATTACAATTGAAGTGTCTTTAGAGTCCAGAATATTTCAGAAAATGTAAAATAAAGTCATCGAAGTGAATTAAATTTGTTATCCATTGAAAGTTGAAGATGTTAACAGTTAATGGTCAAAGATTTCATTATTACTACATTTATTATTACTCTTCATTATTATTACAATTGAAGTGTCTTTAGAGTCCAGAATATTTCAGAAAATGTAAAATAAAGTCATCGAAGTGAATTAAATTTGTTATCCATTGAAAGTTGAAGATGTAAACAGTTAATGGTGAAGGATTTCATTATTACTACATTTATTATTACACTTCGTTATTATTACAATTGAGTGTCTTTAGAGTCCAGAATATTTCAGAAAATGTAAAATAAAGTCATCGAAGTGAATTAAGTTTGTTATCCATTTTATTGCATCTGAAAGTAAAAAAGATGTTAACAGAACGTCAGCAGGGAAGATTGGCATGTGACAGAGAGTATACAATGCAGCAGGGTTTATTAATTCCAAAGACGCATATAGTGTTCGAATAAAGAGAAGACAAAGGAGACAAGTTTCCATGTAACCCTTCATCTTCTCCCTCCAATTATCGAAACGCGACTTTGATGGCATTTCAATCGCCACGGCGCCTGTATTACGCGAAGCACGAAGAATCTTTCGTGTTAAGAAGGGTTCGCACGCGCCCTTTGTTCGACGATGCGTACACGCGCTTCGTTTGCATAAAACGCGTGGATGACTCAGTGTCGCCTTGCGTTCTATAGTGTGAGCATAACGCAATGAACGCACCTGCTTTAAATTCATTGGCGTAACTATTATAGATGGGAACTGGGGTGGTCCCCACTTCACGTGCTTAAAATATGGTCCTCCCCATTTGGTTCTTTAGCTTTCCATTATAATATACTTCGTATTAGGAGTTTGAAAATTAAAAAAATTACGAAAGTTCAAACTGTTAAGTATATAAATTCTCAGCTTCCAAAATATAAAATTTCTAAGTTCCCTATTCTTAAAATTTTAAATCCTAAATTTCTATATTTTTACTTTGTTAAGTTCTCAAATGTCTGGAACCTTAATTCTAAGATTTCTAAGTTGCTGATTTTCAAAATTCCTCTTAACCCTTCCCGTAGAATTTATTTAACAGATGCGTTAATCAAAACTATTCAGGTCTATAAAATTAAAACAAACAAAGGAAATTAAAATGTGAGTAATTTATATAAGGGATCTTGATAATGCAACTTACGGTTGCACCTAAATTTCAAGTTGAAAAATGTTCAAAGTTTGAGTAAGGTTTGTCAGATTTGAACTGTAAGTCACGAGTGAAATTTGTCAAAGTACGGAAAGGGATTAATTCAATGCGTACCGAGTCTATTAATTTGCACTCCTTAACTTCTTTTACCTACCACCTCTTTCATTTACAAAATAGATTAAGAAAGGGTTTCTCCATCAAATGTGTGCGTATGTGACAAATACATTTTTCATTTATTATAAATAGTAATTTAATGAAAATATATATATTAAACCAATCTATCTGAATATAAGATACAAGAGAAAAGGGAAGTCGAGCCACACTCGACATAGGAGTCTAAAGGGTTACCAGTAAAAAAATTCGAGTTACGCCAGTACATCCTTTCTTCCGGTGTATTTTCTAACGCAAGTCATCGGCATTAGACAGTCGATATTCCCGCCTCGTGCGACCGGAACAATGAAAATCCAGTGGAATACAATGCGAGTCACGACGGCCATGCGTACACTCGACGTGTATGTGTCTCAGAACCCACACAAAGACGAAAACATCGGAGACGATAATAACAGAAAGAAAAGGAATCAATAGCCAAGAATCAAAAAGAAAGGAGTAGCAAAGGAATCGACGATAAAGCAAAGGGCAGTGCACGCATGATTTACGTGCATGGACGATCGGCTGCATAATTTATCGACGGATCGAGGGCGCATGCGCCGTTGCCCCGTACGCGATTACGCATGCGCCGTTGCTTCGTACACGATTACGCATGCGCACTGACCAAGAATACAGCCTCTGCGCAATCGATCACTGTCCACCTCGACCGATGACGTTAATGAGGACGATCGGTACTTAGCGATACTTTAAACTGCTAGCCAATGCGCCCGATTACGTGTGCCGTTTGTTTGTGCAACGGAGAAATCATCTAGCCCCTATGAATAAAGATGTTGCGTATCTTGACGAGGGTCGGCGAAAATTTCGAGCTAGGCGTGTGCTTCCTTTTTTTATTTGCAATTTTAATTCGCGAGTAACCTTCGGCGGATTAATCAGCGAATGCGTGTAGGATGACAAGTGGCGGCGACATTTTCTTGTTATCATGGGTGGAAAATGAAGGACTTTATTCTGTATGATCATACACTTTTGCAAAATTGTATCAGTTATAAAGCTTGATATGTAAAGAAGTGTTGTTGTCATTCATTTAACACTGAAACTACCAAACCAGT
Organism: Megachile leachella; assembly: GCA_963576845.1. Lineage (NCBI taxonomy): Eukaryota > Metazoa > Arthropoda > Insecta > Hymenoptera > Megachilidae > Megachile > Megachile leachella. The sequence continues at coordinate 15,967,992 of OY756251.1, forward strand.
CAAATAACCGCACACAAGTTTTTTATTTGTTAAGATGCATATTTTGTTAAAATACATTCCTTGAAATCAGCATTGATTTTCATTAAGATAAAGAATAAATGTATGTACTAATTTCTGTTTCCTCGTTTGTTTATTTATTTTTTAACTTCATCTTTAATTTCAAATTAAGAACACATTACATGCCGGTAGGTTATGTTACTACCCAGTAACATTTTCAAGATTACAAAAATATTTAACTAACAACTACATTCGACCACAACATGCAAATTCATATTAACCTAAAAATTGTTATAACAAGCATATAACAAACAAGTAATATTCTACACTAAAAACACTATATATTCTCCATAAACATGATCGATGCAATCAGCAGCAAATAACGACCACGTAACATTCTCGCTGATCCACGAATCCGATGGTACAAGCACGATGTTCCTAGCAGCAATAGCGATCGATAAAGATCCGCAACTGTGTCCGGGAATTAAAACGAATCCGGAAAATGTTATCTCGTTTCGTACGAACGTCAACAAATAAATCGACGTGCACCTCGTCGCAGAATAAATCGCTCGCGATCTTTATTTGTTTAGCAGTCGCGAATGAGACGTATGTGCGCGCAGGAACGGGCGTCGAAAAACACGGGAGGCAACCACGATCGATCAATGTCATTCTACATGATCACACGGATGAGCATGATTGGCACACCAGTTCACTGCGGTAGCTGTTTCAAACGCTCACGAGGGAGAAATAATCTGTTTACCGGAAAGAATTATGGCGAGGCGTGAGCTTTCGCACGGAAGTGGTCATTGAACGACAGACGTTCGTTTAATGGCCTTGCGACGGCGACAGAATGCAAGGAGTAATTGAACACCGTGCTGAAGCGGGTATCAATCCTGCGGTTCGTTCGTCAAAGATTATTTTACACTTCGCTGTATATTGCCGCTTGTAGGTGGATATGGAGTTAAGAGAGGAGAACCAGATGTAGGCGAGGAGTGAGGACAGTTTTAGGGAGAGAAGAGTTGAGGGATTTGGGGATTTGGAGAGGTGGAAAGTGGAGAGTTTGAATTTTTAGGGATTTGGGGGAGGTGGGATTGGGGATGTAGAAATTTGAGAATTTGGGATTTGGGACATGTGGGAATTGGAATATGTGGGAATTGGGATATGTGGGGATTTGGTGAATGTCGGAATTGGGGAATGTGGGAATTAGAGAATGTAGAATTTGGGAAATTTGGGATTTGGTGAATGTGGGAATTGAGGAATGTTGGAATTAGGGAATGTTGGAATTAGGGAATGCTGGAATAGGGGAATGTGGGAATTGGGGACTGTGGAAATTGGGAAATTTGGAATTTGGGAAATTTGGAATTTGAGAAATTTGGAATTTGCAAGCTTTAGAATTTGGAAATTTTGGAATTTGCACGCTTTGGAATTTGGAAGCTTTGAAATTCGAAAGCTTTGGAATTTGGAAGCTTTGGAATTTGCAAAGCTTTGGAATTTGGAAGCTTTGGAATTTGCAAAGCTTTGGAACTTGGAAACTTTGGAATTTGGAAGGTTTGGAATTTGCAAGCTTTAGAATTTGGAAATTTTGGAATTTGGAAGCTTTGGAATTCGGAAGCTTTGGAATTTGCAAAGCTTTGGAACTTGGAAGCTTTGGAATTTGGAAGGTTTGAAATTTGCAAGCTTTAGAATTTAGAAGCTTTGGAATTTGAAAATTTTGGAATTTGGAACATTTGGAATTTGGAAAATGTGGAATTTGAAAAATTTGAAATTTGTAAAACTTGGAATTTAGAGAACTTGGAATTTGAAAAACTTAGAATTTGGAAAACTTGGAATTTGGAAAACTTGGAATTTGGAGAACTTGGAATTTGAAAAATTTGGAAATTTAGAAATTTGAATACCTAGAAATTAGAAAATTTGATAAATTACAAATCCTCAAAAAATGTCAAACTAATCCCAAAAAAATTCCAACACCAGATAATTACCACTAAACAATTACATCTACCCCTCTAAAAAAACTAAACTTTCAAACACTAACAATTATCAGATAAACCAGATAACGATAACGCTATCACCACAAAAAGAATCTTTAACCGCAACAGCAACGAGTAGCATAAAGAACTAAAATGCGCAAAAAACATGTTTAAAAACGTCAACAATCTGGAAGTCGCATGAAACATTCATGGGTCGGTCAAATGAATCTCGGACAATGAGTCGGAATTTGTACCCGTGCATATCTTTGCCTATGGTTAAGCTACACCCACGACTTGCTACGAGCTGAACGATAATAAAGCTTCCGGTCTGGTCGCGCCAGCCGCAGGGACAGAAAACAAAACGCCAGAGGAAGAGAAAATTATTATTCCTATACCGCGCGGCGCGTGTACAGAGTTAGGTACACGAACCGGATGCAACGCGTTTGATTTACTTCGTCTACACCTGGCCATCATCAACCCCTGGATGCGCCCTTAATTAGCTTCCATTTCGATTGCAGTTTACTCTAGGCAAGAAATCTCGCTTTATCGTTCGTTTAATTGGGTCAGTTTATCTCTGATAAAAATTATGACATGACTTTTTTTTAAAATAGAAAATATTAATTTAATAGGGAATGTTAATTTCATTTAAGAAATTATGTTAGTGCGATTTGAAGACAATTTTTGGGAGTGCATTTGTTTTTATTGATTGACAGAAGTGTTATTGGAAATTGATGTGATGTTAACAATAAAAGTGGTGGGATTTCAATTTTTTTGTTATTCAAAGAATTTCTATTTTTCATTTTTGTGTTTTGTAAAATAAAGTAACTTAAAATAAATAAACTTAACCTAACTAGAGGTATTTGACTCTTTGGTTATATTGAAATGTAGATTTTTAATCTGATTAACTCTCTACAAAGCTCCAGTAAAATTAAAAATTTAATTCTTTAACTTCTTATAAATATTCCTAAAAATTTCACGAACACTTATGCAGTCACAGTTTAAAATTATTGTTTACTGTCAGTATTTCATATAAAAAACAATGTGGATACAAGAAAAATGTTTATCATGAAATGCGATAACGCGATTACTCATAATTTCTTTCCACGTGAGATTAGATCTAGCTGTAACTCGTTAGTAATTGATAGTGATCGTTATAACAATTAGTGGCGTCTTTATGATGATGTCTTTATTTTCAGTAAAAAATAACAAATGATAGAATCTTTATTCTTTGTGAGAAATAAACAATGATGATGTCTCTGTTTTCAGTAAAAAAAAAAAAAATGATAGGGTCTCTATTTTCAATAAAAAATAAAAAATGATGGTGTCTTTATTTTTTGTAAAAAATAAGCAATGATGATGTCTTTGTTTTCAGTAAAAAATAAAAATGATGGGGTCTCTATTTTCACTAAAAAATAAAAAATGATAGAATCTTTATTTTTTGTAAAAAAATAAGCAATGATGCTGTCTCTATTTTCAGTAAAAAATAAAAAATGATGATGTCTCTATTTTAACTAAAAAATAAAAAATGAACCTGTCTCTATTTTCACTAAAAAATAAAAAATGACGGAATCTTCATTTTCACTAAACAAAAAATTGTTATAAGAAAAGAAGAAAGAACGAATCCCTTATTTGTAGTAAACTAACTGAGAAAGAAGTGAAAACTTCAGAGTTACTACCAAGAACTGAACCAAAGAAGCACGATATAAGATTAACGTAAAATAAACCACCGCCGCAGGTAAACTTACCCCCTCGCTCTGATCGAGACTCGCGGCCTCAATATCGGCGAACGTAACGTCCACATAAAAGACGGAATTGTTTTCCCGACGAAACTGCATGATTCCGTTGCGTGAATCAATAACCTGTTGCCTCGCCGTAAAGAACAATGAAACTCATTTTCCTCATTCCTCGTATCATTATTCCTTGAACATCTCTCGCGTTGCACAACTCCTGATTCGAACACTTCATCTTCACGTGAAATTCATGTGTGGAGCACTTTAACGAGTTATACTTCAACAAATCCACATGCTTTAACAAATCTACACTAAACGTACTAATCAGGCGCGTAGTTTCATGTTACATTAGTTAACGCGAACATAAGAACGATTCGAGATGACATGTTTGCCGCGAGATTTTAAAGAAAGTTAAAATTGTAGGAAGGAGACATTTGGTAGTTCTTTTCGCGACGGTAGCCCCGTGAAAACTGGAAAGCGAAACGTTAATCGCACACCTCTCTCGTTTCTGTACGCAACACACACGTACCCCTACCCTCACAGAAATTCGTTCCTCTACTCCTCGATACGATAGCCCCCCTAGCAGTCAATTAACGACTCCCTTAATTCGTCATCCCTTTGAAAGTCACGGTGAAATCATATCGCCCCGAGCTCTACTACGATTACGTTATCTCGAAGTGCTTTGATATTAAGGGACGCCATGTGCTTTTTATGATCTTTTCTTTTATCTTAACAATCAACGAAGTTAAATTGTTAATGAAGAATTGTAAAGATATAAGGTATTTGTAAGGTAAGGTAATTGTTAGATTTTATTGCTGAAACCTTATATGAATAATCAAGTACTTCATCAACTATGAATATGTCTCCTCTTTATTATCATACAATTTTTTATGTAATAAAAATCTAAGAAATTATAACAAAATTTTTGTTATAATAAAAATCACGTAACTGTTACAAAATTGCCATAAGTCACTATTCTCTCAATATTTATTTTTATTACAATTTCAATATTTAATATTTCAATGTGTATTTATTATTATATCGATTTACTTTTGTGAAATAAAAATTTGATATACATATTGAAGATTGTGAAACAAAAATAATTGTATAAAGTTTATCAGAATAAAAAAGTATAATGAGATTAAAGATTTGGAATTTGTACGACAAAGTAAAATTTTGATGAAGATGAATTTTAACTAAGTGAGATTTTGATGAATGAAAGATTATGATTTTAAGTAGAATTTGAGTGTCCATTGTTATATAAGGAGAAAGAGTTTATGAAATTATTAGTTGATCTCAAAAACCACTGGACCGATTTTCACGAAACTTTCACTATTTGCTTTCTTATAATCTCTAAATGATTATCGGCTATGAATCGTTTTGCAATATCATTGTCATTAGAAAAAGAGAAATAGATCATTGGGTTAAATTATTTTTGCATTGACATTGTTGCGGCGTGAAATCGATGTTTGTAAAAAGTGTCCTCATAGGAATATGTTTTAAGCCTTTCTCGGAATAATTTAGATTCGAGTTGTGGGAAATTGCTTGGTGGTAATGATGGTTTTCATGGTGAATTTAGTGTATGTTTATAAAATGCCTAAATTTCTAAGTTTCTAAATTTCTAAATTTCGAAATTCCGAAATTCCAAATTCCAAATTTCCCAATTCCAAATTTCCCAATTCCAAAATTCCCAAATTTCCAACTCTCCAATTCCAAATTTTCCAATTCCAAAATTTTCCAATTCCAAAATTCCCAATTCGAAAATTTCCACATTTCCAAGTCTTTAATTCCAAATTTTCCAATTCCAAAATTCCCTAATTCTAAAATTCCCAATTCCAAAATTCCTAATTCCCAAATTCCCAATTCCTAAATTCCCCAATTTCCATATTTCCCAATTCCCACATTCCCCAATTCCAAAATTTTTCAATTCCCACATTCCTCAATTCCCACATTTCCCAATTCCTAAATCCCCCAAATCCCAATTTTCCAAATCTCAAATTCCCCAAATTCCAAATTCTCCAAATCCTAAATTCCCTAAATTCCCCAAATCCCCCAATTCCCAAATTCCCCAAATTCCCCAATTCCCCAATTCCCAAATTTCAAACTTGTAAATTTCCAAAGTAAAAAATTAAAAAATTAACATTTCCGAATCTAAAATCTCCAAGTCATTGCCTTTATCTCAACGAACAAGGATTCTCAGAGTAAACAGTGTTAATTCCAGGTAAATATTCCTAAATAAGTGTAGATTGAAAGTCGTGATAGTGAGTCATTGGGAAATCTCTTCTTGCTACATTTTTTAAGCGAGGAAACAAGTTGCAAATAGAACATCGTATTTATCGTAACGAAACGATCTTTTCTACTGAATCGTTGTTGCAAATATTTAAACCATTCATTAAGTTTTAATGTGTAATTCAAATAATGGAACATGATCGTAAAGTTTAAATAAAACTGCAAATTCATTCTGCTACATGTATGTACATAATGGATGTAACAGTTGTTTATAGCGAGAGAAAATTCTAAAGCAAACTTCACGGATTACGTTTGTAGAAATGTAGAAAATTGTTTGGTGTAATCATGAGAGTTTAAAGTTTGAAATTAAAGGATTATGTCCTTAAATGGATATTAAAAATTCCAGTTAGACTGGATAATTGATTTTGGGAAATTTAAGTATTTTCGAATTTATCAAAATGTCTGCTGGCACGGAATTATTAACCACGGCACAACCACATCTTCTTCCAGGGTAAACAAATTCTGTATTCGATAAATAATTCTAGCTAGAGATATCTTTTATGAAAATATTGTATGGAAGTATTGAGTTTCACAATAATAAATAATTGCACATAATGTTTCACTCTTTATTTTTTATTTTATTTTCAATTTTAAAATAGCACTCATTTTGTTATTTGTGTAAAAGTTCATATAACGCCAGTAGTTCTAAATATACCACTTTCAGAAAGACACAAATGTTCTACGAAAAGATTCTCTCTCGTATCATTATCTTTCCCTTTTACAAATATCGTTGATAAAAAAAGAAAGAAAAACAAATCGTTTATTTTAGATACGATGGATATTGTCCTCAATACCGGTACAGATGTGGCGAAACATATGGAAGTCTCACGCACAAGTTGCTTCTTGATCCCACAGTAAATCATGCGGAAACGCTCGTATTATCAAACCGAGTTACCGATGACTACGAAGTATATTAGTCAATGTTTCATTCCTTTTATTATTCTATTTCCGGATACTAATCGCTATTTGCTTATCGTCAGGTTCAAAGACCGCCAAAGAATGACATAGATATAGTAAATGCTCGATACAAAAGGACTGATCCTATTTACAAACATCCATCATTACCTGGTTATGAAGGTACATAAAATATGTATAAATAATTACATTGTCTTAATAACAATTTCACGTTTTTACAAGTTTCACGTTTTAGGTTTTACACCTAGGCTGAACGCCAGTCTCGGACAAAGGTACACGGTGGTTGCTACCGAGGGCCTGGCTGAATTTGAGCGACACCAGTTACGGAACAAAGCTGCACTCAATGAACTAAAAAGAACTATAGCCATTCAAAGTGGATATGGCGAACCACGAAATATGGAAGATCGTTTAGTAAGGACTACAATTACAATGCCTTCTAAACTGTATAAAATTTGAGAATTTTAATTTAACAACGTGAATCAAAAGAGTTTGGGAACCACTGAGAAAAAATGTATAACCCTAGCTAACGAAGGTATATCGTGATTCTTATGCAGCTTATCAAGAGTCAATTTAAATTGCCAATGCTGTCGGTGCGGCCCGATTGCGTGGGTGTAATGAGGAATTTATTTTTGGACGAGCAGTATGAAAAACCCAGAGACCACGCCCCTTCTCCGTACTTTATGGATAATGCAAATCCGAAGAAGTATTTTATCAGCAGTAAGCCTCTTCTGAACCTGTTACCTTGAATTTGTCTTCGATTGATCCGCAGCTTAAAAGTCTTGTGACTAATGTCGTGGTATGATTCAACTGTTTTACGAAATATTTCATCTTTGACGAGATCAAAATGATTCAAATAGTATTGAAGATATTGTAGAACAGATGGATCTTACGGAAAGCGAACAACGAATGCGATACTCGTTCATTCGGGAAAAAGTTAGAAGTATGGGATTAAATGTCTGGTAAATTACATTGATAACGTTTTGATTGTTTAAGGATATGCGGGTCATATACCGTATGGACATTCGCATTTTGGAGCGTCGAACGTTCCGGCTACTAACAGCGCACTTTGCGAATTTTCATCCAATTACCGAAAACGACAGAGCACTGAATGGGCACCCGTAACAATTACACGACCTGACCCGCCACTTCTGATTCAACCAACGACACTTTACCACAAGCACGTTGGAATGCTTCCAAATTACCTTGGACATGTCCCTGGCGAAACGTTTAGGTGGCTAATTAGATTCGACTTCGACACGTTTTGAAAGAGTATTAGTTTATTTTAATATTTATTACTTTCAGGTTCGGTAAAACCTTCGGAGCTGACACTAAAGATGCAAAACGGTGGCTTCGTGGAGATTTCTCTGCATAAGATATGTACTTATGTGTCGCTGTACAACCGTCATATTTAAAAAATTGTACCACATAAAAATTGTTATGTCCGTATACAAATAAATATTACAGATGTGGAAGTGTGCTTGATGTTTAAAATGTAACACTAACTTGAATTGCAAACATATATGGCACTATATTAAAATATATTGTCTTGCCATTTCTTCTGTATCAGTCCATTAACTACTGTTGAGATTTCCACTTCATTAAAATTTTAGCTGCTTCCTTCAAATTTTCATCTTTCTATAAAAGAAAAAAATTGATTATTAGCAAAAAGGAAAAGTAATATAAGTATTACTTTAAATTAATTTTTACCTTTATAAAACAATATCGAACATTGTCTTCTCCTAAATGCTTATGTTCGGGACTATAAAATGCAGATGGAGGAATTCCTTGAACTCCGACATTTTTCGTCATCCACTTCGTAAACCTATAATCCTTATTTTCATCTGTTTCTTCGTCTAATTTGACTTTATCTTTCAAAGCCGTCCAATTGGCGACCATGAAATATCCACCTTCAGGAATCGTTGGAGACATTCCTACATCGCTGAGGAACTTCGCCATGTAATCTCGTTTTGGTAGTAATTCTTTAGCTAAACTCACGAAGTAACAATCTGGTTGACCAAATCTTTCCAATTCTTGTTCGAAACCAACCGCTACTGCTTCCTAACATTTTAAACAATATAATTCATAATCTTATTGATAAATTTCTATTATTAATTTATTTATAATATATGAGAAATTTATAATTACTTGAAGTGGTGTGGCACAAGTATATACTGAATTTTGATGAACAACTTGTAAATTATATAATAAGTTTGCTGGACCATAGGCCCATCCTATTTTCCATCCAGTCACACTGAATGTTTTACCGGCAGAGCCAATCGTGATTGTACGATCATACATATCAGGTAACGATGCTAAAATGTAGTAGTTATTTAGACCATGGATTTTCTGCATAGTAATTAATGTGTTGTAGTGCTTAATTTTATTCTTACCAATTCTAACATGTTTATATGGCTCATAAACAAGCCATTCATACACCTCATCTGATACCACCAGGGTATTCCATTTTTTAGCTAAATCAGCAATAAATTGCAATTCATCTAAAGTGAATACTTTTCCTACAGGATTATGTGGAGTATTAACTATTATTCCTTTGGTTTTTTCATTGAACAAACTTGCCAATTCTTGTTTGTCAAAGACCCAATCTGATGAAGTGAGAGGTCCACTTGAGCTTTTCTAGAAGATATGAAAAGAGAAGTTATACAAATGATATAAAAAAAGATTGCAAAAACATCAATAATAAACTTAAAGCTTACAGGTTTCAAAGGAATGAACCTTGGAACTCCACCAGCAGATTTAACCATAGGCACATAACAATCGAAGAATGGTTCAATAATTATCCATTCATCACCAGGTTTGGTATGACCTTGTAATGTGGCATATAATGCTTCATAAGCACCAGTAGTTACAAGAACTTCATTTTGTGGATCTAAAGTACGATTTAAAAGCTTAGAATATAATTTTGCAATAACATTTACTAAACGAGGATGACCCTGAAATATTAAAACATAAAACTTCTTATAAAAATAGTCATGCAAGACAAAATAAATAAGAAAGTATTAAAAGTGAATACTCACAAACCCTCTAGTATACTGATTTAAAAGAGGATTTTCACTTGTGGTTGCATTAGCTAAAGCTTTTGTTACATTCTCAGGAGCATGGAAGTCTGGAAAACCTTGACCTAAGTTGACCGCTGGTTTATACTTTAAAGCAAGCTGAATATATTCAACCCTGGAATAAAACCAATTCATTAAATATATAAGTACAAGTTTTTAATATTAATTATGAGGTTCTATTTACCATACTGATTTTTCATTGCCTTTCAACCGATCCGGAAGTTCAAATTTAGACATTCCGACAGAATAATTTCTAATATTTCTTAATGAATGTAATGAAATTGATGCTTTTACACTTTCAGAAATACAAAATCTAGCAAGCATCTAAAAATAATCATAAAATATATATTGCAAAAGTACACAAAAATTTACTATAGATTATTTCAATCACATTAACCAAGATATAATAAACTAGTAATATATATTTCATGTATGTCCTTTGTTTCATTAGTAATACATGATTAACATATTGTCAAACACAAATAACAAAGTATTATTATTACAAATAGTTATGAAACCATGGGAAGGATATGGAAACATACATTTAATAATACAATTATTAAGTAAAATACACGTTTTCTAAAATTATACATAAAAATGTTATTAATTGAACAGACAATACATAAAATTGTAATTATCAATTTATTATAACTTTAAAGAGTTCTTACCAAAAGAATACGCTAATGTAAAATACCTTACTTTGCCAAATCTACTGCGTAGAATGAATTAGTAAGTACATTGCTATATTTTAATAATCCGGTCAAGTGTGACCGTTGTTTACCGAAACATCTGTGCTTATGCAACAAGTTGTTTATTAAAAATGATAGAAAATAAATTCCTAGCCTCGTATAGTAATTTTATAATACGCGGTTGGTACGTTAGACGTTAGTAAATAATTTACAGTTGTTACGATAACAAAAAAATTTCATATCATTTATGAATAAAAAAATCTTTATCAATTACATAATTATAAATTTTCAGATCAAGTAACAAATGTATAAGATTGTAAATATATATCTGTAAGTAATTTCTTAGTACAACATATTTTATGTAATATGATTTATATTAAAATTTTCCCTGTTGTATAGACTGAGTTGTGTGTAGTAAAACAAATTGTTTAAAATTTTACAAAATGAACTTACCAACAGTAAACATAAACTGTAAACAGGTTTCATTATTCAGTTTTACATTTAAAATAATTAATTTAAAATTTACAAAGTAAGAAATATTATAGCCTTTCTCTGACTGGAGACATCTAAAACAATTTGTCAATGATTTCTTTTATAAAGGAGTTCAAGGTAGTTCAAAAGTTTCATTTCAAAGTGAAAGGATATTTAAAATTGAGGGAAGCAACATCTTCTGGTCAATTCTTTAAGCTACAAGTAGAGTTACCATATTTAAAATTTCAGAGCATATATATAAACGAAATTAATTATGTTTCTTCTAATTTTGCAGAGGTATTGAAAGAAGTTAATATTAAAAATGGCACAATCACAACACGCGCTAGAAGAATTATATGAATCCTATACAAAAGCTGCAGTTAATATAATTTCTTATTATGGTAAGTTTTGTAAGGTTAAGTCGTCAAACAATTAGTGTTTATTACATTGATAAATATGAAATACAACAAATAATTGTTGAATTATATTTACAGAAATGCCTGAGAGAAAGAAGAAATTAAAAGAATTAAGAGATCTCGTGCAGAATAGCTGTATTCAAAATAAAAAGTTAAAATCATCAGAAAGTATAAAAAACCGATTATTAGATATTTATAATGATGAGAATGATGACAGTACAGAAATTGATATAGAATCTATTATACAAGTAATTGTATTTTCACTAGAGTATTAAACTATGATAACCATATTAAAGTTCTTATTGAATTTCAGCAATATAAGGAAACCATATCGGAGATTGATATAGATGTGTCAAATGATGATAATCTTATAGAGTTTGATAAACAGGTAGAAGCATTAGTAGGTAAGTTAGATCTTATATTAATATCAATAAATACTTTTTTTAATTCATAATGGTTATTCAATTTTCTTATTCCCTGAAGATAAAATAGGAAATGAAGAAAATGATGAAGATGCAGAAATGCAATTAACAGGAGGGTATATAAATGTAATTGATCCAATTTCTAAAAAACGAATTGTAGACCCTGTAAAAAATACTCTATGTGGTCACACTTATGATCGTGACAGTATTACACAGCTACTAAAAATTAACAAGAAAACAAGGTAATTCTTTGTTAGAAAAACCGATTGTTAATCAATAATATTAACCATATATTTTATATTTACAGGTGCCCTGTTGTAGGATGTAAAAGTAGAGAGTTTGTAATGCTATCTCATCTTCGTACAGATATTGTAACAAAAACATATCTTGAAAAAAATCCTGCGTAATCATTGTTGAATTTCAAAATAATAATAGTTAACCACTTTTTAATGACATAGTTATGTAAAATACAAAGGCACTTTTACACATGATTAAAGTAAAAATAGATATTCAACATGTGACAAGTCACACACCCAAATACAACATATGATATGTCATGCATTTGAACATAACACATGACTTCTTCTAACATGCTTTACATTGCAAGGATATTTTTCTGATTAGAACGTTGCAGTATGTTGGCCTTGCTCCAAATACCTGCACTTAAGGGTTTATTTTAAGTACAAGAGTACAATTAAATGTATCTCTTAAGATGGTATTAATATATTGTGATATGTATTATATAAGAACTTTCATGTGAATATTAAATAAAGATACATCTATAATGATATCTTTAGTTTTTCGTATATTATTTTATTATAAAAGAAAGTGTAAAAAAGAAGAACTTTTATAAATATCGAGCACTTGATGTAATCGAGCGAATACTTTTTTCTGTCACTTTAATTTTACACATCGTACATGAAAACCATTAAAAGCAAAACAACTTCAAGTTATAACAAGTTTGTTTAATTTGTATCATCACCGATCGATGATGTCAACGCTTAGGCTATGTTTATACTTACGCTTGTATGGTTAGTTCTAATTCTCTCTCGTGGAAGAGCTCACCGTAGCGTTGATGGACTTAACGTGGACACTAAGAATTGGGACCAATTTCTATTCGCTTTCAAAGATTACGACGAATCGCCTAATTACGATATAACACGTTGGACGCGTCAGTTACATCTGCAGCAATGTGCATTTGTAGAAATTGGCGAAGGATTTTGTGCTGTAAGCAAATTAAACTCTTTAAATGTTTTCCCATTTGCGAACGATCCTGCCGTGAACGATCGCGTAGTACATGGTAAAAGCTACAATCACACACAACGAAAGGCAAAAGTTGCGTGTAATACAGTTCTATTTAATATTTAGTTGTTCGTCGAATTACGTAGCATACCTTCGGAATCAAAGGTTCTGGACAACTCTGGAGTCCGAGAGTTTTTTCTGGGTATCTGTCCTTGTTTGACACTGCACAACTGGGACCTGTGCTCGCCCGAACTGACCGATCAAAGAAAAGCACACTGCACTTTTAATGAGGCCACTCCATATTCAAACACGAGTGCAAGAGTCCACCGACGACTGTGTGATGTGACATTGCTTATCGAAAACGCCGTAAATTGTAATTGCTCTATTACCATAGCGGGCCAGCCTTTACATAAGACGAAAGGTGATAGCGTAATCAGTACTTATTTTTGTGTCACTGTAGCCAATTAAAATTTCAAATTAACAATATAATTTGTAGGCTTTCCTACATGCTTTTTGAATCCATTACCAGAATCTCTGTGTTCTCCGCGCAACGTTTGTGGCATCGCGCAATGTTCCGCTACTACGATCAAAGGGATACACACCCCTCAGTGCACCTCTAATTGCCATCAGAGACAGCCAGTAATTTACTTTTGCAATATGTGTATTTGCACCGATGTAATAATACGTCTGCTTGAAATAATTGGAGGATACTTTTAAAACACAAGTTATTTATATTTGATAAAATTTTATAAATCAACATAATTTATGGGATTTTCAGTTTTGCGAAGAGATTGGACCGTGGACTTCTATTCCCCCGGAAATTAATTCCTTATGGTCGCGGTGGTCTTCGTCGAAATGTAACAACACGTGTGGCAAGGGTTTCATGGTAGCCATAGCGTCGTGCCAAGATCAAGTAACGTAAATAAAAACAAAAGTTTCAGCATTAGAAATGATGACTTATTCGTTGTTTAAAATGCATTAAAATTGTTGGCTACTTCATTTTTGTATATCTTTCAGAGGAAAACCGGCAATCGACTGTATTGGTCCAGGATCATTCTGGTGAGACAAAAGTTAGTCAAGGAAGTTGAATGGTTTGATCATGATGAAAGGTGTGAACTTTTGCAGTTGTCCGGATAACATCAGTAAATGTTACTGCGAGGTAAACATCATCGATGGAATTATGAGAGCGGCCAGGTTCACAGAACCTTGCATTTCTACCGAAGGGTGTACCCCAAGTAACGTTGGTCCATTCACTTTCGAAGGAGAACTCGATCCTGGTAGCAGCATCGACTTCGAAGAAGCTTATGAGAACAATGATCGTGAAAGGTTTGAAGGTACTAACCTATTGTGTTTACTACTGCCAGTAAAAACTTGGCATTGGAATTTCAGACGTATGAATGAGGTCTTGAAACTTTAGGAATTAGTGAATTTAACATTCTGGTACTTTAGAATTTAGGCTCAAAATTTAATTTTGATTTTAAGATTTGAGAAGTTTGAGATATTGGAATTTAAAAAATTTGAGGATACCTAGAGATTGATATTGTTCCTGAATTTTTAGCATTCAAATAATTCCAGTCAACAAGTTCCCACGTACAAAGATAAATTCTAACTAAAGCATCATGTCTTCAGATGCGCTCTACTACCCAGAATCAGTACTCCCAGCAAAACGTCATCTCCTTCAAGCGTACAGTCGTCGTGGAGTGCAGGAACACGAGTCATGCAAAAATAGACCATCAAAGGAAAACTATAAACACAACCGGAGATATCGTTCCATTCTCAGAAGTCGATTGAACGATGATGCCAACTATGACCAGCTGCAAGATGAGGAGGACGAGGAGGACGAGGGAAGAGACGAGGACTACGACAATGACGAAAGGGCTGACGACGAAGAAGACGAAGAAGACGAGGACGAGACGGTGAACGACGAGGAGGCAGCTGGCCATTACGATTACGGTTAGTACTTTAGGCGCGAATCTCTTCCTGGCTTTTCTAGATCGGCTTGAGAGGCTCCGCGAAGGGTCGACGGAGCCCCGGGAAACGTATTCGTGAGACGAAGTCCGATTACGCGGCGGTTGTGTTCGAGGGTAGGCCAGAGGTCGACGAACTCGAAATGGCGCCTACGGAGATCGGATCGGAGGACTGTGATGATGAGACCACGGAACCGCTGCAGTATTACGATTACGGTGAGGAAACCGTCGGGGGAGTTGCGTCGAAAATTCTTGGCTTCGTTAAAAGCCCTCGACTTCCGTACCTATAAAACAAGAATGTTCTTGAGAAGTAGATCTGCATATCAGGAGAGGGGCACTTTGAACTTTTAATGTATCCTGTTATTAATCATTTGACTTTGTATGCAAATAGTTCATTTATTTTATGAACATTTTATTAATTCACTCTTTTATTATTGTACTATTAATGTACTACTATTTCACTATTTTACAAATTCAGAAATTTTGTAAATTAGTATTTTTAAAATAACCTAACCTAACCTAACCCTACATAGTCAAAATGTTTACACAATTTTATATATCTCTTTTGTTTCTGTTTATAGATTCTGGAGTAAATACGTACTTCAATATACAACTTACGTTTGCCTTGAAACTGGTAACACTAAACATTGTACTCTGGTTCTCTTGACATCAATGAAAAAACGCAATGAAGATCAAAGATAGTTATGTCCCTGGTCGTGAAAGGAGTGTGTTCCAAAAGTTCTTTGAAGCAATGGAAACAATGAAAATATATCTCAATTCAAAGTATAAATACTGAATTGTAAAACGTACCATTTTTAATAAATATTATTGTAGAATGTTAATATGTGATAAACATTTATTGTTTATGTGACTATTATTTAATTGGAATTTATATAAAATTAATTAAAATTTTCATGTATCTTTCATGTAATGATTACCGCAATTATGGATTAATATTTATGTGACTTAAGAACAATGGTTAAATTTAATAAGTGGCGAATTAAAATAAAACACAAAAGAATTACACGTTTTATATAAAATTATTCGTCTAAGCAATCTTTCAATTATTTTAAGTAACAGTGTATGAAATTCGAAGTTTCGTGATGTTCTAGTGAGAAGAAACAATGAACAAGTTAATTGCAACATTCGTTTGCGAGCATCGAAGCTGCACGCTTCTGACGGTTACTTTCACCGGTGATTTAAGTTACCGAGAAAG
This sequence comes from Megachile leachella, assembly GCA_963576845.1. Lineage (NCBI taxonomy): Eukaryota > Metazoa > Arthropoda > Insecta > Hymenoptera > Megachilidae > Megachile > Megachile leachella. The sequence goes on from OY756251.1 coordinate 15,984,387, forward strand.
TGAACCCTTAGGTGTTCACAATGACCATTGTTTTATACATTTTTTTTCTGTTTTGCTTCTCGCGAATCGTTCAACGTTTCTTTTAATCTTAATTAACTTATCGCTTTAAAAGAGACAAGAGTTAAAGCGCGGGAAATGTTAAACTGCGTCAACTTTTTATATTATTCTATTCTTTGTCACTTCACTTTTCACTCATATCACACTTATCACTAACACTATGAAGATAATCTTAATAAAATCAAATATAATATTAACATATAGAACACTTTGACGTGTTCAAATTTCGACGTTTCGAATCGACTCCTGGTAGCCGGGAAACATGAACGTAGAAGAGGTATGCGAGTAATTTACGCGCCAAGAAGGAACATGCGCGCCTCTGACGTCATTCGGAAATTCAACATGGCGGCGGAACACGAATTAATCACTTTTAAAAATAATAATGTTTGTATGTAAGTTTTGCAATGATATTTTTGCAATATATAATAATTAATTACAGGTAAAATATTTTTAAGGTTAAATATTTTAAGGTTTAGTTCAGTACACTCTTTGAATACCTCCTTTACTTTTATATTACGCTGTTATAGTTTATTAGTTCGGACCACACACCACTAGGTGACGCGGACGCAATTTTAAAGCGCGAAATATAAACGAATGAAGAACAAAATTCATTTTAATTTGAACTCCCATTAATATTATTAATATCAATATTATTAATATGTATAATTTACACAATATTTGTGTTAATATTTAATATTTTATTTCAACGATACTTTTTCTATAAAATAAATTGAAAGACGTTCGAATCTGTCCTGTAGAGTAATTTATATCCCCTGCAGTTAATTTCATTCAGTAAATAAAACTGAGATGTGCAGTGATTAAAAGTAAACGATGATCTTGTCAGATAATATTTCTATTTCACTTTTTAACTTAAACAGAGGAGTGTTGACCGAGAAAGAACCTAAAAGGCCTTTAATTGGATCTGATCGACTTAATTAAGACAATTTATGCGGACGTCAGCCATTTGTCGAGAAATACACCCCATACTAAAAGTACTGATCTACGATATTAAAAATGTTTAAAACAATATTTCATTCATTTGCAATGTAAATTAAATCCGACTTCCTGATAGTGCAGAAATCGTACTCCTGATTAATTACAGCCCAATTAGGATCAATAAAACTGTTGTAGAGATTATCTACAATTTATGTGCAATAAAAATAATTGTTTACTTTTTTATGTGATAAATAAATTACAATAATATTTATTAAATAAATTACAATAACATCTAATAAATAAATTACAATAATATCTAATAAATAAATAACAAATAAAAGTACACACCGTGTTATGTAAAGGGTACAGATGAAATAAAAACGACTGTAACAACGTTGCGAACAAACGTTACTGTCACAGAATAGTATTACTGTCAACGCACATGAATGCCGTGGTGAATAATGATCAGTATGACTCGTTTGGGTGTGTGAAAGACCCGTTGAATATCGTATTAGGCAAAGTTAAAAAAGTCACGACACGTGTAACACGATTCCATCTTTCCGTCTCCTAAATCTGACTTGTTTATACCGTAATTGTCGTAATCGAGTTAACGTACGTGATACGTGTCTAAACTCGTGTTAATTCATTAAAAACCTTATTAGACAATATTACTAATTTAAATATACTTCAACTCTGAAAAATTTGAATTGCAAAAATATAATGATAAATAAAATTATTCGTTACTTCACGTCTGAATATATCCAGAAGGCTATTTATTTCAATATGAATAAGTAGTATCCAATCGAGTACGCGAATTTATTCGTGAATCGTAGATAAATTTCTGAATTCATGAATAATGAATGGTGAATGTACAATTTGCATAGCTAATTATTCAAGCGAAATGGATATCTAAATTCTCACTGGACAGCAGCACATTTGTTAATGACAAATGCATTATTGATAATCTCCATTACTCTTACGGCCAATTAACATTCTACTTGTGTTTAAATTGCAACGAGGCAAAAAGATTAAATTGCTTTCACTCCTGTGATTTAATTGTAAGTACCTACTCTATTGTGTAATATTCCGGCATTTCGTTTGATCGTGTTAGCAGCACAGGAAGATAGACGTTAGAGTGTCCCACATACCAAGATGCAGAATCGTTTTTGTACGTGCATAGATATCACGTAATATTCTGAACGGGAAAGATATTCAATAGGCGTTTTCCAAGGTGCTTCGATAATTAATTACTAGCTGTTTGCTACTGATACCCGTTATTTCCGTTCTTATGTTAGCAATTCGTATATATATTTTCCGCTCTGACTCGAAAAGAAACTACGAGGAACGGTCAGTTAAAAAACACGTTAATGCTACATATGTTGCCTACAGGTTTCAGATCTGACTTTTTAATTTTTGTGCTCTTCTTTCTGTGGTTAATCCTCTCAAGCTACATGCACGTTTCTATAAACATAAACGCATTTAATTCCTTACTTACATTTATTAGATATTAGAAATATTATTACAACTTTTAATTTGTAATTTATTTAACTTAATTTTCCTATGTTAATTTCGAAATATGAATCAAACTTTGCCCATGATATTTTATTTGGTAATACTTTGGTAATTTTAAGGGTTAAAAATATAAAACACCAGTCACTTCAATTCTTTATATAACTCCAATTATTTCTAAAATAAAGTGTTACTCTTTTCAAAAGTTTAAAGGACCCTGAAGTTTCTATATGTCCCTGAGAAAAGTCGCAATTGAAAATTGAGCATCGAAGCGCTTGAATTAAAAGAAATATGATCAACACAGTGTTTCGATGAGCGCAGCGAATATTTGAATGAGCACGTAACATTTCGTAGACGAGACGTGATACGACGCGAGTGCCGATTTAATGAATGACAGCGGTTGAGAGGCGTGTAACGTAACCCTGTTGCTCGCAAATTAGGAAATTAAAGTCACTTAGGGAAACTAGTTTCGAATAAGTTTCGGATGAGAGCTATACTTACTGTTTAATTTATCGATCAACTTTCCAAACCATCTGAAGCTGTCCCTGTAATTTGCGTCCTAATTTCTTTAATGCAACCATTGATCATGTGATTAATTTGTATTACAGATATTTTAAAGGTGCATTTTATATAAATATTTTTTTATTTCGATGGGGTTGAAATATGGAACATGCACGTGAAATTAGGGGAGGATAAGTCATCACTTTACGATGATTGTAAATGCAAACGGCAGCTGAGGGGTCGAAATACTTTTGCATCCCTTTCATAGTAAACATACATTATGGTTGAATCGTTTATAACAAGCAACGCCGCTGTTCGCACCTTCCGCAACGATTTACGACTTGCAACCATTGGCGTAGCTAGGATTTTTTTTGGGTTGCATCAAGGACCTTAGTTGTAACAGTAGTATGGATATTTTGTAGGTTTGACTTTTGGTGATTTGGGGTTTTGAAAACTGCGAATTTGGGAATTTGGAGATTTTAGGTTTTGAGAAATTAGAGGTATGGCAATTTAGAGATGTAGGAAATTAAGGATATGGGGAATTAGAAGTATGAGGATTTAGAAGTGTGGGATTTAAAGATGTGAGAATTTAGAGGGTGGGAGTTTAGAGATGTGGAAATATGAGAATTCAAGAATTTATGGATGTGGAGGTACAGGAATATAGGGATGAAGACTATGTGTATTTAAGAATTTAGGAATTAGGGTGTTACAGATCTGAGAATTTACAATTTTATTCATGTGGAGATTTGAGAATTTAAGAGTTTGAAAATGTGGAACAAACTAAGAATTTCAAGACAGGCATTTGGTAACTGATTAAAAATTTAAAAACTTAATCTCTAATACAAGAAGTACTACATTCTACATTTCTCCACCATGATGAGTAGGGGTGTCTTGGAGCAGGGGTACGCTCTGGTCCCTGTCTAGTTACGCCAATGCACGCATCGTTCGTTACATAGCCAAAGACTGGGGTTCGGGCGATTGATCGTGGTGCCGTAAGTAACGCGATATCCCGCAAGGAATGCTCGACGATACCTTTAAACGCGAAGCATTGCCGACAGTGTACGTAGAACTTGACCCCGCTGCGTCAATCCATCGCCGTTCGGTGTCAGTGACCTGCCTCAAAAAAAGAAACTAATTCCACCGGCCAGTGGCCCGTTACACACTCGTCGCACACACGACGGCGACGAGACGGATTCTGCGATTTTCTCGAGTCGAATTCAGAGCCTTCCGCCAAAAACTCATCGGAGTTCTGCTAAAATTTCGAACATACAAGATTCGAGTAGTCGGTAGATCGATGCTTGACATTAATAGCAGCACAACTCCAAACATTTCAAATTTAGTGATTCGGAGTTGCATCATGTTTCTATTTTTATCTGGTCAAATGACATATTTATGATAATGTGATATAGTTAATGAGAGCTATATTTAGTAGCACTAAAGAACCATTACTCAAACAGTTAAGTTGTATTTATATTCATATTAATTATTAATAAGCTGTAACATCATTAAGAAGTTAGTTATTCATAGAGTTTATTATAAATGGTATCATAATATGGTAATAATTTATTATCCAATGATAATTATCTCGTCTATAAATCGCAAGTTTCTCGTCCTTGGTTTCCCCAAGTGGATCAAGTACTTGTAGCCCTTCAACCGTGAAAGCCGTTAATTGTTACAAATCCGATGAAACGAAACGTTGCGATATGGAACGATTGCATGGAACATTATGAACGTTCGTAGGTGGGTAGTGCGTCATCGTTCCATATCGTTGCATTCGATGACAATATTTATCTAAAAAAAAATTACGTAATGTTTGCAGTGCTCCATGTGTTTGATAGGATTTTATTAATAAGTTGATAATTTTGTTTAACAAGATCATTAGTGTTGATTACGGTCTCACAGATAAGAACTTAGACATAATTCCTCTTTTTATTTTTAGTTTATCAATTTCCTTATGACACAAATAGCAAACTATTAAATTAAGTGTATTTATCTTGAAGACAATACAATGTAAAAAATATTTCAATGATACCATGATAAAGAGTCTAAGTATAATAAACTAATATAAAACTATAATTTTTACTTTTGAAATTATCACGTATTAATTTTATCACAATTTTGAATTTTCTAATTTTTTAATTTTTATTACGTTTACCTATTTCTCAAATTTAAAAGTTGATGTTTCAGATTTATAGAATGCTTGGCAATATAACGAGAGTCTGTAGTAATGAGTTTTGTTCCAGGCCCCACAAAAACCAGTGTCACTCCTGCCATTACACTATTGGAGTAAGTGCAAAATTTGTGGTAACGGGTGTGCGTCTTTCATTTGATTGTATTCCCGGTACAAATCATCAAACGTATCAATTAAGTCAATATTGTAGGTCGTGTATAAGGCAGCGTTCGTAGTTATCTTTCAATTGCTCACAGATCCATTGAGTCGTGTATGCAAACCTATGTCAACAAAATAACTGTAGTGTGTGTTGCAATGTATGTACAAGCGCAAAAGACTACAAAAGCGCACTCGGCGATAACAACGAGGCGTTCTAACAAATAAGCGGCATACTTCAAAGACGTTGAGAAACGCTAACGGAAATGTAGTTTTTGCGCGTCTCTTTGGTTGTCAATTTCAGATAAATCCAATGGAGATGTCTAATCATGAACAGCTTTATAAGTATCTGGACTTCCTTATTGTTATTGATGAAGTATTGTGTATGTGTTTATTATTAGATGCAACTGCAACTGTCTAGCTAATTTGTCCATACAATAATTAATAAATATGAGAAACCTGAAACAGTGAAAGTATATGTATTTTGATCCTCTGTGACACAAAAATGATTAGAGAATATTGATGTTTACAGTAATTCCGAGTGACTATCAATGATAACAACTTAACCTCTGTACATGTTATTCATTACGTTATATGATGATAAACCTTGTATAGGTACATTGCATCATAACAGAAATATAAAAAGATGCAGTGTATAATATGTTTATCGATCTTTATATTTTGCTGTGCTGAATTAATCACTATACCAAATAAGTGATTTGTAGGATCGTGCAGAAGTGTTTTTCGAGAAGAGACTCAATAGCGAAAGAGTTAAGTTATCCTCGAGGCTGCAGGCGAAATCGGTGCGTTTGTTCGTCGCGAAGATATTTTAGTTGATCGCTCGATTTAATCTTGTTGCGATCTCTTGTTCCGACTCATACGTACCGATTTCCTTAGTGACGCAGCATCGAGCCGGTCGGTCCCGCGACAGAAAGAAACGAAAGTAATTCAAGTAGAATATCGATAAAAAGGCAAGAGCCTTTCGTGTTTGTTTGCAACGTCGAAACGTTAAATCGGTACAGGAGAAGAAGAGAAGAAACTGATCGGTAGCACAAGCCGGCTTTACGAACACGTCCGGGGGAGGCCGCGTAACCAGGCTGTGATTGGTCGAGCTGTGTACCACGTGTCGCAGTAGCTCGGGTGGGGATTGGCCAGTACGTCTGCGCACCGCGGGCGAAAGCGGCGAGTTTTGTTCTAGTATTTACCCCGCGGTGTAAAGTTGGCTCTCGCGCTCTCCGTTGTCCTTAAGTCACGTTCCATTGTCCGCGTCGTTTGTCCAAGTTCGTTTCGTATCGTACACCCTTCACGTTTCGTTCCCGGTACGTGGGTTTCAGTGGTGAACGTGCCGTACGAAATAGTGCGCCATGTTCGCGCCGCGAGTAACACGCGATGCACCGGCTAGCGTGGCAAGTGATGCGTTTTTCTCGTGACGTAGTTAGTGTGTGCATTTAAATACCATCCTGGAGTTTGTTGGCCGTGTGTGAGTGTGTGCGTGAATTAACGCGTCCCTGCCCGTTAGGAACGGCAAAAGTCGAGTGGCCGGGAAACAACGAGGCGAAAGCACGCTGTGGGACTGTGGAATGCACGCTGACAGGTATGTACCGCCACGCCGTCACACTCGGAATTCACTGAGCGGTTCTAACCTTCTTTCTTTATCCTTAATATGTTACTTCCTTTCTCGCTCGTAATAACGCAACGCTTGCGTGTGTATTTACGCGATCGTCCACCTCTCTCTCTCGACTCTTCCCTTTCTATCCTCCTTTCCCTTCGTTTTCTCTGTCTCGCTTCTTTCAATGACCTTCCTCGCGCCTGCGCATGCGCCCTAGACGCTGCGCCACTTTTGACAGCTGTCATGGTCGAAATGCGTATGGTGTACAGATGTGATTATTGATTATATTATTGATACTTTATCGATAACTTATTGATACATAACGATATATCGGTAACATTGTTGCAGCGAATAGAGAGCAATGTCAGTGAACTTGACCTAAGTAGAATGAACGAGTAAATTTCCCATTACCTTATATTATAAATATATCGATGCATGAATATGTATGTGTTATACTTCTGAACATAATTTCTACTTCACCAAGGTAGTTTTTTAGTCAGTACTACATTCCACATTTTGTATCTTCTTATCAAACTTTATCCATATGCTGTCACTTACATATGTCTTCATCTGTATCATTAGTGATCTATCATTATTTATTTCACGTAGAATGTTTGTAAAATTGGGAACTTTAGAAATTGGGGTATTGAGAAATTTCATAATTGGAAAGTTAAATTTTAGAAATTGCGAACTAGAACATCGGAAAAGGCGAAAATTAAGAGAATCGAGGAACCTTGAAAATTGTTAAGTGAAAGACTGTAATTACTTCGGGTAAAAATTAAGATATTACGCGTGAACGATATTATCGATACATCGAGTAGTTAATAGCAGTCCGATATTATCGATATTTATCGCTAATGGTATCAATAGTCTCACCTCCAATACAGAAAGGCGGTTCGTTTCATTTCATCGCATATGATCGAAGGGGGAAAAGCAGCATATTGTCGTTCATTGCACTTCTTTCTCCCCTTTCGCGCATATCGATATATTCCTATTTACGAGTCTGTTCGATAGATCGTTCGTTGAGAACCGTCAGATATCGGCATTTATAGGCATTACTTTATCGGTGTAATTTGAAATAATCACGAATACTTTGTACATCGTATTGCCAAGGAATGAAAGGTTATACTAGAGCAATAGGTTTTAATCTATTTGTGACGTAAATCAGATATCTCTATTACTTCAATGGATTGAACGATTAATCTTTTTTAATAAACGTTAATCATGCGAACGTTACCGAACACATCTGCAGCGTAGTACACGTTATGTAAAGTGAAAGTAGCTGCAGAAACATGTTAAAGGTTGAGATACGTAATGTAAAATCGTATATAGTTGTAAATTCAGGTTATTGAACGCTTGATTTCTCGTGCGTTGTTCTGTCAGAAAAATCGCAAACTCTTATCACAAGCTATTAATCAGATGCTTCGCGAGTCGAATCATTGTAGAATCAGAGAACATAAACAAAAGATGATCTTGATGATTTTCCTTCGTTGACTTAGCTTCTTTGTATCTCATACCTATTGATGTTGTTCTACGTGTTACATTAAGTGGTAAAGTGTCAGCTGTTCAGAATTGTTAAATAGATCTGCGTGACGTTATAAGCATGGAATAGTTCGTATCCTTTTCTTTGAAGTAGCCCGCCAAGGACATCTGACAAATGTCATGAGAATGCTGCTTAACCAGAAACGATTGAAATTAAAACACTGCTCGAGATAATATTGCAGATTATATTTAACAGTTAAGGAACATTGAAAAGATAAAATTGTTGAGATCCATACTAATTATAGAATACTCATTGTTGCAGAATATAATGTAATTTTACTATGTAGAATATGTTATATATACGTGGTAATAATTAAAGAAACTGGTGTTGCGCGGTCACGCGTTATATGGTCATACGTTTAGTCATGCGATATATTGTCATATGTTATATGGTCACGCGTTATATAGTTATGTGATATACCATGCATAATCACGCAATATATGGTCACGTGCTGGGTAGGCATATGATTTGTTGTCACGCGTTATATGTTTATGTGTTGTATAGTCATATGATAGGTTGTCACGCGTTGCATTGCCACGCGTCGAATCACCACGCGTTATATGGCCATGCGTTTAATCGTTACGCGTTGAATTACCACGCGTTGAATCGCCACGCGTTATATGGCCATGCGTTGAATCGCCACGCATTGAATTGCTATGCGTTGTATCGCCACGCGTTGAAACGTCATGCGTTGAATTGCCACGCGTTATATGGCCATGCGTTGAATCGTCACGCGTTGAATCGCCACGCGTTATATGGCCATGCGTTGAATTGCCACGCGTTATATTACCATGCGTTGAATTGCCACGCGTTGTATCGTCACGCGTTGCGTCGTCACGCGTTCCATCGTCACGCGCTGTATCGCCACGCGTTATATCACCACGCGTTATATGGCCATGCGTCGAATCGTCACGCGTTATATACCCATTGTGTACTCTTATTAAATATTTAATAACGTAATATATAAAATTTCATATTAAATATTTAAAACTTAAAATTACCAAATTTCTAAATTCTCAAATATTTAAATTTGAAATTCAACAAACAAAAAACAGAAAAATTTCCATGCTAAAAAATTTGTCAATTAGATAGAGATTTTTAAATTTCTCTGTCCTATACTCTGGTATCTAGACTTCTCGTCAGACAAACTATCTGTGCACCCCGTTCGGAGCACGTGCATTAACTCTCAACGGTTCACCGCGACATACGATTACAAAGTACGATTAATATATCTGTTTGCGTATATACAAGGATCCGTATATCGAATTAGAACATCCAATCACATGATGGAGAGCACGCGTTCATTACATAAGTTGTCTGACGCAGTAGCGAACGTCAATTTAAGAAAACGTGTTCTTCCGCCGTACTGTTTCCCATCAGTATTCTAGATTGAGTCCCATTTAACCACCGCGTGTGTGCTTTGGTATCCTTGATCGCAACGCGTGTCGATCGTTCGTCTTTTTATCCGAACACTTTTTCCGTTGAGTTATGGCTAATTAACACTAGATCGTGAAGTACGAAACTTGACTAATGTCGAAACGCAAACTTTCACGTTTGTTAGCTGGTGTCAAATTTCAGTAGTGGATTAGGTTAGTTCTGTTTGCAGGATGCAATTCTACGTTCTCTGTATTTTCACGTCTGCTAAGTTCTATTCTTTGTATCTTCACATATTTATATTTCTAGATTTTTATATTCATAAATATTTAAATTTGCAAGTTTTGATATATACTACTTTCCTTAAAAAATTAATGTTGTAAGTTTTCGTATCGAAATTTCGTGCCGTATTCTTAACTGTAGTTCCTAGTGTTAGCACCTCAAAGTACAATCGCGAATATTTCAGGTAATTACAGTAGTCCCGGTGCATTTATTCCGTACGAGGAAAGAATTGCAGCCTATCCGCGAGGTCGATCATTCAGGCGATCCGGCTAATAAAACGCAGCGGTAAACCGTCGGATATTTCGATTTCGAGCGGTTTGCTGAAATTACGAGCACGCGTGTACCGTTTCGGCCGAGCTGGTCGCAAGAAATACGGCTACAATAAAGAAGTTGTTTCTTCTTTTTCGTTTGGTTTTTTTCAACGGGACAAGGAGGTTTCAGGAAGAAGCGGGCCCAAGGATCGTGGCAGGCCGACAACCTCCACGATCCTTATCCAATTACGTATGCGTAACTTCTGGCAGCGTAAGAATGCCCGGCCAAGTCGTTTAAATTCGCGGCCCGAAGCAATATTTAACGTTACACGGGGCCCAGGTAGATCTCCGTTCGTTTCACCGCGGAATATACCGACTCCTTCGTATCCTTTCTTGCGTCTTGTATATTTACCGGTACCTTCGGATACTCGAGGTCGATCGTTACACCCACGCGTTTTCCTTCCCAGGCGCGAGTAACGCAAGTTTTTTTTTTTAATTAAACCACCGGGAACTGGAATCCAATGGGCGGTGAAAGCAAGTTGTTTCACGGTCGGATTATTGTTTGCTACACACGCTGACGAATTCTTCTCTCGAGCCACATCATTAATTATTTACCTGTTTATTAGAGCCGAGTATAAATTTGTCTTCCCTAGGGAAAATCTAAGAGTCCAGAAAGGGTATTCCACTATAGGGATTTAGGATCCAGGGACTTGAGAATCTAGGGAATTGGGATGTAGAGATTTGGGATGTAGGGACTAGGAGATCTAGGGATTTGGGAATCTAGGATTTCGGAATTTAGGAAATTGGGATCTAGGGATTTGAGATCTAGGGAATTGGAATCTAGGAAATTTAGAACCTAGGGAATTTAGATTCTAGAGGAGTTGAGATCTAGGGAATTGAGATATAGGGAATTGGGAATCTGGGAATTTGGGATCTAGGGAATTAGAAACGTAGGGAATTTGTGGTCTAGGGAATTTTGATTCTAGAGAATTGGGAATCAAGGGATTCGATAATTTAGGAATTTGGGGTCTAGGGAATTTTGAATCTAGGGAATTTTGCACTTAGGGAATTTGGATTCTAGGGAATTTTGATTCTACAGAATTGGAAATCTAGGTAATTGGTGATCTAGGAATTTGGGGTCTAGGGAATTTTGTAGCTAGGAAATTTGGATTCTAGGGAATTTCAATTCTAGAAAATTGGGAATCTAGGAATTTGGGATCTAGGGAATTTTGTATCTAGGAATTTGGATTCCAGGGAATTTTGATTCTAGAAAATTGGAAATCTAGGGAATTGGTAATCTAGGAATTTGGGATCTAGGGAATTTTGTATCTAGGAATTTGGATTCCAGGGAATTTTGATTCTAGAAAATTGGGAATCTAGGGAATTGGTAATCTAGGAATTTGGATTCTAGGGAATTTTGATTCTAGAAAATTGAGAATCTAGGGAATTGGTAATCTAGGAATTTGGGGTCTAGGGAATTTTGTATCTAGGAAATTTGGATTCTAGGGAATTTCGATTCTAGAAAATTGGGAATCTAGGAAATTGGTAATCTGGGAATTTTGATTCTAGAAAATTGGGAATCTAGGGAATTGGTAATCTAGGAATTTGAGGTCTAGGGAATTTTGTATCTAGGAAATTTGGATTCTAGGGAATTTCAATTCTAGAAAATTGGGAATCTAGGGAATTGGTAATCTAGGAATTTGGATTCCAGGGAATTTTGATTCTAGAAAATTGGGAATCTAGGGAATTGGTAATCTAGGAATTTGGGATCTAGGGAATTTTCAATCTAGGGAATTTGGATTCTAGGGAATTTTAATTCTAGAAAATTGGGAATCTAGGGAATTGGTAATCTAGGAATTTGGATTCCAGGGAATTTTGATTCTAGAAAATTGGGAATCTAGGGAATTGGTAATCTAGGAATTTGGGATCTAGGGAATTTTCAATCTAGGGAATTTGGATTCTAGGGAATTTCAATTCTAGAAAATTGGGAATCTAGGGAATTGGTAATCTAGGAATTTGGATTCTAGGGAATTTTGATTCTAGGGAATTGACAATCTAGGGAATTTTCAATCTAGGGAATTTGGATTCTAGGGAATTTCAATTCTAGAAAATTGGGAATCTAGGGAATTGGTAATCTAGGAATTTGCATTCTAGGGAATTGACAATCTAGGAATTTGGGATCTAGGGAATTTTCAATCCAGGGAATTTGGATTCTAGGGGAATTGGGTATCTAGGGATTTAGGATCTGAAAAGTAGGACATCTGGGGATTTGAGATCTAGGGAATTGGGAATCTAGGGAATTGTGATCTGAAAAGTAGGATATCTGGGGATTTCGAATCCATCGATATTTCGCCTAGGGATTTTTATTTAGAAACCCAGGTATCTAGGATTTTGCACATCTAGGGACTTTTATATCTAGAGCCTTGCAGATCTACTCGTACTTCTAAGAACTCAGAAATACAGATTTTTGCTATCTGGGGACATGGTAACGTGGGATTTGTAGATCCTAAAATTTGACTTTCTATAAATATAGAGATTTGCAAATATACAAGTTTGGGAATGTAAATATTTAAAGTAGATCTATGTTTGAACCGAGTAAATTCGAAGTAATAATTCATAACATGATATTAATTTAAGTAACGGCAGTAGCAGTCAATAGTACATGCAACAGTTGCCCCATTAAACGCGCTACCAACGTGAATAAACAACAGCACGATGCGCAACAGTTTCGTTCTTTTCTGTACAGCAGAAAATTGCATCACTGAAAATTACGGGCGAATTACACGCGGCGTGCTGCTACTTAGATTCGTCGTGGAACGGTTCCTTTAATAGGCATTAAATATCACCCGTAAAACTGCGGCAGTTCGTTTTCCATAATATTACCGATCCTCGCGGTTGGAATCCGTCGAAAGTTCCTCGAAACGTCACGGTTCATAAATTTCTAACAAAGTCCCTCTCGCGATGCTTTCGATTCCGCGCACGCAAACCCAACCGATTCGGGGCTTTGCAAATCATGCGTCTCGTTTCTTATGTAATTCCACGTAACTTCCTTCCCTTTTTTTTTTATTTGGTTGTTCGCCTTTGTTCTCGCGGCGAAAGGAAAGGTCGTTCACCGCCGGCTGATTCGCGGATTTGTGTACTAAAATAGTGCACCGTTTTCATGGCAAAATAAATAGAATAGAATTCAGGATGTACGCCGCATTATTCTAAGTAACAGAACGAATGTTTTGACCGAGGTTCCGACGGTATAGTAGCTAATTTAATCCTTTAATATATCTGCATTACTATTTTAAACCTAGCTGAAATAGTAAGAGAAATAAGAATTGACACGTACAAAAAATGCAGCTAAATATTACTATTAAAAAATTGAAACACAGCTTAATCGCTTCCCGTGTCATTTATCAGATGCGTCAGTCAAGATTAACTATTCAGAACTACGACATTAAAACGAACAAAGAAAATTAAAACTTCTAAGTATTTTATATTCAAGGTTGATAACTTATAGTTGGAAATTTCAAGTTAAAGAGCATTCAAAATTTGAGTAAGGTTTGTCGTATTCGAGCTGTAAGTGTGTCATGAGCGAGACTCGTCAAAGTACGGGAAGTTATGTTGCATGAAGCACATTTCGTCAAAAAAAAAGCGTGGGAAACCGAATAGTGACAAGTGAGGGCAAAGTTAGACACGTGTCGCGAGGAAAGGGTGGAACAATAAGTAGAGCAGAAATCGAAGTCGGTGTGTCGGTTGTTACAGAAAAAGGAGACTCGGCGGCCGGAAGGGTTCGAGGGTAGAGCATGAGGGCCAGCGTGGAAGCACGGAAAGAAGGTTCACAGTTCGGTGAAACGGTTAATGAGTGGAAATCACCGAACACGGCTGGCTACGTCTCTGTCTCCCCTGGCTGGAGATGAGCACGAAGGAGCTGAACACGAGCACGATGACAACCACCATGACCACCGGCACGTTACGATCCTCGCCGAAGCTGGATGTCGCGGCCGAGGACGACGAAGAGCCACCGACCCCGTTCGAATCCCTGGACATGGACCTGGTGAACGGACCGAATCCCTGGCTTCCGGCCTACGGTTTCCAGCTACAACATCGTACACATTTCCAGTCCACGCACGAGGATCTACGGGCTAATGGTTCGTACTGTTACTCTTTCACTTTCTACGCGTTCACTGCCCATGGGGTTAGGCTGATCACCGATGTAAACAATACCGACAATGAATAAATCAACGAACAATGCTACGAGATTCTTAATGGCCTACGTTATGTTCTGCAGATATCTCTTTTATCTGCATTTTAATTCCCGAGGTGTTTCGGTATTTAAGGACACTTAGAGCTTGCTAAATTGCTATTTTCAAATTGATAAATTTTTACATTATCGAGCTTGAAAATTTGATAATTTCCATTACCTGGAATTTATATAATTGTCTTTTATACAGATTTTTGAAAAGTTCGATTTCATTTTTGTTACACAAGTCGATACATAATTTGTTGAATTTATTATTAAATATTTTACTTCAAGAATAAATTTGTATCTCATTAATGGTTTGACTCGATAAAGAGTGTTATACTTATCTGGAGTTGTACTACAGTTAGAATTGTGCTTATCCAGAATTTTCTTCTGGCAGATCCACACGCACTTATAATGAATATTTATGCTTTTACCGTATTGGAAGTGAATATTTAGACTGTTGATATTACGCTTTCGTTATTTCTGATTTCTTCGAATGCCCAAGTACAGACTACATCCGCAGCAGTATCATAAGCGGTAATTTGTTCGAATGATCAATCGTGAGTCAGAGAACATTGATTTCCGATAATTTCATACACACGTGACAGCAACGTAGCTTCGAATTTGTTTCTCGAATTGGTCGCAAAGACATTAGCGAGAAGATGCAATTTAAATTCATGAATTTAAATCGTACATTACATTGACGCTTTGGTTACATCGATTATCGATGGAGAACCGATTAAATATGTTTCCGGTCGTGTCGTCTATTCGTTAAGCGTTCGATTAACATTTAAATTGCGCGCAATTAAGTGTCCGTGCGATAGTACGTATCCGTACGATTTCGGCTCGATATCGGATCTCAAAGTTGTACGTAACATGCTAATTGACACTGATTAGCTGCGTGCTTGGCTATTACGACAAACGGGAAACTTTATTCGCCTGCGACGAATTTCCTGCGTGTCCTGTTCTTCGTCTACGCTCTGAATATCCTCGGCAAGCTGCTGCAACGTTAGCGTACTTTTCATCTGATAGAAAATAGCAGCGCGGGTTTGCATACAAATCGCACGTTAATGGCCAGACTTAATGCGAACTACTTTCTACAAACGTGGACGAGCGTGCGAGAGTTAATGAAAAATACAGATTGGATATCTGCCTGCGCAATTTCCATTCATGAGAAGGACATCGTCGGTTTGTTTACAAAAAATTCATCGCTACTTGCCGGTGAATATGTAGCAAAATTATTGAGTATACATAGTGTTGATATTATATTAAGATTTAGGGATCTAGGGATATTTTGGATGTAGGGGTATTTTGGATCTAGCGGTATTTTTGATCTAAGAATATTTAAATCTATCTATAGCTTGGGTCTAGGGATATTTGGAGCTAAAGATATTTTGGGTCTAGGGATATTTTGAGCTAAAGATAATTTGGATCTAGGGATATTTCGAGCTAAAGATATTTTGGATCTAGGAATATTTGGAGCTATAGTTATTTTCCATCTAGCAATATTTTGGATCTAGGGATATTTGAATTTAGATATATTTTAGATCTAGGGATATTTGGAGCGATAGGTATTTTCCATCTAGAGATATTTTGAATCTAGCCATATTTTCGATCTAGGAATATTTGGAGCTATAGTTATTTTCCATCTAGCAATATTTTGGATCTAGGGATATTTGAATTTAGATATATTTTAGATCTAGGGATATTTGGAGCGATAGGTATTTTCCATCTAGAGATATTTTGAATCTAGCCATATTTTCGATCTAGGAATATTTGGATCTAGGGATAATTGGATCTAGGGATATTTTGGATCTGGGGATATTTTGGATCTAGGGAAATTTGGGATCTAGGGAAATTTGGGGTCTAGGGAAATTTGGGGTCTAGAGAAATTTGGGATCTAGAAAAATTTGGGATCTAGAAAAATTTGGAATCTAAGGAAATTTGGAATCTAGGGATATTTGGAATCCAGGGAAATTCGGATCTGGGGATATTTTGGATCTAGGGAAATTTGGGATCTAGGGAGATTGGGATCTAGGGAAATTTGGGGTCTAGGGAAATTTGGGATCTGGGGAAATTTGGGATCTAGAAAAATTTGGAATCTAGGGAAATTGGGATCTAAGTATATTTAGAATCTAGAGAGATTGGTATCTAGGGATATTTTGAATATAGGAATATTTGAATCTAGGGATATTTGAATCTAGCTATATTTTGAATTTAGGGATATTTGGATCTAGGAACATTTGAATCTAGCTATATTTTGGATCCAGGGATTTTTGGAGCTAAAGGCATTTTTAATCTAGGAATATTTTTGATCTAGGGATGTTTGGGTCTACGGATATTGGTATCTACGAATATCAACACCTACGTATACGATTGTTTAGAAATATCAGTAGGTATATAGCAATGATTTACAAACATTGCAACATAAAAATATATATGATATAATACTGAAATTTCCACGTTTGTTTCCCCAGGAGAAGAATCTTAGGAATATTTCTTACTTTATTAATAATTGCTATAGATTGTGTGGCAATTGAAATACTTTTTATTAATAATTACGTCTGACTGTGAACCAATAGGCACTTAACGGAGGATTAAATAATAGCGACTCGTGTAGGGTTTCGAAGAACGTTGAAATATTTGCTCGTCAGACCATCCGTTCGTTTCTTTCAATTGTGTAACCTTGATGCAATTAGTCGGAGTGTAACGTAAGTACACGAAAGAAGGTAGATCATCGGGTATTTTTGTACGAAACGCTGGATTATTCACGTTGCTTGGTTAAAGGCAACAGGCGACTGCAACAGGTGGTTTCCTTCCATCATGATGTTGCATAGCACTGCGTGCCTCGTCGCTTGTGCAAGACAAATTGCATTCCCGGAAGACGATTTCTTCTTACACTGACCATTACTATACTATAACTATACCAATCCGCTTGTTCTTGTGTAAAATAGAACGGCAGGTCAACTTAGGTTAGGATGGGTCAGGAATTCGATCAGAGTTCAAAGTAACACGTGTGTAGTACTTCACAGTATGTCATAGCAATTCATACGAATTGTAGGCTTTTTATGATTTGGAAAAATTCGGATGTTAGAAATTTTTACAGTAGATTTTTCTTGCGAATCACGGTTTTATTTTGAACTTCAGGTGCAGGTTTTCATCATGAACTTTATTCGTTTATGAACTTGATAGTTTTTCCTTTGATCGATATTCTTTAGAAGTATGTCTATAAATAATTTACAAGTCCGATGGAGTATTAGTCGCCTGCTGTCTCAATGTTACAAATTTTTAAATCAATTGGGTGCTGATGTTTTCAGGGGACACCCATTAAAGTTAATTTCTTCAGTTCTTAGGTACTCCGAGAGTAGAGTGCAGATGCTGATTCGAATTCACAAACCTCGTTCTTCTTCAACGCTCTCTTATAAATATTTCACAGGATTTGCAATCTTTACGATCGTTTGTTTTTCTTCACGTAGGCCTCCTGGTAGAATTGATAGAACAGGTAGAAGTTGATTATTAAGTTCACTAGCATTATACCAGATATGAATTTCACGTTTGGGCATCCTGGGATGAACGCCTGCCCTATGTACACCATCAGTACGATAAATTGAATCTGTTCAGGACAGAAAAGTAAAATTAAACATTTTATAGCACATATTTTCATAGCAACATTGCTATAGCAGACTGTAGCAGAATAAATTTGCCATATTTGTAGACAATATTCATTACTACTAATTTGGTCGAAATGACGTCCTTAGAAATTATACGAAATTACTGTAAAATAATTGTGAATATAAAGACGATGATATCAAACGTTGCAATTTACATTGAAAATTTGCTACTTTCGGTGCGACATGAATTTCGTAGATACCTGAATGAGTGTAGTTGCTTACCATTTGCATGATGGTGATAAAAGGTTTGATTTTATTAAGGTATCGTTGCACAGTCGGTCCGAACGTTGCCGCCAGATAGTAAGAGTACATTATCACGTGTATTCCGCAATTGACTACCGGAACAGTCATCGTCATTCCATTGACGTTATACTTCACACAAATCAATGCGATAAACACCGTCGAAACATGGTGATACAAGTGTAGAAACGACACTTGCCGTTGTTTCTTTCTTAGGACGAAGAATGCAGTCTCCACGTAATCGATCACCTTTAAGGCTAGAAGATACCACATTATCCTGCAGATCTGTAACAAAAGTTGTTTTTCTAGGAGTCTCTTTAGACCCTTGTCTGACATGTAGTAGCTCATATGTGATGGATTTTACTCTAGTTTTTAATGGAAGTTTGAGTCCAATAATTTGCAAAGTTAAGGATCCTCGATGCTTGATATAGCGTTTCGGCTGTCTTTATTTATTTTAATATTGTAGTTATGGTTAGCTCTAGCTGACCTGACATGTGACGCAGTCATAGTTCACATGTGATGAATCCTACTTGAATTTTTAATATTACTCTATTTGGAGTTTGAGTCAAATTATAATTTGCAAAGTCAAGGATCCCTGAACACATAATTAACGTAATATTTCGACTGTCTTTGTTTATTTTAATATTGTAGCTGTGGTTAGCTCTAGCTGGCCTGACATATGATGCACTCACAGTTCATATGTGATGAATCCTACGTGAACTTTTAATATTACTCTATTTGGAGTTTGAGTCCAATTATAGTTTCCAAAGTCAGGAAGTCCCTGAAATGGACAAAACACTTCAACTTCCTTTGTTTGTTTTAATATAGTAAATATGAATAACTAATTGTAACACGCACTTGACATGTAAATTGTACAAAGGGTTAATAATCAGGTCGTTGTATATGAAATTTCGAAGTGTCACGTAATTTGTTTTTGCACAAAACTAGCATAAAATAGTACTAATGATATATCAGTTCGAAGTTAAAGGTTTAGCGAATACCTAAACGTTTTATTACCCGCTAAATTATTCATATAATGTATCTTATTATTTATGTTTTTATATCGCTCTTGTTTAGTATTAAATGAGGAATACTTTTTATCTCTCATTGTATATAAATATAACGAATCTTTTGCATGTTTTACATGCATATGTATATAAGATGAAAATGAACGTTAGCTGATTGAATAATGACCTCGGTCAATTGATTAATAAAGATTCATTCAAATTGACTTTGAAGATATGGAAAATATTCATCGCCCTGGAGTTGTGTTTTAAAGGTAAAGTTCAGGTATAATTGGAAAAATTCTAGATCTACAAATATTTAAATATCATAAATGTAGTACTTAAAAATTCCTGAGTCACAAAGTTCCTGAGTCTGTACTTTTCTACATCTTCAAAATCCCATATCCTAATTTTTTGTATCCCCAAATTACAATTCGAAATTATCTCTATTTCAAATCTTATCACGTACATCACAATTCTCTACATCCCCCATATTCTCGATTCCTCAAATTCCTGTACAACCACATCACAGTATCTCCACCTCCATAAAAATTTGCAAAATACGGAAGAGAAATTTACATTAATATTCTATTATATTGCGCAAAATATCAAAAATACTTTACATACGAATGTGTATTTGTTTTCCAGGGTTATTACGCCATTTGCATTGTAACACGTGTTACCGCGTCGAATGTCACGGGGGTCAGCAATGACTGGCACAAGAAATTTAACGTACACTCCGACTCAAACGTAATCGGACTTAGGGTTATATTATCTTGAAACCACGTAGCAAAGTTCCTAACAAAGCTTTCGACAATCTTCAGTTATGTTTTCTTAGAATGCTAATTTACTTCTTCATTTTTCTTTTAAAGTCATTAATTTTAGTTCTATTAATATTTGATTTATTAGCTCGTGTTTTATGAATCATTAGGATCGACAAGTGTTGCCTTTTAGAAAATAAATTTTTAGTAAAGATACAAGGGTGAAATCCCTCTGATCATTTTTTTACACTCGAGGAATAACGGTAACTTAAAATGACTTCAATTGTATCTCCATCAAAAGGAAGAAACTTAAACATCAAGCTCTATATTTTTTGTTTGTACGGTACCTTATGAAATAATCAAGATCAGCTTGTGGGGGCAAGTATTATAATACGTTGCTCGACGTCTTCCGCCGTGATTTTTTCGTTCAGAAAACTTAACTTAACTTTGCAACTTTTTCTAATTTTAACTCAGAATAACATATAGCTTTCGATCAAATTTGATCTAAATAGAAGTCAAAGTAAGAAGTCAAAATCTAACAGAAATCTCTGAGATGGTCAGCAAAAATGTTCACGTACAGTTGAAACTTTTACAAAAACTTTGAAAGTATTGGTAGTTAAGTTTGAATTAAGCAAAGATGGAGTTAATGATATGAGATATAAAAATGGTCACCGAGTTGTCGCTTTTGGTTGACTGATGAATTAGACTTCTTGAGTACAAAGGTTTTTACGTCAAAATACTGTGTCAAAATAAAAATAATAAATTCTATGTATTGTCTAATGATTTGGGAACAAAGCTACAAACTCCATTTATGAAAGGAAAAGTGAAACTTACTAAAGACCTCTGCTATAACCTGAACTGCTATATTCTGGGACTCACACTACTTGTGAACTACCCTGTATAAAACCCCATCTCTACACAAAATAAACCCAACCAGACTTCCACAGACTCAAACCTCCTTAAAAACCCTCAAAAAGCTTGTATAAACTACCAAAAGTTGGCTAAACGAAAGTGACTTGTAAATACCTTCATTGACGTAGGATTCGTAGTTAAATCGATCGGCACACAATAGAAGAAATAATTCTCGTACCATCCAACGGCAAATATCTCTCTAATGAGCCACGCGTTCGCCAAGATTTGAAACACATTGTACATCTTGATGATGGTCTTCAAGGAGTACGCTTTCTTGTTCTCCATATATCTCGGCCCACATCGTAGCACAAAGTACAGGTACGAGAATGTCAACACAATCAGAAGCGAAGGCGAGTTTACCAGAATCCAGTCTTTGGTCCTCGGGTCTGCACAATGTTAGAGCCGTTAAAAGATATTTTTTTTAACAATGTACACGCAACTTCGATCACTCACCGGCCAAATCCTCATTCAAGAAGTGATACCATGATAATATACTCATGTTTGACACCTATTCACCGTGACTACTCGCTGCTAAGTCGTCGAGTGCAACTATCACCGTACCGTCCGACTTGTTTTTGGGACAGCGCTGAAAACAATAGAAATAATACGTAAATCAATTATTCTTTATATACGCACCCGTAATCGTGATCCTCAATGAATTTTAAACACGGATAATACGTACGTAGGTCGTGGGAATTGTAAAGCCGAATCGTTTTGTATCTTCGACATTACTTTTTCATTACCTACAAGGAATTTAGTATTAGAATATCTAGTACTTGTTTTTCAATAGAAGTTGAGTGTATGGTTTGGTTTTTATTGATAATAAGTCAAAGTTGGAAGGTGTTATGGATATTTTTCGTACTGACGTAAACGGTAATCAATGCGTGTTTTGTATAATGTTATTGACGTAGTTGAATAGGAACCGAGAACCTACTGACCCAGTAAAATGTGGATTATATTTTTAATTTATGAACTTTATATAAAGTTTTTGAGAAGCATTTGGTGTATTAAGTAATAAATTCTTTAGGTTGCATGTCGCTGAAGAGTCATATACCTAAAGTCTCATGTTTCTAAAATTTCAGATGTCAAAGCCTATTGTTCAAATTATTAAATCCTACAATTCTTATGTTCATGAGCTTTTATGTCTTTAAAATCTCAAGTCTGAACATTTTCAAATTTCTAAAGTCCTAAATGTTTAAGATCAATGAAGTTTCAAATCTCTGAGGTATCAACTGCTTACATTCTCAAATCCTTAAAATTCAAATTATTAAAATTCACAAATCTAAAAGTTCCTGAATGTCAAAATTCCCAAACCTTAAAATTCTCAAACCTTAACATTCTCGAATCCCTAAAATTGCTAAATCTAAAAATTCCCAAATCTTAAAAATCCTAAAATTCCCAAATACCTAAAATCCCCAAACTTCAAAATTCCCAAACCTCAAAAATCCCCAATCTCTAAAATTCCAAATCCCTAAAATTGCCGAATCTAAAAATTCCCAAACTTCAAAATTCCCAAACCTCAAAAATCCCCAATCCTTAAAATTCCAAATCCCTAAAATTGCCGAATCTAAAAATTCCCAAATCTTAAAAATCCTAAAATTCCCAAACTTCAAAATTCCCAAACCTCAGAATTCCCAAATCTCTAAAATTCCAAATCCCTAAACTCCCAAACCTCAAACTTCCCAAAATTCCCAAATCTCAAAAATTTTCCTATTTCACGCAGAATGACGTTTCACTAAAAAAGTTTTACCAATAGTTATTTTTCAGTTGTACCGTTGAAATGACGTCAATTCAAAGCTCGATAATGTAGTACCGTCACATCTTACTGTCTAATGCGGTTCAATTAGGCCACCTTTTTTTGTACGTTTCCGCTATCGTATCGACGGAATTAAAATACTCCCTATTCTCGTACACTGCATTTGTTTGTAACTTATGTAAAACACATTATATGGTTTCTGAAAGATTTATTTTCTTGAGCAATCTTAAACTTATCGAAGTACAAAATCTCTAATTTATTTGCTATTTAGACATTTTTTCCAGCAAACAAAATTTAGAACTTCTGAAATTTGGAAATATTCGAGGCTTGATATTCGAGGTTTCTCCAGTTTGTTTACAAAGTTTTAAATATTCCAATTAATGATCATTGAAATTTATTAATCTATCCATTTTGAAATTAGTGAACTTCAAATATGAATATAATTTTATTGTAACAGATACTACTCCAATAATAAAAAATTTTAACTAATTCAAATAACAATAAAATTCAGTTAAATAGTTATATGATGCAAGAAAATATAGTGACGTGTCGAAATGATATTATTGCTGCTTATCAATGAACTAAATAGTGTAGTAATACATTCGTATATGTAGTAATACATGCGTATTACGTGATTCATAGTTTATTAATAATCTATCTATGCCATCGGTAGAATATATTTACCATTTATCTGATGTTTTTGTTTTCAAATTACGTCTGTTCTCAGTCTAACATATATTTCAGCCGAATATTATATTTACGATTCCGGAGTACGTAGTATATTCTCTTGTATATAAACAGTTCCGAAGCGTTCCATGAATTAGTCGAATGAGTTTCGCTGAGAAATTGGAAAATACCTTAATATAAGTCATTGTCAGTACGATAATAAGGGAAACATGTACAAAACGAATCGATATTCCAAAACAGTGTTGTGTAAGGAAATTTGTAGACATGTGTTTTTAAGGCAAAATTTTTGCATAAAATTGTGATTACAATTTTAAATCAGACTAGAACTGAAATTGAAATTAAAATTGAAGTTAAAACTGAAGTTAAAGTTCATGTAAAAATTTAAATAGAATTACAGTTGACGTTAATATTGAAACTGAAGATGAATTTAAGATTAAAATTCATATTGAAATTGCAAGTGAAATTGAAGTTTAAAGTGCAAATAAAATTTAAATTAATATGAATAGTTCCATAAAGTTGACATTAAAATTGAAACTGAAGACAAAATTCAGATAAAAATTTTTTACATAAAGTCGCAATTAAAATTGAAATTAAAGTTAATTTTAAAGTTACGTAAAATTAAGATTAAAATTTATATTAAAATTGCTATTGAAGTTAAAATAAAAACTGAAATTAAAATTAAAATAAAAAATGAAGTTGAAACCAAAATTAAAATTAAAAATAAAATATAAAATAACCCCCTTTCATCAAATATCTGTGTTAATTTAAGATTCAGATCTAAGAAACTATTCTTAGACTATTCTTCCATATTGCATACATGAATTTCCAAAATTGTAATCATTTTTGAAGTGATTATAATCTGATCTCCCATTAAGTTATCGAGATAAAAAATGATCTGGTGCAAAAATGGAGGTCAAAGACAATCGAACCACCTAATTACATAATTAAATTTGCTCCATATCAACATCTATTTTAATCGACAAATTAAATTTGTTCACAGACACAGTATTGGTGCAGCAGGTGGATTTTTTAGAAACCATTCTAGAAGAAACATCCGACGATTTGCAAAGCGATTCCGACCGTAGCGGGACCACGTATTGGGTCGGTTCTGATTCAGAAACCGAAAGTGTGATACACATACGAGCGAAGCAGAAATTAGCAGGTAAGAAAAGATTCGTCTGGTATTAGATCTAATTTGGCCCCATGTGATCGTTGCGTACCCCCGACTCGTCTAAAAATAGGTTTAAAAATACCGGGGCTCTTGGACCAGACTGTCTAATGTCAATTTGGCAAGTCCCAACATGGGCTGAATGCCCATGTGTCAAGTTACGTTATAAACAGTGCGATACGAGTTTGTTCTTGTAGGGAAGTTTTGACCTGCATAGTGTTGCGTTGGGAAAGACTTGAAAGTTATGATGTTGACTTTCTATATTTTCAAAGATACAAAAACTTCAAAAATTCAAGACTTCAACAATTTTTAGTCTCAAATTTTTCGTATTACCAAATTGCCCATATTTTTTAAATTTTGAAAGTTCTCTAAGGACCAAAGCATCAAATTATTAAATACTAGCAAATATCACTGGATATTCACATCATTTTATGGAAGAAAATATACCACTTTTGTGCTTGATTTTAATTTTTTATGTTTAGTGATATATCTTTTTTGAGCTTATATTTGTAACAAATACCAAAGAGATTGCATAAATCAATTTATAATAATTTATCTGACAATGAGACATAATTGAAGTTGCACAGTTCCCTGTGAGATTCCTTGTAGCATACCAACGGTGCAACGTTCGAGTATGCACGGTTGCAGTTCTTCAGGTGCCTCTGTCTCTTCCTCGCTTCCTGTATTTGCAAACCTGCATTTCATTTACTCTTTCGCTTGTGTAAACGCATAGCCTCCAACAAAACATTGCATTAAAGAATATAAATGATACAATATTTTTTACAATATAAAATCTTCAACATGACTGAAAGTGTATACACAATCTAAGAAGTGTTACATGAAAGTATGAATAATACACACTTACATATAGTATAAAGAAATTTTGCTCAACATCTTGTTAATTAATTTTTCAAAACACCAGCTAGTTTTTAAATAATTTCATTTAGAGCTTACTCACATAACATGTTATTGATGTCACATAGGTAACATATTATGTTTGAAGTCACAAAAATAACATATTATACCTGAAATTACATAGAGAATATATTTTGAAGTCACATAGACAACATATTATGTCTGAAGTCTCATAGAGAACATGTTATTTTGAAGTTGCATAGATAACATATCACACCTAAAGTTACATAGAGAACAAGTTATTTTGAAGTCACATGGATAACACATTATACCTGAAGTTACATAGAGAATATATATTATGTCTGAGGTCTCATAGATAATATATTACACCTGAAGTTACATGGAGAACATATATTATGTCCGAAGTCACACAGATAATATATTACACTCGAAGTTACATCAATAACAATACGATCGTGCTTGTCGACTTTTTCGCGAACGGATCGAATGAAAGAGAAACCTAAAAAGCCGCACGCCTTCGGACGTATACTTTTACTTGGAAGTATGTAGATTTAAGCCACTTGCCACGGTAATTAGACGGTAACCGTATCCTAGACAATTAATCTTATATGCTTGTGCTCGCCAGTTATCTTCTCACGAGTATCACTAGCAGTTTCAATAAAACAAACTTACGAAGCTGTTCATTATATTTCTCGATCACGTGTTTTGTAGTAGAGTTTTAAATGGCCGGTATGAAATATCTTGGAACAAGTTCTCAAAGGGTCAGTTAAGGGCCAATTACATTTAATGAAGCGTATAAAACTCTTATCTGTGTGTATGTACGATTAACTGTATATGTTCTGATTTTTGTAGGTACTTAATAGTAAATACTTAGGGTTTATATATTCGCGTGGATTATTATATGAAGTTTGTGTAGAAAATGGAAAATTCAATTTTTTAAAAACTTCAGTATAACAATGTACCACTTACTGAACAAACCCAAAAAATATTATTGAGCTAAAGAACCCAAAAACTCCAAAACCAAAAACCCGAAACTCAAAAAACACAAAAACCTAAAAACCTGAAACTCAAAACCCAAACTCAAAAACCCGAAACCCAAAAACCCGAACTCAAAACCCAAACCAAAAACCCAACACTTAAAAACCCGAAACCCAAAACCCAAACCAAAAACCCAACACTTAAAAACCCGAAACCCAAAACCCAAACATTTAAAAACCCGAAACCCAAAACCCCGGAACCCAAAACCCCGGAACCCAAAACCCAAACACTCAAAAACCCAAAACTCGAAACCCAAAACCCGAAACCCAAAAACCCAGAACCCAAACACTCAAAAACCCGAAACCCAAAACCCAAAAATCCGAAACGCAAAAACCCGAAACCCAAACCCCGGAACCCAAAACCCAAACACTCAAAAACCCGAAACCCAAAAACTCGAAACCCAAAACCCGAAACCCAAAAACCCAGAACCCAAACACTCAAAACCCGAAACCCAAAAACTCGAAACGCAAAACCCGATACCCAAAAACCAGAACCCAAAAACCCGAAACCCAAAACCCAAAATCCCAAGAATCCGAGAACCCAAAACCCGAAACTCAAAATGTCAAGAATCCAAGAACCCAAAAACTCAGAACCTGAAAGCCAAAACCCTAAAACCCGAAATCCCAAATTCACGAAACCCAAAAAACAAAAATCCCAAATTCCGGAAACCCGAAATCCCAAATTAAAAAATTCCAAATTCCTAATTTCCCAAAACCCCAATTCCTAAAAATCCCGATTCCGAAACTTGCAAACGTGTTTCGATTAAGAAGCTACTTGTTATTCGAACCGTAGCAATTTCTCTGAAATTACAATTGTTTTTTTCATTCCACGTAAAGATATGCGATTGTGTCTACTCCATGTACGATTCTCTTCCGTTGCATCTAATATTAGATCACCTTCAAACGTGATTCATATAGGATTACCATGGACTAGCCGTTGGATTCCACGTGCATGTGATCATGCGAAAATAAACCGACAAGACAACGGGTCGTGTGGAGTAAATTCAATTGCTTCTGTTCGATCGCGTCGGGAATTTTAGCTTTGATACAACTCGATCGGTTACTTGCTTCGCGAAATTAAGATAACTCAATCGTGACCTCGTTACTGTGTCGTCTTATCGTTTGCCAAAATTTCACCCTTTCGACCCGACCAACATATATAGTTTATGTAACTTGTTATGACAACATTGCTTGACTTACTTTGGGATCACGTGTTTCGTGAACACTTACGCACTTAAATGGAGTTTGTTATTATTTTCATGAAAGATTAGGACAATAAAAATGCAAAAAAATTCAAATCAAAAAATAAATATAAAATACTTAAGTATTAAATATATTTTTTATGAAAGTTTCATCTATGAATAGAACGCGTTTCACATTGGCACGTGTTAATGAAGATTAATGAATCGAGATAATCTCGCAATGAACGTAACGTGAATGTGATTATTTTCATTCTAGACTTCTGCTTTCCGTCTTCCTTTTCTTTCTAATCTGCTTCCACGACTTACATCATATACTTTATTGAAAGAGTGTGACATTAAAAGTGTGAAATAAATTACAAACTCCAGAAAAGAATGTATTAAGAAAAGTTCGATTATTTATATTGAATACATGAGGAAGGAATTCATTCACCGGAAAGTTATAAAGAAAACCTTGAAAATTAATGGACAATTCGCAACAAGTACAAGTTACCGGTTCATGTTATGTACTTTCGCATGACCTTTTAAACAATAATGGATTACATGTCCTCAGTATTCCCGTTTAATTAATGCTTGCATAAATCTATTACGCAACACATTTACTTTTAACGATCGTGAAAATCATTGTGGAACAATGTTTCCGATATTTCAGAGACATCGAATATTTAAATCATACGTGTTTACACCTATGTTCTTATCAAATATTCTAGTAATTCAGATTATCTGTTTGAATTGTTAATTTTTAATCAACGTTTCGACTATCTTAATTCTTCATCAACGAACGTTGAATGAACAAAGAACTCTGAAGATACATATTTTACATGGTCTAAATATATTCTATCTTCTCACATTTACATTTAACTCAATTTGCTCGTTACGAGTTCTAGTACGCTACACAATCATCTAACGAGGATAATTAATTTTTTTAATCACACATTTGCTTATAAATTGTTTCTTTTTATCGTAACGGATGAAAGGTGGTAATCGATATCGTATCGAAGTTTATATTTACCCGACATCTTATTTGCTTGCGAAAAACAAAACAAATATTTCAACGTCGAGAAAAGAATCGCGGGCTTTTTAATAGCGTTTTGATGTGCCAATGAATTGTTGATGTTGCCATTGGAATTCCATTTTGAACGCGTTTCCATAAACACGCCGACATCGATTTTCGAAATCAGCGTCCGACGTCGAATTTGTTTTTCTAGCGGCTCTTGGTGGTTACAAGCTATTACCTTGAAGATGATCTCAATTTTAAACGAATTCTACGCAAAACAAGCTTCGTACATTTTCTTTCTATATCGCCCCATTATCTCGATTCAACTCGGCTAAATCAACTTGACTTCTATTATTAGCTCTCCAAGGCGAATCGTAGATGATATAAAAATAAAAACGAAAACGGTCGAAACTTCGACGGAAGACTTCTCGACTGTTTTGGACCGCTGAAGGTCTTTCACGTTTTGGAGACGCAGTATTGTGATCTTTTGTCGGTTTTGTTATTTTATATTTTGAGATTTTTAGGTTTTTTATATTGTGGGGAAGTGGTCACATTTCACCTCTTCATAATTTACCTCTGAAATTTTTTTAGTTACAAATTTTTGTGGTTTTTAATTCTTCAGAAATCGGAAATTGTCAAATTCAGAAATTTAGTGATCACATTTTCTAGTTTGCAGCCTTTGAAATTTTCAAATTTCCAGTTTTCTGAATTTTCAAATTTGGTAATTTGATAATTTGATAATTTGATAATTTGATAATTTGATAATTTGATAATTTGATAATTTAATAATTTGGTAATTTGGCAAATTTGGAATTTCTAAATTTCCATCATTAAAATTTCCAAGCTGAGAAATGTAGAAATTTAGAAAAACACAGAAGCAATGATGCACCCCCCGATATCACACGTTATGTTTTGATACACGTCGCAACTCCCCATCGACGGCCCAGTTTACAAAGTCTAGTCACGGAAGTGGGTCTTGTACGGAGGGGTCGAGCAATCTTGGATTTTACGCGTCCCTCCAGTTCTCTCCGCCAGGAAGCCATGGTTCATTCAACCGGAAGCGACGCTTACGGAGTTACGCGGTCACCGGTTGTCGACTTCGTGACCGTCGTTCGACACGTGATTGACCACACGAGCCGTAACTGATAACCGCTGCTAATGGAAGCGACGTTCTTTTTTATCTTTTCTTTAACTCGCGCACCTGATACACCTGTAGCGGTTAACCACTTCGATGCTCAACTTTTTCCGACTTTTTCTACCAAAAGTTCTACTAGGGCGAAGAAATTGCATTCAAAATATTTTCGTACAAAGTAATTTCATGTTAAGTGAATTTTCGGAGGTTGCGGAGGTTTCAGAGGTTGATCTGGAGTTTATGGAGAAGTTCAAAATGGAGGTTTAATATGGTGGAGGATGATTTGAGATTTTTCGGGAAGATTTATCAGATGTTAATAGATTTATAGATTTATCAGACGTTTTAAGATATTAAGGTCAAGTGATTTATAAGATACATGAGTTTCAAGATTTCTAAGATGATATATATGATTGATAAGGTTTATAACATGTATGATGTACATGATTGATAAGGTTTATAAGATGTTTGATTTCAAGATTGATATACAAGATTGATTAGGTTTATAAGATGTTTGATTACAAGATTGATATACAAGATTGATAAGGTTTATAAGATATACGATATATATGATCGATAAGATTTATAACAAGTATGATATACATAATTGATAAGGTTTACATGTACATGTGTGATTTATAAGATTTATAAAACATGTGATGTACATTATTTATGACACTTACAAGATACACAATACACACTATTCTCAATTGTTACATTAGCAAAAAAAATTGTTAATGGAACACACATCTACAGAACGTATTGCTATGGTTTAGCGGAAGGTACAGTATGGCTCGTTAGACGTAGTACTTGAATGTACTACCAGATAGTAGCACTCATAAAAAAAGTGACTTTCCTTGTCCTCCTGGGTGCACGGAAAAGAAAATTATAGAGTAAGTGCATCCATGGTTACAGAAAGGGTTAATGCAGTAGTTAATTAGAGATTTGCATCCACTTTGTATAGATATTTAAATAGAAATATTGTCAAGTTTGAAACCCGAACTTTTATCTAAAAATCTATTATCTTTACTTTTTGTTACGCCTACTTTGTAATATCAGCAGTGAAAGTCTGGTAAGTATGGACTCTTCTTTGAAATTTTCAAAAGTAGTTAGACAGGTTACTTTTTGGGGTGACTTCATATAAATATCGTATCGTGAAATATTGTAATGTGGAAGTTTAGGGATATACATATGAGGGATCTCTCCAAAGTTCCACAATACGATTTACACTTTACAATCCGATTACCCCTAAACCCACCTAGTAGCAATTAAAAATATTGCCAAAGTTCAACTTCCTTTCGCCATAACTACGGTTTCACTAAATAGCATTACGTTGCATATATAATTGAAAGCGTTTAGCGATTTCTTGTAATGTCCATACACAGTCCGCCATTGCTCGAAACTGTTCTACGAGCAAAACAGTCTCCCGGAAAGTAGGTTTAGGCCAGTTGATCGCTATCGCGGGCGATCGTCTCGCTTTTACTCTCCCAATAGCCGAGCGAATCAAACACACGCGTCCCGATGGATCCTTTCTGGTTAGAAGCTGATTTTTTCTGATTTCTCGGAAGACGAGCGTCTGGATGGCAGCGGAAGCGACTGCAACTCCGTGGTGCCGAAGAAAAGGCGCCGGAAGTATGACGGCAGCAGCGATCGAGAGCACCAGGTGACCTTCGACGACGAGTATCCAGCGTCTCCCAGGTCGTCGAGATCCTCGGCATCCTCGAGATCGAGCTCTCTTCTGCAGTTCGAGTCGCTGGAAAGAACCTGTGCCACGCTGTCGCCTTCCAGCTACAGCTTCGACTCGCTGGAGTACCCTAATCGCTCCAACGCCTCTCATCCCGAGAACACGTCGCCGGACAGCCTCGAACAGGACTACGACAAAGTCCTACCGAACGGATTCGGAAATACTCTTGATCACTTCGCGAGGATCAGGCCTTATCGCAGCTTTGAGAGCTTGGACACGTGCCAGAAAGAAGAGGGCTTCGGCCAAGGGGCTCTGACAAACGGATTCGCACCATTGTACCTGAAACGAAACGTGGATCTGTCGAGAACTAGGAGCAACAAGCACTGTCCGAGGTATGACAATTTTCAGTTCATGCGATTTAGGTTAATTTTGGTACTAAGGTTAAATGCATTACTGCATTATATCCATGGCTAGGGTTACGGTTTTGGTAGGTTTCTGAAATAGCGATGTAGAGAAAGGATTACTCTTATAAATAATAAGTGCTGATTTTCTAATGTAATGTGTGGTTGTGTGGACTTCCCAAAGGAAATATTTAGGTAACGTGTTCCTGGGTCACTAGTTTCTCTTCCACATGTAACCTACACGTAACACGCAGTAACTGTAATGAGTAATTAAACTTTGAGTATTCATGAAGTAAAGTGCAGCGTCGGAGCCTCCATAAGGAGTGTTTGTGGTCCTTCAATAAGAAAAGCTTAATTTAAATTCAGATTATTGTCTCTTCATAATTTAGCTTCCGGGGTAGCTCTTTGAAGTAATAATCTATGTATATGCATACGCTATATCTGGGAAATAGAAGGTTGCACCATGGAAACGGCAAAAAATAAAGTAGGCGATAAAAAGTTGAACGAAAAATATTTAGAACATAGTGGAGAACCTTTTGAGCAGCTTTTATAACTTAAAAACTGCAGAGAAGCGTAAACAAGGCTACAGAGATAAGAGATTGCTTAAAGGTATGTATTATTAACCCTCCCATTATGTTTAGTTCCGTATCGTTTAGCGATTAAACGAGGTAAAAAGCTGCTCCGGGTAATAAAAACGTCAGCCATATTGCAGTTTCCGCCTAGTTTCACTAGACGTTACGACTGCAGTCGAAAATGTAGACCGCGGAATAAAATAGATCTGAATTAATTAAATTCTTGAACTGCCGTTAATTTAGCCGATAATTCTGCATAGAACTTTTCTTTCCAAAGTACGAATATTTACCTATGCTCGTAATTATGGTTATAACGAACTTTCGTTGCGTTATTATTGGCATATGCAAATCGTAACGCATCTGTTGTGCATGAGTTTTGGCATAATGCCGTAGCTGTTGCGTAAATTTTCATAGATTGCGTGATAAACACAATAGTAAATGTTCGATTTTTATCGCCGATATTATCGTGGTTTCATTGTACTCTTGCGATATTACGTCCCAGAGAAACGATATTTTGCGATTGTTGAGCGACGAAGGTCCTCGGTTTTCCTTGGCAACGACTCTCATGCTTCGAGCTTGCTACATGACCCTCGTTTTTTGGCCAAGTTACCGCAATCACGACCCTGAATAGACCTCCTTGACTTTTACTTTTAATTCGAAGCATTCACGAAATTACGCGAATGTCAGCAATATTTTACTCTAAATCGTTTCGTTCGTACTCTCATCCTTACAGTTTACATATCAATGCATGTATCCTTCAGGTTCTCTTCTGTACAACATTGGTGGTGGTAGAAGTAACAAAATTTCAAATTCTATTATACTAGATATATGTATGCTTGACATTTTTATCGTAGAACTGTATTAAAAGTTTAGAAACTGCAGCTCAAAAATATTCTCTGCGTTTCGTCACTATTAATCTTCGGGGTGTTTATTTTGTATCGACCGTTTTGTTGTGGTCTCCGTACGCAGGGACTTCTGGCACGAGGACGACGACGAGTACGAGGACGAGGACCTGGACGAGGACCCGTACGAGAATGATCGAACGTTAAACGAGAATCGAACGAGTTCCGAGCTGGAGGATCGGCTGACGGTGTTCGGGGATTCCGTGTGCAATTACGCGACCTCGATGGACTACAGAAACACGATCGACCTGCGAGAGATCGGCGTGGAAACGAAGAGGGACACCCTGTTGGATCTGAAGTCTGGCCAGGCAGCAGTGTCGAGTTCCTTTCGTCTGCTGCAGACTAGGTTAAATATAGCCGGTGGTATGGCGCACGCTCGCAACAACATGGTCGCCGATCATCATCCTCGTCACCATCATCATCATCATCAGCAGCAGCAGCATCAACAACAGCAGCAGCAGCAGTACCGTTACGAGGAACACGAGCTGCGGCAGCACCAGCAGCACCAACGTCAAGGGTGGAGCAAGGAGGAGTGCTTTAATTTTAGATTCACGGATAAATCTCAAAGCGCGCCCAGTCTGCCTAGCAGCGTCGACGAGTCCGCACACGGTCCATGCTCGTTAGCAGCGTATTCATCCTCCTCAAGGGTCACGTCTTTCGTTTCCACCTCGAACCTCTTCGAGAATTACACGAGGGTAGCCAGTGTGCCCATCGATTTGAATCTCTGTGGCGTTTCCGTGGTGAACCCGGACGACGATGCGTGTCATTCTCCAGTGAGCTCGGACGATCACGAAATGGCGGAGGTCACCGGTGTCCTGGAGAAGAAGAAATTGGGTAGCGTGGAGGAGGTTCGACAGAACGGCGAGGAGGAGGAGATGAAGGGCTCGTTGACTAGCTCCGTCAGAACGCAGGCTCCCCAGAGTGTGATCGTCGACGGCAAGATGGACGCCGGGAAAGTCGTGGAGGACGCGAAGGTCGAGGAAGATCGGTGCTCGAAGCCGAAGAAACAGATCACGTCGACGGTGAAAACGCAGGATCGTGGAAATTGTGTGCTGGATATGGCCATCGCGATCGAGAACGACGTAGACGGTGCGATAGACGACGCGATGAAGCAATTCAAGCGAGACGTGAAAGAAGCTACCGTCTCGAACGGTAACGGTATCCAGAGAACGCCTTCCGGTAGGCCGCGAAGGGTGAAGAACAATGCCAGCTACGAACTGGCTCAGCAATTCGAGGTCGACGAGAAAAGCTTTCGAACGGGTAGACCCCGCAAGGATGTCGGCAACGAAACGGAAAAGAGCCCGAAATCTCCGAAAAGCGGTGGCAAGAAACGAGTGTTGAACAACGCTAGTTACGAATTGGCCCAACAGTGCGACTACATAAAGGCCCTACAGTCCTCCAGAGGCGCGTTCCAGAGGATGGACGCGTGCGACGAACTCGAGGAATTCGCGTCGGGAAGATCTTCGCGGCTGTGGGTCACCGACATAGTGCAACAGATGAGCAGCAACTCGACGTCGAATCTCAGCAGCCATTGCATGGACCCTTACGTGGACACCAAGAAATACTCGAAATCGATGGAGGATCTGAGCGCTCAGTTCTCCATGGGTCCGTTCACCAGGATCCCGATAAACGAGCTGGGCCAGCGGCTGAAGAAGCAGAAGGACGAAACGCTGTTTGATCAGATAAAAAAAAACTCGGATCCATTTTCAGCCTATGGCGAAGGTCCTAAAGCGCGTACCCTAGTAGACGACGAGATAGATTATCCCTGCTTGGAAACCAAACCCATAGGAGCTTCCAGCCTGGAGGGGGGCGTATCGCGCGAGGAAACAAACGCCCGGAAACCCCAGGAACCATCCCCAGTACACGAAAACGTTCCCCAAGACGAGTCACACAAATGTTCGAAAACCACGATATCAAACGTAGTTCCGCAGATCACGATGGACCACGAAGCAACCGTCGAAACGGACCGTTCGAAGAAGTGTTTCATCGGCGACTTCTATCCGGAGAAGATCGTGCGGCTGCAGGAGGAGCAGCGATGCGCCGAAGAGGGTAGTAACGAGGAGATCGGTCGGTCACCGTCGTCCGCGAGCAACAGAAACGCCAGCGAGCGATTGTGGAGGGTCATAGTGGAAAAGCAGGTCGCGGAGAAGGAATCTTCCACGGAGAAGGTTGCGGACGAGAGAGAGAAAGAGGAGGAGCCGGAGAAAGAAAGGGAATCGGTGCAGAAGAAGACGAAGAACGAGGCAACGGAAGCAGCGAGGGGACACAGTGTCCACGTTGTTCGTTGCCCCCCACCCGGCGGTAACGGCAGCAACAGCGACGGCCTGGAACCCGGTGAACGGAGTGGGAATCCAGCGGTGGCCGTGGCAGTTGATACGAATGATCGCGGTGATCGCGACAAACGCGACGAGGAGAACGCCGCGGCAACAACAACTGCGCCGCCGGTGGTCAGGGTAGACCAGCCGACCACGATGTCAGCAACCGGCACGACGAAACGAGGATTCGTCGCGGCACACGCGAAAAACGAGCTACCGGCTCCCGCGAAATTTCAAAGGAACACGATCGTCGACTCGTCGTCCGCGACCATGGCCAAGGAGGAGAGGAAAAAGGGTGGACTCGGTGGTTTCCTGCAGAGATTCTCGAGGCTACGGTTCAGTGGTAGGTCGAAAGTGCCGCGGTCCGAGGTGCAGAAAAAAAGTGACACGCACGGCCAAGTGAATCGGGTGGCCGAGGAAAAGACTAAAAAGGAGCCGGATTATATCATCATACCGTTGCATCCTCCGGAAGAGGAGAAACGGAAGGAGGCTCATGCGGAGAACAGGACCAACGACTCTGACAACAGGACTACCAGTGATGTTCAGCGAAGTTCTTCCAGTATCAGGTGAGTGGTCTTCTTACGTTTCTGCGAATTTTTCGTGGCACATGTAAATGTGTATCTGCTAAAGTGACTTCAGTTTTTGAACTATCTTTGAATCTTAAAATTGAATCTTGTAGAAATTGAATCTTCCCGATTACGAAAACACGAGAGAAATGAAAGTAGTAACTTTGATTCGTACTTTAGTTAATCGTTGTAAATGTAACTGTAAACGTATGTATGTGTAGTACGATGCACGCATGTTTCGAAAGTGACAACGCAAGAAAGTATGTTATTTAGAGGAAGCGAAAAGCTCATCTTGAACATAATTATATAATATTAAAGCAATCAAGTGCCCAAACGCAGCAGTAAATAACTAGGCGTTCAAGAAAGTTTCTGCTAATTCCATGTTTCTTGTTTGAAAGTACAAAAGTATCGAAACGAAACGCGGAAAATATTGATGCCTAGTCCATTTCGTTTTGACGATGTTTACAGCAGTCTCATGCTCGAGTAACGTTGACTTTGACCTTAGAATTATAATTGTTTACACGGTTTCGAGCTACTGTTATAGAACTCTCACCGTGAATCACTTGGTTTACACAGCTTTCTACGGCTTCCGTTAAACATTTGTTCTTCGATCGATGGTGAAAGGCGATAGCAAAATTTGGAATATTTTATGGCTTTATTGTTGGGTTGTTTGAGGTTAGGGTATTGGGGTAATCAGGACTTTTGTTCGGGTTAGGTGTAGTTTTGATGGTTGTGTCAAAGTTGGGGATTTGGAGGTTGGAGTTGGGAGTTGGAGATTGGGGATTTGGGATTTAGGGATTTAGGAATTTTGGTATTTAGGGATTTGAGGATTTAGGAATCTGGGATTTAGAATTTAGGAGTTGGAGATTTGGTTATTTGGGGTTTGGGGAATTTAGGGATTTGGGGATTTAGGGATTTGAGGACTTAGGAATTTGGGAAATTAGGAATTTGAGGACTTAGGAATTTGGGGATTTAGAAATTTGGGAAATTAGCGATTTGAGGATTTAGGAATTTGGTATTTGGAATTTACGAGTTGAAAGTTTGGTTATTTGTGGATTGAGGATTTAGAAATTTGGTATTTTTGAGTTGTGTATTTAATTGATTTGAAGATCTAAAAATTTTGGTATTCAAAGGTTTGGAGATTTAACAATTTCATCATTTGTCAATTTAACTATTTATCGATTTATAAATTTGGAGAATCAGTAAATTGAATAACCAGTAGTTTAGTAATTTAATAATTTAGAAGCTTGGTTACGAATTTAAAGATTTGAGTATTTGAATATTTGTGAATTAAGGACTTGAGAATTAGTGTTTCACAATTTAACAATTCAGAAATCAGGAACTTAAAACTTGAATATCTGAAAGTCAAGAATTTCGTCATTCCCAAATTTCAGAATTTGCGACTTGGAACTCGAAAAGTAAATAAAGAGCCCAGAATAGTCGAAGCAAATCGTAACACAGCGTAATCTAAACATTCGTCGAATGCAAAAACGAAGACCATAATGTTGTCTTACATAATTGCCGGATTATGAAAGGCACACACAGTATGTATCAGTTGTCTGTTTACGCGGTATCTCTCGAGATTATACGAACGACAGTGAACGCTCTGTTTCGTAGATATTCAACGAACTAACTATTTCTGATAAATGAAAGAGTCTTTTACCATGCTTCTAAATTTTACGTTTTAACCAGTATTTGAACCTTGCGCTAGGTGTACGGTATTACCTTCGCAATTACCCTTAATAATTAGTTAAACTATGCTGGAGGCATGGACATAAAAGAACGTTCTCCATATTGGCACCGGAAGTCGAGTGTGTAGTATGAATATTCTTCGTGCGATTCGATTTCGTAAACAATCGATCGTGCTGCGATCATTATGATGGCTGGTTTGTTCACGAAACTAGCTTAAAATTAACATCAAACCTACCAACATTTAATACACGAATATACCAATATACCAAAACACCAAAACTCCAAAAATAAAATCCAACATAAAAATAAATAAATTCACATAAATTACTTTGACAAAAATTAGCACATATCCAAGTACTTCCGCTACTGTACAGACATCAAACGTTTCTGTATGTCCATAAAAATCAGCACAGCATAAGCACCTCAATAAATCAAAAAAAAGAAATCTTGCAAACGGGCCAATTAACCGATTTGATAATTTGAGCGTTAAAAATGCTCGCACTGAGCATGGCAACAGAAAAATGTCCTCGATGAAGAGCTTCGAACCTTCTGTTAGAAACTTTCGCCGAGGAAGAGCGTTGGAGGACGCATAGTTAACCTATTTCGATTATTGTAACAATCGTGATGGCATTTTCGATGGCCGTGAATTTGTTTGTAAGCCATTCTCCGTACGAGTTCGCGCGTCTGAAAGCAACGAGGTCAGTGATACCGAGGAGGAGGCTTTCGTAATGGCGGCCAGAGTCGACGAACAGCTGCCAGTCCCTGACACCCACTCCTCTCGATCATCCGTTCCGTTCGCTTCGATTTCATTCCAGCTGCGTTTAATTCTGCTTTCATCGCGTCCTACGTGTAAACACGCGCTGTTACAAATCCCTGTGCCTTTTATGGATCGTTTTCTTCGATCGGTTGAAGTTGGAAGCGTTTAGGGTAGTAGGAGCTGTTTAGGTCTGATGTGTACTTGTTTTGAGGAAACATATGTGGGAACGTATATGGGAACACCTGGTTGGGATCTGGTGGGACAGGTGAATTGCGATGTGGGTGGATGGGGAGGTGAATGGAGGGATTAAGGAGTAAGGCTGATTGATGTGAGTGGAGTCGAGGGAGCTTTTGATAAGAGGGGAGTCTAGGGTTCTGGGTTTAGAGAGCTGTGTGAGGTGTGTTTGGATGCAAGGTGTATTTCGCTATTTGAGGATTTGGGGAGTTGGAGAGTTGGGAATTGGGAAATGAGGGATTTGGAAGTGTTGGAGTCAAGGTATTTGGGAAATTGGGGAGTTGGGAAGTGAAGGATTTGGAAGTATACAAGTGTAGGTATTGCAGAATGTGATCATTTTGGACGAATCAGAGATTTATTTGCTATAGAAGTTTAGAAGTTTGAAGTTTTAGAGATATAGTAATGTAACAATTTACTTTTCATAATTCAGGAATTTTGAGATCTACAAATTCAGCTATTTGAATGTGAATAATTTGGAAACTTGATAACTTCGGAATTTGCCAATTAGACCAGGTAATTTGCATACCTCAGAAAGGAATTCAGAAACTGGAGTACATGGAGGACTATCAGAACAAGAATCTAATCCTAAGCTAACTACTAGTTGACTAAGGATTCTGCAACTTTGAAAACCCATCAAATAAAGAAAACCCAAATTCATCCCAAAATTTGAAACCTTATAACCAAAATGAAAACTGAAGTTTGTTATCAAAATGAAAACCGAACTTTCAGAACAAGAACCTAATCCTGAGCTAAATACTAGTTGACTAAGGGTTCTGCAACTTTTGAAACCCACTAAAGAAAAAGATACAAATTCATCCCAAAGTTTGAAACCTTATAACCAAAATGAAAACTGAACTTTTAGAATGAGAACCTAATCCTAAGCTAAATACTAGTTGACTAAGGGTTCTGCAACTTTGAAAACTCACTAAATAAAAAGATACAAATTCATCCCAAAATTTGAAACCTTATAACCAAAATGAAAACTGAACTTTTAGAATGAGAACCTAATCCTAAGCTAAATACTAGTTGACTAAGGGTTCTGCAACTTTGAAAACTCACTAAATAAAAAGATACAAATTCATCCCAAAATTTGAAACCTTATAACCAAAATGAAAACTGAACTTTTAGAATGAGAACCTAATCCTAAGCTAAATACTAGTTGACTAAGGGTTCTGCAACTTTGAAAACCCACTAAATAAAAAGATCCAAATTCATCCCAAAGTTTGAAACCTTATAACCAAAATAAAAACTTAAGTTTGTCATCAAAATGAAAACTAAAGTTTGTCACCAAAATGAAAACTAAAGTCTGTCATCAAAATGAAAACTAAAGTCTGTCACCAAAATAAAACCTAAAGTTTGTCCTCAAAATGAAACTTAAAGTCTGTCACCAAAATGAAACCTAAAATTCGTCACCAAAATGAAAACTGAAGTATCTCACCAAAAAGAAAACTAAAGTTTGTCACCAAAATGAAAACTAAAGTTTCTCACCAAAATGAAACCTAAAATTTGACAGCAAACTGAAAAGTAAAGTTCCTCAGTAAAAAGCAACAGTAAAGACATTCTCTAATGTCACATTTCCCGGACTTTATGGTCGAATGTGTCACATTGCTCCATAGATTGTCGGCGCTGTCCTATCCCCGGTGCATTCCCCGCGTTCCGTGTCTAATTCCACTCTAATCAGGCTTCTCGCTCATCCAATCGATAGGATTTCACTCTCGTTCGCGTTTGTCCCGATCGTCGGCCCCGTAGATCGTTCTCTTCCCTCGTATACACCGGGGAACCAGTTCGCCTCTGCTCTTAATTGAATTTCACTCTCGCCCCGTTCCGCATTCGTTTTCACGTAATTCGACCTAATTGCATTCCGTAACGGCAACATGCTGTTGTTTAACGTTTATCGTGCCTACCTTCTCCCTTGAAGAACGCTTACTTTTATGGCAATCGATACGCGGATCCTGTTCGATACTCGCGATATCGTTAGTCAGGGAACTGCGTTCGACGATTAAGTCTGATTTATGGGGATACGTGTGAAAGGTATTTTAGTCTGTTATTCTGTACCTTCGTTAGAGGAACGTTTTGAATAAATGGTTGAATGTTTTGAATGTCTTAAATTGAGTATGATAAATGTTGTTAATGGAAATGTGAATATTTTGGACTAATTAAAATATGAAAGTAAATGATGTGAAAATACAATGAATATTCTGAATGTATGAAGACTTAAATCTCCTGAAAATGTTTTGAATATTTTGAATGTGTGAAATTGAGTATGATAAATATTTTCAATGAAAATGTGAATGTATCAAACATATTAAACTATGAAAGTAAATTTTCTGAAAATACAATGAATATTCTGAATGTATGAAAACTTAAATGTCCTGAAAATATTTTTAATATTTTGAATGTGTGAAATTGAGTATGATAAATGTTTTTAATAAAAATGTGAATGTTTCAAGCATATTAAAATATGAAAATAAATGTTGTATAAATACAATGAATACTCTGAATATATGAAGACTTAAATATCCTGAAAATACAGTGAATACTCTGAATATATGAAAACGTAAATATACTGAAAATATGAAACTGCGAATTATTCTGCAAATATGAAGATATGAATGTGGATGTTCTGAAGATATGAAAATATAAGAGTAAATATTCTAACTATATGAAAAAGTAAATATTCTGAAAATATTAAAATATGGAAGTGAATGCTCTGAATATATGAAAACGTAAAAATTCTGAAAATATGAAAATACGAAAGTAACTATTCTAAACATATGGAAAGGTAAATATTCTGAAAATAGTAAAATATGGAAGTGAATGCTCTGAACATACGAAAACGTAAAAATTCTGAAAATATTAAAATACTAAGGTAACTATTCTAAATGTATGAAAAGATAAATATTCTGAAAATATTAAAATATGGAAGTGAATGCCCTGAATATATGAAAACATAAAAATTCTAAAAATATGAAAAGGTAAATATTCTGAAAATAGTAAAATATGGAAATGAATGCTCTGAGTATATGAAAACGTAAAAATTCTAAAAATATGAAAACGTAAAAATTCTGAAAATATGAAAATAAAAAAATTGAACAATATAAAGAATTAATAGTTCACATAGACTCTGCAGTACACAATTCACCTAATAGTAATAGCATACCTAGTTGCACGAGAACTCCCACGCTCCCCTCAACCAACAATTCATCAAATTAATTAAACATTTGATTCCGAAATGTCAGTACAGTTTCGTAACACACAAGTATAATAAAACAGTACTTATACATCGATTCGAAATTTATGGCTCGCTAAAGGTAACAGCGCAATGGAAACGGAAACCTTTCACAAATATTTTCGAAACTAATTGGTTGTCGGAAATTCTTATCGATCATGGAGTGTGTACTTCGGTGCTTATCTGAGTCAACAATTTTGTCTCGAGAACAGAAATGTCGTAAAGTTTCAATCAGAAGCTTTAAATCAATGTAATATAAGTGTCACTCTGTAGTACTATGTCATCGAACTGTGCCCGTATAAATGTTTTTATGAATCATCTCGGGGTTCGATTTGACATCTGTGTCAATTAATCTTAATCTCAGCCACGACCCTTGCTCGTTAACTATTCATTTCCTTTTAATTCGACGATCACTTGTGGCTTGTCTGCACCAGGCCTCACAAATTGTATTTCAATCTTCATTCAATAAAAAATAATTTGATGCTATAAAATTTTACTGCTATTTTAGTCCTTTATATTGTAACATAATAATGTTATGGACGGTAAAACAATAAAATCATTTATGTCTGTAGGACAATAAAATTATTTAAAACTGCAAGACAATAAAATTATTTAAAAATGTAAAACAATAATGTTATTTAAAATTGTAAGACAATAAAATTAATCAAAAATGTAAAACAATAATGTTATTTAAAATTGCAAGACAATAAAGTTATTCAAAAACGTAAAACAATAATGTTATTTAAAATTGTAAGACAATAAAATTATTGAAAAATGTAAAACAATAATGTTATTCAAAATTGCAAGACAATAAAGTTATTTAAAAATGTAAAACAATAAAGTCATTTAAAATTGTAAGACAATAAAATTATTCAAAAACGTAAAACAATAACGTTATTTAAAATTGCAAGACAATAAAGTTATTTATAAATGTAAAACAATAAAGTTATTTAAAATTGCAAGACAATAAAGTTATTTAAAAATG
Organism: Megachile leachella; assembly: GCA_963576845.1. Lineage (NCBI taxonomy): Eukaryota > Metazoa > Arthropoda > Insecta > Hymenoptera > Megachilidae > Megachile > Megachile leachella. The sequence goes on from OY756251.1 coordinate 16,027,780, forward strand.
TACAACAATAAAGTTATTTAAAATTGCAAGACAATAAAATTATTCAAAAACGTAAACCAATAGAGTTTTTTATAATTGTAAGACAAGAAAATTATTTAAAAATGTAAACCAATAAATTTATTTAAAAATTGTAAGACAGTAAAATTATATTTAAAAGTTGTAAAACAATAATATCATTTAAAAATGAAAACCAAAAAAAGTCCTTCAAGTTTAAAACCAAATAAAATTACACAAAAATAATAATAATAAAATGAACAAAAAATACTAGTCGACAAACCCTGCTAAGTTCATACAGTTACTTTTATTTAAAAAAAAATGAAATATCTTGAAAATGTGACTTCCTCTATTTTTATGTCCACACAGCCTTCTATTGTAATTACTTTACATTTTACATACTTTCATGGTTGATCCACATGCTTCAGTTTTTTCCATAAACTAATAATAGCCAATAAAAAAGAATAATTAACATTTAAACCTTCTGTTTATCTGACTTTGTCCACACGTTCAAAGATCCCGCTCCATATGGCCACGTTTTTATTTAAAGCCACCCTCACACCTTATCCGACGATTCAGACTCCGTTTCTTAGAACGACGAACGTATCCGATCCCCTGCGGCTTAGTTTTTCTAAACATTCGTTTTATCGTGTAAAATTTCGTCGAATCAGCACTGCGTCGGTTCTCTTTTGCTTGAACCATTGCTTTCATTCTACTGAATCGTTTTTAACGCCTCTTCTCGTTTTTGACGCTGTCTCTTCTTGTTTTTAAAGGGAAATTCATTTTTGAGATTTTGGAGAATTATTTACCGATGGAGTGTTTAAGCTGACTTCAAGGAGAAATCAATTTATTTGTAAATGTAGATATTTTGGAGTATGTCAAATTTTTTATTTTGTTTCAAGGGGTGACATTATGAGGAAACTATTTAATTTCTAAAATGACAGAAAGTTGAAGTCTGGACACTGCATATATTATAATAATATATTTTGAATATTTTATGTGTTGCATATTATTATTATATTATATGTTACATTGTAAAATATGTGTTACATACTTTCTTTAAATATTTTATACAAACTCATCATTTATAATAAAACTGCAATAATGCTACAAATATTGTTCAGCACTATTCTAATTTATCATAAATAATAAGCGTGGATAATAGAGTTTCAAAGATCGTAACCTTAATGAAGATAATATTTGAATTGCAAACGATTAAATTGAAAATATGAATGTTCCTAATGACTCGTAATGAGCGTACCGTTTTTATACCAGAATTATAAGAACAGCCATAAATCAAACTTGTCACCCCGTCTTAACGAGATAATCTTAGCTACAGATATCTCGAGTCTCACGTCTTCGAAGAAAGTGTAAAACTTCTTATCTAAGGTATTAGATGAGTAGTTGTTAATTTTGACTCATTAGTCCAACTAATTGGCAAGTTACGGTCAGTGACTGTTCCAAAACATATCTCTACTTTATCTTTTAATCTCTAATATTACATTTTGTAATCTGAAAGTTCAAATATTGACGCGGTTCAGATAAAGTTCACTCACTGTCTGGCTCATTGTTTCTACTTCAATAAGCATTGTGGATTTGAATGAAGTTTTATGGATTTGTAGAATGATTAAAGTAGAAGTTTGACACATATGAATATGTGTTATTTGACATATGTGAGTATGTGCTGTTCGACGTATGTTAATATGTATAAATGACATATGTTAATGTGTGTTGTTTGACACATGTGAATATGTGTTATTTAACATATGTGAGTATGTGTTGTTTGACACATATGAATATGTATTATTTAACTTATGTGAGTATGTGTTGTTTGACACATATGAATATGTATTATTTAACTTATGTGAGTATGTGTTGTTTGACACATATGAATATGTGTTATTTAACATATGTGAGTATGTGTTGTTTGACACATATGAATATGTAGTATTTAACATATGTGAGTATATGTTGCTTGACATATGTAAATATGGGTTGTTTGACATATGTAAATATGCATTATCTGACACATGTAAATACGTGTTGTTTGACATATGCAAATATGTACCATTTTAAATATCTGAATACATATTATTTGACATATGTAAATCACTATTTGACATATATAAATATGCATCATCTGACATATGTAAATATCTGACATTTATTAATATACCTCACACCTATAAATAAATATCATACACATTTTGCAACATACATTAGTATCAAGAAACAGTATTCGTCACAGACATTCAAATTTATAAATTAGGTAATTTGTGGTAACTTTAGCTAACTTTGTCGTGAAGCCAAAAAATAATTTCCAACGTTGTTAATAAAATTATGAAAATGCAAAGATGTACATGACAACATCGTTAAAAGTGTCGATGAGTTATATTTTAAGTCAATGCAAACATTCTATTAAAACCTCGCGACTCTTCTTCTATAATACACAAAGTACAAATTTTCCATCATTATTCACCGCGATTTCACACTGATCGCTTCAATACAATTCGTCATTTTCTGGTATCGTTCCAAGCACTTATCTTCAAGCAGTTAAATACCCAAGCTGTACAGCTTCTAGTTCATTCGCTGCGCACGAAACAAGACAAATCATCCCACGGTTGTTTACTCGCGAGGGTCGCGCGTTCTGGATGAATCATCTCTAGCTGTGAACCATAATTTAAAAATCGATTTATGTGTACACACGATTATCTTTCCAAAATCACAATTTCCTTGCTTATCATTCCTTAGTCACAATTTATTTTTTTCAAACAATTATTATATAAAATTCTTTCTACAATAAATGAAACGAACAATCAATATTTTTACGTTATTTAAGTTCTTCAAACTATTATTATATAAAATTCCTTTTACAATAAATGAAACAATCAATATTTGTACATCGACATACTTTATTTGTGCGTAATTTAAGAGATGTCTGTAGAGACACTGCAAAAGTATTATTTTTTACCGAATTCCATGATGACCATACGAATTTCGTTAAAGTTGAACGAACGAGGTCGAGTTCCAGTAATAGCGTCTGAAAACGTTCCTCTTCGTTCTCATCGGGATCATCGCGAACGTTCTTATATTTAGAGGTGTGACTTCAACGCTGGATTTTATCATGCTATTAAGTAATCCTGACGTGTCGCTGTTTTTCTGTTACCGTTGAAGCGAACTTGATGCCACTGTCACGTTGTGTAATGTCTATATTACGGAACGACGTTCAGATGTACAGATCTGTAATTAATACCGCATTTGTTGGTTCAAAATTTAGGAGGACTTTGGGTTAAGAAGTGGGAGTTTCGGAAAGCCAAATTGGGGTATTTGGGAATTGGAGGATAGGAATTCAGGAAAGTGAGAATTTCCATAGCGAGCGTTTGCAGAGATTGAGATTACTAACTTTCCAAGTAGGAATTGCAGTTTGACATATGTAAATATGTTTTGGGAATTTTGGAATTGGGGAAGTGGGAGATGGGGAAAGTAGAAATTGAGGATGTGAGAATTTGGGAAGGTAGGAATTCAGGAAAGTGAGAATTTCCATAGCGAGCGTTTGCAGAGAGTGAGATTACTAACTTTCCAAGTAGGAATTGTAGTTTGACATATGTAAATATGTTTTGGGAATTTTGGAATTGGGGAAGTGGGAGATGGATAAAGTAGAAATTGAGGATGTGAGAATTTGGGAAGGTAGGAATTGGGGAAGTGAGAATTTGGGAATTTTGGAATTAGGGAAAGTGGAAATTTGGAACAGTCAAAATTGGGGGAGTGGAAATTGGGAAAAGTGGAAATTGGGAGCCTAGGAATTTGGGTATTTTAAAATTGGGGAAGTGGGAATTAGGGGAAGTGGAAATTGGAGGAATGGGAATTGGGGAAAGTGGAAATTAAGGAAGTGAGAATTTAGGAATTTTGGAATTAGGGAAGTGGAAATTTGGGAAAGTGGAAATTGGGGAAGTGGGACTTGAAGAAAGTGGAAATTGGGGAAGTGGAAATTTGGGAAAGTGGAAATTGGGGAAGTAGGAATTGGAGAAAGTGGAAATTGGGGATGTGGAAATTGGGAAAGTGAAAATTGGGAGCCTGGGAATTTGGTAATTTTGGAATTGGGGAAGTGGGAATTTAAGAAAGTGGAAATTGGGAATTTTGGAATTGGAGAAGTGGAAATTTGGGAATATAAAGTCCCACATATTTCAATCTCCAAACTCCCTCACAAACACCACAAATTTCAGTTATTCAAAAGAAACCATTACAGCTCATTACAGAATAAGACCTCGCACACCGTGAGTACACTTATAGGTTTTCAGTAAGATGAAACAAACGACGTGGAAATAGGAAAATACCGGATTACGATGCAAAAGCGTGCGCATACCATCGCTGCAATTTCATTCCCGTTGCACGAGACGTGAGATCATGTTTATAAACGTAGTTGGAACAATGATGGAGAACTGTCGGCCATCTCCTCTAAAATTAGGCTATCCGCGAGTAGCGCTTTCGAAATCATCGCGCCGTTTTCAAAGTCTGGAAATACTTCAGCAATCTTCAGAACACACCGTGAAACATTCTCAGCTCGAATTTCTTCGATAACCTTATCCTCTTCTGTCAAACTATACTTTGATCGATTTTATCATCTGTCTTTTAAATTGATAGCGTCAGTTATAGTCTGACTTATGATTATCTTTTGTTATAAAATAGGTCATTTCATCTGTTCTAATGTCTTTGTTAATATTTAAGAGTATTTTTATAGAAATTTCATGTACAAATTTTTGAGATTTTTTGTTGTGTAAAAATTACATTTATATTTGGTTTATGTAGTTATATGTATTTTAGAGGTTAGCTCTGGTTCATGCATTTACATTTAGTCACACATAGTGTATTTTATTTTACACACAGTGTATTTATTTGCATATAATTTATATTTTATATCTACCTTATATATTTACATCTAGTTTGAATTTTATATCTGCTCTATACAGTTACATATAGTCTGCATTTCATGTCTAGTTCATATCGTCACATGTAGTTTATATTTTGTACATAGTTCAGACATTTTCATCCAGTTCAGATTTTATGTCTATCTTGTACATTTACATCTAGCTTGAATTTTATATCTGAATTTTGTTTTCATCTATTATACACTTCATATCTATACACTCAATCTTATGTACGTTCCTTAATTATACAATAACAAATACATACATTGAATATAACACAAAATATCAGTGAATCTTCAGAAGTGAATCTTCCTCATGAATATAAACCCACATTTTCCTGAGTAATCCAAATAAAAATAATCAAAGAAGTGTTTGCGAAAGTAACGTTGCGATGAAACAGTGATAAAAGTACAAGAGCGAATAAAATTGAAATACAGAGTGGTAGTTAAGGATATTTTTGTCTGGAATTTTGTATCAGAAGCTCTGGTTGAGGTTACGTATCCACTCGAATCGAATCGTCGATCATCGAGAAACAAGAAGAGAATTATATTTCTGCGTTACACGATGCCATGAACTCGAGGCATGCAGTCGTACGCGAGCCTACGGTTAAATATACCCCCCATATGCGTGTACGTATGTAGGTGTACGGCTTGAGTAGCCTTATTAGTCTTATTTCATTCCAACACCAGTCCGGAAGTCGTTCGAGGTGGTCCGAGAGCGCGGCTAGCCGCTCGTACAATTCTACAAGCAAACCGTTTGCTTCTGTTTTTGCTCGTTATGTAAAAGCATCGACAACTTTCTGCCCTTTAATCTTCTTTACTACTTTTTCACTTGGTTCCTCTTTTTTCATCATTTTTTTAAATACTGACAAATTTTTATGACATCGTTAGATTAAGCAATTTAAATTATTTGGACTTTTATTTTTTTTAATTTTGGGGTTTTATTCATTTTCAGATTGGAGGTGATTTAGTTTAATATTGTTGCTAAACTTTTATCTTCTCAGATTTTGAAATTGGTGAGGGGGTCATTCAGTTTAAGATTATTAATAATAATTATTGGAATTATATTTTACAATAGCTATGTGATTAAAATTTAAAGTAGTCATACCTGATTGTAATTTATAATAATCATGTCTGATTAGAATTTATAATGGACACATTGAATTATAATTTATGATATTCTTATCTAATTTTAAGTTGAATTTGTGATAGTCATACTGGATTACAACTTAGAATATTCATAGGTGATTGTAATGTATAATATACATTTTTTACTAGAATTTATAAAATTCATATCTGACTGTAATTTGTAATATTCATGTCTGACTGGAGTTCATAAAATTCACATCCGACTAGAATTTATAATATTCATGTTTGACTAGAATTCACAAATTTCATGTCTGACTATAATTTATAATATACTTGTCTGACTATAATTTATAACGTACATGGCTGATTAGAATGTATAATATTCATGTCTGGCTAGAATGAATATTATTCATACGTGATTAGAATGTATAATATTCATGTTTGGTTAGAATGAATATTATTCATGTTTGATTAGAATTAACAATACTCATGTCTGGTTGGAATGAATATTATTCACATTTGATTAAAATGTATAATATTCATATCTGGTTAAAATGTATGATATTCACATTTTATTACAATGTATAATATTCATGTTTGGTTAGAATGAATATTATTTACATTTGATTAAAATGTATAATATTCATATCTGGTTAAAATGTATGATATTCATACTTTACTATAATGTATAATATTCATGTCTGGTTAGAACGAATAATATTCATACTCGATAAGAATGTACAGTATTCAAGCCTGATTAGAATAAACAATATTCATGTCTGATTAGAATAAACAATATTCATATCTGATTAGAATAAACAATATTCATGTCTGATTAGAATTTATAATAGTCACATTAGACTCATCAGAAAACGCACTCGAAAGACACTTTTACGTAACATTCGTTCGGCTTTGAACTTCATCGGAATATCTTTGGTAGACGATAGTATTCTCGGACCGATGAATTTGCGGAGCAGCTTTCACGCGATTCGATCGTCAATCACGCGGCTCCCGTTACAGGCTGAAGAAAACGCGGAAGCGAACAAACTCCTAAGCGCTTGTTTGTCCGGCGATCAGACAACTACATCTGGGATGGGCATCAAAACATTTTAAAACCCAAATAAACATGGGACTCTACTGTGGACCCCTCCTTTCACAAATTTGCATCTTTTACAAATTTAAAAAAATTGTCAGACCTGTCTTATTGCGTTAGTTTTGTGTTTGTAGTACTCTACATGTGCCGCCATTTTGAATTTCCATGTTATCACCAAATGAAGTGCATCATCACACAAATTATGTGGATACAGATTAAAATTGTGTTAACAATATAATGCAATAGCAGTTACAGACTATTATAAGTCATAAATTATTATAATTTATCAAAAAAGTTATAAAAACAGTTTCCAATAATTTTAGACACAGTAAGATGTACAAAATTATTTTACATACTTGCAACGTTACAAGGAATAAATATTAAAGTATTAAAATAGAAAGGGTTTCCATACATATTCATAAGTGCAAAACTATTTCAAACGTGATATTTAGCACTATTGGGCAACAAGTGTTTCAATGTCTTCAAGGTATTAAACTTTTTACAGACGAACATTGAAACACTCCGAGAGAGCACTTTAAGTGCTGAAACGAACATCTGCGGTTGGTCACCGCCCCCTTGTGCGATGAAATGGGTGCTCCAACTCACAAGGGAACATATCCAACTGACACACGCCGATTTTGATGAAACTTACGTGAGATATAGTTCTCAAAAAAATATTTGACACGTATTTTTTTTTATCGGCAATCGTGCATATTGAAGGGGTGAAAATAGCCCTCGAATTTGGGGGTTGAAACCATATTTTTGGGAATATCTCCGGAACTAAAAAAGATAATTGAATTCTTTTTTTTGTAAATTGTTCGTCTTTGGATAGGAAATTTTTGTGCGAAAAAAAATTTCAAGAAACTTTATTTGTTTAAATAATATTTAAAAAATTTATCATTTTTGTTTAAATTTTTGCACTAAATGTTGATCTATTTTTTTGCAACTTCGTGTACGTAAACTTTGGACAAAAATAGAGGATACGTGTTTTTGGAATTTGTTGTATTTTGCAATGTTTATTAGATATATAATTTAACATCACCTCCTGTGAAGAGGGGTAATCAGCATTTTTATTAAAAATATCATTATTTTTACAATCTTTTACATTATTTTAGCGATATTATACCTCTTCATATGCCGCTAATTGATTTCTGAACAATTATTGTAAGCGCCACAGGTATGAGCGTGACGCGGTTATGATCAACGCTGTAAGGAACATAGGCTTTTATGGCCAATATTGTAAAAATTAATTTAATTTAATTCCATTTTCTTAGTTTCTTAAAAAATCACAATGTTTTCAAAAGTTCTAAATATTTTATTTAGATTGAAGACTTTACGCCTGTAAAGGTATAAAAGCAGAAGTGGACATAGGAGCCTATGTTCCTTACGGCGCGGCGTTGATCATAACCGCGTCACGCTCATACCTGTGACGCTTACAATAATTGTTCAGAAATCAATTAGCGGCATATGAAGAGGTATAAAATCGCTAAAATATTGTAAAAGATTGTAAAAATAATGATATTTTTAATAAAAATGCTGATTACCCCTCTTCACAGGAGGTGATGTTAAATTATATATCTAATAAACATTGCGAAATACAACAAATTCCAAAAACACGTATCCTCTATTTTTGTCCATAGTTTACGTACACGAAGTTGCAAAAAAATAGATCAACATTTAGTGCAAAAATTTAAACAAAAATGATAAATTTTTTAAATATTATTTAAACAAATAAAGTTTCTGGAAATTTTTTTTCGCACAAAAATTTCCTATCCAAAGACGAACAATTTACAAAAAAAAGAATTCAATTATCTCTTTTAGTTCCGGAGATATTCCCAAAAATATGGTTTCAATCCCCAACTTCGAGGGCTATTTTCACCCCTTCAATATGCACGATTGCCGATAAAAAAAAATATGTGTCAAATATTTTTTTGAGAACTATATCTCACGTAAGTTTCATCAAAATCGGCGTGTGTCAGTTGGATATGTTCCCTTGTCAGACAGATCCAAATCGAACTATCCCCTCAATTGCTCTCAATCGTCCGTCTCCTCTTCGTTTTTTTTTTCTTTCTCCTTTCCTGTCTGTCGTAGAAAAATCAAAGAGCATCCTCATCGGACGATTTCGTAGCCGCCGGCTATGTTTCCTGTTCGAACGCTCGACTTTCTATGATTTACGGGTTATGCCGATCGATATGGATGGTGTTAGAAATATCGCTGTGGATGGGTATGGAGCTCTTATTAATCTTTGAATTATGATCAATAATTTGCGTATGGACGCGGGAGTGGATGTGGGAGATAGGTGTGGAGATAAGTATACGTTCAGATTTTTTATTCGTGTTTGGTGGTTTTGAAGTTTGGAAGGTGGGAATTTGGGGATTTGAGGATTTAAGGGGTTGACGATTTGGGGATTTGAGAACTTGGGAATTTGACAAATTTGGGGATTTGAGGATTTGGGATTTGTTAAATTTGGGGGTTTGAGAATTTGGGAATTTGACAAATTTGGAACTTTAAGAATTTGGGAATTTGACAAATTTGGACCTTTGAGAATTCGGAAATTTGTCAAATTTGAAACTTTGAGAAATTGGGAATTTGACAAATTTGGGAGTTTCAGAGTTTGGAAATTTGACAAATTTGGAACTTTGACAATTTGCGAATTTGACAAATTTGGAACTTTGAGAATTTGGAAATTTGTCAAATTTGAGAGTTCAACAATTAGGTACTTTCAGAAATTTGGAATTTGGAAATTTAGAAATTTAAGAAACTTAGGCTTTGAGTATTTACAACTTTGTCAATTTTGAGAAGGTTACAAATTTGTAGATTTAAGAATTTGTAAATTTGACAATTTTGAAGAAATCACAAATTTTTAGATGTCACACATGTGAAGACATTATATGTACATTTCTGTATCTGATAATCTAAGAATTTAACAATTTGAGATCATTGACAATTTGAAGATCTCCCGAATTTCACAAAGAGCCATCAAGACCACTTAACCAAAACATTTAGCCACAGGAAAGCGATAAGATTTGCTCAAATGTTACATAAATAGAGGTTTCTCACGATTTTCGTAGGAAATAGGGGAACACCAGAACGGAAAATGTTCAGTTCAACCGGATCTGATAATCTCTGACTTCTACAATCAGAGACCGTTCAAAGGGGGATTTATCGTGCAACGTATCGTTCTTCCCCTTGATTAAAATGGCTGGCACGATAAAACAGACTTCAAAGTTTATGTTTAAACTATCTTTAGTGGAAACAGTTACCAGAAAACCAAACTGATCATCAAAGTTTATTATTTTTATGGACTAAAAGAAATTCTATAGCCATAGCTTTGTTAAAATTTCATTATTTTACGAATTTCAGAATTTTTTTATTTGAGAAGTTGGAGATTTAAGGGTTGGGAGATTTTGGGGTTGGGAGGCTTAGAGTTTTGGGAGTTTAGAAATTTTATAAATTTTTGAGGATTTTGATACTTTTGGGTTTCGAGATTTATGGGATTTTCGGATTTGAGGTTATGGAAAGTTGGGTATTAGGACTTTTGGGGATTTAGAGGTTTTGGGATTTTGGTCACTTAAGGATTTGAAGATTTGGACATTTAGAGGTTTTGGGACTTTGCATATTTAGGGATTTGTAAGTTGGGACATTTAGAGATCTTAGAATTTTGGATATTTAGGGACTTGAAGATTTGGACATTTATAGATTTTGGGACTTTGGATATTTAGGGATTTGAAGATTAGGACATTTAGAGGTTTTGGGACTTTGGACACTTAAGGATTTGAGGATTTAGACATTTAGAGATTTTGGGACTTTGAACATTTAGGGATTTCAAGATTTGTACATTTAGAGATTTTAGGACTTTGGATACATAGGGACTTGAAGATTTGTACATTTAGAGATTTAAAGATTTATAGGTTTAAGGGTGTAAGGATTTAGGGATTCAGAAATTTCAAGACCTAGGATTCAGGTTTTGAAGTTTGACATTTATGGAATCATTAATTTCTATCACCTGAGAATTCAAAATTAGGAATGTTTGCTAACTCATAACTTCAGAACTTATACCTAGATCTACCACTGCAGGATTTGGGGATTATACTTCTGAAGTTGGGAACGTATGTATCAGGGTCGTAAAAGCTCTCTAGAGCTCCCATTTAAAAATCTATATCCAAGATGTCTGCTCTCAAAATTAAAAATCTACAAATCTACAAGATCAGACATTCCCATAAAACAATATATGTTATTTTGGGCACTTGATTTGTAAAATAGCATAAAATAGTGTCCTCAAAAGGGGTATCGATCGAGAGGAATCATCACCGAGCGATAAAATAGACGCAATTGGTTGTTGCAGCGCGAACGGGAGGGCGCCAGTGTCCAGCAAGCCACCCCTTCCTCCGCAGCCACCCCGCGTCGGGGCGCTGAGTTCGAGATCGTCGACGGGCGCGTCGTCGTCGTCGGCGACGGTGTGTTCGTCGCGCCGACGCGCGGCCACGGACCTTGGAAATCCGGCGGCCATCGAGATGGCGAAAGCCCGTGCGATGCAGGCCGCCCAGGAGCGCCCGGTCGGCCTGCTCGAGACCGACCTCGACGAGGCCGTGCCGTCGACCACGAGCACCGCCGCCTCCACGAACAACGCCGCCGGCAAGAAGACCAGGAGTCTGCTCAATCTGAATCACACCTCGACCGTCCCGAGACCCAGGCCAGAGCACGCCCTCCACGTACCCCAGTCGCCAGTCGCCGCTTCCCACAGGAGCCCCCGCGACGACGACCCCGCGTCCACCATCAACCAACGGCCACACAAATCCATGGAGTTCCTCCTCGACAAGGAGAACCTGCATTTCGTCAAGGTCAGTACAAGCCCTTCCTTTACTCTGAAGACACTAAATTCATACATTCGGAATCACCTATGTCGACATTACGAGATCTACGTATTTAGTGTGGAGGAACGATGTGTCGATATGTACTGTTGGGATATGGGAGTACAATACGGGGACTATTTGCACATATCCTTTGTCGAGAATACGTGACGTGTCTAATTACGCCTTCGGAGAGTTTGAAGGTTTACTCGCTTTGTTTTTGCGAATCACTGTATTTACGGCTTGGAGTTCCTTCAGGGTATAGATTGTTCCACGCGAGTCAATACTTTAAATTGTTTGTCCGCACCACTTTTTACCGGCTCTGTTAATTCACGAGTTACTCTAGTTTAACTGAGTATACGTGTGTTTTATGGAAGTTATGGTTAATTTTTTGGGAAGTTGGCTTACGGTGATTTCAACCCTAATATTTTTATGAGCTTGGCTCACGTATGGTCACTTTGTCTCAATTTTTTTGAAATTCACAAACTTTACTCGCTTTGACTTTAATATTTTTTAAGGTTGAAAGACCTGTTGTAATTTTATTTATAAAATTTGTTACATTGATGTGACTTCATTTAAATTGCTTTAACTTCAACCCTAATATTTAAAAAATTTTTAAACTTTATTTTGTTTTATTTTGTTATATATTAACAAAGTTTAGACTTGTCTTTATTATGGCTTTGACTCTAACATTTACAAAATTAAAAAATTTATGTCATGATTTTAACATCAATGTTTTCAAAAATTAAGATACTTGTACCTCACTATAATTTTACTTTGATGTTACATTTAAAAGACTTGTTTTAATTCATTGTAACTAGAGTTCCAATATTTAAAGAATTTCACAGATCTAACTTATGCTACTGTGTCTTTAACCTCAATATTTAAAAGATTTAAGAGACTTGATCTACTATGACTTCAACCCCTATATGTTAAAAATTCTGCAACCTGATCAACTCTATAATAATTACAATTCTAATATTTGAAAAATTTAAGTATCTTCACTTGACTGTGACTTTAACCCCAATACTTAAAAAAAATTAAGAATTGTCTTACTGCACAGTGTTCAACCCCAATATATTAAAAATTATGAAACTCGATTTAGTCTACTGTCTTTGTAATTTCAGTACATACAAAATTTAGTAGACCTTATCTGACAGTGTCTTTAACCTCAATACTTTAAAGAATTAAGACTTGACTTACTTCAGAGTGTTCAACCCCAATATATTAAAAATTATGAAACTCGATTTACACTGCTGTCATTGTAATTTTAGTACATACAAAATTTAGTAGACCTTATCTGACAGTGTCTTTAACCTCGATACTTTAAAGAATTAAGACTTGACTTACTTCAGAGTGTTCAACCCCAATATATTAAAAATTATGAAACTCGATTTACACTGCTGTCATTGTAATTTCAGTACATACAAAATTTAGACCTTATCTGACAGTGTCTTTAACCTCAATACTTTAAAAAATTAAGACTTGACTTACTTCAGAGTGTTCAACCCCAGTAGACTGAAAATTCTAAAACTTCACTACCTCACTGTAATTGTAAACCCAGTGTCTGAAGAATTGAAGTATCTTACTTCACTATGCCTTCAACCCCAATACTCCAAAAAATTAACTCACCTTATTCCATAGTGTTCACCCCTAATATACTAAGAATTCTAAACCTTGACTATCCCACTATAATTGTAGCACCCATATCTGAAGAATGTAACTATCCTTATTTCACTATCCCTAAAACCCCAATATTCCAAAAAATTAATTTGACTTATTCCACAGTGTTCACCCCCAATATACAAATTCTAAAACTTGACTACCCCACTATTCCACTTGTAACCCTAATATCTGAAGAATCTAACTATCCTTACCTCTGCCTTCAACCCCAATCCCCCAAAAATAAAGCCTCCACAGTGATTACTCCCAATTCGATCCAACTACAAGTGTTTATAAAAAATATTATATCAATAAAATATGTGAATAGTTCCAAAGTGTGTTGCGGATCGAAGAGTGAAAGGGTTAATCCCGTGACTGGCACTTGTCGAGAGTCTAGGACGGTCGATTGGTACTCCAGGGATCACTTCCTGCGAGAGGTTTTTTGCAGACCCCGGTACTTTGAAGGGAATTTGCGTCTTCTTGGAAGCATAGGGAACGGGGTCGTGACTAGGAAGGGTTTCTCGAGTGCGACAGAGTCAGGGGGTTAATTAACGAATCGTTTGATCGACGTTTAGTCGGAACGTGTTGGTAGCATATGGTGGCGTTTTCGTGGTTGTGGTGAAGAGTTCGTTAAGGGTTGATGGATTTAATAGTCTGGGGATGGATTGTTTTTTTTCGGAGACCATTTGTGTGCCAAGAATACTAATTGTGTGTGCCGGTTTGCCTCGGGTTGTTTTTGGCGAGAGCGTTAATTGTTCCGTACACACGTTCGAATTTTGATTAAGGCTGAATCGATGAAATAATTATTCTTAATCAACTTTGTGCGTTCGGTATGGAATTTTGAATAAATACAAAAGTTTGCGCTCTGTTCATAAGGCAAACAAGATTATTTAATGCAAAGAATTTGTGAAATGAGAATGTGTCAATACAAAATATTAAATTAAAATAATTTACGTAAAAATTTGTTTAAAATTACACAAATCCTCTTTTTGTAAAAATTAATTACAAAACATGACTCGATTAAAGCTTAATAAACTATTTAATATTAGACAATTTGATGTTAAATTGAAATTTAGTCCGATTAAACCGGGACGCAGAAACAGATTAAATTTTGTTGTGAAATGATTATTTAAGTCTATTTAGAAACACTTAGTTTGATATTCAATTAAAGTTTAATCTGATATACAAATTAAACTAATTGGCGAAAGAGATACGAGTTAAACTAATTTAATTCAATTCAACCAGAAATTAATTAGCCATAGGAAGTCCACATGTTCCTATATTGCTTTTGCACTGGAACAAATGTGTTAAATGCGATAAACAGTTTGCAATCTACTGTGGTTAATTAGCTCTTTGATTTGTTATATTTAAGAACCTGTAATTTCAACAATTATTCACAATTTTCAGATTTAAATTTTCTGATAAAAATTGCACATTAAGCATTAAACAATATTAGGCTAAAATTTAGTAAATTTTCCTAAGTTACTGACTTAATTTTCATTTAAGAGTCAGTTTGTATAAATAATATTAACGAAACGATCACAGTTATTTCGATCGAAGCCCAAGCTTAAAATTGACACACCATAAGTGTTATTTTGCAATACCTTTATGTCATCGAATCGTGTCAGACTTTCTATGTTTCGGTGTCGGTCATTGATTGCTGTAACTGGCAATCGGCCATTTTATATTAAGAACACCTGCGAATGGGTTTGTGAAGTCATTTTCATCAAGCTTCGAGCTTCGCACTGGTATGTCAGTGCTATTTTACGGTACTTTTATGTCATCAAATCATATTAGACTTTCTTCGTTTCGAAATATGCTCTTATGCAACCCCCTATGTACTTTTAGATGCAATTATATTTAAATTCAATATTATTTCTTCTTAGAAAAATTTTCTGTCGCAATTCGTCACATGAACTCGTACTTATATTATCATAGTTACTTACGAAATTTATTTATCAAATTTAGTACATTTGAAACTTTGGAAATTTAGAGATTTGGAATTGGGAAAATTTTGGGGATTGACAAGTTCGGAATTTAGAGAGTTTTGGAGGATTTAGAGGGTATTTTGGGAAATAAGGGTATTTGAGATGTTTGGAGAATATATGGAATTTAAGGAAAAGAATGAATTTGAATTTAAAAATATTTTTAACTATAATTATTAAAAATATTTGAGCTGGAAAGTAACCCTAACGAAAAAACTTTCTTTAATAAAGTGTCCAAGTATTTTCAAATAAAAATTTCTAACCAAGCAAGATTCTAAATAATGTATCCAGCAGCGTTAAATTTCAATGACAAGTATAAAGCACAGCATGCGATAATAATTCTAAATAGAACATCAAGGAATATCTAACGTGCCAATTCGTTATCACCGTTATCACCGAGTAAGGACAGATTAAAAAAATACGTACATACTCTAGCTGACGGTATAATTTCGTTAAGATAATCAGCTTACGAGTCGTTTAAGCCGATAATCATCTAATGCTGATTAATTTTCCTCCGCAGCCACCGGCTTAGTACGCAAATGAATATCTTAAGGAGATATACGGACAGTTATTAAATCTGCCGGATCGAAATATATCAAAGAGGGAAGAAGAATCGTTGGTTGAACAGAGACGAGAGAAACCTGAAAAGCAACACGTTCGATCGAGCACTGATCGCGATGAAGACCTCATTCGGCTTCCCGGACGTCCTTTATAATTTATTCCGCCATTTGTATACGCTAAACCTATCCTGTTTTCGGCCATTGCATCCTCCCGATGTTCCATTTAACTTCATTCTTATTTTTCAAGCGAAACGTTTAATGTATTTATAAGGTTGTAGAGAGAATAGAAATCAGTTGATGTTTCGTCCCCATTTTTCTATCGTCGTAAAATGTGCATGCGGGTAAAAAATGCATGTATATTTTTCCTTTCCTTCTGCATCGGTCATGTAGCGAATAACCGATGCAACAAGGTCAATCGAATGTATAAGCCCCAGCGCCTGTATAATTTATCGTTCGTACGCACGAACTTTTGAATCGGACAGAAGGTTCGTCGAAGTCGCCGTCAGATAATCGCGAGATATCTAACATTTGCATTTTACATGCGCCTACCTACGTTGCCAGCTGAATTTCACATGGATATCGAGCGACAGAGGCAACTCGAATTTCTCTTATCGATTAAGAACAGTGGGAACTTTCACGATCTCGCCGTTTATCCGCGGCTTATCGATCTATCGTACATACATCGGAATTAATAGCGACACTCGCTGTATCTCTCCTCGCCTCTTTTAGGGAGAATTACTTTGAATTAACGAGTTGTATAGATTTAGTTCACTTTGTTTTGCATTCAGGATTCTTTGCATCAGGAATGTATTCTGTATTTGTGAAGAGTGGGTAGCCTTATTACATAGCCATATAATTTGTATATTTGTAATTTTCCATAAACCTTACATTATCGTATCACAGAATTCCCGATTTCTACAAATCTGTATATCGTTTATTCCTTAAATGGTTCTTGGCATCCGTGAATACCTAAATTGTTAGATCCACATATCCCTACATCCCCGGTAAAGAGTAATAGCCTCCGACAGAAAACAGCGTCGATAGTGTTCCGCTTTCTCCGTGCTTCACTTCGTCAGCCAACGGAGCCTATTATGCTTGTTCATGAAAAGATAGGTGCATCGATCTAACCGAGAGACGATGATGCTGTCGTCGGTATAATTACTGCGACGACCTCGATGTTCTCTTTCGGTCTTTCTATCCCTTTCTCCGTATTTTTTTCACCTGTCTTTCTTGTCCTTTTCCCGTCTTGCCCGCCATCATTAAGCTCGGCTACATTTAACAAGACCGATCGGTCCCGTTTGATTTTCTATTTTCTTCCACCCCCCAGATAAACGGCTGTCCTCTATGTACCCTCTATCTAGTTTCGCGACGGATAAACACGATTTGCAGCTCAGGGGATTCGCTCGACGATCCTACAGGATTTTCTTTTGTACCTTTTCTTTCGAATGGACTCTTTTCTACGTATTGACTCGCCAACATATCCGAGTGAATTATCGGACTTTCGAGTTGGATGAAATTGGATAGTATTTTTTCGTTCGAACAAGTTTCACGTAAATTGGAATTCGGTGCTTTTGTTGTTGCTCCGTGTTCTTTGATAATCCTTTTTTGGTTCCTGGAATACTTGCTGCTCGAAATTTTTTAACACAGCTTTCCATATAGTTTCGATACTTATATGTTATTTGAAGTTCTCAAATATTGATGTATGTTAGTTTGGTGCAGTGAATATAGGAATAGGATACGTAATTAATATAAAAATGATGAAATGTCTGTATATAATATAGATGTTTTGATAGAATATTGTAACATGGTGAAGGCTGATAGGTGTACGGAGAACTTTCTACAATAGATATTTCGCAGGTGATGTCCCGAGCCTGCTCTTCCTTTTAACCTGCTTCCAATTTTCGTAATTGTCCATAAATTAGGTCGCTACTTGACGGAGTGTAAGCAAGAGGCACCACCTTTAATAAGGGTCGATAGTTCTAAGGTTAGGCTCATGGGACACACTTCACTCTACGATATGAGCTCGTCGGCGAATCAATCAACTCAGCGTAGCACTTTCAAACCTGAAAATTCTCAAATTTTGTATATTCAAAAATTTGAGAGTTCCTTACAAAAACTTGCGTAACTAAAAAGTTGAAAAATCGAGGAATCCTAAAAATTAAAAAAAAGTCAGAGATGATAAAATTTGCGAACTAAAATGTTTAGAGAATCAAACAAATTGTGAGCGTTATCAAAAGGAGTTGGAGTACGTTTATGACATACGTTCGATCCTCTCGTTTTTCTGAATACCATCAATCGATGCCGAAGCATCTGTCGCGCATTAAATTCATCCTGAGAATTAAATACACGCACGTGTGCACGCGTGGCAAAGCGACGAAGAAAGGAAGCACTTTCATTTCGAATTCATCTGTCGGAGTGGGTCCTCGTTTACCACACGGCTGTCCCTTTCACACACCTCGATTTATATCCTCTTCCTCTCGAAATCCAGCCTTCTCTCTTTCCTCGCGGTAGCGCGCGGGCTTTTGTTCTAATTAGTCTAGCGAAGAATTTCAATTTACTCGTTCGATCGTTGCACAGTTCTCTTTGAAACGCGTCGACGAGACTCGCGTAATTAAAACAGCCCCTGATGTATTCTTTTTACTCTGCGTACTTTGTAATTTTTTTTTTTATTCCTCGAGGTTCACGCACTCCGATACTCCTGGATTTCTCTTTTCTTTTTGCGTTATCCATACTGGCGTAATTGGGATTTTTGTTCGAGGTCGGTCACGTTTTGATTGTCACGCGTTTTATCCTTTCAACGGATATGCGATATATCGTGATCGATCACCGATTTTTAAGAGTAAAAAATATTCTCAAGTTTTTAGGTTTACGTACGTGTGGTAGATCGAATTTTAGTAAATTCTCAAACTTTTATATTGGGTAGATTTATAAGTTCCTTCAATCGCAAGTTACTGGATGATCTAAGTCGACCTAAATTTTTAGTTTCTTAGATTTCTAAGTTCTTAGATTTGAAAAACCATGATTTCTGAAGACTGTACATTTCCAAACCCCTAAATCCAAAAATTCTGGGGTCAATAAATCACTAGATTCCAAAAATCTCTAGGTTGAAAAATTCCTAGATTCGAGGATCTCTAGATTCAGGAATAAATAGATTCAAGAATCCCTAGATTCAAAAATCCCTAGATTCAAGATTTCCTAGATCCAAGAATCCCAAGATTCAAAAATCCCTTAATTAAAAAATCCCTAGATTCCAAAATTCCCAGATTAAAAAATCCCTAAATTAAAAATTCCTAGATTCAAAAATTCCTAAATTCGAAAAATCTCTAGATTTAAAAATCCCTAGATCCAAGAATCCCTGGATGCAAAAATCCTTAGATTCGAAAAATCCCTACATCTAAAAATCCCTAGAGTCAAAAATCCCTAGATTAAAAAATCCTTAGATTCGAGAAATCCTTAGATTCAAAAAATCCGTAGATTCGAAAAATCCCTATATTCAAAAGTCCCTAGATTAAAAAATCCATATATTCGAAAAATCCCTAGATTAAAAAATCCTTAAATTCAAAAAATCCCTATATTGTCAAATACTCGAATTTACAATATCCAAAGTCACCATTTTGTCAAATCCGTATAATAAAAAAAAATTCCAAATTTCCCAAATCCTCAATTTTTCAAATAATATCAACACGTGTTGGTCTCCAGATATATGACCGTATCTGAATTGACCGAGGAAGCTATCTAGTTAGGACGTAACGCGTTACGTCAGATTCTATAGAATATCGGTTGCGATTAGCTTGCATAGAACGTTATAGCGAGCCACGATGAAAAGCGTCGATCGTTTTTCCATGTTGGAAGCACGGTTTTCAGAATAGATCGCGAGCCTGCCACGTTTTTTTACTTCATCACGCAATTCTCCATCGATCGATCAGGCTCGGTGAACGTCATAAACAGAGCGAGAAGAAATTATCATTCTACCATAAGGCTTCGCGCATTAGGCGGACGGAGAGAAGGCACTTCGGTTATGGTCCGTGGTATTTTAAGCGACGCTTATAATTAACACGCGTCCTCGATATTGAATTCGTGGTGGGCGGAAGGGACCTCGAAACTTCGGCTTCCGAAGTAGCACGGCTATCGAGGGAAACTGACAACTAATGTTCATTGATTATACCGAGATGCTGCGTGTTATATTGCATGGACTTCAAACAGATCAAAGGGAGAAGTGAAATGTAGTCCTCGGACGGACTTTATGAAATCTGTGATTATATCAAATCCAGAATTCATTATTCTTTTGTCGTCAGCTTTTAGACGTTCTTAAAAAATTTATCGATCTTCTATAGGAAAAAGTATTTCTGTTTATTACAGAATTTACTCTTTTGTCGTCAACTTTTGGTTCTTAAAAAATTGACTCATCTTCGAAAAATATTTTTGTTATACTATCGTTTGACTCTTTTGCTGATAGAAATAACCTTACAACGAATGTGGTAATTCACAGTAAGTTACACGGTCACACACTATTATTCAGCCTTGAATACTAAAGACATATTATTAAAGCTATTTGTTAGGTTTGCTAAATAAGTTCTGCAAATTTATTGTTTCGTTACTTTTGCGATAATTGAACAAGGACGGTAACTGCACTGAATATTTGTCAATATGCACAGGAATACCTCATCGATTTCCATTTTCTCGAATTAAAAATGCAGGTATGCAGATACATATACCTCCCGTGCATCACTTTTTGACATACATTCATTAAAATTTCATCAACGTTAATACAAGCTAATAAAACATGTTCCGAATTTCATTAAAATCGTGTCCCTATTTGTGCGTAGCTGACTTTGGCATAATTGTAATAGAATGAATTTCACAGCGAGGAGAATTATTGCAGGTAATGCAGTTACGTTGTATCTTTGAATCATTAATTGTGATTGATGACCAAGTATTTCAAATTGCAGTTATTAATTATTAATTTCATTAAATATACATGATACGGTGGATGTATCATGTATGAACTAATATGAACCTGAAGAGCGTATCGAAGACTGGTCGCAACGTTTTATTATGGAAACGTAATTTAATTACTAATTAACGCGGTTGGTGGTTAGATAACAGGTTCAGTGAAATTTAATATTATTTTTATTAAGAAATTAATATTATATAGTATTTATTGAATCTCTGAGTTAGTGTTTAATATTTTAGCAAATGTTAGGAGGTTGAGACGTTATATTTTTAGATGTTAATAGTGAACTTTTGATAATTTAGATTCTTATATATGGATACTCATTCTTAGGTCTCAAAATTTGTATATTTTGTGAATTTCTATATCTTTGAATTTGTGGATGTCTCATATGTGGATACTCAGTCTTAGATCTCAGAATTTGTATATTTTGCAAATGTTTATGTCTTTAAATTTATCGATGTCTCATATGTGGATATTCATTCTTAAATCTCAGAATTTCTATATTTTGCAGATGTCTATGTCTTTGAATTTGTGGATGTCTGAATTCTTAGACCTTCGAAGTTTTAGATCTCTAAGTCAGTGTATTTTGCAAATTTCTGGATTCTCAAATTAATAGTTGTTCTAAATCCATGGCACCCCAAGTCTCTACATTTCCTAAATTTCCTGTATGTTAAGATCTCTGTAGCCTCAAATTTCTAGACCTTCACATCTCTAAATCGCCAAATCCTTAAACTTCCAATTCTCCAAATTCTTAAACTTTCAAATACCAAGATTTCCAAGTTCCAAGAACCTTCAAGTTCCAAGATTCCCAAATTCCAAGAATTTTCAAGTTCCAAGATTCCCAAATTCCAAGGACTTCAAATCCCAAGATTCCCAAATCTCACGAACCCCCAAATCTCAAGGACCCCCAATTCCAAGATCCCCAAATTCCAAGATCCCCAAATCCCAAGGACCCCAAATTCCAAGGACCCCAAATTCCAAGATCCCCAAATTCCAAGGGCCCCCTAATTCCAAGATCCCCAAATCTTAAGATCCCCAAATTCCAAGATCCCCAAATTCCAAGATCCCCAAATTCCAAGATCCCCAAATTCCAAGATCCCCAAATTCCAAGATCCTCAAATTCCAAGGACCCCCCAATTCCAAGATCCCCAAATCTCAAGATCCTCGAAACCCACGAACCTCCAAATCCCAAGATTCCCAAATCCCACGAACCTCCAAATCCCAAGACGCCTAAATTCCACAAACCTCCGAATTCCAAGCTCCCGAATTTCCAAAATCCCCAAATCCCAAGATTCCCAAATCTCTCAAGCCCTAAATCTCTAAATCCCCAAATTTCTCAAGCCCTAAATCTCTAAATTCCCAAATCCCCAAATCCCTAAATCTCTAAATTCCCAAATCTCTCAAGCCCTAAATCTCTAAATCCCCAAATCCCCAAATCCCTAAATCCTCAACTCTCACGTTCCCCAAAATCCCAAAATCGCAAATCCCAAAGTCCTGAAACCCCGTCTCCAAATTCCCACCCCGCGGAATTTAATTAAAAAAATAAAATACAGTCGGCGATAATTCGTTAGAAGGTTTCTGCGGCGCGCAATGAGTTAGTGTTCGTCGAATTCCAGGCGCTCGGTTGGAAGTCGCCGGAGCGCGTTTTGCGGGAGCACCGTTCGGCACACTTCCGTGGAACGTTCATGAATAAACAATAGAAACTGTTCTTGCACGGCAGCAACAGCATGTGGAGAACCGTTCACGTATCTTCAGCCGCGAAGGCTGATAGAAGCGTAGGCAAAATGAACACACGTACCGCGGCGAAAAAGCGTACGAAATCTGCTCTCTCTCGGTCGCTTTACTTTCGTTCCATCCGCATCGCATCGGTAACCGAGGCATTTCCGACGAGCATTAATTTCTGTTCTATATTCCTTCTCTTTCCTTCTGGGTGAAGTCCCGCTCTGTTCGCTGGCCACCCTCTTCCACCATCTGGCTCGTCGCCAATCTCTCCCTTCTTCTTTCTTCCTGTTTTTCGATTTCCTCCCTACTGGCCCACCACCGTCGCTCGTTTGTTATCCCCTTTCTTTCCTTTTACTCTTCCCTATATCTTTTTCTACTCGACGCGATTACGTAACGCTCTCTCGGGATGCAAGCGTTCCGTATACTTTAACGGTGTCTCTCTTTTCAACTGTCCCATCCTGTTCGTAAACACTCGATCGCGCTCGAATTCGCTAGCCTTGACACTTGTCCGCCAGCGATCAAATTTATTTCCAATGCATGATAGTTTTTAGAGCTAGATTGGGTAAAAATTTACAATTACTACGTTACCTCAGAAAAAATATACAGGACATGCGCCTTGCCTTAAGATTTCACAATATATTATTTTTTCCATTCGAAAGGTAATTTTTGACACTTTCGTCGTTCATTTGCAGCCTTACCGTTAGAATTACAAAAAAAATGTATCAGAACTTTCTTGTAGAGAATTTTCCATTCTACATTTTTTGTTGGAAACATTTTTTTATCAGATGAGAATTTTTCAAAATAAATGCAAAAAACTCTAAGAAATCCCTTCTGCTGTTTTTCCAAAATAGCAGTTCAGATATGTCCGACCGGCGATTTTTATGATCATATTCGTATTCAGGAGGCAAAAATACATCGAAAACATGTCCCGAATATTTTTTTTGAGGTGACGTAGTAATTGTACAGTTTTACCCTAGATTGTTTTCTGGATTCCGATGGAATTTTAGAATCACGGATAATCGATTCTCATTTTTTTCACCGGGGATTTATCTTGCGGATTGACGGTGAATAGTTGTCGGGTTTTCATCGAGGATATTGAACTGCCTTTTTTTAGAATCGTTTTTCTCAATTTCGGATTGTGATATAACTCGAAATACATGTACATGCAATATTAACATGTGTATACAAAATTTTATAGTGTTGAAAAGAAATGTAGGAAAATTGTTTGACTTTTTTAATTAAACTTTGTGGTATAGCATCAGAATCTTCTTTAAAATAGTTTCTTCTATTTGTTCATTTTGTAGAGGATGATCGAAACCAATTTCTATGTTAAATACAATTACCATATAAATTTATAAGTATTTTTTTTTAGATATGTATATGTAACAAAATTTTTACCAATCAAAGAAAAAGTCGATTCAGTTGGATCACCAGACTAAAACGCATTGTTAACCACTTTAACAAGTCTCCTATTATTACCCTCATATCTACCGTATTATGACGGAATTATACTTCCAAAAGTGATAATTTATCAGTGTTAATTGGTTTTCAGCAGTGCGTTAACACAGTTATTCAAAATTATACATCTACCATACAATAATTCCAGAGTGCACCGAGCGCTGAAAGATTTTATAACCTGTTACAAGACAAAAGAATCGTAATAAACCTAAAATGCGTTATAAAACTTTATACTTTTAGTGAAAAGTCACTCACCATGGTAAATGTGTAGTGTACCGTGTAAGAACATGTATTATGCCATAAAGAGCGTGATCGGGTCATGTGGACCACAATAGAATGGTTAACCGAACGAGTGGGATCAGGTGGGGGGTCGTAAGTTACTTGTGGGATGTTGAAAAGAGCAAAGGGAGCTGGGGAATTTGGCTTACGAGGTTGGAGGTCGATGACCCTTAGACGTTTGTTGCCAGATCTGGGTTTGGTCCAGAAGAAAAGAGACTAACGATGTAGCAGGGGTGAGCAACTTGTCGAGCTAGGAAAAAATACCGATCGTTTTTCACCCTTACCTAACTTTTTTATCTTCTGTATAATTTCTGAATTTGGTGTTTAGAAATTTAGTCTCCGGAGATTTGGTCATTGAGGATTTAAGATCAAGAGTATATTTAGGAATTTTAATATTCTCCTTAGGAATTCAGATACCACTGCAGTTGGGAATTCGATATGGATATTTGGGAATTTGAGAACTATAGACGAAGGTTTACGAAGTTTGCAAGTTAGGAATTTGAGGATTAAGAAGCTCGATATTTAGAAAGTTAGTTTAGGAATTCCATGAATATGATTGTCCAGTTTGCAAGTTTGAAAATTTGTCTAAAACTCCACAAAAGGTCTAGAAATTAAAACTTGCCAATTTCGACATCAAATTAACCCTTAAGTTTGCAAACTCTGGTAACACATTACTTCAATAACCTAATGAACGTCGTATATTAACCCGTTTGGTTATATCATACTTGAGCGTCCCTCAATTGTTCTACATCCGACTGGTTCACCCCATTGCTCGTCAAGTGTTCTCCCGTTTTTTACCCGTCCTCTTTTCCCGCTGTTTTAGAAGTTGTATTGTACGAGCCAGCAGCCATTTCGATTCGCGAGCACAAAGTTAAACGCTGCACCCGTATCTGTTCAAAGGACGATATTTTGGCACCGTTGGTTAACCATCGAGGTGACAGTGAAGAAGTAGTACGAAATCGCCGATTCCAAGTGTCGTATCGTTCGTTTAACAATACCGTTGTCTCTCTCGTTTCGGATCTCTCTGTTCCTCGGGTATGCCGTATTGATCGACGAACACCGACGGTCGAGTCGGCCGAGCTCTCGGTGTTCGACTCCACGTACACACGTCCCTCTTCCGTTTCGGTATTTCGCAATATAATGCATGCCTCTATACGCCAATCTTTCATTCCGTTTCGTGCTACCTGGCGGATCCTTTAAGCCGTTAGACCTTCTGACAGGGTGCTAGCTAACTGTCCGTTCAACTGACTGATTCGTGGGCCGATTCTATCAGGACTTCATTTACGAATCGGTACAAATCATTCAAGGTGAATTTTAGGGTGAATCTTCTTCGATATAAAAGTGATTTTTTACAGAATCAAATGGATATTTAAGAGTTTCTAGGCTGAGACTAATTATTCAAGGTGGATTTTAGGGTGAACTTTCTTCGATATAAAAGTGATTTTTTACAGAATCATATAGATATTTAAGAGTTTCTAGGCTGAGATTAATTATTCGAGTCCGCAGACTTGAAATGATTATATATAGTATTGTATATAAACTTGAAACTGGGAGTTGGGTCATCGATTTTGATAAAACTTTTTCTGACGAACTGAGTAAAAATAAGTCGACCCATATCCGAGCTTTTTGCCGATGTTCGTTATTTGAGGAAGTTTTTCAATTCTTCAGTTTCAAGCAGTACTGATTGAGTTCGTTTTTGAACTTACCCTCATATAATCAATTTTTATTTATTTTATTTGGTCAATATATTTTTGTGCAATTTTAAGGTTAGCTAGTAAAATTATTTTCTATTATCACAAAAATCAATTTTATTCTCAGGTTGCTGTTCATTAACGTACTGTAATAGAACTTCAACCCCTAACTCATTATAATAGTATTCGTCTAAAAAATAAGAAAGTAGGAGAATGGTTTTTTATATGTATATTATTTTATTCCTTTTACTTGAACAATGTATATTTTTGTACAAGTTTGAAGCCTTATAAAAATTGTTTTCAATCTTCATGAAAATAAGACACAAATTTATTCTGAGGTTGCAGTTTATCAACCCCTAACTCACTGTAATAGTATTCATTTAAAAAATAAGAAAGTAAGGGAAAGATTTTATATATAAAGTTTACTTTATTTTTTTATACGAACAATGTATATTTTTGAACAATTTTGAAGTCATATAAAAATTGTTTTCAATCCTCACAAAAACAAAAAACAAATTTATTGTCTGGTTGTAGTTCATCAACCCCTGTTTCATTATAACAGTATTCATATAAAAAGTAAGAACATGGTCAATGTATTGTATATTTTTGTACAATTTCGAAATCATATAAAAATTGTTTCGAGTTCGTACAAAAAGAAGAAACAAATTTATTGTCTGGTTACAGTTCATCAACCCCTGTCTCACTATAACACTATTCATATAAAAAGTAAGAATATAAACAACATATATTCGTGCACAATTTTAAAGTCACATAAAAATAATTTTCCCACAAAAGCACCTCATAAATTTCTCCTCAGATTGCAGTTTATCAACCCTTAACCGACTACTCCAATAAAAACCAAGAAAGTAAGGAAAAGATTGACAGTCGCGTGTTGAGGCGTTTCCCTACGAAATGTTGCGATTAGCATGTCTCAGATGTGGTGGATTGAAGTAAACGATTATCGAGTTGAAGTGACGTTTAGTATATTTGAATAACGTGTTTCTCGCACGCGTTTACGGACGATGACGCCGACCTGCAAGTATTCGCGTTACGATGACGTGTGCCGTTAATCTCCGGCTTGATTTTAGTACAAAGCGAAAGTAAAGTGTCGGTTGTTTCGTGCTCGACCACGAGTGCTTCTAGTGCTCGTGTTCGTGCATCGTTAAAAAACGCTCTTTTTCCGACGCGTTCCGACACTGACACACCGAGTCTTCTTTTTACTACGGAATGTGTTCGGGCGATGTTAATCAGTGAATCGCGATTTCAGAAAGTGACATATTTACTGATGGATGGATCACTTAAAACATAATCTTACATAACAAAATAATAAATGTTTCAAGATTTGTTGGAGACTTGATTTAGTGTATGGTTTACAAGATAAAAATTTGGAAGTGCAACTCATTTATATTGCAATGCATTTCTTTTGATAAAAAATATTCTGTGAAAATTAAAACTATTAAAAATAAAATTATTAAAAATTAAAATAAAATTATTAAAAATAATTTTAATAAAATTACAAAACCATTTGCAAAATTTCTTTTTATAAAAATAAGCAAAGTTACAACATCTGTGAATGTATTTTTTTAAACAAATTCAAAAGTAATAAAGTAGTGAATCTTTTTAATTTTACGTCACGAACGTAATCATATTTTATTTCGAATAAAATGTATTGAATAAAGTAGTGAATCTCTAATTTCACATCACAAACATAATCATATACATTATATTTTATTTCGAATAAAATGTAATTTAGTAAAGTGTTCATATAAAGCGATGTTTAATATACCATGAACACAAATTACAATTTAAATAACGACATTGTTTCCGCCAGTAACGCGTTAGAATGCATGAAAAGTAGTTTCACGTGAATCGTGTCACGGTTTCGTGTTCTTACACACGTATTCATTAAATTTCAAATTAATGACCGCTCAAGAATCCGAAAGGACTACGTAAAAACATCACGATTCTAGTTTTCTTCTGTGCGCTTTGTATCGATGTCATTAATTACGGCCTCGGAACCAGTCTCTAATGAACCGCAAACGAATTGTGTTTCTAGGCATTCAATAATTCATGTGCCATGCGTTTCACCAAACCCTATCCTTTCGTTAGAAAAGTAATAAATTTATTTGCACAACTCTAATGTATTGCTTATATTGGTTTAATGATGTGACCGATTGTAGCCATTGAGATCCCATGGTTCGTGTGAAAGAAATTTTAAAAGTGACATTTTGGTTGAGTTTATTTTTATTGGGTCACTGTTGCACAATTTCTTTCTTAATAGTACACGTACCTGCTTTACATTGTTATATACAATTAGTAGCAGACTAGTTATTAATTTATGAATTTTAGAGTGGTACTATTTAAACTTATTCGAATTCTAATATAAACATGTACGAAAATTATTATTATATGAAATAATTATTATATGAAAATTACGTATATATGAAAATATTATTAATATACATAGTCGTTACACTTGTAAAAAAAATAGTGATTACATGGATAAACATGTAGAAAAATTATTATTATATGAAATAACTATTATATGAAAATTATATATATATATGAAAATATTATTAATATACATAGTCGTTACATTTCTAAAAAAATAGTGATTACATGATAAACATGTACAAAAATTATTATTACATGAAATAATTATTATATGAAAATCACATATATATAAAAATATATTAACATAAATAGTTACATTTCTAAAAAAATAGTGATTAAATCTGTAAAAGAAAATGACTCCACATTTCACTTTAAATCGTACCACTTACTACTTTCAACAATTTTCTATTTAATAAAAAATGCAAAGACCAGAATCCAGCTTCCAAAATAATAAAATAAGACCAATTACCAAAATAATAAAATAACTCTATCAAATATTACAAAAAAGACATCCATCAAATTTAAAAAAAAAATATAAAATTAAAAAAGTACATTTGACATAAAAATTCGATTCAGAAAGCAATATTTGTAGTCCGTCTTATCCAAGGATCTCCGTTCGCGTAATAAAGATTCCAAGTTTTACCACAGTCTTCAACTTCCTCGCTTTTCCGCCAGTTTTACCGAATCGCATCTGTAGGTTCTCTCCGAGGTAGAAGCGATCATCGGCTGCCATTTGCGGGAAACTTTGAACTCTATGAATACGTATGTTCGTCCTTGGACGATGTTGCGGAACTCGGAAGGCGGGCCAGCACTTCCGGTTTATTTGCGAAACCGTAGCTCATCGTGCCAGTGGTCATTTATCTGCTCCCGTAATCCGCCAGAGAAATCCTCTCTGCTACGCGTCGCTTTGTCTCGTTTCGTTTATCGATTAGTCTCGCGACACCTGCACTCGATTGCATGCATTAAAATCCCATTGTTAATTCCTAGTTTCGGATTTTAGGATTTCAGTGTTTCTGTAAGGTGGTTTTGGAGAGGGTTGGGATTTGGGAGGGTTGGAATTTGGAAGGGTTGGAATTTGGGAGGGTTGGGATTTGGGAAGGTTGAGATTTGGGAGGGTTGGGATTTGGGAGATTTGGGATTTGGGAGATTTGGGATTTGGGAGGGTTGGGATTTGGGAGGGTTGAGATTTGGGTGGGTTGGGATTTGGGAGGGTTGGGATTTGAGTGGATTGGGATTTGGGATGCGTGGAATTTGGGATTTGTGGGATTTGGGACGCATGGGATTTGGAACGCGTGGGATTTGGGACGCGTGGGATTTGGGACGCATGGGATTTGGAATTTTTGGGATTTGGAATGCGTGGAATTTGGGATGCGTGGGATTTGGAACGCGTGGGATTTGGGATGCGTGAAATTTGGGATTTGTGGGATTTGGGACGCGTAGGATTTGGAACGCGTGAGATTTGGAATGCGTTGGATTTGGGA
Source organism: Megachile leachella (assembly GCA_963576845.1). Taxonomy (NCBI): domain Eukaryota; kingdom Metazoa; phylum Arthropoda; class Insecta; order Hymenoptera; family Megachilidae; genus Megachile; species Megachile leachella. The sequence goes on from OY756251.1 coordinate 16,057,916, forward strand.
CTAGTGGAATTCGGGACTAGTAGGACTCGGGACCAATGGAACTAGAACTAGTGGAACTCAAGATTCTTGGTATTTAGAACTATTAGGACTCGGAGCTAGTACTATTAGCTCTACCGGTTCTATCAGAGCTATTAGAACCTTGAGACCCAAATAACTATTCAATCTATATTAGAATTTCAAAGCTTTACAACATTTGTCCTAAGGTTTGTGCTCTCTAAAAAATATAATTCACACATAACACATAACAGAAATACTACCAAAATGAATCTCAACTATTATATCTCCTCAACATCAAAAACTAAAATCAACACATTACACATTACATAACAGTCCATTACATATTAACTACTTCCCTAAACACCAATTCAAAGCTACACTTCTCCACTATCATATTTCTACTAAACCATCCCTTCTGTCCTAAAGTATACCATCTGTTATAAATCCCTAACAAAAGGGTTGAAAAAGATGTCCCAAAAGCGGCTTACTCATATCTGTGTTCTATGATACGGCAGCTCACGTTCTCGCATTCGCGGCTCATTTTAGCAGGTTAATTCGAATTAAATCTTCTCGACCTGGCTAGCTGCTCCACGAAGATTTCATCTCGAAACATCAGACGAAAACTGGGTCGAATATAACGGGCACAAAAAGCAGTACCACGTTGGATAGACGAGGGTTGCTTCGACAAAAGGGCACACGTCTTTTGAATGCCTTGCTATGTGTCGAATAAGGGTGTGTCGCTATCTTAGAGACTCATACCGTGGAATTGTTTGGAAAGCGAACGAAATTCCGGTACATGTCGGCTTTCTTGTCCTGCTGTTATAAAGGAGGCCGTCTATAGGAAGTATAGTGTTCTATTTTAATCTGTCTACGTGATTCGATTCACTTGATATGAACTCCATTTTGATTTTCATTCAAGAGCTCCTTTTTAAAGAGCTAGCTTTTATCGTGAAATTTTATGCACGTGTTTAAGGTGGTTTTGACGTGGTAACTGTAATATGTTTATTTTAAATTAATTATAGTTATATAATTTAATTCATTGTTTGATTTTAAATAATTTTTCTTTAAGCACCTTTCTTGTGGACGTAGGATATTGTTGTGAAGTTTGAGATCAAAGGAGTAACTGTTGATTTTAATGAAAAGTTCATGCAAAATGTACTGTATACAAAATTTTAGAATTTTTAATTTTATTTATTTGTAGACATTCAAATGTACAAAATTAAAAATATATAAATTTACAAATTTATAAATACATATATATACAATAAAATTAAAGTAAAAAATTTACAAATGTATAAATGTGTGAATTTGCAAATCTGCAATTATACAAATGCACATATGAGTAAAGGTATAAATACACATATGTACAAATGAACATATATACTCACACACAAATATAAAAATATAAAAATTTATAAAAAATACCTCAATTCATAGAAACAGAAGAAGGAATAAATATAAAAATATGCAAATACAATTCACAAGAATAAAATTCGAAAGATTTGAACGTGCAAAGCACGCGTATGCATGAATCTACATAGAGAAGTTAGATAAAGTGGGCGTATCAGAGAGATAGAAAGAGACGTAACAGCGTAAAGTGACAGGAGTGAAATACTCATAGGGAGAAATAGCGAGAGACACATCGAGTGTGAATACCACGTATGCACCGGCCAGGAAACTCGAAGGCCGTTCGAGAATCCGTGATGTGTGGGCGCTCTTCAGCTTTTATGCCCACGTGTGTAACTACAGCTAGCTTCGTCACGTGTAGTATCGCGTATACCGAGGGCTTCTAACGTTCCGGAGGACTCTCGACAAAGACGCGGGCTGATTTTAACCCCTGACACGCGGACTTGTTCGGGTTATTAGGTTAGTTGTTAGAGGACGTTGCAAATTTTTGGGACATTTTAGTAAATTTAGAGGAAGGAGGATTTTGTAGGTTATTTGGAAATTTGGGATTTGGGGATTTGGGGATTTGGATTTTTAAGGATTTGGAGAATTTGAGGAATTGGGGGGATTTAGGGATTTGGAGAATTTGAGAAATTTAAGGAATTTGGGGGATTGGATTTAGGGATTTAAGGAATTTGAAAATTATGGAATTGGAGATTTGGGAATTTAGGGATTTAGGGATTTAGGGATTTGGGGAATTTGGGGATTTATGGATTTGGAGGTTTAGGGTTTTGAAAATTTCCAAATTTAGAGATTTAGAAATTTGGGAACTTGGAGATTTGGGGGCTTAGAGATTTGAGAGCTTTGAGATTTGAGAGCTTGGAAATTTGAGAGCTTGGAGATTTGGGAGCTTGGAGATTTGGGAGCTTCGAAATTTGGGAGCTTGGAGATTTGGGAGCTTGGAGATTTGGGAGCTTAGAAATTTAGGAGCTTGGAGATTTGAGAGCTTTGAGATTTGAGAGCTTGGAAATTTGAGAGCTTGGAGATTTGGGAGCTTCGAAATTTGGGAGCTTGGAGATTTGGGAGCTTGGAGATTTGGGAGCTTAGAAATTTAGGAGCTTGGAGATTTGGGAGCTTGGAGATTTGAAGATTTGGAGATTTGGGAGCTTGGAGATTTGGGAGCTTAGAAATTTGGGAGCTTGGAGATTTGAAGATTTGGAGATTTGGGAGCGTGGAGATTTGAGAGCTTGGAAATTTGTGGACTTGGAGATTTGGAGACTTGGAAATTTGAGAGCTTGGAAATTTGAGAGCTTGGAAATTTGAGAGCTTGAAGATTTAGGAGCTTGGAGATTTTGGAGCTTGGAAATTTGGAGATTTGGAGATTTGGGAGCTTGGAAATTTGATAACTTGGAAATTTGAAGACTTGAAGATTTGTAGATTTAAAAGTGTTTGAAGATCTAGAGTCTTATGAATTTTTGAATTTATAGAATTTACCAATTTGGTGATTTAGGGATTTAGTAATTTCATAATTTGGACATGTAGCAATATAAAATTCCAATGACTTACTAATTTAGTGTTTTTGCAAACTGTACCATCTATTATCACAAAAATTAAATTCCATAAACAAATCCTTAAATATGTACCTCTAAAAATTAAAAAATTTTCTCATTCATCAATCCGAATATCCTATATCATTCAACAATTTAAAAATTCATCAACGTAAAAATCTGAGAATTTTGAAAATATAAAAATGTCCACATTCAATCAATCGCTCTCACTTTAATATATCTAACACGTACTTCTACATCTTTCTTATTGTTCTTCCAAACGCTAATAAAATGCGTGTTCTCGCGAGAATTTTTCATTTTTCCTGAAATTTAAAAATGGTTGTGCAACCTCCGTTTCATTGGCGCTCAGATATCGAGCTAGACCATTAAATGTGCAATCGTACCGGAAGAATTTCTGATAAAGACGGTCGTAACTCTTTTAGCAGCCTCTGCTTTATGGTTGTGATACATCGCTTGATCCTTTTCCTCGTTATACCTCGGAAGTTTTCAGTGGACTCGATATCTATTGCTTGGCTAGAGTAACGTTTGCACATGCTGATCAGCCAGAAACTTGCTGACACTTCTGACCTTATGGTTCTGTCGCGTGTAAAGATGCAATCTGTAATTTGGAATCGATCATTTCTTCGGAGCAGAAATTACATTCATAATTTATAGTGACGTTATCTCATAAAAATGACTGGTTGTGAAAATAAAATAATCTGCAAAATATACAAATTTTCTTTCTGTTCTTAAATCGTGTAACTTGAATTTATTGCATTTCGATCATCTTTAAATTTTCAATCATTCACTTATTGATTCAGTATATTTAATTTAGTATATTTACTTTAGTATATTGACTTTAGTATATTTAGTTTAGTATACTTATGTATAGGTAAATTTATACCTGTTCCAAATGTCAAAGTTACAACTATAATAAAAACATAATTTTGATGGTTCTATACAATTATGTCACGACTATTCCAGTGAACGTTCACCGGTAAACATTGACTTTACGATTCGGATCGTAAAGACGGTTTATGCAAGTTGCACACGAATGATCGATACGTCCGATACATCCCTGGCAGTAGATATTAGATTTTTCTTCTGGCAACATTTCTGTGACCTTACATGGTACGCGTCGAAGAATATTGCGTAGCCATCGAAGACCGTAGATACTCGCAAATAGAAAGCCGATATTTACCGTAATTACCGGGCTGTTGTAGCATTGAATGCCGGTGATGAAGAAATTTCTTGAGATTCTATTATTTATTGTTTACTTGGTGGTTATTTGCTATGTGGCCACATGTTGGTATTACTACATATTGAAATTTCTACGTGTAGATATTGCCACATGTTAGTATTGCGACACGTTGACAATTCTACGCGTTGCTATTGTCTCGCGTTATATTGCCACGCTTTGCTATTACCATGCGTTATATTGCCACGCATAATATTTCCACGTGTTATATTCCATTGTGTTGTATTACTACTCGTTGAAATCTGTGCGTTGAATTAATAAGCATTACTGTTTTTACGCGTTGGTATTACCTCGCGTTATATTGCCACGCATTGTATTGCCACGCGTTACATTGCTACGCGTTATATTACAATGCGTTGTATTACTACCCATTGAAATCTGTGCGTTGAGTTAATAAGCGTTACAGTTTTCACGCGGTGGTATTACCTCGCGTTATATTGCCACGCTTTGCTATTGCCACGCGTTATATTGCCACGTGTTATATTACAACGCGTTGTATTACTACCCATTGAAATCAGTGCGTTGAGTTAATAAGCGTTACTGTTTCTACGCGTTGGTATTACCTCGCGTTATATTGCCACTCGTTATATTGCAACACATTGCATTGCTACGCACTGGAATTTCTATGCGTTAATCTGCTACCTATTAAACTGATATGCATTAGTTTTAACACGTGTTGTATTGCTGCGCACTATATTACCTCGCGTTATATTGCCATTCATTATATTGCAGTGCAACGCATTGTCATGCATTAGAGTCTTTGTACATGGCAATTGCTATGTGTTGATATCTTTGCAGGTTGATACTTACATTCATTGCATAACCTCATGTTATATCGCCTCTTGTTATATTGCAATATGTGCTATTTTTATGCATTGGTATCTTTGTGTATCGTATTATTAACCGCTGATATCTCTGCATATTATTGCAAAATTGATTGCCATAAAGACTAGTTATTGTTATACATTATTTGCGGTGTTGTGTTACCTCATGTTATATTGCAATATGTGCTATCCTTACACATTGATATCTTTGTGTGCCGTATTATTAACCGATGATATCTCTGCATATTACGGTAGCGTTGATTGCCATAAAAAGTAGTTATTGTCATACATTATTTGCAGTGTTGTATTACCTCGTGTTATATCGTCTCGTGTTATATTGCAATATGTGTTATTTTATGCATTGGTATCCTTGTGTATCGTATTATTAACCGCTGATATCTCTCCACATAATTGTAAATTTGATTGCCATACAGAGTGTATGTTCATACATTATTTGCACTGTCCTATTACTTCGTGTTATATCGTCTCGTGTTATATTGCAATACGTGATACGCTAGAGTATCTCTTATATTGTATAATGCCTAATACAATCATTTATTATAAGTCAGAAAAATTACCGTGAAAATGTAATTCTTACCTCAATTATCAGTCACTTATCGCACAAATTTCGCGACGTTATATTTCAGCACGCTGATGAAAATTCAGCCCGCTTTGATCCAACGACTGCGTAATCGGACAAAGCGTTACACTCTCAATTTTTCGCGTACCCATACATTTTAAACTGCATTCCCGGCGCAGTTTTAAAAGGCGGAACGAAATTCAAAAAAGAAAAAAAGCAAATAAGAAAAGAATTTATAAAAGCAAGCGCAAAATTATTCTTGAACTAGTAGGAAGTCCAATTAACACGAGTAGCATAATGTTTTCATTGCAGTTTAACAGCCGTAAATTCTTCTGGAAACTCGGCAACTGCAGTCTCGCGAAAAATGGCATACCGCCAAGTTTTCATGCTGGTCGTTTCTCTTTTTCTTTTATTCTTTGACTGCAATATCACCGACGGTAGAAAGCGATATAATAAAACGCGGGAATATATAAGCTTACTAATTTCTTTCGACTCTTAAAAAAAATGATTAACTGCGTACACACGACGGTGTTTTCGAACGAAATTAAATTGCTGTTGTGTATGTGTATGTCAGTTTATGGCTATAAACAAAGAAGTAATAGAGAGGAGAGTTTGGAAGCAATTTTGAAAGGTCAAAGGGGCACATCTTTGGCTGATGTGAAAACTGTTATTGGTTGATGTTTTGCAATTGGGATTTTTGGGATTTGGGGATTTTAGGATTTTTGAGATTTAGGGATTTAGGGATTTAGGAATTTCAGGATTTGGAGATTTAGGGATTTAGGGATTTTAGGATTTGGAGATTTTAGGATTTGGAGATTTAGGGATTTAGGGATTTAGGGATTTTAGGATTTGGAGATTTAGGGATTTAAGGATTTTAGGATTTGGAGATTTAGGGATTTAGGGATTTTAGGATTTGGAGATTTTGGGATTTGGAGATTTTGGGATTTGAAGATTTTGGGATTTGGAGATTTAGGAATTTAGGGATTTAGTGTTTGAGAGATTTGGGAATTTAGAGATTTGGAAATTTGGAGATTTGTGTGTTTAGGGATTCAGGGATTCGAGAATTTAGGGTTTGAGAGATTTGTGGATTTAGGGATTTTGGGATTTGAGAGATTTGGAAATTTGAAGATTTGTGGATTTAGAAATCTGGGGATTTAGAGATATATGATTTGAGAGATTTGGGGATTTAAGTATTTGGAAATTTGGAGATTTGGTGATTTAGGAATTTAGGGTTTGAGAGATTTACAGATTTCGGAATTGGGAACTTATGCAATAGGGATTTAGATACTTGGGAATTCAGAATTTTGGAGATTTGGGGATTTAGAGATATAGGGTTTGAAAAATTTGGAAATTTAAGAATTTGGGTATTTAAGTATTTAAACATTTGAGAATTTTGATATATAGAGATTTGAAGATTTTTGGATTTAAGGTTTGGAGATTTTGATATTTAGAGATATTCAGTTGTAGGAATTTGGAAGTTTAAGTATGTATGTAATGATTTTGGGATTTTTGCATTTAGGAATTGAAGTATTCAATGATTTAGAAATATATCATTTCACGAACTTGAAAATTTAGGAATTTAGTGTTTGATGGATTGATTGACTGATTATTGTATGGACCTCGTCTGCTATGATCATTGGTGCATTCAGTGGTTGAGGACTTTGAGGATTTAGGAATTTAGTGGTTGATTGATTGATTGATTATTGTATGGACCTCGACTGCTATGATCATTAGTCTATTTACTAGTTGAGGACATTGAAGATTTAGGAATTTGCAGACTTAATGAATCAGAACCATAACAATGCCACCCTTTACATTCGAAGCTAATTTGTCTGTTTGCAAACAGCAACTTTAAAACTTACTTAAAAAGTTAAATAAATTTTTGTTGAAGTTACTATTTCTCTACTAATAATTTCCACTATTGTTTGTTTCATTATGTTTATACATTTCACATGTCATATTACATGTCATATTATAGAATCAGTTAAAAAATGCTTATTTCAAATTATCGTATTCAATGAAATAGTGACTGAGAGGGTTGCAAGCTTGAAAATATACTAATTAAAAAATCCAAACCAACCACCACCCAAATAACAACCAACAAAAATACTAAAAACCTACACAATAAATTTCCTCACAAAAATACCTGACAACACCGTCCTCTAACCTAATAGTAAAAGATTCGACTAGCAACAGATCAGTCGATGATGGAACGCGTCGAATTTAGATCGCGTTCTCGAATATCGAGCGTCGTAGAAAAGACGCGTACTAGGATGCATCGCGGATGCACATGCAATTCCCTTGAGAAACAGCGAGAGCGAGGTCTTTGGCCGACTAATGGCGGATGTAGCCTCGTCTTTGACGCGGCTTTCCCCCAATTTGCGTCAATTGACGACACACGAACGTCGTCGCAGAAAGAAAAGACGTAGACACCGACACACCACTGGCCAGTAATTGAAATTACTGTCACCGACTCGGTTTCTGACACACGAGACGACCAACGATCTTATGCAACCGCGAGCTGTTGCACTTGGAACGCATCGTTAGGCTTGCCTCTCGGAGACGCGGAAATGTGCGCTCCTTTATGCCAATGCCGCGTTACCTGCGATTCTTACGTCTGCAGACTGTCACATTTTCTTGCTGCGAGACACGTGCATGTTTATTGTATAATATTTCTTTTTTATTGTTGGTTGCAGTTGATGGGAAGGTTTGTTGTGGCATGTGTGAGTGTGAGTGTGTGAGTTTGGAGTTGGGGAGGAATGGAAGGATTTAGAGATTTGGGAATTTGGGGATTCGGGAAGTTGGGGATTTGGAGATCTTGGGATTTAGGGTTCCTGGAAATTCGGAATCTTGGGATTTGTGGAGATCTTGGAAATTCGGAATCTTGGGATTTGGGGATCTTGGAAATTCCGAATCTTGGGATTTGGGAACCTTGGAAATTCGGAATCTTGGAATTTGGAAATCTTGGGATTTGGGGACCTTGGAAATTCGAAATCTTGAAATTTGGGGACCTTGAAAATTCGGAATCTTGGGATTTGGGAACCTTGGAAATTCGGAATCTTGGAATTTGGAAATCTTGGGATTTGGGGACCTTGGAAATTCGAAATCTTGAAATTTGGGGACCTTGAAAATTCGGAATCTTGGGATTTGGGAACCTTGGAAATTCGGAATCTTGGAATTTGGAAATCTTGGGATTTGGGTACCTTGGAAATTCGAAATCTTGAAATTTGGGGACCTTGAAAATTCGGAATCTTGGGATTTGGGAACCTTGGAAATTCGGAATCGTGGGATTTGGAAATCTTGGGATTTGGGGACCTTGGAAATTCGGAATCTTGGAATTTGGAGACCTTGAAAATTCGGAATCTTGGGATTTGGGAACCTTGGAAATTCGGAATCTTGGGATTTGGGGACCTTGGAATTTCGGAATCTTGGAATTTGGAGACCTTGGAAATTCGGAATCTTGGAATTTGGAGACCTTGGAAATTCGGAATCTTGGGATTTCGGGATCTCGTAATTTTTGAGATCTCAGAATTTTGGTGATTGTTTCCACAAAAAAAAAAAAATGTCCTCGAGATAAGTCGACGACCGCACAAGTTTAACAACCCCTGAGTTGCTAAACACAATAAACCAAAGAGTGGCAATTAATAACAAAAATCACCAATTTCAATATTTCTCAACAACAGTTCACAAAACTTTTCAATTAGAAAGTCTCAGAGTTGTTTCTGTCGAACAATAAAAAAGCTTTCGAGTGCAAAGGGTTAAACCCTGTAATCGATGGATGTGTGGTTTATAAATGGACGTGCTCCGACGATACGAGAAATTTCATTAGAGAAACTGAACCAGTGATAAAATCGATCCAATCAACCGATGTAGTCAACCTTTCTATCTATATCATTCAAAAGAGAGCCCTCTTACGTTCATGTAAACTCGTTTTTATCCTGTTATACCTTGACCCTCTTTCTCGAGAACGTTGCACTCATCCTCTACTTTCGTGGGCAATTTTTCGTATTTAGAGGGTTGGAGTTTGGTGTTTGAGTAATTAGGGGATTGTAGTTTAGGAATTTTAGGGCGGTTGAGAGTTTGGAAATTTTAGAATTTGGGGTTTTAGGAACTTTAGAGGGTTGGAAGTTTCGGAATTTTAGAATTTGGGGAGTTTGGAGTTTGAAAAGTTTAGAATTCGGAGTGTTAAGAATTTTAGAGGGTTGAGAGTTTGGAAGTTTTATAATTTGGGGTTTTAGGAATTTTAGAGGGTTGGAAGTTTGGAAATTTTAGAATTTGGGATTTTGGGAATTTTAGAGGATTGGAAGTTTGGAAATTTTATAATTTGGGGTTTTAGGAATTTTAGAGGGTTGGAAGTTTGGAAATTTTAGAGTTTGGGGTTTTAGGAATTTTAGAGGGTTGGAAGTCTGGGAATTTCAGAATTTGGAGAGTTTGGAGTTTGTAAAGTTTAGACTTCGGAGTGTTAAGAATTTTAGAAGTTTGAGAGTTTAGAAATTTTAGAATTTGAGGTTTTAGAAATTTTAAGGGGGTGGGAATTTGGAAATTGTAGAAATTGGGGTTTTAGGAATTTTAGAGGATTGGAAGTTTGGAAATTTTATAATTTGGGGTTTTAGGAATTTTAGAGGGTTGGAAGTTTGGAAATTTTAGAGTTTGGGGTTTTAGGAATTTTAGAGGGTTGGAAGTCTGGGAATTTCAGAATTTGGAGAGTTTGGAGTTTGTAAAGTTTAGACTTCGGAGTGTTAAGAATTTTAGAAGTTTGAGAGTTTAGAAATTTTAGAATCCGAGGTTTTAGAAATTTTAGGGGTGTGGGAATTTGGAAATTGTAGAAATTGGGGTTTTAGGAATTTCGAGAGTTGGGAGTTTGGAAATTTTAGAATTTGAAGCGTTAGAAATTTTAGAGGATTGCAAATTTGGAAACTGTAGTATTTAGGGTTTTAGAAATATCGGGGGTTGAAAGTTTTGAAATTTTAGAATTTTGTTTTAGTTAAAAGTTTAGCAATTTTAAAATGTGCAGTTTTAGGAATTTTATGAATTCCTATAAATGAATGATGAATGTGTATAAATACTAGAATTTGGGGTTTTAATAATTTGGAGAGTTGAGAATATGAATTGTAAAAGATAAATGATAGACATAGTCGATCGAACAAGCACGCACCGGTCGCTGCCATTGTCTGTACGCAAAGAAATGCATAACGATGAGCAGCAAAGGTTCGCGTGAGATTTCCATATGGCATACAAAGATATACTAACGGGACCTAACGCCGTGGAAAAACAAAGGATAGACAGAGGAACGTGTGGCTTGGCCTACGCACGTTGTGTTCCTTTGGTTATTAACGTTCCAACAACGGTTCACCATATGCATGGTGTTTCATGAGAACGCAGCTTCGTCGAATGGTAAAAAGTTAAACTTGTGCAGTCGTCGACTCCTCTCGAGGACATTTTTTTTTTGTGGAAACAATCACTGATTTAAATTTTTAATAATTATTATTTAGCTGTGTTAAAGACTAGTTAAGTAATAAATACAGAAAATCTTGACCATATAGAATTTTTATTAAATGAGTTATTTGAATAACTAGTTAAATAATAAATACAGAAAATCTTGACCGTATAGAATTTTTATTAAATGAGTTATTTGAATAACTAGTTAAATAATAAATACAAAAAATCTTGACCATATAGAATTTTTATTAAATGCGTTATTTGAATAACTAGTTAAGTAATAAATACAGAAAATCTTGACTATATAGAATTTTTATTAAATGAGTTATTTGAATAAAAGAGAAAAGTAGTGACATGTAAATTTAGGGAATTATTTTGCAAACAACTGAACTTTATTTCACTGATTTTATTTTAAGAAAAACATATAGATCTCCATAAAATATAATTATTATACATATATACCAGTATTAAAATATATTTACGGTGAATTAATTAAGAACCCTAAGAACTTGAATTAAGAACCATAAACAATCAAATCTGAAAAATAGGAAACATCCTGCACTTTAATATGCAACAATCAACCTCTTATCTAACATGGCAAACGAAGTTGCAAAATCTCTCTCTTACATGCACACAGTAGAATTACCTAGCAGTAAAAGATATTTAACATCACCTTTGATGTCTGAAACTATCATCACATCCATTCGTACACGCAAGATTATTCAAATAATAAATGGGTACATGGAGATTCGTTGCAAAATATGCGTGGGCGTGATACACACGTTGCTTCTGCATTTCTTAACGTCCTCTAACTGCGATGTAAGTCAATGATGTAGTTTCTCTTCGTATTAACCCTTTGCTGTCATGAGTCTTACATTTCGTTGTTATGTTTAATGCTACAGTTTTAGATATGTGTCTTTTGGCTGAAATTGTAATGTAATACTTTAAATTTTTAGGGTTTGAAATTTTTGAATTTTCAAGTTTACTAATTGTCAAATTTTCAGTTTCTCAAGTTTCAAAGTTCTGAAATTTCCAATTTTTCTAATTTTCAAATTTTCAACTTTTCAAATTTCCAACTTCTCAAATTTTCAAACTTTCAAATTTCCAAATCTCTCAAATTTCCAAGCTCTCAAATTTCCAAATTCTCAAATTTCTAATCTCTCAAATTTCCAATCTCTCAAATTTCCAATCTCTTAAATTTCCAAATTCTCAAATTTCCAATCTCTCAAATTTCCAAATTCTCGAATTTCCAATCTCTCAAATTTCCAATCTCTCAAATTTCTAAATTCTCAAATTTCCAAATTCTCAAATTTCCAAATCTCTCAAATTTCCAAATTCCAAAATTTCCAATCTCTCAAATTTTCAATCTCTCAAATTTCCAAATTCTCAAATTTCCAACTCCTCCAATTTCCAATCTCTCAAATTTCCAATTTCTCAAATTTCCAAATTCTCAAATTTCCAACTCCTCCAATTTCCAAACTCTCAAATTTCCACTTTCTCCCATTTCCAATTTCCTAAATTTCCAAATGCCTAAATTCCCAAATTTTCAAATATCCAACCCTGAAACCCCAAATTCTAAAATCCCTCAATTCTCCATTTTCTAAATTTGAAATATCCTAAATTTCTAAATTTTCAATAAATCCCAAAAATCGTACGTCACTTTTTGCTCCTATATTTTCCCTACCTATCGACCCCTTACTATATCGACGTTAAATCGAAGAAAACTTCAAGTTAAACTTCGAGTTAAACCCCAAAGCAATCATCACCAAAAACCACATTTGATATATCTTTTCATATCAAATTATGTTCGAAGACTACATCGAAGATTTCACACTACAGGTTTGATTCACAGTTTATCGATATTTGAGGTTATCTTTCAAACTCCGTTCAAATATATACACAGACAGGTCTTAATCGTTTTCAAAGCTGTGATAAAGATGTAGTGACCTAGACATCGACGTAAACGAGCTTTCGTAGTAAAGGAAAGCTGTTTTCGCAGCTGTATCGCGAACTAAACGCGTGAACGTAAACCAACCGCTAAATTTGGACATCCTGTAAAAGATGGACTTCCGTTCGTTGAGCCTTCTCGAGTCGTTAGTTATTTACGTAAATACTGACACTCTTAGATTAATCTTTTCCTAGAAATTTTCTTTTGTTGGGGTGACAATGGTGCTGCAGTTGCACTCTCGTTTTAGTTGCGTTCAAATTTGCAAATTTTTAAAGTGACAAATTCTCAAGTTTCTATATTCTCAAATTTCCAATTTTGTAAGTTTCCAAATTCTCAAGTTTTCAAATTCTCAAATTTCCAAATTCTCAAGTTTCCAATTTCTTAAATTTCCAACTTCTCAAATTTCCAAGCTCTCGAATTTCCAAGCTCTCAAATTTCCAAGCTCCCGAATTTCCAATCTCTTAAATTTCCAATTTCTCAAGTTTCCAAACTCTCAAATTTCCAAGCTATCAAATTTCCAATCTCTCAAATTTCCAATCCCTCAAATTTCCAATTTCTCAAATTTCCAAATTGTCAAAGTTCCAATCTTTCAAATTTCCAACTTCTCCAATTCCCAAACTCTCAAATTTTCATCTCCTTCAACTTCCAAACTCTCAAATTTCTAACTCCTTCAATTTCCAACTTCTCAAATTTCCAACTCCTCCAATATCTAAATTCTCAAATTCCCAACTTCTCAAATTTCCAAATGCCCAAATTCCCAAATTTCTCAAATTCCCAAACCCTCAAAGTCGAACAAAACAAAATACTTCCACGCTAAAACCTCAGAAAAATGATTCGCTACCCATAATTATTTTCAAAGTTATTTTCACTCCGGCGTGAAACGCGTTGAATATTATAATGCAGCGAGGAAATTAGGTAGTTAAAAACTGTTGACCGGCAGCGTAGTCTCATCGAGAGAAGAAGAAAAAAAAAAAGAAAAGTGCCGGCTGAACGAGTTAAAATTACCTGACTTTCACGAGCATCCTACACACAGGTACGGTCAATGATTTTCCTCGGGCTTTCATTTAGCCTTCAACGCGAATAATTCGCATCCTACGAGACCGCCTTCGCGTTTCGACGGGAAAATTGATCGATCATTTTCCGTCTGTTTTATGCGACGGCCAGTCAGCTCTCTGTGACATTGAAAAACGATTTAAGCGGTTATTGTCGTGAAACGAGCGCTTTCCAATGAGTGCGGTTCGAGCGTTTTCACACGGCCCCGATATTTCTTTCGCGCCGTTTGTCCGTGTTGTGTCCCGTTCATCTACGTGTTCCGCTCCTTTAATATGTTTATTAATTAACGATTTAATATTCTATGAGCTTCATTACTGTCGTTGCGAGAATAGTTAATGATGTTCGTTTGTATGGGGAATGGGTTGACCTGTTTTTAGTGCGGGTTTATTAAAGGAAATATTTGGGGCTATGGTTTGGGAGTTTGGGAGGGTGCGGAGGTGCAAATTTGAGGATGAGGGATTTTGGAATTGGGGGTTGGATATTTGGAAATTTGGGAATTTAGAGATTTGATAATTTGGGAATTTGAGAAGTTGGAAATTTGAGGAGTTGGAAATTCGAGGAGTTGGGAATTGGAGAAATTGGAAATTTGAGAGATTAGAAATTTGAGGAGTTGGGAGTTTGAGAGATTGGAAATTTGAGGAGTTGGAATTTTGAGAATTTGGAAGTTTGAGGAGTTGGAATTTTGAGAATTTGGAAGTTTGAGAGATTGGAAATTTGAGAAGTTGGATATTTGAGAGTTTGCAAATTTGAAAGCTTGGAAATTTGAGAAGTTGGAAATTTGAGAGTTTGCAAATTTGAGAGATTGGAAATTTGAAAGATTGGAAATTTGAGAGATTGGAAATTTGAGAGTTTGCAAATTTGAGAGCTTAGAAATTTGAGAGCTTGGAAATTTGAGAGCTTGGAAATTTGAGAGATTGGAAATTTAAGAGTTTGGAAATTTGAGAGTTTGCAAATTTGAGAGATTGGAAATTTGAGAGTTTGCAAATTTGAGAGTTTGCAAATTTGAGAGCTTAGAAATTTGAGAGCTTGGAAATTTGAGAGCTTGCAAATTTGAGAGCTTGGAAATTTGAGAGCTTGGAAATTTGAGAGCTTGGAAATTTGAGAGCTTGGAAATTTGAGAGCTTGGAAATTTGAGAGCTTGGAAATTTGAAAGCTTGGAAATTTGAGAGATTGGAAATTTGAGAAGTTGTCAATTTGTGAATTTGAAAATTAAAAAATTTTGAAATTAGAGAATTTAGAAATTTCACCCTCACCATATTTGCAAATTAATAAATGTACAAATCAATAATTTTCACCATCCACTAATCAAGATATCTAAACATTCAAATGAAAAATGTGAAATTATCTATCAATATATTAGACATGTAACGAGTTAGGAATGTAGCTTTTACACGCGTACGATAATAATTACAGGAATGGAATTTCATCGATGGCTTATGATAATATCGTAAAATTCTCAACGCGGATTGCATAACGTGGAAGTCGTAAGCAGCACAGTGTGGTTCTCACGTTTACAGTATGGGATATGTTTAATGGGGTGTTTTCAGAAGAATAATTGAATAAATTACCGCGAATAATTGCAACGTTCTATGCAGATTTCTAGCATGTATTCTTTTACGATTATTTTTGAGAAAAGGAGAATATTTATTAGTATACAATTACATTACAAGAAAGGTATAATTAACTTCTTTATCGTTGCGTGATTCAGAACATCTTATAATTAACATAGTTTTTTTTATCTTTGACAAAATCTTTGGGAAAAGGGTTTTGTACAGCGAGTTAATTCTGTTATGTATTTTAACATTAAAGAACTTGTAGATAATGTCAAACATTTAGTATTGTATTATCTGGCTATTAAATGTTTAAGTGATGGGTTTAAGAAGACTTGAGTCAATTTGAACAAGTTAGATTCCATTTGGATCGATCTGCATCAGTTTAGGTTAATTTGAAATGATATGAATAAATTTTTATTTAACTTGAATCAATTTGAGTGAGTTTGGACATACTTTAATTAATCTGGACCGATATGAACCGATCTGGACCGACGTGAACCGACTTGTACCGACATCAACCGATCTAAACCCATCAACTACCTTTCATCAAAGAATCAGTCATTTTGTTTTAAGAATATCGTCATTTTGTTTAAGAATATTGTCATTTTATTTTAAGAATATGGCCATTTTGTTTAAGAATATTAAGAATACATGTTAACGCATACATAATAGTCGAGAGTCTAAGTTTTATGTCACCGGATCTCCTTCCTGTGTTTCGCAACTATCCCCTCGCTTCGCAAGAACCATTAACCAACAGCTATTATACAGTTCCCGATAAATCGTTATTTTAATGTTTCAGCCGCCGGAGAACGAGTTGCAGAAGGTTGGCGAACGAGTGCCAAGCGAACACGAACTCAGAGTGCAGAGATCTCTGCAACGACTGAACGTCCCGGATTGGTACAAGAACTCTCCCGCGGCTCGCGACGGTTTCCGGTTAAAGAGGCACTCCGATGCGTCGCAGCACGGAGGATGGCGTGCTCTCGGCTCCAAAACCACTTCCCTATCGTCCCTTTCGTCGTCTTCCAATAGACAGCCGACTACAGGTAACAGACTATATTCAACATCAAATTTTTACTTTTTTGGTTATATGTACTTTTTGATTGCGTGGACTTCGGATTTCTTTGATTCCTGGATTCTTTGGATTTTTAGTTCTATCGATTTTTTAGATTTTCTAGGTTCACGGTTTGATAGGTTTCCGATTTGCTAGATTTCTTATTCTCAAGGTTTACGATTTTTAAGATTATCAATTCGCTAGATTCCCAATACTCAAAATTCCCGATTCGCTAATTCACCGATTCTCAAGATTACCGATTCGCTAATTCACCGATTCCCTAATTCCACGATTCCCTAATTCCATGATTCGCTAATTCACCGATTCCCTAATTCCACGATTTGCTAATTCACCGAATCTCTAATTCACGGATTCCCTAATTCACCGATTCCCTAATTCCACGATTCCCTAATTCCACGATTCGCTAATTCACCGATTCGCTAATTCCACGTGTTTCGTGGCATCTCCACGAATTTTAATTCAATAGATTTAATTTATTTCACATTCTTTACAAATACCAGATGGCTGGCAGTTTGTACCAGGGACAGTACCCAAACTACAAATTGCCAGCATGTTTATTGCACGCAAATTAACAAGACCGTTTTTGAGAGTCAGTTTATTACTTAATCCGACAGTTAGAATATTTTAGATTTTTTTTTTTTGAAGTCCTCAGCGGCCAATTGCCCGTGCCATAAACATGAGTTTCCGAAGGGTCGCCAAACTGACCCTGGTGACCGTCATTCCCATCAGGCAATCGGCACCCATACCCGTCGGAAACTCCATCAAATTTTGTTTAAACATTTACAGTTACGGCTTCCACTTCCACTGACACTTCCTACTTCCTACGAATCGCGTTTCGGACGCAAGGAAGTAGGGATAGGTCAGTGGTGCCTAATTTCAATTGGTTGAAAAAATGACTGATTAGGCAAAGAGGTGGAAGCGCACACTTTTCTTGTACGCAAATGGGAAAGTTCTTAGTTAGTTATACATAAAAACTCAAAGAGAAACATCATCTCTTCAACCGAGAAACATCATAATCTCGCGTTCTTTTTATCTTGAAGTCCGTACAGTTTCGTGTTTACTCTTAAATTAAATAACCATTTTATAATTATAAATCTTATACTTTTGTTCTATCCATCAATCACAACCCAAAATATTTCCTACCTCACTAAAAGGTCGTAGGAATCTTTACGGAAAAAACACCACGATTCCCTAATTCATCGATTCCTTAATTCCACGATTCCCTAATTCCACGATTTGCTAATTCACCGAATCTCTAATTCACGGATTCCTTAATTCACCGATTCCCTAATTCCACGATTCCCTAATTCACCGATTCCCTAATTCCACGATTTGCTAATTCACCGAATCTCTAATTCACCGATTCCTTAATTCCACGATTCCCTAATTCCACGATTTGCTAATTCACCGAATCTCTAATTCACGTATTCCCTAATTCACCGATTGCCTAATTCCACGATTCGCTAATTCACCGATTCGCTAATTCCACGATTCCCTAATTCCACGATTTGCTAATTCACGGATTCCCTAATTCACCGATTCCCTAATTCCACGATTCCCTAATTCCACGATTTGCTAATTCACGGATTCCCTAATTCCACGATTCCCTAATTCCACGATTCCCTAATTCCACGATTCGCTAATTCACCGATTCCCTAATTCCACGATTCCCTAAATCTCCAATTCTCTCGATTCCTCCATTCCCTAAATCCCCGATTCCCTAATTCCCCGACTCCCTAATTCCCCGATTCCCTAAATCCCCAAATCTCTAGATTCCCCCATTTCCTAAATCCCCGATTCCCAAAATCCTCAATTTCCTAATTTCCCAACTCCCTAATTCACCGATTTCCTAATTCCCTAATTCCCTAAATCCCCAATTCCCTAATTTCCCAACTCCCTAATTCCCCAAATCCCCAGTTCTCATCCTCCAAATACCCAAATATCCAAATATTCCAAAAATACCTCCCCATTTTAATAAAATTGAAAAAAGTCACTCAACAAAAGTCAAACTTGAAAGATACAAGATGAAATGAAAGATTGTTCGAAACGTTATTCAAGCGTCGTAATATCGAGCAAACTATATCGCACACGCCTTTCATACTCGTAAAAAGTCACGGAACGTCCGAAATTAGCGCACAGCGTCGGCCAATTTCATTTACGCGCGTCTCCGTTTCTCGGCGTGCGACACAGTCACGGATATTCTCTGGCTACGCCGAGTAATGGCCGGTAGGAAGCGACTAATAAATTTAGCGGGGCAAGTTAATTCGATTAATTCGCTTCCCTGCGAGCCGTCTCTCAGAGAACACGTCGAACCCAGTTCGCGTTGCCTCGTTGCGAAAGGGTTGCCTTCTAACCTGTCGCTGAAATGTTCGCAACTTGTTTACGATGCTACGGACAACAACCGTAATTGACGGATTTATGGGGGTTCTGATTACGAGATTTCTTTGTTAATAGATTTTTATGGGGAATTTTATATTTTATACATTTTCAGAGTTTATACATTTTCTGTATTTTTAGGTCATTTTGTAGTTTGATATTTTTACTGTTTCTTAGTTAGATAAATTCTTAAATTTTCGAAGTTGCAAGCTTTTGGATTTGGAACATTTTTTATTTTAATTTGTTGTGTTTTTAGATTTTTTAATTTTTAAATAATTAGATTTGTAGACTTTTGAGTTCTTAAATTATCAGATTCGTAAATGTTTGACTTCTTAAATTTTCAGATTCGTAAATGTTTCAGTTCTTAAATTATCAGATTCGTAAATGTTTGACTTCTTAAATTTTCAGATTCGTAAATGTTTCAGTTCTTAAATTATCAGATTCGTAAATGTTTGACTTTTTAAATTTTCAGATTCCTAAATGTTTGATTCCTTAAATTATCAAATTCCTAAATGACCAAATTCTTATTTAAAGCTTTCAGAATTTCAAACTTGAAGACCATAAGTGAACACCTTAAAAATCTATAAATTTATAAATTGAAGAATTTAAGACTTCAAGAATTTGTGAATTAAAAAGTTTGAAAATTGTCCCATGATAACCGAGATCCCCCGCATTCTAATCCAAAGATTAACCGACTTCTCAGAGGTATCTGGACCGCGAAAGGTTAATTCGTTAGAAACCAGAAGGGATGCAAGGTCAATACGAAAAGTAGCTTCTAGAATGTGTGCCGTTGTGTTAATTAAATTTAGAACAGGCTTTACTTAACCCTTTAAGTACTCTGCGCCACTACAGCCTCCCTCCTCTTTACCTTGCATCGAGAGTCACTGGATATCTTGTTACCTGATGGCAATTTTACACTTGCTGTTTTTATTCTTTTATTTCTTCCTCCGCTAAGAAATTTTGCTTTCGATGCAAGTAGATAGTACTAAGTACATAATGTACGGGTGCACTTAAAGTTGTTTACGTTGCTCCTTAATTGAAAAAGAAAACTATTCTATCAGTAAATTATGAGGTAAATGTGGCGTCGTAAATGTAGAAATATGGCTCGTGTACTTTTAACATTAACTAGTTAAAATTGCATTAAGCTTGCATTCAATATTTATCAAGGTTGCTTGTGAAAGTCGAGTAGAATATATTGTTGATATAATATAGTGTCGTTTACTTTTATTATCGTAAATGAGTAGGTTTATGATACAAAAAGGCGTGTTAGCTATTAAGTATTTGTCAAGGTAGCTTGTAAAAGCCAATTAGAATTTATTATTGATATAATATACTGTCGTTTGCCTTTATTATTATAAATGAGTAAGTTTATCACATAAAAAGGCGTGTGAGGCATTAAGTATTTATCAAGGTAGCTTGTAAAAGCCAATTAGAATATATTTTAGATATAATATACTATCGTTTACTTTTATTATCATTAATGAGTAAGTTTATGACATAGAAAGGCGTGTCAGCCATTTTATTAATTCGCACATTTATGTCACGCGTTGAGTTTATGCTCCTAATAGACAACTAAGTATTTTCATACATTTATATAAAATCGTGAGTCAAGAATTTTCAAACTGAATTTTCAGACTGAAAAGATAATTAACTATTGTAGATGGTAAAGGATGTTATATATTTTTTTGGTGGTTTTATGCAGGTGCTCTTCTAAGTCCAAGTCCCACGCCGCCTGTATTCTCAAGATGGAGTACCAGCTTGCTGAACAGTGCCGGAAGTTCGCCAGCAAGTTCGGCGAGGTCGTCGTTCAACCATCGACAGCCATACTTAGGCTGGCGTTCACAAGAACGACTAACGAATCCTCGGACACCGGCAGAACGTCTTGCTCAGGGCATTCTTCCTCAGTTGCAAGCAGCAAACAAGGTTCGTACAAGAATTTATTCTTCGTACCCTTACAATACAACAATCTTTGGATCCCTACATTTCTGCATTATTATCTCTGAAGATCTCTGAAGATTTAGAGATCTGGAAGTTCCATGATCCTCAAATTACTTCTTAGGCTTCCACATTGTTAGTTTGTTGGACTTTCAAATATCAGGGTCACTGAACTCTAGGTTCTCAAGTTTATAGATTTTAGGTCTAGTTTTTCAATTTTCTGGGTTCGCAGATTTATGCATTTGCAAATAGATAAGTTGGAGAATTCATAGATTCCCGAATTCCTAAATCTTCGAATTCCTAGATTTTCTAATTCCTAGATTTTCTAATTCCTAGCATACTCAAATTTCGAGGTCCCCCAATTTCTGCACCCTCCAATTTCTACACCCTTCAATTTCTAGATCCCCCAATTTCTAAATTTTCTAATTCCTAGCATACCCGAATTTCAAGATACCCCAATTCCTAGATACCCCAATTTCTATGCCTTCCAATTTCTACGCCCTCCAATTTCTAGATCCTCCAATTCCTAAATCCCCCAATTCCTAGATCCCCGAAATTCTAGATCCTCCAAATCCTAAATATTCAAATTAATACACTCCTAAATTTCATAGTTCCCAAGCTTCTAATTCGTCAAATCCCTTGATTTCCATATCAGTACATGCCCAAATCCCAACGTCCCACGTTGCCAAATCCTCACAAATCCCCAAAGATCAACGAGTGGTAGCTCTCCATCCTTCATCACCACATCTTCCCTAGAGAAACCAAATCTCCTGACTCCACATACATTACACCATCTACTGCATTAGTGTCTAATACACATTAGCGTTTGGAATAGTGTCAATGCTTGTCATACTTGAAACTCCTCATTCCACTTCCTTAACTAATATACTTAACTTATACACTTTATACATATTACATCTTCAAAAATTCCAAACTCTCACATTTGAAAAGTAATCTCATAATCTGATTAACTCTAAAATTTTACTTGTACTCGTAATTTAAGAACGTGTCCCTAAATAATTTTATTTAGCTCCTATATAGTTCCTATATAGTGTCCCTCAATTTTTAATATACCAAATCATTAAGATTTTTAATTTTTAATTTTTATTCGAATTCGTGAAATCGGGGGCTTCGACGACCGTGGCTGAACCCTGGCCCCGCCCACGATCTCTTCGATTTCCTCTTTGTTTCAAATTTATTTTTAATTCGCGCAGACAGGGCAGAAACGCAGCGACGTATCTATAATTAGAAATTCTGGCAGAAAAGAGCCACGCTGGCGTCTGGTGGCCTTTGCAACCCGAGACAAATTGACTGTTACCCGATGTTCGCCCTTCTCTAAGGTTAAATCGTACACACCGTATCCCAACTTTAATTACTTGCTCGTTACGGAAAAATAACTGCTTCGTCGAAACGTCTCGTCTCACGGTCGTTTTATTTTGCCAAATTCTTGCTGAGACTTGTTCCTCTTCTCCATCGATGTAATAGAATTATTCGCTGTCATTATTAACCTTCACAATTTTTTATTTGTATCAAATTTGATATTGTTAAATAACATAGCTCAATATTATATAGTAATAATAAAGTTCAATATTATATGATAATAATAAAGTTCAATATTATATGGTAATAATAAAGTTCAATATTATATGGTAATAATATAGTTTGAGACTGTAATAAATATTTATATTTTGAGTGTCGTGGAAGTGAACACATCTTGAAATTCATTAACTCTTCTGACCCAGTGCTGTCGTTTGACAAGATTTGTTATATACCTTCAGATGTCCACTTCTCATTGAAATACAACTATGAAGTAATGTATACAGAACTGTTTATAAATTATAGGAAGATTATTTCATATTGCATATGGATGTTCAGAATATGAAAGGTAGCAAAAATATGATTTGTAGCTCAAACAGTTTGTATTAGAAGTTGATTGTTACATGACCAGAAATAAGTGATCAATAATATCACTGTTCAAGTGCAAGTAGAAATTACTTCTAGTAAAAGTAATATACTTGAGAAACTATCAAATGTTAAATATAAAATGTAGAGTGAATAGTACTGAAAGATGAATAACCGCAAGAGTACTAAAATAAGTGTGTGGTTTCACAGCAGCAACAGCAACAACAACAGCAGCAACAGCAGACAACGAATCAGCAGCTAGAGGTAAGGAACTCGATAAAGGAGGTAACCTCGGCCATTGTGCACTACGTGCAAAGCGGTCAGGAGGTTGGTGGAGGTGGCAGGCTGTCGCCTCGACCTCGACCTGAAGACTGGGACGACAGGGGCGGAGCAAGGTCGACCAGCCCCAGAGGTGAGCACTAAACAACAACCCCTGCCAAAAAAAAAAATTTACATCCCACCACCACCACCACTACAACCATCACCACTTTTACTCTTCACGACAAAGGTAATTTTGAGTTTTCCGTCTTGATGTGTTCTCGTTGCCTCTGCATCTATAATTCTGCGACCTAGACACCTCTCTTCTTCTTCTTCTTCTGTCTACCTGCCTGTCTATATGTCTGACTGTTTCTGGTTTACCGTTGTATCAACAGGAATGTTTGTAACATAATTTCTCTCTGTCACTACCAACTCGAAGCACCAGTCTACGATGTTCTTTTTGTGTACTAACGAGAATCGCTTTCAAAATGGTCGACCCTTTCAACGGTGCATCGTTCGTTTCTTCAAGCCTCGTTAAGCTTCCTCCAGAATTTACATAGAACATCTTGGAACTGCGGTTCTACATCGTGTATGTGCATATCGAGTAGTGCAGGTGGTTGAAATTGAGCGGAAAATTCATTCGGACACACTTCTTTAACGTATCTTCTGAAGGGATGAATGATATGGTCTTCAGGTCTTGTTATACTGCCACGGGAGATGAAACTTTAGAAATTCGCAAAACTTAGTTTCATAACTTCATTTTAAATTCAAAATTCTTCAGACTTGTAACTTCAAAACTTCATACATTCCAGACGTCGAAAATTTGAAAAATAAGTTACCTTGAAAACTCGAACTCAGTGCTTTATTCGGAAGCTGCGTAACTGGCAATTTCCATCAGGTTTCCTCAAAAGTGTAAAAGACATGACAAAAAACTTGAGCTATCAAACGAAACTCGTTAGATAACCTTGACATCCCCAGAAGAGGTCCGCAAGGTCGATAAAGAGGAAAAAAAGTGGCGAAGGGCTAGAAGGAAGGCTCGGCCGGTCCACCGACGATGATCTTTAATCACCGAAAGTCTCGCCGAAAGTATGCAGAGGCGA
Organism: Megachile leachella; assembly: GCA_963576845.1. Lineage (NCBI taxonomy): Eukaryota > Metazoa > Arthropoda > Insecta > Hymenoptera > Megachilidae > Megachile > Megachile leachella. Next base: position 16,082,144 of record OY756251.1, read on the forward strand.
CCGGTTGCTATTTCGACAGCCTTGTAGCATCGTGGCCGTGTTGGCCCCGAAATAGATTACCCTGAAGTTTGAATCACCCCTCTTGTGTCTCCGTACGCTTTTCGGTGCGAGCGAACTTACCCTGCCACTCGGCTGACCTTAGGGACAAAATTAAAACAAACATCGAGAGAGAACAGTAGGCGAAGATAACACGTGGCCGCCTGTTACCTCGTACGCTTTTATAATCGTCGGGGAGCCATCGATACTGTGATCCATCTGAACAACGCGTCTACGCTTCTCACTGTGCGTGGCTCACGAGAAGACTTGCGGAAGATAGCTTTGCTAGGTAGCTCTGCTTAAGCTAAGACTTGCTAGATTACTCAAGAAGCTTAATTGACAAATATGATCGGGTCTACATAATATTTCTGAGCTTCAAAACACTTTTGATAGCCTTTCAAAACTTTTGGAACCTCTTCTAAACTTCCTGTTTCTAATAAAAATTTGTATGTCATTTCTCTTTTGAAGTAATCAAAAATCACTAAATAAATTTATTAAAATACAACCAACTATTGTCATACCCATTGTAAATAAAAGTTAGTATTATTATACTCCAGACTGGGTCCCCAGAAATCTCAATCTGGGCTTGGATATAATCTACTCGTACCAATAACATGTTACAACTTGATATCACAACAATTGATGTGTGAATGGAATAATGTCTTCTTTACCCTGATTGGCTAGATTAGTATTTGTTCCGAGAGACTTCTTGTGAGGCACAGTACAGAGTATTGTACCCTATGGCGATCAGCGGACCCGTCTGTCAATAACGTGTATGTGTGCCGTGTTGTCAGCTGTGTTTGCGTTGTAATTAATATTTCCGTGTTTAGAGCTTCTCCACTAACACGACCTAATCTGAGATTGCGTCGTGTCAACAGTGACTCGACAGTGTTAACGCTGGTAACTAAGAAGATGAACGCGTGTTGACTTTGTTGAACTTTAACTCGTAGAAACTAGTTCTTTTCTGTTTTTCGGTTTCGCGGGCAAACGAGGATCCTGCCAGAGCCGACGCGTGCATACGTCGTTAATTTTTAAAAATTAGGAATAATATTGTAATATTTTTGTTTCGTTTTAGAATTTTCTTTTTGGAAAAAAAATTCGAAAAGCTTTATTATTCGTAGATTCGTTGTTTGATGTTAGTGAACGAGATCAAATATTGTAACGACAGATTGGTAATTTTTTAATTCAAGGTTAGTTGAAGGTTACTTCAAGGTCACTTCAAGGTCACAGCATATAAAGTCGAATTCGCCTTAATATTTTGTATACTACACAGTTAACATAATGTAATTTAACTGAGGTGAACTTTTCAACGAAATAAAACTTCAGAAAAGTTAAATTTATAGTCGATTATAAATAAGAAATACCTTCTTGTTCAACTACGGGAAGTACCAGACTATTCTGTATAAATGTATTGTTTAGGAGATCCATCTCTAACGACCTTGACCTTGATATGTGAAAGTGTGTATTACTATCAAATTTGTGATAACTAAATCAATAATGAGCTTAAAAGGTGGAGGTGGGTCTTGTAATTACTCAAAACGACGAACTTCTACTTAACCACCCCCGAGAGGTTGAACAACTTGTTCTACTGTGACTTTCACACTTGATGTCACTCGGGACTTCTAAACTCCGCTCCTCGCCATTTTGCCCACCGTAGAGTTTGCTAGTCTTATTGTAAGATTCATGGTGATCAGAATTGCCAGAGGTAAGGACAAAGTGACGTCATACGATCATTACATACGTGTGTAGTACTTGTGGTGCTATGAGTGCTTATTTCGAGTGATAAATGTTAGGTTAGTAGTGACGTCACTTTTTCCCTACGTCAAGAACGGCAGAGGGACAAAGTGACGTCACACAATCATGTGTATATTTGTGGTGCACTATAAATGCTGATTTAGAGTGATACAAACGTTACGTTACTAGTGACGTCACACAATCACGTGTATATTATTTGTGGTGCGCTATAAATGCTGATTTACAATAATACAAACATTAGGTTACTAGTGACGTCACTTTTTCCCTACGGCAGTGGTAGGATTTGTCAAAGTTTATATGGAACAACCGTGTGACATGAAGTGTGAGAGTCGAACACGCGACGGCCCTGGTTCCAGCAACTTTCCCCGTAAGGTCTCCGTAGAAACGAGAAGTCAGCTAGTCGCCGGCTTCGTTCGCGATCTATCCTAATGAAATGAAACTTGTCCTCGAAGGGAGCGTGAAGCTGTGTTGGATGGAGAGCTCGTTCGTTGGCACGAGACCCGTGGACTCGCCGGAGACGCCGATGAGCCTGGCCACGGACACCGATTGCTGTCCCGGATGCAACGCCACCGGTACCGAGTCCTGCAGTTGCGTCGACTCCGCGACTTCCGGTCTGTTCTTGGATCTGACGCCGACCCGCGACGATAACCAACAGCAGCAGTCGGCCGGCGGTGGAAGTCTCTGTCCGTCGCCGTCCTCGTCCCTCGGTTACCATCACCATCATCATCACCATCATTCTCATCACCGTCAGCTTCATCATCAGCAACAACAGCAACAACAACAGCAACAACAGCAGCGTCATCACCGCGGTGAGTTGCTGCTCGCCTAGCGGAAACCCACCACACAAACAGACAAGATACAGGAACGCGTGTACGCTCGCGGACTTGAAGCAACCGGGAACACGTTCGGTCGCGTCTCCGAAGCGTATTTTCGCATCGACGATCAAAGCTGACGAGGACGATTCACGTTGTCGATCCACTGCGATTTGATGGCTTCCGCCACAGAAGATTCGCTAATTGGATACCTCTTCAGGTTTTAGGGATGTAAGATTCGATGGTTAGCGCTATGCTTTCAGGTTGCTTTACAATTCTTCTTGGATAAATATTTTTATATCGTCGATAACAGGGCTTGAGACATATCGTTGCAAGTTTTTGGTCCGTCCTGCTGAAGATTAGGGTGTGATAGGTATTTTTTGGGGGTAGGTGTTAGGTGAGTAGGTGGTGAGATGGAGAGTGCTGAGTGGGATTATTTAGGGAAAAGGGTGAGTGCAGATTGGGTAATGTAGAGGGTTAGACTGCAAGTTTTGGGGTTTGAAGGTTTGGAAGTGTAGGAGTTTGGGGGGTTGGGAGTTGCAGATTTGGGGATGGGGAAATTTCTGGAGATGAGGATTTAAGGATTTGGGGATTTGGAGCTTTGGGACTTTGTGGAGATGAGGATTTGGGGATGTGAGATCTTCTCAAATTTCCAAGCTTTCAAATTTCCAAATCTTCAAATTTCCAATCTCTCAAATCTCCACTCTCTCAAATTTCCAATCTCTCAAATTTCCAATCTCTCAAATTTCCAATTTCTCAAATTTCCACTCTCTCAAATTTCCAATCTCTCAAATTTCCACTCTCTCAAATTTCCAATCTCTCAAATTTCCAATCTCCCAAATTTCCAATTTCTCAAATTTCCACTCTCTCAAATTTCCAATCTCTCAAATTTCCACTCTCTCAAATTTCCAGTCTCTCAAATTTCCAAGCTCTCAAATTTCCACTCTCCTAAATTTCCAATTTCTCAAATTTCCACTCTCTCAAATTTCCAATCTCTCAAATTTCCAACCCCTCCAATTTCCAACTCCTCCAATTTCCAAACTCTCAAATTCCCAACTCCTCAACTTCCTACCTCCTCAAATTTCCAAAATCTCAAATTTCAAATTTCCCAAATCCCCAAATTCCCGATAATCCCACAGCACACTATTTATCTTCCCGAAGGAATGTGATCACACATTGGCCAGTGTACGTCTAAAATTCCGAAGTTGGCAGGTACCATCAAACAGTTTTCTTGGAAGAGATTTCTCTGACGTGGTTTCAGAGACTCGTCTGCCCAGAATCTCGTCTATTACGTCGCCGATTGCGTACGTTGTATTTGGCTCGGTAGCCCAGTCAACTTGTATCGTCGGTAAATGTAATCTCGGACTACACGTGACATTTTTCTTCGCGTTAGGAAAACCCAGACCATCGCTGCAAATTAAGAAGTCAACGCTAAATTGTATTTTTGTCTGCTGTCTTATAGCGTTTATGGAACAGAAGAGGGTAGGATGGAAATTTGTTGAAAAGACGCTTGTTTTAGTTTTTGGAGAAGTTCATCTTGAAGACGTTCTTGCTTGTTGTACATAATTTTTTGATGCTCAGAAATTTTCTATTTTTCTATGAGCCTTGTTGGAAGAACCTTGGAAGATCACTGTTCCGAATTGTCCTTGCTTTTGCACTCTTTTTACCCTCTCACGGTTCTCACGCAATTTCTTGCACAAACGGTCGCTTTCATTTTGAGGGAGAGGAAAGTGGCGTAACTGGGGGACAGGGTGGGTGTTCTTTATTAAAGTAAAGTGGGGTTGAACAAGGTTTTAATTTCCAAGCTCTCAAATTTCCAAATTTTCAAATTTCCAAATTTTCACATTTCCAACTTTTCAAATTTCCAATCTCTTAAATTTCCAAATTCTTAAATTTCCAATCTCTCAAATTTTCAATCTCTCAAATTTCCAATCTCTCCAATTTCCACTCTCTCAAATTTCCACTCTCTCAAATTTCCAATCTCTCAAATTTCTAATCTCTCCAATTTCCAAGCTCTCAAATTTCCACTCTCTCAAATTTTCAATCTCTCAAATTTCTAATCTCTCCAATTTCCAAGCTCTCAAATTTGCAAACTCTCAAATTTCCACTCTCTCAAATTTCCAATCTCTCAAACTTCCACTCTCTCAAATTTCCAATCTCTCCAATTTCCACTCTCTCAAATTTCCACTCTCTCAAATTTCCAATCTCTCAAATTTCCACTCTCTCAAATTTCCAACTCCTGCACTTTCCAAACTCTCAAATTTCCAATCTCTTAAATTTCCAACTCCTGCAATTTCCAAACTCTCAAATTTCCAATCTCTCAAAATCCCAAAAATCTAAACCTCACCCCAAACTTCTCCACCCTCTCAAATTCTCACCTCTCAATCTCCCACAACCCCTAACACCCATTATGGAACCTCAACCCACAAAAATACCTGGCCCACAAGCTCCCAGTTACGCCAATGTTACAACAAAAGGAATTCAATAAAAAATAAAAGTTGAATAATACTTTTGTGGGTGGCGTTAAAGATGTTGAATAATTATTGAAGTAATTATGATGCTTTATATTGATGAATAAGATATAAATGTTAATTGTTGACATGATAGATATTTTTCGAATAATTTTCATGTGTATATGTAGTATAAGCAATTTTTAGTGCTAATATGTAAGTTAATTATGCAAGTGCAATTATTTTTCATTTGTATCGCAAAGTCGGTTCGATTTTTGAGGCTCAATGATGCTGAATCTTGTTATTGCAATTGTTGAAGTTATTGCAATTTGTTTTGGAGATTTTTGTAGTAAATTGTGGTAAGAACAACGAAATAGGTTTATCAGTGATTCATGCGGGGTTTATGGTCGTTTTGAATTAATTCTCATAGAACTGTGTTATAAAATAAAAATATAAAATGTATACAAAATTTGTACAATCTTTAATATTAATCTTTGTACATTTATTTAATCTTAATCTTGTTATCTTTTATAAAATAAATTATATCAAAATAACTTGATGAAGTAATTGTATTGTTGAATTTGTAATTTTGTACAAAATAAAAGATTAACTTTTTATATTTAGTTTGCTCGACAAACAGTTATATAAATTTAAGTGATCCAACAAATTTAAATATAAATATAAAATTTATGATAAAATGTATTTTATAAAACTCGCACACAGTTCTATGATGATCCTACAGATTACGAGATTACAAAGTGCAGTGAATTAAAATAATATCTCAGCAGTTTGTTCTTTTAATACTACTCTAAAATTAGCAATAAAGCTGCCTGATTCTGAGTTTATCTTCCGCTAAAAAGTTATGCCATGATTACGCTACTACGCCCACGTGGATTATCTCTTTGTTCATTTTTCGTTTATCGTTTTCGTCAGCTTGCAAACTCGCGACTGTGTTTAAGCCGTGTGTGTTACACCGTTGCTCGAGGCTCCAAATGCCACGCTGTTCGTATACGACCGTGATGAAACTCAAGCACGACACGCACAAAGAAACACACAGATCAGGGTAACTCGAAGCTGGATATCCACCCTTCTCGTACACGTTTTGCTCTTTTGTGAAATTCTCTAAGGAACGCCGACGATGAATCCACAGAGACTTCTATGGCTTTCCGGATCGAAAGCCACCGATGAAGTTCGACTAAAACTTGCGAACGCATTGATGAACGTTCTTTTTAACGATTTACAACGTTAACTTTATTAATCAAAATTAATTTACTGGAAAAAATTTGTATTTTTAAAAAAAAGAATGTACACGTTTATAGAAATATTCGAGATCGAATTAAAATCTGACTTTGAAATGTAATTTCATAAGTGAAGAAAGTGGTGCAATATTAATTAAGTAAGATGTTAATATTTTGCAACGAACAGAAACAAATTTTACACCCATAATTGTTGAAGTCGTTTACCAACGCGTTAGCACAATTTTGAATGGATTCTCGTCGACGTGGTCCGCGTCATTCCACAGGCAACCTCTTCGACGCGTTTCATCCCTCGAGATGCGACCGTGTCGACAGGTTTCCTAGTAGACTTTTTACGAACCTTTTACACCACGATTCTTTGATTTTTTTTTATCTCGTCACGCGAATATTTTGTAGTTGACTTTGTTACTTTGTTACGACCGCCCCTCGTCGTTGGAAGAAACTACCCCTCCGTTTGCTCCACGATTACACCTTCCCTTTTCTTTTTTTTTTGCTCTCTACACGTATATTGTCCACACATGCGCGTACACATAGAGGCACACTTGTCTATTTTTTGTGAAAAACTCCCGTGTCTCAGATTAGTCTTACCCTTTACTTTTACCAGTAGCAGTTACTTTTTTGCGTTCATGTATGTTTATTGTAAAGTTGTCCACGTTTACTACCTATTAGCTAGCTCGTTATTATATATATATACATATATACATACACATATATATATATGTAATTTGATAGGTATATGTATACGTATGATTCGTATACACCGTTCATTATTACTTGCAAACTCGTTGATATTATTATTATTATTAATTATTATTATTATTAATTACCATTAATTATTATTATGTCATTATTATTATCATTATCGTTACTCTTTTAATTATGAGTGCAGTGGTCGCAGAACCGTTCGTATAAACACGCATATCATTTTTATGGATTATGTTCTTTTTCTGTATATTGAATTGTAAGCAAAAATTGTTAATATAGAGTAAAGAGTTTTTTGTTACAAATTTGTGGCGGACGGTTCTGCGCGCTGGTGCTTGATTTTTTTTTCTTTGCCTTTCTTAAGTGATTCCGTACTTATTGTTCGGAGAAAACGCCAACGATTTATCATTTCTTTGTAGAATTGCGTAATTTACCCTTGACTACAATAAATTATTGTCATTACCCTTTGTGTTGTTTGCGTTTGCCGCTCCTTATCCCGTTCTTGCGTTCTGAGCTATTCTTATTTGATTTTCTATTTCCTTTGTTCCCTTTCTGCGTACACGGTGGCCACGAACGAGTAGTATAAGCTTGATTTCTCGTTGCGAAATTAGCGGAGATTGTATATAGAAATTGTTTGAAAGAAGTTCCTTTATGATTAAATCAGAGGAAAGGACTTTAAAGACTTCTTTGATTGAGTACACAATTGTGGTAATGAGCTGTGGTACTCTTTAAGTTGAACTTGGCAGAAAATATCTTTATATACATACATATATATTAATATATATTATGTACATATATTACATACATATATATTTATATTTATTATGTATATTAATATTAGATAAATTCATGTAAGTTTTCAATCTGTAAGGTTTTCTTGTAAACTTTTCTAAACTTCATTATGTTTTTGTTTTTGGACAGATTGTGCATTTTTATTTATTGAACAGTAATGAATTAATTGTTGACAAGTGTATAAGAATTTAGTACATGTTCAAAGTCATATGGTATGTTACGTCACTTTATATTTAACTACAAGTATACGTAGTGTATAAAACATATACAAGCACATGTAAGTGCAAATAGCTACTCTATATTCAGTAATATAACATCAGGTTCAGTTAGTTTATATACAAATATATTTAACTACAAGTAGTTGCTTTATATTCAATAACGTAACATCAAGTTCAATTAATTTATATAGAAGTATATATAACTACAAGTAATTTACTTTGTTTTCTGTAGCATAACATCAAGTTCATTTAAGTTATATGCAAGTATATATAGCTACAAGTAATTTACTTTATATTCAATAGCATAACATCAAGTTCAGTTAAGTTATATACAAATATATATAGCTACAAGTAATTTACTTTATACTCTGCAGCGTAACATCAAGTTCAGTTAAGTTATATACAAGTATATATAACTACAAATTATTTACTTTATACTCTGCAGCGTAACATCAAGTTCAGTTAAGTTATATACAAGTATATCCAGCTACAAGTAATGACTTTATACTCAGTAGCGTAACATCAAGTTCAGTTAATTTATATACAAGTATATATGTATAGCTACAAGTAGATACTTTATATTTAGTGACGTAACATCAAGTTCAATTAATATACAAGTATACATATATATAGCTACAAGTAGTTACTTTATATTCAGTAACGTAACATGAAGTTCAGTTAATTATATAATTACATAAAAGTGTGTCTAACTAGAACTACTTTATGTTCAGTAAAATAACATCAAGTTCAGTTAATATAAAAGTACATGCAACTACAAATTCTTACTTTATATTCAGTAAAAAACATCAAGTTCAGTTACCTCTTCAGGTAAATTCTTAAAGTATCCATTATGATGACTAACTCATCTGAAAATGAATGAAGAGAACTACCCCTTTGTGGCCACCTTCGCAACATCCCTTTTTTCCACCCCCAGACACTGAATTGGAAAAACCGTAGTAGAGAATTATTATGATCCATACACGTGTACGTGTGCGCATATCGATTACTTTGGTTGATGATGACGCGGTTCCGCTTGTGTCGTCACGGTAAGTGCTGTATTTGTTTCGTCGCTATAGCTTTCGCCTTTCGTTCTCTTTCTTTCTATTTTTCGTTCACGGTCTTATTTAGCCCGTTGCTTGTTCTCGTATTTCCTTGCCCTCCCCCTCGTGATTTGCGACGCGTCGCTGCTGTAATATTTTCCAGCCGGAAATAGAGCGTGAAACGATAAACTTCTTTTTCGCTGTTTCTTCCGGCCAGACAGAGAACCAGGTTGTGTCGGCTGGACGGAAGGGTTCAAAAGAAAAACCCTTCTTCTTCTTTTCATATATTTTTTTTATTTCGGAGTCATCGTTCTCCTGTTTCTTGTTTTATTTTGCGCTTTCGTGAGTCTCGACGAGGGAGAAAGCGCTCGCTAGAAGTAGGCTAGCGTTTGATAGTAGTACGGTAGTAGACTGTGCAAGTAGACTGTACACGTAGAACTATCGTAGAGAAGTAGATGAGAGGTGAAGAAAAATCGAGGGCGTCTCTAGTTACCTTTCCCTCCTCTTTCTTCCATCCTCTTTACTTTTTACTTATCGTTTCTTTTTCACTTAGTTCTTAGGCCTTAACGAAATTGACCCTTTAAGTGCAAACCCTCTGCTTCTTAAGGACATATGTTTCTTAAAATTCATGTAAGTATACGTTCATCCTTAAATGTCTATAAATTCAAACTGTTGACGTTGCTGTTATAAATTGAACATATTTGTGCATTTATGAATTTGGAAACGTTTAAACATTTATGTAAGTACATATTCATTTACTGTTTGTGTTCTTGGAGAGATTGTATGAACTTGAGTTAAATTGAAGTAGTGTAGTAAAATTGATAACTTGTACATAATTTAGTTAGTGTATAGAATTGATTAACCTATTGATTAACACATTGACTGCTGAGTGTGATCAGTGTCATGTTCTTAATACTACAATGACTAACTTCATATTTAAAAAATGAAACTAAAATAGCATGCAATGTTTTATATCTTATGGATGTACATGTTGTTAAAATTCTTAGTAATGTTTATAACTACAAATAAAAGTATTAACATCAGGTAAATACATGAAAAAAAAGAAACTGTTAAATGATATTATTAATACAATAATTTTTACAAGGTACTATATTCAATTAAAATGAAAGAATATTAAAATGATTTTAATGAAATTAAAATATAAATTGTTATAAAATATTGAAACTTAAAAATTGATCGATATTATAATGATTACTGTTATATAATGATCGTTAGCTCTGTAATAGTCAATGTGTTAAAAAGAATAATAAAAAATTATTTAAATAAACTTTTCATTTGAATTGTCAAATGGTATGTCTTTGATAATTTTTTTAATTTTTCTATGATAAAAAAATGAGTAGTAAATAAATATATACTTGCGTAATTGTTTAAAAACTATTGTTATATTAAATTTTTTAAATCTGCGGTATTTGTCGCGTAAATCACAAGTTGCATTGCCGCCATCTTACAGAGTGCATATTACGAAATTAAAATTGATCAGCTGTACCTTGATATGTACATATTTTATTCTTTATAGTATTCTGACTTTCAGAAAATGAAGAATCGTAAATAAATTAAATAAAGTAGCTGTGTTCTACTATATCTCTTCTATTTAATTTTTGAAAATTAGAAACTTCGAATAATTATTCCAACTCGCAAAATCAACCAAATAAATTTCAGTTCGCACAGCAAAGTATCTGAAGAAATATAGCCATTACATATTGGATGAACAAATTAACGAAGAGAAACAAACAATTTTATATCAATGTGCAGAGATGAAACGTTAGCTCCCAAAAGAAATACTAATTCAAAAAAATCTAATCAAACACATAAAAGTCAAATGAAATAAACTAATAGAAAGCTATCACTAAATGAAATCTACTTTACTAGTCCAGAAAGTCACAGGTCGTCGTAAAATGAACCTTGAGTAAAATGCTCAGCACTTCCAGCACCGGTGCTTTAAAACAGCAGTCCAGAATGGTGGAGTTTAAAGTAGATGAAATCCAATCTTAAAAGTGAAAAGACAAACTTTAAATATTTGACCTAGTCACAATCCAGTAAAGTTAATATTATTACACGAGTATACAAACTGTTTTAATAGTTGATTAAATAATTGTTACTTCGTGTTGTCAACTTTCTTTACATTTCGAGATGTTTAATTTCCAAATGTTTAAAGACACGTTTAGTCACGTTATTAATACTTGCTGGAGTTATTTTAGCAAACAATGGTAGGAGGAGATGAAGAGTTGTAGGGTAAGGTTGCTCGAGTCGTACTCCCTAAGAAAAAACGATGAGTATTTAGCAAATAAATAGCAAACATGTAGATCATATGTAGAACATATCTTCATATAGCTGTATTTCTATATTGCTATCAAAATTCATCTCTGCACATTAGCAATTAGCAACCAATTTCAAATCTACTGCAAAAATGTCCATAGCTACATATGTCACATACGGCACTTAAAGGGTTAAGTATACCAAAAGCAAACACCAAACACGACCACCGAACACTGTAGGACGATTTCAAAGACCCCGAAGACCAGCCCCACTATCACGGTTAGTACTATTCATTTAACGTGTCTAAAATTGTGTCCGCATTTTGTCAGCATAAGTGTAACTAACAAAATAGTACTAATCGTGATAAGAAAAGGGTAAAAGACGAAACAGACAATGTATGATATGACGGATACTGGAGACGATTGAAGAGGACAATGTCTTGTCTGTGACAAGACGACACCGGACGTCTCTGTCTCTTTCTTGACCCCTGCATGAAACCGATTAGGATCGGGCCAGAGCGATACGGACGAGGCGATGGCGACGGCAGCTCTTCTGCGGAACAAACCGAGTCCCGGTTCCACCACCTTGGAGGACGTCCTTGACTCCCTCCTTGGGCTGCCATCCGCGTCGCGTACCCCGAGTCCTGGGCCAGGTCCCGTCGTAACCGGCACGTCCGCCACCATGCGCCATCGAACTAACGTCGGCCAGGCTAATGCGAAAGCCGGGAAGAGCTGCAGCGACCTACGCCAAGACCTCCAAGGTAGGAGGACTATGTAAGTTTTCGTTCTGAGGCAGATCCTCTCGAGGGACTCGAGAGAGCTCAATCAAACCAATCTACATCCCTTCGACAAATTTGTATGTATCCATACGGGTGTTTGTGCGTATTCGTGTCGTGTGCACGAACACAGTGTGGTTTTCACATAACTTTTTATTTAAATTTGATTTTTATAGTACAGCTGGATAATCGGTGTTGATGATGAAAGATTGAAATGTAGGTAGAGTTTTGTTTGAGTAAAAAAATTTTGGGCAAGTCTGTACATTGGGTCAGTGATGGATAAGCAAGGTTATAAATCTATAATTTAGATTTATTAATAAGTAATCACTTTGACAGACTTTTTTATTAATAATTCAAGTTTTATAATCAAGGTTATAGATTACTTTGATAGACTTTTTAATTAGCAATTCAAAATTTATAATCAAGGTTATAAATTACTTTAACAGACTTTTTAATTAGCAATTGAAGATTTATAATCAAGATTATAAATTACTTTGACAGATTCTTTAATTAGCAATTCGAGATTTATAATCAAGATTATAAGTCTTTTTTTTATTTAAAGTTAGAAGATTTTATATGACTATATATGTACGTCTATACAGTTTAAAATATTCACATAATGAAATTGTTCAACTACAAAATTAGTCGAACTGTCTTAATTAAATGAATTTTAAATTTCTAAATTTACGATTTATTTAATTTGTGAATGAAGAAAATGAAGAACTTGGAAACTTGTCAATTAGAAAATTAATTGAACTGTATTAATTAAATGAATTTTAAATTTATAATTTACGATTTATTTAATTTATGAATGAAGAAAATGAAGAACTTGCAAACTTGTCTATTTGAAAATTTTGAAGTTGGAGTATTAGATTTGTAATTTCTATATAAGTATTATGTGTCATTCACGAAGAATATGTCGGTAAAAATTAAAAATTTGATCAGCGCCATCTAGCGGAATTGGCCCAAAGCTTGCTCCTGGTAGCAGGATCGCAGAAAAGCGAGGAGGTATCCGGAGTAATAAGAGGTTTCCCGCGCAGCGACGCGCATGCGCGTACAGTCAGACTCCCGCCAGCCATCCAACATGGCGTCCGCCATTACGAAACATATTAACAATTAAAAATAATTAATTACACATTTTCTAAGCACAGTGTATGCACTTTTATGACTGAACAGTAATTTCTGAATTTTTATCTATTTTCTAGTATAGTATTTGCTAAGATATTAGGTGAAAAAAAATTAATCATTAATAATTATTAAGGTGAATAATTTCAGTACAAGATTCTGTTGACGAATTTAATATGAAAATATTAGGAAAGAACTGTAGTTAATTTTTCAGTGATAAACGTGTATAAATAGTACTGAGAAAATGAGTAATTAATAAATAAATATAGAGTTAATTTGGCGTACGCTGCGACGCCATGTTGGGCGCCATGTTGGGCGCCATGTTGGAAGCCATGTTGGAGCGGGGGAGTGGTAGTACCGCGCATGCGCGTAATTGCGCGGGAACCGTGGTACTCTACCTCCTGCTACTCCGGATACCTCTTCGCTTTCCTGCGATCCTGCTACCAGGAGCAAGCTTTAGGAAAATTCCGCTAGATGGCACTGATCAAATTTTAATTATTATCGACAGATTCCTAAACGATACAGAATATATACTACTGTATAGTCTTATATGAGCCGTTCAGTGCACACATTGATTAACTCCATTTTTTGAAAAATCTTAAATTATTATAAATATAAAAAGTTATGACTATACCAAATGCTTTAACACTTAAATTTAAGATGTTTCAAAAATGGAGTTAATCAATGTGTGCACTGAACGGCTCATATACTACTCATACAGAAATTACAAGTTTGAGTTAACTCAGTATAAATATTTTAAGTAAAATTCCTCACAATTAAACCTATTTCTACTATCATAGAATTAATATGTTAATATTTATATAGTGAAACCACACTGTGTGCCTATGTCAATCTCGATATGTAAGCCCCGCTTGCGTTTCTCTTCGCCTCGTCGCCACTCACCCCTCAGTCACATACCATCCCTAACTTTCTCTATTTCTCTTTCTATTTTGTATGTATATATTCGTTTCTACCTTTCAGTTCTCTATCATTTAACTGACGGTGTTCGCGTTTCAAATCTTCACAAAAATTATATTTTAATTTTACTATTCCATTTTACATTTTATGAAGTGCATTACTTACAGCATGACGACGTGATCACTTTTAAAATTTATTTCCTAATTACCTTAAAGCACAATTATTTATTTTTTTTTTTTTAAATAGTTTCACTTTACTGACATGTTAAACAACAGATTTATTAATAAGATAATGTAGTTTAATTTTTACTATTTTAATTTAAGGAAAAGTTTGTCTAGGTCTGATACACACATTTTTTGTAATGAAGAGATATGACAAAGTATAGTTAAATGAACACATTTAGATTTTTGTTCTTATTAATTTTGTTTAGTATGTTGTATAGTATTCTAGTTTATCTCACTGCATTTTTTATAACATTCCTAATTTTTCAAATATTCTTGCACAAATTTCCACAAGTTCTGACACTTCAAACAATTTTGTCAACAGAGCTCCGAAACGTTAACACCGTCCTAAAACACGATGCGAGAGAACTATAAATGTTTCTCTCGCATCGTAAAATCAGCGTTCGAATATCCGTGAGTCTCATAATCGATCACGAATCGGACGACTATAAAAGAGCTGAAAAATGCGGTCTATCGAGGAAGAAAACGCGACCATGCATCTTGCACGTATCGTTTCCATTTACGTTATTTTACACCTTTGCAGAGACGAAACGGCGTCTAAAGTTCAGGGAGGAGACGTAGCGTCTCGTTTCCCTTGAATTCAGACGTCTCTCGATGCCACAGACTAATCAGATCAGAGACGTGCCGAATAAAGCCGATCTGGGAGCCTAGCCGGAGCTAATTACGATTAACCACCACGACCGCCGAAGACGCGAAATCGTTCTAACGCAAAATATGCGAAATTCGTAAGACCTTGTTCTTTTGTTTTTCTTTTTTTTTCCAGCCAACTTTCTTTTTCACTTTCTTTCTGTCGTTTTCTTGTCCAGTTCGTTTGCAGTTCCATTTTTCGCACGACCGAAAGCTTCTTTAAAAGGCACCCACGGGAGGCTGATCTATCGTCAACGGACACATCCGTTTCCTCTCTCTCTATCTATTTCTCTATCTATCGTTCATGCATATACCGTACGTGTGTGGTTCACGATAATCGATCAGGCATCTAATCGACTTAACAACACTGCGATCACGAGGTCCACGGGTATTATCATTTTCATTTTCATACACACGATGTCGCTTACATTCTCACGCTCCACTAAGCTTCGGTAGAGCTGCTGTTATCGATGGATGTCGAAATTTTATCGATTCTTGTCGTTAAAGTGTAGAATGTTACGCGTAATTTTAACAAGTCCAATTTGGTGTGCGACAGATTTGAAATCTCAACTGAACGCAATTGAGCTGCACCCCAATCTACTCCTTCCTAAGTTATCCTGCATACATATTTCTTATATGTATTTCCTATAACATATCTATAACATAATACGTTTATTAAAATTATGTTCAACATTCTCCCCCTGATATTTTAACGATACGCATGTATATCATAAAATATCGATAAGACATCGATAATCAGCACCTCTAAGACTCGGTTGTACTCCTGTTCTAAACGTTGATGTTCTCAAAACGGTTTAGAAAGTCTGACCACAATCGTCAGACAAAACAGGTACAACCGAGAAGCCACACGATTCCTCTTGGCACTATCGCGTACTGACTGTGGTAAAACTTGGCAAATGTCGCAGAGTCCGCTAGAAGCGTGATGGACGTGCAAGGAGCCTCGTCGGAGGAGCGCAGCTCGTACTACGTTGGCGAGTTGGTGCGACGAAAGAGCGAGGGCAGCGACGCTATACCCTCTAAAACGGGGGTGCAGTCACGGGGTCCGTTACGTCACCGAAGAGTATCGTTCGACAACCAAGAGTCGAATGGTTTGATGAGCGGTAACGCCATGGAGAAGATGGTGCGCTGTCGCAACAACAAGTGCAGCAACACGGCGACTCTGGCCGAGGCTCGGAAGAGCTACAAGAGTTGCCACAACTGCACCTGCCTGTACTGTTCTCGAGAGTGCAGGAGGGCCCACTGGCAGCGTCACCGGAAGACCTGTCTGCACTCACGGGCCGGCAGCCTGTGCAAGCAGGTGTTGTCGTCAGCGAAGGAGGATCCGATAAGTCTGAAGCACATCTCGGCGTTGGCGAGGCGCGGGTACGCGTCCCACGGCCGCGGGGCAGTCAAGTGCTTCTTCTCGAGTCCCGAGTCGGCGGAGAAGTTCATCGCGAACGGTTTCGTGGACCTGGGCGAGCCGACCTACGTGAGGTGGTCGGACCTGCTCGCCAGCGAGATGGGCGTAGAGCTATACGCCGAGGTGATCAGGCTCTGCAAGTCGTACAACCCGGAGACCAGGCTGGTGCTCTACGTGGCCGTGTGCGTGGTCAGCGAGGTGCCCACGAGCGGGGCGGTCAAGTGGGAGCGGCAGCTGGTGTCCAGGTGCGCCAAGATCCACCTGGACTCCGCCAGCAGACAGCACACCTCCTCGTCCTCCGCGTCCCCTCAAGGCAGACAACAGTCTACTTCACCCTGCAACATCACCAGGGAGATGGAGTCCCCGGAGATGCTGGTGCTCACCTCGCTGCCCGGGAACAACGGACAGAACACGCCCAAGAAGATCAGGGAGATCAGCTTCACCAATATTCAGAGGCAACTGAAGCTCAGAGGCGTGTCGCTGAGGAGACACTTCCCGCAGGTGTACAGGAAGCTACGAGCTTACGTGGACGGCACCGTCGATAAGTTTGCTCCGGTTACCATCTATCCCAGGGACCAGGCGTCCGGCAAAAGCTTCATGTGCATCATTATGCTCGACGTGGAGCCAGAACGCCTACAGCTGCTTCCTACGGACTCCTCGAGGGTCAGGACCGTCGACATCAGCGTTGAGCAGGAATGAACGTTCATCGGGGACGAGTTCTTATTCGCTTGAATGGTTTTTTTTACTCGATTAGGAAGATTGATTCGTAGGGATATGGACGGAGTACCTTGCGTAGGACTGCGAAGGAAAGGGAGAGAAAGTATGACCGTCGAAGACGGTTCACCAAATCGAGGGAGGGAGCACTGCGAAGAGATTTGGGGTCTGAGGGACTCTAGTTCTTAGATGCGTATGCTCGCGTTTTGGGTTGGGTAGAGATCTTGGACGGTATTGAATTTCATTATGTTAGTGGTGGGTGATAGAATTAACAAGATACACTCTGATGTAGGCTTCCTTTAGATGTGAGGGTTTGGAACACCTTGATATTCGCTCTGAAATGTTGGGGACCTCAAATCTGAGAATTTGAGAATCGTTCCAGAATTCTTGAACTGCCAAGATTCCTAAATTCCCAAACTCCCAACTCCATAAATTCGAAAACGAAGCCTACTAAGGAACCTAAGCTCACCACCTACATAATGAAAGACAATACTCCAATTAACTAGGAACGAAGCTTCTGAATGCAAGCTAAAATGGCACTGATCAACTGATCTTTCAAGCAAGCAATGGTTTCCGTGGGCATTTAACGAGCGTTTGTCAACGACAACTGATATAATCATCAGTTTCGTTCGCGAGCCTTCTTCGTGAACCTTAGAGGTACTTCTAAAGTCGCTTCGATAGATCAAAAAAAAAAAATAAAATAAAACTCCTCGATTTGGTTGTTACTCATTGTCAGATGTTTATTAATTACATCGATCGTCGAACGAGTTAACAAGCGATCGTGATAGAACAACGGTTCCTATCGGCATTTAGACACTGAATTGACCTTTTATCTTTGTAAGTCGTTTCGCGACGTTACATGTGTTTCTACGTTGACGGCGTTCCGTTGACACGGTGAGTGCCACAATCGAATGTGTGTATCATTTTAGTTTAGCGCGCTATTAAACGTTTACCTATCATTCTTTATATTGTTTCGTTATCGGTGGACTTTTAATAATACTTTCGAGGTAACCGCTGCTCTAACGCTGGCACGACTGAGTGGTGACTACTGAAATTGGATTGTCGATTACGGTTGGTTTGTATGTTATGGGTTAGGTACTATTGGCTCTCGTTATATTGCCCATGGGCAAGTTTCAAAGTTTAGGGAGGTGGGATTGTTAGAGAGATGTGGAAATTGGAAATTTAATTTGAGGATTTGGGGAGAAGGGTTGGAATGATTCGAGATTGTGGAAATTTGGGAATCTGAGGATTTGGATTTTTGGGATTTTTTGAACTCGAAAGTCATTAACTTGGAAATTTCTAAATTTCATGTGTGAGATATACAGGGAGTTCCACAATTAGTATAGGTTTCTGAGGGGGTAGATGACGTGGTTCTGAATGAAATTTCCCTTTGCAGAAATGGGGTTTGAAGCGTGGTTTTTGAATTATTAAGGAAAAGGTTTTAATTCTGTTATTTAAATTTTTTGTCATCTTTGACAGCCGCCTCTGAGCTTGAACAGTAAGGAAGTCGGGCTAGGCGTTTAACGTGTCAATTGCATGAAATAGGGTTCACTTACACTAATTATGAATCACCCTGTATATGCTTGATGTTAAGAAGAGTTACACTTGTGAAGTAAATGGTCGAAGTTGCAAAGTAAAGGCAATATGTTGAACATGTACTCGGTCGTGCCAGCTATAACCATAAACCTTTAGATCGCTCGAATGTTCGACGAGTCGTTCTCGAAAGTAACGACGAGGGAAATATCTTGTTGTCCTTTCGTTCGATTTAACGTAGTTACGGTTGTATTTTTTGAATTTTATCCTATATATTATATACATAAAGATTAATTGGTCAGACCGACTCGAGCGTTCTATTATCTCGAGTTAGCCTGAGTCCGTGAAATGGCGAAAAAAATCCGGGCATATTTGCGGGTTTCAAAGTTCTCCTCGGAAATCGGAAAATTTTCGAACCGACTAGCGGCCGGTGTCCCTGAAAGTAGACTTTCTACCGAGTAATCGTCGAGCTCAAAATCCGATCACTACCGTTTCCACAGACGCGATTATTGTGCCAAAACGTAGACAGTTACGAAGTTCCTGGACTGCGAACAGATTGCTATATCTGCACGGATCGCGATCGTAGCAGGATGATTTACGAACATCTGGACTAACTTCGTGGCAACGAGGGACTACTGCTTTCGATAGGAATTTCATTAGAGTCCTCTTGTGTTCCTTTCGGCTATTTAATGATGACCGTCATTCGAACAAGACTACTCAGCTTTTAACGATAAGGAGACACGCTCGGAAATTGTATAGTAAGGAATACAGCGTGGTTGTAAATGTGTGCTTTGTTTCAAACGTTTAATGTTTCAAATGTTTAATGTTTGAAATGTTTCAAATGTTTAATAATTTATCTTTGTTGAATTTAGAATTCTTTTCATTGTAATTTTTGATACTGTGATTTTATGAGTAAAAATTGAAGTTATATAATTTAAATTAGTAAATTGAGTAAATAAATTGGTAAATAAATTGGGACTGTCATTTTCATTTTAATTGGGAATTCTTTTTAATTTTTAAGCGTTCTAATTGAGAGTACACGTTTTTTAAGGTTGGATTGTAATCTTTCATGTTTCTGTGGATTTTTAATCATTTTTATTTTCTGACTGTCAACATTGTAAGAGTATAACATTGTCAATTGTGTTAGAAATACAGATTTCTGCAAGTAAAATCATTCACCATAGTAAAATCATTCAAATCCTAAATTCAAATGAAGCAGAACTTTATTGCAAAACAAAATTTATTTAACTTTATTGTGCATCAAACTTTTAATTCTTATTTATTTCATTGTCTCACATATTTGAAATTTAATTTAATTGTATATCTTGCAAACTAAAATAACATTTTCTATTATTACTAAAATAAAGACAGTAAATTTGTTGAAAGAATTCGTCACTTCAATCAGTCACTTTTAATTAAATTCTAAATAAATTTATGTATAACAATTTTTAACTCTATAATTACAGTCTAAGTATTTTTATAAAATACTATATTTAAAGATATTTACAACCACGCTATATTTCTGCAACGACACAAGAAATTGTTTCAGGCATGAAATAAATTTCTTACAGATCTTGTTAAACTTTACCTTGAAAATTGGTTACTTTGTCAAAATATTATTTCTCTCAAATAATGTTACGAAGCTTTTTTAATGTTCAATTTACTATATTTCGAATTTGCGTCTGTAAGTAAATACATACAAATCGTGATCAATAAACGGTAATTAATTGAAATAGAACAGGATTAATTTCTCGGTAAGGTAGAACGCTGTTCGCTATTCTGTTCAGCGAATTATGTTTCTGAAATTGAATCGACAAACTATTTAACTCAGTGCTGAACGCAATCAAATTCGTGATTAAATTTATTTCGCTTTGAAATTGTTAATTTTTTCAATTTTATTAAATTTCAAATTTTACCTTGCGGTGTTGAAAGTTATTTGAACAAGTGGCGATTTGTTTTTTGTTACATTTGAAGTTTAAAATTGTTTAAACTGTGCTGATCGTTCGAATAATATGCAACACCGATTATATTCAATATTTTAAAGTCGATATTATGAAATATTTTAAACTTGATATTAAGTGGATATTATTTAATATTTTAAAGTCGATGATAAAAAATACGATGTCAAGAATTAAACGAAATCCGTGATAATATGTTAAAAAGAGAAACAATAATAGTGCCAATGGTGAAGTTCTTAATCTCGCAACGCTCAATAAAGTATCTTCTTTTCACCATGTAAATATCAACCGAGAACAGAGATTTCCAGAATTTTTTAACCAACGATTATTTATCGATTCTCTCAGAAAACACGTTCTATGGAAGCTTTTGAAAAAAGCTTGCAAACAGACATAGAAATAAAATTAGTACAACTATCTCAACTCCTGTAATACATATTTAAATATTGTGACTCTTTCTTGGTTTCAATAATGGAGTGAAAATATATTTTCGTTTTAATGAAATTATCTGCTCAGCATGGAACGTGTCGATGTTTCTTTGTATTAGGTGATTGCAAAGGTTTTGATACATTTATAATTTGAAACATTTATAATTTATAATTATAACTTGATACATTTATGAAATTTATTAGGAGAGCTATTAATTATTTTTTAGGATATTTTTAATGTGGGACAGAACAGAAAAATGCTGTAAGAAAATTTTTTTAACTTTTCAAAGGATAAAATGCTAACACATATGAAATGGATGTAATGAGATATAGGTACACATATGAAATTTACTTATTATTATACATGTATGTCATTATGCACTGTTTTATATACTAATTTTTATGTACTAATTTCTTTGTTATATTTTGCAATTGTTTTATTTAATTATTACCCACTTAAAGTATTTACAACATTCTTATATAATAAAGTTACATCATTTTCTTTTCTAACCTCAAACAAAATGAACTCCATCAAGGTTAATATCTGTACTAATGTTAACATATTATGTTTAATTATGTTTAATTATATACTGAATTTTATATGATGTTCAATAATTAAAAGTTGTATAAAATCTCCCTTATTAAATGTTCATATTTAAAATTGATTTAAAAAAACGATGAAACTTATTCAATGTCAAACTTATGTTTTTATTGTATGTTTTTTAATATTCAACACCCTTGTTCATTTCTTATAACTTCAACAAATATGTTCTTACATTTTTGCATTATTTTAAAATATTGATTTTTGTAATCATTTTTAAATATGTATTTTTACATTCATTTTTAAATATTGATTTTTATATTCATTTTTAAATATGTATTTTTACATTCACTTTTAAATATTGATTTTTATATTCATTTTTAAATATGTATTTTGACATTCATTTTTAAATATTGATTTTTACATTCATTTTTAAATATTGATTTTTATATTCAATTTTAAATATTGATTTTTACATTCATTTTTAAATATTGATTTTTGTATTCAATTTTAAATATGTATTCTGACTTTCATTTTTAAATATTAATTTTTATATTCATTTTTAAATATGTATTTTTATATTCATTTTTAAATATTAATTTTTATATTCATTTAAAAATATTTCTTATTTGTGGATTTTTAAAATTGAACACAATAAACGTAACATATTTCAAGGTACATAAAATGGCGGAAATATAGAGTTTCATTTAAAAGATTACATAATAAATGATCAAGTAAAAAATGTATCAAGACTTTCGCAATAACCAAACAAAACAATAAACTTTAAATTGTCAGAAGGTAATCAAAAGACTTGGAAATCCACGTTACTTCGACAAAGTAATTTCTAGTGCCAATGGTAGTATCCCTGATAGCTTCTGTCGAGGGTCAAGCAAGGCAATTTGATAAAACTCGAAGGATATTATTCTTGTAACCGTGCTACGCCTTAATCGAGACGAATCGCAGAAGCCGATTTTTGTACGATTTGATGTTGCATCTGCTGTACACCTGGAAATTATCGCTATAAAATATAGAGTACACGTGTAACAAACTTGTCACTTTTCATTTGTAATTATTATTTCCCATTTTAAACGAATAGTCTTACGATCATTATATCTTCAGAAATATGCTTCATTACAAAATAAAATCGAAACATCTAATCATTCTCTGTTATAATCATTAACGAAATTATAATTGTATGTTAGTTTTCAATCCTAAATATCTGTTAAAATATAAAATTAAGTATGTTAAATTTTTATATTATTCTTAATTCTATAAGTATTTCTATAAAATTAATTTACAAGAAAGAACGATAAAAATTTCTTGAAATTATTTTTAAAAAACGTGAAATTTTATTCTACTTTTGTATCGAAGATGTAGCAAGTTTGTATAAACCTTGGTTGTGATAAACAAACATGTATTTAAGTTTGTACAGTAGAAGTTTGTATTAACAAACCCGAAGGATTAGAGTGCTTGTGAGAGAAAGAAGATGAATACATAAGAATGCTGCCCTGAATACCTTTTAGGTATTCCCTAAATAGTACTAGAATACCTCTAAATCGAAATTAGTACCATTTGTATGTATTAGTTAACCTAATTCGATATTTCACTTAAAAAAAACTTTATTGAAAACATTTGTTAAAAAACTATTCGTTGGATAACGGGTCAAGTGAACTTTACAAGCATAATGAACGAGATTGTCATCATTATTTTCCAATAAAATTTGCTTATAAATGTATACATTTCGATTAAGAATATAAAACTAGTATCGTTACAAAGGATTAATTGTTTACCCAGTGTTTTTAAACAAAATATTCTCGAGTTTAAACTCCTTCGACTAGAACCTATAATCGTTTCTTTTTAAACTATACCGAAACGTATAGACAAATATTCAAAATTATTATCTATCTCCTCTATTTTAAACGAACAGCTCAATCGAACGAGCGATTAGGCTCGTGTAGTCACTTTGAACCTAACGTTATATCGTTTCAACGTCTATTTATCGGTGCTACCAATGTGCTATCATTGTTTTCGTATCTGTGTATGTCTGAATTTTTCAAATAAAATGTTAATTTTATTACAACCTTCCTCCACTTTATACCTCCGGTAAGTTTCCCTTACTAACATAGTTAACAAACCTATATTCAAAAAATATAAATCTATATGTAACTTAAAATATGTAAATTAAAATAATTTTGTCAGAGTACATAATCTTTAAAATCAGAAATAGTTATGCATTATACGAGAAGTCTAATAATTAGTATAGGTCTCTGAAATGGGGAGTAGCTGACGTGATTCTGAATAAAACTTCCCTTTGCAGAAATGGGGTTTGAAGCGCCGTTTTTGAATTATTAAGGAAAAATGTGGACCAATCAGAGCGCGAGGATTGCGCATGCGCAGACGCGAGAGCGACAGCTTCGATAACGCGTAGTTATCCAACACGTGGTAATCCAACGCGTGGTAATTCTACGCGTAGTAATGCAACGTGTGGTAATCTTACGCGTACTAATCCAACGAGTAGTAATCCAGCGTGTGGATATGCAACGCGTAATAATTCAGTGCGTGGATATTCAACGCGTAGTAATGCAACGCATGGTAATTCTACGCGTGGGAATCTAACGCGTGGTAATTTAATGCGTAGGTAACCAACGCGTGGTAATCCAACGCGTAGTAAAGCAACGCGTAGTAATGCAACGCTTGGTAATCCAACGCGTGGTAATTCTACGCGTAGGAATCTAACGCGTGGTAATTT
Organism: Megachile leachella; assembly: GCA_963576845.1. NCBI lineage: Eukaryota > Metazoa > Arthropoda > Insecta > Hymenoptera > Megachilidae > Megachile > Megachile leachella. The sequence goes on from OY756251.1 coordinate 16,106,509, forward strand.
AACGCGTAGGAATTTAACGCGTGGTAATTTAACGCGTAGGAATTTAATGCGTGGTAATCTAACGCGTGGTAATCTAACGCGTAGGAATTTAACGCGTGATAATTTAACGCGTAGGAATTTAACGCGTGGTAATCTAACGCGTAGAAATTTAATGCGTGGTAATCTAACGCGTGGTAATCTAACGCGTAGGAATTTAACGCGTGCTAATCTAACGCGTAATAATCCAGCACATGGAAATCTAAAAAATCAAATTAAAATACAAAACAAAAGAGTACCGGGTGATTCGATGATTTATGAAAGTTTTTGATTTATTTGGCTCTGTACAGATTTGCTACAAATTTTATTATCGTTAATAATACCGTCGTACATTTGTAATCATCGTATGGGTATTACGCTTGCGTCTTTTTCATTATTTTCCTTCTTCGTCCTCCATCTTGTTTTATCGTACACGAATTAAATCGCTCATTTATTGCAACGAACTCGAAGTACATACGTGGATGTGTTCTCTAACGCCTTTTCTTTATTATCGTAACTGGAAATTCATTATCTATAGTTTACCGACAGCCGAATAGACGGCTTACAATTATTTTGCACCTGCATTGAGAATTATTCAAAGGACCGATGAGCGAGTATGAGGTTCGTAGTAGAAACAAAAGGAAATTCACGAAAAGATATCCCGGTTTCTCCTTTCGTTTTTTTTTAGCAGAGATGTTCCTTAATTAAGCTTTGGAATAACCGTGTTTCTTTTTTTTGGTACCATTGGTGTAACTAGGATTTTTTTTTTGGGTGAGTTGAGGTATTTTGGGATTTGGAAATATGAGAAATGGGGGTTTGGGAATATAGGGAGACAGAAATTTGGAAATTTAGAAATTGGGGGTTTAAAAATTGAAGATGTAGAAATTTAGGGATGTAGAAACTTCAAAGTTTAGAAATTTGGAGACGTAGGAATTTGGGGATGCAGAAATTTCAAAGTATAGAAATTTGGGGATGTAGAAATTTCACAGTTTAGAAATTTGGAGACATAGGAATTTAGGGATGCAGAAATTTCAAAGTTTAGAAATTTGGAGACGTAGGAATTTGGGGATGTAGAAACTTCAAAGTTTAGAAATTTGGAGACGTAGGAATTTGGGAATGCAGAAATTTCAAAGTTTAGAAATTTGGGGATATAGGAATTGGGAAATTAAGATTTGCAGATTTAAAAATTTGGTAATGTGGAAATTTAGGTATTTAAAAGCTTAGGGTTATAGTAATTGAGAAATTAAGATCTTGATATTTAGAAATTAAGGATTTTGAGAATTTGGGGATTTAAGGATTTAGGTATTTGAAAATTCAAATATTTTAGACTTGCAGCATTAGAAAATTGGAATACTTCTAACTAAAAATTTAAGAATTTAAAAACTCACCAAGTTGGAAACTACAAAATTTGTAAATTAAATTGATAACACTGAAAGTTCCTACTAAATGATGATTCACAAACCCACCCCTAACCTAGTTACACCAATGCATACAAGAGTTCCTCGATTATCACTGCATAAAGCACGGTCGACGATGATAATAATAATAATATTAATAATAAAAATAATAATAATAATAATGATAATAATATTAATAATAATATACATTCATACAAAGTTGCACAATATTCAAGCTTACGAACGAAACGATTGTCTGTTTTGTTTCGTTTCGTCTCGCGTTACAAAATTCTCCATAAATACTGTGTCGTAGTTGGCGAAGTAGCTAGAAAGTATAATACCTACATCTAGTCATCTTACATCTAACGAGTTTATACTTCGAATTATATTATATTTATATTATATATATTTATATATGTATATGTATAAACATAGTACAGACGAGAGACTGATCAATTGTTCGTTTACATATTACATTACATTATAATAGCATTTTGACTATAACTTTAAAATCATGTGAATGTACACGTGTCGTTGCTGATGAATCCGTTATAGCTACAATTAGAGCGATCCAGTCTCGCCTCCATTACAATCTTAGTAGATTTTTATACAAGGATAAAACGCTGCTTGTCGTCGGTCAGCGAAAATTATTAAATATAAATTACTTTTTCTGTTCGCGCGGTTCGAATCAATCGAACATTTAGTATTTTAAAAGAAAACGAAACGCTAACTCAGGGGACCAACTCTTGTTCGCGGGTCCTAGCTAATGTTCAGAAACGAACGCGGTAAGAAACAGATTTTCTGAACATTTTTGCTGTCGCAACACGCAAGATTATACAATAATCTTAACGAGCAATTTACAGGGTAAGTCATCTTTGTTCGACCTAATCATTGTTTTCTTAAATTATAGCCAAAGATTGTAAGCTATATATTTCATTATACTCAGAATTTCTTTCATATTCAGAATTCATTGTTCTATTGAAGTTTGAATATTCTATTTGGAAAACAAAATTTACCTAGAAGGTACACCTTTAAAGAAATTATTGATTTTCCTTATAATTTTTCTAAGCAACATTTTCACCTGATATTTATAATAACAATGATATTTCAGGTGAACAAAGTTGTAAGGTCACCCTGCAGGGTACTGTGTAATTGGTGGAACAACCATTGGTGGAACAAAATATAAATAGAAAATGTAGAGTAACAATTTTTTGTAAAAGCACTCTTTTTATAGATTATTATTGTATATGCATCAACTCAGCTATATTTAAAAATAATATTAATTTTGTACTATGTTAAATTATACACGTTGTCAATGACTATTCCTATCAGCTATATATGTACCACCAATTACACAGCACTATATATTTCTGTATACATCTTACCGATAGTGATCATCGTATTTCACCAACATCGATGCAAAATAAATCACAATCATTTTCTGTTACGCTTAACATTGGCAACCGTAATCCTCATTGCAACAGTTATTATCTCGCTACTTAGTTTCTCCCTCTAAACGCTAAAAAATATGAATCCTCTCACTCGTTTCGGTAATTATACACATCGCCCTTAGAAGTAATGGAGTATTTTGGTAATCAACGCCTATCCGAGAAACCGAACGCCTTCACGATATCCTGCCCGTTCGCGACACGGAAGATCACTTGGAAACGTAGAAAATGATTTGGAAAACTCGTGTCGTTGTGATAGAACGCAGCGCATGCTATTCGTCGAGCATTACAAAAACATTTAAGGTACAGGTATTTTTTACAGGCTTACGCAAGTAAGGAGAACAGAAAAATATTAGCTCTGCAGTTTGGTTTTCTTTTTTAAATTTACGTACGCGATATTCATCCTCACACGTGTACGCGCGTGCGTGTATATACACAGAGCGCTCGCTTGTTTTTTAGCCGAAGACGTATACGTATTACATCCTCGTAAAGCGGACGATCGAGAGTCCAAGAAACAGAAAATTAGTTCGCTTTGTTACAGGGTATTAGTATTAGTATTATCATGGAATGTGTCGAGAAGGAAATTCTTTCCTCTACCATCGACATCGAGCAATCGACAGGTAATCGATGCCTAACTGTGCGTACCTTCTTCTTATCCGTATACCTTATCACTTTATCTCTTTTATCTTCGTTGAAGTCTACCTAAATATCGGTGACTCGAAAAACAGAAATGTAACATGTCCGGTTTATTTGAGCACAAGTATTTCAAATGAATGACACGAAATCAAATTTCGGACAAAAATTATATAATGTCAAGACTTATCTTTATATTACATTTGAATTACTTTTTACGCAAAATCGAAGTCCGTGTAAAGAATATATTATTTTATTTAAACATTCTAATATGACTTACAGGACGTTCAAGGTCGCAAAGTCAGACACAAGCATGTTCTTGATATCATACAATTTTTATATTATTCGAAATATTAATATTCTCAAATATATCGGACATACGGATAAACTCTCGTCGCGTTATTTTCAACAATAAAACAAAGTGCCTCCGTTAAAAAAAAAGTACGCATTCTTTGAAAAGAAAAAGTGAAGATAGTTGAACTTTCAAAGATTCTTTGTCACCCTACAGTTCTCGATCAAATCGCAAGAATAAATAAAAATATATCTGGCTGACGATTCTTAGAATCGTCTTTGAACCATTAATCGTTATCGTATTATTCAATTAAATACAACGCTGAATTGAGCTTGTGATAAAACCTTAATACGAATTCTTCGTTTATTTTGTACAAAAAAGGGAGAGAACAAAAAGAAAATTATTAAATATACTTTGTTCCTTAACGGGAAAACGAAAAACAACCCTGTGAAAGGCGATTAAACGGTGTATAATAAAAATAATAATCGTCGTTAGAATATTACATTTGTATCTTTAATGGTACTACTTACGATAATGCGTTTACGTGCTTAAACACGTTTTCTATATTAACAAAAATTTCTTGTGTGTTAACTTTCTTTATCAACATAAATATTAACATATAAATAAGCGAACAACGAAACTCGCTGATTCCTTTGCTTGTATTCACGTTCGATGCCCTTCTTTCTTACGCATGCGCATTGGCGTCATTTTTGTCTGGAGACTTTAGTATTAATAGAATAGACATCTTTGTAGGGGGTATGACTGAAATTTTTGAACATTTGGAAGCAGATTTAAAAATTATGGAGTTTAGAGATGTAAGAATTGAGCATTCAGAAATTATAAATGTATATATGAGACTTTAGCTTTGAGAATTGAGGGTGTAAGTGTTGGAGATGTAGGAATTAGAAATTGGGGATGTAGAAATTGAGGATGCTAGAAGTGGGGATGTAGAAATTGAGGATGCTAGAAGTGGGGATGTAGGAATTGGGGATGCAAGAAGTGGAGATGTAGAAATTGGGTATGCAAGAAGTAGGGATGTAGAAATTGGGGATGTAGGTTTGAGGACATAGAAATTAGGGATGTGGGATTTGGGGATGTAAGAGTTGGGGATGTAAGAGTTTGGTGGGTGCAAGAATTGGGGATGTAGAAACTGGGGATGTAGGATTACAGTACATGGAAACTCAAGATATAAAACTTTGGATTGACAACTGCAAATGTAGAAATTGAGGTGAGATTTCATACTCCAAAAATCTGAGTATCTGAGTAGTGTAACAATACTGTACTTAAAAAATTGAAACATTTCTAAAACTCTCATATTACCTAGCAATGCCAATGCACATGCCAAAAAATTAAAAACACATTTCTATGGAACAGTTTCGTGCAAAACGTGTAACATTGTGCGACGAGTAACAGAGGTGGTGTTTCGTTGAAAACAAACAAAACAAGAGAATCGTCAGCCATTTCTCTAGGAGGCAGTGGCGGTGGATGGAAGCGAATTGGGTCACGCGAGATTCGTTTCCTGCTCGCCCCATCCTTCGCTGTCGCACTCGCTTTCCGATGCTGAATCGCTGTCACTAAACTCGACAGCCACACGTCGTGCAAGTATAGAAGCGACGTCGTTTAATGCATTCACACGTTCCACTTCCTTCTGTTCGATCTTCTCTACTTTACGCAATTTAATCCCTGAAAAATAAACGGTACATTTTGGGCATAGTTCAGAGAATGTTTATGAAACTTCAAAGGGTCTGCATACGTTTACACAACATTTTTGTTTGCTCCACTTAGGGGTACTAAGTTTGAAGAGGAAATGTCGAGATAACGTGCTTTGAAATGGGAACTTCTTGTGAAGTTACGGTTTTGATAGTTTGATGACTTACAAAGTGCCTTTCATAACTAATTTAATTTGCTATTCTGAATTGTTAGTATGTTATAACATTGCAGAACAACTAAAGTATTACAATATTATACTACATCTATATTTCCATCCATGTTTGTTAACATTATCCTTCACATACAAACTTCTTACTCCTACTATTTTATTTTTATTTTACAGTCACAGCTATATTTATTTGCACACTTCAATAATAACAAAAGTTATGAATACAGACAATTGTTGAATAAAAGTAGCAGACCCCTTCTATCCCACTGTACAGGGACAACGGAAAGTCACTTCTAATTAATTGAATCATAGGATAATTACCGTCTCTGATCGCTTTAAGTAGATCGTTTCGCGGATCGACGAGGGGGATGTTCGGATTAACGGGCTTCCTCAATTGCCCGTCCACGATATTCTTCAACGGTTTCAAGGGTTTCAGCTTGGGCGGATTGGTCGCTATCATTTTGGCAATATCACCGTTGGTTAACGGTACAAGAGGCGATGGTCCATTAGCGACGGGTGGTGGAGGAGGTGGCGGGGGAGGAGGTGGGATATTACAGGGTGGTGAGATGGGCCTAGGTGGTGTGGGATCCGGAGTAGGAGGTGGAGGAGGCAGATCTTGAGGAGCGGCTGGGTCAGTTTCGTCGTTTCCGATCTGTGTCGAATGATTTGGCGGGGTTGGTGTCGAGTGGTGACTCGGTAATGGACTATTCGGACGACTTCCGCTTCTGTTCAACAAGTGCGACGGTATGGAACCTGAAATGATAAAATTCATTAATAAAAAGGTCCAAACTTATATATTAATAATATACAAAAATATTTGTGTATTATAATTGATACTTTAGGGATAGAATGTTCAGTTTGATATTATCACCTTAAACTCTATTTGTACATGAAGAACTATGCATATATCATCATGTATGCATCATCATGTATATATTATCATGCATGTAATTATAAAATCATTATGTACATAAAATATCTAAGCTGGTACTTAAGTCACAATGAAAGTATCAAACCATTCTCCCTGCAGTATCATTATATCGTAAAATTGATATTTACCGTTCATAGGAGGAGGAGACATAGTTTCACCAGGAGGCGGAGGTGGCGGTGGAAGGGTGTCTCTACCGGTGCTCATCGATCTTCCTCGCGTAGGGGTGTTGTTGGCGGATGCTACCGTAGGAGTTGAGTTGCTGGAAGCGTTGCTTGGAGGAGCTGGCGGTGGTTGCGAGGGTCGCGATCTGCCACCCCTACTCGGGGTACTCTGACCACCAGGACTCTGGTACGTCTCGCTTCCCGCTTGTCCTTGACCCGTGCCATAATGCGACCCGTACAGGCTGTCCTCGTAACCCTGGCCCGCGTAATTTGCTGCCCTGTTTGTTCAACAAGCATTGTTTCTTCCGGTTCAGTCCCTTCTCGTTTAGGTAAAATAAGCTCTCAAATTTTAACCCCTCGTACTCACGACCACTCGGTACACGTCAGCGTTTAAGCCTCTCTGTGGTTTCAATAATACAGTTTGCGCTGAGGTATTTTTAGACGTAGCTGATGAAGTTAATCTAATATGAAGTTATCTTTGTGAAGTTGAATTAAGCTCAATTATTATCTCGTGAAGTTGAATTATTGTTTGATGCAGTTCAATTATTATCTAATGAAGTTGAATTATTGTCTGAAGCTGTTGAATTATTAACTGATGAAGTTAAGTTAGTATCTGACAATGTAATTTTGTAATGAAGTTGAATTATTGTCTGAAGCTGTTGAATTATTAACTGATGAAGTTAAGTTAGTATCTGACAATGTAATTTTGTAATGAAGTTGAATTATTGTCTGAAGCTGTTGAATTATTAATTAATGAAGTTAAGTTATTATCTGACAAAATGCAATTAGCTGATGAAGTTGAAGTTTTGTCTCATGAAATTATATCTTTATCTGATTAAGTTAAATTGTTACTTTTTCACAAAGATTTATATTCAAACTTCAAAATAAACATATTAAAGATTTTTTAATATATGACAAAACTTGAAGTGACTAGATGTATCAATACTTTACTGAGAACAAAAATGTTTATAATGAAGTAAATAAAAATTACCAGAGTCTTATCAAAAGATAAAAACATCTTCATATAATCAACATCATATAACAACATGTAACATCATGTAATATCATGTAACATCATGTAACATCATGTAACACCATGTAACACCATGTAACATTATGTAATTAAATACACAATTGTGTATATATATATTATGTATACATATCAAACAGCACAAACTTGTATGAATGAAACCAAACCAAAAAATAAGTACTATACAAAACATACCTATAGTGATCAGAAGAAGGAGGACTATAAAGATGTTGTTCCTCCGGTGGATAACTTCGTCTAAGTTCGATGCTGTTCGGCCTCGGAGGTCGAGGTTCGGTCATCACCATACCCAGCAGAGATTCGTCGGGTATGTTATGGGGTGCCCTATACTGGACACCTTGCGTTGGCATAATGTACTCCCCATGTCCAACAGCCAATTGTCTCTGCCTTTCTCTTGTGTTGTGTGGTTGTCTTATACGCTTCTTGTGTCGGCCACCGCCTCCGCCGCCACCCTCGTTCCGTGGCCTATGCGGCTGTGATGCAGAGATCCTTCGTTAAAAAAGCTCGTCTAGCACGAGCACGCCAGCAAAAGGTGCAAGACAAGCTTAAATTTATCAATCAAGCATGACTCGACGGTTGATCCAGTGGGTTTTGTGAAATTGTGCACAGAAGTTCCCAAACTGTGGGTTGTAATTTTGGGAGATGAATTTTTTGTGGTTGGAGACTTTTGATGGGGAACTTTTGGGGTTGGAGGTTTTGGAGTTTTGGGAAGTTGGGAGGTTGGGAAGTTTAGTGTTGGAAACTTTGGAATATTTGAACTTTTGGGAGGAGGACTTTGAGATTTTGGAAATTTGCGAGATTGGGAATTTGGGAGTTTAGAAATTTGAGAGATTGGGAATTTGAGAGTTTGGGAATTTGGAAGTTTGGGAGTTTGGTAATTCTGAACTTTGGAATATTTTAATTTTGAAATCTTGGAACTCTCAGGTGATGGAATTTTGCGATTTCTAAATTTGAAAGTATAGAATTTTGATACTTCCAAATTTTGGAGTACTGAAATTTCGAAAGTTCCAAACTTTGAAACTTTTGAACTTCAAGATTTCGAAACTTTGGAATTTTTCACATTCTCAATTTCGGTACTTCGAAATTTTGAAACCTTGCAACTTAATTTTGTAATTTCAAATTTTTTAACTTTGTAATGACACTCCACCCATAAAAGTCTAGGAACCCCTTGTAACTATAGTTCGTGCTAGTACATATAGCAAGATCGTAAAACTTATTCGCATATAAATCTCATAATTTTACATTCTGTTTTATTTACGATCACACTACATTGTTTCCTATTGATCACTATCTTGGTTTGCTTTGAAGCTATATTAAAACCAGATCAACCATCGAACATGAAGGTGTGTAGGAAATAAAAATACTGTTCTTTCAAATATTACACGGATGATTCGTTCTCTCGTTCGATAAATAGTAATTGTATGGACATTTGTATGTGTACTTAAAATTAAGAAAAGGACAAAGTTTGCAGGGATAAGAAATATTCAAAAATCAAAGACTACCTTTAAACTTCCACAATTTTTAAAATAACAAAAATTTCCTTTTAAGAAAAATTTTCTTTTACTTGAACTTTTGACAAAAATTTCTTTTTAATTAAATTTCACCAAGTTAACAAAATTACCTCTTCAGAGTCTTTCTGCACAAAATTTCCTGTTTATAATTAAAAAGTGTACATCACCAAATTTCCTACACAAAAAATTTTACAAAATACAAAAATATTAATTTCAAAATATCCTGCCTTTTAATTTCAACGTCACTAAAAAATTTCACAGCACTTTTCTGTACTTAAAAATGCAACTTTCGGAAAATTTGCAAATTTCAATCTATGTATCTCCACATACAAATGTCATTATTAGATTCCATAACCGCAATTTTATTTCCCACACATGAAACATGACAGGTCGGAAACAAAATAATCCTGAAAATGACTCGAGACTATAATATCGATTGCAAGATGACGCGTGAACAATGATGATGATGATGATGAGAGTAACTTCTATCGAGTACATCCAAAAGTTGCATGGCTGGCACAGAAACGGCAATACAAGTGAGTCGACATACGTGACGTGTGATTGTGAGATAAACTATTCGAGTTCGAGAATAGCGAGGGGTTTGAAGGGGTGGGAAGAGGTGTGATTCGATTCAAAAAGAGGGCTGTTTCAGCGTAGATCGAACTGAGAGTCAAACATAAATATAGAGGTACTGTTAATTCCAAATGTTAATACAAAAATTTCAAACACTAAATAAATAATTTTCAGAATTTATCTGCAACTTGATTAATTTTATTGCACTTCAATTTAGGAGAATTTACAATTCATCAAACAGAGTTTATTAAATTAAGTTTTTTTTTGGTGTACACTATTTTAATTTAATTTTTTTTGTGGATATTTGTTGGTGATTTGTTGGTTATTATTATTTAGGTTTGGAAAATATTTAAAAAATTTGTGGATGGTGTATTTCTCAATTCTTGGGTTTGCAAGTTTTAAAAATTATAAATTTCCAAATTCTCTAGCTTCTCAATTTCCAAGCCTCTAATTAGCCAAATCTCAAACTATTCATATTCCAAATCCCCCAAATTTCCAATTCTCCAAATTCCAAATTCCCAAATTTCAAATTCTCCAAATCCCAAAGCTCCCAAATTCCAAATCTCCCAAATTCCAAAGCCTCCAAATTCCAAATCTCCCAAATTCCAAGTCCCCCAAATTTCAAAGCCCCCAAATTCCAAATCTCCCAAATTCTAAAGCTCCCAAACTCCAAATCCCCCAAATTCCAAGTCCCCCAAATTTCAAAGCCCCCAAATTCCAAATCTCCCAAATTTCAAAGCCCTCAAATTCCAAACTTCCCAAATTCCAAATCTCCCAAATTCCCAACTCCCCAAATTCCAAATTCCAAATCCTCCAAATTCCCAAATTCACCTTTCCCTCACCTCTGTATTTACCTTAACTCTAAAAATTAGTCTAAAAATGTGTCACTGCCACAAAATTAAAACCGTCAGAAAATATTCGATCTACGCAACAAAACCGTATTTGCCAAGGGGTGATCGAGAACATTGAAGAATGCGATGTCATTTGCTAGCCCTAGCATGTATAAACTACAAACTTTGTCAAGCGAGCATCTATAGCGCAATTTCTATCAGCGCAAAAAACGGTATCGGTTAATGAAAAAACCACAAAAGAAGTGAGAGCTTGATTATGTATGAGTGAGTGGTTGGCGATCGATAATTCATTAAAACTGGATAAAAGGGTAATGTAAAGTAACAACAGAAAAAAGAAAACTACAAAGATCCAAACCATCGACTTGCCTCTCTGAACGGTTCGGCATATTCAGACTCGGTCTATAACGTAAGGGGACAGTTTCAATGGTTAGAATTGTATTATAAGTATAATTGTAACAAAATATTGTATATCGTGTTCATTGCGCACCTCGATAGTGTATTATTGTTACTTCGTGTATGCAACTGTGTGCCTCGCTTTACATTATATTTATACATTCTTATTTTTATACATTTATAACAATCTTGTTCGTGAATAATTGACACAGCAATCGAGATACAAAGAAAAAAAAAGCGAAAAAAAAATGCTCGAGGTGCACGTTTAGGTAATGAAGAAGGAAATGGCGGTCCCTCACCTTCTTCCCTCGGTCATGTAACTTCTTCTCGGTGTCTTTTAGCATTTCTTGACTCCACAGGTCGAAGAAGTAATTCGGATCTGTGTAGAATTTTAATCCGTCCTTACCGTCTTCCCTGGAAACAGAAATTTGGGATATTAATTTTCATTTTGTTTGTATATTAATCTGAACTGATTTTCATTTTTTAATTCTGTCAACATTTAATGTTTATTATGATCAATACTAGCGTTCAATGTTTATTAACATTAATACTAACATTTAATGTTTATTAAATATTTGTTGAAACAGGATGTACATTATTTAATAGTAGAACAATTAAATTGAATTTTTGAGTTATTGTATTAAATTATAGAAATTATTGATTCTGAAATTACCAAATCCATAGATGATCAAATGCTTAAATTACCACAGCACTAAATTTACAAATTGTGTAACACATGGACTAAAAATGAATGAAGTACCTGTAAACGTTAAGTTTGTCAAGAGGAGGTGGTGTATCGCATTGATGGTATGTTTCCAACATGGCCGTCGGCATGGTATCCCTGGAGACAACTTGCTGGTCGAATACCACCGAACTCTTGAACGCCTTCCTCATATGTATATCCTGTAGTGACACTGAAAGAACAAACAACCTTCAGATATCATCCCACATAGTTAATTATCGTAACATAACTTGAAATCACATGTAGTACATCCTACATGCAACTACTTTTATCATCACATGATGAAGTATCATACCTCATCAACTCCAATAATTAATAAACGTACCTCCTTCAACGCTGCTATCCAACTGCGTAACCTTCACAGCTAGCCGATCTATCCTAGCCTGCAAAGAATTAGCCCTATCGCTCAGTCCATGTGCCTCTCTCGCTAATTCTCCAAACAAGTCCTCCGCGTGCCTGGACAGGCTCGAAAGTTGCCTGATGGTATTAGCCAACGTGCCATTGGTAACAGCTTCTAATTCGGAGGGCAAAGGAAAATCCTCGGGGATGGTGCCGCGTGCGACCAGCACCGGTTCCACCAGTCGCTTCGGAAGCGGCATCTTTTTATATCGCCTTCGAGGATCACTGCTACTCACCCTCTATGGAGACCTGTAACCCATAAATATCAACTTATCATTAGTTAAAGGATATTAATCAAAGGAAGCTGCCGGTAATGAAAAAAGGTATTTGCTTTTTGCATTAGTACGCGGAGAGGCTCGTTACGAATGATCTAGAGGGACATTTATCATAACGGATGACTAATGGAATTGTTATTACAGGAAGTTTCTACTGCCCGGTGCAGCCTACATTTTCTTTCGCTATCGTTGCGTATCTCCTTCGTGGTTATCTGGGTTTTTGTGTGTTTTGAGGGGCTTAAGGTCGGAGGGATTTTGTAGGATTTGTGGGTGATGGGTTTTGTAGGAGAGAGGTTGGGTGGATGATAGGGTTTCTGTGGGTTCAAGGTTCTGTTGGGGCTAGGTTTCAGAGATGCTGGGTTCTCTATAGGTTCTAGGTTCTCTATGGATACTAGGTTCCATGGGTATTAGATTAAATGGATACTAGGTTCCATGGATACTAGGTTCCATGAGTACTAGGTTCCATGGATACTAGATTCCATGGCTACTAGATTCCACGGGTACTAAGTTCCATGGGTACTAGGTTCCATGGATACTAGGTTCCATGGGTACTAGGTTCCATCGCTATTACGTTCCATCGGTACTAGGTTCCATCGCTATTACGTTCCACCGATACTAGATTCCATCGGTACTAGGTTCCATCGCTATTAGGTTCCATCGGTACTAGGTTCCATGGGTACTAGATTCCATTGGAACTAGGTTCTCCATGAATACTAAGTTCCACTAGATTCCATAGACCCTTAATTCCATTAGTACTAGGTTCTCTATAGGTTCTAGATTCTATTAGACCTAGTTTCCATAGCTCCTCGGTTCCATAGATCCTCGGTTCCATAGGTCCCCAGTTCTATAGATCTCAGGTTCCATAGATCTTAGGTCCTCCACATGTCCTAGGTTCTATAGGTCTTAGGTCCTCTACAAGTTCAAGGTTCTATAGGTCCTAGGTCCTCTACAAGTTCAAGGTTCTATAGGTCCTAGGTCTACAATTTCAAGGTTGTATAGGTCCTAGGTCCACTACAAGTTCAAGGTTCTGTAGGTCCTAGGTCCTCTACAAGTTCAAGGTTTTATACATCCTAGGTCCTCTACAAGTTCAAGGTTCTATAGGTCCTAGGTTCCACAAATCCTGTGTTCTATAAGTCTTATACACCCTCCACAAAACCTAGATTCCATACGTTCTAGGTCCTCTACAGGTTCTAGGTTTCATATGTCCCAAGTTTCATGTATCTCAGGTTCTATATGTGCTATGTTCCATGTGTCCTAGGTTCCACATGTCCCATATTCAATCTTCCACTCACCCAAAACCTTCATATACCTTAGCTACTCTAAAGATCTACCTCCTATTGATCCTAACTTCTCCCTACACTCTACATTTTCCTTTAATCTCAAACTCTCCACAATTTCCTCATACCACATCCTCCCTAAATTACATATCATTTATATCATATCATTTGTTCCAAATCCCACATCCTTAAACTTTCCTCCACATCTTGTCTACACTCCACTATACTCCCCTTCCATATACTCTATATGCTTCCCTATACTCCCAGCTTATCCACATGCACACATGACTACAATCCACACAATAACAGTAATACTACATTAATAACAGTAATGTTACCCAACTGAATAACAGAGTAACAAAGCAATAATAATGTTCTTTCATCATCGTTAATTCATAAAGCACATGTAAACTGGGAGTACAAGATAGTGGCGACAGTTTGTAACTGGCGATTTAACCTTCATATTTTATCGATTTAATGTTACGCACGGTGCACAATTATTCATCTGTGTTCGCCGCGGTGCTAATTTATACCATAAACTCAAACACGACGCCATTTAATGCTCGGGTTGAAATAAATATGACGAAGAGAATTACGTAAACGCAATGATGCAAACGACGATACACGCGGATTTTATCGGTGCAGAAACCGCAAGAGCCGTGAACAGTTCCTTCCTCTTTATTCTTCGTATCAACATAAAGATATATCGCGTAGGGAGATACGATTACAGTGTTTGCAGAAAAGGGACATTCTTTCGAAGCAGTCTTCCGTAAGGATAGTTCTTCAAGCTTATTTGAAAGATCAATGTTGTAACTGACAAATGCGAAATATTTTCTTGAATGAATATCTCAGAGGAACTTTACTCTACTCCACATTCCTCAATTAAAGTTATTTTCCTCTACGTCATCGACACAATCATTGTCATAATATCTTAAATAAAAACATAGCTTGAAACTAAGCATTAGCCTGAAATTAATCATTTCAAGCAGATATAATATAAAATATGCAACACTTAATATTTTGCTTTTCCTTATAATTGAACCGTTCAATGCACACATTGATTAACTCTATTTTTTGAAACATCTTAAATTTGGTATAGTCATAACTTTTTATATTTATAATAATTTAAGATTTTTCAAAAAATGGAGTTAATCAATGTGTGCACTGAACGGCTCAATTGTCAGTTAAAAAAAATCTGAACCAAAAGGAAATTCAAGTTTATCTTTCGAGTCTACTGCAACGATTCTGAACTACATTGATCTGTAATTGATTATCAGGTGCTCACCCACTAAAAAACATGCAAGAATGAGTTTTTAAGTTCACAGTAGATACTCATCGTTCCGAAACAAGTTTTCGCATCGTAACAAATATACCCTGAAAGCTCGTATCAACGAAACCATGAAATCGCGATGTTATCGATATCGCGTCGAGATATCCTAATGAGAAATAATTAAGACATCAGGGTAATAAATCAGAGCGAAATCTAGATTTATAAGACGAGATGCGGTAATTTTCCAGCAACAAGGTTGCATAGAAGAAGCATGTCAGTATTCTCACGGATCCCCTAACATGGTTCTCACTGAATCTATTTGATCGTCGGCACAGCTTTCGATCGGCTTAACGAATACTCTAACGAGTGCAACGACTGTAGGCCTCGCCTTGACTCTTTTCCTTTCCTTACGTTTCCCCCTTGCGATCCCATTGGCCCCGATTAACTTGCCCCGGTTGTTGCCTCTTATCGTTCGCTGCAACTCTCCCAGGGTCAACACGCTACGATAATTAGTGCCGGAAGAGTTGCTGATACAACCAGGGAGGTGCAACTAGTGATAAGCTAGCGATCGATTCGATCGATTTTGAGGATCGATGTTAGACACGTTCGAGGATTTTGTTGGGCGGTGGTCTTTGGGTTTTAGTGGAGATTTGGGAGGTACTGGAGAGTTTGGAGGATTATGGGGAATTTAGGACGATTCTGGAGAATTTTGGGAGATTCTGGAGAATTTTGGGAGATTCTGAAGAATTTGGGAGATTCTGGAGAATTTGGGAGATTTTGGAGAATTTGGGAGATTCTGGAGAATTTGGGAGATTCTGGAGAATTTGGAAGATTCTGGAGAATTTTGGGAAATTCTGAAGAATTTGGGAGATTCTGGAAAATTTTGAAGATTATGAGGAATTTAGGGAAGGCAGAAATTTGGGGGATTTTTGAAGCATTTTGGGATACGGACATTTGGAGGTTCAGGTATTAACCCTTTGCACTCGAGAAGCGCTGCTCAGGCGCAATTCGATTTAGTACAATAATTTGAAATAAGCATTATTTAATTAATTCTATAATGGTGCTCATGTGATGTACAAACATAGTCAAGTAGACAATACCGAAAATTATTATTAGAGAAATAGTAACCTCAAAAGAAATCATTTAACAATTTAATTAATATTTTAAAGTTGCAGTTTGCAAACCATAAAATTATCTTCGAGTGCAAAGGGTTAATATACGATAGAATATTTCGAAGACTGAAAATTGTAGGATTTGGGGATGTGGTAATTTGAAGGTGTGGTAATTAGAGGAAGTGCTAATGTAGAGATTTGGTAACTTGTGGATTTGAGAATTTGGGATTTAGGGAATTTTGAATCTGGAGATTTTGAGATTAGGGGAACTTGGAATTTGGGAAATTTGGGATTTGGGGAACTTGGAATTTGGGGAATTTAGAATCTGAGAGATTTGGAATTTGGAGAATTTAGGATCTGAGCAATTTGGAATTTGGAGAATTTGGAATCTGGAGAGAGTGGAATCTGGGGAATTTGGAATTTGGGAAATTTGGAATCTGAGAAATTTGGAATTTGGGGAATTTGGAATCTAGGGAGAGTGGAATTTGGGGAATTTGAAATTTGAGAAATTTGGAATCTGAGAGATTTGGAATTTGGGGAAATTTGGAATCTGAGAAATTTGGAATTTGGGGAATTTGGAATCTAGGAAGAGTGGAATCTGAGGAATTTGGAATTTGAGGAATTTGGAATCTGAGAGATTTGGGATTTGGGGAGACTGGAATTTGAGGAATTTGGAATTTGAGAAATTTGGAATCTGAAAAATTTGGAATCTGAAAGATTTGGAATTTGGGAAATTTGGAATTTGAAAAATTTGGAATTTGGGAAATTTGTAATCTGAGAGACTTGGAATTTAAGGAATTTGGAACCTGAGAGATTTGGAATTTGGGAAATTTGGAATCTAGGGAATTTGGACTTTCAGTTAGAGACTCAAACATCAAAAAATATAAAGACTAGAAAATTTAAAAGTGTAAAAACTTGAAATACCAAAGAAGTTGGAAATACTTAACCGCAGATTAAGAAAGCGTCTCCAACTTTAAATACCAAATGCCCATCACTAAATACGTACATACAACTTTCTTGTACGTTGTGAAAGCCGCGTTGCAACAAGATACATATTAACTTGCGTGTAAATATGCAGCAGATCAAAGATATTGCATCGCTTTCCACTGCATGCAATTAAGGAATCCGCAGGAAAACACAGGACGCTTATCGATAACAAATGAGTTTTATCGCGCAATCGCCGTACTGCAGGAATTGCTTCAAAACTATGTTTCTGTTTGTTCTTATCCCTCTGAGTGGCTTACAAAGATAAGAAACCACTGGAATTCTAAAATATCCTTTAACTTTATCGTTCAAGAATGTGAGCTTCTACTGTGGAAGGAATATTTCCAACTTCAGTTATCGACTTTTTCTAAGAATATTAATTTAGCAACGAAGTTGTGTACGATTAGAAAATTAGGAATAAATTGTAGCTACTTTGTAGACATGAATGCAAAGATGTACAGTGAATACACTGATGTAAAGTTAGTAACTAAATTTGTTAAGATTAGTTTAGTCATTAAATTAAGTTTAAATATTTTCGTATATTTTTGAAATTGTCTTAATTTTATTATAAACTCCCACTACAACTTTTAATGAAGTTATTAAAAAACTGGTACGTCAAAATAATACACAGTAAAATTTTGTCCAACCTTCCTAATCATACAATAAATTATTTCATACTTTACACAATAATTATTGCAACTACAAGTTCCACAATTTGAGACTCTGCAAAGAAACCCTAATTCACTCTCTTTATTAAAATTATTAAATTATTCTGAAAGTGGCAATGAAATTTTTATGAGAAAGTTTTATTCGTTTCCTCGTTAAAAGTGACTACCAGTGTAGCTCATAAATGTGTAATCGAATAAAAAGCTTGTCCTGGTATCTAGAGGGGTTGGCCACACCCTTCCTTTACCTTCTGATCCCTTTGTTTTTAGGGGTCGTTGCTCGGATACGTAAGAATACAGTGACACATCGGGGTTGCTTTAACGACATCCCTTTTTTCTTCCTAGTCTCCTGGCTCTCCACCTTCTCTTTTGATCTGCCGAAAGAAATACTCTTCCGATTTCAATGCTGATTCTTCATTCTAATGTAAATTAAAAATCTCAGGTTCATTCAATTCTGTTATCCCTCTTTTCTTTTTTTTTTCAAAAAGATTCGGTCTTTTATAAGAGTAAGAGAGTCCAGTTAAAAAGCAGAACGTTCGTTGAATATTTTTTTATTAATTAATACATTGTTTGTTGCAATGAAAAACCTACTTATTTTTGTATAATCATTTTTAATAAAATGTTTTTGTAGAATCATTTTTAATAAAATATTTTTATACAAGCATTTTTAATCAACTATTTTTATACAACCATTTTTAATAAATTACTTTGAACAATCATTTTTAATAATTAATTAATACATTGCTTATTACAATGAAGAACCTACTTTTTTTTATACAGTCATTTTTGATAAACATCAAGGTTTAAATTTATATAACATGAATACCAATTTGCAAATAAAATTGCATTTAAAAAAATTGAATTCAATAAAATTGTTTCAGACATAAAATCAATTTAAAAGCAACTCATTTTATGTATAATATAAATAAGTTTGACATAAATAAACCACTATTTACTGTGACTATAACCTGTTTTAATAAGCAGCCATTTTATATTGAAAATGTTAACAAAGAATGTGTATAAACATTTTCATCAAACTTTAAATTTTAAGCTAATATGTTAACATACATATGCTAACATTTGACTGTATTCTCACGTTGTTAAGTTTGATCAGATGCATGTTTAAAAATGAATTATATTATAGTATACATAGAAATGTACATCTAATAATCATCTAACGTTATACACCAATGTTACCTGATAACTATCTAATGTTACATAAAAATGTAATCTACAAACATTACATACACCTCAAATATCTGATACTCTACACACGTTACATTACATGTCTCCTGCCAATTCACACTAAAAATATTTCCATCATAAACTTTCAACCTTTCCATAATTCCCTATTATCCAAAAGCTTTATACTCAGAGACTTAATTTTATTTTCAAGATACGTAGTCGTTGGATAATATCATAAATTATAGAACGTTCAGCATGTCTGGCAAGCATGTTTCAGCTGACACAGAAAGTGTTACGCTTATGCGAATGGCCTAACAGCAGTATCGTTACTAAGGTTTATGAAACCTTTCGACAGAAGTCGTGTCGACACGTGGGCTGACATTTACGCCGTACAATACGTACGTTATGCTTCGCGAAGAAATAGAAAGTCGATGATTGTTTCTGATAGCTTCGGTTGCACTTTGACCCGATATCAACGAAGAAATTGTGGAAAAGACTAAGCTGTGGCTATGTAAGTTCATTTTCAATTATCTTTATTTTTCTCAAGTCACATTTGTTTTGTATAACAATTTTTTTGTACTTTATTTATTTGATATAATAGTTGCGATTTTGTACAAAATTACTTAGGAAGATACAGAAGATTTATTGTAACTAATGGAATATACTATGAAAATTAAACAAACACTTATAACTTTTAATAAACTTTATATTTATAATTATGAAAGACTTGGAAGAATTATCTGAACAACTCGATACGTAATGCTATACCCGTACGCAATGCAGAAAAATTCACGAAGAAACAAACACGTAAAAGAATATGACAATTATTTTATTTAACATTTGCGAATCTAAAATTGAATCGAGTGGCATCAAGTAAATAATCGATAATTTAACATTCATATTTATCGACGTCTAATTACCGACGTTAGTATATGTTATCGACTTAGGTACATTTATTTTTGCCACTCTAACCCTTTGCACTCCAAGATAATTTTACCATTTTGCAAATAGCAACTTTAAAATATTAATTAAAATGTTAAATGACTTCTTTTGAAGTTATTATTCCTCTACTCATAATTTCCACTATTGTCTATTTCACATGTTTATATATCACATGAGCACTATTATACAATTAATTAAATAATGCTTATTTCAAATTATTGTATTAAATCGAATGGCGCCGGAGAGGCGCCTCTGGAGTGCAAAGGGCTAATATGGAAATTCAACAGTAACAAATTTTATATGCAATGCACTATTACAATTTGAACATATAGCAATATATAATATAATAAAGAATTTTGAAGATTGAAAATTTTGGATTTGGTAATTTGTGGATTTGAGAATTTAGGATTTGGAAAATTTGGAATCTGGAGAATTTGAGACCTGGGGAACTGAGATTTGGGAAATTTGGAATCAGAGATTTGGAATTTGGAGGATTTGGGTTCTGAGGATTTTCGAATCTGGGGAGATTGGAATCTGAAAGATTTGGAATTGGGGAAATTTGGAATCTGAGAGATTTGGAATTTGGTGAATTTGGAATCTGGGGAGAGTGGAATCTGGGGAATTTGAAATTTGGAGAATTTGGAATCTGAGGAATTTGGAATTTGGGGAAATTTGGAATCTGAGAGATTTGGAATTTAGTGAATTTGGAATCTGGGGAATTTGGAATTTGAGAAATTTGGAATTTGGGGAAATTTGGAATCTGAAAGACTTGGAATTTGGGGAATTTGGAATCTAAGAAATTTGAAATTTGGAGAATTTGGAATTTGGGGAATTTGGAATCGGAGAGATTTGGAATTTGGAATCTGAGGATTTTGGAATCTGAGAGATTTGGAATTTGATGAATTTGGAATCTGGAGAATTTGAAATTTGGTGAATTTGGAATCTGGAGAATTTGAAATTTGGAGAATTTGGAATTTGGGGAATTTAGAATCTGAGTCGCATGGAATCTGTGTATATCAAGCATAGTACAATATCAAAATTAATATATATAATATAATTTTACTATAAATCATATACAAGTTATAGTAACACATTAATAACGTAATGGTTCTATCAGACCAATAAAAAACATCTCCGTTCCAAAGTTCCCGCGTCAACCAACAGCATCAGGTCAAACGACCAGAATGTGGGTTAAGTTTCGATCGCAACAAAAATAAATTTGACTGTCCGTAATTTGTACTGTCGGTCGCTGTTGACCGTCACGACATCCAAAGTGTTAACGGGTCAAAAAATACAAAAGCAAAAAAATCGGGAATAAACACGTTGCGCAAAGCGTTAATCACAAAGCCACGTTAAATGTTTCATTTGCATGAATCGTGTACCTTCCAACAAAGGCTACATCTGCATGCTATCACGGCACGTTATAATTAACATCGTACAGAACCAGTTCTTGCTCCGCCTTGTTCGTTTTTCACCCTTCAGATTAATCGTGAGATTTGAACGTTTGTCGATCTGCCACCCACGCGACATATACACGTACTTCCAATTTCCATTAGAAGAATACAGTCTGGTACCATCAAGGTGAATAAATTTCATCGAGGTAAATAAATTCCGTGCAACAATCGTATGACGGGAACACGAGTAGAATATGAGTCACGGTACCTAGCCTCCTTCGATCTAACACGGGTGTATCTACAGATGTCGACCCACGAGGTGGCGCGTGAGAGACGAAGTAAATTCTTCTCAAGGTGAACGATTCTGGTTGCATTTTGGTAAGTGAGAGTAAATGATAATTTAGAATAATATTTAGTAAAAGAAACGATTAATGATATTTATTAATAAAGAATGAATATTTATAATTAATCAAACACGACACAAATGGAATCTCATAAAAATAAATCTCACGATTTCTCACAAAGCAATGCGCTCTTCGCTTCGCTCCTCAAAATATCACACCCAAAAGACAATCTTATAGCAATCTTCATTAGATACAAACTTCAATGATACCAAACGCAAGCTTCATTCGTAATATGCACCCATACTGATCATACAATCACAGAGTACTCAGACATACATACCACAGTAATTATTGCTGAATGTGACACTATGTTTGGATTTTTGAAGAGTGGGGGAGAGGAGGAGAAGACTGTTGAAGATGTGGGGATTTGGGATTTGGGGAATTTAGGATTTGGAGAGATTGTGGTTTAGAGAGATTGAGATTTGGGGAGATTGGGATTTGGAGAGATTGAAATTTTTGAAGATTGGGATTTGGAGAGATTGAGGTTTAGAGAGATTGGAATTTGGGAAATTTAGAATTTGGAGAGATTGGAATTTAGGAAATTTGGGATTTGGAGAGATTGGAATTTGGGGAGATTGGAATTTGAAGAAATTGGGATTTGGAGAGATTGGAATTTGAAAGTGATTGGAATATGGAAAAATTAGAATTTGGGAAATTTGGAATTTGAGAAATTTGGAATTTGGAGAGATTGGAATCTGAAGAAATTGGGATTTAGAGAGATTGGAATTTGAAAGGGATTGGAATATGGAAAAATTGGAATTTGGGAAATTTGGAATTTGAGAAATTTGAAATTTGGAGAGATTAGAATTTGAAGAGATTGGGATTTGAGGAGATTGGAATTTGAAAGGGATTGGAATATGGAAAAATTGGAATTTGGGAAATTTGGAATTTAATAAATTTGGAATTTGGGGAGAATTGTTGGAACTGTTCTCACCAATTGTAACTTCCCCAAACCTTGACCAGCTTCTTGCGCCAACTCATGGTTTAACATCAGTACTACCCATTCTCCCACGCGGTATAGCTTTACAGATTCAGTAGAAAATAAAACACTAACCTCTGCAAGGAGTTGCGAATACTTTGCCAAGTTTTCTATGGAAACGATAATTTATAGCAGGAAGAGCCTATCAAATCGTAGAACACTATCGGATCCTAGAACTCTTTGGTTGCAATGTAAATGATAAAACTCTGCACGACTTAAGATAATATAAGTTTGAATTCGTTCTAAAATTTAATTATATTTAGTAATAAGAAGTAGTGAGAGTGTCGAGTACTTTATTTACTGTCGATAGTGGAGAAAAAGATTTATCAAAATCAGAGTTAGTGTGATAAAGTTTTGTAGTTGACATACTTATATTCTTAAGTTGCACTCGAGTGCATTATCGTTAAATAAAAACTTAGATTTTTCTTCGAATTTCTAATTGAAGAATTGTATCGTACTTTTCTTCTTTGGTTATAGTAAAAAGAAATGAAGGTGTGTCTCTTCTGAAATGAACTATTGAACATATTGAAAGATAGATAATAAAATAGGTAATAATGTAATGTGATATTAAATATAATGAAATGAAGAAATATCAGGAAACTATATCGTTCTGTTAAAAGATACGAAATCCCTAGAAACGGAATCTGTTTACTTAACATCTTTAAACGAATCGTGAATAATCCTTTGCTCAAGTTGCGTGATCATGTTTTTACCTCCACCTTACTGTATACACAACTTATCTTTGATATTAATGGCCGTGATAAGAGCGGTTGCATTTACGACACCTTTAAGCGAGTTTCAAAATGCCGTCCTTAATTTTACGTGTAAAAGCCTCTTCGTTATGAAACCTTTAGCAGCGAAATTAACTTTATTCGCGAGAGGGGAATTTGCAAGAATAATCTTTAGATGACACGTATTACGTTTTTAAGTTATGGAGATACGAAATTGAAAGTACAAAAACCTAAGAATTATCCAAAATTTGAATTATAAAAAATTACAAATTTCCAGTTCCAAACTTTCAAAGCCCCAAAAATCTAAAATACATAAAATTACAAATTTTCAGCTTAAAAGTCCCAAAAACCAAAAATTCCAAAAATTCTAAAAATTCCAAAAATTCCAAAAATTCCAAAAACTCCAAAAATTCCAAAAATTCCAAATTTCCAAAAATTCCAAAAATTCCAAAAATCTCAAAAATTCCAAAAATCCCAAAAATTCCAAAAATTCCAAAAATTCCAAAAATTCCAAAAATTCCAAATTTCCAAAAATTCCAAAAACTCCAAAAATTCCAAAATTGAAATTCCTAAAATTCTAAGGTCCAAAATTCCCAAAACTCCCTCACGGAAAAAAAACCATTCTACTCGATAATTAACCGGAAGTCCAAAAATGTATCGATGAAACATGTCCACAACAAATAGCCATGAACGGATTTTTAATGAAGTAGTTCGAAGGTTACTAAGAAATATCAAAGACTTTGTCCTCGGTTTAATCGTTCGTTCGGTTCTCGATCCATTCTGGGCTACACGTGTGTGGCTACATGAAAACCAAAGCTGCACATGCTGTCCATATGGTCATGTAGCCACGCATGCAAGAACTCGCATTGTGAACGTGTACATTGTACATGCAGCCTATGTAATCCTACTTTTCGAGTGTTCAAGTTTGTCCACTAGTTTCTTTGTACCGTGATCTTGATCGTGTAATGAACCTACGGTCACTAGTATCTATGTAAGCACCCATGTATGTATATTGACGTATGTATATGTTCATGTAAGAGTATTGTTTGTAGTTAAATTCAGCTACCTTTTAATGCTGAAACTACGGAAGTGGTTGGTTTACTGTTTTACAAGCTTTGGGTTACAAGATTTGTTAAGGTAGTTTTCTTGAATTGGTGATTTTTGGTAAGGTAATTTGGAGACTTCAGAATTTGAAAATTTGGAAGTTTGATAATTCGACATTTTGGAAGTTTGATAAATTGAAAGTTTGAAGGTTTAAGAATTTGATTTATGAAGTTAATAATTTGAGAATTTGATGTGCTCCAAATTTGATAGTTTAAAAATTTGAAATATTTCGAATTTGCTAATTTCATAATTGAGATCTTGAAAATTTGAAATGTTCCGAATTTGACAGTGCCATAATTTAAAAATTGAAAAACTTTTAATTTTGTCAATGTGATGATTTCAGAATGTATAAATGTGACTACTTGAAAATTGAAAAATATAAAATTTAAAAAACTGAAGAATATGAAAATTTGAAAACTTAAAAATTACAAAATCTGAAAAATTGAAAAGTGAAGAAATGGAAAAGTCAGAAAATTGAAAATATAAAAATTTGAAAAATGTCTGTGCGTCAGATATTCGTCACTTTCACTGAATTATGGTGGATCAAGAAATAGCATCGCGATTCGATTGTTCGAGGAAGAAGAAGGCAACGGAGAGCCGAGGAATGTCAGTCGAGGTAAACGAGGAATTCGAAACGTGTGTGCACGTGAACCATCGACAAGTCGTAGATTCGATTCGAGGCACGCGTATCATTCGATATTGCAAAATCACATCACGTAGCTGCATTAGCATAAGCTCTTTGTTGCCGGTGACGCCGGTCAACCGGACGCATCTTTCGATTGCTTATAATATTGTAACGCTTCGATTGCACTATATTATTACTTATTATTTAATCTTATTTTTAAAGAAAACCGATATCAAGTTAGTATTATATAAACTATTACTCAAACTATAATTCTTTATTTTTTTATGAGAAGTCTAAATATAGATCGTGAGATAGGTGTGATGTAACCTACATATAATATAAGCTATTAAATATTTTAATATTCTATTGATGAAGTGTTCTCTCGTTGAGAGACTCTCAATTTTCTCATTCTCGCTGACTAACATTAACTTGTTCATAACATCAATTTGTCTATTTAATAACATACATTAATGATAATATTAATTTTATAACATACATCAATAATAATATTAATTTAATAACACACATCAATAATATATTATGTAATAATAGACTTCTTCTACAAACTTCTCTTATAACTTCATTTACAACTTCAGCAGCAGAAACATGTTCAAACAGTAGCAAAGAAGGTTAAACATGGCGAACTCCAAAAATTATATAATTATGTAATTTTGTAATGATAGACTTCTTCTACAAACTTCTCTTACGACTTCATTTAGAACTTCAGCAGCAGAAACATGTTCAAACAGCAGCAAAAAAGGTGAAACATGGCGAACTCCAAAAATATGCAAACAAAGATACACAATGTGGCCACCGAATCGAGAACAAGAGTACAGATGTACGATAGGCACGAAGAGGTTAATAAATTCCCCGGGAAGTTAATCCGGAGGTGAAGATGTTGGCAAACAAAGCGGCATACAGGAGAAGACAATAAACGTAACGCATGGAATTCGTCAAGTACCGCGTCCTGGATTACCTGGCCAAGTAGCACGTTCGCAAGTTGGCGCAGTACCACGACCTAAATTTCCTGTTCGTTAAATATTTCATGTTGCAGCGATGCTGACCGACGAAAAGCAGATACCCTGGTTGTATACGTGTGTACAGTCGATGGCAAACGCGACTTCCCTAGGGAGAAGTTGTCGCTAAGAGAATTGTGGTTGTCACTCGATTTTTAGTTGGAATTTTACTTAAGAGGGATGTTGAGGAATTTGGAAGTTTGACACTTTGGGAAAGTTGGGATGTCAGGGATTTAGAGATAGGGGAAGTTTTGGGGATTTAGGAATTTGGGAAGGGGGTAATTTGGAGGCGGGAGATTTGGGATTTGGAAAATTGAGAATTTGGAGAATTGAGAATTTGGAGAATTTAGGATTTGGGTGAATTTGAGATATGGACAATTTAGGATTTGGAAGAATTTGAAATTTGGGGCGTTTAGTATTTGGGAATTTAGGATCTGGGGAATTTAGGACTTGGGAGAAATTGGGATTTGGATGAATTTGGAATCTGGGAAATTTAGGATTTGGGAGAAATTGGGATTTGGATGAATTTGGAATCTGGGAAATTTAGAATTTGGGAGAATTTGAGATCTGGTGAATTTGGAATCTGAGAAATTTAGGATTTGGGAGAAATTGAGATTTGGATGAATTTGGAATCTGGGAAATTTAGAATTTGGGAGAATTTGAGATCTGGTGAATTTGGAATCTGAGAAATTTAGGATTTGGGAGAAATTGAGATTTGGATGAATTTGGAATCTGGGAAATTTAGAATTTGAGAGAAATTGGGACTTGAATGAATTTGGAATCTGGAAAATTTAAAATTTGAAAAATTTGAGATCTAGCAAATTTGTAAAGTTTGGGACTTTGAGACTGAAAATCTGTAAATTATTAAATTTGAAAATTATAAATTTTTAGATTAAACATCTGAAAGTTTAGGAATTCAAAAATTTGCGAAGTTTATGAAACTAATAAATTGAAAAGTGAAAAAATGTTGGACACAGCACCGTTGACCTAATTGAAAGTAAATTTAGAATACATCCAGTGTGAACGTGGGGAAAATTCACCTTGTCGATAACAACACTCGACCGTGGCACCGGGTTCGATAAAACGCTATTTCTGACATTTACAGAAGCCACTCGACGCTATCTACCCACACTTCGTCGAACGGATTTACGAAACGTATCGTATACACCTGATTACGGCAGCACCTATATTTCACTGGTGATATGGAATCGCTCCATTAATACATTCTGCGTTATTAAATTTCCTCCTATCTTGACAAATATGTACATCAATTCAGGTGATATCTTTCAGTATTCAGGCTACTAAATTTACCGAAATACCGAGTTATCAAATCTTTGAATTCCAAATTCCCAAATTCCCAAATTCTCAAATCTCCAAATCCACAAATTCCCAAGTTTCCAAACTCACAAGTGTCCAAACTCCCAAGTTCCCAAGCTCTCAAGTTCCCAAATTCCCAAGTTCCCAAACTCTCAAATCCCCAAACTCCTAAGTTCCCAAACTCCCAAATTTCCAAGCTCCCAAATCCCCAAACTCTCAAGTTTCCAAGCTCTAAAATTCCCAAACTCTCAAGTTCCCAAACTCCCAAGTTCCCAAACTCTCAAGTTCCCAAACTCCCAAATTTCCAAACTCCCAAGTTTCCAAGCTCCCAAATCCACAAACTCTCAAGTTCCCAAACTCCCAAGTTCCCAAACTCCCAAGTTTCCAAGCTCCCAAATCCCCAAACTCTCAAGTTCCCAAACTCCCAAGTTCCCAAACTCCCAAATCCCCAAATCTTCAAATCCTCAAATCCCCAAATCCCCAAATCCCCAATTTCCCAATCACCAAAACAATAACCTCCCCAAATTCCCAAATCACCCACCTTCCAAAAATTCCAAACTTCCCCAAATCGTTCCCAATCAAAACGGAAAGTCGTTCATCCACAAAGTCCCATTCCTCGCGTCAAAAGCCGCACTAAAGAAGAAAACAATGCCAACTGGAAGGCAACCAATTTTCCTAAATTCCGTTCACTGTAGTCAGCCAAGAAACGTTACATAAGGGAAAGTAGGTTACGCGAAATTATCCGGCAAAGTAATCCACCTTGATCGAAACTGGTACATGGTGTACACCTGCTGTGTTTACTCGCGAGACAAATAGAAATATCAGACTCTTCTTTAACGACATTCGCGCCATCATTTATCTTCTATCGTGATTACCAGGACTTAGAACCTTGTAAATTGATTAGAGATACTGCTAATGAACGAGAGTTGGCTGCTGATTAATCAACACTTGATGTTTGAAACATTAGAAGGTTGAAGATGTGTTATGTGTATGGAAGGATATCGAGATGTGGGTTCTTTTATGTTCATGTGTGGATGGTTATACTAAATGGCTATATTCTGACATTTTTTAAAGTTTCTTCATTTTGTTAGATGTACAAGTTTTCTCATTTGTGAAGATTATTAGGTTCTTAGAAATTAAGATTTTTGAAGAGTTTTAATATCTATATCTTTAGATTCCTACATCCCCAAATTTCTACATCCTCAAATTTCTATATTCACAAATGCCTACATCCTCCAAATTCATATGCTACTATAATCTTAGCAAAAACCTCGTGGGATCATCAAGAATAATATCGTAGAACGAATGACTCACAATAACGTTACGGAATTTGTTTATCGATGATATAATTTTAGCACGATTACGCTGACGCGTGTCAATGAACTACATATTATGCAGGTAACCCACCGATGCATTCGGGTCATTGATAAAGGAAGGATGTGAGTCGTTGAGGTTGCTATACATATAACGACAGGTTGAATAAATTATACTGATGATTATGTGTTAGAACATCGTGCTACAGATCGGTTTATAAAACGTTCTCACGTTTCGTTTATAGCTTATTTTCGTATACTAATTATAGTGACATATGTGTATGTAGATGACATACCTACACTACCTAAATTTATGAAAAAATTTATTTAGACCTACATCTATTAAAAATAATCTCACGTTCCAAATAAAAAGTGACAATGAAACAAATTTCTCACATAATTAACCTCTGTAGGACAATTCGTATGAAAACCACTTAACAGAATACGTTACATCGAGATAAAAATTGCCAAGTTGTTAGTCTGAAATAATTCTGTGTACGGTGCGTAAAGAGCTGATGCAGGATCTAGTTGCAAACAGTTCCGTTACACTAACGATTTTCTAGTCTTTACGTAGCAAGTTCATTATCCAGAATTCCTATGCTGGCATCAAGTGAAAGTCAACTAGCAGAAACATCTGTATACCCGGGTTAGTGCACCGAGAAGATGTCTGAAGTGCACGGTCGCCCTTGAGAACAGCCGGTTCTCATTAGCGGTATTTACTTCATTATCGAGCGAAGGCTTAATTAAACTGAGCGCTTACAAAACCACGTGACATCCCGATGAATTCTTCGTTGTGTGCGATTTTCTGTAATCCTCGAAACCTCTTAACAGATTCGATCGAAACCAACAGGGTGCAATCCCTTTTGCGTTTCTTTCTTCTGGGTGGATGATACAAAAATGTATTACAAGACAAATTAGGTGTATAAAAATAGATGTAACAATGGTGGTTATATGATGTTTATAATGGTGTGTTGAATGAAGCGATATGTCGAGGTTTTTTAATTATTTAGTTACTGGAGATTTTTATGGTATAGACAGTTTTAAATATTTGGGATAGTTTGAGGAGTCTAACTTGTGATGCACTTGGACTGAGTTGTGACGCACTCGGACTGACTTGTGACGCACTTCTATTGGTTTATGATGCACTTCCAAAGTCTCAAAATTCACAAAGTGCCAACTTTGCCAAAGCTTGAAAAGTTCCAAAATTCCAAAATTCTTAAGGTCCTAAACTCCCCAAAATTCCAAAACTCCCAAGGTCCAAAACTCCCAACGTCCCACTGCACAAAATTCCAAAACTCCCAAGGTCCCAAATTCCCTAAAATTCCAAAATTCCCAAGGTCCCAAACTTCCCAAAATTCCAAACCTCCCAAGGTCCCACTCCCCAAAATTACAAAACTCTCAAGGTCCCAAACTCCCCAAAATTCCAAAACTCTTAAGGTCCCAAGCTCCCAAAAATTCCAAAACTCTCAAGGTCCCAAGCTCCCAAAAATTCCATAACTCTCAAGGTCCCAAACTCCCTAAAATTCCAAAACTCTCAAAGTGCCAATCTCCCCAAAATTCCAAAACCCCCAAAATTCCCAACTTCCCAAAGTACCAACTTCGCCAAAGTTCCAAAACCCTCAAAGTCCCAAAACTCCCCAAGATTCCCACACTCCAAGTCCATAGAATGTTGCACAATTTCCGCAGCACCGCCATGCTCACTGAACCGAGTCAACGTTCCCATAAACGCACAAATTGGCAAGATCCGAGTTTTCAAACTCGAGCGATCAGAATAAACAAATATTTACCGTAGGTTTCCCCTCGAACTGCGAAACGATACAGGATTTTCCGAGCGATCGAGCAGACGAGGTTCGAGGCGAGAGGGAAACACGGGGCAAAAAGATATTTTCGTCGAGCCCTCCGTTAAATCGTCAGAAACGCGTATACCGGGGAGTAACGCTTCCGTTCTTTCGAAAGCTACCCCCTGCCACGATAAAAAAGGGGGAGTAAATGACGTCAGACTCGTAACGACCATAATTCTTTCTCTATGTTTGCCATTACACGCACAGGACGGCCCCCGTTCGAGCGGGTACACGCGGCAAAAATCGTTCGAGCGTGTCGCACGTGCGTTTACGCTGCTGCGTTATAAATAGGAGTGTTTACAAAAGAGCAGAATGATGAACCGAGCACGGGAAAATGGAGCAAGTAAGAGTACAATGTACAGAGGAGTTACGCGATACTCTTCGTCACACGAGTTCCTTGAAAACACATTGCAACTTCCGGCTCTTAACTTCGAGGCTTTCAGCCATTTTACAGCTAAGCGAGTGCTCTAAACTTCGCGATGATACGGTTTCTGGCTATAATTTCATGGACGCGGCCTATGTTTTGCCACGTGGGTGTGACAATTTTTAAATACGAAAATTACAGGATATCTCCATTTTTGTGTTCCAGATTTGCATGTGCAAGTACAGATGTGTATGTGCAAATAGAGGTACTTAATTTGGGGAAGATTTTAAATTCTGAACCTTTAAAATTTCTACATCCACAAACCTACCCTATGAAAAGATAATGTACAAATTTACAGGCACTTGAATTGTGGAAGACTTTAAATTCTGGACATTAAAAATTTCTACATCCACAAACCTACCCTATAAAAAAACAATGTATAAATTTACAGGAACATCAATTGGGGAAGATTTTAAATTATGAACCTTTAAAATTTCTACATCCACAAACCTACCCCATGAAAATAAAAATGTATAAATTTACAGGAACTTCAATTGGGAAAGATTTTAAATTATGAACTATTAAATTTTCTACACCCACAAAGCTACCCTATGAAAAATATACAAAATTAAAAAATTCAAAGAACAGAAAATTAATCATTTTTGTTCGTCAGTAATTGTTCTTAACATGTGTTGTCAAATTTGTTTGCAGTTTTAAAAATAGCTTTCCTGATAGTCCCACCAATCACCCACCCTCCGGGCTCAATATACGTAATCATTCAGGTTAACATCCACTTTGTGCACTTAGCACGGTGGTTCATGCTATTAATCGAGTTCCTCTAGGTTGGTTAGATACGTATACGAAACTCATTAGGATGTATACGCTCGGCTGGTAGCAGGACATGTAAGTTAATTAAATATTGAAATGAGGATGCGACAAGCGCATTGTAACGGTACACGATACATAATATGCTGTAAACCGGTCCATACAAAAATTGTATGTTCAGTTACGTTTGCTATTCAATTACCTTCTCATCGGACTATCATTTCCTTATGTGCTGCATCTTGTATCTTATATCTCTTGTATGTCTTCAGCTTTTAATTAGAACGTAATTAAAAGTTTAAAGATTTAACAGAAAAGAAATCGATACAATTAAAGCTTGATATCGGAACACAAACACCTGATGAATCAGCCAGCAGAAAATACAACTCGACCGCGAACAAACACTCGAAATCGAATGTAGATTATGTAGACACTCGAATCGAATTGATATTCGCATCGAATAGCCGAAACACGCGAGATTGAAATCCCAACGCAATTGAAAACGCTTTGGAGCGTGAAGTAGAACCGTTAGAAAAGGATCGAAACAAGGAGGAATGATCAAACACGACGAAGGGAACGTAGGCAGAATATTGACCGTGGCAAGACGGATACTTGAGCGCTTAAGTGCCGTACTCGTGTATAGGGTTCGGGTTAACTTGACCCCATACGATTCTCTGCTCTGTCTACCTTTACTAATCCCTCGGTTAAGCGGATCTACCGCGTGCGTGGACGTTTCCGGTCAGATCGCGTGTAACATATCACGCTTTAGTCTAACGCGTTCAAACGTGTGAGACGAAATTCGTCTGTCGCAAATTTTTGGGTTCGGAGATATTTTGTGTATGAGGAGTATAAGAGTGTTCATAAATTCGTATTGGATTTTTAATGTATTGTATTTTGAAATAATGTGCAAAACTGTAATGTTGAAACAACTTTATTGGAATTCCAATCCTAAAATTTCAACATTTCAAATCTGAAGGATTTCAAGTATGAAATTCACAAATTAACTAAGGCTTTAGATTTCCAAATCTTCAGATGATCCAAGTTGCACGTACCCCAATTCTCAAACTCCTAATTCTTCAGATCATCCAAATTACCATATTACCCAATTCCCAAGTCTCCAAACACCCCAAATTCCCAAATCCTTGCTCTACAAATCTATTTAGATAAAAATCTATTTAGATCAGCAAGTAGGAAGTCCCGGCGTCGATCAGCATATTTCTCATAGGGTAGTCTTATTTGCCCGTATACGTTCATGCTACCATGATACACGAGGAACTAGTCCAACCGGAGCATCCACGAGGTCGATGTCTCCGCATTCACCATGACGAATGTTACCCGATACCTTGCTCCGTTCTCTGGATTCTTCACCGTTTCATTCGTACCTTGAGGCGTCCTCATCTTTCATGGACCACCTCCTGTTTCGACTCTTTCGCCTTCCGACCCTGCTGAATGTACCGTGTGTGATACACGAACAGAGTCAGTCTATGCAACTCAAACTTGTGACTTTTCAAGAACCTTGAATCGTTGTTGAATATTCTTACGTTTTATGTCAACTCCTTTTCGAGCAATTTTAAAGAATGATGGAAATAAAGATCATCCATTTTTGGATAATATTCATTCTTCGTTAGGACGAATGTTAGGACTTGATGTTTAGAGAGCTTTCAATTACATGTAACATGTTTGCAGATGTAACGAAAGACTCGAAGCTGAAATTGGACATGCAACAAACAGTAATATGAGAATAATCAACCGGTTCTCTAACAAAATAACGCAAAAGTATAAACCGTCTAGGAGTATGTATATTTAACCAGGCAGAGTAAATAGTCTGTCCTGCTTTTAACGTTGTCAGGTAACCTGTCGTCGCCAACGCATTACCACCGAGGTGTCCAAATAGAAGATCCTATACCTCAGATATACCGGAGGAGATCGATAAACATGTTTAAAAGCTTCGTCCCTGTATACCGCCGTTATTTCTGTCGGTTCAAACGGAACACTGATATCCTTTTTACGGTTCAACCTTATCAAATAACATCTGTAAACCGACAAAACGTATATGTCTGGACTAGAGTCAGACTACGCTAAGTCACACTTTTATGTAACTATTCACTCCACAGTCGCGTTGCTTTATATTTTAAAATTTATAGAATTCAAATCTTTCAAATTAGTGGTCATGAAAGTGGGAATTTGAGAATTTGAGAATTAGAGAAATTTGGTATTTAGAGAATTTTGGATATGAAAAAAAAAAATGTACGAATCAACAGAAAATGAAAAAATTGGCAAACAGTGTAAGTTGGAAATAGAAAGGTAATCAAGTTCACGTAAAGGCTACACTACACTAGGTCTAACAAGTCCAGGACAAATTTAATCCTCTCGCGAGAACAGCCGACTGGTCTGTGTGTTCCGTCGTGTAACGCTTCAAAACAGCGAGACCTCGTTTCCGTCACGGGATTCGTGGCCGGTCGTTGGCCGACGAAAAACATCATCGACGAGAAGCAGAGAACGTCAGATGCCGGTATTCGAGCTCGTTCACCAACTATCTATAGTAGACTATTGTGGGGAAAATATTGCTGGGCCGGAATTCGTGGCTGGATCTTTCACAGAGCGATTGTTCTGTGCGGCTCGTCAGCGAGGATTCGCTCCCTAAGGGCACGTTTTCACGCGCCGATAAATAGGGACTTTACCCGTCACAGAAAACTCTGTGCCAGTCAAAACTGTTGTACTGTACGTAGACAAGATGTCTGAAAGGGTGCTTTCAGTGTAGTGGTGCGGACACAGACTTTAGTTCTCACTGAAGACACATATATCAACTTTCCATACATTCACTATTTTAATTACTAATATTTTATCAAAAGGTATATGATGTGTTTTCCTAATAAATTAGACGATTTAAATATTGAAGTAAATATTGAAAATTTCAGTAAATATTGTGATTGCAATTTTTGAAAAAATACAGAAATTAAAATAATGTTTCACATATTTTAGTCCTTAAAGTGAGTGCAATGATAAATAAAGAATTCAAAGAGATCAAAGATCTAATTAGTGAAATGGAATCACAGATCTCATTCTGGGAAATATCGATTCCAGTATGAAGTGGTTGGAAAGAAATGTGAGGGTTTTGATAATATGATTTATAACGTGACACGTTGTCGATCATACGTAATCGACATCGAACTCTTCATTCGCGAAGCATCAATCATCGAGCGAACGAAACAGCTGACTTCAATTAAAAGGCTTCTAACGTGTAATCACTTACGTTGCTCTATCTGTGACTATGATTGATCGGGAAAAGAAGGCGAATGTATCATTGACGAGATCGGTAAACGCAGTGCCGTTTAATTTCACATTCTACTGCGATTAATCGTCACGTTTTAAAATTATATGTTGTCGAGTTTATTCATGTTATTTGATTTAGAAATTTTGAAACTGTTTCTGTGATAGCTTGTGTAAGCAAAGCGGTAGGTTGATGTATTTGAAAACAGAGTCAGATTTCAGTAAATGAAGGTATTAATGGATGTCGATCAAAGTGAACAATGATTGAAAACATCTGTACAATTTGATAATATATTATATCAAGCATATCATGGCAGTTATATATCAAATTAATATTCAATATTTAATATGATGTATGATTTCATACATACTTCATTTATGTTTTAATATAAAATGGCTGGGTGTCACTTTAAGTAAACGATAATTACATTGCAAAATTATAATTTGAGAATGTATTGTGTTTGACAAAAAATTGATGACATAAAAGTTTCATGAAATGGCACTTATGGTACATCAATTTAAAGCTTGAAGTTCAAAGAAAATAACTACATAAGCGCCCCATGAATTATTTTAGTACAAAATGGCTGATTGCCAGTTAAAGCAAGAAATGTCCTATTTAAGAAAATATTGAAGTTGATGACATGAAATCAAAGTGATATAAATTGATGACATAAAAGTTTCACAAAATGGCACTTATGATACACCAATTTAAAGCTTAAAGTTCAGAGAAAATAACTACATAAACGCCCCATAAATTATTTTAATACAAAATGGCCGACTGCCAGTTAAAGCAAGAAATGTCCTATCTGAAAAAATATTGAATTTCATATAAACTGATAACACGAAATCAAAGTAGTATAAATTGATGACATAAAAGTTTCACAAAATGGCACTTATGATACACCAGTTTAAAGCTTAAAGTTCAAAGAAAATAACTACATAAACGCCCCATGAATTATCTTACTAAAAAATGGCCGATTGTCAGTCAAAGCAAGAAATGACCTATCTGAAAAAATATTGAATTTGATATAAATTGATAACATGAAATCAAAGTGACATAAATTGATGACATAAAAGTTTCACAAAATGGCACTTATGATACACCAATTTAAAGCTTAAAGTTCAGAGAAAATAACTACACAAACGCCCCATGAATTATTTTAATACAAAATGGCCGATTACCAGTTAAACCCATTAAAAAAAATATAGGATTTGATATGAATAAATGAAACGAAATGAAAGTATCATAAAATGGTACTTATAGCACCTCAATTGAAAGCTGAAAGAAGAGAATGGCTATATAAACCCTCCATAAAAATTCTGATTGTCAGTTAAAGCAAACAATAACCGATTCTATGCACGTTGTTTGTTGGAAATGTTATACGTGATTCACGCTATTTTTACATTCACGATACCTCCACATGCTTTATAGCGTTCTGCGATGTATTATAGGTTTCCAATAACGCGTTACTTTATCGACTTGTAATAGCTTTAGAAGAAGGTTCATTATATTATAAATTACGTGGGTGTATCATTTGATTAAAGTAAAAGTTTGGTGCAGTAAAAATAACTTGAAGAAAAGTTTGTAATTCAATTTATTTGTTTCTAGATACAATACATTTCATGTATCATTAACATCGTTTGAGTAAAATTTCATGGATTTCAAGGACTTTAATGAATGTTAATGAAGGCCCGTTTAAGCAAAATTCATTAATTTTAATCAAATTAAATGAAACCGTTTTAATAAAGCTTCATCAATTTTAATGATATTACTTTCACGTTTCTCTGATCTCTATCGAGCATTTAATTCATAAAAACGTAAATGAAGTGCTCTAAATATCCCCTTAGTGAAACCAACGAAATCTGAACGATTTCCAACTTTCAGGAATTAAAAATACACGGTAACATTAAAATACCGATAGAATGTAATGAATTAAGACCCTCGAATAAAAGGTGGAACTTACTTGTATTCTCCTACAGTATAATTAATATAAATTGAAATAAGCTTGGTGTTATTACATTAATAGAGGCTTCCAGCCCATGACCGGTATTTTCTAACAAGAATCCTTGTACGGTTGCACCTAAACCCATGTCTGGGTTATGTCGAAGACCCTCAATCGCAATTAAGCTTTATGAGCCTCTCGGCGCACGCAAATCTAATAAATAACTTCCAAGTAATTTCCACGTTCGTAGTCGCTAAAAATCTCACTGTAACCCGCAAACAAGATTGCGGCACAATACGAGAGAAATCGCGCAGCGAGTTTATCGTTATCGTCGTAGCTGCACACTCATCCCACGATTCGCCGATTTTGGCGGAGAAATAGAGGCGTGCAACGATAATTTATTGATAACCGCCGGTGCTGAATCACCGCGACGGATAAAGTCGTCGCTGAACCCGTTCAAGGTGCACTTACAAATGTCGATAAGTGGTTAGACTGGTCGTAGACTTCGCGCCGTGGGTGGACACCTTGACGTTGATCGAGTTACTCGCGAACAAGCGGTCAACTTCGATAAACTTCCTTCTCGGTGATAATTAACCGAGAAAACGAAATTCGGATCGAAGGATGAGACACTTAAGACGAATTCTAAAGCAAATATCGTGGAGAGGGTTTAATTTGGGAGAGTCACTGACCCGATGTCGTTTCGCGCGGCACAAAAGGCACCCGAGCTTTCCGAGACGTTCCGAACTTCCGATCACCGACTGTGAAATATGCTCGAGTGTTTTGTGAAAGGAAGAGGTCGAAGAGAAAGAGGCGACGGTAAGAAATTATCTCGATCGACATTGGGCGTGGCATAGGTATAATTGAGTGCGGAAGTTTTGCAACTAGATCTGAAAATTTAGAAAGTTCGCAATTTTTTTTGTTAGAGTTTGGGAGGTTATACGTTTGTAAAATAGGGAATTTAAAAGTTTAGAAGTTTGGGATTTGAAGAATTAGGAATTTGATGAATTTTGAGTCTAGGGAATTTGTGATTTGGGAAGGTTGGAATCTGGGAAATTTGTGATTTGGGAAATTTGGAGTCTAGGGAATTTGGGAAATTTTTGATCTAGGGAATTTTGGATCTGGGGCATTTGGGGAATTTAAGATCTAGGGAATTCGACAAATTTTATATCTAGGGAATTTGGGTAATTTGGTGCCTAGGGAATTTTGGATCTGGGGAATTTGGGGTCTAGGGAATTTAAGGAATTTAAGATCTAGGAAATTCGAGGAATTTGAGATCTAGGGAATTTGGGAAATTTGAGATCTAGGGAATTTGGGGAATTTGGTGCCTAGGGAATTTTGGATCTGGGAAATTTTGGATCTAGGGAATTTGGTGCCTAGGGAATTTTGGATCGGAGGAATTTGAGATCTAGGGAATTTGAAAAATTTGAGATCTAGGAAATTTGGGAAATTTGAGATCTAGGGAATTCGAGAAATTTGAGATCTAGGAAATTTGGGAAATTTGGGATCTAGGGAATTTGGGGCCCAGGGAATTTTGGATCGGAGGAATTTGGGGTCTAGGGAATTTGGAGAATTTTAAATCTAGGGAATTCGAGGAATTTGAGATCTAGAGAATTTGGTACCTTGAGAATTTGGAGTATTTAGAGAATTTGAGATCTGTGGAATCTGAAAATTTGAAAGTATGAAAATGCATAAATTCAAAACCCTGAAACTTGAAAGTACGTAAGATTGCAAATACCGAAGCTCGATATTGAAAATATGGAAAACTTCTCCCAAGAAAATCCAATTATATTGTTAATTATCGCAATATGTGTGTCATGGTTGCAAATTTACCAAGAATTACCATTTTACGTTGAGTTCTACCGCAGCGAAAGGGTTAATATGCTACTGCCAATGACCTGAATCGTATTCGTATGTGGACTCACGTGCACGCGTTTGCTTGGTGCTTAACATGTTACTGCAATCGCAGCACTGACATCAGCTCCTGTAATCTATGCCTGTATGATCGCCGATGCAGCTGCAATCGCAGTATCATCGATCGAATGTTGTTGCGTGGCACTTTCGCATTGACCTGGCTGGATGCCAACTTTCTATTCTTTTTTCCTGCTCTTCTCTCCTCATAATTGCATGTTTCCTTGAAATTTATCCTCACGATTCGGATCCAAGGTTTTAACATCTTTTTCGCTGTATTAATCCTTTTTTGCTTATTCTCTCGCTACCTTTTGTACTGCTGCTTCATTCCTTTGTCAATATTGATCTTCCTTACTTTATTAAAAATTTCATTTTGCTTTCTATTATATTTTCTGTTCTCCGTACTGAAAGAGTTAACACTAATATTTGATATTGACAAGTATTAAATTCCTTAGTAATACTGTTATTAAAAAAGTATTCAATTCTTAACATTGATATCAAAATGTTCTATTGTATTCTCTTCTGTTGTCCGTACTGAAAGAGTTAACACTAATATTTGATATTGATAAGTATTAAATTCCTTAGTAATACTGTTATTAAGAAAGTATTCAATTCTTAACATTGATATCAAAATGTATAACCAACACAAAAGCAACGAAACATCGTATAAATTATTCGTACCAGAAGACTACCATCAACGCTCTTATATCACCGTTTAAGCCCGCATTTTCATCGTGACGACAAAATAAAAATTGCACGACACGAACGCGAAACGATCCCTAAAATCTGCCTGTTCTGTTGTTCGCGTTTCCCTGTTTTTCCCCTTTTTTAATCCATTTTCCATGTCCCGCTTTTCGACGCCCCTCGTCGGTCGTCAACGTCGGGAGATTGCTCGCGTTTTTCCATCAATCCGACCGCGTTAGGCGAATACGCGAGCGAAGAATCAGCGTGATTACACGCGAAGCGCGGATCTCGTCCGCGGACGGTTAAATGGAAGACGGTTCATTGAAATTGTCGTACGCGAAGAGCGACGCTGAAACACCTTGCTTGTACGCATTGAATAGAACGCTGAAGCGAGTGTCTCTCGGTGTAGAGAGCCGTTGAAGGATACCGGTGATTGCGGGTGAAACGGGTTTTTATACCTGATGACATTTAAGAGGATGCAATTAATCGAGTTGTGCGAATGCGAAGCAACGAGAACGCGTTTACTGCTGATTTATATCGGTAATTTGCTACTGATTCGGTTCGTGTTTGCAGTTTTAACGTTTATCTCGGTTTTAGAGATTATCTTTGGAATTTAGATGGTTTCGATTCTTCATACTTTTCGTGGGGCAACTTTTCAGTTTTTCGACTTATTCAAGTTTCAATTTTTCCATTCTGAAGATTTTCAATTTTTCAATTCTTTAAATTTACAAATTTGCAAATTTTCAATTCTGAAGATTTTCAATTTTTCAATTCTTTAAATTTGCAAATTTGCAAATTTTCAATTTTTCAATTTTTCAATTTTTCAATTTCTCAGTTTTTCCATTTTTCTATTTTTTTATTTTCCAAGTTTTCAATTTTTCCATTTTTTTATTTTCCAATTTTTCAATTTTTCAAGCTTTCAATTGTTCAATTTTTCTATTTTTCAATTTTTCTATTTTCCAAGTTTTCAATTTTTCAATTTTTCAATTTCTCAATTTTCCCATTTTTCAATTTCTCAAGCTTTCAATTGTTCAATTTTTCAATTTTTCAATTTTTCAATTTCTCAATTTTTCCATTTTTCCATTTTTCAAGTTTTCAATGTCAATTTTTCCATTTTTCAAATTTTCAATTTTCAGATTTATTATTCTTCCGTTCTCTCCACGATCAATTTTTCAATTCTTCCACTTTTTCAATTCTACCATTCTCAATTTTCAATTATTCCATTCTTCTCTCTTTCAATTTTCCAATTTTCAATTGTTCCACTTTTTTCATTTGTTCAATTCTTCCATTTACTCCACCTCAATATTTTCAATTTCTCCATTCTCAAATTCTATTCTTCCATTCTTTCCATCTTCAATTTGTCAATTCTTCCTCTTTTTCTATTCTTCTATTCTTAAATTCTTCAATTTCACCATTTCTGAATGTTCAATTTGTCAATTCTTAAATTTCATATTCATTAAATTTTCAAATTTATAGATTTACAATTACCCTATTCTCTCCCTAAATACAAGCAGTAATCCACTATCACAATAAAAGAATCAAACACACGTTGCAGCAACAGTTGCAACTGCACTTAATGAATGTTTTTATCAGGAACCCAATCGAAACCCCGACTAAGCACTTTCGGCCAATCCAAAACGATTGCAAGGTAATTGAAAACCATCCAGTTGAATTAAACTGCATGATGATCAGTTTTGCAGAATATTTAATTACACGGCATAAACCGACAACCACATTGTAAAATTCAATCACATAAGAAAACATTTAATTTAATTCAATGAGATTCGACATTTAATTGAAACTTGCAATAAGATTGATATTTGTGTTATTTTCGAATACTTAAAATTCCAAATAGGCTATTAAGTTACAAGTTCTTATCTCCACATAAAAATTGATTCCAACAAATACCTAGCTTCTGACTCATGAACAGGTTTGTTTCACCAGTAATTCGAACGACAAAATTATTTACAATAATTGGCAACATTCGCACATCAGCGCATTTGCTGATCGTTCTACTTTAGAACTGAAACTCGAATCAGCGTCAGCGGCGCGATACCATCTAAATTAATCCCTCTCATGTGTAATTAACGTCGAGCGCTCGCTACGTCAAGTACCAATAAAATTGAAAGCGAGAACGCTGCCCTCGCTTCGTTACGAATTGCTCGACTATTTTCTTGTAAACGTGTATGCACTTTTCATCGTCCGCGGCGACTTTCAGCGTCGTGGTTGCAGCTGCAACCGCGAGGCGCAGATTAACGGAATCAACGAGCTGATCATGCAATAAGCTGATCGTTGTAAATAGCCTTTGCTCCGGACCATTTATAAAGCTCCATTTAAACATAGACTGCGAATCGTTCAAAATAATCCTCCTATACATCATGCTACTTCGAAACTTTCTTTTCTGACGAATAGAGAACGTTGTCTTTACGGTTTATGCAATTTTGCGCACCGCAAAGTTGGTACAACACGAGGTAGTGATATAGATGGAATATGTTATTAATTAAGATTATGGAAATTATGTATAAGATAGTAAGGTAAGTTGCCCAATAGCTAACAGTTTAAGAGAAAGAATTCAAACAATTTAAATAAAAAAATATTTAAAATCAATAAAAACAATATTTAAAAAGAGATAACATTAAATTAACAAGGTAGAAAATAATAACAGCAAAGAAGAAATTACATTTCAGAAGTTATAGACACGAAAGGTGTAGGCAAGAAGATTGAAGGGTAATTACCTTAACTTGGCAAAGATATTGAAATTAGCGAAGTACAGAAGCAAGTCTAGGTCTATTATAAAAGATCGCAATCAACAATCTATCCGAGATGACTAACGACGGATAATCGTGTAATACTGGCTCGTAGAAGGAAATAGAGGAGCAATTTTCTTCCATGCCGTGAGGCACTTGCCTTGATATCAAAATTGGTTTCAATGCCACTCGGACAAGGCTCGCCAATGGGAGCAAACTGACGGCCAATTTACCGCCACTTTTCACTTTCGAGAAATGACAATGAGTAAACGGATCGTTTTATCCCTGTTAATTTAGTTTCGTAAAAATTTCATATTTTGTGATAGGTGTCGCGCTAACACATATTGTGGCAATGTTCGTTTCGAGATGTTCGTACGAGTACACTCGAGCATGAAAAGCAGAGGACAGGGTGCGCAACTCGAAAATCAGTGGTTGAATGAAAAAGTTGTCGGGCTGGTGTGACACCGGATCGTCGCGAAGAAATTCAAGCGTACGCATTGAACGCGACAGAACAAGAACACAAGAGCTAAACGAAACAAGAACAAGTGCAAGAAGATGTTGGATCTGCGCTGAATACTATTCCGACAATACCACGCAGCCACTCGGTTCTGTTTTCTCGAAAAATAGAAAGTAGCAAACCACCGCGGATTCCACGAGCGATCGTTTGTACTATGCTTCTCCGCAATATTTCCACTGGTATACTCGGTTGCAGTCAGACCTTCATTTCCAAAATGAATACGAATTTCAAGCTTTGCAAGTTTCATATTTCCAGACTCGTAATTTTCAAGCTTTATAGTTTCCAGATTTTCAATTTTTGGAATTTTTAAATTCGTAAGGTTGCAAATGTAAAGGTTCCTGAATTTCTAAATCTCAAAATGTTTGTATCACAAAATTTCCAAATCTTTCAAAAATTCCCTAAATCAAAAATTAACCAAATGTCAAATTCCCTAGGTCAAAAATTCCCCAGATCCCAAATTCCCCAAATCCAAAATTCCCCAGATTCCAAATTCCCTAGATCCCAAATTCCCCAGATTCAAAATTCCCTAGATCTAAAATTCCATAGATTCAAATTTCCCTAGATCTAAAACTCCCCAGATTCCAAATTCCCTAGATCCAAAATTCCCCAGATTCCAAATTCCCTAGATCCCAAATTTCCCAATGCCAAAATCCCCAGATTCCAAATTTCCTCGATCCAAAATTCCCTAGATCTAAAATTCCCTAGATTCCAAATTCTCCAGATTCAAAGTTCCCTAGATCTAAAATTCCATAGATTGAAATTTCCCTAGATCTAAAATTCCCCAGATTCCAAATTCCCTCGATCCAAATTTCCCTACATCTAAAATTCCTCAGATTCCAAATTCCCTAGATTCAAAAAACCCCACATTCCAAATTCCCTAGATCCAAAATTCCCCAGATTCCAAATTCCCTAGATCCCAAATTTCCCAATGCCAAAATCCCCAGATTCCAAATTTCCTCGATCCAAAATTCCCTAGATCTAAAATTGCCTAGATTCCAAATTCCCTCGATCCAAATTTCCCTAGATCTAAAATTCCTCAGATTCCCAATTCCCTAGATTCAAAATTCCCCAAATTCAAAATTCTCTGGATCTAAAATTCCCTAGATCTAAAATTCCCCAGACTCAAAATTCCCCCAATGCCAAAATCCCCAGATTCCAAATTTCCAAATCCCATATTCCCTAGATCCCAAACTCTCCACATCCTAAATCCCCAACGTTTCCAAATCTTCCCAAATCCCAAATTCCCTAGATCCCAAACTCTCCAGATCTCAAATTCCCGACATCCCCAACTCTCTAAATCCCCAAATACAACACTAAAGACTTCGATATCTCTTATTTCAAAACAAAGTATTTTACATCGTACAGAATGTGTACACGTTGTTGCTTGTAACTTTCAACTAGTCACTCCGAGTGTTTTAAATTCGTGCAACAAGAAAAGGACGAGTGAACTTAACAGGCTCGACGATTCGAT
This sequence comes from Megachile leachella, assembly GCA_963576845.1. Taxonomy (NCBI): domain Eukaryota; kingdom Metazoa; phylum Arthropoda; class Insecta; order Hymenoptera; family Megachilidae; genus Megachile; species Megachile leachella. The sequence continues at coordinate 16,150,942 of OY756251.1, forward strand.
TCGAAAGGTTAATTATTTTCTAATTATAAATCGTGAGCGTGCAGAATCGGATAGCGATGGTTCATTTGATCGAGTGGTAGAAAGTAAACGTTATATCATCATAGGAATACCAATCGCCTTGGTGAAATTCCTCTATTCTGTTATTTTACGGTGGGTGATCAAATTACAGCCACTGCGCATTAAACATGACTTTCCAGTTTGTAACAGATAAAGCTACTAATTGTAAGTTTGCAATTTCTATACATGAATATTTCATGTATAAAAAAAAATTGCTAAATAGCATGAGCTGTGATTTAAAAATTAATATTGGATAACTAGTTTCACATGTAGTAATTTATGAAAATAAGGTGGTATAATTATTCGTAGAAATCGTAGAAATATAATTTCATAAGCAAACATGTGTAGTTTTTTTTTGAGAGTTGACTATCTAATGAGTTTCGATTGAACTGTCTTGCCTCGAGTCCCAATTAAGCCAGTTAATCGAATACTCGCTACACGGCTGTATCATAAATTCGTCATTGTAACGAGATAACACGTGGAATTTATCGAACAATACCGCAGCAAAATATTCAACAAAGACAACCTGTTTCCTCGAAAATTTGCAACGCGTAAATTGCTGTTAATTACAGTGCTAATTGTATGATTCTATACCTTTGCCACGTTAATTGCCGAGGAAAGAAATCGCAAACTGCGAACGATAAATTATGTTCGTAAGAACTGTGCAAAGAAGTGCTTTTCATGTCACGCTAGCTGTACGGCCTTTGTAGTACTACTGTACCTAATTTCAGGTTGCTAGCTTTAACCTTTTGAACTGAAAACACCGGTCTGACTGCCCTAGTGACTTCTATATATCCGTTCTATTCACAGTTCTTATTGATAACAAAATATTAATAATAAAATTTTAAGTATATGTATAAAACAAAAAAACCTAACCTCACATTACACCAAAAGTGATTTGTAATTTAATTAAATTATAATAAAGTTAGTTTGTAAAGAACCTAACTTTGACATAGCACAAAAATTATAAATAAAACCTTGTAAAAATAATTAAAAAAATGAGTATAATAAATAAATTTTATTAATTAAAAAGTTAAAAATCAACCCACCAATAAATATAATACTAAAATTATTTTTATTGTAATTAAGAATATATGGGGATAATTCATGAGTTTATTGGACGATGAAAGGTCAACTGCGTAGATCACAACGCAGTGTGAACGCAACTTTAACACGCTTGAACGAGATGAATTTGCGGAATGACAGCGCTGTGACACGCATGGGAAGACCTATCGGAAAAAGATGATCCAAGATTAGCGAACTAACCGTTGAAAGTAAGGGAGAAATTGGCTATCGGATTTCTCGGAGGGCAGAAAACGTTTAAAATGTCAACAAGGTCGAAAGGCCGGTCGAGTTAATTGGCGCATGAATGTCACGGCAAATTTTAATTGCCGCCATACAATGTAAGATCGGAGAAGATTTATCTTCGCAAGATAAATATAATTTATCTTTCGATTTTCGTATCGTTAAAACAACCTTAAAACTATTATTTATACCTGCATAAACCATACGTATTGTTAATCAGAGAGATACATAAAATTAGTCTTTATATCTGACTTGTAATGAAATCACAAGATTCATATAAACATTGAAACATTACTTTTCATTATCTCTCTTTAAAATATAAGGTTGGTATCTGTACATAACCTAGCAAGAAACATTAAAATATCGTGGTAACCTTTCAAAGAGACTGTGTAAATAATTCATTTGATTACACTCTTAAAAGTACAAAGCACATTATACAAAGACGTTCAAAAAATAAACGGAGTCAATGTTTTTATTAGGTTATGTATACTGCCAACCTCATACTTTTAAAGAGTCTAAAAACTGTACACTACCAAACAATAATACTGACACGAATTTAAATCAGTTAGTATCAATGTACAAAATGACAACCTCGTCAATTTAAAAAATACAGTGATAAAACTGATGCTGGGTACACGGTAAAACGAATGAGAAATTTAATTGTACATTTTAAAAGGAAGCTAAGTACTTTGAAGTCTCCCTTGTGTTCACGAGTACAATTGCAGTCATTAAGGTAATTGCAACTTTAATAAAGTACAAAGCGAATTGCAACGTGTTTTTAGAAAGAAAACGAAAAGAAGAGTATCAAGACCGAAATATGTCAACAACCGTAAATCGATAATGCTGACGCATACACGCTCCGTACGAGCTAACGGTCCATTGATAAATCACTGGTTGGTAGGTAGGTGAAATTAAACGGATCGCACGGAGTTGAAAGATTTACAAAAGCAAAATGTGAAAGGAAGGTTACGTTACCCGTTACGTTGTCTCCGCTTCTGTGGCACAAAGATCGGCTCCTGGGTTATTTACCCAGAGAATTATCGTCTCCGTTGTCCTAAACGTGCACGAGATATAAATTGCTAACACACGCGTAATCCGCGATAGGCGAAAACCTTTGGCAGCTCCTCGTCTTCGGCAAGAAAATCAGAGACATATAACGGAGTACTTCTCTTTCCACTGTCACTGTGAACTTGTTATTCGAACCGTGACCGGCCACGATCCACAAACGATCCCGATCGAGAGGTATACACGTACGCACAGAGTATAAAAGATACGTGGACTGGTCACGGAGAATGATTTTCGTCGGTTCGAGCTAGCGTCGGGAAAACCACCCCCTGCACAGCCGGCGCCCCAACAGCCATGTGCCGCCCTAAACCTCCGCCCATTGGCCCGAACAAATCATTCTACGGCTCCCGGTTTTTTCCACGAACAGTTTCGTTTGCACGCGAGATCGCGATCGGCGAGGAATTTCAAAATCGCACACGATTACGGCCGTTTCAGTGTCTGTTACGTTATCATGAACGATAACTGTGCACGACCCATCCCTGCGGGAGCTCACCGAGAAGGGGAAACGGGAAAAGGCCGACTGACAAGACGTCACGTCTCCCGGGAGCGCTTCGATCTCACGAAACTCGCTATATCCATCGTACAACTGGCCGCGTGTCTCTGCATAACACTGGTCAATGCACCAGGGCCGACCGACAGCCCTTAAAATCGTTGTCGTAACGCACGAAACGCGAAAATACGCCGCGAAACGATTGCGCACCGACTTCACCCGCGAATCGAGAAAATGGCGTTGCCTGCTCTCTCACGCTAGTCCGCTCTAGCAATACCTCGAGCTACGTTGATTTTTTATCGTTGATCGCTAGCGCCGCTCATTCGATACGGACAAATAGCGCAACGTTGCGCGGGAAATTGGAAACGCTCATTTTTAGTTACGAATTGTTACACCCTAAATATATAAACACATGGATGGATAAAACACTCGAAATTCCATTTAACAATTATTTTCTCATGATAACTAATTTCAATACATTCTCTAAAAATTATATGAAATGATTCTAAATTTTGTAATCAGTCTGCAAGCTTAAAAATCAGTACTGTTCTAACAAACATGGTATAAATTGTCGATTCAAATTATTATCTGATACGTGTACAAATAATTCACATTTAAATGCATTATGCTGCCAAAATATTTAATCGCCTTTGGTATATCGGTATTACAGTAGATAACAGAATATTTAGCATATATTAATTAATTAAAATAAAATTAATGAAACGTTAAAGATATACGTGGCGCCACTTACCGAGCTGCGTTGTATTGAAAAATAAAATGGAAGATATACCGGTTTATCTGAATGATACCGCGCAATGTTTTAATTGTGTGACAAGTAAACGTTGTGTTTATTGTTGCGCAAATTGAGAATCCTTAGCTTAAAGCTATTAATAAATTGAAAACGTTTTATAAATAGCAAAGAATTTAAGTGTACCATGGCTGACGAGGCAGAACAGGTAAATATGCCTGACTTGTAGTCTTGAATGTAAATCTAACCTATCATAACCTTACGCATATTTTGTTTCAGGTACCAGCAATAAATGTTAAAGAACCATTAGATCTCATAAGATTAAGTCTTGATGAAAGAATATATGTTAAAATGAGAAATGAACGTGAATTACGTGGCAGATTGCATGTAAATATTTTTTTTACAGCTTTGGAATGTAATTGTTAATTTACTTTGTGTTCTTCAAATTCATTAATTATGTATTCCAGGCGTATGATCAGCATTTAAATATGGTATTAGGAGAAGCTGAAGAAACTGTAACTACGGTAGAAATAGACGAAGAAACCTATGAAGAAGTTTATCGTACTACCAAAAGAAATATTTCCATGCTTTTTGTTCGTGGTGATGGAGTGATTTTAGTCTCTCCACCTAGTATGAGGGCACCAATATAAGATTTATATTTATATTTAACAAATTTAAAAATTAAAAACAAGAAAGTAGAACTTTTCTATACTAAATATTGTTACATTTTGTATTGATACTTGACAAATGTGATATGAAACTCAGCAAGACAAAAAACTTAATTCTGATAGATACAAAAAATGCAATATGTATGAGTACATGAATTTAATTCTGGTAAATCATATTAAAAGTGTATATACAATACAAACATTTTCAGTACATTGCTATTTAAAGTATTCTTGCAATATTGATCTCAAAAGCTTTCATGCACTATACCTTACTTCGCAACTTTGTAGAATGCGTATTGGCTGTACTTCCAATTGTTAATGTAGATTCTCCAGTCTTTACTATTTGTGTCGTAAGATCTGAAATTCGTTGATCTTTGAGCTTTATCAAAGATTCTAGATGAGAGATTTTTTGATGCAGAGTACTTATAACTTCATTCTTCTCTTCCAATTCTTGTTTGAGTCGGACAAAAACGTGACGTGGAACAGTTTTATTTGCTATTTCCTCAGTATTAAGTACCGACGTAACTTCGTCTCAAATAGTAATATTTTATTTAAATAATTTTTCAACATTTTTCATCAATTACTTTACTTCACTTACCACTCTTTGCATTTTCCTCATACTCAGAATATAAAGTATTTCTATCAGTGTTGCAATCTTTCAAAATTTTAGCTCTCAGATCAATAAGAACTTTTTCAATTACTCCAGGCTGCGAATTAGCCAATTGATTAATTACATCCTTCCCCAATTTGATATCAAGCTTCGACAGTACTTTGCGATTTAATGTACACCAATTATCTACTTTCTTTGCGACACTATTCCCCGGAATATAATTATGTATGTCTACGTATTTAGGATAATATCGTTTCAGAAGCTCTGCCATGAAGACTAAAATTTATTAAACAAAGCTTTAATGTATATAAAAAATCGAAAGGTTGTATAACACGGCAATTTCTTTACCACCATCAGAAAAATCTCTAGCTAAATTTTTCTTCGGTTTAGAAAATGTTATCTGTTCGATCCAAGCGTAGATTTCCCCGAGTTTGTCGCATGGCTCTGATTCTACGCTCATCTTTCTATGTTATTTGCAACAGGAAGAATCCGAGTTTGACTTCTTTATACATTGAAATTTACGAACGTCATCGTTCTATATTTATGACGTTCTATCGGTCCGCAATTTTTATTGAACTGACGTAATTTGCATTGCATGCTCTTTCCGAATGCAACTTCACATTTTTCGAGTATTTTGGGGTGCTTTTGTCATGATATGCATTTTGAAGATATATATTTTTTATAAAAGATTAGAAAAGATTAGAAAAGAGGAGGTACATAAAATAAAGTCAAGTTAATTTTTATTTAAACTTCACTTTCCTCTCGTCGCAATAACTGCTCGATTATAGTATACATTATAATAAATTAATTTGTGCAGCTATCAGATTGTTGAACAATACTATATTTTGATTTTGTAATTCATTTTCAAATGAGTGCGCGTTTGAAGCTGTAATGGCGCTCTCTTGTGGAGGTCGTAAAAATTCAATGATAAAAAATTGTTTCTATTTTTGAGTTTAATGTGAATGAAAAATTATATAAAAAGAAAATGAATGAAACAGTATTTTGAATAGTATTCACAGTATTATAATTAAATTAGGACTTCCAAAAATTATTAATGTAAATGATATAAGTAATTCATGTGTATGTATAATATATTAAAATAGAATATTGTACACCAAACAATTAAAAATTAAATTTATTTATTTAAAAAGAATTTTCTGTCCAATTAGTCTTCCCAGTCATCACTAGATGCCGCTGCCAGTACCGTTTTCAAAGTACGCATACGTTTAAAAAATCCCTCACATTATTCAAACATGTTTTCCACAATTTTTATGTCATTTTCAGAATTACAGATTTGTTATACTGAATGTCACTAAGTTCATATAATTCCCAAATCGAAAATAACTTTTAAAATAAATAAATCGTAAATATAAGAATGAGCTGAGTTCTGAGGAAAAGGGTCTTAATTCGTCCAAGATAAGAAATTTTGTTATCTCATTCTGATTGATTTGGTTGATCCGCTGCCAATACTTTGACGGCTGGGCGTTTCAGAATTTTTCAAATTTCTAACTGATGACTTATACCACATTTCAAAAGATAATTCATGTTCATGTCACCAGATTAAAAAATTTAGGAATTAAAAAATTTTAATTTACATTGTTCAACAATGTGCAGTTGTCGATATCCTCCGTGATTTACAAAAAGAAGTAAAAGTAAAAATCAGATAATACAAAAAAATAATCCCCCGTGAAAGAATTGCCAGCTCCATAATTGATTGCACCATACTACCGCCTTTTTACGATAACCTGACGTACGTGCTTTCTATGAACGTCGCTCAGAGATTCTCAGAATCGATCAGATTTAGCGTAAGAACGGGGCATGTCATACATGAAAGGTGTTTGAGGCGGTAAATTCGAGCCTGCGTTCGTGTGGTGATACGGCATTTATAGAAGGAGCGCACGCCCGGTGTTCCTTCGAAAACCTTGGAGGACCTGAAGCATCACACTCGCTTTCCGAGTAGCACGCTCCACGGACGTCCGAACAAATACTCACGTTTTCCTCATTTTTCTTCGGCTTTCTCTATCGATATTTATTCCATCCGAACGCGGTATTTACTTCATTCGAAGCAACGACACATTATAAACTCCGTTTACTCGTCGAATTAACGCGACTGAAAGTGATCATGCTCAGTGGTTAACAGGTGATCGTAAACTTGCATCGCATCGTAAAACTGCATTGGAAAGTGCGTTACGAAATCTTGGTTGAAAATTATAAAATTATCCGGTGTCATTCGCTCGACAAATCATGGCCAGAAAGAGCAGGGGTAAGTAATTTACTCGCACTCATTATGTCATAAATTGTTAATTATATGTTCGTTGAAATTGTTTTACCGGTAGCCGGGAAAATCGATTTTTTTCTGCCGTCGAATCCTGCGACCTTCAAACGACCTCTGCTCCAGACAGACATATTTTCTTAGGTTAAAATTAGTCTCTGTATTTTGATTTCTAATATTGAACGCGTTAATCAGGGCTAAAGTTAGACGAAGTTGCTACGCTTTTTTCTGATAACTGAAAGATGAAGCGTATGATGCAATTTAAAAGGTATAATGTACCGCGTGGTTGATGCAACTGATTGCACAGTGGATGCGTGGATCCTGCAATGAAATTACATGCAAATTTATTCGTGCGCAACTTTGTTTTTCGAAAAAATGAAATTTAAATATTTCTTTGGAACTTGCGTTACGAAATATACTTGACCAACTTATTTTCTGTAATATATTTTTTTTTCTTTAAAATTTTGCATATATAATTTCATTTCTTAACGAATATTTTTATAACTGATATCAGTTTTTTTTAGGAGTTTCGAAAGGTTTAATTATTTGTGTTAACAGTTCAACTTTGTGGTGACCTCTTAATCTGATGCTGATATCTTTTATTCTTGCTTAAGAGCTGTGATATTCTATATTGTTCCAGAAGTTACATTATTTCTATAACAGAACATTTACTTCAATAAAATATTTTTATAAAACTGCATGCATTGAAAAATATTTAGAAACGCAGATACTGGAGATTCTTAAAATAAAGTTGCAGATAAACAAGTTTGTTGATTTTTATGACTTTTGTATACAAAAAGTACGTAAGATAAATTGTTGATAATTATAAATCGATGTTGATAATTGAATACACGAATTTTATTAATGGATCGATCTTGAACCAATTCTTCCGCCGTTTTAATCATTGTATATCTGTTGCTTTTTATTTGACAAGCGCGTGAGCAGAGGATATTCTGGAACCACGTTTTATGTGTTTGTTGACCTATATTGCGACTGGAAATAAACGTTCGAAAAATTGTGTCCGAATATAACAATTATAATAATTAAGGACATTTATCTTATAACAAGTTCTAATTTAATGGCCACCCTTGAGTGTTATTAATTTGATACCTTTCCTTTTTCATAATTTAGCAGAACATAAAAACTTTCAGTATTGAATGTTGAATGATGTAAACAATATCTACTTCTGTTTCATCCACTTTGTTTTCCTGAAAACGACAAGAATTCTTTTGTTAATACTCAAGACCTCTTACAACGAATAAATGTATAAATCTTGTATCGATTGCATATAGATAATCTGAAGTGTTTACATCTCTTCCCAAAATCCGTTCAAGTGAATGCAATGAGATGATGCGCACTTAGTTCGAGATTATCATTAAAATTCCTCTTAAAAATTCACTTTTCGAGTTATTTTGATTAGATAAATTAACAAGATTTGATTAGATAAGTCTTGACGTGCATTCGAGCGTTGAAGAATGTAGTAGAATGTATGACACAAACTTTTGGAATGACCTATTAAACGATCCGTCCCTGGCTGTTAACCGCAAGAAACGAAGGAGTCGAAGACCCGAAGCACGTTCACCTGTGCTTCATGCTCATCGACACGTTCTCCACCATTCATAACTTGTACCTCGATTTCCCTTCGAAGGCATCGCCCTTTGAATCATGCTACTTCCAGCCATATGTTTTTACCTATTTATAGATATCTGGGACTTATTTACAGAAACCGGAGGGGTAGTGTTTCCGATACGGTACCTAATGGCGATCATGGGTTCTATCGGTCTCGCTATTATCTATGGGTTCAAAGTCAACGTAAGCGTAGCAATTGTTGCAATGGTGAATCATACTGCCGTTAAATTGTCCTCCACGTTGCATCAACTTGAATCTAATGCTACTGCAATTGTGGAAGAATGTCAGCTCGATGATGCTTCTAACACAACAAAGATTGTTAACGAGGTACATAATTGTTTCAGCATTTTCTATTAATACCTACAACATATTACATTGCAAATTTTATGCAATAAAAATACTAGTTACGTAAAATAATGTATTATGTAAATTTTATGTTTTACTTATGCATTGATTTATTCAGACATGAGATCCTCAAAAAATGAATTCCACAGCAAAAAGATTGATTCAAACACCGTTCGATTGTAGGATGGACCTTTCATATGGAACGAGCCTTTGCAAGGTCTCATTCTATCTTCCTATTTCTGGGGATACATGGTATCCCTTCTTCCGGGTGGTAGAATGGCAGAATTACTGTCAGCGAAATGGGTGATGAACGGATCGGTGCTCCTAAACGTTGTAGCCTCCATATTATCACCTGTTGCAGCGGAACTTCATTACTCCCTTTTCATCGTAATGAGAGTTATCCAGGGAATCGGTGGGGTTAGTATCTTAAATACGTAGACTCTCGTTATATTGCCGGTTGAGCGAGTTCGCACATTTAGATTTTTATGTAGATTAATGACCTACCATTGTACGAGATCTACTATTAAACGCTAATGACAAGAATCTACTATGATAATTATAACAGAGTATAACAGAGTTACAATAACGTTTTATATTGTAGGGTGTAACTTTCCCTGCGATGCATGTTATGATCGCCAAGTGGGCGCCACCTAATGAAAGAAGTGTTCTTGCTTCCATTGTTTATGCAGGTAAAATCTTCTTGTTGTTTACAAATTTTAGAGATTTTTGTGACGAGATATATCTTGCAATACAGTTCAAGTTGTTGTCATGATTACTGTAAAATATTTATCGATAGGAACTGCACTTGGTACCGTGATATCTATCCTCTTAACCGGGATACTGGCGGCGAATTTGGAATGGAAATGGATATTCTACATCGAAGGATTGCTTTGTTTGATCTGGTGTACGGCTTGGTGGATAATGATCGCAGATAGCCCTGAAGAACAGACGAGATTTATTAGTCAGGAAGAGAAGGATTACATTCTGGAATCTTTGGGTCATCAAGGAAACAATGGCGAACAGAAGGAGGTTCGTTAAAATTTATCACTCATCCTTTAACAGGTGTATTTTACTTCTTACTTAATTTTTCAGAAATTAGCGGTTCCTTGGGGTGAGGTGTTGCGATCTAAACCCTTCATGGCAATCTTAATCGCCCATTTCTGCAGTAACTTTGGGTGGTACATGTTACTCATTGAATTACCCACCTTCATGAATCAAATATTGAAATTCGATATGAGCTCGGTAAATATTTAAAACTTAATAATTATTTATTTGTAAAATATTGAGTAACCATTTCTGTTCACAGAACGCTGGTCTCTCTTCCATGCCATTCTTATGTATGTGGTTCTTCACTATGATCCTCAGCAAGACATTAGCCGTTGTACAAGATAAAGGGATAATCACGGTGACGACATCACGAAAAATTGCAACGATGCTCTGTAAGTTTAATAAGTCATCCTATGCATGTTGTGAAGTGGAACTTTAGCTGGAGATTATTTGCAACATTTTTATTTTAGCATCTGTCGTCCCCATGATTTGTCTGATAGGAGTATCTTATGTTGGATGCAGTAGAGCCTTAGCTGTTGCATTGATGACCATTGGAGTCACTTGCATTGGTGGAATGTATAGTGGATTCTTGTCCAATCACATTGACATTGCTCCAAATTTCGCTGGAACCCTTGTTGCCATCACTAATTGTGTTGCTACTATACCTGGATTTGTAGTACCAATATTTGTGGGGAAACTGACACATGGAAACGTGAGTGTTCATCACAGTGTATGAATACTTATGTTAGGACTGTGAGAGAACATATGTGAATATACATAGGTATGACTTCATATTATAAAGAACCATTTAATGTTTTACAGCAAACTATAGGAGCATGGAGAATTATATTCTTCACAACGGTCGTTTTATACATTGTCGAGGTAGTAGTATATACTATTTTTGGAAGCGGCGAAGAACAACCGTGGAATAAAGCCAAAGTAGCTGACGAAGAGACGAGCGATCAAACATTGCCGCTGAAAGAAGATATTAAGAAATAAAGACTATAATGCATAATACTCACTCTAGTTTCTTGTACATACAGTAGAATTGTAACATTATTAATTGTAACTTCTTATATGTTACTTGACGAAAAAAAAGTTTCTCATAAAAATTTCATTTACATTTCATGTTATTTATTTTAATGATAATAAAAATAAGTACAAATAATTATAGAGTAAAATGCAGTTATATTAAATATATGTAAAATGCTATAATATTATATACAATATTTATATTACAAGCGCAGGACTATAATTTTAATTACTTACTCTTGTACTTTTTCTATTTTACAAAAATACATTGGACCGCAATTGCTATTAACGGTAGGGATAATGATATGACCATATTTTAAATCGATTGTACCGAAACTATATACAGACTTGAAAGGCAACAATGCTTCAGACATATCTCTGCAAATATTACATAATTTGTGATGAAGAAATACGATATTATAATAGCAATAATTGATACGTGAGAAAATATATGAAGTACTTACTTCACTGCCATAACAGCACCAGTTTCTTCCCACACCTTTTTCAGTGCAACTTGTACAACACCATCGTTTTGTATAGGGCTAAGAGTACACGTCGAATATACAACTGTACCTCCTACTGTCACCAATTTAAATGCGTTTCTACAAAAATAAAATATTGTAGAATAAAGAAACATATATATTACAACATTACATAAATATATATTTTATATACTCACACTAAAATTTCAGCTTGTATCTCTGGTATTTTTAATCTCTCTTTAATTCTAGATGGACTAAATATATTGTTCTCATCAGTACGTAAAACATGCCTGTCTGTTGTGCAAGGCACATCAGCTAAGATCTAAAATGATTAATAAAGTTATATGTATATAAAATATTAACTAAATAAAATTAGATATTATAATTCACACCTTATTATAAACATTTTTCTCATCGATTGCTCTAGCATCCATTTCTGTTACAACATACATTTTTTGCATTTCAGGTATATTTGAACCAAATTGCTGTATAACATCCTTTATCCTCCTTGCTCTAGAATGTGAAACATCATTGGCGACTACTACGCGAGGTACAAGTGTCTGCAAAATAGCTAAAGTTTTCCCACCAGGTGCTGCACACATATCAAGTACAACATCATTTGGCTGTATATCTAAGGCTAATACAGGAAGTATAGATCCAGCATCCATCAAATAGTAATCTAAAGAAAAACTTGCATTAGTAACATTTATATACATTACTAACAAAATATAGTCAAGTACACACAAATACTTATATATATACCTCGAACACCTGTAGTTCCTATTTGGGGATTGGGAAATCTACTCTTGTTTCCCTTTTCATGTATGTATACATGTAAATGCTCTGGAAATGGCAGAACAGATTCTTTTACTACATCTACTTTAAAATCTTGAGCTTTGGTGTAGAATTTATACTGATCAGATTCCAGCACCCAGTCATCCAAACCTGCAATATCCACTCATATAAATACAGCATTTTACCTTGAATGTTAAAAATGAGTAAAACTGACCCTTTATTTTTGTTGCAGGTACATATTCATGAAGTAAAGATATATTTACATGTGGTTCAATAATACGACTACTGTCAATCTCAACTTCATTTAGTTCTTGTTCTATAGATTGCAATTTTATTTCGCTGGGGTCACTGATCTGTACTTCAGATTTGGCAGCTCCTTCTGCCTTTAATACATCAATTAATTTCGAATGATCACCAGGAAAAAGTGCCTCAAGTTCTGCTAAATGAGCTTTCTCTATCAAATCATTTGTTATTTTATTGGGCTTTTGTGATTCAGTTTCAGAATCATTTTGTTTTTTCATTTGTTTCCTTCTTTCTAAATCTTCTTTATAAACATTATATACATTCTTTAAATTTACTGCACCAAGTAACTAAAATAATTTATTTGATATTAAATATTATTCATTTTGTTGCTCCTTTTGCAATAATAATGTACCTCTAAATCGGATTGTGCTTTAGCTGAATCACTGAAATTATTTACAACAGCCACATATTTATTACTTTTTCCCAACAATACAGCACGTATATCTTCCCAAACTTTTCCATAAACAGTTGCATAAAATTCATCAAAATGCTCTAATGCTTTGTCTATAGATGTTTTTCTTTTTTTAAGTACTGACTAAAAAAGAAAGTATATATTAATTTTATTGTGCTTTAAAATAGATCAATTAAATAATTAAACAATAAGAATATTAAATTTTGATATACTTATTAACATTACATTTAAAGTATAAAGTTGATACAATAAATTGCAAAGGACTTCATTATAGCAGCAATTTAATCTGTTTTGAGGTCTTGATTTATCACAAATAAATTTCATTATAAATAAAATCATACATGATAGTATTACAGATATTCATAAATCAATAAATTAAGATTATATATGTGTTGTCATGAAAGCATAAACAAATGATTTATAAATTGTCAGTGATAATAAATTATTCCACACGTGTTATGATTGGATAATAAGTATATCAAAATATAACATTTTTAATGTGATAGCAAGGTTAGGAAGGTACAAACCCAGTGATGTTGTGGATTTTTATATCGAACAGGTATTTTTAACAACTGTCTGAGTTTCAGCTTATCAACTAACAATACCATTTTTTTATATGTTTGTACAACTTATTTATTAATCTTAAATCTTAAATTATTGTAACTTAGGTTATGTTTACAGTGATTCGAAAACATGTACTAGAAATATAGAGAGAGAAGAAGGTATGCGAATTCCTAGTTTCAAGTGGCTATCGTGTTCAACTATAAATTCAAAATTTATAATGTTCAAAATTCAATACGTTTAATTTAAATTTTACAAGTTTGAAAATTTATAAATCTAACAATTTGTGAGTTTGAAATTTCTGTTTTTCAATCTTTAAATTTGAAGGTTTCCAATGTCTTGATTTTTAAGATTGAAAATTTGAAATTGGTTTCAAAGTTATAAATTTCTGGAAGTTTCTGGAAACCTCTAAGAAGTGATAATTTTGTTTCTCTTCCACATGTCAGTTATCCCAATCTTGTGCTTCACCCCTGTGTCCCTAGGTTGATATTCAAATCGAAAGAAACGGGAAAAGAGCGCGCGAAGGCAAAATCCCAAATATCATCGACAGATGTCGTTGTCAGTGCTTAAATTTTCTTTCGAATAACACAAGAAGTGGTCGACGTCGATTAACCGTTAGTGAGAGCGGTGCAAAAGAAGAAGGGCGTGAACCGGTGTGAACTGCAGGCACAGGTGAAACAGGACAACCGACGAATCCACGAGTTACGGTACTACCGCTACCACTTGACTAACATTGGACGTCACACCTCTTTTTTTATCAGTCAAGCGTTTTATTTTTGCGCAACGCCGTTCTTTCCCTACTTTGCCGACTTCCTTTATCACGATCTACAGCATGGACCCGGGAAACCACCTAAACAGGTACATGCATGTTACGTACACACGGTGCGTATCAAAACTATATATTATCAAATACGAACGACAAGGAAGCGACGTATTTGTCGTGACATCGAGATGAGAAACGTGTCGAGCAAGACAGAGCGAAATGGGGATGGTGGGGATGGGGACGAGCACATCTTTGTGCTCCCCTCTTGTGAAGGCGCTCGTGTGCTGTGAAACGTGGCTGTTTCGAAAGTTTCTACTCGAAGAGCCTATTTTAGATGCTATAAACCATTTCGACTTGTAAATCATTTTCGAAGGTGTACGAACCTCTATTAACCCGAACAATTATATTCGAACGTACCCCAAGGTCCTCCGCATCGTGATTTACGACCTTTTAACGAACTTTTTTTTATTTCTACAAGTGTAGATTACTTTCGAGAAAATGGCGATGGGGAGAAAGGCCCCGTTAGACTGGTACCGTTTCAAATTATACATTTTCGGATTTAATTAGGGCTTTTGGAGATTTGAGGGGTTTTCAAGTTTCGGTATTCAATAGTTTAGTTTAGGTGTTTGAATATTTGGACAATTGACAAATGTATAGATTTAGAGATTTGTGGAGTTGAGAATTGGGGTGTTAGGGTTTGAAAGTTTGACGATAAGATGATAAGGGAATTTGTGGTCTTGAGAATTTTTAGATTTCTCTAAAATTAAAGTAAGATGGCGGGGTCTCCCCTACATCTCCGAAGGAAGTAATCGTAGCATCCGAGCGTAGTACCGCATTTTTTGTACGGTTACAATTATAATCAAAGTGAAAAGCGTAGAATGGTTGCAAAGCATCTGGTATCGTTTTGGACGAGGAGCGTAAACGGAGAATCGAGTGAGGCCAACGTGATAATCTTGTTACCCTCGAAACGCGTACAAGATACCGGTGAAAGTCTCCACTGTACGGTAGACGCGAGTTCAGTGTTCTCGAGGGGAACGAAAGGAGAACGTGGTCGCGCAGGAGATCAGCGCTCTTTTGCTCGGTGAAGATCGGCTAAGTCCATGGGGTGCGGTATACCCTGTGCCGTGTCTCGCACACGTCGTCTCCGTTATATACTTTCGTGTGTTCATTGTCACGCATACAGAAACTCTTCCTCTCGATGAATCTCGACGACCCGAATCGCTCGACGGCGAAGCTGGTTTCGTGGATCTCTTCATGAGAGGCACGTCGTACGCGATTTGTCGGGGCACGGGGTGTGACGGGGACTCGAGGGATCGTAAAGGCAATGCACTGTAAGGAGCTCACGACGACTATACCCTCCCCCCGCCCCTCGCGGCCTCCTCCCTCTCGTTCTCTCGCCACCGTCCCTTTCTCTCCCTTCTTTCTTTGCTCCCTCTCTCCCTCCCTCCCCGTCTCTCTTTCTTTCCCTCGTTCTTTCTCCCTCTCCCTTTCTCTCTGTCCCTCTTATCAGAGAACCTCGACTGTACGACCTCACTCGTACTCTCTTTCTCTTTCTCTCTCTTTTTTTTTTGTCTCTCTCTTTCTCTCCCTCTCTCGTTCTATTACTCGCTCGGCTGATCTCTCGAGGAGGGCGCGTTAGGGCGCTCGCCAGCCAGCCAACCAACCAGCCAGCCACTCGTGCATCTTAAACGCTTCTGATTCGTGCGCGTTTCGAAATTTCGTACCGATAGGAAATCTGCCCCCGTGGTACAAGCTCCGAGACGAGCGTTTGCGCGAAAGGAAACAGCGAGGCCAAAGGACTCGGAAGTTACGACATCCGGTACACGATACTACCGTTTCCTGTCTCTCGTGACCCTTGGTCCCGCTTCGTCTAGCCCACGTGACCCCGCAACGACGACTGACGCAATTTCGATTGAACGCGCGCGCCTCGCTACGTCAAACCCGTGCCATCGCGCCCACGTTACATACTCTTTATCGGCGCGCCACTTTTGAAATTCTACCCGAACCCTCTCGACTTCGATGGAACTATGCCGCTCACCGCTCATTGCGGGGACCACAGAAGCTTTAATTCTTCGCTTCAGAAACGAATGGTCCGAAGGAGGAGGGTCTTTAACGAGTTACAGAAACATATTTATCGATTTGAAGATTTAAATATTTTCTAAGTTTTAAGTTTAGTAATTTTGATGATCAAATATTGAACATATGCAAGTTTTTATATTTTGGAACTTGTAAATGTACAAGTTGTACTCAACTTGTAAATGTTGAGTCGATAAAGATCTCGATCTTGAAATAATTAAACATTTTAATTTTGAAGTCTCACATTTATCAACCTAACCGCAGTACTTAAATTTAACATTCTCAAATTTTCTCCAAAATTTCTCTAAGACTAAAACATGCAAATGTCTCAAATATAAAAAATGTGTAAATGTTAAATATGAGTAAATGCAGACGGTACCTGCGTTTACAATTTTCCCTATACAAAATCGCACCGAAATATACGCGGAAGGCTTTTGTGCCCTGATCAATGTATCCTCGTGAGAATTTCGTGATCCACAAATCCTGAATAACTCCAGCACAGTGGTTGATTTTCTCCTTTAAAATGATTGTATACGTCGTCGTTACATTCAACGTCGGTCGCGATTGTCTAGGATAGAAGAACGCATGCGCGACAGCTCGGCTCGATCAAAAACCCTACAACGATAACAGACGAGGGATTCACTCTGATTCGAAGGTTTTTTTTCGTTGTCACCATCCTACGCTTCGCGCGGAGCCGAGCCTCCCGTCACGTGCATGCATGCGTGCACGCGTGCACCGCGCGGAGAGTACGTACATGCGGGGTCGTTGTACGGGCAGGGGGTACCGAGGACAACAGTAACGACTGCACCAACCCACTTGTCCCGACCCTATACAAGTCACGTGCACGTACAGTGCTCGGCAATAATGGTCCCCAGAGGGTGTGACCTATTCTATATGCTGGATTTTCTCTGTTGCGATCGGCGAACTTGCTGGTACCAACATGCGTTTGGTACCGCGACGCCCTCTATGGTAATCTACCAACACCGCTTTCTTTTCACGGTGTTCATTCTTTTCAGACGATGTTTTGTTTTTAGGTTTAATTTCCTGTAGGTTTAATTTGGTAGGGTTGATTTAAGTAGGTTGATATATTGGGTTGCAACATTGATATATTTGCAACATTGGGTTGTTGTGAGTATTAGTTCTGGGACTTTAATATTGAAACTACCAAACCGGTCAAATTGCTCCACAAGTTTCTTATTATACAATACATATTTTGTTAAAGTACATTCTTGAGAATCAGCATTGGTTTTCATCAAGATAAAGATTAAATGTGTGTACTAATTTATGTTTTGTCGTTTGTTTATTTGGTTTTTAACTTCATTTTTAATTTCAAATTAGGTACACATTATGTGTGGGTAGGTTTAGTGTTAATTAAAGTAATAGGTTCAGTGTTAATTGTAGATGGTAATCAGGGAAGAAGCACTGCTTTTTAAAATACAAATTGGATACTTTCATGTGAGGGATTTGTAGACTTCATATTAGAAATTTAGAAATGTTCGAAGTTGTAGTTTGCAAATTTTTAACTTTGCCCAGTGAGGGACACATCTTTCAACACTTTGATGTTCAAAGTTCCAAAATTCCAAATTTTTGAGTTTTAAAATTTAAACACATAAATTGCAAGATCGCAAGAAATTCTAATGTAATATTATATCAATGTTCAATGTTCTTATACATTATTAATTCTGTATGTAAAGCAACCTACATATGGTCACATATTACCAACATCTCTTAGTCCTTCAATTCCCAAAAAATTCTAATATAACATCATACCAATTTTCAATGTCCTTACACACTATTAATCCTGTATGTTCAGCAACCTACATATGGTCACATATCACCAACATCACTTAGTCCTTCAATTCCCAAAAAATTCTAATATAACATCATACCAATTTTCAATGTCCTTAGACACTATTAATCCTGTATGTAAAACAACCTACATATGGTCACATATTACCAACATCTCTTAGTCCTTCAATTCCCAAAAAATTCTAATATAACATCATACCAATTTTCAATATCCTTAAACACTATTAATCATGTATGTAAAGGAACCTACATATGGTCACATATCACCAACATCACTTAGTCCTTCAATTCCCAAAAAATTCTAATATAACATCATACCAATTTTCAATGTCCTTATACACTATTAATCCTGTATATAAAACAACCTACATATGGTCACATATTCCAAACTTCTCTTAGCCCTTCAGTTCCCAAAGTAACATAATATTTTTTCATTACCTGCCATTATAAAAATTAACCCTTTGCACTTGAAGATAATTTGATTCTTTGTAAACAGCAACTTTAAAAGTTAGAGTTAAATGAATTCTTTAGAGGGTATTCTCTGCTAATAATTTCCACTATTGTCTGTTTCACTGTGTTTATACATCACACGCCATATTATAGAATCAGTTAAAAATGCTTATTTTAACCCTTAAATGCATGATTTTCTAATGTTCCCTAAAGAAATCAACTACCA
Source organism: Megachile leachella (assembly GCA_963576845.1). Lineage (NCBI taxonomy): Eukaryota > Metazoa > Arthropoda > Insecta > Hymenoptera > Megachilidae > Megachile > Megachile leachella. Next base: position 16,170,087 of record OY756251.1, read on the forward strand.
AAATACCTTGAAAGTGGTTGATTCAAATTAAAACAATCAGATGACGGTATTTGATTGGTAATTGGTATATCTGCAATACTAGTCATTTTCCTACATTTTGTATATAATTTATAAGATTAAAACTGGTATGTTGCATTTATACAACTATATGCATTTAAGGGTTAAATTATTGTATTAAATAAAATGGTGGGTGATATGAGTTATATGAGTTATTATATCTGCTAATAACCTGCATATTAAAATAAGGAACCCAAACAATATAAAATACCTGGAAGATCTAATAATAAATTGAACGCAGAGGCACATTGTGGCAAAGTATCATCGCACGACCGGCATTAGTTGCCGAACGAATTTAGCGTGGTGAGGTCCGAGTCGTTCAAATATTTTGAGCCCCTGACTCGAGATATTCTCTCTCAGCTCGTGGATTGCGAAATACGCGGCTCGGACGGTGCCGGACGATGTACGAGGACGAAAGTAGGTAGGTAGGTAGGTAGGTGGGCAGACGGAAGTCAGTTTAACGGTATCACCTGAGAGCTCACTCAGCCTTCGATCCTTACGCGTGGAATGGGGTTTCACGAAATTCGTAGTTTTCTCCGGACGTTCTTCGTTGGTCATTTTATTTTTTTTTTTTTCATTCGCTTTTTACGTCTTTCTTGTTGCCATCTACGCCCACCTGCGAGGACGATGGAATTTTCGAGTCGCTTTAGGGACTATCACTGTTACCGACTTCGTCGTTGCACGCCCACCGAGGCGAGTTTAGAAGAGAGCATCATAGAACGATACGAGGAGGGAAAAATTGTTGTAGTACATTGTAAATTGATCTTAGAGTCCTGGAGGGTGGAATTTTACTCTCAGCGCTGCGGTGGGTTCGTGCTCGTTCGATAACTGATAAAATACATGCTAGGAAGTTGCGTGTTATTGTCAACTTTGATGGTTTACAGATTTAGAAAACAATCCCTTTCAGTTCCAAAATTTGGACATTTAAAAATGTATGAACTTGAAGATTTGCAAACATGAACATATACAGACTTGAAAAGCTAAAGTTCGTCCATTTTCAAATTTAAAAAATTGCTAAAAAGTTTGAACATATGTAAACTTGAGAAATTAAAGTTTGTCCATTTTCAAATTTAAAAAATTGCTAAAAAGTTTGAACATATGTAAACTTGAGAAATTAAAGTTCGTCGATTTTCAAATTTAAAAAATTGCTAAAAAGTTTGAACATATGTAAACTTGAGAAATTAAGGTTCATCGATTTTCAAATTTAAAAAATTGCTGAAAAGTTTGAACATATGTAAACTTGAGAAATTAAAGTTCGTCCATTTTCAAATTTAAAAAATTATTAAAAAGTTTGAACATATGTAAACTTGAGAAATTAAGGTTTGTCCATTTTCAAATTTAAAAAATTGCTGAAAAGTTTGAACATATGTAAACTTGAGAAATTAAACTTCTCCCATTTTAAAAATATAAAAAATTGTCAAAAGTTTGAACATATGTAAAACTTGAGAAACAAAAGTTTGTCGATTTTACTATTCAAAAAATAATTAAAAGTTTGAACATAAACCTTGAAAATTTGAATACTCGATTGAACAAAGCAACATTGTAAAGAGCACCCTTGATCCCCAAAACTGGAAGGAAGTAATAAAAAGCTCCTGCCGTAAATTACTCGTCGTTCGAAGGAAGTCTATATTGCCTCTAACTGTACCCGTTCCCCTTACACAACTCGGTACGTAATCTTCCCTGTTTGGTAAGCAGCGGAGCAACAGCATCAGCTTCGAGGAAAGACTTTCGTTAATTTGCTCCAGTTTTGGACCGTTAGCACGGATAAGTTGAAGGGGAACACGGAAGGATCAAGCAAAGCGCAACCCCAGGCCGCGAACGAGTAGAAAAGCGTCCATAAAACGTCGAGAAGATGAGCAGGATGCAGTGGACGTAGCCTGACGTAATGCAGTGTGGGAGCGGCGTAGCACTGGGGGAGGGTCAATGACCTCGTCCCTGACGATTACTGTTCCCCAACAACCCTGTATAGTCAATTCTACCTTTTCTACGAAACCTTGGGGCGAATTGGTAGAGAGAATTTGAGGACGTAGGAATTTTTAGAGGTATAGTATGGAGTTTTGGAGTTTAAGATTTGGAGACGTAGAGAGGTGGGAAGATATAGGATAAACTTCCTCAAGTCGTACCTATTGGAGATAAAAACGATACACAAATTAACTTTTACATTTGTCTCCATCTAACGGTATTAATTATTATTAATTATTTCTTCTTGCAGTCGCATGTTTCGATTCAATTTTGTTCTCCTCACGTAATTTGACTCCTCGCCTTCAATAGTACCCCCTAAGAAAACTGCAAATATGTAAAAACTATATTTGCTATTCGATTCTAGTGTAAATGGTGTTTTTATTTATTAGAACAATTCTGAACAATCTTTGTGTTGTCATATAAATTAATCCTAATGTGTAATTACAGCTGTAGTAGCCATAACACTTCAAATATAGACTGGTACGATTTAAGCACAGGTACGACTTAAGCAACCTTACCCTAGGCGAGGAGGAAGATATAGGGTGTGTTAGATGTAGTCTTGGGTTTGGAGGAAGATATAGGGATTTGGAGGTATGGAGAGTTGGGGAGATAGGAATTTGAGGAGTTAGAGGTTTGGAGATATGGAAATTTGGAGATGTGGTAATTTGGGAATGTGGTAATTTAGGGACGTGGAAATTTGGAGACGTAGAAATTTGCGGACGTGGAAATTTGGGGACGTGGAAATTTGAAGACGTGGAAATTTGGAGACGTGGTAATTCGGGAACGTGGAAATTTGGGGACGTGGAAATTTGGGAACGTGGTAATTTGGGGACGTGGAAATTTGAGAACATGGTAATTTGGAGACGTGGAAATTTGGAGACGTGGTAATTTGGAGACATGGTAATTTGGGAGCGTAGTAATTTGAAAACGTAGAGATTTGAAAGTATAGAGACTTAGGAACATAGTAACTTTCGGACATAGTAATTTGAAGATACAGAGATTCGCAAACTTCCTAATTTGATCTCATAAAATTTTCTGAACTTCAAGAATCGAGGTCATAGTGGTATTCAAAGTTTCAGAACACAGTAATAAGAATTATAGGAATTCAACAACAAAAATTTCTAAATTCCAGTAATAAATACCTGCGTATGACTGAAAAATTTAAGGGACAATGGCTTTGAGCAGCACGGGGAGACGCTATCGAAGCCATAAGAGAGATTTAATTCTACTTTTATCGATTCATCGAGTTCACCATTGGCGTAGTAGGACTTTTGCGTTGAGGGGTGTCTTTAAATCGCCACGTGTTAAATTGCATCGCCTATAGGTGTGAATAGAGTTAATTACAAACTAAAGTGAGATAAATTTAGAAATTGTATAACCATAAATCAATACTGTCCCTATTCGCCTAGAAAAAGCTATCAAGCTAGTATACACGTGTTGAATAAATCCAAGGCAATGCCCTTCTGTAAGGATGATAATAGGAGATTGAGAGATATTTTCTTATCGTTCGACGATACCATAAGAAAATGATATCGCTATTCTTCATTTTGATATTGACGGTTCTAAAGATAACCTCGCGTTCTCTATCACCTATTTTGATCCACTCTATCCTTTAACAATAAGTGTTTAGAACAAGGACTACAAATTGTGGAAACTAACGTACAATTTTTATTTAGAAATTATTTACAAAATTATTCTATATATTCAATACTCTATAAGTTTAAAAATCATCCCCTAAAAATTCTTCATTTGGAGCTACCTGACCTTAACTTCATCTTATAATTGCAGAAGGGTCCTTTTCAGAATAAAAAACAATTCCCATTTTATCACCCTAAATATTGAATATACACTTTTTTCATTAAAAATTTATTTCCTCATTATTCAATCAGTATACACATGTTCAATTAAGTCTACTCATTAAATTATATCTACAAATAGTAACCTTGAAATGTATTCAACAATGATCTCAGAAGGAATTTGTTTATGACTACAAACACATATTTATAACTAAAAGTATACCGCAGCTACAAAGAGTGAAATGTTAAATAAATCTTTGCTGCGTGCAGATAACGTCGAGTCCCTGTCCCGTTCGCAACCGGTGCGTTCTCCGTTTTGCTTTTGGACGATCTCCAAACGATTACGTCACTCTTAATTCCCGACTAATCCTCGTTATAATCTCGCAGGCGGACTTGCGAGCGTATAGACGGGTCTTGGCGTAATTATGGGGATTCCCTAAACGATTGTTAGCAAACGAAGGTAGTATGGTTGGTGGACCAAAGGGAGCCGCTGGTGATGGTGCAGCAACAACCTGTTGCAACCACCCCGACACGCCATAGCCAGCGGGAGACGTCCGACAGGTCCACAGCTGAGAAACTGCGTAGCCACTGGCAGCTATGTTTCTTCTGCGAATTTAACAAACACCTACAAAGTGTTTCGACATTGTTCAGAACATTGTAACAATGATGTCTTCTTTCAAACCGTGCTTCGGTTGCAGAAAATGCGAATTTCGATCGGGAGAGAACAGGTGCGTATCTTGTATGTGGAGTGGCATCGGTAATCCTATTTCGAGTAATCCTCGACTCTGGCACGCTACCCTCGTCCACACAATACGAGTTTAGGTCTTTTTGAATCGAATTGAAATTGACTTTGCCTCTGCTACCTGTCTACCTGCTTGCCTGCCGCCTCTCAGGGTGAGGAGAGGGACGTGAAATGAAAGGAAACACGGGGGACAGAGAGGCAGTGAACGAACAAAGGGCGTATTCACGCGTCAGAAGTCACCGCAGCGTAACGATAGGGTGGTCCATGGAGAGACCTATAGGACCTACTTTGGTATTTCTCTGGCATACCACTTGTCGCGCATTTATTCTTCTCGCTTCACGGACTTTACTATGTCCTACGTACGTGACTGTTGCTCCGTACTGAATGTTACTTTCAACGAAACAGTAGTCTACAATTTTCATATCTTATCGGGGAGGTCCAAGAATCTGGGCATATTTTTACAAATATAGGGATACAAGGACTACGAATATAAAAGCATGGAGAAACACAGTCTGAATCTACGAATATAGAAACATGGAGAAATACAGTCTGAGTATAATAGAGAATATCCAAGGACAATATATCTAGAGACGTAGAGATCTAGATACAATACACATTATTTATGAATACGTCCAAATATAACGCAGCCATGGTACGATATCTGGAACAACGCGCACCTTAATTGAAAAATATATTTTCTGTACGAAATACCGTACACCATGAAACGAAAAAAAAGATAGGGCTGAAAAGGAACGAGAGAAAAGTCAAGTCTTTAGTAGGTCAACGGCGATGTTGTTCCTTCCCTTCGAAGATTACGTCATCGCGCCTCCCAACTCGCGCCCGGACAGCCAACACTGTACGTATCGTGGCCGCTGGTGTATGTGAAGATATGTCATACATGTGTACCAACTCTGTTCCTACGTGTGTACTTGACCACCCACCCGTCCACCCACTTACAGAACTATGGCTACGTTTTAACATACCAGGTATCAGTCACGTTTGAATTCGTGTTCGCAACGTTAGAAATTCGATCGATCTTGATAAAATAACAACCATGAGCATCGAGTGAAAACCTATGAGCATCCACGAAAACGCCATCGTATTCGTGAAATTTCGATCCCGATTTCCCGAGCGTGTAACGTCGATTTCCAGCGTGACACGAGGGTTTACGAAGGTTTCTATGCGTGTGACTACTGAAAAGGAACAACAGGGAGGAACGGTGGGAGAGGTATGCGGGTCGGGGTCGAGTCATGCATATCGATGACGACTCGTATGAATTTTTCATACTCTCCTACAATTTGAAAAGCGGTTCAGTCGTTTATGATTCTATAAACCCAATGACCCCTGCGAAGGATCTGCATCACGATCTCCGTACGGCTGCATGGTCGTGAACCGCTCCGAAGTAACCGAGTTGGTTTCGACCCGAAGATTCACGGACGTGCACGCGTTTCCTCCTCCTAGTACGTAACGATTCGCCATTGATAGCGGCCGTTAGAAAAATCACGTTCATTCGCGGAGCAGAGTGAAAGAAAATGGGAAAGGAAAATGAAAGGAGCCGGCGACGGTTTCGACGAGACGGAGGGAGGGTTCGGTAGTGGGGGTTAGGTAACAAAGTTGGGGTGCAAAGAGAGGTTGGTAAGAAAGAGAGAAGCGACGAGTGAAAGATATTGGTAATCGAGGAATCCGGGAACCCAGAACCGTTCGAACGGTTGGCTGCCGCAGACGCAAGGTCGTTGTCCTTGGGGGATCAACGACCCCTCGATGAGGGATGCCGTGGTGGGGATATATATACACCTCCCCATCCATGACGCCGCCGTCTGGGTATAAGGGCGCCTCCAGGTTGGGTTAGAGCTAGGGTTAGATTTAGAAGTCAGGAATAGGGATGCGGATAGTCACGTAGGTACACGGATAGATAGCCGGGTAGTAGGTGGGAAGTAGGATGAAGAGGCGACGGGGAGACGGGATGACGGCAGAGGGAAAAAAGCTGAAAGGCAGCCCGGGGATAGAAAGTCCATGTTGGGTGGTAAGGCGGGAGAGCGTCGTGAGAGAAGCGTAGGGATAGAAAACGTGGAAGGCAGGTTCGTAGCCGAAAACGGGGTACCCCAGGACCCACCAGGCCTTCCTCGTGGGGGTAGAAACTTTTATCTTTCGGTCCAAGTGTCCGTAACCACCTGTTGGGGTGGTGAATCCGCTCCAAACCCACTTAAGATCTCGCACACCAGCCCTTTATTTTCGACCTCCGTTCATTTCGAATATCCCTCTGTTCTATACCACTGTTTTCAAACGCACTGAGTCCGGATATATGACTACCGAACCGTGTATGGTCAAATGCACCGAGAAGTGAATTTCCGAGAATTGATCGATGTCTAATTACTTTCATACCTTAGTTCCTATTAAAATACCGTTCGAAGAACATGGCTGTACAAAGTCTTCGCCGACTAATGAATCTACTGTAGTCATTGCTACGCTTTTATTTATACAAAAATTACAGCTTTATGTACACAATTTTAAATATATTTTAATAAATTGATCTAGAAGAAGTAATAAATTGTCTTATCTGAGAAGTAATAAATTGATCTAATTTTAGGAGTACTTAACATCATTAAACATAAAGCTGAAACTAGTAAGTGTCCCAGTAAGACAACATATCAAATCTTTAACTTTAATTTTACAATAAATTAAAAATTCATTCTGCAACTCATGGATGGAAAAATAGATGTCTTACTATACATGTTGCAAAGACGTTTATTACGTGATACATAGCGTGCTGTGCAATTGATACAATTAAAGGACGATTCATAATAAAAACGCTGAAACCTCCATTCCGAACACGCAACACGTGACGAGTGTGATGTTCAGAAGCACACCCTTTAACAGAAATCGACAACCATTAAAGCAAAGCCTCGTAATATAATAACTTGCGTTAAGTTCTCGATATTTCATTACGATGTTCAATGTACACTCGTTAAATCTGTTTTACAACTCGTAAGAACGATATACAAGTATGTATAGTTGGGCAGTTTCCCTGACCAGTGATCGTAATATCTGTTTCTGCCACAAGAGATTAAATTTCATTAACCCTCATTTCGCAGCTTTTATTTTGTTTCTACATTTATCGCCACTTATCACGGTTGCCTTATCCCCATCGTGGGTTCTGCAGGTACCGATAAACACAGCGTGTGTGCGACACTTCGGAACACCGAACGGTACAGTCGCTTAGGGGAATATAGTATGGTCGTCAATTAACGTGGGGGTTATAGTCATAATTGTATGCGTATTCTGAAAGTACGCTGGACTTTTAGGATGTTAGTTTAAGATTTTAGGAGATTAAGACTTTAAGATTTCAAGATTTTAGTACATTGCATCTTTCATATTTTGAGTTTCATATTTTTCAAGTTTTAAGGTTCAGGTGTTTGGAGCTTGGACTTGGAACTTTGGTTTTTAGAATTTTTAAATTTTTTAAGTTATTTGTGGTACTTTGGAACTTCATAATTTAAAAATCATGGGGTTTGGAAATTTTGAAATGTTTGAATAGAGGTAGAAGGATGGTTTGAAGTCGTAGATTTACGATCGCACTATATCCCCCGAAGCGCCTCCACAAAGAACGAAGAAAGTAAACGTGTTTACGATGTAGTAAGGTTTGTTTTCGTTGTTTGAAAATTACCATTCAAGTGATGAGAGTAAATGATGGTATCGACGGATATATAAGAGTTGTTGCGAGGCACTGGTTTGGTCCTTCCGTTTTTGTGCGTCGCTCCCGAGGCAATTGAACAGGAAGTGTTTCTTGCAAGGTACCTGCCGCCGGAAGGAGCCGAACCGAAGGTGTCACGGTCCGTAAGGGCCGTGAGAGTGCAGGACGATAGGTGGATCCTTTCTGGACACAGCAGAGCAGAGCAGGGCAGGCGAGGCCAGGGAGCAATGTCCCTTCGAGTCATCCCCTTCCTAACGTATATGTAAGGTATGCACGCCGTTACTCGCCTCCACGGTTACTGACTCTTTTTATCGAACGACGGAATCTTCTACGATTCCTTTCTAACTTTCCCCTTTGAAACGTTAACCCTCTTCCCCTGTACGGCATGAATTTCCCGAAAACGCCTGCTCGGCCAGTTTTGAGAGGAGGAAAATCACGATTGTTGGACGTTACGAGAGTCCGGCAACGTTCTTTACCGTTATTCATTAGTTACAGTTTGAGTATTCCGCTTACTAATCGGACGTTTCTCCGTGAGAATCCGAGTAAAACGGAATAAAGCGAACGACTAAAACGTCGGGTAGAGGAACAACGGCCTACCGTTTCCTTCTGGCCGTGGTTTCTCGGAATATCCTTTGCGGTCGACGATGGATAAGGATATCTGCTTTGAACTCTGAACAGGCAACCGTCCAGTCGAGTCATGCTCTGCCAGGAACTCGGTGAAATCTCATCGGCATATCTCGCCCTTTCTATTTGCGTTGACCTTAAAAACTCGAGGTTGACCTTATGGAAGGGCCGCTCGTCAATCATCATGGGGAACCACTGTACTTTCCGGAGCAAATAGGAAAAATATCGTTTACGCCTCTTAGGGTGTAGCTGGCTTGATAAGATAGTCACTGCTGTCGCAGCGCGACACTGTGGATGTATGTATTTACGTATACACGTGTGTGTATGTGTACGTGATATTAAGGAAGGAGATAGAGAAAGACACGGTTTCATTCTCTGCTGTACCTATCGTGTCGTTTTTCCACGTCACCTTCGTGCATCGAGTTTCCACACTGAAGTTTTGTTCGCCGCGCAAACTGTATAAACTCTGTCGAACAAGAAGGAAAAAGAAAAAAAGGTACGAAGAAAAAGGTAACGTCCTCGAAAACCGTATGTCATTATTGAACGACGAAGCAAAAACGAACGACGAACGCCCTATATCCAACATCTCCGTCTGTCTTTCCATCTCTTCAATAGTCCTAATTAGGTACATACAGTATACACATAAGGCTGTATTGCGACATACCAGTACCGTTCCAACTGGAAACCATATGCGACGGGGGGTTAAGTGTCGTCTTAACCTCCTTTCGGTATTTGGATTCTTAAATCGACTTCGATGGCTTATCAAAAAATTACCCATTTCTATTTCTTACAATCTCAATCGTACACAACATAGCTTTTGCTTTTCTTAAGCAAAACGAGAGCACCATTTTAACCCCTATACACATTTACCAACATTCTCAAAAATTCAAGAAGTTACGAAATTTTTGTTAATCTGTAAGTTTGGATACTTGCAATTTTATAAACCCGATTTAAAGTACGGAAGTTCAAAAATTTTTAAGTATGCACACCTCAAAATAAAAGAAAAGAAAAGCGACGTATTAAATTTTGTAATGAAATAAAACACCCAGTATGGTACAACAATAAATATTTATGTCCGCCCCACTTCGTGCTTTATTACAAATTACAATCGTTTCTGATTCGGAGATACGTTATTGGTATATGTTACAACCACGCTAAAAATACACCGTAACCCGTCACCCTTGACCATGTGATTAGCAACGCTCCACCTTCGACGTTAAGAAGGTAAAGTGTATGTAAATTGTAATGCAAATTCACATATGGCAGTCTTAACATAAATAAGTGGGTAACCAGTCGTCAAATTTCCGTGTTCGCGCGTTGCACAACCAACGTATACGAAAATGCTGCGATTGACAAAGTTTCAAAAGAATGTTTGGTTACCAACGAAATTTTGTAACGAAATATTCGAATACTGTTGTACAACGCCTACTGCGTTACTTATAAAAAATATAATAAATAAGGTAGGAAAAGGAGTAACGTCGATATTATTTCGTTTGAATTTGTCGAAAGCGGTCCGACATAACGCTAGAGACAGCTCGCTGCCAAGTGTACATTGAGATATACAGAAATCGAGAGCACATCCCTGATCTTAATTATAACATTGTGGTCATAGTGGTGGCGGGCAGAGAACCGCGCAAGTGGCTTTTCGAGTATGAAAGGATCGTTGTGCCATAGATATAACGGGGAGCCACGAGGCTTAAAGGCAAGGCAAGGGCTTGGCTTTAGTTAAGAAGTCGGTTGGCCGTCGAACGACGTTGCTAGCCGTTTCTCAACCCTTTCGTAGTTACGTCACGTTAAAAAAGCTATTTGGGGTCAACACCCCGCTGCAGCGACACGTGTAGTACTCCTCGACTCTGTCTCTCCGTCCTCCCTCGACCCTCTCCGCCGTCCTCTTTTCCCTGGTATATGAAGCCAGCCGTCTCCTCTCTGCCTACTCCTCGCGGCTCGGGACGCCATTGCTGCCACCTCCTCCGATAGTATCCCTTCTACTCGCCTTAGTTTCCACTGGATTTCTAAGTTCCCTAGATACTAGCCGGGGCCCTGTTCTAGCCGCGAACGACGTTCCACAGCCATTTCACGGACCGAATGTCGCGGCTATCAACCAACGTACGGTTCAAGGCTGCCGAAGATCAAGGGACTACGGTCGACACCCTGTTTATTCATGAGATTGCGCATTCGCCAGCCTAACAAATAGTCTTCGGCGTCGTAAAAAAAAAAACGGGGACGATGATTTCCTTTTCTTTTAATCGTTCGAATTTCATTAACTCGTACGTAGGCGTATGGACGTTGTAAATTAAGGGAAAACCGTGATTTCTGATAAGATAAGGTATATCGGTTAAGAAAAAAACAGTCGCGATAGGTGTCATTTATATAGTACGCTCTTGTTTCGAGAGATAACCGAAATCGATCGTAGATCTCTCTCGATACACGTTCGCCGAGAGGAGAGTAGGGAGGTCGTAAGATTAGAATGGACGGCGCAGCCCCGAGCGATACAGCCCTGGCCGTGGGCGCGCGAGCGGTAGGAGAGCCAACCGAGTTTCTCCAAACGGCGCGGACTCGACGTAGCAGAACTAGCGCGTTAGTTTTGCTAGAGCGAAACCAAGGACAGCAGAACGGCAAACGCAGAAACAGAAGGTGGCGTCGACGGTGGTGGTGACAGTGGCGGTAGCGGTGGCGGCAGCATGCAGAGGAATCGAATGATCGCGACGACGACGACGACGGGTACGGCGTCGGTGGCGGCGGTGGCGGTGGCGGCGGTAGCGAGCAGAGTCAAATGATCGTGGCGGCGTCGGCGACGGCGGCGGCGGTGGCGGTGACGGCGGCGATAGCTCCCCTTTACCCCGACCCACGTTTGTCTATACGTGTATGTCTCTACCTCTTTACCCCGTCCCCGGTACCGTCCCCGCCGCGCCGTGCCGTGCCTACCGCCCCCACCCCAGCTCCGCCACCGACAGATGATCCCTCCGTTCCCGCGTGCTCCGTTCTCCCCTGCTCGGCTCTCTCAGACTCTCCGGAGCTTCCCCTTCCAGCGACTTTTTTTGTCCGTATACGCCTCGTCCATCGCGACAAGGCAGCTTCCAAGCCTTTTTATCAGTCGACCGAAAAGATCCGTGGGGATCCTTCCGCGGCAGCGCCCCGCGCATTACTTCCAACCAACCCTCGTGTCGGATACGCGTTACCTTGTGCACGCGCGTTTTCTTCTTTCGTTCGAGTACCGGCCAAATTTTCCTCATTCATGTTTTTAGTCACTCGTATACGTGCACTCGTTTTACTTTAAGGGCGTTCGAATAAAAGCGCGGGAAACGATCCGTTGATTCGATCTCCTCGTTGCCCGGAATCGATCGTATCGACGGAGAGATAGCGAAGCGACGCGTAATAAGAGCGACGATAATGAAGTCGTTTCGACATTATTGCGACGGTGTAGAATACGCGTGTCGGGGTAAACGTGTCAAGGTGCCGTCAGCGTAGCGCAACGATTCCGGTGACGACACGCAACCAACACACGTTGATACAACGAGGAAATCGGACGAAGGTGCGTTTATTTCCATGGCAACGTGACGACGCACGGATTCTTTACCCACGGATACGCGGTCGAGGCTCGAGGAACGAAGCGGAAGCCGAAGCAGCGACAAACTACTACCAGGATACGCAAATGTGGTTGGTACTTGTACATTTGCAGCTCAGAAGTTGAGAAACGGCCTCGTGGCGGAGAGCCGGCCGTCTCGCTCTATCTTACGGCGGCCGCTTGGCGAGTCCGCACGGAAAAAAGTGCGCAGACGCGAATCGTGGTTGCGTGTATAACTCCTCCGCAGACGTCTTGGCACATAAGCGAATTTCTTTTCGATTCTTACGACGTTCAACCCCTTTCTACGTACATTTCCGTTCGATCATCCCTAAAATAATTTTAAATCGTATTCCTATTTGTCCCTTTGAAAGGGGTAAATCGTGTTGTCATCCCCTCCTGTCGCGCGATGCGAACAGCGAATACGTTTGGCAAGATATTTAAAAGCGTATAATCAGCGGGAAAATACGAAATAAAGAAGACCGTAAGAAGGATAAACGCGATATCGCGGCTCGAGTTAACGTAATCCGTACGACTCTATTTTAAAAACTCGAACGCAGACTCGGTGCCCCTTTAACCCGCATTTTCCTTTATCGAAATAATACTCGAAGCGATAAGCGGCTGTCGCAACCGCTGGAACCGCGCATAACGTCGTCAATGGGTAACAAGTTAGCGAGTAAAGTAAGTAGTCGCGCTCGCTCGTGGCTCCGTTCGGCAGAACGAGTGCGCAGTAACGCGACGTAAGAAGTAGCCAGGAGGTAGGGGAGGGAGAGGGTGTGTTCGCGAAAGAAGCCCGAGGAACGAGGGCGTGCACGCAGGGCAGGGGAAGGTGGCAAGTTTAAGGAAAGGTAGAAAAGAGGGAGAAGTTGGTCACAAGCGTGAGAACAAAGGGGCGAAAATAAGTGCCCTTTTCGGAGGGTGATCGAGGGTGGAGGAGCAAGAAAGAGGAAGACGAATCGAGAGAATGCGTTTGTTAGGTTTCGAAGGAGATAAGGAGAGAGACGAGGACGGTTGGAAGGAAAGAGAAAGACGTCGGGCGATTCGTTCCTTGCGGGTTAAGGAGAGAGTGGGAGAATCGACGGGAGCGAGACGGACGCAACGGGAGCAGCAGGAAAGAGACGAGGAAGGTGGATCGCGAGAGAGGGGAAACGAGAAGGACGAAACGCGCAGGATGGCGCGAGGGAGTAGAGGGTGTCGCGGAGCGAGGGAAGGGAGGTGTGCGTGACGAGAAGGGTGAGAAGGTGGGGGATCGAAGGAGAGGGTGAAGGGTGTAGTGGGGAGGATCGGTGGCGGTGGCGGTGGCAGGATCGCGGGAGGTTGTGCCGTTGTGCGCGGCTCGACGGCTCGGCTTCGGTGGTTCGGTTGAACGAGGGCGCGCAAACGGGCGGGTGTCGCGAGCGTTACGAAGCGGTGAAGGGTACCACGGACGGAAAGCACGGTCGTGGCGCTAGGCGGGCGTAGGCGAGGTTCCGTGACGGCCGTTCGGTGGCGCAGCAGGAATTCTCAGCACGGCAGGCAGCGGGTTGGTCAGCTACGTGGTGTTCGTGCGCCTCTCTCTCTATCGGTGTGTATATGCGCGATTTGCCCCGAGTCCGCGCCTCGACTTGATGACATGGCGTCCTAGCGCTGCACGGACGAAGTCGCACGTCCTCGGTGGAGAGGCTCTCACCCCGTCGTCGAATCAGCCGCATCCCAGGATGCCAAGGTAAGTCGACGTGGTGCCATAGTGTCAATTTACCGGACGAACCGTGTATTAGATCGAAACGAGTCTATAGTTACCGGGGCTCGGGTGTCATCGGGGAAAACCGGGCGGTGTCGATAAGCTGAAAAATGTACGGTGCGCTTCGAGCTCGTTTCGTCAAACCAGGTAGGGTCGTTGCCATCGAGCCTACCCTACGAATCGATATTACCAGTGCGGAGGAGAGGACGCTTCTTTCTCTCTCTCTCGCCCACTTTCTCCCTCTTCACCCCTACACCTATATCTTTCACCTCGCGCTATCTCTCTCTACTCGCCCCCTTGTTCTCCGATCCGAGTTTCACGATCCGTTCCGTTCCGTGTCGTGTGTTCCGTCGTCATCGTTGCTGCCGTCATCGTCATCGTTCGTCGTAGTTACTGTGTAGTGTATAACTCGGATCAAGTGTGTTCGCGCTGGTGCTTCGTATGTTTATACGCGGTCACGATCGTGTTGTACGTGTGCGCGTGTACGGCCATCGTGTGATACCGTGTATACGTAGCCAAGGGTTAACGTCGTGAGCGCAAGAGAGAGAGCGAGTGAACGTTTAGCGGGTTAAAACGAGAGAGAGGTTAGTTTCACAGTTTCTTGGAAAAACATCGAGGAAAAAAAGTGAAGCGCGTGTAAAGAGGATACTACGTGGCTTATCGACGCATCGACGACAGCGTGCCTCTCGACGTGGATTTTCGCTCAGCCGAGAGAGGGTTGCGTAAATCTTCTCTCCCTCCTCTTTCCCTCGTCTCTCGGGATCGCTCCGTCTTCCTCGTGCACTTCGTCCCTCTCTATTCCCCTTCTCTCTCTCTCACTCGCTTTTTCTCTCTCCGTCGAACGTGTGTCGCGGTCGGATATGGCGCTGCCCATAGGCGCCGATACGCCCCGGGGTGTCGAGGCTGACTCGACTCGACTCGAGTCGTTCGTTCGTTCGTTCGTTCGTCCATCCGCCGACCATCCTCCCCCTTGTTGTGTTCATTGAGCCGCTTGTTCCCCAGTGTGCCCGTGCAGTTCCTTCCCTCGTGAGGGAGCGTCATTGTTGCCGTCGATTCGTGTTCGCTTCCTCTTCGCCGTTTTCCCCCGGCTCGACACGGCCGTCTCATATTTTTCCTATTCGGCTAATGTAGCCTTCGACTCGCGTTACAATCGTTACCACGTACCATAACAGGTGAGTTGTGTACACATACCTTACTCGTCTTTGCAAACGCGCGAGATCGGATCAGTACCGCAGCCTCGAGCACGAGCACGTGTCAGAACGTGCCTTTCGGTCGGCAGTGTCACCGCGCGCGCGTTAACTAATCTCTTAGTTCCTACATTGTAGTGGAAAATTATGTAACGTGTGTTGGATCGAGGTGACCTTTGGGGAAAAAAATTATTTTCAAAAAAAAAAGAAAGAAGGGAAGGTTACTTGTGTCAAATGTTCGTAATCGAAGAAAGAGGCTTATCGTTTTCGAACAACTGTGTGAATAGTGGAATATACAGTGACGTGTAGATCAGTGTAACACGGGTGCGTTGTGTATAATTTGTTTTTATCGGCTCGAAACATTGCATATTTTAACAGACGCTTGTTTTTTATTTTCCATAATGATACCTCATTATTAGGGTAGTTAGTTATTCAAGCAGCAACGTGTACTTTTTAACCAGATTCGATAGAAACAACGTTTCTGAATATCGAGTGCAGTAAATTATGTCGAAAACAATTTTTGCATTGCATTGTGGTCTCGCGAGAAATGCTCTGTTATAAATACATGACCGCGGATTTGCATCACTCGTTTTCGAACTTTTTTTTATTGTTTCTTTTTTGCATCTTGAAATATTCATTTATTAAATTTCACTTTACAATTTACATATTTTAAATTAATAAGAAATTAACAAGTATTTGATATTTATAATGAAAATTCGCTCCTTGTTTACTATTTACTTTTCCAATATGTTATCAATGAGCATTATCACCATCGGTATTCGCTCATCAAATATTACTTTTTAAGAATTGTTTTCGAAATTAGTTAAAAGATCTGCTTGAGGAAATAAATTTTCCAGTAATTTCCATAGGAGAAAAAATTAACTGATCCCTTAAATATAAAAGAATTGTGAGTGTTTATAATTTTGTATACTCTTTTTGCTAAATCTTTTGATTTATAGCAAAGTACGTCTTTCGTATTCAAACCCTGAATATTCTGTACTTGGTGCAAGAATTCAAAGTGCAGATTTACCGTTAGCCGACGAGTGTAGTTATCTTAAACAGGGATTCGTTGTTATCTTTGAGATATAGGCATACTTGGACAAAGATTGGACTCGGTTTACGACATTTTGCGCCATATAGTTATTAGGCATTTTTCTTCGTCACATCAGAGATGTAGATTCGCTGGTCGACATGAATTTACACGCTTAATTCGTATCTTTCTTCGAGTTTCTACTTCTTTATCGTATCACAACTGCTACAAGAATTTTTAGTCGTGTAATGTGGAAAATTCGACAAAAAAACGCGTTCGTCTATCGACCTCCTGCCAAGTGAAATAACCTAACAGCCACGTGGTTCGGACACGTGCTGTTCCTGCTGGTCTACATTACTCCATTTTGAATAATGTTTTAGCTCGTTACTCAATTCACCTTTGTTTCACGAAATTCAATTTAAAATTCTAGCAAACCATTATTACACAGAAAAATATTATCCCTTAATATTCTGTTCATTTTATCTCAAGGTAGAATCCAAAAAAATATTGACAAATTTATAAACAAAAATTGAGAAAGTAAGGCTAGAATAATATTGAGAGTTACATTTAATATTTTACTCAAAAGTTTTTGTGAAAAAATGAAATATTAATTTTATTCACTGCTGTATTAGTTTTTTTCATCAGAATAAAATATCGCATTTTGCAATTAAGACTGGTTCAAGGGAGAAATTTATAAATTATTCAAGGACAGTAACTGCAACATTGTATCAAAAAGTATATTACGAATCACGGATGCGTTTGAAAAATGGTGATATAACCTGCGTACTAGCGACAAGTGCAGGCTTGTGCACTGAAGCTCAACATATTCGTACCCACGTGTGTTTCGTTGAGAACTTACATGGGACTTCCTGCGGGTTCCTGATTAAAGTAGCGTGACGATTTTATCGTGGTACCCGCGAGGGGTTGAAGCGTCGATTATAGTGGTGATGATGGTGGCCGTGCGTGTAGAATAGGGAGGGTTCGACTAAATAGCTCGGTGCCTAGGGATCCCTTGTCATGCTAATATTTGACTAATTTATTAGTGTGACAAGTATCATTTGTCGATTAATCCTGATGAATAGGCAAACAATGGAATTACGTATTCCCCCGTTCAAATTTCCCGCGCTTCCGCTCGTTGGCCGATAACATAGATTTCTGCCGCTGCGCTTCGTTATCCATGTTTCGTGTCAAAATCTTGCGTATAACAGAAGATTAAAATAGAAATATTTCTCGAGATAAGGAAAAATTTCCTGACATCTTATCTATAACTCATTTGTCTTATAAATATTTTTAGTCGAGTGAAAATTTCTCTCGCGAACGAGGTTAGAGTATCGTAACAAGTTGCCCATAATCTCTGATCGGAAGATATGGAAGTTTATCAATCGAGCGTGATTTTTAATTATATCTTCGATCGTTGATCGTAGTACAATCTTTTACAGGTTATTCTCCAGAGTCGCTATGAATTACATACTTCTATTTTACGGGTAAAAATCGTATGTACTATCTAAAGTGCGTGCGCCTGCGCATTCGTGTAACGGTGATGACTGTGCAACGTGCTGCCTCTCCCTGTACTCCCCATCCGTTGTTCCTTTTATTACGTGTGTGGATTACGACTGTGTGGTCGTCAGGATATATCCATTACAAGAATGTCGGACTCCGACAGCAGTTTGCACTTTTGCCAAGTCGTTGCAGTTTTGATTTTCAGACAGATACGGTGTCAAACATTTTTCGTAAATTTGTCAGCACCGTCGGTAAACAACAAACAAAGCGGGGCTACGGTTAGAAAGCAGGATTTAATTCTGCTCGATAATTTAATCGTTATGAATAACTTCCGATGACGTCATTTTGAACGCATGATTTTACTCGGTAATGACGAATACTTTACCCTCTGTGTGTTTCATTATCTATCGGTACACGTCACGACTGTTTGTCAGGGGGGTGCTGATTACTCGACAATGCAATAACAGATTCCCGGGGGAGGGGTACCGTTCCGAAGGATATATTTCTGACGGCCTTCTTTTGTCCGAATTTCTTTTATCCTTGGGAATGATTCACCGGGGCTGGTGTGTCAACAACGAGCCGGTCCGTCGAAACTAGACGCCGTGAAACAAGAATTGGGTATAGCTGCACCTGTTTTCATAACACCATGCAGCTATATCGTGAAATGGGTGTTCAGCTTCGCGCCCTAGTTACACCTGTGTCTAGTATCGTGGAGGCACGTAATACGTTTGCACGACACTGTACGTCAACCGAGGTTGCCACGTTTCTCGTGGTGACTGCTTGCTTGAAAAACGGAGGTCGCATTGAATAACGAGTTACTTGCAAATTATTAGTCAATCCTGGGAGATCGCTGATGTCGATCGAGTCCGAACGATTTTCTTTCTCACGATGAGTCAACTTTCTGTGGGTACTCACCATCCGTGGAATCGAATAATATTATCTTTTTCTAGATCACGGTTTTGTTCTCTGGGAGACAATTTCGAAAACCTTTACGAGTCATTTATTTTTATTTTTAAATACAAAGGTCATCAAATTCTTAATTTTAACATTCCTGAATTGAGGACCGGAAATTTTTATGACTAACAATATCAAAATTATATTGTGATGTCTTAAAGTAGTTCCAAAATTAATGAAGTTTAAAAATTAAAAAGGACTTGAGTTTTTAAAAAGTGTCAGGTCTTGAATTTTTATTTTTAAAAAATGAAAAAGTGTCAGGTCTTGAATTTTCATTTTTAAAAAATTAAAAAGTGTCAGGACTTGAGTTTTTACTTTTAAAAAATTAAAAAGTGTCAGGACTTGAGTTTTTGTCTTTAAAAAATTAAAAAGTGTCAGACCTTGAATTTTCATTTTTAAAAAATTAAAAAGTATCAGATCCTGAGTTTTTATTTTTAAAAAATTAAAAAGTGTCAGGACTCCATTTTTTACTTTTAAAAAATTAAAAAGTGTCAGGACTTGAGTTTTTACTTTTAAAAAATTAAAAACTGTCAGGACTTGAGTTTTTACTTTTAAAAAATTAAAAAGTGTCAGAACTTGAGTTTTTATTTTTAAAAATTAAGAAACTTAAAATATAAAAGTGTTGAAATCGTGGGATTCGAAAATTTGAAAGAACCAGGTATTGTCCATCGCGTGCACAGGATAAATGGTTCCTGTTTAAACCCGCAGAAGGTCATTTGGAAACACCTGTGAATCCTTCAGAGTTAACTTTTCATGAGAACTGGGAGCAGAATTTAGTGAAAGCAGACAGGACAGGGGTGATCGCAGCGCAGCAATGCGCGCATCGAGGGGCGATCGTGTTTAACGGAGGGTCGGCAACGGTGCATAGATTTAATCGCTCTATGGGAACGGAACGTTGCGTAGGAAATCGCTGAAAAGCCAGGCAGCACGATGCAGGGTCGACCACTTTTATGCACAAAATAACACGGTTCCGATTAACGTGCGTTTATTAATTTCTCGCTGATACCAAAATGAAATACGCGGATCAAGGATAAATATAATAAGAACGTAAGCACGTACGTCACGAAATCCCCCGAATATTCCACGCGACGGTTAGGTTTTTCAAAGTAGCGCTTCTTTCCCGTTCGTCGGTCGTTAATTTTTATTTTTCCTGTCGTAAACTGTCCCGTTGTTTTTTTCGCGTGGAGTTTTTCGCAATTATTCGAACAGCCGTCTACCATGCGATCGGATACGATGTTTAGAGAAAGAAGTCTGAGGAATCAAGAATGTTCGACTGTGAAAAAATGTAGGGTGGACGCCAATGCGCGCGGCGAGGTCGGCCGTCGTTGTCGGCGGAAGGGTGGTGGTCGTGAGGGCGAGGAGCGTCAGAGAGGGGTAGGTACGAGGTTGAGGAGGTGTAGGAGGGCGCGTTGCCGGGTAGGAGGGGTAGGGTGCAAGCTAACAGAAAGAAAGATGGCCGACCTGTCTGTGAGTGCCACGCGTGAGTGCGTGAGAGTGGCTCACGAGTCAGACTTGGCTGTGTGTACGCTCCGTTCTTGTCTGTGGTGGTCACATGTCTGAGAGGGGCAAAAGAGCAAGCTCTTCAGAGCCGAGATTCAACGTCTCGGAATCCTGGGTGGCGGAGCACGATATTCTTTTAGGGTTGACGACGTTTTTCCACTCGACGAACCTCGTTCGAAACTCTTTATCGGTTTCATTATTTCAAAAACGCCTCCACGCTTTATTCAAATTTTCTATATTATAACGAAACTTTATAATATATAACTTTGTAATTATAGTGTATTTCTAGAGTTATAAATTCTTTAGGTCTATATCCTTGGATTATAAATTCTTTTATATCCTTGGATCTCGATACTACAATATTTGATATTATAAGATTTCTATAACACCTTGTATCTACAGATTTCTATTCCTTCAAGGTTTCTACGAGATCCCACGATCTCTATATTTCTAAACATCTATTCCTACATTTTTAGATCCGTATGTTCCCAGATTTTGAATATTGATTTTCAATATCTCTCAACTTGATTACCTTCAGATGTCAATAGTTTGCAGTTGTCGAATATTTCTAGGTTTTAGGCAACTTTATTCCTCATCCTTTTATTTTAACTTAACTTTAGAATATCCTTAGTTGTAGATATAGATAAATCTCAAATGTCCCTAAATTTCAATATTGTCAAAGTTGAAGTATTCTTAGATGAATGGTCAGATACAATTGTATTTATATTTATCAGACAGTTATTTTTATTAAAATATCCCTAGATATAATTATTTATACATTTATCAGATAATCATTTTGATTAAAATATCCCTATATACAACTACCTCTATGTTTATCAGAGAATTATCTTGATTAAAATATATCTAGATACAACTATCTAAATTGCAATATCCTTAGACCTAATATTTGAAGATTTCAGTATTTCTTCATTCCTAATGTTGTACCTGATGTCATTGAAATATCCCTAGATTGCAGTGTCCTTGGGAGTGATGTCTAATTATGTAACCTTGATTAAAATATCCCTAGATACAACTATCTCTACGTTTATCAAAGAATTATCTTGATTATAATATCCCTAAGTACAACTATCTAAATTCCAATATCTCTAGACCTAATATTTGAAGATTATAGTATTTCTTAATTCTTAATGTTATACCTAATGTAATTGAAATATCCCTAGATTATAATGTCCTTGGTAGTGATGTCTAGTAATTATGTAACCTTGATTAAAATATCTCTAGACACAACTATCTCTACCTTTATCAGACAACTATCTTGATTAAAATATCCCTAGATACAATTATCTAAATTTTAATATCCCTAGACCTAATATTCTAAGATTTTAGTATTTCTTAATTCCTAACGTTATACCTAATGCAATTGAAATATCCATAGATTGAAATGTCCTTGGTAGTGATGTCTAGTAATTATGAAATCTTGATTAAAATATCCCCAAACACAATTATCTCTATGTTTATCAGACAATTATCTCGATTACAATATCCCTAGATACAACTATCTCTACGTTTATCAAAGAATTATCTTGATTATAATATCCCTAAGTACAACTATCTAAATTCCAATATCCCTAGACCTAATATTGGAAGATTTCAGTATTTCTCAATTCCTAATGTAATTGAAAGATCCCTAGATTGAAATGTCCTTGGTAATGATGTCTATTAATTATAAATGTCCTAAGTCGCATACGTTTCCGAATTAGGCCGATGCTTTCGAAACGTTTCAGGCTCTAATTATGCTAATAAGGCCGCATTATTCATCGACGCGTTATAGCGTACGTTTCACACGTATTTTTGCTGCAGCGATCGTTTTATTATTTCCCTATGAATCCGTGTTCGAATATGCAAAAGTAGGCGTGACTTTCCATTCGTTCGGCAAACAAACCGAAAATCCGTGTATCCGTGCGTGGTGTGTTTCGAACGACGGCGACGAAGCAACGAATCAGAAATGTTGCGAGTATTTCTCCACGAAGGCTCTAAAATGTGGGACACGTTCCTCGGTAGCCAATCCCTCTTCCCCTTTGCCGCGAAATTCTCCGTTAACTTCGTACCTGGTGCTTCCACTACACCTAACGGAATGAACCGTACCTGTGCTCGATGCCGACAAACTCTGTCGCGCGTGTACGCGTGCTCTTCTCGCGCGCACACGCTCGCACACGCGCGCGCAATCCGGGAATGTGTGAACCGCGAGAGTGCGTTCATCGTTCCAAGCACATCCTGGCACTCCCCCAGTGGGAGGAGGTGCGACAAGGGACAGATATCCGAGCGCACGCTTGCCTCGCTCGATTTGAAACACTCCCGAATTATATCACACCACCGGCCGAGGGAAATCTGCTGCTACCGCTGCTGGCTGATGCTACACTGTTGTCTGCCGGATAACTTTACCCCGAATCGTAATCTGTCCTACCACTCGCTTCCAACCGTTTCATGGCTAACGATATTGATTATTGCAAACCCAACCTGTCCGCTCACTCCACTTTGTTTTTTCTTTTTTCTTCCATTATCGATGCCTCGGGGTGATGTGTAAAGAGATTTCTCTGACCTTTCGAATTAACAGGTTTCGGTGAATTTAACACTAGGCTCCAGACTTTTTCAAATGATGTATTCCGAAGGAATTAATTTCAAGGAAACCACCTCTTACTTTCGTTTTGATCGTCTCACTATACTAGGGTGCAATTTTACTCGTATATTCAGAGTATGTCGATAAAATCGAACCGAAGATGATAACTTTTTTAGAAGTAATTGAATTCGTACATTCTTCGATGTACTTGTCAGAAAATTTATTCACATCCAAAAACGTCAGTTTCATTAATTCAGCCATTCTTTCCGACACAGACTCTGCTAATTAATCAATTGTATCAAATACTGGTGCATCGAGGTATTTCATTATAAAATACTTGAATAGCATATTCAAATAAGAAAAACATAGTTGAACAGCTGGTGCCATAAAAACTGCATACTCCCTATCACTATGCAACAATTTTACATATATTGATAATGTAATTACATGTCTCTCATTTCGCAGAATTAATGAGACATTAATAAATGCATGATTACTATCGCTAATCTTTAAAATTACCTTTAATTAGTACATTAGTGTATCGATTCTGATTACCAACAATTTTACAGTTAATTAAATTAAATTAAAACATGCACAAGTGAAACCTGAAATTTTCAAACGTAACGAAAAAAGAATATTTATTGGAAGATCTGAAAAGAATATTTGTTGGAAGATGTGAAAAGAATATTTGTTGGAAGGTGTTTTGCGTCAGAAAAGTATGAGCTATAATACCGTAATCGCTGTCTGGAGATTAATTATCCCCAAGTTGGAATATTCGCGCCTTTTCTACATCGACCCGTCTTTAATCCGTTTATCTAGCCATTTTGTTCGCTGGTTGCACACTCGGTTGGCTTCGACCTCGATCCACCATTAAAATTCGGTCGATCGATGAAGCAACCCTTATTCTAGACCGACCAATACCAATACTTCCTTCGACTGTTTCTGCACGCTCCTTTCTCTCTCCCCTTGTTCTTTCGCAATTTTTCTTTCGGGCGCTCCTCGCGTTCAAATTCAGCAGACTGTCAAAGCTCCGCGATAAAACTCGGTCGAACGTCGGCGTTGTTTGCGGATCCGTTCGCGGTGCGGTATATTATCAGGAGCGAGACGGCCGCGGATGGAGAAAAACGGAAAAATATCTCGGCGTGTCACGACGGTGCACCGTGACGGGCTGCAGAATTCCCGCAGAAACGATTTTGTCGACTGACACGTACATCCTTGAGCGATGACTCAGCAGAATGTTTCTCTATCGATACGTATCTGTTGCCTGGCCACGGCGAGAATAATCCTAGGATAAAAACTTGCCGTTTTTTAAATGCTATTAATGGATCACGTGGTGCGCACCTAGACAGACACCTCTGGTTAGCCGTGCATGCGACGCGTGTTGTACAGTCCGTCTAGGAACATATCTACATTTTTATCTGCCGTAAAACGTAACGGGTACCTGTGTATCACTGAATAGGTACATCAAGTACACTTTGATTTATAGTGCACCTGAATTGATTTTTTGTTTTGAAGCTGTATTTATATGTTAGCATATGTTATTGTTCATATGTGATAGCATATTCGTGTTGTTCTATGAAATAGTATATTGTACATAGTACTTGCAACAGCATATAGTATATATTACATGAAATATCATATAGCACATAGTACATGAAATAACATATAGTACATAGTACATGAAATAGCATATAGTACATATTACATGAAATATCATATAGTACATAGTACATGAAATAACATATAGTACATAGTACATGAAATAACATATAGTACATAGTACATGAAATAATATATGCTACATAATACATGAAACAGTTTATAGTACATAGTACATGAAATAACATATAGTACATACTACATGAAATAACATATACTACATAATACATAAAACAGCTTATAGTACATAGTACATGAAATAACATATACTACATACTACATGAAACAGCATATAGTACATAGTACATGAAATAGCACATACTACATACTATATGAAATAGCACATAACACATACTACATGAAATAGCATATACTACATACTACATGAAATAGCATATACTACATACTACATGAAACATCATACTCTACATACTACATGAAATAGCATATACTACATACTACATGAAACAGCATATAATACAGCATACATTAACATATTACTCATATGATGAAATATAGTAGCATAGTAGCACGTTACATAACAAAATTGTATAGTACAGAATACTAATATATCTGCATAATCACATAATTAAATAGTAGTATACTATCATAACATCCTACCACTATGATCTAATAATAGTTGCACAATGAGAATAGTACTAGACTTCCAAATCCTTAGGAAATCGATTCTGGAGTTGCACTTTTGTACTACATTTCATGGTCCATTAAAAGAGTTTGTTCAATGAAGTCGATCAAATACGATCAATAATAGTGACCAAAAAGAAGCTTCGTTAAAAAGAACAACCTTGTCCCAATTTCGGTCTATATGTTCCATGTGCTTTCTATAGACACTTAATAAAAATTGCGATGATGAAAGAGTTCGAATGCCTGATTTTTGTGGGGTCAGAAGTTTGACCATCCAGGTCAAAATTTTGGTCTAAGGAAGAAGGCTTCTCTTAGGGAAAATGGGGTATTGTGAATTAAAGTGGATTACGATGATCTTTTCTAAGAGATGTAGGAGATAATGATACTGCATAATAATAATGGAACGTGATAGTTTTTCTTGAGGAAAATGGCGATATAGGAAAAGACCACTTCACTTGTACAAACTTCAATTTCTAGTTTAAAAATGTTCAAACCTTTAAACTTCTAAATATTCATATTCTTAAACTTCCAGTTTTCAAATTGTAAAATTTATGAATTTTTAAATGTTCAATATTCATAAATTCTAAAGTGTTGAAATCCACAAATTCTCAAACTTCCAAATGTCTAATTAAACTTGAAAATATCTAAAGTCCCAGACACTCAAATTAGCAAATTCTTAAATTTCTACATTTCTAAAATTAAATACCAAAATTCGAAATTCGAATG
This sequence comes from Megachile leachella, assembly GCA_963576845.1. Taxonomy (NCBI): domain Eukaryota; kingdom Metazoa; phylum Arthropoda; class Insecta; order Hymenoptera; family Megachilidae; genus Megachile; species Megachile leachella. Next base: position 16,196,020 of record OY756251.1, read on the forward strand.
TGGTCAAATTTTCGTTGTTTAGATATAGATTATTTAGATTGATATCGCAGCAAATCTTCCCCTAAAGAAGTCCCCCATTCCCTATGCTGTACAGCTCTTACTAGCCAGACTGTATCTGCCCGTATCCTCTATACGCGGAAGCGTCGAAACAGTAAAAGGCACGAGGAGGAGGAGGTAGAAGGACCGAGAAAGAGAAAGAGCGAAGTCGAGGGGGAATGGGAACGAGGGAGAAAGAGAGAGAGATGGAAAGAGAGAGAGACAGGGAGGACGAGCGAGGATTTCAGACTCTCGAAACGCAGCGGTATTTGCCGCGCTTTGTCGTTCGTTTTGTACCTCGGCGTGACTCTGCCGCTGGTGCTGATTACGCAATGCGTGGCCATGAGAGGAGCGAGTCGCGTACACGACATACACACACGCGCGTACACGTACACAATCGTATCCTCGCTTTAAGGACGTGTGCGTCCCGACGAGAATGTAGCGCACGCGTGTGCGTGACACGCATACGAATACCCCTCGACGCACGTGTGTGAGCAACAGGCGTGCCTGCGTGCGTGTACGTTCTATTATAGCTGCGCTGTTTGCGACTATGGGTCGCTCTCGCGAACGCACACGCACGCTTAGTTAACCTATAACGCGGCTCGGTGTCGTCGATGATGATGGCCCACATCTCCTGTTTACAACACAAATTGCGACCGAGCACGCGTGCCCAGAAGTGGTGTCCCGTGTCGGCCACCAAGTCCGACCTCTCTGGCTCTCTTACCCTCCATTCTTTCGGCACAACGCGTATTCTTTCGCTGCAAACGTTTCGGGGTCATATGCACGTTGGGTGACGATGCTTTATGCGACGCTGATGGACACGTACCTGCAACGCGCATTTCGCAAATTTCTCCAAGTACATTCTCGAAATTAGCTTCAAAGACGTTGATAAAGTTTCAATTTTCAAAGTTCCAATATCCCAAAGTTTCAATGTTCAAAGTTCAAATATTCCAAAGTTTCAATTGTCCCAAAATTTCAAATTCAAAAGCTTTCAAATCACGAATTCCTGCCCCTCAAAATTATTCAATCTCTAATCTACCAAATTGCAAATTCCCAACTCGTACAGAAACATAAATTTCCAACTGATCAACTGCTCCCTATAACCAATTCCCTCGTAAAACAGTGGCAATATAACGAGACTGCAGTAGTTATCACCGAGCGTTTTACGACGCAAGATATACAGCGTATGTGTGCGTGCATCTTGAATATGCGTTCGTCAGGGGCGACAGTTTTTGTTTGCATCGTTAGTTGGCTGGTAGATACGATGAATATACATAGGCGCGTTAGCCTAGGAACAATGGGGTCGCCGGTTGCGACGGCGATGTCGAATGGAGAAGTCAGTGGTGACGATGCCGATGGATAATGCTGGTGACCGTGATGGTTAAGGGAATATAACGGGACGACAAAGTACCTTGGTCGAGCGGTACACGCGCAGGATAAACCGACTATGTGTGTCTATGTACTTGTATCTTCGTACGTATGTGTGTGTATGTTTTATATCTGTATGTTTTGCGCGTTGTTGCTCGCTTTCATCGTGCTCAGTGATGGACAGATAACTGCTCGCCGAGGAGCTTATGGGCACCCGTGCGTGCTCAAGGGTGCTACATATTCAAGATTTTGAATTTCTGGATTTTTAGGGTTTTTGGCTAGATTTTTGAATTTTTAGATTTTTGGAGTTTTAGATTTTTGGATTGTTAGATTTTTAGGTTAGATTGTTAGGATGTTAGGTTGTTAAATTGTTGGAAGGTTAGGTCGTTAGGAGGTTAGGCAGTTAGGAGGTTAGGTCGTTAGAAGGTTAGGTCGTTAGAAGGTTAGGTCGATAGGAGATTAGGTCGTTAGAAAGTTAGGTCGTTAGGAGGTTAGGTCGTTAGGAGGTTAGGTTGTTAGGTTAGGTTAGGTTGTTAGGACGTTAGATTTTTAGATTTTTAGATTTTTAGATTTGTTGGGTTCTTAGATTGTTAGATTTATAGGTTTCTAAATTTTCAAATACAAGCTGAGAATTTATAAATTTTTAAGTATAGCTGCTAGGTAATTACAAATTTAGAAATTCACAAATTTATAATTATAGCCACTGGACAATTACAAATTTAAAAATCTACAAATTACTGAACATATACACTGAGAAGTTACAAATTTAGAAATGCACAAATTCTTGAACATAGACAGGACGATACAAACTTTCAAGTTTTCAAACGTGACAACTGAAAAGGTTTTCAAGTTTTCAAACGTAGATTGAAACATGTAGAAAAGTGTAAATATGAAAATGAAAAGATGCGAAGCTAGAAATTTGTACGTTACCCAGGGTTGACTCATAATCGTTACACGAGCGCTTATCTACGAAGTTGGAACATAGAGGCGCGTCTATCTAGCCGGTTACAGTCGCGTAACTCGATTCGATACAGAAGTCGTAAATATCGTTTAATCGAGGTTTATCGTAGCTAGCTGACGGTCGTACGCGTGATCGAACGAGCTGTACCCTCGTTAGATCCGCGCGATTCGCTTTCCTGCTTCCTATTTTGCGAATTTCACGATTTCCCGTTATCAGAGCGAAACCGTTCGTTAATCGGTATTAGAGTAGATCGGCTTACGCTCGATACCTTCAACGAGAGGAATGATACGCGAGCATAGGAAGTAATTAACAGCTTAATTATACGAACGGAGCCGTTCGAACGTGTACGATCGTCACGCGGCCTCTATTGTCGATCGGCTGAATAGCATATTCGAGGCGACAACGATGACGCTTCGATCGGTGCACCAACTATGAATACGCGACTTTTATTTTGCGTCGGATACGCTTTAGAAGGCCCAGGTTTTTTCGTGTCTGCTCGAAAACTGGTCGAACACGATCCACGGAGCAGTATCCGCGCGACTAAACAAATATAATCAAGAGGTGACTCGATGATGGCTGTTATACCTTTCGAGGAACGCAATTGTGTACACTGTCATGGTCTTCATTTGCGTCTGTTCGCTCGGTTCGCTTCCTCGCCTAACTTTCCACCACGCTTCATCGAATACGTTCGACTAATTTTTTGCCACCTGTTCCACGGATACCTTGCTTCACTCGCTTATGGGGCTTTTCTACTCTAACCGTTAAAACAATTACGCTTTTTGTGCGAGAATATTATCATCGAGTTTATACGGTTTTCAAATCGATGGCCGCGCAAAAACATGTGGAGGATCTTTATTCGATACCAGGCTTCTGATAAAAAGATGAAAAATATGTTTCATTATGCAAATTCATTATTGTAAGCTTGCGATACTACGAGGGCATAATAGCTATTATAAGATTTTCAATTATATAGCGTGTTAATTATGAAATTTGCCAATGTGTCTCATAAAATAAATTATTGAAGTGCTTTAAAACACTTCACTGAAGCAATAAAAGAAAAATGACATCTTTTGATATGATTAATAATTATAAAACAAACGATAATTGCTCAAATATAATGTTCTTACATTCACGTCAGTACAATTTAATAAATTCTTCAAAATTTATCAAACCACACGGTCACTTTGTCTACCCACACAAAAGGTGACAAATAACGTTAACGATTTTTCCCATAACTCTACACCTCTTCACTGAACCCAGAAAAACATCCGTGGAACATTGTTTACCGCAAATATTAGTACCACGATCGTAAAACGATCGATCCAGCTGATTCAATAGAATCACTTTACGCAATCGTAGTTGGATAATATATACTCTTAGAATAAACAGTAATTCATAGAAGCTTTAATGAACTCTATGCGTAAATTACTATCTTTCGAGGTGACTACACAGTTGTCGTCATGGGGTCAGAACTTGTTTTGGAGTAGTAAAAAAAACCGCTTACTGCGATTATAACGCCTGCTTTGTTTCTTTCCTGCTTGCGTATGTATGTATGTCGTAATCGTTGTTAATTATGCGAAACCAACGTTTTCCTACTCTTTTTCAATTCGTTTTTCCTGTGATCGATCGGAGAGGCATTGGCGTAACTAGGTCGAGATTAGGGTGGATGTAGTTTTCTATGTTTTGAATTTGGCGATATAACGCGAGGTGGAATACGAAGTATTTTAATTGCAATTTATAGCAGTTGAGGTTTGGTATTTGGGGATTTGAGAATTTAGGGATTTTGAAATTTGGGAAATTTGGGGATTTTGGGGAATTTAGGGATTTTGGGATATTAGGAGATTCTAGGGAATTTAGAGATTTTGAAATTTGGGAATTTAGGAATTTTAGAGAATTTGGGAAATTTGGGGATTTTGGGAATTTGTAAAATTTAGGAAATTTGGGGAATTTAGGAATTTTAGGCAATTTAGGAAATTTGGGAAATTTGGGGGTTTTGGGATTTTGGGAATTTGTAAAATTTAGGAAATTGGGGAATTTGAGGGATTTTTGGAAATTTGGGGAACTTAGGGATTTTGGGGAATTTAGGAATTTTAGGCAATTTAGGGAATTTGGAGGATTTTTGGAAATTTGGAGAATTTAGGGATTTTGGGATATTAGAGGATTCTAGGGAATTTAGGGATTTTGAAATTTTGGGATTTTGGGAATTTGTAAAATTTAGGAAATTTGGGGATTTTGGGAAATTTGGGGAATTTAGGGATTTTGGGATATTAAGGAATTCTAGGAAATTTGTGGGATTTTGGGATTTTGGGGAATTTAGGGATATTGAGGAATTTGGGAAATTTAAGGATTTTAAGAAATTTGGGGAATTTAGGGAATTTAGGGATTATAGGGTATTTGGGGAATTTGAGGAATTTTGGGAATTCAAGGAATTTGTAGAATTTAGAGATTTTAGAATTTAGTGAATTTGGAGAATTTAGGGATTTTGAAATTTGTAGAATTTAGGAATTTGGGAACTTAGAGACTTTGGAATTTTAAATTTCAAAGATTAAAAAATTTGGAAGCTTGAATATTTTACAAATCAATTAAATTTGACAACTTAATCCAGCACAAATTAAATTAAATCAAATTTTGAAATCTCATTACATAATGGAAATATAATAAACACAGCGACAATATAGCGGGCGACGACCCAACCCACAATTTAACCCCTTGCCATATCATCAGTTTGCAATGCAGCTCACTCAAAAATAACTACTAATTAAAATAATATTAAAATCATTAAAGAAAGTCAAAATATGACTATTTTACATTGAATGCTCTTTAACAATAAAAATTATACTTTTACTTCAAATATATTAAATATTCAAGCAAGATTTGTCGCATCTGAACCTTCAGTGCATCTCCTCAAAATGAGTCTCTTCAAAATATTGCAAGGGGTTACAATTCAGAAAAATGACATTCAAGCGCGCGATCCGATCGATATATCGTCATCAGGCCCCATAGTTCGCGCGAACGATTCTCCTCCACTTTTCTACGACCGATTTAATCAAGCGGTTTGCACGACTTGATTACGTAATCCATTTATCGAGGTTGAAGTCGGTCTGTCGCGATGTCGAAAGAAGGAAGCGAGCATCGAAACTCTCCCGCCACGACATTTCAGAAATTCTCGATCGCCGCTCGATTCCAGTCCGATCCCTATCGTTTATGTAGCACGCCGTGTATCGCACCATGATGACGTGCCATTCACCGTGAAAACCATTCACTCAGGGTATTAACAAGGTCGTGCAAGGTCGTGTACAGACATCCATCCCGCGTTTATATATCGAATATATACCTACGAATACCGCGAACACTCGTGTGTGTGCAACGGGCATTATGTATGCACGTATGCAACGCGTGTATCGAGATTTGCGCGCGAAACCAACGGAACCTGCTATCGATCCGAATGCGTAGAAAATGCTATTGATTCCCTTGGCCCGACCCGTCGACCTCTTCCCTCTGTTACGTGTAGGACCCGATCACCCAGGATCCTCTCTCTTTTCTTTCTCGCTTTTTCCTCTTCCTCCGCCTCCATGAAAGTCCTGATCCCGTTCTTTCCCTTCTACGCTTTTTTACCCTTTGTTTAATGTCATGGTCCAAAGATCGATTTTCAAGGCGAAGATGTTTACTCTCGTCCCTTTGACGATTCTCACATTTGGCTTCAGTTTGGCAAATTTAGTATTTTGTTAAGTTCAACATTTTATACTTTCATATTTTTCTATTTGTAAGACTTACATATTTCTAAAGTTCTGGATAACCACTTCATCGAATTTCTAAGGCTTTAATTTTGAAAGCTTGAAAATTCCAAATTCCCGTGCTGACGAAGCTAGGAATTGCAAGACTAGGAATTTGTGTTCTCAAATTCCCAAAATTCCAAATTCCCAAAATTCCAAATTCCCAAATTCCCAAATTCCCAAAATTCCAAATTCTTAAAGTTCCAAATTCCTAAAATTCCAAATTCCCAAAGTTCCAAATTCCCAAAATTCCAAATTCCTAAAGTTCCAAATTCCTAAAGTTCCAAATTCACAAAGTTCCAAATTCCCAAAGTTCCAAATTCCCAAAATTCCAAATTTCCAAAATTCCAAATTCCCAAATTGCAAATTCCCCAAATTCCAAATTACCAAAGTTCCAAATTCCTAAAATTCCAAATTCCAAATTCCCAAAATTCCAAATTCCCAAAATTCCAAATTCCCAAAATTCCAAATTCCCAAAATTCCAAATTCCCAAAATCCTCAAAATACCCAAAATTCCCAAATCCCCAAAATTCCAAATTCCCATATTCCTACATCCCTAAATTCCCAATTTCCCAAAATTCTAAATTCCCATATCCGCAAATTCGCATCTCCGCAAATCTAACTACCAAACCACCACACCCCCGAATTTCCAACTTCCCAAATTCCCACATCACGTATCTCCCTAATGACCAAACGTATCAATTTCAAATCTCCCGCCCTTAATCGCAGGCACGCATCGCGGCACAGGGATATCCCCGATCCCTTTCAACGAGCACTTAATCTGGTCATTACAGCCTTTGAGGGATTCCCAAGCGAAAAGCAACGGGAACGTTGTGCAAATAATTCATCGGTGCTTGTATTACGGACGCAAGTAGCGTCGTCACATGGCAACCGCTTTGTTTTGCAATATCGCGGATACTTGTACCGTCATTGAATGAGTAATCCACCGTATCGCAACCAATGGTAGCTCATTCTCGTCTTCGTTGTGATCAAGATTGGATGACTGTGAATATGCTTTCTTTCTTGTATCTTCCTGTTTAATGTAACTTGTTAGGGTATCTGAATGAGTACAATCTCATGTATTGTACAATTCTATTCTACAAAAAGCCACTATAACAAACTACGTCCTTCGTGCGATGTTGTGGAGAGTTTGAAATATTTTCATTTTTTGATGTTCAAGTTTCATAATTTTATAATTTTTCGTTTCATAATTTTGTTGAAGTAGGTTTGTTTAAGATGGAGTTAAATTAGGTAAGGTTATTTTAGAGTTAGGTTAGGTTAGTTCAGAGGTATGCAAGTTTATGTTTGATCAGAGTTATGTATGTTTACGTCAGATGCAAGGTTATGTTTACATCAAGGTAGATTGAGGTTATGTAACTTTAGGTTAGGTCAGATCAGAACTGTGTAAGTTAGCTTAGGTTACATCAAGGCTATGTTTACGTCAAGTTAGGTAAAAGTTATGTAAATGTATGTTAGGTTTGAGCAAGTTTATGTAACTTCATCTCAAGTTACATTAAAGTTTTATAAGTTTAGGTTAGGTCAAATGAGAGTTATGTAAGTGTAGGTTATGTTGAACCAGAGTTATGTAAGTTCAAGTTAGGTTAGATTAAAGTCATGTAAGTAAGGTTAGGTCAGATCAGAGTTATGTAAGTGTAGGTTAGGTTAAATCAGAGTTATGTGAGATCAAGTTAGGTTAGATTAAAGTCATGTAAGTAAGGTTAGGTTAGATCATACTTATATAAGTGTAGGTTAGATTAAATCAGAGTTATGTAAGATCATGTTAGGTTACATCAAAGTCATGTAAGTAAGGTCAGGTTAGATCAGTGTTATATAAGTGTTGGTTAGGTTAAATTAGATTTATGTAAGAACAAGTTAGGTTAGATTAAAGTCATGTAAGTAAGGTTAGGTTAGATGAGACGCACATAAGTTTAAGTTAGATTAGTTCATATTTATGTATGTTTCAAACAGGTTTGAATCATGCTATCATAAATTAATAGGTTATGGTTAAATTCAATTTGTGTTAGTTTTAATAAGAATCATCTTAGGTTAGGTTGTTTTATGGTCGTACAAGTAACTTGAACAGAACGTAATTAGATTTGAACGATTAAGTTAGTCGCAGTACTCCACGTCAGCCGCACATTCGTCATAAGGATGTCTTAACGATATTATCGATAACATCATCGATAACAGCGGCTCTAGCCGGGAACCGTGCTCAAATTACGCTTACGAGAGTCTAAATTGCTCATGCACCGTGATGATTCATAGTAAAAACCGAGGAATCGCGTCATTAACTGCTGATTCGAGCAACCACGATGAAAACACTGCCAGATTTCCTGTCCGTGTAGGAAAATTTCTTGGAAACGATATTCGTCGTCCTGGTACCAGAGAGAGAGTCCTCTAAACGCGTGTTCCACGTATATGTACATATATATGTAGACGATAACGCTCGCATGCATAATCGTCCATATAAGCCCGCGAGACGACACGCACGAGGTATGAACGTGGGTGTACGACCCTGGAGGACGTAGGTTGGGCGAATAGGCGACTCGCTCGGTTCGTGCCTTTTATGTAATTCTCTCCTCACCCCTTCGCCGGTCCAATCACGGTCACGTACGCAACGTTTGTTTCGCCGAGAGCATGCAACTAGGGACTTTTCTCGCTCGGTCGAAGGGCGGAATTCGTTACGTGACGCGATCAAAAAATCTGTCTGCGTTTCCAAACCGCTTGGATACACCGGACAGTATACTACCTTTCCCCGGGGAAAGCGATGTAAGAAAAGCAACTTTTACCGTTCGCTCGAGAGTTGTCTCTCCTGGTCTATACCAGTGGACATTCTTTTTACTTTGCTATTTGCAAATTTATACATTTGCGAATTAGAACATTTATGAATCTAGGAAATGGACTTGGGAATTTAGACACTTCAGCATTTGAGAGAATCTGAAAATTTGGGGACTCAGATTTGGACATCTAGAAACTTGGATATTGTGGAATTTAGAAATGACACTTGAGAAGTCTACTTCAGAATTTAGCTCTAATAAAATATATAATACATAAATGTCAAGTATGTAGTTTCAAGAAAACATGAAAAGTTCTCCCCATGTCAGCGCCATTATAATTAACAACATCCTCCAACGATCCTGTCAATAATTTGTCATAGACATAAATTATAAGTCTACATAAATTCACACTACCACCGATCAAGCGAAATAAGTTGTATACCGATTTTTATTAACGATTATCCCGTTTGTTTGTCAGATCACGAGAAGGAAGGATATGATAAACTGTGGCCGATGAAGAAGAGAGCACGAGCACGAGTACGAGCAGGAGCACGAGTAAGAGCAAGCGGCTTCGTCGAGAAAGACGAGAAGAAACGACGACGAGGCGGCAGCAGCAATACCAATAAAAAGATCAACACTAGATCTGATGTTAGCGGACATTAACGGTAACTTGGCGGATCTGAGAAGCGAAGCGATGGCGTCGCAGAGGTTTTGTCTGCGCTGGAACAATCATCAAAGTAATCTACTCTCCGTTTTCGACCAACTGCTCCATGACGAGTCGTTCGTCGACGTTACGCTGGCTGTCGAGGGTCAGCTACTCAGGGCACACAAAATGGTGCTGTCGGCGTGTAGCCCATACTTTCAGGTACTAACCACCCTCTGATTATACCTAGATACCCTTCCTGTTTAATCTTACTACGTTTGCAATTAAATTGGGTCATTAAAGGATTTGAGACATTTGTAAAAATTTAAGAACTTGCTGAAGATTTACATTTGCTAATCCTCGAAATACAAAGACATTTTCTCTGGCGAAGGGAAGCAGCCATATCCGCTTCTGCTGCGAAGCGAATCACGTTCTAGGATACAATCAATAATTCATAACCGATAAATTAATTCATGACGCGTATTAATAATTCATAAATCGTTTTCTTACCATTCTCCCTTTTCTCGAATTTTTTTGCAGGCCCTTTTCGTTGGCCACCCCGACAAGCACCCGATAGTCATTCTGAAAGATGTTCCCTACGTGGACATGCGCAGCCTGTTGGATTTCATGTATCGCGGGGAGGTGAGCGTCGACCAGGACAGGCTAACCGCCTTCTTGAGAGTCGCTGAGTCTCTCAGGATAAAGGGCTTAACCGAGGTAAACGAGGACAAGTGTGACTTGCCTAGTATTACCTCTTCGTTGCTTGGCAATCAAAACACAGTACCTCCACCGCCACCGAATCTACATAGAATAAACCAAATCGGGCCTCACCACCACGTCTCGCAGAAGAGGATGCACCATATGTCGAGCCATCCTCTGCTCGGTTCGGCCTTATCCGCGCCAAAGAGGAAACGGGGTAGACCGAGGAAGCTAAGCGGTTCGTCGGACACACCGATCGGCGAGATCAGCGGACAGGAGCTGCAGTCTTGCTCGGGGACCGATCTGGTTCAGGGATCGCCCGAGATGATGGAAATGAAGATGAGTATCGACTTTCAGAGCGAAGGCAGCGGTAACGGCGGCGGCAGAAGCGGGAACAACACCGGTTCCGCGAGTAGTAACAACGTCAGCAGTAACAACGTGGGGAACTCGTCATCGACGGGAAATAACGCGGCTGCATCGTCCTTGTCGTCGTCGAGGAAGGACGAACCGACGGAGAACGGCACCGATACACCCGAGTCGATCACACCCCGCGTGAAACGGGAACCGGAACCTACGCCTAGTACCTCTGCCCAAGGTTAGCTCGAGTTTAACGCGTTCCTCCCTTTAACAACCTTCGAAACACCGATCTCGTTCAAATGGATGTGAAAATTATTTTGTTAAACTCTCAAATATGCGGACAATGTACATTTGAAGCTCAAGAATGTATTAACACATTGAATGTCGCACCAGCTCTACATAGCTTACCCGTAACGTCATCACGAATTAATTATCATGTTACATTTTATGTACAAATATTTGTAACAGTTGAGTGCAACAATTTCTATATGATCTATGTCACATTCTTCGTGCCATGAAAGGTTCTAACATCCGCAGTCTACTCATTACTTTTGACATACTTTATAGTTAGTAGAAATCTTGATCTGAACAGAAATCTGTGTTTCGAAGGTCACGAGAGCCCTTGTAAGAAAAATGTCCACGATCCATGCAACAGATACTTATGACTTGAAGTGTTACATATGGCTTAGACACATACCAAACCGAGTGTTAAAGTATCGTACTAGGGCGTGAATCTTATAGTCACACGTGTGACATGGTAGCGAAAGTGTTTGAGTATAAAAAACGCTCACTTAACAGCACACCTGCAGTCGATTCGGTTTCAGACCATTCTGTTAATTATATATATTTTACAAATGGTAGTACAGTGACGATATTCATGGATATTAGAATATGAATATTTTAATGTTAATCAGATGCGTGTTGCTAAATATGCAAGTCTTAAAAAGTTGAAAACTGAAATGCAGATCAGTGGTTTACATATCAGCTGGATAATTTGTGTAATAATTTTATTTTCAATGTCAAGAATTTAGTAGAGAACATGTGCAAATTTGTTTAAAATTATTGAATGTTGAGATGTTGAGGAGGTTGAGAACCGTGGTAGTTAATATTTCATGGACATCATTAGCAGTTATACTTGATTATCCAGCTTTGGTAATGCAACTGATTTATGTAATTTTATTTATCATAATCAACATGGAAGTGAAACTTTCTTTGGTATTTGCAGAACGAGTTCTGCATTGGATTGATATCGTAGAGTGACTTAGTCAGACATTCTAGATTTACTGTACAATTTATAGCCGTACTCTGCTGTAACTCTTTCTAGACACATGGTGATGTCATTCACTCCTTCTTGAAATTTAGAGGTTTGAAAATTTAAAAGTTTAGTGAATTTAAAAAATACATACATAGAACGTATTTTGCATACATCAAGATAAGCAAGTCACTTGCATTACCAAATCTAAAAATTTCGCGTAACACTGTAGAATATTCTACCTGTTTTCGACAAAAAATAATTCCACTGATTATTTATAATTGACAAGATTATCGATCGATCTAATCGATTCAATTTGTTTTGCAGGCTCTGACGAGACGTTCGCGCGGCCGCACAGTAGGCAAGGGAGCGAAGGTTTCAAGCAAGGTAAGAGATACCATTGTCAGCTTTACACGATTAACAATTTGCTCCACTTTTAATCATCATTTCGTAACGTATACGCGTAATCGAAATAACACGATGTAGGCTGCATCTTTAATATCTTCGATAAGTATTAGCTTAAGCAGATTTAACACAATTAGGAATTAAACCAGACAAGTTTAAAATTAAATAGTGGTTAGACACTATAAAGTTACTTCAATATATGGAGTTATATTTAATTTTGGACGTGAGGTTCAATGATAAATATTTAGTTTTGTATTATGGAATTGTATGTTAAGGGTGTACAAAAATTTTAAGTATAGATGAGGTAGTGGACTCTTGTTATATTGCCATGTATGTGTTATTTAATATTCAGTAAATGGTTCTGAAATTTGGGAGTTTGGAAGATTTCTACACTTCTATTATATATAGGGCAGTTTCACCCTAATTCTTACTAAATTATACAAACAGAAAATTCTGAAAAAAAATATTTTAGAATACCAAAATAAATTTTTGCACACCCTTAATGTACCAATATATTTCTCTACAAAATATCGTTTTAAAATGAACCTTAGAATAACATACCTATGTTTGTAAAAATGTAACCTTATCGTTACTTTAAGTATTCTCACATGAGAATAAAAAACCGATTGGACTTTTTCCTCCACGATTCGTCGAGGTCGATCGACGGTAGTTAGGACGAAAGATTCTATACTCGAAGCTTTCTGACGTTCATATCGTTAACTTTAATATCAGTTATATGTACATATTTATTTCATCAGGGTATCATTATGAAATTACCATTAGATCTGGAAAAATTACCGAACTGCTTTACGATGTGCTAATGAATTTAATTTTTCAGAAATTCTCGTCCGTTAATTTTACCTTGTTCGTGGTTGCGCGACTGCGGCAATTCGAAACGCAGTATCGCGGCAACGTTTTCCGAGAAGGTTATCTTTTTTTGATCGTAGACTCAAAGTACACTTAAAGAAAAATTAACCGGAGTCGACGAATTTGTTGACGGACACGATTCGTTAAGATGTTAACTCGAGGACGTCGCCTGAGCTAGCATCCTTACATGAAATTAAGGTCAACAAATCTCGCCGCGTAAAAAAGAATCGAAAAACGAAAAAAAAACGTGACTTACGTTTGGAGCGAGCGAATAAGCTCCCGGAGGTTCGATACGTGTCGCGAGTTTCTAAAGTCGACCTATTGTTTAGAGAGAAATACAAAAAAAAAAGAACCGTTTCCTTTTTTTCCATGCAACCTGAAACGAATCTTTCGGCACGGTTAAAAGCCGTGGCGAAGTAAATCGAAACACGATGCGCAGTGTGTTTTGTTGCGAGCTTTAGAAAACGAGAAACCCTCTGCTTGAGTCACGCGCGTTGACCGGTGACACAAAGTCGAAAATAAAGTACCAAAAAAAGTCAAACCAAAAAAAAACAGTAAAAAAAAAATCGAAAACAGAAAATAAGTAATACGAAAGAAATCAGAGTGTACGAGAGAGAAAAGGAAGCCGTCGTCTCGTTGAGGAGTTGTATGCTCATCTGAACCGACGAGACGTTTGAGCGGAACCAAAAAATAAAAAAAAAAAAAATAAAAAAAAATGTGCCAACAAACACACAAGATTACTACTACTACTACTATTACTACTACTATTTACTACTACTACTACTACTTCCCTTTTCGAATGCTGTAGCCTCCAAAAAAATTCTAACCTACCACCCACCAGATTCTCGTTTAAAAGGACAATATGTATTTTATATATACATACCCATGTAATTTTATATGCTCGGCCAATGCGCAGCGCCTCGTTCCTTCTTCTTACTCTCATTCTCCATTTTGTCTTTAAATATATACATACATTTATGTGTATATATATATACATACATATATATATGTTTCTATTTATCTATCACTTTTTTACTTACCCTTTCAACCCCATTCTATACATATTTACACATCATCCCCGCACGAATGAGAAACGCTTCGCTGCCATTGGCCACTTGGTAAAAGGAGGGGGTGGAGCCAGCTTTTAGCGGTGCTTACTTTTTTTTTCTGATTTTTATTTCAAAACGCTGGTTAACTGGTTTTTTTTCCACGTTCGTTCGTTGCGAGGAAGTTGCGAACGCAGTTACGTTCCCCGAGTGATGACAGACCGCGGTGCAATGAAAGAAAATAAGTTTGCGAAAGAACGACAAAAATTAAACGAAAAAAAAAAGATACGAAGCGTGCGTAGTTAACGGACAACGAACGTCGGCAGGTTTATCGCTTCCGCCTTCTCTTGCGTTCTTCTCGTTGCCTAGCGGAAAGAAATCGAGACTTTTCCGTGGAAGAAACAAGAAACGAGAGAAAACACGAACAGGATGAAAAACGAGAGAAACAGACAGTACGGAGAAAAAGAGCAAATTTTTGAGAAAAGAAAACGCAAAGAACGAGCGAGAAAGAAAAGATCGAGAGACAGAAGAATAAAAGAGAAACGAACAACATCGACCGTTCTTTGTGGGCATACCAGAAGAGAAACAGAACAGAGAAATAATTCGATGAAAAGAATAATAAAAGAATAGAAGTTAACCGTACTAACGTACGCACGCACGGACGCGAGTGCTTCGAAGATGTCGAACATACGATGATCGTTCGGTAGTGACCGTGAAAACCGTGTTGCTTTGTTCTCTTTGCGCAGGTGAGTTGAGATTAATCTGAGTCACCATTCGATCTCTGAGAGATTACCTTTGCGCGGGGGAAGCGAGGGAACTAGGGGAGGCCAGCCGCTCAAAAAATGAAACCGTTCCGAAATGCCAGAATCTAAAACCATACATATAAAATAAGAGAAAGTCGAATAATATAAAAGAATAATATAATCTGATGTGTAACAGAAGCGAAAAGCGGATTAAATAACTAGTCAAAAAAAAAAAAATAAAAAATAAAAAAAAATGTGTAAAATCGCATCGAAGCTGAGACATGTTAAAAAATAAAAAAAAAAACGTTTGCTTCATCTCGAGCGTCCCTCGATCTCGATGGATCGTCTTCCCGTTTAAAGATGGATCACGATTTTAGACTTTCTGACGGGACGCACGGACGATTTCTAAAGGGGAGGGTTTGTTTGTTTGTTATCGTTTATTTTATTTTATTTTTCATTTTTTTTTTTTATTGTTTGTGTGTGTACATGGTTCATTAACAATTCACATTCGTTTGTAGCGAACGTGTGCGTGTGTTTTTGCGTGGCAGTCCGGGTGAACGCTGTTGAATATTGTAAGATTGGCGAGGGGTGAAAGAGGGTGAATGACGAGAGAGAGAGAGGGAGAGAGAGAAAGAGATAGAGAGACAGAGAGTACGCGTAGGGTGAATGTACGGTGTATATCCATTTGAAAGAAAGAAAGGCTTCGTTGAGTCGGTGAAATGCTGTTGGTGGTATGGCGAACCAAACAGGGCCGTAACGGTCCTCATCGGAGCCGTACGGGATCGAGGCAAAGCCGCGATCAACAGCCGTGCAGAGTAGCGAAAGCGTGCGTGAGAGCGAAAGAATCTGAAGAGGGAATGACGACGAAGAACAGGGTGGGGACACGGAAAAGCGGGTGCGGCATTAAAACACTTTACATGGGACAGAGTTGACGGACAGCCGGTTCGAATACGGTGACTCTTTTTTGCTGGCTCTACCCTTCCTCTTGCTTCCCCCCACAAATATAGATATACGTTATTATCAGTACATTATTTTATACACATTATTATTATTATTATTGCTATAACGAATGGATTTTACATACTTAAGAATCTACAGTTAATTAAAATATGCAGTTGAGACTCCGTATCCGCGATTCGAGACTCAAACTTAGTGACACTAAGTTGACTTGGATTCTTGTTTTTTAATCGAGAGTTTATTACTTCATTGAAGAATAAATTACAATTTTTTAGAGGATATTAAAATGGTAATATTATGCGTTACATGGTACTCTTTTTTTCTCTTGAGGACAACCTTAAGGATATGGAGGCTTGACTGTACTATAATTAAGTATAGTATATACAGGGTGGGGCACTTAAATCGGTGCCATAATAACAAATGACTTCATATTTGCTTCATTTGTAAAAAAGCATAATGCAATGTTAATAACTTCTTTATCGAAGGAGCAGAGAAAAACCAGTTTCATTTTTACAAAGGAAATGTATTCGTAGGTCGATTTTGAGCATTTAGAAATTATTAGAGTAGAAGAACAATAGTTTTTTATCTTTCTGATATTGCACTCTATTTCTTTCAAATTGTTTACAATCGATATTCTACAAAAAAGATACTCCCTTTAAAAAGATAATTGCCTGTCATTTCTGCGTACACATGAAGATGGTTAAATATTGAATTATGTCGTCTGTAATATTGATCTTACGTATTTTTGAGTATCGTCAAAAATAGGTAAACTGTTTGGCCTTTTAGATGCCTCACCCAACACGTACGTATATTACGATGGAATGAAATACAGAATTGTTTTTTATTATTCAGAATTTCTAATAGTGAGCAAAATTGCCTTGCATAATATTTATTAACACATTCAAACTGATTAGCTTCTTAGATTTCAAATTTCAACATTTGACTTGTTAATGTTGAAACTTCGTGAAGTTTCATTGGGAAGTATCATTTAAAAAATTTTGAAATTTCAATGCTTATTAAAATCAATATTCACCTATCCTTATGAGAGACACAACAGTGTCACAACTTAAGAAATCATAAATTGTTGCACAGCATAATTTACCAACTGCGTACAATAAGTAGGACCACCTTTATATCTTAAAAGAATCTCCACAGCAGTATATCAATAAAGAAAATCAATTCTCTAAAACGTTACCTAGTCCGAACAAAAGCAAGTACCAGTAATTAAAATAAAAAAAAAAAAACAAGAGCAAATTTTGCTCGCTATTAGAAAACATTGATGCAATTGTGGTTTCCGCCGTGATGTACGTAAAAAAATATAATAAAGTAGATAAATATGGATGTATAGAATTGTTTAAAGGATAGAGCTTTGTTCTTTTCAGACTCGGAGGAGACGTCTAGTGGTGGTGGCTCGCAGTCACCGACTCACATTCGCATCAACTTCGAGCGTTGCTTTCGCAAGGAGTACAGCGCGTCGTCTCTTCAGGGGAAAACGTCGTCGGCCACCACCGCGTCGTCCATGATGGACGACTCGCAGCAATACTCCGACTCGGAGTCGGAGCAAAAGTCCGTGTCGAAAGACAATTTGAGCAGTGCCATATTTAATCTGGTCGCCGGTGAGTCGGAGATCAGTCAGAGCGACTTCGAGGGATCGTTTAAGGTCGAAAACGAGAGAACGGAGGGTTCGGTGCGGGACTTCTGCGTGAAGGAGGGCGACGTATACCGGTGTACCGTATGCCATCGTACCTACACACACATCAGCAATTTCTGCCGGCACTACGTCACCTCACACAAGCCTAACGTCAAGTACTATCCTTGTCCGGTTTGTTTCAAGGAGTTCACGCGGAAAGATAACATGGTCGCCCACGTGAAGATCATACACAGCCTTAAGCCGCACATGAGTCTGAGCAGCAGTGGCAACAGCAGTATGGGTCAACAGCGGTAGACCTCATCCGAGTCGTCCTCGTCTGAGTCGTCCTCTATTCCGAGGCTACGTTCCTTCGCTCTTCACCATTCTGTCTCCTGAACAAAAACGGGACAACGAACCCAAAACCGAACACACGGTTCGTCACGTATAAACGGGCACGGTTATCGATAATTGTTGAACAAAATCGTTGATCGATTTCTACGCGGTGAGAGCTGGGGAACGTCCGGCCACGAAAGAGGCGGAAATCGTCGGCGTGCGTGTCGTCGAGCTTTCCGGTCAGGCTCGTGGCTGCAAAGGGCTATACACGTTTTCGAACGAAGGAAGAGAGAACAAGTCGTAAGAGTCAGGGTGTCGGGTTTAGAGGGCCATTTAGAGGGGGTGGGGTCGAGGGAGCTAGACACAAGTGTACAAGTTTTAAACGTTGATACATAGATAGTTAATATATTCGTTCTTTTATACGTTCAACGTTCGATAGAGGATAAAAAGAGGATAAGCGTGTTAAGCAATAATAAGATCCGTTAGTACGGAAACGTTTTAATCGCGGACCACGTGCCTGCTGCAGCTCAATTACGGTTTCCCCGTTTCACGACGGAATTATATTAACGAACGGTCATGTGTATGATATTAAAAAGTAAACACGGAAAATGAAACAAAGTAGCAGCTAGTAAAATCAAACGCAAATCGTAATGCGACAAATACCTCTTGTTATAACGGCGGTCCAATATCCGCGATATCGAACCTCGAGGCTGTACAACTCGTTTTCTCTTGACTCGTTCGAAAGTTCCGCGCTTTTCGTTGCAGCGTGCGCGAGCTGGAAAGCTCCCTAGTTCGAGGAACGATTTTTTTCTAATCGCGTTGAAACGCGCGAGCCCGGGCATTAAGTTACAAAAGAAATACGAAAAACAAACGAGCTTTACCGCGTTCCTTCCCTCTAAGGGAGTCGCGGATGTTATACAAAATGGAGGAAACGAAAGGAAAAGGAGAGGAGAGAAAAAGCTAAAAAAAAAACAGAAAGGAAGCTATCTATGCGCATTACAAAGAGTTTATATATATATATCTATATATACGTATATGATCGAACCGGTGTGTACTCGTTTAGTCGTCTCAACATAGTTCTGCGACAACGGGGTAACAGAAATATACAAAGCGAGACGAATCGCGGATTTAAAGAAGAAAATAACAGTTGCGAGTCCAAATCAACAAAGAAGTATATTTACTATTTGTGCGACTATTATAAAATACGTTTAACGGAGAGAATCAAACGCGTGTGTCGCATGTGTCATTCGAATACGTTCGAATACATGCATACCATACGTACGTACCATAAATAAACGTTTAAAATAGAGGCAAGAACGCGGTACATGCACACACGATAGAAAAATAAGGGAACCACGTAGACTGAGTAAATGCAATATATAATGGGTACGATGACCGTTCGCCATGTTGTTGAGCCGTTGTGCTGTTGTGTCGAGCTGTCGAGCCTGATTCGAAGTTAATATAAAATAAAATAGCGTAAATAAGGGAGCAAAGTTGATAGGTGAAGTCCGCGGAGGTAAACGGGGGATGGGGGAAGGGGGCGGGGAGAGAAAAAGAACCACAGTCCGAAAAAAAAAAACGGGGAAATTTCAAACGGAACGGGGGCATGCAATTTCTTGAAAGACTGCAGAGGAACGGTTTTAACGACACCAAATACAAGATAGTACTGACATTGGATAGACTGAAGGCACTTTAGTAGTAACTTAACGCCATATCGTACTGTACCGTACTCGATTGAACAAAATGAAAAATAACCAGATTTCGTGCATTGGGTCCAGTGTGACTGGACTCCGGATGTATGTACGTTTATTAATTGTTATCACGTGGATGAATTATAATGTATGTTACCCACTTTTGGAATCATGTACCTTTATATTTTTACCGTTTCAATTAGGATACGTTGGCGTAACTAGGACCCTAGATTTTTTGTTAGTTTTAGAGGTACATAAGTTGGCCTTTTGGAATTTCGAAATTAAGGGTTTGTGTGAGATTGTGGAATTTTAGGAATTTACTTTTGAGTTTGAGACGTTGGAAATTTTAATGATGTATTTTAGAAGTTTTGGAAATATAAAAAATGTTTAAGTTTCTAAAATTTAAATTCTGCATTCTCACTGATTATTTGGGGGGACGACTAGCGTCTAGTTACGCCAGCGTTTAGTGGATAAAAAAAGCTATATATTACTATTCCCGAGAGGGGATGCCACCCTTCGGGGTGAACCGATGGTTTTGTTACATAAACTTGCAAGCTATTGCAATTTATTGTAGTTTTATAATCATATACATGATTATCATTTTTTTATTCGTTTTCTCTTGTACATATTCAGTTCTAAAGAACACGTAAGACAAGGATGTGCGTATCCAGGGTCGTAGAAATTTATCGTTGTTAAAAATATATCCTTGTCTTAGTTGTTGCCAGTTTTTAAGCGTCTCACGTATACATAAACGAAGTATGTATTCAATCGTGAAATTGATTTTTAACGGATTGTCGTGTTTCTATGATGACTCGTTGTTCAAAAGGGATACGGCTACAGTGATGGTATCTAGGCTTAGTCGTGAGAGACAGCACTAAAAATACGATCGTAGTTTACTATATTTTGCACTTTACACTTTCGTCGAATCCTCTCTAGTCGAATCTTCGTTCATAGAATTCGTTGGTAGAATCATGAACGACACGCATGAATCGGAGAGGAAGCGAAAAATAAAAAAAACGATTTATATACAAATTTTTTCACTAGTTGGGCATAGACATTTAGACGACTAGAGGCTATATTAATAATAATTATTATAAATATTATTACTGCTACCTATTAATTAATTATTAATCGTAACGGAGACCTTCGTTGTTATTTTAATCGCGTGGGTGTTTTCAAAACGGATAGAAATAGAAAACGAGAGAGGGGGGAGAGAGAAGGGAGGCGAGACCGGAGATGACACGACGAGTGATAATCTTTACGGTCTCGTTCGATCGCCCACGATTGACCAGTGTTGTTCGTTCGTTATTCAAGAGATATCTAGCAGCGTTGCAAAGATTAAACAAAACAACAAAAAAAATAATAATACAAGATTCTAGTTTGTAAGAAATAACGGAGCGACGAGACTAAAGATAATTATCGGACGCATATCCGTACGCGCTAACGAAACGCGTACTTTTTAGAAAGCTAGAGGAGGGATACATTTATTAGTTAGACAGGCAGCAATGATTATTAGAAAGAGAGAAGTTAATAGGCGAAAAAGAAGAAAAGAAAACGAAACACGATAGAGAAACGAAGCAGAACTAAGAAAAAAAAAGCAAAAATTTCTATTTTGTTTTTCTCTTCTTTTTCTTTTTTTTTTAAGTATTTCGTGATGATGGACCGTGCCGCTGATTCGCAGATCGATATAAGCTCTCAGGTCAATTATTCGTAAAAGGAAATAAAATTTTATAAACTATCATGGACCAAAGAGTATCCGCCGGCTAATAACGGCGGATTATTTTTTCGGTGGGTGAAAACTTTCTTCTTTTTCTTCGTTGAAATTAGGGAAAATGGCGGTCGCTGGCCGGTCTCGGTGAAATCGTGTTCGCGATGGGTTAACGCAAAAGCCCGTCCAAAATGGAAGCAAGACGTGAAAAAATATAGCGAGTATAAACTGATAGTTGATATAGAGATATATATATGTATACACATATTAGGGAGAGAAAGAGAGAGCGCGAGAGAGAAAATAAGGAAAGAAAAAGTGCAAAGAGGCAGCGGCTAAACAGCTTATATATATATCGATTATTAAGCAAAGAGGAAAGAAAATAATAATTAAAGTAATACACTCACATTTGATAATCACTGAGAGGCTAAGACTAACTCAATTTTAGATGGCAGACGAGGGAGTTGAGATTTGTAGGGAAAATCGAATGAATAACGCGTGTCGGTCTTATGGAATAGAGCTTCTCGGATTGCCTAAACTTGTGGTGGGTTTATGTGCCAGGACATTTACACTTTTTATATTTTTTAATTAACCAAATAATCTATTTACTAATTGATTCAATATATACATTCTTATAACTCCAACATCCTTTGTGAATTTTATAAATTCAGATTTAACAAACTTGTTCATTTTGAAGTTACTAAAATTCTCAAATTTAAACATCAGAAAAATTGATATTGCTTTATGTCTAAAATTTCGAATTTCTAAAATCCAAATTCATTTTATAAATTTTATAAATTCAGATTTAACAAACTTGCTAATTTTGAAGTTACTAAAATTCCCACATTTAAACATCAGAAAATTTGATACTGCTATACGTCTAAAACTTCTAATTTCTAAAATCCTAACTCTAAATATTATAAATCTCAAGCTCTCCAAATTTCTGAACTTCAAAAAATTTCCAAGTAATTGCAATTTTAAATTTCAAGGCTTGAAATCTTTAAGGGTTAGAAAATTTTTAATCTAACAGCTAATGATTAAAAATCGAACAAAAATGAAATAACACATTAGTACATAGTTGTCCGTGAAGTGTCCAGTAGGCACTTGATGCCCACCGCAGGTCTAAAAAACAAAATATAAAGAAAACAAACGAATTGCCATATTTTCGAGATAAGTTGTATTGTTTGACGATTAGATTTTTAGTTTGAAACTAGTTTGGACTACCCTTTCAGAGATGGCTTTCCGATGGTAGCTCGGGGGGGTGAAAATCCAATTTTATTCGTCCGTAAGGAATGAAGCGTTAGTTTACCCTAGTCGACTTTTACGTGAGAAATCGCTCGAAAGACGCGAAACTCTCTTGAGCTGATCTTTTATTGACCGTCTGTTTGTTTTTCTCTTTTTTTTTCGTTGAAATTTTATTTCTCGCATAATATATATATATATTCTGTTGAATATCTTACTCGCGTATTCGTCGTCATCCACCTTCAAACCCCGTTTTGATGGCAGCTGCAGAACGTCGAGGAGCAAAAATAAAAATATTGAAGCAAGTGAAATTATGATACTCTAGTTACATCGAATTTCTTTATGGTATCTTAAGGCTCGTGATCAGGGTAAACTGATACCTAATAAAATTGTTGAAATCTAGCAAAAGATCTTCGTGTAGATCGCTACGAAAATTTTATTCGTACAACATTCGCTCACGTTCGTTGCCTTTTTAATGTTGTTAAACTTTTAGACGTAAGGTTGTAAAAAGAAAAATAAAAAAAATTATGGAAATTCATGTTGCCAATCAGTGAAACGTGCGTTAGGTAGAGCGGAGGGTGGTTCGGTGTTGGGGGGTGGTGTTCTTTAAGGATTAAACATCTAAATGATATTGAAATCCTTGTATTCGTACAAAATTTAGTGTTCAAATTGTAAAAAGTGTTCATAGTGATGAAGAAGAAAAAAAAAGTAATGTTGAAGCGTTATTAGGAAATTTCTTGCAACGAGGAGTATCTTCGTGCTTGCGTGTTTTCGACAAGTGAATCGATTTCGGACAAAAAATACAAATAATCTGCATCGAAAATTTCTGACCGACGTATCTGCAGCTGTCTCGTCCCCGTTTAGATAAATTACAAGTAGAGACGAATTTCTCACGCTAATCGCGGTTAGGATCGCAGAGGTCTCGTTGATGAGTTTCGTGTTGAATATATTTTAATTAATTTATAAGTCTACGGACATTGCGGGTGGGTACCAAGGGGAAGTGTATGAGAAAAGAAAGAATAAGAAAATTTTACATAGATTATATTATATTTATACGTGGCTCTTGCAATGGCGACCCACGAGCGATTCTCGTCGTCGTCGTCTTTTCTTTCTTCTTCCTTTCTTCTTCTTCTTCTTTTTTTTTTTAATTCGTCCCCTTTCTCCGAAAGGGGTCACCAGTCAATACCGATTATTCTAAGTTCTTTTTCACGTGTTATCGACATTAATCGCTCTTGCAAGAGATCACACCGTGAAAGAAGAATAGAAAGAGTAAAAGAGGTAAATTACGAGGCTTAAAAAGCAGACTGTACTATCGGATAGATTTTAATATATATATATTGAATTTAAATATATATATGTATACATAAACATATATATATATATATATTAAAGAAAGAAAAGAATCATAGTTTATTATCGCAAATAAATTACACGCATTATGTACACAACAGACACGTATACAGAGAGAGAGTGAGAGCGAGAGCGAGAGAGAGAGAGAGAGAGAGAGAAATACATATACAAAAGAAAAAAAACGCTCGACTCGGCGTGAAGATGGTACATATATATATATACATATATTATTATTATTGCGATGATTATTATTAATATTATTATTGCGATTATTATTATTAATATTATTATTACGATTATTATTATTATCATTATTATTATATATATTATATATATATATAAACAAAAGTTATATCGAATATATTTTAGTGCTAGTTGATAATACCTATTAACGTCGTTGCAGTTTTATGAGATGATGCGTCAGAAAACGAGAGTAAATGAAGAAAAAAGAAAACGAAAAAAAAAAGAAAGAAAGAAAGAAATGAAAGAAGAAACGCAAACGAGATACGTGGTTGACTTTTAACTTTATATATACACGTTGAATTAACGTACTTCAGTGGGATCCAATAATATTGTAGCGGTGTAATCCCCGATTTGGTGCCTTTTTAAGCGACATAAAATAACGACGATGAAAAGAGAGGGAGAGAGCGAGCGAGAGCGAGAGGGAGAGAGATGATAAAAGAGAGAGAGAGAGAGAAAAAGAAGAAAGAGCAGAATAAAATAAAAATAAATTGTTATCGAAGAAGCAGATGCGATCGTATGGCGCGCTGACGCGCGTGTGTATATCCCCTTTTTTAAAAGAAAATAAAACAAAAAAAACATGCAAACAAACAAAATGGCGCGCCTGCGTGATCGCGCGCGGATCTAGTGCCAAATAAGCGAGACCTTGTCGTGAAACAAGCGTAAAAGGGAGTGAAGTAAAATAAATAAATAAATAAAAATGAAAAAAAAAAAATAATAATAATAAACAAAAAAGCAAGAAATGAAATTTTATAGGCAACTTTTTAGAGAAGACGAGTCTTTTCTGACGCTGGGTAGACTTAGTATATTTTATATGCACTGATTGTTTGATTATGACTATCGATAATAAAAAAAAAATACAGAACGGTGTTCAATAGATTGTAATTTGAAGGATTTTTAAGTGTCGCTGTACTCTACCGAATTTTTGTCTCTCATATACATTCGCGTGTCCGTTTTCTTTTTTTCTTGCGTCACGCGACGCATCCTCGGAAGTCGAGGATGCGCCACGTTTCCGCTCGATTTTGCGAGATTCGTTGACGACTGCCTGAACTTATTCGATTATCGACGCGAATCATGAGAAATTTCACGAAACTATTGTACGATGCTGCTAACCCTTTGGTTCAAAATTCATATGCTCCTAGGTTTGACACATTGTTAAAATTGTTTTTATATGAAAGAAACCTCCTGAAAAATTTTCTGAATGGATAAAAAAATTGTACACGATCAGATCATAAAATAGACAGTAACCAAAGGGTTAAGGTTCACAGAGAAGCGCATCTCGAAAAGTCGTCCGCTAACAGGTTGACTGCCATGAACCATCATCGATCACCCCACAAAATCACCGCAAAGAAATAACAAAAAGGCAAGACTCGAAACACTAAAATAATCGATTACTCGTTAAATCGAAAAACGTAATGATTATGTATTTATGAACGTGTGGCAGACAGCATGTTAATAATCGAACGTACAAATAAAGCGCATCGAAGAAGCGAAGAACGAGCGAAAAATGTTCAGCGGTTTGTCGAGAAACGTTAGCGTATCCACTTCTGTTGTTTGAACCGATTTGAACCGAATTGTCAAATTGTTTCTCCTTGTGATAACGATTGCGTGGAATATCCGAGTTTTACCTTTTTAAACTAGTACGAAAGCCGACCAAATCTCTTGTACGAAGCTTTTCTCACCCATTAACCATCTAGTTGGCAATAACAATCTAGTAAATTTCATCGTCTGTTACTTTTTAATTTCGTACGTACACCAGATTCCGTTTTCGTTCGACTTCACAGAAAGTCGTTCTCCTTTATTCTTTTTTTTTTGTTTGTCGACGATCGTTTTCGCGCTTTTTCATTTCGTTAACGAAGAAAAATATTGCGTTGGAAAAAGTGTCGGAAAACTCTGTATGGCGAACGAGCGTGTACCGATGCTGGATTACGAAGTGATTATCCTCGTGAAATATTTATGAAAATCGTGCGTTGTAACGATTAGAAATTAGTGAACTGGATCGTCTGCTAATTGTATGATGTACACGCTTGTCGAGGAACGTAGCGGACTCTAATCGAATCGAAAACTCGAACAGAAAGGTAATTACCATAAACGACTAACAGCGCACCGCAGTTCAGTAGAGAAGTTTTGTTTGATTTTCTGTTCCGTTGCGTTTTTCGTCGTTTCGTTTATTATGCGTTATTATTGTTCGCACGTATGTGGAACGTGGATTCAGTGGCGTAACTTGCGTTTTTTAAGGGTAGTTCTACACTCTGATACGGTATGACACGAAAGACTTTTCTTGGAAAAATCAGAATTAAAAAGTTTAGAGAAAACGAATTCTACTGGAGGAGTGGTAGCACAGAAAAGAATTGCTAGAGATTTTCTAATTTTTCAAATTATTAATTTTCTACATTTCCTGGCACAAACCTACCCTAGACTTTAGTTACGCCTCTGAGTTAATGTACAGACAGTGATTTTCGGTGATTCTTTCGATGGATGATTCGTCATCAAAGTGCCATAAGTTACTTCGAGAACCATAAAGATTTGTCACACGATTGTTTGTAGCGTTCTTTCTATCGATCTGGAGATCTCGGACGATCAACACACATTGTCAGCATCTCTTGCAAATTGCCAACATACTTCAATATTGCCAATATCCATATTTCAGTACTATCAATAAACATTGAAAATCCTGAAATATGAGAATTAAGAAAAATGAACATCTAAAATAATATTACCTACTGACTGAATTAAATCACCTCTTAAACATGTGTCATTTTGAATAATCATACGAATTTAATATTTCTTCAATTTAAAATCTGAAGTCAAACGAAGATTATAGCTTGTTTACAATAACCTTCTTTTCAGAAAGACCTTGAGTTTTCTCAAAAAAAAACGTAAAATGTAAATAAACTGCATCCACTTATTAAGTTCGTGAAAAAACTACATATCATTTAAATGGTCTTTTAATATAATCAGTAGGTAATCAGAGTTATTTTAAATGTTACTTGTTGACTCAGCCTGTTGCAAGGTGTCCCACTTAAGTTAAGCACCTAAATTATCTTGGCTGCTATCAAAAGAAAAGATAAATTATGGGGGCTTATACGGTTTCAAAATTACCGTATGGTGATTAAATACACGTTTTGAAATCGTGTACGTTCTCATTTTTATTTTGCAACGTAATTCGGATGTTCGAGTTAATCGTCCGAGACCTCCATAATCAATCTCGTTACGTTCCACACTCGTGTTCACGTAGAAATTTCTCGTTTAGTCACTTGGAACATCCGATACATCCCTCCCACACAAACACACACCAAATTCGAGAATTCCCGCACTCACGAAGCACCGTTACTCTTAGCCAAAAATTACTTTTATTTAGTTTCGTTTTAGCGATCGTGGATGCGTCTTGTTGGCCATCCGCACTCGTTGTCTCGTCGTCGATCATTTTGTCGAGAAATATCGGCGAGGAAACGATTGCCGGAGACAACGAGACGATCTTTTAGATGTTAAGATTCCTCCGCAGTGGCTTGCTCGAGCAATTACAAATGTTTCGATTCTGATCGAACGGAAAATAGAAAAACGATTCTCATCGTTGCTTTGCTCGAGAAAGCGACCGCGACAGGATGTCGGCGATTATTATTATTTTTTATGGACTTTTGTTTTGCATGTTGCGTACGCGTATTGTTGATTTATTATTTTTACTGTCCGGACGACGAAGAAAAGTGAAAACATTTGGAGAAGAACAAAAAGATAAATATATATATATGTACATGGTTTGTTCGTTGCAACTTTAATTTTCACGAGCCTACTGGCTGTAAAACTCGTGTTACTTCGTTCTTTTATTTTTAATCCGTGTTTCTTATCTTTGAGAGAAACGACTGACATACAAGTTTATATCAAAAAATTCTATTCATCATTACGTCGTTTTTCTCATCGATGTGCATCGTTTTGATTTGCAAGAACCAAAATCGATGTCACAGAACGTGTACGATCGTCCTACGATCACCATTTTTTTCAAGTCGCCACACAGGATTTAACAAAGAATTTCAGTGTGGAGTCTTCTGTATCGATTTATCGATACGATTACACATACTACATCTGTAGCAACAAGTAAGACTTCTTGTCGCGAACTTCAACCGAAAAGAAAGAAATGGAATGGTACGATCATACATTGTTTTGTTTTTGTTCCGTCTGCGCGAATTTTATTTTCGTACGACATAGAACCCCGTTCCTAGATCCTCGATCCAATCACATTGCTCCACGATTTAAAATAGGGTAGTTATATTTATGTTTCTTCACATTGAACTTTTGTTTACAGGTGTTTATTCGAATTTTATTTGTGTTGTACAGATCATTTGATCGCTTTATTAGCCGGGTTGTAAATCTGATTTATGACCTGCGTAATTCGATTTTTTCTGTTTGCACGCATTACAGTACGCTGATATTTTAGATAAGTAGATTTATTGTACGGATGTTGTTTCCTTAGGGAATGTGGCGATGTAGGGATAGTAGGCTGTAAACTTTCAAGTTTTTTACATTTTTTGATTCACTGATTCAAGAATTTGAAAACTTGGAGATGTGGAGGTTTAAGTACATTCATCTAAATTTCCAAGTTCATAAATTTTACTTTGACTATATAATTTTTCATAGTCTCCATTCTGCACTGATCAAGTCCTTTCTCTATGTACATCGCCATTTCTCAGAGGATCTTCAGTCAAAATCTCCACCATCAAAGTATGATATACTATCAATCTCCACCACGTCAATTTCGATATTAGCTTGCATTGTGCATGCGATATTCACACGGTCATCCCGTAGCCACCCGCAACACAAATTATCGTGTCATTATCACCTTCCCAAAACTTGAGCAACCTTACTGATCCACATCTTTCCACAGAGTATTCATCGGGGAACGCGAAATCCGACGGCGAGACGTGGAAAGAGAAGGCAAGAAACCAGGGCACGGGTTCGTCGAATCAGTCGAGTACGGAGACGTCCGGCTCTCGATCGACGGGCAGCAACTCGTTGACGACCACCACAAGTTCGTCGACGTCCGCGTCCAACTCGGGGACGACGACCACCACGGCATCCACGAGAAGTTCGTCGGCGTCGCCGGCGACTGGCAGGAACAACGCACAGAACAGCGGGGGCAGTAGCAGCAGCAGCAGCCCGGCTCCCACGACGAACTCGTCGTCGACGAGCGGTCACCAGGTGGGCACTATGTCCGCTCCACCGGGGCGACAAGTGCCCAAGAGACGCATGCGACGTCGCGCGACCTCGCACTCGCAAGATCCCGCGGAACAGCTGACGGAGATGTCCGTCCGCGGGTTGAATCTCTTTCGTTACGCCTCGATATCCGAGGGCGTGTATCAGTGTACCGAGTGCGCGAAGCTCGACATCCAGAAGACGTTCAAGAACAAATACAGCTTCCAGAGACACGCTTTCCTCTACCACGAGGGCCACCAGAGGAAGGTGTTCCCATGCCCGGTCTGCGGCAAGGAGTTCTCCAGGCCCGACAAGATGAAGAACCACATGAAGACGGTGCACGATTGTTTCATGCCGAAGGACTGCGTCGTGCCGTTCGGCTTTTTTCTCTCGCCTTAGCGGGCGGCGCGAGGGCGAGGTGGGGTGGTGATCGGTCCAACACGAAGAACGACCAGCACGGCGACCACGGACGAACAGAACGACGGACAACGGACAACAGACAACACCAGTCCACCGAGAAACGTTCGAGGTTCCGTACCGAGGACCATGATTAAACACGCGGCTTCCTCGAGGATGTTGTCCGTGTTCAGGCGGGGCCGCGTTTGATTAGAATCACCTTCCGTTTATACCGTCGTCTTCTCAGCGTCGGCCTAGTCTAGTCACCCCGCTATGCGGCGTGGTCGTATACGGAGTTACGAGCGGATAGATACGGTCGGGGTCTGTGCAGACCCATGCGCGGTTCGGTTGCTTTCCACAAGAGCGATGTATGATTCCATCCGGGTAATGACGGTGTAGAAACATCATGCTACTTACAAAATTTTAAGATGTAAAATTGTCATTTTTGTTTAAAATGTTAGAAGAAAGTCATCAGCTATCAATTTTATTTTCAAGCTTATATTAGTTACAGAGTATGTCATGAGCAAGTTGTAAAGCCTGTATTAGTAACAGACTATGTCATGAGCAAGTTGTCAAGCCTGTATTAGTAACAGACTATGTCATGAGCACGTTGTCAAGCCTGTATTAGTAACAGACTATGTCATGAGCAAGTTGTAAAGCTTATATTAGTAACAGATCATGTCATGAGCAAGTTGTCAAGTTTATATCAGTAACAGACTGTGTCATGAGCAAGTTTTAAAGCTTATATTAGTAACAGATCATGTCATGAGCAAGTTGTCAAGTTTATATCAGTAACAGACTGTGTCATGAGCAAGTTTTAAAGCTTATATTAGTAACAGACTATGTCATGAGCAAGTTGTCAAGTTTATATCAGTAACAGATTATGTCATGAGCAAGTTGTCAGGCCTGTATTAGTAACAGACTATGTCATGAGTAAGTTGTAAAGCCTGTAATAGTAACAGACTATGTCATGAGCAAGTTGTCAAGCCTATATTAGTAACAGTCTATGTTATGAGCAAGTTGTCAAGCCTGTATTAGTAATAGACTATGTTATGAGCAAGTTGTCAAGCCTGTATTAGTAACAGACTATGTCATGAGCAAGTTGTCAAGTTTATATCAGTAACAGATTATGTCATGAGCAAGTTGTCAGGCCTGTATTAGTAACAGTCTATGTTATGAGCAAGTTGTAAAGCTTATATTAGTAACAGACTATGTCATGAGCAAGTTGTCAAGTTTATATCAGTAACAGACTATGTCATGAGCAAGTTGTAAAGCTTATATTAGTAACATACTATGTTATGAGCAAGTTATCAAGTTTATATCAGTAACATCCTATCTCATGAGCAACTTCTCAAGCTTATATTAGTAACATCCTATCTCATGAGCAACTTCTCAAGCTTATATTAGTAACATCCTATGCCATGAGCAACTTCTCAAGCCTATATTAGTAATATCCTATTTCATGAGCAACTTCTCAAGCATATATTAGTAATATCCTATTTCATGAGCAACTTCTCAAGCCTATATTAGTAACAGACTATGTCATCAACAAGCTAACAAATTTATATCAGTAGAAGGCTGTACAACCATCAAGCTATGTCATCAGCTTCTAAATTTTGTATTAGCAGAATATAATTAGTAGCAAATGTTTGTCTCTGCACTCGTCATTGTCCGAATGAATCCTACTTTGCAAATTGTAGTACTGTCTACATATTGCGGACCAATCGCGCAGCCCATCTCACCCCCGCGACGTTCGACTTGCAAATCTGGTATTAAAGGCGCGATATCGATTTAGTTTAACCGAGCGAATGTTATCGAATGGCCGGTAAGATGAAGACGATGGTGCCGTGCCAGTGGAGGAGAAGCACGCGACCGATCGGATGCAAACACTTGCTTGCAGCAGGACGATATCGAGTGATCGGAGAAGACACGAACTGACAGAGAAAGAGAAATATAATCTGTTGTAAAAACTCGTGACTACTCGAGTAGTGCTCCTGTGTACATTAGTATTATAATATGATCCTTGAACTGTGCAATAGCGCGCGGATGCTTGTGGCCGATCGACGCGTTTCCGCTTGTTGTCTCCTTCGCTAGCGGGCCATTTTCTTTTCGCGCGTTTTTTTCGTTCTCGGTTGTGTAACGGTTTGTTTTGCGTACGGACGTGAGCACATAAGTGACGTGGAAACCATTTTTGAACATTTTAAACGAGAGACACACTCGACCGCTCTACGTTTGCGTTATGTACGATGTGATGTGCGTGAACCATTGTTTCACAATGCTGAAAGTTCGTAACGTGTCGGGCCCGCGTAACCGGAAACTGAGCTTTTTTAACGGAAATAATAACGATGAATCGTCGCAGTATTTTACGCGGGCGTAGTCTGCATTAATTCCAATTTTCTCGTTATATGTTTTAAGAGTCAAAATTCATTGATGTCGGGGAAATACTTTAAGGGATCATATTCCTTGCGATGCTGACGAGCTTTCTTCGTGCCTTCTTTTTTTAGGCTACTCTTCGTCGAAGAATGCGTATTTACGGAATAAATCGGTCTTCTTCTTGGACTTTTTAATAAAACTATGTAACGTAAGCAATACGATTAATGGGACTAACAGGATATAGTCGCGAGTATACTTCTGTTTTTGTGGATCGGTGATGGGCAGTTGAGGACTAGGGTTGATTCACAAAGGCACTGGATAGAAATCTTCTCAATTTAAAAATTTGCCAATCTGGAATTTTTATACATGAAAGATTGAACTTAGGAAATTTAAAATTTGTGATCATCAAGTCACCAAATTCTAACTTTCTGAATTATCAAATTTCTCTGCATGAATATTTGGAAATTTGGAAATGTCCAGTGCCCTAGCTCCTCTAATGGCATTAACCATTAGCCCACCACTGCTCTAAATCATAACGCGATTAGCTTTAACAAAAATATATATTTCAATGCTTTAACGCGCATGATTTTTTTGTTTTTCATTTTTTTCTTTTTTTTTAAACAATTTCAGCAATTTATATGTGAAACGTTGGTTACGAATATTACGTTCTCTCTTCTTTTTACGTACTTCCAAATTTTGCATCTAACGGTCCCTTCCGACTGCACAAAACTCTGCATAGTCACGAGCAGTCATTTTTTTATTTGTCATCACAGACGTTTTTTTTAAGAGAACGTACACGTCGGTTTCTACTTACATTTTCTTTTTACAAACGAACATGCATATGATAAAAAGGGAAGAAGCTCTTCCAAATTTCTTAAACGTGCAGAGTTTTTTTTAGTCAAGATCGTCCTTTTTTTTCGTTTTACGTAAGCCTTCCAACACAGATTCGATTCCAATGGTGCGTAGCGAAGCGTATTAGTAGAAGTGTATAAAAAATGGCGGAGAGAAGACGAAAATGTATATTTATCACAGAGTTTATAGATTCACTGCGAGCGCGAAAGACTCGTGGAGTTTGTTAGATAGTGCCTAACTAGAGAGACAAAGAAAAAGAGAGCGAGCGTGAGAGAGAGAGAGAGAGAGAGAGAGAGAGAGAAACACGAATTATACTGCATAGCAGCCCTCGGTAAATGTACAGGTTTTCTGGGAAAGTGTATTATAGTTATTACCAATTATTAATTATTATTACTATTATCATTATTGATTTACCATTACTCGCACTACTATTAATGCAGCAAACAATATTATTTTTATTATCACCGTTACAATTTATTGCTATTAATATTATTATTATTATTATATATATATATACATATATATATATATTGTTTGATAAGAATTTATTAACTTTTAGCTATGGACAAGCACCGATAAAATTGGTTATTATTGCTAGGTATATAAGTTAATAATGCACAGGCAAACACAGACAAGTTATAGAGAAAAAGTTATATATGTATACAGACATAGTATATATTAAATGACCCCTCAAGTTAGTTCGGGTCTGGACCGTTTGTTTTTCTCTTTGATTTATTAATTATTATATTATTATATTATATTATATTATACTTTTTTTCGTTCATTCGTTCGTTTAAAAACCTGAAAGAAATCTATTATTTGATAACATAATTGTTAACACGTTTTCTCATTTTTCTTTTTTCTTATTATTTCGGTGTTGGGACACCGCGATGTAGACGTACATAGAGTTCAAGTCGAATTACACAGAAAATCACACATAATTTTCGAGCACGCCGTTCACACGGTCGTATTAGAACCGATGCAAAGTTTTCCGATCCGTTCGTGGGAACAAACGCCTTTTCTTCTGTCCATGTGTTTGTTCAATGATACAATGGAAAACAATAACGCAGTTACGCAAAACCGCTTTTCAAATTGATCGATCAGACAATTATGTAAGTCAAGAACACCATGTACACCTGGTTGCGATGTAGATCTTCGTTAATTGAAAGGAAGTCTATTTTCCTACGTTTTTTACTGGAATAGAAGGTTACTACCATTGACGTAACTACCGGCTAGGGTTCTCTGTTGCAGTTAGGTTGCGATAACGCGTGGTGATATATTGCGAGAATATACAATTCGATGTAACAGTAAAATGGGTAGCAATGAGTAACTATTTGATGCGTGATCTAGTGACTGACTTGACAAGTTGGTATTCGACTCAAGAGTAATGTAACGAGCCAAGGCAATGTAACGTGTGATCTAAGGCGTAGGTATTCGATGCGTGGCGTTGTATCGCGTGGTACTGTAATGCGTGATGATCTGGCGCGTAGGTATTCGATGCGTCGCGATGTAATGTGTGGTGATCTAACGCGTAGGTATTCCACGCGTGGCGATCTAACGCGTAGGTATTCCACGCGTGGCGATCTAACGCGTAGGTATTCCACGCGTGGCGATCTAATGCGTAGGTATTCCACGCATAGGTATTCCACGCGTGGCGATCTAACGCGTAAGTATTCCACGCGTGGCGATCTAACGCGTAGGTATTCCACGTGTGGCGATCTAACGCGTAGGTATTCCACGCGTGGCGATCTAACGCGTAGGTATTCCACGCGTGGCGATCTAACGCGTAGGTATTCCACGCGTGGCGATCTAACGCGTAGGTATTCCACGCGTGGTAATCTAATGCGTAGATATTCGACGCGTGGTAATCTAACGCGTAGATATTCGACGCGTGGCGATCTAACGCGTAAATATTCGACGCGTGGTAATCTAACGCGTAGATATTCGACGCGTGGCGATCTAACGCGTAAATATTCAACTCGTGGTAATCTAACGCGTAGATATTCGACGCATAGCAACCTACCGCGTAAATATTCAACTCGTGGTAATCTAACGCGTAGATATTCGACGCATAGCAACCTACCGCGTAAATATTCAACTGGTGGAAATGTAATTGTATAATTATACAACGCGTGATCTAAGACTAGTCCTCAGTTTTCCAAAATCCTAGTTACGTCAATGCAACTCTTACAATTAATCAAAGAAAGTCTACGTCGCAGCGTATGTACATCTCATTTGATTATGAATTATTTGACACTAAAGCATTTCTGTTTTACTTTATTTCCCGACGTAAATGAGCTTAACGATTTAGCAATAAAAAACAAAGCGGTTTGAAAAAAACTGTGGTAGCAGGCGTCGAGCCCTGATATTACACGGATTAACTAACTTTGTTCTACGAATTTATTAGGAATAACATTTAATATTTACACGTCGAGTCTCCGATAGCAACGAACTCTGTCCGATTCTCGTTTCTGTTTTGTTTGACACGTTTATCACTGCGCCGAGAATTATAATTAAACTGTAATTTTTAGTGGTGTTGAAAAGTGAACTTGTTTGATAAAATCTCATCGTTATTTACGAATAACTTTATATTAAATACGAAAAGAACATGAAGTTGTAAAGATTTGATATATGTGGACGTCAAAGTGTAATTATTTCGTGATACTGCATGTGCCTTTTTTATTATGGCAATCAATGTATTAATATCTTTAATCCACTTTATGAGACAGTAACCAGTTTTTCACGTGTATGAAAAATTAAATAGAATTATATTAATATTAATAAAATATCCAGTAACTTCAGAAGTGACTAATTGGGTAATTACTTGATAACTGATTTTTAATGTGCCTTATTACGGATGTCCAGTTAACTTTTTATACCATAATGAAAGATACATATCTTAAACTTATTATAGTGGTACTTTATAATGAGAAATAAATTGAGAGCCTAGATTAAAGAATTTGTAAAACAAGTTATAATAATTTTTATTGTACGGTTTATGATATGTCAATTGCTACAGAGACAATCAACATTGTAGAAATATAATTTTCATCGCTAGTGAAAACGTGTTAAACAATCTTAACGAGATCATTCGAACGAATACCGAACGGAAAGCAGTATTTTGGTCTTCCGAATCGGTGTTGTACGCGTGAGAGGGTCGTGTGAAAATGAGCGTGGATGGAATGCGTGTATGTCAGAATGATGGTTGTCAAAGAGCTATTTAAAAAGAAAATATATTATATATATACATATACATATATGTAAAGAGAGGTCTATTACGTGAGAGGGAATGTGCATCTGCGTGTGATGTTTTTTTAAATTCATATTTAACACATTGCCATTCGAGGAAGATCCTCCATTTTGTAATTGGGTTCGTGAACTGCAGAATCTCTCATTTTACGTTCTAATAATGAGAATTTCTTTTACATTTAAACTTTCATAGGTGTTTAGACACTGCAAACAATAGATTAGTACTTTTAGGTTTCTCAATATTTGTTAATAATGAAGAATATATTATTTACTTTAAAATGTTAAGAAGCTTGAAATGTTAACGATATATTATCTGAAGTTTCTTTTATGTGTTGTCAATAGTTTAAAAGGATTATTATACATCATTTGTTAATTACTAATTTTTATATTATTACTCCTTTTTTTTGTATCACATGTTATAGTTTGTTTATAGATAATTATACGACGTTGTAAATTGTCTTAAACATATTATATATAAAAAGTATAAAATCATAACAGTAATACATTTTATCATTTGAGAATCATTTTCTATAAAATTAGTGTATTGATTCAAGAGCACCTAAAGAACGTAATTATTTCGAATTACATAAAGTAATAAAAATAGGAAATATTGGCAATGTGTTGAATAAATTAACAATAAGTTAAAACGACACGTTGGCCGAAGCGCACACATTGTATTCTCGCACAATCCTTTCTCTTGCGTCCAACTAATCGTTGTTATTATCGTAGAGAACGTAACTTTTACTTTGATATTAATAATGGTATCAACACACGCGCACACATATCCGTTGGAATTACGTATTAGATTATCGATCACTTCTGTTTCCGTTCGACTTCAATTTTTCAAGGCATTTGCGACGGAAGTTTAACGACCTTTCATGGGAGCATATCGCGCATTAACTTTTGCTTGATTGAAACTTTAGATCAGCACCGACGCTATACTGCACGAAACCCGTGGCATAAATTTTTGTTTCACACATTTTTTAACTTCTAAATTTGAGAATTTGTGAATTACACAATTTTCAAGTTTAACAAATTTTGAGAAATTTCTGAACCTTCAATTTGGAAATTTCTAAACTTCTAATTTGGAAATTTCTAAATTTCTAAATTTGAAAATTTGTAATTTTGAGAATTTACAAATGTAAAAATTTCTAAATTCGAAAATTTACAAATTTGAAAGCCCAGGTCAGCTAACGTCGGTGCGTTAGATGAATGATCGGTGATCGATGTTCATGTGATCGATATGTGAGAAAAGAGAAGAAAAATATGAGCGTGCGTGATTCGTTATAACAGAGAAAATTTATATAAATATATATACTTTAGAAAAGATAGAGTTGCATCGTTGAGCACGACAGTCTTGAAAAAAAACAAAACAAGAAAAAAACGAAAAAAAAAAGAATTACAAATTCCTAATTTTAATAACGTGTGCAAAAAAGCAATTAAAAAAAAAGAAAGGAAAGAAACGGTCGTGTTACTCTTCTTTTCTTCACTTTCCATGCATTGCGACAACATTACCTTACTTCTTACGTTTTAGTTTTATACTGCTATTGTAATAGTTACAAATATTATATATATATTATATATTACTACTATTGCTATTGTCGTCGAGTAGCGTTTATTATTTTATTTCTTAATTTTAACTGTAACACGTCGGGTATAACTTAGCGCGATAAGATGCGTTAGGCTTTAAAAAAAAAAGGAAACCACGGTAACACGTTAGAAGAGGGGGGTGATGCAAAAAGTGAGATAACCCCATAGAGATGCAAAAATGATACGGTTATTGTATTCATAATACAGATATATTTTATTCGAGCGTTAAATGCTATACAGCTTGCGACATAATGCGCTGCCTTCACTTTATAAGTTTCCCCACGTTTATTCGTTCATAGAAGATATATATGTATGTATGTGTATCGCATGGTGTTCTGACGAACAGATTTATATATTTATACGAATATTGAAGCTTCTATTTGTGTTAACCTGCGTCTAAGATTATAAAATTATTTTGGAATTCTATTTCGCTTTTATTAAACCTTGGATGCATTTTGATAAAATGTGATTTTACGAAGATGAACCACAATGTTGAAAATTATTACGAATATTAATGAAATTAATATTTTGATACTTATACTGAAATTACGTATCATAATACATCTATTGGTAAAAATTAAATTAGCACACCTCATTAGACGCATCTTAATACGAATATTCCTGGAACAATCTAAAAATTGAAAAAGAGAATCTGTCGCCAGAACAATCATACGATCCGTAATATTACGAATGAAATTCGTGGCGTTGCACGTTCAGAAACCAAGGGTACATTGGCAAGCTCGAAAATATTTATAAATGTTTACAGTTCACATATAAAACCATGTGACAAATCTAACAAATGGTAGAACAAGATGCTTGCGAATGTATTCATGGGTGAATAGACTCGGGAAGAAAGAGGTCTACGTTAGTGATGTGTCCACCTGTATTATTCTTACTTACAGTAATTTTAAAGAAAACGCTGTGATCCAGCGAAGATGATGCAAGCGTGTTTTAGCCAATTTTACGGTCACCGTTATATGTTTATTAATTAGCAATATACACCGCATATACATACATATAATATATATAATATATAGGATACGAGTACTGGCACTTTTATTTGCACCGAACAACAATGGAAGCATCGCACAGCACACTATTGTTTCGATAGAAGAAAGAAGCGGTTACACGCAGGCATACATTCTTGCAGAACACCGACCACGAGAGATACGTTGACGTAGGTTTTTGCAATAGGGACGATAATTGCGTGAACTATTAAGAGATATAAACCGTTGCGGAAGAAAAAAATTCTATTATATATTATATAGAAATACTATGTTATATTATATTATTATAGTATATTGTACGTTCGCCCTGTTCAGAGGGTGGGTAGCGCGTTCAGACGGAACCACGCAGAAAAAAATACGAGTATGAACGTTATATGCAATTATAATAACAGAGAGTAATTACAATAAAGAAAGGAAAAGTTGCACGTTCGCACATTATCGTCGGCTGTACATTGTTTGTCTCTGAATGTACGGCGCCACACGTATGTACCTAGAATATTTGGTGCCTGGTGGCGATAAGAACGATAACAATCTAAAATAACTATTATTATTTTTATTTGTTTTTATCTAATTGTAGTTTCTTTGTAACTCTTTGTGATATACATTGCAATAGTCTATCCGACCGTTTATTTCTTGTATCGATTAGTGCAACCTCCATTAAAGCAAATCAGAGAAACATAACAACCCGAGAGAGATTCTGTTTCTGAAACAACCACCCCTTTTTGCGTGGGTACTTGTCACCATCTGCACGATCACGCATTTTTTAACAAGCTTGGGCATATTTTATTTCAAATAAAGAAAACATAACAATTTATTATTTCAACCAATTTATTATCTTTATCTTACAAATTTTATTTTATGCGGAGTTCAAATAAATCATTCACTTTTATTTTTATCGAACAATTACAGATCATTTCATTCTCTTTATAGTATTTTCAGAAATCTGTACTTTAGATAATATTGACGTACAAGGTTTACGAGATACTTGAGGAATAAAAATTTACTCAAGTACAAAATGAAAAATTATAGTCAGACATTTTTCAAGTACGTTGTTTGAATAATGCTCAAGACTGACGTTGAACTGCGCTGTTTTAATCCTTCGTCCTTTCACCCTTCCTTTCTATCAGGACCGGTTCTATAGTGCGTCACGTGCATTTGGTTTAGAAAAATTCAAATGCAGTAAAACATGACCGAATAATCACAAAAACATAATTTATCCTTGGTGCATTAGAATGTTAATTTTTCCCTATACAAGTTTATACAACAAACCTCGGAGGTCAATAAATGTCTGAATTCCCAATATTGATTAACAGAAATTTAACCAATATATTGACACTAAATTTGAAAATTTAAAAACCTACAAATGTGTCAAATTAAGTATATAAAAAATGTTAAGATCGGTCCTGAATATAGCTGATCCTGAAGGTCCCCGAACTAACATATCTGAATAAAACTAACGCACCTGTACCTATTCTCTTTCCATGTCTAACCAGACCAGCTGCCAAGTCTGCCGAGCGACATCACATTCGAGATCTGCACATCGTCGTCGTCGTCCTCGCCGCCACCGGCGTCGTCCACGACGGCGACGACGCGAAGCGGCGAGGACGCGTTCAACGAGACGACTAACGAGGGCAGTGAGTTCATCAAGTCCGAGAGGGTGGTCAGCGGGATGCATTTTCTGACGGACCGCGAGGAGGATCGCGGTGATCTGTTGCTGCCAAAGTCCGAGTCAGGAGAAGCTGAACCGGAGGTCAGGAAACAGGTTGGTTGGTCTGCTGCTTCTGACACTGCTTCGGCAGGCAGTGCACCACCTGCGGCTGGTTTCGTTCAGAGGACGAACATGAAGAGGGTCCGCAGTTACACGCGTCCTCGCAGACACTGCACCAACAGAAACGGACTGCCCACGAAGAGACAGCTACGAAAACTCGTCACGCCGCGGATTTGATAGGGTGCTTTCCATTCGTGCCATCCTCCTGGCCATTAACCTCCTTCGTTTTCCTTTTGTTTGCTTTGATATCTTGCGAGATTTAGAGCGAATTAGAAGCTTCTTCCTGAAGGGAATTCTCGGAAACTAGAGCTAGGTTTGTAATAGTAAAGTTATATTCGTGAGAATGTTTACGAGGGAAGTACTTCCAGAAGTTTCAGCTAATATTCTCAATTGCTAAACGCAGTGGTAGTTGCAGGGGATCCGCAATTGGTGGTACAATTGATAAAGGGCGTACAATTGACAAAGTGTAGACGTAAGCTATAAATAACTACTAGTTTAGGAATATTAAAAACTATTGAATGTATCAAACTAGGAGGTGAATAATAGAACTTAAAAATTTATCAAGTTTGCTTTAAAAATTTATCAAATTTTTATATAACTCCACTTGACTTCAAACTCCACATTATATTTGTAAAAAAATAATATGCTTCATTCAAGATTTATAATAATTGCATATCACTTCAGTTTTTAAGATAATTAATTCAGTATAAATTTTAAGATTATCCTCAGCTGCAAGAGACTTAATGACATTGACCGTAACCTTGGACATTAAACATAAACGCAGATCATAACAGAAAGCAATAAATTGTGCAATAAAGTTCATGCAATAACGCGCTAAATTACCGCGATAACTTTACTGCGCATTATTATTATGAACTGTTAATGACTGCACACATGCTTCAGATTAATGATCACTTTTAATTACACTATCGTCTATCACTTGGATATGGCAGGAAAACTCTTGTTCTTTAAGATAACTTATAACCTTCATACAATATTAAATTAATGAAACATCACCTGCTTTGCTATACAAAAATTTGTTTATGCAATTTTTTGTATAGAAAATTTTAAGAATCTTCAAATTCAGTATACTTCAAAATATGAAGGTAAATATGAACAAATTTTGTTGTACAGTTTTTACTAATTTTTATGGGTACCCCTTTTTCGATTGTAGTACCAGTTGTGGAATATGTCTTCTAGATTAAATTCTGCTAGGGTCAATAAAATATATTCAGCTCTTTTCTAAATTATTTTTCTACGTTGACAGCTCTTTTCTTTTTGAATATGGGAGGGTGATAGTGAAATTTCCTTCACACGATATGCAAGCCTAATCGTACGCAAAGTACATTGGTTATTGATGAACGTTGAAAATTATTTACCTAAGAAATGACATATTTTATTCTACGTTTTTAATTTACTGAAATAGTAGATATATTATTTTTACAGTTACATCCATATTAGTACATGTTACAATAGTTCACTTAACATAGTTATATCAAGTTAATAGACAATGGTTTCGTTGAATAATACAGTGTTATAAAATCGATTAATTGACACGGGTAGTTGTTGATTCGATGTGTACATAGACTTCCAATCAGATAATACATTTTATCGAACTAGAATATCGTTCGAGTGTTTCAAACTCGTACCATTATAATAATTAAAAATCAATTAAATGAAATCGATTCGTTTTAAACATT
Organism: Megachile leachella; assembly: GCA_963576845.1. NCBI lineage: Eukaryota > Metazoa > Arthropoda > Insecta > Hymenoptera > Megachilidae > Megachile > Megachile leachella. The sequence continues at coordinate 16,238,217 of OY756251.1, forward strand.
CTTCGTGTGTGTAGCGTTGAATTCTACAACTAGATAACTTACCAAAAAAATTAAAAAGATTTCTGTCCAAAAAATTCTATTGCTATTTACTAACTATATGTGTCCTCGTAGAACGTATTATAGTGAATATCGCTAAACAATATTTTTCGCTAAACAAATATTCGAACGGTGACATTAAATTCTCATTGACAAAGCGTAAAACATTGAACAGTAGGTGATCCTTGTAAATCGTTCGCAAAATTATCTCTTATAGGCGTTGTACGATACAAATGAAATGTTTGTAACACCTGCTTAACTAGCGCCAATTAGTCAAATAAATAGGACCAATTATCTTATCTGCTTGAGTACGTTTTTACCTATGCAAGTCTCCACAGGTGATCAATTAATGACAACAAAACTACGTCAGTGATGGGCAACCGCGTGGGTGAAATATCGATCTTTATTTTACAAATATTTATTTCTGTGCTTTTTATATTCTGGAGTATGCGAAATTTATTTACGAATGTAAAAATTGGACTTTCATGTCCTTGGATAGTGCACCTGCATATTCCTATATTCAATCAATGAAGATTCCTGTATTCTTAAATCCTAGATGAAGACATTCCTGTAGCAATATATTCTAGATATGGATATTTTCGTGTCTATAGATCATGGACATAGATATTCCTGTATTCTTAAATCCTAGATGAAGATATTGCTCTATTATTAAATACTAAATGTAGATATTCACATGACCATAGATCCTAAACATAGATATTCCTATATTCTTAAATCCTAGATGAAGATATTCCTCTAGCAATATATTCTAGATGTGGATATTTTCATGTCTATAGATCCTGGACATAGATATTCCTGTATTCTTAAATCCTAGATGAAGATATTGCTCTATTATTAAATACTAAATGTAGATATTCACATGATCATAGATCCTAAACATAGATAGTCCTATATTCTTAAATCCTAGATGAAGACATTTCTATATTCTTCAATCCAAGATGTGGATATTCTATCCATAGATTCCAAACCTGGATACTTCTATATTCTTAAATACTACATGTAGATATTTCCATATTCCTATATCATAGACCTAGGTATTTCTATAGCTCCAAATCCTAGATGTAGATATTCCCACATCTTCATATACCAAACCTTGATATTCCCACATCTCTCTATTCTAAACCTTGATATTTCCACATCTCTCTATTCTAAACCTTGATATTCCCACATCTCTCTATTTTAATCTTTGACATTCCCACATCTCTCTATTCTAAACCTTGATATTTCCACATCTCTAAATCCCAAAGCTAGCTATCTCTATGCCTCTAACTCCTAAATATAGATACTCCCATATCCTCACATTTTCAACCCACACATTCTCTAAATCTCCCCACATCCCTAAATCCACATATTCCTCAAATATCTAACTTCCCAACTTCTTAAATTTAAAAACTTGAAATTCCTATAAAGTCCCAAAAATTCCTCTCACTATTACAACACTCATTGCTCCTCACATATTTAAATCTTCCATCTCTAAACTTAATCGTCGACAAAGAAATAACGATGCTAAAAGTTCGTGCCAGCCGAATGGAAAGCACCCTAAGAAACGTTGATCTGGAGTAATCCTTTATCACCTCGTGTGCGTCTTATCCGATTTGCCCTTCGTATCTTTTTTATACACATTGCTCGCTCATCGCGGAGAGTTCGTTGAACCGCACTTTCTCTGTGTATAATTACGCGCGGAGATGTTGATCTTATTTTTACGTCGTTTATCTTGGGTGACACCTTTTCTGTCGGTGCATCCTCCATCTTGCGCCACGAACGTTGATCTCGTTTTGCGGACACGTGCGAGCGAAAGTTTCAAGCAAAAATGCTTTCGAGCGAAAGATAACCCCTTGCTGTACAAGATTTTTATTTATTTTTGCTTTTTTGAAGTGCCCATTTAGACTAATTAATTTCTGAGATATGAATTGTAGCGAATTGTTGCTTGATTGGGACTTAATACACCACTACGATTACAGGATAAGAATTGGGGACATTTCCCTGAACGTATACCGCCAACTAGTAAGAAACAAAACCCCTCGAAAAGGTGTCACGTGTGCGCCAAACACAACACACGACGTGAGACAACCTGGCAATGCAAGCAATGCAAGAAAGCTTTACATTTGCAAGTGTGTTTCGAGAAGTATCACGCGCCTCAAGATGATTTGTGAACACCAAACTGTGTATTATATTATCGTTTCTGATGAACATTATTTCACGCGATTTTTTATTGTATCGGCCTTTCAATCTTTTTCATTTTCTCTCCTGTTTCTGGTCGTCATTTGACCAATACATACGTATTTTCTCTTCCTGTGTATCATTACATTATAAGTTCACCGTATGGAGAATAAAGTAGTTTCAAACACAACAACTGAGATAGATTTACTTTAACTGCGACAGAATTTGAGTAGTCTGAATAGGCACGTTAATCGGCAAGGGGTTAATCGAACTGCCTCTCGAATTGGCTACGCCAGTTTCAGTCGATGTTAACCCGCTCACTGTCTAGTAGAATGGTGTATGTAGCTGTACTGATTACTCGTCACGCTAGAAATTTTTGTTCATTATGCGTGTACTTAGCTGGCAACTGGGTTGAGCAGAAATTTGCTTCTTTTATATGTGAACCTGTAAAATTCTAATTTGACAAGTTTTGAAATTACCAATATCTTCAATTGTCACATTTTGTCAAATTTCTAGATTGTCTAATTTCAAAGTTTCTAACTCAAGTCCAGGAATTTATGAATTTATGAATTCCTGAGACACTGAGTCGCTGTGATCCCTAAATACCTAAAACCTTAGTTTCCTACTTTTCTAAAACAACAAATCCTCAAATCTTCAAATTCCTAAACTCTTAAACTTTCAAGCCCTTAAATCTCCAAATGACTAAGTCCTCCAATCCCTAAATTTCTAAAACAGCAACTTTCCATATCTCCAAATCTCCAAACCATCAAATCACCAAATCTCTAAGTACCCACACTCTCAAATTTCCAAATTCTCAAGTCTCCAAATCTCTAAATTTACAAATTTCTTAATTTCCAAATCTCTGAACCCCTAAAATTGCAACGTCCCATATCTCTAAATCTTCAAATCCTCAAATCCTCAAATCCCCAAATCTCCAAATATCCAAACTCTCAAATTTCCAAATTCTCGAATCCCCAAATCTCCAAATATCCAAACTCTCAAATTTCCAAATTCTCAAATTTCCAAATCCTCAAGTTTCCAAATCTCTAAGACCCCAAATCTCTAAATTTACAAATTCCTCAATTTCCAAATCTCTAAACCCCTAAAATTGCAACGTCCCATACCTCTAAATCTTCAAATCCTCAAATCCCCAAATCTCCAAATATCCAAACTCTCAAATTTCCAAATTCTCGATTCCCCAAATCTCCAAATATCCAAACTCTCAAATTTCCAAATTCTCGAATCCCCAAATCTCTAAATATCCAAACTCTCAAATTTCCAAATTCTCAAATCCCCAAATCTCCAAATCCCCAAATTCTCAAATTTCCAAACCCTTAAGTCTCCAAATCTCTAAATTCCTGAATCCCTAAACCCCTAAAACTCCAACCTCCCCTCTCTCTAAATCCCCAAACCCCCAAATTCCCAAATCTCAAAATCTCCAAAAACGAAGAGACAGTGAGCGGTTTAAAAAAGCGTGGGAAAGTAGAAACAGGACACGAATTTGACACGAACGAGGGAGACAGAGAGAGAAAGGGAGAGAAAAAACCAAATAAACGTTGTTTTACAAGCTGCTGGAATACCTCATTCAAAACGACGGTTCCGTAGTCTGCAAGTGGTGCGGCGAGGTCCTACCGTCTCGAACCCGTTGGTACAGGCACAAGTACAAACTCCACGTCCCTACCCAGGTCACCCAGCCGGCGCCGCTCTTCAAGTGCCACAGCTGTAACGCTTACTTCAAGTCCCGCAAGGGTTACATCGGTCACCTGAGCTCGCGGCATTCCGACAACGAGAACGACGAAAACAGAGAAGAGCCGGCCAACAAGAAGGTCCGGAAGACCTCCGATGTAAGTCTTACCCTCTGTCGCGTCTACCGATGGGCATTTTATACTTCAGACACGTTCAAACTTTATTGCAAACGAGTCTTGAAAGTCTCGAAATTGGGAAATTAGAGATGATGTTCAGATAGAGATAGAATTTGCTGGGTAATGTTAATTGGAAAGTTCCGAGAAATTCAAGACTTTCGAGAGTTAGATGAAAGTGCTTGCTAATGGCCCATCGCTAGCGCGATTAACCCGCTTCATCGCCCCGCTTTCCCGTCTGCTGGCATTTTTATAAGCATGTGAAAGCCCTTCTTTCAATGAGACTGGAATTATCTCAGTAAGAAGATTAATATTTTTATTGTAAGGTGATGATTGTTCTTCAGTGTTCAATTTGGAGATTTCTAAATTTACTAAGATACAAGTCTTTGAATTTCTAATCTTCCAAATCCTGCAATCCCCAAAATTCAAACTTCCATACAGCAAATACGACTTCAAATCCCCCCATTCCCAGAAAACATCGTCACAAAAAATGAATACTTCGAATAGTTGAATAAAAATGGTAGTTACGCCACTGCAATTCTCGGCAAAAAAGAAACTTTTACCTACGTTCCACAAAAGAGGTAACCATACCTCGAGCACAAAGGTTCGAAGGTCTTGGAGCCCTCGAAGGTTATGGAAGGAAGGGCTTACGGTGCTCCCCAGCTTCCGTCCGCTTCCTTGCGCATCATTCGTGATCGTTCGATCGTTCGATCGTGGATAGAGTAAGGGGAAAAATGTGAAACGTGCCCCGACAGATCGGGAAAGGGCCAGACTGGGAGCAGCAGAGAGAGAAAGAAGAGAAGCTGGTGGCGGACATTATCGATCGGGTGAAGAGGGAGTGCGAGGCTCAGGGTGAGACGGTCACGAGACGAGGCTACTCCAGGCGATCTACCGTGATGAACAGCTAAGAGTGAGCCCTCGGGGAGAGGATGAAGGGAGATCTTGTGCCATATCATCGTCGTACGATGCTTTCCTCGTGACACGGATCGAAGAACGTTCGATCAGGTGCGCGCGGATCGATACCTGCCGACGTTCGATCTCGTGCGTCTTTTAATTCGCTACCCCTATGGTTAAGTAATTAAGAGATACTCGGGCGTAGAGTAACAATAAGATCAAATTAGGATTAGTAGGGGCTCGCGATGATGGAGCGGCGTTCTATGCTCAATCAGTCAGAAACCATATACATATATTAATTGGTCGATTGTTCGATCCTTGTTATACCTTCTCTTCAATTCTTATCTTGAAACATAATTCAAGAGTTTTTCAAGGCTTTTCGTTAAGAGTTCCATCGCTCTTATTTTCACGTGAAGCATAAAGAAGCAAGTCAAAACAATAAAACACTCGAAGTTACCTGTTCAATTCGTATCTTTTTTATTATACTTAGACTTCGAAGACAGGCATAACAAAAGAAAATTCTCAGTATTAATCTTCTACTTTAAGAAATTAAATATATAAAGAAGAATTAAAAAATATTTAAATGCAAATTTCTAAGTTCTACAAATTGTAAAATTTTTTTTATGACAAATATGAGAACAGAGTTGAAGAGAATGTTAGATCGATCGTTCTAATCGACCGCACAGCTACATACAAAGATAAGCCGTGCAACATGAAACGAAGAACGTCGGCAGAACGATCTTCGTCCGTCGAAACGAGGACTACAAACTGTCTAGTCATAATGCACGCGTGGCTGCGTATATTTTTTTCGTATCCTAAACGGCCACGCGTTGCTGCACGATAATGTATAATAACCTATTCGCGCGATTCGAACTATAATACATATACATATAAACGGGCCTGGGAGTCGCGTCCATGGCTGCCGTCTGGAGGCGGAATAATTTCCTACATTGCAGCCTACGAAAATACAATTTTCGTAATTAAAAAACATACTAATTGATACTCTGATTAGCTATAATCATCTTAAATAATATACGAACATAAAATGGAAAAACATATTAAAATAACACGTTAATACTTTAATAATTAATAATTAATATTTTCAAGTGATGTTTATCGAAAAAAAGTTGACAGTGTTTTTGAATAGGAACACAAACTGCGCATGCGCAGTTAAGAATGTGTGCGTTGCATTATATTCAAGAAAACGTTTCTGTATTTCTATTTCGATAAATATTTAAATTTTAATATTGCAGTACGTTCAAATTTAATTGTTTAAGTTTCAAAATTGTTGAAATTAAAATATTTACCGAAAAGAAATAAAAAAAGTTTCTTGAATAATTTACGGGGTACATCCTTAGTGCGCATGCGCAGTATGTACAACGCGCATGCGCGCTACGATTATTCAAGACGCTGCGTCTTTATTCAAGAAAACGCGTTGTTACATATCTCAGAAAAATAGTTTAATTTTACCCGTATCTGTGACTCAAGAAATCACGTGTGTCTTTGTATCAATTATTCTACAGTTTGAGAAATTTATAATAACTGTTATTTTATGAAGAACGATGTCGATGTGTCAAAATAGAAGTGACTTCAATGTGTCAAGATGAAGGTTCGATGTACCAAGGTAAACTTTTTTTTTCAGAAAGTGAGCAATTCTAATCAAAGACAGATGAATATAGTTAATCAAAATACAATTGGTATTTTTTAGTGCGAGAATTTATTTTCGTGAGCTGAAGTGATGGAAGCGAAGTAATCGCAAGCGTCGCGCTGCTCTCCTCGTCGAGATTCTCGATCGTTTGTTGGGTCGATATCGTTCCTTTGATCTCGGTAAGTTCCGTGGATCTTAATCGCAGCGATACGCGAACGAAAGCGCGAAAGTATAGCCGGTAGAGAGCGAGAATCAGTATTTTTCGTCGCTGATCATTGCGGCCAGATAACTGCCGACTCTGGCTGAGTAATGCCAATCATAACCCTTATCGTGTTTGTTCGAGTGTTCCCTGTCGATGATTCATATCGTAGAGTAAATCGAGGGACTCGAAATTCAAAGTTTAGGACTTAAGTTGGAATTAGGCGATAAGGAACACTCGGATTCCGTTGTGAAACACTTTGGATCAGGTACAAAATAATTTTATTTAAAATGAAACCTTACAGATACTTGTTATGTCATCGTATTTAAATTAGGTTATGTGACAAGTTACGATCAAATTCTAACCTCCTTTTCAAATTTCAAGATTCTAAATTTATTTACTATTGTTCTTTTTAGGTGTACAATTTTTGTCGGATATTTAATTAATCTCCTATTAAACCAATTCATACCTATCAAAAGGGTATAAAATCAATGATGATTAGACATAATTAGACGTGATGATTAGACGCTCGAAGGGTCTTTAGAAGACCCTTAATTCCAACAGGGCAAGTAGAAACACAACACCATCCGTTTTAATTGAATTAAACTTCCTTCCCTAATTAAAGATAGGATTGTCATTACTCGACCAGGCTCGATGGGATCGTAATTTATTAACGCGTAAATAATTGCGATTCGAACCTGAGAGGCTCTCTCGAAGAGAATCCAGTGCCAAATATATATCTTCCCAGGCGTACGATATCTTGTTGCGTATACAAAATGCGGTACGTTTACTACGATACGCGATAAGAGCGATCGTTTGCTCAAAAGTGCAACCGTACTAAACTAATTTTTCTTCAATTTCGTTCGTTCTCCTCTTTTGTTACGTTCGACGCGCACAGGTGTTCGCAAGGCGTTGTATCGTGATTCGCGTGCATGAGTGACTATTTTTCTTCGTGGAATTGTCGTTCGACAACGGCGACCGTGAACGTCACCAGACACGTGAAATTCATAGAAATTATATCGGTATACGGGTATTAATGCATCTACGTCGCGTGACCGACGTTCACGAAACTGTTGCTCGAAGTAAAATTCATAAATTGTTGGTTATGTCTTTTGCGTTTTCACACCGACAAGTACCGAATGACTGAATATGAATTATATTTTTTAACCTCGATATTATAGAGGGCTATTTACTTTGTCAGTATTTTAAATAAATAGTCAGCATTTGTAATAAAATATTTGTAATATAAGTAGTCAGTATTTATCACAGTACTTTTATTAAATTTAATGTCAGATGACTTTATTAATTTCAGTACTTGTCAAGTAAACAGTAGAGTCAGTTGGTAAAAAACTAACCTCTAAAACAACTCATGATCTGTTGTCTATGGTTAAAAACATATGTTGCACCATAGATACAGTACATTAATATTGACTGACCATTATACAAAATATTAACCTTAAATATTAGAGTTTAATTTTTATTATTAAGATTGTTTAACAGAAATACTGACAAGATAAATAATTCCAATTTTACTAGGAGGGTTCATGAGAATTATAATTTTAAATTGCGAGGTGATCCAGCAACTACCATCGCCATATTTTATCGTTAAAATGACACCGTATGGTAGGGTCGCGTAGAGTGAAAAGAATTCTTTTGCAGGTGGTAGTTTCTAGATACGAAGATCGCATTTATTTCTTTGAATAGAGGTGGTACGTTTTTGATGGTGTGATACGGTCTTTACAGACGAGTACAAAGGCCGCATAACAAGTTCCTCATAAGCACATTAAAGGGATATAAAATGGCCTTCAGTGACCTCAGTAAGTCCTTGTATTCGCTGGCAAATTTCTTACAAAATTAATTTACCGTATATTTAATTTTTGTACCATGAAAAAATAGATCAATTCGAAAATTCTCAAAAGTTAAAAATCTAAAAATGTAGTTTTGAAAAAGTTTAAAAGATTTGAAAAATCAGGTATACTATTTAATTCAGAAAACTGTAAACTATTGTTACATGAATACTTTTTGTTATGTATTATTTTATAATGCGTATATTTATACAGATTTATTGTTCGTATTATACAAGATCATGCGAAACGATACAAACGCACCTGACGCGCTCGAACAGGTTAGTCGGACACATACTAGTGTCGCTAGAGGGACGATAGATAGATCGATAAATAGATAAAAAAAAATATATCTACACGTACATGAAGGTACGGATAAATCTAATATATAATGCGCGCTGGCGGTAATTTGCGCGAGAGCATTATATGTATTAATCTTGCTGAATATTCCAAGAAAGTCTGTCCATTTTTTCGAATGTCTCGAAAGTATTTTAATCTCTATTTAATTGTTGCGTGTCGTTACGGCGCAACGGCAGAAGAATGAATTGCATTCGACTCGAGGTTTTAAACAAACGATTACAATTCAGAAGTAGACCGTGCGTGGACACACTGTTATACAGGTTATGAACGCGTACGTAAACTGACTAGTCGTTAAGTTCGGTGCTAATCAAGGAAGGTGTATAAATATTGTACACGCCTTTTTATTACCACTGCGATTGCATCAATTATTTTTTCCTCGGAACGAGCGGAGAGGATTAACTCTTTGGAGGTGTTCACATGACATTCCTGTTCGAATCGTTTTTATTAGATTTTATTAGATGGTGGACACAGGGTGTATGCACAATTTATTTTGTCATGGATCGAAGTGATATCTTATCAATTATACTAAGGTTAGAGTTGTTCAAAGTCACTACAAATAATAATTTCATTTAATACTTCAATAATTTTATTTTTGGTATAATGTTTAGGTCAAGATTGTAACATCCTGTACATGTTGAAATATATCCAGAGCCGTCGCTAGACTTTGCAGGGCCCAGGTCTTCACATACTATTTAACACAGTATAAAATTAAATTACATTTAGCGACGAGTATGTTCACAAGAAAATTTTTTTAATTGGCAATACACTAGTTCACACTGCTGTTACACAAGTTCACAAAAAAAAAATCAAGCCCTAAAAAATTTTTTAGTCAGTCTAATTTTAAAGTATAATCAAAGTTTAAAGCACCCAAAGTTTCTATATTTTCAAGTTCCTAAAATTTATACAAACTTAATTTGAAAAAGTTCTTAAACGTAAGGCCCCAGGCAAGCGTCCCATTTGGACAGCACTAACGGCGGAACTGCCATAACCTAACCTCCAAAGGGCTAACCGGAAAGAGGCAACTCTCTTCTGACATTGCGCGACGGATTTTGCACGTAATTATGTACAGGCGCATACATGAAAGGGAAAGAAACCTCTGCGCGTATACTACATTTTTAATCCTACGTGTGCATAATGAGACTCGCGTGCACGTCTCGACGTAATTGTGTACGGGCAGAGGATGTTAATCGACTTTTGTCGAGGCAAAAACACAAGCCACTTTTCGTCTTCCTCTTACATTCCGGTATGTGGTTCTTTCACGCAGTTCTTCCTAGCGCGTTTCGAATGCGCTTTAAACTAAACCGTGTAATTATGTATCATGATCGATTTAATAGGTGCTTGCGATTCATCTGACACCGGGATACGCACGTTTAATTGATTATTATTTATTGTAGTCAGAGGTCGTGTAGGTAAGATACGGGATATTGAAATTTCGAGATGAGGATTTTAATGTGATGATAAGTGGGACAAAATAATGCGCGCAGGTCGCGCTGTGGTCTGATTTCCTGCACGCTCCATTGAATGAAATCAAAAAGAGAAGATTTGTTAGAATTGTCGTTTGTGCCAAGCGTAGCCATTTTTAAATCACATCAATTGGTGATGGGCAACTATCTTACAGGGGTACAAAAAAATTACTAGATTTCTAAACTTCCTAATTCTCAATTTTCAAAATTTTGAAGTAGCAAATTTCTTCATTCGAAAATTCTAGATCTCTAAACTTCCACATTTCTAACTTCCAATTTTTCAAAAATAAATTCTCAATTTTTAAATTTTCAAATTTCTAAATTTAAAATTTTTAAATTTCTAAGATCTTGAATTAAAAAATTTGAAATCTTGATGTACTTATTCCTCAATGAGTACTTCTAATGTCCATCACTGATGCTCTGCAGTTACTCCCCTGAAAAAGAAACGCTAGGTCCAATAAATGTATACGATCCATTTGGGTAGTTTATCCCCGGCAATAGAATCCAAAGCGGGTAGCGTTTACTGCCCGTATAAATTTACACTAACGTGTAAACCTGTTTCTTGTAAAACATGTTCGCCATAACTATAAAATATAACGATCCTTCCATTATCAATCGTCTTCCTTGTTATTAACTTATTTTGTACATGATACATAGCGGTGTTGATACAAATGTACTTATATTACTATTTGGACACCAAAGATATAATTTCTCTTCTCTTGTGATACATAGTATCAAAAACCTTAATACCGTATTCTCCAACTATGAAATTATCTTAACCTACGATGGACTTGATCCTAACCTAAACAGTTGGCAGTCACAGAATATAATAAGAAAAGCAACCAAAAATAAAAAATAAAATGTTCACCATCGCAAATAAAAAATATGTAAAATATTTTGTTAAAAAGTGAACTGAGTACACTCTTTGGGGTCCAAATATACACACACGTGATTCGGATATATTTAACTCGTAGTTGGCACTCTTTAGCAAAGTATAAATGACAACCGAAGTGACCTGTTTCTTCTTTCAAAAGTTAACTTTAATCTGAACGATCAGTAGCATTTAATAGATAAAAATACGAAGTTCATCCGATCATCCTGTCGGATCGTGTTTTCTTTAATAACTGGCTTCCTTCAGGTTTTATGACAGGCAGTGGAATCGTTAATACCGTTGAGATTATAGAGAGGAACGGGAAGACGAAATGGTGGCTTGCTCGACACATTTTCAATCTTCCGTATTGAATCTTAAGTGTTACTAATCGTAAGATCGTAAGGCTGACCTCCTACGTCTGATAGGACGATTCAAGTTGAGATTATTCGAAGGAGAGAAAATTATTTATTTGTTTACGAATAACGAGGCCGTTCGCGAATTCCGTATTTCGGGCGAAATTTTGGATCACTCCAACGACTATCATTGTAACGCGGCGACGATCACCGCCCGAATGTGCGACCCCGTCTAAAGGTGCACGAGTATGTACTATATTGATTAAAGCAGAAAATACTACAACAAACCATAGTACTTACGATCACGCTAATCATCTGCGATCAGTAAACATTACAACTAACGAAATCGAACGTATTGTGCATTATATGTCGGGAAAGAAATAAAATCAAAATCAACCGATTGTTATCACATCTTTTTATTCTCACATATCCAACTTCCTAATGTCCTCACTTCATCTTTTAAATGAAACACTCAAGTGACACATAAATAATAAAATATACATAGAACAGTAACCTAATTTTTCGGGCAGTATACCTACAGTTACCATACTGTTTAAACCTCATGTACCACGTGACTTATTTAAATGAGATCGTATTGAAGTTCCTTTGAGCATTGAGTTTACCAATAAAAACAAGTTACTGTATCTCTCTAATCTCCAGAAAATCGTACTTCAATTTTTCAACAGTTTAAAAGTCCCGCTCTTCAATTGTCCTATTACTTTAAGCACACACGCTGTTTCCACTTATCATCGTAGATGGCAGCACCGCCATTGTGCAGTAGTTCCACGAGAGTTTTCTCGCTAGATAAACGCATTCGCCATGTTCTGTTTACAGTATTACGGTCGCGTCCATCATCGTCGTTAGGTACACCCGTTTCCCCGCTTCTTCCGTTCAGTATTATTATGTTCCGCACGATTTATGGATGATGTCCGAAAGCGTGGTGCGTTCGCGTGTTTCCAAAGGTTGCTTCGCGTGACGATTAACTTGAAAAGTGACGATCGACGCACGACTACGCAGCTATGATTCCGTGTTACGCGATGGTTAATGCTCTTCTGGTGGCCTTGCTGAGTGTCAGTGCTCTTCACGCAGAAGATCCCTTGGCACATCACGGAAGATGCGAACCGATCACGATCAATCTGTGCATGAACTTGCCGTACAACGAGACGATCATGCCGAACCTGATGAACCACCAAAAGCAAGAGGACGCCGGTCAAGAGGTGCATCAGTTTGCGCCGTTGGTCAAAATGAAATGCAGTCCCGATCTTCGTTTCTTTCTGTGCACGGTGTACGCGCCTGTATGCACCATCATCGACAGGGCTTTACCCCCGTGCAGATCGTTGTGCGAGAGTGCGAGAGCAGGGTGTGAACGTCTGATGAACAGTTTTGGTTTTGCTTGGCCGGAAAATCTTGATTGTTCGAAGCTACCGGTGAACGGTGGAGCGGAACTTTGTGTCGGTCACAATGATACTACACCAACGGAATCGCCGATTTATGCACCACCACATATGCCAGTGGTCGAATTTCAACCCTCCTGGACGGGAGGACGCAAACCGTATAGCAATGGCCCCATACTAGGCGCCAGGGACTTCGGTTTCGTTTGTCCGATACAATTCAAGGTCCCGCAAGAACTCGGTTACTCGTTGAAGGTCGGCGATAAAGTTGAGCCGAATTGTGGCGCACCTTGTGATGGGATGTTTTTCACCGAGAAGGAACGGAGATTTTCGAGGGTCTGGGTCGGTACCTGGGCATCCATCTGCGCGGCCTCTTGTTTTTTCACCTTCCTTACGTTTCTCATTGACACTGATAGATTTAGGTAAAAAAATGTTGATTGTATTCATAATGATGTATGCTTATTTGCATGTTAAAGCGCATTAGCATAAAATGGGAGGATTAGAAACTTCATATTATATGCGGATACGATCAAGAAATTAAACTCTTCAAAGTAGTGTTATATGCGAAGAATTTATTATAATGTAATGTTTATATTATCTTAGAACAATGAGTTCTATAATGAACATATTTCCAATTAAGTTCTGGTAGTGAAAGCATTGAAGTTATTTAACTGTCAGCTTATATAATTATTTTCACTAATACATCAAATATTAAAATATTATAATTTATGATCCAACACTGATATATTTCTATGATATACAGGTATCCAGAAAGGCCAATCATCTTTTTGTCCGTCTGCTACCTCATGGTAGCATTAGCCTATGTGATTGGTTGGGCAGCTGGTAATTCTATCTCGTGTAGAGAACCCTTTACGCCTCCATTAAATATGGAACTTCAAAGGGTATCAACAATAACACAAGGCACCAAGTATGAACTGTGCACTGTACTTTTCATGGTACTTTACTTCTTTGGAATGGCATCTAGTATATGGTGGGTTATCTTAACCCTGACATGGTTCCTGGCAGCTGGATTGAAGTGGGGTCATGAAGCAATAGAAGCCAACTCACAATATTTTCACTTAGCAGCTTGGGCTGCACCAGCAATAAAAACAGTTACTATTCTTGCAATGGGAAAAGTAGAAGGTAAGCTATTAGGGACAGAGTAAAAATGTGTTATGATGTAATCCGTGTAACTAATGCACATTATTTTACACAGGAGACATACTATCAGGTGTTTGTTACGTAGGACTTTGGAATGTTGAAGCTCTACGTGGATTTGTCCTGGCTCCATTATGTGTCTACCTCATTCTTGGTACCGCATTTTTGTTAGCTGGATTTGTTTCGCTTTTCCGAATACGTACAGTTATGAAACACGATGGTACAAAGACTGACAAACTAGAGAAATTAATGATTCGTATCGGCATATTTTCTGTACTATACATAGTTCCTGCATTGATTGTCATTGCTTGTTTATTCTATGAACAAGCGTATTTTGATCAATGGATGTTGACTTGGAATATGGAGATGTGTTCAAGTCCAAAACTGCAATCTTTGTATTCCATGCCGTGTCCTGTTGGCGAGCGAACCCGCGATGTTGGGAGGCGACCAGAGTTCGAGGTATTCATGATAAAATATTTAATGGCTATGATTGTTGGTATAACAAGCAGCTTCTGGGTATGGTCCAGCAAAACGTTGACCAGTTGGCGACAGTTTTTTAATCACATACAAGGACGACGCGCTGAGGCGTACGTTTAAAGACTTTTTTTTTAGAAAAGATCTGCCTTTCTTAATTACAAGGACGATGCGCTGAAGCGTAAGTTTAATGACTTAATTCAAGAAAAAAAAAGATTTATTACTATATCTAATCATTGATTATCGCGTGCTCAAATAACTAATTAAATTGACAAAAAAAAGTACGTATATATATATACGTATTCTATTGCAGCTAACAATAATGTTCGACCTATATGAAGCAGAAATGTTATTAAGTTCGATTCGTCGTAAACAGATCTGAATACGGAGACTTGCATTTTTATATAATTTTGATATCTCATCAGTGCATTGTAAAGAGCAATGAGAATTATATGAATGTACCGTGCCAAAATATTTTTTTACCTAAATGGTTGTACGTTTGTTTAAGCTATTTGTGAATTTTTTCTGTTGTATTTTTACAACAAAAATGTTAGAAAACTAATCGTTGTGTTAGTTTGCAAGTATTATTAGACAATGTTTAAATCATATTTTTAAGTACTAAAACTTTTTTTTATATATTAACAGAATCCATAATCTAATATCTTATTATTTAAGTTATGAATGCTCAAACTGTTTGCAGACAATGTGTTCAGTGTGTATAAGTGTACTTTCCTGCCATGCACAAAACAGTGGGGTACTATTTGTATGTCTGATCGTAGTTTCAAACCTGTTTCACTTTGGGTTTGATCGATACACAAACAATTACGCTTACTAATTCTCGCGAACAATTTTTATATTTTTTACAAAACATCTTGAGAGATATTTTACGATATTCGATTAAGCATTTAAGATCATTGAAAATCTTGTGTTCAACCAATTATAAAGAATCTTCCGAGGCTTTTCCGTTTTCTAATGTAACTTTTTGAACCTTGCCTTTGCAGGTTACAATTAAAGGCGAGTGTATCTTTGAAAGATGTAAAATTACATTGTAAGACATAGGTAATGTCCTAGGTAAACTAAATTGTATATACCTACATTTATTAATTTTACTATGTACTATAATATATTTTTTAAAAAACTTATGTACATATACATGTCCGCCAAATAATTGGCATTTTCGTATGTTTCCTATGCGTAATCAAATTAATGGATAACTCGATTAACCGGAGTCATTCGAATCCGAAAATGCTCGGTAATGATTTCCGTATCGAGCGCGACCGTTGTTCCAATATGATTAATGAATTCGTCCATTGAAACTGTCGAGCTTTTGTGTATGTCATGTATTTACGGCGACTAATAAAAGAAGATAAACATAAACGAGAAAAAGGAAAATCAAACTGCTGTAGAAAGGTCTCGCTATATGGCTCTGAGGGTGTAGATTGAAAAAATAAGTAGAATTTTTTTTATACGCTTAATTGTTAAAAATATGTAGCTGGTGTATATTTATAAATTTGGTAAACTTATAAATTTAAAAAAATGGAGGTACATTTGAAGATCATTTGCTGGGCCATATAGTGAGACTACTATGTTAAGACAGCCGTACTTACATTGTAGTAGAAGCGCAAAAAAATATATATATGAAATATACGTGACGTTGTGTAAAGTAATTACAACTATTCTTTATAATAATAAACCGAAATATATCTATATACAAATATTTTGTATGTTATATTTCATCAGTTATAAATATTTAAGAAATATACATTACATTTATATTGGTATAACAATTGTAATCGATCACTCAAAATTCAGTTTGTCTTCTGTATTTTCGGGGGTTTAAGGATCCCCATTTTTCGTAAACGGTTCACAAGTAAAGGCGTAACGGAGCATGTTACGGCAATTCGAGCAGGCGCCATCACTTTATGAATACCATACGCCAACAGAAAAGTTGAAGAATTAGTAAGAATGTCTTTTACCTGATTATCGTCGGATAAAATAAATTGAACGAGTGGTTTTAAATCTACCCCACTGAAATGTTTAAGATAATTAAAAAATGTTATTTAATTTTTATTAACATGCTCGTTTAAAATTGCTGAAATAATTGGACTACAAATTTGATATAAGTACCATAATATACAATTGTGAAACTAACCTAGATACAGCTACGTAACAACCACCGAGCGACATTAACGAAAGTGTCACGTGAAATATAACAACCGTAACTCCATAATCCTTGACAATTCTTCTAAATTTGTCTTTCTTGGATAAAACAACTTTTGGCTTTTTATCAGTATTATTTTGCGCATTCGTTACTTGTGGTGTAGCCGTCGAATATCCCATTCTGCAGATATACTTGTGTGGATACATTGTTTGCAAAAGAATATTCGTTGAGACATAATTTGCCAGACCTGAGTGACAGATTACAATTTCTTGACTGTTTACCTTGCCGGTAATGTGCGCATATTTTCAAAGTGCTTCTAGTTTCATAATAATTACCAAATTCATCTTGCTTTACAATACAACATGGAGAAGAATGTACCGGCAAGATACAGCGTGCAAACAACAAAATAACAATATTTTCTTTTTTTGTCTTTTAACAGTTACATCCCCTCACCATGTACAAAAATAATTCTATCATAAATTCAACATTTCAACAACGTAGAATTAAAAGATTGTGAAGAATTTTGTGTTTCACTTGAACTACTAACCACGTTTATCCAGTTTCAGCAATGGCAAATGAACGCTTCGATAATGCGATTTCTGCATGTCTTCGGCAATATATTTATCGTCTCTGGCCCACTGTCCGCCAGGCATGTTTAAATGGGTCGATTTTCCGTTGGAACTGTAAGGCTTTGGCACGTTGCTCTGCATCGAGCCGTTCAAACTAACCGCGCCAAAACAATCGTACGAATCGACGCACGTATCCTCGTATGTCTCCGATCTGTCAGACGCCTCCGTCATCTTCGATGGTTGTTCGGAAAAAAATGATTTGCAGTCACTTTTGTTATACAGCAGCACCGGTACAGCGATATCTCGTGCTCTTTGAGGAGTAAAACGGCCAGTTTCGTTGGCAAATATTTCAGAAACATTTGTGGGAAGTGGTAATGTGGGGGGATTTGGGTAACGACGAACACTTGTTACATGAAGATTTTTCATGCGATTGTGCACCGCTGCGTATCGTGTGCATTGCATTTCGAATGGCGCGCTCACTGAAAAAATTAATAAATAATTAAGACATGCTCTGGTTATTACACGTAGGTCCGTTCATTGTTTATGTCACTTCATGTACACCTGGGGAAAACATAGATTTGGCTACGAAAAAAGGATAGTAATCAAGATTTCTCTTTTTACGTTTATTTGTAAACTAACCTATTGCGTCTAATTGTACATAAATGTTTTATCATTCTCGACAAGGTTATGCAATTGGATGCTAGTCATTCTGTAATTATTTTTGCGTTCTTTAAAAAAAAAAATGTTATTTAATATTTTCTTCAAATTTTTTTTTATTTCTGTAATATGTATATAACCTCATTATTAATTTTATTAATTCTTCTTTGGATTGTAGGATCAGTAGTATACTAAAAACTTATGTATGTAATGTATTATCTTATCAGGTTTTCAAACATTGCAAAATACAATTGTTAGTATTTATCAGTTTGATAATATATAAATAAAATAATCTTAATTAAAAAATTTAATAAATAAAGAGGTATACATGACAATTTGATAAATAAACAATGTTTGGTTTAACTTGAAAATTTGAACATAAAAATTAAATAATAAAATAGTGTAAATTTCCTACCTGCTGGCAAGGCGCGCGAGAAAGCTGACAATAAATCGGAAGAATTATTGATACGAGATAAGTACATCCTAGAACCTTTAAGCCACTTACGAACAGTAAATTTAAAGTCACAAAGCTGTTCAAGCTTTTCACGTGGATGTAAAAGTAACAAATATTCTAATATTTATGTATACAAGTAAACAAAATATTGTCTTACAGTTCAATCTCCATTGAATCACTTAACCTCAGAACATTCAGGCGTTTATATACTCGTCAGGTTTCCGTATACAGTTCTAAAATATTACTGCGTGCTTTATGAAATGCAGGCACATTGAAAAAAGAACGTTCGTAAAACCGGTTAAATTCTAATATGTATATGACAAATCAATATACGTTATAAACCACTGATACGTGAACCCAATGCAACCATTTTGAAATACTTGTCATGCACGTAATTCTACGCCATCTGCAAATTAAATATCTATATATTGCAACATTTAATTTGAAATCATTTACTATGTTATTCAATATTCTGTTACTGTTCAATAATGTCATATAATGTTAAAAATAGAAATACTTTCAAAATTAAAAGAGTTGACAGCAAGGTATTTTTTTCAACGGTTTTTTTAGTTAAATCATTTTTTTAATTTTGGATTATGTCGTAAGACCATGATATTATGAAACATAAAACTTGTCTAAATTTAGCTTGTCAGAAATAAAGGAAAAAGAAATATCTTGATGATCATTATAGATTCGTAACTTCGGTGCTGGATTTTTGATTATTTTTCTTATTGCAGTTTTATTGATCACGCAATGATTACGCTTTTATGATATTGTAATAGAAATGCAAACGAGATATAGAATGAGTCATACATTCCATTGTTACTTTAGTGGAAGTAAACATTTCATTTTTACTTTTTTTTAAGATTCATGTAGCTTTAAATATTAATCATTTATTCACAAATACAAATAGAATTTTTCTTGACCAAAGCTTCTGATGATCACCATAAAGTATAGTAATTATTGAAAATGAATGCATCAAGAAAAAAGGAAACATCTTTTAAAAAAACCGCCACAAATGCTGTTAACGGCGCCATCCAACAACAAAGTGCTGAACTATGATGAACACGTGTACTGACCGGATTTTGTCGGTAATTAATTGATTACCATTCAATGGTAATATACCATCAGCGAAGTTTCTATTTTAGTTCCGCGCGTCATTGCTAGATGGCGCTGCGTCGACTTACATAAAGGGGCGTTCAGATTAGGCAAGTACCTATTAAAGTAGCCTAATGTGAACGACATTTAACACAGCGCAAGAGAGCAATCGTCCGATTTATGTATTAATGACATTTTCTTCCATAATTTATAGTTTTCTTCAACTTTTTAGAAGCAAATTAATTGCTACATTACTTTTATCCTTTTTTTATTCTTTTATTCTCAAAAGATTTTTAGTATATTTCTATAAGATACTGTACTACAGCGCAGACCAATATGTACATATTATTATGATAATTCCGTCCCAGAATTAAGTAAATAATGTATCTATCTATTAAGAAAATGTATTACGTCATTTGATGTAGAAAAGTGTTTGAAAATAAATATGAATAAAAAAAAGTATTTGCGTATTTACTTAGTTATAAGTCCCGTCACTCCTATCCTTAGAAAATGCCCCAAATTTAAAAAAGTAAAAAATAAAATACAAAATATTGAGAATTCGTACCAGGAGAACATAAGTTATAAGGAGGTATTTTTCATGCCACTTCTTGGAATTTATATGACGTCATTTTCAAGAATTCCCGAGGCGGGATTTTTGAAATTGCACCGACCAATTTTGAAAATTTGTATCAGGAGAACATGAGTTGCGAGGAGGTATTCGTGCCACTTCCTGGAATTTTGATGACGTCAAATTCCAAGAATTCCCGAGGCGGGATTTTTGAAATTCCACCGACCGATTTTGAAAATTTGTATCAGGAGAACATGAGTTGTGAGGAGGTATTCGTGCCACTTCCTGGAATTTTGATGACGTCAAATTCCAAGAATTCCCGAGGCGGGATTTTTGAAATTCCATCGATCAATTTTGAAAATTTGTATCAGGAGAACATGAATTGTGAGGAGGTATTCGTGCCACTTCCTGGAATTTTGATGACGTCAAATTCCAAGAATTCCCGAGGCGGGATTTTTGAAATTCCACCGACCGATTTTGAAAATTTGTATCAGGAGAACATGAGTTGTGAGGAGGTATTCGTGCCACTTCCTGGAATTTTGATGACGTCATTTCCAAGAATTCCCGAGGCGGGATTTTTGAAATTCCATCGAGCGATTTTGAAAATTTTGATCAGGAGAACATGAGTTGTGTGGAGGTATTCGTGCCACTTCTTGGAATTTTGATGACGTCAAATTCCAAGAATTCCCAAGGCGGGATTTTTGAAATTCCACCGACCGATTTTGAAAATTTGTATCAGGAGAACATGAGTTGTGAGGAGGTATCTATCTTGCTACTTCTGAGAATTTTGGTGACGTCAAATTCCAGAAATTCTCATGTTCTCGTGATACAAATTCTCTCTTTTGAATATGTAAATTTTTACCTTGTTGGGTTTTTTGGGTAACAATAAATACACAGTGATTGTTGATACATTTTTCTTTATTTTTGCCACTTTTTATACATTGCATAACTTAACTAAACTTATTGTCTAATCACTTAATTATTAACTTGTGGAACGCCCGCGCTATGCACGTAATCAGCTTACTGTTGACGTAATTGGTTTTGAAATTGGCGCAATTTTTTCGAAAACAAGTGGCGCCATCTCTCCGGCGAACAGGGTGAACTACGCACTTTTGAAAATCTACTTTAATTAGTTCTCTACTTCTACCGCTAGATGGCGTCATCTAATTCGAAATAAATAAATCTTGATTTTTGGGCTTAATCTGCAATAAAATACATCAAATGTTAATAAAAATTTGCTTTAAAATGTCTCACGAAACATAATATGTCCAGAAAGTCATGAAATCTGACTTTTTGAATTTCTCCTATATGCGTGTTTCGACATGCATTTTTTACGATTAGTTCACTTGTTTCGAAGCTAGATGGCGCTTCACTTTTTCCCATGAAATGACGTTTTTTTTATTTTTGTTTGCAGAGCTTTCTGCAAGCTTTTATGGTGTTATTTCAATTCTAATGTGATTAGATAACAGTGTCTAAGCTCCTAAAATACTTTAAGTTTGTTAATTTTGCTGAAAATTGCATTTTTATATTTTTGTAGTTCCAACTTTCACCGCTAGATGGCCGGACTTTTTTTAGTCCATGAGACGCAGTTTATGAAATTTTCGAAAATAATGCTTTGAGCTCACTGTGAAACTGCTTTTCTTACTTTGTTTTATCCGTAGACGAACTTGTGATTGTCAAAATAGCAGAAGAATGTTTTGTTTTTCGAAAAAAAAGCAATTTGTGTTTTGACCATTAGCGATGCTATTTCCAGCGCGCGGGAAAATGCCGAGTTTCAAATGTATGTAAGAATGAGGCATCCAAAATGCTTTCTACTTTCACAATTAATTATCTTACACTAAACTATTATTTTTCATAACTATTTTACGTATTAAATCGTCACGATAGTTTTGTTATGAAAGTAAATTTTAATGTAGAATTAAATTATAAAAAAGGTACTATATATGTAAATATTATATATAGGTTAATTATAAGAAAGGTTTTGATGTCTCTAAAATTGTCTTCCTGACAGGTAGAGTCCTCAATAGTTTGCGAAATATACTTGCGAATATTTTATTATCATATTTATCACAGACTTGTTCCTCTCGGCTGCTGCTCTCCATGAAAGGCACTCGAAGATTCGCACAACTGGAGCCATCGAGTTCGACCGCGAAATACAACAGGGTGAGAAATAGAATTCGTACAACATCGTTTCAAGTTTCAAAAAACGAAGATTCTTTAATATCTTGGTCGTTGCAAATACGTGTTTAATACGATAAATTGAATCGTTTTTTATTCATGAAAAAAAGATGAATCGTATTCGTTTCCTTAACAAATATTTGAACAAGTTTTTCATTTTTATACGCGAAGATTATATACAAAATAAGTAGATAGTATAGCCGTAACGTGTCACAAAAGATGCAAATAAATTACGTATTTTATTATCCCACGTCTTCATATTACTATTACCTTTTATACGGCGATGAAGTCCAGCTTCTAAATTCCTAAGTAACGAATTCGTATTTTGCAGAAGTATCGCATTCCTCTTTTCTAATCGAAAAAATTCTACGAGCAGATTCTCAAAAATGATACAATGAAAACATCTCGCGCACAAATGAAAAATCTTACATCCTCTTTTTTTTATAATTACGGGTTTCAAAAATGACGCGTCGAGCCGTGCTGAAGTTTTTTAATCATAGTTATTATTATCGTTAATATCCATATAATTATCAATAACTACAGTAAAACACAAAACAAAAATGGTGATATCTGTACATTTCTTCTTCTTCGTCTTAAGTAAGTAGTAACATAAACATTTTTGTATACCAGTAGCCTATAATAGGAAGAAACTAAATCATAATATTCACAGATATTTTACAAGATAGATAAAACACGACGCAGGACACGCACCTCGCGGTGATTCTAATTACTCTATACATATAAAAAAAGAACGATGGAATAGAACGGAGAAAAAGTAAAAGACGCGAAGGAGCAGAGTAGACGGAGAAACAGAAACGTCTAAAGAAGACGAAGGGAATTTTCGTTTCCGCACGAAACAAAGGGTGAAAAAAGAATAAATCCACCGCGACGTGAGCGTCTTGTTCGCGTCCTATTATACTTAAACCGTAGCTGTAATATAATATGCTTTTTTCTTTAAATTCATCGTCTCTCTCGCTCACTTATACTTCTACACTGTACATATGCACAACGCATCTTTTACACTGTACATGCACACGCTCCACGAGTATCCGCGCTGCCTTAAATTAATTCGCGTTTTTACTTCTCTTAGGGACTGCCCGAACACGATCCTTCTTGCACTGTTCCTAATCTACGTATATAAGAAACGATAATGGTCAAAACTCTCAAAGTGTTCGAATCGTCGCGTTGGATAAATAAAAAATAAAAAATACGGCGATTAATCAAGTACAACTAAAAAAAGAAAAAAAAAGAAGAAATAAAATTAAGGATATATCGTACAAGATGAAAAAGAAAGAATCGAGCGTGTTCCGACAATCCCTAAATACTTTTACATACGGGATTATCCTCTAGAGGCATGCGCCCTACGCGCAGCAGCAATAATATCGCAAATAGGTAAGTTTCCTTTTATATTACTTAATATGTTATTTTTTCTTCCACGGCTTCGTGTGATATAATATAATTTTTCTGGTCTATACACGTAAGCGCATTATTATCCTCGATAACGATTGCTAGAGTCTATGACATTATCACGCGGAACGCGACGAAGGATCAGAGAAAACGTGGGGGTGTGGAGGGACGAGATTTGGGAGGGGAAGGGGTATGGAAGTGTACGAGAACGGGGCGACGTCAGTGGTCAATGAGATCGGTCATACTGTACTCTGTTAATCCAGTACGACATACTTTTAAGCCCCTTTTCCTTTTCTTCTGAAATGTGCGGATCGGTACGTTCTAACTAGCCTGATGTAGTAACGTTAATAATAATCAATAGCAGCGATAATAGTAGTAGTAGAGTAGTGGTAATAATAATAGTAGTAGTAGTGGTGATAATAGTATAGTAGTTATAGTAGTAATAGCAGTAGTGGTAGTATAATTAATAATAATATTATTAATAATAATAATAATAACATAATAATAATGACGATATTAATCGTAATAATAATAATATAATAATAATAATAATTAATGATAGCCATACGTAATGACGGTGATGACAGCGATAATAATGATAAAGAATCGGAAATAAGAATATTAAAAATCTTGTTTCATAATGTACATAGCGCTAAGATGATAATAATATGTTACATCCTGCTGCGGGAAAATTATATTACACTAGAGATAAACACTATTTTTCGGTAGTCCTTTCGCTCCTTTGTTACTCATCTTTTTTTTTCGTTTTCGCTAAGAGGTCTAGGATCCTAACGTTTTACTTTCTAGTTTCGACACGAGCGGCAGCAGCAACAGCGGCGGCAGCAACTATTGTTACAATTTAATATAATACATAGGTATTTATATAGAGCAGTATTATACAAAAAACACATCACATACCGCGCGCGCGGACCGTACCCGGTCACCGTTTTATATGTTTTCACAATTTTTGTTTTCTTCGTCTTTACGCAGAGATATATATCGTTAAATAATTAAAATCACAGTAGTTATGCCCTTGCTGGCTCGCTTATAATTTATACAAGTATCGTTAATACCTAAGCCTTACTTAAAATAGCTCGTGTATAGTGGTAGGGGTACGTTAGCTTTTTTTTTTCATCTTCTTAATGTCCTCTTCTAATCTCTTCTTACTTTTTACGAAATCGACTGTCCATCTAGAGCAACGGTAGATAATAATATGTTTACTGTTTTCCTAGAGGAGGGACGAGCGTTAAAGAGTTTAACGATGCGGTTTCTTTTCGTGTCCTTTCTCGGTTCTCGTGAGGACATCGCGTGGTTTATAATCGAAGGTCTTCGGCTAAGGGCTGGGGTTGTGCCTGACTCGCTTGTCAGAAAGACCAAGAGTGACGTCGGTCGATCTCACAAACGTCGTCAGTAGTATCTGGCGTACTGCGAGTCATTGTTTCATCCAGAATGATCTCGCCCTCGCCAAATAGTTTGGGAAGAAAGGCAGGCACGGTGATGTTCGCTCATTGACCGCGCTAGCCTCTCTTTACACGTTACACAACCCCGTACCTCGTCTTAGGCCTTACGATCTAGAAATCGGCACGATTCGCCGGGATCCATTTGATTGTCACTAATATATCTCTGGGGGAGAGGTCATTTCCCACCAGAATACTCTCCTCTTTTGCTGTACGATGCTGCACTTTGTCGTCGGGACACTCCAGGCTTCATGCCACATGCGAAGCGTCCTACAAGTGCGTGAAGGCGAGAAGTATAGGTAGATTATAATCCAGCAGACCACTGGTTGGCCTCAAACCGTGGCAATTACGATGAGCAAATGGGCAATCTTCGCGACGCGGTGTAACAAGTCTGGTGCGATCCGAGCCAAACTCTCGTTCGCGAAATCGCATGATGGGAAGATGTGGACTACGTATGCAGGCTGCAAACAAATATTAACACTCTTTATTATCATAATTTACTTTATCCTAAAACTCCACGAAGGACAGAGCAAATATTGAACAACTGGTTATCGCTGTAGATAACACTTTAATGTTATATTGCTGTACTCACCTGTTGTGATCCTGGTGCAGCAATGTTGACAATTCCAGCGGCCTGTTTCTGTTGCAAGTACATTATAAATCCGGTCTGAAGGTTTTTACTCTGTTGTAACACGTCTACCTCGTCTCGACCGCAAGGAAGCGCCAGAAGCATACAGTGTTCGTTATCCATCTATAACAATAACCAAGCACGACAATTAGTAACACTCAACAATAATACAGAACTGAATATCTGAATAAACCTAACAAGTACAATGTTGTAATACAAACCTGCATCTTCCTGGCGACGCCTTCGACCTGTGTTTGTTCCAGTCTCATTCTCTGAGCGATCCTCAAAGGCGGAGTAGAGCCATCGCTGTTGCAGGGTAGGCTGTCTCTTGCTACGTTCGGATTGCCGAAGACGAAATGCATTTGTACAGCAGCTTGGTCGTTCTTGAGAGCCAGTAGTCCTTGCCACATGACCGGGTAACGCTGCAGCAGCATTTGGAAGGAGTCTGCCTGCGGTGGAACTTGCGAAGCGTGCGGTGGTGTGACCACTTGGTGTTTTCTGGGTCTGTCAGGCGTGATTGCTCTATCGCTAGGTGCTTCGCTCGCAGCGATCGGATACTGAGAGCGCACGTGAGCAGGCGGAGGCTCGTAAAATCCGCCTCTGGCTGCTGCCGGTGCCCCGGTCAACGATGGATTGCTTCCGGCGTTGTATTGCGGTGGTGGCGGTGGTAATCTGGTTGCTCCGTGCAACACGTACACTTGAGCTACTTGAGGGCTGTCGGTGGTGCGATCTTGAGGAGTTCTTGTGCCGCGTCTTAGCTCTAAAGGTGGACTGTGACTGTCCTCTACTATGCCAGTTTCGAGTTTTGGATCTAACGGTAGGTGAGGAGATCGAGTTCCTGGAATGTGGTACGCTATGCGTGGAGCTGTCAAGGCTTCTTGCTGCGCACGCAAATACTGATACTGGAGAACTTGTGGATGCATGTAGTGTGGCGGTAATTCCGCGCCTCTCGTCAGCCCATAGTGGTTCACAACGTCACCCTGAATAAAAAACATTCGTGTGTAAATATATTTCATGGAGCTGTTTATTCGTGACTTTATTATTTGTAGTAACGTTTATTGTAGTTAGCGTAGTAAGTACCTGAGAAGCATTAGCATGATGATGGGCAGGTGGGGGCAATGGAGGACTCTGGGATCGATGTGGGGGGACAAGTCCGTACTGGCCCCCTGGTGATGGAGCAGCACCCGCACTCCCATGCTAGCCAAAACCAAGCAAAGTTAGTTCATCGAGACACTTTTGGATGATACACATTTTATGTAGTTACACACACAGACTGTATACGGATAAACTGAACTCGAATTTAATGTAAGCGTGGAAAATGAATGACTGTAATATTTTTAATTTCAAAGTAATAATCACACACATAATTAATAAATCCAACTACTTACCAATGGTCCTTCGTAAGTCGATATGGGTACTCCACGTGCTTGAGGACTCGCGGTTGGTACCATGATGCAGCCAGACATCGACACCTCCACTTTAGGTGGTTCCATCGTCCCGGTTACCTGATAAAACAAAAATTACCCCATAACAACACTCAAATCTTCAAATGTCAAGTACGTCATAATCCAAAATATGTTTACCGGTGGTTTCGGTGCTGGAGGTCTCGAACAGCTGACCCCGACAGGTTGCGGGTTCATGAGATGTGGCTGCGTAGGTGGACTGGGTACAGCACTGGTAACCATCGGCGACACCACAGCTTGCAGCAGGTGAGCTTTCGGATTCAGAGGATGCGGTTGCCCGTTGATACCCTTCAGCGTCGTGGACTGAGTGACCGGTTGATGGATTCTCGGTGCTGGAGTGGTAGTCACAGTGGGCGGATGGACGTTCATGGGCAACTTCTGAGGAAGGTTCACTATGGTAGACGCCTGCTGTTTAGCCGCTTGTAGAAGATGTTGTTTCGGGTTCGGTGGAACACCAGTGTTGTTAAGAACCGGTGACATCGGTTGTCCTTGTCCCTTTCCGTTCGCCGCATTGATCTGAGGTGCCTGCTTCGCGCGTGGGCTCAAACTCGGAGACACGACGCGACTGCTAGGTATTTGCAGATGGAGTCCCTGAACGGGCTGCGCTGGTTTCACGATGTTCTGAACCACCGACTGAGTGGGCACACTGGGAACTGTTGGTTTAGTCAAGACAACTGGTTGCGGCGGTGGAGGTGGCTGCTGTACCGGTGCCGCCAGCTTGCTGGCATTCAACACGTGAGCCTTCAAACTCGTAGGCTTCGACTGAGTCGTGCAAACGGGTGTTATTTGAGGAGTCGTTGCTGTCGTTACAGGTATGGAGGTGATCGCCGGGGACGTTGTTGTTGGCTGAATACTGACGGTAGTGGTGACTTGGACTGCAGGAGACTGTGGTTTAGTGATTACGCTGGTTTGTGGTTGAATCTGTGGAGTTTGGATTGGTTCCGCGGGTGGTTCTTTCTTAGGCTCTTCAGCGATCGTCAGGTTCTCCGGCTGAGGTGGTTTCGGTCGTAACACCTCGCTCGTGCTGGGACTGGCGTTGATCATCGCAGCAGGTGTATTCCGCGAGTCGCAAGTGCCTCTAGGTACAGATTGTATTTGACCAGATGCCGTGGAAACTGGAATGTATTGACCCTCCTCGGACTCCCTCATCGGTATCAACATCCCAGTCACGGGATCGATCAACGTCATCGGCTCGTGCGAGACCGGCTTCTGCGTCGGCGACGAAACAACCTGGCTGGTCTCCTCCGCCTTTGGTGTCTCTTCCCGAGGTGGAACACTCTCCTCTTTACTCTGCATTTCTTGCGGTGCTGGTGGTGCCTCTTTGATCTTCTCCTCGCTGCTATCATCGTTGTTCTCAGACGTTCTTCGCACCGATTTCCGTGCACCCCTCGACGACTTCCGATGCTCCGTCAACTGTACGGTGGACTGTACATTACGAGAAGAGTTGTTATGCCTCGTACTTCTTCTAGTAGCGTGGACGTTGGTGCTTCCACCGACCACTCCCTTCGTCGTCGACCCACGCACCACGTATTCGATCACATCGTCTATGGTGTTTCGACTGCCGTCCTTCTCAGCCAACCTTCTGGACTTCCTCGTGGTGTTCGTAGCTGGTGAAACGAACTCTTCGGGTGGAACTTCCTTCACGGCGGCTATGGGTGTTGCTGGCGGCGCGTTAGGACCGGTCATGCTCGGTACCGGGGACTTGATCGTGAGAATCAGTCGTGGACGTCCAGCATTGTCCTCTTCGCTATCGTCGTGGAACTCGTAGACATCCGCCGGCAGCTTGTTCTTTTCAACGTGGTGCTTGCTTCCTCTAGGTGTTCTACCTCCTCGTCTGTGTGCAACGCTCGTCGTGTTTCTGCTGCTTCTTCTGGTTGTCACTCCTCCACGACTACCACCGCGTCTATTTTTCGTCCTGCCACGACGAATCGTCGCAGATTCGCTCTCGCATGTTTCCACGCCTTCGTCTTGGTCGTCGTTCGCGGTGAACGTCTTCTTGGTCTCGCTCTCTGCCGCGGAGTCGGCGCTGAACCAGTCGGACTCGTTCTTAGACTGCTCCAGCGTCTCGCTGCTGGTGTTTTGGCTGTGCTGATTCTCATCGTCGCCGTCGTCATTACCTTCTCCGTCGCAGAGGGCATCGACCTTCTTGATAACGCTTTCGATGTTCACCTCTTTCGCGGACCAGTAGTCGCTGTCTTCTTTACTGTCCGCTGGATCTTCTTTGCACACGTCGATGGCCAATGGATCGGTGCTAGGCTCCTTCAGCGGGTCCTCCGCTGGTTCCTCCTCCATATCAACCTCCTCGTTCTCCTTTACTTCTTCTTTCTTAATCTCCATCACTGGCTCTGTCTTCACGGGTGTTTCGACTTCCACTTTCGGAACGAGGAGATTGTCGTCGGAAGCCTCAGTTTTGGTCACGCACGGTACCTGCTCCGATTTCACCGGTTCTGGTTGCTCCACCTTCGGTTTCGTATCCACGTTGGTGCTAGGCTGATTCGTAGGATGTTCTGGCTCGGTTTTAGGGAACTCCTCTTTCATCGCGGTCTCTTCTTCCTTTATCTCGGGAGGAGGTTCTTCTTTTATGACGTCCATCGGCTGAGTGGGCTGTATAGGAGGAGTTAGCTGCATGGGTTGAGCCGTTTGCGCTATTTGTGCATCGGCGTCTACTTCCAACTCCTGTTCAGGCGGTACTCGTGTTTCTAAGCACTCGACGGTGCTCTGCTCGTTGGTCGGAGAAGCCGATACCGAAGAGACGGTGGAGGGAACTGTTCTGGTTATGATTGCTTGAGAGACGGTGGATACCAATGGAATGTGAAGTTTCGATGGCTGACTCTGCGAGACTGGCGAGTGTCTCTGGCTACTACTGTAAGGCAACGACGTGATGATGCACTTCTCTTCAGCCATGGAAACCGTCACCGTAGACGCGATCTGCTGCGACACGATCGGCACAACGGTCTTGACTAACGGTTGATTAGCCGAAGAAACGGCCGTTGTTCCGATGCTGTGCACCACGGACTTGTGGACCAAGTGAGGCTGTCCGTGCGTGACTATTACAGGACTAGGCGTGGAGGAACGCGGTACGTGCGTGGTCAGAAGCTGAAGACTCGACATTTCCTGCTTCTGCCTGGGCGACAGTAGATTATTGTCCGTCGTGATGGAACCTTGGATTTGTTTCTGAGATCTCGAAGACAGGGAACACGTGTCCACGATAGAAGTAGGTTTGCCAAAAACAGGGCTGGACGTGCTGGCGTTAATTTCGATCTTCGCCGTCTCAGGAATGTACGTGGGCGGCTGATTGGGTGAAGGAACTTTAGGAGACGTGGATGCTTTGTTCGTGGGCTCTGGAATAACCGCAGGCGACAACTTAGGCTCTTCTAGACGTTGCGGAGGCTCGTTCGGGTTCACCGGAAGCAACGTTTCGATCACGGATTTGCCGCCTAGAGTCGAGTCCCTGGAACTCTTCACCTGCACTCCAGGAGCTAACGGTGGAACAGGCATGTAAGGGCGGTGTGGAATATTCAACGTCAACGGCGGCAAACCTACTCGAGGCGCTAAAGCTCTCATCCCTGGAGCGTGCTGGATAACCGGTTGCTGAGTCGCAGCCGTAGAGTAAATTTGTTGAGCTGGCGTCTCTAATCTCTGGGTAGAAACAGAAACGCTGACTGCGATTCTAGCAGGAGGTGGAGACGGTTTTCCAACAGTCGGAAGATGCGGACTCAAGGCAGAGTTCCTTGACCACTGTCCGTTAGGTGACAGAGGTTGCAGAACCCTCGGTGATAACTGCGACGGCACCAGAGGCGGAATCCTGGATGGAACCAGTGGAGGCAGAGGTGTCTGATTGGAAGAGGCCGATGTGGAGACTGCGGAGATGTTTGGCATTCTAGGCGAAGCTTGTCGCATCGGCACCATCTGCGACTGCGGCGAAACAGGGAGCTTTTGGTACAAGGACTGCACGCTGATAGGTGGTCTAGGACTAGCCGCGGCGATTCTAGGTGTCTCGCTCGTAATCGGCACGCTGCACAGGCCCAGAACTGGTGGCTTGTACTGCGGAGGTGGAGATGTCGACGTACGATGCGCCTGCACAGGGATTCTCTCTGGACTAGCTGCGCTCGCGTTCGTCTCCACGCTCTCGATTTGCACCGCCTTCGCCGGCTCTCTCGGCTTCTCGTTCAGGTTCCAAGAATGAGCGATCACGGTCGTCGGTGGACTCTCCGGTTTCGTGGTAATGGACGATATGCGCGGCTCGATCGGTTTCTCCGTCGAGGCTAAGGACGGAGCAATAGTGTTGATGGTCTTTGTGGGAGATTTATAGAACGATGGAATGTCTGGCGTTTTCGGTGGCTGTGTCAAGTCGAATGTCTCGTAGTTCGGATCCTCCTCCGTGTCCGTGTCTATCTGCAGATCATGTTCGCTCTGAGGAGTGTCCGGTTTCATGTCCGCCTCGCCTTCGCCGGTAGAAGCGTTCAGACTCTCGACAGCCTGCTGCATCTCTTCGACGTCTTCCTGAGGAGTCTCGGCTGACGCTCCCACCGCGTCTTCCGCTTCCGCGTCTTCTTCTTCTCCCTCGTAGGAGAAGTCCTCCGTTGATCCTCCGAAAGTTTCCTCCAACAACGCCGCCACAGCGTCTTCGGTTTCTTCCTGAGAAATGGCGACTCGAGGTTTGTCTTCGGTCTGAGTGGGCGGCGTCGTCGGGGCTGTTACGTCAGGCTCCTCTCTGCCGCTGCGAGACTGACAGCTGTTTTCGCGTTCTTCCGGCTCTGAAATACTCTTCACCGCATTCTCGTGGATGGTTTCGTCGATCTCGATGCCGAATCCAGGAATGAATTTGTCCTTCTTCTTGTCCGGCTTCGAGGTCTGAATACTGCCGGTCACCACTGGAGGAGTCATCGAAGGTACTGTCGATACATTGGTCGCGACTTTCGGAATAGGGCTCAGCAAGGTATCTCTGGGTGTTGGTAACGTAGGCGACATGGTTTTAGGAATTAACGGACTGCTGGCTCTAGGAGGACTAGGATCTGCACCCAAGTAGGGTAACTCGCCACTCTTCTCGTGATGGTGGTGATGATGATGGTGATGGTGATGGTAATCCTTTCTACTACGTTCCTCCTTCGACTTTTTCCTCTTCTTCTTCTTCTCTTTAACCTTCTCCGGAATGGCGGACGGTGTGGATGGTTCGACGCTGTCGTTGTCGTCGGTGAACCGAAATACGTCGTGGTCGTTGCTTTCCGTGCACGCCACGGCCGATTTCGGCGAGTTCGGTAGTCCCAGAAGTTTCGCCTCGATCTCTCGTCCCGCTTCGGCCAGATCGACGCTGTTCTCGTCTTCGGGCGGAAGACGACGTTGTTTCTTCTCCGCTTTCCGTCTGACTCGGTCCACGTCCAACACTGGACTGCGACCACCGTCGCTGTCGGAAGCGTAGGTGTTATTTTCCGACGTGATGTTACCCAGTCGATTGAAGAACGTGTTCGACGGACCATCGTCGACGTCGTCCGAGAGCGGGCCAAAGATGTCCTCCATTCGTTGCGAGTCCCTAGCTTCCTGTCTGTTCAGCCTCTTCCTTCTCGCCTTAGCCTTTTCTTCTCCGTTCCTGTCTCTCCTCTTCTCCTTCTTGTTCCGCTGTTTCTTATCCGAGCGTATCCTCTCCTCCGTGCTCTCCAATACCGTGGTCGCCGACGTGGGCGTCGTACTGACGTTGATGGACTCCGACGTGTGGTTCGGCCGACAATCCACGTTACTGGTCACGATGTTGGACTTATTCTTGTGCTCGATGTTCTCCGAGGACTCGGTCTTTATGCTCTCCTCGTTCGACATAGACGAGTTCTTCTGTCTCTTCTGCTTCTTCTTGTGCGACTTCTTACGCGAGTCCCTGTCGTGGTTGTTCACCACGATAGCCGGATGGTTTCCACGGAAAGGTACGGAGATTCGCTCGTCGTCGTCCGATGTGCGGGGCTCCTCCTTCACGTTCGGATGAACGCTGTTCACGACCACGTTCGTTGTCTCCAGCGGGTTGTGCTTCTCCTCGGTGTCCGCGAAGCCGAGGTCGACGTCGCTCTCCAGGAACCTCTCGGTCTTCACCTTCCGAATCTTGTTGTTGAACGATTCCTCCTCCTCGCTCGTATCCGAGTGAATACGGGATCGCGAGCTCTTCCTGGATAGAGACTTGGCTCTGGCCGAGTCGGATTCGGAGGTCGCCTCGTCCTCCGTCAAGGCCTTGCTGGACACCGAGTCGCCGTCCCACGACGTGCTCTGTTTCTTCTCTTCCCGCCTCGCTCGACTCTGCTTCAGCTGCGAGAACTTGTCCTTCAGACGTACCTGACGTTTCTCCTCCAGCTTCTGCATGTTCTTAGTCGAGCGCGCTTTCACCTTGTCGTACATGCTGATGTAAGCGGGCTCGTCGTCGACGATGTCGAAGATGGAGTGCTTCTTCGGCTCGTCGCTGTCCGTGTCCGTGGCGGATGGATGCCTGGCTACTTGCATCTCGTGCGTGGACAATGGACCGTCGTCCACGTCGCTGTGCAAGTTCAGGGAAGACTGTTGCTGATGATGCTGTTGTATCTCTCGAGAATGATTCGAGCTGACCGTGGTCTGATCGCTCGGCGAGTTCGAATCATTGCGCTTCGAAAGATCCAGTCTCGATAGGAACTCTTTATCCGACTCGTGGGACACTCTCGGGCTTCGTTCTCTCGACTCCTTCTCCGAACGGTTTCGTTTACTTCGTTGTTTCTCTTTACCACTCTCCCGATTGTTCTCCCTGTTTTCTCTGTTCTCCCGGTTTTCTCTGTTCTCCCTGTTCGACTCCCTGTTGGACTCCCGGTTCAATTCGCCGTGGCTGGATTCTCTGCCATCTTGGGTCTGCGTTGACCCGCTGCTCTCTTTGCTGTCGCGACTCTCCCTGCTCTCGCGACTGGAACGATGAGAATCGTTGCGATGTTTACGATCCTCGGATCTCCTGTTTTGTCTAGGCCGATCTTTGCTGTCTCTGCGATGGTCAGAAATTTTCATACGCTTCGCTTCGTCCTCCGTTGGCCCATCTTGCGACGAACATCGCCGCTTGATGGACACAGGAGCTGGGGAAATTTGATTCTGAGACTGTGACACGGACTGATGGAGATGATTTTCGGTGGGTTGTCGTCTGCTCTCGTCACGATCCCTCTTCTCTTTGTCCTTCTCTTCCCTGTCTCTCCTCTTTTCGCGCTCAGACTTTTCCTTTTCCCTTCTCTCTTGGTCCTCGCGCTCTCTCCTCTTTTCCCGATCGTGCTTTTCCCGCTCCAGCCTGTCCCTCTCTTCCTTTTCACGCTTTTCTTTCTCGGCTCGTTCCCGCTCCTCTTTCTCTTTTCTTCGTTCCCTCTCGAGTCGTTCTTTCTCCTCCCTTTCACGCTTTCTTTCCCTCTCGAGCCGTTCTTTCTCTTCTCGCCTCCTCTCACGCTCCAACCTATCCCGTTCCTCCTTCTCTCGCCTCTCCTGTTCCTCCCTCTCTTTCCTGAGCCGTTCTTTCTCCTGCTTTTCCCGTTCCAGTCGCAGTTCGCGTTCCTTTCTTTCTCGTTCTTCGCGCTCTCTCCTCTCTCGTTCTTCCCTTTCTCTGCGCTCCTGGCGTTCTTTCTCTTCCCTCTCTCGTTTTTCGCGATCCAACCGCTCCTTCTCTCTTCTCTCTTTCTCTTTAGCTTCATTCTCCTCTCGTTCTTTTCGTTCTCGTTCCCTTTCTTCCCGTTCCCGTTTGTCCTTTTCCTGCCGTTCTTTGTCCAACCTCTCTCGTTCCCGTCTCTCCTCGTCCTTCTCTCGCCTCTCCTCTCGTTCTTTGCGCTCTTGTCTGTCGCGATCCTCCTTCTCCCTTCGTTCCTGCCTTTCGCGATCGTCCTTCTCCCTTCGTTCCTTCTCCTCCCTCTCTTTCCTCTCGTACCGTATTTCTTTGTTCTCTCTAGGATGACCGTCGGAGTCGCCGGTGTCGTTCGCCACGGCAGAACTTTCCTTCTCCTCCCGGTCTTTGCGGTTCCTCTCAACGTCCGCATCCTCTTTTCGCGATTTTCTCTGGCAATCTTTCCCTTTACTATACTTGGACTCCCTTCCGCCTTCTTTACTGTCGCGAGAGTCTCTGCTCTCCCGACCGCTACTGCTGATTTCCTTCCTCGGCCGAGATCGGGAGCTATCGTTGCTGGACGAAGACAACGAAGTGAGAGAGGAAGAGTTCGACGAGGACGTCGTGGAAGACGATAGCGTCGAGGAGGTAGTGGACATGGAAGTTTGATACTGACTATTCGACAAGGAGGCGCTCGTTGTCGTGCTGGAGACCGTGGTCGTTACCGGCGTGATAGCGGTCGTCATCAACGTGGTCGTAGCCGTGGTGGTGGTCGCGACCGCCGTCGTCACGATCGGCGTCGAGAAAGAGGCCGTCGACGATGTGGTGACCGCGGACACCAACGAGGAACCAGCGGTGCTCAACCCTCGTGTCGTCGACGCACCCAGAACGTGAATACTACTTACGCTACCGTTGCTGCTAAGAATACTACTCGCTGACGCTAAACCACTACTATTGCCACTACTGGCTGCCATTCCGCTACCGATACCGATCGGTAGAGAAACCGGTGGTAATTCGGGGCTAACAGTCTTGATCGACGTGCCGGGTGTGATGGGGGTTGCTGGTGTCGGGTGGACGCAATTGTGCTGCGCCGTCGCCCGTGGGTCCGTCTTCAGCATGGACGACATGGTGGTCGTTAAACTCGAAGACAGGGACGTGCTTGTGCCGATCTGACTGGTCGCAGAGGCGCTGCTGGTCGGCTGTACCGGCGGATGACTAGGAAATGGATACTGCAGGCAAACCTTACTGGTGCAACCTCCGCTCGATGCGAGGCCGCTCGTGCTGCCGATTATCGAGCTGACGTTTATCACGCCAGTGAACTCTCTCGGTTCGTACTTCTCGCTGAAGTTCTCCAGACGCTTCGAGTCTTCGTCGAACACGCTCCTCTTGGCAAGAACCGACTTAACGATGTCGGACGGCTGCACCTCGTGCAGGTCCAAGTCGAGAAGCTTGTGGCGAAACCTAAAGCGTTCGGACGCGGTGGCGTCGAGCTTCGCCAACGCGTCGCCACCGGCCGCGCTCAGTGCTCTGGACCCGGACCACTTCTCGTACTTCTCGTCGAGGGAGCGTATCCTTTCTTCGAGGCTGGGCGATTGCGGAGCCGTCTCGCTGTCGGAACTCGTCGGACTCGGGCTGGGATGACGAGGCGGCGGCGAAGCGGGCGGTTGAGGAGCGGTTCTCGGACTGGGCGTTGTCGAGGACAGGTTAGCGCACGGTGGACTGGTCACTTTCGCCAAATTCCCGCTACTCGATCGATTGCTACCACTGTTACTACTATTGCCACCGCCGGTGTTGCTGCTGCTGTTGTTGTTGCTGTTCAACATCTGCGCCGCGAATCTCGGCAACGGCAATGACAGTGGCCCATCGTGACTCCTCTCGCGAAACCGCCTCGGCTCGCTGGGTACCAAGTTTTCGGGCCTTTCGTCGACTAGAGGTGTGCCTGGCCGCGATCCATCGTGATGTTCGTGATGCCTTGATCAGAAATTAATCGACTCGTTAGTTTCATTACGCGAGTCCTTGTAATTGATCTTCGAATGCTGTATCGTTTTCTTATTTACGATGAAAGGACGCTAGCGTATTCGTTTCTTACACGCAACTCAACATCGGTTCAGCATTTCTGTGCTATGACTACGAGTACAAACTAAGCTTCGGAGGTCAGCACGGACAGCATTAAACTAAATCAAAATCGATTCAGCGAAGATCAAACACCTCGAAAGTAGAATAAACGACCACGCGAAACGTATTTCTCGTTAGACGATCTAGTGCTATATATGAAGACGCATACCTGCTGGTAACATCGCGTCGTCGCTTGCAAGGTCCAGGACCCCTTCCCTCGCAGCTCCCTCTTCGCGTACCGTGATGCACCACCACTTTACTGTCACTGACCCGCCGAATGTCCATGCCTTTTCTACTGGAGTGCGAGGTGACGAGCAACGACGCGATCTCGGGTTCGTCATCCTCGCACAGTATGGTGGTGGTGGACGTTCCATCCAGTTTCGCTCTTTTCTTCGGGGCGAAACCGACCTCGTCGCCGCTGCTGTGGCACTCCTCGAGTTGCTCCAGCAGGTGGACCCGTTCCTTCTGAAGGTGTCTGATATCCGGCGGCGGTAACAACGGCGGCGGAGGAGCCGGTGGATCCACGCTGGTGACGACGCTCTGCACCGCGTGGCGACGCGACGGTGGCGGACAATCGTCGTCGTTCAACTTCCCGTCGCCCAACACACTGCTCTGGTAGTCGTCGTGGCTCGCCCCGCTACCTTGACTGAACTCGTCGTAACTGCGGAATCTTCGTGGTGCCGGCTCGCTGTAGTCGCCGTCGTAGTAGGTGTCCTGGTAGGAGCGCCTACTGCTACGGGACATAGCGGTCGGGTGCGCTGGACTCGCGCCTGGGGTGCTTCCTCCTCCAGAAGCGCGGGAGTAACTCGCCGTTCTCGACCTCGGGGGCGTCTCGTAGCGGGTAAACCTGCTACTCGAGTTTGACACTGCCACCCCGGAGTCGAAACTGCTACGCTCCCGCCTGGAAGGAATCCTTCAAATAACGAGTGTACAGTATAGTTCGTGTTCTTCGACTGCGTGACACGGGTGCACCCAAATCTCGGTTTATACGATGGTCCACAAACCTGACTTGTCCCCACAATTTTTTAACTTGCTTTATAAATATACTATCACGAGGTCATCAGTCTCTTTGAAATTAGAAAAGTACTTAAGGATGCTGTACCACTATTGTTAAAAATATCAAGGTCCTTTGGAACCATTCTGATAGTATAAATTGAGACTTGGGTGTGGTTGTATAATTGAAGTATCCTACGAGGTATCTTACAACTCTCGGATTATTTAGCAATGACGATATAATTAATTTTTTAAGTAATATTTGATCATTGACCAATTGTCAATTTTTTTAGAATATCTAGCAGTTTAATTTCCATATTGAAAATGAATACATAAATCAGCACATCGTTTCCCTTAATGAAAGATATAACTCTTGGTAACAAGAAAATGTCTTTACAAAAAAAATACTGTTGACTATTTTTGCGAGCAGAGTGTAACGTAATTTTTCCTTAACTTTGATAGTTGATATCCAATGATAGTATTTACTGACTCGCTTTATACACCGTGCCAACAGCAATCAACAGTGCAAATAACATTGATTAAATTTGTAATTTGAAGTTCTTCTTTCGGAGTACTTCGTCCGTCGCACATCGTTTGGCTCATTACATATTTACTTACAATTCAAGGATTTCGTATCGAGATACGAGAAACGAAAAGGCAGACAAAATTGTTGCTAACAATCACGTTTCTTTACACAAAGAGTTCTCGGATGAGATACTGCATTTCCTGTTTACGGATACTCGCGTCACGTCTTCATTCATTGAAATTTCAACATTGAAGATCATCTCGAATTCGAGGTCTCTCGTTAACGACTTGCGCATCTAGTTTCTAGTAACCGCGGTCTGATGCATCTTCAAATTACATCGAACAACGCTCGAACTTGCAGCAATCGAGCGCGAAAAGACGTAAATAAAATCGCTAAATACACGCTTTAATCGCCTCCTTGCAAATACGTGCAATATCTTATTTTTGACGGAACTTGATAACGCGGAATTGCGTGTGCTGTTGCCATGGCTATGCTAAATATTCCGGAAGACTGCAGAATACCTCACAAGACTGTGTATTGTATTATGGATGAGAAAACGTTTTACAAAATTATAGAATTCTTCAATACTTCATGACAGACATTCTAAAATTCTGTAACTCTTTAAGTGTCTAAGACTATAAGTCCTCAAGTACAAAACATTTGAAGTTCTCTAATTTATTGTGTTACAAACTTCAACAACTCTCCACAATTTTAAATTCCAATATCCTAAAATCTTATCTCAAAAACTTCATAAACCTTAACTTCTAAAAATTCAAATACTCAAATCAATATCCAAAACCTATGAAGACCAGAAGAGCAAAGTTCTACAGTCTCAAAATCTCTAATTTCTTGAGACCTTAACTTCAACAACTCTCAACAACTTAAAATCCTAATATTCTAATATCCCAGGTCTGAAACTTCAAAACCTTGAATTCTAAAAATTTCAATATCCAAAAGCTGTGAAGACCAGAACAGCAAAGTTCTACAGTCTCAAAATCTCTAATTTCTTGAGACCTTAACTTCAACAACTCAACAACTTAAAATCCTAATATTCTAATATCCCAGCTCTAAAACTTCAAAACCTTGAATTCTAAAAATTTCAATATCCAAAAGCTGTGAAGACCAGAACAGCAAAGTTCTAGTCTCAAAATCTCTAATTTCTTGAGACCTTAACTTCAACAACTTAAAATCCTAATATTCTAATATCCCAGCTCTAAAACTTCAAAACCTTGAATTCTAAAAATTTCAATATCCAAAAGCTGTGAAGACCAGAACAGCAAAGTCCTGCAGTCCTAAAACTCATCCAGCTTGTGTGAAATATTTGGTGGTAAGTTGACGATGAACCTAAAAAATATACATACGAGACATCGAAGGTGGTGGCCGACGAAGGTCTCGTGTCCCAAGTCTTTTCGCTGGCAATACCCTGTCGTTCTAGGTGCTCGTAAAAAGTCTCCTGACATTCTCTGGAGGCGAAGTCGACTTGCAGCCGACGACCACGAAGAGCAGCACCTCTCATCTCCTTCACAGCCGCCTGAGCGCAGCTGATCTGCTCGAAGAAGACCAAAGCGTGGCCCCGCTCGCGGTCCACCACGACCTGATTTATTGGTCCAAACTGATGGAACTGCATGTTCAGGTACTTTTCCGACATACAATCTGAAAATGAACATTAATTTTATAATTGTAAGGCAACTGTGTTTTAGCTAATTCTTTTCTGTGTCCACCATTTGCGCTGCAGAGAAGCAGGCTCTAATTAGGGTCTTTGTTAGGGGCTAGCTTTTTTAGTGGAAGTTATGGAGTTATGCTAGTTTTAATACGTGCAAGGGAGGCAAGATTAATGACGGAGTTAGAGTTTTCAAATTTTTTAGATTTGGAGATTGAGAAGTTGCAAGTTTTTAAATTTTGCAATTTCTCTGAATGTTCCAGGTTACTCATATTTTCGAATTCCACGCTTTCGAATTTCCTAAATTCTCAAGTTCGAAATTTGCAAATTTCCACTCTTTCGAATTCCCTAAACTCCCAAGATTGAAATTTGCAGATTTCCACTCTT
Organism: Megachile leachella; assembly: GCA_963576845.1. Classification (NCBI taxonomy): domain Eukaryota; kingdom Metazoa; phylum Arthropoda; class Insecta; order Hymenoptera; family Megachilidae; genus Megachile; species Megachile leachella. The sequence goes on from OY756251.1 coordinate 16,278,842, forward strand.
TCGAATTACCTAAACTCCCAAGTTTGAAATTTGCAAATTTGCACTCTTTCGAATTCCCTAAACTCCCAAGCTTGAAATTTGCAGATTTCCACTCTTTCGAATTCCCTAAACTCCCAAGCTTGAAATTTGCAGATTTCCACTCTTTCGAATTCCCTAAACTCCCAAGTTTGAAATTTGCAAATTTCCACACTCTCTAATTTCCTAAACTCCCAAGTTGGAAATTTGCAAATTTCCACTCTCTCAAATCTCCCAAACTCCCAAGTTTGAAATTTGCAAATTTCCACACTCTCTAATTCCCTAAACTCCCAAGTTTGAAATTTGCAAATTTCCACTCTTTCGAATTTCCCAATTCCCAAGCTTGAAATTAGCAAATTTCCACTCTCCCAAATCTCCCAAACTCCCAAGTTTGAAATTTCAAACTTCCCCAATTTTCAGATCTGAAAATTCCCAAACCTACAAATTTTCAAGTGAAATCCAATAGCGTGGAAATTACAAAAAATAAAAATTCAAAAACGCAGAAATTTCAAAATTTATAACCTGTGAACTTGAAACATTATAATCTCCAAATTAGCAAATAATTTTCGACATCCCTTCCCGATTCGATCTCACGAATTTCATCACGTGAGATCATCACGATCTCACAAGTTCTGAGTCCCTTTGCTTATCAATCAAAACTAGCAGAACTTGGAAGTTCCCTTTTGTCCAAAAGCAATTTGGGTCGAAACTGTTGTAGAAATCAATACTGTTCTTTACGATAATTACCTCCAATGCCGTCAACCCATACACAGGACGTGGGCATCGATTTTCCAAATCCAAGTTTTATTCGATTCGCGCCCAGGTGTTCGCCATCCATCGATCGCATAGCTTTGACGACGCTACCGATGTCGGAGTATTGGCAGAAGGCATAGCTCGACACAGCGCCTTGTTTTTTAATATCTATTTCCTGCAAGATTCCCGCAAAAACGTTATTTACCTTTTCTACAAGGTTACATGATGTCTGATCCTACTTTATAATCAAAACAGTTCACAATGGAATTTCTATCTTAACATTTTTTTTTTTTTAAATTCCGATATAATACAACAATATGTCTAGGAGATTACCAGTGATAAAAAGAGAGATATCTTTCAAGAAAAAATATTTGAATTATTGATAATATAAGTAGATTAAAAATAATAAGGTAATCTGCATGGATGATTCTGTTGAATTATATCGAACATTTAAATATTCATGGAATATGATTAACTGTTTACTACGCACGTCATAAATGGACATTCGGAAACGTCGCTCCTGGTCGAAATTTTAATATCAAATGGCCGGCAACATGTTATTCGAAAGTATTAGCATAGACGATTAGAATTTTAAAATCTTTCTCGGTTCGGATGCTAAAAACCAGTTTCGTAGTACGCAAAAACGCGACTTGGTTCGTAAACCTTGACTAAGCATAATGCAAAGTTTTCTGAGACAATTTTCATAATATTCCACAATATTCTTTTAGCGATTCAAGAATAACGCTTTTACTGATTTAACGCATGCTGTAATTCCGCCATTTTGAGCTTTGCATTTCGATCAGAATTTCATGATGGACCGCTTTGAAAACCTTCGAGTATACATTACGAACATCTTCTAATTTTTTGAATATGAATATCCACCACGTTAAGTCTTCAAACTTAAATTGACTTATTTTGAAGTTGAAGTTTGGGTTCCAGAATTTTAATTCCTTAAGAAAGCATGACAGAGTATACATTATAAACATCTTCTAATTTTTTGAGTATGAATATCCACCACGTTAAGTCTTCAAACTTTGAACTGACTTATTTTGAAGTCGAAATTTGAGTTCCAGAATTTTAATTCCTTAAGAAAGCATGACAGAGTATACATTATAAACATCTTCTAATTTTTTGAATATGAATATCCACCACGTTAAGTCTTCAAACTTAAATTGACTTATTTTGAAGTTGAAGTTTGAGTTCCAGAATTTGAATTCCTTAAGCAAGCATGACAGAGTGATTAGATTGCAATAATACATAATAGTATACTAGAAAGTTCTTCAAATCGGTGCAGCAGAGTATAACATATTTCAAGGTGAAACTGGATAAAAATGTCTTGATAGTCACGTTGAAAATATTTTTTCACTAAGGTCAGACGGTCGTGACACGTGTACAGAAACACGGTTCCGAATAACGACCTTGATAACGTACTTCAAGGCCAGCGAATACCGGGTTTCATAGGGTTAAACGAAATCAGAGACACCTCCAAAATTATGAATAACTATTACGTTCATTATGGTTCACGTTCCCAGCTTGTAACACTCGTAACAAATGTGTAAGAATGTCACGGATGAAACTTACTATTATCTCGCCGAAGGGCTCGAAATGCTTCCTAAGCTCGGACGCGGTGACGTCCTTCTCGAGGTTGCCAATGAAGAGCGTACGCGTCGCCTTCGGATGGTACTCGTCGAGCTCCGCCTCGTACGGCCTGAACTCGTTGTCCTCGACATCGTATCCCTGATACGGTGCCACCTCGATCTTGCAGCCGAAAAACAGCTTATCGTGCGACACCTCGAGCGCCTTCTCCACGTCCTCGGGTTTCTTGAAGCAGACCAGGGCGTACCGGTCGCCGGCCGCCCCGACCACCTTCACCCACGTTATTTTCCCGTGCTTCTTGTACTCGTGGAACAGACCGTCCTTGAGGGAGGTGTCGCTGCTGCGTGCCGGTAAATTACGCACGCAGATTGCGAGCGGCCTGCGGTCCTCGGTGACGGCGGCATTTCCGGTGCGGTGCGGCGAACTGCCGGGCGACGTGCTGCCCCCGGAAGTGCTGCCGGCGGAACTACCGCTGCGGCTGCTGCTGCTGCTGCGGGAACGGCTACTGCCACTCGGCGAGCTGCTTCCGCTTCGCGATTTTCTGCGCTGTTTTTTGTGCTGTCGTAACGCACCGCTGCTACCGCTCCCGCCACCTCCACCGCCGCCTAGTGGAACAACACGACGAATGTAATCTACACACGTATAGTTCGTTATTGTTATTTATTGTCCTCTCATCTTTCTTATATAATTAATACATTCGACTATCTAGACGCTCGAAACTACGCATACCCTGCCGAACGCTCCAACTCAAGGAGGTTGTATCGATTCAACACGTGAACATCACTCAAAAGTACTGTAACTTTTTATAACCGTAAGTACAAGTACACAGTACAGAAATAAATAAAAAATAAATACTAGTTTATTGTTGTTAATCAGTACACGTGGTACCTATGTTGCACTTGCTTCTGTACTAAAGACAAATCTCTGTTATTCTCACAATTGAAATTATTGTATGTACCCTTGTGTCTTATCTAATTATGCTTTAATCTTCATTCTCATCTCTTTAATCTTCAACTTCTATTTTAATCTTCAGCAAATGTCTCTATACTTCAAATGTTAAACTTAAGTTTGCACCGGATGGTCGCCATTTTGGTCCCACGCGATTATGATGTACGTTCTGGGTTTAAAAAAAGTTTCATAGTAAAGTATGTTTGTGATACAACCACCTTAATTAGTGAGCGACTGTCATGCTTTGGATTTCGTAGCGGTACAATCGTTAACGAGCATGCATAACGGAGATTCGGTGTTGCAAATTAACGTCACGTGGTGCCTTCCTCCAGTTGGCGGGAAACGACCAACTGTGGTCGCGTCGCGGTTCCCGCGCAAAACGTTACTGAACGCACGCGTACAATTACTGCATCGCATATTTTCATTCTTCCACTAACTGTTTTGTAAAAATAGTATGACGATCTGAATAGATGTCAATTTAGTGTACCTAGTTTAGGTAGGTTCAACTACATTTGGCACTCATAGAGCTTTAAGATTTATGTCGACCCCATAAAACGCGTTGTATGCAACTTCACAATATCAACTTTGTATTACATAATGTAAACAGAACGATCGCAAAAAGGTATTGAAAGTTGAACACAATCACAAGTCCACAAAATCCGAGAACACTCGAACGACTGAAGCACACGCTATAAAAATAAGAATGGCACACAGATATTGCAAAAAGGTGAAAGGATTGCATAACTATCGAATCTTAATACCAGAGACGTTATCTCAGGCCCATAAATCGTGAAATGTCTGAACAGCCTTGATGAACAGAACCACGTGTCGTCGGTCGCGAGCTCAGTAACGCAGCGCGGGGCTCGCGTGTGCTCAACAAACGAGCACGGAATCACAGGTAGGTAACATCGGTTATGCGAAAGAGACAGAAATAGCAAAGGAAGGAACACGGACGTATCCACCTGCAAGAAGACACGCGGGACGTGGACGCAGACGCGGACGCAGACGCAAAGGTGGAAGAAGCAAGCATAACACAGGCAGGAGTTTATATGCATTGGTACAGTCTATTCCACAAGAAAGTATACGGCAAAACTTTTAAACGTGTTTATGTAATTATTGTTATTTATTAACCTTTTCACGATGTGTTATCGAAGGTAAATTTTATGGTAAAATTGATTTCATGAAATATATGATTACACGAAATACATGAATTTCGTATAAATCTCATTTGGACTAATAATCGGTAAACAAATATTTACTATCCAAAATAATTCGCTGATAGGATTAAATCATGAAGTAATTTAATACCCGGCTTGTTATTTCGATCAAAATTTTAGCTGTGTTCATTGAAAATGGCGGGACATTCAATCGGTCCAGTATACATTATCTACCCTCGTGAGTGATAGTTTATTATAATGAATTTAATAGATATAAGATACTTTTATGAAAAATATTTAGGTACTCGTTTTCAAATATTCTCTGTATATTATAGTACCTCTGTAATACTTCCATACTCGACAATCTGACAGTAGCAGGAATTGGTAGTAGGGGCATTAAAATTTATCCGCGAGCCGCGGCAAGGAAAGCAAAGGTAAACGATGGAGCGAGAACTCGTCGAGTGTGGACAGCAATTAGCAAGTACCGAGTCGCTCGTCGACTGGCAAGGTACACATCGTATTAGAGTCGAAAAGGATCTCGTGGAAGATGTATCGTAATAATAAAAAAAAAAGCGTTGCCGTATAGTTTGTCGCGGACTCGGCTGTAGAAGGGCAATTACCTTGGTCGTCCTGGTAGGCGTCGTTGTTTGCAGGCGAGGGTGGCGGCGGTGCGTTGCCGTACCTCGAGGTCGTCGACTCGTAGGCCGACCAGGAGGACGGTGGCAGGCCACCACGATGACGATCTAAGTGGGGCGGGGGCGGCGGCCCGGAGGCATACGGGCCGGTTCTCGAGTAGAGCCGATCCCTCGCCCTGGTCGATGTCACGTGGTAGGAGCTGGCCGGAGGTGGACGGCCGCGGGGTATGTAGCCGCCAGGATCACCGGGAGAAGGATCCGCCGGATGGCCGCTGACGACGACGCCACCGCCGCCGCCGACGCCACCGACGCCACCCCCGGATCCGACCCCTCGGCCGCTTCTCTCGCTGCTATAGAAACTGCCGTGTGAGCCACGTGACTCGAAGCTCTCTCCTCCTCTCTCGCGGTCTCGCTCTCTCTCCCGGTCCCTCTCCCTCTCCCTCTCCCGGTCCCTCTCTCTCTCCCTATCTCGATCCCGGTCCCGGTCCCTGTCTCTCTCTCGGTCTCTGTCTCTCTCCCTCTCCCTCTCTCGGTCCCTCTCTCTGTCGTTAACGCCGCCACTGCCGCCACCGCCACCGCCGCCACCACTGCCGCTGCTGCCTCCGCCGCTGCCGACGCCGATTCCGCTTCCGACGCTGCCGCTTCCAACGACGGTGCCGACGCCGACGACGCCGCCACCGCCACCGCTGCCGCTGCTACCGCTGCCGCCGCCGACGCCGACGCCGCCGCTGACTCCGCTGACGACGCTTCCGCTGACGATGCCGGAACCGCCGCCACTGACGCCACCGACCACTCCGACGACTCCGCCTCCCCCGCTACCCCCGCTCGATCCGTGATCCTCCGAACTTCTGCAACACGACACCCGATCGTTAGAGATCTTTTCGTCGAACACCTTTAACTACGGTGCTACTTTAACACTAGATTTACGGTCACTTTATTTAAATTTTAACTAAAGTAGAAAAATAAATAAATTGCAGATGATATGTGCCCATAATTATGAAAGTGGTCTAAGTCATATATTTTTTGTTTCGAGCTATTTAATGAATCGCATTTGAATAAATTAAAAAATATTTTTATATTATGCGACATTTAAATTTACAATTTTGTTAGTGTTAATTAATGGAAATTTATTATAAATATGAAATTTTGCGTGAATTTCATAGGAAAATGTTTTTAAACCTTGAATTGACTTAGACCATTTTCAAAATTAACTGAATGTCCTATAATTGACTTGAAGTAATAAAAAATTGTGGTTTTTATTTGAAACAACAACATTAACGAAACAATTCATAAACATTTATTAATCATTTTTAAAAAGTAATCCATTTTTATCATAATTTCGAGGTTTTAAGATTTTTAAAATGTTCCTGAAATGGTAGTAAACACATAAGATCTTTATGTTTTTCTTCCGTTACTGGTCTAGCGGTGTTGTATAATGGAAGTAATTGAATATTTTCGTATTTTTTTTATTTTATCGATTTATTATGTAATTCAGAAACGCGACAAAGAGGGCCACGCGGTATTTTCAAGTTACGTTTATATATTAAATTGTTGACTTAGACCACTTTCGTAATTAACACTAAATGAATTCCGTGTAACTTTGTAATTACAACTACTATCTAAAGGTTCATTTTTGACGATATCGTAAAAATTACATTGAATAAATTTAGTTTAAAATCATGTCGTGTAAAATAAGTGATAAATTCATTTTTTTTTCAATTTTGACTTAGACCACTTTCATAATTATGGGCACATATGTTAACTGCCTAAAACAGTGATTCCTTTACTAAAAGTTCGTGAAAGTTGACATTTTTACAAAAATTTCTTAACAAGTTCTGTCATCTAAAATAAACCTGCTACCCGTCATTTTGACGGGTTCCGTAAATCTAGTGTTAACATTAAAACTACCAAACCGGTCAAATGACCGCTCCACAAGTTTCCTATTATAAGGTACACATTTTGTTAAAGCATCCCTTGAAATCAACATTGATTTTCATCAAGACAAAGAACAAATGTGCGTGCTAATTTATGTTTTGTCGTTTGTACATTTATTCTTTAACTTCATTTTTAATTTCAAAGTATAGGTAGGTTTAGTGTTAACTAGCATTTCTCCATTCTCCGGATCTAGTTTCGTTGCTGACCCTAATTAACTTAGACATTATACATGAGAATTTTTAGAATTACATTATAAAATTGTAGAAGATTCGAAGATTTTGAAGTTGGTTTAGAAGTATAGAAATGGACATGTATTATTTCTGCAAGAAACCGTTTCATCCACAGTAGAGTTCCAACTGAAATTACCTCTAAGTCTCTTAATACTAACGACATCAATCATATCTGTGACACTATTGGTGCCAGGTGAACATTATCCCATGCTCCCACACTCTGGTCGGCTCGCTTCCTAATGTCAACTCGAAACTTGGATACTCAACGTCAGTCTCGCGTTATTGAATTTAAAATGAATATGCTGCAATAAAACGTCGACCCTGCATTGTATGTTCCAATCTCTAATTCTGCAAATCCATAAATCCAACGCTCATTCTTGACAGGGAATACCAACAATATTAATCTGTTGCCTTACATAGAGGAGATGTGCAGATCACTTTCACCTCCCAGTTAAAATCGTACGATGTTAAAAGTTTTAGGAAGCAGATAAGAAGCAAAGAATAATCCATTCACGGCTCGTCAGAATGGTCGGAAACGGCTACATATGTACACGCCATACGATTACTCGGTTCTGGGAACACGCGACTTTTGCCGCTCCTCCCGCGTCTCTCCCCGTACATCTTTATCGCATCCGTCGGGGTCAAAGTTCGAAAACGTGGCCGGTTATCAGGAGGCTGCCTCGAAGTTCGTAGCGTGTATGTATCTTTCCTGGACGTGTTTATGCGCGTGCATAGGTGGATCTGTTCGCGTGTGCCGGTCGTAACGACATGCACGGAGCGTAATCGCGTCGAAGAATCGAACCGGCCTTTCTCTCCCGACGCCTCTTCTCTCGTGTTCGTTCCGTTACCATACGGTCACCGTGCGCTTATCTCCCACCTTCGCGAGAAACTTCGACCTGAATCTCTTTAAAGGCTGGATTACGCGTGGCCGTTTCGTTTCTCGTTTCTCTCGAATGATCTTGTTTGCCCGCGAGAGGAACCGGCACGTTGCCATGCGAGCATCGACTTGGACGGAGAAATTTTTCCGTTATACAGTTTCTTTTTTCACATTTTTTTTTTAATATACGCTTTTGTTCGCGCACGTTTGCGTAATGCACGATTTCGGACTGTGTGCAATGTTTGTTGATTTTGCAATGGTACGACTCTAATGACTCTTCTCAATATTAGCGAGGTATACTAATGTGACAAGTGACACGTATGTGTTTAGATAATTTTTGCAATTCTTAGTTTTCTATATTGAGTACTTGTTACTCAAGTTCCAATGTACCTACATAGAGTTACTCTACATCCCTAGATTCTATTTCTACTCTTATTTAAAAAGAAGATACGCTTCAAAGATCCGCAAATTACTAAATTTGAAAATGAAAAAAATTAAAAAATTATGAAAATTCGTAAAGTCAGAATTTACAGAAGTTTGAAAATTTGAAGATATTTGTCAAGAAACGTTGCTGTCTGAAATTTGAATACCTCTTCGTTTAAATGTTTGTTATATATGGGACGTGCGTTACAAAATGCCAATACGCCATCGGTGGCGGAAAACGATTCGTACGCAAATAAACATGTCTACCTTGTGTAATGTAACCAAAATGTATTTCACAAGATTTCTTGCAAAACGCGATAACCATGGTGTGGTGAAATTTTTCATGAGAGATTTGAACCACGTAAACAAGTCTTATTTTTTCTGCCGATAAAATTTTTTCGATTCAACATTTTTTATCATAAGTATGTAATGTTTCTTGTTACATTAGCACAGAAATCTATATATTAAAGTGGTACAAACTGCAAAGTCGAAACCATCAAATCGACTAAAAAATTAAAATATAAAAGTGGCTATTAAAATCCATTACACATTGCGTAAGAAATTCTAGTCATCTAAGCAAACTAAAATTGGCAAAAAGTGTATGACACTTTACGGTGTAAAGTCTGTAGGTATAAATATTGAAGTATATGTTTAAAAATAAAAAATAAAAGATAAGGAAAAACGTAAAATGGTCAATGGTCATTTAATTGCCAAGTAATCTTGGGTTGTTAAGTTTCAGAGACGTAAATTATCGAAAATAAAATATAAGTACGTTACACAGGTTTAATAAGAGCGCTCGTGATAAAAACTTTTTTACGACCTCGCTATATCGCGACGCAGTCTGCAACATGTAATTTCATAATTTAGATGTTCTGATATTTTTTATGAACTACAAACATCTTCTAAACTAGCCTGTCGCATAATTCGAACATTTTAATCCATTTGTTTTAATTTGAAACAAGTTCTTTGAACTAGAATCTTCTTGGAGTAACTTGGTTGAGGAAGAAACAGCAGCAATTAGATTTGAACGAGCAAATTATACGGTATGTGATAGTTCAATTATTCTGGGTTCGATGAGTTACGGTGATTAGAAATTTGCATATGTGGGAATTTGAGGTGGGAGGTTATGGGTTTGGAAATTTTGGAATTTGAGGATTTGGTGAAATTTGTGAGGATTTTGAGAAATTTAGAAATTTCTAATTTGGGGTTTTGGAGAAATTAAAATTTGTCTATTGCCACCTTCAAAAATTTGGAAATTTCAAATTTAGGATTTTGGAGAAATTAAAATTTGTCAATTGGCACCTTCAGAAATTTGGAAATTTCAAATTTGGGATTTTAGAAAAATTAAAATTTGTCAATTGCCATCCTCAGAAATTTAGAAATTTCAAATTTGGGATTTTGGAGAAATTAAAATTTGTCAATTGGTACTTTTAGAAATTTGGAAATTTCAAATTTGGGATTTTAGAGAAATTAAAATTTTTCAATTACTATCTTCAAAAATTTGAAAATTTCAAATTTGAAATTTTAGAGAAATTAAAATTTTGTCAATTACCACCTTCAGAAATTTAGAAATTTCAAATTTGGTATTTTAGAGGAATTAAAATTTGTCAATTTCCACCTTCAGAAATTTATAAATTTCAAATTTGGTATTTTGCAGAAATTAAAATTTGTCAATTTGTACCTTTTAAAATTTACAAATTTTAAATCTACTTTTAGAAAATTAAAAAATCAGATTTATAAATTTAAACATTTGTCACTAAAAAATTAACAATTCAATACCCTAAAAATTTAGTAAATTCCAGTAACCAAATTTAAACATTTAACCTTTGAAAAAGAACATTAGTTTTCTACAGAAAAGAAGCTAACACCCGGATGTACACGGTGATGTTCTCGCATGAGTAACGTGATCAATTTTGTTTCAACTCTTTTTTATCTACGAGCATGAAAAAGGAGTACAAATATCAGCAAACGAATCGCCAATCATCGTTTTGCATACGAAGGACAAAGCGATATACGGTATCAGTCACGCGACCGATGGCAATTCGATACCGCGTATGTGGATCCGCTGGGCAAACACACGTCCTCGGAAAAGTCCACTCTGTAGATCTGACCGTTGTTCAGGATCACATCAGACTTATCGATTTGACCTCGTTATTTAGAGATCCACGCTCGAAAAATATCAGATAACAAAAAAACGAAAAGTGTACGAAAAACCTTGCATCGTTACAAACGTATCGGGTGAGAAACTTGAGGTTAATGTCTGCAGTAATGCGATACCATTGGGGTATCGATACCAGTCAAGCTTATCTCGTAAATAACAGCGTTAAAAAACATTTTTACATAGTAATTTTCGTTTTAACAAGCTAGTGAACTATTACGAGATAGGGGAGGTTAGGATAACAGAGGTTAGGACGTACACAACTTTTTTATTTCCGAAAACATTTTAAAACACTCTCATATGTCTAAAAACAAAAATGGTAATAGAGACTACCACTCTGGAACCGCCATTTTATATAGTTGATAAATGTCAAAATAAAATTGGACATCATATTCTTTTTAAACAATATCTTGTACTTGTACAAATATCACAATACTAATAAAACACTCATAATTATTTAAATCACTATTTACTAATTTATATGTAAATTTTTGTAAATTATAACAAACGTGATTTTGTTAGGTTAGGTTCAAAATTTTCTACCGCATATTCTTCCTACTGTATTATACTTTATGTATTACCCATGTACATAAATACCAAGGAAAAGTTTGTTACAAAGAAAAGAATATCACTGGCCGGTCCGTTTTACGTATAAAATTAGTCTACACGTCATGCTAACTTTCTTTCGATTCGGTATGCGCGCGCAATTTTTACCGGATATCGTTCGACTCCCGAAACGCGCGACGTCGTTCTTTGTTATGACGGATAACGTACACGATTTCCTAGAATCTTGTGTTTAAGTTTGTTATAAAACACTAGCTGGTATGTGTGACACGACTACCGATAAGATATTTTCAGGGTCGTATTATTGCGTTTGCGTGTATCCGTTAATATCGCACACGCTGGAACTACCAACTTTAAAATAAAAACATTCATTAGCATGACCGACACTCGACGTCATTTTAATAAATATTATGCAATCGAGTACGTAATTGGTCATTAAAATTTTGTTGATCGTGCAGTTGAAACGAATCAGACAAAGTTACGTACACCATGCAGTTTATAACCATGTGACGAACATCCATATGGATGATTCATATGCAGATCGAGATCCTTATTATTAATTCGTAAACCTGCAACAATAATGTCATGACCGAGACGAATCTATTTGTTTGATCATTATCATGCTAAGGTGTTTAATCGAATATTTGTTTTACAAATTTTGAAGAGAAAGCGTGTGTCTATTTTTGAGGATGAGTAAACGAAGTGTAAATGTTCGATTTCGTGTTTACAATTTTGGAAATTTGGATACTTGAAGACTTATGAATTTAACATCTGAAGAGAGAGAAATAAATACTTGAGCAATGTATAATGAACTTTTAATAGAACATCACGAATTCAAACCTCTTTGAGATGTTTCAGTTTGTGCTTCAAAATAACAGCAACCTTCCAAAGAAAAGAGTATTCTAGTTTTTAAAATTATTCAAGTAATAGATCAGGGTCCATAGTCTAGTAACGACGTAACTGACAATCAAGCCACCCCCACTCCACGCAGTGCGCAGTCGCCGGCGCATGCGCAGTGCAACAAACCCATGTCTGGCAACATCGCTATGACCACGTCGTCACGGTCACCTGAATTTTCGTGGAAACGCGACGCTGCCACGAGCACGGATAAGGTACGCGATAAATGCTGACAAAATATCGCCTATAATTGCTTTTAGAGCTTCGAATTAGTGAACTGCAAAAAGTTCAGTTGCAAAGCATCAATGGAAGATACAGAGAGAGAGATTTTTATTACTGCTCGAAGAACCGCGAAGAAAAGAAGCTCGTTTGGGATTTAAGCGGAACGCGTACGGAGACCGGAATAGCCGGGACAGAAAGCGACACCGTATATGTACTATATCACGTGGCCTGGTAAAACAAGTGCGTGGCAAAAAAGATTTCGACGTTGGAAGAGTGGCAGCACCGTGAACATGGATTACGACGACGACACGTCAATGTGCCCGCGAACAATAACATGATAACCGGCCTTCGTTGATCGATTATCGGGCCAGTTTATTTCCATGAACGCGATTCCGTGCGGGGAATACGTGGTGGCTCGTGACGACCGATATTGGTATAACTGTATTACGTTGCACCGTACGGTCGCACCGAGAAAATCGAATACGTCGGTTATGCGTTCTAACATACAAGCAGAAAATATGGCTTCGCATTGTACGTAGAAACGTTAATTCGGTTATAGGCGAAGATAGAAAATGCACGAAAGTGGCTCTGACAGAAAATTCGAATATGGCTACATAAATTACTCCTGTCTCCAAATTTTTGAATATATCAATTCAAGTACGCGGGATTTATAAACGTGAAGGAATCTGAAAATTTAGCAATTGAAAGTTGGAAATGTGGGCTTTGACAGTGGGTGAAAATCGCTTTAGGAAATTAAGCTGATTTATAGAACTCATTGAACGAATAATTCGAGCACGGAGATGAATTTTATCGTGCTATTCCTTTGTCTACAGGGTATTTAGTTCAACGTTTCGGTTTGCTTCAATTTCATTTAAATCTATTCCGAGCCACGAAATATACGTATTTCTACGGAATAGCCGTGGAATATATTTTACTGAGTTATTAAACCGTTCGATACGTCGCTGGTAACGGTCATTTAACGTCACAAAATGAATGCATGAGCAATTCAGAAAATTAAGGCTTCTTATTAATTGCAGACATTTAACGGTTCTCATGTTACGTGCATAAAAATACCTGCGTGCAGACAGATTTAAAACAGGTTCAAAATTAAACTTCATATTTTGATCTTACATTTCTTTTTATAATTACAAATATGAAACAATGAAATTTAATATACTGAAATAGTTTTTCTATAAATTTTGGGCAACTTTTGAAAATGAGAATTGTTTTCCATACGTTCTTAGTACATTTTCGGAAATTCCAAATACTCGAAATTCCCAAAGACAGTTTATTTCCCTAACGTTTTAAAATAAGCAGCGTTTATGACGTTGCAAAAAAGTTTCGAAGCACATCTGTGCGTACAACGTCCGAGTCGAAACAAAAATAAGCATTATGAAACCACGAGGTCGAGTCAACCTTGACCGTAACACTGCAAAGGTTAAGACACGAGCAATAATATTCGTGTTGAATCAAAAGTACATATGTATTTTTATCCTCGCGCCAGATTTTTAAATAAAACCGTAGCTGCGAGGAGCGCCATTGAAAAATTACGATATACGGTTGGCGCGTGAAAAATCGACGTTCGATAGCCTGGCTCGATACCGACAGCTTCGAGTTCGTGATCGATACGATCAAGATACGTTTGTTCACAATGGAGACACTTTTCGATAGCGATTGCTATCGAAATCGGCGCAATCCAATATTGTATCTCATATGAAATGGCACGAGGCAAATATATTGTGTTGTTCTTTATCTGTCTGCATCGGTATTTTAGCATGTCATGTTAGAAGTACTTACTCTTTGTGGTCTTCGCTGATAAACGCGGTTTTATACTTTGGACTTTCAGTTTTTTAGTTCAGTGCAATATTAACTTTTAGGTAGTCATGAAAATTTTTGAAATTTTTATTTTATTTATTACTGATATTTTTTGGGTTATTTTAGTTTACTAATTTTTGGTGATTTAGTTAACTAATTTTTTATTATTTTATGTAACTAATTTTTGGGTGTTTTAGGTAACTAATTTTTGGGTATTTTAGTTTACTAATTTTTGGTTCTTTTAGTTTACTAATTTCTGGTTATTTTAGGTAACTAATTTTTGGGTATTTTAGTTTACTAATTTTTGGTTATTTTAGTTTACTAATTTCTGGGTATTTAGTTAACTAATTTTTGGTTATTTTAATTTACTAATTTTTGGTTATTTAATTCACAAATTTTTGGTTATTTTTGTCAACTAATTTGAACTCAATGGTTCAAAATATCTAGATCCCTATATTTCCCAATTTATATATTTTTATAAGTCCCTATATTCCTCTAAGAGGTCCCTAAAATCAAATATCCCCAAATTCCCACATATCCCTATTTACTTTTCCAAATTCCTATATCTCCAAAATCCTATGCTTTCAAAAACCTTTCTCCCTAAATATTTTCCTTGTTATTTCCCTACATCCCCCATACCCTGTATCTTAAAAACCTATTTCCCCAAAATCTTCATTTCTAAACCCCACGTCTCCATAATCCACTTTTGCTTAATACCAACTAACTGTTGATATTTTCCTGATAACGAGTTTCAAATTTTATCAGATTACTCATGCTGTTATCTGAATACACACCAACTTGCGTATCATGAAAAACAACTTATGATACCGATAAAAGACTACAGTAACTTGTTCTTTCATTTTTTGATACTATTTTTTCCATAAATTCTTGTAAACATCATTATCATCCATTTCTATTATTCTATTTTTTTCAAAGAAATATTTTCAAATGAATGACTTAGGTAACATACATACAATGAAAGATCACATGTGTTGGTAACAACGCGTAAAGTCGAAGGCATTAAAAAAAGAAGAGACGAGTGAATTAGAATGGACAGTACGTAAATTTTATCGAACGAAAGAGAGAATGGAACAGCCGGTCGTCCGTAACAACGATTCAATGTCGTTTTACCTGCTTCCTGTGTGACGTGCGATTTAATTAATTCCCGCGACGTGACTCATCGCAAAAAGCTGCATTTATACGTGCCAATTTGACAATCAAAATATTTTATCCATCTTCCAGTCAAACTATATTTATGGAAAGATAAACTCACTTCGTGTCTCTTGAAGAGAGACATACATACTCTCATTGGATAAAAAAGGGGTTCATAAAAAATTCTTAAAAATATTGTTCTTATAAATTACTAGCAGGTTTAAGTACATATTTTTTTGGTTTATATTGTAATATTTTTTGGGAGAAAATTTTATGGAGTTAATTTTGAAACATCCTATCATATTTATGCAAAGATAGAAAGTCAGCAAGGATCAGTGACCTTTGTAATGTGCATTAAAATCAGCACACATGTATATAGATTACTAGTTGACTGGTTCATTAGATTAATGTCATCACTAATTTACAAGTGATGTATCAATAGTAATAAACTAGTTAATTCAATAGACTAATACAAGTGACACATCAATCTCAAAAGTTGACACTAATGTACCTCATACTGCAGGGTCCATTATCTTTCAAGAAATACTCTGTGTAAATAATTATTATTTTAATAGTGCAAAGAATAATTATTTTTAATAGTGTAAAGAATAATTATTTTGAGTAGATTCAATGGTATATACTTATAGTATAGGAAGATAAATAAAAGGAATGAAATTTACCCGTGCGAGGGAAACCTGTGCTGAAGATGCTGTGGCTCGTAGTATTGTGTGGTAAGGGCTCGTTCGTCCAAGGTATGCTCAGTCGCGTGAGCCTTCGCTGCGGACTTGATATCCATGAACGCCACCGTCGCGGAGGCACCCCCGGTGCTGCCTGAGGAACCGCTGCCCCCGCCACTGCCGCCGCTGCCAGAACTCGAACCGGAACCACCCTCGTTCCCTTCTCCGAGGGCACCACCGGAACCTCCGTCCACGGGGCATTCTTCGCCCCGCGGCAGCAGCTTGACGCTCTGCACGCGTCCATACCTGAAACATGCGAAAAAACATTCCATTTTACTTCACTAATTTCAATCAACTCTTACTACACAATGCTATTCGTACGCGATTCGTGCTTATTTTCTTTTGTGCTTAACGTAACGGGATCTAGGGACATTTGGGAATATAAGAATCTAGGGATATAGGGGTGTTTGAAATTCATTAATATTTTGGACATAGTAACTTACATTTTGGGAATGTATGAGATGTATGAATGTTTGCAGTATGGACTTGTTTGTAGTCAAGGGTTTTTGAGATCTAGGGATCTAGGGACATTTGTAATTGAAAATATTCCCAACTAAGAGGTATTTGAGATTTAGAAACGTTTGTAGTCTGGATATACTTAGAAACCATGGTATCTGAACTTATGATGTTTGAGATCTAGGGATATCAACACTATAATATATTTTAGACTTTGCAGTACTATAAGTATTGTATACCTAGAGATCTGGGTTACATCCGTCTACATAAATATATTCAGTCCAACAGCATGTAAGATTCAGTATATCCTTATTTAGAGATCCGAAGGTTCATTGGACTTACATACATTTGACAGTTATAGTTTTAAAGCAATTTGACATTTAGAAACATTTATAATTTATGAAATAAATTTATAATTATAAATTTATAATTTATGAAATAATTTATAATTTATGAAATAAATGATAAATGACACAGTATTAAAAATACCATAATACATCATGACAGCATAGAGCTTCAAGGCACCCATCTCATATCAAATTATGATTTCATCATATTACAAAACAAAGTAAAACATCTCCCTAAGTAAACTATGCAAAGTATGACATGATGAAGTGTTAGACGATAAGAGCGACACGGAAAAAAACTTCTACAGAAGTTTGTCTTTCCTATCTATTTGTGTACTCAATCTATTCAAATTGGCAAATATTAGCTCGACAATTAAATTCGCAATACTTGAAAATCAGGATTACTTACTAAAAATATAGCACCTTAAAAAATATCTGTGGAATACGTAAATATATTCAGAGAAATTCAGCTTGTTTCAAGGTAACGAAATTTACGATATACGCGCATCAGCTATAATCCTCGATAATCGAGTTACCGTTACCGCGTAGTAGTGTAATGTACTTTTTTTCCGCGGATTCGTTTATTTCAAAGAAACGAAACAGTAGCCGGTTCATTGCGATCGTGAATCGGTAGGCTTAAAGAAAACGCGGTTGTTTTTTATCCCGTAGAGAAGGTAGATATTGAATTTCGACGAAATTAAAGAAAACAAAGAGTCAAAGTTGTTTCTGGCACACCCTATGTACAGAAAGCTCCGGCAGTAGTAGAAACGGACTTACTAGGTGAGGTAGGGTATCCGGCAGGAGTGGGGAGAGAAGCGTCTTGATAGGTCGATCGAAAGAAGAATATCGTGCGCAAGCGCAAAGACTTCAACGGTTTCGGAGTATCTCTGGGAGTTGTTCGTCTAATCTCGCGTGAGTCGCACGTATTTTCTTGTGCGTTCTTCCGAAGAAAGCCTCTGGTTTTTTTTGCTCCTTCCGGACCATACACACGCAGCTTGCAACAATATCAACGGAAAAATGCATATCACAATAATCCGTTGTTTGTTCTTCACGCTCACAGGCGTCAGTATTATAACGCGAGAGAGAATGCGCGAGAATTGGGCGACACCTTGGATTAACTGCGCAAAACGTATTCGTTAGGCCTAGACGAAAATCGACGAGAACGGTGGATTTATTTCGTAAAACACGAGAAATACAAGGGAATAACTCGTCCGTAATTATCCGAACGCTTTTTCGTATTTCGTGATATGTCGGATCGTTTCGGAATGGGGCGTGGCCGCGCTCTACCATATGCGTGTGATTCGATGGGCCACGCGAACTCTTTGTTTAACGGTTATATTATCTCTTTCGTTGTCGCTCGTTTTCCTCGAGCATGTCGAAAATTCACCGTGTCGAAACACCTCGGTGTGTAAGAAGAGATTACGTTTCCTAGAACGATTCCTCGATTCGTGAACTCGTTTTCGGACTTTATCTCTCGATTTCCCTTCGACGAAACGAAGATACGAAACGCAGGAGGGAACGCGTTTCAAAATACTATCGCAACGTACGCATCTTCTGGAAGATTGTTCTCACGAAATGGCAGCCGCAACGCTCATGGTGCCGTTCATACGCGATCATTTTCATTCGGCGTCTCGCGATACGGCTTGTCCTGCGGGATCATTTAACGTGTGACGTGCGGAGTGCTCGTTTCGAAATTTCGTTTTTCTAGACGACGAGTGCTGCTCCATAAAGTGAGTTTAAACCGAAATAAGTGAATACGGACGAGGGATCGTCGTATCGAGAGCGCGTTATTTTGCGAAAGAGAATTGATCGCGATCTGTACGTTGTGGCTGCAAGACTTCCCATCCCACCCCGGGTCGGCTCTCCCCTCTTGTTTTCTTCTCCCACACGTTCTCGCTCGCACGAACACCGAGTACTGAAAAGTCTTGCATACACACACAGACAGACGCCAAACGTCCTTTTCTCTGACACGCATGAGTGAAAGCGGGTGAGAGAGGAGTGACGAGAGGAGAAGAAATAAGATAGAAGGCCAGAAGAGGAAGGGGAAGTCCCAAGTGCCACGGTGGCTGGCTGGCTGGCTGGCAAGCGAGCCACGAACCCCGTACCCATTCCCCTCCACAATTCTCGTTCGTTGCTTGTCGAGGAATTTTACTTCGGCAGACTCGTTCCCAACCTCGATTCCTTCGTTTCTCAACTATGAGCAGTTTCATGTGAAAACATTAGCATGACTTTCCATAAATTTTCAAGTTTCTAGGTCAGAGTCATGTTTCCCGTTTGCGAAAAAGTTTTCGCGAGACGAATCACGAAGACACCGATCATCACGCGAAAAACATGAGCTGTCCGCAATCCGACACCAGAATCTACTGTGTCGAGGAAAATACAGTGAAACAATTACAAATATGCGAGTGTGTGATGACGATGTTCTTCGTTTCGATTTTTCAGTGGTAGACGCTCGTTTGACTAATGTTGTTCTCGAACGAAATCGATACTGGAACGGTAACCTCTTCCAGTGTTCTATTAAACGAGAATGTGAGACGTAACGAATTATTCGTAAACGTTGACAGTGCTTCGACTACGTGTTTCGACGGAACAAATTCTCTCTTTTTTTTCGAGAAACCGAATCTTATGATCCACCCAAGTGGATGCCATCCACTTGAATGATCGTTTGTCTTTCTACGTTTGAAATGGGAGACGTACAGGAAATCAATACATCGGCCCACGGTTAAGAGTTCCTACCCACCGTGTGTACGTGTAGGTTGTGTGTGTGTATGTGTGGAAATGAAAGAGGGAAAGGGAGACGGAAAAATTCTCTACTCGTACAAATCAATTAACGTGTCACACAGGTAGAATTTTAGTCCCAGGCAAGGAAAAGGAAGCGGACAATTTTCTCAGTTCACGGAAACTCATTGTAAAATTCACCGATCAAACTTTCATCGTAGAAACTTGACGCGAATGTTCCGCGTTACGTAAACGCTGTCTCGAAATTTTTACACTTGCACCACGACATACGCCACTCGTTTCATTTTTTTAATCGTTCCTGGGTTATACGGATCGTTCACGGCTACGCACATATTACTATCCTTTATAGAGAATATTGTCAATATTCACCCACTACATATACCGTTAAATTGAAAAATATAGATTTGGAAATTGGAATTTGTGGATTTGGAAATTTGGTACTTGAGGTTTTGAAAATTTTCAAATTTGGAATGTACGATGTTTATATGATAAATCTGTGGATTTAAAAATGTTGGCAATATGTAGTGATTGTCTTAGAGCAATTGTAGTTAATATTATCAATAAAGCGTAGATCTACGTGGTTAGGGATTCTTTCCGTTTCTCCGAATCTCGAAATTCCAAGCTCTATGATTGTGTCGATCTAACAACAATACACGGAGGTTCTACGATTCCGCGAAGAACAGCAGGAATAAAAAGGAACACAATGCCGAACGAGCACTGCCAGGATAACAACAAAGAAAGAAGGCTTTTGTTCCTCGGCTTCTTCCCGATCCCCTCTTGCCCTTTCGCGATTCCACCTTGGTTCGTGTCGAATCGAATAAAAAAACTGGATGGTGCTACGAGGACGTTGGTATTGCCGGAAATTTCCTTTGGAGGTTAAGGACCAATAGACACTAACATTTTTCTAACGATTATTGTTCCTTTTCTTCTTGATCTTTATTTTTAGAGACAATCCACGAGACGTTCTTGATTATCGATATTCAACGGCATAAATAGATAGTTAAGACTAAAGAGACTTTCTTGATTAAATTTCATATCTAATTTTATCGTTCCAAGTTCATTTATCTTTGTTTAAACTTGAAAACTAACCGAACCTAAGCTAACAATATTATCAGTCAAATTTATTACAACACTTAAACTGAACATAAGTTAGAAGTTGAGGATAAACAAAATTACTTGATAAAATTACACACATGCAGTACCAGTTGTTCTAGCGATAGGTTCTTTCAAAACCTAATCAAAGTCAGCTTATAGCTTGAGTTTTCAAAAACATTGATTATACTTGAAAGAAAGTGGCAACGCTGAGGTTTCAAAAAACACTATCATCAATATTTATTGGCATGGACATTAGTTTGAAGAAAGGCGTAGAGGTTGCATTTGTTTAAGAATAATCCCTTTGAAAGGGCGACGCAACGTCTAATTCCATCTACGCGTAGAAGTCTTCCAACAGTACCATTCTAGGCAGACGACACTGACATAAGCCGCAAACGTCGCAAGCAGCAACGTTGGGACGCCTCAACGAGGCCGGCGAGGACGTGGCAACAGCGCTATGACTCAGCTCTCCTCGTTCCAACCGCTTCTCTTGCCCCCTGGCCCCTCTTCAGCTGCCTCTACGCAGCTGACGCCCTTCTCCTCCAGTCGAGAACCGCCCCACCACGGCGCAGCTCGATTCTATCCTTCCTCGTGTCCAACACTCCCCTACCCCCGTCTACCCGTTCCCGTTCCGCTCCCCTATCGGCTTACCACCCCTTCCTTTTTACCCCCACCCTATACCGCGACCCCGACTCTCTCGGGTACCGACAACTCGCTTGTCCCCCCTCCGACGATTCCTACGCGGCGTCGTGCCGCTACCAAGACGAACGTGCAAAGTAGTAATGGCGATCTTTTGTCGGATCGATCTAGGATCGATCGGTTCAAGGGAAAAAGGTTTCGTCTTTCACCCACCGTTTTTAATTGCGATCCATCAAGGATCTCCTTTCACGTGATTGGAAATTTTATGCTCGGTATACTGGTCAAGTAGAAACACTCAACTTTTCACATTTTTTAATTTGGCAACTTAGAGACTAACTGAAGGTGTAAGAATGTGAGAATGTAGGCATGTCTTGAATAGAGATACATTTGCAATTTGAGAATTATATTTTGGATGTAGATTCATCTCCAATTTACAGAGTATTCTGACTGTCAGAAATTTGTTAATATTTCTGATATTCAAGATTTAGGAACTTCTCATCTGCCATTTTCCAAAATTAGAAATATACATCTTACAAAGCGAACTGAGACTAAAATTTGAAAACTGGAAAATTCTAATTATAGTAATATCGATTCTATAAGATCCGATCTTCAGATCGCCATCGCTAGTGCAAAGTTCCCTTTGGAAGAAAAACACCTCTCTCTATCCCCCCTACGGGCCAGTTCACTGCATTTTCCCTCTCCGTCTCCGGGTTCTCTATCCTCGTCCCCTCCTTTTCACACCCTCCCGGCCCCTCGCCGACATCGTCGTTTGTCCTCGTCGTTTCTCCTCGTTCAACGGCCGTTCCTTCTTGTCCCTTTTCTTCTGGATCTTCTTTCTTTCGGGGGCTCTCCCGCTGCCATTTCGCTTCTGTATATCCGTTGCCGGAGTGAACAATGCAACCGTGATCCAGGTGCAGGGGAAAAAAGGGGAAGCAGGGAGCATGCGAGCGGCCAAGCGAGATGAAACGGACACACGGAAGAGGGATAGGAATCGCGAAACGGGGAGCGACACGACTTTCGCGAACGAAATTGTGCAGTTACGCCGCAGAGAATTTACGCGACCGTTCCGGTCGTGTCTGCTTGATTTCTTGCTCTCTTTCGATTCGTGTTTTTTATTGACGCACTCCTCTGATAGCGGCGTGACGCGTTCAGTGATACTACACGGATTATTTCTATGTTTGATTAGATAACTGCATACTTTTTTTTAACTGGTCTGCCGATAAACGGTAATCCGTGATATATGTACTTTATTTGTACCGTGCGATAGACTAAGCTTTTATAAGGGGGTGAGAAACTTTTCACTCTGTCATTAACCCTCCCAGAATATTCTTTTATCACCAGAAAATATATTCAAAAATTTTCTACTGCTATTTCTTACTACTATATTATCTATTTCATATTGTTATTTTTAATATAAAAATTTTGTGTATTTTATTTCAAAGTGTAGCTTGAGAAATTTTTCACTCTGTCATTAACCCTCTTAGGATATTTTTCCACCCTTAGAAAATATCCTGAAAAATTTTCTACTGCTATTTCTAACTACTATATTATCTCACTCTTTCATATTACTATTTCTAAAATAAAAATTTTCTTCAGTATTTTATTATAAAGTATAGCTTAGAAAAAAGGGAATTAATTTCCTGTTAGTTTGCGTGAGTCATTCTAAAGTGTGTAGCAGACGCATTTAGCGGATATATTTTCGATTAACGAATAGAGAGACGCTTTCTTGTCGAAGCGAAGTTAACGGGAAGCGGCGGCACGCGCGCGACCGGATCTGACAGGTTCAAAAGCTCGCGGGCAATGTCAGCAGCACCGATAGTACACGCTTCGGTTATTTACGCTTCTCCGCAGACGAAGGTTATCAACACCGGCTATTACAATACACGCGACGTTCTATTACCGTCGTTCGCAGGAGACGCCGTGTGGACCTCACAGAAACTTCCTTGGCACATAAAATCGCTGGATCAGAGAAGACGTTTCTTCTTTTTTACCGCCACCGGAGGGACGTTTAAATAAAAACGGATTACGAGACGCGCGCGAAGGATCAACGCGATCGCGGCAATAATTCACTAGCGTTTATCTTCCGTCCTCTTCTAATAGAAACGACAGAGAGGGAGAAAGAGAAGCAGAGTCCGTCGTCGTCTACGAGGCCGCGTGGGTTCGAGGTCGAAGCCGTAGTCACGTTAGGTGACTGCCGTCTGTGTCGTAGCCGAGGTGCCGTTATTTTAATGCAGATACGCAGTCCGGACGAGAATGAAAGGCAAAAGGAGACACATTTGCACGTACACTGCGCGACCGACTGTGATGTACAGCGATTGAGGCTCTGTGCGGATAATGTCGACTGACAATGAGTCTAGCTCGGATAAGCGGAAATATGGATATTATGGGAAACGTCTATACAGCTTTTCTCTTATTTTATACTGCTTTACGTTACGTTCTATGTATCACTTTAAATACCAAAACCTTTACCAATACATAGGGCTGACATTAACGTCTTACTTTTTAATATTCAATTTATTTATTCTTTTTAATATTCACTTTATTTTTTCTTTTTAATATTCACTTTATTTTTTTTTTTTAATATTCACTTTATTTATTCTTTTTAATATTCACTCATTATGTAGGGGTAATTTGGACATTTTTAATCTGCTGATAAAGATGGATATTTGTAATTTATGTGCTTGAACATTACATGTTACCTTTATATTATATTCACTGATTATATAGGGGTAGTTTGGACATTTTTAATTTGATGATTTATAAAGATGAATATTTGTAATTTATGTGTTTGAACATTATATGTTATTTTTATATTATATTCACTGATTATGTAGGGGTAATTTGGACATTTTTAATCTGCTAATTTACAAACATGAATATTTGTAATTTATGTGCTTGAACATTATATGTTATTTTTATATTATATTCACTGATTATGTAGGGGTAATTTGGACATTTTTAATCTGCTAATTTACAAACATGAATATTTATAATTTATATATTTAAACATTACATGTTATCTTTACATTATATTCATTGATTATATAGGTGTAGTTTGAACATTTTTAATCTGGTGATTATAAATATGAATATTTATAATTTATGTACTTGAACATTACATATCATCTTTATATTATATTCATTGATTATATAGGGGTAGTTTGAACATTTTTAATCTGATTTACAAAAATGAACATTTGCAATTTATATTCCTGAACATTACATGTTATTGTATTACATGGTACTTTACATAGTATTTATAGTACTAGCCTTGTAATAATTATATAATTTTTCAACCCGTATTTTGTACCGCTATTAAAAGACCTGGTATTTCCCCGTTTCTGTCTGGATCGATTAAGCTTCACGCTCTGCAGCCTAGCAAAGCAATTAATATGTTAATGTGAAAAAAGCGACACTTCGCAAATTTCTGGATATTAGTCGAAAAGGCATTCTGTCCAGAGGTGGAAACTACCTGGCGACGGTCAACAAACAAGTGGGATTACCCAGAATATCCTACTCTTTTCAAGGCGACCGACCCGACGAACCGACGAGGATCGAAACGTGTCGCAGAAACGTCGAAGGCGTCTTTCTCTTTCTCGGGGCAGGTTATAAAGGGAGATCGTTAGCTGGAAGGTGTGGGAGAGAAAGGCGAGAGGAGAGGAGGTAGAAGAATGAGAAGTAACGGTAGTCGGTATTACAACTCCACCGCGCCTATATTCCGTTTGACGTTTGTCGTTTATGCTTCCCCCTTGCATCGTGGAGAAAGCCGAGAGAGCCTTGTCGTTCGATCCCTTGGTCGCTAACTGCGCGTGCAAAAGAAAGAAGGAAAAAATCAGAACGAGGGGAAAGACTGTGTTTATCGCACGCTTTGCCTGCCGATTCGATGTCTCCTTCGATGCTCGTTATTTTCATGCACGGCGCTGCCCAGTTATACGACACTCCTACGTGCAAATCTTTATATATTTTTGCCAGGCTAAATGAAAATATTGTATATTTTTCTGTAAATTTATTATCTATATCAGTCTATTCATAGTTGCATCAGTCGAGTGACAAGCAATCTATTTTTATCTATATCAGTTTGTGTTCATAGTTGCATCACTGGAGAGACAAGTGTTTTTCTTCGAGTTTACAAATATTTTTCAAGAGTGAAAGTAGTAGAGAAATGAATTTTATAGTATTCTAAATAGTATTTAACTGCCGAACGAGATTAGAGAATTTAAAAGGAGTAATCAACGGCAGCCTAAGTGCAAATAAAAATGTAGATACGCCCGCATGCCCGATTAAAAGTCAACAACCGCTAAAATAAAGAATCCATTGTACTCTGTTATCGTAAACATTCCGCCACTATATAAGTTACATTACGCAGTGCAAGGGGTGGTACATACGACGTTGATTTTAGCGCGAGAAACTAAGCCAAAAATGTAGAACAACAGATGGGAAAAAAAGGAGACTTCGAAGAGAAAAGAGGTGAAGGGAATAATACAGTGGCGTAACTTCCACGTGAAACGATTGCAGGTGCAGCTATTTCAAAAGACATCGTGAAGAAACTTCCATCTTCTTCTTTTTCTATGGTTTCTATATACGTTGTACGAAACGCCGTGCCGGCTCTTTTGCGCCAGAACTATTGTTAGGTATACACGTTTCGCTGCTTACTTTCTTACCGCCATTGTGCACACGTGTGTACACCGCGGAAGGAAACCACCAAGTCGAGAGGAACCGAGAAACAATTAACGATATAACAAAAATTTCATGCTGTCTGATGCAATAGAACACTACCCACGTTAGGTTTTCATCTTTGTTTAAGTCGAGAGACAAAGTTAATAAAATTAGAATTAACTTGGGTTAGATTAGATGTTAAGGATAAGTTAGGTTACATTAAAATTAAGTTTGATGGGTTAGGTTAAATTAGGGTTCAATTGGGTAGGTTAGGTTTCGTTAAAATTAATGTTGGATGGGTTAGATTGTATTAAGGTTCAGTTGGATAGGTTAGGTTAGATTAAAGTTAAGTTTGATGGGTTAGATTAAATTAAGGTTCAGCTGGATAGGTTAGGTTAGATTAAAGTTAAGTTTAATGGGTTAGATTAAATTAAGGTTTACTTGGATAGGTTAGGTTACATTAAAGTTAAGTTTAACGGGTTAGATTACATTAAGGTTCAGTTGGATAGGTTAGGTTACATTAAATTTAAGTTTGATGGGTTAGATTAAATTAAGGTTCAGTTGGATAGGTTAGGTTACATTAAAGTTAAGTTTAACGGGTTAGATTACATTAAGGTTCAGTTGGATAGGTTAGGTTACATTAAATTTAAGTTTGATGGGTTAGATTAAATTAAGGTTCAGTTGGATAGGTTAGGTTACATTGAAGTTAAGTTTAACGGGTTAGATTACATTAAGGTTCAGTTGGATAGGTTAGGTTACATTAAAGTTAAGTTTAATGGGTTAGGTTCAATTAAGGTTCAGTTAGATAGGTTAGGTTGGATTAAACGATGAGTAGATTATGTTAGATTACATTAAGGTTTAGTTGGGTAGGTTAGGTTGTATTAAAGTTAAGTTTAATGAGTTAGATTACATTAAGGCTCACTTCAGTAGGTTAGGTTAGATTAAACGTTGAGTAAATGAGGTTAGGTTACATTAAGGTTCAGTTGGGTAGGTTAGGTTGTATTAAAGGTAAGTTTAATGAGTTAGATTACATTAAGGCTCACTTCAGTAGGTTAGGTTAGATTAAATTAAGGTTCAGTTAGGTAAGTTAGGTAAGATTAAACATTATGTTAAACAAATTAAATTACATTAAAGCTAACTTGAATGTGTTACACTAAATTAAGGTTTAGTTGGGTAGGTTAGGTTAGATTAAGGTTAAATTAAACAGGACTGGTTAAGGGTAGATTAGACTTACTGTTCGTACAAGAATGAGCAAATTCGAAGGATAAAATGATAGGGTACAAGTCCTATCTCAATTGCTCCCATTATTCCTAACGATATCTTTACGATATTATCGATGTATCATTAAGTATCAATAAAATATCGATCATCTATCGATAACTGGCAGGTGTTCCTCTAATCGAGAGACGCGTGAGCCACAGATGGTCCACACTGAATTTGCCATTTATGCTGTTTTCATCATCTTTATACCTCATCCAGTTGCTCTTGTAATCTTCTATTACATTTTCAGTACATTTCATACTGAACAACATACATAATAAAATCCAATTACACTTAATTCTTCAGACGCATTGATAAATAAAACAAATTTAAAGACCATCAGTTATCTTTTATCTATAACATTATTTTCCTTCTCACATTATTCCCTAACACAGCAAATATAACTCATCTTATTCACCCTTATTCAACTAATTATTACTAAACACCAAAAAATCTTTTGCAAAATCCAAGTAGCCAATAATTCCTGCAACCAAGATAAAACGAAGACAGAAGAATGAAAGAACACAATGCTCACTAAGCGATAATATCGCGGCTGCAATTACAATGACTCGCACAACAACAACGTTTTCGAACGTAGGAGGATTTAATTACGCCGACGAGGGAAATTTTTCGCGGTATTACAAAGTTTATTTCGAAAGCCGACGAAACTATCCGGGACTCCTTGAGGCACGCGGAACGAGCTCGAGAACGCCAATTAAAACGTAAACGCGTAACAACGATGGGATCTCACTTTGATGAATGTAAGTTTAGACATGACTCTCCTATAGAATAGCATAGGTGAGCAACAACAACGCCAAATGGAAATTCGAGCCATTCATTAGCCTTTACTCTTCCTTCACTGTGACGTTAATACCGGAAGAACGTTTTACTTGCACTCCTACGTGGGTGACTTAAATGTTTTATTGGGTTTTTAAACCTGGAGTTCCGTAAAGCAAGTACAGGTGGAAAGAGGAAAATAAGAAGCTACAGGTTTTGGTTTCATTGAGTATGAGTTTTAAATTTGAAGTTCGAAAATTAGGTGATTTGAAGAATTTTTAAATGTTGAAATTTTATAAATCTTACATTTAGATCTACACTTTAGATCTACTATTGAAATATTTTTGAAGTTTAGAATTTCCAAACTCTCAAATTTCCAAACTTACAAATTTCCAATATCTCAAATCCCCAAACTCTCAAATTCCCAAATTCTCAAATTTCCAAACTCTCAAATTTCCAAACTCTCAAATTCCCAAATTCTCAAATTTCCAAACTCTCAAATTTCCAAACTTTCAAATTCCCAAACTCTCAAATTTCCAAACTCTCAATTTTCCAATCTCTCAAATTTCCAAACTCTCAAATTTCCAAATTCTCAAATCCCCAAACTCTCAAATTCCCAAACTCTCAAATTTCCAATCACACAAATCCCCAAACTCTCAAATTTCCACTCTCTCAAATCCCCAAATTCTCAAATTCCCAAATTCTCAAATCCCCAAATTTCCTAAATCCCCAAATCCTCAAATTTCCAATCTCTCAATTTTTCAATGTCCAAAATTCCAAACCTGTAAACTTACAGAGCATCAAAGAACCACAAACTCCTACAAATAATAAAATTGCAAAAATTCCATTGTCCCAAAGTCTCCAAATAAAGATCTCCCCAATTCTCAACCTACAAAAATTCTACATCCCTTATTAATTAAAAACATCAACTAATAAATTCCACTCAACAACCACCACCTCCATACTAAATTTCCTCGACAAAAATAAAAATAAAAATCCGTTACCCTGCAAGATTACAAGAATCGATTAAAAAGTTCCCAAAAGCGTGAAACGGTAAATGCGAACGTCGATCGAAGGAACGAATGTTTTGTTCTGAAGTCGCATCGGTGAATATAAAAGTAGAAACGCGTGTACGTGAACGCAATGCGTAAAAAGGTGCATATATGGAAATCGTGGGTAGAAATAAACACGGGAGAAAGTTTGTACAATTTTTTTTTTTGGACGTGCCCGAAGCAATATATACGCGGTTAAATAGAGGAAAATGTTTGCACGCGACTCATTCGGTACAATGTCGATGAATTAAACGCAAAAAGCGAGTAATATTTACATACGCGGAAAATATATAGGGGATATGATAAACAGGAAGTTCATACTGTTTGTCAATCGCGCATAATGAATATAATGAATGTATTTCGTATCGTATAATTTCTACGGATTCCAGGAAATAGTGATCGAATATTGCATTGTTTTGCGAAGGTTCGTATGAAAAAGGAAAACCGAGGAAAAGTTGCGGAACTGTTTCTGAAATTGTTAGATTAAATACCTTCCGTGCGTCAGAGCTACAGACTTTCTTTTGCATTTTCATAATTTTTCGCGTTTTATTATAACTTTAATTTTAAATTTAAAATTTTATTTAAATTCCCCCTTTAAAATTGTCAATTTTATTTAAATTTTATTCAACATTCCCTGGTTTTATTTAAATTACATTCAAAAATTTTCAGCCTTATTTAAATTTCATTCAAGATTTTCAACTCGATTTACATTTCACAGAATATTTTTAATTTATTCAAACTTTCGTTTAAAGTTCACCATTTTTTTTTGAATTTTTGAAACCACGTTCGTTCGAATTATTCATTTTTGTAAAGCGATGCTATAGTAAGAACATACATATTGTATCTTTTAAAACAATGACGCAATTAAACATTATTTTTGAACTACACAAGATGAACTGCAATAAAACAGACTAAACCTGTACAAAATTCAACAAAATTAAATAAAGTCGCTTTTAATTGAACAAAAATCATGTACAAGTTTATAAGATTACTTAAAAAATGATGGAAAACAAAGAACATCAAGTAGCATCTACTAGACTGCGGCAGGATAGACCAAAATGGCGTAGGGTAAAACAAAATGGCGCCGGGTAGAACAAAATGGTGTAGGATACAATAAAATAGTATAGCAAAAAACAAAATGGAGTAGCATATAATAAAATAGTATAGCAAAAAACAAAATGGTGTATGATACAATAAAATTGTGCTGCAGGAAACAAAATGATGTATGATACAATAAAATAGTTCAGTAAAAAACAAAATGATGTATGATACAATAAAATAGTACAGTAAAAAACAAAATGATGTATGATACAATAAAATAGTACAGTAAAAAACAAAATGATGTATGAGACAATAAAACAGTATAGTAAAAAACAAAATGATGTATGATACAATAAAATAGTACAGTAAAAAACAAAATGGAAGAGTATAAAAGAAAATGGAATAATATCAAACAAAATAGAACAGTATCTAATAAAATGGAACAGTGTGAAACAAAATGGAAGAGTATAAAAGAAAATGGAATAATATCAAACAGAATAGAACAGTATCTAATAAAATGGAACAGTATGAAACAAAATGGAGCAGTGTGAGACAAAATGGAGCAGTGTGAGACAAAATGGAGCAGTGTGAGACAAAATGGAGCAGTGTGAGACAAAATGGAGCAGTGTGAGACAAAATAGAGCAGTGTGAAACAAAATGGAACAGTATGAAACAAAATGGAACAGTATGAAACAAAATGGAACACTGTAAAACAAAATGGAATAGTATAAAACAAAATGAAACAGTATAAACCAAAGTAAAATAAAATGGAACAGTATAAACCACTGTAAAACAAAATGGAACAGTATAAACCAAAATGGAGCAGTATGAAACAATACAAAACCAAAAAGAGCAGTACAAAACAAAATAGATCAGTACGAAATAAAATAGAATAACATAAAACAATATCGAATAAAATGAAACAACATCAGATAAAATAAAACAGTATGAAAGTAACTAGCTAACGAAACAAAATATAATAAACCAAAATGGAACAATACATACCAAAATCTAATACCACGAGCTAAAACGTAACATCAATAAAACAATAAAAAACAAAATGGAAGAGTAGAGAAAAGAATGGAAGGGAATAGAAGAGTATCGAAACAGAATCGAATAGAAAACACATTTGAAACGTTGCTAGAATTCGCCATGCTCATTAAGCGTGCACGTATGAAACGTAACGAGGAACAAGCCAACACTGCCGGTTTCTTTTGATCGAGGTCGATGAACCACGAACGTGACTGGCCCACGTCAAACTTTCACGACACCGTGGTCAAATTCTGCGAAGTAAAAAATCGCCACAAACGACGAGCTAATGTGAATTCATCGCGCGCTGCGAAATTTGGTAGCTTGCCCACCGTCTTAACCTAAATTGACACACTTGACCGAAATGATCTAACGCGGCTACTTTGTTCAGAAGTTAATTAATTCGTTACGACTTTCGAGTTGAAATTCTGCATTAAAAATATCAAGGTTTGCATCGAGGTGTGCCACACTCCACTGTCTTCTATGAATTTAATTAAGACTATATTATATTCGCTATTTAATGTAGGTCAGTGGTTATTTTTGAAGATGAAATAAAAAGCGAAACGTGAAGCGGCATATAAACGAAGTATATTTTCTTCGAAATTTTTATTATTAAAGTCGATAAAATTATTAAGTAGAAGTTTCTATAAAAGCATTGTTTTCGATATTAGAAACTCGAGACTGTTATTCGAACCTTATCGGTGATTGTACCCAGTCGACAAAGATACAATCGTTCGTTTCATCCCCAATAGTATAATAACCGGGTATAAATAAATCCAGCAAAGGTATCACCGAAATATGTACTTTAAAATTATGTCCAGAAAGTCGGACAAGCTGTGTCTAAAAATAATCAGAATGTTTACTATAAGAGCACCGCGATGATGAATCTTGCCATGCTTGTCCCGTATCCACAATTAGATCCATGCTAGATCATTGAACAGCGAGGTCAGTCTTATCAATTGTCCAAAGAACTCGATCGTTCAACCAATTTATCCCATATTTCTGTAGCGAAACAATGATTTTATTGTTGCGTCTACACCGGGATACAATTCGGGCTGTTTTATTGTCGGTTCGATCGATTTTAACCCTTTCATGTTTCCTGAAACGACGCTTTCTTATTGTCGTGGGTATCGTGGATCAGATATTTGCGTATTGCACGTTGCGACGTTAGCGTTTTATACGCGTTTCTTTGTTTCTTTTAATTCGTATATTCTGAATATGTATGTATTCTGATATCAATGTATATATTAGATAAATATATATATATATCTGGTATAAATACACACATGAGATAAATATAATATATATATTTGATATAAATGCATACATCACATAAATATATATATCTGATATAAATACCTACATCAGATAAATATACATATATGACACCAATGTATATGTATATCAAAATATATAAATATATTCTAACATTACTATGTACTGATATCCCTATATTATAACATTCCTAGATTACAAAAAAAATATCTACATTTAAAAATTGCAAAAATCTTTAGATTATGAACTTGCTATACGATGAAATCCTTAGATCCTAAAATTGCTGGGCTAAATCAATAGACCTGACATTTTTAGACTCCAAGTCCCTCAATTTAGAAATCACTAAAGCCAAAAATCCCTAGACCGTGCAATTCCTAAATTTTTAATTCCTACATTGAAAAATCTCTCATCATCAAATTCCATAGATTCAAAAATCGTCATAGTAAAAATTCCTAGATTCGGAAATCATAATAGAAAGTTTCTAGACCTCGAAATCACTGCAATAGAAAATCCCTAGATTTAGAAATCGCTACGATAAAAAGTCCCTAGATCTTAAAATCGCAATAGTAGAAAATCCCTAGATTCCTAAATCGACATAGTAGAAAATCCCTAGATCTTGAAAGAACTGGGATAGGAAATCCCTAGACCTCAAAATCGCAATAATAGAAAAATCCCTAGATTCCGAAACCACTACGATAGAAAATCCCTAGATTCCCAAATCGATATAGTAGAAAATCCCTAGATTCCAAAATCGATATAGTAGAAAATCCCTAGATACCAAAAGCACTACGATAGAAAATCCCTAGATTCCCAAATCGATATAGTAGAAAATCCCTAGATCTCAAAATCGCCGTAATGGAAAATCCCTAGATTTCGAAATCGCCATAGTAGAAAATCCCTAGATTCCGAAATTGGTATAGTAGAAAATCCCTATATCTCAAAATCGCCGTAATAGAAAATCCCTAGATTTGGAAATCACCATAGTAGAAAAATCCCTGGACTCCAAAATCATCACAGTAAAAGTCCCTAGCTTCAGAAATCGCTAGCATAAAAAATCCCTAGATTCGGAAACCACCACGTTGGAAAATCCCTAGATCCTGTAATCACCACAGTAAAGTCCCTAGATTCTAAAATCACCCCAACAGAAAATCCCTAGATTCCCAAATCGCCCCCAAATAAAAAGTCCCTAGATCCCAAAATCGCCACAGTAAGAAATCCCTAGAATCCGAAATAACTACACTAAATTGTCCCTGGATCCTAAAATTCCGACAGATGATATCCCTAGACCTTGGAAGTTTCCACAGACAAAATTCCTAAACCTTGAAATTACCTAGATAAGGAGATAAAATTCTTAGATCCAAAAATTGGTGTATAGCAAAATCCCTACGTTGCAATTTGAAATTCCTTTTTGCGACGCAAAACCACTATATCCCTAAATCTTCGTATCTCGAATAGCAATCGTGAAGAGGATGTTTCAGACGATTTCGTGTTGGCAGGGGAAGATTAAGCAGATTCATTGAATGAAATTTGACTAATTTCGTTGGGCAGTTTACACGAGTATTCGTACAATCAGAGTGACACTAGTATTAAGAGCTCGCCAGTAGGGTCAGTTAACACGTTGATTGCCACACTGAAAATGCTCGTGTGTACATAGACACGTTGCATAGCGTTACGAAGGATACAATTATTCCTAACTCTCAGTTTTCTGCGTTATTTATAGTGAATCTGTGATTAACTGGGTGTTCGACATCGGTCGATTACATGAACTTCTAGAACGAGAATAGTTTGTTTTTTTCATCTTTTGGATTTAATAAGAGGTTTGCCTTTTTTGTGAAAGACGAAATTGGTTGGTTTACCAGTTCACGAATAAGAAACAGATTACGTTTTGCGAATGTTCGCCAACGTGACGTCATTTTTCAGCGACGAACGTGCAGAACGATTGCAATGGAATAAACGTTCGCTAAACACACCGGATTGCTGCCTGACGTAAGGCGGAAACGGTTCAAAAGTAGAATTATTATACAATCACGAGCAATAAAAAATCGTATTACTTCATCAGCATGCATTTAACACGCTCCGCGTTGCGTGAGCTGATCTACGATATCTTACTACCGTATCCTGAATTCGGTAAAAAAATATTTCCTGAACTCGAACAATATTTCTTCAATATTCTTCCCGCGGTTTTCCAATCTTATCACGAGCTGATAACGGAGTGTGATTATGTATCATTACCGTATTTTTTATTTTATTATAATCATGTTTAATAAGAGTACCAGTTTATACCAGTGTGAATCCATGCATGTCTTCGTCGATACAACAAAATCAAATGGGATTCATAATTGTACGATAACGGGAAAGTCAACTGCGAATTATGCAAAACGCTATGTGCTAATTTTTAGATATACCTGAATTATTACTGAAAATGATATATGTTTTTTTTAATTGTTGTATACGGTGATACAGGATGGAACTTATTTTTCTTATACAGAGTTTGTTTTTACTAATTTGATGTGACTGTAAATTATTATGTTAAATGATATATGTTTCTTTTTAATTATTAAATATGTAGTTATAGAGGATAAAATTCATATTTCTTATTCAGAATTTGATTGGAGTAATTTTATATGTGTCTGTAAATTATTATTGTAAATGACATATGTTGTTTCTTTTTAATTATTAAATATATAGTTATAGAGGATAAAAGTCACATTTCTTATTCAGAATTTGAATGGAGTAATTTTATATGTGTCTGTAAATTATTATTGCAAATGACATATGTTGTCTCTACTTAATTATTAAATATATAGTTATAGAGGATAAAATTCATATTTTTTATTCAAAATTTGAATGGAGTAATTTTATATGTGTCTGTAAATTATTATGTGAAATGACATATGTTGTCTCTACTTAATTATTGCATATGTGGTTATATATGATAAAATTCATATTTCTTATTCAAACTTTGTCTGCAGTAATTTTATACATATTTGTAAATCATTATATTAAATGACATATGTTGTCTCTACTTAATTATTGCATATATAGTTATACAGAATAAAATTCATATTTCTTGTTCAAAATATGTCTGCAATAATTTTATATGTATCTGTAAATCATTATATTAAATGACATATGTTGTCTCTTCTTAATTATTGCATACATAGTTACACATGATAAAATTCATTTTCTCATTCAAAACTTGTCTACAATAATTTTATACATGTCTGTAAATCATTATATTAAATGACATATGTTGTCTCTTCTTAATTATTGCATATATATTTACACATGATAAAATTCATTTTCTTATTCAAACGTTGTCTGCAGTAATTTTATACATGTCTGTAAATTATTATGCTAAATGGATATATATTGTCTCTTTTTAATTATTTCATATACAGTGCTGCAGAATAAACTTCATATTTCTTATTCAAAATCTGCCCACAATTTATATTCTGTTACTAATTCTACACATATCAATAAATTATTATGCTAAACCACATATGTTGTCCTTTTTTAATATTTCATACACAGCACCACAGAATAAAATTTATATTTTTTTTTAATATTCAGAGTTTGCTCTCCCAATTTAATATCAGTGAAATATTACACGAAATGGCATACTTCGTTCCTTTTTAATAATTGAATACATAGTGATAGAAGATAAAATTGATCTTTTTTGTTCAGAGTTCGTTGAACCGATGGTAGATACACCGAGAGATCTCCATGCAAGATTAATTAATCCTACATTATTAATACGAGGAAAAAGGTTGAATTTGTGTGGGTAGTCTGTATAACGTCAGATGATTGTAGTTGTAAAGGTATTTTCGAAAGTATTGTTCGATAGCTGTAACGTGAAATGTTGCTTTTAGTAGTATTGTTGGGGTGGTAGTCTTCGTTGAGTTGTGCAAAAGAAAATTAAGGGTAGATACCATTAGATACCAAGGTAGATACCAAGGGTAGATAGACACTACTTTATTTATATAATTTTTAGGTATAGAGTTTTCTATAGGGGAGTCACTTATTTTATTTTATACTTTGATGGTACTACGTTATTTGAATTATTTTGTACTTCTTAGAATTAGTAGTAAATGTTGCTACACGTTCATTTTAGAATAACTGAGGTTTAGAATAACTGAGAGATACTTCAGATGAAGTGCACAGTACTCAAGAACCAATCATAACTGAAGTCTGATCAGAACTAAAAAAAACTGAATCGAACCAAAAAAGAATTAATCAAAAGTAAAAAAGAATTAAATAGAACCAAAAACAAGAAATGCAAAAGAGCTAAAAAACAGACCAAAAAATACATAAAAAAGCTTACGACTTGTTTACCACAATAAACTTAACAAGGTAAACATACCCAACTATAAAAAATAATAACCTATCATTACCTACTTTAAAGACGAGTGCAATCCATATAATTAAACCTCCGATACCAATGAGTCGCACAAACAAAACAACATACCTATTAAACAGAGTTATTAAAAAAAACCTGAGAGTATTTATCCATAAAACATATTCATTGAACAAACTATACCAAGACTATAGGAAACGCGTATATAGGTGAATCGAAAGGACGAAAGCTGCAGAGGGTTGCTTAATACTTAAATCTTGACCCGAAAATTAAATCAATACCTTGGTTTAATAAGGGAAAGCGAATCGAGAGGTGCTTCACGCGACAAGTGTATCGTTCAGCTGTATCCAGCGAAGCTGATTAATCACGTGCAACGTTTAACAGCGATTAGCGCGTTCAGCGTCGTGCATTTAGTGTTTCGAGTTTCGGTTGCCTACCCTTTGCTACGTCAAAACGGGGTCAAAGGTTAATCTCGAAAACTTCGATCATCAAACTTTACGTAATCTAACATTCTATTATGCAAACACATTAAAGTCGTTTTATTTAATGGGGAAGGTTTTTGTGAATGGGTCTTAACGTACGAGTTATTCTCTAGATGTACGAGTTACCCTTTGGTTGAGGAGGATTTGGGACTTTAGATGTGAACTATTTTACTCGAATTTGGAATTTACTGAAGTTTGGAGGTTTACTGAATTACTGGAGGATGCTGGAGGATTGCTGAATACAATTGACATGGCATTTCAAATTTCTTTGACCCCTTGGTTGAGGAGGCTGACCTCAGCTGTGAACAATTGTACTCGAATTTTGAATTTATTTCAATTTGGAGGATTACTGAATTACAGAAAGATTGCTGGAGGATTGCTGAAGGATTGCTAGAGGATTGTTGGAGGATTGCTGAATACAACTGACATGGCATTTCAAATTTCTTTGACCCCTTGGTTGAGGAGGCTGACCTCAGCTGCGAATAATTTTACTCGAATTTTGAATTTACTTCAATTTGGAGGATTACTGAATTACAGAAAGATTGCTGGAGGATTGCTGAAGGATTGCTAGAGGATTGTTGGAGGATTGCTGAATACAACTGACATGGCATTTCAAATTTCTTTGACCCCTTGGTTGAGGAGGCTGACCTCAGCTGCGAATAATTTTACTCGAATTTTGAATTTACTTCAATTTGGAGGATTACTGAATTACTGAAGGATTGCTGAATTGCTTCAGAAAGTTATTTTTTGTGAACAGTTCTTAACCCTTGATATACAAGTTACCCTTAGTTCGAGAGGTCTGACTTGGACTTCAGCTGTGAACAATTTCACTCGAATTTTGTATTTATTTCAGTTTGGAGGTTTACTGAATTACTGAAGGATTGCTGAATTGCTTCAGGAAGTTATTTTTTGTGAACAGTTCTTAACCCTTGATATACAAGTTACCCCTAGTTCGAGGAGTCTGACTTGAACTTCAGCTGTGAATAATTTTACTCGAATTTTGAATTTACTTCAATTTGGAGGATTGCTGAATTACTGACGGATTGTTGCAAGATTGCTGAATACAATTGACATGGTATTTCAAATTTCTTTGACTGTTTTATTAGTGATTAACTATGATTATCTAGTTTTGACTGACGCACCTGACAAATACATTACAGTGCAAGCGAGTTAAAGCTGTGACTAGGGTTCTATCAAATTTGAGTACATTTTTCAGATTGTTTTAATTAGTTTCTCAGTTTACTAGATTATGCTGAGTTATTAGTTTCTAATGATTTATTAGATACTTAGTTTGTGATGATTTATTAGGGACATAGTTTATGATGATTTATCAATACATTAATTTATGATTTAGTCAAGTATTGTAATTGATCAACTTCAAGTTGTTGCATACTGAAGGTAGTATTTAGGAGAAACCTTGATAATGTACCTTGGAAAATTAATTGGGTGCAAATTCTACTGTAATTATTGAGGAACGCAGAGTAAATAATTCTATGAAATTGTGGTGTGGAACTATCTCCAGCAGGAGAAAATTGATTACTAAATTTATAAGAGAGGAAGATTGAAAAATAGGAAAATAGGAAAATGTGGAAATTGAATAATAGAGAATGTGAGGTGAGAAAATTTGAAAGTGTGAAAATTGAAAAATGGAGAATGTAAGGTAAGAAAATTTGAAAATATAGAAATTGAAAAATGGAGAATATAAAGTAACAAAACTTGAAAATGTGAAAATTGAGAAATGGAGAATATGCGGTGCCAAAATTTTGAAAATGTGGAAACCGAAAAATGGAGAATACGAAGTAACAAAACTAGAAAATATAGAAACTGAAAAATGCATAATACAAGGTCCGAAAGCTAGAAAATATAGAAGTTGAAAAATGGAAAATATAAACAAACAAAACTTGAAACACAAAAATTAAGAAATAAAGAACACGAAAGCTCGAAAAAGTTTAAAAGTGTCCATACCTCCCAAAAACAACAAATATACCAACAATCTACAAAACAAATAAATACTCTAATACCCTAATTCATGAATGACTACATAATCTTAGTCGAATTCGAAAGTATCTTAAAAAATCACAAGTATCCAACATGCACAAGTATAATTGCTAATAATCACGTAAATCAGTGTCCACACGTGACAGACACGAGTCGCACTCATGACGTGTACGACCATACTCTGTGTTGAACAAGGTATCGTCATTTTTCAATTTATGCAACGGATGAACACGTTAGGTCCATAGTCTGATAAAGATTAGTGCTTTTTTCAACCGCGTCATTTTTTTACATCATAACTTGTTCCACACGTTAATTATCACAAAAAAGAGACCGATACAGCACGCAGTAATCAGTGGACTGCGGAAGTTTCTGCAGATACTCATTTTTATGCGATACTCTCGTTTTATTCGTTTTATCTTTTGTGTTTTATATGTTGCTTGTACTTTGATTGTATTGGTACTTGCTTCTTAAATTTTATGCAAAGGGAAGATTTTTTTTAGGGAATTTTGGGGACTTTAGTTGTTAAGGGATTTTAGGGATTTTAGTACTTAAGGGGATTTGGGGAATTTTAGGAATTAAGGGAATTTTGGGAATTTATTTTTTCAAGGGTAGTTTGGGAATTTTTTTTCTTAGGGGAATTTTAGGAATTTTAGTACTTAAGGGAATCTGGTGAATTTTAGGAATTTTATTTCTAAAGGGAATTTTAGTACTTAAGGAAACTTGGGGAATTTTAGAAATTTTAGTACTTAAGGGAATCTGGGAAATTTTAGGAATTTTTGCACTAAGGGAATTTGGTGAATTTTAGGAATTTTTTTTCTTAAAGGAATTTTAGGAATTTTAGTACTTAAGGGAATTTGAGGAGTTTTAGAAATTTTAGTACTTAAGGAAATTTAGGGAATTTTAGGACTTTTAGTGCTTGAGAAAATTTGGTGAATTTTAAGAATTTTTGTTCTTAAAGGAATTTTAGGAATTTTAGTACTTGAGGGAATTTGGTCAATTTTAGGTCAATTTTATTTCTGAACGGAATTTTAGGAATTTTATTAGTGAAGAGAATTTTAAGAATTGTATGATTAAAGAGAATTTTAGGAATTTTATTAATGAAGAGAATTTTAGGAACTGTATAATTAAAGAGAATTTTAAGAATTGTATAATTAAAGAGAACTTTAAGAATTATATGATTAAAGAGAATTTTAGAAATTTTATTTTTGAAGGGACTTTTAGGAATTTTATTACTAAAGAGAATTTTAGGAATTATATAATTAAAAAGAATTTTAAGAATTGTATAATTAAAGAGAATTTTAAGAATTGTATAATTAAAGAGAATTTTAGGAATTTTGTTTTTTGAGGGAAGTTTGAGTATTTTGTTTCTTAAGGCAAGTTTGGGAATTTTATTTTTGAAAGAAATTAAAAAAATTTGTTTAGTAAGGAGAATTTTAAGAATTCTATTTCTTAAAAGAATGTTAAGAATTTTATTTTATAAATTTCATTTCATGATCCTCAAATGTTCTAACTTCCATGTTTAGTCATTTTTTAATTTCTCTATAGCTTGCCTGTTCTTCTCAGTTCATAATATTTCCACATTTTCGTATGTTGAATTTCACATTTTTTCGTGTACAAACATATATGGTAGTACAAGAAAAATCTGTTCTATTTCATCCTGAAAAACTGTATCTATGACGTCACAGAAGAAGAGGAATTCGCCCGTCCACGAGTGCCTTATTTTTAATCGAATCGCCGCAACAGCCCTCCATCAGAGTAAAGAGGAAACGTGCTCCGTGGAAAATTAAATTCTATCGTTTCCTGTTGACTGACAAAGCTTCGAACTCTCGCTCGAATGCCATCGACCGAAATAGAGCATCATTAAACAGAGGGACGCGTACAGGTTTCTCCACACGCCACCCACGGTGACTCGAACGAAAACCGAAGTCGGTTTACGGTCCGTTTTCACTCGAGACCCCTCCTTTTGCTACTCGTTTTCTGTCCCATATTTTTTCTTCTTCTTTATCTCCTCGGTACACACGTGACTCCGGCGAGAATTAGATCGAGCGTTTACGAGAACTCATAAAATCTGGCTCCAAGGCATAGAACTAGATACGTTTCCACGAAACAACAGCGTGTGGGAAATGTTGCTGGGAATATGCATCCGATTCCGGAACTACGTCGTGAAATTTTATCTCTGATTTTATGGAAGTTCTTGTATTTTCTACGGATAATAGTTACTGGGTCGCGTGTTTATTATTTCAACCCTTACTGTTTGTTTTAGACCTTTAGGAACATCGGTCGCCATTTTGGTAAATATTTTGGCGTGAATTC
This sequence comes from Megachile leachella, assembly GCA_963576845.1. Lineage (NCBI taxonomy): Eukaryota > Metazoa > Arthropoda > Insecta > Hymenoptera > Megachilidae > Megachile > Megachile leachella. The sequence continues at coordinate 16,320,469 of OY756251.1, forward strand.
TATCAGATATTCTTTTGTGAGGAACTGTATTTTGTGACTATGATTTTTTGTTACTGTGGTATTTAAGGATTGTGGTATTCTTTTAAGGGTGCGGTACTCTGACTGTAACTATCAGCCGCCATTTTGGTACATACTTAACAAGAATTCTATGAGTGATATTCTTTTCTGAGCAACTGTATTTTATGACCATGATATATTGTCGTTGTGGTATTTAAGGATTGTGGTATTCTTTTAAGGGTGTGGTACTCTTTGACTGTAACTATAGGTCGCCATTTTGGTACATATTTAACATGAATTCTATGAGTGATATTCTTTTCTGAGCAGCTGTATTTAATGACTGAATTTTTGTTACTGTGGTATTTTATGATTGTGGTATTCTTTTAAGGGTGCGGTACTCTGACTGTAACTATCAGCCGCCATTTTGGTACATACTTAACAAGAATTCTATGAGTAATATTCTTTTCTGAGCAACTGTATTTTATGACCATGATATATTGTCGTTGTGGTATTTAAGGATTATGGTATTCTTTTAAGTGTGTGGTACTCTGACTGTAAGATGTGGACTCATGTAACACTTTATATTATGATTATAAGTTTTCAGCAAACTGAGTGATCAATTACGTTTGCATTATGATCAAGCATGATTAGTGTTATTAATGATAAGCTTGTAATTGTTAACAGCCATGGACATTGCTATCCATCATGAGGACAGTAATAATAGTATTTTTACTAATCATGAAAATTGTAATAATTACATTGTTACCATGAGCACTGTAATTATAGAATTATTAACATTATGAGCAGTATAATTATAGTACTGTTACCAAACATGAGCATCATGACTCTTATTAGCTTATTTCTATTAAGTTTTATTATCAAACATTATTAAAATAAAAATTATAGTATTGTCCATCATAAACATTATAACTATAGTATCAATATTATAAACTTATCAATCTACTACATTACATAAATATTTTTATAAACTAAATTGTCAAATTTAAAAATCTCTGAACACTTAAGTTTTTAATGTAAGGTTAGGTAAGTTAGGTAGGTTAAGTTAGGTAAGTTAGTGTGTTAGGTGCGTTAGGTATGTTAGACTGGTTAGGTAAGTTAGGCAGGTTAGACTGGTTAGGTAAGTTAGGCAGGTTAGACTGGTTAGGTAAGTTAGGCAGGTTAGACTGGTTAGGTAAGTTAGGTTGGTTAGACAGGTTAGGTAAGTTAGGTTAGTTAGGTATGTTAGGTTGGTTAAGTATGTTAGGTTAGGTAGGTTAGGTATGCTATTTTTTATAATGGAGAAATCTTACCCACAAGACACATTTATGTAAGAATTTGATGTAAGCTATGAATAGAAGAAGAAGAAATAATAACGGGTGGTTAGAAGTGGGTTGATTAAACTTGAGAATGTTACACTGTTAGATAATAATATGGAATTTTATACGTGGCGAACCAATCGTTCTACCCGCTTTTCTTACAGTTGGATCAAGGTAATGAAATACCTGGTGTTACAGTGTAAGACGTCGAGGCTTGAATTACATCTTGGATTTCGTGTCTGGTTACAAGTTACACGCGTTTATTGTGATTCTGAACTGACCATCGTCCTCTCTACTTTATTTCCATCCGACGTGTAACCTACTAATTGTGACGATGGCAATTGGGAAAAGTAACCTTCAAATAGCGCCTTGCTATGCAAACTTGAACAAGTCTTTGTAAACGGGTTACTTAAATGAATCTTACTGAACAAGCTACTTAAACAAATCTGAATAGATGCAACTTTGAGGAATCTTAATAGACAAGCAACTTGAATGAATATTAATAGACAAGCAACTTAAACAAATCTTAGCAGGCAAGAAAGTTATATAAGTCTTAATAGACAAGTAGCTTAAACAAATCTTCATTAGGCAAACAATTTAAACAAATTTTAAAAGACAAGCAATTTAAAGAAATTTTAATAGGCAAGCAGCTTTAATAAATCTTCGTTAGACAAGCAACTTAAACAAATCTTCATTAGTCAAACAATTTAGAGAAATTTTAAAAGACAAACAATTTAAAGAAATTTTAATAGACAAGCAATTTTAACAAAACTTCATTAGTCAAATAATTTACACAAATTTTAAAAGCCAAGCAACTTTAACAAATCTTCATTAGAGAAGCAATTTAAACAAACCTTAACGAGATAAACAAGTTAAATAAATCTTGATTAGACAAGCAACACAAACCAGAAATTATAAAAGAAAAAATATAAACTGCAACTAAAATTGAGAGAAATATAAATTTTACTCGTAAACAGAAAGGGTTAGAACTACCTCTGTGCACATAAATTAATGAGACACAGAGAATGTGTTCAATTTATCAAAACATGTATAAATGCATAATTTTACTTTGACGAGTAAAAAAAAGTTGCTCAATCAGAATATTTAGCAATGTAGAATTCCAACTTGATTAACATGAGGATAAAAAGAAGATAATAAATGATCTAGTCTATCAGATACTCTGCTAAACTAGTTAGATCTTGTGAACCTAAATTATATCTTAATGCAATGAAATTTGAATTTGTAATTTGCAATGAATAATAATAAATTTATTTAAAAAATGTATTATTCTTTAAACGTTCGTATAAGAAAAGTATACATAGAATTAGAAAATAATAAGAAGAAAAAGAAACTGAATAATGAGAAAATAAGAAAAAAAATAAAATGAATAATAAGAAAAATAAGAAAATAATAATAATAAACAATAAGAAAATATTGAGAAGAAAAATTAAAAAATAAATAATAAGGAAATAATAAGAAGAAAAATAAAAAAAAATGAACACTAACAAAATAATAAGAAAAAAAAAGAAAATATTAAGAAGAAAATAAAAAAATAATAAGAAAGTAATAAGAAGAAAAATAAAAAAAATGAACACTAACAAAATAATAAGAAAAAAAAATAAGAAAATATTAAGAAGAAAATACAAAAATAATAAGAAAGTAATAAGAAGAAAAATACAAAAATAAATAATAAATAAATAATAAAAAAGTAATAATAAGAAAAATAATAAAATAGACATCTAACACTGCCCCTATTTTTAAAGCACCCAAAAGATTCATGCTTAAGAAACTACACAATCCGAAGAGACAATCATTTACGAAGGAAGAAAGAACAGAAAAGCGAGAGAGGAGCCGCAACCTTTTCGTTCAAAGATCGTTCTAGCACCTTTGGATGCCAACGACCATTCGAGCCGAACGACAAGTCCTGCCTCCCTCTTTTCTACAGTCCTTTGCAAAGAGGGAGTTAACCGTTCTCTTTTCCTCTTCTTGTTTGCCTGGCATCTTCGATGTTACGTAAGGGAAACCCCTGGTCACCTCCACGTCCTTCGTCGAAGAGTCCCCCTTTGCATAGGTAGTTTGCAACAATCATACATACCGGGGTAAAACGATATCTGAGACAACCATTTTTTAACCCCTGGCAATTCACCCTCGATTAACCTTTCGAAGGGTCGGTTGTCGATTTGAATATTTGGAATTTTTTTACTTTAGAAGATTTTTATTGGGGAGTTGTAATATTGGTTGTATTTTTTGGGTGATGCATTTTTGAATTTATGGATTGGGGAATTTGCGAGTGTTCAAGCTTTGAGATTCCCAGGTTTCTAGATTATCAAGTTTCCAAATTTCAAAATTCTCAAATATACAAACTACTAGATTTCCAAACTCTCAAGTTCCCGAATTTCCAATTTCCGGATTTCCTAATTCCCAAATTTCCTAATCCTCAGATCCTTAAATCCACAGATCCCTAAATCTCCAGCTCTTCAAATCCACCGATCCCAAAATCGCCAGATCTCTAAATCCACCGATCCCTAGATCCACCAATCCCTAGATCCACCGATCCCTCGATCCACCGATCCTTAGATCCACCGATCCTTAGATCCACCGATCCCTAGATTCACCGATCCCTAGATCCACCGATCCCTAGATCCACCGATCCCAAAATCGCCAGATCTCTAAATCCACCGATCCCTAGATTTACCGATCCCTAGATCCACCGATCCCTAGATCCACCGATCCCAAAATCGCCAGATCTGTAAATCCACCGATCCCTAGATTCACCGATCCCTAGATCCACCGATCCCTAGATCCACCGATCCCTAAATCCACCGATCCCAAAATCGCCAGATCTCTAAATCCACCGATCCCTAGATTCACCGATCTCTAGATCCACCGATCCCTAGATCCACCGATCCCTAAATCCACCGATCCCAAAATCGCCAGATCTCTAAATCCACCGGTCCCTAAATCTCCAGATCTCCAAATCCACCGATCCCTAAATCACCAGATCTCCAAATCCCCAGATCCCTAAATCCACCGATCCCTAAATTTCCAGATCTCCATATCCCCAGATCCCTAAATCTCCAGATCTCCAAATCCCCAGTATTTCAAGTCTCCATATTCTCAAGTGCCCAAACTTCCAAACCTCTTAAATTCTAGAAGTTCTAAAAATTACAATCTCGCAAATTTTCCAAATGAAAAGCTTGCACTGGAAAAATAGTCCTGTTCGCCAGAAATAATTCAGAAAATCATTTAGGAATAAATTACAACCCTTTGCTCGTAGAAGAGAAAACTGGCGGCAAGAAATGCTGCACGGTGCAATGTGAACATCTATCTTCCGAGGACTATATTTTTTCAAGTGATCCACCTTGTACAAAGTACACCTGCACCCTCTTTTTTTAAACTCGTACAGTGATGTTCTTGTGCGAGAACTTAATTCATCTCTTTGTAAGATAACGTGTAACTATGTAAATTAAATAATAATGTTAGTATTGTAATATTGGTGATATTATAATACTGTTAATATTGTAATATTGGTAATATTATAATACTGTTAATATTGTAATATTGGTAATATTATAATACTGTTAATATTGTAATACTGTTAATATTATATTACTGTTAATATTATAATACTGTTAATATTGTAATACTGTTAATATTATAATACTGTTAATATTGTAATACTGTTAATATTGTAATATTGTTAATATTGTAATATTGTTAATATTATAATACTGTTAATATTGCAATATTGTTAACATTATTTAACATTAACATTGTAAAGTCTTGTTACCGCATTAAAATTATTACATTACAGTAAAAACTGTAATATTATTTAAGGACGTTAAAGTATTTCAAAATAGCATTTATGACGCATTGATTAAAGCTCCAAGTATCAAAAAAACTGCACAAAGCTCTCATTAATCTTTTTATCGCAAAATGCCCAGTGGTCACGATAAGCAGAAATCAATTTCGAAACCATTTACCAACACAAAGGTCCCCAATTATTTATTGACTCAAAGGTCCACAATTATTTAATGACACAGCGTTATAAAACAGCAATTACAGTACATTGATTTAAACCTTCAAGTTTAACGAAAATCACCGTATAAAGGTTTCATTAAAGTCCCCAATAAAAAATCACCAACAATCAGTTACGACAAGCAACAATCAATATCAATGAATAAAAATTCGTTCGAGACATTTTGATCACACAAAAGTGTCGTAAAGCAGCGCTTATAGCATGTCGATTTAAACCTTGAAGCTTAAGAAAAATGACTGTATAAAGCTTTCATTTATATTCTCGATACAAAATGGCTGGTGGTCAGTTACAAGAAGCGGTGATCGATCTTGAGACATAAAAAGTCTGCAACTGATTTGATGATATGAAAGTACTATGAAATATCACTTTTTTGTATATTAATTTGAAGCTTGATGTTTGTTAAGAATGGCTGTATACATTTTTTATTGGTGTTCTTAATACAAAATGGCTGGTGGTCAGTTAATAGAAGCAGTGATCGATTTCGAAACATAAATTGTTTGATATAATTTCATGACATAAAAGTAGCATAAAATATCGTTTGTGGTTTGTTAATTTGTAGCTTGATGTTTATTAAAAATGATTACATAAGTTTTTTTAGTGATATTCTTAATAGAAAATGGCTGGTGGTCAGTTAATAGAAGCAGTGATCAATTTTGAAACATAAAATGTCTAACACAATTTGATGACATAAAAGGAGTATAAAATATCACTTTTGGTATGTTAAATTATAGCTTGATGTTTATTAAAAATGACTGAGTAAGTCTTTCATTAGTGTTCTTAATACAAAATGGCTGAGAGTCACTTACAAAGAGTAACATCGAAATATAATTCTAAAACAAAATGATAACAGAAAAGTACCATAAACTACCTCTTGTAACACAATAATTTGAAGCTTGACATTTTTAAAAAATACCTAAATCAACCTTTCGTTAATATTCTCAATACAAAATGGCTGACAGTCACTCACAAAGAGTAACATCAAAATATAATTCTAAAACAAAATGATAACAGAAAAGTACCATAAACTACCTCTTGTAACACAATAATTCGAAGCTTGACATTTTTAAAAAATACCTAAATAAACCTTTCGTTAATATTCTGAATACAAAATGGCTGACAGTCACTTACAAAGATTAACATCGAAATATAATTCTAAAACAAAATAACAGAAAAGTACCATAAAGTACCACTTGTAACACAATAATATGAAGCTTGATATTCTTAAAAAATACCTAAATCAACCTTTCCTTAATATTCTCAATACAAAATGGCTGACAGTCACTCACAAAGAGTAACATCGAAATATAATTCTAAAACAAAATAACAGAAAAGTACCATAAACTACCTCTTGTAACACAATAATTTAAACCTAAATATTGTCCCAAAATACCTAAATAAACCCTTTGTTAATATTCTCAATACAAAATGGCTGACAGTCACCAGAATCTAAAAAACAATGCGATGAAAGTATTAACTACAATTTTCCACAAACTGCAACAAACTGCACGTTCTGACAAGTAATAAGGTAATAAATCAAATTGAAAAATGTTCCACTGAGCTATTTCTTGCTCCACGACGAAATATAATGCTGTTACGATAATGAATCTGTTCGAACGCGTGAACTTACCGCATCTAATTAACGATTTACAGTTGTGAAGCTACGTGTTGTTTGCATTTAATGATACCCCAGCCCGTTATTGAAAATACATTCCGTTACTAACAGGATTTTTGCTCGAGGATAGACGTTAATATATTCCACTTTATGGGATTATGTACATTGCGCTGCGGTGTTAGCGACTTACAACGTTGTTCTGTTATTTTTTATTCAATTTTATTTAGGAGTATATTGATGTTTAGATAAGGAATGAAATTTATATGAAAAATACAAACGAATTTATGGAACTTGAGAATTAAGGTGATGGAGAATAAAACGCGTGAATTAAAAAGAGACAAAGCATTTGAATTACGAAAGATAAAATATTTTAAATAATGAAGGATAAAACATGTGAATTGGAAAAATATATCGTGTGAATAAATCTGAGTGGGTTAAAAATTCATATTACATTTGAACTTATAAAAAAACACACATAACCTATGGATTTATAAACGTGATTTATGTAAATTTATAAAAGAACGATATAATATATGAATTTATAAAAAAAATGATATGACACGTGAATTTATAAAAATGATATAACATAAATTTACAAGAGAATATTTCACTTGAATTTATTTATAAAAAAAATGATGCAATATATGATTTAAAAAAAAATGATACAAGAAGTTAAAATTAAAAACTGATTTTGATACAGAGTCGTGACATGATTGCGATATAGAAAAATGCAATATCCATGGTGTCGTGGTGTTTTTTGCACCGGGCATTTTTAGGAAAACAAACTAACAAGGAATTTCAATATGAATTTTTCGGGGGTACGGAAAAGTTTTCGCTGGTATTCAAAGGGGTAGTGTGTTAATATTTTTAGTGAAAATATTCTGATATTTTTTATTTAGATGTGCGTGTATAAATAATATATACTGTTAGAGTATATAAAATAAAAATTAAAGACAGTTATAGATTAATGATTTGGTAACTGCAAATAATTATTGTAATTGTTAGGGAATATGTAGCTGATATGAGTAGTGAATAAAATTGATACTTGATTTAGTATAAGAATATTATTATTAATAAATTATTAATTAAATACGAAATAAAGGATTGTTGGAATAATATCTCAAACTCTAAATTTCAAGATTTACAAATGCTTAGATTGTCAAGTATTCAAATTCTCAAGTGACGACGTTTTAAAATCCCTAGATTCGCAAATCCCCAAATTTCTAAATTTTCGAAAATCACTAGATGCATAAATCCTTAAATTCCAAAATTCCTAGATTCCAAATTTCCTAGATTCCACATTTCCCAAAATTCCAAATTCCCCAAATTTCAAAATCCCTAGATTCCAAATTCCCCAAATTGCAAATTCCCCAAATTCCAAATTCCCCGAATTCCAAGTGCTCTAAATTCCAAATTCCCCAAATTCCAAATTCCCCAAATTCCAAATCCCCCAAATTCTAAATTCCCCAAATTCCAAATTCTCCAAATTCCAAATCCCCCCAATTCTAAATTCCCCAGAGTCAAAAATCCCTAGATTCCACATTCCCCAAATTCCAAATTCCCCAAATCCCAAATTCCCCAAATTCCAAATTCTCCGAATTCCAAATCCCCCAAAATCTAAATTCCCCAGAGTCAAAAATCCCTAGATTCCAAATTCCCCAAATTCCCTAAATTCCAAATTCCCCAAATTCCAAATTCCCCAGATTCCCAAATCCCCAAATTCCCAAAATTCCAAAATTCCAAAATTCCAAAATTCCAAAATTCCAAAATTCCCAAATTCCCCAAATCCCCAAATCTCCAAATTCTCCAGATTCCCAAGTTCCCAACTCTTCAATTCCAAATACTCAAATCTTCCCATATTACTCACATTTTCCCACATTACCAAACTCAAAATATTCCTAAATTGTAAAATAAAAATGCACCAGAAAAAATGAGTCCTGCTTAATGAGTCCTCCAATAATTCATAAAATCATTGACAAACAAATTACGAAACGCATTCAAAATTGAAACAAGATTTATCACATTTGAGAGTGTCACGAGTCAGCCTCGTCAAATTACAGGGATTAAATATGAATTAAACGTAAAGTTCAATTATCGTTAAAATAATATTGAACAATTTTGAAAATTTCACAAGTCAAACAAGAGAGTGTTGTACCCGATTAATCGGACCGTAGAAATTTGTTATTTAACGCGAATAAGGTAGCAGCGAAGAGCGATCGATTCGCTGGAAGATAAAAGGCAGCCAAACGATCGAAATTTAACGCAACATTAGTTTAAAGAAGAAATATAAGAGGGTCTGATAAAGGGAATGCTGGTGGGCATCGATGAGATTCCGATAGAAAAGGGAGAGGAGAAAAGTGGAAAGGAAAAAATGCGGGAGCTTCTGCTGAAACGGCGAAGAAAAGTTTCTCGATGTATCGAACCGAAGTAATAGACCCTTGCTATTTCTTCTCTTATACATTTCTACCTTCAATTGTCGATCTAAACTTGACAACGACGATTCGATGCAATTTCTATTTGTATTCCTTGTAGTTTTACGGTGGACACGAGGCACAATTGACTGACACGGAATAAAATTTCTTATTGAATATCTTTCTTGGCAAATGGTTGATGGGACTGTGTGGGTAGTTTGCAGGGTTGTGGAAATAAATGGAGGGTAGTTGGTATTTTTAGGTAGGTTGTCAAGTTTTTAGGGCGACAAATTTCAAATTTCTGAAGTTTGCAATTTTGAGTATGGAGATTTCTAGGTTTACAAAATTCTCAAATTCGCGAACTCTCAAATTCCCAATTTTCCAAATTTCCAAACTCTCAAATTTCCAAACTCTCAATTTTCCAAACTTTCAATTTTCCAAATTCTCAAATTTCCAAACTCTCAAATTTCCAAATTCTCAAATTTCCAAACTCTCAAATTTCCAAACTCTCAATTTTCCAAACTCTCAAATTTCCAAACTCTCAATTTTCCAAACTCTCAAATTTCCAAACTCTCAATTTTCCAAACTCTCAAATTTCCAAATTCTTAAATTTCCAATCTCTCAAATTTCCACTCTCTCAAATCCCCACTCTCTCAAATCCCCAATCTCTCAAATTTCCACTCTCTCAAATCCCCAAACTCTCAAATTTCCACTCTCTCAAATCCCCAAACTCTCAAATTTCCACTCTCTCAAATTCCCAAAATCTCAAATTTCCACTCTCTCAAATTCCCAAATTCCCAAATCCCCAAATTACCTAAATTTCCACACCTCCCTAAAATCCTCCACTCCCCAAATACCAAAATGCAACGAAAAGAACCCGCACTACTAATATCATACATTTATAAAAAAAATTTTTACAAAATGTTTGAAACGCAAGCTTAAAAAAATTCTTACATTTGAAACAGAAATACGTTTTATATTCTCCGGCATGTTTCCTCAAGACCTTCCTCCCGCAAACATTTTTCAAGTTGCTATTCAAAAGAGACAAGAAAGCTCGCGGAGTGGACAAAGCATTAAGTAAACAGGATTTTCTCGTTTAAGGACTGACAAACATTGTACTAACGAGAACATACTTTCACAACTAACGAGTGTGTAGTTTGCTCCTCTTGCCAACTAATTGTTGCTCCTACAGATTTTATACTTGCAATGTTACTAACTTTTCTATTTACTTGTTTAGAAATATTCAAATATTTTTGGTAGCAAGTTTTGTCATTTTTTTATTTTTTTTAATTTTATTATTTTTTTATTTGGGTGTTTAGATAGTTTCAAGTTTTATTATTTTTTGAAGTTTATATTTTTTGTGTTTGAGTTGGGTGTTTTCAAATTTTATTACTGTTCAAATTTAATTTTTGTGTTCAGATATTTAGACATCTCAAGTTTTATTATTTTTGCAATTTCATATTTTTTATATTCAAGTTAGGTATTTCCAAATTTTATTAAAATTCAAATTTAATTTTTGTATTCAGATATTTAGACATCTCAAGTTTTATTATTTTTTAAATTTTATATTTTTTATATTCGAACTAGGCATCTTCAAATTTTATTAAAATTCAAATTTAATTTTGGTATTCAGATATTTAGATATCTTCAAATTTTCAAACTCTGATAATTACATATTTTGACACTTTAAAAATTTTAAGAATTAAATATGTTAAGATTCAAGGATTTTTAGTCAGCAAATTTTTTAATTTATAAATGTTGAACTTTTGAGTATAGAATTATCAAATTATAATTTCCTAAATTCATAAATTTACAAATTTCAGCTTTATAAATTTTCAGCCAGGAATCAGTGAACTTTAAATTCATAAATTTCCAATCTGATGCACAAATGCTCCAACTTTCAACGCATGACCTCTCAAGGTCATACAACGACCCCAGTACACTCCATTAGTAAACTCAAAATCAGATTCGAACTTGCAGTACTAAAAGTCCACCATTAACTTATATGCTAGACTAAACATGATCATATACCCACATAAACTTGATTAGAATATGCAACATCAAACATGACTCCACATTTGCAGAAATTTTCAGAATATGAAAGACGAAACACATTCACAAATGTGCTTAGAGTATGCAATACGACATATTACATACACAACAATTTTACTAAAACATGAATCCCTAATAACAAAAATTTTTTTCAAGTTGAAGTCAAGGTTGCAATTATTATTTATTATTGAATTAATAATTTAATATTAATATTTTTAGTTAATAATGGAATTTCATTATAAATATGATTTTTTGGTGGGTAGCTATTTAATCATTCTAATGCACATTGATTAAATTTAAAAATTAATAATCGTTTAGCAATTAATAAATAATAATAAATAATAATTGCTAAACGATTATTAATTTTTAAATTTAATCAATGTGCATTAGAATGATTAAATAGCTACCCACCAAAAAATCACATTTATAATGAAATTCCATTATTAACTAAAAATATTATTATTATTTATTATTACAATTATTATTTATTATTATTTATTAATTGCTAAACGATTATTAATTTTTAAATTTAATCAATGTGCATTAGAATGATTAAATAGCTACCCACCAAAAAATCACATTTATAATAAAATTCCATTATTAACTAAAAATATTAATATTAAATTATTAATTCAATAATAAATAATTATATTAAAATATTAAATATATATATATATTTAATATGGCAGAATAGTGCATAGAATTTAAACTTCAAATATAAAATTTTTATAATTTTTATTAAAAATTGCAACTTGATGAAGGTTGCAAGGTTGAAGTTTGCAGCAGTACGCAAAAAAATTGTAATTTCTTCTAAATTCCCTTATCTCGATATCCCGTATTTACGCCCGTTCCGTTACGAAACACGTTGTATATCCTGTACATTCATCGCTGGATATAGATAGATGACCGTCGAGTATCGTCGTGTTACGACAGTTAGGTGGATCGAACTATAATGGAATCGAACGACCCCGGTTTCTAATAGTTTCTGCGCTCGCGTGTACGTGTGTGAACCGTGTGTGCATGTGTACGAGCCATAATACGCGCCCACGCCACGCGGTGCTACAGTCCTGCGGCAAAACGCGGAGACTGTTGGAAAATGTTTTCCACATACAGTGGGTCCAAAAAGTATTTGTACACCTAGTTTTTTTGCAATAACTTTCTAAAAACAAATAATACACGGACAAAAACTGTTTCTGGTATTAGCCTCTTATAAACAGGGTTAACATGTATATTATCAATTTTTAATAATGCCTTCTTTAAGAATAATACAGCAAATATAAAAATGTAAGGGCAAAAAAAGTATTTGTACACTTATAATTCTATTGCTAAACTTTGAAAGAATGCACATACCCTCATGACATTGATTAAAATGTAAACATTTGTTTATTTACACATTGGTTTCGACCTTCTCACGACGTTAGTACGTCTGTGAACAACGTAGAGAAACCATGGCAAGCAAGAAAAGTGAAATATCTGTATCGCTGCGAGATCGTGTGATTTTTCTTCGGAAAGGTGGGGAAAGTTACCGAAAAATTGACAAAGCTCTAAATTTAAACTTCACAACAGTGCAATATATTGTTAAGAAGTATGAAGAAACGGGAAGTACGGACAATAGGCCACGATCAGGTCGGCCGAAAATACTTACAGATAGAGAACATCAGAGTGTTATTAAAGAAGTTACAAAATTTCCATTTATTAGTGCTCGAACTTTATGCAATGATGTCGCATCAACATCAGGAAAGAATGTTTGTCCTCAAACTATTCGAAACATTTTGCACTCCGCTGAAATATATGGTAGAGCTGCTAGAAAAAAGCCCTTTATAAATAATGTGAATAGGGAGAAACGGTTAAGATTCGCTAAAACGTACCTACAAAAACCAATTGAATTTTGGAAAAGCGTTATATTCTCAGACGAATGTAAATTTAACATTTTTGGCTCAGATGGGAAGAAATTTGTGTGGCGAAAACCCAATACCGAACTTCAGCAAAGGAACATCCACACAACCGTTAAGCACGGCGGAGGAAATGTGATGTTATGGGGCTGCATGGGGTACAATGGTGTTGGAAACATTGCGTTTATCGAGGAGTCAATGAATGCCGAAAAATATATCAACATATTGCGTAATAATTTACCCGAAAGTGCAAAGAAATTGGGTCTGAATAGGACTTACTACTTTCAGCAAGACAATGACCCAAAGCACACAACTAAAAAAACGAAGGAATGGTTATTATACAATGTCCCAAAACAACTGATTACACCATCCCAGTATCCCGACATTAACCCCATAGAAAATTTATGGCACCTATTAAATATTAAAATAAAAAAAAGAAAGATATCAAATAAAACAGATTTACAACGAATTATTTTACAAGAGTGGCCAAAAATATCTAAAGAAATTGTAAAAAAATTGGTCGAATCTATGCCAAAAAGGCTACAAGCCATTATAAATGCAAAAGGAATGCATACAAAATATTAATTAGGATCTAAACCATTAATAATTTGAAATTCTCTACTGAAGCCGTAAGTGTACAAATACTTTTTTGGCCCTTAAATTTTTATATTTATTGTATTATTCTTTTATAACATATTATTAAAAGTTTTTAATGTACATATTATTTTTGTTTATAGGAGGCTATTAATGGAAGCAATTTTTTTTGTATTTGTTACTTATGTAAATAAAGTTATTGCAAAAAAACTAGGTGTACAAATACTTTTTGGACCCACTGTAGTTTCCTCGACGAAACTGGGTCGTGCATACGAACCTGGGCTACGTGTGTACGCGTCTAACCGGTCGCTATTCACGATATTCTCAGCTATTTATTTATCGAGGCTGTATTCGCCCTTGCGAACTTCACGGGCAAACGGCGCCTAAGAGGCACCTGTACGCCGATAAATAAATATGTATCGTATGGTCATCTTGCTTCGTCGATTCCAGTCACGTGCACTTGTGTCCGATAATGCTCGCATTATTAATTTCTTAGGTACTTCAAGCTTTTCGATTCGGTTTGTTGGCGGGAAAGAATTTGGCGGGAGAGGTTGTTAATATGGCGGGAAATTTAAAATAGTGTTGTAGGTGGTTTGTCAAATTTTAAGCAAGATGTTTCTTGAAATTGTGGGTGGAGAAGTTTTTAAAATTGTAAGAGAGAAATTTTAATATTTCTAAATTTATAGGCGGAAAATTTAGATATTTTTAAAGTTGTAGATAGGGAATTTAAGGGTTTCCAGAAATACAGCTATGAGAAAAATTGTAGGTATTACCTCTGTAAGTTGCAAGGTTTCTATTTCTATAAATGGCAAAATTTCTACCTTTCTAAATAGCAAGATTTCTATTTCTCTAACGGGGGTAGGGTCTCACTCAATGGTCTGCCGCCATTTTTAACGAGCTTTTGAGATAATAGAAAATGGGAAAGCGATAATGACGATCATTAACCAATAACTGCAGTAAAACTGAAATTTTAAGGCAGGGAAGTTATATAATTTACTGAGGGTACAATGAAATAAACCGATTTATAATCATTCTAAAAGCACTTGATTTTAGGAAAATCAAGATCGTTAGTAATTACAAAAATGGCTGCTATAAATAATCGCAAGAGTTAAATATAATTGTACAATGTTAGTATTAAAGGACATAATAAAATATATCAAACATAAAATAAATTAATGCAGAAATAAAATTAGTTAAATATAACAGTGATGACATCCTCCCTACATATCCAATCTATTTCCTTGAAATAAATTTCCAAATTTCCAAATTTGAAAATTTAAAAATCTTCTAATTTAACAATTTCCAAATTTGAACTCAGGCAACTTAGAACCCCTAAATATTAAAAATTTATAAATTCCTAAATTTCCAAATTTAACCAAATTAGAAATAATTCAGAAATACAAAAACAACCCCCAATTTGCCACATTAACTCCACCACATAATCCTAAACACATCTAAAAGTCCACAAACCCAAAAATCCTCATATATGCAATATAACGAGAGTCTGCCATATCCAAAAAGATTGTCAAAATTTATTCTCATACTGTTATCGAGAGACGAACGAGAAGACGAAGCAGGGGGACACAATGCAATGAAAATAACGCGAATAAAGGGGGAGAAAGGTTTCGTGACCGGATTATTCCGTAGGTGGGGGTTTTCTGCTGGAAAAATCGAGCATATACCGTGACCGTCTATTTTCGTTTCATCAAGCAGCCGGCGGAAAATTCACGCAATCTCGAGTACCGGTACTTGACTTTCGAGCTCTCCTGCGAACATACAAAACCGGAATATCCCGGCCGTCCTACTGGAGCGACAGAGAACAGCAGAGAAGCTGCCTGTGCTCCCTTACCTCATATATAGGGTGTCTCGAAATTAATTTGAAAAAACATACCTATTCTACAAGACAGAAGTGCACAAAATTCTTCTATATTTCTTTATGAATAAAAATACATGTAATTCTAGTTTCATCCCCTTTGTATAGTTTCTTTAAAAATATTCAAAAAATACTTCAACTTGTATTTTTGATAAGAAAGTTTATGTAGATTATTATTTTTTAACGTGGGTATAATCTTGATGTTTCATAAGTTAGTATAAAAGTACAAGAATATTCTGACTCTTTGGTTTTTTTAAACAGTAAATTGTTTTAGAGATAATCTACTAAGGAACCCACTAAGGGTTTTATCATCTATCTATATCTATCTATATTTATATGTAATTGAATTGTGATCTATATAATTGTTTAGTATGTGGTACATTAGACATTGCTAATACACTTCAAAATTTATTACATGTACATAAAGATTATATCACATAACCACCCCTTTTCTCAACCTTGAAATTTTCACCAAATCATCCATATATACAATTGTACACATGTACCACATATGCACCACATATGTAACATTTTAAGAATTCATAATTAAAATAAAAGTAACATACAATTTAAGTAACTTCACAGAAGTTGAAGAAGGTGTAAAGGGGGTGAATTTGAACAAACGTTCACAATTTGAACAAATTCTGGCCTATAATGTTTTTTAGCATAAATTGTGGGACACCCTGTATTTCGATACGTAAATAAATACAAGGTCGACCGGCAAACGTTTCTGGTATATAAAGGGCTTGGAAACTGCTGTGCATAATTGCGATCGGGTAAGTATTGTCCGTGGCGTAAGGGATAAACGCGGTAGATTGGGGGACAAAAGTTTTTCTGTTGTGAAGCGAAACGCGTGCGAGCGCTCCAGGGTTCACGCTCGGCAACGTCGCCATATATCGATCCAGCTGTCACTGTAGGGAACAAGACTGGGGCACGATGGGGCTCGATATCCACGCGAAATGTAACTCTTTCGTTACCGTTCCGACAGCAAAGTTGCTTCCACGTTTCTCCGAGACTTCGATTTATCCGTCGAGTTAGATTAATGATTCGTGAAGGGAGAGTTTCGCGTGTACACCTTTTCTTTGTTCCTCTGATCTAGGAACTAGCGCCTAAATTGCGACGGTTTTTCTTTTCGATAATCCTTTTACGATTTGTCGAATTTTTAATTTTTCAATTTGCAATTGTACAGAAATGTTTTCTATTAAGACACGTGATTCGCACAATTCAGAACAAAAATGTTAAACAGCAGAAATCGCAACCTTGATGTAATTATGAATTGCTCGCTTAAAAGTTGCTCACATTCTGCATAATTGAACAAATAAATTATAATTATTTTACATAGGTAAGCACGAGTTTCATGTGAAAAACGTGCGAGTAAACGTATGAAACACGACGCTGGCAGACGAAGTATCCCGTCCTTTGTTTCGTAACAGCATGTACGTGGCGTTACGTTCGCTTGGTTCCACCAGGCGATTCCCTCCTCGAATTAAGTAGTGAACAAGGAATTTTTGTATTTTCGAACTTGCGTATTCAAGATGATATCTCGTCCGCGTAACATACGAGGAATAATAATAACGAGCGTGTTCTATCGAGCAAAGGAAGCGGAGTCGAGAAAGCATACTTTTTAAACCCCCTCGTCTGGGAATTCCAGTGCGTCACACGCGTTAACCTTCGTCCGGCGGATACAGGATTATTTTGACCCAACTCGATGCCATCGTCCTGTGAAGATGGAAAACACTGTCTTTTGACATTAATTTATACTTGTCATTCTGTCGACGTAGATGGGAGGTACAGTTTGGGTTACCATCGGTTAAGGGAGGTAGCGGAAAAGTTTGGTACCACTCGCGTTATGTGTTCGTTTGGTTTATTCAGAAAAGGTTGCGTAGATTTCTTCGGATTTCTTAGACTTTTGTTAGGTTCTTTCGGAATTGTTTTTAGGTCCATAATAAGTTTAGGAAGAGTTATTAGGGAGTTAGTATAATTCTTAAGAGAGGTGCTCCTTCTAGGTGCTGTTTAGGTTTTGCTACGAATTTCCTTCCAAGCTTCCAAGCTTCCAAGATTCTGAGTGGATCTTCACCAGATTCGTTCTAGGTTCTTTCTACACTCCAACAAGGTTTCTAAACTATCTTTAAACTCTTCCAAGGACTAGCTTGTCTTTAGACTCCTCATACGCTCATTGGAGGTTCTTGCAAGATCTGTAGATTCTAACTAGGTTCCTCCAGAGTTTCTCTTTCCTAGGCTTCTCCTAGGCTCTGTCAAGGTTCCTAGGTTCTTCCTAGACTCTTCTAGGGTTCTTAAGATCCCTCTAGCTTCTTTGGTCCTCACTGAATTTTGCTCATTTCTCCAGAATCTCCTCAAGCTTCTCTTAGACATCCATGATTTCCTCACAGTTTTTCTTAAGCTTCAGATTCCTCCATGGCTCATAGTCTCAAGATTTTCCTAGGTTCTCCTCAAGTTCCCCTAATAGGTACTCCCATGGTTCTCAGTATCTTCTTAGGGTCTCCCTAGGCTCTCCTTAGATTCTTCTTAGGTTGTCCCAAGTTTCTCCCAAGATTGAAAGCAAATGATGGGAGGTGCCACCCTTTATCTTTCCCTTTAACCAAGAATCCGTTCCACCCGAGTATATGCCTGTAGTGGGAACAGTGTCCAATTAACGCCTTAATTAGTTACGTCGTATATATGCGTCATGACCGAAGTTTGCACACAACAAAATTATGTGTTAATGCGTGTACATTAGTGCTATGGAAATTCTTACGACTGATATATATCAGTAACCCATTATGTAGTTATACCTCTGTTTAAACATAAGAAACTTTCATTTCATTTTTCACGTTATATTAAATTTTATATTTGTTTAATAATTTTACTACATTTTATACAGTACTGATTATTCAATCTTAATGATTTTGCTATTGTGTAAAAGTGTATTAGAACACTACGTTCATACAGTTACGTATTAATTTTTCCACTCACCAACACGCTAACTTTTGGAAATATGTTCAACGAAAATAAAAGTCGAGTGACGCAACACAAGGAAGATCTGATAAAAATACATGACTGGAACCTATACGCTTTCAGAATATTTTAGCATACCTAAATACATGTAATCCTAGAAAAATCATAGACAGTCTCATCAGTTAGCTTCTCTATTTTTGTCGGCACCGAAAATAATTCAATAGATGAAGCAGAGAGAACTTTGACAAAATGGAATATTTTGTCTATTGTAAAAATTCAATCTTTTAAAATAAATTTCAACTGCAGCAAAATCCAATTTTGCGTCAAAGGTTATACAAAATTGAGCAGCATAGAAATTCCAAAAAATTAACAGAGTTAAAGTTGAATTAGAATCAGAATAAAAATTAACTGAATATCAGCATCGAAGTCGATTACAAATTATTTTTATAACAAATGTTAAATAATCGTATACATATACATTACATTACTAACCTGACGAAAGAGGTCCGAAGAAAAATTCAGAATTAATTAGAATTAAAGACAAAGTTCCAAAGTTAATTAGAATTAAAGACAAAGTTTGTATATTTAAAATACAAATACAAAGTACCAGTATATTAGTAGACAGCGTATTAAAGTCTAAATTAAAAATAAATGCAATAATCAGTCGCGTATTTAGATTGCATAATTTATTTATCAGTAACGCGTAAACATTTGCAGTTTAACGATTCGTTCGTCGATCGATTCTGAATTTAGTTTTCGAGCAAATCGACCGAGTACTTTCTCCTTAATTCTTAAACTGCAAATCGAGCAGGATATATCCGCGTTCTATTTCGACGGATGTCGAGGTGGAACGGTCGAGAAGAGATTCGCGACCCCAACCGCCCAACCACCCACAATCGGGCGACCAACCCTCGACGAGGGTTGAACCCAACCCCAACCCGAGGATTCGAAGAGTGACGAGGCAACCCTGGCTGCTGTGCTCCGCTGTTCTGTGTTCTGTGCTTGGCGCACGCGGGAATCCCCTTTCCCTTCCTTTTTGCTTCCTTCATCCCTATCAATGCAGCCCCTAACCGTTCCACCGTTATCACACTCTCCTGCTTTTCCATCACCGACGCTGCTATTCCCCTACATCCGTCCTGATCCTACCCTTTTACCTCCCCTTTTCCCTTTCTTTATCATCCCCAAACCATTTTACCCGTACAGTGAACGAAAAAAGTCCTACGCTTTTTCACGCAGACTTCGAAACGCTTCTTTCGACAAATAGAAAAATTATCGGATACGTTTTCCTTTTAGAAAAGTACACTATGATCAAAATAAGAGTTTTTGAGTATCTGATGATTTAGGTTTGTTTAGGTGATTTTAAGGAAGTGTAAGAACAGAGTGTCTTGAGGAAAATTTAGTGTATGTTTGAGAAACATTGGTACTTGATATTTGTATATCTGAATTATTTTTTCATGACTTGATCCTTGCATTACAATTTCAAATTAGATGAAGATTAAATAATTTTCTAAGACATTTAAAATAAATTGCAATAATTTTAAATGAAGCTAAATTACAAGTAAAATATCTCCAAACGGAGGTACATGAACATTTAAAATAATTTCAAATCAAAATAAATTACAACGAAAACAGAAAATATATTTCAAACTTCTACAAATAACACTACCAGTAAAATGACTATAATCGAACATTCCAATAAAATAAAAGAACATTTTCTAATAAAATATTGCAACTAAAATTTATTCCTAAAATAGTGAAATAATATGAAAGTCAGTAATGTTAATTAATAACTTTGTATAACAACCTGAAACTGTATATATTTTTTGAAAAGACAGCCTGAAAGAATGTACGAACAGATACTTTTTTCGTTTACTGTAGGTATACTTCTCTTTCTCTTTAGTTCACCCTGATCCCTCTTCATCCCTTCATTACTACACCCTGTGCCAGCAGCGATGGTACTCTTCCTTTTCCGAACCCCTAACAAGGAACTGGAGTACCGGTGAAATTGTAAAACAGCGAAAAGAAAAGCATCCATGTAGGTTAAACCTTGGATACGCTGTCTACTATTTTCTGCGCTCCTGTGTTTTCGCTGGTGATTAATGCTTTAGTGGATTATTATTTGACTGTGTTTGTGTGATATGTTGCTTTGTTTGGTTTGTTGTATTTAGTGGTAAGTTGGAATTTTATTAGGGTTCTTTATAGTAGTGAGGTCTCAAGGTTTTGAGATTTGAGGATCTTAATATTGTAAGGTTGAGAAGGTTGTTAAGGTCTTAAGGTTTCAGAGCTGCAAGGTTCCAAGGTTTCGAGGTTCCAAATATCTGAAAGTCCCAAAATTTCAAGATTCCAAGATGCTGAGATTTGGAATCTCTAAAGTCCATAACTTTCGAAAATTCTAAGCCTTCAGAAATTCCAATCTTCCAAAATCCCAAATCTTCCGAATTCCAAATCCTCCGAACTTCAAATCCTTCGAATCCCAAATTCTCCGAATCTCAAATCCTCCGAATCCCAAATCTTCCAAATTCCAAATCCTCCGAATTCCAAATTTTCCAAATCCCAAATCCTCCGAACTTCAAATCCTCCAAATTCCAAATCCTCCGAATTCCAAATCTTCCAAATTCCAAATCTTCCAAATTCCAAATCCTTCGAATCCCAAATCCTCCGAATTCCAAATCTTCCAAATCCCAAATCCTCCGAACTTCAAATTCTCCAAATTCCAAATCCTCCGAATTCCAAATCCTCTGAATTCCAAATCCTCCGAATCCCAAACCTTCACAAATCCCAAATCCTCCGAATCCCAAATCCTCCGAAACCCAAATCCTACGAATTCCAAATCCTCCAAATCCCAAATCCTCCAAATCCCAAATCCTCCAAATTCCAAATCCTCCAAAATTCCAAACCTTCCAAAATTCCAAACCTTCCAATATCCCAATCTTCCAAAATTCCAAATCTCCAAAAATCCTAAATCTCCCAAAATTCCAAATCTTGCAAAATTCCAACTCACCCAAAATAAATCACAGACCAAAATTGTCCAAAGTTCTAACATTTGACTGTGGATCTCTTCGAGTCGCAAAGCATTGTATTAATATTTTTACTGATTTTCTATCGCTCGATCTCCCACAACCGAGTGTTACACTGCTTTTTATGTAACTCGTCTACCGGTTGACCACTATCTATCCAGGAAACGTAACTGGTCAACGAGCAATCTGCTTATTCACGTAGTCGACAAAAACTACGTGGTAGATCATTATTGTAGGCGGCTGAGATACACAGTCGAATCATCGGGTCATTTGTGCTGATCCGTATCGTTCGATTTATGTAACTATTTTGTACTATTTTATGAGCTAACTATTACCTTCTTATAAATTCATAAATGCAAAAATTTAAAAATGTAGATGTGCAGATATGTACAGAAATTTAACAAAGTAGAAATTTATAATAGAAATTGACCAGTGTAGAAATGTAGAAGTTTAGAAAGTTTATAATGTAAAAATATAGAAATGTAGAAGTCTAAAAATTAAACAATGCAGAAATGTAGAAATTTAGAAATTGTCCAGCGTTGAAATGTAAAAATCTAGAAATTTAACAATGTAAAAATATAGAAATCTAGAAATCCAAATATTTAAAAATGCAAAAATATAAAAATATAGAAATCTAGAAATCCAAATATTTAACAATGCAAAAATATAAAAATCCAGAATTCCAGAAATTCAGAAATTCAGAAATTCAGAAATTCAGAAATCCAGAAATACAAAACTCCAAAAATCTAAAAATCCTGAAATCTTGAAATACAGAAATCCAGAAATCTAAAAATCTAAAAACCTAACAATTTAAAAGAACAAAAACATAAAAATGTACTAAATTAGAAACGAGCAAATGTAAGTTCGATAATAATAAAATGACGAAATATGAAAAAGATTGCTGCGTGAGCATAATGGTAAAGAAACAGTAACACCTCAAGCACGAGCAGGTACCAGGTACCCCACAGCACGTTTGCGGCACTTTTATCGCGGAGGTATCAAAGCAATTTTCTTGATTCTCCATTGGCATGGCACGGTACCGCGTAAAACGAGCAAAAATTAGCTGTAATGCGGACGTGACATGGCTGATCGCTAAAAAAAACATTTTGTTCGACCAAAACGCAGACGATTCGAGTAATAAAAAGCGGTGTAGCGAAACGAACGAGCCACGTCCGGTTGGATCAACGTTTACCTACACTTCTACATAATTAATACTAAATTTAAAACGTTGCTTTTTATTTTTGTAAAATTTTATTTGGTTTTATACTACTTCCTTTTCACATATAATCACATATGTTCATGTATGTTCTCATTTATTCACATATATTCACATATGTTCACATATATTCACATACGTTTACAAATGTTCACATATATTCACATACGTTTACATATATTCACATATGTTTAGATATGTTCACATATATTCACATATGTTCTCATACGTTTACATAAAGTCACATATGTTCACATATATTCACATATATTCACATATGTTCTCATACGTCCACATATATTCACATACGTTTACATATGTTCACATATATTCACATATGTTCTCATACGTTTACATATATTCACATATGTTCTTATACGTTTACATATGTTCTCATATGTTTACATATAGTATTCACATACGTTTACATATGTTCACATATATTCACATATGTTCTCATTTATTCACATATATTCACATACGTTCACATATATTCACATATGTTCTCATTTATCCATATTTAATATAAAATAACAAATTGATTGATAAAAGAACGAATTAAAATTCCACACGTAAAATAGTCGATAACAATGAAATCTTTTACTGAATTTTTTACTTGCAAAATATATTTATTTATTGATAGTAAAAAATAAAATTAGAATGGTTGAATATAAATATTTAAATATGTGATAAATTTGTTAAAGTTAGAAAAAGGTTTATTGAAGTATTCTCAATTGAACATTTCTTAGAAGTTTAAAATATGTAACATTCACTTTTTCTGTACAAACAACAAAATGTCGATATCATCTAAAATAGTAATTATTCGACTATTTCCAGCCGTGTAACATACTTCTCGATCGATGTTCAAATCGCAGGTCTCCGCTATCGATTTGTCCTCCTTTTTTATTTTAATCTTATCGTATAAATATTTGCTCGGGAAAATCGTGACTCTTGGAAACCATAATAAAAATACTGCACCGTAACTGGGACTATTTCGAACTCCCTTATTTTATTAATATTAAATATTAATTCATTATTCTGCGTTGGTAATTTAATTTTTAGCGAACAATATTGGAAGATATTTAGAAAATAGTATATGGCCAAATATTATTTTTTGATCTATTTTTAAAATAAATCAATTTATGATTATTAGATTATAGTTTGTTAAAAGGACTGTTAATAACTGTAGGAGGTTTCAATTAGTAATTCGTCCTTTATTTAGCAAGCTAGAAATTCTTTTTATATAAAATACCACCAAGTATTGCACAATCATAATTAAATTTAAGACAGGACAAAAATACTACAAATATCAATTTTAATACTACCGATTTTATTTCCACAAAAAATATCAAATTTAATTTAAAAAAATAGCGTATGAACTATGGACAGTAATCTGTATAAATGAATTGCATGTTTAATTAAACATACCCTGCTACTAACAATAAATAAATATTATCAAAGTATCAATAAATACGTACACCGCATACTAAAACCATCTGTGCCCAAAAATGGCTGACCAAATGCATTTATCATTTTATGATGTTAATTATACCTTTTTCGTCCGACCTCGAGCCTCATACTCCTTTTATCGTGCACACTCGTTTCGATTCGATTTTACGTTCGAATTTGTCTCCATAGCTGATGTAACGTGTCAAGCACAACACATCGTGCCATTTATCGGTTATGAGTCAGGATTAAATGGCCGCATTACGAATGATAATTAACCGCACAACGTGACGCTTATAAAAAGATCCTTACGCGATAAAAATTACATCTTCATCGTGAAAACTTCGCACGAGTCGCATTAAAAAAGAAGTTAGAGAAAAAACGTGTCATGAATCATTTAACGATACGCTTAAGTCGCATTAACCTATTAAGGACTTCATTTTCCAAAAAAAGACGAAACAATTTCCTTATGCAATTTTCTGAATTACAGGAAAAAATCATTGTTATGGAAACAACTTGTTGTATGGAATACAACAAAATACTTGTATTATCAATCATTTCATTGGTTGGATTGTGTGAGATTCGTTTGTGTATAAAGTAGAACTTGGGGTCACTGTCCACATATGTAGACCTGATGTTTTATGAAGCATACGATAAGATGCAACGAATGATTGTTGAATAAAACTCTTTTAAAAATGATCATAATCAACCAAGAAGACTAAAGAATATTTTGAATCATATAAAACAGTCAGATTTGTCAAACAGCATTTTAAAAATGAAATAACATTTGAACAGTTATGTACGTCATATGTGGAAGATACTATAAGACAAGGGGTTAACATACGGCCACAATAAAGAAAATGAAAATTGAGGTACTATTTTTATTTCTGACAAATCCTAAACATTTTTACAATACCTTATTACATTTATATTCTATAGTTTCAAGTAATTAGTTCAAGTATTATCAGTTAGAAAGGTGAACACACGTTCAACCCTTAGATCTGCAAGGTTATTTTTGCTGTTGTCAGATGTGAACCTTAAGACACTTCATTTAAAAAAATTCACTGAGTCAATTTAAAATAGTAGTTACTCTATTATCAACTGCTATTATAGTCTGTTTGATTATGTTCACACATGTACAACATAATTTTTGCTGTCGTCACATATGAACCTTGTAACACTTCAACTAAAAAGTACACTGACTTCATTTAATATTACCCTTCCTTTATCAATGACTACTATAGTCAGTCTGACTATGTTCTTACACATCCAACATAACATGTGCTGTTGTCAGACATGAACCTTGAAACAGTCCAATTAAAAAGTTCAGTGAATTCATTTCATATAACAATTCCTCCGTTATCAATTACCCCTATAGTCCAACTATGATCACACTACATGTATGTACACACGCCATATGAGCCGTTCAGTGCACACATAGATTACCTCCATTTTTTAAAAAATCTTAAATTATTATAAATATAAAAAGTTATGACTATACCAAATCCTTTAACACTTAAATTTAAGAAGTTTCAAAAAATGGAGTTAATATGTGCACTGAACGACTCATATGTATCTACACATGCTATATGTAAATCAAGCCTTCTACAAATTCAGTTAAAAAATATTTACTTCAATCGTATTAAGCTAAATGACCAAGTGCAAATGATTACAGAGATTAGATGAGTGAATAAATTGTCCCATACGGGTGTCAAAGTGTTAAAAGTAGCCAGCTTCGTTTACATTTTGAAAGAGCGGTTTGAATGGGTGTTCGACACGCGGTGCCGTCGAGTACCAAATTGAATCAATTGCCACTTATCAAATAACCGTCGGCCAAAGTTACATAAACCGAGTCTCTTTGCAATCGTCGTTTTCTTTCGCATCCGACGATTGTCCTCAATTGTGCGAGATCGCGCAAGGAACGTATGAAACGACGGCATTTTCAATGGGGTTACGTAATGGGAGCTTGACATTTATTTACCTTTCCCTGCCGCGGATACGTTTACCTGCAATCGCGGCCAACCACACGTTACACAACCCTTAAACGGATAACGATCGCGCGTTGATAACGTTTTACGGAGCCTATTCGTTACGTGAGCCGATCGATAGCGAATACAGTGAGGGATATCGAAATTCCCTAACTTCGAGCTTTTACTGGAGAGATGGCTTTTGGAGGTGTGGAGATTGGGAGCGTACTTGGGGATCTTTGGGTAATCAGGTGTGGAGATTTGGAATCGGGTTGATTAGGTTGGATTAGGTTGACGAATTTTAGGTGATGGAGGATTTGAAATCTTTCATTTTCTAATTCTTAGGAGAGGTCGAACTTTTAAATTAGCTAGGAGAATTTCTGGGTCTTCTGGAGTTTCTAAGTTTGGTATATCAAATCTTCAAATTTCCAATTCTTCACTTTTCTAATTCTCGACATCTCCAATTCTCTAGACTTTTAATTCTCTAGACTTCCAATTCTCTACACTTCCAATTCTCTACACTTCCAATTCTCTACAGTTCCAATTCTCTACACTTCCAATTCTCTACATCTCCAACTCTCTACACTTCCAATTCTCTACACTTCCAATTCTCTACACTTTCAACTCTCTACACTTCCAATTCTCTACACTTCCAACTCTCTACACTTTCAACTCTCTACACTTCCACTTCTCTACATCTCCAACTCTCCACATCTTCAATTTTCCACATCTCCAATTCTCCACATCTTCAATTCTCTACACTTCCAATTCTCTACATCTCCAACTCCCCAAACTACAAACTTGGAAAATTCTATACTCCTTAAGTTCAGAAATTCCCAACTCCTCAAATATTAAAATCTCCAAATTCCCACATTTCTAAATTTGCTTCTAATGATGAATTTTAATTTCGAAATCCCTAAATCGTAGAATTATGGGAAGATTGCCAAATATGTGAAAGTTGAAATTTTCGAATTCACCAACTAACCTATACGTTATCGAGGAGGAAAAGGTCCATCTACGGACACCTTCACGGTTTTCCTCACGATTTCCAATCGCGAAAAGGACATCCAAGAGTCTGGGTACACCATCGTGGAAAATGTCAGAGCAACATAGTACGTGTAGAGAAAATATCGTTGTTCGATCGTGGATCACGAGAACTTAACAAGTAACCTAGTTCCCGTGACTCTCTATCTTTTCAAAATAGAATTTCACTGATCGACTACGGTCACTGTACCCAACCTTACAATCACATTATATACAATGTTCACATATATCAAATTTCTCAAATTACTAAATTTAAAGGGACCTCAATATCTACAACAAAAAATCCCTAAATTGCAAGGTTCATATAGATAAAATTCCTTGGAGTACGAAGCACTTATAACAAAAATCCTTAGACTCTAAAATAAGTATAGTAAAAATCCCTAGACACCAAAACACCTATAATAAAAAATTCCTGAATCCTACAATTTTGTAAAAAAATCTTTAAATCAAAATTTTCTAAATCCCTAGAACCCAAGGACCTTGTCTCAAAAAATCCCTAGACTCCAAGGGTCGAGTACCAAAAATCTCTAGATTCCAAGGGTCGAATTCCAAAAATTCCTAGAATTCAAGGGTTCTATTCCAAAAAATCCCTAGACTCCAAGGGTCGAATTCCAAAAATTCCTAGATTCCAAGGGTTGTATCTCAAAAAATCCCTAGACTCCAAGGGTCGAGTTCCAAACATTCCTAGATTCCAAGGATTATATCCCCAAAAATCCCTAGACTCCAAGGATCGAGTTCCAAAAATTCCTAGATTCCAAGGGTTATATTCCAAGAAATCCCTAAACTCCAAGGGTCGAGTTCCAAAAATTCCTAGATTCCAAGGATTATATCCCCAAAAATCCCTAGACTCCAAGGGTCTAGTTCCAAAAATTTCTAGATTCCAAGGGTTATATTCCAAGAAATCCCTAAACTCCAAGGGTCGACTTCCAAAAATTCCTAAATTCCAAGGGTTGTATCCCAAAAAATCCCTAGACTTCAGAAGCTCTGTCCAAAAAATCCCTAGACTCCAGAAGCTTTGTCCAAAAAATCCCTAGAGACCACTCATCTTCTCCTAAAAAAATCCCTAACATCCAAGGTCCTATACCAAAAAATCCCCAACCCCCTAAAAGCCTTTCTATCCCCAAGTGCATATAACAAAAAATTTCTAGATCCAAAAATCCATAATTTCCATAATTTCGAAATTTCGAAATCTCCCAAATTTTTCTGTCGTCAAGTGAAAATATCCCTATGATCGACTCGTAAGAGGTCGAGGAATAAAAATGTTGACGCTATCGATCGCGAACTCGGGTTTGTAACGAGTCTGGCATGATATCGCTAGGAAACGACTCGTTTCTTCCATCGAGCCAACGTTTTTTCCTGTTTCTCGAAACGGTTGACGTTCCCAACGACATCCTGCGGTTCATGAAAACGAGGGACCCTAGGTTGCTTTGCATTCCGCGACGAGTGAATTATGGGCAACGGGGCGCGGTGGCACGTCGAGCGGAAAGAGAACACGAACTCTCGTTACGCGTCGCTAAAGAGCAAGAACAAGGGGAGAGGACCGTCGAAAGAAACGCGGTGGAGCAACAACAACAACAACAACGACGACTACGATAAAGAAGGCAGAAACGACCGAGAAGAAATATACGGACGTTGCAACGATCGAACGAGTTTTTTTTTTTGTCCTTCACCGGGGAAAGAAGACGATGGAAAAATGGATTAAGAAGAAGAGAAATCGTTAGACGAACGCGTTCGACGATGTTCCAGCTAGGCAACCGACCGGTAGTCGAGCCTGTAATAACCGGTGATAACCGACCGGTTCTGTAATCATCGTCCGCTGCTCGATCCATCAATAGGTGGCCTGGCTTTAGCCAGCCATCGTTTGCTGCCTGTCCGTGAAAACGACCAGGTTTAAGGAAACGATTCTCCGACTTTCTTGCCGGTCAATGTCATTTCGCCAAGATGGCCTCGTTCGAGCTTCGGAGAACCTCGGAACAATAACCAATAATTTCCGACTAAGTATATGTCTTAATGCGATAAGCGACGACGTTTCCTAACTACACATGACATTTTACTTAAGTTAGACAATAACCACTTTTACGAATTTATATACTTTTTCGTAACTTAGGTACATAGTTCTCAATTCGTTCTCAATTTGGAAACTTAGTATGTCTGATTATTTTCGATAACCAGCTGGAAAGGTTAAGTTGGAATAGGTTAGGTTGGGTTAAGGTGACTTCCTTTGCAGATAGTTTTAATTTGAATTCGACAACGATACCCAAGAAGGTTAATTTTAACAATGTTAGGTTAAAGTAAGCTGATTTTTCTTACAAATAGCTTCCTTCTGAATTCGAGCTAGGTTGACCTAACACCTCTACCTCAGATCAAAATGAAGTCTATAATCATCCTGTTCTACTTCAACTGTTCTAATTTCGACTTCTACGAAAGCAGAATCCATCATGAGACAAAGAGGTTTAAAACAGTAAATCGATTGATTGTCAGAATCATAACCCATATTTTTACAAGGAAATTTGCCAAAAAATATCAAAACTCTGTTTATCTACCGGAGTTTATAATTAAAATACACGTGTACGAGTTGTGCAATACGTATTTATGTAACCTTGTCTCTGCAAGAACCGAATATACTTTTTTTGGAAAGGCGATATTAATTCTGTCACGCAGGTACTTTTATCGACAAATGTCGATATCGAAACGTAACCGATAATTTGATATGTTGATAATGTCATTAAGTAACGTTATGTCAAGTGAACATCACGGAAATAAAATGTAACGCGTAATTTTAGAGGTAAAATTTATTTATACTTGAGTCAATTTTGTGTTTTAGCAGCAGGATATTAATCTGGTAATTTTATTGAAATTTAAATATTTTCATTTAAAGGTAAGATGAAGTTTGAGAATAAATAGATTGATAAAATTTAGGTTAAGGATCGGGTTAGATCACAGTCTAACTTAGACCTAACATATTAGGTCTAGGTTGAGATGTAAAGATTGTGTTGGGTTAAATTAGTAGTAGTTTATGGTGAATACTCTTGAGTATCAGTTAAATGACTTGGGTTCAGGCTTGTTATTAAAGGTTAGGTTACATTAGAGCTTCAGTAGAAATAAGTAGATTTCAATGTTAAAATTATACATTCCTTTCTACCTCCATCACTCCCTGCCTCTAACGATATTTTAACGACATTTTAACGATATTATCGTTGTATCGTTAAGTATCAACAAAATATCGATAATCCACCGATAATCAATAGCTATTTCGCTACTTTCCAAAGTACCCCTTTTCTGTTAATGCATATATACTCAGATCTCTAAGTACTTAAATTAAAAAATCTTCAAACCTCAAGTTCATTAAATACAAGATCCCTCAAATCCTAAAAATTATAAATCCACATATTTTCAGATTCTAAAATCCTTAAATCCAAAGATCCTCAAATCTTAACACTAAACCTACCGACACATAATGTACACTTACTTTGAAATTAGAAATGAAGTTAAAGAATAAATATACAAATGACAAAACATAAATTACCACACACATTTATTCTTTGTCTTGATGAAAATCAATGCTGATTTCAAAGAATGTACTTCAACACAATGTGTACCTTATAATAAGAAACTTGTGGACCGGTGATTTGATTGCTTTGGTAGTTTTAGTGTTAAAAACCCTAAATCCAAAAATTCGCAGAGCCTAATACCTCTAAATCAAAAAATTCTCAAATCCCAAAATTCCTAAGCTGAAAAATTCTCAGATTCCGAAATCCCTTAATTGTGGAATCCTCAAACTCCCAATTCCCTTAACTGACAAATTCTCAGACCCCAAAATCCTTTAATTGTGAAATTCTCACACCTCAGAATTCCTAAATTGAAAAATTCTCAAACCTTCAATTTCCTGAATTAAAAAATTCTCAAACCACGAAAATCCCTAAATTGAAAAATTCTCAAACCCCTAAATTTCCTAAATTGAAAAATTCTCAAACCCCCAAAATCCCTAATTTAAACAATTCTAAAACACCCAAAGTCCTTAATTTAAAAAATTCTGAACTCCCCAAATTCTTTAATTTAAAAAATTCTCAAACCCCCAAAATTCCTAAATTGAAAAATTCTCAAACCCCCAAAATCCCTACATTAAAAAATTCTCAAACCCCCAAAATCCCCAAATTGAAAAATTGTCAAACTCCCAAAATCCCTAAATTGAAAAATTCTCAAACCCCAAGTCTCCAATCTAAAAAATTCCCAGATCCCAAAATTGAAGAATTCTCAATCCTCCAAATTCCTATAGATCCAACATCTCCCAGATATCCAAATCTCAAAACTTGTCGAATGCTCCAACACTCCTAAGAACGCAGAAGTCGTGATTTTCACCCACGACAGCGATATCTTTCAGGGAAGTGAAATTTGCTGTTAACAGTGGCTATAGACTGGGTGGTCCATAAAGTAACGGGCTATCCCAGCAAACATTTCAACATCCTTCTCCTGTAATGCAGATGGAAATACGAAGGAATAGAGTAGAAGGGAAATACACGAGCCCGAAGACAGCAAACAGAGAAAAAGAGAGCGTGCTTAGCATGCTAGCTACGTTGTAATTGGCACGCCTCGTCGAGACACCAAATGCTCTTTCGAGGTTAGAAGTGCAATGCACTGTTGCGTTCACTGCGCGCCGCTACAGCACCAGCTGAATGTTTATACCGAGCTAACGGTGTCCAAGGAAATCTCCACGAATGGGTGAATTGATTTTTTCACGCGTTCTCTATTTCGTGGGTATCGGTCGCCACCGATCCATCAAACCAATTAACAACAATTTGAAATTCGACATTTTTTAATATTGTCGGTGTTCCAGTTTCACAATTTTTACATTCTTTCATTTGTGTATTGGGGAAGTTTTAGTGTGCTAGATTTCTAGATTGGTAATTTTATTATTTATTTATTTCTGTATTTGGGGATTTTTTGTCTGCTGGATCTTTATATTGGTACATTTTATTATTTACTTATTTATTTCTATATTTAGGGATTTTTAGTTTGCTAGATCTCCATATTGGTACATTTTATTATTTACTTATTTATTTCTATATTTGGAAATTTTTAATTTGTTAGATCTCTACATTGGTACATTTTATTATTTACTTATTTATTTCTATATTTGGAAATTTTTAATTTGTTAGATCTCTACATTGGTACATTTTATTATTTACTTATTTATTTCTATATTTAGGAATTTTTAATTTGTTACATCTCTACATTGGTAAATTTTATTATTGACTTATTTACTTCGATATTTAGGAATTTTTAATTTGCTAGATCTCTACATTGGTAAATTTTATTATTTACTTATTTATTTCTATATTTAGGAATTTTTAATTTGTTACATCTCTACATTGGTAAATTTTATTATTGACATATTTACTTCGATATTTAGGAATTTTTAATTTGCTAGATCTCTACATTGGTCAATTTTATTATTGACTTATTTATTTAACTTTGTTTCCATTTAAATATGTGGTCATTTATGTAGGGTTGTTATTTAGGGTTAAATAAGTATATATGCACAGTTGTGAAGTGTTGCAATTTTTAATCGAATCGACACTGTTTTTGAGACAGTATTTGTGAAACTTTACGAAATTATTTACTGACGTATCCAGTATTTCCTGAAAGTATGAAATTGAGAGTAAACTAGTAATTTACGAATTCAGAAAAATGCAGCTACAAAATGTAAAAATGTTGAGTATGATAACAGTTGATTAGTAGTTCTATGAAGAGATAAAAAGAAAGTTATTAGCAGGTTCTCGAGAAAAATAGGTGTTACGTTCTCCAATAGATAAAGCGCAATTTGTAGTAGACCAAGCAGCTGATCGTACTGTGAATCCGATAAACGAGTTGAATTT
This sequence comes from Megachile leachella, assembly GCA_963576845.1. NCBI lineage: Eukaryota > Metazoa > Arthropoda > Insecta > Hymenoptera > Megachilidae > Megachile > Megachile leachella. The sequence goes on from OY756251.1 coordinate 16,353,776, forward strand.
GTAATGTACTTGAAATTAGCATGCAAAAGAGAAAGTTCGATTTTCCTTGACAAACGTGCTCCTTTTTTTGCCACTTGGAATTCGCCATTAATCCCTTGCAATATGAAATTAGTAAATTATTAAATTACCAAAGTCTAAGGTTCCCTGGTTCCTAAATTACTAAATTTTCAGCTCTCCAAACTCTCATGTTCTCAAATTTCCAAATTACCGAATTTTCAACCCTCCAAATTAGTAAATTTTCCACTCTCAACTTATTAAATTTCCAAGCTTCCATATTCTCAAATTTCCAAATCACCAAATTCCCAAATTTTCAACCTTCTAAATTGTTAAATTCCCGAACTTCCATATTTCCAAATTTTCAACCCCCCAAATTATTAAATTTTCCACTCTCAAATTATTAAATTTCCAAGCTCCCATATTTTCAAATTTCCAAATCACCAAATTCCCAAATTTTCAACCCCTAAATTCTCAAATTACCAAACTCCCATGTTCCCAAATTTTCAACCCCCCAAATTACTAAATTTTCCACTCTCAAATTATTAAATTTCCAAGCACCCCTATTCTCAAATTTTCAACCCCTAAAGTTCCCAAATTTTCAACCTCTAAAACTCCCAAATTATCAACCCTTAAATTCCCAACATCCCAAACTCCCAAAATTCCCCCATTCTCAAATTTTCACACACCAACTACCCAAATTTTCCAAATACACCCAAAACGACTAATTATAATTACTTAATTCACCCACCAATTTATTTACCCATCTACCTCGCATTATATCTGTTTGAAAATGTATTAGCACAGAATGAGTGGAAAACTCTGAAGTGTTCTGTAGGTAGCCGTTAAGGGTCTGCATTTTGTGGATTCAAGCCAGTTTCATTCACTTGGCGCAATGCTCGATTACGTAACACGTCGTCTCGCGTATCCGAACCTGCTTTTTGCATGTGCACATGCATATCGAGCCGCTGGACTCAAGATTAAGGACAGAGTCGTACAAAAGCAGGAGGGTTGTTCAGATAAAACGAATGCCTATTGTGATCTACTTCAGACGAATATAACAAGTTCGAGTTCGTATTTTTATTCTTAACCCTTGTGCAGCATTCAAGATCTAACTGTGTTCGTTTACATATTATTTTATTTTAAATAAATCTTGTTATTGGTTAGATAAATAAAATATTATATAGAATTATTATATTGTTCAGTGTTAATAGTCAAGTTTTAACTATGTTCACTTATTTATTATTTTATTTTATAAATCTTGTTATTGGACATATAAATGAAATATTATATAAAATTATTATATTGTCCATTGTTAATAATTAAGTTTTTACTACGTTGACTTATATATTACTTTATTTTAAATAAATCTTGTTATTGGACATGTTAATAAAATATTATATAAAATTGTTATATTGTCCATTGTTAATAGTCATTTTAAGCAAACCACCCGATGATTGATCAGAATAAAATATTATATAAAACTGTTATTTAGATTTGCATTTTTTTTTTTAATAAATAAAATTGATGATTCAGTAATTCATTTATGAAGTTTGTTATTGAGTATAATATTAAATGAAGAAGCTTTAAAATCAGTATTAAATTTCTAATTTAATTTAATTTAATTTTAAAGTTAAATAGACTAATGAAGTATTAACTATGATATTGTGTCTTATGAATACATATTTTGGCTACCTTAACAAGAGTCATCAGATTTCTCCTAAATTTCTATTGGCAGTCAATTAAAATTCAAACAGCGTACGCGGATTAAATAGAATGTCGACAGTATTATGAGCGAATAGATTTTGAAACGATTAGGAAATCAGGCGGTAGAGAGTCTGACATAAAGAGTTAAACGTACGTAGATTTTTACGGCGGAAGATTGATTATGTGTCAACTGGTAGATAGCTGGCGAGTTTGCAGCGGGAACACGTTCGATTTTACACAAAACGTGTCACAACTTCAACAACGTAAAGCAGACCTTGAGCTACAGGAATTCATTACACTTTGTCTCCGTGAACACGAAAGCATTCCTAAGTGAAACAAACTGCAACTTCCTAATTACCACTGAACGTGCTTTTCCTACTGCATATATCCTCTCTTTCTTCGCCAATTTTTTTACCAGAAATGTTATTGCTGAACAGGATCGTAAGAACAAACTGGTCAAATGATTAACACTAAACCTATCAGCATATGTGTACTTAATTTGAGGTTAAAAAATAAATGTACAAACGACAAAGCATAAATTAGTACACATATTTATTTTTTAGCTTGATGAAAATCAATTATGATTTTAAAGAATGTACTTTAACGAAACGATATGCCTAAATTGCCACTGAATGTGCTTTTTCTACTGCACATATCCTCTCTGTGTTAGTCAATGTTTTTACCAAAAACGTTGTTGCTGAACAGGATTGCAAGAACAAACTGGTCAAATGATTAATACTAAACCTACCAGCATATGTGTACTTAATTCGAAGTTAAAAAATAAATATACAAACGACAAAACATAAATTAGTACACATATTTATTCTTTAGCTTAATGAAAATCAATTATGATTTTCAAGAATGTACTTTAACGAAATGATATGGCTAAATTGCCACTGAATGTGCTTTTTCTATTGCACATATCCTCTCTGTGTTAGTCAATGTTTTTACCAGAAATGTTGTTGCCGAACTGGATCATTAAAACAAACTGGTCAAATGATTAATGAGAAAATTAGATCACAAAAGCTACTAAATGGCAAATATCTTTAGGTCCAAAAAAAATATCTCCAACACTTAATATTCCTAAATGTTCTTTAAATTAAAAGTAGAAGGTTTATGATATGGCTAAATTGTTAATATTCCTAAGTGAAATGAACTGCAACTTCTTAATCACCACTGAACATGCTTTTCCTATTGCACACCTTCTTTCTGTCTTCACCAATTTTTTACCAGAAATGTTATTGCTAAAATACCATCAACAGAACAAACTAGTCAAATGATTAACGAGAAAATTAGATCACAAAGACCACCAAATTTCAAATATCTTTAGGTCCAAAAAAATTGTATCTCAAACACATAATATTCTAAAATATCTCCTGAAGTCAAAGTATCAGTTACGATATGGCTAAATTGTTCATATTCCTAAGTGAAATGAACTGCAACTTCTTAATCACCACTGAACATGCTTTTCATACAGCACACCTCTTCTCTGTCTTCACCGATTTTTTACCAAAAATGTTATTGCCAAACAAGATCAACAGAACAAACTAGTCAACTGATTAATGAGAAAATTAGATCACAAAGACCACCAAATCCCAAATATCTTGAGGTCCAAAAAACTTGTACCTCCTAAATATTTTCTACCTTCAACACACAATCTTCCAAAATGTCGTCCAAATTCAAAGTATCAAAGTATCAGTTTATGACTTGCCTAAATTATTAATATTAGTTAATCTCCTCCTATCACGTCTCTTTGTCGGTACATAGATTGCAAACTTCGTCAACAAAATTGATCCCCGATTAAAGTTAGCCTCTAAAATAGTCGATGATTTAGAACCGCGTCGATAATGTCGAAATTGTTGATTCCTAGAATGACGTCGGCTTCCGTAGTGATTTTTATTTTTCGACGCGTACCGTTCTCCGTTACGTAACGCTTACATTCGCTTTTTTCTTTCGCCGCACATACCACGGTTCCTGGTCGATTTAGAATCTTTTACGATCCGCTTCCTCCTCGACGTTCACGAAACGTTTTCTCGTAATATTGCACCGCGGTGCTCAACACGATAATTTATAATCTATAATTTAATCGCGGATCATAGTTCAACAATCCAGCTACACGTATCGAATTCAATCGATCGATAAAACAACCAATAACTGCTTGCTTCGCTGTGTATCGCGATTCATTGACCGTAGTAAAAGGTCCTAACAAGACTGTTAGGATAAATTATAACTTTGATACAATTTCAGTGAGAATACACGCGTATCGAACATTTATTCCGTTAAATTATAATCAAATATTACGTAACGCTTCGAAGTGGGTTTCAGATTAACTCTTATCACGAAGGAAGTTTGAACAGAAACATATGTTCAAACTTCGCTTAAAAATTACCTGAGTATCTGTATGATCATTGTTGTGCACATATAAATATCTAAAACCTAAGATACCAATGTCTAAAACCTAAGACACACTATAAACATTCTCCACAGAACTTAATTCAATTCCTGAAATTTTAATTGTCTTAAAATTAGGACAACAGTCGATCATGTACTACTAAAAACTCAGCACTCAAAGAATATAAAATATAAAAGAGATCTAAGATACCCAGTATCTAAAACTTAAGACACACTATAAACACTCTCTACATACCTTGATTCAATTCCTGAAATTATAATTGTCTCAAAATTAATACAACAGTCTATCATGTACTACTAAAAACTCAGCACTCAAAGAATATAAAATACGAAAGAGATCTAAGACACCCAGTATCCAGAACCTAAAACCTATTAACATTCTCCACATAACTTAATTCAATTCCTAAAATTTTAATTGTGTCAAAATTAATGAAACAGTCTAATATATCAGGTGTTGCTAAAAACTCAGCACTCGAAGAATATAAAATACAAAAGAGATCCAAAACACCCAATGTCCAAAACCTAAAACCTATTAACCCTTTGCACTCAAAGGTAATTTGTTTACGAACAGCAACTTTATAAATTAGTTAAAAAGTTAAATGAATTCCCTTGAAGTTATTCTTTCTATACTAATAATTTGCACTGTTTATTTCACTGTGTTTATACACTATAGGTATCATATTATAGAATCAATTAAAAAATTATATTTCAAATTATTGTATTAAATAGAATACTGAGAGTCACTTCTCGAGTGCAAAGGGTTAACATTCTCCACACAACTTAACTCCCAATTTTAATAATCTCAAAATTAATACAACAGTCTACCACTAAAAACTCCCCAATAAAGAATATAAAATATAAAAGAGATCATAATTATCTCTGTAACCGGGGGTTAAGTCTCGTATGACCCATAGTTCGTCGTTGAAGCAACCATTCAGATTTTGTCGAAGCCAGACGGAAGATAGGCCAAAGATAGGAGAGGACCGATGCCGATACACGGATATGTGTAAGCGATAACGACTACGGCCTTGGTTGTGCTTACGCTGGACGATTAAATCCAACGAGGACTCGTTATACGAATACGTATGTAGATGATAACGAGGCCGACCTTGCTGCTTATGTCTGGTCATGTATATACCACCGAGGAAAGAAAACGTATCGCGGGTCAACAACAGGATCCAATGAACCTACTGAAAGAATGCCTGCCACGTGGGCCTACGTCTACGCTCGCTTAATTGCGTACACAGAATTTTACGCGTGCTATAGAAATTCCAGCGAGTCACCCTGCAAATTGCCGATGCGATGTTAACAGGAGTAAGTGGAATTTTGAATGAATTGCTGGCGGATCTGTGAGATTTTTTTAATCCCTTGCACTAGGTTTTTGTCAAGTGCACTACTGACTAATTTCAGCCATAACATGAAAACAGACGCAGAACCTTGAAATGTTATGTGAATTTGGTACCATACAGTCGTTGACTATGCAAATTATAGTTGGACTTGAAATTGAGATGTATTCAAAATTCGAGTTAAATTGGTCATAGTTGAGGTATGAGTGCGTCACGAGTTAGACTCGTCAAAATAGTGTAAGGGGTTAATATGTAAGTTTTAAGGAGTTTGTGAGTTGCGTGGATCTGAGATGATGGGACTTGGGATTGTGAGGTTTGTGAGTTTTCTAATTCTTGGACTTCCATGTTCAGAAATACCGAAGTTCTCAATTTTGTAGATTTGTAAGTTTTGAAATTTTCGGGTCTGAGATAGCAAAGCTTGGGATTCTCAAATTTATAGATCTACAAGTTCTCAGACTTTCATGTGCACAAATTCCAAAATGTTAAAAATTCTCAAATGTAGTAAATTCTCAGCTCTAAGATTACAAAGCTTGAAATCCTCAAATTCACAGACCTCCAAGCTCTTAGACTTCCATATTCACAAATCTCTAAATTGACCAAATTCTCAAGGGTCGTAAATTCTCAGCTCTAAAATCACAAAGCTTGAGATTCTCAAATTCACAGATCTCCAAGCTCTCAAACTCTCACATTCACAAATCCCAAAATGTTCCAAACTCTCAAAGGTCGTAAATTCTCAGCTCCAAGATTACAAAGCTTGAAATCCTCAAATTCACAGATCTCCAAGCTCTCAGACTTCCATATTCATAAATCCCAAAGTGTTCCAAATTCTCAAATGTCGTAAATTCTCAGACATCCAAATCCTAAACTATCCATTCTGCCAAACCTCCAACTTCTCAATTCCATAAATTCTTGACTCCTCAAATCCTCAAATCCTCCAACCCTCAAACTTTAAATTCTGAAACCACCCCAACCCACACAGCTATAATTTCAACATACCAAAATAAATACCAACCTTAAATTACCTAATGATTACCTAATAATTACCTAGTAAACTAATATAAATTCTTAAAGAAAACGATAACAAGCCCTACACAATAATTAACCCGTAATTTAACCCATATCGCAATATAAACCAACAGGACATTACACGAAGCCGCACGTTCAAACCGGTGGCAATTTAAATAAATAAAGGGAAGAATTTTATTGTAACGTTGAAACGGGGAAGCTGAATGATACGTTACGAAGGGGACATACAATTTGAGAAGTGGTTACACGTTGTAAAGGACCCTTCACGCGACTGTTTTCAAGAGTATCTCCCCTTTACTTTAAAGGCATGTACCCAGCAGAGACACACACGCTTCGCGCGTCGACGTTTTGCAAGAATCGATTAAACCGACGTGTTGTTGCAAAAGACTGCAATAAAACTGCGCGTTATTCCTCTAATAATAACGAGCCATTTTAAACGATGCGAAACGGAGAAGGCATTTTTGCGAATTGTTCCATGCGGTGCAATTACGTTCTGATGCAGAAGTGTTGTTTTCTTCGTTACGTGAGGAGAAAAATAGGTAGAGAGGATATTGTGACACGTGGAGGTAATTTTGTGGAAGAGTGTTTGATGGGAATTGAGAATTGGGGATGGGGGAAATTTTAATGGGAAATTTTTAGATTTGAGAATTTGGGGGTGTGGAGATTTAGGGAATATTGGAGAATTGAGGAATTTGGTGGATGTTGAGATTTGGGAGTTTGAGAGTTTTGAAATAGTAGAATTTGGGATATTAGGAGTTGGGAATTTAGAAATTTGGAAATTGGAGAATTTGGGGATTTGGAAATCTGGAAATTTGAGAATTTAGGGATTTAGAAATATGGAAATTTTGGAGGTAGGAAATTTGAAAATTTGGGGATTTAGAAATCTGGAAATTTGAGAATTTGGGGACTTAGAAATCTGGAAATTTTGGAGCTAGGAAATTTGAGAATTTGGCAATTTAGAAATTTGGAAATTTGAGAATTTGAAGATTTAGAAATTTGGAAATTTGAGAATTTGGGGATTTAGAAATCTGGAAATTTGAGAATTTCGCAATTTAGAAATTTGGAAATCCGAGAATTTGGCAATTTAGAAAATTGGAAATCTGAGAATTTGGGGATTTAGAAATCTGGAAATTTGAGAATTTGGCAATTTAGAAATCTGGAAATTTGAGAATCTGGCAATTTAGAAACCTGGAAATTTGAGAATTTTCCAATCTAAAAATCTGGAAATTTTGGAACTCGAAAATTTGAGAATCCAAACATTTTTTAATCTGTCTATTACTCAATTTACCATAATCGAATGCAACTTGCTATTCACACGATCAATGTCAATTCCACTAACAAAAAGTCAGTCAATTGCCAATCTTCATCCACAGCTGATCCTACTGGAAATAGGTTTAACAATTCTTAATTGACTCTCAATAAAAAGGTAACTCGGTTCAATGAAAACAACATAATACATGATATAATGATATTCAAAATAATAGTCTCTTTTTTGCAATTAGATTATATGTGATCCAATTGAACTTCTAATGGCTCAATCCTATTTTACTTCTATCAATAATATGCATATATGTTCAGTCAAATGTTGTTTCATGAAATAAGATGATACAGGTGTCAGTATTAGAAAGTGTAGCACAACAACTTAGTTAAGAAGTATAAATATTGCATCATTTTCTGGTTTCGTAGTAACATTAACTACCAGAAACCAGTAAGTTCTCGTGTTACGGAGATAAAAACGAAAACAACTTGGAGGGTTAGTAATAACCTGAAATCTCTCTGATGAATTTCCACATGTGCTCACACATGTTTATTTCTTGAGTTTTATTTCATTTCTTCACCACAAGTAAATACGTTATCTTACTTAACATCAAAAGTTCCTTCAACATCTTATATTGTTTCCCACATCAAGATAAAAATTGTAATCACTTGTTTTAGAATGATAAATAGTACTTTGTCTTTATTTCAATGAAAAGAAGGTTCATGCAGTACGAGTAAAAATTTCCTCCCTCCACAAAACAAATTTTAAAACAGCAACGAAAGAAATAGGAAAAATAAATGATCACAAATCGAATCTTAAACTCTGACTCGACCAAAGATCAGAATTATCAACTCAACTCAATTATGAACCTACTAATTAAACGTTTCCTATTGACAAACACATCTCGCTAACACCTAAAATCTAAACCTAGCAGCTTAAATCTTAAACAATCTTCCAAATACCAAAGACCAATATTCCTCAAAAAACAAGGAAGATTAATAGCACTAACGATCGATAGTATTAACGAGTTCTATTCGTTCAATCGGAACGTTCGATCAGGTAGCCTAACCTCGTTACACGTCGATTGTCGTGACATCGTCCATAAACCGCGACGCTAATTGAATCACGATTTCGTGAACGTTCGGATCTCGGTTGAAAGGATGTCGAAAAGAACCTGTCGCTTGAAAAACAGCAAGATTTTCGCGATGGCTGCCACTTTACTCTGTTGCCGATGGAATAAGTGTGTCACGGCCAGCCGGTAGTAGGAACGACGCTCGTTCAGTCGAGCCAGGAAAGCTTCTCTACTGATATACACGACCGAAAGGTGAGTGTACAGCAAAATGCTGACTTTGTACGTGTGTACGTGGCCTCCTATGTATCTACATATATGTATCTGAGTCTGTAGTGGTACACGCGCGAAACAGAGAAAGAGAATTCTATCCTACATAGGGTGTACCACAAATTGCCAATATTCTCTACGGCTTTTAAGATAGCCCGACATACCTTGGTACGACGAAAACATATGTAATATTACATTTACATTTATATTTCGGAATTATTACGTTTCGATGTCCTACGATATTCAATTGTTTCTGTATCTGTAGAACACTATTGGATCTTTGAGTTTCTGGGATCCCTATGACTGTAGGTACATCCCTATATTGATACGATTAGACATCACGAAGTTACAATAAATTTCTAGATACTAGATTTAGATGTTAGTATCTAGAGATTGTAAGGTGTATCTATTAATATTATTTACTGGATTTCTGTATTCGTAATATTAAAATATTCAGATTCCAATATCCCTAGATCCTACAATAGCCTCCTGCTATTACAACCCAAATCTCAAATATTACTAGATTAGTAATATCTGCAAGGTGTATATTATTATTAGATCACAAATATCCCTATACATTCATTTCCTCAGATTGCAATATCGCATGCCTCAAGGTTTCAAATTTCTCTAGATTCTACAAAATTACTAGATCCAAAGATCACTAGTTAAAAAATCACCAGATCGAAAAAATTGCTAGATCTGAAAATCACTAGTACCAAAGATCGTCAGATCCGAAAATTACTAGTACCAAAAAATCACCAGATCCCAAAAATGACTAGATCCGTAAATCATTAGTTAAAAAATCACCAGATCGAAAAAATTACTAGATCTGAAAATCACTAGTACCAAAGATTGCCAGATCCGAAAATTACTAGTACCAAAAAACCACTAGATCAAAAAATCACCAGATCCCCAAAAATCACCAGATCCGAAAATTACTAGTACCAAAAAATCACTAGATCCAAAAAAAATCACTAGACCCTAAAAAATTACTAGATCAGAAAATCACTAGTCCCAAAAATCACTAGACCCAAAAAGTCACTAGATCCAAAAATCACTAGGTCCGAAAATCGCTAGTTCCAAAAATCACTAGACCCAAAAAATCACTAAATCCGAAAATCACTAGTTCCAAAAAATCGCAAGATCAAAAAATCACTAGCCCCAAAAAATCACTAGATCCGAAAATCACTAGTTCCAAAAAATTGCAAGGTCAAAGAATCACTAGACCCAAAAATCACTATTTTGAAATCACTATCACTCCAAATATCCCTATACTCTAATAACATTATACATACGTGCCTCCTGAAAATATCCCTAGACCCGAAATATAACTAGATCTCGAATATATCCAAATCTTTATACCGCCATATCCCTAATTTCCTATTTCTTATATAAAAATATATATTTGAATAAACGTTTCAGCATAAATCTGAATATCCCTCTAATCTTAATTTAATTTTGTACGACCGCCATTTTCCCCTAAATGAACCTTGTGACACGAGGAAGTGTCACAACGATAATGTAAACGATTGCGATAACGTAAACGGTACTAAACGTCTTTATACAATAATGGAAATACGAGCGATAATGCGCATTACGTAATAATGTAAAGTACGCGATAAACGCGAGTGATGAAATTTGAAGTCGAATAAAAAGAAAAAACGAGAGGAACACCCTGTATATAAAAGTAATACATAGCAAAAGCGGTTGTAGGTGGAGAAGGTTATTACGATCATAGCCTCTTTCTCCGTCTTTTTTTCTCCCGTTCACTATAGCAGCTACCCGGTCGTTCGCTAGTTCCTTTTCTAACTGGCTCTCTCTCGATGTGTCAGAAGACTCGTTTAACCTTTACGAGGTATACCAGGCGACAAAGAAAGAACAAAATTGACATCAATCGCTGCCTCCATACAATTCTTTAATCTGGTTAATTAACCTTTTCGTGTACTTATTTTTTTCTTGTAGATCGCTTATTTCGATGAATATACATTTCTAACGTGTTATGAAATAAATCGTGGTAGGAAAAAATATTCTGAACCCGGATCTCCCGTTTAAAAGGTGACTGCGCTAAGCAGTACGCTATGCAGAACGTCGGCGGACATTCTTTCTGCGAACTACAACCCTTTATTACGAAAGATCATTATAGTGACCGTTAAGGCTACCGCTGTAAATATGTAATTATATAGCAGGGTGAAACGTAGGGTCAAACAAGGCGAAGAACCTTCAGGAATTCCGATGTAAATTTTTCAATTTACAGATACCCACATCTTCAAACATTCAAACTTTTTTTTTTTCAAAATTTTATAACTTTGCATTAATAAATTTGTAACTACTCAAAGACCCAAATTTGTAAATTTTCAAATCTCCAACCCTCTAATTCTATAATTTATAAACTTTCAGATCCTTCAATTATCAAACTTACGAATTTTCAAATCTTGGAACTCTGGCATCTCTAAATTTCCAAATCCTCAAAACATCAAATAAATTCACAAACCCCAAAGCTCCAAACTCGTAAATTTCCAAACGTCCAAACTCACAAATTTACAGATCTTCAAAGAAGAATTGGCACATCCTCAAGCACCCAAATATCCAAACTTCTAAAAATTGCCAACATATTCAACTCCACAAATCTTCAACTAAAATACTAAACAAACTCAATGGTAATTTAGCAGTAAATCCTCGAGTCTGACTATTCGAAAAAGTCCAGCACAATGAAAAATAGGGATTACGCGTGAAAAGCGTAATGACGAAACCCATCTAAACTCACCGGTGAAAAAGCAAGCAGCCATAGAGATTTAAATTTGATCGTTTAGCAATCGGCTTCCTACGCTGCTGCAGCTCCTAATTCAGACAAGGATACCAACGTCGAGTTTCTCTCGTTAGGAGCACGTAGTCTCGGTAGTCCTACAACAGCACCGGTTCTTATGAATATTTATTGTTCGAGGGCCTGCTTGTGTACGCTTTCTTCCGTGTTCGCGCGGTTATTTCGCAGGAGGCACTCGATCATACGCGCGCGCCTTATTCTCTCTAGTATCTCGGTTTCTCCATTTTGTATTATACAGGGTGGCGCAAACTTCCTTAGAAAAGGAAGACGCAGAAAAATAACACTATAGAATATTCAAAAATGATGTGATGTATGTACAGTTTAGAGACTCTTTGGAAACTTTGAAAATTAGAAAATTTGGAGAAATATGGAAGTTTATGTATTTAGAAATGATCCAAATCCAAATCATCCAAACCTAACATCTCAAAGACTAGTATATCAGAGTAACTAAACCCTACATATTCCAATTTTCCTGGGTTCCAATTTTACATCCCTAAATCTCACATATCTTAATTTTAAGAAATTCCAATACTCCTAAACTTCAACATTCTCAAGTGCCACCGCTAGATCCTAATACTCGAAACCATTGAAGTACCATAACTCGACATTAAAAATTGAAACACCTAAAAATTTAAAATCTCGAAAATTTCCAACAATCTTATTTTCCAAAATCTATATATATTTCCCATAAACCACCATTTTGCCTATAGATCAAATCTAAGCTATTGATACTGTACTCTTCTCTAAAATGACTCCGTAAAGTGAGTGAGAAACAGTAAACTGACCTTAAAATCAGTTCTAGTATTATTACCAGAAAAAACTGTTTACTTCTCAGAACGTCCTCCTTCACAGCGGACAACTTTCATAACAGCAATTTCTTCGTATCTACGATCTGCGCGATATTCGCGCGGTGTACAATTAAACGGGACACACTGTACGTAATGTACGAGAAGATCTCTCGTCTCCAGCAAGGAAGAGGTGAGCGAAAGAGGCGGCCTGCGGAGGTGGTGGAGGTAAAGGAGTCGTTGAACTACAAAACAACAGACGTAGATGACCGGCCTAAAAACGCTGAAAGGAAGGAGGCGGCCTCTCTCGATTTGTGTCGCTACGTGACTGCTAATTGCTGCTTGCTCTTTTTTACGCGTCGAGTGTCCTGTTTCCTGCTCGACGATTAGCCCTTTCGCTGCGAAGGGCCTTTCGAATGTAATCGTTGTTGGAAATTAATCGAAACTTGCATACTTTGTGGATATTAATAATGAAACTTTATTCGACTTTCAGGACTTAAATTTTGGAATAAAAAAATATAAAATTTTTATCGCTTGTGGGGAATCTTAATATGTGCACCTGTAGTTTATAAGGATAACATTTATCGAATTGGTCGAATTGGATTTACTCTCTCGTAGTTTGTAAGTTTGTAATTGTTAGTATATTTGGAATCGTGGATTCCAGGTAATGATTGTGAGAACTGACTAATAAAGATTGACAATAAAGAGATAATATTCCAAATACCAATATTCTTCAATTTTAATATTCTAGATCATCATCATAGTCCTAGGTTAGAATAATCTAAAATGCAAATATCTGTGGATCCTTTAGGGATTCCTAGACTGCGATGTTCTTGAGCTACAATATCCCAAAATTTCTATAAATCTCTAGTTTGTAACACCTTTGAACTATGAACATTGCAGTTCAATATCCCTAGACTGAACACAATATTCCTAGTTTCATACACACCGAGATCCAAACATCCCAGATATTTCTAGATCTAAAATAAACGTAGAACCAAAATATTCTTAGATCTAAAATATCCCTAGATCCAAAATATCCTTAGAACCAAAATTTCTCTAGATCCAAAATATCCCTAGATCTAAAATTAACTTAGAAACAAAATGTCCTTAGATCCAAAATATCCCTAGATCCAAAATATTCTTAAAACCAACATTTCTCTAAATCCAAAATATCCCTAGATCTAAAATAAACGTACAACCAAAATATCCTTAGAACCAAAATTTATCTAGATCTAAAATGAACTTAGAACCAAAATGTCTTTAGACTTAAAATATCCCTAGATCAAAAATATCCTTCGAACCAGAATATCTCTAGGTCCAAAATATCTCTAGATCTAAAATAAACATAGAACCAAAATATCCTTAGAACCAAAATTTGTCTAAATCCAAAATATCCCTAGATCTAAAATAAACATAGGACCAAAATGTCCTTAGACTCAAAATATCCCTAGATCAAAAATATCCTTAGAACCAGAATATCTCTAGGTCCAAAATGTCCCTAGATCTAAAATAAACGTAGAACCAAAATATCTCTAACCCCAAAATATCCCTAGATCTAAAATAAACGTAGAACCAAAATATCCCTAAACCCAAAATATCCCTAGATCTAAAATAAACCCAGAAATATCCCTAGATCCCATTCTCGCTAGATCTCGATATCCCGAGATTCCTAAATAGTCATGCCCGAGTTACGCATAAAGCGGGCATACCGTAAATTTTCTTGCAGGAGCATAAAGATGATAGAGCGTACAATCTAACGAGACAGAAATAAATCCGATGAAACATTGGCACGGGCAACCGGCACGCCGGGACGCACGGTTTGGATTTTACTGCTCCGCTTCGAGTTGCCCCACCCCCTTTTAATGCACTCTTATTTTAAGCATCGATATTTATGAATGGCAACGAAGAAACAGCAAAGTTCGTTGCAACGTTTTGCCCACCACTCTCGGCGTGTGCGCGCGGTCCCGGAGCGTGGGTCGCCCCCGTCTTATTTCGCTTTCTCTAAACATGCAAACACGCTGTTGTAATTGCGAAACTTCTGAATGAATCTAGATTCCTTAACGAAATTGTGCAACTTCGCGAACGCGCGAAGTCGACCGAGCCGAATCGATCCACGGAGCCGAAAGGACGGAAACGCCGGATGAAAGCGCTATATTCACGGCCCTTTCCGACTGCGAAACACAAACGGGTCTTCTCTAGAAGCTTCGCGAGCCTATACAAAACTTCGGATTGCGTAATCGGTCGAAGGCAAAAGTGAAACACATAAACAAACGATCAAAGGGGACCTTCGCGACCAGCTCTGTAACGCGCAATTTCTGCGACGTTAAAACGCTTTATATACCCGATAACGATACCCCTGAACGATTCTACCTGCAGATATAAAGAAAAACCGTAGAACATTTGTTTGTACCCGCCTTCGTTTCCGGGAAAATTTAATTACAAAATCGTTTGTTATGTTTACCGGGAAATTCGCTCGCGGTAATACGCGAACTATCGAAGCGTTTCTTTGACAGAAATCCATTTACCCTTTACCGTACAAAATCGTTCGACGAGTTCTCCTTTCTGCGAAATCCTTTCGCAAGAGTAAAGGATGTATACGGATAAAAATTCGTCTAGGCACGACGTACGTGACCTAACACTCGCATTGTGAAACTTACAAGCGGATTTTCCTCTACTGTCTTTAGCCACAGTATGCAGACGTTAAATAATATAATCGCGGTTTACGCGTGTGCCAGTTTCGATGAGCGAAGGCTAACGCGTTTTGTTTCCAAGGGACGGAATAATAAAAAACGGGAACGCGCATCGAGCTCCTCCTAGACCCGTTGTCCATTAATATATGCGAAGAAGAAGCGTGACGTAGTTTCGCGTCCTCGATAGAAAATCGATGTGCATCGAAATCTATGTTTAAACCGTGATAATTTCGTCGGGCAATTTCGAATGCACCTGCTAACGCTTCTTCTGTTTCCGTTGCATAATTTTAACCTTTAACCGGTTGCTGACGCATTTGCGTTCGCCTGGATCTCTGGCGTTTCAAATAGAAACGGGAACGCGTTTTCTGCACGTGACGAAATGTTATGAAAGCCCTTACCTTTACAATGCCTCCAGGTATATACGCACTATCGATCGCGAACGTTATTCAATGAAATAATTACAATAAGGGACTCGATGTGAACCAGTTCAAACGTTGCATCACAAAAATTGACTACCATCCTTTCTTCTATTCAGACGATTCTGGTATGGCAACATTCATCGTACAAACGCTAATAAATCTTTTACATGCTAATTTCTGCCTTCTTAGGCCCATCTCCCAATACTTACACTCTTCTATATCCTTATGTTACTGTATAGTAATATACTGTAACACAGTAGACAAGTATCACTGGATTCTAATAAGCTAACACATGTAGACCCAAACATATCGCTGGATCTCCACACACCTATACAGTATATTGCATCAAATGAGATGTAGACCTCAATGTAGCTGTATGACAACATTACTAGTGACTCTATGATCCTATTTCCTAATTTCTCTTTATTCTAAAATTTCAGTAATGTGAAGCTCAATAACCACATATCTTAAGATCAGTAAATTGCAACAACCCTAAAAGATCCCTAAACCTCCTTGAATATATCTAAATAAAAATAGAAATTACGAAGCATATAATGTTTAGAATTTCTCTTATGCCACCCAGTGTGAAACACGTACAACTAATAATGTAACAATTCTATGATAAATACGTAATTTAACAGCATCGAGTAGGTTCCTTTCACGACAATTTCTAGCAGCCATCGAATCTCCCAAGAGAATTCTAAAGATTCTCTAACGAGACATTTTCCACGTATTCATGCGGCTTTCTCTCGCCGGCAGTTTCTTCCACTTTGACACAGCATTTTTCATTTGCATGGATGGATTATGCAAAGAACTTTCCAAAGTACAAAACGCCGAAGAAAGATCTCTTTTCTTCGAGGAGAAACGAGAAGAATCGAAATTCGTTCATCGATTCATATCGCGGAGTTCAACGACTTCGTGTAATACTTCGATTTAGCTCATCAGCTCTCCTTGGCTATTATAACCGGCACGGAATACAACGTACACTCTCCAAACGAAACGCACGCGATTTTCTCTGTCCCAGAAACGATCCTGATTAGAATACTGACGTAACTAACCACGAGCGCATCGTAAATGAGTCATTAGATTATTTCTACACGAAAATCCTACGTTTACGTTCGTTTCTTTAATTAAATGGTCTTTTACCTTTTATACACAGCTACGTGACTCGACATTCTTATATCGCTATCGACGTTATCTCTATGAAATAGTGCATTTATCGCAGGGAAATCAAGGTCTTAATCTAGGAAATAATTATAACGATGATACACGACAAACACGCCTCGACTATTTTATTCAACAAACGTAACAACTGTAGTAAACAAAAAGATTCACCTCCAAGGAAAGGATGCATGTCTCGATAAAAATGGATATTGGTAGGCTTCAGAGTCGAGCAGATATATCTAGGATAATTGATTTTATCAGTAACGATGGACATTGTATCTCCCCGGCAGGAGCACATAATCGCGTCGATTTACGAACGATAATCTCGGGCGGGTGTAAAGTCCGGCAAAAGGAAATTTCGTTATCGCTCGTTCTATTCGCGATATATATTTTCTCGGCCGGCCGTTCCTCGAAGCCCCATTTTCGAGGGGTTCCTCGCTATAAGGTGGTTTTCTCGAGCGTCAGATATACATGTACTGTACACACATACGTGGCGGGTATATAGACACATAAACGCGTGTATACGCTATATGGACACAAGGGGTTGCAATGCCTCGTGTGACGCAGCAACGAAGCAAAGGGTGGGGACCCTGGCGTGTATGTGCTTCTCCCTACCGTATATAATGCCGCCCTCCCCGTCCCCTTCCCCCGTTCACGATCTCACCCTCCCCTTCGCACTACTCTCCCTCGACCGCCCACCTTCTCTGACTCTCCCCATCGGCCCTATTCTCCCCACCGATATTCACTGCCGGCGCCCCTCGGTGTATCCCGGCGACGTTGCCGGGTGTTACATAATAGCCGTGCGACGTTGCCAGGCTTCTTTCGACGACAAGCGACGTTGCCAGCTCGAACCGGTGTACCATGTCGAACTGCCTCTCTGCCTTGCTTGCCTGGTCTGGCCTAGCGTGGCCTGGCCTGCTCGTCTACCTACCTAACTCGCCCGACAGAGAATCTAGCTAAACCCACTATATCCAGGATCTTTCAGCTACGTTTCTCTTCTTTGCGATTAACCGACGATTCGAACACTACGCACTCTCGCTAGTCGAGTGTGAAACCTTTCTTATCTTTTTTCTTACGCTTCCGTTTTTACTTTGATCGACTCTGTCGAATATTTCATTCTTAACTTTTTACGTATTTTTTAGACTGTTAATACTATACAGAATGTAATTAAATATATAGTATTTAGAACTTTTAAACTTGGAACTTTTGGTTACGTTTCTCTATGCAAGTTGATGCCGAGGCCCACTACTCATGCACTCTCGATACTCAAGTAGTGATGGCTTTCTTATAATTTTTCTTACGCTTCCGTTTTTGCTTTGATCGTCACTATCGAATATTTCACTCTTAACTTTTTATGTATTTTTTTGACTATTAATACTATGGAGAATATTGTTAAATATATAGTATTTAGAACTTTTGAACTTGGAATTTTTGGTTAGGTTTATACAAGTTGATGACGAGCCCACTACTCACGCGCTCTCGATACTCAAGTAGTGATGGCTTTCTTATAATTTTTCTTACACTTCCGTTTTTGTTCTGATCGACTCTATTACATATTTCGCTCTTAACTTTTTACGTATTTATTTGACTATTAACACTATGGAGAATATTGTTAAACATATAGTATTTAGAACTTTTGAACTTGGAATTTTTGGTTAGGTTTATACAAGTTGATAATGACGAGCCCATTACTCACGCACTCTTGCTACTCAAGTGTGGAATCTTTCTTATAATTTTTCTTACGCTTCCACTTATACACTTTGATCACTTCTACCTAATATTCCACTCTCAACTTTTTGCACCGTTTTAACATATTTTTTTGAATCGACACCTAGTATGATGTAGAATATAATTACGTGCAGTGTTTAGAACACATTGTTACTTTTTTCTATACAAGTTCTAATTCTTGCTAGTCGTAAAACCTTTCGTACACTTCTGTTTTTTTATGACCTCTGTCATGTATTCTCCATGTCAACTTTTTGTCTCTTAATTTCCACATTCTCTTTACTATTACCTAATACAAGAATGTAGGTCTACTATTTAGAATTTTTTGGTTGCTCTATTCAAGCAGTAAGGACGTGCCCACTCACGCACTGTCGCTATTCAAGTGTGAAGCCTTTCTTTATATTTTTGATATGCTTGAATGTTAACATTCACTGTGACTTATGCTATTCTATATTTATTCAGATAAATGCAAATTGCAATTTAAGCATTGATAATTTTGTTTTGTGTTTTCATAGATAACTATGAGTAATGGTTGTCAAGTAGTAGAATAATGCTTAAAATTGCAAGAAAATATAGAAACTGTAGAGTCATTGGAGTGTTGGTATCGCAGAAAGTTTGGACTTTGGTATAGTAGACAAAGAAGTGTATTTTTAATTTGTAAAAAACGTGATTATTATTGTAATATTTATGTAGAGGAAGTGGAACGTTGGAAACAGTACGAGGAAAAATAATTTTTTGGGTTTTAAGGAAATTTAAAATGGCACCCCTGCGTTAGTTCAGAAATTAACCTTATTATAAATTAACCATATAAATTATCTTACATACTATAATTTTAAATTCAGTTACCTTAATGATGGTACTATTAGCATGATGGTACTATTAATACTATTAATACTATTAATAGTGCCATAAACCTTTATTTAAATCTTACGTACATCCAGTAAAATATTTTAGGAATTTTAAAATGAAGGGTGCTTGTTATTACAACCCTCTTAAATTATACTCTTACCCCCTTAAATTATAGTCTTCCTGCTTAAGTATCGTTTAAAATTCATACAACATTTTAACATCCTTTATTTTAATATCCTTGCATTAAATGTTTAATCATAAAACCACTGATAGTTGCCAAATCACAAAGGGTTAAAGGGGTAGCTCCGTGAAAAGCCAGAGGAATAAAGTTCAATTATTAACGAGAGGTGTGACTATCGATTATCGATATCTTATTAATATTTAACGATATATCGACAATATATATATCGTAAAGATATTGTTAATGGGAATAAAGGGAGGGGTCGTTGAACTTGACTGAAGTAAAATATAACGCGTAAATTTATAACACAATTTCATATGCAGCCAATTATACTTTATAAATATAAATATTTCTCGAGTCAATTTAAATTTCATTCATGCAGTACTGATTATTATATTTTACATTTTGCGGGTCATATGTTATTATTTACATTTTGCGGGTCATATGTTATTCTTTACATTTACCATATGATAATTTAATTTATAATAGACTTTTATAAAAATACATTTAGTGAAGTATGATAGACAAGTATAATTTTTTAAATATAATTTTGAATACTGAAGAAGAGCTATTTATATAACACGAACAAAAAATCATGTACACTTCTGATAAATGGGAGATATAGTTTATTTTTAGAATAAACTTTCAAAGATTATCAGTGCTGTTTGAAAAATTATCAATTCGATTATATTTATAATTAAATGAACGGGATTAGATGTACGGGTTCAATGTACCCATCTGAACTAGATAAGAGTTAAAAACATAGGCGTATGTAGATATGTCTTTCATAAGAATAAAACTACAAACCACTTATACGTTGTTACATCAAAATTATAATCGTGTAAATTATTTAAAATATCGACTCTTGTGTTATTTGGTTATTTGGCACAAAAATGTCTGATACAAGGTGGATGTTTATTTGCACTTCAACATATGGTAAAACTATATGTGAACATATATGAACAAATTGAAATCAGTTTCAATAAATTACTATTTCTATGAGTGAATTTCTATCAGTAGAATTATTTACGCTACTACTTTTTTATAACTTAGATTCACTTCAAGATTGTTTACTAAACATACTTATTATGTACCAAAATTTATTTCATACCACGAACATATACACATACAGAACTAAATAAATACGTTTATTAAATAATAGCACATAACGATCAAAAATTATAAATGAACACATTACAGTCTACTCTATGAAGTAGACTATAAAGCTTATCAGAGTAATTTTACATCACGAAGAAAATAAATATTATTTAATTCAGCTCAAAATAAGAATTCATACAATATCAAATATTAAAAAATCCTTACGCCTCAAAACATCATCATACATTAAAACATTATTATACATCAACAAGATATCAAAGAAGACTAAATTCCACGACAAAAATATAAAACATTATTAACAAATGTCCACACCTAAAATATGCACAATAAAAATACAAGACACTGTTACAACAGCGATACCCAGAATTTTTAACCAGGGACGTTGCTTGTTTAGGAACATCCAACTCCACAGATTTATGTACGTTGGCGAAAAGTCGATGGCTAGGGACAGCGTTTCACAGGCACAGAGGTGTTGGCCGTATTTGACGAATCTGTTATGGCAATTCCCTTTGTCCCTGAGAACTTGGGCCCAACCCTGGAGTCCGGATGTCTCGGGCTGGTTCCGGATCTCAGATTACCAGGCCCCTCGAGGCGTTTCAAACGGAGCCTCGCTCTACTTATTTCATGCTTGAAAAATATCAACTGGATGTGGTGAGAAAGATTCCTTTGTTCTTTCTTTATATACGTATTAAATACGTTAGTCGGTTACGCATTAATATTACGTTCGATAGAAAAGAAATGTCTTCAGGAAATAATTCTAGAGGGTCTCATGCAAACTGCGATGAAGTGACAAAATGTATTGGGGTTGCAAAGTTATTGTTTTGGGGTGTTTTTTTTTGTTGAAGAATTGGGGTTCTGGATTGGGTTCACTAGGGAGTCTAGATTTTTCCAAAAGTGGAGATATGAAATTTTGGAATTTAGAATTTGAGAAATTGAGGAGTGGGAAATTGCAGCAGTGGTATTTTAGAATATTAGAAATTTGGGGAAGTGGAAATTTGGAGGGTTGGAAATTTGGAGAGTTGGAAATTTGAGGGGTTGGAAATTTGGAGGGTTGGAAATTTGGAGAGTTGGAAATTTGAGGGGTTAGAAATTTGAAGAGTTGGAAATTTGAGGGGTTAGAAATTTGAAGAGTTGGAAATTTGAGGGGTTAGAAATTTGAAGACTTGAAAATTTGAGAGTTGGAAATTTGGAAATTTAGAAATTTGAAAAGTTGGAAATTTGATGAGTTAAAAATTCACAAATATAAAATTTATATCCACAAAAAAGTGATGAATCTCAAACACATCTATCTCACAGTACACAACCTCTGAGATAATAGCAAATATCTTTTGTCAACAAGAAACATCCGACAACCAAAACGACAAAGAAATGGTATTTCTAGAGAAGATAGCATAAAGATTCCGAGCATGTAATGCGATACAATTAAGTCTGCACGGGGGCCCGCGAAGAGGGATTTATTTTTGAATCCGAAAGGTAGGGCCTTGAAATCTACAAAAACGCGCGCGTTCTGACTGGTCCCCAAGATGAAGGCGTCGTTGCCAATTTGACCAGCGCATAATACCGGCAACGTCGCGGCAAACCCTATCGATTCCAGATCTACAATTTCTCGTCGGCCCTCTGGGTCACTCGAGCACGTTTCCGTGGAATGTACGTAGTTACAAGAACTATTACGTCCATTACGAAAAATTGCGATGAAAAAAAAAAAC
Source organism: Megachile leachella (assembly GCA_963576845.1). Lineage (NCBI taxonomy): Eukaryota > Metazoa > Arthropoda > Insecta > Hymenoptera > Megachilidae > Megachile > Megachile leachella. The sequence goes on from OY756251.1 coordinate 16,376,320, forward strand.
GTGAAGGGATAAAGTGATCGTGGCGTTTCGGTATTCACCTCGTGGGAATACGCGTGTACATACTTCACGTGTGTCGAATATCCAACACTTCAGACTTCATAAAGCATTCTATTAATACGAAACAACGGAACCGAACGTTATATACTCAGGAGGGGAACAGGAAAAGAAAGTTCGAAGAGCAGGTGTCTGGGTTTATACGCGAATATGTCTCGTACGGAGTCGTAAAAAATAAACATCGAGAGGGGTTAAGAAACTGGGGTTGAACGTAGGGGAAACCAGGTAATGGCGGTCACTTATGTAATAACTGTAATAAACTCAAGTACGTGGTCAAATATTTATTGCTAGTTTACGTTACAAACTTCAACTACATTAACTCAATCATCTGGTAAATACTTTGGTACTTGATGTCATTTTTATACAAACACTTTACTCCATTTTTAAATAAAATAAAGTAACTTTTAATTAATATTGTCAGTACTGGATATGCTGTAAGCAAGTGACTGAACCTAGTGGCACTTTTGACAAATGTCCCTAGATATCTAGATCACAATGTTCCTAGATCTCAATACCATAATTGATATCTCTAGATTTGTATATCATAAGGTTTTAACATTTATATATTTCAATAATATTGATAAATTTTTATATTTATAGATTTAAATATTCTACAGGTTTTGGATACTAATGTTGCTATGAAAGTACCTATAATTTCACTATTGGATAACAGCTGAATTTTCATAGAAATTTGTCAAATATATTGTTTATTTATACACTATAGAAAAATAAAATAAACTACATAACAGTAGTGCAGTGAAAAATATATAATATAATAAAATAGTAAAAATAACAAAATTAGACAAACTATCTACGCTTAAAAAACAAATAATAAAATACCATAAAAAAAATAAAAAATACTACTCAATTAAACTTCTAATAATTATAACATTCATTTCATCTCTTAACAAAATAATAAAACTCTCCAAAAAGTACCAAATAATACAAAATTATTCAACACAATCAACATCAAAAGTAACCCATAAATAAAATACACCAAGAACGCAAAGAATGCGTATAAACATTAAAAAAACACAGGAAGCAAAAAATGTTAGAATGGTCATAAGTTTCGACTAATGTTTTCGGAACGGTTAATCGTCCACCTCCTTCTTGAACTCGGTGTCTTAGCCGGTGAAAGTCAGTCGTGTATTCTACGTGGCCAAGAGCCCTTGGAGAACATACGAGACATGTGCATATACATATATACTATATATAATCGAGACAGACATGCACAGACTTGAGTTACGGTAGAAATATTATACACACTTGTCGCATCTTAAAATATTGGAACAGATAACGAGTGCGGGATGATTCCGCCTCATTACGTATTAAAAATGACTACAAAGAGCTTGCCAACTGTGACATGTTTATGCTAACATTGTATCTCATTTTCAAACATTTTGTTTCGCCTCGTGTGTTTGATTGTGGGTCTTTTTTATTGGGGGACTGGAGGAGGACGCTGTCCTCCATTTTGGGGAACAGTGTTACTAATTTTTAAACTTATATGCTCAGATTTTTGAAGATGTAATTTGTGAATTTATATATTTTTAAATTTTTAGGCTTGTAGTTTTCAAACTTACTAATTTATATATTTTGTAATTTTCAAAGTTCTGATCTTTAAATTTATATATTTTCAAATTTTCAAATTCCTAACCTACAAATTTGTACATTGTCAAATTTTCAAAGTCCTAATCTTTAAATTTATACATTCTTAACATTTCAAAATCTTAATCTCCCAATATCTGCTACCTAAATGTTCAATAACCTCAACTATAAAAAATGAGTGGGACCGCAGCACGTCCCTAGTGCGTCCACACGACTAAAAATTGCAAGCAACAAATCACTGTATCCTGTAATTCACTCGCGATAAGTTTGAAACCATACACTAACGAATCCTCTGGAATAATCGCAGTCTCACGGATCGTTATAATTGGTTAGAGGAAGGAGCTAATTTTGTTAGCACTTTTAAGCGGAAAATAAAAATTGCGAACGACGGAACGGAGAGTAACTAAGTGTCCAAGTTCGCAGAACGATGATCGAGGCAAGTATACGGAGTGGTCCGTTTACCAAGCTGCCACAACTCAGTCGGGCTTTTCTGTGTGAGAGAGAAGCAAAAGATGCAACGTTGCCAAGCCGACAACACGTAAACGACCGGCGCAGACATGGCAACGTCACGAAACGAGAGACACGCCGCGAGACACGAAGGAGAGAAGGCAACATAGTCGTTTCAGTTTGAAACGCAATGCCGGCCGTTTGCCAGATACCGTAACAGGGTCGACGGATGAAGAAATTTGGCGGTATCGGCTTCTTCGTGCGAGTGTGTGTGAAGACCTCGATGTCTGAATTGCCCGAAACTCTTTCGCGGCGAAACGTCACGAAAACGTCGGGGCAAAATTACACTGCAGTTTTATGCCTATGTCTACGTCGCACGAACGTTACGGAGAATATTACCGAAAGTCGTGCGTTCGCAATAAGGACGTTCGCAGTAAAAATAAGGATGAACACTGGAACTATATTTGCATATTTATCTGTTTGCATAATTGAAATACTAGCTTGGTGACTAAATTTTTACGTACGTGTTTTCTTCTAGCTAGAAAAAAATTACATAAGATGCTTGAATAGATTTGAAAAACTAGAAACTTCGTAATATTTACTGTACATATATTTTGTACATATTAATGCCGTATACTTTGAACTGATGATATACGGGAATAAAAGGAAAAATAAAATAACGTTTTACAAAGTTGGTAATAGAAGTATCCATATCCCAACGGCGCAATGCGTCAAGAGAGCAACGTTCCAATTAACTGTGCGATCTTCGACCCTGTGCATTCTCATTTGCGTAAAATCGATACTGTTTGGATAGATCTCTCGAACTTGTTTTTTTAGAAAGAAATAATTTATTCGGGCTTGACAGTTATTAGTAATAATTGCATTGTTAATATAAAAGTGACAAATCGCTTCCGTATTGTCGCACGTATGAATGAGTGTCGTGAATGGAATTACAAGTAGTCACTACTGGAATTGAATTGAATTGAATGAAGACGTCTCAACTCGTACAGACTTGAATCACGTCAAATTCAATTCAAAAACTGAATGATGTTAAATTGAATTAAAAAATTGAATGTGAAGTTCAATTCAAGAACTGAATAATATCAAATACAATTCAAAAATTGAATGTCAAGTACAATTAAAAAATTGAATGATGTTAAGTTCAATTCAAGAATTGAATGATGTCAATTCAATTCATAAATTGACTAATGTCAAATTCAATTTAATAATTGAATAATGTCAAGTTCAATTCAAGAATTGAATGATGTCGTTTTCAAATCGAATTGAATCAGGGAATTGAAACCTATTAAATTGAATACCGAGAAATTGAAATTTTTTGAATTGAATCATAAAGAATGGAAATCCGTAAAATTGAATAATGAAGACTTGAAATTAAATTGAACCATGTCGAATTGAAATGGATTAACTTGAACCATATGGAATTGAAATCTGTTGAATTGAATGCTACAGAACTAAAATTCTTTGAGTCACAAAATTGAAAAGTGTCGAATCACACCAACTTGAACCTCCTCGAATCAAACTCCCCTTACTTGAACCCTACATAATTGAATTCCATCAAATCCACCAAAAATACCACGTTCGCTTAAATATTCAAGTAGTATAAAGAGCCTCCTCGTTACAAACACCCTAAAATACATGATAGGCATATTTCGCGAAAGAAGAGAAAAAAGAAAGGAAGGAATTCGATTGCCGCTAGAAGAAAGAAACAAGCACACAAGGCAACGAGTCCCAGCGTACATAGAGTATATATGTGCACATGTAACTCGGATACATATTTATGACAGCTCGTATATCATCGTAGGTACACCAACACACGAAAATGCGTGTGACTGGAAGGTTGGAGAGTCGAAGGTTTTCGGATGGGTGACGTCGAGTGGAACACGAGGACGAGGCGCAGAGGCAAAAGGTGGGGTGAGCATGGGGTGCAGGGGCGCGGTACGATATGGGGTGGGGAGAGATGGGGCAGAGTGAGGCTGGCGAAGGGGAGGTGGTCGACCACGCGCGATCAATATAACAAAATACGCCGGCAACCCGCACGTACATACATGTACGCGTGCGCGCACACACGTACAATCAGCTGCAACGTAGGCTTCCTCTATACCTGAAATTTTATCATTTTCGAATCATCCTATTTCCGATATTTTTTTCTTTACTTATTCTAAGTTTTTAAATCCTTACTTCAACTTGGAAAATTGAAGCCTAACATAATTGCAATGGTGACAAGAATTTTGTTCAGTCTGAGTTATTAAATTTTCTAGGTCTTCAATTTTTTAGTTTCTAAATTCTCAGATTTCTAAAGCCTATTTCTGACATCCTCAAGTTTGGAAATTCTAAATTCCTAAATTCTCAAATTTGCATATCCTAAATGCTTAAATTCTAAATTACCAACTTCTCAAATTTCCAAATTGTAATTTCCCCAATTCTAATAATTTCCAAATCCTCAAAGTTCCAAATTCCAAATTTCCAATCTCCAAATTCCAAATTCTCAAATTTCTGAATTCTCAAAAATTCCAAATTCCCAATTTCCAATCTCCAAATCCCAAATTCTCAAATTTCTCAATTTTCAAAAATTCCAAATTCTCAATTTCCAATCTCCAAATCCTAAATTCCCAAATTCCCAAATTCTCAAAAATTCCAAATTTCCAATTTCCAAACTCTGGAATTTCCACCCTTCCAAATTCTCAAATTCCCAAATCTTCAAATTCTACCCCTTTCAAATTCCCAAATCCTAAATTCCCCAATTCTCAAAAATTCCAAATTCCAAATTTCCACTTTCCAAATCCTAAAATCCCAAATTCCCAAATTCTCAAAAATTCCAAAATCCCAATTTCCAACCCCTACAGTTTCCACCCTCCTAATCTCCAAACCTTCAAATTCTACCCCTGCAAATTCCCAAACCCCCAAATCCGAAAATCCATAAAAAAAATTCCCAAATGATAAATTCGAGTATACACCAACTAAAAAGCAACGGTTCTAAAGCATTCTGTCAATAAACCGGCCCACACACGCATAAATTGTAAATATAATCTAGACGTGCATACAGTTTCAGGTATATGTGTGCGTGTGTACGAAAGCAGTGCATACTCTTATCTCCGTGTGACCATAAATTGCGAACGCGATACGTGTGCATATTACTTGTGCACGGGCACATATACGTGTGCTCGATGGATACGGTTGTATCGTTCGCGACGTAGTGAACACAGAGAAATTCGGAGGTACATCATATGCCATGCGTGTACGGGGTGTCCCAATAAATATATACACTACCATATAATTCAATAAACAAAGAAAATTAATTTAATTTTAGTTAATTTAAATTGACATCACGTTATTTGTAAATTTAAATATTTTTTATGATTGCCTCCCAATATTTTTATGAACGATATTCATGTGCGAGTGTTGAGACACCTTATATGTATGCAGTGCAAATATGTATTAGTAAGCGGGTGCGTTGCACGATGCACATGTCGTACGCATAAGAATGTGGCGGACGTGCGTTTCAAAACACATCTTCGAATCTGATTTCGGACCCACACAAAGAAATTGAATGTGTCTGCAGGGTCTGACAGAATTCTTATTTTTGTGCAAATGCTGCTTTGCACGGGAGAATATAGTGAATGCATTCTTCTGACTACTATTATGTACATGCAAATGTATCTAACATTGGGTTATATATTAGACATACAAGAAAGTCCTGCTACTAATTATCAGATATTATGTATATATTCTGAGACAATAAAAAAATGCAGGGGGTATTAAAATATTATTTAATTCTTGGTGGGTAAAAATTATTATGTATTATTTAAAATGACAAGGTCTGACATCATCTGAATATTAAGTGTTAGAATAAAAAGGAGAAGGAAATTGTTAAGTATTAATTTTTCTATCAAAATAAATATTCTGAAAATTAATAGCCACACCAGAAAATATTCATTAGACTATTTTAATGAATTTTTAGTGGGGGACCAACCCTGACTACGTTTCAAAAATAGGCTCCTCCGAAGGTTAAAAAGGATTAAATTACTTTGCATTATTTTTGAATATTATGCAATGTTCATAGTCCATAACGCATAAAATTTTAACAAACTTATATTTGTCCGCAAAAACACTCTGGTATGCATTAATTAATTATAACGAAATGCGGAAGTATCCCAAAAAGGATAATTAGTTTAAAAATAACATACGATTAAAAATATGCAAGTCGATAATAAGGAAGAAATGATGAAATAAATATCGTTCTTTACGTATCGTGCGTTTCAAGAAAGGTCAACGGCGTAACGACGCCACCCGCCATTTTAAGGACAAACCTTTAAGGCTATAACGCACGGTAGACGACCGTAAGAACGAAGCCAACGTACAAACGAAGTATCGCCAGCTGGCACGTAAAATGTAGCGCCGCTGGCAATGCGAATATTCACCGACATGTGCGTTTCGAGAAGAAAAATTAATGGCACGAAACAGATTAGGATCCGTATTGAAAACATTGCCCATTCATTTCTCCTTAAAAACGAACACTGCTTTCTATTACAGGAGTTAAGCACTACGGATTTCATCCAAGTACTTTATGCCAACTTTGAGGGGAAACCGTGTTTCATCAGTATAATTTTAATACCTATTTCATGATTTTTTATGAGTATAAGTATAGGATTAAATTTAGAAAAAATGTCACTATAAACATTAATGTAACTAGGGTCTTCCTATGTAAGATAAATTCCCTAGCAAAGTTTACCAAATTTCAAAATTCTCAAATTCCATTCTCCAGCTTCTAATTTCCCCCATTTCCAAATTCCCTAAATCTCAATTTCCCCAATTTTTAAATTTCCTGTATAATTTTCCCCAAATTCCCCAAATTTTCAAGGCATTAAATTCCTAGATTCCAATTACATCAATAACAAAATGAAAATAATTTCCAAAGTACCACATATTTCTATATAAATGTTAAATAAATATATGAGTAATAATAAGTAAGATCTGAATTACAGAACAGAAGTAGTATTTCATCGTTATATCGCGATACGTAACGTAGTGAACTTTATTATGTAAATCACGACACAGGACGTATACTCGTAAACCTATAAATAACTGTCGTGTGCCTGAAAATTAATGAAACTGTGAAACAGTTTCTTCAACATTGTGACATTAAGTGTTGTAAATTATTTTACATTGTAGTTTATACCGCGTTCTCGTATCCGTGGGTTGAGCGACACTGCACCACGTCACCGTTAGTTTTCACTTCTGTTTTCCTACTTCGATCTTTACTCCTCAACAATTTTACCTGCATTCCAGGTACATTCGTAATTTCTATATTCTGTAGTGTCTTAAATTAGGGGTATAACTACTTTCTTCCTATATTTATATGATCAAAGACAGAACACTTAAAAATCCTTTCTTTCCAATAATATAAAATAAAATAATTCTCTAACTCCAAAAATTTAACAGCAAAATAAAAATTCACATAAATAAACACCTAACTAAAATAAAAAAATATAATCTAAAGTAACTATCTTTATTTTTAACTTATTTAGAAATTTCTAAAACATGAGCTGTCTAAAAAATCCCACCGTACTTTCTATACGACAAAACGTCCATTATATTCGCTACATGTTAACGTGTTCATAAAACTTCGAAAGTTGCTAAATTCGTGTAATGCATCACCGCAAACACTAACGCAATAGAGCAATAACTATAAATTGTTCGTAAATTATGAATTGTACACATGTGAGCCATATGTTGTACGATTGTTGACCGTTGTGAACCTGAGTGTTATTTCTTGAGAAAGGATAAAATTAACTAAAGATTTTGACTGTAAATTGTACGATCGTCCGCATTTAATTTAAAATATTTCGTTTTCGAAGCACGCGAAAGGCGTGCCCGGTGAACGGAGCCACAAAATGAGCGCCACTGTCGAACAATAACTTCGTGCCGCTGCGAGCTCTCAAAATGGCTGTCCTCAGCTATTATTACTTCGGGGAAAAAACAAATGACGGCGCGCTCACGCTACGAGGAGAGGAGAGACAGAGCCAAGGCTCTCTGTATATCGTATGGTGTATACGTATGTATACAAGAGGTGTGGGTGCGTATATACGCGTGCAGGATCCTCGATCTACGTACGGGATCGAAAACATTGAGTACACCTTACAGATTCCTAAATTCTGTCTCTATCCATTGGCGTAACCAGCATTTTTATTTAAAAATTTTTATTTTTTATATTTAGTAACTTACAAACTTTCAAACTTGAAAATATAAAAATTTCCACTTTTGCAAGTCTAAAAACTTGTATCTCAAAATTTTTTAAATTTACCTATCTCTTATTTTACCTCGTTACGCCAATGTAACCAGTAGTACTTTATTGCACCCAAATATATAAATAAATGTACGCATGTAACGACCACGTTGTATCGTTTAAATTGCTATTGTACATAATATTTTAAGGCCTGGTTTATCTAGCCAGCGATATAAAACCTGGCAGGCAACTATAGTATACGACCGTATACAGTCATAAAAGTTCAGACGAAATTATCGTTGACCGTACCCAAAACTACCGGCAACAATGCAAACGTTCTATGCCCTAGCCTGAAAATATATGCAAAGGGTCGGAGTTCCTTTTCCGGCAAATTGACCGTAGGTCTGCACGGTTCACGGATAAATCAAAATTATTTCAACAAATTAGAAAGCCAGTAAATCTCGTTGAATGTCTTCAGGTTCGTGCCCTCTACGTCAGAGGACACAGGTAGACGGTAAGCGGAAAAATAAGCACGAATTTGGTGCGCACTAACCGGGAATAGCGTGTTTGAATATTTTATATGTATACAAGGTGTCCTCAGTTTTCGCATACAAATTTAATCAGTGTACTACACCTAATTATACTTCTACGCTTGATACATAATTTTAAGTTTATTTACACTCGAAACATAATTTTATTATTCAAACCTATGGACTGTTTGAAAGCTTGAAATCTAATCCTAACCCTGACCTAACATAATGATTGAAATGTATCCTTGTTGAAATTTCAAATCTAATCTGACTTAGGTTCAAACAAGAATAACTAGATGTAAACGATAAAATAATGTGTCTCATTCTACCTCGATCACTCCCATTGTCTCTGTTCGAAGTTTAAATGAGAACAAATAGATCGAATAATAAAATTACACGGTATATACTATTTCAGTCACTCTCACTCGCCTTAACGATATTTGTATGATATCATCGATATATCGAATTACCAATAACATTTGAATATTACCGATGTATCGAATTACCGATAACATTCAATATTATCGATAACGACGCGTTTATGAAACAGGGTGGCGAAGTTTGTACGGTAAAACGCAGGACACCCTGTATAGTTACGTAAGACGCCTTTTGTTAGAAGGCCATAGAAAAAGTAGAAAAGAAGAAAGGGCACTCACCGTTTGAAATGCTCTCGTATGCGATCCTCTCGGATGTTTTCCGGCAGATTTCCAACCCACAGGTGACGTGTCTCTCTAACCATTTTGCTCCGAACTCTTCATTTGGGATCGGATGTTGTGGTATCGTTTGGCGGCACTGTACAACGACACACAACTTCGCCCGACGCTAATCACGGCACTCTCACCACACCACCGATATTCAATACCGCCAGCGGGTCGGCTCAAGGAAGCCTCTTTCTCGTTTCCTTCGAATATCGCTCCTCGCTTGTTTCGCGACAAATCAATGATCCGTGTACCAACAACACGATCGATCTCGTATTCGTTTCACGAAAACGATGCAAAAAAAAAAGAAGAAACTAACTCGTTGAGCTCGCGACACACACGCGACCAAAGACGAAGGAGAACCGTTACGTGTATTCCACGACGAAGCAAAACGAGCTTCCTCCCACTTCGACACTCCCAATTTAATCACTGGCAACAAACAGATTATCACTAGTCACTAGCCGGAAGGTGGTGACCCCAGGCACGACGAGTGCTGTCGTCAGGGCAGCGCCGTAGAACGATCGGCCGACAGAAGAAGAGGGTAGCAACGGAGCTCTCGCGATAAAATTTTTGCGTCGCGATGCACGACGCCGTCGACGACGAAGAAGAGGAGGAGGAGGAGCCTTGATAGTGGACACCACTGATGGCAACGGCTACGAGAATCAAGACCGTCGCCGTACACCACATCGTACACCACTGGATCGCGTTATGAAGAAAGGCGGCTAATCACACGTCACACCAAGCACACCGGGCACAACGCGCGGACCACGTATCCCGACGCATATCTGCCGAGCATAATCACACTCGCGTGATTCGTCGCGCACCGACAGAGAGAGGCTTTCAAACTCTCGCGGAAAACCCCACTGAAGAAAAACAATCGATCTTACATACGGGACGATAGAACCGTCGCTCTTTATTTCCTCTATTCCCGTTTAAATAATCGACGCGCACGACACACTACTTTTCACTCTGCGTAGTTGCTTCTTTCACGTACATACACTGATTTTGCACCGCTCTCGTGCCTCTCCAAACGGTATATTCTACGTCGAATACATTTCTCGGTTAAAAGCGAGGCGCGATTTCGTTTTTTCCCGATCGGACAATCAAACTTCTCGTAACGTGCATTGATCGAACGGTTTTCGCGTGTGTACCAGCGATACAATCGCTACGATGCACGCTTGTATACGCACGTCTTAAACGCACTCGCTTCGTTCACTCGGGCCATGTAACGCGGATGGAGCTGCCTTCGCTCCTTCTCACTGCACTACACTACTCGAAGTGACGTCACCGTGGCGGGAGCGTAGTATGGCTCGCTGGCTAGCATCGGTGTTGGTCGAAAGGTGGGGGAAACCGCGTAGGGGAACGAAACGAGTCTACCTCGGAAAGCGGCGGCTTGCAATTGCGATCGTCGCCCGCCAGCCGGTGAAGTGTGTCCCTGGTGGGGGGAACTTTTCGTGCGTCCCCGGAGGGGAGAGAGTGGGGGTGACTCGTTCGAATCGAAGCAAGGACAGGTAGGGGGCACGCCGGGAGAGAGGGGATAACGGGTCGAACGAGCTAACCCGAACACTCCCCGAACCGCGCTCGTCCCTCGTCGACGGATTCTATCTCTCTTCTCGGCTCTTCTCGTCCCTTTCCGTCGATGCTCCTTCGCTCGCCTCCCCTCCCTCTCTTAGCGAATCGCACCGTACCCCGTCCTTCCATCTTTTTCTCTTCCTACCTCGTAATCTCACCGTCCTCTTCCTCCTACGTCGTTGCTTCTCAACCGCCATCTTTGTTGTACGCTCTCTCTCTCTCTCTCTAGCACGCTCTCTACAGGGCCGGTTTACGGCCAGCTAATTACCCGGGGCATCGGTACTTTCTACCGAGAATAAAGACGGAAAATCGGATTATTACGAAAATAAAAGTACTTCACTTTGTAACGTGCTCTCTAATCAAGGAAGTAACGATCAAACAAACGCGTCAACAGGATCGACTGTACTATGGTCATACCGAGGCTTCCTTTGCTTTATCCTGTGCCACTTGCTTTCGATTTTCAAAAGTCTCGAAATTTGTCAATTCTCAAATTTTCAAAAGTACTAAGTCTCAATTTATAAAAATTTCAAACGCCCAAACTCCATATTCCCAAATAATACAAAAATTAATTCCTAAATCTCTATATATCCAAAGCTAAAATTTTTCAATTTCACGATTCCCAAATAATCAGATGAGAACTTTGAAGTATCAATCAAATCAGGTAAATCTGATGACTTGAAAAATGTTTTTCTCAGAAGAAGCCAGATTTGCCCCTCGGTGTACAAGCTAATTAAAGATTTACTACTATAGCTGCTTTATGTGTAAATATCATGCGTTACGATGTTAAGACACGAGATATCCAGCATAATGTTATTTTACCAACGCTATTTTTCTGCGATAAAATATATTATGAAACAAAAACCTGATTATATAAAACTTCTTTGACGTCTATAACAATCCTCTTTAATTCCACTTAATAAGTTTAATCGTGGCAATAAATACTCAACGATAAAAGCATCTAATTCAAATATTGAAAATACATACGACGGAAAATACAAAAAAGAGTGAGTAACAAAAATGAAGCGTAGTTTTCGTAACACCTGCATGGTATTACGTTGTACTTTATAAATTCGTGGATTTATTGCATTAATATTTATTTCTAACGTTGTCATATTGAAAGTTGAATAGAGATACGCGAATACTTGACTTTTCAAGCGAAGTCGGGTACCGGACCCGTATTGAGCCGAGCCTGCCCTTGCTCCATCTTGTTTCCGCTAAAATCACGTCAAAGTTGTAGATTCATGGCGTCGATGCGGTGGCTGCGACTTCACGAGGTCTACTGTTCATTTATCCTTTCGTGTTGCATGTTCTTTTTACGGTACACGACAGTTTGCTCATACGAAATTAACTCTATTGGCGACAATACCAAACATCCGTTTGTCGGTTAGAGTACGTCATCGAGGCTAGAGAAAGCGATTTCCGTCGCACTCGAATTACTTCGTCCGAAAACGAAGCCAGTTTCATGACTGTTTCGTGCTGAGAACGTTTGTACGAGGTACGCCTATTGCGTGTTCTGTGCTGCTGATTTATAACCACACAATGTACACCGGCCGTACATTAAAGATGTTCGTTTGGATCTTTCGTCGGAATTAGGTTATTGTTAAACAAACCATTAATCGCAATATTTTATACGTGCAAGATATTTTGAAGATTCGTTAACTTTTCACGGACGAGCAACTCTTATTCAACCGTTATACACTCGCGTATAATTTCGAGGAAAATCGTTTGCAAATTCGTTATTTATGTTCAGCAAATATTTTCTTATGGAAACTAGAGATTATAATTTTATGATGATTTATGTATTTATACTATAAATAAATTTTATGATATATTACTGCGTTCAAGGAAATACAACTTGTTTATAAGAATACGTGTGTTAAATTAGCATGAATTTTTGTACTACGCTTTTTGCATTCATTGAATGTTTTTCTTGGGATTTATATTTTTAATTAGAAATGTTTTAGTTAGAGATTTGTGAAGAAGGTGTTGTAAATTCTGTAGGTTAAAAATATTACGCAAGTCTTTTGTAGATGTTTTACCACTTTTTAATTGAGGTTTGCAAAACAGTGCATCGAGCGCCATCTAAAGGTGAAGCACAAATTAGAGAAGTTGATTTTTTTATATAAAATAAGAGGATTTTTAGTGTTATTAACGAGTAGGGAACATTTTCTGGTCATGATGTGAATAGAACAATGGATACATAGTTTGATTAAAGCTTTAAATCGGTGATTTAAGAAATTGCATTTTTTGGAGTCGGAAATGCTGTTGCCATCTAGCGGTAGACGCAATAATGAAACTACAATCGTTTCCGCCACAAATTTTTGATATTGTCACGTACATTATTAGAATAGCGAATTATGACATTTTTAAAAAATAAAATCTGTATAATAAATTGTCAATAAAAAACTTTATATCATTACACAGTTATTTCTTTAATATATCCTCTCTGACTAGACAAGTTTAAAAATTGTCATATTCTAGCAGAATACTTTGTAGATCTTACTTGTTACAAGTCAAAAAAATTTCATTTAAAGAAGAAAAATAAATATCTATGCAAAATAAAATTTTGCACAGTTATGCATAACATTGTGATTTCATTTTGATGATATATCTGCTTATTATGTTATCTTCCTGTTTTTTCTGTATTCTCACTCACCAGCATCTACAAAAAAAAATTGTAGTCAATATAAAATATGTATGATAAAGTAAAAAATTTAAATGTAGAACAATATTTTGCACTCCTTCAATATGGATTACATGAGGTTGTAAAAAATTATCATCTTTGAAAGTGGGACGCCCATAAAAGTTTGGAAAACCTGTTTACTTAATATTAAATATGTGCATTGTTGTATCATTTTGCATAAAATATTTTTCATGTTGAAATTTAAAATAACAAATGCTAGCGTTAACTATTTTATTCTTTACGATTTTAATTTGATATGAGGCCTAATCGATACGAGGAAAAATGCAAGGGGGTACAACCCCCGAAATTGTATGGCAACAGAAAAATGTATCGTGTGAATGGTTTGCCCTATAGCGCGGGGTTGCTATGCTGTATTATCGTTTAATACGGATCGACGATGTCTAACCCCTTCGTAACACTTATAACTTGGAATAAGTATTCACCCACGTTATAAAGACTTTTTAAGTATACATTTTTTCACACTTATTCAACGATGCTGTCGAAAGAAAAAACTTATTCGGAAATCTCGCAACCACTAGAAGATGAACCTTCTATTTTATCGCTGGATGCGAGTGAACGAAAATTAGCTCGCAAACTCCGTATTAATCGACGAGTAGAGGCGCAAATTAGGTATGAATTCAAAGTTAAAATATTATTAAAATGTAAATATAAAAGAACGTTTAATTTAATGTAGTGACTAAAAGCTTATAGTATTTTAAATGTGGAATTTTTAGGAGAACGAAAGCTCTTGATGACGAAATTATTCAAATCACTCCCATTGAGAAACAGATTCTTGATAGTGTAGAGACTTTGGAAAAGTTGGCTGCAGAAGGGGATGAAGTGGTATGTGCAATTTAATACAAAAGTTACTTTAAACACCTAGTTGATATTATTCTTAGACTAACAGTAAAGTAACACACAATTATAAGGTACATTTAAAAAGAATTGTTACATCAAAATTGAATGCTTAATATAATTATATCACGTGCTTACAGGTTGCAGGTGTAAGAGTAGCAACTGACGCAAAAGAATTGCAAAGACGAAAGGAAGTCAAGGAAACAAGAGAAAAAGTATTACAAATACTCGAAGAAGAGGACCAAAATTGCATGGAAAAATATAACGAGATCGCTGAAAAATGGCCGAGTATTCTTGCATCGAAAGACCCATTAGAAATCCATGATGAGTTGGAGGCTCAGCAAGCGAAGTGTCGTGAGATCCTGGATAAAAAGGATGCCTTAATCGCGCAATTGAAAGAAGATTTGGAACACGCAGATTTAAAATATGAGGAGGACGTGAAAAAACAGAACGAGGATATCGATTTGCTTATAGAAAGAATGGAAAACCAAGTCAGTTTTTCTAAACAAATCCTACGTCATTATGTCTCTACAGAAAAATATTTTCGTTTATTTATTAATTTCCAAACATAATTATTTTTTAAGGACGAAAAATAAATCATAGATATTGATAAATAATTACAATCTTTCTCGTGCAGGTGCATACAATGACCAAAGCGTATCGTCACGAATTAAATTTGATCGAAAATGTAATCGAATCAGAACGCAAATTATTTCTGAAATCCTCCGTCGAGAAATGGGAAGCATTATTTAAAAAGCTTCAAGACGATACCTTCGAGGCGAGAGAAAAGAAGAAAGAGATAATGCTCGAGTACGAAAGAGATATGAAGAAAGCGATCATAGAGCACCAAGAGAAATATAGGGAACAAAAGATTGCGTTAGAAATAGAGATACAAAATCTTATGCAACAGATTCAAACTATGAAGGCTGCGTGTTTAATGAACATTGAGAAGTTGGATTACAATTATACCGTGCTGAAGCGCCGGGAAGAAGAGAACCTTATCGTGAAGAATCAGCAGAAACGAAGAATTAATAAGTTTGTATCATAAATATGTAATTCTCAAATTCTTAAAATCCTGTATTTTAATTCGATCGTTTTAGGCTGCAGGATGTATTGAATGATTTAAAAAAAACTTACGCGGCTTTAGAAGAATCTACGAGACAGGAGATTCAGAAGCACACGAATCAGATATTAAAAACTCATAGAGCTATACAAGAATTGGAGGAGAAGTCTAATCAAATAGCAATTATTAATGATACGAAGTATATGCAAATCTGGGACCTGAATATTAGAACTGCGGATGAGTTAGTCGATAAGGTAATAATTAACGGTATACTAATATTATAGTGTAGTCATAAGGATCGTTTCTAATTGGTATATTTTAGATTCTAACGGCCGATAGAATTATACACGAGCAATTGTTAGGCGTGGAATGGCAGCCACCGAAAGAACAGTTGTTGAGGAAGGAGGATTTACCGTCATATTGTGGTGCAATGTGCGCCATAAAAGAGAGTAAAATTCTTAAAGAAAATACTCATAAAGATCTACTTTACCATTTTACCATTTGAAGCTTCATTTTCAAGATGTAGCAAATTATTATTGTATTGCAATAAATGTATACAAGAATATATATATAATATTTTGTAACCACAAGAAGTTTAAATGGTAACATGGTAAAAAGTTATTTCTTTCACTAACACAAAAAAATTTTTTATTCAAGAGAAGGAAGAAGCCAAAAAGAAAAAAATAATTTCTAAATCGTACAAACCAGCAACCACTCTGGAAGACATTAATCTAGAGCGAAATTTATTGAATCATATAGCTAAATTAATATCCAACCACTGTGACTATATCATTGAAGATACGTTGAAAGAGTTACTTTCAGATTATACAGAAGATGACAAGTTGCTGATTCGACTGGATAAAATATTTACAGTAATCTTTCTTGAATAAAATTCTCTGTTGGTACTTGTATTACCAAATGTATAGAATATTAATTTTTCAGGCACTGCATATCACGTCCGAGCAAGAACTTCAATTTTTGTTGAATTTCTTTTTACCATATGCACACTGTCCTACTTGCTCAATCAAAACTGTGAGTACACCAAGTGTCTGTGGAGCAACTAGTGAAACCACAGAAAGTTCTTCGTCTAAGTACGTGTGAAAAATACGATCTGAAACAGATGATTTACTTAAACTGGAATATCAATGATAAACGTGAAACTTTTAGGGACACGTTACCTCGTGTTTGTGGTAGCGATGTAGAAGTTAGTGAAGCAGAGAACAAGCTAGTGTCAGCTATGGAACAAGCATTCTGTTGTGATAAATTGTCGAAAGACACGACTAGTTCGAGCAGTGATACTGCAGAGTCTGCGTCACCTGAAACACCTCCCGAAAATGTACTGATTGAATCAACTTGTGTAGCTGAGGGTATTATAGAAGTCACTGACGGTAGGTGGTAAAAAATAATATACTTACAGTAAAAAATGTAGAGATATATTAATGACTTAATTATATTATTTTATGTTTCTTAGCGGACGGTGAACCGAAAAGACAATTAGTATGTGACAAAGGTCACTTGTTGGTGATCGAAACCGAATTCGTATCAAACGCGTTGAAAGATTTCGTAGAGAGATACGAATTCGTTAAAAATGTTGAAGAGTCTCCAGACAATAAAAAAGAGTTCAAAGAAAAAGTGACGGTATCACGAAACATAACGGAGAATGATATAACACAGTTTTGGGAACGATATCGTAACATCTTTTCGAAAGATAGAGAAAGGCTTTGGGACAATCTGATAGTTGGTCTGAAGAAGTATTATGAAATATTAAAAGACAGACATCAGTTAAATATTGAAACTGAGGCTTTGAGAAAACAAAATGCGGAATTGCGTCGTTTATTAAACAAATATTCCACAGAGATAACGTTGAATGATGAATAAAATATTTGACAAAATTTATTAAACATAGTGTGAAATTTTTGATAAAAATTATAAGGTTCACAAAGTCGTAATTTATTAAGAATTACAACGTCATATATTTTTCTATAATCTTTCAAATGATTATACTTGTACATTTATACAATGCAGCAGTGCATTCTTGCACTATTTCAGTTAATATTAGAGGCACTATCAATAACTAAAATATATCTAATTTCTTAATATATGATCTTTTTATTTTAGTTATATATTATATTATAATATTATAAAGGAAGAGTGCCAAGAGTAAGATGTATACTTCAATACACTGATTAAATCATGCATGTGTATGAACAAACATTACAAGTGGTATCATATGTATGTGTACTTGGAAAGTCGAGTACCATTCATCAAATTAATTTGATGAAAAATAGTGTGGTTTTAGAATTGCTTCCTTTAATTTTTTCTAAGAATAAAACATTTATATTTGAATGAATCATACATGTATTAAAATAGATATATTCATTTAGTTGCACTTTTCCTATGCCTGATTTGTGAAACCTCTTGGTACAAAGTTATTTGATAATAATTAAATAAAGTTCTTGGGATGTACACCAGTCTTAGGTTTTCTCCAATGTGAAAAAACCCTTTTCTTTTTTATAGTTCTTACTTGATTTAATTTGAATGTGTGTCTTTTTGATGTTATATGCTGTAATGTAACATTTCATTATTACCTGGTTATATATTTATTTAGGTTTTGTAGTCGGAATCATAACATACCACATTGTATTGAGCTGGAGAATTGAAAATTTTGTTGCACATGTTACACGAAAGTGATGTGCTTTTAGATCCCGAGTTTTCTTGGACATTCGTAGTGGTTGGTGTCATTGAATTGCCAAATTCTTTGCCATCCCACTCACCTAAGCATCAATGTGCGATCAATACTATCTATGTATCACAACCGCTAATGCGGTTAAATGTGATAATAAATCAGCTTGAACACTACATTCATGCTATGGGAAAAGTAAACATTAATATAAACAATTCTAACAAAAGATATATCTAAATAATTTTTAACATGCATATGCATATGTGCTTATAAATAATTTTATTTTATTAAAAAAAATATATGTTTAACTATCATTCAATTGTATTGTCTTCTTACAGGTATAGAATAATGAAAAAGGTACTGATGATATTCTAAAAAAAAATTGTTACAATAAAGCAAGTTAGTTTTAATAATGATAGATTATTGTAAATTAGTTGTTTATTAAAGGAAGTTAAGGGTATGGATGAAATTAAGTAAAATAAAGTAGTACAGGGAAAAGAATTGTGTATATTACATATTTGAAAAAGATTTAACAAAACAGAAATAGTCAAATATCCTCTCAAGCTGTACCAATTTGATTGGTTACAATATATAACTCAATAACTCGTGATCGAGTTTGTACTTTTTGGCAGTGTTTTTACAAATAAATAAATAAATAAATAAACAAATAATATATGTACAATTTTCGCCTGACAAAAATAAATAATACAAAATACATGATATATAAATAAATAATAAATAAACAATAAATAATGACGAATAAATTATAACAAGTTTGAAAATATCTGAGTATTTTAACGATTGTTACATTAAAGCTGTTTAGGCAGTAAGCAGTTCATCCCATATTAGTTTAGAAAAACAAGTGAAAAGTAAATGTAAGCAGTAGTGTTACGCATGCAAATGTGAATAAAAGTAGGCAATAAATTAGCACAACAACATTCTTTCCTATTAGTCTATCCAAACACATGGCTCGACTATATCTAATTCTATATGGAAGTGATTTTCGTGCCATGTAGGATTTATTACCTCTCATTGCTTTTTTTTTATGTCGGCTTCCTGCAAAAAACAAAATCTTTTTAACATATTATTCATATGAAAAAATATAACAAGTACTAATTTATCAAATACCATTCAAATGTGTCTGAAGTTGCTGAATAGAATTTAAACAAACATTACACACGTTACATTTTAACCCATTTGTTTCTTCATCTTTTGTAAATGATACTTTTGTTTCTTCAAGAGATGCCATTATGTTCTTGGATCTCATCTGTAAAGCAGACATATATATCTCTATATTCTTTGGCATTTATATTCTAGTAATTAATTAATACTAAAACATGTTTTTGATTGCATATGTATCATGCTTCAACTTCTTACTTAACACCTATTTAGTTTTATGTACAAACCTGTTTAGCATGGCGAGCACCTTGTAAATGAGTATCTAATACTGTTTGACTTGTAAATGAAAGATCACAATCATCGCATCTGACAAGAGGCTTTTTTGTGGGTAAATTACCCATTATATTATCCATTACTGCTTTGGTTACAGGGTCATTGAGGCTTGTGGTCATTATACTTTCTGTTGATACAGCCATTATTGTAACTGAAAGTTTAACATATCAATCAATATATCTAATGATAATATAAGAAATAAATTTAACTAAATTCTAATGTATAATAATATAAAAATTAAGAATTATATTCGCATATTACTATGACACATTACAGTATTAACATTGGAATAATTATATATTTGCGAAATTATTTCGTGCGGTAGTAATATAAGTGAAAAATAAGCATATTGACTTTGAGAATAATGATTATTAGTACCATCAAGTTATATATGCATACACATTGATTATGAATTATTTATTTAATGATATAATTTTTTGAATGTATGTGTCTATTCACAAAATTATTTTAGAGTATTTAATTCGCACAATAAACTTTTTACCTCTTCTATGAATGTTCAAAGGTATTTAACGGATAACAGTGTTTATAAATGAAAGGTGCCTTGCGCTGTTTCGGATATACAAGTTCTCGAGTTGGTAGCCCGTTTCTTTTAGGAATATTATACTCAAGGATTATCAACTCGATATTTGATTTGATAGGTTCACAAAGTTCCTAGCGCCGTTTTTAAGGCATGTTCAACAATTGTATCATAGATCAAAGTATTACGCATAATTAATTCAGAAGAAATTTTAAATTATTCTTGAAACCAGATGTCTTAATGAAACTGTTTTACCGGATCGAGTTAATATACTACGATAAAAGTACTCCAAAAAGAATTCAAATGGTATTGTAAATTAATACTTATAATTTAATATATATAATTATTTCATACGTAATTATTATCTTTCTTTTATTGATACTTTTTTAAATACATTACTCGTATCATTAAGTATTTAAATTGTAATATTCCAATACGTCATATTTAAATATATATATATATATAATTTATTGCCTAATTCCTATATTAATATTAGACGAGCTTCAAATATTTCTATTTGAAATACAAAACTTATTTGAAACGTAGGTAGATTCGAAATTAAAACGAAATAAGTAAAAACAATAAAGGAGAGATAAAAAGTTTATCCGCGATGCTTTAACAAGTACCTACCGAGTTAGCGAGCAACTGTTTCCATTGTCGGGAAATAAAATTGTTTGAACGGAAACAGTTCGTTAATGAAATAATGCATAAAATCAAACAGGTGAATGAAGCTTTGAAACAGATCGATCCAATCAGCGGTTTTCGATGTCCAGTGTCGGTCGTAGTAGAACGTAATATTCGCGGCTTAAAGAAAGATAGCCAATTAGAAAAGTTGGCGAGTATCGTCGGTCGGTACTTGGGTACGTGTGTTTGTGGGAGTGTGTATAGGTGACGGTCGCGAAATATAGTAGCAGCCATCTTATATTTTGTGTCGGAGAAAAACAATTTGGCCGTACAAATGTTTCGCGATTGTCCGTGAAGCCGCTCGAGAACGGGAGGCGTGCGCTCGATGAGGCGTGACGTTTTTCGACCCTAGCTCGGACCACTACATTAGCAAAGGTTCGTAGATTGCTGCTTTCTTCCTTGGCTACGAGCAAAAGCGACCCCCACTTAACGAAGCGCTTACGAAGAATCCGGTTTCGCAGTCAAAATATTCCGCCGTTTCCCTCGTCGCTTTTTTAAAAATAGAGTTGCCTGCGTTGCTTACTGCTGGGTTACGTTCTGTTGACGACGGCATCGTACCGTCTTCGTGTGCTTCGCGTAAAAGTTATGCAATCAGCTGATCGTTCAGCTACCTTCTGTCACTTGTCAAAGATAAATGTCAAAGCGATTGGTCTAACCTGACACGCGTATATACGAGTCGGACATGCATGAAACCGGAATTACGAGTGTATCTACATCGTCGCAGATATTCATACCTCGAGCAGTGTCCTAAATGGCAACTTATAGAGGTTCCCTGTCATGCAGGTGGATTGGTACGCAGGATATGAGCAGCTTGTCAAGCGCAACCTGACTCTGCTCCCCCAAGAAGAAGCAGCGCAACAGCAGGAGCCACAGTCACAACAGCTGGCTCAGCCGCAACAGACTGATATAATGACGTCCATGTTTGAACAACAAATCAAAAGCGAACCCATGGGGTTCTATTCTGTTGCGTCGAGCCGCTCGGATGGTTCCAATTCTATGGTTAATTTATCGGACGATCGCGAAGACCTATCACAACAAGAGGATCATCTTCAGTCCCAGCAGCAAGCGACGCTACAATTAAGCCAGCAACAGGGTCAACAACAAACACAACAGAGCCAACAGACGCAACAGAGTCAACAGCAGCAGAGTCAGACGGTGCAACAAGAAGTTCCAAGCCGCCAATCGACAGGTCAACAAACGGTTAAAGAAGGTTCCCGGTCAAAACCGCAACCTTGTAAGGTATGCGGCAAGGTGCTATCCTCTGCTTCGTCGTACTATGTACATATGAAACTTCACTCGGGCAACAAACCATATCATTGTACCGTATGCGAGGCAAGTTTTTGTCGGAAGCCATACTTGGAAGTGCACATGAGGACGCACACAGGAGAAAGACCTTTCCAGTGTGAGCTGTGCTTGAAAAGGTTTACTCAGAAGAGTAGTCTTAATACTCACAAACGGGTACACACAGGAGAAAGACCTTACGCCTGCGATATTTGTCAGAAACGTTTCGCTGTGAAAAGTTATGTGACAGCTCACCGTTGGAGCCACGTAGCAGAAAAGCCTTTGGTGTGCGACAGATGTTCGCTCACCTTCACGTCCAAGAGTCAATTCGCAATACACATCCGTACCCACACAGCAAGTACCACGTACGAGTGCAACATTTGTGGTCGTACATTTGTACGTGACAGTTATCTTATACGACATCAGAATCGAGTACACCGTGATATGAATCAAAGCAGTACAAATCACAATCCACCTACGCCACAGAGTACAGGCGATGGGACACCAGGTACAGACTTCGAGAGTCCAGTTTGTGATTTACGCTACAGCGAAGGACCTTCTTCGTTGGATGGGTTAGCAGGTTCTAAAGGAGGCATCGCAGCTGAAATCGCAAGTTTAGCCAAGCAAAATAATCTTCAACTTCCTCTACCGCTGTTACATCCGCAGACTACCAACTAGTGTTTAGACGGCAGCGTGTCCGAGTCCCTACCACAACACCAATCACCGCAGCAAGTAGTATGTCCCACCTCGGCGTCTTCGCCGTTCACACTTAATTCACCTGTGTCTCACGAGCACACCACACCGCAGAGTGTCTACCAAACGACGGGCTCATCCAGCTCGCTGGACAGCCTCAGCTCCCAACTCTATCCGCAAATTTCATCGTCCCCTATAGAATCATCGGAGTCGCATCATCAGTCGCATCAACTGCAACGCGGCATCCCTCCGCCAGGGCTTCATCCTGCACTCTATTTATACGCTCAGTACTCGAACGCGAGTTCCCCGATCTCGTACCCCGAATATATTCAACGCAACAATTGAATTAGCCAGTTTATGCCAGCAATGACGATTTTTACCACGAACGGAGTGGACGATCAGCGCGAAAAATCACGGACTCTTCGATCGCGTGTCATTTAATGGTGCTGGTTAAACAAAGTGCCTAAAAAAGCATCCGCTTTCTGGATCGTGACGGATGCTTATACTCGATCGCGGATTGATAAACGCTAAAAAGAATTTTCACGCACCGAGGTTATATTTCGATTCTTTTTTTACTATTTTCCTTTTCTTTTTATAACGGAAATGAATGGATCAATTGTAAATTGATTGCCGTTTTGCACGTATCTCACCGATGCATTTTGATCCATCTAATGGACAACCACGTTGACGAGCGTATTTTAACGAGAATTAAATAGCACCGTTCGAAGGGACTTCTCCTCGTTTTTAACCGTTCTGTCGTGGTACATCGATGTTAGCATAAACTAAAGAAAAAAAAAAAAAACCGCGAGCAACGTTTCTACACGAGTTTTCCAAGTTTCCGCACTTCTTGATTTACCTGTTTTTTCCAATCACATCTGCGAGTACATATACATATATATATATCTATGTGTGTATATATATTATGCGCGAGAAACCATTACACATACACATATTTATATTATATTTTTAAAGGAGTTTAGTCACTTGGATCTGTGATATAGATAGTAATTATTGTCTACAATGTTTAAAACTATTGGTTTACTATTTTGATGATATCAAAACAAGGAAAAAAAAGAAAGAAAGCAATGTCACGGAGCGATGTAGCTATCAGAATTTAAACGGACATTGGTCTCTACCGAAGGTGTTTGGTAGACACCCTACTACTACTTTTACAGAACAAACAAAAACAACAACATTACTATACTAATGCTACTACTACTATTACTACAGCTACTAGTACTACTCTTACTAATACTATCATTACCACTTCCACCACCACCACCGCCACCGCCACTACCACCAATACCACCACCACCATTTTCCCAACTATATATTACTCTCGCTATTATTATTACCACTACTACTACTACGACTACTACTGCTACTGTTATTATTATTATTAGAAACACGCAAACGTTACTTCGTTTTAGCGCGTGTACCGATAGGACCTGTAACTCAGTCGTCATGGTTTCTCTTTAATTTATAATTTTAAGTTTGTTCTTCTTCAATTTTTCTTTCCTTCCTTCACAACCTTCTTCGCTCTTTTCTTATTTCCCTATACTAATTTTTACTATACCTCGCGTGTCTGAGACGATAGATACGTGTCTCGGTGTTAATATTCTTTTACCACGTAGGACTTTACTCTGTACAGCTTTGAATCAGTTCCATAGGTGTACTTACTTTTCACATATCGAAGTGTATTGTACACACAAGATACATATTGTACATACGTATACATATACATATGGGTGTATTATAAAACGACGAGCGGATGTGCAGATCGTAAGATACTAAATACTAAGAGTGTAATAGCAGGGCTGTTGATTTTTCTTTGACTACTATTAGAGATTAGTTTTAGCGATTACTATTATTACTATTATTATTATTACTATTACTATTATTATTATTACTACTGTTCTGGTTATTACGATTATCAGTAATCTTTTTATCGCTAACGCCACAAAAGCTTAAAACGCAAAAAGCGGGGGAACCATGACAGCCGCGAGTTCAAACTCGACAATTTTTCGTTTCCTTCGAACATTTTGCGCACAGTTCAGTGCGGTGTCCGTTCGTTTCGCCGATCAAACGAAAATAGACGAGATCTCGAATTGTGCACTAGCGCGAACACGCGTGCAACGTGTGCGCGCGCATCAAGTGATTTTAAATCAGCGGCAAAACAAAAGTATATGGTTTTACTTCGGTTAGAACTGCGATGGAACTGTGCTCGCCATTCACCAATTTAAAATTACCGAATACTTCAGCATCCTCAGATTTTTAAATTTGTAATTTCTAAAATTACCAAATTTTCTAATCGCAAACTTCTGAAGCTGAAATTTCCTCGAGTCAAAAGTTTACAAGGTTCTTAAAAGTTTGTATTGCGACTCTTAGTGCATGCGAGTGTCGGCGAGCGCGGGCCATCATCGAGAAAGGTAATCAAAAGGAAGAAACGTAACAGAACGGAACCAAAAAAAGCTAAAAAATCGCAAAACGAGAGAATAGTAAATCGCGCTAGCGTGCCTCGAACCTTCTTGTATCGTAGGTCCTTCTCGACGATCTTTTTTTAGTCTTGAACAAAAAAGGAAGAACAATTCTCTGCGCGCGTATGCCTGAGGCTTTTGATTTAAATGAGACGCGAAGTCAAGTCACCGGGCAAGACTGATTTACTCGCAAGGGATTGCGAACACAGAAAGAGGAAAAGAAAAAAAAAGAAATATTCTTTGTTCTCCTTGTTTGTTGTTTTCGTTGGTATTTTACGTGCGCGTGGATGTGTACATATATTTCTATTTTATAGAAAAGCGGGGAGACGAACGACGCTTTCCCGTTTCTTCGCGAAGGAAAGACGAAGAAAGGGGAAAATGTCGGTAATCGCGTTTTGGCTCGGGAAACCAGGTGCAATGAGAGAACGAGGAAAAGAAAAAATGATAAAAGCGATGATCTTCATGCTGGCTAGTCATTGTACAGCTCTATGAGATGCTAATCGTACTACAAAAGCTGTGATTTAAAGCCTCCGTGCATATGGCCGCGCAGCTCCTAATTATTATTATAGTGATAACATATTTTGTAGCTTGTTACAACTGTAAGTACAGTAGGTAGCTAGTAGGGATACCTAAGTAAAACAAAAAAAAAAGAAGGAAGAACAAATTACAGTTCCGAATTGATCGGTCGATTCTTCATTCCGATCTCTTTTCTTTCTTTCTCTTTTTCATTTCTTATCCACCCCACTTTCTCTCTTTTCGGTTCTCGATACCCTTGTTCTACCCTCTTTCGATTTCTTCTTTTGTTACGCGTGTTTCACGGTGCTGGGTAACGAAACGTGTCATTCCGTGAATGTAGAAGAATAACAAGGATTAAGCAACAAGGTTTGCTTCTTTAATGCTTTCATTTTAGATGTTTATTTGTTTAGTCGTAAGACAATGCAGAGGATAGATTTTAATTCTGTTTTAGATTCGTTGTTTTATCGCAGTGATGGCAATTCTAAATTTTTTAATATTTGCAAATTCGCAAGTTCTCAAATTTTCGATTCTTCACTCAGAAATTTGAGAATTTGAGAATCGAGTTTTAAAATTTGCGCAGAGTTTTGATTTCGGAATCTGAACTTTGGGAATTTAGAAATTTAGTTTCTAAATTTCCAAACTCGCCCATCACTGTCTTACGAGATAATTACAAGTTGTTGCTTGTTTTTTATATATTTAAGAAATGTTTATCTTTTTATTAGCTGTGAATTCATCAAATTATGTCAAGACTGAGAAATTTCCAATAAAAGATTTTTTTTTGTAGTATTTGTAGATTTTTCTTCGCTTGTTAATACGATATTTTGACTCGTTGGTAGAAAAGCTGTTTGTACGATAAGAGAGAGACCCACGAGGGTTTTCCATTCGACCAATGATGTATTAAAATTAATTTTCTACGTTCTCTTCTTTTGTCAATATTTTATTTGTAGTTAAGTGTATACGTGTAAGTTGTAATGTTAAGCCGGAAAGAAGAAGCGCGAGCGGAGGGAAATGATTTTTCTCAATAAAATAAAATCGAGTATGCGAAATAAAACTTTTTCTTTTATTTATGTGCTATGACTTGACCTCACGAATATTTAACCTAGTATTATTTAAGGTATCATTCTCTTCGTTATTCGAACATTTTATCAATTTTCACTAACACGATCCGGGTCTCATTCATGCCACAGGGTCACATTCAATTATGACCACAGTAATATTCAGTATTTTACCAGTATTTTAAACGACAGAATTTCTGTCGTCAATGAGATTCATCGCTTCGAACAAATTTTAAAACTAATTTATGTTCTTCAAGAAAAATCATTTTCTTTCAAGCTGCTTCACTTTTTTTATATGTGTACATTTTTGACGCGTAGAAAATTAGATATTTTTGCATGCGGTTTAGAGTAATGGCGGATGAGTATCTAACCCATTCGTAGTTAAATAAAAATGGAACCTATAAAGCTTTAGAATTAAATATATTTAAGAATAGATTTCTAAATTTCTGTACGCGAATTGCAACATCGAACATAATCAAACTTTTATAAGCTAAAAATTTGCCTACGAATGGGTTAAGAAAGATTGTCTCACGGAGATTAAGAACAAGGCGCATCGAATCGTTATCCAGCACTGGAGCACACTTTATGTCTCCCTGAACATTTTAACGATCTCAATAATTCCGACCGCTACTTCGCGGACGTATTCTCTTCGAGTTCTCTTTCGTTCGTGTTACGCGTATCAAATGATCCGTGTATTATTTCGTCAGAAGAGAGGACATTGAGTAGATGAATAGGTCCTTTCTTCGAATGAGCACACGTCGGACCAATATGTAAGAATATTAAAACAAAAATATTAAGAAAGAGAAAGAAGAAGATCGCTAGGAAAAAAAGGGTAATACAACAAATACGAGACAAAATACAAACGAAAGAAACAGAAACAAAAGTATACAGAGGTATAATTCTTTAGGAAGTCATCGATCATCCTTATACTTTTTTTTTGGGGATTATCGCGTATATCGTTTCTTAATATTTTGATTGCCACGATTTAACTTTGTTGGATTAATTTTGTTGGAGTATGGAAGAATGGAGATATATCAGAATGGAGACTCGATAAGTAATTGCGCTGGGGGCTCTGGGACGGGACGTGGAATACATTGACGTGTAAATTTTACATTTTTATATTTTTAATGATCTACGGTTAGGGATTTCTAAATTTTTATATTTTTAGTATTATAAATTTTTTAATTAGGAGGGTTTCAAATTCCAAAATGTCAGGTAATCAAATTTGGGAATTTCTGAATTTCCAAATTATCTAATTCCAAAATTTTCCAATTCCAAAATTCCCCAATTCCAGAATTCCCCAATTCCAAAATTCTCCAATTCCAAATTTCTGCAATTCCAAATTTCCCAATTCCAAAATTCCCCAATTCCAAATTTGTCCAATTCCAAACTTCCCAAATTTCCATCTCCCCAATTCCAAATTCCCCAATTCCAAAATTTTCCAATTACAAAATTCCCCAATTCCAGAATTTCCCAATTCTAACTTTGCCCAATTCCAAAATTTTCCAATTCCATAATTCCCCAATTCCGAAATTCTCCAATTCCAAAATTTTCCAATTCCATAATCTTCCAATTCCATAATTTCCCAATTCCACAATTCCCCAATTCCATAATTTTCCAATTCCATATTCCTCCAATTCCAAAATTCCCCAATTTCACAATCCCTCAATTCCTTAAATTTCCTAATTTTGCAAATTTACAAATTCCCCAATTCCCAAATTCGCAAATTTCCAAATCTGAGAATCTGAGAGTCTAAACCCCGGAGAGTCTGAAAACCTAAAAAAAGTCCGAGAAAATGAGAAACTGAAAATTTGACTGTGGCAATCAAGATGTTAATGAGAATCGTCTTCTTTTTATTCCTTTTCTGTCTTCTCTGTAAGCTCCGCTTTTCTTCGTTCTTTCCTGTCGTTAGAATCGAGAAGAAAAAGAGAAGGTTATTATTCGAACGATGAAAGGGACATAAGAGAGAAATGGGTTATGAGGTGACGCCGAGATGAAAATGGCTTGGAGAATACCGATATTCCGTGCAATGTGATTGTTGTGTTATCGAACCATATTTTTTACATGACCGTTTTGCAAAGTGATTATAATTTATATATACATGTGTGTATATTAATATACATTACGTATGTATTTGTTGAGTATATACAGGGTGTCTACGTAAACTACGTTATAGTAACATCTCTATTATTTTTAATAATACAGAAAAATATTTGAAGAATTATTTGATTCAGCGGAACACTTAGTGTAATGCAAATTTTTTTTCAAGGTTACATTTCTCAGGAGATCGTCAGTTTTTTTTTAATAACCCCAAATTTTCATTTATATATTATGAAATATTTTACAAAAGTATCAGAGTATAATATAAAAAAAAATTTAGTAACTAGTGAGGTAATTCAAATTTTTTTAAATCAAAGATTTCAATCTTGTATTTAAAGAATATCTCACAAGCCATAAATTTTTTGTATACTCTATTCTCATAACACTTTTACATGGTTCACAAATTTTATTACATGGTTCTCGAAATATTTACGTAAACAAAGTACGTAATTTCCTTTTAGGAAACATCGTTGACTAAAAACTAAATATCTCAAAAGATATAATCTTGAGAAAAAACTGTTATCAAGATTGTTTCTTTGATCAATTTATTCTTCAGGTTCTTCACACAGTTAACAATAATAGAGATATTTTATAACAGAGTCACCGAGACACCCTGTATATTTAATTGTCTTTGTACGCGATTAAAATTACCACGTTTTCATTTGTCCATTCAAGTGTACATATTATGTTACAATTAATAACTATTTCGTGCTCGCCCGTGTCAGTATTATTACGTTTCGTCGCGAAATCTCGATGCATGTACCGCTGCCAACCTAAGAGTCGTCGCGTGGCTGCAATTGTAAAGAAAAATGGCCTCGCACGTATTTTCGGAGGTGCATTGGCTCGAGCTCACCAATTAGGCTAAAAACAATGACAGAGATAGTTGCAGCAGTTGTCATTATTTGTCGAAATGTGACTGGAAAGAGCTTTTACTTTGACCACGCGCCAACTCGTGGGTTGACATCTGTACATCAGTTTCATCTCGAGGTTATGGTGTGTCAATTACCATCGTGTTGATCGTTATGGAGTCATTGGTCTTTGAAACTTTTTAGTACAATAAAATCTTGCAGTCATATAGAAGATATATTTAAAACTTTGCGAAGTTTGAGTAATTTGGTACAGAAGGACTTTTTATTAAGTTTGTGAGGAACGCTATTCATAGTGGATTATAGTCATATTATTTGTTGATCAAAGATTTCATTGCAGTAGGATGTAACTGGTAACGTGGAGAAACCTATGTTGATATCGTATTACAAAATTACGTGGAATAGTAATAAGGACAGTTATTTGATCCATTCTGTGAGGATACGCTGACTCAAAGCGAACTTTTTCGAAGATCTGGTTTGAGCCGTTAATCGACCTGTATTAAACCTTTTGATTTTTTCCATGTTATATTATATCCATTCTTATTATATTACAATAGCAAAGTAACCCATTTATAACTCAACTTATACATTTTCTATTCCAAACTTCTGTACTAACAAATTACCAGACTTCTACATATATAAACATTTGCAATTTCTAATTTAATATTTCCATACCAAAATTTCTTCATTATTTTCTAATTAACATATTCATTGAGTCTTCTATATATTCTGAGATCATTTTTACTTACAATTCTTTTTTATTCAATTAATCAATTTCACTTATAGTGTTCATAGTCAGTGACTCCCACAACGTTCAACACATTAACCCTTACCAGAATTAATAGACAGCTAAAATATACACAAATCAATTTTGATAAACATACTTTATTTTCAAAATAAATTCTCAGAAATACTCAAAGCTCTCACAAAACTGAGTTATATTCAGACCTGACATATTTCATAAACTAGATACTCTATAAGCCCGTTGTGACCGGATAAGGGTTAATCTTTAAAGTGCGAAATGAGATGCAGCTAAGTTCTCCGTGACCGAGGAACTTTTTACATCACACGATATCTAAAATTGTAAAATGTAAAACTTTCATCATTTTTCACTTTCAAGTGTATGCAATATACAGGGAAATTTTTATATCCTTAGTAGCGAATCAAAATACTGATACGATCGTTGTTAGGCCACGCGTTATTCTGTGGATCAGTGAATTAGGGATTCTGGCATAGGTGGGGTGTCTCTTTTAATTGATATGTGGAGTGATTTTTGATTTTTGAAATTTTTATGGTATGTAGTTTTTGAGTTTTGGAATTTATGTATTTTTTGGGGTTGCAAGTTTTCAAATTTCCAAATTTATATTTCATCAAATTCTATAAATTTCTAATTCCACACGTTCCTAAATCGATACATTCTTAATTCCACATATTCCTAATTCTATACGTCCCCAAATCCATATGTTACTAACTTCACATGTCCCTAAATCCACACATCCCCAATTCCATACGTTCCTAAATTCATACGTCCCTAAATCCACATGTTACTAATTCCACACGTCTCCAATTTCACACATCTCCAAATTCACACGTCCCCAATTCCACACACCCCCAAATCCACACGTCTCCAATTCCACACACCCCCAAATTCACATGTCCCCAATTCCACACATCTCCAAATTCACACGTCCCCAATTCCACACATCCCCAAATCCACACATCCTCAGTTCCACACATCCTCAATTCCACACATGCCCAAATCCACACGTCCCCAATTCCATAGATCTCCAAATCCATACGTCCCTAATTCCACATATCCTCAATTCCACACGTCCCCAATTCCATACGTTCCTAATTCCACACATCTCTAAATCCACACATGCCGAAATCCATACATCCCCAAATCCACACATCCCCAAATTCACATATTTCCAAATCCACACATTCCCAAATCCACATATCCCCAAATTTACACACCCTCAAATCCACACGTGCCCACATCTCTATATTGTCAATTCCCTACATGTTCAAATCACTACATCCTCCATCCTCATATTTCCAAATTCTCAAATTTGGAAATTCTCAAACCCCAAACCCCAATATTTGCAAACTCACAAATTCCTTAAATTCTTAAAATTCCTAATATTCCTAAAATTCCTAAAATTCCTAAAATTCCTAAAATTCCTAAAATTCCTAAAATTCCTAAAATTCCTAAAATTCCTAAAATTCCTAAAATTCCTAAAATTCCTAAAATTCCTAAAATTCTTAAAATTCCTAAAATTCCTAAAATTCCTCAAATTCCTCAAATTCCTCAAATTCCTAAAATTAAAAAAATTTCCAAATCTCCAAATGTTGAAAAGTACAATTAAAAGAGACACCTTACGTAACCATGAATCTTCAGAATTTCGCGCTAGGCCTCGCGGCATCAGTCTCGAAGCAGTTCCTGCTCCGTCGAGCCCTTTCAACCCTTCAGTCGGGTGCTTTCCCACCTATCTGATCGGCTGTAGGACACTTCTTGATACACTCCATTCCGCGTAGTTTAACAGTTTCGCTCGTCTCCTGGTACGAACGGTTCGCAAAGTGTAATTAAATCGACCTTAGCGAGGGGGTGAGTCCAGAATGGGGCTGGGTTAATCAGCGAAAAGTCGAGGGTGAAAAAAGGTGGCACGTGACGAGGGTCTGGGTGGTATACGAATTTAATAAGAGCGAAATCAATCTCGGTTCATTACGGAGGATAGTTAACCGACGAAAAGGAAGCGAAGGGAAAAAAATGAGCGTTGGATGACGGTAACGCAGAGGCTGCGAAAGGGATGGGTGATTAACAAGGAAAAGAAGAGAAAAGACAGAGGTAGGGATAAAAAAAAGAATAAAAAAAAAAGCCTCGAATAATACGAGTTTGAAAGATTACAAACGATGCTCGCGTCGTTCGACATTGCGCCTGTACCATTTTGCTTCTTTAGCAGAGTACAATGCCATTTATTTTTGTAATACGTTTACGTAGGATAGCTATTATTTTTTATAGAGGTTTACCGTGCTACCGTAAGTCTTATAGAGGCCTGCGTAACGAAGGGACAAGAAAAAAGGCAAAAAAAAAAATTAATTAAAAAAAATAATAATAGCGTAGGATTTTGTCGTAGAAGTCGTGGATCAACACCCGTGTCGTCGTCGCGATTCGACACTTGAAAATAGGAAATAAAGACACGCACTTCTAGCACTGGCTTTTTACTTTCGTACTATGACAGTGAACTCGGTGGTCCTCGGACACGTTGGTGGTGGGCAATGGTGCCCCGTGGGCGCGGAGTTGTGCAGATGAGGTATAGGGTGCTGAGAGATTATCAATTTTTCAATTTGGTAATTTGAAATTTTTATAGTTTCGAGCTTTTGAATTTTAAATTCTTCACTTCTTATATTTACAATTTTTTAAATTTCCCAAGTTTCACATCTTTAAATTTACTATAGTTTTTGAAGCTCTTTCAATTGTAAATACCAAATTCCTCTGAGCTAAAATTTCCTAGATCTGAAATTTTCTAGATCCAAAATTCTCTAGATCCAAAATTCTCTAGATTCCAAATTCCCTAGATCTCAAATTCTCTAGATTTCAAATTCTCTAGATCCAAAATTCCCTAGATCTCAAATTCTCTAGATACAAAATTCTCTAGGGTTTAAATTCTCTAGATCCAAAATTCCCTAGGTTTTAACTTCTCTAGATCCAAAATTCCCTAGATCCAAAATTCTTTAGTTTCCAAATTCCCTAGATCTCAAATTCTCTAGATCCAAAATTCCCTAGATTTCAAGTTCTCTAGATCCAAAATTGCCTAGGGCTTAAATTCTCTAGATCCAAAACTCTCTAGATTCCAAATTCCCTAGATCTCAAATTCTCTAGATCCAAAATTTCCTACATTCCAGATTCCCTAGATCCCAAATCACCTAGATCTTAAACTTTTTAGATCAAAAATTTCCTACATTCCAAATTCCCTAAATCCCAAATTCAGTAGACTTCACAATTTCCTACATCTCAAATTTCCAAAATTCCCAATTCCATAAATGTATAATGTTTAACTATTCCTTTCAACTCAGCAAATCACTAAATTTCTAAACCTCTAAATTTGAAAACTTGTAATCTCAGCATGAATCTAACACCTCGCCACTGCACGCACCAGCGCTCACGGAATCTTCAACGGGCACACGATTTGCCCGTCACTGATCCGCAATGACGTTTTCTCGCAAATAAACGTTTTATAGCGAAACAAGCGATCGCGTGAACCGTAACCGCAGTATATGAAATCTCGTCTTGTCAGTTCGAGCTCCTCTTTGTGAACCTCCTGTTTGTATTTTATTAAGGGAGGAGGGAGTATAAATGGAAACCAGCAATAACAGAAACATGCTACAGATCCGTTTCGTTTCCGCAGAAAGAAATCGTGTCCGTTTCGATGGTAATTTCGACCTTTCCGAGGACGGCTTTTTTTTACCCGTCGATGATCGATTGTCGTCGAAGCGGCGCAATGCGACCTAGACTATAGGGAACACGCAATACTTCCACCGATTTCGCTGCTTCTTTGAACCAATCGGAATTCACGGACTAAACCTCTTAACGGGAGAACGGAATATGGCTGTTTCGTTTTCCAAGGAAATATTTAATGAAAACATAGTAAGATCAATATTAATTAAAATTAATACTGATGTATGATAATTGATCAGTCTATAAGATTTAAGAGGAATATTGTCTATTATGGCAACATATGTGGATTAGAAATGTTTACTGCAGGGTGCTAAGTTTTTTGGGTCAGTTTAGATTGTGAGTTGTTTACTGAAATTTATTTCATGAGCTGCAGACTATTTTTTGTTTGTAATTTTAATTGAAGTGGATGTGTTATAATTAGCACCCTTACTGAAGTTAAATTTTTAAAAATTTTTAATGAGTAGCAATTTTATTTTTGACAAGCTAAATCAAACACTCTGTCTCTTATTTAATTTTTCTTAAATTAAATTAGTTTTTAAATAATTGAGTTGCTTTAAATTTATACTCCAATCGATATAAAGTATTCATATCTGCTCAAATGATAAACAGTCAATCATTTGACTAATAAAAATCCTGTAAATTGAATCAAAACGTCAAGAGGTAGTCCACGAATCCAGCAGCGAGATCCTCGAAATCAAACAGCCACTAAAAAGTAATAAATATAGTATACTACACCTTGATGCCATTATAATGTACGAACCAATTAAACGCAAAGCTATCAAGAACAAGATCAGTGCTGCTAAGATGTATAAATAAGCGAAAGAGAGACGAGTCTCTCTCTAAAATCGCAGTGCTGCGAACGGATCCTCCGTTCGAGAGTACGCATCGATATTTTTCTACGCGACACCGGAAGTTTCGATACTTCTCACTACGCGTTTCGTCTTCAGAGATCTCCGTTTCGAACGTCTTCCCCGGTCTCAAACTTGTTTCCATCGTTTTCGTTCGAGTGAGGATTTTTCGTTAACGATACGGGTTTCTCGTTCAACTGATACACACACTAAATTACTGTGTGCGTCTGACAAGTTGGCTCGAGCTAATTACATAAACTGACAGTAGGATTTCTCGTTTAAAAAATAAAAATAACAAGGTTCACGAAGGTACTTTTAATGTTGAGTCGATATTTTGCTAAATTTAATTTTAACTTCTCGTTGAAATTTATTAAATATTTAATAATTTATATTTAACCACATCTTTGTGCATTCATAATATGAAATATTTCATAATAATTACTGAATTAATATATTCATTGCAGCTCTAAATTTAGAATCATCTGCAACGCTGAAACAAGAGTCGGCCATTTTGATTACCAAGTTCACAAAATGGCCGACTCGCGTGTTTTAATATTTTCAGTAGTAACAGTCTTCGACTGCCAACTTGTCAGACACGAAGGGTACACGGACATCGGTCAACCGCAAAACGGGGTGTTATTCGAAAGAAAAAAAGAAAGAAAAATGGGCTCGAATGATCATTTAGGCCATAAGTACAAGCGTAAGATTTTTTATTGCTAATATTTTCCCTCAGGTCGAGTCTCGAACGGTGCCTAAAAAGCTTTGATTAAGGAGCAAATAAAACAAAGAATAAATAAAATGTTTAAATAGAACAAAAAAAGAAGCAAGTTCTGAATTGCGTGTCGATGAACACTTTTTTTTAAACACACGGAAAGAATAGAGTGAAGGGTTGTTTTATGTCGAAGAGCAAGATCATACAAGTAGATACATGATTTAGGGAGAGGATGAGAGAGAGGATGTTGATGAAAGGAAGATTTATTTCATCCGTAGAAAGTTTCTGATAAGAAGATATTAAAGATACAGGACATACCTAATTATACATACCGTCGATGCGTAGAAAGTACCGTAAATATGTATTATATACATGTATGTATATGATAGAACAGTGATGGGTAGTTGGACCCAAGAGGGCTGATGGTGTTTAGGTATCGATGGGTAATTCAATGTGAAAATTTTCTATGGTCTTAAGAATTTCAAGATGCAGAATTTCCGAGTGTAGAGATTTCAAATTTAAGCGGATTTTCAATTTACATATCTCTAGGTCCAATTTCTAAAGTTTCCAAGTACCTGGATTTTTAGAATTTTCAAAGACTCAAATCTTCAAGTCTACAAATCCTCAAATTTCCAAATTTCCAAATTTTCAAATCTCTGAATTCCCAAATCTTCAAATTTCCAAATCTCCAAATTCCCACATTCCCAAATTCCCACATTCCCAAATTCCCACATTCCCAAATTCCACATATTCCCAATTTCACACGTCCTCAAATCCACACGTTACTAACTCCACACGTCCCTAAATCCACTCGTCCCTAAATCCACACGTCCCCAAATCCACACGTTCCTAAATCCATACATCACTAATTCCACATATCCTTAAATCCACACGTCCCAATTCCACATATCCCCAAATTCACACGTCCCCAATTCCACACATCCCCAAATTTCCACGTCCCCAAATTTCCACATCCCCAAATTGCCACAACCCCAAATTTCCACGTCCCCAAATTCCCAAAACTCCAAATCTCTAAATCCCTAAATCTATCATTTCTCACTCTCCAAAATCCCCAAAATCCCCCAAATCTCTAAAATCTCTAAAATCACCCAA
Organism: Megachile leachella; assembly: GCA_963576845.1. Lineage (NCBI taxonomy): Eukaryota > Metazoa > Arthropoda > Insecta > Hymenoptera > Megachilidae > Megachile > Megachile leachella. The sequence continues at coordinate 16,413,548 of OY756251.1, forward strand.
ATCTCCAAAATCTCCAAAATCTCCAAAATCCCCCAAATCTCCAAAATCTCCAAAATCTCCAAAATCACCCAAATCTCCAAAATCCTCAAAAATCGCCCAAATTCTTAAATCTTCCCCTTCTCAATCCCCAAAACTCCCAAAATCTCAAAACTTAAAAATCTCCAAACACACCATAGATCACTCACCATCCTCTTCATCGCCTCTGACCTCTTATGGGAACTCAATTTGCCCATCACTGTAATAGACCCACAAAATAAGCGCGAGTGTATGTAAGTGTTGTATACGTACGCATGTATGTTTATGAAAGTGTAGGAATGAATTTTGTACGCATGTGTGTATGTATGTTGAAGATCGAAAGCAGAGGATTATCCACTTAGGATCTCGAAAGCATACAGAAAGCAGCGAAAATTGTGCTGCGATTGGTTGCAGGGTAATTTTTCTCGGGTGAAAATAATTAGGTTGTCGTATATGGTCTTCTATTCGATTTCTGAAACCTCGTTTTTTGGGAAAATACGCTGTTCGAGTGAGCGATAGGCATTCGGTATACTCACTGGTTCTTGAGATGTTCGATCAAACATTTTGGAGAATTTTGAGAAAAAGTTGTGTTATATGACCTGGAAGTTTTAGGTATATGCTGTTGAAGTTTTAGATGTATGCAAAAGTTTTAGTCTCTTTCTTTTAATATATAATTTCAAGTTTAATTATGTGAACTTTTTGAGACTATTAGTATTTTGAGGTTCAAACTTCAATTTGTGTTTCATTTGATATGATGACTTCGTTTTACATGTGACATCAATAATAAATATGTTTTATTATTAACACAGAAAAATTTCAGTAAAAGAGAAATTTTAAAAATGATTTACAAAAATATGTAAAACATAATATATCACATTTAACATAATAAAGTTTGAAGATGAACAAAATATTGTACATTGGTCAAATTATTACTGAATTGTTGTTATTTTTTTCTTCTTCTTTAACAAATCCTATATTCATAGAATTACAAAGTAAAATTTTAAAAAAATCGTCACAAAAAGGTCATCAAAAATGAAAGTACACAACTTCAACCATAACTAACCTCTCTATCTGAAACAATAAAATAAAATAACAAATGAAACAGTTACACAAAATGTTTTTTTATCATCTCTTTATAATGCTTTAAACTTCTCAGCTTCAATTGACTAAAACTTTTGCAAATTTCTAAAAAAAAAAATTTTTTGTTAACATGTTGATACATGAAATCAACATTAATCGACATTTATCTCTAAAAAGAAAAAACATGCTCTTTCACGTTACTAAAAAATATATGTCACGAAGAAGAGTAAAAATTGTAAAAGAAAAGTTAAAAAGCAAGGAAGTCGAGTATCAAATTATATCCTCTCGAACAAAACCGACCCACGACCTTGCGTACATCGTATGCACGCGAAACCTAAATCCAAATGCCAGCATGCTCTCTATTCATGTTTAAAGTGGTTTTCCTCGAGTACGAGGATTCGGAAAAGACTCGATTCCACGATATCATTTTCTAGTTTTTCTCGTTTTCACGGAGAAAAATCATTCGACTACTGATTTTTAATCTTTTGCAGTCCTGTATCGATTTTGTTCCAACTAATATCTTGCGTCTGATATATTTAGAAAATATATTGGATATTTGTAATATCATGATTGTATATAGTCAAGAATATTGTAGACTTCGAGGGAAAACTTCTGGGGAAAATGGCCAGTTGAGAAGGTTAGGGGATTGTTGAGTATTTTTGCGTTTGAGGAAATGAGGATTCAAGGAGAGGAAATTATGTTTGTGGGAAATGGTTGGGGTTGAGAAGGGTTTTGCAAGTTTTTGGGTTTTTAAGTTGGTAGAATTTTTAAGTTTTCAAAGTATCAAGGTTCTAAATTTCCAAATTTTCCAATTTTCCAATTTTCCAATTTTCCAATTTTCCAAATTCCAATTTTTCCAAATTTCTAATTTCTCAAATTTCAATTTTCTCAAATTCCTAATTCTCCAATTTCCACGCGTAGAAATTCCACGCGTGGTAATTCGACGCATGGCAATTCTACGCGAACGAATTCCACGCGTGGTAACTCCACGCATGGTAATTTCACGCGTAGGAATTCCACGCGTGGTAATTCTACGCGTAGGAATTCCATGCGTAGTAATTCGATGCGTGATAGTTCCACGCGTGGTAATTCGACGCGTAGGAATTCCAAGCGTTGGTAATTCTACGCGTGGTAATTCGACGCGTAGGAATTCCATGCGTTGGTAATTCTACGCGTGGTAATTCTACGCGTGGTAATTCGATGCGTGGTAATTCTACGCGTGGTAATTCGATGCGTCGTAATTCGATGCGTCGCAATTCAACGCGTGGTAATTCGACGCGTGGAAACTCAACGCGTAGAAATCCACGCGTAGGAATTCCCTAATTCCCCAAATCCCCAAATCCCCAAATCCCAAACCTCCCAAAACCCCAAATTCTCAAATCCCCAATTTCCCAAATCTCCCCTATTTTACATTTAAAAAATTTCCAAATTCCAAACTCCCCAACGTCAAAAATATTTAAAAACCTTCCAAACCCATAAAAATAAACTTGCAGTCAATGGTCCCTACAACCTCCTCTCACTATATGGCCATTTTCTCTAGTAAGTCTTCCCAGCCTTACACCGAACCCGACGGTGTTCTTTCTTGATATTTTTGAAAGGGAAAAATTCACAATCAATCGAACGGAACTAAACGGCAGAGAGGTAATTCGGACCGCAAATGGTTAACAGCACCAATTTCGTCGTGTTCTGTTTAACCGGCGAGAATAAATTTCAATCTACAGATCTAATATAAAGGACAATGAACAAGTAGATAGGTCACACCGATACATGTATATGTACCTCTAAATAACGTAAGAGACGAGAGTACGCACTTTTGTAATAGTAGTTTTGAAAGAACGAAAAGCGATAAAAACGATAGCGTATAATTCTATATATAAATATATTATAAATATATATATATATATATACATAAAGATATAAAGATGAAAAGAGTTGACGCTTGATAACACCATAGTTTTCACCGACATATCCTGGTTAAACACATCCTCTTTACGTACATACTGCATACCTAGGCTCTTAACGCAAAAAAACGATTACTACACGAAGGTATAAATAAGGTATTTTAATGAACAAAAAAAAGATAACATTAATATGATTACGATTCTGATTATTTATCGTTGTTTATCATTTACATTATGATTAATAACGAGAGTATAGGATAATCGCGTAACGATGGTACAACTGAGGCAAGTATGTACTGTACATAGCTGTCACCCTCTGCCCCACCATGCGACTATATAAATATATAAATATATAAATAAACAAATAAATATATATATATTATATATATATAAATACATTTAAAAAAAAAGCCATTATATTGCAGAACATTAATCATTGTTGTATTAATGATTATTTTCAAAATACTGTCATTATTGTTATTATTTTAACGTAGATCATTGTAATTATTATTATTATTATTACTATTATGATTACGATTATTGTAATAATTATTAGTACCGTTATGATCATTACCATAAGATGTTACAAGAAAAAATGAAACGCGTGTAATTTTAATTAGCGAAAGTTAGATCCTCGCTCGAAGCATCAACAGATTGGATACAGTTCTATTTTTATTTTGCATCGAGTTGGATTCTACCTCAGTTTTATTGTTACAATTATCGGAGAAAGAAACCGGGGGAAGGAATGGGGACAGTAGATGAAAAGAACATTGGCGTAAGTAGGCTGGTATCGGGTGGACTTGATCCTCTATAACATGCAATAGGGACTCTTTGTAATAGGGGACGTAATTTTCTATGTGGCGATTTTATGCGTGGCAATGCGTGGTAATTCGACACGTGGTAATTTTACGCGTAGGAGTTCCACGCATGGTAATTCGACGCGTAATACTTCCACGCATGGTAATTCGACGCGTGAAAGTTCCACGCGTGGTAATCCGGCGCGTAGAAATTCCACGCATTGGTAATTCGGCGCGTAGGAATTCCACGCATTGGTAATTCTACGCGTGGTAATTCGGCGCGTAGGAATTCCACGCGTTAGTAATTCTACGCGTGGTAATTCGGCGCGTAGGAGTTCCACGCGTTGGTAATTCTACGCGTGGTAATTTGACGCGTTGGTAATTCTATGCGTGGTAATTCAATACGTTGGTAATTCTACGCGTGGTAATTCGATGCGTTGGTAATTCGACGCGTGGTAATTCTACGCGTGGTAATTCGGCGTGTTGGAATTCGATGCGTTGGAATTCCACGCGTTGGTAATTCCACGCGTGGTAATTCGATGCGTTGGTAATTCGATGCGTTGGTAATTCTACGCGTGGTAATTTGACGCGATGGTAATTCTACGCGTGGTAATTTGACGCGTTGGTAATTCTATGCGTGGTGGTTCGACGCGTGGTAATTCAATGCGTGGTAATTCGATGCGTTGGTAATTCAATGCGTGGTAATTCGATGCGTTGGTAATTCTACGCGTGGTAATTCGATGCGTTAGAATTCCACGCGTTGGTAATTCGATGCGTTGGAAATTCTACGCGTAGAAATTCGACGCGTGGTAATTCGACGCGTATTAATTCGATGCGTGATAGTTCCACGCGTGGTAATTCGACGCGTAGAAATTCAATACGTAGTAATTCGACGCGTAGCCATCTAATGCGTGGTAACTCAATACCTAATATTTCACCACGTGCTAATTCAACACATAATAATTACACCACGCGATATCTCACCACGTGTTAATTCACTACGTGCTAATTCAACGCAGCGTAATTCGTCACCCTATTATTATAGCTATAATAATCGCTATAATAACTATACTTCAGTCCACAGTGATCTAATTCGTGATACTTCGTTGCAACGAGTGCCATACAACACGTGGCCATACAACGCAAAGCTACAATCCTATTTACGCCAATGTAGTGTCTATAATTTTGGAACGTGAAGGAGTTAATTAATCGTTACATTTAACGAGAATCGTCAAGCTGCAGCGACCTCAGCCTGTGATAGTTACAAAGGATATTATTTAAATTAAGAATCTGCTGTGTGTCGCGTGAAACGTATAGATCGGCTATAATAATAGGTTCGACAAATCGAACTATACAATTTTTGCGATTTTTATTATGGGAATGTGTACGTTCCCGTTTTAACGTTGAGAGCTCATTACAAGTTGGAACACCACGGTTACGTATCGTTTTGATATTGTTGTCGATATTAGATTTTTAAATTACATTTTGTAATGAGCTGCGATTCGTATACGTATACATGCGTTTTAAGAAAGTTACGAGTAAACGAACTTTTGTTTTTTATTCGATATAGTAGGATGTAATCTGACTCGAATCGTAACGATAAATGGATATTAAGGATTCATAGATTCTTTCGATTTGTGTTGCATTATACAGGGTGCGATACTAAACAGATACTACTTGATGGACTCATAAAATAAATGTATACCTTTTGAACCTCATTTTCACGGAAGTAGGCCAAGTGCTTCATTAAATCTGAAATTGCCATAAAAAATAATAGCACGTTTTACAACCATAAAATTTCACAAAAAGAATATTATGGGCCAAGCGATTAAAAAGTAATTATTTGTACTGTCCAGATAAATACCTACTGTAATATTCATTCTTCTTGGACCACCAATTTTGCCGCATCCTGTGTAATGCAATGTTATATGTATATTAGATCGGTGCGAAAGGTTCAGGGTTAATTTATAAATTTTAGACATACGAATAATTTTCAAGATTAAGCTTTCTGAAATGACTCCCACAAGAGAGACCTTAAAAAGAAATTATTGATCAAAAATGTCGTAGCAAAGTTGACAGGAACTTGCTTCATTGTCTCCAATTTGTGACTTCAGCGTAAAAATGTGATAAACCTTTCGCACTAACCTGATGTTTCGTAATTTTATCTATTAGGGGTACACAAAAATTTCCATCAATTTAGTGAAATTCGCAATACGATATTTTTTAGTAAAAATATTTTACTAACCACAGATATATTCAATGTTCGATTCGAAGATAAGATTGCTTACTGAAAATAAGCAGAAAAGCCTTGAAAAGTTATTACACAACCAATTCCGAGTTAACCCATGAACGTCCAGAAGGAAACGCGCAATAAAATTAAGTGAACACAATAACACCATAAAAAACAGGTAAACTTTCCCTTTTGTATGTAAAGAAACGATATATACTCGAACCAGGTACAAAGTAAAATAAAACGAGGTACTCAGATACGACGGACGTTAATAGGTTAATAAGTAGGTTTAAATGCGATGGAATGTTTTGCATACCCCTAATATAACCGCATGTGATAAAGGAGATAGAAGAAGGGAGTGTAAAGGTAAATGTAACGAGTGTCGTCGAGTGCTTTAACGATATAATAACGTAACAAACGCTGTGCGCTTGTGATCTTCAAGAATTTACGTGATTTATTCTTTCTTTCTGTTAAAATGACCCGTTCTATTTTTCATTGTATGCTGCGACATGTGAAAGAAACGGCTCGAACGAGCTTCCGTACAGTATGTTCCTTTATTAGGCGAGACACGCAATGATCATTTATAATTAGCTGTAATACGTACCGTCTGCCTGTAGGGCTTCGTAATAATTTTTTCAGTATATTTACTGTATTGTGATGTTAACTTAAGCCACGGGGAACGTGGGAGAATTAACTGGAGGTCGCTGTAGCAAATCCTACAGCTCTGAGTCGAGAGGATCTCACTTTCTGATTTTTTTAGCTTGTCTGAGGAATGTCCAACAAGCGGATGTCGACTATTCTCGACGAATAAGAAAATTAAGAAAAGAAATTAATAATAAAACGAAGAAGCAAAATGTACCCGCATAATTATCTTCGAACGATGAGATGCGATGATTTGGGAACTGTACATTGTGATCAGCAAACAGACTACAATGTAGTTTGTTCGTAATTGAATGAACAAACGAAAACACTTGTGTAATAAAGTAGATATCCATAAAAATCCTTTCATAAATCGATTTCTTTTTATCCAATCTACAATTCCTCATACCTCCACTATTCTACGCGTAGAAATTCCACGCATGGTAATTCGACACGTAGGAATTCCACGCATGGTAATTCGACGCGTAGGAATTCCACGCGTGGTAATTCGAAGCGTAGTAATTCCACGCATGGTTATTCGACGCGTAGAAATTCCACGCATAGTAATTCGATGCGTAGGAATTCGACGCGTAGGAATTCCACGCATGGTAATTCGACACGTAGGAATTCCACGCATGGTAATTCGATGCGTAGGAATTCGACGCGTAGGAATTCCACGCATGGTAATTCGACACGTAGGAATTCCACGCATGGTAATTCGACGCGTAGGAATTCCACGCGTGGTAATTCGAAGCGTAGTAATTCCACTCGTGGTAATTCGATGCGTGGTAATTTGACGCGTGGTAATTCGATGCGTTGGTAATTCGACGCGTGGTAATTTGATGCGTGGTAATTCGATGCGTTGGTAATTCTACGCGTAGAAATTCCACGCGTGCTAATTCGATGCGTGGTAATTCAACGCGTGGTAATTCGATGCGTAATAGTTTCATGCGTGGTAATTTGATGCGTGGTAATTCGATGCGTAGCGATCGAAAACTTCTCAAAAATATAACATCTACTCCTTCCTCCTATTCCGTCCAATTTATTCCATAACATCATTACACAAAATATTCATCCTTTATTCCATTTCAACGTCAACAACAGCATCCTCAACAACAACCTGCTCCGACGTCACCGGGGCCTGCACCGTAGGCAGCGGATCAGGAGACCGAGTGTAAGTATTACTGGTTAAATGTTCCTTAAAATATTCACCACCCCTCTCTTCGTACTCCTTCTTGCTTACTAAATATTCCGGGAGGTTTCCATTCAAGCCAAAGTCCCTAGCACCGTACCAGGCGTCTATGCTGGAGTTCTTGGCGATGTTTATTTGGAAATTGGAACCGAAGGGCCTGATTTCACGCAGCTCGCGATTCAGTCTTTCTAATAGGCCGGGAAATTTTGTTGGACCACCGGTGAGGAATATGTTTCCTACGAGACGAGATTGGAGTTCTGGTGGGTATAGTTTTAAGACGAATTCGATTGTTTCAGCAATGCCTGCTTCTACGGAGCCGATCATGGATGGTTGGAATAATATTTCTGGAGCTCTTAGGCATTCTACTCCGACGTGTAATTGATGAGTTTCTCCGGGGACTATGGGGACGTTTGATCCGGCTCCGTCGAATTCTGGATCGTGGTGACGTAACACGTCTTCTAGTTCAAGTAGTTTTTCTTGTTCGAGCTCTGAATCTGAATCTCCACCTTCCTGTATCAAAATATGTAATACTGCTTTTTACTGGGTAACTCTTCAATGTGGTTAATAAGTCAATGATCCTAAGAACCTACTAAGAAACTACTTAGAATAAAAACTGAAAAATAAAAATATATACGAACCCTATTAATAACTTTATAAACGTCCCAGTCTTCATCCCTCATTCCAAAGTCGTCATCGCGTTTCTCTTTCCTTGCTAACTGGCTTATGATACGCATTCTTTCCTGTGCAGCTGCTGTTCTACGTTTTGCCATGTCTTGTCTACGCTGTCTCTTCGCCATGCGTTTTTCTAATATTTCTTGTCTAAGATACGTCAAAAATTGTATTTCTGTATTATAGTAAAGATAACAATAAAAATTGAATTACCTTTTCTTTCTTACACCTGCTATCCACTCATCAAAATCTTGTTGATCTTTTGGTTGTAAGCTTGATTTGATTTTTGGCTTCTGTTCTTCCATCGTGATATTTTCCTCTTGCGAATTAGCGGCTACTATTTTTTGTCTAGTTCTTTCTACTTTAGCTTGCAAGTTATTAATCATTTTTATCAAATCCGCTTCATTCGTTAGTGAATACGTTTTTAACGCTTGATCAAATTCGTCTGTTTCACCTTCCTCTAGTAGATCTTGGACGGCTAACAACTGATTCAGCTGTTCTTCATCTTCTGCCAACTATAAATAATAATTATTTGAGGACCTTAGTAGAAGTACAATTAAATTCTTTTATTTATAAAAACACTTACTCTCTCTTCCCTTTTCCTTGCATTTATTTCCATTAGTCTCCTAGCTAACTCGCGTTTTCTCTCTTTCTGTTGCTCCACTGTCAAACCAGGAGCATTTGCAGGAGCAATGTAAGGTAACTGTACCCTTAATACATTTGCATCGTAATGATCTGGATCTGCCCATTTAGAAATTTCCTCTTGGTAATTTAAAGCTATCATTGAATGTTCATGAATTAATTCCTGCAAAATAAGAAGGTAAGTATTTGGAAACATAAAAAGAAGAATATAAGATGTCATGTACAGACCTCTGCTCGACTAGGTGTGATAGCATTCACATGCACTGGATATTTAAGCTGAAGTAATCTGTGCATGTAAGATGTAATATGATATCCACCAACATTGATCCTCCTTGAATTAACAGGATCTGCTTTACCATCTAATATAGGTATTATATGGGTAGTATGGTATCCAATACTAATTATTAAACCATCTGGAGGACAGTTATTGTGTTGGTATGAAAATAAACAATCCACTCCATATGCAATTGCTGGTACATTATAACATTCGAATAAAAGTTCTGCCATCACTAAAAGAAATATAATAAGTAAATAATTATCAGATTGTAACAAAGCACAATATCACATATATCTTACAATTTCTTGAGTAATTAGGGTTCAGAAATGCTTCAGTTAAAATAATTGGATGATTTACTGCTCCATCTGTATCTATTCCCATATGAGTAAAAGTGTAATCAAATATCTGTTCCTGGGCCTCAAAATGAGTTACTACATTGCGGTCAAATTGTGTTTTCAACTGGAATCGTACAGCTTCAATGTTTGCTATGTCATTTCCAACCTGAGGCTCTCCATCCTTTTTACCACGTTCTTTCCTTGGCTTTGCAATCAGATTTTTAAATATTAACTGAGGTTCTTTCTCTGTTGCCCATCCAACCCTACAGTTGTATGATCCTAATGTAAAACATTCATTAATTATTTTTAAAACACATACATCATGTAAACTAGTACACTTCTCTAACCATTATCAATAACAAGAGGTGTAGCTTCAGTTTTTACTCTCTCTGGGTAAGGATGAATTATGTCTGGAACTGCTTTTACATCTTTCAATTCTAGGATCTCCATTATTACTCTTCGTTAAAAACTGATATTTGTGTACAACAAATCTGTGTTTTTCAAGATGTTTTCCAAGAAAATGTCAACTAAGGGGAACAAGTTCTACCCGCAATAACTTTTATGCATCGGTATATATCTAACCTATAAAATTAATTTTCGAAATAGATAAATAAATTTGTCGCAAATACATGTCTATATCTAAAACTAAATACTAGTTTGCTTTACAACGTTTAACAAATGTAAACATGTCGAGAAAGTGGGAAATTGCAAAAATTTGTATTTGATATTTATTTCCATTAGTTCCTACTTTTCAACGCTAGGTGGCTAGGCTTTTTTTGGTCCATTGTGGAGCCTAGGACAGGAACAACTATAAAAATGATATTTAGTGATTTCAAAGAAAATTTTTGGCAATCTTATGCCATTCTCTGTATCACTAATGATAGTATAAATGCAATATTAATAAAAATATAGCATATTAAACAGTAAAATCGCTAAAAATGGGGTTTTTTCGAAAATTGAACATGTGGCGCCATCTCTCCGGCGAACGGGGTGAACTACAGGTATTTTGAACACCATCTTCATTAGTTCCATACACGACCACCAGGTGGCGTTTAGGTGGCGCCGCCTAGCGGTAGTTTTTAGTACTAATGAAGATGGTGTTCGAAATACGTGTAGTTCACCCTGTTCGCCGGAGAGATGGCGCTAGTAGTAAATTTTTTTATCGGATTTTGTTAATATGTAATTTTTGCTCTTTATACGTAATAATAAACGTCAAATGGCTTTGGAAAGTGATATTAATTATTATTTATTGATATATTATATTTTATAAGTATTTTAATTCTCGAAAGAATTCAATTTTTAGTTTTGACAGTTTGTCCCTTGTTCATTAGATGGCGATAGGAGTTTTGTTTGCAGACTGCTCGCGCGAAAATATCAATTTTAAAATACATGTTACAAAATGAAATTTGCAAGCGCACTTTAAAATTTCAGAATTTGTCAGGTTCGATGTTTTTTAATTTTGGGATTCGTTCGTTGTGACTCTTTGAAATTTAAAAATTTGCCAAATTTGATTTTTGGAATTTTAGAGTTTGTCACATTCGACGTTTTGGAATTTTAGAATTTGTCGATTTTGGCACTTTAAAATTTCAGAATTTGTCAGATTCAACACTTTGAAATATCAGAACTAATCAGATTGAACATTTTCGAATTTTAAAATCCATCAGTTTCGACATTTCGTAATTTCATAATTTGTCAAACTCGACGTTTTGCAATTTCAGAACTCGTCAGATTCGGTACTTAAAATTAGTTAATTGGGAAATATGGAACAAAGCAGTTCAGCTAAAGCCGTTCTCCAAACTTTGAAAATGGCCGAACGTCCATCGAACCAGGAAGACGTCGGCGAAATAGAAAAGAATCCGGACGAGATCGCGGCAGAATCGGCACACGATTTTCTCGCGGGAGAAGAGCAGCACGATGGGCCGGAATTCATGAAACGAATGTTCCTGTTGGTTCGATCGAGCGAGGCGATAGCGAGGCTTACGATTTACCGTCATTCTCGCGGATCGGCGAGCAACGGTCACAGATAGAGAACCCTCTGAATCGTAGCACCCGATAGAGCCGCGGTTGCGTTATGTTGCCGCTAATTTGGATTTATGTTCGCATTCGCACGTCCTGCTACGTCTCTCAACACCTCGCGCCGCCACCGACAGATCTTCGATTGGGGGGCCTTCTTTTTCCACTTTTTGCAGAAAAATCAGGGGCCCGTTGGTTGTATCGAGCCGCGAGAAGCCGCGATCACGGAATCGGTAACGAGCGAACGTCGCGAGGATGATGGATGGTCGAGAACGCCTTTAGCCTTGTTTCTTCGTGTTCCCTGATACGTGAAATTCGATAAACTGTCAGCAGATGTTATCTTACATTACACGTAAACGTCGACGGGGCTAAAATCATGCTATATGTGAGAAAAACCTGCCAAATGCGCTGCGATCTAGCCTGCTTGCGTTAGGAAACTACTAAGCCATTTTGAGCTAAAGAGTTCATTTCGCAGCTAAATTTAAGTACATCTGTTTCAATTTTCGTAACAAAGTTATACAAATATTTTTTTATCAAGTTTAATATTCTGAGTGTCATAAAATATTGGTCTTGTATTTATTTTTACTTCAACATGTTCAATTTTAATACGTACTACAAATTACATACTGTAAATTATATAGACTCTGTGAACTGTATAACTGTCTAAAAAGAGATGTACTTATTTGTTTAGTCTACGCAGCTGACATTAAAAGAAATAAGAATCATTGGTTCATCAAGCTGATTCACCTAGTCACTGAATTTATAAACATACAAGTAAGTGTTTGCAATTATTTGGATCAATAAAAAATTGCAAAATGAAAGACAATTTTTTAAAGTCAAATTTTAACAGGATTTTATGAAGACATTATAAGAGATACACTTATTTATTTAGTCTTCGCAGCTGACATTAAACGAAATAAGAATCATCGGTTCATCAAGTCGATTCACCTAATCACTGAATTTATAAACATACAAGTAAGTGTTCACAACTATTTGGATCAATAAAAAATTGCAAAATGAAAGACAATTTTTTAAAGTCAAATTTTAACAGGATTCTATGAAGACATTATAAGAGATGTACTTATTTATTTAGTCTACGCACCTGACATTAGAAGAAATAAGAATCATTGGTTCATCAAGCTGATTCACCTAGTCACTAAATTTATAAACATGCAAGTAAGTGTTCGCAATTATTTGGATCAATAGAAAATTGCAAAATGAAAGACGATTTTCCAAAATTAAATTTTAACAGGATTTTATGAAGACATTAAACGAGATACACTTATTTATTTAGTCTACGCACCAGACATTAGAAGAAATAAGAATCATTGGTTCATCAAGCTGATTCACCTAATCACTGAATTTATAAACATACAAGTAAGTGTTCGCAATTATTTGGATCAATAAAAAATTGCAAAATGAAAGATGATTTTTTAAAGTTAAATTTTAACAAGATTCTATGAAGACATTAATAGAAATTGTTTTTGAGTTCCAGGTTAATTTGAAATGATTTTTTTTGAGTATTTGTGGAAGCTGATCGTCACATGCAAAGTAGCGAAGGGCCGAGAAGCAGAAGGTAGGTAAACTTGGAGTATCGACGCGCAAGGAATTAACCATGGGGTCAAAGGGTTAAAACGATAAGTGGGAAGGTTGTAACGGGGGTGGGGATTAACCTTCTTCCGATGGAAAGATGAGATACACAGGATCTCGCGACGGATAAAGACGAAGAAGATTAATCGTCTCGGATGGCTTTGCGATCGGCAGCTATCGAGCAGTCTCGGATTATGAGTTTTATGGGCCTGTGTCTATCAAATCTTTAGAAAACATAAAACATTGTGACATAAAAATATATCTTTATTATGAGATTTATAAGGTACATAAAAATAAATTTTTACAATTTATGAGGAAGATAAAAATATATCTTTATGATGGAACTTAAGTGGAGAACAAAAGTTTAATAGAACTTAGAGTGATCACATAAATCTTCAACAATAATGATTTACAAAATATATTTTACTTAAGAAGAAATAATTAGAAGATGAACATGAAGTTTTGGAGCTTTTTATTTGTGGACATCGTACTTTATTCAGCAGGTTCATTATTAAGAACAATTTTAACATCACTTTATACATTGCATATTATGTCGACTAATATTATATCAAGTAACGTATATGTCAATATTTATGTCATTTATGTCATTTATGTCATTTATGTCATTTATGTCATTTATGTCATTTATGTAAATATTTATGTCAAGAACTAGGGAAATTTAATTTTTATATAAAAATGAAGTCTATAAACCTAATCCTTTTCCTCCATTCGTCCCTGTCGCGAATAAATATTTTAAACGACCGCCCGTTTAATACCCCCAGTGATTACGGTTAGCGATAATCATCGTACTTGACCGAAGAAACCCGTTTGGAAAATTGCGAAACCCACTGACAATAATATTTCACGTTTGTCCGCCGGCATCACCGACTTCCATTAATAATTACTCAATCAGCGTCCGAGTCGGTGATGATCATCTACTTTTGGTATTCAGTATTTTTCATTTTTATCTTGGCACATCGATAACAGGATGGTTCTCATTTCATCGTGCTATACAATAAATAAGATTTTATATTTGGAATATTAAATTAGTGGAAAATATTAGTCATTCATGAGAAGTGAAGTTGATTTGAATTTTGCCGCCTTCGGTTTAGATCAACATGGCGGACGTTTAATATCTGTGATCAGTAGCGATCACCTCGCACTTTCTTTTGCTTGTACGATGATTATAGAGCTCTGTTAAGGGTCAATGAGAGTCATTGTGTATTATACTTGATAGCATATTATAGTATTATTATAAAATGACCTTTATTGTACTTTTATATTATTATACTACATACTACTGTATTATGTACTACACTTTACCAGGGATTTTATATTAATTTATGGTCTACGCTATAATTACTGACTCATTAAGGATATTTTAAAGAGTCTACTGCACTAGGGATATTGTTTTGATTTTATTAGAGTCCCTGCTACAATTATTGACCCATCACGAATATTTTAAAGAAGATACAATTAAACACGACCTTTCAAAAAATTATACAAAATTACACAGAATTTTGACAAGAGCGTTCTCCATCGAGTTACAATTTTTTAAAGAACCAAGTCAATCAATTTTTTCGTGTTTGCAGAACTGAGGTATCGTCGAGTAAACAGAGGTCACAGTTTAGTTTGTTTTATATCACGAGCCTTCCTCTTACACCTTATTATCCGGCCATAGACGTGTTCACCGGTCTTTCTCCTTACCCTTTCTAACAACCTTGTCCCGCGAGAATGTAATCGGTCCCAAGGATGCCGCGAACCTGAAGAGGAAGAGAGGTCGATAGGTTAAAAGGGTTAAGAAAGATAGAACTAATTGCTCGGTAAGTAATATCTCATAGAAATACGCGGTTACACCGTTGGGGCGGTGGGGGATTAATAAAAATCACCAGCCTCATTTATTCCGAGCCGTTTAATTAAACACTTCGCGAAGATATTAATTCAATCCCGTCCGTTGTCCTTTAATCAGCGCCTTAATACGTGCCGGTATTTATCGAACGACCGTTTTTATCCGAGATGGAACGAGTTTTTACTCCCAGAACTATTTAATTATGCGAGACTCGTACGCGATTTTATTTATGCGGTAGGTCCACTTAAACTGTCGATCATATATTTATCAACGCGTGCAATTTGAATATTGCTAATGGTTGTTATGGTATTTGCGACGATTACTCGAGTTTTTAGCTAATTTACAGGCTTGAGAAATTTATATTATTGAGTTATTAATTTATGATGGGGAAGGAAAGCTACTGGTGGCGATACGTGAGTTGGTGAGTGAAGAGGAGTGCTTAGAGACTTCAGTTAGTTAGAATAGAAAAGTGGACGCTTGAATTAGAACTTCTATGAACTTTTAAGATTAATAAGACTTCTTTTACTCTCACGTGGGTTCAACTCAGGGGTTGATATCTATAGATGCATTGAATTATCAAGATAACAGTTTAATATACAGGGTGGTCCACAATTACTGTAAGAGCTGAGGGAATATAAAAAGGGATGTTAGCTGATGCTAAACAATTTTGTTGCCCCTCCTATCAATCCTCTCACCTACCACCCCTTTTCAGCTCTCACAGTAATTCTACTACACCCTGTACATACCAATCTACACTAAAAATTATGATTGCATTCTGCATACCATAAACCATAATTATCCAGACCATTCGTTACACTTCTCACAAAAATTAAAAAATGATTGAAGCTAAACTTGACTATCTCTAAACCTTGAGTATCCATAAAACTTGTACATCGAATCAAACTAAAAATATAAAATTGAGAAATATTACAGTATAATTATGTTGAAGATATTTTTCATCGCTTAATTTAAAGACAGGTCGTAATTTACCATAGATGTCAATTAAATTTAACGGCGACGTGTCTGGAATCTACAAAAAGTCTAGAAGATTTTTAGGTAAACCAGTGGAAAAATGGTTCATCATTGTGGTACAAAATTTATGATGTGCCGTGTGTTTCATAGGGACAGCTACTGGACAAAGTAGCTCGTCGATTAGAATTGCAAATCAAGTAGCTACCGAAATCAAAATAGTGGTTTTAAAAATAGAACTGATTTAAGGTTTTGAGAAAAAAGGAACGGGAGGAAAGTTGTGTTTTAGGTGATCTTTTGTTATGTTGGGTTGGGAGGCGTTTAGGGGATAATATATAGGGTGTTTCGTTCGAGTTTGGGAATTTTAAAAATTGGGGAGTTTGGAAATTTGGGAGGGGAGAAATTTAGGGAATTTTAGGGAATTTGGGAAATTAGGGAAATAAGGGGAATTTGGGGGATTTGGAATTTGGGGGATTTGAAATTTTGAGGATTTGGAATTTGGAGGATTTGGAATTTGGGAAATTTGGAAATTTGGAAATTTGGAAACTTGGAAACTTGGAAATTTGGAAATTTGGAAATTTGGAAACTTGGAAACTTGGAAATTTGGAAATTTGGAAACTTGGAAATTTGGAAATTTGAAAATTTGGAAATTTGGAAAATATGAAAAACTCGAAAATTTGAAAATTTGAAAATTTGGAAATTTAGAAGTTTATAATTTTGCAAACCCATAAATCCACAAATTTCCTCAATACGTCCAAAATAATTAATTTAAAACTGAACCTGATAAATTACAAAAACTTGCAACCTCAAACTTAAATAGGTCTAAATCCCCAAATCCTCAAATTCTCTTTGTAACCCAAATTTGTAAAATTATTTAGAGAATTCAGAATATAATTATCGTTTCGCTATCTTGTGCTACCTCGTGACTCGAAGTAGTTAGAGGTTAGGGTTAGAGCAACGAGCTAAAACGAAAGGTCACCGTGTGTAGAACGGTGAACCTGTTCTTTATGAGACAATGTTGCTCACGTATTCCTCTCTCTCGTTTAATTAAGCAAAAACCTACCATGAATTTGTTGAAACAATACTCTTGCCATGTACCGTTTTTCTCATCATTGAAAAAATAAGAAAATGAAATATCTTTCAAAGTAATGAAAATTACAAATACTCGAATACTACTTCATTTATCTTTCCCTTTAAATTAATCAGAATTAGCTGTTAGTAAATACATGCACCGTGAAGAATCGATGTCTCGTAAGAAATTGTCAAAAATAAATTTGTGACCACGAAGCGTGCAAATCACTAGGGAGATTCGCTAGGAAAGTATCGCGGAAAGTATCGGTCGTCGTCCGCCAACGTCTGTAATCTAGAGCCGTAACCATTTGGTCGATTAGGGTTACGGAAAGAGTGGGAGGGGGCAAAAAACCGACAGAAAATGAAATACGGATTACAGTGGTTGTCCGAGCAGGATAATGACTAGTAATGATGACCTTAGTCAGCATTCTTGCTACCACGCGGTCCGGATCAAATTTTTCATTTTTTCACACCCGCATCTTTGGGCATTTTCGTGCAAAGTTGGTTAGGTTCATTTATAAATTTCAGTTCTAAATTCCCCAAATTCTCAAATTTCCAGGTTTCCAGGTTTCCAAGTTTCTAAATTTTCAAATTCCCAAATTCTCAAATTTCCAAGCTTCCAAGATTCCAATATTCCAAAGTTCCAAGTTTCCAAGTTTCTAAATTTTCAAATTTCCAAATTCCCAAATTTCCAAGCTTCCAAGATTCCAAAGTTCCAAGTTTCCAAATTTTCAAATTTCCAAATTCCCAAATTTCCAAGCTTCCAAGTTTCCAAGTTTCCAAATTCCCAAATTCCCAAATTCCCAAATTCCCAAATATCCAAATTTCCAAAGTTCCAAAGTTTCAAAGTTTCAAAGTTTCAAAGTTTCAAAGTTTCAAAGTTTCAAAGTTTCAAAGTTTCAAAGTGTCAAAGTGTCAAAGTGTCAAAGTTCCAAAGTTCCAAAGTTCCAAAGTTCTAAAGTTCCAAAGTTCCAAAGTTCCAAAGTTCCAAAGTTCCAAAGTTTCAAAGTACCTAAATTTCCAATTTCCCTAAATTCTCAACGTCTCCAAATTTCCCAAATTTTCTAAAATCTCCAAATTCCCCAAATAGCCCAAATTCCTACCAGTACAGAGAGTTAACATCTCTATAATTATTAAAAAAAATTCAATTTCTGTAAAATTCTAACACGTACCACCATCCTAATTAACCCTCTAATTATTATTTCCGACCTCATCATCGATTGTCCATTTATCGTCACGCACACACCGCGACTTTTCAAGAGGATAATAAGATCGAACCGAGGACATTTTCTTTTCTCTTTTTCATTCTCTTCTCTGCCAGGTATCCGATCATCGTTCGGCGTATTTATTTACCGAGCCACGATCGATCTCCGAATCGGCGCGACAATGCTTGTCGCCCGTAATGAATCTTGCTTGTCGCATAATGAGAGCATAAATTATGCGCTTCTCTCGTACAACGAACCTCCTCTCTTTCTCTCCTTGCTTCGTTTCACCGTGGGCTTCGCAATAAATTCTATGCTATAAGATCCTATATACTTGCTCTCTCAGGTACTCTCCTCTTTCTGTTATATCTCTTCTTCTCGCAATCTTTATTTCTGGTATCTTCTTGTTCGATTTCCTTTTCGATACATGATTCACATTATAATTACATTTGTCAACATTTGAATTACTTTTGATTTCCTTTTTGATACATGATTCACATTATAATTACATTTGTCAACATTTGAATTATTTTTGATTTCCTTTTCGATACATGATTCACATTATAATTACATTTGTCAACATTTGAATTACTTTTGATTTCCTTTTTGATACATGATTTATATTATAATTACATTTGTCAACATTTGAATTACTTTTGATTTTCTTTTCGATACATGATTCACATTATAATTACATTTGTCAACATTTGAATTACTTTTGATTTTCTTTTTGATACATGATTCACATTATAATTACATTTGTCAACATTTGAATTACTTTTGATTTTCTTTTTGATACATGATTCACATTATAATTACATTTATCAACATTTGGATCGATGGTTTTTTATTATTGTGCTGGAGGGAGTTTCTGGTTGATTTTAGCTTTTGGTTCACTATTTTATTCAGAAGTTATATGAATAAGGTTTGAACATAATTACATATGTTTATAAATGGTTCAATTAATTTTAATGTATCTACAGGGTGAAGTTTGATCTACTAATGCAAGTCTCCTTGAATACTTCTTACTGTAAAATTGACTTTCATATAACATTTATGTGTTCATTGTATTGGAGGAAGTTTTTGGTTGATTTTAGCTTTTGGTTTACTATTTCACTTCTGAAGTTATATTAACAAGTTTCGAACATAATTACATTGAACATAATTATACGTATACATGCTATAATCAACGTTATAATGCATTTACAGGATGAAGTTTAATCTATAATACTAATGCAAGTCTCCTTGAACACTTCTTACTGTAAAATGACTTTCATATGACCTTCATGTTCACCAATCAGACTAGTTACACGAAATTGTTTCTCTGTCAGAATAAGACCACTGAGAAGTAATTCTCATCGATTTAACTGTATCTCATTGACTCAGTTATATCTTGTTTACTCGAAAAAAAACAGCAGTCAACCATTATCTACCTGAAACATTAATAAGCATATTCATGAAGTTATATCTTATCGATGCATTTACTGTATATCGAATCTGTCGGAGAGACAAAAACTTTTAACGTGTCATTGTCATCTTAAACGTCCCTCAACAATTTATTCGCAGTTCCTTGAATTTAGTAAGGAGACAGAAATAGTTCTCAAGAATTGCTTGAAGTCCAAGGAAGTCCTTAATTACTCAGAATATTAATAAATTCATTAAATGAAATATACTTTATCGACTGATATTTTTTAA
Source organism: Megachile leachella (assembly GCA_963576845.1). Classification (NCBI taxonomy): domain Eukaryota; kingdom Metazoa; phylum Arthropoda; class Insecta; order Hymenoptera; family Megachilidae; genus Megachile; species Megachile leachella. The sequence continues at coordinate 16,433,714 of OY756251.1, forward strand.
AATCTATCGAAGAGACAAAAACAGCTACCTACATCTCCCTATAAGAAAATATGAAGCTTTTAAAATCTCTGCATTCTCAAACGTCATTAACCCCTTGCCGTATGATTAGTTTGTCAACTGCGTCAGTCAGAAGTAACTATTAACTGTTTAATATATTAATATTAAATGTCGTGATGATTTTGTATTCAACAGTCTTTGATTATATAAATTATAATTGGACTTGACTTCAAATTGAAACATATCAAATATTCAGGCAAGATTTGTCGCATTTGAACCGCAAGTGCTTCATAAGTCTAGCTCGTCAAAATACTGTAAGGGGTTAATCACAATAGCTTGAATCTACTAAAGAGACAGTCCTCAAATCTCTCCAAAATCTACCCCAAATCTACCCAAAACTGCCTTAAATTCCTCAACTGAAATACACCTCATCAACTGATATACCTCGACTTTATCAAAGAGACAACAACAGCTACCTACATCTCCCTACAAGAAAATCTCTGCACTCTCCACATCTCTGCACTTTCAAACGTCCCTAACCACAATACCTTGAATCCACCAAAGAAACAATCCTCAAATCTCTCCAAAATCTTCCTAAAATCTCCCCAAAACCTCCCCAAAAGCTACCGTAAATTCCTCAACAGAAATACCCCTGCGTACCTCGAATCCACCAAAGAGTTGAACAGCAAACTCTACTAAGAATCGTTAGCAGATTAATTTACGTTCATCCCTTATCTCCACGGTTTCCCATCAATTTCCCCGTTCTCATTATCCGAGGCTATGAGTAAAAAGCCCCGTCTTTCGAATACTTGTACCTTTTTGCGAGTTTTTCCTCGTTCCCTGGTGGCACCTATCGTCCCTAGGATCTCATTGTTCGTCCTCGTTCCTCTCGTTTACGCTCGGCTATAAGGTGCTCGCGGTTCACGTGAAGGTGTATCGGCGCGTGTTCGGCCGCGCTCGAACGGGCTCGTATATATTTACCTGGCAATTAGTTTTGCGGAGAATGTTGTTGTCCTTGGTCGTACGGACACACGAGCAATCCCGCTCGTTTGCGGGGGTGTCCCCTTCTGCACGGCAGTCTCTATATCGCGCTCGAACATACCCGGACGGCTTCTCCAGGAGGTGCAAAACGGGCGCAGGTGCAATGCCTTCTTCGATACTATGCTTCTTCAAAATTTTCCGCGTCTCGCGATAAACTACTTGCTGGAGTATTTCGTAGAAATACTTTTTTGATGAAATTCGAAATATGAAAATGGTTTGGCAAAACTATTTTTGGGGCTAGCTTTGGTGACTTCTGATAATGTTTGGAGAACATGTTTAAAAAAATACATGGCAAGAATACATGCCAAAAATACATGATAAACAATACATGATAGAATTGATACAGGGTTTATCAAAATATTTGACAAAATAATTCATAGAATATATTTCAAAGTACCTGACAAATTAATTAAGAAAATATATAACAAAATTGTTGACAAAATAATTCGTGTAAAATATATCAATATGTAAGACAAATTTATTAATGCAAAAATATATTAAAATAATTGATGTACAATATCTTAAAAAAATTTGACTAAATAATTTTATACAAAATACAATTAATATGATACAAAATAATTGATACAATGTATAGCAAACCATTTGATGAAATAATTGTTATAAAATTTGACAAAATATTTCTTAAATTAATTCATACAAAGTACATTAATCTTGATAAAATAATTAATACAAGATTTATCAAAATTTTTGATGAAATAATTATTATAAGATGTGACATAATACTCCTTAAAATAATTCATACAAAGTACATTAAAATTCTTGATAAAATAATTAACACAAGATTTATCAAAATTCTTCATAAAATCATTAAAAAAAAGATGCCTCAAAATTCTTGATAAAATCATTAAAAATGAGATGCCTCAAAATTCTTACCAAAACACAAAATTAATAAAAATTCTTAACAAAGCAACAAAAGAAAAATTAACAAAAACTATAACACAGCAAAATAACAAATAAATTAATATAACAAAAAATATATAAAAATGCATGAAGAACGTTTGACCCAAAAAAAAATCAAACCCCAAAAAGAGAAAATAAATACAAAGTCCCCTAAGAGAAACTGTGCTCACAGTGAGCAGCAGACACACGATGCATCGAATGATACCTGGAGCTAATCATTTTTAATTTGTCGGTTATCGAACCGTTATCTCGAGCAGCGTTAAAACAGGCACGATACCGATTTTTCTCGATGCACGGTTAAACGCATCCACGTTTAAATTACATCTGCTTAAGAGTGTCGGCCACGGGACCGCTCTCAGATCGCGAAACAATGGCGGACCGATAAAATAACTGGAGGATTCATTTATTCTACCGTAACTATACGTGCCTGCTCTCTCATAAGACTAACCTAAGGATCAGTGACGCGCAATCGTTGGACCAAAATTTTAGACCTAAATATTTCAATAATTATTTGTAACCCTTTTTCGCTTGAAATACATTTTCTTTATTTGAAGGAGCTTGCAAATTCGAAACATTGCAAATTTGGGAGACTGCAAATTCGGGCGCTTGCAAATTCAGAAGATTGGAAATTCGGTAGGTCCCAAATTCGCAAGCTTGGAAATTTGGGAGCTTGTAAATTCCAAAGATTGCAAATTCGGGAGATTGGAAATTTGGAAGCTAGTAAATTCGAAAGATTGCAAATTTGGGAGATTGCAAATTCGGGAGCTTGCAAATTCGGAAGATTGGAAATTCGGTAGGTCCCAAATTCGCAAGCTTGGAAATTTGGGAGCTTGTAAATTCCAAAGATTGCAAATTCGGGAGATTGGAAATTCGGGAGATTGCAAATTTAGGAGCTTGCAAATTCGAAAGATTGCAAATTCGGGAGCTTGGAAATTTGGGAGCTTGTAAATTCCAAAGATTGCAAATACGGGAGCTTGGAAATTCGGGAGATTGCAAATTTAGGAGCTTGCAAATTCGAAAGATTGCAAATTCGGGAGCTTGGAAATTTGGGAGCTTGTAAATTCCAAAGATTGCAAATTCGGGAGATTGCAAATTTAGGAGCTTGCAAATTCGAAAGATTGCAAATTCGGGAGCTTGGAAATTTGGGAGCTTGTAAATTCCAAAGATTGCAAATTCGGGAGCTTGGAAATTCGGGAGATTGCAAATTTAGGAGCTTGCAAATTCGAAAGATTGCAAATTCGGGAGCTTGGACCTTTATTTGCCACTCGAGTTTTTCTGCATAAATTCTAAGGTTGACTTAAAATAATTTTGGTTGTAAATTAAAATCTTCTTGCGTTATCTTCTTGAAGTAGGCTTTCTATGACTTAACACTATGTACACTTACTTCGAAATTAAAAATGAAGTTAAAGAATAAATATACAAACGAAACATTAATTGGCACACTTATGTTTTATCTTGATGAAAATCAATGCTGATTTCAAGGAATGTATTTTAACAAAATGTGTACCTTATAGTAAGAAACTTGTGGAGCAACATTTGACCGGTTTGGTAGTTTAGTGTTAAAGGAGGTAATATTTCATTCACTAACATTTCATAGAAAAAGAAATTTGTAATTTTTTAAGATTCTAAAGGTTTTCCAAATAAGCGTTTTTCCAAATCGTTGCATATTTGTCAAATTCGACCGGTTATCTTCGCATAGGCACTAAAAGGACTAACCCTTTGCACTCCTATGTCGAGTGTGGCTTGCATCACATATCTCACGAACCATATAAAAAATTTAAATAAATTGATGGGTTGAATATATACATTATAATTAATTTACTATTTATAATGAATTAAAAATGTATTTATTACATACTCTACACTGTTACAATATATTTTATTGTGAACGAATTCTTTTATTTATTTTGTAAACGAAGGAGTTGGTAGGTTATAAAAATTAGGGAGTCTAAAGGGTTAAAGAGGTAATTCGTAATTCGTAGCAATTTTGCGCACCACTGTTCAATCGACAGCGACGAAAAGTATGTTGCCCTCTGTTCTCCATCTACTTTGGTCAGTTACTCCCCTTTAACACCACGGTACTACTTTTCTGCCAGCGATTCAAGCACGATAGATCGAAAGGGAAGAGCGGAACGGCTCCGGCGTCGATCCATCCGTTCTCTTTTTGCTCGTTCCTCCTCTATCCGTCGCCTCTTCCTTCCTTCCTGGAGGGTTGGCTCGGACTTTTTCGCCCGGAATCTCGGCGAGAGTCGGAGGTAACGGAGATACGCGGTACGAGGTGTTGTTGCAACAAGGTGTTAGATTAATTGTACGATTAAATCGTCGTAAATCTCGAAAAGGGACGCCCACTGCCCTCGTGTGGCCGCCCTCTTTGCTTCTCGCGGGGATGATCGAGCGAGAGCAACGAAAGATGTATCGGTCGGAATAAAACAGAGTGAGAGAGGAGAAGAGAGGAGCTCGACGTTTTCAGGCCGATACGAATCTTTATGGCGAAGAGATCCTCTCGCCATTCTCGCGTACAGTCAACTGCAAATCTGGATTTCCTGGGGAATGTATATAAGGACGAATTTTTGGAGTCTAAGGATTTTCGGATGTCGGGGTTTTAGAGGTATTTGCGAGTGTCAGAGATTTGGAAGTCGAGGGATTTGGAAATCTGGCACTCGAATTTATCCTCGATTAGGTTCGCATAATTTCTGGACTTTCACTCGCCCACAATTTCAAACTGCTTTCGCTTTTTCTTTACAGATGTGGTTGTCTGTTATGGAGGTAACACTCCAGCAATTCTAAGATTTTCAGATTTTTTAAATATTTAATTTAAACTTAAATTACAGTCTTACAACTTGAAATATAGAAAAGTAGAAATTGTAAAACTTTGAAAATTAAAAATTATAAAAACTTGAAAATTTAAAAGTGTTGAAGGTGAGGAGATCCGTGGACGAATAGTGTCGTAATTAATTATATACAAAGCACAAAAACTATTTATTTAAGAACGATTTCAAAATACAATAAGAATTACGTGAGGAGAATTAGAGAACAAAACTGAATCGAAACATGCGAACAGAAGAAGGAATTATTAATAATAATTAATATCGTTAGATGGTGACAAATGTTAATTCTAATTCGTGTATCGCTCTTATATCGCTTTTATCTCCAATAAAAAGCTTGAAAATTAGAAATTATAAAAAGTTGAAAATTAGAAGTTGTCAAAATTAAAAAATTTAAGAGCTTGAAAATTAGAAAATGTAGAAATTTGAAAATTAGAAAATATAAAAGCTTGAAAATTAGAAAATGTAAAAACTTGAAAATTAGAAAATGTAAAAACTTGAAAATTGCAAAATATAAAAACTTGAAAATTAGAAAATGTAAAAACTTGAAAATTGCAAAATACAAAAGCTTGAAAATTAGAAAATATAAAAGCTTGAAAATTAGAAAATGTAAAAACTTGAAAATTAGAAAATATAAAAGCTTGAAAATTAGAAAATGTAAAAACTTGAAAATTGCAAAATACAAAAACTTGAAAATTAGAAAATATAAAAGCTTGAAAATTAAAAAATATAAAAACTTGAAAATTAGAAAATATAAAAGCTTGAAAATTAAAAAATATAAAAACATTAAAAATTACAAAATATAAAAGCTTGAAAATTAAAAAATATAAAAACTCGAAAATCAGCAAATTCATAAACCTGCTAACTCGATAACTCACAAATCTAAAAACTCAGAAATACAAAATCGAAAAGAAGCACGTCTATACAAATCAAGAAAACAGCAAGTCCCTCAGAATGGCCCACAAAAAATCCAACAATCATTTCATCCCACAAGTTTCACGAGCATAAATTTTCAAATCGAGAAATTGCTCATCCACGCAAACGGTGACCGTTTTATTCTCGAAATATATCAAAGATCGGAACAACGAATTCGAGATTAATGGGCTTTTTATGCACTCAAGCATTATTGAGTAACAGAGCAACAATAAAAAGAAGGCCATAAACCGAAGGTTGAATAGGATCCAGATTTATAACATTAAATTCGTGTCCTTCGATCGTCATTAAAGTACCGGTTGCGAAACGTTTACGAGGTGAGGCAAGGTTTAAATGAAAATGCACTTTTTGGTGGTTTTGCAGCACGTTTTTTTTTTATTATTTTTTTTCCTTTTATCTCTGCTTCGTGTTAGTATCTCGCTTCCAAATCCTGACAGCAAGAACGTCGGCATACGATAAAAAATATGCGTGTACATACATTGACCGGTATCACGTGTTACGCCGTCGAGTGTACCGATGTCAACACATTAGATGGCGTCTGACGATAATAAGTGAGAGAAACTGTATTCGAGAATATTCAGAGTTTTATATGGGGAAATATAAAATCGAGAATAAGGACAATAATGATAAGAATAGTGACAAAAATAATGAGAAGGATAATAACATGAGAAGAATAATTACAAGAATAATGATTGTAGATGCTGAACACTAGTAGTACTATGTGGAGCACTTGAGAGACGTTTGAAGAATTGTTCTACTGTCGGAAATTTGATTTGGAATTTTTCGAATCTGCAATTTTCGGAATTTGCAAGTTTCCAAATTTGCAAGCTCTCGAATATGGAATCTTCTGAATTTGCAATCTTTCGAATTTGCAATCTCCCAAATTTCCAATCTTGCGAATTTGGGATCTACCGAATTTCCAAGCTCCCGAATTTGCAATCTTTCTAATTTGCAAGCTTCCAAATTTCCAAACTTGCGAATTTGGAATCTACCGAATTTCCAAGGTCCCGAATTTGCAATCTTTCGAATTTCCAAGCTCCCGAATTTGCAATCTTTGGAATTTGCAAGCTCCCAAATTTCCAAGCTTGCGAATTTGGAACCTACCGAATTTCCAATCTTCCGAATTTGCAAGCTCCCAAATTTGCAATCTCCCAAATTTGCAATCTTTCGAATTTGCGAGCTCCCAAATTTCTAATCTTCCGAATTTGCAATCTTTGGAATTTGCAAGCTCCCAAATTTCCAAGCTTGCGAATTTGGAACCTACCGAATTTCTAATCTTCCGAATTTGCAAGCTCCCGAATTTGCAATCTCCCGAATTTGCAAGCTCCAGAATTTGCAATCTCCCGAATTTGCAAGCTCCCGAATTTCCAAGCTTGCGAATTTGGAACTGACCGAATTTCCAATCTTCCGAATTTGCAAGCTCCCGAATTTGAAATCCTCCGAATTTGCAGTCTTCCGAATTTGCAATTTCCCGAATTTCTAATCTTCCGAATTTGCAATCTCCCAAATTCGTAATCTCCCGAATTTACAATTTCCCAACCTCGCAACTTCCCAACCTTCGCATCTTCCGAATTTCCAAAAATATGACCCCAAACATCACTCTTCTGCTAATCTGACCAATTGAAGTATTACTATGTTATATGTTAATAATTGAATTAAATTTGAAATTCATCATCTTCACTCATCGTCAGCCACCAACTCATGTATTGACATAGGTACCTCCGTTATTAATAATTAATAATATAACGGTTCGATGTGTCTAATGTGAATTAATCTCATTACGGAACAGTCGAAACAATGATGTAAACGATGCTAGTATAAATAGCTAATAAACTCGCAACAAGATCGACCTTATTGTAGTAAAGAAACAACTCTTAATACTAATTAAATAAACAAGGTTAACCCTTAATTAAGTTGGATATAAATAATGCGTTCGCGTATCGTCGTTTCGCGATTATTTACAATGTTTAGCGGATAATTGCTTCGCTGAGAATCACTGGTCTAATATGGAAGCACTCTTCTTTCGCTTCTTTCGCTTAATTGCACGAGGTTTTGTTGGAGATAATTAGAATGTGATGGTAGAATTTGGAGATTCATAAATTTGAACTATTTTTATGTTTTATTTCTTCAATTTAGAAATTAAGTTTTCAAGTTTTTAATTTATGTTTTGAAGTTTTCGAAATTTTCTTCTTGAATTTTTCAAGTCTTTAAATTTTCTAGTTTTCAAGTTTCTGAATTCTTAAATTTCTAAGTTTTTGAATTTCAAATTTTCAAATTTTCAAATTTTCAAATTTTCAAATTTTCAAATTTTCAAATTTTCAAATTTCTAAATTTTCAAATTTAGAATTAAATAAATTTCAATCACATCCTTGACAATCATAGAGTTTGATAAAAAAACAAGTTAAAAAACATTCTCATATTTTCCAATTTCGAAGCGTTATAAAACATCTCGAGTGGATGCATGATTGCTTCTCGTTTTTTGGTAAAAGTTAATTAAGCAGCTCTTAACAGCCAGTCGATATAAACTTTTTAAATCTCCTCTTTTATTATATCATCTACTGAATAGCTTAATTGGTAGCTATATTCTATAATTATATTGGTAATTATTGTCATTTACGAGTTGTAATTTGGAAAATTTCCTCTCTTTGTAGTGTATTAAATCATCGTATGTGGATGTATTACATACATTAACGTATGTGTAAGGATTTAATATATAAGGTTTTGGACATATGAGGATTTAATATAAGAATTTAACATATCAGGATTTAATATAAGGATTTTATATGTTAATGTATGTAATACATCCTCATATGACAATTTAATGCATTACACACATTCACATATGACGATTTAATGCATTACATACATTCACATATGACGATTTAATGCATTACATACATCCACATATGACGATTTAATGCATTACATACATTCACATGTGACGATTTATATTTTTCACATATGTTGATACACAACATTTTGATGTATGTTTGATGATTTAACGTATTACATATATTAACATATTAAATCCTTATATGTTAATGTATGTAATGCATTAAATTATCATATGTTAATATGTGTAATACATTAAACAGTTGCATATGACATATGCAATACATCAAATCGTCATATGTTAATGTACATATGACATATGCAATGCATCAAATCGTCATACGTTGATGTACATATGTAATATGATGTACATATGACATATGCAATGCATGAAATCGTCATATGTTGATGTACATATGTAACATGATGTACATATGACAAATGCAATGCATCAAATCATCATATATTGATGTACATATGTAACATGATGTACATATGACAAATGCAATGCATCAAATCGTCACATGTTGATGTACATATGTAACACATCATAGAGTCCAAAAAAACCCGAATCAAAATTTCTTTCACTCGACAGAATTTTCATTTTACACAGTACAAAATCAATACACCAGCCAGTTATCAATCGTTCGAATAAACTCCCGCCTAAAAAACCCCAAGAAAAATTTCCTCTCCTTCAATCCCAAAATATTGTCGTTTGCGCAAGACCGCTAAAAGGCGTGTAGGTAAATCCGAGAGTTGTCCGATCGGAATCGATAATACTGCCGAACGAAACTGATAATCCAGAATAGTTTACGGTTATCGTTGATTTGCAACGAGCTGAGAAATTACGTCGACGAACGAAAGAGTTTTTTCGGGGAGAGATTGAAAAGTGGCGGAACAGGTATTTCGAAGTAATTTTGATAAGAAACGAACAGTCGTCGCCTTCAATTTCTAATAACACCGAATTTTATGGAGATTATTAAAGCGTCGTTTAAAAGACATGCTTCGGGGACACGATTTCGACCCGGTATTCGTTCGCGATTTTACGAGAATCGCTCTCGAATCGACGTTACCGCGTACGCGCCATTTGCAATCGAATATTCCCGCCAATTTACATATTCGACTTTCTTAAACATGTCTCGATTTCGGATAAATTTGATGGGTGTTTGTGCTCGATATCGACGGAAAATTTGCATTTGCGTCTTTTGCGAAGAAAGCTTACTGTTTCTTTTAGTTTCATGGGCGTAGCCAGTTGATGTTCTATATTTTTTATAAATGTAACCACTTTTAAGAGACTTTAGATTCAGTATAGTGCAATTGTATTAAATATTTGTTAATACAATTATTATACATTGTATTAAATATTAGTTAATACAATTATAGTACACTGTATTAAATATTAGTTAATACAATTATAGTACACTGTATTAAATATTAGTTAATACAATTATAGTGCAATTGTATTAAATATTAGTTAATACAATCATAGTACACTGTATTAAATTTTAGTCAAAACAATTTACTATTAGTTAACACAATTTATTTGATTCTGTGCAATTAAATAACAGTTAGTACAATTCACTATTTGTGCAGCACAATTGTATTAGTCGATACAATTTATCAATACTTGTACAATACAATTGTTTCAAATATTAATTAATATAATTTATTTTTATTACTTTGCATTACAATTCATTAATTTTTATATAACACACTTGTACTAAATATCAGTTATTTACGATTTACAGATTTTTATACAATATATGCTTTATAAAATTTTGTATATCATACAAAAATATATTCGTATATCTATTAAAATTGTACATGTATCAAATATTATTAATTACGAAGTTTAATTTTCTTTTTTCTTTTGGACTGTTAAGGGCACTTATTTTGTTAGGGGGTTCATTTTCTTCAGTTCTGCTTTTGGCTACGCTCATGCAAATGTATTGTAGAAAAAATATTTTTAGCAAAATTTAATTTTCGATTAGTGCAATGTGAAAAGCGAAAGATTTAAGTGGTTTCGAGAAAATAATCGAACCGATTCAGAGGTGCTGACATCGACTACGTTATCGATAAATATCGATATTATCGAAGTATTGATAATTCACTGCAATAATATATTAAAGAAAAAATGAAAAAATTGTTATATTGAATCTAGAAAAAATTATGAAATACTTGAGTTTTTGTGCAATTTAAATTACAAAACAATTAAATTGTTCTATAATTGTAACATAATTACGTAACCATCTAATTATGTTATTATGTAACTCAAATTGAGACTCAATAAAATTACTCTGTAATTCAATTTGAAACACAATTAAGTTACCTTGTAATTCAATTAAATCACAATTAATTCAAACAATCACACGATCAAATCGAAGTTAATTAAATTACAGTGAAGTTCAAATTACAAGCCAGCAAAATTAAACTGTAATTAAATTACACGAACTTACAGTGAAATTCAACAAAACCATAATTATCTATCGATGAAATAATTGATCGATATCAGCACCCTTTGCCACATTCTTTGGCTTAACCCATTCACACGAATTTCTGAACACTTGTAAAATTGCACTTGTAGAAGAAGAAAGAACATTTTCAAACTACATACTTTTCGTTGCAATTTAATTGCATCACCCTTTTGTTCTCCAACGTTCGATTTACAATGCTCGACGCCAAACGCGAAATCGAAACCAGTCATGCGACCTCGACGTCTTACGCAGAACTTTCTAACGATATGTATGTATATATAGTTACGTATAAAATATATGTATATGTATATATATTAATACGGCTACGAATAAAGTCGGTTAAATAAATAAAAAATATTGAAGAAAAACGCGAACGTACAAAATGATTATGCCGAGTATTTTATGTACAACCGTATCTCGGTGAGCGAAACGTTTCGAGAGTTAGTAGAACTAGCTTCAACTGGGTGAGTTCTTAAATAAACGTGATAAAATCGCATTAAATAAACATGTACAGTGGCGGTCGGTAGTTAAGATCGCTTCGTAGTTTCGATGTTATATGAGATCGATTATTGAGACTCGATTTTGTTGCTTTTGGGACAGATAACCTCATTTTGCATTGGTGATATCGAATAATTGGAACAGTGTTAATAGATAGTGGAATTACAGATATATTGTTTGAGTCAAGGGATTTAAAGTTTGCAAATTTTTTAGCTTTCAAATTTTTAAGTTTTTAGATTTCAGTATTTTCTATTTTAATATTTTTCAATTTTGGTATTTTAGTTTTCAAGTTTTTAAATTTTCAAGCTTTTAGATTTCAATATTTCTCATTTTAATATTTTTCAACTTTGGTATTCTATTTTCCAAGTTTTCAAATTTTCAAGCTTTTAAATTTTAATATTTTCCTCTTTAATATTTTTCAATTTTGGTATTCTTCAATCTTTCAAGTTTTCGAATTTCCAAGCTTCTAGATTTTAATATATTGCACTTTGCAATTTTTCAATTTTTCAAGTTTTCGAATTTTCAAGCTTCTAGATTTTAATATATTGCACTTTACAATTTTTCAATTTTTCAAGTTTTCGAATTTTCAAGCTTCTAGATTTTAATATATTGCACTTTACAATTTTTCAATTTTGGTATTCTTTAATTTTTCAAGTTTTCGAATTTCCAAGCTTCTAGATTTTAATACATTACACTTTACAATTTTTCAATTTTGATGTTCTTAAATTTTTCAACTTTTCGAATTTCCAAGCTTCTAGATTTTAATATATTCCACTTTACAATTTTTGAACTTTGGTATTCTTCAATTTTTCAAGCTTGCGAATTTTCAAGATTTTATTGGAAGTTTATTGCTGAATTACCAAATTACTAACATTGCAAGATTGTCAATATTTCTAAATTACTAACACTTTTCTAAATTTGTAAGTATTTACATCTCTATATTTCTAAATTACCTTCCACAATTTCCAAGGCACACATTTGGTCCGTTCCCTGGTTCCTAGTACCTGTCCGCCATCTTGTTGACGCGTTTCAAGACGCGTCACAAAACGTAACATTAGATGAACGTAACAAAACATAACAATAAAAAGAAAATTGAGAATAAAGTTATATTGTCTCACAAAACATCCACCAAGAATTAGTAACAAATGAAATACATCTATCAATATCTTAAAACCTGTCTTTCCTAAATTACGAAGGGATCCTATCCGCCACTGTATCCACAAACCATCGAATTCCAGCTGTTCACACGACCTTCTGATCTCCAAAATATCGACGAAGATCAGTGATCAGCAGGAATTCTCGTTTAAATAAAATCTTAACAAAAAAACTGGTTAATGTTTGGGAAAGTTAAGAGTCGCTATCGATGATCGATTAACGGTTATAGAAGGGAACGAGTCGAAGGAAGAAAAAAAAAGACGGAAATCTCTTCGAGTAACTTAACAGGCGACTCACGTGAGTCGCCGTGATGCTTATACGCCTAAATTGAACTTACACGCTAGATCGTTCATGGAACATACAACGTTTAATATATCATAGATATATGGGACCAAAATCACCAGAACCAGCCGCGCAAAACTTTCGCGCCTCGAGCCATCCACGATCGCCATTCAACCGCTTTTATTTCTACCTTCTCGAGGAAATTCTATGCCCTTCGAGAAAGGGAGGCGTGACTGAGTATCCTAGGACGAATTGATCGTGCGTCGATCGTTTCACGCCGTACGAGCGAAATTTTCCGCTCCGGCGCGGATCCCTCTGTTCGTCCTGAAAATCTTCAGGGACGGCTTTTTAAAACCTGCTTTCTTTCAAGAGATTTCAAAAGAAATATTTACAGTGGAAAATAAAATATTCTTTCAATTCTTTCTTTTATCGAACTTGGTACACAAGAGACCTGAATTTCAAATTGACAAAATTTAGAAAAATAAAATTTCACTCCTGTAAATTCAGTCAGCGAATTTACACCCGTGAAGAAAGGAAAATAGACTTGATTTTTGCAACTCATCTTGCACCCTCTTGCACCCTCACCGTCCCTGCGAGATTCGCCACAAGGCACTTGTCTCCACTAAACGTTCGAAAAATATATCGGTACAAAAATAGAGTTTTCGGGAAAAAATGGCAGGATCGAGCAGCAGCGAATGGTTCCGCTGGCTGACCGTGTTCCTAGATCGTGGATCCATAGATCGGATTCAGCTCGAGGCTCCGGCGACCGGCGCTGGTAAGCAATCGTGAGAACAGAGAGGAAAGAGCAGTTTCTTCCCTTTTCTCCAACGAAATCTTCACTTACTTCGCTTATTCCTCGTTGTTTCTCCGTTCTCGAGCAACGAAGCGAGGGATCGTAGAAGCCGCACACTCGAAACTCGCCGGACGTACCTCCGGTCGAGGTATCGAGCGCGTCGATCGTGCGTCGATCTTTCGACGGGTACAGATCGCGAGTGTCGCGTGCCAACGCGGGAGAACAGCGGTGTGGTGCGTCGGTAACCAACTAATGCCAGTACAACGGTATATGATACCGATTTAATAGCTGCATTAGCTCGTTACTAGATTATACTATGGTTAGTCTGAACGCGGAGTTAGCGCAATCTTGGGTAATGCTTTCGCGAATCTGGGGGTAAGTACACTTCGGGTTGGCCTTTCATGGCAGCATCCTCCATTTTTTAAAAATTAAGTATTCACAACTTCAAAATTTTTATTTGTACATTTATCAATTATGAAGATTTTGCATATATATTTTTTGTTTGTATGTTTGTAATTTTTAGATCATTATATTCCTTTATAAATTCGTCAATTCATAAACATTTCAATTTCATAACTATGTAAGTTTCTTTAAATTCAAAATTTCTGAGCTCACAAACTTTTTGCAAGTACAGAATTATATATTAAACGTTAAAAATTGTTCTAAAATTTAACAATTCAAACTTGTTTTGAAATATTTTTCAATTTTCAAACATTTACTAAAAATATCTTCAAACATCTTTAAGATTTAAACTTGAAGGCTGTAAAGTTAGTGGTAAGGTCCGCCGCCATTTTCCGTATAAGGTAGCCATACTCGTCCGTGTACCAGCATGTACTCTATTATTACCGTATTAGTATAACGTTAGTATTAGCTGTGCTTAATATACCGGTTGTGTTGGCCGCCATCGACGCGTCGGCACGCGATCATCGTTCTGAAATTTATCATCGGAAAAAAGCAACATCGTAAACGCGAATCCAGACGTACCAGTCGAAAGATCGCGAAATCGACCCTGCGGTCGTCCCAACCACAAGACGCGACCGGTGCGTCGCGGTGAAATGGTGGATCGCGTCTTACTTTTTACCGGATATTCGATTATATTACAACAGAGAGAGGTTAGGACAGAGACAGAGAGAAAGGTTGGTAGAAGAAAATGGGGAGGGGAATAGAGAATTCGGGGTTCGCCCAAAACGGGCGTACTAAGTGGTACCCAAAGCGTGTCTAAGCGTTGGTCCACGATGAACCACGCGTAGTCACGTTTGGATCGTATCTTTACCTTCGACCTCCGTTACTGATTCTTTTAATCAGCCACACCGAAAGCACGCACGCAACAGGACAGGCACACCATCGTTATATCGTGTTAAGTTGAAAATGATTGCACGTTGAAAGGGAATCGGAAGCTGGTTCCCTTCGATGAACGCCGGGCACCGGTTGTGGACGGCCTCGGTGCCCGGAATCGGTGGAGAGGCGTTAACCCTTTGCTGTCGAAAGGACGAAACGTTACCCCGACTGGTTATATACTTAATAAATACTCGAACGAATCGTTTGGTAGCGGACGAGGCCCCGATCCAAGCGAACTTGCCCCGTGTTCGCGATAACCGCGGTAACACCTCGAGCGAGAGCAAAGGTTTAACGGGACCCATCGTTTTAAAGGCAGTAAGGATGGCAGAACTGATAGACGAGCCTCTGGCTACGCTCCGTCTTCTTCATGATACCCTTCTTGTAGTATTGTCTGATGCTACGACTCAGCTTGTCGTAGTTCATGGCCGGACGATTTTTCCGCTTGCCCCAGAGCCTGGCCACTCGGACAGAGTCCTCGATTTTGAACACGCCTTTGCCGCGGTCCAACCAACGTATACACGAACCGTGGACACCGGGACTCTGCAGCAGCTCCTTCAGGAACTGCCACAGGTGGATGTGCGAACCGCCGTTTCGCATCTTGCCGCCTCCGCCACCTCCGCCCGCTCCGGTTTGAGAGGAACCGCAGTCTTCGTCTTCGTCTGCAAAAATAGGGGCCTCACGCTTAGTGCGAGTCTTTTTAGCTGTTAGAAAAAATTTCTAGTCAGATCTTCTATAATTAGATACGCTTTTGGTGTAATAAATTGGAGGGTGAACTTTAATATGTGGACAGTAGGTATATGATGGACAGTAGACATATGTACTTTAGCGCAAGGTAGGATTTCTCTATATGATACCTAAGTAAATAATTTTGTAATTACTGAAGTCCCTAAATTTCCAAATTCTCAATGTCCAATTATCAAGCTTGAAATACCAGAATTTCAACAGACATTGCATGTAACAAACCAGAATTTCAGCAAATATTGCACTGCTCTGTCCATTTTCTATCCACCATCTCTCACCGGGCGATATAATGACTCTACATATAACCCTCCTAAGCCCTATGTCCACATTCCCTAAACTTCCGATCCCATGAAAACGGTACCGAAGTTCTCTCGATCTCATAATTACTGCCTGCGCGCAACCTGGATACAAAGACTCGACATTTAATTTACAACTCGCGCTTAGCATACTGATGTCCGTAATTACAGTCGGCGCGTCGAGTAATTACGCTTTGGCTCGATTAACCGCGTCGATAACGGTCCGATATCTCTGTGTCGTGCATATCGTGTGTCTTATCAGTAAGATTCTGTTAGCACGCATAATTGTAAGGTTACGCGCAAAGTTTAAACGAGAAACAATCGCGGTTATATTTCATCGTAACGTATCTCTTCAGGGTATTATAGTTAAATATAATTTATCAGTTGACTTACCATCAGAGAAATCGACGCTGCAGGAAGAGCCCTTAACGCTGACGGCTGCCGCATTCCCGATAGGGGATGAGGCACTGTTGCTGTTGCTGTTACTGCTGCTGTTGTTGCTTGGTGTCTGAACTACGCCTGCGGGACTCCAGGAAGCTGCCAGTGTGTTACGTGGAGATTCCTCCACGGCTGCCTTCCAGATTTCTAACTGGGCGTGCAGGATACTTCCACACTGCAACAGAAATTGCATCTTTTTGTTAATTTTTGGGCTGTTTTAAATATTTTGTGAAATGCTACTTTTTTATTAAAAAAATGTCTGAAGTATTTACTGGTGAAATAAATACTGAAATTATTGAAATAAACATTACTGAATTAAATGGTTGTTAATATTGGCAGGAAGTTAATTTTATACTAGTACTCTCTTATTAAAATTTTTCAATACTTTCGTACAAATTTAAGTATTATGATTAATTGTTATTATTTATGCTTTAAATATTTCTTACATTGTTCCCTTTTTATCCGAATATTATTTAAAATATTTTTGCAAATTTTATCGCTCTGCTGTGTATAAAAAAAATGTCTTTGCACAGAGTAAGGTCATTACAAAATTAAATAAATTTCAAGGTATTATTGTATACCTTATAATTTTTATTTGAAATATTTGCTCAGGAAAATTTATTCTGTTGTTCCCTTCATAAACCGTCGAACCAATTTCACTTAACAAAATGTACCTACACGCTCCATAATTAATGTTACACTCCCAATAAACGATAATTATCAGTTGTGCCAACAGCAGTTAAGTTACGGAAAGTGTTCGGAATCGATAATGGTTATTGGTAACAAAAAATTAATTCTCGTCATCGATAAAAGCAAGTAACAAAAAGAGCCACGTTAATAATAGTGATTGGTAAGACAAAAATTGCAATTATTTATAACACTCATTCATAACCCAGACAGTGAACACTTCATCATCGTCTTTTTCATCAGCTGCTCCTCAGTTTTGGAACAAGAAGTTTTTTTAAGAATGTGCACAATTTTTTGAGAACATGACAGGTGTCTTAAAAAAATGAACAATTTTTTAGAGACCTGACAAGGTTTCTAAAAATATGAAGACTTTTTTGAGAACATGACAGATTTTTAAGGTAATGAACAATTTTAAAGAACATGAAAAATTTTCTAAAACTATGAAGACTTTTTTGAGAACATAACAAGGTTTTTAAGGTAATGAACAATTTTTTGAGAACATGAAACATTTTCTAAAAATATGAAGACTTTTTTGAGAACATAACAAGGTTTTTAAGGTAATGAACAATTTTAAAGAACATGAAAAATTTTCTATAAACATGAAAACTTTTTTAAGAACATGACAAGGTTTTTAAGGTAATGAACAATTTTTCGAGAACATGAAAAATTTTCTATAAACACAAAAACTTTTTTAAGAACATAACAAGGTTTTTCAGAAAATAAACAACTTTGAGGTCATAAGAAAATTTCTAAAGCCAAGAAAAATTTTGTAAGAACATGACAAATTTTTAGAGAAAATAAAAAATATGAAAAGTTGTATTTTAAACTGCAGTAATTAATTATAGGTTTGTATGTAATAAATAAATCAGTAAACCGTTGTATCTCCGTTTAAAATTCCTCAATTTTCCCCAGTAATCGCGTGTCGAATCTCGAAACGAACGAGTTTAACAAACTAATCAAATTAATTTGTCGTTTTCTCCAGACGTTTTCTCCCGCAATCTCTAAAAACCATCTTATCTCTAATGACCGTGCGCGGTGTCCATTTTGCAGAAATAGCGTATACCCCTTCTACCGGTATTGTAAGAAGTTCCAAGAATGTGTTCGGCGGTGTAAGGAGAGGGAACCGGTGGGAAGAGAAGAAGAAGAAGTCAGGAAGAGTCGAGTAGATAAATTTATCATAGCCGGAGATTAATAGCACCCCGCAAGAGTTCCGTGGTAATGTAAAACAATTAAGTTTCACGGTAACCGTACGAACAAGCCCAAGATAAATAAGAAGAAACGCAAGGTGGCGGAACGACCAACAAAAGCGTACACGGACAGAATTGGAATACTTAACGATAACTGTACATTTTCGAGCGAATAATTTGGAGCCACCGTGAAACACGATGCAATTACTTTGTAACATCGAGGAACAACTTGAATGGAAAATGCGCTCCGAGAGCTAATGGAATATTTCGAATGGCTCTTACGGATAATCGCTGGAGTCGTTAGGGATTGGTACATTTCACTTGGACGTGGAACTAATTTTTCATTTTATTTTCGTTTGGAGGATTGATATGGATAGGTGTTTTTAGTTTTGCATTTTTTAATATTTTGGGGGGTGAATGGGGGGGGGTTGAAATTTTTGAAATGGAGAATTTGGAAATTGTGGAGGTGGAATTTGAGGAGCAGAATTAAATTGTGGAATAGTCATTGAGGAATTTGTGAATTTGGGATTTACCGAATTATCGAACTTCTGAATTTTTAACTCATCGAATTGGCAAATTTTGGATGTGAAAATTAGGGTGTTTGCAAACTTGAGAATTCGGGAATTATCTAATCCTCAAGTTTGAGAATTAGGAAATTATCGAGTTTTCAAGCGTGAGAAATAGGAAATTATCGAGTTCTCAAGTTTGAGAATTAGGAAATTATCGAATTCTCAAGCTTGAGAATTAGGAAATTATCGAATACTTAAGCTTGAGAATTAGGAAATTATTGAGTTCTCAAGCTTGAGAATTAGGAAATTATCGAATATTCAAGCTTGAAAATTAGGAAATTATCGAGTACTCAAGCTTGAGAATTAGGAAATTATCGAATGTTCAAGCTTGAAAATTAGGAAATTATCGAATACTTAAGCTTGAGAATTAGGAAATTATCAAATTTTCAAGCGTGAGAATTAGGAAATTATCGAATATTCAAGCTTGAAAATTAGGAAATTATCGATTTTTCAAGCTTGAGAATTAGGAAATTATCGAATGTTCAAGCTTGAAAATTAGGAAATTATCGAATACTTAAGCTTGAGAATTAGGAAATTATCGAATATTCAAGCTTGAAAATTAGGAAATTATCGATTTTTCAAGCTTGGGAATTAGGAAATTTTCGAATTCTCAAGCTTGCATATTAGGAAATTATCGAATTCTCAAGCGTGAAAATTAGGAAATTATCGAATTCCTAAGCTTGAGAATTAGGAAATTATCGAATACTCAAGCTTGAGAATTAGGAAATTATGGAATTCTCAAGCTTGCGAATTAGGAAATTATAGAATTCTCAAGCTTGCGAATTAGGAAATTATCGAATTCTCAAGTGTAAGAATTAGGAAATTATCAAATTCTCAAGCTTGAGAAATAGGAAATTATCGAATTCTCAAGCTTGCGATTTAGGAAATTATCGAATACTCAAGATTGCGAATTAGGAAATTATGGAATCCTCAAGCTTTCGAATTAGGAAATTATCGAATTCTCAAGCTTGAGAAATCAGGAAATTATCGAACCCTCCATTTTGCGAATCAAGAAATTATCAAGTACCCAAACTTCAAAATTTTAAATTATTAAATTCTCAAACTTGTGAATTTTGAAATTCTAAACTTCCCAAATTTAAAAACTACTCCCCATTCAAATAAATCCTCAAATTCAAAAATCTCTCCACAAATAAACTATAAAACATTTCTCTAAAATAACATTTAATATACAAATCGTTTCGATCTATGTACGATCCAATCATGTTGACAGAGGTGGAAGAAGGAAAGCGATAAGAGGAAAATGCGTGAAAAGTAGAAAACCTATAGGAAGGGGAAGTTGGTAGCTACAGGGGAATACTGGATACGTAAGCGTTAGAATTCCATCGACGGAGTCGTTGCGCCGCGAGAGAAGAGAAAGCGGCTCTGTTGAGACGCAACAGGCAGTCGAGCAAGCCAGGCATTCGGTTGACCCACTTTTCGATCGTTTCTGCCGGGCAAATAGCTCGTCTGCGGACGTATATATACGTTATACGATCCTGTTGTTTGGTGTTGAAGAAACTGGATTCGGGAATATGGGAGACAATGGAGATGTGCGATCTCATAATCTTCTTTGAGACATTATGCTATTATTATAGAGACATTTGGTTATATTTGTAAATCTTTAAATTTCAAAGTGATCAAATAGCTAAGAAGTTAAAGTTCCTCGGTCCTCAAATTTCTACGTCTCCAAATTTCCACATCTTCAATTTTCTATACTCGTAAACTCCTATGCCTCCGAATCTCCACTTCCCTAGGTTACTACATATAAAAACTCCCAAATTTCCAAATTGCCACGTCCCCAAATTCTCAAATTCCCAAATTTCCACGTCCCCAAATTTTCACATTCCCAAATTCCCATTTCTCCCAATTGTCACGTCTCCAAATTCTCAAATTCCCAAATTTCCACGTTCCCAAATTTTTACATTCCCAAATTCCCATCTCTTCAAATTCTCACATTCCCAAATTCCCATACCTCCCAATTGCCACGTCCCCAAATTGCCACATTCCCCAATTCTCACACCCCTAAATTGCCACGTCCCTAAATTCCCATGTCTCCAAATTTCCACGTCCCCAAATTCCTACATTCCCAAATTCCCACATCCCCCAATTGCCACGTCCCCAAATTTCCACGACCCCAAAGTTTCACATCCCCAAATTCCTACATTCCCAAATTTCCACATCCCCCAATTGCCACGTTTCCAAATTCCTACGTCCCCAAATTTCCACGTCCCCAAAGATGGTGGTATTTCAACCTATAACCAATAATAAATTCCCAAATTCTCTACGTCCCCAAATTCTATACGTTCTCAAATCCCTAGCACCTCAATTCTCTACAGTCCTAAATCCTCACGTCCCCAATTCTCTATGTCTCCAAATTCCTACGCCCCCAAATCCTTAGGTCCTCAAATCCCTACGTCTCCAAAAACCTTCACCTCCAAATCTCTACACTCCCAAATCCCTAAACCCTCAAATCCCCAAATCGTTCAACCTGCACATCCCAAATCCCTAAATCGTCCAACCTCCACATCCCAAATCCCTAAATCGTCCAACCTCCACATCCCAAATCTCTAAACCCCCAAAATCCCTAAATCGTCCAATCTCCACATTCCAAATCCCTAAATCGTCCAACCTCCATCTTCCAAATCCCTAAGCCCCCAAATCCCTAAATCGTCCAACCTCCACCTTTCAAATCCCTAAATCGTCCAACCTCCACTTCCCAAATACCCCTCTCTCCAAATTCCCAAATCACCAACTTCCTAGAAACCAAAATCCCATAATCCCAAGAACAATAAAGTATTCCAGAAAGCACGATATGCAAGTCATATTCCGTCAGTACGGAGAAAATTGCACATTCGCGAGATGCAAATGCGTATACCGCGACCATGCGTAGCAACTTCGGGGCACGAACGAAATAAACACGCGAGCCTCCTCTCCGAGCAATTTCGCTGTCCCGGCAATGGGAAAGCGGTGCATCGATCCCTCGGAAATGTTCCGTGAATCGAATTCCCAGCGTTCGATTATAGCGCCGGCTCGCACGCCGAACATCCATAACGAATGCGGAATACATTAATGACTTCTTCTTCTTCTTCTTCTCCGGGGTTTCACGAACGGTATGAATTATTTAACCGGTGGTTTGGTATATCAGGTCAAAGGCAAACGGGCTGCGGGGCCGATTTTTCCGGCGAATTATGGCGAGTGATCATGAACGAGTTCGATCATGATTCCACGTTACTAAGTCAGTCGTTGCGGACTGTGCTGCAATTATCCAATTACCGGAGGCAAAACTGAATCTATTATGCACCCGTATCATCATACTAACATGCTATGCTCGCTACTTCGGTCTTCCGGTATTCGACATTGTTACACAAAAATTCTAACTTCTGTTACATTTTAATAGCTACGATTATGAACTACGACCGGTTATTATCGGGTTGAAAGACTTTCAATGCATCATTTTTTATCGGGACCTTGCGTGTATAATCTTTTATGGGATTGAGGATCAACGTGTAATTTTTTACCGGTTCGGCTGAAGACATTGAATGCGTAATTTTTTATCGTTTCGGTTGAAGACATTGAATGTATAATTCTTTATTGAGGAATGTATAATTTTATGTTGGGTTATATTGTCTTTTGCTGACTTATGTTGTTTTCATTGGTGGTTGTTTATTCGTTAAATAAGTTTATTAACTATGTTTACTATAATTTTATGTTGGGTTCAGTTATTGTCTTTTGCTGACAGGTTTTGCTGTTTTCGTTGGTGAATTTTTATTCGTTAAATAAATTTATCAACTATGTTTATTATAATTTTATATTGGGTTGAGTTACTGACTTTTGCTGACAGGTTATGTTGTTTTCGTTGGTGAATGTTTATTCGTTAAATAAGTTTATTAACTATGTTTATTATAATTTTACGTTGGGTTGAGTTATTGTCTTTTGCTGACAGGTTATGCTGTTTTCGTTGGTGAATTTTTATTCGTTGAATAAGTTTATTAACTATGTTTATTATAATTTTATGTTGGGATGAGTTACTGACTTTTGCTGACAGGTTTTGCTGTTTTCATTGGTGGTTGTTTATTCGTTAAATAAGTTTATCAACTATGTTTATTATAATTTTAGGTTGGGTTGAGTTATTGTCTTTAGCTATGTTTATTAATAAAGAATTTGAGAAATTAGAATTTAGAATGTACAGTTAGATGTGTTAGTACCCAGCAATGATCCGTGACCCGTTATCGGTCGTAATTTGGAAATTAGCGGTTTTACGGAGCTACTCGAACACGATCTAATCGGTGGTCTCTAAGATACAAAAAAGTCCATCAAATTACAAAGGTCATGGATTTTACGATGTTCGTTAAGTGTAAAGCCTTATCTCGGTGTTTTTTCAAAGAGGTTATCTGGTGTCTTAACCAGGAATTCAAAACAGAGATCACAAGCCTTATAAGAAAGATAAGAACCTGTTATTGAATAATAAAAAACCTATTGAAAGAACAGTACTCCGCTTCCGTTTCTAACCAACCTCAAAAGAATTACTATTTTATATAAAATAAATTGAAGCGATTTTTTTAATTACTATCATGTTCAAAATTAATGAAAAATTGAAACGAGACATTAAATTGAAAAGTCAGATATCGAAAATTTTTGAAGAAGGTGCAAGGTGGACTTCAGATGAAAAATACCAAAAAGACTAATAAAATTAAAAGCCACAATTATAATTGAATATTATTGAAATAACGTAACTGAAATTCTCCATCAAAAATTTATATAAAAATCAAGTTAAAAGAGAATACACGTGTCTTCAAATTCTTGCATATATCAATGACATCATTGACTGCATTTAAATTTGCCGCCACTTTCAAAAGATTAATACTATCAAACTAAAAATGTATTCACATTCTCACAAAAATTAGTTAATAACATTTAACAATAACCTCATTCTAATTCAATTATTCCATCCTTTCCAATACTCCCTCTTTTTCTTGAAGTCAATTTAAATTTACATTAGGCGCCAATTTCAAAAAGTCTAACACAAACCTATCAAAAAAGAAAATTACCTCGTAATATTCAGCTAAAATATGGTTTACCTCTAAACGTTTTTCTCGAAGACTAAAAATTGTACAAAGTTTAATGAAAAAAAAAATGATTAGATCTAAGGCGATCGTGTTTAGAAGTAAATTGCGAGTTGCGGTTTCGTCGTTGTTACTCGAAGGAAGAAAAGAATGAAACGATATCCTGGGCTCGTTCGATAAAGAAACTAATGGCGGCGAGTCAGCCGAGAAACACTCACGGACAAGGTCCGGTGAAAGTGAATTTCCTGGAAATCGGTGTGCGTCCACGTTCTTTCCTCGTAATCCATGGCGCGAAGGGGCACAAGAACGTCGGCGTGAGTAAGCAACTGGCGTAATAATACGGTTTGTGCCGTTTAACGGGAACCAGGATTCTCCTGATACCTTTCCTACGTGCGTCTGAATACGTGCTTTTAGTCTTGTCGATCGCCGATTTCCGTACAGTATTCTCTACACCGTTATTTACTCCGCTTGATTCAACCCTTTTCTTATTAACGATCAAACCGATTCTACACGCTCGTCGTTATACCGTTCCCGAATATTACGGCTAAGTGAATGCGCCATCAACTTAACATGCTAATTGTTATGGGTTCCTTTAATGATTGGATCTTGCTATTTTATTGACTGAATCTTGGGGTGTTCTTTGCTGTGTAGTGTATTGCTAAATGTTGGGTAATGTGCACTGCTAGCTGAAATTTCTAAATTTACATATTTTTAATTCTTCAAGTTCTAAGTTTCTCAAGTCCCCCAAATTCCAAATTTCTCAAATTCTAAATCTCCCAAATTCCAAGGCCATCAAGTTTCAAATTTCCCAAATTCCAAATCGCCCATATTCCAATTCCTCCAAATCTCTAAATTCCCCAAATTCTCAAGCTTCCAAATTCTCAAGCTCCCAAATTCTCAAGCTCCCAAATTCTCAAGCTCCCAAATTCTCAAGCTCCCAAATTCTCAAGTTCCCAAATTCTCAAGCTCCCAAATTCTCAAGCTCCCAAATTCTCAAGCTCTCTAATCCCTAAATTTCCCAAATTCTCAAGCTTCCGAATTCTCAAGCTCCCAAATTCTCAAGCTCCCAAATTCTCAAGCTTCCAAATTCTCAAGCTCTCAAATTCTCAAGCTCTCTAATCCCTAAATTTTCCAAATTCTCAAGCTCCCAAATTCTCAAGCTCCCAAATTCTCAAGTTCCCAAATTCTCAAGCTCCCAAATTCTCAAGCTCCCAAATTCTCAAGCTCTCTAATCCCTAAATTTCCCAAATTCTCAAGCTCCCAAATCCCTAAATTTCCCAAATTCTCAAGCTCTCAAATTCTCAAGCTCTCTAATCCCTAAATTTCCAAAATTCTCAAGCTTCCAAATTCTCAAAAGCTCTCTAATCCCTAAATTCCCAAAATTATCGAGCTCCCAAATCCCTAAATTCCCCAAATTCCCCAAATCCCCCAATTTCTCCAAATTCCCAAATTTCTCTAAACTCTCCAAATCCCCCAAATTTCCCAAATTTCCCAAATTCCCAAAAATTCTATTCATCTAATTCCCAACTTCCTCAAATTCGCACCAGTGTACCACTAAGAAGAACGTCACGAAATTCCAGAGAGTAATTGGTTCGTTAAAACGGCACTCGAGTCCGCGAATAATCGTTGCTCTTCGGTTCGAACGGCATTGCGTAACGGTACCGTTTGAAAACGCGACTTACGCGTTAGCCGATTTTAACGAGACGACCAGTCGCTGAGAGACAGAAACTGCGTGCAGTAAAGATTCTTTCGGGGGAAACTCACCTGCGGGGCTCGTTGACAGAATTCTTCTTCCGTGAGGGAAGCCAAGGTTGCACCGTCCACGTTGAAACTCTCCAATGGCACCGAGGGCAACTGCAATTGCCTCCTGGCCCATTGTATCCAAGCTGCTACGTCCGCTGCGCTCCAGCGTCGTGGCTCTGCAATTTTATTCGACGATGGATTAAGTACTCTGTAAATACGCTTCTAACTTTTAAATCGAATTATAAACTATAAAATAGGGTACCATTTTTTTAAACTGAATTTTAGGCCTTTTGTTAGACTTTTAGATATTTGAATTTCTGCATTTGTTTTTTTTTAATCTTAGTTTTTGAAATTTTTGAATTTTTCTATGTGCTATGATGTTGAGGTACTGCAGTTGGATTTTTTGAATTTGGGAATTTTAGGGATGTTAAGAATTTTGAGTACTTTGGGACTTTTGAGCCTTTGAAATTTACAACTTTGGAATTTTGGGACTTTTCAAGTTTAATACTATGATACTCTATACTTTTCGTGTCTCAGGATTTTCGACATTGTAAATCTCAAACTTAAGGACCTAAAAGCTACAGAATTTGTATAATTTAACAACGAAGAGCTTTTCTAAATTTCACAATGAAGAAATTACGTAGTCTTCTCCCTTAGTACCATTTTGTTCAGTGATTAATGTACTCCTGCCGCAATTGATTACGTTTCTGTCCGATACACGTATTTTATTAACATATTCGAGATCGACGCGTTCCATTCATACGAGTCACTTTCGATTTTGCTGGTAGAATTTTTCTTGGAATTTCTCGTCGGTAACCGTCGATCGTTGTGCTACTTTGAAATCGAGTTCACCCGCCGTGATGCGTGTTATTCGAACGTCACCCACTATGGCCACCAATCAACACAACTCCACAAGTATCAATATTTAACGATTTAATACTATTTTTTATCTGTGAGTAATCATTTGTACATTTTTAAGTCGATTTTTATATGTATTGTATATGTTATTTGAATTCTTCCTTAATTTACTTGTAGTGTGTTTTGAATTTGGCGCCAAATTATATGCATTTAAATATAGTTATAATCAGAGTGATTTTGTTGATATATATTTATAAATTATATAGTAGATGTATTCGTTTTTAAAATGTATATGTTTGCATATGTTCTTTCTAAAAAATTTAATTGATTTATTTCAAAATGATCTGCTTCAATTTTGGCGCCAATTTCAAATAGTTAACATCAATAGATTAAAGAAGGATTCAAATGTTAAGTAAATATTATCTCTTTTACAGTGACAACTTTTCTTTAATTTTCTCACTTTATCCACAAAGAACTTCTTTTTGAAGTTGCTCTCATTTTGTATCCAAAGATTGTAAATGAGTAGTTCGGTTCGCAAGAAAATGTTAGAAAAGTAGCGGAAGCAAGACACGACCTTGAGGAGAGCCTCGAAATTTCGTAACTTCTCGTGAAAGCACTATGTGACTTCGTAACTTATTCCGAGCATGACATCATGCTACCAACTAATAGTCGAACCGGTCGCTCCTACGTTCACGAAGATAACGTCGAACACGTTTGCCCGCGGCAAGGTAGCAACAAGGTCTAACAGTCTAATGGACGCTCACGCACCTCCTTATTGCCTTAGGAACACCGTGTATCTCGATACAATTTATTAATTTATTACGCGACAATTAACCCAACGGTCATTAAACGCGATAACGACTCCGAGATTTTTCCAGTCTCAAAGGACGGCGACAAATTGCTGTGAAATCTCGCTGATAATTAACACGTTCGCTTCGCGGTAAAAACTGCTTACCGTAATTGCAATTATCTGGAATAACATCGGTTTGTCTTTTTAATCTACTTCCCGCTCATTTTCTCGCGCAATTAAATGGATATACAGTATATTCTCAGAGTCTTAATTAATAGGGTTTTACTACGATTTATTATGTGCGTCAGACCTAACCATTCCTATACCAAAACAATAAAAAAAATAAAAAAGGTTCGTGATAAAAAAATAATCATGTCAACGATGAGTTTGCAAATCAAGTATATAAATTGATAAATAAAATTGAGAATTGAAAACGTGACAAAGATTTATCGTGAGTGCGTCACGAGCATAGTCATTATAGTAGAAGAGGTCGAAGAGAGGAAACCGATAAATGTCACTCACCAGGATGAATGCCGAGTGCGACGCAGGTGTTGTCGAAGTCCTTCTGCAGTTGTTGTATAGCGAGACTGAGTACGGGTTCGATCTGTTCTCTGGTGAGGTCCCCGACGCACTCGCCGGGTTCCATGTCTTCGACGAACCCGGTCCCGACGCTCCCGAGATCCACGGGTCTCAGATTGTACTTCCTCTGAAAGCTGGTGTCCCTCAGAACCTCCCTGAGCAACTGATGGTCGCTCTTTTGCCCGTCCTTGAAAAGCTCCTCCTCCTTTTGCAGAGGATTCCTGACCTCGTCCTGTATTCTCTCCAGCTTCAGGCTCGAGTTCGTCCTGGTCACGTCGGCGAACTCTTTTCGTGCACCCTTGAACAGCAAGTTCCTCAACGGAGAACCGTTCTCGAGTTCTATCGGGTCCGGCGACGAGGAAGCGCTCGACGAGGACGAAGAGGAGGAGGACGACGAGGAAGAATTGCTGCTGCAACTGGATCGAGGTTCCTCCTTGAACAGGATTTCCTTCAACAACGGGTGTCCTTGCACCGTGGTATCTTCTTTCTTCGCGAAGAAGTCCGCGTCAAGGCTGTTGTAGATGTCCTCCTCTGTTCTAGGAGGAGTACAGGGCACCGTGCAATCGGTGGAGTCCTCCCGATAGCCCAGACTCTCGGCCAAGAGTCTGAAATCATCGTTATGTTCTTGTTATGGGGTGGTTTTGTCTTATGGAGCATGTGGACGTAGCTCATTTCAGTTTAAGAGCTATACCCTTGTGATCTCTCTGTGTTATGTCTTCATTGCTTTTGATCGAACACAAAGAAAACTATGATGGAATCTCAAGTATTTAAAACCGTAACCAGTGCCAAATTACCAAATTTATAAGTCTGACAACTTCTTAAAATTTCCAAATCATAACTTACACGAGTTTCAAAATTTCTGAAGACTAAAATTAAAACTTTCTGACTGATGTACTTCCCACACATAAGTACTACCCATGAACATAATCTTATCTACTCATCTAGTATCTATATCATCTAGTATATTCATCAATGCCCATCAACATCATCATCTGCCCATCATCAGAAACCTATATTCCTATATACCTACATACCTAACCAAAAGCACTCATATAATTCATGTGAACTTATACCTGGACTCCTGCAAGATGGCCAGAAGATCAAGGCTCTTCTCCCTCTTGATAGGTTGTTTGGCAGACGGTTCCGGACTCGTTGGATAATATTGCGCGCTCTGAGGACTTCTCGGCACGTAGTAAGGACTCGTAGGATATCCAGGCGATCCTTCGTGCGAATAATTTGGCGACAGTTCGCCGGCTGCGCCCGAATATGGAGGGCTCGAGTATGTGATCGGTGAACCAGGACGCGGCGATTGTGCTTCCTGCTTGATTTGCGCTGGTTTCAAAGTATTTTGAGCATTTGCGGCGCTGTAATCGTCCGACAGAAGGGACAAATCGAACTGAAACGTGATGTAATCGAACGACGGCAAGTAGCCGGCTGCTGAAGGCACTGTTTGTGGCATCTGAAATGATACAAACAAAAATTTGCTGTTAGGTGATATATCTTATTGGAACTGGTAGTAGAATACGAGTTCTTGGATTATTTATATGGAGAACAGGGTGGTCTCAAAATAGGGTGGTTTTAAAAAAGATTCTTCAATTCTATTTAAAATTATGTAGGTGCACATAATGTATGTATGTGTATTTATCTATAGATAAAATAGAACAATCTACACTCTGGTTGAGTTCAATAGATTCACTTATGAATACAATTCAGTAGATAATTCTCTTAAAATCCTAAAAATTCTAACTATCTTAAGAATTCTACCTATCTTGTCTTCAAAGTGAATTGTACAATAAATAAATAAAACACCATCAAAAATAACCAAAGAAGTAATAAACGTTGAATTAAACGTCGAATAAAATCGTCTTTCAATCTGAGAATCAGATACTTAACAGAATGATTTTTAGCCATTCGTTTGTCGAACGAGATAGCAAAGTTGCTTTATATCGCCGACAATGCCACGATTTATTTAGGCCTGTACGAGGTAAGAAAGAAAAGATCTAAACGAAATGATACAGTTTCTTCGAGACAGCAACGATGGACCAAGGGTTCCATTTATCTTTCCACGGTGTTTATTGCCCGTCCAGCGCTTAAACTCGCGTCAGTTTGTTACGCTCCGTAAGTCACTTATGGCTCCGAGCGATCTCGAGGTCCATCCTTGAAGGATCACAGAGCGTTCATCCTTGCCGTATCCTACTGTCAACCGTCTAATTTGAACGCTAACGTTATGATCATTTCAATACAAATTGGTGTCCATACTGTTAATGGGTGCATTTGGTGATGGTGGAATTTGGGGATGTTAGGAGACATTTTGGAATTTGGGAGTTTCAGAGATGGAATTTGGGGAGTTGGAAATGTAAGTTTGAAGATGTGGGAATTAGTGATGTGGTATTTGGAGATGTGGGAATTACTGATATAGTATTTGGGGATCTGGAGGTTGCTATATGGAATTTTGAGACTTAGGGTCTTAGGAATGTGTGGATGGATGAATTTGAGGAATGTATGGATTTGAGATGTTAGAAAGTGAGGATGTAGAGACTTGGGGACCTAAGGACTCACTAATCTAGAAATTAGAGAATATAGAGTTTTGTGAGCTTAAAAATTTGAGGATCTAAGAGTTCGCAAGCTTTGGATACGTAAAGAGATGGGAACCAAGGAATTTAGAAGTCCTTAACCCCTTCCCGTAGCATTTATTTAACAGATGCGTCAGTCAAACTATAAAGGGCTATAACATTAAAACGAACAAACAAAATTAAAATGTAAATATTTTGTTTTCAAGGATCCTTGATAATGCAATTTATAGCTGGACCTAAACTTCAAGTTGAAGTATGTTCAAAGTTTAAATAAGGTTTGTCATATTTGAGCTGTAAGTCACGAGTCAGACTCGTCAAAGTACGGGAAAGGGTTAAGAGTTTGGGAAATTGAGGGCAATTTTTAATAACAAAAACTACTACTACCACTGCTAAACAATAAAAACCTAAATCGTGAAATTGATCAAGGAATCCCGCAGCGTAAAACGAAGAGATGCAGCTCGGTTCTCATCGAGCGAGTCGGTAATTAAAACTTCAGCCCCTGGGTTCAAAGGATCAAAGGCGTGCGGTATAAAAAAATAGTCTCGTAATCTCTCACATCCGCTAATAAATAAATGCGCCGCACAGTTTCCTAGTAAATAATCTCTAACGATTCGCCATTAACGTGTTTGGTCGAAAAGGAGAGGAAGCGTTCGGCGCCGAAATGAAACACTTTCCAGGACGCGATGGTGTACGTTGTGCACCTTAAGGGCCCATTTATCTTTCCGTGTGTTTATTGCCCGTCGCGTGTTTGACCTCGCATCAGTTTGTTACGCTTTGTAAGCCCATTACAACGTTCCCAGTGCATCTTCCCTACGCTCAGGCGGGGTCGCGTCTGACATTTTGACGTAGTGCCCCGCAAAGGTCGACGCGAAATAAACGATTATACCCATACCACGGGGCCCGAGCCGTGGATTTGCACGCTTACACACTCGTTTATGCCCGCGTAGAGACACAATAACAATACCCCTTCCCTATTACGTTCACAGTGTATTCGCAAGCAACACACCGCGAAACCAGAGAAAGATAAGCTACGAGGAGAAGAGATACGGGGGAGGGTTCAGCCACAAAAGAGAACCGCTTATTTCTTGACTTCTCCTAGCCTCCCGCGAAAGGTCCCAGGGAGAAGAGAATGTTTATCTATGCTGATGGGATCTATGGACGATGGAATTCTTGCTGGGGCTTTCCTGAATCGCCCGTGAGAGAACGGGATGCTGCTCGACAGCGTTCACCTAAGGAAAAGGTGTCTGATACCCTTTACTCAACGATTATACTACTTTTTCACCCCCTTAGCCTCTTATTACTACCTTTCACTATTTTTCTCTTTGAACGCATGAGATCTGCTTTTTAGATTTGTTTCGTGTATCGATATGTTAACCCTTTGCTCTTCTCAATTTCTTTTACCTACCGACTCTTTAATTTACAAAAAATTGATCAAGATTGGGGTCCTCAGTAAAATTTGTTAAAATAGTGTGAAGTATGTGACAAATACATTTTTCATTTATTATAAATAGTAAATAAATAAAAAAATATATATTTAACCAATCTATTTGTAAGATCCAAGAGAAATGTGATGTCGACAGAGGAGTGCGAAGGGTTAACACTTGAAGGTAGTTTTGCTGCCACCAGGTAACCAAACCATTCCAGAATTCTTCAAAATCATTATTAATCATTCTCCGTTTCACTAGGTTCATATTATACCATACAAGTGTAGGTAAAAAATATTTATTCCTGTTAAATTGTTAATAAATTTAGCTCGTGGCGACATCATACAATACTGGAAATGTGCGATGTTAAAAGCAAAATAATTGAAAAATGCACTTCCTTCTTGATGATATAATATATGATGATATAATCTTAAAGTTAGAACGTGTATTGTTTATGTTCAACATTAAATAATTAGTTGGTGTTTAAAAGTGTATTATTAGTTCTTTGATTTTCTCTAATCCTGATTATTCAACAATTCCAAATCACATTAAATCTAATAATGATTGTGAGTCATCGAATGTAAAGTACTTGAAGACAATGAAAGGACTAATGTTTCTTCAAATCTACCAGAATATTCATGACCTCAGATTACAACATCCCATAAATAATTTATTCGGTAAACAATAAAAAAAAAGTGTGGAGTATTCAAAAACTAATAACTCACAAAAAAGTCACGTTAGTTAATACGCCAATTAATATTCGAAATTCTCCGAAAAACAGCGTGATGTTTCGATTTACGATCTATAAAACGATTTTAATTGGCCGCGACATTGAATATCATTGTTCGGTTCGTTCCGTCACCGATCGATCGTCACCGGTGTCGATTTCTCGAAAACGATCAGGCCAGTCCCGAATCGTGACTCGGCTGGAATTCCGCGTTTAATGCACGAAAGGAGAGAATGCAGCTGCACCGTTGGTTAGCCGGTAACGTGACGTCAACGACTGGTCCTTAGGAAAGGCCAAAGAGATAGCAGGAAACCGAGGAAGCCGTAAAAACTTGTTACCGAGACGATTTTGTGGTCCTCGGGTCATAAAACGAACGGTCCGGCGTGTCGATCCGCGTCTCATCGATTAATCGACCGCTTTCAAATATACCCGACTTATCAATTAATTTCTGAGCATCCAAGTGAAACTTTTTTCCTCCTTCAGAAACAGTGTTTTAGGGAAAAAATTTTAAGTCGACTAATGGATCGACTTATGAGACATATTTTCGGTGAATTCTTTTTCGTACCTTGATATGCACTTCAGATTTAAATGCAAATGAACTTTCTACTTTGGTATGACTAATCTTCTCGAAATATCACTAGTGTGTTCAATTTTAAAGAAATTTTGTGGGAAAATATGTCGGTGATACAAGATTGAACAATGACCAATGCGGAAATCGATAACAACTCATGGAAACTTTGACTTTCTCCATGAGTGGCTATCGAAGGTCAGGATGAGACCATTATCGATCACGTGCGAAGCTCGTTTGGTCCAGATGATGATTACTTCGAAGTTCCACGACGAGCATGTGACTATCGTTACACATCTCAAACTCACAACATCTCTTCGAAATATGCTGTTTCTTCAAGGTATCACAAATAACTTGAACTCAATTGAAATTGCATTAAAAACCAATCAAATATGAATACACTTTGTTTTGACACATTTTGCTTCCTAATTGATATTTTCAATAGTGCAAAATATTGTAATCTTGCATTTATTTGTTCAGTATTAAGGGAAATTGTACTATGGTCATTTTAAGGGCGGTCACATATCTGTACTTCACTTAGAAACAGTCATATATTTGTTATACGATTAAAAGTGGTTATGTTTGTGTTTCACTTAAGGACAAGCATGTATATGAGCTTAATTTAAGATCAGTCATATTTGAACATAATGTAAAGACAGTCAGATGTTTGTATATGAAGACAGTTATTTATTTTTCATTTAAAAACAGTCATTTATTTGTAGTCAATTTTAGTAACATATTTGTCAAGCATAGATTTATATTCAACATAAGAAAGCTTTGTATTTATCCTCAATTTAAAGACAGTTATTTATTTTCAATTTTAGGTCAATATATATTGGTGTTCAATTTGCAGACAGTCATATATCTGTACTCTATATAAAGATACTCAACTGAAGAGCAAGTTTAAGAACCTTACTCTTCAATTAAAATTAGAAGATAACGAACCTAAAGAGAAGGTAGTTCAACGACCCGAAAGAGTACAAAACAGGTTCAAGGACAACGATTGTTCACAGGACCAAACTTCAAGGATGATCCTTAATCTGTCGTGACGTAACGATATTAGAAAGGAATATGACGTCAGGGTCCCACTTCGTCTTATGATTCTTCAAGTTCTTTTCATTCGACTCGGACAATTGTGTATGGTTCTCTGTCGAATTGTGCTTTTGATTAATCGAACAATTCGTTCTTTGATAACGGCTAATTGTGCCGTTACACGCGCGTAGGTATTCGTTTTCGATAAACAAATTCTTACTGGCGTTTCGATAACTCTTATGTAATTCGCATCGATCGTGTTTTCGAAGTTACGTGTATCTTGACACGATTAATCTTCTTTTTTGCTTAACTTCGCTGGATTTGTAATCTGCTGATTCTTCTTTCGGATTTTTGTAACGGGTGTATGAAAGAAATTCTTTTAATAATTAAAATTATTAAAGTTGTTTTAAAAAATAATTTTTTTACTAGCTTCATTACATTAAATAATTAGTTGTCTTCGAATAATTAGTGAGACTTAAAATAGACATTTTGTATTTTTGAGTTAATTCAAATTTTCGCGGGCTTGTGCGTTCGGACATTTCGTGCTTCGCGAATCGAAATGGGTGTTATTAATACGTTCGAATGTCACAAGATTATACCGTTACCTGTCATGACATTCAACGGCGTCGATCCGCATACTTCTCGCCGAGATAATTACCATCCGAAGCGTGTTGGAGCGAATCGCATGCACGGGATCCATCGGTGAACACTCGATGCCGATCGAACTTCCTTCGCTAATTGTTCGATAAACAATCCGACCTCGAGATTAACGCCTGTCACCTTTCCGTTCCCCGAAATTCACGATCGCGCGAAATAACGGTAGAAACGTAACTTTTCGTGGAACGACCCAGCTGAAATGTTGCGTAAGACGATACAAAAAGAAGTGGAGAACAGGAACGATCGATTAATCTTCTTTCTTCGTGGCAGCCCGTAATGATCGTTACACGTGGCTCGAGATTAGTTCGCGGTTTACAATAATGACGGCGTGACAGCAATTTTCAGAAGAATAGAAGACATTCTAATTAATTCGATGTTTGTTTTCGAACAATTATGGCGGAATAATCGATGAGGAACAGATGGTCGCATTCTTACGAAGCTCATTACTTTCTTTGATGATCGTCTGTTCAAGATGCAAATTTTAGTTCTTGAAATTACTTTTTTAGCTGTAATTTTGAGGAAAATAATTTTTAACAATTTCATTTATTTTAATGAATTTTGGTGAAATAAATTCTTGTGCAGAGAGTAGTTTTGTTAGGTAGAGTGGAGAATGTTGTTAGAAACAGAGGATTGCAAGATCGAATCCCTTTGTGATCATTCTTTTTTATATTTTTTTTTTGGTATTTAAATGTATAATTATTCATTTTATGTATGGACTACATATAGTGTTTATTTATTCTATATATTTTCTATGCAATATTTATTTGTACTATGTATAATTCACTGTATGTAATGATTATACAATTATACAAATTAAATAAAATTTAATAAAATTGTAACAATAATTTGCAATGAAAATTTGTTCATATTTTTTATTTAACGTGATCTTTATTTAAAATTCATAATAATAATCATATATTACAAATATTATTAAAAGTATGTTTTAAAATACTGTTTAATATCTATGTCTATTAAAGTAACATATGTAATACAAGATATTTAATAATAAAAAAAAATAAGTAGATGAGTATGTCCAGTTGAAAACCAGTATAATTCAATAAAAGTGTAAAATGAACAAGCAAACATTTAAATACGCAAAAAGCCCCATGAGTTAGTATATTATAACGAGAAGAGTAAACATGTTTAAAGTGTTACGAAATGAAATTGAGAGAAATAAAGTGACAGCACGGAAATGAGCTGAGAAGTAATTAACAACGTGAGCAAGCGCAATTGACACGATCAATTTAATTGCCGGATGAAATCGATTACTTTCAATTGTCTCATCGAAGTGCGCCTAATACGCGCGGCAATTTTGAAACTAATCAAACATAATTTTCTTTGAAGCAATCTGACTGTACGCGAAATTGAGAGTTATTCAAATATTATTTGGTTGAATCATTCTATGTATGAATACTATGTTTTAGTCATCATTTAAAAAATATTCGACATTTAAATATTGCAGTAATTTAAATAATTTACTAATTTGAAGACTATGCTGTTTTTAAAATATGGAAAAAATTATTTAAATATTTTATTGTATTTAATATTTAAAAATTAGTACATTTATATACTAGTTTGATTAATGTACTGTATTTCAAAAATGTACAAAATTTAAAATGATTGAATAAAATATTATCTTGTTTCTTTGAAAATAATTGTAATTTAAAATAATTGTAAGATTATTGGAAGATCAAAATAATTTTCTTGAAGAGCACTCCATGACTTTATTAAAATAAAATAATTTTCTGTTTAATATTTGAATAAATTCTCACTGATATAATTTTCTTTCTTGACATAACTTTCTACATTTTACATAAAAATTGCTAATTAAAGAAAATTATGTAACAAATAATTAAAAAAAAAAATTATGTAATATTTTACAGTAAATTCTGTATTAAATTGTCTTAAGCAAACCTTACCATAATTATTTCCTTCAAACTTAATTACCTCTCACAAAAACCGATTTCATTTCACCTAGAACTCACTCCACGCGTTCTAAAATAGAAATGAATGGAAAATAAACTAAAAAAAAAATACAACGATCACTTTTTATAAGATATAAAACCATGTCTGCGATGTAATTAAGAAGACGGTGAGATAATTAAGAGAACGTCAAAGAGACTGATTTAAACGTCGTTGCGAGCATCGGTGCACAACAATGAA
Organism: Megachile leachella; assembly: GCA_963576845.1. NCBI lineage: Eukaryota > Metazoa > Arthropoda > Insecta > Hymenoptera > Megachilidae > Megachile > Megachile leachella. Next base: position 16,470,898 of record OY756251.1, read on the forward strand.
GATGAACCATCGATTACAGAGATGTTTTTCCAGAATCACGTAACGGCAAGAATAAATGATTAAGTCGTCGACTAAAATCGATTATCCGCGGACGCATCGAGAATCAGGAACTGACGTTCGATACGAGTTTCAATTATTTTTAACCTCGAGTATCCTCTCGGTATTAAAAACCGTGAATTAAAACCACATCGGAGAAACACGTTGAGATGACTCGTGAATTCCGTTGAAAAGCCACCTGAGATCACTGCACCGAATTCGACACTTTTCGCGATGAAAGATGGTTAAAGTATTATAACTGGAAGCACAACGCACAGATTCGGAAGATTTGAAACAACGAAAATGCTGATTAAACGGCGATACGTTCACCTGGAAATGTTGCGATGGCTACGCGGGCGGTCGAGTATCTGAATCGGACGTGAACGACCGCTCTTCTCGAACACGTGTACCATCCATGACAGTTGCGTACTATCTAAGATCATCGTCTCGAGAGATCGTCCCACCTCTCCATTTATACGTTTTACTCTACATTCGAACAACGCTGTACAGTCCGCGGCAAATATGCCTTCAAACATACCTACATCAGAAAATTAACACCGGTTAACCTGTTAAGCGAGTAGTAACTTTCAGGGATTTTTTTTGAACTTTGGAAAGTTTGGAATGGGTTGGAAATAAGGGGAGAATTCGACCAAGTGGAATTTTGGGAATTTGGGATGTGAGGTGTGGGTAGAGGAAGCTGGGAATTTGAGTGTGTAGGGATTTGGGGATATAGGGACTTGGGGATGTAGAAATTTGGGAATGTAGGAATTTAGATATATTAGAAATTGGGGATGTAGATATATGGGGATTTGCAGGTTTTGGGGACGTAGAGATTTGCTGGTGTAGGAATTTAAACATATGTGAATTTGGGAATGTATGGATTTAGGGATATGTGGATTTGAGGATGTGTGGATTTGACAATATGTGGATTCGGGGATGGATGAATTTGGGGACGTGTGAATTTGGAGATATGTGGAATTGGGGATGTGTGGAATTGAGAATGTGTAGATTTGGGGATGTGTGGAATTTAGGATGTGTGGAATTGAGAATGTGTGAATTTGGAGATGTGTGAAATTGAGAATGTGTGAATTTGGGAATATGTGGAACTGGGGATATGTGGAACTGAGAATGTGTAGATTTGGGGATGTGTGGAATTGAGGATGTGTGGAATTTAGGATGTGTGAAATTTAGGATGTGTGAATTTGGGAATGTGTGTAATTGAAAATGTGTGGATTTATGAATGTGTAGAAATTTGCAACTATAGAAATTTGGAAATCTAAAAATTTGTCAATCCAAAAATTCAAGATAAAAATTCCAAAACTTGAAGAACCAACAATACATAAATTTGAACATACATGAATTCAGAAATCCAGAAGTGTATTATTTGGAAAATACCAACTCTGCCAACTAGTCAATCCTCTAAAAATACAAAAACACAAAATTTCCAATGAATGTGTCACCTCATCGCAACCCCTGGCCCCCGAATTCCCCGTGCACCGTTCTACCCATCACTCAATAAAATCACCGATTTACGTCGATTCACTCGTTTCCAAGAACTATTTTTTTCTTTCACCCGTGTTATTCGCTTTCCAAGAATTGACGCACGCCTTTGACATCTGTATTAAATCTACGTAATAACCACTTATTACTTTGTAGTGAATCACTGCTAGTATTTCGAATTGTATTCCACTCGATTTGAAATTACAAGAATCAGTGAACAAGTATGATAATAGGAAATAAATTTGAAATCAAATACTTTGAAGCTGCATTTGCATAGATTTTTGCACAGATGTACACGTTGAATTTATAATAAACGCAGATCGCTAACGATAGGAAAACGTGAATAATAATTTCTACTCTTTTTGTCGTCGTTTTCTCGGTTGAAAACAAGGACTCTGCGGTAAGGAAAGATGACTTTTCTTTCGCGATTAACCTTTTCCTCTTCCTGAATTACAAGGACGAGATTCCTCGGTGCAATGGTAAGCTTATGAAAATTACTCACAGGTTTCCTCCATTATTTTCACAAGAAACATACAGTTTACTTCACAAGTAAACTCAGTTACGATCGAAACTGTTGATATGGCTTGATTATCGATTCCGTTCGATCTATAACGCAGAGCCTGGTGATCTCATGACCAAACACCATTCTTTTACTGATTGAACTTGTAATTAATATGTTAGCTTCAATGTACGATAAGTTCAATGTTACTTTTATTTATAATCTTTTCTGCTTACCTTTTTATATATAAATTCATATGGAAGTTGTTCTATTTTGTTTATAGTGTAAGTGGTATACTGAAGTACATACTATGAAATGTAATATATTTATTTTTTTTTAATAAATTCATATTAGAAGAATATAATTTTATTTTGTGTACTGTAACATACAGGTTTATTATTTTAAATAAATGTGTATTAAAAAGAGATTACTCTGTATTGATCATTGTAAAGTATTACGAACTGCAATATATGTATATTGCAAGCAATATATTGCTTTCCCAAATTCATCATAACACTAAGCAATTTTATCTTACACATAAAAAACTACATATTCCTTTTTCTAACTAAATTTGAGTTCTAATAAAATTATTTTTTTTTCATTCAATACGGAGTTAAAAATCTAAATGTTCATAAAGTGTACGTACTATAAAGAAAGCTCTACATATATGCACCTACATGTAACACACTTATAATACACATTTATAATATAAATGCACGAATATAAATAACTGTCATAAGATACAAACTTGCATCGGTGTCGCATAAAACGATTAAAATCGTGACAGAGGAGAGCAACGGGAAAAAGGGACTATGCAAGTGTACATCGGTGAACTGCAAAACTGGCACATATTTGAATACGCGTATCGTGAGGATGACTAACGGTATACCCGTTGGATTCCGTTCGAGTAACGCAAGAATGAATGAGAAAAAATTGAAAAGGTAACGCAAAAAGCGAGAAGAAACCGTTTATTATTCAATTAACCATGTTCGATTAAGCCGTGATCAATTCAAAGCGTTTTTCAGTGATTCAGTAACAACGTTCTCCATTTTTTGCATCGTACGAATATTCACACTTATTGTGAGGCATGTGAGTGTAAAAAGTGTCGGATTTTTTTTTATCGTGAGTTGAAGTACTTTACATTTTTATTGTTGCATTATTTAACTTCCGAAATTTTCATATTTATAAGTACTCGAACTCTAACATTTTTGGATTTAACATTTATTAACATTTCTATGGATTCAAAAGTTACTAACAATTCTGGATTTACTCAGTATTTAATATTTAACTCAGTATTGAATCCATAAATCCTCATATTCCTAGATCTCCAATTCCACCAATTCTCAATTCCACCAATCTCTAATTTCACGAATTCCGAATTCCATCAATCCCAATTCCATCGATCTCCAATTCCATCAACCTCCAATTCCACACATCCCCAAATTCACACATCTCCGAATTCACATGTCCCTAATTCCACGCATGTCCAAATCTACATATCCCCAATTCCACACATCCCCAAATTCACACATTTCCAAATCCACATATCCCCAATTCCACGCATCTCCAAATCCACATATCTCCAATTCCACACATATCCAAATCCACGCATCTCCAAATCCACACATCTCCAAATCCACATATGTCCTATTCCACAAATCCCCAATTCCACATATGCTCAATTCCACGCATGTCCAAATCCACATATCCCCAATTCCACACATGTCCAAATCCACATATTCCCAAATCCCTGATCTCCAAATCTCCAAATCTCCAAATCCCCAAATCCCTATCAAAAATATCCGACTGAATCACCCAGTATACAATTAATAAAAGGCAACCTCAGAGTTCTAATTAACAGATAAAGTTGTTATCTCAAGAATTAAATACCTTCACAATGCAACATCGAATAAAGGGTATTTTCCATATCGAAGATTAATAAATACGAAGGTGGTTGCAGCATTATTTGCCACTTGGCGTAGAAACGCGCATTCCTTATCGAGCGAAGAAAGGTGCGGGAATAAAGAGGCCCGTTCCCGCGGCCGTGTTTAGTCAACGTTATTGCCATTCGGAATCTTTAGCTAGTTTACCATGCCAGCTTTCCATATAGCAACACCACGAAGGTGCAACGTCGATGGTTCTCGCGGAGTACTTGCATTATATGCGCATAAGTTATGCACATTATCGTTATGCGCCGGTTCGAGCATAACTTGTACTCTCAAGTGGTTCGTACACACGCGCCATGCCGATGCACGTTACTTAGAAACTCTGATTTTAGTTTCTTTTCATCGACGTTGCTCCTTTTATCTCCCTATATTCCCCCTTTCTTCTTATTCGACCGTCTATCGATACCTACACCTTCTTCTCGACGTTCTCTTCGAGTACAGTCGTCGCAAAATCTTCTCTAGGGGATATATGAACACTTAGACTGATTCGTAGGGGTTTTTTGATATTTGCAAATTTGGGAGTGTTGGAATATACAAAAATCAATCTCACGATATTTCTACTTTAGTTTATTTGAAGGCAAAGGAGAAATATCCTGCCTAATTAGGAACGCGACGAACTGCGTGGTACCAGACGGTCCTTCTAGTGTAAGCATGCTGAGATATACAAAAGTATCAATGAAGCATGGGACCTCTCGAGCACGAGGAAAAACGGTCCGAGGATTAATCTAAAAAGCGTACGTGTAGAGGAAGCATCGATAGAAAAGTCCACTATTCGATTTTTCAAAAGTTAAATTTAACAGCCGTGTTTCATTTATAAAATAGCACTTTTTGCTTCCATAATATCAATAGGGAGTGTAAGAGTTTTGGTTTGTGGAGAATTGAGAAATTAGGGATTTGGGGATTTAGGGATATGGAGATTTGTGGAATAGGAGATTGGTGGAATTGGAGATTGGTGGAATTGGAGATTGGTGGAATTGGGGATTGGTGAAATTGGAGATTGGTGGAATTGGATATTGGTGGAATTGGGGATTTGTGGAATTGGGTATTGGTGGAATTGGGTATTGGTGAAATTGGTGATGGGTGAAATTGGGGATTGATGGAATTGAGAATTGGTGGAATTGCAGATTTAGGGATTTGGGGATTGGTGGAATTGGGGATTGGTGGAATTGGAAATTGGTGGAATTGAGAATTGGTGAAATTGGGGATTGGTGGTATTGAGAATTGATGGAATTGGAGATTGGTGGAATTTGAGATCTTAGAATATGGAGATTTCTGCAATTAAAGATTAAGACTACTTTCACATCTTTAATCACAAAAATATTTTGAACGTCCTTAAACTACCTATCCATAACCGATGACGCACAAAATAAAGAGCTTTCCTACCCAAGCGTCGAAGTCTCCTCGGTGCTCGCCTTTATTCAAAAATCCCTGAACCAACTATCAAACCTCTCTCAAATGAGTCATCATGAAATCACGCAACTCGACATAACTCGTCGATGTACCTCGTTTCGGACCCACTTTAAATCGTCCTATCGCGACGATCCATAAATTAGTCGCTCGTCCGCGAAATCCCACGTCATTCATAAAATTATCAAATTGACTCGAGTTTAAATTCGACGAATGACGTAACCACGAAACTTTCGATTCGACGAATTTGCGACATAAAACTGGGCCTCGTTAGAGCGTTCTCGGCAGGAATCGTTCGCTGGCGCGAGTTCAACCGGTCAGTTCGAGAATCCAGGTGTTCGTACCAACAGGTCGAATTTATAACATCCACGGTGTTATACGAAGAGAGCAGAGTGGTGTTCTAGGACAACGGCCTCGGAAAGATCTGAGTCCTATAAAACGTTTAATAACGCGGCCTTAAGGGCCGCTCACGACGGACAAAGGCAGACCTGCCGTAACTTCTTTCACGGTGATGCACAAGCGGCATTATCGAGCCGCGTTATGCCCCCATTATGCGGTATTATGTTACTATTTACGCTATCGCGACTCCCTATTTATTTGTCTTGCCTCGCCTTCTTTACACCTTCTTGTTACTTCTCCTTTTGCGATTTTTTATTTTTTAGGCACTTTTGGGTCAAAAAAATTTCATTGCAAACATCTTATTTCATTATCTGAATATTAGGTATTATAGAATATTTAGTAAGTAGAATCATGTGGAATGTGTTACGTGTGGGATAATTAAATTTGCTGTGTTGATCACATATGATGCTGTCGCTCAGCATCAATACAATGATCAATTTTATTTATATTTTATTTTCTACAGAATTAGTATGAATTTGTTTTATATTGTTCCCAATATTAATAGTTTGCAAGTCTTATTTTAGTACGTATTTTAAAAAGTATTTAATTTAGCTGAACCTGCAACGTTGGTCACATATGTCACATATGATATAAGAACAAGGTTATTGATTTTGTAATTTCATTTTTTAATTTGATAGTGTATATAATTATCTCAATATTGAGAGACCTGAAATGTTCTTTTTGTCTGTTTTTCCTAAAAATATTAATTTAAGTGAATTTGGAGTGTTGGTCACATATGTCACATATGATATAAGAACAAGGTTATTGATTTTGTAATTTCATTTTTTAATTTGATAATGTATATAATTATTTCAATACTAAGAGACCTGAAATGTTCTTTTTGTCTGTTTCTCCTAAAAATATTAATTTAAGTGAATTTACAGTGTTGGTCACATATGTCACATATGACATAAGAACAAGGTTACTTAATTTTTTAATTTTATTTTTTAGTTTGATACTATATATAATTATCTCAATACTAAGAGACTTAAAATGTTCTTTTTAACTGTTTTTCTTAATATATTTAATTTAACTGAGTTTGCATTGTTGGTCACATATGTCACATATGACATAAGAACAACGTTATTTGATCTCTTAATTTCATTTTTTAATTTGATACTACATATAATTATCTCAATACTAAGAGACTTAAAATGTTCTTTTTAACTGTTTTTCTTAATATATTTAATTTAACTGAGTTTGCATTATTGGTCACATATGTCACATATGATATAAGAACAAAGTTACTTGATTTTTTAATTTCATTTTTTAATTAGTTAGTATATATATTTATCTCAATACTAAGAGGTCTAAAATGTTCTTTTTGTCTATTCTTCCTAATATATTTAATTTAATTTAACTTGCAGTGTTGATCACATATGTCACATATGTCATAAGAACAAAAATACTTAATCTTCCCATTCTATCCTTTAATTTATCCATGTATACAATTGTCTGAACATTAAGAACCCTAAAATGTCCCTTTCACTTGTTCCTCCTATAAATAATAACTTTACCTGAATGTACAGTATTGTCACATATGTCACATATGCCATAAGAACAAAAATACTTAATCTTCCAATTCTATCTTTTAATCTATTAATGTAATTGCCTTGACATTAAGAACCTTAAGATGTCCCTTTCACTTGTTCCTCCTATAAATAATACCTTTACCTGAACGTACAATATTGTCACACATGTCACATATGCCATAAGAACAAAAATAAGTTTCTAACTTCATCCTTTGATCTGTTACTCTCTACAATTATCTCATTATTATAAAAGTCCTAAAATGTTATTCCTCCTAAAAATAATTAATTCAAACTTGCAACGTCGACCGACAACTACGACCATATGTCATACTAATAAAATCACTAAGAAAGATGAGTAAGAAAAGATTGGTAGTCAAAAGTGTTTGAGCATCAACCCCATCACCCGTAGCCTATTATTACTAAACGATTATGCAGTCGTATGATGAAAGAGCATAGAACTGAATCGTAAACGTTTTCTATCGGCGAGTCGCGAGTTCCACGTTTGCTACCTCGAGCGCATAATCGAGTCTCGTTAATAATTGCCTCATTATTGCGCACCGTTGCGCCGCATCGTTTGTACCCGAGATATTGGCAGTGTTCGCTATTAATAACACTTTGCCGCCCACGCATCGCCATTGTTGCGAGTGGGTCCCGCGCGTTACACGTGTGCGCGTTGCGATCGCGGTGCATACATTACGATGCATCCTCAAAGATGCACGCAGCGGTCCAACAAAGGCGCGAAAAGCCCGCGTTCCGCATAATCGAACGATTCAATTCCACGGATACGAGCCTCGTTCTACGGTGTATTCATTGCCCCATAAGATTTCTCCTTGCTAGTTTGCTCTTTCCTCTCCTTACTTCGAGGAATGCACGTACTTTAATATCGACATACTTTTTCTATCATCTATTTCTTTTGTATGAGATCTCGTTGACTTTTTGTTAAAAATGAAGTTTGGGAAGTTTTAAGGAAATGATTTTTTTGTGGGATATTTTTAGAACATTTATAGAAATGATTTTTTAGAGGCATATTTTTAGAACATTTATAAAATTGAATTTTCTGAGGAATATGTTTAGAACATTTATAAAATTGAATTTTTAGTGGAATGTTTTTAGAACATTTATAAAATTGAATTTTTAAAGGAATATATTTAGAAGATTTATAAAATTGAATTTTTAATTGAATATTTTTAGAACATTTATAAAATTGAATTTTCAGTAGAATATTTTTAGAACATTTATAAAATTGAATTTTTAGTGGAATGTTTTTAGAACATTTATAAAATTGAATTTTTAAAGGAATATATTTAGAAGATTTATAAAATTGAATTTTTAATTGAATATTTTTAGAACATTTATAAAATTGAATTTTTAGTGGAATGTTTTTAGAACATTTATAAAATTGAATTTTTAGTGGAATGTTTTTAGAACATTTATAAAATTGAATTTTTAAAGGAATATTGTTAGAACATTTATGAAATTGAATTTTTAAAGGAATATTTTTAGAACATTTATAAAATTGAATATACAATGGAATATGTTTAGAACATTTATAAAATTGAATTTTCAAGATTGAACATATTATACAATGAAGAATGAATAAACTTCTTTATTCAATGGTTAAAAGCATACTATATTGTACTCTGTATCTAGTACTTTGTATTATGATTTAGAAACTTGTAACTTTAAAAAAATTAAAAAATTAAGAAGTTTGAAAATGTAGAATATAAACAAACATCCCTGATGTAATCACAAATATCTAAAATAATAAAAGTATAAGAAAAGTTCCAAGAGCAGTATACATATGTGTAGATCAGCTAGTAACAACAGAGTAAAAATTCAACATCCCCGAACTAGGTAACTTATGGAACACATCATGCAACGAAAAATGAAGATAACTTCTTTCTTCAGTTATTATAAGCACTCTGCATTGCACTCTGCATCAAGCACTCTCTATTAAAATTTAGAAATTTGTAACTTTGAAAAAAATAAAAAATTAAGAAATTTGAAAATGAAGAATATGAATAAACATCCCTAAAATAAGAAAAGTATAAGAAAAATTCCAAGAGTATGTATAGATCAGCTAATGAAGAGTAGAAATTCATCCCCTAGCAGATTGAAAATTTATTTGGCAAGCATCTAATTTCTCCGATTTGAAATTAATCACCCTGAACGAGGGTACTAAACCCGGCACGGCGATCAAGCGTATCGAACGCGAATATAAATAAACGACACGACCATTAATTTTGTTAAATGGAGCAACAGACTTTGTGTTGCGCGGTTAGCCGATCGCAATGGATTGTAAATCGCGGCAAGTTCGCGATACGTATCGGTCTAAGCGATCTTTAGGCAAGAAAATCAGCAAATAAAGATTGGTATCGGGAAAAACCGTCTCGTGAAGTCATGAGTCGTATATCGATTGTTAAACGATCGAAGCCATCAACGATACAATCTTCGAGTTCTTTTTTATACCTCCATGACAAGTTACACGGTTTTTTCCGCGATCGAATATAAATATAATTCTTGAAAAACGTAGCGATCGATCGATACGTTTGTCCGACATCAACGAGGAACGCGAATCCTGGTTGGAAAAAGATTTCGTAGAAGAAAAAGAGAGGAACTTATGATCGCGAGTATGAATATGCTGATTCGGCGTTTAGCTTCGGATTCCGGATACGGGAGCACCTATCATTATTTACGAGTGGATAAAACCTCGATCCGATTTTAAATTAGCTACCCGGAAGAATGCCGATCACCCACGTACGTACGGAAAAAAGAAACCGATTCAGACGTAACGATCGATACGCATCGGACGTTCGACTAGTTTCGTAAGAAGAAAAAAGAGAAATGAGCCACCAGTGTTTTGGTATTCGAAAAATGACCGTTGAGCCTCTTTCTCGGACCAGATTCTAGCATATTATTAACGAACTTGTTATGGTAGATACATACCTTGCTAGCGCCGTTAGCGTTGCTCAAACGGGGCCACTTTGCTTGTACATTCAATTTCAGGATATTTATCTCACACTTGTTTACATGTTTAAGCTCTCTTGAACATGTTTGCGTTCTTTGTGATTTTGTTAGGTTTGCGATCTTTTTAATTTTGCTGAGGAGGCAATCTTTTTAATTTTATCAAGTTTGCGATGTTCTTAATTTTGTCAAGTTTGCAATCTTTTTAATTTTGTTGAGGAGGCAATCTTCTTAATTTTATTAAGTTTGCAATCTTTTTTATTTTGCTAAGTTTGCAATCTTTTTAATTTTGTTGAGGAGGCAATCTTCTTAATTTTATTAAGTTTGCAATCTTTTTAATTTTGTCAAGTTTGCGTCCTTTTTAATTTTATTAAGTTTGCGATATTCTTAATTTTGTCAAGTTTGCAATCTTTTTAATTTTATTAAGTTTGCAATGTTCTTAATTTTGTCAAATTTGCAATCTTTTTAATTTTGCTGAGGAGGCAATCTTTTTAATTTTATTAAGTTTGCAATCTTTTTAATTTTATTAAGTTTGCAATCTTTTTAATTTTATTAAGTTTACAATCTTTTTAATTTTATTAAGTTTGTAATGTTCTTAATTTTGTCAAGTTTGCGTTCTTTTTAATTTTGTCAAGTTTGCAATCTTTTTAATTTTATTAAGTTTGCAATCTTTTTAATTTTCTCAAGTTTGCGTTCTTTTTAATTATATTAAGTTTGCGATATTCTTAATTTGGTCAAGTTTGCAATCTTTTTAATTTTATTAAGTTTGCAATCTTTTTAATTTTATTAAGTTTGCAATCTTTTTAATTTTATTAAGTTTACAATCTTTTTAATTTTATTAAGTTTGTAATGTTCTTAATTTTGTCAAGTTTGCGTTCTTTTTAATTTTGTCAAGTTTGCAATCTTTTTAATTTTATTAAGTTTGCAATCTTTTTAATTTTCTCAAGTTTGCGTTCTTTTTAATTATATTAAGTTTGCGATATTCTTAATTTGGTCAAGTTTGCAATCTTTTTAATTTTATTAAGTTTGCAATCTTTTTAATTTTGTCAAGTTTGTGTTCTTTTTAATTTTGTCAAGTTTGCAATCTTTTTCATTTTAAGTTTGCAAAATTTTAATATCAGATTGTTCAATTCACAAGTTTAAAGTCATCACATTTTAATGTTTTCAAATTTAGAATTATACAAATTTAAAAATATAGCAGTTTTCAAATTTCTAAATTGATAGATCTGCAACATCCTCTGCAATATACCTAAAGTCAAACATACATTCGTCCTTCCATCATTGACCAACCTAATCAAAAAACACATCTCAAGTTCTACAAACTCTACCCACAGCTCTGCTATTTTTATTTCCCGCCATTAAGTAACAGCAAACCGGCTCAAGATTAATCAAAAGTGACTTGGCCATCTAAAAATTCTAGTTCGCTTTTTAACGTCAACAACGAAAGTCGAAACAATTTGCAATTAGCTAGAATATGCAATTAAATCGAATATTTTGTTTTTCGGCTAAATAACATTTTCATATTTTACACCGATACCATCTACGCTCATAAAACACGATGACAAAATTCACCTTCGACACACGAGTCTGATACGATCAGAATCACGGAAACATTATGTATTCTACAGATTTACAACGGTCTTATTTTTCATTTAATATCCGTATCGTTGTCGTTGTAGTGCCGCCAGTGAATATAAACTAGTCGAGTTTTTACGTCAGCAACTACTATCTTATTTCTGTCTAATCACCGGCTAATTGAGGACCCTGTAGCAAAAGGGGCAGCGAGGTTTTTAAAACTTCGGGTACATTGCGCAAATTTAATTACAAAAGAGGTCTTTTATCGTAAGAAGAATTTAGAGTTCTTTAAAAAGAGGAATGATATTTTGAAGTGAGTAGTGTTTAAATTATATTGAGTATTAATTTTGAAATTAATAAAAATTGTTCTTCTTATAATTTTATAAGTTCTGAAATTATGTCACTGATAATATTTTTAAAAATTTTGAAATTGTTCTTCCTGTAATTTTATAAAGATTGTTCAACAAATTTTTGCAATTATAATATGTTTATACCTAACCTAACAGTTGTCTAGCTTTTATAGAAGTAACATATGTTATAATATAAGTAGTACATACATACACATATGCTACACAAGTATATGTACATTACAAAAAGTATCAACTGTAATATTAAATAAAATACATTAGCAAAAATTTGTAATAAAAAAATATACTAAAAATGTTTATTAAAGAAACGCTCTTCCATAATATAAATTATATTATTACAAAAAGTGTCCACCCCCTTGGCGCGAAAATAGCGAAAATTCAAATTAGAATAACAGGTGAGGCCACCATTTGTGACTCACCCTGTACACTCTCGTATACTTTTTTCTTTCGAGTTACGTCGATGGTCTCCCTCTGTTCGTTTTTACACCCTCTGCGTCATTCTTTTTGTTGCAATATATGAGACTGGAAGGAGCTAGATAGAAAGAGAAGGAGAGAGACGGAGTTAGGAAGTTGTTGGTCATGTGGGACCGTGATTTGGAAAACCCGGAGTGGCCGACCTTGAAAGTGTCAGACCGTTCTCCACACCAGAGAAGGACAATCTCTTCCTCTCTTTACAACCTTCTTTCTGTCTCCTTCCGTCTCGTTTTTTCTTCCCTTATTTGGTTTCTCTTTTCTTCTTGCTCGACATTCTCTTCTCTTAGTTGATTATTCTGTCTCTTTTTCTTCTTCTTTCGGTCATTGTCTTTGTTATTTGGGTAAATGTGTACGCGTGTATAGTTGGATATTTTGAAAGATTTTTGGATTTTTAGAGTGGTGGATTTTTAGAGTGGTGGATTTATAGAGTGGTGGATTATTGGAGTGTTGGATTTGTAGAGTGTTGGATTTGTAGAGTGGTGGATTTTTAGAGTGGTGGATTTTTAGAGTGGTGGATTTTTAGAGTGGTGGATTTTTAGAGTGGTGGATTTTTAGAATGGTGGATTTTTAGAGTGGTGGATTTGTGGAGTGATGGATATGCGGAGTGTTGGATTTTTAGAGTGGTGGATTTGTAGAGTAGTGGATTTTTAGAGTAGTGGATTTTTAGAGTGGTGGATTTGTGGAGTGATGGATTTTTAGAGTAGTGAATTTTTAGAGTGGTGGATTTGTAGAGTGGTGGATTTTTAGAGTGGTGGATTTTTAGAGTGGTGGTTTTTCTAGAGTGTTGGAATTTTAGATTGTTGGGTTTGTAGAGTGATGGATTTTTAAAGTGGTGGTTTTTTTAGAGTGTTGGAATTTTAGATTGCTGGATTTTTAGAGTGGTGGATTTTTAAATTTTTAGATTTTGAAGTTCATAGATTTTTAGATTTTTAGATTTTTAAGGTCGTAGATTTTTAGATTTTTAAGTTCATAGATTTTTAGATTTTTTAGATTATTAGGTTTGCAGATATTTAAGTTTGCAGATTTTTAGATTCTTAGATTGTTAGGTTTGCAGATATTTAAGTTCGCAGATTTTTAGATTCTTAGATTGTTAGGTTTGTAGATTTTTAGATTGTTAGGTTTGTAGATTTTTAGATTTTTAGATTGTTAGGTTTGCAGATTTTTAAGTTTGCAGATGTTCAGATTTTTAGATTGTTAGGTTTGCAGATATTTAGATTTTTAGATTGTTAGGTTTGCAGATTTTTAAGTTTGCAGATGTTCAGATTTTTAGATTGTTAGGTTTGCAGATATTTAGATTTTTAGATTGTTAGGTTTGCAGATTTTTAAGTTTGCAGATGTTTAGATTTTTAGATTGTTAGATTTGCAGATATTTAGATTTTTAGATTGTTACGTTTGCAGATTTTTAAGTTTGCAGATTGTTAGATTTTTAGAATTTTAGACTTTCAGGTTTGTAGATATTTATATACGTACATCTCAAAACTGCTTTAATACTTTTAAATCCATATTCTCAGATCCACCATATGTCTATCACCATCCTTATATCACCATTCCTCCACCTCTACATCCTCACATCCCCATATCCCCACACCTCCCTACACCCTCACACCACCACATCTCCACATCTTCCTATTCTCATACATACATTTCCTCACCATCCTTATATTTCTGTCTCCCGATCCTCTCATACTCCCATATAGCCCCGTTTACAATGTACAGTTTAGAGTTTACAGTTTACGGCGATCGATGCCACGAGTTACGATTCTCGTCGAGTTCAGGCTTGCGCAATATTCCGATTGAAATGTTTACAGGGTGAAAGTAGACCGGTGGGGATAAGGAGAGCTCTGATTCGCCAGCAAACATTTCTTTTTATTCCATGCACGAATCAGATTCTGTTATCTCGTCGCTTTGTTCGAACGACGCGTTAAACGATGATCTTATTTCAGCGTTACCGAATATACCCACCATTGCGTTGCTGCTATTCGAACTTTCCAGTAATTAGCAGCCTATCCATCTTGAATCCTTCGTTCGCTCTCCTAATTAATCCCATCGATCTTTCACGCTCTTAACGTGTAATTGTTCATACTTGACTAATAATTTTCACGCTGATTTATTGGTAGTTGGGAGTTTGAGAGGTTGGGAGTTGAGAAATTTGGAGAAGTGGAGGTTTGAGGAGTTTGGGAGGTGAAGATTTAGGGATGTTGGTTTTAGATACTTGGGGAGGTGAATATTTGGGGATTGGAGGAGTTGTGAAGGTACAAGTTTAAGGATTAAAGGAGTTGAGGAGGTACAAGTTTAGGGATTTGGGAGATTAGAAAATTGAGGATTTGAGGATTCGGGAGATTAGAAATTTGGGGACTTGGAGATGAGAAATTTGGGGAGTTGGAAGTTTGAGGGGTTTGGGAGGTGAAGATTTAGGGATGTTGCAGTTTTAGATACTTGGCGAGGTGAATATTTGGGGATTGGAGGAGTTGTAGAGTTACAAGTTTAAGGATTGGAGGAGTTGAGGAGGTACAAGTTTAGGGATTTGGGGATTTGGGAGATTAGAAATTTGAGGATTTGAGGATTCGGGAGATTAGAAATTTGGGGACTTGGAGATTTGAGAACGTAAGAATTTGAAGATTTGGGGATTTGAGAGATTAGAAATTTGGGAGCGTAAGAATTTGGGGACTTGGAGATTTGGGAAGCTTGGGATTTGGGGGTCTTTGGGATTTGGGGGTCTTGGAATTTGGGGACCTTGGGATTTGGGGACCTTGGGATTTGCAGAGCTTGGAATTTGGGAACCTTGGGATTTGGGAACCTTGGGATTTGGGGACCTAGGAATTTGGAAACCTTGGGATTTGGGGGTTTTTGGGATTTGGGGACCTTGGGATTTGGAGAGCTTGGAATTTGGGAACCTTGGGATTTGGAGATCTTGGAATTTGGGGACCTTGAGATTTGAGGACCTTGGGATTTGGAGACCTTGGAATTTGGGGAACCTTGGAATTTGGAGAGCTTGGAATTTGGGGACCTTGGGATTTGGGGGTCTTGGAATTTGGGGACCTTGGGATTTGGATGTTTTGGAATTTGGGAACCTTGGAATTTGGGAGTTTCTGAGATTTGAGGATCTTGGAATTTGGGGACCTTGGGATTTGGAGAGCTTGGAATTTGGAGACCTTGAGATTTGAGGACTTTCGGATTTGGAGACCTTGAGATTTGAGGACCTTGGGACTTGGAGACCTTGGAATTGGGAGCTTTGGAATTTTAGAAATCTTGAAATTTGATGAACTTGGAATTTGCAAACTTTATAATTAAGAGACCTCGTCGTTTGTGAATATTAGAAACTTTCAACGTCATGTACCCCATCTAAAAAGAAGTCACCGCACCCTCACATACCAAAATCCCCTAATTCCAACTCAAACTCAAATCCACACCTCACATTTATTTCTCGCAAGATTCGTCGAATTCGTAACGAGAGCGCCTTATCGTTCGATATCTAATCGCGAACGACACGGCCGTTGAAAACAATCGCAGAAGCAGTTAACAGAGCTGGTATAAAAGATTAGACACAGAGTTTCTTTTCCTTTATTCAAGGAGGCATCGTGCGCCGCCTTTCTCTTTGCGCAACCGTTCCATTTCCAGACAACAAAAGCCAAGTCGAAGCTTCACGTATCGGCCTAGGGAGAGAGAGAGAGAGAGAGAAAGAGAGAGAAAGAGAAAAAAGGTTTAATAGGATTTGCTAAGCAGGTAAATGTCGAACCGCATACTTGAATAATTTATTTCGTCCCGGTGAACCGTATCTGCGGCTCGATTGAAAAACTTCACGTTCGACCTAGCCGCTCGATTACCACCGATTCGACTAATTAACAGCTTTTCCGCGATCGTGTAAATTGCAGCGAGTGTGATAACGGGTTGATTTGAATAAACGCGATAAATCAACGCCGGGAGAGGAAAATTATTGAGACGATAAATAATCGTTAAGTAACACCGTTGCATCGTAAAACAAATTAAAATACGACGATCATTTTTTTAATCACGACTGTGGATTCTTATAGTAGGCTTTGTGGAGTAGAGACATTGTACGCTGAAATATTTATTTAACTCGACTTTCACCTTTCGACTTTTAAATGTTCAAAGCTTCCTACTTTCTAAATTAATCGCCGTTGAAATGCAAACTTGACGGAAATTAGCGAGCTGATCGGAGTAAAAGTTTCGATGAGAATCGAGGATGATTCGTTGGAGTTCGTCCAAGTTTAGGAGCTGAGAATTACTCGACTGTAAATTGACGTGCAAACAAAATAGTGGGAGTACGTGAACGCATAAAATGTATATGTATAAAATGCCTTAAGAAAGTGTGCACTTTCTTATTTTGTTTGAATATTTTAAAAAATGAAATTTATTGTGGGGAAATTAAGAAGAGGTGCCATTTTGAACTTCAAAAAAGATACTAATAAGAAGTTATAGAACAAAATATTTGTAAAAAACAATTTTATAAAAACAACAATAATAATACTTATAAAAAAACAAATTTATAAAAACAACAATGACAGTATTTATAAAAAAACAATTTTATAAAAACAACAGTGACAATATTTATAAAAAAACAATTTCATAAAAACAACAATAACGATATTTATAAAAAAAACAAATTTATAAAAACAACAATGACAATATTTATAAAAAAACAATTTTATAAGAACAACAATAAGAATATTTATAAAAAAACAATTTATAAAAACAACAATGACAGTATTTATAAAAAAACAATTTTATAAAAACAACAGTGACAATATTTATAAAAAAACAATTTTATAAAAACAACAATAACGATATTTATAAAAAAAACAAATTTATAAAAACAACAATGACAATATTTATAAAAAAACAATTTTATAAGAACAACAATAAGAATATTTATAAAAAAACAATTTTATAAAAACAACAATGACAATATTTATAAAAAAAACCATTTTATAAAAATAACAATGACAATATTTATAAAAAAAACAATTTTATAAAAACAACAATGACAATATTTATAAAAAAAACCATTTTATAAAAACAACAATGACAATATTTATAAAAAAAACAATTTTATAAAAACAACATTGACAATATTTATAAAAACCAATTTTATAAAAACAACAATAACAACATTTATAAAAAGCAATTTTTTAAAAAAGAACAATAACAATATTTATGAAAGACAAATATTTTTTATTGAAACAATTAATTGCAGATGAAAGAAAAATTCATTTAAAATTGATCATAGATTAAAGAAAAATTAATTTGATATTGATTATAGGTTAAAGAAAAATTGATTTTAAGTTACTTATAGATCAAACAAAAATTTATTTCAAATTAATTACAGATGAAAGGAAAATTGATTTAAAATTAATTGCAGGTCAAAAGAAATTAATTTAAGCTTGATTATAAATCAAACAACAATTGATTTAATATTGTTTGCAGGCAAAAAAAAATGATTTAAAATTGATTATAAATAAAAAAAAATTTAATATTGCTTGCAGACAAAAATAAAATTGATTTAAAATTGATTGCAGGTCAAAGAAATATTTATAATAAATTTATCTAAAAGGCTTATGTCCACCTTATTATCATATGATCTAATCCCTTATTTATCATAAAAATACACCTTACTTTATCACCATACAGTCTAATCCTTTGCTTCGTGTTTTCAATCTATGTTAAAATTGATCACAGATTTATCGTAAAAAATTGTACACCCATCTTATCATCACACGATCTAATCCCTTGTGATGTTATCAATTAAAAAGAAAATGCAATTTCGGAGTTTAGAAAATACGTAAATCGCCTCGATTAAATCAATATACGAGATTCGATAAAATAAGCTTTCTGTTTGCAAAGATTTAAGATTAAACGAAAGTTGTTTTATAAATTGAAGGATGTTGTACTTCTCGATATCGTAAAGTGTGATATTTGATCGAATTTCGATGGAATCGCGTTCGATGTCCGGTAAATTTGTATCGAATCGCGTGCGATGTCCGGTAAATTTCGATCGAATGTAGTGAATTTCGCTCTCGCGAGACTCAAGCATGTTCGCCACCCACTTTCGGAATACGCGATAAACGAGCTTCTCGAATCGTGGTCTCGGGTGAAAATATAATTGAAGCGGTGCGCAAAATTGGCAAATGAAAGCGCGTTAAATTACTGTGGTAGTACAACTCGCCGGAGGATACATATTTCACGTTGTAGTGCCGTTTTACGCGATGCGTTGATCGCGGCAGTTTTCAGAGCGGCACGATAAATCGCGGCATCGAGCGATTGCGCGTGTTCGCCGCAAGAAAACACGCGTTGCTTAATCCCTTAATAGTTTTCGCGAGATTTAAACCGCAAGGTATCGTAGCCAGTTCGGAACGTTTTAGATGAAAAACGATTGCGAATTAAATTAATGTTGATCCGTCGGAACGATATTATTCTTCGTTCTTCAATTTTATTGAAATATGAGCAGGAAATTTATATGATTATTATTATTATTCTGAGTTTCAAGAATTGGAGGTAAGATCTTGATATATTATAGCTTTGTTAGGTGGATGTGGATGGTGTTTGAGAAACGGCCATATAGCGAGAGATTACTTTCAGAGGAATTCTGTTGAAGTTTTGAGTATTAGGGGTTTTGGAAACTAAAGTTTTTTAGTTTCTGAAATTGGGGAAATTAAGGAGATTTGAGAAATTGAAGAAATTAGAGAGATTGGGGAAATTGGAGAAAGTGGAGAAATTAGGAAAGTTAGGGAAATTAGGAAAATTTTAAGAGTTTGAAATTTTTGAAATTTGAGAGTAAAGATAGAACATTAGGAAATTGGGAAATTACGGAATTTAGCGAATTTAGGGAATTTAGAGAATTTAGGAAATTGAAGAATTTTGGAATTGGGGAAATTTGGTGTTGGGGAATTTTGGAATTAGGGAATTATAGAATTGGGGAATGTTAGAATAGGGGAATTATGGAATTAGAGAATGTTGGAATTGGGGAATTATGAAATTAGAAAATTATAGAATTGGGAAATTATGGAATTAAGGAATTGTGGAATTAGAGAAGCGTGGAATTGGTGAATTTTGGAATTGGGGAATTATGGAATTAGAAAATTATAGAATTGGGGAATTTTGGAATTGGGAAATTATGGAATTGGGGAATTATGGAATTGGAGAAGCGTGAAATTGGGGAATTATGGAATTGGAGAAGTGTGGAATTGGGAAATTATGGAATTGGAGAATTGTGGAATTAGAGAAGCGTGGAATTGGTGAATTTTGGAATTGGGGAATTATGGAATTAGAAAATTATAGAATTGGTGAATTTTGGAATTGGGAAATTATGGAATTGGGAAATTGTGGAATTAGAGAAGCGTGGAATTGAGGAATTATGGAATTGGGAAATTATGGAATTAGAGAAGCGTGGAATTGAGAAATTATGGAAATGAGGAGTTAGAAAATTAAAAAATTTGAAAATTGGGAAATTAAGAAATTAGCAAATACTCGAATTAAATCTCCAAACCAAAGAAACAAGAATTTTCTTCCGTTTCTCCCGACAGAACGACGAGTTAACTGGTTTCCCGGTTAACAGGTTAAACGAGACCAGAACAGCAGAACTAATTAACGGCAATGGAGTTTCGCGGTTCACGAGATACGAATAATTCGGAGTCGTTTCCTTGCCACGCATCGAAATCACCGGAGACTCGTCGCGCGAACCTGACAAATGAATTATAGCTGGCATCACAGACAATCAGCTCGCCGACATTGCCACAATCCATAAATGGACTTAATTAAGGATCCTGCCTCTACACTCTGCTGCTCCTATCAAATTCATTAGCAGCTTCGACATAGCATTCGCATTTCAAGGTCCCAAAAAATAGATATTTTTTCTTTTTTTGATACGTGACTTCAAGTTTTTTTTCAAAATTTCTTTGGCAATTTTTGTATACTATAATTTATGTACATTATTATGATTTATTTGGACGAATATTTTATATTAATTACTAATGCTGATGTGTATAATTATATTTTAAAATATTAACATCTTATATCATTATGTTTGAAAATGTTAACATATGTGTATATATAATTACATATGAGAATAACATACTACATAATGCATTTAAAAATAGTAATGTACATGTGTGATTAATCACATATGAGAATATTAACATGCTATATGTACAATTACACTTGTAAACATTAACATATATGTATAATTACATATGAAAGTATTAATATACTACGTATGTAACTACACTTGAAAACAGTAATGTACATATGTGATTAATTACACGTGAGAATATTAACATGTTATACATACGTACAATTAAACTTGCAAACATTAACATATAAATATGTATGTATAATATATGAAAATATTAACATACTACACAACCACATTTGAAAAAGTTGACATATATGCATAATCACATATGAGAATATGTGACAACACACTACACAACCGCAATTAAAAACATTAACATACATGAACGATTAAATACAAGAATATTAACATACCACACATGTAATTACCCTCGACATCGATAACATATGAACAGTAATATACCACATAAACTCACATGAACATATGAACACGCAATAAACATTAAAATATAATATACTGCCATTCGAAAACGACTCTAAACACTCACTTAAAGAAACATATCCAGCAATCTAAACGTTACCGTGACGAAGTAATGCTCACCTTCGTTACTCGAACGAGTGCACGAGTTCTCGGACATTTTTAACGCGCAGCCCAGCATAAAATAACGTAATTCATGCGGCTTATTAAGTACGAGCACGCTACTTACTTACCACTTACGCGTCCATACGAGTTCACCCACCCAAATCCGCTTGCCTACATTTCGAGCTGCACGAAGAAAAATCATCGTGCCCGTTCCATAAGGCGCGATACCGTTTCTTAATTAACAATATTACAGTTCAGGTAGCCCGGTAAAACAGCCGAACGTGACTTGACAAATGTGAAACTGGTTCGATACTCAAAATCAAACCTGCCATCACAATACGTTTAAATGAATACAATTTCGAGTGTTCTCATCAGGAGACCCTGAAAAGTCTGATTGTTCTTTTGTTGGAGATGTACAGCTTAAGTGGTTGGTAGGTTAGGTTGGGTTTGAGTGGAAGTTGAGGTGAGTGATGTGGATGAGTAAAGTGGAGATTTTTTTGGGGGACATTAGGGGATGAGGGGTGAAATGAGGTTTACGGGTTAGGTTGGAATTTTTTGGTTTATGAAGTTTAGACATTTTTGGGGTGACAAGTTTTGTGTGGCTTAGATTTTCTCAAACTCTCAAATTCTCAAGCTTGCAAATTCTCAAGCTCCCAAATTCTCAAGCTTGCAAATTCTCAAGCTCCCAAATTCTCAAGCTCCCAAATTCTCAAGCTTCCAAATTCTCAAGCTCCCAAATTCTCAAGCTTTCAAATTCCCAAGCTCTCAAATTTCTAAATTCCCCAAATTCTCACGCTTCCAAATTCTCAAGCTCCCAAATTCTCAAGCTCCCAAATTCTCAAGCTTCCAAATTCTCAAGCTCCCAAATTCTCAAGCTCTCGAATTCCTAAATTCCCTAAATTCTCAAGCTCCCAAATTCGCAAGCTCTCAAATCTCTAAATTCCCCAAATTCTCAAGCTTCCAAATTCTCAAGCTCCCAAATTCTCAAGCTCTCAAATCCCTAAATTCCCCGAATTCTCAAGCTTCCAAATTCTCAAGCTCTCAAATTTTCAAACTCTCAAATTCTCAAGCTCTCAAATCCCTAAATTTCCCAAATTCTCAAGCTCTCAAATCTCTAAATTCCCCAAATTCTCAAGCTTCCAAATTCTCAAGCTCCCAAATCTCAAAATTTCCCAAATTCTCAAGCTTCCAAATTCTCAAGCTCCCAAATCCCTAAATTCAACTTCTCAATCTCCCAAATCCCTAAATTTTCCCTAATCATCTCCCCCACCAAAATATCCCAATTAAATCCCTAAATAAACTACACATCCTTCCTCTCAACCCACCTCCCACATATTTAACCCAACTTAATTCACAAAAACCTACCTAACATAAATCCTCATCCACTTACCCATTTCACCATTCACTCAACTCCTAATCAGACCCATCAAACTGGTTAATTGTCTCCTCCCCTTTTATCTTCACAAACAGTAAATAACGACACCGAACTAGTTTTAATTACAGTACGAGTTATTAACCGCGTGGTTATTACACATTTCTGTCGTCTAATTAACATAACCGCACTTCTCGTGTCGATGGGACGTACAAAGAGAGCCACGTATTACCATTTACACAACGGACACCGATCAGACCGTTATGACATAATTTATTCGTTTTAATACGCGTCCCCATAAGCCGGTAATCCGCGACGAAGAAGGTGCGGAGAAACGTTAGAGAAACATCGACTAACGCTATATACGAGTACACGTAGTCGTGGAGTTTTAATTGAAGATGCCACGAGCAACGGTACAGCGAACCAAACGAAACGAATAAAGTATACGGCCGTACGCGAACAGGTCGATCTCAAAACGCAGCCAGTGGACAAGCGGATTTTTTGCATGCGAAACGAGACGCCGGGTTTCCTCGTGCATACAGATATCGGGGCTCATCGAACGAACATACGTAATTAGCTTTTACGTTGTATGAACGAATATTACGAGGGGATATGTGGACGAATTTAGGTTTACGAATTTGTCATGGAGACTTCTCCATTTCTTGGAAAGGGTGATAGTTCCATGGAAATTGGGAATGGAAGGGTTTTGAATGGCGGGAAAGTTGTAAAATTTTGTAATTACTAAGTTTGTAGGATTTGAAATTTGCAAATTTTTTAAAATTTAGATTTTGAAATTTTAGAATTTCTAAATTGATAAATGTTCAGCATTTGTAATCTAAAAATTTGAGACTGCAGGATTTGGAATATCAAGACCTGGAATTGAAGAATACGGAATTTCAAAGTAAGGAACTACAAAATTTGATATTTCAAAATTTGGAATTACAAAATTTGGAATTTCAGAGCCTGGAATTGTGAAGCTTGTGAATGTCTAAATTTGGAGTTGCCAAATTTTCAATTTTAAAGCTTGGAATTGCAAAATATAGAATTTCAAAGCTTGGAATGGCAAAGTATGGAATTTCAAAGCTTGGAATTGCAATATTTAGAATTCGAAATCGTGGAATTGCAAGGCATCGACTTTCGAAACTTGGAATTGCGAAATTTGAAATTTCGAAGCTCGGAATTGCGACACTTGGAATTTCAGAGCTTGAAATTGCAAAATTTGGAATTTCGAAGCTCGGAATGGCAATACTTGGAATTTCAAAGCATGGAATTGCAACACTTGGAATTTCAAAGCTTGGAATTGCAATATTTAGAATTCGAAATCGTGGAATTGCAAGGCATCGACTTTCGAAACTTGGAATCGCGAAATTTGAAATTTCGAAGCTCGGAATTGCGACACTTGGAATTTCAGAACTTGAAATTGCAAAATTTGGAATTTCGAAGCTCGGAATGGCAATACTTGGAATTTCAAAGCATGGAATTGCAACACTTGGAATTTCAAAGCTTGGAATTGCAGGATTTGGAATTTCACAGCTTGGCATTTCAAAGCTTGGAATTGCAACACTTGGAATTTCAAAGCTTGGAGTTTCAAAGATTGGAATTGCAACACTTGGAATTTCAAAGCTTGGAATTGTGGCACTTGGAATTTCAAAGCTTGGAATTGTGACACTTGGAATTTCAAAGCTTGGAATTGTGACACTTGGAATTTCAAAGCTTGGAATAGCAAAATGTGGAATTGCAACACTTTGAATTTCAAAATTTGGAATTGTGACACTTGGAATTTCAAAGCGTGGAATTACGAAATTTGGAACGTCAAATGCTGGAATTGCAAAACTCCGAATTTCTAAACTTGGAATTGCAAAATTTGGAATTTCAACGCTTAGAATTGCAAAATTTGAAATTTCATATCGTGAAATTGCAAAGTTTCGAATTGCAAAACTTTGAATTTCAAAACTTGGAATTGCAAAATTTATAATTTCAAAACTTGGAATTTTCCGTACCCGAAAGACGAACGCAGATTAAAATCAAAGAGGAGTGGACTTCACGTATCGAATTAAAAGCGAACAGCTTTCAAGTTATTTAAAACTCGTTATTAAAAAGTTACGAGATCGATCGAGTCGCCAGATAATTCTTTTCATCCGCGTTTCGCCAGTATCTAATAATTACCATTCCGCTTGAAATTCTTGGCGAGCTCGAGATACTTGCCGCCGTAATAAATTGAACGTAATTATAAATTACTACGGTTATTATGACGCTAATCGTTTGTTCGTTTTCGGCCGGTGTAAAAATATTGCTTCAATTTGTGTCGGAAAGGTGGATACGCAACGTGTGTACCATTAAATATCATGATAATAAAGAATCATGAAGGATACATTTGCGCAAACTGGAAATCGTTTTACGCGCCTTTTTTATACCACGTGATCCTGGCGGACGGCCCGGGAAAATTTAAGATATAATACGATATAGGACTTTATTCCGCGATAACGATGTTATGATCTTTAAACCAAACGACAATTTTTCTCTCACCAATTTGAACTTTCACGATTTCGATAATATTAACTTAATTTAGTGTTCTCGGTTGAAGTGTTGTGTAAGTTATTAATATGCGGTGATAATAAACGAAGGGTATCGGAAAGTTGAAAGCTACTTTTAATACGCGATAAATTATGCAAATTCTTGGCAATCGCATCGATGTAAAGTAACAGAATTATCTTTCGCGAAACACAAAGGTAAGCTGAATTATTTATTTCGTAATATTTTTATTCCACTCTTAATATATTATTGATGAATGCACAAATGTACGAATCAAATCTCCGAACTGATAAATCCACAGTTCTCCAACATTTCAAAACTTCGAACTTCTTAAATTATTTCTACATCTCCAAACTTCTGAATCATTAAATTCTTTAATTAACAAACATCTAAATCTCTAAGTGTTTAACTTCATAAATCCTTAAAAACAAATTTAAAAAATTTCTCAACTCTCAAACTAACAAATTCCCAAACCCCAAAATTGCCACCTTCCCAACAGCCAAAGCATCGAAAAATTAGTCAAAACGATGATAGAAAATACGGCAGCCGACGTAATAAATCGTTCAGGTGGTAAAACGCGAAAATTCTAAGTTGGTCGATCAAGTTCCCTCAAAACCGTGTCCATTCTTCGATAAGGATCGGCGTTCACGAGCGTACGCCGCAAGATCGAGCGATATTTAGTCGATCCGGAGGTTCCGAATAGAGAACGAACGTTTTCGGTCGGTTCGTAAAGTTTTTCCCTTGTCGGATAAAGAGAAAAAGGAAGCGTATATTGGGGGGTTTCAGCCGGTGTACGTGGCACGTACGTACACTTTACCGAGTCGCGTTTTATATCTACCGGTAACGTTCGCGGCATATTTTATACTCGCTGACTTATGTTTAATTCAGCGGAACACCGTGGCTCCGTAGTTCGCATACGGGAAACAGAGAAAGAGAGAAGATCGGCGAATGCGGGAAGATTGAGCGTAGATTGGCCGGGTCGAGGGAGCAAACGTCGTGAAAAAAGAACGGCCGGGAACGGGTTAAAAATTGAAAACGCGGCAATAATTTATTTCGCTAACATCCGACTGCGCCTTCCAACGTCGACCCGCTCCACGCCTCGAGCATTTCGATGCGCGATCGCCTTTCGAAACCATCTTTTTCGATCGTTACTCTTCTCATAGACCACTTACCATTCGGACCACTTCTTTTTTCTTTATCTTCCCGAATTCCGAGCATTTTTTTACAGAATTACATTTACGTTTAAACTTCAGATTTTGGATTACTTCAGTTACGAAAGTTAGCTTCATGCATGTTAATTTTTATGGAAGTAAAGAATCATTGTATAATCTACTCCACGACTTCTTTATTTATTACACAATATTTATTACACACTAGGTTAGAATCCATTATTTATTTATTTTTATATTTCAATTTAAATTTAAGTATAAGTAGATTAAATGTCTAGGGAGACCAAACAATTTAATCTCAAGGAAAATTGACTAAAAGTGAAGTAATTAACTAATATTAATTTTTGACTGTTTTGATCATTAATCCTTATCGAGTGCAAGCGATAAAAATTTCTGTAGGTATTGCTAACCATAATCGTTAATCAGAACTTTAACTCGGTTATCGATAACCATTATGCACCATCATGAATTCCATTATAAATTCCATTGTATCTCGAGATGTGTAATTCGAGATAAAATATTTTCACCGAGAGAACATCATTCGAAACACACCTTGCTTATAATCGAAATAATATCCACCTTGCACTTTCGTTTGATATTTAAATGTTTGCCCTTTCAAGATCTCTGCAGTCATGTCTAAATCTTCGTATTTACCGAATTCTTCAGAAATGCTGAACCAAATATGTTCACTTATACTGTCATGAACAATGGACATATTAGATGCAAACTGAGGTACAATATTAAAACAGACAAATAAGAATGTTATGTCCATTTATTATCGTTGACCATGCAAATAATTGGATTTGTCAAATCAACGTATTCAAAATTCAAGTAAAATTGATCTCAAAGTATGAATACGTCATGAGACTCTTCAAAATAGTGCAAGGGGTGAAAGAACCCTTTAAAAACATAATTCAGTAAAGTAATAAGATCAGTACTCGAGAAAAGTCGGATTTAAATTCGAATAAAATTGATCTCAAAGTATGAATACGTCCTGCGACTTTTCAAAATAGTTGCAAGGGGTTAAAGAACCCTTCAAAAATATAACTCAGTAAAGTAATAAGATCAGTACTCGAGAAAAGTCGGATTTAAATTCGAATGAAATTGATCTCAAAGTATGAATACGTCCTGCGACTCTTCAAAATAGTACAAAGTGTGAAAGAACCCTTCAAAAATATAACTCAATAAAGTAATAAGATCAACACTCGAGAAAAGTCTCCTTTAATGATAAAATGTCTACAAATGCACCCTGTTCGCTCTCCATGAAGCGATCGTATACCCAACCTAACCAATACTCCCTGTTTTATGACATTTTCGTAGCTCAAGCTTTGTACGGCCACGCTCGCCTTATTTGCGATCAACCGACGCCCGATAAACCCGCTATGAGAGGAAAGAGCGATTCACGTGGTCGGAAAAAATAGGCTGACGCGATATGCTCTCGAAAAACTTTTACCTCGGCAGAAAATTGCCGAGCTGACCATGTGGGCGTCCAACTTTTCTCCTCCTCGTCCCACGTTTTGCCGGACTGTCGTCACACCCGCGCTTCGCGAAAACGGTGGGCGGACTATACTATTTACTATATCGCTCGGTGCGTACCGCTTTAAATATAACGCATGGCGTGCACGCTCAAAGATATAGTGGCGTTACGTCGACAAAGCGCGGATGATGAATCGTCGACGGTGTTTTCCGAGGCTCGTCGGTAACGCGTCACTGCGATCACGATTTATCTCGTTCGTACACGTCGGATACGAAAATGGATTAATGGCGTATGGAATCAAACGTTCGCTAAATAACCGGTCCTTCATCTGATAATGGTTCACGACCTTTGTTCGCTCGTTTTTTAACCCCTTGACTTATGACGCATGGTTTGAGTACTCTGAATTTTACTCTGAATTTTACTCTGAATTTTATTATGAATTTTACTCTGAATTTTATTATGAATTTCACTTTGAATTTTATTCTGAATTTTCCTCTGAATTTTACTCTGAATTTTCCTCTGAATTTTATTCTGAATTTCATTCTGAATTTTACTCTGAATTTTACTCTGAATTTTACTCTGAATTTTACTCTGAATTTTACTCTGAATTTTACTCTGAATTTTACACTGAATTTCATTCTGAATTTTACTCTGAATTTTACTCTGAATTTTACTCTGAATTTTACTTTGAATTTTACTCTGAATATATTTCAATGTGAAGTTCAATTATGATTTAGACGATCTCTAAACAATAGACAAACTCTTATCGAATGTCGACAAACGGTTATCAACCTTCTGTACTCGTAACGAGTAGCTACTTTCAAACGACGCACTTGACATACCTAACATGCCTCATGCACCTCAACCTAATGAAAGAGGTTAAGAAAATGTACTATTAATAATAAATTCGTACGTTCAAAACTATACAAAAGCAGCAAAAATGTGATAGAGTAGAAATGTGACATGTAGTCAAATAACTTGAATAATAAATGCCGAAGACGATTGCTCTTCAACCCCCGCAACCCCCAACCGAAAATAGCGAAATATGAGTAGATTCTCTAAAAGGAGCGTAAGCAAAATTTGCAAATAAGAAACGAAAATATCGGGTGGAAACACCAACGCTTTGACATTATAGGTTGCCTCCGACGCGACGCTTTGATGTCTGTAAAAAGCGTATCGGCTCGCAGAATAAGGCCGTGGCTGTCACGCTTAAGGCTCGCGCAACAATTCGCTGGCAAACTGCGAATAATACGTACGTGGTATACCGCGTGTACGCCCTTACGGAGCGAATTATCGTGGCGGCCAGGTATCGTAAACACGTGAACGTTATGTCTTTAGCAGCCTCGCAGGAAACATCGATCGGTGCCCTCGATTGTATCGTTGTCGTTGTAACGATAGTCGAGTCGCGGAGACATTCGCCTCCGCAATGTCGATGCAATCGTAGAACCGCGGTTCTTGTTCTCCTCTAAGTATCGTGCTGCTCTGAACGAGATCGTTCTTGCGACGCTATTCCACGCGATTTTACGATAGAAAATCCGACGATGAACATCCCTTTTAAAGCGGACGATTTCGCGATTCAATGGATATCGAGGGTGCTGACTCGAAAATTTTATTCTACCACCGTCATATTTTATGAATGTGGAACTCTTTTTTATGCACTGTTTTGTGTTTGTTCTGTGACAAATATTAACTTGGATTATGACGTCGACATGTGAGGTACACAACAGTTTGGTATATAGTTCATGATGAGGTACACCATGTAGCAAGAATTTGGAAGATCTTTGATTTGATTGTTTTGACACTTGTACCATATCACATACTGTTACATATTTTCGTGTAAATCACATCAAACTATGTCACATATTGTTCTAAATTTTCATATGAAATTATCACATGAAACTATACATAATATACCACTACTGCACCACTACTGTACCACGATTTGTTACGACACAAAATGGCTACCTAATTCCCAACTACCATACGGCAATCACCCTGATTCGACTGCCTTGAATCACCCAGATTTTCCCCTATTCAATCACCTTATGTAGGTTAGTCGCAAAGTGTCGGAGAAAGGCGAAGATAAATGATACAGGTAGGTAAAAGGCGATAAGGGTGTGAAGAAACAATAAAGGTCATGAGAGGTGTTCCTGAAATACGATAGGCTAATGATACACCTCTGAACATTCGCGATTTTCATTCCGCGAGCGAACACTCGAATCAGACCTTTGCCAAAGGTCAATATGAAAATTAAACGATACGAAAATACAGGCGGTTGTTCGAACCAGTTCAGATATAATTAATTGTCGTTGTCAAAGTTACGAAGAAACGTGACAAAAAGAAAGAGAGAAGCTGAACTGATGACACGTTTCTTTGTCATAAGCGGTTGTTCGATATTTAACCTATGCTAAGTTACTGCAATTTTGAGGTCAAGAACTTCTAAAAGACGTTATTGTTTCATATGCAAAGAGACTTAATTCACAAAGACAGAGGAACTTAATTCACAAAGACAGAGGAACTTAATTTTCAAAGACAAAGGGGCTTAAATTAAAAAAAAAATGTAATGTCAAAACAGGGGTGGTATTTGGATGGCTAATTCGAGGAGCAATTAATCGAAAACGAGGCAGTAAGAAGCAGGAATCCGTGGTCAGGAAAGAGAAAGGATAGTTCCTGGCAGGAGGCGTTCCTGGAACGTGGTATGGATGGCATCCTCGCAGGATAATACCGTACAGCCGCATACGTGGACGAGTACACGACGCGACGATTGTGCTCGCGTACCCCGCCATTATAATGGATTCAAACTAAGGGTTTGTATTGAGATATCAGTATGTGGCCGGGCACCGGTAATGGCCTCCCGTTCTAAGAACCCGCCTCCTGTGTATCCAGAGCAGATAGGATATGTGCTACTCTCTCTTTCTGCATTCGCGATGCAGGGTATAAGTATCTATATGTAACCGTGTAACCGCTATCAGATTTCACCCCTATACCTTCATTTCTGACCCTCGAAAATATAATTGAATTGTTGGATTGTTTGAGAGCAATTGTCACTGATTCATTTCACCCTTCCAGGAATTTTTGACCATTTCAATCATTTGTGATGATGTTCAGTTTATTTGTGCTTACAGACTATTTAGTAGAATTTAATTCGCATTATTTAGACATAAAATGTGTACTTACTTTGAAATTAAAAATGAATTTAAAGAATGAATAAACGAACGACGCAACATAAATTAGTACACACATTTGTTCTTTATTTTGATGAAAATCAATGCTGATTTCAAGAAATGTTAACAAGATGTGTACCTTATAATAAGAAACTTGTGTTGTTTGACCGGTTTGGTAGTTTTAGTGTTAAGAGCAATCTTGACATAATAAGATTCTTCTTCATTGACTACATTCCTACTAGATTTCAATGCTTGCATATTAGATGAATTTGAGAAATATTTAATTCTTTGTGCTACGATTTATCAGATGTGTCAGTCAGAACTATATGTCAGTTTGGTATCATGCAATTGACTATGCAAATAATTGGACTTGAACTCTAAATTGAGGCGTACTGAAAATTTGAATAAAATGAAGTATACGAAGTACGTACTGAAAATTTGAATAAAATGAAGTATACGAAGTACGCACTGAAAATTGGAATAAAATGAAGTATACGAAGTACGTACTGAAAATTGGAATAAAATGAAGTATACGAAGTACGTACTGAAAATTGGAATAAAATGAAGTATACGAAGTACAGTGGACGTACATTATACGTCAGTGAGACTCCTCAAAATAGTGTAAAGGGGTTGATGCTCCTAGAGAACCCCTCCAAATAAAAATAGTCCGATCGAATCCGTGGAGTTCGCAGCAGAGGTGTAGAATCCGATTAGACGATCGGAATCGAGGATTCTTATTGAGATATCAGTCGGTCGAGCAGTGGGTGACGCGGGTAATGATGATCGTCGATTCTCGGAACCCGTTTGCGCATCCGGAGCAGACGGTGCACGATCGTCCTGCACCCTTCTCGCTTCTGATAGCTCGAGCTGTGCGAACCGCTTGCATCGCTCTCTATTGCGGCGTCATAACTTACGAACTTGTATTCATGAACGTAAAGGTGAGAGGGAGAGCGTGGCGTCGTAAATTCAAGCCGCGACGCCGTGTACGCGAACGTGTAGAATTAAAACGCGAGATACTATAACTCTCGCTGAGATTTTTCTCCTACGTTCGGCGTGTCTGACGTTTTACGCGCGGGCACGCCGTTTTAACTCAACTTTGATAAATATGAGACGAAGTTGCGCGCTGCCACAGGTGTGAACTCGTTCAGGATGCATTAAATCTTTCCGGGAGCGGAAGGTGTCGGGAAAGGATTCATAGATTGGTTCGAGGAGAGAAATATTAATAGTTCTGGGAATCGGTGACGTTACGTGAGAAAGAATCTTAATTCTAGACTAATGAAAATCTAATCAGATGGATAAAACCGATGACGTTTGTCGCTGATCAAATTGGCCTTCGATGTCTTATATTTCTCTTCTTCAATGTTACAGAAGTTTCTTTTTATATTTCCAATTCATTTTTTGTACCTACAGTACTATACTACAGTTTTAACATTTTTTTACATGAAAGTATTCAAAGTTATTTATTTTTGTTTGCTGAAGATGTAGAAGTATAAACAAGAAGTGTGTGAATTTATACACTTGAGAATCTAATTTTATTATTGTAGGAACAGAGGTACATGTGCACAGTTTAAATTTGGCGCCCTAAATATCTGTCTTAAAATCGACAGATAAAATCGACTTTTCTGTATTAATCTAAAGAAAACCTCTGTAACGACAGATTTTTATTACAAAATTAAAGTTTAAAAACTGACTAATCATATCTTAGTTTCTCATTTGATTTCTCCTTAAGTTCATAATTCTCTAAACTCTTCAACCCTGTTGCAACTGTCTACATCCACATCCATCGTATCTTCAGCCTCCAGCACAAAAGTGTCCTACCACATCAGAATAAACTTGCAGAAACAGAAGAAACGACTCTCTAGCAATAAACTTTAGCATAAATATTTTGAGAAAAAGATTATGAAGCCCATAAAGAATCTCCGTATTTCATTAACGAGCATAGTTCAATCCACTGTTAATGAATACAAATGGTTACAATTTAATCGGAAATTTAATCGGGCAGCTTGGAATAGCAGATAAGTCCTTAATACTTTCGTTAACGGAGGAATTCCAAGTAAAACAAAACCCTGGATACATTGTACGAACAGAGAAAGAAATAAGTGGTGGAGGAGGTAAAAGACGTTACACAGAGGGAGAACACGAGTTTCATTTGAATAGAATAGGTCGATAGTGATTTACGATACCCGAGGCTCGTCCGCTCGTGACTGTTTTCCACTTCTTCTTTATCTTTTTTCCACGATGGTACACCTCTTGCCGCGACCTCTCTTTTTAATGACATTACAAAATTCGTGTGCTCTGAACTTTGTCTTCCGTCGCCTGAAGAATGGAGGCGAGACACAATGCACCCCCCGTAAGCTCTAGGTATTCAGGGTAACAAGTCTACCTTCACTGCTGTTCAATAAATTTTATATAAAATGCTAGACACCGTGAGGTTAAGTTGTACATATATTAGAAATTTTAATGTCTTATCCGAAAATTAGGAAGTTTATTTTTAGATAATTATTGTGATCAAAGTTTATACGAGCACTGTGAAATTTATTTTATGTAAGTTACAGGAAATTATGATAGGGGCAATCGAAATTTATGACTCCGTAATTGCACAATTTATTTGATCTCATTTTTAGGTAATTGTGATAAGGAACATCGAAATTTATGAGCTGATTCTGCAAATTTTATTTCGTTTTCACTTAATTATAATTGGGGACATCGGAATTTACAACCTGATAAATCTGAAACGGGTTATTCAGAGACTCATAAGTTCAGAAATAAAACTTTTTTTAGTCTTTGATTCCAAATCTTAATCACTAAATTTTTAGAGTCTCATATTTGGGAAGATGGAAAAATGTAACTTTAAAATTTAATGTTACAGAAATTTCAAATTTTTTGTAACAAAAAACTGAACCCAACAGATGGGTACCCAAAGTGTTCAGGAGAGTAGATATAATAATTTTGAAATTATTAAAAATATTCTTATATAGTTGTTGATTAAAAAACACCAACATTTTTACTGAAATACATTTGCTCTTATAAATGTGCATTTATAAATTGTATGTACAATTTATAAATATTATGAACCACACAATTATTCTTAAATAAGTATAATGAAATTCTGAGTTGCACAAAAGACCAAGAAACCAACAAATCGAACATAGTCAATGCAGTAAAACTGCATACCAACATACGTAGAGACTAATGCAAGTATTAATGATAAGTGATTAACGATTAATCACGCCTTTCTATCTAATCCGAAAGCAACCGATTTCGATCTCGCTTGCGTCGAGAAACGCGTGTAAATTATCAGCTCTAACCGAGCGATGTACCGTCAGTTCAAAACGAAAGAAGAAAAAAAGGAAGAGAAGAAGAAGAAAAGGATGAACGAGCGAACAAAAAGCTTTGAAAACTCGTTCATTAAACGTGCGTAAAGGCTGGTTCGTATGTAGGCGACTCGCGGACAAGAGTATCAAGCGGCCTAACGGTAAAGCCACGTACCGAAGAAACTCGGTTGCTGCACGGCTACATACCGACATAAACCAGACACATGTGTGTTTACCTGCACGTATGTACACACATACGTGAAATACGCGTAGAAAATTCAAGCAAACGAAAAAAACTAATCACGGACGAAATCTTCGCGAACGAGAACCGCTCGAAATATTTTATACTTATCATAAAATCATTCGTACACGTAACTGTATATATGGCATCCCGATATATACGGTATAACGATATAGTCGGCTGCGTTCGATAGCCACAATCAGACTGGAATTTATGATCGATGCACGGACAAATGGATTCGCGTTTAATATGTTGCGGTGTTTAATATGTAACATATGTGACGTGTAAATATGCTCGGTATTTTTATGCGATGTTATTAAAATTTGTCTCGTATTTTAGAAAGTACGGTTAGATAATTAAGGTAGGCTTGTTATGTGATATTATGGAGCGTATGAGTGTGGTGTGTGTTCTATGTGTGGGATTGAGGTGTGTGAGGGAAGTGTATTCTAACCCTTTGCACTCCAGAGGCGCCTCTCCGGCGCCATTCGATTTAATACAATAATTTGAAATAAACATTATTTAATTAATTGTATAATAGTGTTCATGTGATATATAAACATAGTGAAATAGACAATAGTGGAAATTATGAGTAGAGGAATAATAACTTCAAAAGAAGTCATTTAACATTTTAATTAATATTTTAAAGTTGCTATTTGCAAAACGGTAAAATTATCTTGGAGTGCAAAGGGCTAATATTTGGTTATTTGACTGATGGAGCATTAGAGTGGAGCGTTAGAGATGGATTTTTATATTTATAGTGGATGGAAATTTGGGGGTTGGAAGTTCAAACTTTTGGGAAATTGAGAGGTGAGAAATTGGAAGATATGGAAGTTGTGGAATATTAAAATTTAAAATTTGGAAATTGTAAACTATTATAATTTGAAAGATTGAAGAATTGAAGATTTGGAAAGTAGGGTGCTTGGAAATTTGCAGATTTGAGAACTGTGGAATATTGTAATTTGAAAGATTGAAGAATTGAAAATTTGGAAAGTGGGGTGCTTAAAATTTGCAGATTTGAGAACTGTGGAATATTGTAATTTGAAAGATTGAAGAATTGAAAATTTGGAAAGTGGAGTGCTTGGAAATTTGCAGATTTGAGAACTGAGAAATATTATAATTTGGAAATTTGAAAAATTGAAGATGTGAAAATTAGAGAGCCCCGAATTTGTAAATCACAGAATTCGAGAATATGAGAATTCGAGAGCTTAGAAATTTGAAACCACAAAAATTAAAAAATTTGAAAAATTAAAAAATGTAAAAAGTACATTTTCCTCACTCGCGAAAGTGTATCCAAAAGAGATACGAATCATAAAAAATGATATAAATATTAGAAATCGGCCCGCAGAATTCACGCGCAATTACGACATACTACTCCCGATACGCAGAGAAAATTGTTACATT
This sequence comes from Megachile leachella, assembly GCA_963576845.1. Taxonomy (NCBI): domain Eukaryota; kingdom Metazoa; phylum Arthropoda; class Insecta; order Hymenoptera; family Megachilidae; genus Megachile; species Megachile leachella. Next base: position 16,506,939 of record OY756251.1, read on the forward strand.
TTTAATAACTGCGTGTTTCCCACGAGTGAAGAAAAAACAGTAATTCCAGGTGATATATCGCTGTCACTCGTAAACGCTTGTCTAAGAATACGCATCGTAATCTGTACAAATCAATGAAACTGAAAAAAGAAGGAACATTATTGCAGACTTCCGTAACAACGCAAGAATTTTCTGATCGATAATGGGAGAATAATCGCGAGTGTCGTAACGGGTAAATAATCCTCTTCATTCTCGTTACATCTACGTGTACTTCATTTTTTTATTCAATTTTAAATAACACTCGTTTAGAGAAAACCTCAGAAGATCTAAGAATATAGAAACAATTTAACTAATGTATGATTTTCAAGCGAAGCATCGTACTTTCGTTCTCAAAATATTCTTGCAATTATACAGGTCCATACAGAATTCGATATTCCTATTCTTCACACCTTACAAAAAAATTTACACTTTTTACAAAGTTTAAACTGCAAAATCGTGCTCCCCGAGCTGCATAATCGTGCAAATAATATTTTGAAAAAGAAAGTATGAGAAAATATCGCTTCCTCGCTTGAAAATCGTACGTCGGTGAAATTGCACTGTCCTTGTCTCTCCTGTACGAAGAGTGTCTCTCCTGTGTATCGACTCAATGTCGATTCAGAGACAATTCGTCACTTCACTAGAATCTAGTGACTAAAACTAGACCCTTGACGACGACTTCTCGTCGGCTGCTAAGGAGCTGGTAATTTATGAAACAGGGAGAGAATGAGAAAGAATGCGTGCATAGGTGAATGTGTGTAGAGAAAGAGACGGTTCAGAGGATGGATAGCGAAGCGTCGTGGGAGCATTGTGTACAGATCTATTTTTTTTTCTTTTTTACATAACAAAACCGAAAACGATTCTTGGGTCCTGTTCGTCTTCTTTCAATTGTTGACTTTGTTTTACGAAAGCGCGTCGTAACTTTTGTAAATTTGTTCTTATTTTTTGATGAGTGTCCTTTGTAAATTAATGAAAAATAAATATTTGAGGAAACGTAGACCCAGAAAATTGACTCCTTTTGGTTTAATCTTTGTTTTGTATTAAAGCAATTTTCATGATGCAAAGAATGAGAAGGAATAAGTTAATTTCTAAAACAAGACCCTTAACAAGACGGTGTTTGCAATTTCACGTCTAAGTCGAAAACGGGTATAAAAGTAGAACGAGGGGAAAGCCAATTACTCAAAGCAAGCGTTTCTTTCGCGCCGGTGTGAAGACACGAGTTCACTTAATGCGCTGTAATGAATATTAACACAATTAACGAAGAATTCGAGGTTAGGTATTGAGTAGTTCTGATACTCGGTTCGTTCTCACGGTGGTTAGGTAATTTTTCAAGACCGATGACAACTGAATGAAGACGCAATAATGAGAGAACACACAATATCGAACACGGCTTCCCTAGGGAAAATGTCGATGAGTATCTCAATACCGATAGTCTTAAAAATTCTCAAAATATTTAGGTTAACTAAATGTATACATATTTATTATGCATTATTAAACTAAATTGTATTTATAGTATTAACGGTATTAACAGTACAATGCTGTAAATATTGAATAAAATTTTTCTGAGCAAAGTTTACACTCCTTTCTAAACGTCGCCATTTTCCGTGTCTCATGCGTCACAGCGGGAACACAGAAAGGTTGATCAGAATTATTAAAGTTTACCACGCTGGACAAACATGATTTCTACGGTATGAACAAAATGCTGTTGAACGATTATAATAAAACGCAGAATCCTGCAAATTCTGAGGACACTTTATTGCGTGAAACGGGCTATAAATCGACGTCTCTATCGCGTAAAGTTTCGTCGAGATTCTTTGGCTTTTCAGAATCGTTTACAGTTTGACGTCATAGGTGTTTACATAGCCTCGCGTGTAATCGTTTTATTGGAAAATATAAGTATCGAATTCACGACGTCGTTCGAGTTTCGAAGCAAACAAAAAAGGCCCGTTCAATTAGTACATCCTTAATTAGTTAAATGAAGAACGCTCGCAAAAATTCCTGGATCCCGCGGAGATCTCGTCGAACGGAAACTTTCTTTCATGGAAACGGTACTCGCGCGAGGAAAACCGTTTTAATGAAAGCAGCGCGCCGTAATAAAGCAGTAAAACCATGGCAGACCGTGGTAACTATGGAAATAACGTAACAGTACTGAATTTACATTAATTTTAACGAGTAACTGGAATCGTAACTATTCTTCTTCGATTAACGTTTAATGGACTGCATGGACTTCATTATTTGTTAATGATACAGGTATATTGATATGGTGAGTGTATGTAGAGCGAGAATTTCAGAACTTAATTATTTATGAAGCGATCTTGGAAATTTAGGGATTTGATAAGCTAGGGAATTTGGAATAGAGGAAGTTGTAAGTTTAGGGATTTGGTAATTTTGGAATTTGGGAATTCAAAGATTTGGTATTTTAGGGACTTGGTAATATAGGGAATTTGGAAATAAGGGAATTTAGTAACCTAGAGGTTTAATAATCCAGGGGAATTTGAGAATTTAAGGCTTTCGTAATTTTGGAATTTAAAAATCTAGGGAATTTTGTAATTTTGAATATAGATATCTAGGGAATTTTGTAATTTAGGAATGTGGAAATCTAGAGAATTCCATAAATTTTGGAATTTGGAAATCTGGAGAATTTGGTAATTTTACAGTTCTTTAATTTTGCAATATGATAATCTAGTGAATTTAGGAATTTAGCAATTTAGAAATTTGGTAATCTAGGGAATTTTTAAATGTGCAAAAATTTGCCTACATACAAATCCTAAAATTTGAACCTAAAAAATTTAAAAACTTGATAAATCCACAATAGAAAATTTCAGAATTGTATCCCATTTCCCAACAGTTCCCATTCATGCCTTCGCTTACTCGTTGAAAATGAAAATACCTATTCTTGTGCTCGCCTCTTTTTTCCTTTTTTTTTTCCACCGCGTTCCTGGACGACCGCGAACACGAAGGTTCGACGAATACGCGAACGGAATAGTAATGGCCGGTATTATTAGTTGAACGTAGCTGCGTAATCGACGAGCAGCGTTTAGTTTGAGATTAGCCTACGTGATCGGCAAGAGTAAACGTTTTTCCCGTTGTCACGTTGAACGATTCTTTCAAGAAAGTCGAACTTTCTAAATTCTGAAAAAGGTTCGACTCCGATCTTTTTCCTTTCCACGTTTCAGTCGTTTTTCTTAACAGTCGTTCGCTACAGTAAAATTGCCTCACATGGGACTTATTTTTAAAGAACATTGTTACTCTCGACGAAGGTCGCTTTTATACAACTTTTATATACATTTTATACGACCAAGGTCGATTTTATACAAGTTTTATACACATTTTATTCACAGTTTATTGTTTTATACTTCAAGACGGTTTTAGTGCAATTTTATATCTGTGTTGAGGATTTGACATGTACAGATGGTGGAGAATGCATTCCTTTGTTCATTAAATTCATTTCTTTTTCACAAATTGGACATACTGAACTTATTTTGATATAATACAGTTTTTAACATAGCTGTGATTTATGAATTTAAAGGTGATACATATAATTTTTTAGTCGACGACTAAGATCAATAATAAGCAAGAGGGTTGGTACATTTATGGAACTCCTAAATATTCACCTTGATGCAAATCAATCTAATATAATACATCAAATTTTATTTAGGGACTACAAACTTGAACTCCTAAAAATTAACCTTGATGCAAATCAATCTAATATTTACAATACATCAAATTTTATTTAGGGACTACAAACTTAAACTCCTAAAAATTAACCTTAATGCAAACCAACCTAATATTTACTATACATCAAATTTTATTTAGGGACTACAAACTTAAACTCCTAAAAATTAACCTTAATACAAACCAACCTAATATTCACAATATACCAAGTTTCATTTAGGGTTTACAAACTTAAGAAATATTGTCTGTAATTTTTATCTAAAAATCCAGTTTAATCAGAAAAGAGGGGGTTGGTGTGCAACTCGGCGTAATTTCCAGGTTATCGATGCCGTAATAGAAACCGGTGCAATCTACGCAACGGGAGGTTATTGTTTCTCATTGGAACGTGCACTTTTGCTCTTTCCATCTTCCTCATCCGGATGTGCGTGAAACGGTCGCTGGTATCGCGGAATCCGGTCGCACTTGGACACGTCTTACGTTCAAACCGTCACAGAACATTAACCGTACATATTACTCACCGATCTAATGTTCTGCCACCGCTATTTAGCTTTTATATACTTTCTAGAGATGGCCAAAAGCATTTGAGCATTGTTCATCGCGTCGGTATGTCGTAGAAAAGCAACCGGCTGAATAGATAATTTGTAACACGGTTTGTTCGGCTGGTTACGTTTAATTACCGTACACGTGTAAATTGCCAATTGAGACGTTTGAAATTCTTCGCGGTTTATACGCCGTGACGCGTTCTTAATGGAAAATCGTTTTGTTTTCAAAAGGAAACAACACAATTGATTTCTTCATGCACTCGAAAGCGTCCCAATTTCTGCGGTGAAATAACAAATTCTCGTTGCGTGTGTTTAAACGCTGCCATGAAAATAGTTTCATTACGTTTTCTCTGAATTTTCGTTTATTAATTTTATCTCTCAGATCTTTACATCTACACGTAAAGGTATTATTTAATCTTGTAAAATTTGAGACACTTGTAACTTTACTCTTGTATAATAATTTAAGGTATTACTGAATATATCAACTTAGTAAACTAATATATCAACTAGTATACCAGTTTATAATAGAGCTGCTATTAATAGAGATGCACCTCATTTACCTACAAGGAAAAATTAATATAATTTATACGATGCATTTCCGAACAATCAGCAAAAATACAGGAATCACTTAACCGAGCACGTTCTCGCGTAAAGATCACGTGAAAGGGATTAAAGACGATGCTAACTTCCAACCACCTGGGAATGGATTTGTTAACATCGAATTAGCGGTTGAAATCCATTGCATCGCCGTTTACGAGATGCATCCACGCGTACGAGCCTTTTACTCGGGTCAATTATCCGCAAGAATTCCGTGTAATCGCATAAGATGAAAAGGTGTACGTGTAACAAACGAGGTGAAAGTAAGAGACGGGTAGTCCCGATCGAAACAACGAAACCTTGAATATATCACGAGTCGTTTCGTAAAGATCGTATGTAATAGACGGTATCTTATCGTCTCAACTAATAAAAACTTCTTCAATGAGTTATTTACGTGAATGAACGCCATGCGAAATTAGCCTCAAGCACGTGATGTTTACTTTGCAATCTAACGCGCTCATCTTTTCTGATAATGATCCGCATGGATCTTCCTGATACCAACTTTTTATCTTTCACGGTGACTGTGTCAAAATTTATTCCTTCTTATTTTCAACCTTATTTTCAATTCATATTTTATTATCATTTTACTTTGATAACCTATAAATTTGGTATTTATGATGTATCTCATATTGATCATTTAGAAATTTTTAACAGTTGTTCAAGTTTAGAAAGTTGTAGGTCTTGAAGTTTTCTAGTTGTTCAGATTTAGAAGTTCTTATAATTTTGAATTACTAAATGTCTTCGTTCGCTAATTTCTAAATTGTCAGACTTCCAAGAGATCGTATTTTATAATTCAAAAATATTCACAATCCACATTGTGCATATCATGTGTTCACATATTAGTTCCTCTAACTTTCTTCAGTTACTAAATTTTCTTAATTTTCAGGTTCTCCTAAATGAAACTTCTACTGCATTAAATGCAACTTACATCACACACGTACCACCTCATACGTATACATAATGTCTCACAGTCATGTATACATAAATAAACGATAGCAAAGTGCTAGTAGAGTACTTTGTAACCATAATCGAGTCCATCAGCCAACCGCCCCCGTTCTAAATCGCCGCAACTGGCGCTTCAGTAGTAAGGGTCAACGAAAAATGCCCCAATCGCGTCAGCGTCCATCGAAATTCGAGGACAAAACGAATCGCGAGACTAAACGACGTTCTCGAAGGTGAAGGGATATCAGAGACAACGGGGGGCGAGGAAACGAGGCAAGCAAATCGTTCTGCAAGACGGGAATCCCTGAAGGTAAGATCGTTGTTCGCGTTACAAAGTATTTTAAAGGCGGCGAGGAATGAACGCGGTTGAGCGACAAGACAAAGAATATCAGCTGGTAATGGCCGCTGTAAATTTCACGTTACCGAGGCCGAAACGATACAGTGAACACAACGGACAGACGGATGGACGGTTCGCGTAGGACACAGCCGAGCAAAAGGGACTCGCTTAGAGCAGCGGGGAAGAGATTGCGAGAAACGTGAGACGACGGGATCTCGTAACCTTTTCTTCTTCTCGGACGAGATGACCGAAAGAGCGACGAGGATGCCTCGATCACCCGTTAACTACGAATAATTCTTCGAGGTGCTGCACGACCACGCTTTACGTCTCTGCACTTTTCACCTGCATCTACGCCTTTTATACTTCCTTTGCTGTTTGAAGCGATATTTCGCAATTTTACACATTTACTGCGTTCTTATATATAATCAATAATATGTATTTAATAATATTTGTAACAATATATATACATATTAACAAATTCATATATTAATAAATTAATGTTAATGCGCCAGGAAGAATTCGTACGTTACCTGACGAGGTTACACGAACATACCCGACTTCTATCGAGCGCAGTTACGAAAGGATTGCGACAAACTTTATCAATTACTACATACTTTTAATTACATCTCCATTTCAAGAAAAATTGCTCAATTTCAAGAATGTTAGTCACCTACTAATGATCATAAATTATATAATTAATTATCACTAACAATTGATAATTATAATAATTGTGTAAAGTATATTTGTAGACACTCAGCGTCAGGAAGAATTCGTACAATGCCGCGCGACGGAATCACGCGAGAATTCCCGACTCCGACCGAACGGTCACGATCATCCTCTCGCGACAACCGTTATCAATTTCTACGTAATTTTGATTACATCTTAATTTCCCCTTACGATAACACAATATTAAGCATTCAGGCAGTAAATACACCTTTACTACCTTCAAAGAATTTTTAATTCGATTACCACATCTCTGATATTCAACAAAGTTACGTGACACACGTCAATTTATCTACGGACTTCTCACATAAATCTTCAAGTTTTTAAGTCCGTATGCAATCGCCAGGTTTCGTGTTTCTCAATTTTCAAGTATGTTAATCCCGTTCTAAGAATGAATAATTATAGAAGAATATTAATAAAAATTAATGTATGATGATGGACACCCCAGTGAGAGATTCGTAAAATACCGCGTGACGAAATCGCGCGAACATTTCCGACTTTCAACGAACGAGATCGCTGTTAACAATCTATACGTCATAGACTTAATTTTCTCTTATGACGAAGCAAGATATTTATCTTCGTATCTTGAGATCTTGATTTTAAATAAAATTCATCAAACCTTTCAACTACAAAGTTTCAGTTTTATCTGCCATCAGTAAAAATACCTTCGAGTGCAAGTGGCTCATATCTGTAATATCTATATTTGTAGCATTTATATGTGTAGCAATATCTGTATTTATAGCATTATACGCAATATCTATATTTGAGGTGTTAATAGCTGTAGCTTTATCTAATGTGTATTTGTGGTTTTAGTATGTGTAGTAATATCTTTATATGTTTGCAGTATTAATATGCGTAATAATATCTACATATGTAGATTGAATATGTGTAACAATATCTATATTTTTAATTTTAATATGTGTAATAAAATTTGCATTTGTAGAATGCATACGTGTAGTAATATCTACATATGTTTGCAGTACTAACATGTGTAGTAATATCTATATATGTTTGCAGTATTAATATGTGTAGTAACATCTACATATGTTTGCAATATTAATATGTGTAATAATATCTACATATATAGATTCAATATGTGTAACAATATCTATATTTTAAATTTTAATATGTGCAGTAAAATTTGCATTTGTAGAATTTATACATGTAGTAATATCTACATATGTTTGCAGTACTAACATGTGTAGTAATATCTATATATGTTTGCAGTAGTAATATGTGTAGTAACATCTACATATGTTTGCAATATTAATATGTGTAATAATATCTACATATGCAGATTCAATATGTGTAACAATATCTATATTTTAAATTTTAATATGTGCAGTAAAATTTGCATTTGTAGAATGCATACGTGTAGTAATATATACATATGTTTGCAGTACTAACATGTGTAGTAATATCTATATATGTTTGCAGTATTAATATGTGTAGTAACATCTACATATGTTTGCAGTCTCATATGTGTAATAATATCTACATATGTAGATTCAATATGTGTAGCAATATCTATATTTTTAATTCTAATATGTGTAATAAAATTTGAATCTGTAGAATTTATACATGTAGTAATATCTACATATGTGTGCAGTCTCATATGTGTAAAGTATTTATATTTGTAGATGCAATATGTGTAGCAATATCTACATTTGTAATTTCAGTACGTGTAGGAATATCAGTAGTAATATTTGTAGTATTTGTAAAGTAAATCGTCAGATAACTTTCTCGCCATCGAACGTTAATCGACCTTTGTAGTCGCCTTTCGAAAACCGTGGCGCTCTCTGCGGAAACCTCGACCTCGCTCGATTTATCCACCGTTCCTAGCATTACCGGTTATCGTACGATCGTTACGATTTGCGTCAATACCGACCACCCACGTGCACGCACCGAACGCTGATTAATGCCCCCGATTTCGGCCTGTTGATCGATCCTAGATCGTAGATCGCCGGCACGACAACACGCGAAACCAGCGTCACTTTTGCTCCGCGTACCGCTCGAACCCGATCGTAACGGTTGTGCAAGGTCTCGTTCGACGACTTTTCACCCGTTCGTAAAACGGTCTTTCTATCGGTATTTAGAGATGCCATTGATATTCGTCAGACGACTGAAACTTGGGCGAGTTCTGGCTGCCTCTCGATTTATGCGAACCACGAGACTTGTTCTTCGCGTCGTTTCCACTCGATGATTCACGAATTTCGCAACTATATGCAGGGTGTTCAACAGCTTCGAGGAATTCTGATTTATTTTGTTTACCAAAAAAATTGAGATATCTTGAAATTTGAGAACTAGGAGGCTGGGAGACACGTTTGTTTTGATGCTTTTCAGTTCGAAATATTTGGGAAGATAAATAAATTGAAAGTTGAGGAATTCGCGAACTTCATCACTGGATCTTGTGTGTCTTGTATTATAAAATTGTGTATGCATACTGTATACATGCAATTATTTTACTGTACCTATTTTTATTTTTTAACAGTGATGTTAATCATAAATGAACAGAGTATGATTGACCAACAATATGATTATTAATAAACAGAATGATTTAATTTTATGTAATATGTACTTGGAAGCTGTGACCTGTTAATTCTTCTTATGAACTATTAAATATATTGTGAAATAAAATTGTGCAATAACTGTAAGCTGTATCAGAAAATTGTACAATAATAAACTATACTTAAGTTTTGTATAGCAGCTGTAAATTGTGTAAGAAGCTTAACAAATAATTGTAAATTGTATAATAATTATGAACTCCCCAAATTTTATACACAGTCAATTTTCTGAGTAGAAGATATATTTCGACCGAATAAACGAGGAAGAATTATGTGTAGAGTTTCTTGAACGCACCCTAAGCGAGGGTTAAAACGAACAAGCACAGTATCTTTAAACCTGCGACTCCTCGTTCAAATCGCACGAAGTCGCCAGAAGAAGAAGATTTCAGTTTTCACGAATCGACCCGAAGAAAATCGAAAAGCGCGGTATGTAAATCGGCATTGTTCACGAGACGTTGTAATGATCGCTGTATTGTGCCGTATGCATGTAAATCCGTGCAGTTCGAACTGAAAAGTTCGCCGGAGAACAAAGGGGGTAGACACCTGAGTAACACGGCGAACGGTTTGTCGGCGCACTTGAACATATTTTTCTTTTTTCTTCTCGGGAATAATACAGCGAATTCTTTGGTTCGCTGGCCCCGTAGCCAACCAAAGGACGAAGGGTGAAGAAGAAGAAGAAGAAGGAGTAAAAGGGCGAAAGGGGACGACAACGCGACGCGGTTCCAGGAAAGTCGAGAAGGTCATCGCGAGTCTCCCGTGGCTACCAGAAACGATTGAAACAATGAATCGTGAGAGGAAGGATTCGATCGTGCTTACACGGTTTCAGCAATTAAATTCAGGGATGCGGTGGTCCGCAAGGTCGTCCAGACGATAGTGTACCGAGTAGAATTTACTTTGTTGGAAGGTGAACGTATGGGTGGCGACGATTTTGGAAATCTTTGGCTACTGTCAAGGTTAGGTCGTCGACTTTTGATCGAACTATGACGGAAGAATTTGCAAACCACTTTTTCATGGCTAGTGCTAATATTGACTAGTACTAGGGGATTTATTTAACGTTTCTTGCTTTTAAGATTATTGCATTACCATATGTATGTGATCGTTCTGTTCACTGTACAGTGTACCTACGTCTGTATACGTAGTACTCTATAACACACATTATCACCCTATAATAGTATTACCCTGATAGTACCTTACAATATAACATAATTACATACAATACACTACCTATAAATATTATTAACTACACCATAATAAGATATGGACACTCAAGGTTAAAATAAAATAAAAAATTGTACGAAGAAACAAAATCTACCTCTTCCTCGAGAATCTCCACCATCTTCAAAATAAATAACATCACTTTCCTTCTACATCCACCTACACATCTCTTACTAATTTAATTATATGAGAAGAATTAATTTGCTTAATTTGAAGAATTAATTTGCTTGATTTAAAGAATTAAATATTAAATATCACTCTAAGCAGACTATTGTCAAAACCATGAAAAGACAGGTTATTTTAATTTCCTTCGAGATTTGTATCAAGCTTTTTATCAAGATATCCGGACTGACATTCGCGTCAATCAGATGTAAATGTTCTATTTCATCGTCACCGATCAGATCGGATAAAAATCGTAACTCGTCCATTTTGAATTCGGTTATATACACTAGTCGCTTCAAGGCCACCCTTTATATCGTTTATCGAGACAGCCTAAGAAAATCCTATTAATAACACCGCAATTTTCCCCGTCGCCGCTATCGACAACGGTACACTCCGTTACCATCGAGATCGTAATTACAATCTCGAGTCAGGTTACGTAACAAACGCCTTTAACGTCTCGATATCGTAACGAACCTTTCGTTGTTTCTCCGTTAGCGAATTCAAACATTTCTTAACGCATTGTTACACTTTTATTATTGCAAATTGTCAAAGCTTCTGGAACTGGAGTCAAAGATATAAATTTGGTTTTAACAGGGGGATGTAATTTGTGTTTTAGGTAAATTTCTGTCTTCAGATAAATTTGTGTCTTTAGGTAAATTTATGATCAAGAGGTAGATTCATCTTTAATAAGTCGATTTGCATGTTTAATGATTGCAGTAACAATCTTTCATTTGACCTGTAATGATTGTGATGTCTTGTGTTCGCTCTTTAGGTAAATTCATTATAAAGAGATAGATTCATCTTTAGTAAGTAGATTTGCATGTTTAATGATTGCAGTAACAAGCTTTTATTTGGACTGTAATGATTGTGATGACTAGTTTGCTACATACCTCTATGTAGAATATAGGTCCCTTTAGAATATGAGGATCTACATATATGGGGACCTTAAGTTATAAGAAAGTAATGATCTAGGATATATCTAGATATAGGTATCTAGAGGTATATAGAGATCTAAGGATATATTATACAGAGAAATCAAAGGATCTGTGGATTTATAGGGGTCTGGACTTGGGGACATATGAGTACACATATGTAGGTGCATAGACATACATGAGATTTAGAAGTCCAAGGATATAGAAATCTAAGAATACAGAAATTTAATATAAAAATCTACGGATATGTAGTTCTGTGGAAATAGAGACCAACAAAATAGAAATCTATGAAAACCCTAATTTTCTAAAAAGAAATAGAAATCTGAAGATACAGAGATCTAGCAATATGTGGAGACCTAGTCATGTGAGGAACCAGAAATCCCATAATCTACATCCGTAAATAAAATCTATAATCACTACCTACAAACCCAGAAGTCTTAAAACCTCCCAATATCAATCATCGCCGACATACAGCCTCTGCAGAAATTGAAAAATCCGTAGGAGGAAAAACGTTAAGCTTAAGAACGATGTGTTGCGCGCCGGTTGGATGACGAGGAAAACGAGACAGTTGAAAATGCGGAGAGAAAGAGTACCTCGAGGAGGAAAGGAGAAGAAGAGAGGAGAAATCAAGCCCGCAAAAGTCGTGTCGTGGAAACGAGTCTGCCGCAATTACTACGAGGCTGCTATCCTCGGACCAGGAACGAACGACCAACCACGCCCTCGCTAATGCGAGACCGGGACAGGATTTCGAATTGCCTCGGCAAGGACATCAACTATATACGACGACCGACACAAAGACCGGCTAGTGAGATTTTTTAATTACACCCTGTTTACGCGGTCAGCCGCGAGAGTATGCTCGCTTGTCTGACTGGCATACTCTACTCGGGCCATGAGATTTATGATGGATGGAATCGCTGTTCTTTTTCTTCAAAATTCATTTCCGCGGATATTTAACAGGTGTTCGATTGTACCCTATTTTCGATATTTTTTAGTTTGGAACATGGTGGTTGTTTCTGATTGTCACGCGTGATCACACGTGTTGGATGCAATTTGTGTCGAGGAGAAAGTGTCGATACGCTACGTCACTCTGTACGGATGACTGTTAAATTTTCGGACCTGTGTTATCAAGAAATATTTGGAACTAGGCGTAAATATCGTGAGAATTTTACGAGGTAAAAATACTTGGAGGAATTTTTAACTGCTTCCGTGTAGCACTATGAATAGTATTGCATGTCCGTCTCCGATAATTGTGTAAGCGACAGGAAATAGGTGTAAATGTAGCAGACTGGAAAAGCAGTTATTCTTTAATGAGATCTACACTTTCCAAGGGGCAACGATCTGGACGCAAGAAAAAATACTACGAACTTGTATGTCGATATGTCGACATATTTTTCTTATAATAGAAAAGTGTTACTTTGTGCAATTCTGTAAAGAGTTCGAACGAGTACAATGTAATTTGTTCCGCGAAATCTTCCTTCTTTTTATCACATGACAGCGCAGAATCTTTACAGAAAAGGACATCGGATGCTTAATGCGTGAGTTCATAATTTGTAAAATTGTCTAAATACTTGAAAAATTGGTATGAATAACGCATCGGAATTCAAAAAGTCGACTAACATGGAGCGACTTAATGGATACGAGAGCCACTTAATTATTCCTGGGATTTCCACCGTGGTAAGTTTGCGATCGATCGATCGAGTGGAGCAAACGTGGAAGAGAATACGGAATGAACAGTCGTTTTATGCGAGAACGGAGAATATTTTAATAAGAATAGATCGCTATTCGAGAAGCGATTCGCTAAAATACTCGGACAAGCATGGGAAGGTCGATAACGCGAACTTGAGCCGCACCGCCGCGTGCGTGTGTCAGTGTCGTGTTAAGACGTATATCCATAAATACATAGATCTTTAGATTCCTATATCGCTGTGTCTTTATATCGCGATATCTGTATATCCTCGGAATTACATATTTGCAGATCTGGAATAGACTTTTGATATCCCTAGGTTGCATTCTTAGATGCAATATTTCTAGATTGTAATATTACTATAAATCTAGATTCAATATTCTTTTTTTACGTAGAAATCAAGATTTGGTATTTATAGAATTTTAGATAGATTAGATATTTGTATATTTCTATATTTTAAGAATTGATATTCGTAGATATCTATGTTGTTAGATTTGCATTCCTAAATTCTTAGATCCAATATTTCTGGAAACCTAAATATTTAGATTTAGTATTCCTATCTTCTAAGAGCTGATATCCGTAGTTCTTTTTAAGCGACTTCGAAAAAGGAGGAGGTTACTCAATTCGACCTGTATATTTTTTTTGGTTCCTCAATTTTATATCCATAGAAGCGTAGATAATTAAATTCGATATCCCTAGCTTTCTAGATTCCTCGAATCAATGTCCCTAGGTCCTGATATCCCCAGATTCCAATAACCCTAGATTCCAGTATCTCTAGATCCCAATCTCCCTAGATTCAAATATCCCTAGATCCAAATTTCCATAGTTACAAATATCCCTAGACCCAAATTTCACTAGTTCCAAATTTCCCTACTTGAAAATATCCCTAGATCCAAAATTTCCCTAGATCTAAATGTCTCTAGATTCAAATCTCCCTAGTTCCAAATTTCCCTAGATTCCAATCTCCCTAGATCAAAATTTCCCTAGATCCAAATCTCCCTAGTTACAAATTTTTCTAAATTCCAATCTCCCTAGATCCAAATTTCCCTAGTTACAAGTATCCCTAGATCCAAATTTCACTGGTTATAAATTTCCCTAGTTGCAAATATCCCTAGATCCAAATTTCCCTAGATCTAAATTTCCCTAGATTCAAATCTCCCTAGTTCCAAATTTCCCTAGATTCCAATCTCCCTAGATCGAAATTTCCCTAGATCCAAATCTCCCTAGTTACAAATTTCTCTAAATTGCCATCTCCCTTGATCAAAATTTTTCTAGATCCAAATTTCCCTAGATCCAAATTTCACTAGTTACAAATTTCCCTAGTTGCAAATATCCCTAGTTACAAATTTCCCTAAATTCCAATCTCCCTAGATAAAAATTTCCCTAGATCCAAATCTCCCTAGATCAAAATTTCCCTAGATCTAAATCTCCCTAGTTCCAAGTCTCCCTAGTTCCAAATCTCCCTAAATCCAAACCTCTCTAAATCCAAATCTAGTTCCAAATCTCCCTAGTTCCAAATCTCCCTAAATCCAAATCTCCCTAGTTCCAAATATCCCTAGACTCAAATCTCTCTACATTTCAATATTTCTAAATCCAAAAATTCCTAGACACTTAGATCACCTACATCCCTAGATTCCGATATCCCTAGTATAATTATCCCAAAATATTAAAATTCCTATACTCTTAAAATTCTACATATAGATAACAGCCCTTACAAATGAAGATTTAGTTTTCTCAAATCTTTAAATTCCTTTGTAGAAACAGGAAAGCGAGGACAATAAAATCCAAGGATCGAAGACAGTGTCCAACGTTACAGATGACCAACGAAATTTTAGATACATCTAATACGTGAATATGGTAATGTAAAATTCATGTCGTCTGGCCTTATAGAGCTCTTTCATGAATACATAATTCTATTACAGAACATACGCATTAACCACTCGGCGAAAAGACGAAAAGAAAACATGCACGAATAATGCGGGCTGCGAACGAAACGGATCGTTCGTAGCGCAAATACCGAATAATTTTGATACAGTTTATTGATACGCGGGAAATGGGGAAATAGATTGAAGTTGAGATGTAGAGCGAAGAGCAAGGAAGAATTTTGAGAAAGAAATGCAGCGAGATAAATATCTGGCGAAAGCGAAATTCTTGGAGGCGTTTATCTTATTTACAAGAAACGACATTTTTACAAGAAACGACAAACAAATAATTTTAGCTTCTGCATCGTGCAAAGTTCACCGTCAACTGACGTGATAAGAAAGGAATCAATTAATCGCTCGTTACTATCAATCTTTACGACTTTCTCGGGTGAAAAAATCAATCGAAACGTTGCGAACGATGGAGAAGTAAAAGAGAAATATTTGGAGATATTTGCGAAGGTTCCCTTAAAAAATTTGAGATCGAAGAAACATTCGAATGTGATTCAGATTTTTCAGTTGAGGAATCATTGATGTTAAGGGATGTAAAGTTTGTTTGAAGATTTGACAAAATTTTGAAGAAACGACACCTTCTTTTCGCTTCCGTTTTTACTGCAAAATTTTCCATTACGTGCCAGCCGAGTGAATTTCTCGTAGCTGACTACCAACTGTTTAGTTGTAGTAGATTCGAAAGTTAGCCTTCCGCGAGCGACCGTCTCTGACTGTTGTTTGTGTCTTTCTACGACAGGGCCGTATCTACTTAAACAAACTGGGACAATGCGTTCGTAACGGCGAAACTGTTTCGATCCTCCGCGAAGATAAGACTTTTGAATAATTTCAATGATACGTGGGTGATTAAACGGTAAGAAAAGACTACCGTGATACCGTGAAAATGAAATTTCGTTTTCAGATTGCGTCATGAAACGAAATTAGATTAACGAGTTAAAGTTCATTGAAGATCGAAAATTCGAGAATCCGATTAATATTTAATGCGTAGCAATACTCGTGCACTTGTTACTAAACGACAGATCTGTATTCGTACTCAGAAATTTATTGCCAAGCAATCATTCTAATTATTGAAACAATTTAACGAACGCAAAAGCGTTCATTATGAAACAAAATTATTACGTAATGCTTGTATTTTTTTCCAAGAATCTTACAGTTTATCCATCAGCATAGATATTCAAAGCAGATAAATTTATCATGCTGATTTGCAAATTAGTAGCGAGAAACGTAATTTTAAAAGTGATTAACGGAGGACAGATGTTGACGCGGGAAGTGCGCCGATTTGAATTTGCCTATGAAAAGTCATCCGGGTCCCCCGTTATTATATACGATTCCTGTCCACGGTTTTGCTCATTATCGTCAACCAGCAGGCTTAGATGCCATTTCACTTGTAGAACATCCGTTACTTTCAAAGTGGCTCGGTCAAATTAATTCTAATTGCCGTACGGCACGTACTAAGTTTTTCTACGTTTTACCTTTTAAATTAGAAGAAATTTGGCGGGAAAAATATTAGGTGAGTTATGCATAATTATAAGCAACTTTGCATAAATAAATTATTTTATAATTATATTTATTTTAATTCTAATACAAATCTAATAAGAAAATTATAAATTCATTGTTTAAAAAATATGTGTAAAAAGTTACATAATACTATGAATTTTTAATATTATATTGTGTAACAAGAAATTTTATTAATAAAAATAAGCAGTGTTCTTTATAATTTCAGTAATTACAAAATATTATCTATGAAATAATTTTATTAGTTATGAATTTTACATCTAGGTTTTCTAATAGCACATTTGAAAATTCGCGCCTAATAAACCTCCCCGCTGCACGAAAGTAGTTTAAATGGCGGCAGTTTTGGCGCCAACTCTACCATCCCCATACGCGTCAAATTAAAGAACGCAAGACTTTATCACATTGTACCCTCATTCTCTCAAAAGTATCAATCGTAATTAAAACAAATAAAATATCGTAGCAGAACGTTTGTCACGAACAAAAGCACTTTTTCAATAAATAAATAAAAAGAAGTGACTCACCGTTTCCACCATGTCGAATCCTCCTCCGTACACCATCTCGTCTTTCCCGGTGTTTTTCCGTGGTATCACACTTTTGACAGTTTCTCCCGCGTCTGTCGAACGGTGCTGCCTCGAAGGGTGGCAGTCGATCTCTCGAACGGAGAAGAGAGATCGACTCACTCGCTAAGGCGACTCCAGTCTTCACGCAAGATTCCGCAGTCTGTCGTACTCTCCTCGGTCTGTTTTGTTTTCCTCACTTATCTTTCCCTTCACCTTGTCCAGTATATTTTTTTAAATTCGCGCGTTATCGAACCTCCCTCAAGGTGTCGAGGCTTTCGTGTGCCGCGTGCGACTGACTGGGCCGAGCGGCGAGCGCGCGTCCGCCACTACGGTCTTCGAATTCAAGCGCGGCGAGTTCACCCGACCGCGGCCGATCGTCGCCGAACGCGACTCGACCTACTATCGCGCGCGCGCGAGCCTGTCTCGCGCCTTCCTCGCGAAATGTCCACGATCCTTACACACTGACACCTTGCAAAGAATCGATGTTACTCCTCTCGATCATTCGATTATGTTTTCACAGCTTCCTTCTCTCCTTCCACGATCTACCATTCCTTCGAGGCAGCTGTTCCCGAGCTTCTTACGCGATGATTTCGAGAAAGTCGCACTCACTTCGCGCACTCGCGAATCTTTTCGAGGTTCACGAAATCACTCGAGTTCACTTCGACAGACTTCTTCCAACGACACTGACCGAGGACTTCTCCAGCCGAAACGGACAAACACCGGTATTCTGTTGACGACGATGGTAATTTGTGCACGACGTATATCGCGAGTTACCTTTGGATGACTGATCCGTGCGAACGGCGCGAGACGAGTTCGTTCAAGTCGACGACGCGACCTACTAAGGATTCTCGCGCATGCGCACTGCGCTCGCTGTTTTTACCGACGATGCAACCGGTACGCAATTCGCGCGACGATTTATCGTTAAAAAATCCTGGAATGCTAATAAATTAACTTTCGAATGAAACGATTTAGAAAAAGGAAATACAGGGATACGGTAGTACACGTTAATTTTCTCGAATTCCATCCTACTTTGCGAATGCAAGTGTTTTCTTTTTCGAGGCAACATTGTTGCAATCGCGAACGGATGGCGGGAAATTTTTGAGCGCCAATTACGAATTGCGGAGAGGCTTACGTTCACTGGTATTCTTCATTCGTATTAGTGAATCGTTTGAAAAATTGTTGTGAGAATTTTAAATTTTAAATTGTAGAGATTTAAATATTTGTTTTAGGAATTTATAGACGTAAAAATTCGAAAGTGTGAAAATCTAAAAAATTAAAAAATGTAAGAATCGTGACTTTGGAGATATTAATATGTTTACTGCTTTGGTATTTGACCTAATTATACATGTACAGCATAACGTTAGTTGTAGCTGCAGTTTCCGTAAAAATCCCATAAAGCTGTAAATCCAGGAATATTAGTCGGTGCTGAGCATCACACCAAGATCTTATCTGGCATCGAGCGTGTTAACACGGTCGTTTCGATAACGATGTGGTCCGTTCGATGTAACTGTGAAGAGAAAAAAGAAACCGAAAGACGTTATCGTAACGAGCGAAAATAACCGATGAAAAGCTCTGTTACGGCATTCTTCGGGACATAGCGTGTAGAATCCGCTACCAGCCTTGATCCGACAGTAAATATGTTGGTACACGCGTGGCGAGCTCCTTGGAAACGCACTCTAACGATCCGCGCGAGAGCACGCAGGTATTTGCGTGGGCGATTAGTCGACGATTAGATCCGCGACACGCTTTATGGAGGAAAAGTGGACACAATGGTCCTTTCTGACTTATGGCGATACAGGATGGTGGCGCCGTTCCCGGGGATTGTGAAACGGATTCCAGGCCAAGTTTTCCGGCTCTGACGTCAAACTTTCGACAGATTATGCTGTCCGCGAAAACACGGAAATTGCAGTTTCTTTACTCGATCACGTAAATGACACATTACTCCGTGTAATTGGAAAATGATTCCTCTGTCAGCGATGAAAGGAACACCAAGCGACAGTCAGCTTCAAAAGTTGGTACTTAAGAATATATTGGACTCTCACTGTTAATTACTAAATGTTTTATATTTACACAAATTTTGTAAAATATTTGAAGTTAAATTCCTTAAAAAGTTATGTACAATACAAGGTACTAATAATATAAATAAAATGAAAAATTATAATTATAAAAAGCAAGGAACATTTTCCTGTCATTAATTAAAAAAAATTGTAATTTATTCATGTTTGATAAATTATTAAAAATTCTTGTATTTTATGTAACACAGCTGCAACTCGCAACAAAGTTGATAAATAATTTATTACATAGAGTGATATTACATAATTTAGTATTACAGATAATTTTTAAAAAATATAGATGCAATGCAAGTGAAGCAAGATATAAAAGAAGCAAAAAAGTAAATACCTTTCCTGTCAATCATTATATGAACACATGCTATTGAGAGCTGCACCTGTCTCTTCCCTGAACTTGTATTTCTGAAACGGCTAATTATTTTCGTTCTGCGCAATTTGTGTTAACGTAAGGCTTCTCGAAAGTTTTAATCAACTATTCAAATTTTGTAATTCATTTGTTATGGGAGTAATTTATAAACCTTACCATTTTCATGAATGTATATTTCAATGAAGGATTAAATAAAAATTAAGTTTAATTTCCTGCATGATCATTACGTCGTTTGAGTGATTACGCTGTAGTACAAAACAACGAGTGCTTAGGATTCCTCAAATGTTTCCTAGCAATCGAAAGACGCGTGCCAGCGCATTACAAATCTAATTCACCGAAGAAACACTTAAATACAGACGTTAACGTATAAAAAAGACAGCGGAAATTATAAATTATATACGCAAGGAGAACATATCTTAATTTTACTGGACTCCAAGGTATAAATTAACCTTTAATTGTATCGCGTTTATAATCCACCATTGATTAACGGAAACGATCGATCATGTGGCAACAATCGCCATGAGTTTTTGCACCCACGTGCGTCATGCATGCAAATTTCTATTACTACGTCTATAACATAAAAAAGAATAAAAATTGATGAATCAAGCTGATGCAAAAAATTGGCTCGTGTCTTTTGAGAAAGTCGATAATCGTTTTTCTCTTTCGTGTTCTTGTTTCGCGTTTGATGTTGCGTCAGGAACTTTCAGAAGACTTACGCAATGAATTCATAGTACTCGACCCTCTTCGGCTAAAGATCCTTTTCACGGATTTTACACTGTTGTTCACTCAATTTTATAGTGCACGAACTTTCGGGTTGACTTCTTAAATTTACTAATTTTTTAATTTGTCACTTTCTGAATTTACGAGTCGCAACTTAGAAATATTGTAATTTAAAAATTTTCGAATATTAATGTCTAAGTAATAAGTCAATATATCAGTATAAAATTGATTTCGTATTTTTCAAACATCGAACCCTACCATTATCAAAATTAACACAGAGAACTCCTACTTACCATAATGTGTAATATCAACGTCCATAAAGTTCCGATAAAGAAATTTATTAGCACAGTAAAATCAATGTACACTGATAATAGACAATTGAATTGATCGCGATTGCATTTTGGTCACCAGAAGAATTTCTATAGGAATACAATTGATCGAGGTAAAATGATCAATTTTACTAGCCTATTGATCTATCGATTTCAATGGATCTTATTACCCAATAAAAACACTTTCATCGTCGTTACGTGGAACCGTTGCAGACTAACGACCATACTCACCACTCCAACACGCAGTTTACGTGGCGGTCTTTCCCCATTGCGAAATACCATATCCGGCTGGGAAATTAAATCGTTTCGAGCGTTGAAAAGATCAATTTACGTGCGTCCGTGTAAATTATTACGTGCGAACGAACTTTTGCTCTCGACGCTTTCGCTTTCTTGTTGAGGTGACTTTCCTGGAGGATTTCAAATTTGATCAAACTTTTGTTGTAACTTGAAGCAATGGTTAAAAGAAAATTTGAACTATGAGATATTCGATAAAATTTAAAGTTGGTTTGTCATACAGTTCATCACATATTATTAGCACAAGCTTTTAACTTTCAATTGCAAGATTAAATTTTGAGGTTAGTCGGTCAAACTTCATAATCTCATCATCTGCAAATCTCATCATTCCAAAATTCTAAGAACTACCATAAAGTCCCCAATTATGCCATCATATAGTATCTACTTAAAATAATATTAAAAAAGATTATCCACACAATACTATATTATCTGCAATACCTTCGCAAGTTCGTTAGCTCATACTCATCTGGTAGAGTTCGTTAAGGAGTACCTTAAACGCAGAATTCAGTTTCTTTATCTGCGAAATTACGTCAGTAGAACGGAAATCGGGGGAGCTACGTTCGGTGAAAACAGTCTCGGCCGGTGTTTTGTGCACCCTGAACGAGGGGAATCGTGTGAGAATCGCAGAAGCGAGTAGAAAATAAAAGCGGTCGACTGCAGTGACGTCGATGTTCGCCACGTTAACGTCGTTCAGCTGGTGAGAAAGCGCGAACGACAGAAAAAAACGAAGAGGATTTATGTCGGGAAGAAAAGAACTGCTGCTCGTATGCGACTGCTCAACGTACAAGGGCAAACGTACGCCCTTTTCGCAATCTGCGAAGCTCCTGGCGGATACGCGGTGGAAGCTGACGTACAGCACACTTTCTCTTCTCTTTTTCAGAAACTGGCGACAATTTTTCTCACCATTAACTTCGATACGTGTCAAATTTATTTCTTTGACTTCTTAACTTTTTGTTGAATAAAAATTTAATCCTACTTGCTGTAGTACATTTGTAAAAGTGTGTTCGTTATACTTCAAGTTTTATGAACGTTATTTTTAGTGGTCGTCAAGATGTTTATTTTGAATAATAAATTTAATGATTATTTTAAAATAGATAAAGGTAGCTGCTTTTTAAAGTAGAATAAATTGAAGAAGATGGTTTAACAAAATGGTAGGTGCTTTTCATGAAACAAACTTCAAAATCAGTCTAGCAATAAGGTAGTTCATATGAAGAACAGTAACAATGAGGTTATGTAGTCTTCTCTATTATAGTGCAAGCTGTAAACTGGCATCTCTTAAGTACATCAACCTCCCATTTTCAAAATCAGCCATTTTATATGCACCGTCCTAATTATTGATCCACAACAGTAGTTATAAAATTGAATACTATTGTGATAGAAGTAAGTAGGTTATTTCATATGAAGATCATAGACAATGAGCTTATGTAGTCTTCAGTCATAGTGTAAGCTTTGAACCGACATCTCATAAGTTCGTCAACCTTCCATCTCCAAAATCAGCCATTTTATATGCACCGTCCTAATTATTGATCCACAACAGTAGTTATAAAATTGAATACTATTGTGATAGAAGTAAGTAGGTTATTTCATATGAAGACCATACACAATGAGCTTATGTAGTCTTCCATCATAGTTCAAGCTTTGAACTGACATCTCATAAGTACGTCAACTTTCCATTTCCAGAATCAGCCATTTTATATGCACCGTCCTAATTATTGATCCACAACAGTAGTTATAAAATTGAATACTATTGTGATAGAGGTAAGTAGGTTATTTCGTATGAAGATCATACACAATGAGCTTATGTAGTCTTCCATCATAGTGCAAGCTTTGAACTGACATCTCATAAGTCCATCAACCTTCCATCTCAAAAATCCGCCATTTCGTAAACACCGACCCAATTACTGAACCATAACACGAACCATAAAATTGAATATTATAGCAATAGAAACTAGTACCCAGCATCGTGTACAGGTGCGAAAGCAATAACCAAAGGTGTACCGCGTCACGTCGGTTTCCGCGAAAAGCGCCTCGTTTCCGGCGTCCAACGTCTGCGCGATAAAAAGCACCGTCGAAACAAGTAAACGCCTAATGAACCGCGCGAAACGCGAATCGTTGGCCGTAACAAGCGACCGCCTTGTTAATTAGCCGTTCGAGCGAAACATAGACGCGACGCGATCGTTGCAATACTGTCTTTAACCAAGGGATAAGTTGTTGAGCGTTGGCTATTAAATCGGCTGAAAAAGAAGATATAATGCCGACTTAGCCGGTGAAAGGGAATATTGTGGGTCTTTTGTGTCGAACGTTTACAGGTGCTGGCAAAAACGATGGCGATGCTGACTTACGAGACGATTAGTTTATCGCGGGTTTAGTTTCCCTCGTGCTGGATCGGACAGACGGAAGTTTATTGCCGCTTTTAATGTCGCTTTCGTTGGATTATCGTGGCGATGAATCAATGAGGGTGGTTAATTTTTATTGATCGTAAATGTAGTTCGCGAGATAGTCAATGAATTGTGATTATCAGTTATAGCTCGTGTTTTCACTCTTGATAGTTTCTTTAAATCTTTTCTTCCTTTGTGCACTAACATTCTCTGCTCTACAATTTCGTCATCTTAACATTTCACTGTACCTGTAATTTTATGATGTTCCACCATTTCACGTGAATCAAATTGAAATCAAGAAATCTGTTTATGGTCTTCGTAACTCCTAAATCATGACAAAAGGATTTACACAATTAAACGGATCAATTTCTTCTACATTAGTCACGTATCGAAATATTGTATCAGCACTATTTATAAAATTCCGAACCACGAGCAAGTCATCGGCCATAATAGCCGTGTTTTTCACAATTTTTTCCTTTCTCTGAATTATGTTGTCAACGGTGTCCCCGAAGAAAATTATACACCGTTCATTTACCAACGCATAATTTGTCACATATGAAAGGTGATCGATTTTTGTACGAGGCCGATATTGATCGATAAACCAGCGGTTATCTTACATAAATTATCCTCCAAGTTAATTAAATTCTTTATGTCAAAGGAGCCGCATTTTATGGTCCGAAGGAATAATCGAGGATCTCGAACGAATTATTAAGATGGCGGACGTATTTATGGTGAAGAGTCAGAGGGGGAGTTGGACGATCTTTAACCGAGGATCGTAGTTGTAATTTCTCAAGTTGTTTCGCGGAGGACGGGTGTGTACGGGGCCTAAGGATGCTCCAGGAGACCTCATGCAAGATACCACGGGGTGGTCGCAATACGCGAACGTTACGAAGATGCGGGACGATGAAAAATCTCTGGTATCTCGAGCCAAGATCCCTCGAACAATGGGATATCTTCGGGACCGAGTCGGTTACGGTGGACAATTATTGCTCGATTGCCGGAAGATAATGTTTCATCGTGGATGAAATAATGATTTTCTTTCGGCCGTACGGAAACATGTGAAAATTCCTCGATAATGGCGCCCCGTA
Source organism: Megachile leachella (assembly GCA_963576845.1). Classification (NCBI taxonomy): domain Eukaryota; kingdom Metazoa; phylum Arthropoda; class Insecta; order Hymenoptera; family Megachilidae; genus Megachile; species Megachile leachella. Next base: position 16,531,575 of record OY756251.1, read on the forward strand.
AATTATTTCCGTCGATGGTTACCGATGCCATCACGATAATTGGACGGCCTTCTACCCTTCATGCTAGGGGAATTTTGAAGAAATGGGAAAGCGATCAACTTCCTTTCCTCGGTCCAGATTTCGAAACGGTTCTATCAGTGTAGAAATAACTACTTTGTAGTTAAGACAATTACATTTGTAATGAATTCGTTTATGAATCTGTTAATTCCAGCATGATTTAATAACTTTTTGAATCTTGAAAAATATTCAGTAATTTTTAATCGTTCATCGATGAAGCGTCAGAAAGTTCTTGGCGCCAGAAGGACGCCATTTTGGTGAACTCCGTTCTGCTCGAACTATAATCTTCCTTTTATTCTACATTTTATTGTAAAATAGTATAAAATTAATGTAAAAAACACTTCTAACTGCACTAAAAATAAAGTACATTACCTACAGCAGTACAATAAAGTGAAATTTTATTAAAAAATAGTCAACAGCACAAGAGCTAACATTTATTAGTAGCCACATATACAACATATTAATCTAACTTCCCTAAACATATTAAATAATAAAAAATTTATAATAAACGACACCATAGAATTATTCCCACATTAGTATAATAAAGTTAACAACTCTAAAACATCATCTGGTGCAAAAATCCTTGGAAGAATTATTAAGTGAACAAGATTTAAGTGAACAAGAATTTGCGGGGGATTTTCGACCGAATCAAGCATGATCTATATCTATGAATAAGCAATCTGTTTCAGTACTTAGAAATTACCTCTGTTATTAACATTTCAAATGACTCTACGTCCCCATAAAGTTAGAGTTCACAAAGGTTCCTTGTAAAGGACAGGCTTTACGACGTGGTAAAGGAACAGAGTAACCATAAAACAAGGAGATCGTTGAACAGTCAAAGAGTATTAATTTGTATGATAAACCGTCGATAGTCAGCGGGAACGCGTATCGTAAAAGGTTGCGACAATACTTTTCAAAGGTTACGATACGAATTGCAATGCCGTGTCGTAACCTTTCGCAAACCGCAACGAACGTCGTGAACATACCAGATAATAGCTGGTATTATCGTTTTCGAGCGTAATTACCATTTTCCCGGTGTCCACGCCTTTGTCAGGCTGTTTTTCACGTCGAAACGAAAAGATACGTGCTTTGTTCAGTGATTGTATTATGACAAATTTTTTAAATCATGATTTATATAGTCGTGTACCTAAATTGTATGTTCATGCACCTAGATAGTTACGTGAAGGTATAAAAGAAGTGTGACTTAAGATTTGGGGGATGGATCTGGTAGATAGAATGAGATATTCTTCTCAGATATCAAATTTAGAATTTGTCTTTTCTGCTAGTAACAGCATATTTTCCTTCTACAATATACGCAAGGATATTTTGACGTATAAAATCTTTGCATAAAATCTCACCCCATGAAATACGAAAATCTGGAAATAGTTAACCCTTGACAAAAATGTGGTGTATATTTCTGCGAAGTAGAAATGTGTATCCGATGGAAATGATTGTTGTGAGTCGATCTTAAGGCGATCGGCGCTTATTGAAGAGCAAGAGGAGGTGAGTAGGGGTTGTAGAAAAAGGTAGAGGAAGAGAAAAGAAGAAGAAGAACAAGAAGCAACAACGGCAGCAGCAGCAGCGTCGGATGAAGAAGAAGAGGAGCGAAGACCCGAGAGTAAGAGGAAGAGACAAAGAGAATTGACCACCTCCTCTTCAGGGTGCTCTTACCGTGCGTAAATATAGGGCACACCACGTAGCCGAGTGCACCGTGGAGGGTGACCTCGATGACCCTCGGTACCCGAAGGCAGCCGTACGATGAAGAGGAGGCCGAAGAAGGGGGAGGGAAGACGAACGGGAGAGAAACAAGTCGCGCTCGCTGGCGAACGTAGGAAAAAGGAAGTCCAAGCAGGGAAGCTCGAGCGGCCACGGGAGGATAGAAGAGGACGAGACGCGAACGAACGAGGATAAAAAAGGAGCAGAGGGAGAGGGAGAGGTACGCTAAAGAGACGTACGTTCCCACACGAACCCCCCAAGATGCGTCCTGGCATCGTCGGGTCTGAACCCCCGATGCCCAGAAGCTGATAAAAACAGCTACAAAACTGCCTACCGGTGTTTTCTGCCTTTTGCTCCTGCATTACTCCCACCACCGAACATCACCCTCCCTATATCGCGACTCTCCGTTCGCCACCTTCTTCTTTCCCTTCTTCGCTCCTCTTTCTCGCCTTTCGGTAAAACCTGGACCAAAGGGGAGACTCCGATGGCGTGTTGACCCGAGTTATGCGACTACCTCGCACCCGATTGACTCGTTTTCGCGGATGTCCCGCCGATGCTAATTTTATCTTACCCCCTCGCATAGACCATGCGTATTTCGAATACCCAAATATCCAGGAACCTTAACTACAATTTGTAGTTTAACGCTGCAAAGGATTTTAGTTATACAGACTGTACACTTAGGAGTTCAAAATGTAGAAGCTAAGAGATACTGAAATTCAAGAATATAGTTGTTTGGAGATGTAGATTCGAATGTATGTTATTCGTAAACATGGAGCTTGGGAAGCAGTCAAATTGAGATTATAGAAGTTTGAGGATCTGAAGCTTTGAACATACAGATATTTGGAAATGTAGTAATTTGTAGTATGTAGACAATCAGAAATATTAGGCATTTGAACACATGGAAATTTACATTTGAACACATAGAAACAGTAATTAAGAAATTTGAGACTATCAACATAACTAAATCTATTCTTCTCCCCTAACCAACACATCCTCTTTTACTCAACTCTAAAATTCATAACATCAAAACAATAACATTGCACGGTTCACTATTGTCAGTATCTGCGGATTGATGCGTTCTCCTTTGTTTTGGTTGTTAATCGAACCGCGAACATCAAAGTCGTTCATCAGCAAGCAAGAACGATTTATCGTTTAGCCGATCGGAGGGGAGCTTTTCACGAAAGTTCGTTCGATCATGGGTATCGTGCAAGAAGAACAACGACGACGAGTGGAGGCCGTGTAATTGCGATTCGATTCCCCACGTGTGCAATCAGCTCTCTCGCATTGTCGCGATTGCGACATCGATCTATCGTGGGAATGCGCGAGAAAAGTATACGCCGCGATTTCTTTACCCAACGATGCCAGAGATGACAGGACTGACTCATTCCGTGCACGGCAACCGTCTCTTGCTACACGCTTTCTATGATTCAGTGCTTTGGAGATTCGGTAATGCTGCAAATTTACGAATAACGTTACAATCGAGATCTAAAGGTAGAATCGACGTCTAAGGAAAAAGGCATTAGCTTGTTTGTTCTCGCGTGGGAAAGGTTTTCGTATCGACTTTCAATTTTACTAATTTTACGAATTTGGGAAATTTTGTGAATTTTATGAAATTTATAGATTTTGTAGATTCGACAATTTTTTGTGAATTCTATCAATTTTATAAATTTTTCAGATTTGACAAATTTTATGAATTCTATCGATTTTATAAATTTTGCAACTTTTACAAATTTTGTCAATTCTATCAAGTTCATAAATTTTGCAGATTCTACTAATTTTATCAATTTTATCAATTTTTGTCGATTTTATCGATTTTATCAATTTTATCAATTTTATCAGTGTTATCAGTTTTATCAGTTTTATCAGTTTTATCAGTTTTATCAATTTTATCAGTTTTATCAGTTTTATCAGTTTTGTCAGTTTTATCAATTTTATCAATTTTGTCAATTTTATCAATTTTATCAATTTCATCAATTTTATCAATTTTATCAATTTTATCAATTTTATTAGTTTTATCAATTTTATCAGTTTTATCAATTTTATCAGTTTTATCAGCTTTATCAGTTTTATCAGTTTTATCAGTTTTGTCAATTTTGTCAATTTTGTCAATTCTATCAATTTTATAAATTTTATAAATTTTATCAATTTTGTCAATTTTGTCAATTTTGTCAATTTTATCAATTTTACAAATTCGACAAATTTTATGAATACTGTAAGTATTATAAATTTTGCAGATTCTATAAATTTTAAGAATTTTATCAAGTTTATAAATTTTACAAATTCGACAAATTTTATGAATACCATAAATTTTATAAATTTTACAAATTTTACAAATTTTGTGAATTTTATCAAGTTTATAAATCTTGCAGATTCTACAAATTTTATGAATTTTATCAAGTTTATAAATTTTAAAAATTCGACAAATTTTATGAATACCATAAATTTTATAAGTTTTACAAATTTTACAAATTTTGTGAATTTTATCAAGTTTATAAATCTTGCAGATTCTACAAATTTTATGAATTTTATCAAGTTTATAAATTTTAAAAATTCGACAAATTTTATGAATACCATAAATTTTATAAGTTTTACAAATTTTACAAATTTTGTGAATTTTATCAAGTTTATAAATCTTGCAGATTCTATAAATTTTATGAATTTTATCAAGTTTATAAATTTTAAAAATTCGACAAATTTTATGAATACCATAAATTTTATAAGTTTTACAAATTTTACAAATTTTGTGAATTTTATCAAGTTTATAAATCTTGCAGATTCTACAAATTTTATGAATTTTATCAAGTTTATAAATTTTAAAAATTCGACAAATTTTATGAATACCATAAATTTTATAAGTTTTACAAATTTTACAAATTTTGTGAATTTTATCAAGTTTATAAATCTTGCAGATTCTATAAATTTTGTGAATTTCATAAACTTCACAAATTTTGCAAATTTCATAAATTTAAAAAATTTTGTAATTTCACAAGTTTTACCCATTTGATGAATTTCACAAATGACAAATCTTATAACCTTTTACTTTATCAATATAAATAAATAAAAAACTTCAATAAATCAACAACTTCATTATTGTCAAGAGTGCAAGTACAAAATGGCGTCCACTTCCGTACTCATCGATACATCAGAAACCCCATGTATTACCTAAACACCGCACCGTACCTTTCACATCTGATAATTAAATTTTTACCAAACCTCCAATCGTAATTTCCCCTATCTCCCCAAAATGCTATCATAAACTGTCGAAACGATCGTTGCAATTCGTACAAGAAGTCACGAATCCGTGAGATCGAAGCTCAAAGCGTTAAAAACGTCCTTGTTCGTTTATATTTATCGTAGCTCGTAATTTTGCATGGACAGGGTTTGAAATCGGGATGAGAACTAGAAGCAGAGATCGCTCGATGTTACGCGATTGAGATTCGATGCGGCGATAAATGCTACACGAGAGACCCAGCTCTCTATTCTTTTTCCTTTTTATGTATAAAGAAATGCGGTTGCAACACGATTCGGTACCGTTGTGTTATATTCACGGTAAAACAGTCTTTCTTGATTACGAAACGAAATGTTACGGTAGTATATTAGGAACTTTTTTTTTCTTAAATCACTCGAGAGTTGTAGAAAATCTGCCAGGAAGAAGACAAAGACCGCGACTTTCAATCATAAAATAGGTGAAAGAAGAGAAACCACTTGTTGTTGTGACACTTGCGAGAGAAAACCCGGTTTGCTTGGCGATTGTTTGAAGAATGTCGTGTCTCAAAACGGCTGAATCATTTCGTAGGGGAAAATATTGTAGACTTGTATAACAAGCAAGTATTCTTCGAGCATTTAATCTGTTACTCTTTAATAATCTTTGAAGTGACTCTTCTTAGCAGATATGTGGAGGCTACTAGTATCAACTTTCTACATGTGTGCACACTTCGTGAAATTATAAAGTTCGCACTTCGTATACAACAGACTTTATAAAGACACTCGAAAATTTATGAAAATTGTACACTCAGAAATCTAGTTCACAAAGTGGAAGATCTTTACCTTGAAAAATACAGAAATGGTGAAATAAGAAAATATAGATATCGAAAGAAGTCAACCTTCACTAGCGTTATCGTGGAGTAGCTTTCAGTATCGACACAAGTACGCGTCTCGCATTCTCGATGACTGCCATTAGCTGTAATTATCCGAGAGCAAAGTAAAAAAATTTGCAAAGGCATCGCGAGCACGCGTGGGTGTTCCAGGTCTTACAATCGATGCGTACGCGCTTCTTCTTCCTTGCTCCTCTTCGTCTTATTCTTTCGTTTCCTCCTCTTCTTCTTCTTCTGCTTTAACCGTGCACACGAAGGGAACGCGCGGGACTTCGATTTCGCTGTTGCTCTCCGTTAATTTATTTAAATTGCCGGAGAACCAAGTGGCATGTGGTACCAAACGATTCGAGCCGGTATTGTCGGTGAACTCTCTTGTTATTTATCGGCGCGAAATTCCGTTTCAGGGATTTTCGTGGCAAGGCTGCCGGTGAAACCTGTACAAACATGCCTTCCACCTTTTATCCTCGAGCGTGTTTCGAGCTTCCACTGAAACTCTGACACACCAGAGTGTTAACAGTGGCCGGATTATCGAAATACTGTCTCCCTTCTTGCAAAGCCGCTTCCACCGACAACACATTCTTTTTTTAAATTCGACTTAGTATAAAAAATAATGATGTCTGTGTAATACTGAAATTTTCGAATGTCACCGTACTGGCAAGATCTGGAAACACGATGTTTAATATGCAAAATATGGGGGATACAGTTACTGAAGTTACGTCTTTAATTATTATATCAGAGACTTCAAATACTTTTTTAATTCACAGAATTATAGAAGAGTAACACTGAAGTTTGCAATTTTATAGAGTTGATATTTGACGCTTTAAAGATTTTAGAAATTAGAGAAAACCTAAGAGTTTTGAAAGATGAAAAATATTTAATTTTCGAAGTTTATAAGTCTTTAAAATTTCTAAATTGTTAACTGACCCCAAAACTTCCTAGTTCACTTACATCACTGATCTCACTCGATATCACTCCATGTCCAAAATTTTCCATTCGTTGTTGACCTTCTTTCGGGATTCACACTGTATCATGTCAATAAAAATACCTCTATCGTAGATCCGTCATTACCTTGTCTTCAAGCGAAGAAAAAAAGAGTATCTCTCCAAGCGATATTTATTATTTCTGTCGGTGCGTCACTTTACGTCATATCTAGTCAGCTGTCCTTAATGACTATTAAATACAACATAGCGAATGATTCATGTTCCAAACCGATCCTCATGGTTGTTCTCACCGTAAAGGAGAACGCGTGGTACATGAAAAAAATTAAAGGAAGAATGAAGTAATGAACAAAACCACCCCTTTTACATTTCTTCCCTCGTTCTTGCTATTTCCTAATTCTTAACCCGCTATAAAAGAACTTACTTACTTAATTTACTACAAAACAAAGATTAAACCAAAAGGAGTCAATTTTCTGGGTCTACGTTTCCCGAAATGTTTATTTTTCATTAATTTACAAAGGACACTTATCAAAAAATAAGAACAAATTTACAAAAGTGTTACGACGCGCTTTCGTAAAACAAAGTCAACAATTGAAAGAAGACGAACAGAACCCAAGAATCGTTTTCGGTTTTATTATGTAAAAAAGAAAAAAAAATAGATCTGTACACAATGCTCCCACGACGCTTCGCTATCCATCCTCTGAACCGTCTCTTTCTCTACACACATTCACCTATGCACGCATTCTTTCTCATTCTCTCCCTGTTTCATAAATTACCAGCTTCTTAGCAGCCGACGAGAAGTCGTCGTCAAGGGTCTAGTTTTAGTCACTAGATTCTAGTGAAGTGACGAATTGTCTCTGAATCGACATTGAGGGCCTCGTGCGGCAAAACCGAGAACTCCGACAATCCTTGTCTCTCTTCGTACAGGAGAGACAAGGACAGTACAATTTCACCGACGTACGATTTTCAAGCGAGGAAGCAATATTTTCTCATACTTTCTTTTTCAAAATATTATTTGCACTCAAATGCAGCTCGGAGAGCACGATTTTGCAGTTTAAACTTTGTAAAAAGTGTAAATTTTTTTATAAGGTTTGAAGAATTGGAAAATCGAATTCTGTATGGACCTGTATTTGAGAATGATAGTACGAAGTGTTTCGCTTGAAAATCTTACGTTAGCCAAATTTTAATGTAGGAGAAATAAGGTCGGTTTTTCGATTTTCCCGAAAGAGGTCCACGATACTGGACCCTTAAATCGATCTTTGTGGGTGGGCATCAGAAGTCGGAACGCCCTCTTTCACGCGAAGACACCGCGGATCGTCACTGTCCAGAGAGTCGTGACGAGCCGCATCGCCCTCGATTAATTACCTTAATTGCGACCAACGTTACAAATGTTTCAAAGTGGTACGAGCCATCGGTCGCTCCTACCCCAGAAACGTTTGCAAGGCGTCCAGTCGTTACTCCTGTCGCGAATCGGAACGAAACTCCACGCTTTCCGAATTGTTTCGTCATCGCTGTCGACGGGCATCGCTCATCTCTTAAAACATGAAATTGTGCAAATTGTTACGTTTGTTTCATTTAAATCGATTTGTGGTAGACACTATTAGGATGACATACACTAAGTGCATTACTCAATTGAAACTAAATCACTCACTAAATTAGATTTATAAATTTATACATTTCTAAAATTCTGAAGCTCTGAATTATATTCATAAAAACTTAGAAGTAAACAATGTAGAAAATTAAAATTACAATATTTCTAAATTTTCAATTCTCTTCCTCAAAATATAACAAACTTACACTTAAAAGTTACTAAATTATATTTCAGAAAAGTTGAACGTGAATTATTATGAAGTACGTTCCTCATGTTTTAAGAATGAACGACGGAGTCACGTCACGTCCCGTTATCAGCTACGTACAATAAAAATAAAATACATAATCACCCAACAGCTATCTGCGCGTAACGCTACGATCTATACATAAAAAAAGGAGGAGGAAATTTCGAGAAGTTTCTCTGCAACATCGAGCAAACAGATTGACTTTTAATGAATATCTAAAAGAATACTTATTTCGAAGCATCGCTACCAGATTTTCATGCTCGCGAATCGCTTCTCTTATTCTATTATAGATTACGCGAAAAATTTTTATTATTTTCTTGCTAATTTTATCCCACTACTTCGGACACGATCCTAGTACCATTTCTCACTAACGACTGCAACTGTTGTGCCGCTCCCTGTAACAAACATTCATATTGTTATTTGTAGTAAAAATATAATTTTTATATAATTAGGAGTCATTGAATTTTTTAGCGTATCTATGTTTCAGAACCATTTTGGTAATTTAAAAATTTTATATAATTATCAAATTAGTAACTTGTTAACACTAAAACTACCAAACCGGTCAAATGCTCCACAAGTTTCTTATTATACGAAACATATTTTTTGGAATCAGAATTGATTTTCGTCAAGATAAAAAATAATTTCTATTTCGTAGTTTATTAATTTTTAACTTCATTTTTAATTTCAAATTAAGTATACATTATACGCCGGTAGGTTTAGTGTTAAATGATCAAGGTACCCGACTGTCAAGATATTAATTTGATATTAAAGTATCAAGCTACATAATCGAATTAATAAAACTTACGCTTAATGCAGCACCGAGGAATTGACTGAACGCCCTGGTAGCACCAAATATCGCGCCATTATCCGAATTGCCAGCGGCAGCCGACTGTCCCGGTGTAGCGTAATTGGAGAAGGAGCTGAAGAGAGGAGGTGGATACGTGGAGCTCGGCGACCACGTTGTTGTGCGTATCCTTGGTCTTGAGGTTGGTCTCGGTGTCACCGTGTTTTTCGTCGTATCCGTGGCCCGAGTCGCAGTGGAAGTCGGCCTTGTTGCAATTGTCGTAGACCCACTACTAGCCGAGGATAAGCTCGGAGCAGAGGTGACGCTCTGGCCGAGGCTCTACAAGACAAGCAATTATTTTCTTTTATCGCCATTCGCTTTTTCTTCGCTGCGAAACCCGATTAAACGCCTCTCGAATCGCACCGTTCCGCTCTATGCTCCTTTTCCGCTCCGGGCAGAAACAATTACGAGATTGATATTAATTAAAATCAGTCGCGTATTCGGAGATCGTTTATCAAACTGTGCAACGAGCTTATAAATTGTTTGTATTTTTGTCTTATGAGTTAAGAGAGAGAGTTCTTTTGTGAGCTGTTTTTGACTTTTTGTAGGTTTTTTATGGTAGATGACGTGCTTAAAATTTTTTGGAAAATTTGCTTTTCTGTATTTTTCAGATTTTTAGTTCTTATTTGGCTAATTAATATGAAATGTGGAACTGAATGAAAATTGTAAAAGGAGTTCGTGAATTTAGAGAAAGTAATATGTATGTGAAGTAACATATGTATGAAGTAATATATGTATATGTAAAGGAACGTGTATGTAAAGTAACATATGTATGAAGTAATGTATGTATATGTGAAGGAACATGTATGTCAAGTAACGTATATGTGAAGTAATATATGTATATGTGAAGGAACATGTACGTCAAGTAACATGTATGTGAAGTAACATGTGTGTGAAGTAATATGTATGTGAAGTAACATATGTGTGAAGTAACATATGTATATGTGAAGCAACATGTATGTCAAGTAATGTGTATGTGAAGTAATATATGTATATGTGAAGGAACATGTATGTCAAGTAACATGTGTGTGAAGTAACATATATGTGAAATAACACGTATGTGAAGTAACATGTATGTGAAGTAACATGTATGTGAAGTAACATGTATGTGAAGTAACACGTACGTGAAGTAACATGTATGTAAAGTGACATGTATGTTAAGTAACACATGTACATGTGAAGGAACATGTATGTCAAGTAACATATGTGTGAAGTAACATATGTACATGTGAATTAACACGTATGTAATTCTTTCAAAAATAATAGTTAGGATTTTTACTTCGATTTTAAGTTTATCCAACAACACATCTAAATAGCTAATTAACAATATTATTAAGGTACTCACAGCCAACTGCAGTTGCTCCCTGATGTTAGTAGCAGGCGTTTCGGGTTCGATGCCTTGAGCCTTCAACAACGCTGCCAACAGAGCAGCATTGCTGATTTCCGTTTGTGGAGGAGGAGTAGTTGTCGGAGGAGCCTGTCCGCTTAAAATTGCTCGTAAGAAGGCTTCATCGTCCAAAGAATTTTTCGAACCGCCTGCTTTCTCGTCTATTAATTCACAAAATCATTACTTCGTTATATTAATTCAAATACACACCAAGTCTCTCATGGACACTGCTAATGTTCAGATCTATGTAACTTTTGAAGTTACCTTCTAATTTTTGAACTGAATTTTGTAATTTTTAAAGTTACATATGAATACTATAAATGTCTCAATTAAATAGAAAATGTCTTCAGAAACATTGTATGTTCAGAAACCCATCAGTGTCCACAATATTATCTCTCCATTGTCTAAACTGATTCTCACCCTGTTGAGCGGCTCTCAGTATCGACAGCAAGAACCGGGTCTCCTCTTCAGGCGAGAAAGTGGACGTCGACAACCTAGGGTTCGGATTATTCAGCAACGACTTCTTCGTCGTCGACAACAAGGGAACCGGCGTAGCCTTCTTTTCCACACCGATCGAATTCGGAGTGCTCACATGAATCTTCGAGATATCAATCGTGTTGACTGTAGTAGGAGCTGTGGTAGTCGTGGTAGTAGTTGTAGTAGTACTAGTAGTTGTCGGTCTTTGCGTAGTTATCGGCTTCGGAGTGATGTTCACAGACTTCGTAACAGTCTTCACCTGCTTAGTCTTCAGAGGTCTCTCAGTAGTCGATGGCCCAAAAAGTCCTCCACCCAGAAGAGTCTGCCATAAAAGTCCCGCTAAACCCACAGGAGCTTCAGTGGTGGTTCTAGGTCGAGTTACTTGTTTAGGGGTGACTGGAACTTTCGTGGTGCTTATTAGGGTTTTGTCAGTCGTCGAAGAAGCGCTCGTGGTGATGTCTCTCTTCGCGGTCGTCGTCGAAATCGGGCTCCGAGTGACTTGTTCCGTCGTTGAACTAATGGGCGCTTTCTGACTAGTTTGTTGGGTTGTTTTCCATGTTGGAGACGTGGCGGTCGATGATGGTGATAGATCGATCACTATCGGCTCGTAGGACTTTGGAGACTGGTAGACGGAGTTCGGAGAGGCGTTCTCGAAGCTGATGGCCTTTGGGGCGCGGGTTGGGCCTGGGTCGGGACCGTTCAATGCCAGGGACAAAATCTATTCACAAATTTTGATAATTATTAGATAGAAGATACGTTAACTAATATACATTAAATATCTGTGGTGTTTGAGGTACTGACAATTAGCAATATTGTAAAGTTAAGGTCCTTTCACTCAAAACCAATTTAAAAATGAAGTGTATTGTTTTAATAGTGAAGTAATAGTTTAATAGTGAGGTACACTATTTTAATATTTGAGGTACTAACAATTAGCAATATTCTAAAGTTAATGTCCTTTCACTCTGAAAACAATTTAAACATAAAGTTCACTATTTTAATCCTCAGCACCTAAGTATTTAGGTCCTCCTAAGTATTTACATGTGTAACGTCCCTGGAGAAACGTTATACGTACTCCTAACTTTAGTTGCTCCCAACTAATTTTGAAGAAGAAAATTTGAAAGTTTCATCATCAAATAATTTGTCATTCACAAGAAAGATTTATATCCCCGATCGACGGAGGGTAATCATTTATACTCTTATCTTTCAATGAAGGTACAAATTCATTTATCACCGGTACATTAACGCGATCCATTATCCATCGACTCATGGTTATGAACAGATGACATATAGTACAAACCGTTGCGAGGAATAAAGAAGGCCGTTGGCAAGGTTGTTACGGTCCATTCACCGTGACTGGTCGATAATATGATTACGATCGTCATAGATAAGTCATTACATTTTTTTTCTCTTAAGGGTAATTGAATGTAATCGGCAATAAACCGAATTTTTCTTCCTGTATGATTCAGACGAGGATTTTATATCGCGTGCGAAGTGAAAGGGAAGTTAACGATTCGTTTATTTGCAATTCGTCTTACTAATTCGATTTCTGTTCACTTTTCTAGTGTTAGTTTAGTTATGGACGCTGTTAAGGTGTTTGTAGACGTACCTTGTTGGCTAACAGCTGCTCGACTTGCGTTAGGCTCTTTGTTTTAGATCCTCGAGAATTATCCTGCAACTAGAAGACGAAAATGTGAATACTATAATTTAATAAAAAAGGACAATTTAATTTAATAAGATCAGGCAATTTAATAAGAACAATTTATGTATTGTTAAAAAATTTTTGAACAGTTTCATACAGTTCTTTGTTTGAATATTTTTAAACCTGTCAATGTATATTTGTACATATATGGAGCTCACATGGTACTCATACGAACATATATTTAAAACTGCCAATGTATATTTGTACACATATGAGGTCCACATGGTACCCATACGAACAAATATTTAAACCTGTCAATGTATATTTGTACACATATGAGGTCCACATGGTGTTCATACGAACATACATTTAAACCTGTCAATGTATATTTGTACACATATGAAGCTCACATGGTACCCATACGAATAAATATTTAAACCTGTCAATGTATACTCGTGCACATATGAAGCTCACATGGTACTCATACGAACATATATTTAAAACTGCCAATGTATATTTATACACATATGAAGTCTACATAGTACCTATACGAATAAATACTTAAACCTGTTACTATATACTTGTACACACATGAAGACCACATAGTACTCATAGGAACAAATATTTAAACCTGTCAATGTATACTTATACACACATGAAGTCCACATAGTACTCATACGAACAAGTATTTAAACCTGTTAAAATATTTAAACTAGTGTTACTCCCTGAAAGGGGTGGAAGAAAATATCACTCTGAACAAGATCTTCCTTTACCAAAATATTAGTTGAGGCTCCATTTTCGAGTTATTAACAAAAAACACTAACCAATGAGAGTGTATACTGTTCGTACACATATGAACAATTAAAATCGATGAAGCTAACTCAATCACTTACCAACGAATTCAGGAACACTAGATCATTAAACGATGTTCCAAATGCGTTCTGCTGTTGCATATTATTCAACAAGTTTGCAGGCAAATTAGTCGGTGTCGTCGAAGGAGGTCCTGTGGATCCAGGAGTTTGCGATGCTTGCGATGGAGCACTAGTTTGAGCAGTTGTAGGCTGTGGTGTAGTTGTAGGTGGTGGTGTTGTTGTAGTTGGAGCTGCGGTAGTAGTTGGTGGTGTTGATGGAGGTGGTGGTTGCGTAGCTGCTGTTGATGGTGGTTGTGTAGCTGCTGTTGATGGTGGTTGCGTAGCTGGTGTTGGAGCCATAGTACTAGTAACAGGAGTAGTCTGCATAGTCGTACTAGGAACAGCTCCTGTGACACTAAGCACTCCATTTCCCCTCGGCATACCAATCGCGTTTGAAAGTGGAGTGAAAATTTCCACGAATGGGTTCACCGGCCTTGCTGCAGTCGGATTGCTCGATTCCGAAGAATCATCCTGAAATATCAAATTATACATCAAATTGTAATGCACTCGTACGTGTGCCAATAAGTCCATATAATTTTGAGAAAACAAAGGGTAGAATTTGATAATCTATTTGGGGCTCTGATTTAGAGGGCAACGTTCATCGAATACGAACCAGCGAGTTCGATGCAACTGAAGCTGTTATTATCGGCGAGGAGGTAGTAATACCGAAAATTTGATCCAATGGATCCCTCCATGGGAATCCTGGTGGAGCTGTAACTTGACCTCCTGGTTCATTGTTCAAAAGATTTGCGAAAGACGGCACGGATGGCGACGGTCCCAAATTTGATCCGGTCTATATTTTAACACAATGCAATTACACTTGTAATCATATGTAATTACTGTATCAAATAAATGTTGAAGCAATTTGATCTTTAGAAAAACTTTCATTAAGTACTTGATATGTTTGTTCTTAACAAAATTGCTTTTACTTCATAATTCAATTTTTGAATGGAATTTTAATGAATCTCTAAACGCTGCAACTTTGATGAACAGTTAATAATAATGGATCTTTAAGTACTTTATTTTTTAATCAAATTTTAACGAAACTCGAAATAATTTTGGAAGAAACTATTGTATTGATGAAATCCTAAACACCTGAATTTTTAACAAAGTTATAAGGAACTTCTACATTAAGTTTTAATACAAAATCTAATGGAAATAACAAGTCCTACATAGTACAATTTATGAACGTCAGTTTTTCCAAAATTACCTCTAAAATTGTAACTTAACAAAATAGCAATAAAATTGTAAATACTTCAATTTTTAAGAAAACTACATTTCTCTTAAATGAAATAAAAACTACATTTCTCCGAAATAAAATAAGAGCATTTTCTCCTAAATAAAATAAAAAATACAGTTCTCCCAAATAAAATAAAAACAACACTTCTCCCAAATAAAATAAAAGCACAAATTCCTCCTAAGAACACATCTTAAATTTTAAATTAAAAAACTTTACATCAGTCATTGCAAACTAATAATGAATAAACATCAGGTGTGTAGAACGTAACTTACAGCCACCGAGTTTATTTTGACACCGAGGACACGCGGGTTGGTGGTGGAGGCCCCATCGGTCCAATAATTGACGAACTTGTCCTGAAAGATTCGACATTGCTCGTATTTTTTCGTCTCTTTCTCTGAGAGATACGTTGCAGCGCTGAAAGAATCAGCCACAGCGTCGTTGTAAATCATGTTCTGTCTCTGTTGCTTTCTTACCTGTCCGATGTACACGGAGCTGCGTTGACCTCCGACCTCTTTCGTCCTGGTGGCCTCGTCCCTCTCTCGATCCTGTACGATACGACCGCCCTGCGAAACGGTCGGCGGTCGACCGGTACTTACTGTCGGCGTCACCGATGCTGTCCCCATTTGCGTATTTACCAGGGCATTGCTCTAAACAACGCGACATTATTCCAACTTTTTTTCATGCGTACATACCCATCAATTGTGGAGTTAGACGGGACTGATGCTGGGGATGATGATGAACTTTATCGAATACCAATGCGTTAACGTTATCGATGTATTATATTTTTAATTTCTACTTGTGCGAGACTTACGTACTTTTGTACTCGAACAAATTTTTATTGAATAGACGCTGTTAATAGATTATTGATTATTTACTAAATATCAACTTACTACATATCAACATACTACTTACTACATATCAAGAGTATTGACACTGTCAGTAGACTGTTTGATAAGAATAATAATTGTTCGCGACAGTGATAGTTGTGGACACTGTGGAGCAATGAACAGCAACCTCCATTTTTCACTTAAATGTTATTATAATAACACAGTAGGTAAACAATATTTGATTCTGTCATTTCAGAATTTTGTCATTTGTCATTTTAGAATTTTTTTGTTACATACATTTGTTTCTTTCTAATCAATTTTAAAGAAGAGAGTAAATGTCACCCTTACTGACTTCAGCTACGAGCCGCCATTTTCTTGTGACGAATCTAATCTCTGTTTTTGAATTAATGTTTTCTAAAATAAATATATGCAGTCAGTTTTCATACTGTTTGTACTTTTATACTATTATGTACATAGACAGTAAAATATATGTATACTGTTTGTTCTGTTTGTGTTCTTTTTTGTGTATATGTTCGAGGACCAAAAGTATGTAGGTCTGGAGCACTGCAGTTCAAATGATGCGGTTATTTGACCGATTCGGTAATAACCGAAAGCAGCGTTCGAACAGGTATTGCAACCCATATTCTGTACATTGAGGCATGTGTGGAGGTTTGTGAGAGTGAAGATTGGAAACTTGGAGACGATGGAATGTAGGTATTTGTACGTGTGGGAATTTGAGAATGTGCGGATTTGGATGCATTGAGATTCAGTAATGGGAGGAATTTGGGAGTGTTGTGATTTGAGAATGTGGAGATTTGAAAATGTAGGAGTGTGGTAATTTTTGGTTCGTGAGGGTTTAGGAATATGGGGATGTAGAAATATAGGAGTGTGGAAATTTAGAAAGCTCCAAATGTAGAAATTTGGAAATATGGGAACGAATGTGGAGATTGGACGTTGAGAGTTGGAAATATGGAGATTTCGGAATTTAGAAATTTGGAAAGAGTAGAATTTGGAAATGTAGAAATTTCAGAATATACTGACTTTCAATTGTGGAGTTTTTGGAACTTAGAAATTTAGGAATTTGGAAGTATGGAAACTTGTTAATTTTAAATTAAAAAATAGAATATAGACTCATACGAACGCTACCTTCCCTCATTACAAAATCACTCAAACCCCATCCTTCGAACAACAAAATTCTAATAAAAATCAGGTTCCTATTGAAAGGTGCATTTCAAAGTGCGCGGTGCAAACATCCGAATTTCATAGAAACAATTATGTACATATTTACAATAAAATTTTACTTAATGATGTTCATATATGTACACTTTATATATACACATGAAGATGATATGAAAGAATGCAACCTAAAATAACGAAATGGGTATTTGATAAATTCTCTGAAAGAATGGAACCGAACGTAAACTACAATTAATAATCACGTCATTTGGAAAATTAATATATCACCAAAACTTCTACTTCGAACCAAAGCGTTAAACAAGAAGCAAGTATCTACACTGTGTCATTGTAAACATAATTATTACACATTATTACAGATTTGTTAAACAAAATATTTGCAAATTCTTTTACTTGTAAATAAGCTATAATTCACTCAAAATTATCAGATTCAATTCTATGGTTAATCAAACATCCTCGAACAATTTTCATCCAAATTGAAATCTTTCAGTTATTTTACACGAAAAATCACCTTTCTAAAATTATGACCTCATTCCCTTTAAAAAAAACCCTCTTAGAGTTTTACTGAGAATTTACAAACCTCTCATAACTTTTTAACAAGCTCTTAAAAGACCCAAAATACTAAAATACCTCAAAATACCACTAAAGTGTCTCCAATGGTGAAAATCCAAGAAAAGAAAATTATTCAAATTGGATGTAAAAAGTTTGTTAAAACTAATTTCCTCGAGTACTAAATTCGACCTATCATGCGTGGGTCCGTTATGCAACAATGACACAATTCCTGGTATAATCAGCAAAGTGAAAAAATGAACGGACGATTGTCGAGCGTAACTTTCTCGCACGGCTAACGATCGATGATGAACAGGTGGAATAAGAGATACCATTTCGTTGGTGCTCGGGAGGCTAGCAGGGGTACCAAGTGGCCCCGTGAAACCGGGTCCACCTCCATTGGGGCCGACGATCGCGTTACCAGTAAGGCCGAGGTCAACGGTGCCGGGACTTTGGTCGATTCTCATCGGCTCAGGTCTACGAATATTACTGTACACCGGGCCTTGATACTGATTGTAAACGCCTTGGTTAGCCTGGTTATAATACGGTCTGGGTGGTGGCCTGTTAGTGGTAGTGGTAGTGCTAAGTGAGAACACAACCTCGACGGGGCTCCTAGGTGGGTCCGGTATAATCGTTCCGTTCGGGAATTTCCGGACCAGCCTGCCATCCGGGAAGATACCGAATATCACGTACGGGCTGTCCACGTTCCTAGCGTCGATCAGGTTGTCCTCCGGTCGTTTCCTAACGATCGTTTTGTTAGGATAAATCCCGTAGACCAGGTAGTCCCGCAGGGGAGCTCTGGTGGTGGAGCTGAGGCTGAACCTGGGAGCAGGCGTCAACCTGGAGCCCCCGAATCGACCCATGTACGCCGTCGTAGGCTGAGAAGACGGAGCCATCGTCGTAGGAGTGGTTTGCATCGACGGGGTCGTCGTTTCGGTTGCGTTCATGGCCATCATCGTTGCGTTCATGGCTCCCATCGTGGTCCCCGCTTCGGTAGAAACCAGATTCTCCTCAACGGCACCCGTGACCGTCGTGTCGGGCATTGGCGTGACGGTGACGACACCCATGCTCGACTGTGTCGTTGAAAGCTCGGGAACGCGTCCGATTTTCGTCGTTGTCTGCGTCGTCGTCGTCATCGTCGGTGTCGTAGTCGTAGTCTCGACCGAAGATGAAGTGGTTGAATCGAGAGATTGGGTGGTGGATTGCATGGGAGAGAGTGTGGAAGGTGTCATGGTCATGGGAGTGGTGTTCTCGGTCGTTTGGCCGATTCCTGAACCTGCCGTCCCTTGGGCGGTTGCTGATGTCGTATCCTGGAAACGGGCAACAACAGTTGGAGTTTCGTTCTCGAGGTTCGGGGTTGTTTGGGGGAGGTTTGTTGTTTCGCTGGGCGTATTAGTAGTGGTTTCCACAGTGGACTCTAGGCTGGACGTTAGCGGGGTCTGGCTGGTGGTGACCTCAGCGTCGTCCATCGGGTTAACGTCCAATCGCGGAGTGCTCGTGATCGGCGACGTGGTTGTCACGTCGGTTACGCTTTGGATCGACTCTGTTGTGGACACCACCGTGGTTTGCTCGACTATCATTTCGGGCGACGGCGTGCTCATCGTATTTACAGTGGACAGAGTTGTTTCAGGAATCGTGGTTACTTCGGGTTGATTAGTGCTAGTGTTTGGCGAAAGCTCTGGTGTTACGGTCGTGAGATCGGTTAATGGTGTGGTGGTTTCTGTAAGTTCGGGAGCCGCTTGCGGCCCCGTCGTCGTCGTCGTCGAGTCGGTCGATATCAAATCGAACGTGTTAGTGGTTAGTTCAAAATTAATGGCGGTGGATGCGACTGTCGTTTCCGTGTTTTGTGTGGTTGTCGACAACTGAGTCGTGGTGTCCAGGCCACTTTCGAGCCTGGACGATACGTTAACCGAGAGGGTCGTTTGTTCGTTTTCGGTCGTTAACGAGGGGGTGGTCGACTCTACGTTCTCGGCGAGGGTTCCTAACGTTGCGGTGTCGTTCGTTCGCGCGACATCCACCAGGTTGTCGAGCATGTTATTCACTAGAGTTGTACTGGGCGTGTCTGTCGAACTCTCCGTAGACGAAACGGTCACGGTGGGGTCTGTGGAGTCCACCTCGTTCTGCGAGGGATCGACCGAAAGGGTGGTAGCGTCAGACATAGTTACGGTCGGTGTTGGTTCTGTCGTGACATCCGGCGAAATCGACGACGATTCCGTAGCTTGAATCGTGCCTGACACGCCAGAAACATCGGTCGTCGTTTGAACAGGTACCGATGTTTCAGTGTCGTTTATCTCCTCCGAAAAGAGGGTCTTGGCGATGGACATTAATTCTGTCAGTAAAGTATCGTTCGTGGTGGTAACCGTCGACGCAGTGGTCGCATCAACGTCTAACGGAGGGCTGGAGGAACTGTTGGGGTCGCCTACGGTGGTCGATTCTGTGTTCGGAACTGTTTGAGAGTCTTGTGGTGTTACTGGTGTGGTGGTTGTAACTGGACTCGATTCCAGCGTGTTGGCTTCTTGGGTAGATACCATTGAATTTGACGGGTCAGTCGTGCTCACAGGTGTCGTAATAGGTACAGAACCTACTGCGCTCTGGGTAGTGGTTTCATCGGTGGTTGCTGTTCCCGTTTCGTTCAGCTGCGACAGACTCTGCAGGGTATTGTTCGCGTCGAATCTAACATCTAATATCGCGTTCGATATCTCGGTCGTAGGAGGTATAGTCGTGGACTCTACACTCGGCTGCGTGCTAACGTTCAGAGACGCTTGCAAACGGGACAGAATATCCTGCGCTAAATCGATCAGTCTAGGTCGCGACGTAGTGGTAGGTATCACGGTAGTTGTCTCCGCATCCACCATATTGCTCGATATGGCCTCGGTCGTGGCATCGGTCGAACTCGAATCGGCCTGAGTGGCTGTCGTCTCGGAGAACGGTATAGTATTGCTCTCCGGACTTTCGGACATACTCGCGTCGCTGACGGCCATCGTGGTACTCTCCGTCAGACCTTGCGCATCTTGCGTGGTCGACGCAACCTCGGTACTAGGCACATTCGCTTCGGTACTGGACCCTGTCGTGGTAGGAACTTCCGTAGTCATCTGACTACTTTCTGAGCTTCCGACAGTCGTAGCATCCGTGCTACTTTGTTCAGGCGGCATGGAAACTGCGATGGTGGAAGGTTGCTCGGTAGAGGGTGATTCCGTGCTGGAGGCTTGTTCGGCGTTAGAGGATTGTTCGGTGGTGGTGGCAACCTGTTCGGTGGTCGCAGGGGTTTCAGGGACTCCCGTGGTAACCGCGGGGGTGGTGTTCTCCGTATCCTCGGATATTCTCGAGGTCAGAGTAGTGTTCGCGGTGGTGTCTGGGGTCTGTGGGCCGGTGGTCGCTACGGAGGGGCTTGTGGTGTCATTGTTAGAATTACTGCTGTTGTCGTTAGCGACAGTGGCGTTAGAGTCTACCTGGAGAACCCTGTCGGCCTGTACGCTCGTGTTCGCTTCTAATTCGTTCCTGATGTCGGCCGACTCCAACGCGTGATAAAGGGTCAAGAACCTTGGCTCGCCAGGACTCGAGACATCGATCGGTGGTGCCGAACCAGAGTTCTAAAAACAGAAATTTCGTGCGTGCAGGGTGCTATACATACGGTACATCGTAGGTGCCGGGTGGTCCTGCAGAAACTTTATGTACAGACATATAGACATCGATCTAGGATATTTACACTAGCTGATAGAATCACGCGATACGCGGTGTTCGTTCTTGGAAATGATTGTTAATTTAAACGATACGGACGATCGATCGGTCGCATAATCGAAGGAGTATACACCATCTCTTGGTGGAGATACGAACTATCCGAGGAAGAGGAGAAACCGAGGCTGCTTTAATACGCTACAAACGCGCGGATTAGCGAGCTAGAAACTCGTTCTTTGAGCAATGGATCGCTGATACAGGCGATAGAGACTGGTTGCCCGTTCACTTTGATTTTTTTTCTTTTTAATCGCCATCTCTCGCAGCTGTTAATCTTCTCTCACAGAGGTCTCGATATGTCCTAACGACGTCGAGTCGGAACGAAATCCCAACGAGGTTTAACTCGATAACTACTTCCGAATAGGACGCGACAAAATTACTTGAAAATGAGAATCCGTGATTTTTTTTATATGTTTATAATGAGTCCGATCCACCCACGTGTCCCAGATACGATCGCTTTAAAGTTTCAACGTGTGTACACATTATGCAGCATCCATTTACTTTCACTCGTTACCGCCTCGAATACCGCGAAATGGACAGATCACGAAAAGTCTACCCACGTAATCGGAATGCGTTCATATTAGAAAGTAAAGTCCAGTTACGTCGGATTCAAATGAAACGTTAAATTCGTTGCAGAATTTATTTAATCTAGGAAGCTGCGGTACGAAATAAAATCTATGTACTTTCGGGCATCTCATGTTCGTTTTATGATCTACGGTATGAGATTAAAGAACAAGCGAAGCTATTTGGAAGATTTTATTTGATCAATGTTACAATCAAGAACGAACAACTGCGTATCACGTGCGATCCAAGAACCAAGTACATTTATTACCAAAAACATATATATTTGTATAATTCTATATAACAATATATGCACTGTAAGTGATAAAAAAAATACCTGTAAGTAATATCTGTACATATTAGTACAAGTAAACCCAAGAGTAGCATAAAAAAAGTTCAACGTTAATCACAAATTAGTGGTCTTTTTTTATTCGTTTTCTTCTCTATTGTAATCTTTTTTTTGTTCTATTTAGTGCTAGTGAAAAATTTTGTACATGATGAATGTTAAAGGTGTAACTTTATAACTAAGACGATCCTGCGGCGCTAAATGAAGATAGATGAATATAATTAGTGGCGAACAAGGTACAATTAGTTCAACGAAGTTTATTCGTATCGATGCCGTTAAGATCGTGATTCCCGGATGGAGTTGTGATGATACCAATGTGATCGGTCCAAGATGGCGGCGCGACTGCTTCGATCTCCTCGGTTATCTTCGTGGTGAAAACCTTTTAAGCACACAAAAAACGACCACACTGACTCACTGTTAATCAGCTACTTTCTTCTGCCACGTAATCTTACCTCGGTAGTCATCGTCACGATCCATCTCTTTCGCACACGACATTCTATGTTTTTGCTTTTCATATTTTTACGACTTTCTTTCTTAGAATAGTGCAAAGATAATTTGCGAGGAATATTTACCTTCGTTCGATCACGTTCAATAGAGAAAATGTGGATATTGTACAATGTACTGTTTGAATATCTAATAAGTAAAGTCTATATCATATAAGTGTTATACTGAACCTTATTGTATTCCTAAATTCATATATTATTATGTCTGTATGTATTTATGTCCCTGGATCTCTGTATCTCTTCATGTGTGTTCTTATGTACTTATGCTCTTCATGTGTGTTCTTACATACTTATGTTATTCATGTGTGTTCTTATACACTTATGTTCTTCACGTGTGTTCTTGTATACTTATGTTCTTCATGTGTGTTCTTATATACCCTAGAATTCTATGTTTCTAAATGCTCACATAAGTATCTGAACTTCTATGTCTTCATATATCTGTGTTCTTAGACTTCTGTGTACAATATTAAGCTCCCTATGTCTCTAACTTCCTATATCTCAAGATCTAATTCTTCGACACCCCTATGTACCTATTATGTCTAGTACCATGTATACCTAGCTCCCCAAACATATTCATATACCCTACTCTTATAAATCTACACTCATATGTCCCAATATTGCATCTCCTAAGTTCCCTACATTCCTACCTGCATTCTCTCAAAGTCAGCACCTTACTTAAAGAAAACGAAAGAACTTACGTTTGCAAATGGAACTGTCTTAAATACCTCCTGTTAGTTAATGAATACATAATGAAAGCGATGGAAATATTGAATTGAAACTTTGAAATGATCTTACCTCTACGGTTGTAGCTGGTGTGGTAGACGAGCTAGTGATCGATGGCACAGTGGGTTGATAAATGTTATTTTGTTTTCTGACAAATAATTCTGCACCTTTGTATCTCGCGCTAAATCGGGGCGGTGATCCGTTTGGCGTGATTCTGGGAGCTGAGTTCTGTTCAGAAACAATGTTATGTATGTTTTAAAACTTCATGAAAAACAGAACATATTTTAAAAATTTCAATTTGATTTCATAATTTTAGATTTGTAAATTTTCTAACTTATAAATTTCCAAATGTAACAACGTCAAATATTTAACTTTAGTAAGCTCAAACTCTGAAAAGTTAAACATTCTAAAAATTCAAAAATCTGAGAATATAAATTTCTCACATATTTATACTCTTATTTTTCCAAATCAAAGAACTGTCCAAACATCCATCAATCTTCATAGAAGTACTCATTCCTGTCCCTCAGTACAATTCCTCATCATAATTAATTAAAAATCTAATTTACATCAACGACCACAGTAATTCTCTCTCTATCAAAAAATCAATCTACCAAAAATCTAATTTACCCAAAAACAAGTAATCTACTTACCACATTAACGTTGCTGTAAGATCCAGAGAACACCGGCGTCTTGTTACCGAGCGAGTTGAGCAGCGGCGCAACGGTGCTTCTCAGTTGTTCCAACAGGGTTCCATTTCCAGCGAGAATGGTGCTTCTTGTCGGATTGAAGATATTGCTGCCGGTGTCTCCATTACTGCTGCCGGTAATGTCAGCCGCTTCCTGCGTGGTGTCGTTGCTGATCCTCAGATTAACCTGCGGTTCCTGCGCTACCGATCGAGCGCTTTCTGTCGATGTCTTCAGAGTCGCGTGAAACTTGGTCGATCTGGGAGTGATGGCGACTCCAGCACCCTCAACCTTGGTACTCGATTCCACCAAGGTCGTCGGTACCTCGGAGTGTCTTCTGTAGGTCGCGGTTCTAGGACGAAACTCCAGCTTCTTCGTCTGCGTCACTCCTTCGGTAGTGGTCTTCGATTTACCCTCTGTAGCCTTCACCACGGACTTCTTCCTGGAGTACCTGCTGGTAGCGACAGGTACCTTCGTGGTGATCGTCGCTTCGTAGTCGGTCAACTTGTCGTCGATCGATTTCGGTTTCGTTCGTTTGCTGTATCGGGGTCTGAAGGTGGGTTTGGTAACAGTTGTGGACTTGGTTCTTTTGGAATCCTCTTCTCGGGAGCTTTGGAACTTCCGTTGCCCTGCGTTCAATTTAGAAGTCTTTTTGGACGTTAGATTCTCTTCGGTGGTCGTAGATTGTTCCTGCGATTTGGTAACGCGAGATTGATACGCGTAAGGCTTCTTCGGTTTAAAGGTAGTAATGGTGTCGTCGTGTTCGCGTCTCTTCGAGGTCTCCTCCTTGGACTTCTTTCCGTTCCGAGTACTGGATAAACGAATCCGCGTGGTGTCTATAGTAGTCGCCGATCCCTCTTCAGCGGAGGACAAGGTGACCACCGACTGACTCGACGAGTACGGCTTCGTGGTTTCTTCAGCAGCCCTTTCCTCCACCGAGATCGAGGTGACCATTCGCTCAGAGATGATTCGTCCTTTCTTCGAATTCGGTCTAGCGAACCTAGAGTCGTCGCCCGTCCTCGCGGAAACTTTCGACTTCTCGTCTTCTCGAGACCTCTTTTCCGTGGACGTTCTGCGACCCGCAGACGGTTTAACGAACTTGGCGACCTTGGCCGTCTCATCGACCGTCGACGCCACGGTCGGCCTCGGTTTGCTGAAAGAGGAGGCCGTGGTTGCGTCGAGATCATTCTCCTCGATGTTCAACTCTGGCTTCACTAACCTCCTAGCCAGCTCCAGCTTCATCCTCGATCGTTCGGCGAACAGAGCGGCCGACGATCTCTTCACCTGAAAGGTTCGTTGAAACAGCCCCGTTTTAGGATAGTGGAATACCGCCGAAGAGAGTAAAGCCGGCTCCGGAAGCTCGAGCGGGGACTCTGTTAGTGTGCCACGGTCTCGACGAGGTTCCCGTCGCCGGGAGACGTTCTCAAGGTCACTCGGAAAGCATACACTCGCGACAAGTCGGGGGGACAATAGTTCGATTAGGGGGAGCTCGGTTTTCTCCTACATGAAGAATAGGAGCCTGAGGAAGCGCAGAAACGAGACGATCCAGGCTGCCATTTGGCTCGTAACGAGCGTCAGCCACGATTTCACTGTACTGGACAACAACTGAAACGTTTAATCACTGTTATCAGACGATTAGGCGATCGGGAGACGTGCGAGAGGAAGAGAGGCGTGATCACGACCTAAATGAACGATCCAGTCGATGACTAATTCGACCTAACAAGCCGGAATCTGCTAAACCAAACTACTCTTAACCATCCGACAGACCGTTTGACTCGATTCTGACCTCGGTAGAAAGTTCTTTCGCGTCCATCATTTCTTTCGGATCTAGGGTCAGAATTGATTCACGCGCCTGATCGGACGGTTAATTTATTGTACGCTACGAAAGTTACTCTACTGTGAGGAAACACAACACGTATTCGTTCGACGTATCCTTTCAAAAGCGTCAGTCAAGCGATTAGCTGCGGTGAACGAGGTGATTTTTGGTT
This sequence comes from Megachile leachella, assembly GCA_963576845.1. Taxonomy (NCBI): domain Eukaryota; kingdom Metazoa; phylum Arthropoda; class Insecta; order Hymenoptera; family Megachilidae; genus Megachile; species Megachile leachella. Next base: position 16,557,819 of record OY756251.1, read on the forward strand.
TTATTCTTCTTCGGCTTATTCGATCCCGTGGATAATTCTGATGCTTTTTGTATCGGGGAAAGTATAGCTTCGGACGCATCAAACAGGCAATCTTATTTCAATACGACCTTCTTTCACATATGTAATTTCGTGCGAAATTCTATTAACCTCGAATAAATCAAGTTTTAGTGCTTTTTGCTGTTATCTGCTTTCACTATAAGCGATATTAATTTCTTGATGGACTGTCAGTTTAATACAGGTGATTTGTGTTATAGATAAGTATTGTACACCTTTTTCTTCATGAGATTGGTTAAATATCCGCGGAAATAAATTTTGAAGAAAAAGGACAGCGATTCCATCCATCATAAATCTCATGGCCCGAGTAGAGTATGCCAGTCAGACAAGCGAGTATCCACGTATTTTGCAATATGTGAGGTACATCTACGTATAATCAATTAACAGTCTTATACGGGTAATAATGTATGAATATTGTTATCAATGTTCATTAATGAGGTATTCGTATATAAATTTCACACGAAATAGATGACTTCATCACATGATAGCTGAGAGTTGTCGAATGTAGACTTATTTTGATGAATGTAAACTATGTTGTAACGAAACTGTAACGTTTGCTTTCACCATTCCAAGAAAGACAAAACTGTCCACGGGATCTAGTGATTTGGTTCCAGGACGACGGGTACCATTGAATATTCACTGATGAGATCGTAGATTGTCGCAGGAAAAATGACGTCGGAGGGTGAGGTCCTCTTCTCAATTTTTGATCGACCAATTCTCGAAGTTTAGAAATTTAGGAATATGTGAATTTGCAAATTTGAAAGTTCTCAGGTTTAATGATGAAACATTAACTTAAAGATGAAAGACAAGTACACGACTCGTCTCTGGTTCTTACCCTACTTACACGTAACCGAATAAAAAATAATGCGGCAGAAGTGAAGCAATCGAATAATTGGCACCAGATGGACCTAATAAGATCTCGAAGTTGAATTTACGAAACACAATCACCTTCATTCTCCCAATTCTCATCAAGAGACAAAGGGTGCTTTCCACAAAATCAATCTCACTATAATTACAAACTAGCAACCTGTGATTCGAAAGAGACTGTCCCACCAAATTGAAAAATGTCGAAAGTGCAACATTGGATTAGAAGATCTCTTTCGGAGCATAAAATCGAACTAGATCGATCGTGCTACCCGTGGAGAACAAATCGGAACGCATTATATTCAGGTAGGTCAAACGAACCTTCACTTTCTCCGGCGGGATTCCGAAACGAAAGTAACCGAACGAAACCCGAAAACCAGTTTGCCAGCTGCGTAATACTCTCTTAACTCGTTCGAGTGAAATCCTCGGATTACTCGGTACTCCATATAAGCGATTTTCTTGGAGGAACACGACCCTCGGATAGCGCCATGGACCTTGAGAGTACTCCTCGTCGAGGATTCGTGTTAGGATATCGTTCGATCCAGTCCTGTTTGGAGATTAGACGATATCGTCGATGACCCAACAAATTCGCCTCTCGAACGAGAGACCAACCACCAAAACAAGCTCGTTTTTCCTTCGCTCTTTCTCTTTTTAAGAGTCTAAAATTTTTTTATTTAATTCTGGATAGAAACTCATTGTCAATCACGAAATAATCGAGGTTAGATCATATGTCATTTTGCAGTAAGTGGCACGAAATTTAATTTGTGATGATTTTTATGAGAATTTACAATAAAAATTACAGAACGATACAAGTTACAGAGTGATACAAATTACAGACAAATTTTTTCTAGTGTTTGTTGTATTATGCAGTGTAGTAGGTTTTTTATATTCTTTATGATTTTTGCAGGCAATATTTAATTTGTAACGACAATATTATAATACTATAATCAAATTAAAATTAATAAGAGAAGATTTGTTAGTTCTTTAACTTGCATCGTTCAGATAAAGTTTTTCACAAATTGAATTTCGCGCCACATTGCTGAAAAATGGCGGACCAGTACCACCTCATTATTTCGTGATCCCAGAGGATCTCTAATTCCAAATAAATTTTGACCTCATCTGACGAAATTTAAAAACTTTCGTGATACTTGTCATTCTTATTCTAGTTTCTTAAACTAGAAAGACAGCAATAATTTCGCTGAAATGAATTCTGAAGCAAAGAACGTTTTCTCATACTTTCTTTTCCAAAATATTATTCGTACAGTTTCTCAGCTTGGTTCATTGCAGTAACTTATGTTAATAACTAATTTAACATGTTAAGTTTGTCTCTGAATAAAAAAACATGTTAAGTTTGTCTCTGAATAAAAAAACATGTTAAGTTTATCTCTGAAAACTTGATAAAAAGAGAAAATATAAAAAGTGAATTATAAAATCTACTCTCTGAATGAATTATAAAATTAAGTCCATCATTATGCAAATATTTTGAGAAAGTACAAGAAAATATTGCTCCGTCACCTCGAAATTGTTCATATCTTTTCTCAAAAGACAAGATTCACCAAAGTCAGAGTTCCACAATTTAGCTAAACCCTCAAGCTTGTTAATCGCTCATCATTTTCCAGTCTCGTTTGGTCTTCAATGATGACAGAAAGCAGAACTTAGTTAATCCAGCGCTTAATCTCACATATTCCAAGAAAGTACTCTAACTTGTATTTCAGTTGACCAGTTCGGATGTTAGAAAATCATATGCACTTATTTATATTTGGTGTAAAAAAGAATCTAAGTTGTGTAGCCTATTTGATACACAGTGACCTCTTTTATGAATCTAACTCTTAGAAAAGTCATTTGAAAGATAAATAGCATATCGAATCGAAATGCTACTAGATTAGAACTTTCGTCAGGTATATCATTGTGCAACACATTATTAATGTTGTCACACATTTAATAGCAGAGCTGGCATCGGATTGACGTAGACATGTTCCTATTATAATGGTTACTAGAGCGGTCAAACTGTGACGTCAAAAGTTGAGTTATTAATTTTTAGATTGCAGGGAAATTCGGTACAAAATTTTAGCATCGAAAATTGCAGAAATTGGAAAAATTAGAAATATATTTGAGGATATTAAAATTGAGAAACATACATTCAAAGATGTATTTTGAAATATAGAAATTCGGGCACATTGAAGTTTGAAAATATAGAAATTCGGGAACATTGAAGATTGAAAATGTAGAAATATAAAAATATAGAAATTGGGGAACATTAAAGTTTGAAAATGTAGAAATGTAAAATTATAGAAATTTGAAGATGTGAATATTTGAGAATATATTCAGGAGGATTTAAAAAATATAGAAATTGAATGATATTATCAACTGAAACTGGCATTGAAAGGTATAGAGTATCTCACACCAAAAATACAATTGCTATATCATTTTCTAACACGTATGCTAGCATACGACATCACGTTCCATTCTGATAAAATTCTGATGAATCCAAAGCAAGAGCTGATCTGTATTGACATTCAAAAATGTGGAGATCTTCTATTTAATCATGCTTTTCTACTAATATTACTCTGCTGAAATCACTCTACATCTCACATAATTGCAGTAATAAAAGAAGAAGAAACACAATTCCATCTTCTACAACATGGTTCTGATGATTTCCATAATAACTGACTTCCATAATTGACTTCCATAAATAACTGAAATACTAAATATTTTCCCAAATAGTAATTATTGCCAATATAAACCAGCTTTGCCTAAAGATTACCCAGAAGAAATCAAAATGGCCGAAACGTGACGTAGCTCGCCTCTGAAAGACTAACAAAAGCGATCGCGTGATGCAAATGTTGTACTCTTACGCGTCGCAATCCGTTGGCATTTATCAACGCGAACTCAATAAAATTTTGATCCTTGACTACAAGATCCCCTGAAGCTGCGTTTTCGAGGTCCTCGATTGTCCTCGAGTTGCGTCTCGAGCGTCGACCAAAGGTATTCTTCTGATCCTACACGAATCGTTTCAAAATAGAAAGTACTATACTCCTAAACTACATGAAAATGATTTCACCGGTTATAACTCTTTCGGAAAGTTGAAACGACTCTTTGTAACGTCTGAACAATCGTCCGCGAGAAAGGGAACCATTTTTACTTGGTGTGTTCTGTTACGTGCATGCTGATTATATTATTGTTTCGTGTTAGAGATACATAGATATATACAAGTGGTTTCGATATTGTCAGTCGTGCTAAACTGTTCGTTGTACCATATTTTTTTTTTTAGTCATACGTCAATGGTGTTACGTCTACGTTTTATAAGTATCGTTCGTATAAGCTTGAAGATCGTTGAACTAGAATGGAAGCACAGAAAATATATGTTACATTTATTAATCAGAGATAAAGAAAGATACAATTGATCGGATGCTGTAAGCTGATTTGTAGGACACACGGAACTCTTACCTCCAATGGCGTTCTAGAGGTAGTTTTCGGGGCTGGTATTTTCGTGTTCGTACTCTTCTGAAATCATACTTTTTAATTAGCTTGGAAACTTTATTTGATGTTGTCGTCGACTGTGATTAGAACTTTAACACGTTTACTGCGGTTCACTGTCATAATTTATTACATTTCGGTCATTTGACAAATTTCGGTCATTTGACAGATTTCGGTCATTTCACAGATTTCAATCATTAGACAGATTTTGCTCACTTCATTAATACGAAATAAAATTCAACAACATTGTAGATACACATAATTTACCTACAAGGACTTTCTAAGTTTAAACATTTTTAAATTCATCAATTAGGAATTCAAGTTTTCTCATATTTTTCTTAGTTGAATTCTATTCTTCATCTACTTGTTTCAATTTTAATTTCCTTGTGTTTTGCTCAAAAATCCAATCTGTCTACGAAGCTACTTCACCATAATAACACTTATGTATCTTCCTCAGTAAACGTGTTAAAAAGTACTCACAAGAAAAAATAACGCCACAAAAGTCCATTTACCCCTAAAATTGCACTAAACCAAACTCACCAACAGAGACAACCTGGCCTTAAACTCCGGCGGATAGTTGTCGCTCTCCTCATGCTCCTGCTTCCCAGGTGCAACGTTCCTATTCTTCTCGAACGTTTTATTACCCCTTCTGAAACTCTTCGTAGTAACATCCACTTCCGTAGTGCTCTCCTCCGTAGACTGCAGCTTTTTAGAACCTCTTCTCGTGGTAGACGTAGAGGTTTCGACCGTGGTTACGACTTCGGTGCTCGTCGATACCTCGTTCTGAGGAATCACTTCGTTCGTTTGGTCTCTGGACGAAGGAATCGTTTGCGGAAGATTGTCTGAATAGTTCAAGTTAGGTGGTCGTCTTCTGAGAGTCCAACCAGGGTTTATATAGGAATCGTTTTTAGGGGTAGGTCTTCTGGACTCTCCTGTGTTTGACGCGTCCAGAGATGGCTTTCGTCCTCTGAAGCCGAGTCCGTGGTTGAAGAAATCTTCTTTTAGTTTTCTTCCGGAATTGCCTCTGCCTCTTCCTCGGTTTCTTTCGGTTGTGGAGGATAATCGCGAGGTGCTTCGGGTTGTGGTTGAAGTTGTAGTTGGTCTGGGGGTGGTGCTGGAGACTTCGGGCTCCGTGCTTGTTGAGTCGGTGAAGACTGTTGTCTCTGGCGCGACGGTTGTGGTGACATCTAGGTAAAAAGTAAAATTCATACTGACTTAAAATTTACAGAATAATAATGGTTCTCGAAATACAAGTTTATAGGAGTACAAGTTTTGTACGATTCGAAAGTGATGAAGGTAAACGTCAGTCTGGATGAATTTGATAGGTTCCTTCATGTTCTGAAGACTATCGATGAAGCTACTCGAACATTTTTTATATTCAGTACAATTCTAATTATCTTTAGAAAATGGCAGAAAATTCACCATACAAGAATGACGCATTTCAGTAATTATTCTAAACTAGCTGTTAACAAGTTATTGATAGTTGTGGATAAAAATGTATGACATCAACATCAAAACCATAAAAAAATCTGACGATAATAAAGCACATAAATAAATATATAAAATACTACAAACAACATATATATATTAATAAGTACACGAGTTCAAGTTTTGTACGATTTGAAAGTGATGAAGGAAAACATCAGTTTAGATGAATTTGATAGGTCCCTTCATGTTCTGAAGACTTTCGATGAAGCTACTCGAACATTTTTTATATTCAGTACAATTCTAATTATCTTTAGAAAATGGCAGAAAATTCACCATACAAGAATGACTCATTTCAGTAATTATTCTAAACTAGTTGATGAGTTATTGCTAGTTGTCGATAAAAATGTATGACATCAACATTATCTGACGATAATAAAGCACATAAATAAATATATAAAATACTACAAACAACATATGTATATTAATAAGTACACGAGTACCTTAAATATTACATATATAAATTAAGTTACAAACTTCCCTTGAAATAAAAGTTCATTTTCATCAAGGTTAACTTAAACTTTGAAGTAAGAGTGCATATGTTTGCAGTTTAAAAATAAACTCACCCGTAGTCAGAGGCGTCGTCTCCGTCCTCGCTCTGCTCCTGGACCTCCTAGCATCCTGATCCTGTCCGCGACTTTCCACCGACCTCGTAGTTGCCTCGGAAAGTCTGGACCTCCTATCCAAAGTGTTCCTGTCTCCCGATTTCCGTTTGACGTCCACATCTGCACTCTTCGTCTGTTCTCTACCCCTAGACCTCGATCTCGATTCACTCTTCCTAGTTTCCTTCAAACGATCCCTGGAGCTTTTCCTCGAACCAACCTCGTTAGCTTCCGTGGTGGAGAAGTCGTTGAACCTGGAAGATCCTCTTCGGGAGCCGTTTCTGGAGGAGCCGGCAGCTTCGGAGTCGCTCGATCGTCCTCTGCTCTTCCTCTCGGCTCCTGACCTGCCTCTGAGGGTCTCCTTGGTGTCCGACCTTCTTTGGGAAACGATTCCGAAACCGACTGTCGTTGGATCACTGGAAGGAGGCTCTGTACCGTCGACAGCTAAAGGAATGTCGACTCTGACGCTTTCGGATTCGTACAAAAGGGCGTCTTGTCCTTTGCGAGGGACAGAGTTCTCTCTGTTCTTCAATCTGCCGGATCTACTGCGCTCCGTTGTGGGTTTACCTCTTTTGAAGGAAACTGTAGTCGTCTCCACGTTCTCCTTTTTATTATACCTCCGTGACGCTGGTATCTGCGTCTTCAGGTCCTTCGTGGAGAACGTCGTCTGGATCTTCCTGCCGGTTCTCGACCTCGAAGACTCCGTCGTCAATGCGAAGACCGAAGGTCCTGTGTTATCCAGCCTTTCTGTAACTCCTTCGGATCTCCCGTTCGACACCCTTCGGGATATCACCTTGGAATCTATCGCGTTTTCATCCTTCCTCGTCCTCTCTGGGGAGAACCTTTTACCGTTTCTTCTGTTCGGGTCCGTGGTTCTTCTTGCGGGGATTTCGGTCACATCGCTGGTCCTAGAGCTTGGACGTTTGGTTGTGGACTCCGTGTCAGTCGGAGGGGTTGTTCTGTCGTTTCGTTCGAAATTCGATGCGGTTGTTCTGTCATTTCGTTCGAAGTTCGATGAGATTCTGTCGTTTCGTTCGAAGTTCGATTTTCTTGACTGCGATCTGTCTTGAGATCTGGATCTTGAGAGCGAAGCGGTTGTGGATTCCTCTAGCGATCTTGAGTTGAACCTCAGGGTACCTCGACCTGCGGTTTTCTGATCGTCGACCTAAAATTTGGGATATGAAAGTGCTTCAGAATTTTTGTTTGCAAAATTTTGGTTTAGTTAGAGCAGGTTTTCATCATGGACTAGTATGAAGAATTTTTATTTTAAGAATTTGATAAGGTGACTGCATGAACATGGAAAAATTATGTTAAATTATATGAACATATAAATTGTATTCAAACTTAGCATTGAATTATGTGAACAAGTGAATTATGTTCAAACTTTGCGTTGCATTATGTGAACATGTGAATTATGTTTAAACTTTGCGTTGAATTATATGAATATATGAATTGTATTCAAACTTAGCGTTGAATGATATCAACAAGTGAATTATGTTCAAACTTAGCATTGCATTATTTGAAAATGTAAATTATGTTCAAACTTAGCGTTGAATTATATGAACAAGTGCATTATATTCAAACTTAGCGTTGCATTATATGAACAAGTGAGTTATATCCAAACTTAGCGTTGCATTATTTGAAAATGTAAATTATGTTCAAACTTAATGTTGAATCATATGAACATATGAATTATATCCAAACTTAGCGTTGCATTATGTGAACATATAAATTATATTCAAACTTAACGTTGCATTATGTAAACATGTAAATTATGTTCAAACTTAGTGTTGAATCATATGAACATATGAATTATATTCAAACTTAGCGTTGCATTATGTGAACATGTAAATTATATTCAGACTTAGCGTTGCATTATGTAAACATGTAAATTATGTTCAAACTTAGCGTTGAATCATATGAACATATGAATTATATTCAAAGTTAGCGTTGCATTATGTGAACATATAAATCTTGTTGAAACTTTGGATTGCATTTGGTGAACATATGAATCATGTCCAAATTTTGAATTGCATTACATGAACAAGTGAATAATGTCCAAACTTAGCATTGAATTACATGAACAAATAAATCATGTACCTACAAACTCAGCATTAAATCACACAAATATATAAATCATATTTAAACTTCAACTTCAGATTCTATCTAATTAAATATCTCATAAAACGTCAAGCAAATCTCTTCAAAGATATGAATCTTTATTTCTTACCTATCTTTCTTTCATACCAATTACTATCACAAGTGAAGTGAGTCCAAATGAAAGTATAAGTAGACAAAATAAAATAATGCAGGAAAAAATAAAAAAACAGAATAACCGATCAGCAGAGGTTTAACGAACCGTAATTTAATTATGCCTCCAGTTAATTTATTCGGCTGACACGATTCGAGATGCACTCGAACGAAACGATTCTCGTTACCTATTTCCATAATTAAACGATAACGCGACGATTATGAGGGTGGATCGATTTGCATGAAAGATTTTAGCACGCGAATTCGATCGATAAATCTTTCGTAAGTGTTACGAAGACGTCCAGCATCATCGTGTGTTGCAATACGCCTGCGACGCGTTACAGGTGAACCATTAATTTGTGGAATTAGAGCAAGGAAGTTCGTAATCAATCTAATGCAACACGGAGATTATAAAATAGCCACAAAATTAAATAGTTACTTGTTCATTTATTTGTAGATGTCACGGTACATTAAGGAAATTGTTTGCTTTAATTAATAATTTGATAATACATAAAAATGAGTGAAGCTAAATATAAAACAATTTGAAGTATATTATAATATCTAACATGTGAACAGTTTACAAATATTTAAAAAATAATATTGAAACAAAAATAAATCTACATATAAATTTAAGTAAAACCTCCTCTACAAAGTGACACCTAAACGATCAAGAAAATAATAAATTCAAAATAATTTACAATATCGATTGAACTCTGAACTATACCATGATTGATGGCAAGTTACGTAAACGCAGGAAAAAATGTCAAGGAAGGAATTATTCATGAGATACACGATTAGCTTAAATAGAGGTAACAAGTCTCTGAAAATTGTTGATCGTTGACAACATAGCTAATGGAGTTAACTGAAGCCTGTTCTATCATTAAATCGGGTAACCACTAACTCATCTTGTGATTATGGTTCTTCCGCGTCCATCGATAGTAAACGACGGCATAAATAGACCCGTAATTTTACGGAACAGTCACCGATAACTGCCTCGAATCACGAACTGATCAATTAATCAATTAGACTCTTGGCGAAGGCGAATCTGGGGAAATTGGATGGAGGAGGCTAAAATACAGTGGAGAAATAAAGTGAAGCTAACAAGATTTTGGGATGATTGGAAGATTTTGTGATATTTGGTGATGAATAGGGGAATTGAATGAAATTGAGGACGTTTGGGTATTTGGATTATGTTGTAATGGAGGAGTTTAGGAATTTGAGGATTTGGGGACTTGGAGAAATTTGGGATTAGAAAAATTGGAATGGGAGAAATTTGGAATTAGGGAAATGTGGAATTCAGCAATTTTCGAATTAGGTAAATGTGGAATTGAAAATTTTAGAATTGGAGAAATTTGGAATTGGTGAATTTTGGTATTGCAAATTTTGGAATTGGGGGAATGTGGAATTGGAAATTTTGGAATTAGGAAAATTTATAATTGGGGAAGTTTGGAATCAGGAAAATTTGGAGTTGCAAATTTTGAAATTGGGAAAATGTGGAATTGGAAAAATTTGGAATTGGTGAATTTTGGTATTGCAAATTTTGGAATTGGGGAAATGTGGAATTGGAAATTTTGGAATTGGAAAAATATGGAATTGAAAATTTTGGATTTGGTGAATTTTGGAATTGGAAAAATATGGAATTGAAAATTTTGGAATTGATGAATTTTGGAATTAGGAAAATCTGAAATTGGGGAAATTTGGATTTGGAAAATTTGGAATTAGAAAAATCTGGAATTGGCTAAATTTGAAATTAGGTAAATTTGAACTAAAAATTCAACACCGATAAAAATCCACAAAAAAATTTTAAACCAATGAAATCTACATGAGTAGAATCTTTTAATCCAGAACGGTGGCAAATGTGACCCAAAGGTCATAACCCCTGCCGGGTGAACGGCACTTGCCCTAACGAGAAAACTCCTTCCGTTTGGTCGGCTCTTAAACGCGAACGAACCCCGTGAACGGGTCAAGAGGCGGTCGTATTTACCTAAGAACATTTTCAGCATAATAAGACCAACGGACTCGACTCCGGTACGCCTTGGCGTTCCAGTTTCGTTTCTCCTTATCTGTCCAAGACACACGTAGAATCGCCACGGAAAGTAAAAGTCGGTGTTTCACGTCACGTTACCTAGTCAACCATGGAACCGAACTATGAACAGTGAACAGCCTTTGGCGAACGAACGGGGGCCTGCAACGAAATAACGTCCCCGGTGGCTTTCCCGAGTGGAGGCAACTGTTTTTCGCCTCGACTTTGTCTCAAATGCTCTTCCAAGTCGATCAGAAGGAAACAGAAAACGTTGTTCGACTTTATTCGGAGAGAGTGCAATTGATACTCTGGAGATGGATACTGTATTGGAGATAAAAGCGATATAAGAGCGATACACGAATTAGCATTAACATTTGTCTCCATCTAACGATATTAATTATTATTAATAATTCCTTCTTCTATTCGCATGTTTCGATTCAGTTTTGTTCTCATATTCTCCTCACGTAATTCTGATTATATTTTGTAATCGTTCTTAAATAAATAGTTTTTTGTGCTTTGTATATAATTAATTACGACACTATTCGTCCACGCATCTCCTCGCCTTCAACATACTGTATGGTCGAATTGTTATTAGGACACTATTTTTAAAGGGAGAAATTTATTTTCTATAGTCTACGTAGAAAATTTGTTTGAATTGAGGAACTTTGGAATTGGGGAATTTTGGAATTTTGGAATTAGGAAAATTTGGAATTGGGGAGCTTTGGAATTGGGCAGCTTTGGAGTTGAAGAAATTCGAAATTGGGAAAATTTGGAATTGGAGAAATTTGGAATTGGGAAAATTAGGAATTGGGGAAATTCGAAATTGGGAAAATTTGGAATTGGAGAAATTTGGAATTGGGAAAATTAGGAATTGGGGAAATTCGAAATTGGGAACATTTGAAATTGGGAAAATTTCGAATTGGAGAAATTTGGAATTGGGGAAATTTGGAATTGGGAAAATTAGGAATTGGAGAAATTCGAAATTGGGAAAATATGGAATTGGATAATTTGGGAATTGGGGAGCTTTGGAATTGAGAAAATTAAGAATTGGAGAAATTTGGAATTGGGGAAATTTGGAATTGGGAAAATTAGGAATTGGGAAAATTAGGAATTGGAGAAATTTGAAATTGGGGAAATTTGGAATTGGGAAAATTAGGTATTGGAGAAATTCGAAATTGGGAAAATATGGAATTGGATAATTTGGGAATTGGAGTGCTTTGGAATGGAGAAAATTAAAAATTGGAGAAATTTGAAATTGGGAAAATTTGGAATTGGGGAGATTCAAAATTGGAAAAATTTGGAATTGGATAATTTGGGAATTGGGGTGCTTTGAAGTTGGGAAAATTAAGAATTGGAGAAATTCGAAATTGGGGAAATTTGAAATTGGAAAATTTTGGAAAGGGAAAAGGACGAAGCTTAAAAAAAATCCTATTCCAAGCAGAACTGACCAGCTGTAGAGATCAGATCCATCGCTATTAAAAGGAGTTTCGAAAGGATTCTCTGTCGTGAAAGGTGTTTTCTCATCCACTGATAAAAAGAAAAACGAGTCCCGACGCGAACGTACTTTCGCTGGATGAACCTCGTAACCTATAATTGAATCCTCCTGGTCAGCTTACATCATAGAGGCAGTATTTTTTTAAACATATACCGGCTGTTGCTACGAGCTGGTCAGTACTGTTAACATTGAGGAGTTTTGAATTGGAGAATGAAGCCACTTTACTGGTTTGAGCGGCCAGGACCTGCGTAGAATATCGTTAATAGAAATGCCGGGTCGTTATACGAGTTCCACATACTGAGTGCTAGTTGACTACGAAATCTGTATATCTGCGTTACAAATCCCTGCCAAGAATGTTGTTTCGAAGGTACAGATTGTTTTTCAAGAACGTGTTTGTGATTTTTACGAAATACCGTCACTCGCGTGAAAGAAGTTTCGATTTTCTGAATATATTTGCAGGTGTTGCAAAAATGCATTCCTTTTATTTGATGAGGTTAGTGGAAATTTCTGCAATTTCTAAATTTTAGAATTCTCAATTTTCCTAATTTCGATGTTTGCAAATTTCCAAGGTATCAAATTTCACAATTTCTCAGTTTCCCCATTTTCCAATTTCTAAATTTTCCAATTCCATATTTTCCCAATTCTATAATTCCCCAATTCGGTAATTCCCTAATTCCGTATTTCCCCAATTCCATAATTCCCAATTCCAAAATTCCCCAATTCCATAATTCCCCAATTCCATAATTTCCCAGTTCCATAATTCCCAATTCCATATTTCCCCAATTCCATAATTCCCTATTCCATAATTCCCCAATTCCATAATTCCCCAATTCCATAATTCCCCAATTCTATAATTCTCCACTTCCATAATTTCCCAGTTCCATAAGTCCCGAATTCCATAATTCCCCAATTCCATAATTCCCGAATTCCATAATTCCCGAATTCCATATTTCCCCAATTCCATATTTCCCCAATTCCATAATTCCCTATTCCATAATTCTCCAATTCCATAATGCTCCACTTCCATAATTTCCCAGTTCCATAATTCCCCAATTCCATCATTCCCAATTCCATAATTCCCAATTCCATCATTCCCGAATTCCATAATTCTCCAATTCCATAATTCCCCAATTCCATAATTCCCTATTCCATAATTCTCCAATTCCATAATTCCCCAATTCCATAATTCTCCACTTCCATAATTTCCCAGTTCCATAAGTCCCGAATTTCATAATTCTCCACTTCCATAATTTCCCAATTCCTTAATTCCCCAATTCCATAATTTCCCAATTTCTAAATTCCCCACTACCAAATATGAGCCGTTCAGTGTACACATTGATTAACTCCATTTTTTGATGGAATCTTAAATTATTATAAATATAAAAAGTTATAACTACAACAAATGCTTTAACACTTAAATTTAAGATGTTTCAAGAAATGGTGTTAATCAATGTGTGCACTGAACGGCTCATATCTATCTCAAAAATTTCTCAGCCTCCCCACCTCTCCAAATCCAAAAACCCCAATTTCAAACTAAAAGAAATATCACGTTGCCATATTTCGCAATAACAATCACAATCAAACAACCATTACCCAAACCATGAGTCAGAAAAACCTGTTCAAACATAAATCCCCTGATCAATAATCTCTGCAAGCCGGTCCTGAAACCAAACGACAAATGAACAAAGTGCACAATAATGTTCTACATACACTCTCCATACGCGAAATAAATTTTCGCAAGGATATTGTACTCTCAACAACCTCTCGTTGCACACATTACGCAAACGAGATCAGTAAAAGATATTTTTGTCGAACCATTTTACGTCGCATAATTTAAAAAGCTTATGAAAGTATTTGCGATTAAAGAATCTCAAGGTGACTGTTCGAAACGATTGTTCAAGGACCGAATAATTTCACAGAGAAATGCATCTCCAATCATTATAGAATTTTTCTGAAATAGTTTTTACAATAATCATTTTCTGCATTGTGACAATTCTACTGGAAAAACTTTCTCTCTATGAAAGAAAAAATTAGATTGTTGAGCTACTAAGTCACTAGTTTAAATTGTATGCAATTTCTTTGATATTGTAACAAAGAAGTAAACTTTCGATTCGACCATCGATTTGTACTTTTTTAACGAGATTCGTAAAAAAGGAAGTGAATCATAGTCGAGAAGTATGGGTTTCTAGGAATCGAGTCAAATCTATTGTTCCTGCCAATTAGAGTAAAATATGTGGAATGCAAATTTGAGGTTCAGTGGCGATAAAATTGTGCAATATCTTTGGGAGAAACAATTTTTGCCTGAAAAGGTATAGACAGGGAAATTAATTCTGTATAATAGGGATATTAATGAAACCTCCTACGTTGCAATTACGTTCATTGGATTTCGAAACTACTTGGACAACGCTTTTCCCTATTTGCTGCAAGTTGGTTGGTAATGGTAATATGGCTGTGCATGTTAGCTACAAAGTGCGTTTGGCTGTCAGGGACGGATTATAATGTGTGGAGATCGTGAATGGGTTTTGTTCTTGTATTTGTGGTTTATGAGGTGTTTTAGGTAATATGTGTGTGCATGTATGTTGTTCATAGAGAATTATAGTAATTTCATTTTTGGAGGTAGGGGATTTGGATAGTTGGAGTTGTTGAGAATTTTGGATTTTGGGAATTTGAAGGTTTTGGAATTTCAAGGTTTGTACAAATTTTGGAGATTTTTGGAATGTTTGGAATGTTTAAAATTTGTAGTATTTTTGAGATTTTTGGAACTTTTGGAACTTTTAGGATTTTTAAGATTTTAAGGATTTTTGGAATTTTTAGGATTTTGGGGATTCTTAGAATTTTAGACTTTTTTAAATTTTAAGAATGATCAATGTTTGTAGAATTTTTTGAATTTTATGAATTTTATGAATTTTATGAATTTTATGAATTTTATGAATTTTATGAATTTTATGAATTTTGTGAATTTTATGAATTTTATGAATTTTATGAATTTTATGAATTTTATGAATTTTATGAATTTTATGAATTTTATGAATTTTATGAATTTTATGAATTTTATGAATTTTATGAATTTTATGAATTTTATGAATTTTATGAATTTTATGAATTTTATGAATTTTATGAATTTTATGAATTTTATGAATTTTATGAATTTTATGAATTTTATGAATTTTATGAATTCTTCCCATATCTTGAATTTTTAGTATTTTATAAATTTGTTGAATTTTTACAATTTTCAGAACTATCTCTCTTAAGCTCTTAATATTAAGACAATGATACACAATAACATATTAAAGAATGCACCTAAAAAGTTCAATTTAAATAATTTACAAATATCCTCCACCTATGCAATACATTAAACTAAACCAGTATCTTCATTGTAATAGAAGGTTTGCTTCAATAGTAGTTAAACTTTACAAGATGAAATAGAATTGAGTGAACTCTTGTTCCTGCTAAACTGTATTACAGTGTATCTGTCAACAAATGTCAGTTCTGAATGTGGTGATCAGCGTGTTAATATTGATCCAGCCCTGGTAGCTGGCAACAGTGAGAGGTTAACTCAATACCTTGCAACGGAGATTGTTATCGGAACACCATCGAGTCGTTGAAAAGTTATCAGCTAGAAATGGACAACCTCATTCTAATTTTCCAAGGTTGAATTAGAAAATTTATGTGTCATCTACTTTAAAAATTGGAGAATTTTGAAATTGGCAAATTTAGAAATAGGGGAATTTATAAATTTGAGAAATTTGAAATTGGCAAATTTAGAATTAGAATTTTGGAAATTAGGGAAATTGAGGAATTGAGAAATTAGGGAATTAGGGGCTTGGGATTTTTCCTAATTTTCCAACTCCATAATTCCCCGATTCTAAAATTTCCTAATTCCAAATTTTCCCAATTCCAAATTTCTCCAATTCCAAAACTTGCCAATTCCAAGATTCCCAAATCCCAAATTTTCCCAATTCCAAATTTCTCCAATTCCAAAACTTCCCAATTCCAAGATTCCCAAATCCCAAATTTTCCCAGTTCCAAAATTCCCTAATTTCAAAACTCCCCAATTCCAAGATTCTCAAATCCCAAATTTTCCCAATTCCAAATTTCTCCAATTCCAAAACTTCCCAATTCCAAGATTCCCAAATCCCAAATTTTCCCAATTCCAAGATTCCTTAATTTCAAAACTCCCCAATTCCTAAATTTCTCAATCCCAAATTTCCCCAATTCCCAAATTCCTCACCTTACAACTCCCAACTCCCCAAACTCCCTAAACCCCCAAATCCCCACATACCCAAACCCCCAATTTCCAAATCTTCCTCCACATTCTCACTTCAAAAATTTTGCAATCTCCCATCAAATTCAACGAACGAAGCACTTCACTTTCCGCTGAACGAAAAATCTAATCCAGAATCACGACGATTGCAAACTTCTTGCATGCTCTCCTAATTAGAGATGTGCACGAAATTACAGTTCGGTAGATTTTGATCGAAGATCCTCCTGATCGGTACGAATCCGAGATCGTGACGTCCAATTACACGAATTAACAGGCAATTTGTAATTGCAAGGGGGAGAGTTAGCAATGTTGCAAGGATGTTCGTTCCAGTCGAGTAAAAAAATTCTAGATAAAAACGAGATAATTGAATGCAGCTCGTTAGAAATGAAGTGAACAGTAATCTGATTCGATCCGAGTTTCACTTTTCTGAAGAAACTGGAGGAAAGATGCATATAGTGGTGATTGCCGAATGTTTGTGGTCAGTGGAAGGTTGGTTTGATGGAAGGTAAATGTACATAAGATAATTCGCTCTTTGACTGACGTGTTACGTATGTGTAGGTGTCATTGAATTACATTTTTAACTCGTACATTTATAATTCTCAAATATTTGAGATTTTTATATTTTTAAATTTTTGAGCTGTGTAATTTAATAATTACATTCATTCTTTAGTTCTTTACATTTTAATTTTTTAGTTCTTTAGTTCTCTAGTTTTCCAGTTCTGTAATTCCTTATTCTCTAATTTTTTATCTCTTGATCCCTTAAGGAATAGGAAATTAGGGGGTAGATGATTTAGAGCCCTAGAGACCTAAGGAACTAGAGAACCACGAAACTAAGAAACTCTTACTAAAACATTTTCTACATTTTCTACCAAAAAACCATTTAGACCTCCCAAAAAGTCCACAATAAAACCCCGAATTAATTAATAGCCCCATTAACCTTAACCACTCAAATCATAAAACTATTCCCACAAAAAAAGATATCCGTGTCTCCAGATTTCAATGTTGAACGTGAAACTTCAATGTCTCTCAAGGGGAATAAAACCGATTCCAGTCACACTGGAATAATGTCACCAATATCGCACCGCATGTCCTTGGATTTCGACAGTGTCTCAACCTCGAAGCCTTGCATCTCGGTTGCGATCGAAAATCTACTTTCGCTGTCCGACATCAGTGAATCCGATGAAGATTATCGCTTTGCAAGCTACGAAATAATCGATCACGCGATCTGAGAACGGATCCTCGGACCTATCGACTTGGTTAAAGGGCTGTGAATTATTCATGGGGTTATTAGTGACTTTCCGCGTCGTTTGACTCCGTGAACCGGTGATGCGGTTTCACTTAAATCGGCGTTTTCGACAGATCGTTGGAGAGAATAGTCTCACGGATCTGATGATTACGATTTTCTTCTTTGATAAATGAAAAAGTTTTGTTACTTACTGATATTACTTATAGTACTTATACTAATATTGAAATTATATTTATACTTTCAGAGATATTTATACTAATATACTGTGTACTACTTACTTACTAATATTACTTATATTACTTGTACTAATATTCAAATTATATTTATACTTTCTTAGATATTTATACTAATGTACAGTTTACTACTTACTTACTAATATTACTAATATTACTTATACTGATATTGAAGTTATATTTATACTTTCGTAAACTATATTTATACTAATATACAGTTTAGTAATGATATAAAATACAAGAGAATGTACGAAAAGAATAATATTGCAAGTATGTACATATACTGATGTAAAAGATATAATTTAACAAGGTGTTACAACTAGTGTAACTATCGATGGTAAGTGGTTGAAACAGTCATTCTGAACAAGATTTTCCTTTGCGAAATTGCGCTGTGAAGCTTTGTTTTTGAATTATTAAGGAAAAACATGTAGCAAGGAGCGAGTGACAGCTTCGAGTCGTGGTCGAACGTGATCAAGCACCTTTGCATCGACACAGTCTAAACGTTTAATAAGAAGGCTTTTTGTCAAAGCTCTTTGTGTTACATAATGTCAAAAATATTGTCAAAAGACAGTTCAGTAATGAACAGAATTAAAAATAATGTTTACTTACTCGTCTCTCCTGAATAAGTAATAAATCAATTTAAATCAGACTCACCTAACAGAGACACATAACAAAAGACACACTGTATATTTTACCGTCATTGTACACAATTGCAAGTTGCAAAAGAAAAATATGACATAAGTGAGTAAGATGAAATAAAAAATGACAAGATCAAATATTAATAATTTAAACGGTGAAAATTATTATAACTTCTGTATAAGTTTAAACTGTGAGAAAATGAGCGTCGAGATTCAAACGCCATCTTCGATAATAAAAAGGATTAACTGAACTAATTTTTAACCGTGTTTCCAATATTGCACGCTCCAATTAAAATAACAAAGTAGGAACGATTCTAAAGTAACAATACAGTACAGCATATAATTGTGTCAACCTAGTGGAACAGTATTCAATTTTGCAACTGATCTAGATTCATTCGATCATACATATAATAGATCGATAATATTGGGTTGATGCATATGAAATGATTTCGAAAATAGAAAGTCGGGGTTGATGACATAAAGACGTATGGTATCCCAATTTAAAGCTTGGAATATGGTAATGTGTCTTGTGTAACTTATTGGTTAATATTCTTAATATAAAATATGTGGTAAATACCTGGCTTCGATATTTATATGAAATATCTGGTTCTTTTAGTGCTCGTATAAAATACCTGACAACCTTGATATTAATATATAATATCTGGTATTTTTAGTACTGTAGAAGGTATATATAAGGTTCATAAAATACCTGGTAACTTTGAAATTAAAGTTAAATATCTGGCACTTTTGGTATTAATATAAAATACTTGGTAATCTTGATTTTAACATAAAATACCTGACACCTTGTAGTACAAATATTAACAAATAAATATCTGGTACTTTTGATATTATTATAAAATAGCTGGTAACTTTGATTTTAACATAAAATACCTGACACCTTATAATATAAATATTACCAAATAAATATCTTGTACTTTTGACAAAAATATAAAATTCCTAGTAACGTTGCTATTACAATAAAACACCCAATATATCATACTGTCAATTTACATAATTAAAAAAAAAGGACAATCGATTTGAAAGTTTCTAAATATAGCCAGAAAGATGCACAACAAAGATCCTCGACAAAAACTGCCTAGGGAAATAAATAGTGGAATCATGGTTGCAAGCAGTTGACCTAATGTCCAAGCAAACAGTAGGTAGGTTATATAAGAAAACTAAAAAAAAGACCGAAGGCTTCCAAGTTTGCCCAAGAAGAAAAAATGTTAATGCAGGTAGAGGCGACCTGAAAAAACTGGTTCGAAAATTGTAGGGTGTGGTCCTTGTTGGCCCCGTAAGACGATCCAACGGATCCTTTCACATGTACCTCTATCTTAGCATCCGTATTTCGCAAGATTGTTTTCGGTAGGTGTTTTACCATGCCATTTATGAATATATGTGCTGCAATATGTGCACGAAGTATCCATTTATGAGCAGTTGGAGTTCGACTGAGGAAAAATGGCGAAGTGAAGGTAGGGTAGGTCTTAGGTTAGGTCTATTTTGACTGGGGTATCTTCAAGTTTAGATTTCAAGTGTAGGTTTTAAGGGCTGAAGTTTGGGAGTTATTGAAGGTATTGTCTATTTATATTTTAGGGTAGTTTATAGGATTTTTGTAGATTCAAGTTTGGGAATTTGGAATTTGAGATTTGGAGTTCTTGAGGGTTGGAAAGTTGAAAGGTTGAAATTTAAGGGAATTGGGAAAGTTAGGGAATTGGAAAGTTAGGGAATTGGGAAAATTGAAGAATTTGGGTATTTAGGAAATTGGAGAATTGGAGAATTTGGCCATTTGGGAAATTCGAGGAATGAGAAATTAGGAAAATGAGGAAATTGGAAAATTGGGAAATTGGGAAATTGGGAGGTTAGGAAATTGGTAAATTATGGAATTGGGAAATTATGGAATTGAAGAGCTATGGAATTGGGGGATTATGGAATTGGGAAATTATGGAATTGGTAAATTATGGAATTGGGAAATTATGGAATTGAAGAGCTATGGAATTGGGGGATTATGGAATTGGGAAATTATGGAATTGAGAAATGATGGAATTGGGAAATTATGGAATTGAGAAATTATGGAATTGGGGAATTATGGAATTAGGAAATTATAGAATTGGGAAATTATGGAATTGGGAAACGATGGAATTGAGAAATTATGGAATTAGGAAATTATGGAATTGGAAAATTATGGAATTGGGGAATTATGGAATTGGGAAATTGTGGAATTGAGAAATGATGGAATTGGGAAATTATGGAATTGAGAAATTATGGAATTGGGGAATTATGGAATTGGAAAATTGTTAAATTGAGAAATTGGTAAATTGAAAAATTGGTGAAGTGGAAAATTAAAAAATTAAAAAATCAGAAAATTGCAAAATTTGAAAATCCTAAAATTAGAAATGTATTAATTCAGAAATTGAATTTCTAAATGTTTGGGAACCACTGTCATAAAGAAGTAAAATCAATCGTGTGCTTTGTTCAATTACGCCAATTGGTGTATTGCTCACTGCTGGTAAATTTTTTACAACAGAAACAAATGTCCTTCAACAGGATTCTTGCTTAATGCTTCGTTTTCTATCTTTCCAATAGCAATTGCAGCGAGATACGTCCAATCGAACAGATTAATCAAACTTTTCCACAATCATTCAATAAATCCTCTTTCTCTTCATTTTTCAATTTCCATTATTAATTCTTTCTTCATTGCTTCATTTATTTAATATTATTTCATTCATTACAAAATTATTGACCAATCATTCTTCATTCATTCATTCATTCACTCAACATTATTCATCAATCATTCTTCATTCATGTAGCAATATTAATGTATACAAAAATTAATTTGTATTATATAGTATATCAAAATCAATTTTTCTAAATAAACCCATCTATAAAAATATTTTATTTTACACAATTTTTCACGTACTCTTCTATACCGATTCCTTCTGATTTTTCTATTGTACCATTTCAGAATCACCTCAAATATTTATAATACATATATTAAACTTTTGTCAGGATAATTATTTATTATAGAAAGACAACTACGAACAGTTTCACGAATCATAAATCGTGCGAGGAGGAAAATGATGAAGCAGCCTCTGTTGCCTGAGGCCTTGTAGAAAGTTGACGCTCGGTTTTGCGGTTCGAAATCATGCTAAAGGTCGGCATCGTTTCGATCGCACGCGGCCAACTGCAAAACTCGTTCGATCGCCTCTACATTTTTCATCGATATTATTCCTAACGATCACTTGTCCATCTGTCGCGAACGCTTCATTTTCTGTTCGATTCCGAAGTGAAACGGAGCAGGAAGCTAAATGATTTTATAACCAGAACATCTACTAATTGAGTACCGGTTGATATTCTGAGTCATACTTTTTCTTGCAATTGTCTTTGCTTTCTTTATTGAGGGATTTGTGTAATAGTGGAATGTTTGGTAAGATTTGGAAGGCTGTTTGGTGAAATTTGGAAGATGGAGATTAGGGTGCATTTTGAGAGGTGAGGGTTAGAATGCAAGGGTGTGAAGTATCAAGGTTGTAGGATTAGAGAGTTTTAGGTCGTTGAAAAGTTATGAACTAGATGTGGACAGTTTACTCTAAGTAAAAGTTGTAAAATTCCAATATTTCGAAGTTTCAAAGTTCTGAACCTTGCAAAAGTCTTAAAACTTGCAGAGTCTGTGGGCTTTGAACTCCTAGAGTTTCCAGACTTTAGTCCAGACTTTAGAGTTTCCAATTTATATTTTTCAAAATGCTCAAATCGTAAAATCCCCAAACCCTAAAATCTCAAAAATTCTAAAATCGTTAAATTCTCAAATATCCAAATTTTAAAATCCCCAAATCCTAAATTTTCCAAACCCTAAAATCCCCAAATCCTAAAATCCTCAAATCCTAAAATTTCCAAATCCGAAAACCTCCAAATCCTAAAATCCCCAAAATTCTAAAATCGCCAAATTCTCAAATATCCAAGTCCTAAAATTCCCAAATTTTAAACTTCCCAAACCCTAAAATCCCCAAATCCTAAATTTCCCAAACCCTAAAATTCCCAAATCCTAAAATCTCCATATCTAAAAACCTCCAAATCCTAAAATCCCCAAAATTCTAAAATCGCCAAATTCTCAAATATCCAAGTCCTAAAATTCCCAAATTCTAAATTTCCCAAACCGTAAAATCCCCAAATCCTAAATTTCCCAAACCCTAAAATTCCCAAATCCTAAAATCTCCATATCTAAAAACCTCCAAATCCTAAAATCCCCAAAATTCTAAAATCGCCAAATTCTGAAATATCCAAGTCCTAAAATTCCCAAATTCTAAACTTCCCAAACCCTAAAATCTCCAAATCCAAAAATCCCCAAATTCTAAAATATCCAAATACCCTAATTTCTCAATCATTCAAGTCCTAAACTCCCCAATCCCACAAATCACCCCTAAAAAACTCTTCCACCTCCAAAAATCCTAACCTATCAAAAACCCAAATTCCCACGTACCCAAAACCTAAATAAAACTTAAAAAAAACTCCACCTTACAAAACAAGATTTTACCTCTCATAAATAATGCACCTTAACTCAATAAAAATTTTTGTAAAAGTTCAACATCGTAAAATAATAAAACTATTAATGTATTCAGTGAAAAGATTCCTTAAAATGCAAACAGCAATTTAGGATTCACTTCCTAAATTCCTGTAAGGAGACATCCTCTTGATATTTATCGAGGTTATATAATGTCAGGATTCGAAGATCACCGTGTGACTACGAAATTGAATAGGTTACTAGATGCAAAAGAAACTCTCATCGAAATCAAAAGAGAAAGCAATATTTGCATCGACTTAAGCGTGTT
This sequence comes from Megachile leachella, assembly GCA_963576845.1. Classification (NCBI taxonomy): domain Eukaryota; kingdom Metazoa; phylum Arthropoda; class Insecta; order Hymenoptera; family Megachilidae; genus Megachile; species Megachile leachella. The sequence continues at coordinate 16,581,270 of OY756251.1, forward strand.
TTTTTTTAGCAAATTCAAGTTTCTTTACACGCATATAAAAATCATCGGAAACAACGTACTCGGACAAGGATATAGAAAGGATCGATTATCGCGTCACATTATGCGATCACTTTCGATTTAACTATCACTTCCGACACACGACTTCCACGTTTCTTTCGAGATCCTGGTGGAATTATTGTCGCATGCGAGGATTGCGGAGGTGGGAGATGGTTTCGAATTTTTTTGGATTAAAGATGTTTGTGAGGAGATGTATAAAAATTTGCAAAGTAGAGAAATTTTAATTTCTCTTCTATTTAGAGGATGAGGTATAGGAATGTGCAGGATTGATAAAATGTAAAAGGATGTTTATTATGTGCATTTTTTAATTTTTGGTAGTTTTACATTTGTTGATTTCAAGATTTCTAAATTTCTAAATTTTTAGAGTTCTGGAGTTTTTAGTTTGTGAATCACGGAATTTCTAATTTTGGAATTACCAAATTTCTCAAATTTCTCAAATTTCTCAAATTTCCTAATTTCTTAAATTTCTCAAATTTCTCAAATTTCTCAAGTTTTTCAAGTTTCTCAAATTTCTCAAATTTCTCAAATTTCCAAGTTTCTAAATTTCCTAATTTCGAAATTCTCCAATTCTACATATGCCAATTCTATTATTCCCCAATTTCATAATTTCCCAACTCCTAATTTTCCAATTCCATCATTTCCCAACTCCTAATTTTCCAATTCCATAATTTCCTAATTCCATTATTCCCGAACTCCTAATTTCCCAATTCCATAATTCCTCAATTCCATAATTTCCCAATTCTATAATTTCCCAATTCCATTATTCCCCAATTCCATAATTACCGAATTCCATAATTCCCCACTTCCATTATTCCCCAATTTCATAATTCCCCAACTCCTAATTTTCCAATTCCATAATTCCATAATTCCCTAATTCCAAAATATCCAAATTTCCAAATTTCCAAAGTCTCTAATTTCCCTTTCTCCAATTTCTTCAATTTCTCAAATTTCCCAAATTTCCCAATTTCTCAAATTACCCAAATTCTCCAAATTCTTCAAAATTTCCAAATCAAAAAATACACATACAACATCCCCCTAATAACAAACCCCAAACTACCTAACCTTCTAACTCATCACTTAATAAATGATCTAACTCATCACTTCTCAAAAATAAAATCTATGACTTCCACACACTATATGCAAATACTGTACTATAAACACACCTACCACTCTTGTTATCCTTCTCCCAACAAAATAATCAAACTTGCAAATCAATAGTTACTTAACGCAAACTGATTTTACTTACAGTGTAAACTTTTTGTAGTAACAGAAAAAAGAGGACATATAAAAAATGTATCGATAAACAACAATGTTTCTCTCCTGATCAACTTTTTCTTCACACAGGACAAATCACTAACATACTTGATTCCCGTTTAATGAATTCCGATCAAAGGTGAAACACACGGCATATCTTCATGTTTTTATCGAAGACACACGCACTCATGCTCGTATAATCAGGTTAATTGTCGTGATTTCGACACGTAATGGTCAGAGATGTAACACCGTGCAACTGAACAATCTCTGGGATATTAGCATGGCACCGTTTCATAATTCAGTGGATCGCTATTATCCCTAACCTGACCCAACAGGATCGGAATTAGATGTAACGTATGAATTTTGCATAATTCATGCTTACCGGACGATTTGCGTAATTCGGAACGATGAGGATATCGGAAATTTTTAATTCATCTTCGTTAGATCTTATAAATCGTATTACAAGACTGATCAGACTCTAAGATGCATCAATTTTCTTTAAATTTATATTGTATAATTTTATTGTTTTCAATATTCAGGATGCTTTCTAGAATTCTATGCACTTTTTAATGTAATGAAAATTAATGTAGATTCGAATTTTTTATTTTCAAATAAGTTAAAGATACGTGTGGTTGCAGGAACCATCGTAAACTAACATTTCAAATTAACATTTGAAATTAACATATATACCTAACATTTAAAATTAACATTTATAGTCAACATTCAAAATTAACATTTGTAGTCAACATTCAAAATGAACATTTACAATTAACATTCAAATGAACATATTCCTATTTACTAATAAAGAGCCTAGTATCCATAAATGGCGGCATCAGCGCGACAATCTCTTATTACACAGCGTAAAATGTTGCAACTTTTCGCCTTGAAATATAGTTTTCTGCTCGGTCCTTCGAGATCCGCGCGAAAAAAAAGGATAAGAGAAACTAATAATTGAAAAGATAACGATTGTAGAACTCTTCGAACGTAACAAGAAACAGGAAGCGAATCCAGGCGAGGAAACGGTGTGCAATAAGAAGGCAAATTCGCTATGTACGATTACCATTGTTTCTAGAAAAAATGAAGAGAACGAAAGAGAAATGAAATTAAAGGTTGAATTTCTGGGAGCAGGGAAGTGTAGTGTGGAATTGTGAGAAGAAAGCTGAAATTGGGAGATTTGGAAGATTGGAAAATTGGAAAATTGGAAAATTTGGAAATTGCAAAGGTGTGAAATTCGAAAAGTGGAAAATTGAGAAATTGAAAAATTGAAAAATTGAAAAATTGAGAAATTGAAAAATTGTGAAATTGAAAAATTGAGAAATTGAAAAATTGAGAAATTGAAAAATTGAGAAATTGAAAAATTGAGAAATTGAAAAATTGAGAAATTGAAAAATTGAGAAATTGAGAAATTGAGAAATTGAGAAATTGAGAAATTGAGAAATTGAGAAATTGAAAAATTGAGAAATTGAAAAATTGAGAAATTGAAAAATTGAGAAATTGAAAAATTGAGAAATTGAAAAATTGAGAAATTGAGAAATTGAGAAATTGAGAAATTGAGAAATTGAGAAATTGAGAAATTGAGAAATTGAGAAATTGAGAAATTGAGAAATTGAGAAATTGAGAAATTGAGAAATTGAGAAATTGAGAAATTGAGAAATTGAGAAATTGAGAAATTGAAAAATTGGAGAAATTGGAGAAATTAGAAATACAGGAATTCGTCACCTCCGAAATCCACGAATCTACGAATTAAAAAATTTGCGAATACTAAAACCTTGCATCCATCAAATACTAAAATACCTCAAACTTCAAAACCAGAAAATGTAAACCTAAAAACTTTGTGAACCACTGCCACAAAGAAACAATAAAAAAGAAAGGAAATGAAATTAAAGGTGAATCGCGTGTTACAGAAAAATGTAATAAACCGTTGTGAGAAGAAAGCGGCAATTGCGGTGGAAAATAGGGAAAATTGGAGATAGTGCCAAACAATCGACGTGAATCGCGTTTAAATCGGCCAATTGTCGAGAAATCGGGCTTACAACTCGAGACCGTATGAATCTCGAAATAATTGCATAGCTTGTTTCTTTCAATTTTCTGGCCTGCTCTGCATCGCATGATTTCTGAGAAGTTAGCAGAGAATGCGGAAACGGGAATAGCATCTCTTCTGGAATGGAAATCTTTCTTCTGGTTAAATTGTCATAACCCGGCGAGACACGCGGCTATTTCAGAGATAATAACCGACGTCCACTTCGAACGGGATAAATAGTAACAGAGCTCGTAACGGTAATCTAGTTATGTAACGTTTTGTAACGATATGTGTTAATCAGGACTGAGAGAATGGACTGCGAGACCACATGATGCTCACAATTTTTATTTTATTTTTTTTAAAGAAGATCATTCTTTAAAATAATCGTAAGTACTTCAATTTTCATTTTGATTTTTTAATTCAGTCAAAATTATATTTAACATTGTCTGTCTGAAAATAAAATTGTTATAATTATTTTAAAATTGTGTTCAACATCGTCTTCCTTTAAATAAAATTATTATTAAAAATTGTGACAATAATTATTTCAATTTTAATTTTTTTTTCAATTATATTAAAATTGTATTCAATATTATTTGTGTTCGAATGAAATTATTATTTAGAATTAAAGACGTAACTATCTTAATTTTAATGTTAGTTTAATTACAATTATATCTGATATTATCTTTTTTTGAAACTACTTTTCATAGTAAAAATTCAGGAAATAAAATGTTTTTTATTTAAACATATGTTGAATGTAATCATAATAGTCATAAGAAAAATATGATCATGAAAATCATGAAAAAATGGCAATTTTAAAAATCATCAAAAAATTACAATTTTAAAAATCATAACAAAATTGCAATTTTAAAAATCACGATAAAATTGCAATTTTAAAAATCATGAAAATATCGCAATTTTAAAAATCAAGAAAAAATTGCAATTTTAAAAATCATGAAAAAATTGCTATTTTAAAAATCAAGAAAAAATTTCAATTTTAAAAATCACGAAAAAATTGCAATTTTAAAAATCATGAAAGAACTCATAATAAAAAATCACAAAAAATAATAGTAATAAAAGATGAAAATATCAGCAACGAACCCGTCAATTATACAAAGTTTCAAAGTGTTTAATTGCTGCGAACATATCGCGTAGCATAATCTCTTCAAGGCTGTCGCTGCAAGAGCTCGTAAATCAGGATCATTTGTCTGTCCCTTCGCGAAGAGCTTGTTGAATTTACTCGGTTGGTTTTAGACACACGTTTGTATGCACAACGATTGCATACAACATTCAGATGCAACGTGATTATCGAGTGTGCAAAAGCACGCGTACATACGCGTGTGTACACCCAGATTGATGTTGCACCTTGCACAAGCACGTGCAAACGTAATCTAAATCAGGTTTTCTATCGGAGAAAGCGCCGCTTCTGCATCGTTTACCTCGTCAGACTTCCTGAAAATCGTGCTGTTCTTTTCCTTGGTAATACTCTGGTTAATTTTGTCGTTATCGAATTTTGTTTTATTAGAGATGGGTGGATATGTTGGAAGAAGTTGAGGCCATTGGAGGACATTGCCTGGTCACTGGAGAGAATTCTGTGAACAGTGTATGGCCAGTGAGGTGTGGGATAGAGAAAGTGATATGTAATATCTTCTGTTTACGGAAGTTTTGAATTTCTTGAATTAGAAATTTGGATATTTGAGAATTTTGAAATTTGAAGAGGGAAGTGGAGAGTTCTGATTTTTGGGGATTTGGAAAGTTTGGGGAAGTAGATTGAATTGGAATTTTCATATTTTCAGCTTCTCAAGTTTCCCAATTCCATAATTTTTCAATTCCATAATTTTCCAATTCCATAATTTCCCAATTCCATAATTTCCCAATTCCACAATTTCCCAATTCCATAATTTCCTAATTCCATAATTCGCCAATTCCATAAATTTCCAATTTCATTACTCCCCAATTCCATAATTTCCCAATTTCATTACTCTCCAATTCCATAATTTTCCAATTCCATAATTTTCCAATTTCATAATTTCCCAATTCCACAATTTCCCAATTTCATAATCTCCTAATTCCATAATTCCATAATTCCCCAATTCCATAATTCCCCAATTCCATAATTCCCCAATTCCATAATTCCCCAATTCCATAATTTCCCAATTCCATAATTTTCCAATTCCATAATTTCCCAATTTCATTACTCCCCAATTCCATAATTTTCCAATTTCATAATTTCCCAATTCCATAATTTCCTAATTCCACAATTCCCCAATTCCATAAATCCCCAATTTCATTACTCCCCAATTCCATAATTTTCCAATTTCATAATTTCCCAATTCCATAATTTTCCAATTTCATAATTTTCCAATTCCACAATTTCCCAATTCCATAATTTCCTAAATCCATAATTCCCCAATTCCATAATTCCCCAATTCCATAATTTCCCAATTCCATAATTTTCCAATTCTACAATTTTCCAATTCCATTATTCCCAATCTCCTAGTCACCCAACTCCTAATTTCCCAAATTCCCCAATTTTCCCCAACATCCCAAATCTCCTCAATTTTCCCAGCTTCCCAATTTCCCAAATTTCTACATCTTCAAATTCCCCAAATTGTCCAAAATTCTCAAGTTCCCATTTTCCCCACCCAAACCTCTCCTCCTCAAAACCTAAAAATCTCCTCAACTCCAACCACTTCTCAAAAATTTCACAATTAACCACAAGTATAAAAACCGTGTCACCAGGTGAACAGAAGCCACCATTTTTCCGTTTCCCAGACAAACCAATAACCTATTCACAACAAGTTACTTAATGCATTAAATTATTCCACCATACAGCAATATTTCTAGCAAACAGTATTCTCATTCCCATGACTACCTAATCTCGTTCCTATCACTCTATTCAAAAGCACCGTAATATTAATCGTGGAAGGCAATTAATTATACAACGAGATCAATATTTACACAAGAACATTAATATTACAGCGGTATAATTGATCGTAGAAAAGTAAGAAAAGTAGCACAAGTTTTATCTGCGTAGAAACCTACGTGAAATGGCCACCAAAAACAGATATTTACTCGTACGGTGTAAAAACAAGCTACAGGTTTTAGTTACGTTGAATATGTCCCGTTGCATTAACCTGTTGCATTACGTGCACTTTTCGTTGCATCATCGGTGTACGAGCAGTTGCCATTAACCTGTTCGAGCGAAGTATTTTGTGGTTTAGTGACGGCTATCGTTTCGTTTCTAATCGAAAAGGAATCTTAAACAATCGCAGGTGTATTCGTGGGCTTTCGTCACTGTTATTCGTTCTTTAGTTCGTTTAGTTTTACAGAATTGATGTTTGATACGATGATTTATTTATGGGATTTGAAGATTATGTGTATTTTGATGGAATTTGTGGAGGACGTTGACCTTGACAGTCATGTGAAATATTAAGCAGACTTTAATTATTAACACCAGATTTACGGAACCCTTTAAAATGGCGGATAGTAGATGACAGAACTTGTTAAGAAATTTTTGTAAAAATATCAACTTTCAACAAACGAATCAATGTTTTAGGCAGTTTATTTATTATCTGCAATTTATTTATTTTTCTACTTTAGTTAAAATTTAAATAAAGTGACCATCAAACGTCCGTAAATCTAGTGTTAAAGCAGTTGTTTTAGATAGTTACTTGTTTTAACTAGAATTTTTTAAGTTAATTTTAATTACGTATGTTTCTAGGTTAGTTTCAGAATGTACAAGTTTTTTATTTTAATCATCTCTTTATTTTGGTTATGAAGTATAACATTTTCAAGTTTGAGAATATGAAATTTCTGTGATTCATAAATGTTTGAATTTTTCAAATTTTCAAAGTACTATAATCATTAATTATTACTTTCAAATTTGTCAAATTATAATATTAATCAATTTATCTTCAAGTTTAAAAATTCAGAACTTCTATATTCATAAATATTCATATTACAAACTTCGAAATTTCTAAGCAATTAAATTCGACACATCGAATATTGATAAATATAAAATTTACATATTTCAATATTTACATTGAAGTAACTAGTGTATTGCAAAATGTGTAGAAATTTAAAAAATTGCTGATATGAATGAATATTAAGAGTACTGCAATAAAGTAAATGAATTTCTAAAGTGCATATTTCCTTAATTACTTTAAACAAACGCACGATCTGCTGCGTTATATGAGATTCACGGTTGCATAATACTCCTATAAGACATAAAACTACATAAATTATTTCTGTTGGATAATAATACCGTTAGAATGTTGAATATAACAGCAGTGCTGTAGTTAAACATAACAGTAAAAATGAAGTTGAGGAATAGTGTAATATATGTAGAGTGGTAATATTGTGGTACAGTGAAATTGGAATGGAGGAATTAGAGATTTAATGTGGAATTGGAAATCTAGGGATTTAGGGACTTTGAGATTTGAGGGTTTAGGGATTTGGGGGTTTAGGAATTTGAGGGTTTAGGGATTTGGGGATTTGTGGAATTGGGGATTTGTGAAATTAGGGATTTGTGGATTTGGAGATCTAGGAAATTGGGGATTTGTGGAATTGGAGATCTTGGAGTTTGAGGATTTGTGGAATTGGAGATTTTGGAATTTGGGAATTTGTGAAATTGGAAATTTAGGGATTTTGGGACTTGTGGAATTGGAGGTCTAGGATTTTGGAATGTGTGAAATTGGAGATCTTGGGATTTGAGAATCTTGTAGTGGTAATATTGTGGTACAGTAAAATTTATGGTAATAATAATAGAAATAAAAATAGTAACAATGTAGCACAGTACTAGTAATAGTAACAGTAAATAGTAAAAGTAATAATAGTAGTAACAGTAATATTAATAGTATCAGTAATACTAATAATAATATTAACAGTACCAATAAAATTAACAAGTGGCTTCTCCAAAAAAGAAGCTGACCTCCCAAATTCTCAATACAATGCAATTTGTCAGACTTCAATCAAGACCGATCAAGGATACGTATGTCCTTCGAGTAAGATTGATAAGGATAGTAGAAATTCCGTGGTAAGAGTAGGCGACCTTGGACCGTGCACCTTATTCGTTCTATGTAACATATGTCTTCGATAATTACATGCAACTAGGAAGATCCCTAATAACGGGAGATTGCAAAAGTTTCGACGACCGTCACAAAAACTGTTCCACATTAATAAACAAGATTTGTCTTACGTAATCTGTCATTTTTTAAAGTTGTCCAAGGATTTTCAGAAATTTCTCTTACGCAACTACGAAATGGTTCACGTACACCGATATCTAGGTACAAGTTCTAGATTCGAGAGAAATTTTTAATTTTCATGAGTGGAGAAATTTAGGAGTTTAGACATGTGGAGATTTAGAGATTTGGGATTTGGCTATTTTTGTGTTAAGGTATTTGGAAATTTAAAGATTTGGGTATTTAAATAATTAATGAAATGAGGATTTGAAAATTTATTTTAACACTAAACCTACCGGCGTGTAATGTACTTAATTTGAGATGAAAAATGGAGTCAAAAAATATGTGAACAAACGACAAAACATTAGTACACACATTAATTCTTTACCTTAACGAAGATCAATACAAATATCAGAAGAATTAATTCAACAAATTATGTCATTTATAATAAAGATCTCCTGGAACCGTCATTTGACCAGTTTGGTAGTTTCAGTGTCAATAATTTGAAAATATACAATTTCAGAAATTTGTGAATGTAATTACTTGCAGAAATATGAACAATTAAAGCAAAGTAAATACATAAATTTGAAAAGTTTATTGAACTCTTGTTAGAAACAATTTTCTGCGCAATTTCAATTGGTCTTACCACGAGTCATCATTATATCGTTGGTGCGTGTTCATAATTGTTTGACTTTCATTATTCAAGGTTTCCCAGCACTATTCCTTCGACTGCTAACAAAGATTCGCGTTTTCCGTGTTTCCTATCATAAAGATCCCATAAAGCACGCGTGAATTCCATAAAATCAAACCTGGCTACGTAACAGAACATAACTATGACTAATTTCTACTCGTAACGTAACTACAATGCCTTCTCATATTTTTTTTAGTGCACCTCTTACTACACTTTACACGCTATCGATAAACCTGATTATATGTATATAACAGACTTTGACTATGCTAGGAGTACTATGATTTAAATTATCTTGATATGGTGGATTATCACTTGATATGGTTATTTATGAAATTTAAATTGGAAATTTTGAAAATAGTTTTTGGCAGAAAGGAAATTTGCAAATTTTGGTATTTTAAGATTTGGAGATTCGGGAAATTGGAAAGTTGGTAATTTAGAGATTTGGGATATTGAGGGATTTGGAATATTTAGGGATTTGGGAATTTAGAGATTTAGGATATTTAGGGATTTGGGAATTTAGAGATTTAGGATATTTAGGGATTTGGGAATTTAGGGATTTGAGAATTTGTGGAATTGGACATATGTGGATTTGAAGATGTGTGGAATTGGGCATATGTGGAATTGGACATATGTGGATTTGGGAATGTGTGGAATTGGACATGTGTGGAATTGGACATATGTGGATTTGGGAATGTGTGGAATTGGACATATGTGGATTTGGGAATGTGTGAAATTGGGCATATGTGAAATTGGACATATGTGGATTTGGAAATGTGTGGAATTGGACATATGTGAAATTGGACATATGTGGAATTGGACATATGTGGATTTGGAGATGTATGGAATTGGACATATGTGGAATTGGACATATGTGGAATTGGACATATGTGGATTTAGGAATGTGTGGAATTGGGCATATGTGAAATTGGACATATGTGGATTTGGAGATGTGTGGAATTGAGCGTATGTGGAATTGGAGATGTGTGGAATTGAGCATATGTGGAATTGGGAATTTGTGGAATTGGAGATCTTGGAATTTGGAAATTTATGGAATTGGAAATTTAGGGATTTTGGGACGTGTGGAATTGGAGATCTTGAAATTTGGGAATTTATAGAACTAAAAATTTAGAAATTTGGTAATTTACGAAATTGAAGACATCAAAATTTGATAAATTACTAAAATAACTAAACAATCTCAAAAAATTGAAACCTCACACATTTTCACCCCCAAACTAAAAACAATTTCCCTATTGCACAAAATTTCAAATACACCACTAAAACCATATAACTACAACAAGTAATAACAATTCCTACAACAAGCTATATTATTATTTCCCAACATTCCTCATAAATCTCATCTCTTTCGCCACCCAGCACAAATAATATCAGTTTCTCGATTAATCCGCTAGAAAATGTTACACTTTATTTGCCAACAACATGAAATCTCCTGAGCAATGTACCTGAAAGTTCCAACTAATCGTTCCAACGTTATCATCAAAAAATAATGAATTTCGTTGATGAAACAAAATCCGCTGACCTCATCCTGTTGCTTCTCCGGTTCGCGTTGCGATTCGATTACGCAAAACCGAGCAAGGAATACAAAATGCCGTAACACGGGAAGTAACGCCCGTAATAGATGTGTAATTTAGATTAAAGATCGTGGATGATGCGCGTTAACTTTCGACGAGATCGAGCTATCTTCGGTATCTTGTCTGAAAGGTTCATCAACCATCGGCCAACAATGGGGATCATTAATATTTCGATGTATGCCTGCGATGTTTGCTTAATCGGAATCCGTGTGGTATTTTTCGACTCGTATCTCCGAGATGTTTCAAGTCCGGTATATTTGCGAAACGCGAAACGACTTTCTAGTTTGCAATCATCTTTTCAAAAGTGGAAGATCGAATTTAATTCGAGACCGTTTCGAATCAAGGTTGCAACAGTCCTTTTAGAAGGAGATTAATTAGCGGTGGGAAACGGTGAATGCGGTCGAAAATTTAATTTTAATTATAGGAGTAGTTTATTGTAGAGGATGGTGTTTGATCTTTTGGAGGTATTCATTTGTTTCGGGGTTTTTTAGAAATTTGGGAATTTAGGGATTTTGGGATTTTGGGATTTGGAGATTTAGGGATTAGAGGGTTTAGAGATTTGGAGGTTTAGGGATTTGGAGAGCTAGGGACTTGGGGATTTAGGGATTTGAGAAATTTTGGAATTGGAGATCTAGGGATTTGGGGATTTGTGGAATTGGAGATCTAGGGATTTGGAGACTTTGTTATTTGGGGGTTTAGGGATTTGGGGACCTTGGGATTTGTTGGTTTAATGATTTGGAAGGTTTAGAGATTTGGAAATTTGTGGAAATGGAAATATAGGGATTTGGGAATGTGTGGAATTAGAGATCTAGAGATTTTGGGGTTTGTGGAATTGGAAATCTAGAAATTTGGGGATTTAGAGATTTGGGAATGTGTGGAATTGGAAATCAAGGGATTTGGGAATGTGTGGAATTGGAAATCTAGGGATTTGAGAATGTGTGGAATTCGAATTCTAGAGATTTGGGGGGTTATGGAATTGGAGATCTATGGATTTGAAAATTTGTGGAATTGGAGATCTATAGATTTGAAAATTAGTGGAATTGGAGATCTATGGATTTGAAAATTAGTGGAATTGGAGATCTATGAATTCAGAAATTAGTGGAATTGGAGATCTAGAGACCTAGACATTCACTGAGCTAAAAATTGTGAAATTTCTAAATTTCTAAATTTTATTAACTTGTAATTTCAATATTTAAAATTAATCTCCAAATTTGAAAATATATATCCAAAAACTTCACTACACTAAAACTTGAGAGTCTCAAAAAAAACTATAGAAATCTAAGCACCTCCACCAATATATTTCTCTAAAACTAATTATGATAAACCTATTCAATAAATAACCAAAGCACTAACATCTGATTTACCTCCATAAATTTTAAAAATACTTCCAGCTACATTTACAACGTAATTATAACATACCTTCTTATCCGTACAAACTTTTATTTCCATCACACGTCGTCATTTTACATAACACACTTTTCTATCTGTATCTCCACAAATCGATTAAAAGTTATAACATTCTAAACATGATTTCGTGCGTTATCCATCTGTTCCGTGAAAGTTGTATCTATCTAAAGATTTCTTAATAAGCAATTGAAAAAGAGCGACCGACTTTCCTGTCCAGTAAAAAGCATCGATGCGTTGCTAACAGCGAATAACGCTTCATTGATAGTGAAATGTGGGACATCGCATGGTTCGATGTCAAGATTGTATTTTCACTTATGACTCCTTTTTCCCATTTTGCGAATAATTTCAGCTTCGTGTTCAGAATTTAACATACCGTTACAACAATCGCATGAGCAACTAGACATAAATTATTAATGAAACAGTTGATTGCTTACGAACATTGCTGTATGGTTATTAAGGTTTCTAGTTATGCAAGTTTGGTTATGATGTTTTACAAACCTGTTTAGCATTGATAAGCAGAGGACTCTGTTTTTTGCTAAGAAACAGCTTCTGTTGTGTAAGAAACGTTTGGTGAAAAGTTACGTGAAACATCTTTGCGTGTCTGACTAGCTGTGGCTGTTTCTACTGCGACGTGTCTGATGGCATGGAAAATAATTGCTTTATTTTAGAATACGCGTATATCTTCTGGTCTTCGTTATTTTTTGCGTTACTTGCAATAGTTTTGTTGGGATTTATTTGTGTAGGTAATTACGGAGTTGCTGGTTTAGAAAGTTACGTTTTCGTGTTGTTAGAGGTTAGATCATTTTTGGATTTGGACAAGTTTATTGGTTCAGATATTCGTCTTTTGGAATTTTAGTGGTGTCTAGTATAATCCCAATTCCCTAAATTAGCAAATTTCCAAATTTCCAAAATTCCAGATTTCCAAATTTCCAAATTTCCAAATTTCCAAAATTCCAGATTTCCAGATTTCCAAAATTCCAAAATTCCAAAATTCCAAAATTCCTAAATTCCAAGTTCCAACATTCCAAAATTCCAAAATTCCAAAATTCCAAATTTCCAAATTTCTAAATTTCCAAATACCCAAATCCCTAGGTCTCCTAATTTCACAAACCCTCAAATCCCTAGATTCCCAATTCCACAACCTTCCAAATCCCTAGATCATCAATTCCATAAATCCCCAAATCCCTAAATTTCCAATTCCATAAATCCCCAAATTTCTAGATCTCCAATTCCATAAATTCCCAAATTCCTAAATTTCCAATTCCACAAATCCCCAAATCCCTAAATTTCCAAATATCCAACCCCCATCGCTCCCAAATCCCTAAATTCCCAAGTATCCAACCCCCATCCCTCCCAAATCCCTAAATTCCCAATTCCCCAATTTTACTCCCCTTTCATAACACTAATTAAAACCACAAATACCACCCGCAATTAATTTATAAAAAATACCTCACGTAACAAAGAAAAGGTAAAATTAAAAATGACAAAGGGCATAACAAGCAAGCGTACGTTAACGCAACCGCATTTTTCTTTCTCCGCTTTTGAAAATCCCCTATCAAGATAGCTCCTCAACTGGCTGGAACGATCGCGCATTTTTTCGCGTCGTATTAATTAATCGCTTCTACGGTAATTACGCGCAAGTAACGGTGTTACTTTAAGCCGACCTGTCGCCTGTTTTCACGAGCGCTACGTTAAATAACGAGCACGAGAAGTTGCATTGAAATATAGACCGGATAATCCTGCAGAATGCACTGGCAGTCGCGTATAAAGTTTAACAAACGGTTGATACTCTCCGATCCCTATAACGGGTGGTTCAAAATAAATTTTACTAACTTTACTATCTAACTTTTATAAATTTTATTTTTCTTTCGTTATTCAGTTACTTATTTTTATTTGAACTTTCAGTTTCATCTAACATTATTTTATGTATTAATTTATATATTGTTTTATTGTTGAAATGTTTTATTCTGGAATTATTTTGGAGTGAAGTTAGGTTAGGTTTGAGTTCAGGTTTAAAGTAGAAGAATAACTTTATATATTCATGTGAAGTTACATTTGATTTAGATTTAAGTTTGAGGTTTAAACTAGAACATTCGTATTATGCATTCTTTATAAAGTTGGATGTGTTTAGGTTTGAAACTTAAACAAACAACTAAGTTTAAATGACAAAACCAAGTCTGAGGTTAGGTAACAATTTACGTTCGAGGATCCATCAAAAGCAAATACATTTGAATCATTTTATTCAATACTATCTTAATGAATAATGTTTAGTATCCGAGGATCGCTCGATGCCAGACAAATCACGTGAACCAGATACGTCTATTAGGATTAGGTCATTAAACGAGAACAGAAGTGAATTGTCAGATGCGTATCGGCTAAGCTTTCTCTACTAAGGATTAAAATATCTAATAGGACGACAACTAGCTGCTTTACTTTCGATGGAAATACAAATTAATTCAGACATCTTATTAAAGCTTATGTCGACACCCTGTGTTATGTTCATTGTTCAACATCCTCCATAAGTAGCTTCTACTAAAATAACTACGTGTACAGCAAATGTAAGTAAAAACTATAGTAATACTGTAGTAAGACTATGTAAAGACAGTAAAACTAATCACTAATAAAATTCTCTTTTAAAGAAAAGCAGCACCCAAGACAATTATGTATGTATATCTGTCAGAACGCATTTGTAACGTTATTTGTTCAATGACACGCATAATCGCATCCGGTTGAATCGATGACCCGATTCATGTCCTGTCCCACACCCAGCCAATCTCAGTCGACATTGTTCGATAATAAATATTATCTAGATCGATTGAGAAGCCGAAAATTTACGAGCACCCGTTGCATTATTCCAGGAGAGACCGGCGCACGACTAGGCGTGGCCCACGCGAACCTGCAGCTCTATTTCCCT
Organism: Megachile leachella; assembly: GCA_963576845.1. Lineage (NCBI taxonomy): Eukaryota > Metazoa > Arthropoda > Insecta > Hymenoptera > Megachilidae > Megachile > Megachile leachella. Next base: position 16,596,382 of record OY756251.1, read on the forward strand.
CCTTTCTTCGCCACAGTGTCCATTTCAGTCTCTCTCTATATCGCCTATCTACTATCTCGAAGCACTTGAAAATACGATACACTTGCGAGCTCATAACGCGATCGCAGGTTCCCGCCATTTTTAGAGCAAACTCCATCTTCCGAACGATTTGCGTTCTATAGCGTCGTTGACACCGTTATCGAATACGTTCTTTGTTCTCCTTTGTTTATGAGGAAATTTACATAGAAAGTTATATTGTTTCGAACAGGTATTATGGAACGTTGGTTTATATTTTCCACGTGTTCACATTCTCAAATTATAGAAAATGATTTGTTACGAAATAACTTTTAGTTACGTAAAATTATTTAAAATAATTGTCAAGCAATTTGTACAATTATTTTGTTACATATCACTATAAGAAGCAGTCTTCTTAATAATTACATGTTAATATTTTCATATATGTATACATGTAGATAATATTTATATTTTATTCTATCTATTAATTTTTTTTACTTATTCAATATTTTTTAATTATATACAATTAAGTATAATTATAATTATAATTATATACAATTGAATATATTAAACATTGCTTCATTCACAGAGTCATTATAAAATTATCTACACAACTTTTCATTAAAGAACCATTTCTTATAAATTGAATTTCGCGCTACGTTCTTGCGCAACCAAAATGGCCGATCAAAATCAATTACTTCCCCCAATCGAAAAGCGTTATTTAACACAATGTTCGACTATTACCAAGCAAGATGAGATAATAATAACTTACAAGAAGGAATAATTCAAGATTAATCGAATTTAACGCATAGCACGTTTAATAATCTCTAACCTTTCCCTTTCGAGTGGAACGTTCGAAACTCGCGATAGAAATGCATCCAGCGTAACGTTTGGATCCTGTTACTTCTATTTACCATGAAAACTTTCGAATGATCGACACGTGGTGTCTAAAGTACAGGATCATGACTCGGAACATGAAAGCATTCATTTTTAACCTTTGAATATATCGAAACGTCTTCATCGAGATCGCAACACGGATAAAGCGATTGAGAAATAATTAACTCGTTGATCGGGTACAATTAGGAAACGGGATAAAAAGTTGTAAACGATGCAACCAGGTCATAAGTATTCCGGAGGAATTGAAAAGATGAGAAAAAACAGCGCCGTCATTAACGCTAATTTTATGGAAAGCGAAGTTAACGATTTCAGTCACTTTCTATCGAGAAACGAACGTCACGTTTCTATTTCTCGAGTAACGTAATTAATTCCTTCTACTATCACGATTTCCTCGTTTTGCGGCTATTTTTCGAAATAATACAGAAGTCGAAACGGTGCAGGTAGGTTTTTGCGGCGTTACGTGACGCGAGTTGATTAACTTTGTAGACATAAGTGATTCGGGAGATCAATCAGTGCTCCGAGAATAGCTCTCGGGGATTTATGGGTAATTGGGTGCAGTGATGAGTTGTGAGAATTTTAAGACTCCGTTTATCAAGATTTTAAAGTTGAAAATCTAAAAACTTTATTATTTTCAAAATTGACAAAGTGAAGATATAGAAAAATAAATATGTGAGAAGCTGACTATTGAAATATGCAATGAAATACAAATTTGAGAAACTGACAATCTAAATCTGTAGCAGAATACAAATTTGAGAAGCTGATAATTTAAAGATCTAGTCAAATAAAAATTTGATGCTTTAAAAACCTACTTCGAAACAAATTTAAAAGCAAAGAAAGACAGATCTCTTAGAAAAATAGATCTGACATGTTACCACTCGAAAAGTGACAAAAATTAAGAAATTTTCAAACCTAAAAATTAATAACATCAAACTTAAAAATTTAATAATACCAAAAGACGAAAATTCAGAATATTGAAACTCTGTAAAAATTAAAATTAAGATGTGAATGTCGACAAGTGCAGATCACATGCACACTGCCCTTGTGCCACACTGTCCACTGTAACAGATAAAGAAACCAAGTAAAACAGTGGAACGAGCAAATTGAAGATGCGACTTAACGACAGGAAACGAAGAAACGTACAGAAAACACGTGAGGATTTCCTTTTCGAGGCAAGGTCCCATTGTCGTGGACCATCTTCGCAAATAACTTCCTTTCTACGACGTTAATTATCTAGCCTGCACATTCGATCACGAGACTTGGTCGAATTATAAAGATTAATCCGTTCCAGTGGCTCGGTAGCCTTCGTGAAAAGGAAAGAGGAAAAAAATTAACGCCGCCACCACATTAAATGCAACGCAATATCCTTGACACGGAATCGATGCACTCTTGAATCACATTTGCAATGGGGGAAAAAAAACGATCGTGTCGTTGGAAAACTGCGAAACGGACTGTGGTTTATCATGTCAATCACCTCGACTTCATTGCAGTTTTTTTCAACCCTCAAAATCGGTGATTGATGACGCGGTGACACGATAATTTCGATTCTTGTAATTTTCGAATTATGGAAAGTTAAATTATATAAATCATTTTTATTTTATATAATTATAATGGAGACGTTCAAATTTTTTTTTTGTGAGAAATAATCATTATAAAAGAATACTCTTAATAGCAAAATTTAAATACTTTTCATAAAAAATAAGTTCTATATTGATTCACAAATAATATTATAAAAAAACAAATTGCTACAAATAATATATAGACAACAAATAAATAATAAAAATAATTTCTATCAGTAAATGACTTCTGAAATTTATAAACGTTACTCATAATCAAAATTATTTTAAATTCATACAAAATTAAATTAAAAGTAGATGACTAGTATATTTAAATTTTAATAACTTCATCTGTTCAGCCTAAATAAAAATCTCCAGTTTAACACAATATGTGTGGGAACACAAGCTCTTCAAGATAAAAAATGAATTTTAATTCTTGATCTCGAGTAATGGTCTGTATGAACGCATTTAATTAAAATAAAATATAAAAGATTGACCAATTAAGTAGTTGTCCCTCAACCAAGAACGTTTATGTTAATAACTCGAGTTTACGAAATAAGTACATAACAAAAAGTTGGCCGTAGTTCGAGTTTAATTAAGAAGTAATTGATTTTTTATTCGCACGGTTTGTATACAGTTATCTGTTTCGCAAGTTTTTTACTTACCTGAGTGCCACGTTCACGAAGACCTTCGGTTGTGACGAAAAGCAGCACCACCAATGCCACCGCCGTGCACCACGAAAATCTCCGCGCCATTCTGCGAAAGAAACCCATGAATATGTTAACGAACAATGAAGAGAATTGTAAAGCAAGGTGAATTGGAAGGGTGTTTTTATTTGGAACTGGTTTTAACCAGGAACTCCACTTTGGATTAAGCATGTTACTTAATTTTAGAGAGTTCTTCAACTTGTAATAAAAATTTCAGCTAATAATAATAAATATTTATGGTAGCTCGTTACAATGATCTTACAATGTCTACAATGAGTAAAACATAATAATAGGACAAGAATTTTCTGTTTAAAAGAAGATATTGCAAAATGGTAGGTTGAGGGTGCACAATAAAAATTGCCATTATAAAAGACAAATAATGTGTTCTATAACTTCATTAAATATTTTCAATTGAATGTAATAATTTTTAATTAAATTTCATAGCTGTACGACGTATCAAATCTTGTAGAAGTACTTGGTTAAAAAAATAAGAAAGAAAGTAATGAATTTTAGTAACAGAACTTACAATACAGGTCCTCAAAAATTTTAATTTATTCAAACTAAAAATAAAGAAAATTTAGTACTAGCTAAAATTAAAGATTTAGTACCAACTAAAATTAAAGAAAATTTAGTACCAGCTAAAATTAAAGAAAATTTAGTACCAACAAATACACTGATTTACATTTAATTAATGTCAAAAGACACAGGAATCTCAGTGTCTTGCGTAGCTCGTAACCTAACCTCCATTTTGTAAAATACCTCTTCACATTTCAAAAACTCCTTTAGCTACAATAGTAAAACAGTAAACCATCCATATTTTTATAGAAACTAAAAGGTTGAAACCCTTAACCTTTACTGCACTATTACACAAGACGTAATAGCGTCAGAAAACAAAATGGCGATCAAACTAGGACATTTAATCATATTTGAAATATTTGACCCTTTCGTTGTCCCTTCCGTATCATTTCTCCCATAATACACCGGTTATAAATTGCCCTCGATATTATTAAGTTACACCGCATGGTTCTGTCTTGCTCGAGGGTTATTTTTACGCCATCAAGGATGAATACGCGATTACCCTCTTTGTTCCTACATCAAAAAGATCGATCGAACCTTATTTTTATCTCCCGTTGTTGCGGCAGAACCACCACGTATTTGTTCCATTAAAAATAACAGGAACTGACGGTGTCGCATAGAAAATAGAATTTCATCCTTTGAGCATCGATTTCGTAATACAAGATAAGTATATATCGTTGTTTGTTTTATGCTCTTTAATTGGCACCGTCTTCAGAAGCAACGGGTTCGAAAGGAGGCCAAGGTTCGTTTCATGGTGCTTCGACGCTTCAAAATCCCCATACCCCACCCTACGAAACCTGAATCCGTCGAGATATATCTTAAATTTCTGCTCGATACCGGTTTGCGAAAACACTGCTAAAAATAATTGCAACTGGATAACGCGGTTGTGCAAAAATGATACTCCTATCTCATTTTTTTGGTACACGTTGGTTCACGATCTTCTTTGGGGAAAATTACGGCGATTAATTCTTGCATTTATGTCAGTTTTTAATCGGCAACTTTCAAATTTTCAGGTTTGCAAGTTTGTTAATTTATTCAAATTTTCATGTCTGCAAGTGTGGAAATTTTTTTGGTTTAAGATTGAAGATATTCAAGCTCAAGGTTTGAAAATTGGAGAATTACCAAACTTGAAACGATACTAAAATTTATTCTGATAAATGTAATAACCTGTGTTCCAACAAATATGGCCGCCACACGGCCATTTAATATGTTCTCACCATTGTTCTTATATTTCTAGGTCCTCGATGAAACATTGTGTATTTTATTATACAGAAACATAATGTATTTCAAGGGAAAATTGTATCTGTTTATAAAGAATCATAATACATTATTTTAAAAAGATATGACATATTTTATTTTAAGAAAACAAAATTTATTTTATGTTACACAGACATGGTGTATTTTACTGCAAAGAAACATGGTGTATTTAAAAAAAAATTGTCATAAAATCTTTTCATAAAAAGACATAAATTATTTTAAAAGGACATATATGTATTTTATCTTAAGGAAACATAATTTTGTATTGCAGAGATATTGTGTAATATAGTTTGAAGAGAGGGTGTCATGACGAAAATCGACAACAAAGAAACCGGTTCCCAGATGATCAGGATTTGACAAACGGTGATCTAACGAGGTCGTCTCAAGTACACGGTGAGTCGTGATGATCGTGAGCTCTTTCGATCCTCCTTCCTCTTCAACGCGAAGATCAAGAAGGAGAGGAGGAAGATCAAGATCAGCCATGGATCGACGACCGTACTCGAAATACCGTTAGACTCGTTCGCGTTGCATTACGATTCATTCAACTTTTGCATCATCCATTCAACTTTTCCGCGCCCATTTTCTTCACCCAAACCCGTTTCTCGACCTAGCAATATCTATCCTCTACAACAATACTATACATTATGCATTTTTTTACATAAAAAATAATTTAAAAATATTTCTTGTGCTAATTCTTTTTATTTTTGTAAAGTGATTCTTCTGTATTATACAGTAATTGTTAAAAATTATTTCTTGTGCTAATTCTTTTTATTTTTATAATTTTACAATTTTGCTGTATTATACAGTAATTGTTAAAAATATTTCTTGTATTAATTCTTTTTATTTTTATAATTTTACAATTTTGCTGTATTATACAGTAATTGTTAAAAATATTTCTTGTGTTAACAATTCTTTTTATTTTTGTAATTTTACAATTTTGCTGTATTATACAGTAATTGTTAAAAGTATTTCTTGTGCTTATTCTTTTTATTTTTGTAATGTTACAATTTTGCTGTATTATACAGTTCTTCTTTTTAATTAAATTTGAAGTACAACAAGCTTATTGTTAATTTGCTTATTGTTGAAATAAATTGATTTTCCAGAGAAATTTAATGAAATAATTTTCTGAGAGTTGAAAGATATTTTCTTTTACTACCACATGTCTTTTTATATTTTCGTTATATATTCTTATAATGTACTCTTTTATACTATTTTATTTTAATGTACTCTTTCACGCTATTTTATTTTAATGTACTCTTTTACGCTATTTTATTTTAATGTACTCCATAATTACACTATTTTATTTTGCTTCCATACAGCTTTATACATCTTCATATTTTTAGAAGAATCATGCAAAATTGTTTCAGATTAAAAAATGTTAAGAAGCTAAATAAGAACGTAAACGTCTAAACAGTTAACATTGGATAAACCGTTTTACAATTTCCTTCTAATAAGGTGTCTATACCAGCCATAATTAGAATGATTTTATATTCGATCGAGTGAAAGATAAAGAACGGTAATAATCTCCGTGAAGTTAACCTCACTTTCACTCCTACTGACGCACACGTTGCGTCCCTCATTTCAACCATACTACTCTTACAATTTTCTACTCCTACATAGATTGCTACTATATACAATTTCTTACAAAGAACTAGCGAAATTACTCGTTTCGAATTTACGAATTACTCGTTAATTTTTGGATAATTATCTTCTATGGAATTAACAGAACTCGCGTTAATATCAGTAGCAGTATTAAATGCTTAGAATGTAATATAAATGAAGGCGATTGTAGGAGAGCCGTAGAAAAAGGAGAGCCATTAATTCGTTCGTAACCTATTACGTTCGCCAACTAAAAACGTTCACGAGAGAACAGTTTCCGAGCCGATTCCTTTCCACGATCGTGCACGCGAGCGATCGAAAGTAAATTCTCCTAGGCGCTATATGCAATTGCACTAGAACTGCATCGGTTTGAGGCCGCGATCGTGAAGCATATTCCGTATCGTTGAAAATGTTGAAAGTATCATTCCGTCTAATAATAGAAAACTAAATAAAGTAATAAAATAATTCATTTTTAAGACACGAAACTTCAAAGTACTTCAAAGTGAAATACTTCTTTCGTAAGAGGATTACAAAAATGGTATCAATTAGGCGGTATAATTGCTACATTTGGGTAATGCAATTTTTAGGCAATGCAAAAATTCAATTTTATTAGTTATTTATTTTAATAGATGGTTTGTGGGTTTGTCACTTTGTTTAGTGTTGGACTTGTGTGGTGTTATTGGTTCGCTGTTTAAATACTTCACTATTCTACTTCTGGCTCATTGTTATAGTAACGTACTGTATTAGGAAATGTATATTGCTAAATTGTCGAATTTCTGTGTTTTTATTTTATTAATTTCTGGTACCACATTTCTGAATTTTGGCATTTGTAGTCTTCTATAGAAATAGATCCATAGATTGCTATAACCTCATAGCTTTCAACCCTTATATTCCTGTACCAAGATACACATCACTACATCTCAAGATTTCTATACTCAGTAACCTATATCTCAAAATTCCTACACTCTTATATTCGTTGACTTCTATCATCCTACATCTCTATCACTCTAGATTTCTTTATCTAGATACTTTATTACTTTATACTACTTATCTTCTTTATCTAAATACTCTTCGTTGTCTACATCCCTATACACCTTGACTGCTATCTTTCTACTATCCTTAAGTCTCCAAACACCTACATCCTCTACCTCTACATTCTTTGATCCATAGCTTTCCATCCAGAACCCCAGTTAGCTACACGTCTAGATTCCTACATTTCTACTTTCCCACCTATCCTCACATCCCCAGTTTCTCTAGACAAGAAGACCTTGATCACCTAACAATCACAATTACCCTACCTCTAATTTCTAAACAAGAAAACCTTGATATCCAGCAACCTTCACTTGCTATCATCCTAATCCATCATCCCCAATTTACACAAAATCTCAACAACTAATCTACCCACTCCACTCCTTCCTTCTCATCTTCTCCTCTCATCTTCTCCACCCAAATTCTCCCATACTCAACCATCCTCCCCAAAACTGCAAACCATATTGTATCCAACAACCAACCTCCCCCACTCGCTTTCCAATTCACAAGAAAACGATCGCAAGAAAAGTGAGTACCTCCAGAAAGAATAATTTAAGAAAAGCACGTAGCTGAACGGTACGCTGATCTCGCCGGCAATTTTCAGCGTTGTTGTTCGATTTAAGGGTCCGTGACGAGCTGCACGGTGCTGCGGGCTAGCCGGGCCACGATCATTTCGGCACGGTCCGCTCTGGCAAGCGGCGGGTTTTTACGTAAGAAAGCGCGGGGGAACATCTAGAAGTTTGCACGCGAGAAAGTCGACTACCGGAGTTATACAGGCAACGGTCAGTTAATTCCGCGGTCGGTCGGCTAATATTCTGCAACTACAGCCGGTTCTGCCGATCACGGAACCGCTGATTCCAGACGCCTGAAAAAAAGGCGAAACGAGTTTTCCCGCTGAGTTTTCGTTCTCGGGAAAACATGGTCGTTTCGTCATCGAAGGACCGATGGAGAACCTTGCTAACCTTTGAATAGATTTATTCGAAGCTGGACTAAGATTTATTCTAAGAGCAATAGATTTATTCTATGAAACAAAACTTTCAGTGGTGGATGTAGTAAAAATTGATCAGAAGATTTGCAGAATAAAAATGAAAAGATAGAATGATGGAATGATAGAATAAATATAGAACACATGACAGAATGAAAGTATAAATTTTGGAGTGCGTGTATGTTTGGAGTAGTGAGGGGTTCGCGTGTGACTGCAGTGGCCCATGGAAAGTCGCAGGTGGCAAAGGTGTTAAGGACAGCGTAGGCGTAACAAACGTAAAGTGGAACGTTATCTACAAAGGAGCATCGTCCCTCAAAAAATCCTTGATTCGTTCCCATAGACTCACGATTTTCCCATGTCGGGACCTCCTTTCGCACTTGAATCACGCTCACCTTGCAGCTTCTTAGAGTCCGATCCAATGTTTCATTTCAAAACACCTATGGCTTCTTCCTTCTTGTCGCGTGCACTTGTCGATAATCACAACGTTGAAGGATACAATCGTTTTGGAGAGTTCTCGTAAAAGAATCACTGAAGAGCACGAGGTGAGTTAAGTGAGATGCAAACGAACGTAATGCATCATCGCGAGGTGTGCTCGACCGGTGTGGCAAAGCGCGTGTTCGCGTGTACCTTTGTCGACGGAATGCTCGGAGACAAATGCAAGTCGATCGAACGACCGCCGTGTCAAAAAACCTGGCTCTAAATGGGGGAGAAAAAAAGTGTTCGCCCGACCATTTTCCCTTTCGCCCGGCTCTCGACAGCCACCACCACCGACGCCGTTTGCTATACGCCTAGCCCCTACCCTCGCGCTGCTTACTCGAAAGCCTCCCCCTCCTTAGACACGTCGCCTCGTTCCTCGTTCCTCTTACTGACTGATAGCTGCTTTGATATGCGTGACTTCCTGCGATCTTGCAGGGACACGGATATACTACCTCTTTCTGGACCAAAAACGTTTATAACGATTCATTATAATTATGGATGCTGGTATAATAATCGTTCGTAGTTCGCTATTAACTTCTGTTGTGGTTTGATTACTTTCGTTACAAAGGTTCGTAAAGCTAAGTCTAGGTGAACAGATTGAAAGATGATAGTTTGTCATAGCTGAGAGTTTGGATAATATAACTTCATAGTTCACTACTGAATACATAGCTAACTTCTGTCGTGGTTTGATTACTTTCGTTGCAGATGTTTGTAAAGCTAAGTCTAGGTGAACAGATTGAAAGATGACATAGTTCGTCATAACTGAGGATTTGGATAATATAACTTCATCATCATAGTTCATTACAAAATACACAGCTAACTTCTATCATGGTTTGGTCACTTTCGTTACAGATGTTTGTATAGCTTCATCTAGATGAACTAATTGCAAGATGACACAGTTCGTCATAGCTGAGGGTTTGGATAATATAACTTCATCATCATAGTTCATTACAAAATACATAGGTAACTTCTATCATGGTTTGACCACTTTCGTTACAGATGTTTGTATAGCTTCATCTAGATGAACTAATTGCAAGATGACACAGTTCGTCATAGCTGAGGGTTTGGATAATATAACTTCATCATCATAGTCCACTACTAAATACACAGCTAACTTCTTTCATGATTTGATCACTTTCGTTACAAATGTTCGTAAAGCTTCGTCTATATAAACCAATTGAAAGATGACACAGTTTGTCATAATTGAGTCCTCAGATAAAATAACTTCATCATAGTCCACTACTAAATACACAGCTAACTTCTTTCATGATTTGATCACTTTCGTTACAGATGTTCGTAAAGCTTCGTCTATATAAACCAATTGAAAGATGATACAGTTTGTCATAACTGAGTGCTCAGATAATATAACTTCATCATAGTTTACTGCTAAATGTACAGCAAACTTCCATCACGGTTCAATCATTCGTATAATGGAAGTAGATGTTCGTAAAGCTTAGTTTGTCAGCAGCGGTCGAGTAACAACAGGTTCGCCATTGGATGTTCAAATAATAGAATTCCAGTAACTTCTGCTTCTATTACGGTTCAATCGTTTGTGTAATAACGAAATGATGTTCGTGAAGCTCTGTTGGTTTGATCCGAGAGACGGTTCGCCATAACTGAGCGCTCAGGTAATGAAGGTCTACTATCTTCTTTTACCTTCTTCTTTTAGGTGCATAGTAGAAGTTGATAGTGTAGTATACCTTTGGTTAAGCAAATCAGTCACCTAATTTTGGTATTTAAAAATTTTTGATGTAGCATTTTGAATGTTTGGAAAGATGATTTAGAAATTTGACTACTTAGGGGTTGAAGTCTAATCAATTTATAAAATTAAGAATTTGGACATTCAAAAGAATATACCTTTATGAATGCGAAAATATAGAAGCTTGAAAATTGATTGATTTATTACTACAATAATATAAATCTTTGTACAAAAGCTAATTAAAGATTCGATAAAATTTGAAGACATCCAGTCAATCTAGAATCGTACAGTTGACAAAGCGCATTACTTTCACCTTGACATTTGAATACAGAAACGAAATTAATAATTGAACCGTACGATTCAATTCGAAAGTGGATTGCAAAGGCAACGATTACGCTCTTAATGACCGATTGTCTACCTATTTCCTGCACGCGCTCTATAATAATAAGAAATATCGCTCTGAAATTGAAAACGTTTCGCTAGCTGCTAGTGCTAACATAAAACCAGGTTACTCGACTTCGAACCCTTTATAAACGTGTTCCAGTTTTCTTTATGCTTGACAATGACGCTTCGTATACATGAAACACGATTGTTCGCGACACAATAACGATGTTCGATCGTTTTGTTTTTCATGAAAAAGGAGTTTGAACGAAAAAATTTGACCTCCATCGATGCATTAAGTAAGGAACTAATTTTGGTATAAATAGAAATCTAGAATAGAAATACTGCTATTGTGTTATTTTTTATTTTTGTACAACTACGCGCTTCGAGGAGGATACAGTTAACGCCATCTTGCATTTTGTTCCAGCAACAAAATTACAGAAATAAAAATATTTTTATTGATATAAACAAATTTGGGATATAATACAAACATTATAAAATCAATATATAATAATTATATAGCATATTAATTAATAAAATATCGATTTTTATTGGATTTTTAAAAATTGAACTAGTGGCGCCATCTCTCCGGCGAACAGGATGAACTACACGTATTTGAAACTACTTTCATTAGTTCCCACCTTTCACCGCTAGGTGTCCCATAAATTTAAGTTTCCCGCTTCAAAGTTGAATATCCAGACACCTAACGGGAGAAAAATAGAACTAATGAACCTCGAGTTCCCAACTCTTGTAGTTCACCCTGTTTGTCGAAGAGATGACGCCACATATTCCATTTTTTTTTTAAACAATTAATATTGATTTTATATCAACTTAATTTACTATAACAATTAAATTATATCAAAGTGTAATTTCAAAATATTTTGACTCCTCATTTAAATAACACAAACGTGTCAGTAAAAAAATTGTGTATTATGTACTTTCTTGGGTACAGATTATAGACGCACGTATTTTAAAAAGATGTAGTATATTTCTTCCAATAATATATTGCAAATGACGTTTTAAGAAATAGTTATTTGAATACAACTGTATCGAGCATTGCTCCCAGACACTGAACAATGTTTGTGGCCATGAGCGTGTCCACTTTTTCCTCTAAATGCCGTTTTGGATCTTGTTTGCCCACATTTTTTATGGCTAATTGTTGGGGCGTCATTTTTTCTTCGTCTTCCAATGCCTAAAAGTGTAACCCAGGTTAGGTATATTTGGTAATTCTAACTTGAAAGAATAGTTAACATTCAATACCTTGTTATAATTCTTGGCAAGCTCAAGCATTTCTGATACGATATTTTCATTGAGTCTACTGTGTTCAGAGTATTCTGCAAGTGTAAGACCATCCATCCATGTCTTTTTGTGTAAATTTAATAGCATTTTTTGCTCTAATTCGTTTTTACGGTAGTTAATACTAATGCTATAATAATGACGATTTAAACCGTGAATTAATGCTTGAACTGATGGTTTTTGTAGATGACCTAAATTGGATGTAGTCTGACGTGGCTCTTGTCCTAGAACCTGTAATTTTATGTATATTTATCCTATCCTGTTTCTTAATAATTTCTTAACTTTATTTATTTAGTTAATTCTTTACCATCATGTTTGGATTAATTAATCTAAATGCATCGATAACAACTTTTCCTTTTACTGATTGTATAGGATCAATGACAACAGCCACTGCTCTTTCACTGAGAGCTTCAAATGACTGTTGTGTATTAATATCTACACCAGAAAGCCAACAACCAAAACCTGGATGAGAGTGATACCATCCTACTACCATTTCTGGCCGACCAGTTTGTTTAAGCATGTCTAACATTTTTGCTTGAAATACTGGATCAACTGCTTCTACGCTAACTCCCTAAGAAAATATGAATAACGGTAGCAAATTAATATTAAGACATTACAGCAGCAATAATCAATGAAATCAAATAAAACAAGCTTTTCATGCTTACTGTTCCAGTTTGAGGCATAGCAAACACATCAATAACACGAACAGTGTAATCATCAACAAACTCTCCAAGCATCAGACCCATCACTTCCATAGGTACACCAGCACGTCCGTGTTTAAGCATTTTCAAAAGTGCTAGTGATGATATGTATACCTAATAACATTAATAAATTTATTAATTAACATAAGACAAATTACTGATATATAATAAACATAGTCATACATCACACATAATAAATTATACCTGTTCTGCAGTATCAACAACTGGAGCATCCGAGGGAGGAGGTCCTTGACTGAGGCCTGGCATAGTACCTCCTAATCTCAATAATCGGTCCATATTTGTTTATTTCTTCTCTCTACACAATCATGAAAATAATTATGATTTCGAAATATAAAACATTCTAATTATTGACTCTCATAATTTATTTAATCACAAGTGACAATTTCTGATTAGGTTAATTTCTTGCAAAACACATAGGAAAGTGTAGTGTTATTACAATTCATACAAGGCTTATTTATTTATTTACTTACTTATTAAACTGAACTACTAATAAAATATACTATAATTTATCAGTCATTCGTTGTACAAAGTAAATACTTTTTTGTACGAGAATACATACACTGACAACTATCAAATGTGCACACTCACGAGCGCGGCCTATTGGAGCGATTATCATTCGCTCTCTGATCATTTATTCGCGCAATGCGGCTAACTTCAGTAAGTTTCCCACTACTTGATCTTTTCTGTAAGCATTTATAATATTTTGAACGATGAATTTCACAGTATAGTGAAAATGACTGAAGTAAAGCGATCGGTTCTACGAAACACAAGAGCTGGGCCACACGGTGTGGGTAAGCCTCAATTTGCTGTAATCAGCAACTTATTAAAAACATGCAGTTAATCATGCAATAATACAGATACTTTTAATCAGTTTTTGGTAAAATCGTGTTATGTTCGTACTTTTCTATGTAATACTTTTTAGAGTAAACTATACTAAAACTGATACGTTGTTGACGATGAAGTAACGTTTTTGTTTATAAATTACAGTATTTAATATTTTAAAATACCATTATTATTATATCAAATATTATAATGTGATGATATCAATAATTTGATATGAATTGGTTTTATAGGTGACCCTAATGACACTTTTTTAAGAAAAGTTGAAAAAGATGTACTTATACCACAAAAAATGAGAGATAAAGCAAGACAAGAAAAATGTTTGAAAGAAGTTGAAGGTATGTTCAGTAATATTTATTTAAATGCTAGTATGGTGGTACTTTCGATATAAAATATACTTGTCATTTAATTTACAGAGTTTGCTACCTGTTGCAAAAATTCTAGTGTTTTAATGGTATTCAAATGCAGAGATGTAAATACTGCATTAAAATCATGTTTAGAAACATGGTTTAATGATCCCGCATTTAAGGAAGAGTGTACACAAGAATATCTACAAGAAAGAAGTGAATATAGAAGGACTGGTATACCTGTAAAATCAAAAAGAACAAGAGCTGTATCGACATCATAAGTTAAAGGTAAATTGTGCATTTATTAAATGCAAACATGTAAATATACGTATTTGTAGTACCAGATTTTCTTTAATGAAAAATTATAACTTTGGATAAAATAAAATAATAAAGAATATGATAATATAAAAATGTAATATTTATTAATGTACAGACACTTATTTGTAAATGTAATAAATTACTTAGCACAAAATTAATATGAATCATCATCTTCTTCTTCTGTATCTCTATTATGTTTAGGATTCAATCTCCTCCATAGTACTTCTCTTACAGAAAATTCTGACAATATATCCACATTAAATGAGTTAGATGTTTCTATAACTGAAGATGGCCATAAAACTTGTGCAAATAGTATTTCCTAAGTTTATAATACATAATAAAATTAAATTTTTTTTAAATGTACATAATTCAGTTAAGACTAAATTACTTGTATAAATTACCTTAGCAGCAGTCTCAGATAATCTTTCTAATCCGAATAGATTATTCCATGTTAATTTATGCATAATTTTATTTTCATTCCTAAGTAGTGTATCACCATCTATAACATCCACTAACACAATGTAGGATGCATGGTAGAATGGTGGTCCTTGTTTATACAACACTGGAATGTTAAAAGCTATTTATATTGGCATCACTAAATGAAAGTGATCACAAAAAGAATATAATACTAACAAAAGTCTCCACCATATTTGAGTCCTGGTTTCACTACCCATCCTTTACTTCGAAAATAATGATATACAACATATTTTGGCACAAAATTTTTGTCAGCTTTACAAAAAAAATGCCAAGCACTATCAACATCTAATAAATTACCATCAAAGTCTATTAAATTTAAACAGCCTAAGCCATACAAGAGGAAAAATGTTTCTTCAAATGTGAGGTGCAAAGTTTCTTGCACCGGAAAACTTTCATGTTTAATCTTAGGTTCTATTTCTTTTAAATAATTTTCAGTCTCTGAATCACTATCTGGGAGAACAAGTAGTTCATTTTGAATATTTACATCATCATTAATAAAATACACGTCATCCTTTTTAAAATTAAAATCTTCAAAACAAAAAGGTCCTTCTTTCCCTTCATCTTCTATGAATTCATCATTGTTATCAATACATTCTTCAGTTATATTTTCACTTATAATATTCAATGAATCATCTTTTTCAGAATCAAGCTCTGTATGACTTGTTTCTGCTTTTTTATCAATTTCTTTACTAGTTTCTTCATTTTTTTCAGAAGAATCATTTGTATCTAATTCAATTATATCCGGTGTACTTTCTCTTCTTGAAATATTTACAAATTTATCATTGTGTTTATCCTCATTTTCGGAATGAATAAATTCATATTCTTCTAAATTTGTCTGTTTACTATTGTTAGGTACCATACTTAATTCATTAAATTGTTTTAACCATTCTTCCCTTCGAACCCATTGTCTATTTCTTATAACAGGAGGTGCTCCATATTTTGGTTTTCCAAATGAAGGAAAACCACGAGACAATGAACCTTTACCAAAGAAACCCTGAACATAAATATTAGCATAAATAAAAACAGTTATCATTCAAATTTAATCAGAAAGGAATTGCTGTTATAAATTTTAATTTTTATATGTTATTGTAAAGAATAATTACCATGGAATGTATTGCGACAATTTCATTAGGGTCAATTATACATGATCCTAATTCTGTAAGCTGAGCAGTATAAGTTGTCCATGCATTTTTATTACCTATTATAATTGGAAAAGGCGGTTGTTCTTTCAGTTTGACACGCCGTTTTTTCTTTGGTTCTCGTACATTCATTTTATAATTTTTAATAATTTCGGATCACCACAATCAAGTTATAATCAAGTGCAATATAATTTGATATTGAATTTTACATCAAGCTTAAAATTTTGATGTTTACAATTGTGTTTAAGGTTTATGTGTTTATATTGGTTATATACATCGTTCATTTTCGTATATAATTACCACAACTTTTATTTCCATATTATATTAATGTAATACAGTTTATATATATACAAGTACGATATTATTTTTTTATACATTTCACGATAATAAACTTTGTCTTTAAGGTTATTGTGGAAGGTGAAACGTGTTGAAATGGAGATAGTGTAGTCTGTCAGCATCATTACATCACGCGCGCGCACAACACTACTACAGAACCATGTAATGTAAATTATCGAGATACAAAGTTTAAAATTTGTATAACATGCATTACTTTTTATAAATGTTATATTTTAATCTTTTAGCAGTTGATAATGTTAATCTTTTAGTACTTGATAATGTATAATCAGGGAAAACATAAATGAGAAAACTATAGGATGGTATAATTGTAAAATTTATTTATAAAAATTAACATGTATTTATAAGTGGATATTATTACATAGCCCCGAATATAAATATAAACAGTCTATACATTTAAAAAATACTTTTATTAATTTGAAGCAATTTCTAACATTTCTTTAATATTAACTATTTTTTCTCTTGGTTTTCCTAATAATTTCCCCCTTTCACATTCTGCTTTATCAATTTTTTTCCAGCCATTGTATGATACCACAGGTACATTTTTATGTTTAAGAATTTCAAATAAACCTTCAGAACCTGATTTGTTTTCTACAATTGATAATTCTTTACTTATTAAAGCACCAATTTGAAGTGCATTTGTCATTGTTGATAATATAACTCCCACAGGACCTGTTGCAGCCCAACCTGCAGCATAAAGTTTATCCTGAACTTTACCTTGTATGTTTTTCACACAACCAACTTTGTCATCAAATGGTATTAACGAATCTATCTGAACAGATTTATATCCAATACTACGAAATGCGAGATTACATGGCATCTCTTCAAATGATCCAGTAGGTACCGCAACTTGTTTCGATATATCGTTTCCTTCCAGTTTAGTTATTGAAAATTTAATACTATTTACGCTATTAGAACCTACAAATTCTATGGGATTTCTTAAAAATATTGGATGAAATTCTTTTGAATTTCTTATTTCTGAAGGTCCTTCTTCAACATGTTTTAACATTAGTTCAGTCAGTCTTTTTCGTGGTCTTGCTAAACTACTAACTACTTCTTTTACACCTGAGAAATCATTTTTACGCCAATAAGTACAACAGCCTTCTAACTTCAACATTTCACGGAGTTCAGCAATTGTAAAAGCTGCTTGTAATGGTCCTCTTCTGCCTACCAGAGACACTTTACGGATTTTACTTTGTGACAATTTTTCTAATGCAAATGATGTTATATCAGTGTGCTAAAATAATATGATTAAACATCAATTATAAAATTATGTTGTAAGTCATGCTTTATAGGTAACTTAAAATGTACCTTTAATTTATCTATCGGGGATAACAAAATTCTTGCAATATCTATAGCAACATTACCTTGCCCTAATATAATAGCTTCTTCTACATCTAAATTTATATCTAAATTACTGTCTGCTGGTAGTCCATTATACCAACCAACAAAACGTCGCCCCGATATTATATTATTTAAATTTTCTCCAGGTATACCAAGTGCTCTATCAGCTTCAGCACCATACGTCTGAAATATTAAAAAAATATTGTTAATGTTGTTTATGATAGATTATTTAATAACAACAAATATGTAATAACTATACCAGTAATACAGCATGATACATTTCTTGCAATTCCTTTAGTGTAACATCTTTCCCTACATTTACATCTCCTATAAATTGGAAACGCGGGTTAGACGCAGTTTTCTCAAAAGTATGAATAACATTTTTCACTTCTGGATGGTCTGGAGCTACACCAAACCGAACTAAGCCAAATGGTACAGGCAATTTTTCCAATACATCCACTTTAACATCACTAGAAGTCTAAATAGAATTCTTCTTATTAAGCTATAATTTTATAATAAAATATACTGTGCTTGCCTTTAGTAACTGTTGCGCAGCATAAAATCCTGCTGGTCCTGCACCAATAATACATACTTTTGGTACAATAGGTTCGGTTGAAAATAAACGAATATAGTTGCAAATTGTACCAAATTTCTTATTCATTTCGATAATTGTACTAAATTAAAAGAAAATGCATTATATATTAAAACTATTTTTCTAAATATTATGAAACTATATAATATTTTGGAAAGAAGACAGCCAAGGATTATTGCTTCTAAACTACTTAGAATATACTACTGTTACTTAATTTTATACTACAAATGTCTTTTACAAAAAAGATACTACATATGTAAAAGATAATATGCATGTCTAATATTTACCAGTATTAAATATTATTATGTAAACACATACTGATTGTAACAAACATTACTTCATGATCACATAAGAAAATTATACACCATTTACAAACATGTAGCTAGTGTTTATTATACCAAAAGTAATACAACTTTGGCTTTTTACAGAGCATATATTTCATGTATTACTTTTCCCATCAGTAGTATTGTCTTTCACCTTATATAATACATAGTTAATATATGTTTTTATAACCCAACGATTAAATTCTTCCGCTGAATAACATAAATTAAATCCTAGAAAAACATAATGTGCAATATTGAAATATTATACAATTATGTAATTGGAATATAATAATGAAGTATTTTTTTACCTTCATACAAAACTGATACCGGGATTATCTCCAGGACAGCTCTTCCTTGTTTTTGAATGTTGCAAGAAGCAGCTTTAATTTCATATAAGAATTCTAATGTTTTGAGATTGGAGTTATAGTTTTCTAGAGTAATTTCTAAGCCTAAATCGTTACTGGCTGCTACTTTCAGTACACTAAATGTACAGCTTAAAATATAAAGAAGTCCAACACTGAGGTAAGTGAGTAATGGATAACCAATTAAAATTAAAGTTTCTCCACTGTTAAGACATTGTATTGTATCACAAATTTTAGTAATTATTTCATGGCTATCATATTCATTTGTACTTGGAAAGACTAGAACTTTATGTTGAGATTTATTAGAAATCTCATCTTCCAATTTTTTTATACTTTCTGTGGAAGGAAACTGTATTCTGTAACCCAATTTCATAAGGATGTCATCAACACCATTTTTTATTTTTAAAGCAGTTCTGCTGCAAAATTTTGAATTGCATATTCTATGAAAGATTTTTCCAGAACATATATGTAAATTTTCTGGTAATTTGGTAGACTCAAACTATAAAAAAAGAAAATTAATTGTAAATATGTTGTAACAAACCTTCTAATTAATTTAAAGAGAAATTCAAATATAAGATAAAAAGTGGCTTACTTTCATACATGTATTGGATGATACATGCAGCTTCAGTTTGTTAAAATCATTACAAAAACTTTCTAATCTTTCTGAAGGTGCTAAATGTTGTTGTTCACAACGTTGATGATAAGATCCTTGTAATGTCCTCTTATGTTCATTAGTATTAGTACTTTTTTCTAATGCAACTGCTTTTCCCACAATTTCCCCTGATTTCAGTTTTCTTAAATTAAAATCTTTTATATATTTATCAGCAACTATATATTGCATTTGTTTCAGATCATGTAACATTTTGCGATTAGTAGACTTAAATGTAATAATATTATTCTCTATGACTAGACACTGATGTGCTTTAAAGAATTTGCTGCATTCTATGATCTGTTCTATAAATTCAGGTGGAATATCAGATTCACTAAATATTGCCTGTTCAGGACCATGGTCATAGTGTTCTCTAAGTTTTTCTAAATATGGGGAAATAAATGTTGATCCTTTAAAGTTTATGCACACTACATATGTCTCTGAATTTCCTTCTTTACTTGTTATTGGTTTTATCACATTAACATTGTCAAAACAACAAGATAACAAATAAAGCAAACATATTGTGTTGCATTCAAATGTGGTAAAAATTTTTAATAAGAAGCTACCTCCTGTAGCTAGCAGATGCAAAGCTGCAACAGTTTCACAGAAATGTAAATGTGTTAGAACACTTTCTTGCTCTGCAGGAACATCTGTGCAATCTATACTGCCATCAGCAGTAATTAAAAATATATTATTTTTTAGTTCTGAAACTTTTATAAGCTCATTTAAATTACTTAAATTCATAATATTTCCAGTATTGTCTTCTCCAAAACACCAATGATCTAATGTATGCCTTATGAATCTATCATCATCAATCATCACAGATGATGGGTTACCTTCATAATACGGATTTAATGTCATAGCAGTCCAGTTCCATTGTATATCAGGTTCATTAGTTTTTAACCAATGATTCAAAGATGTAATGAAAGCTCCAGGTGCTTCACACAAATGAATAGATGTAAAAGATTTATTATTACGATTAATATGATTTACTGGTACTAAGGGAAAGCTTGAGACTATCTCATAAAATTTACACCATGCTTGAGTCAAAAGTTCTGGCTCAATGTCAATTCTTAGACGTGTCATAACATTTTTTGCAATGTTTCTTAATTTTGTATGCAACTGCCATTCGTGAACATCATAATTATCTAAATAACTTTTTACATTATTTAATTCATCCTTCAAACTTTGTAATTCTTTCACTTTCCACAGAGAGTCCTTAAACATTAGTTTTGGTTCAGGTAATGAATAATGCTCATTATTTACAATGGGGAAATGCTTCCTGAATAAATTATTTATATGTTCATTTGCAGTTTGTTTCTTATGCTGTGATGGATTCTTTGTTGTAAACTGTGTTTGCATTGTTTGCAAAACATGCTCCTCTAGTTCCATTGTTTTGTTCAAATCATTTATACAACTCTAGCTGCACAAATGAAACAATTATGCTTTCAGTAAACTAAACTTTTTCTTCGTAGTTCAAAACAACGAAAAACGAAAAAGTACAATTAACGAACAATAAACATTAAGTTCTCTTTTTCGAAAAAAACATAATTTTAAACATTTTTGTTAGGTTGTTTTTCATGCAACATCTCGGCTGTCTTCTTGTATTTAAACGTCAGAATTATTTCTCACCTTGTACTACAGAAATTGCTTTATTTTACGTAATATTCAGTAAATGTCTGTATTAGGTTATTCGATTATAAGACAAACAAATTTATACACCGTAATGTAAATACATAATACGTATACATGTAATTACGAAATACGTACTGAATGTAGTCACGAAAGAATAGGGCCGTCGTATGAATACAGGAGAACCCCAATTTTAATTTATATGCCAAGGGCCTGAAAACTTTAATAACGGCTCTGAGTATACCTCTTCCACTTTTAGGTTATCCTAATACATTATTTTTAGTACGGATTGAACCGCTAGTGGGCAACTTGTCATTTACGTATAAAATACACATAACAGAAATTGATTTCTTACAGTAGCATTTTATTACTCTAATTATTAATATAATATAATTAATAATAAGAATTAAAACGTGAAAGTTTTTATCTTATAACAAAATATATATTCAAAATAAGAGAAATTATAATGGAGAGGTTGTATAGGGTAATCATTATGTGTGATATATTATTAGGGGTTATGATGCCAAAATAATACACAGTTTATATATAACAGTAATTTATTTACATAGTAGCTTATATTACAATCTTTCATAACAGGAATACTGATAAGCGTGACAGTGTATGAATGAATTATCCGGTGAATTGTGAAAACCAAACAGTCCAAAATGAAAATAAATTTCGAAGTAAAAAGGTACTGGAACACCAATGAGCAGACTCTTCTTTATCCTCGGTAGATAGGAAGTCGATATCTTCTCATCTATCTTTAGTGCTGTCATGAAAATCATTAAACTTCTATCTGACATTTTCGTCACTTCTTGTACCCCAGTTTACGTAACGCCTTCAGATCCACGTCGCCGTAATAATCTTCGCTATAAAATTGAATATTTGTTCAGTTGAAATGCATTATTTATTTATTTTATTAAGGGAAAGATCTAGACATGAAGAGCAAGTTCTTTCAGTTTTAGTGACGTAGATTGATATATTTATATTATTGAGGTGAGAAATGAGGATTTTGAGGGATTTGGGGGATTTGGAATTTGGGGGATTTGGGATTTGGGGGATTTGAGATTTGGGGAATTTTGGGATATATGGGATTTGGAATTTGGGGAGGTTGGGATTTGGGGGATTGGGAATTTGGGGAATTTTGGGATATGGGGGATTTAGAATTTGGGGATTTGGGATTTGGGGAATTTGAGATTTGGGGGATTTGGGATTTGGGGGATTTGAGATTTGGGGGCTTTGGGATTCGGTGGATTTGGTATTTGGGGAATTTGAGATTTGGGGGATTTGTAATTTGGGGAATTTGTAATTTGGTGAATTTGGAATTTGGAGGATTTGGGATTTGGGGAATTTGGGATTTGGGGAATTTGGAATTTGGAATTTGGGGAATTTGGAATTTGGGGAATTTGGAATTTGGGGAATTTGGAATTTGGAATTTGGGGAATTTGGGATTTGGGAAATTTGGGATTTAGAATTAGTGGAATTTGGGAATTGTGGGATTTGGAGTTTGTAGGATTTGTACAATTTAGGACTTGCCATGAATAAATTTATAAATATCAAGCATCATAAACTTGTGAATTACAATACTTGCAACTTAAATATTTGTATCAATAAAAACTTATAAACATCTCTTATATCACATACCTCCTCTCACACAATAAAAACCAATAAAAGTCTCAAGGAAGAGAATATATAACTCACCCTAATTCCACCTATTTCCATCATTAATTATTTACCTTGATAAATCCAATAAACAGCGCAAAGTACCTGTGTTATTCGAAAGAAGAGAACAGTCGTGTCACAGTTATTAAATTAACAAGCATGCAGTTAGACAGTAAAGTCTCCAACAAAAAGCGACACGAAATGACACCATAGAAAAATGACACCACAGAGATCGGGTACCGAGGTTATCAAAAGCACACAAAAATTTTTCACGAATTTTTCATTTATTGTACGAATTTTTCACATCACTTAAAAATATACGGACGAGTCTAGTTTACGCAAGCATGCTCGACCGAGGCCAAGAGTGTCAAGTTCGAATTCAATAATTTCTCCTTGTTCATCGAATTCTTTAAATCACATTCGACAAACATATTCACATACTCGAAGTCCTTCTCGATCGAACTCACAAGGATGAACAAATAGAAGTTCGACTCGATAAAAGCTCAGAAAAGAGTTTTCAGCGACCTTCAATTCGATTTTCGACTTTCAAGTGCGATGGCAACGAATTAAAAATAAAATAAAAGATGTGGGACAATTTTATCCATCTTTCATGGGTGCAATCAGTCTCTGTATAATTCCCCACGTTCTCAACCGATCTCAATCGAGACGTATGGAATTAAAATCGCGAATAAAACGTCCATCGTTGCCACCATCGAATCAGACCTTGACATTTCTCACACGAAACTACAAAATCATTCTGAATCCTGTCTCGAACGCGATCGAGTATTGCTCTTGACTCCCGGCGTTACATATTTCGAGGTATCGAACATCATGTTCTCTCGAGATTGTATGAGTGGTTGTGTGTGTGTGTGTTGTGTAGAAGACAAAAGTTTTGGGGGTACAAGGAATGAGAGGATGGATGGATAGGGCGAAGAGGTGTGACAGGGTGGGGTAGAGAGTGTAAGAGATTAGAAATTATTCTTGAAGGGGTGCGTTGGGCCTCGCAGGTGCCGATGGGGGCCTTGGTTTACTCTGGGGCTTCCTGTTCTCGTTGTGCTGAATTCCGGTAAGCAGCTCGCTCTTCCTGATGCTCTTTAGGTCCAAGTCACCGTAGTAATCCTCACTGTGAAGCAGAATCGGGACAAGCGGTTAGGACATGCGTGACCTTCCACCGGATTTTATAGTGATGGGCGATTTATCATTTCTTTTTTGGAGAACGATGATGCATTGGTAATATTTAGAAGTTTATATTTGGAGGAATATTTGGGAGATTCATGTTTGTAGGAATATTTGAGAGCTTCATGATTGTAGGAATGTTTGGAAGCTTCATAGTTGGAGGAATATTTGGGAGCTTCATGTTTGTAGGAATACATATGTGGAAGCTTCATATTTGGAGGAATACAATTTGGGAGCTTCATGTTTGTAGGAATATTTGGAAGCTTCATATTTGGAAGAATATTTGGAAGCTTCATATTTGGAAGAATATTTGGGAGCTTCATGTTTGTAGGACTATTTGAAAGCTTCATAGTTGGAGGAATATTTGGGAGCTTCATGTTTGTAGGAATATTTGGAAGCTTCATATTTGGAAGAATATTTGGAAGCTTCATAGTTGGAGGAATACAATTTGGGAGCTTCATGTTTGTAGGAATATTTGGAAGCTTCATATTTGGAAGAATATTTGGAAGCTTCATATTTGGAAGAATATTTGGGAGCTTCATGTTTGTAGGACTATTTGAAAGCTTCATAGTTGGAGGAATATTTGGGAGCTTCATGTTTGTAGGAATATTTGGAAGTTTCATATTTGGAGGAATATTTGGAAGCTTCATAGTTGGAGGAATATTTGGGAGCTTTATATTTATAGGAAATGTAGTGAAGGGATTGACTGGATAATTTAGGAATTTGAAGGATTTGGGAAACTTGGGATTTGAGAAGTTGAGGAGTTGAGGATTTAGTGGTTTAGGATTTGAGGATTTTGAGACTTGGAATTTGGAGAATTTGGGATTTGCAAAGTGCAGGATCTGAAGAATATGATATTTGACGAGTTTGGAATTTGAGAATATTGGAACTTGAAGAGAGTGAAATTTGGAAAAATGGGGATTTTGGGAGATTTGGATTTGGGAAGAATGGAATTTGGAGAAAGTGGAATTTGGGGAGAGTGAAATTTAGAGAGAATGGAATTTGGAGAGATTGGTACTTGAAAAAATTGGAACTTGGAAAAATTGGAACTTGGAAAAATTGGAATTTGGAAAAAGTGGAACTTGGAAAAATTGGAATTTGAAAAAAATTATAACTGGAAAAAATTGGAATTAGGAAAGAGTGGAATTTGGAAAAATTACAACTTGGAAAAATTAGAATTTCCAAAGAGTAGAACTTAAAAAAACAGAAAATTGAAAGAAATAAAGATTTGAAATGATTAAACCCATCACTACCTGCCACATGTGCAGCCTCGTGTTCAGTTAATTACATTCGTGAAGAAGAATCGCACATACATATATCAGTTTAGTACACTTGTGCATGTGTAATATAGAACTATAGAAATATAGCCTGTCGAGAAAATATCCAGTCATAAATGTATTGTCATAAGTTAATTACTTCCATTTGTTAGACGATTTTGTTGTTAATTAACACAATTGATTATTGTAATATTCCAACCATTGGAAAGAACCATACATACCTCAGCCTTATAATTAAACCTTATTCAAAATTTGTTAATTAAATATAATATTGTTTTTGGAACATTCATTGTCATTAATCAATTTTAATTTTTAGGTCTCAACTTTGATGATACCTATCTTGTATAAATAGATTGAAGTGACTCATGTTTTATATAAATTTGAGTTCATATGGAAATTTAAGATTGATGATTCAGTAGAATACAACTGTTTATTATATATCAATATGGTATTTAAATTAATGCTGCATCTATAGGTATATTCATTATACTATTGATTGACAAGTGATATATGGTGAGTGAACAGGTAGATTGCTTTTGTGGACATTGATTAATGATCAGTTCTTAGACTTCTGGATATTGAAATATATGAAGTCTCAAATTTCTATGTTTTTATATTACTACGTTCGTAAATTTCTATATTTCTAAATTTCTATGTTTCTAATTTCCTAGGTTCCCAAATTCCTATGTTCTCAAATTTCTACATCTCCAAATCCATACACTTCCAAATATCTACGTTCCCAAATTGTTAGCTTCTCAAATTCCTACGTTCCCGAATTCCTACATCTCCAAATCTATACACTTCCAAATCTTTACATTTCCAAATTGCTAGCTTTCCAAATTCCTACATCCCCAAATCACTACATTCTCAAATCGCTACATTTCCAAGTTGTTAGCTTCCCAAATCTCTACGTTCCCGAATTCCTACATCTCCAAATCCATACACTTCCAAATCCATACATTTCCAAATTGCTAGCTTTTCAAATTCCTACGTCCCCAAATCCCTATACTCCCAAATATCCACATTCTCAAATCGCCACACCCCCGAATTGCTACGTCCCTAAACCCTACATTCCCAAATCTCTACATCCCCAAATCTCTACATCCCCAAATTTCTACACCTCTGAATTGCTACACTCCCAAATCCCACTTCCCCAAAATTGCTACGCTCCCAAATCCCACTTCCCCAAAATTGCTAAGCTCTCAAATTCCACATCTCCAAATCCCCATATCATCAAATTATCAAACCCCGAAAATTAAAAATTTCGAATTCCCAAATCCCCAAAATCTCAAACTCCCAAATTCCAATCCCATTTACTACATTTCAGCGTCCACATCATCCTTCATTCACCACCACAACTCGCAACTACAATAAATATGAATCTCCATCTATAATATACTATCTACACATATACAAAATAGTATACTAAATAGTATAATATACCAAAATACATCACTTGTCTAGAAGTATCAATTTTAATAACACGTTGCAACCATAAAACATTCCTACACGTTACTCTCCTTGTCAACGAATATTATGTAAATATAATGTTACCAACATTTATTACACCGTTACGCAAAACCTATCGACCAGTTATGAGAGCAGAATGTCTCTCGAATTTAATTACGTCACTCCAGAAAAAATTGAGATATCTTACGAACGTCCAGACAGCGTATTCGCGAGTTTTAAAGACCCGTAATCACCCACGGACTATCTGGTTTATCCAGAATTCGTCTTTACATAACAGCCGGTCTGAAACCTTCCCGATCCGTTGAAATTCGCTCTCTTTATCGCTACTCGAAGCTCGGGAGAAAGCATACTAGGAAGTTTAAAAATCCCTTTCGAAAAAAAAAGAAAAACGAAAGCATTTCTTTAACAGTTCAAACCGTGAAGTTTCCTGGAGCAACTTTACCGCTACACTTTCGCGTTCCGATTACTTTCGAAGGCTTATTTTGTCCGGTTTCGTAATGTAATTACTTTCTTTCACTGGGATTCACTTGCGGTTATACGGATTTTTAATTCGTGAGAACATGTAGAGCGAATTAAATGGTTATTTAATTGGAGTGATATATCTAGAGTGTTAATTATAGAGAATATAGAGGACATCGTGTGTATACGATGAATTGTAGATGTTGAAAATGTTATAAGAGATATTAATTACCTAGTATTGGTTTTTTATGAAGACTTTATGTAAGATGTGAAGATATGGAAAAAGAGTTCAATATTGTAAAAAATTTAGCACACTAATTAATTCATTAATTAGTACACTAGTACGGTAATTAATAGACTGATTAATGCAGTAATTAATACAATAATTCATACAGTAATTGCTATATCACAGTAATATGATCATCTTAAACAAAAGTGGGATCAATGAAATTCATTTTTTTAATGACTCTATTGATTATCTTAAGAAATTTTTATATTATGGCAATGTTTAGATATTTCAAGTTCTTTGTGATTATAATTTTAGTTCATTTTAGTTATATAATTAAATACGGATTCTCTGAAAATTTTATTCGATCGAAAAACCAATATGGCGTCAGGGGTTGGCGCATGCGCACTGCGCGTATCGTTCTTCGTCATTCACGATGTACATAATAATTGTTTTCTTAATAATTTTCTATAGAAAACATTCCAATAGATTCAAACAATGTATTAAAAATAAATATTGTAATTAATAAGTGTATTTAATTATAATTTCTAAGTAAGAAGTACTGCATATGTTCTTTCGACGCCATATTGGTTCTCGATCTTCATAAGAATACATTCTTTAAATGTATTTAATACAAGATTATGCCCTTTCAATTATTATTTATGTTACTACATTTCATTTAAAAGTCACTGTATTTTTTTTAATGTTCATTTTTGTAGTTTAAGTAAACTATGTTCAATAAATTGGTTTTATATTATCACAATTATTTTTCATGTGGTTATACTCAACTTTAAGGTCATTGAAATTATACTTCAATTTCTTTTTACAGTTTACTATATATTATATTTGTCATTGTTTTCATTTTATCCTAGTTGTTAATCATGTTATTAAAAATCTCCAGTTATGTGCAATTTAATTTATGTTTATTTTTGTACTTTACATTGTAATGAATCATAAGTTTGTTTCTGTCATTCTTTTTATTTTATTGTAGTTGTTAATCATGTTACTAAAAACCTCATGTCATATATAATTTATTTTATGTTTATTCTTGTACTTTATATTATAATGAACCATAAGTTTGTTTCTGTCATTGTTTTTATTTTATTGCAGTTGTTAATCATTTTATTAAAAACTTCAAATTATGTGCAATTTAATTTATGTTTACTCTTGTACTTCATGTTATAATGAATCATAAGTTTGTTTCTATTATTGTTTTTATTTTATTGCAGTTGTCAATCATCTTATTAAATGTAACTTAAAGTCATGTGTAAATAAATTCATTATTCTTATACTTTACATTATAATGAATCATAGGTTTGTTTCTATCATTGCTTTTATTTTATTGCAGTTGTCAATCATCTTATTAAATGTAACTTAAAATCATGTGTAAATAAATTCATTATTCTTATACTTTACATTATAATGAATCATAGGTTTGTTTCTATCATTGCTTTTATTTTATTGCAGTTGTCAATCATCTTATTAAATGTAACTTAAAGTCATGTGTAAATAAATTCATTATTCTTATACTTTATATTATAGTGAATTCTAAGTTTGTTTCTATCATTGTTTTTATTTTATTGCAGTTGTTAATCACATTATTAAACTTGACTTCAGGCTATGTGTAATTAAATTCATTATTCTTATACTTTATATTATAATGATTTATAAGGTTGTTTCTACCTATTCATTATTTATGTTCTTATATCAATAACCATATAACAAATCAATAAAATAAACTCACCATCCAGGAACATCCTCAGGGTCCTCGCAAGCTCCGCTTCCGTCAGCGTCTCCAATCTTGAAGACAGTGCCGATGGGGCAACCATATTCCCTGGCGATACCTTCCAGGCATATGTAATATTTTCTGCAGTCTTCAGGATGGGCGTGTCTGCTGAAGCTGCCGGATGCTCCGCTCACTTCTCCAGCGGCCGGACACGCGAAACCTCCTGCGACCTCTGCGCAATGCGATAAATAGCACATGAAACGTGATGAGATAGACCAACGAAAGAGAGAGGCGTTTCTTGTTCTTTATTTTCTGTAATCCGCGTTGTAAACCGGCGAACAATAAAACGGGAGTATATACGGCTTTCTGGTGTTCAAGATGAAGAAACACAGGATGTGGGATTGCTGTCACGTATCGGTTATCGACGGGCAACGGAATGAATTAATAATACTTCGGGTACTTTGGATTAGTCGGTGGTTTGGATTAGTTTATGTTGGAGTGAGGCTTTTGTATTTTTAAGGTTTTGGTTCTTGAGGATTGGAGTTTCTAGGTTTTTAAATATTTCGATTGGCAAATTTTGTATCGGTGGATTTTCGAATCTTACATTTCCCGAATTTTGGAATTTTCGAGTACCTACGCACCCAAGTACCCACACTCCCAAATACCTACGCTCCCAAATTCCTTGATATCCAATTCCACAAATTTCCAATTCCACAAATTTCCAATTCCACAATTCCCAATTCCACAAATTTCCAATTCCACAAATTTCCAAATCCCTTCATATCCAATTCCACGAATTTCCGAACTCCTAACTCCCCAAATCCCATGATATCCAATTCCACAAATTTCCAAATCCCTAAGTCCCCAAATTCCATAATATCCAAATCCCTAAATTTCCAAATTCCATGATATCCAATTCCTCAAATTTCCAAATTACTAGATCTCCAATTCCACAAATTTCCAAATCTCCAAGCCCCCAAATCCCATGATATCCAATTCCACAAATTTCCGAATCTCCAAGCCCCCAAATCCCACATCTCCAAATCCCAAAGCTCCCACATCCATCACTCTCAAAATCCCACTGTCCCTAACTCTCAAGAACCCCCAACCTAACTTAGTCCCACTTCTAACACCCCTAAATACCAACAAGTAATCTCCCTAACTCTCCTTCCCTAACTCTCCTTCCCTAACTCTCCTTCCATCTCTCTCTTCTCTTTCCCAAAATTTTCCTCAAAAACAAAATTTATCTTCCATACTAACCTTCATTTTTGCATTCAGGTACTTGATCAGCCCACATGCAGACTCTAGCTTCTCTGTCGTAAGCAAGTCCAGGGCTGCACTGATACCTGGAGGCCTCACCGTTCCAGCAGTTCCAGAAGACGTCGCATTTCTTCTCATCGGGGAAAATACCGTACAGACGCGGACAATGCGGCGTGCTGATGGCTGGTTCTAATTGTGACCTGTCGCCGCAGTCCACATTGTGGAGGTAGTCACAGTTCTCGGTGAGGAACTTGCTGTCGGATGCGTCGAAAGCGAGACCGTTGCCGCACGTCTTCAGCTCCGCGACGTTGTTGTCGCATTTCCAGTATTTGTCGCAGGATATGTGATGGGGGTAGAAGCCGAAGTCGTCGGGACATTTGAAGGATTCTTGGGCGGTCGCGCCTGTGGACATTCGTAATTAACGGGTTTAGTGAGAAAGGTTCTCAAACGGTTTTCAAAGAATGTGCATGTATAAATGTTGTTTATGTAATTTTATTCTAAATGTAATGTATGGAATGTTGTTTTAAATGTAATTTATGTTATGTTGTTCTACATGTAATTTATGTTATGTTGTTTTAAATGCAATGTATGTAATGTTACACTAAATGTAATGTATGGTATGTTGTTCTAAATGTAATGTATGTTATGTTGTTCTAAAGGTAATGTATGTTATGTTGTTCTGAAGGTAATGTATGTTATGTTGTTCTAAATGTAATGTATGTAATGTTGTTCTAAATGTAATGTATGCAATGTTATTCTAAATATAATATATGAAATTTTATTCTAAATGTAATGTATGTAATGTTGTTCTGAATGTAATGTATGTAATGTTATTTTAAATATAATATATGCAATGTTATTCTAAATATAATATATGAAATTTTATTCTAAATGTAATGTATGTAATGTTGTTCTAAATGTAATGTATGTAATGTTATTCTAAATATAATATATGAAATTTTATTCTAAATGTAATGTATGTATTTTTATTCTAAATGTAATGTATGTAATGTTCTTCTAAATATAATATATGCAATTTTATTCTAAATATAATATATGCAATTTTATTCTAAACGTAACTTATTAATATATGATAAAACATTTAAAAATATGACACAACATTAAAATGTGACAAGTCAATAAAATATGACAGTACATTAAAATATATACGATTTGATGTCTCATTTCTTATTTACTTTTGATCCATCAAGTAAACATATATAATACTATAAGAACAAAATAGTTAAACGATTAATAATTTCTTTTTTCACATTAGATAAACAAGTAGTATGTTATATAATAAGGTTCTAGGTATGTTAGACTTGTAATCGAATATCTCCTTGAACGACAGCACTTTTTGACCCAATACAAGGAGGACGAAGAAAGTTTCGTTTCCATTCAGGTAAGTTCAATCTGTTTTTTTAGGTGTGTATGGAGAAAGCACTTCGATGTCTTTTTAATCGTGAAACAACCTCGTCTGGTCATTTTGTATTGATAATACTTCATTCCTGATTTTAATAGTCGATTCATACTTTGATGAAATGAAATGTAAAAAAGAATGAAATTGTAAAAAATATTATTAGTTAAGAAACTTTAGTAGAGTCAGTCTGTAATTTATGTCTATTTAATGAAATTGTAAAAAATATTTTTAGTTAGCAAACTTTATTAAAGTCAGTCTGTAATTTACGTCTATTTAATGAAATTGTAAAAAATATTATTAGTTAGAAAACTTTAATAAAGTCAGTCTGTAATTTATGTCTATTTAATGAAATTGTAAAAAATATTATTAGTTAAGAAACTTTAATAGAGTCAGTCTGTAATTTATGTTTATTTAATGAAATTGTAAAAAATATTTTTAGTTAGAAAACTTAAATAAAGTCAGTCTGTAATTCATGTCTTTTTTACTGGAAAATATTTCATGCATTTAGTAAAATTATTTATTACATAATGGTCTTGTAAAGTCATAGATATAACTGGATATTCAGCTACATATGATGTAGTAATCAAAGAGATGACTGAAGATATTTATTTTAATAATAAATTTAATTTTGGACGACAGTGGAAGTAATTTGCAGAAAGAAATTGGCAAATTGAATATTAATAATCATTCAGTAAGGAATTGAAAGGTACTCGATCAGAAAAATAATAAATCAGGAATTCGAATGAATCAACAGAAAATTACTGAATAAATGTAAGTATTACGTAACTAGGGGAAGTATTAAAAGTAATAAGAAAATTATGGAGATCCTGTAACTAATGGATTCAAAGGGGAATTTAAATTCCTAAAATTTGCAAACTGCAATCAGGTAAAAACCTAATCTTAGAGTTCCAAGTTAATAACCTAATTTAGTCTTACAGTTCCAAGCTAATAACTTAATCTTATCTTACAGTTCCAAGCTAATAATTTAACCTAGTCTTACAATTCAAAGCTAATAACTTAACCTAATTTTACATTTCCAAGCTAATAACCTAACCTAATATTACAGTTCCAAGCTAATAACCTAACCTAGTCTTACAGTTCCAAGCTAATAACCTAACCTAATCTTACAATTCAAAGCTAATAACCTAACCTAATCTTACAGTTCCAAAAACCTAACCTAATCTTACAGTTCCAATAACCTAACCCAATCTTACTCTTCGCAACCACCAACTACAAATCGAGTTGTCCCAAATATTGTGCAAAACCTCATCTGGAGCTCATCTCCATTTTCCAACCTCAATCGCGAAAAAGTTCTGTGGTCAAAGTCTGCACAACACTTTAATCGGTGTCAGAGATAGTCGATAATCGCGGTTCAATTTTCCCATTGGTTGGTTCTTGCTTTCGAGAAAATTAAACAATAAGGTGACTGTAGACCGCAAACATCCTCCGCCATTCAATTTCTCATCACAATGCGTGTTCACGATTCCGAAGTAGAGGTGGTTTCACGAAGGAGGGGGTAGAATCCGAGACAAAGACGCAGTCGACACTCCTTTTATTACCGATGCTAATACCGGCCTTATATCGTGGCATCTCGACCGCCAATTACACCTAATAATCAGTTGTTCTTATTTTTTCTCCGTGCACAAAGTATGATGTCTGAATAACCTAAACGTCTTATGTAAGGGACACAAAGTGACTTTCGCCAGGCGCTTTCACTTTGGGCCCAGAGCCAGGCCCAAGCTACCAACCGCCACGGCTTCGTGACTTGGGCCCTCCCAGCATCCCGTTCACTTAGCTCTCCTCCACACGCGTACATATGTGCCGACGTATGTACTCGTGTATATACAACGAGAACCTCGGTCTCCGTTATTATTCACTTTCGCTCGGGTCCCAAAAGTGGCCGGACCCCTTTTCGGCAATCGACGACGATGGCGATAAAAAGAAGGGTCAAGATCTGGGCCAAGGTTATCCTGTCGGCGTGCAAAAAGTATGGCGTGACGAGAAGGTTTCTCCGCGCACGGAAATCGAATACGCCTTTTTGATCTCGTTACACCGGTAGATCGTTCCGATGATTTTTCTTTTGAGGAAAGACTCGGGAAAGGGGCTTGAACCGCCGAGAACGCAGAGAAGTTTCTAGATGCGGATCGCTTTTGTGCAAATTTACTCTAGTCGCGTTACGAGTGATTGATTTGTATTGTGGATACTGTTTAACCGCACTGCGAACTCGTTTTCCTTTCCCTGGTTATTCATGCGTTGTATCGTATTGTAATCTGGATTTTCTAATATGGACGCTGTAATGAGTACTTCTTTATGGCAAATTATTGTTGTGTTATTGTATGAATTACCATGGACTGTTTGTTAAATGATTTATCAGGGACTGTTTATTAAATGATTTATTAGGGACTGTTTATTAAATGATTTATTATAGAGTTTTTATTAAATGATTTATCATAGACTATTTTATTAAATGATTTATCATAAACTCTTTATTAAATGATTTATCATAGACTATTTATCAAATGATTTATCATAGACTTTTTTTGTTAATGATTTATCATAGACTTTTCTTATTAAATGATTTATCATAGTCTTTTTTATTAAATGATTCATCATAGACTATTTATTAAATGATTTATCATAGACATTTTTTATTCAATGAATTATTGTAGACTAATTACTAAATGAATTATTATGGACTGACTATTTTAAATGAATTATTACAAATCAATTACTAAATGAATTATTATGGACTGACTATCTTAAATGAATTATTACAGTTCAATTATTAAATGAATTATTATGGACTGACTATCTTAAATGAATTATTACAAATCAATTACTAAATGAATTATTATGGACTGACTATCTTAAATGAATTATTACAATTCAATTATAAAATGAATTATTATGGACTGACTATCTTAAATGAATTATTACAGTTCAATTATTAAATGAATTATTATGGACTGACTATCTTAAATGAATTATTACAAATCAATTATTAAATGAATTATTATGGACTGACTATCGTAAATGAATTATTACAAATCAATTACTAAATGAATTATTATGGACTGACTTTCTTAAATGAATTATTACAGTTCAATTATTAAATGAATTATTATGGACTGACTATTTTAAATGAATTATTACAAATCAATTACTAAATGAATTATTATGGTCTGACTATCTTAAATGAATTATTACAGTTCAATTATTAAATGAATTATTATGGACTGACTATCTTAAATGAATTATTACAAATCAATTATTAAATGAACTACTATGAACCAATTATTAAATGCATTATTATAGTTTGATTATTAAATGAATGATTAAAGTACAGCAGTTAACTGAACAATTATTATGATGTAATTATTTAATGGTTTATTAAGATCCAATTATTAAATGCATTGTTATGGATCAATTTGCTAAATGAACTATTATGGACTCATCTCATGGATCACTGTAATTTAATTATCAAATGAATTATTATAGACTGATTACTATTAGACCTATTATGTAAACCAATGAACTAAATGAACTATAGTGGACTAATTATAAAATGAATGATATTGGACCAATTATTAAATAAATTATTAAAACCTAACTATTAGGTGGAGTACTGTGGAGTTAGGTGTGCCAATAAGTGTCCCTTTCAGTTAAAAATACACAGCTACCTCTAAAGAAACATAAAATACCGACTACCTCTGCTAAAACCTTGATAAACCACAAAATTAAAATACATATCACTTCCATAAAATAGCTAGGATTCGAAATACAAATGGCTGTCGGTGAATCTAAATCGAAGTTATGAAGCGACGCAATATGGTGAATGACTTCTCGAACAGTCACAAAAGCCCCATGATAGAGAAACAGTAGAAAAATCACAATAATCCTATAATATTCCTATGATATTCATGATATTCATCATAATATCGAACGTAAATTAGGAAGGAATCGAAGGTACTATCGTGAAAATCGTTGGAAGTTCACTCCCTCAGTGAATACACACGCATATGTCACACACTAGATAGTCCTCCACTTCCGGTAGAACGATAAGTCGTCGAGTAACACTTTGATCCCCCGTTCCGTACAATCTCCACCCAGATTCTACAATCCACCCTGATATTACAATCCTCGTAATCGCGTTAATCTCGGGTACGTACCGGCGATCAGAATGGCGGCAATCACGTAGTACGTCCTCATGGTAACGATCGTGTGTGTGTCTTCCCGCGTGGTGTGATCGAGTTACTTCTCTCCGGATCGAAATTTAAATAAAAAAAAAAAATTACTGTCACTATTGCGAGCACAGGCTCCACCGTGCAGAGAGAACTCTGTGTGTTTGCGCCCTGTCGTTCTCCACCTTTATATAAGTGATTGGTCACGTGTTGTTCCTCTTCCACCTCCTGCAGAACCTCCTTCTCTTCTCCTCGTCACTTCAAGAAGAGGTACATTGCTACGTTTCTTCTTTCTCTCCCTCTCACCCGAGTCTGATCTCCCTCTCCTTTTTCCTTTATTCTTCTCCGCTGAAAATGTCACCCGAAGAACTAACAGAAGGCCCCCGTAATAACCTCTGTTCTCCTTCGTCCCCCTACTCTTCGACACCGGTCGCATCCTTGCCCGTTGCATTGCCTTAAATGCTAAAATCATTTTTTTTATACTCGATATCTTCTGCTTCGATGATTCCCGATACTTTTTATTCTTTATCCAGGACCAGACCTGTTTGAGGCGGATTTTTGCCGAGATACACCTCAATATTCGCTTTTTGATTTTTATCGATATGGTTTTGCTCCTTTTGGGGAGTCTAGAGGATGTTGAAAGTATTCTGATTAGACCTGCGACTACCTAAGGTAGTTGCAGAGTTTTCAAGCTTCTGTTAGAATATTTTTTATGGAGAAGAGGATTGTGAAGTTTTAGAGGAATTTTCTTG
This sequence comes from Megachile leachella, assembly GCA_963576845.1. NCBI lineage: Eukaryota > Metazoa > Arthropoda > Insecta > Hymenoptera > Megachilidae > Megachile > Megachile leachella. Next base: position 16,633,540 of record OY756251.1, read on the forward strand.
GGTATGACTTGTGGAGTCACATGTGATTCACTTGTGGAGTCATGTGTGGATGATCACTTGTGGTAATATGTGGATGGTATACATGTATTTTTTGTGGATATAAGGTTTGTGAATTTTTAGAGGTTTTTTCTGGGATATGTGGATGATTTGTGGAGTCACATGTGGATCACTTGTGGAATCATATGTGGAAGCATATGTGGACAATTATGTGTGGACTTATAGTTGCATACTAACTTAATAGACCTTTTACTAAGTTTATAATGTTCCTAATCTTCTTTCTTTCTAAATTTCCAAAATTGCCAAGGTGTCAAATTCTGAAAACCGAGGTTCCAAACTCCCAAACTTCCAAATTTCTAAATTTCACAAATTTCACAAACTCTCAAGTTCTGAAACTAGAAGTCCCAAACTCCCAAATTTCCAAATTTCTCAAATTTCCCAAACTCCCAAATTCTGAAACCTGAAGTCCCAAACTCCTAAACTCCCAAATTTCTAAATTCCCCAAATTTCTCAAATTTCCCAAATTCTCAAGTTCTGGAACTAGAAGTCCCAAACTCCCAAACTTCCAAATCTCTAAATTCCCCAAATTCTCAAGTTCTGAAACTAGAAGTCCCAAACTCCCAAATTTCCAAATTTCTCAAATTTCCCAAATTCTCAAGTTCTGAAACTAGAAGTCCCAAACTCCCAAATTTCCAAATTTCTCAAATTTCCCAAATTCTCAAGTTCTGAAACTAGAAGTCCCAACCTCCCAAACTTCCAAATCTCTAAATTCCCCAAATTTCCCAAACTCTCCAATTTCCCCAAATTCTCCAAATCTCCAACCTTGCAAATTCCCCAAATTCCTAAACTCCTCAAACATTAAATCCCTGCATCCTTAAATTCAGAGCCAGCAAAACGTTGTCGGTCGTTAGGTCTATATTTGGTCGATCGGTAGTCTAGAATCGAGTTAGCGATCGCTAACTGGTATCTGTTGGTTAACCTCTGTCGGAATGTTGAACAGGGTGGTGTATCAGGACTGGGTGTCACGGTGAGTCACGTTGCTCGTGCTCGACCTTCGCCCCCTTCCAGCCTTCTCCGTTATTTTATATCGCCTAACCGCTTGGCCTTACGATTATTATTATTATAATCACGTTACGATCGGTCAGTATTCTGCAAATCGTACGACCATACATTGTACGCTGTCTGTGTACGAAAACAGTCGCACCTGCACGGATTCGACGAATTTCGATGGCCAGATAGCTCACGTACGGATCGGTACAATGACAATATGGAAGCTTATATAGCATGTAATGGATGACTGTCTGCAGCCGTGACCAAAAAAATTTTCATTAGGGTGTTCTTAAGGAGTCTGATATTGCAAGGAATTTTTTAGGAAATTTTTGGGGGAAATTATGATGTGCAAGGATGATGTATGGTGTTTATGTGTGTTGAGTGAAATGTAAACAAGTCATGTAATCTGTGAGAGACCTGTGGATTGAATGGAATTTAGAGAGGTGAAAATTTAGGGATTTGGGAATTTAGGAAGGTGGAAATTTAGCGAGGTGGAAATTTAAGGCTTTGGAAATTTAGAGTGATGGAAATTTAGGGATTTGGGAATTTAAGGAGGTGGAAATTTAGCAATTTGGGAATTTAGGAAGGTGGAAATTTAGCGAGGTGGAAATTTAAGGCTTTGGAAATTTAGAGTGATGGAAATTTAGGGATTTGGGAATTTAAGGAGGTGGAAATTTAGCAATTTGGGAATTTAGGAAGGTGGAAATTTAGCGAGGTGGAAATTTAAGGCTTTGGAAATTTAGAGTGATGGAAATTTGGGGATTTGGGAACTTAAGAAGGTGGAAATTTAGCAATTTGGGAATTTAGGAAGGTGGAAATTTAGCGAGGTGGAAATTTAAGGCTTTGGAAATTTAGAGTGATGGAAATTTGGGGATTTGGAAATTTAAGGAGGTGGAAATTTAGCAATTTGGGAATTTAGGAAGGTGGAAATTTAGCGAGGTGGAAATTTAAGGCTTTGGAAATTTAGAGTGATGGAAATTTAGAGCTTTGGGAATTTAGAAAGGTGGAAATTTAGGAATTTGGGAATTTAGGAAAGTGGAAATTTAGAAAAGTGGAAATTTAACGTACTGGAAGTTCTGAAGTTTGATTCTTCAGTTCTTGGAAGTACTACAAATATGTAAATTACGAAATTCAAAAGCTTGTGAATTTCATAAACATACAAATTTAACTATTTGAAAATCTGTAAACTTAGAAAATAAACTTGTAAATTTTGTGAACCTAAATTTTAGAAACTTATAAATTTTACAAATACATAACCTCGTCTGAAATACAAAACCCCAGAAATTCAGAAACATGGGAATTTAGAAATTCGTAAACTTAAAAATTCATAACATTTAGAGGTATATTAAATTTCTAGAGAAACCGTTTGTTACGTATTACGAGTTTTCGGCTACCACGAATAGAAAGTCCATTAGGATCAAGTCCATACTGACCATGATATAATCTAACAGAATATCTTTCGTTCAACATCGTCCAATTAAAAATGTTTCCTTAACCTTGGTCTGTCTACAGAATTTTCGTCGGTGAAAATGATTTCGTAGACTTTGATAGAACTTCACACACTGACGATTCTATCCAACGATTTGACATTTATTTCCTTACATCATCGATTCGCATTTCTGTCAGTTGCGTTTCTTCTACAAGAAAGTTCTCAGGATTTTGCAACTATTTCGACATTTTTCTCTTACACCTTGCGGCGAAGATTGGTTTCGTGGAATTGCATTTTGAAAGCGATCGATCTGTGTTTAAAAAATACGTTCTGTGATGTTGATTAAATAACCATTCTGTTATTGTCACTTTTTAATTACACATTATAGTTCATAAGGTTCATAGATTTATTTTCATTTTGCTTAATTCAAATTTTCTTTGGAGATTACTTTCATAATTCTAACCTAATCAGCTACGTTTCCCGCTAAAATTGTAGTAATACAAATTTTTATTTAAAAAATGATAAAACTTCTCATACAATAATAAAATATTTAAAATCGAACAATAGTACATTAATCAAGTATTAATTAACGAAGTAAATATCCACCTTAATAATTTCATCACAATTTTCGTTAGAAAAATCTCGTCACGCATCCGCCATTTTGTCGAATCTTCCTGCCCAAAGATTTCTCAAGAATAATTTCAAGTAGTTCAAAATCGACTGAAACTGTAAATTGTCCTCTTCTCTTCGATATTCTAAACCATTCCCATGTTCGAAAGGAATTTTGAAATTTCACAACGTTGTAGAAAAAGAACAAAGAAAAGTAGCAAAACGAAGATATTCTAATTCAAGGTATCTCTGTGACGGTTTCAATCAAGGAGGACAGGCGCATGTTAATGCGGGGCGCTTTCGACGACAACGGAACTTTCTCGCTCGGCTTAATCCAGTTTCTCGAATAAATCGCATTGCTTGGTGTTTACGCTTACGTGCACGTCCACGATCTAGCGATCTAACGAACGGCAAAAAACCACGTATCGATCTCGCGAGTTGATCGACCTTGGATCCTCGCGAAGTAAACGAAGGCGAAAGTGGCTCCATCGTTTAATGATTACTCTATCAATTTTAGATAAACTTGGGTTAATGTAAAGGTGGTGATGGAGATTTTATTTTGAGAGTAGTGGAGATTGGGGCATTTTTTGGGGATTTGATGGAGGAGTTTAGATGTTTTTGGAGTTTTGAAAATTGCTGGTGGAAATTGGAGTTGGAAATTGGGAGTTTTGGGACTTTGGGTGTGGAAGTTTTATTTGAGGGACTTTGGAGGTTTTAGAAGTTTTAGAGTTTGGGGATTTGGGACTTTGGAGTGTTTTGAATGATGGAGATTTGCATTTTGGAATTTTGGTAGTTTGAGAGGTTTTAGAATTCTGGAATTTTGTGAAGTTTAGAAACTTGCAATGTTATATGCTCTGTAAAAGGACGTTGAGAGATTTGGGACTTTGGAGTGTTTTAAATGCTGGAGACTTTGAATTTTAGTAGTTTGAGGAGTTTTAGAAATCTGGAACTTTGTGAAGTTTGGAAATTTTCAATGTTATATGCTCTGTAAAAGGACGTTGAGAGATTTGGGACTTTGGAGTGTTTTGAATGCTAATGACTTTGAATTTTAGTAGTTTGAGAACTTTTAGAATTCTGGTACTTTGTCAAGTTTGGGAATTTGCAATGTCAGATACTCTGTAAAGGAACCTTGAGAGATTTGGCTCTTTGGAATATTTTAAATGCTAAAGACTTTGAATTTTAGTAGTTTGAGGAGTTTTAGAATTTTAGAACTTTGCGAAGTTTGAGAATTTGCAATGTTAGGTACTTTGAAAAAGAACCTTGAGAGATTTGGCTCTTTGGAGTGTTTTAAATGCTGAAGACTTTGAATTTTAGTAGTTTGAGGAGTTTTAGAATTTTAGAACTTTGCGAAGTTTGAGAATTTGCAATGTTAGGTACTTTGAAAAGGAACCTTGAGAGATTTGGCTCTTTGGAATATTTTAAATGCTAAAGACTTTGAATTTTAGTAGTTTGAGAACTTTTAGAATTTTAGAACTTTGCGAAGTTTGAGAATTTGCAATGTTAGGTACTTTGAAAAAGAACCTTGAGAGATTTGGCTCTTTGGAGTGTTTTAAATGCTGAAGACTTTGAATTTTAGTAGTTTGAGGAGTTTTAGAATTTTAGAACTTTGCGAAGTTTGAGAATTTGCAATGTTAGGTACTTTGAAAAGGAACCTTGAGAGATTTGGCTCTTTGGAATATTTTAAATGCTAAAGACTTTGAATTTTAGTAGTTTGAGAACTTTTAGAATTTTAGAACTTTGTGAAGTTTAAGAGTTTGCAATGTTAGATACTTTGAAAAGGAACCTTGAGAGGTTTGGCTCTTTGGAGTGTTTTGAATGCTGAAGACTTTGAATTTTAGTAGTTTGAAAACTTTTAGAAATCTGAAACCTTGTGAAGTTTGAAAATTTGCAATGTTAGAATGTTGAGATCATGAAGCTGTGTACATTGAAATCTTTTAATTTTAGTCCCTCATTCTCAATACTAAAATCCTACAAATTCTAAAGTAACATCTAAAATATTAAAATAATAAAAAAATACTAAAAAACCCTAAAATAACAATATAACCTCCCTCAATCTGAAATCTCCAATACAACAGTCCTCACCCAAAAAACAACCCCCTTTAATCACAAAATCCCCAAACCTTGACTACAAAATTAAAATCCCATTACAGTAACAATAAAACTAGAGTTACTGTCTCCTTAAACGTATCAAGTTTTTAATAATGGCGAATGATATAAAGCAAACGATGGTAAAGGTCGCAGCCATAATCAAGGCCGTAGTTTTGCGAATTAAATACGGCCATGAAAGTGGATAGAAATCAAAGCTTATAATGCTCTTATGGGCTGGATAATTAGGAGTTTCACGTCCGCACTTAATGGTTACGAGGTGAAATAACATTTTTGTGGCGCATCGGAAATCGCTTGTCCACTTATCGATAACTTGTTAGAGATAGTTACTCTTCTTTTATGGGGGTTTCCGGTAAAAGCTTGTGTCTTCTTTTTTTTTGTTTAGGAGAATTTAGCTGGTAAACAGAAATTTATGGAATTTATATATTTTTTATAATTTATAGAATTTTTACAATTTGTACAATTTTTACAATTTTTACAGTTTTTACAATTTTTACAATTTTTACAATTTTTACAATTTTTACAATTTTTACAATTCATAGAATTTATAGAATTTATAGAATTTATAGAATTTATAGAATTTGTAGAATTTATACATTTTGTACAATTTTTACAGTTTATACAATTTATACAATTTATACAATTTATACAATTTATACAATTTATACAATTTATACAATTTATACAATTTATACAATTTACACAATTTATACAATTTACACAATTTATACAATTTACACAATTTATACAATTTATACAATTTTTACAATTTATTCAATTTATACAATTTATACAATTTTTACAATTTATTCAATTTATACAATTTATACAATTTATAGAACTTATGCAACTTATACAAATTTATAATCGTAAAATTATATAATTTATCATCGAATGTACAAATAAGTACATGAAGCAACAAAATGGCCGTATTCAAAGTACCACTCATCATTGTAAAACCAATTTTCGTTTGTCACTGAATAATTATATAATTATAATAATGGTTTTATAAATACACCCTAGGTATTTGTAAGAACACTCCTTCAATCCTTTGTACTCCAGAGGTGACTTGCACCTGTCACAGCAACTTGAATGGCGCCCGAAAGGTCACAGTAGTTATTTCATCTATGGGAGAGCTTCTGAAACTTTCATGTCTGGGATCCACTTTCGAAAATAGTCATTTTAACGCTCCATTGCGATGCATATTTTAAGAAAGTGAAAGGTTCGACAAAAAATGCACTTCTACTAGAAATTTAGGCATACAGCAATTTATAGATCTAGATAGAAGTAATAATAGTTTGTAGATATAGAAAGAGGATGTATTTTACTAATTTTAAAATGTTATAATTGAAAGAATTTATAAAACTTAACAGGTTGATGATTTAAATATTTCAAAATTAATTTAACTAATTTAACAATGTCATAATTGAAAGAATTTATAAAACTTAACAGCTTGATGATTTAAAAATTTCAAAATTAATTTAACTAATTTTCAATGTCATAATTGAAAGAATTTAGAAATCTTAACAGGTTGATGATTTAAAAATTTCAAAATTAATTTAATTAATTTAGCAATGTCATCATTGAAAGAATTTAGAAAACTTAACAGGTTGATGATTTAAAAATTTCAAAATTAATTTAACTAATTTAGCAATGTCATAATTGAAAGAATTTATAAAACTTAACAGGTTGATGATTTAAAAATTTCAAAATGAATTTAACTAATTTAGCAATGTCATAATTGAAAGAATTTATAAAACTTAACATATTTATGATTTAAACATTTCAAAATTACTTTAACTAATTTAACAATGTCATAATTGAAAGAATTTAGAAAATTGAACATATTTATGATTTAAACATTTCAAAATTAATTTAACTAATTTAGCAATGTCATTATTGAAAGAATTTATAAAACTTAACATATTTATGATTTAAACATTTCAAAATGACTTTAACTAATTTAGCAATGTTATAATAGAAAGAACTTAGAAAATTTAGAAGTTTAAAAAATCTCAAAATACAAGAATAAAAAATTGCACACATATATGAAGAATATATACATACATGTAATTTTTCCCAACATATATGTCTTCGTCTAAAAAAAATTACATTGCACACATCATTTAAGAATGAACTCGACTTAAACCATTAAACTTAGACCAGCCTTAAACACGTCATCAGTGATTAATATTACAAATATCCATAACAGCAACAAGTACCCATAAATCTCTACAGACATCCATAAATGTGTACATATATCCATAAATGTCTAAAGAAGAAACTTCCGTCAAAGTCGCAAGTAGCATCAAAAAGTGCACGTGCAAAGGGTAGAACGTGAGGAGACTAAGTACGAACACCCGAATACGAAATCCTCGGAGAAGGAAGGGAGTCGGACACCGGATGGCTAATGCAGAAACACCTTCCGGATAACGGTATAGCTGCACCGTGTGTTTTATTGCGGTAGCAGTAGGTGTTACGTGCCGCAACGTGCCAAGGATGCAGGTGCCGCGCCTCTCTCGTTGATTAATATTCGGCTCGTTGATCTCCTTAAGTCAGCCGATTCAAGCAGGACAACTGGATGTCCTCCCCCTGGGTTTTGCTGTTACCTTGCCCTGAATCCCTGCTCAACGCCTTTGCAAGGTATACAGGGTATCTTGAGAAATATGCGATACGGGTGTCTATGTAGCCTCCGGATGTTTTACGTTTATGATATATCAGTGTTTGCGGAGACTGTTCATTTTTTAGTGGTGAATATGGAAATTTGGGGTGGATTGTGGGTGCTAACTCTCTTTAAATTCCAATCTCTAATTCCACTCTTCCCAAATTCCAATTTTCCCAAATTCCCAAGTTCTTCCTCAAGGTTTAATGACTTCAAAGTATGATGCAAAATAATACTTCTAACATAGCAATTCTATGCTTAAACTTTTGTATAGCTATTACATGAATATTCAATGACTGCTTGTACAAAATGGTAGACGTTACAGTAAACAACCACTGACACTGTTATTATAACTTACATAATAATGTAATCATCATTACAGCACAAAAATATTTAAAATGAACAAACCTTAACAAGATACAAATTTAACATTCTAATAGGATAAGTAATTTCAAAAGATCAATAAAACATTGAATCGTATCAAACCCAGTAACTGTACATCTCTCATTGATGCATTTTACGCAATAACTCGACCGAGTATCTCTTTGAATCCGTATTAAAAATCGCTATTGAAGAATCTTCACCACGTTAGAAATCATGAGAAATATAGTCTGAATGCAAACGATCCGATTAATCATAAGGAACGCTGTTATTTTCACCCCGTTCATCGCTTGATCCGGCATTCATGTTTCCAGCTATCCTTGGTGGAGAGCAACGTGTTTCCAAGTATATCGAGAAGCAAGCCTTCGATGAATTTTTATCGAGAAAGGCTGGAGAGTTCGATGACGAACAAAAGGAAATTAATGTCACAAGGAAATGGATTGTGTGAAGGGAGATGCAAAAGAAAAATGTGAGGAAGAATTTATTGAAAAGAGTATTCATTCAAGTTATTTTATTAAGGTCTGGTTTTAACTTCGACTGTTCACTGTAACTGGTCCACCATTTTGTACAACTACTCATCAAATATTCATGTAGTATCTGCACAAAGGTTTAAACATAAAATTGCTGTGTCACAAGTATTATTTTGTGTCATTCTTTCAAGTCATTGAACCTTATATTCATTCAAGTTATTTTATTAAGGTCTGGTTTTAACTTCGACTGTTCACTGTAACTGGTCCACCATTTTGTACAACTACTCATCAAATATTCATGTAGTATCTGAACAAAGGTTTAAACATAAAATTGCTGTGTCACAAGTATTATTTTGTGCCATTCTTTCAAGTCTTTGAACCTTATATTCATTCAAGTTATTTTATTAAGGATTGGCTTTAACTTTGACTGTTCACTGTAACTGATCGTCCACCATTTTGTGTAACAACCATTCAATAAATATTCATAAAGTATCTACATAAAAATGTAAACTTCTGATACATCACAGATATTATTCAATCATTTATAATCATTTATGAAAATCATTTACATCATCAAATCATATAAACATCTCTATATTCTTTAATTTATAACTTCATAAATATCCAACCTAAACAAGTCTGTTTAAGTTGTCGTTAAACATTCATACTTACTCTATATACTTACTTCAAGTTTCAATTAAAAACTTCTCTATTCATCATTCATAACACTGTCTAATCAAAGTCTACCGTTGCATTAACGATGTTTTCGTCGACCAAAGTCCCAAGTTTTCATAAGCTTACCGTTATGCTGTCTTTTGTATGCCAACGACATCCGCTCGCGTCACCGGAACCGACAGTGTATCAGACTCGATTCGAAGAATTATGCTCCCGATGCGGTATAATTATATTCGTAATCGACGTAACCGTGTGGGTCTTTACAACCTTTTATTTATGGTCGATGACACGACACTTCGCAGCCGATAAATCATTCATCTAAACGGTGCAGGGGATTGCGTATGGACGATGCCGAATCATTATTCCGCCTTTTATCGAGCTGGCAGATCTCGTTACGGATATGGATTTAGCGAGTTCAATGCACGTGAAGCATTATTCTAGAGATTCTTAATAAGTCTTCCACTTCGTTTCGTTGCACTTCGTTCTAACAGATATGTGGTTTGTGTTCGTTACGAGGTTGTTCATCTTTGAGAAGGTTTTTTAGGGAGGCGGTAGTTTAGTTGTGGTACTTTTTGGGGTTCATGGTTTTGTAGTCTTAAAAAATTCTCAAATTTCTATGTTTCGAAAATTTCCAAGGTTCCCAAATTTTAATTTTTTTCAATTCCATTCTGTTCAAATTCCAATTTTTGCAAGTTCCAATCGCTCCAAATTCCACTCTCCCCAAATTCCAATTTTTCCAAATTTCAATCTCTTCAAATTTCACTCTTTCCAAATTCCAATTTTGCAAAGTTCCAATTTCACTAATTTCCACTCTCTTCAAATTCCAATTTCTCCCAATTTCAATCTCTTCAAATTCCACTCTTCTCAAATTCCAATTTTGCAAAGTTCCAATCTCTCTAATTTCCAGTCTCTTCAAATTCCAATTTCTCCCAATTTCAATCTCTTCAAATTCCACTCTTCCCAAATTCCATCCTTTCCAAATTCCAATTTTGCCAAGTTCCAATCCCTCCAAATTCCAGTCTCCCCAAATTTCACCCTTTCCAAACCCCAATATGCCCAAATTCCAATCTCCCCAAATTCCAATCTCTTCGAATTCTACTCTTCCCAAATCCCAATCTTTCTAAATTCCCCAAATTTCTCAAATTCCCCAAATTACCCAAATTTTTCAAACTCTTCAAATTCTCCAAATTCTTCAAATTCTCCAAATTCTCCAAATTCTCCAAATTCTCCAAATTCTCCAAATTCTCCAAATTCTCCAAATTCTCCAAATTCTCCAAATTCTCCAAATTCTCCAAATTCTCCAAATTCTCCAAATTCTCCAAATTCTCCAAATTCTCCAAATTCTCCAAATTCTCCAAATTCTCCAAATTCTCCAAATTCTCCAAATTCTCCAAATTCTCCAAATTTCCCAAATTACCCAAATTCACCAAATTCCTCAAATTCCTCAAATTCCTCAAATTCCTTAAATTCCCTAAGTTGTCTAAATTCCCTAAATTCCCTAAATTGCCTAAATTGCCTAAATTCCCTAAATTCCCTAAATTCCCTAAATTCTCCAAATTCCCCAAATTCCCAAACTTCCTAAATTTCTCCCCCTTCCAAAAATTCCCAAATCCCTAAATAATCACCGAACGCAAACCAGCCAGCATAATAAACCATGCCATCGAATTGCATAAGCACTGCACGCGTTAGCAGAGAGGACTGTTGCCTGGAGATTGAAGATGAAACGGGGTGCACAGACGACCCGACATGCTTTTATCTGGTTCGGTGCATCGTTCGCCCCAGTCACAAGAGTGAAAGTCGAGTGCTATGTTGAACGCTCATCGTTCAGCATCCGAAAGCTGCACCTTGGCTTCTGTACTTATGTTACATGTATTATAGTATGCACGATGTACGATCTCATCGATGATTAATAATTTCGTGTAACATCTTTCGGGACGTGTTCTTAATTTTCTACTTGTTATGTATACATATATTCATGTATATGTGTATGACGAGGTTAAAATATTATTAATATCGTTTATTTTTTTTTTTTGGAGATAAGTTGGGAGGATGAGGTTTTTAGTATTTTGGGAGTTGGGTGAGGATGAGGATTTTGAGGGTGAGGATGAGAGTTCTTTGGAGAGTTAGGGATTTGGTAATTTGGGGATGGGATAATTTGAGAGTTTGAGATGGTGAGAGGTTCTAAGTTTGCAAATTTAGAAACTTCCAAACTTCCAAACTTCCAAACTTCCAAATTTCCAATCTTCCAAATTTCCAATCTTCCAAATTTCCAATCTTGCAAACTTCCAAACTTCCAAATTTTCAATCTTCCACAAATTTCCAAATTTCCAAATATTCAACTTCTCAAATTTCTTACATTTCAATCCACAGATTCCCAAATTTCCAAATTTCCGAATTACCACGCCCCAAATTCCCATATTTCCAATTTCGTCAATCCCCAAATTTGCAAACTCCCAACTCTCAATTCTCAAATTTCCAACATCCTCAACTCTCAACCCCTAAATTCCCAACTTTCCCACTTTTTCACTCCCCCAAATTTCCACCTTTTCCAACTCTCTCCCCACCGAGACTAGCCCCACGTTACTCAAATCCCAAATCGCCTCACTAAATCTGCAGTACATCACATCCACTCCCCAACAACCATAAAACCACCATTTCCAATCCCTTTCAAATTTCAGCACCCATATTTCTATTACATCCGTAACGGTTCAATTATCTTATATTTCAATAACAATATGTATCGTGACTCGTATTTCGTGCAGCCGACATTGTAGCAAATAGCCGGAGTTCATTAATCAGCATGGTTACACAATGCGTTTACGTCATAGTTATCCTGTACACAACGCCTCGCAACATAACGTCTCACTCGCGAAATATTACGATGTCGCGATCGATAGGCATTAAACCAGCGAAAAGAAGCAGAGACGGGGGCGTACGGCGCGTAAAAGTCATCAGACGTTTCTTTGGCGCGGGTGAAAGAGGGTGGCCGAGGTTGTTGACACCGGGTTATAGTACTTGCTTAAGTTCCTTGAACGTTTCGACGTCGGCGGCACGTTGCTCTGAGAATGCCGATCAGAGAGAAGCTCCTCCCTGAACGCGGTTTGCATTTCTATTTCGCGTTTCCTTCGCGATCATGTAGCCCGATATCAACGCTAACATTGTACCATTGTATTGAAACGACCCGTCATTTCACGCGCTATCTTTCTTCCTTGGATCATGCTAATTTCCAGGGTATTCTTTTCGGATTCTCGATGTAATAAGTGGGTTATAACATGCAATTTTTGGGTGAAATGGAGAGGAGTTACTTTGGTAATGGATATGAAAATTTGCGGATTGTACTACTTGCAATTTTTAGTCACTTGTTTCTGATTTTGTTTAGGTAGGTTTAGAAGTTAGGTTGATGTGGAGTATGTGAATTTTTAATTTTATTCAGGTGCAAATGAGAATGTGTGTCTTGTTCATACATAGTGTGTCTCTATAGTATTGTCATCTCTTTCTAATTTCTTTTAGACAGATTAATTTAGAGGTTAGATTGACGTGGAGTATGTGAACTTTTAATTTTATTCAGGTGCAAATGAGCATGTGTATCTTGTGAGGATGTATATGATGTAGTGTCTTTCAGGAACTGTTTTACTATTTTACTGTTTTTTCATGTCTTTTTTTATCTTACTGTTTTACTATTTTTCAAACGAGTGACATGGCAGATACATTAATTATACCACTTGTATTACATAAAATCATACTACATTTAGGATCATGTTTTCCATAACTTTCATTTCAAAAACAAATAATAAAAACATAAAATACTTGTAATTATTAAAAAAGAAAATTTGTTCATGATTCAACAAGTTTACTTGTTATATTGTTATAATAATTAATACAGTATGTAAATAATTTCTGTGTACATTTTAAATATATGATTGCACTGGAACATCAAAAACGAATAATACGAAGAACGTACACCTATTCGAAAGTAAATTTTCTTACATTTTATCCTTCTTTTTAATTACAAAACCTACAAGCAATAATATCGCGTTGCAAGAACGTGTTAAAATCCACACATGATTTATGAACATACGAAAGGTGTTATTAACTAAAATCGAGCGCAAAAAAGTATGTTGTGTATGTTAAAAGTATGTAAAAACATTCAACGAAAGATAGAAAAAGAGAACAATAGGATAGCTCGTTAAGACATTCCGAAGGAAAATTTCCATAATCCGAGGCAAAGACAATTAACGAAGCTCCGATCCGCAAGTTTGCCTATAGACGATCCGTTCGAAGAAAGTTCTCGTAACGATTTCGAAATCAGCCCAGATATTCACGTTCCGTCCGTAAATCCGCGGGTTTGTCTGTCAGTCTGTCTGCCTGGCACGTCTTTTCCCTTTCGCGAGAATCCGGCTATTTTATTCCGCGAAGCGTTCAAACGGTTTTCTCTCTGAACTCTGCGCGATAGGACTTTTAAGTGTCCCCCAGTTTTCGACTCACGGCTTTCCTTTTGCTCAAAAGACTCATCGTGTTATGGCAGTGTAGTTAGTGGATAGTCGCACGCTGGATTACTACGCGTTGATTAATTACGCATTGGATTATTACGCGTTGGATTACTACGCGTTGGATTACTACGCGTTGGATTACTACGCGTTGGATTACTACGCGTTGGATTACTACGCGTTGGATTACTACGCGTTGGATTACTACGCGTTGGATATCCACGCGTTGGATTACTACGCGTTGGATTACCACGCGTTGGATTACCACGCGTTAGATTACCACGCGTTGGATATCCACACGTTGGATTACTAAGCGTTGGATTATCATGCGTTAGAGTACTACGCGTTGGATTACCACGCGTTGGAATTCTACGCGTTGGAATACTACGCGTTGGAATTCTACGCGTTGGATTACCACGCGTTGGAATACCACGCGTTGGATTATCACGCGTTGGAATACTACGCGTTGGATTACCACGCGTTGGAATACTACGCGTTAGATATCCACGCGTTGGATTACTACGCGTTGAATTACCACGCGTGGAATTACTACGCATTGCATTACCACGCGTGGAATTACTTCACGTTGGAATTACCACGCGTGGAATTACTACGCGTGGAATTATGACGCGTTGCATTACCACGCATTGCATTACCACGTGTTGGAATACTACGCGTTGCATTACCACGCGTTGTACTACTACGCGCTATACGAAGCTCAGTTACCCCCCATTTCAGCAACCTACACTAATTGTGAAACACCCAGTATAAGTTAGATCTATGGTTCTACGATCGCGCTACAAGATGCGCTCTCCCAATTGAGAAAAGCGTCCTTTGCTTCGTCACTTCACTATTTTATAATAGTTTACCCTACGTACCTAAAAACAATTCACTAAGAAAATATATATGAAGCTTATACATACCTTGATTTCATTAATTGCAGCTGTTCTTTTGGTACTCTGCCAGGGCATGTGTCTCGTCAGTTACATAACGATTGTCTCATATTTTCTATTACATGCGTGTCACTTAATTCAATTCAATCATTCTTCAACATCACAAATATTGTAACACAATCAGCAAAGTTGCAAGGATTTGAATTTGCAAACTAGTAAATTTTGAATTATATAAATGAGAACGTAAAAGTATCTTTGAGTACCTTAATGCTTTTCTCGAGTCAACTTTCAACGAAATGATTTAGAAACTCTTTTGCATCGAAAAGGTTAACGAATGTCCAAATTTATATTCCACGTTTTACCTGCAATTCTATTTCAGTATCTCGAAATCGTGCCTCAGTCCGTTATAAACGTATTATAATGAGAAACCATTAGATCTCATGCTCGATTAGTCAAATGGAAAGGGGAATCCTCGAGAACGAAGTCAATGTATTCAGAATCAGTACGGTTATAGTGGTTGCACTCCGCTGATGCGGCAAACCATTTGCTAACCCGCTGTGCGATGATATTATAGCGATGGTTCAGAATAAAAATTCCTATTGCACTTGATGACAATTGAAACTGGCCGATGTCGTTGGACATCGATTTCTATGTTATTGTCACGCGAAACGTGTTAATCGACGCTCGTAAAACATTATGTAAGGTTTTACAACGCGTTAGAAGAAGTATGTTGTTATGTCACGAGTGTAATGCACGCATACGTGGGTATAATACTTTAAGCGTGATGAAACAATGCATACGTGTGTTGAACTATGTTTTATAATTTGGTTATTTTGTGGTTTTAATTCGTTTGTTATGAATAGGTGTGCAATATGGTATGTGTCGTATTTCTACGCGTTGCATTACCACGCGTTATATTTCCACGCAATGCATTACCACGCGTTATATTTCCACGCGTTATATTACCACGCGTTATATTTCTACGCGTTGCATTACCACGCGTTATATTTCCACGCGTTATATTGCCACGCACCGTAATACCACGCGTTATATCGCCACGCACCGTAATACCACGCGTTATATCGCCACGCACCGTAATACCACGCGTTATATTGTCACCCGTTGGATTACCACGCGTTATATCACCATGCACCGTAATACCACGCGTTAGACTACCATGCGTTGGACTACCACGCGTTACACTACCACACGTTATATCGCCACGTGTTGGACCACCACACGTTATATCGCCACGCACCGTAATACCACGCGTTAGACTACCATGCGTTGGACTACCACGCGTTACACTACCATGCGTTGGACTACCACGCGTTATATCGCCACGCGTTGAACTACCACGCGTTACATCGCCACGCACCGTAATACCACTCGTAGGACTACCACGCGTTATTTCGCTACGCACCCTATCCCCACGCATTATCCCACCTCGCATTATATCGCCACTCATTATATCCCCAAATACACTCCCTAAAGTACCCAACCCTCCAAATTCCGATCACCCAAACCTCCCAAAGCCCAAAAATCTCAAAATTAAAATTTCTCCAAATTCAAGAGCAAACAACACATTCATCCGATTGTAAAGCAAAGTGAAATCTAAAGCAGGTTTCGAGTTTAATTGCTCTCAATAGTATTACTTAAGCTTACGCAATACGTCAATTCGTGATTTCTCTAATTATCCACATGATCAGATTCCGTGGCACACCGTTGTTGTGCACTTGTTAAGCTTCATTGAAACGTATATGCTCGGTGAATGGTGATGGATGAAATTACAAGGGCCTCAGAAAAGATAGATTGTTTTTTTATTTTGATCAGCGTTACGAATTTGTCACGATCGCTGTAACTGTTTTACGGTGGCGTGACGGAATACGGAAACAGACACGTAAGTACGTGATACGTGGAAGTATGGTTACCAAGGTGTAGCAACGGTTTACTTAGAACTGGTATAACTATTTATATTCATTAAGTCCGCTTGTATACGACTGATCACAGAAATAGTTCTGCGATCAGATCATAGTAAATGAGAGTACTTAATATTCTGGTTTAAACGCGTACTCGACACGAACTACTGTTATCACGTTGCAGGACAATTAGTGTTTGATTATTTTAATATTGTAACACGCATTGTTAATATTTTATATAATACACTATATGTAATATTGTGTTATTTAATATAAAACATTATTAGTACCATTCTGTATCATGCTATTGTTCTATAATTATTATTTCATAGTACTTAATTTGAAGCAGTAGTTATAATACAATAAGTCACAAAATAAGTCGTTACAATTGCACTGAAATTATTATAACAAGTACTGTATAATATTAATAAAATTCTTTTCGGTTCGAAAGTAAACGTCATTACTCTATCAAAAAGAGAACCAGAAGATTTACTAAAAGCAAACCGCTAAAGTTGAGAAACAAGCCTTTAGGCTAAAGTTATGCGTTCACCTATATCTTATCGTAAATCTCGTCCCGTTACCGAGCCAACACTCCAGGCGAATTTTGTTGCTAACGTATATCCTTGAATCAACATCGTGAGATAATCGATCCGATAATTGTTATTTAACAAGGAAAGTAACGTTGACAGTACTAAACAGCGATGCACCGGGAGTTGCTACTTAAATCGTGGGAATTAGGTACTTTACTCGCAATCATCTCATAATTCACATTCATTGTTGCGTTATTTTTCTGCAGCTAATTAGCTTCATTGAGTGCAACGAGTCAGGAAAAGTTTAATCAGATTTATTCGATTCATTGTTTGGGGAATAATTAACTTTATTACGTGACAAATTGTGACTGTAATAAATAGAGATTAGGGTACCGGAAAGTAATCAAAATTTTGCTGGCGAGAAATATTTATTTATTAAAGAAATCTTAAATGCTAATCAACAAAATAACTTCCATCATTCTCTAACGCTTTTTGTCAGTGTAAAGGCAATTGCTTGATTCCTTTTTTAAAAAAAGTCCTTTTCATAGGAAAACTTTAACCCTTTGCACTCCTCAATTTCTTTTACCTACCGACTCCTCAATTTACAAAAATTGATCAAGATAGGGGTCCACAGTAAAATTTATTAAAATAGTGTGAAGTATGTGACAAATACATTTTTCGTTCATTATAAATAGTAAATAAATAGAAATATATAAACCAATCTATTTATCTGAATTAATTGTAAGATCCAAGAGAAATGTAATATCGAGCCACACTCGACAGAGGAGCGCAAAGGGTTAAAGTTCTCGAAGAAATTTTCGGTGGCCCTAATATAACGCGTGGTAATATGGCCCTAATATAACGCGTTTATTATAAATAGTAAATAAATAGAAATATATATATTTAACCAATCTATTTATCTGAATTATTTGTAAGATCCAAGAGAAATGTAATGTTGAGCCACACTCGACAGAGGAGTGCAAAGGGTTAAAGTTGTCGATGAAATTTTCGGTGGCCCTAATATAACGCGTGGTAATATGATGTGTGGAGATGAGGTGTTGGAGTTTTATGAAATTTAGGATTTGGGAAGAGTGGAATTTGGAGAGGGTGGAATTTAGAGAGGGTGGAATTTGGAGACGGTGAAATTTGGAGAGGGTGGAATTTGAAGAGAATGGAATTTGGAGAGAATGGAATTTGGAGAGAATGGAATTTGGAGAGGGTGGAATTTGGAGAGATTTGGAACTTGAAAAAATTGGAATTTGGGAAGAGTGGAATTTGAAGAGATTGAAATTGGGAGAAATTGGAATTTGAAGAGTGGAAATTGGAGAGATTGGAACTTTGCAAAATTGGATTTGGAAAGAGTGGAATTTGGGGAGATTGGGATTTGTAGAGATTGGAATTTGGAGAGGGTGGAATTTGGAGAGAGTGGAATTTGGGAAGATTGGAATTTGAAGAGATTGAAATTAGGAGAAATTGGAATTTGAAGAGTGGAAATTGGAGAGATTGGAACTTTGCAAAATTGGATTTGGAAAGAGTGGAATTTGGGGAGATTGAGATTTTGGGAGATTGGGATTTGTAGAGATTGGAATTTGGAGAGGGTGGAATTTAGAGAGAGTGGAATTTGGGAAGTTTAGAATTTGAGAAGATTGGAATTTGAAAAGATTGGGATTTGGAGAGAGTGGAACTTGCGAAGGTTGGGATTTGAGAAGAGTGGAATTTGAGAAATTTAGGATCTTACGAGCTCGAGATTTAATAAGATTACCCCAACTCCACCAAAATTCCCTCCACCCCCCAAAAACGAACACCAATCCATCAACTCCTCTCGCATAACGGTCTGCAACAAATATAAATCCCCGCATCCAAATATGGCTGACAGTCACGAAAGAATCGCACGTGTACGCTTTCGTTCGAACCGCATCAAGGATTAATGCTTGCGTGCACGAAATAGCTCGGAGAAAAATCCTCAACATCCTCCTCGTATTCGCACCTCGATCATCGTCATTAGCTCATTAAGCACCGCGAATTCCTAATATCCTCGGATCACGACAAGAGAAAGCTAGCTTGTTCTCGAACAAGAGCAAACGAACCGCATACACGCCTTTCCAGTGTATGCAAAACGAGCAACAACTCTCGATTCCTATTTTCACCCCGCTTTTCCCGCTGCTTTTTCACGCTGAAGCACGCCGGTGCGTTTCTTGGAGCGCGCGAAGCGTATCGACGGCCGATTTACCGGTCGCGAGCCGGTACGCGTTATTTTTGATCCGATCGCGGAAGAAATACGTCTAAATATATATTCGATACTCGATTAGCCGACCGCGTTACACGATCACGCGCTCGATAATTGTCCGTTTGATAATCGTATGAAAGAGAGACATAGCAGGCCCACGGATACCTGGGGAATATCTAGGGCGCAGCGCGAAGTGGTTCTCCTTGGACAACCGATGCCGCATTCCGATCCATGCATCTCCAGTCGGTTCTCTTTTCCAATCTTTTTCACTACCTTTTCCTTACTTTGCGATTTTAGAAATATGTAGAATAATAATAATACGATAGGTAGGATTATAGGATATTTAATGAAGGATAATTAAATGAAAATAATGGGAAGGGATATACAGAACTTTAGAATGTGCAGTTCAACTCTAAACCTTCTCTCGGTTTCTCATAAGACGATGCAACACTTCAAGAGTGGATCACACTGTTTCTTTCTGTAGATTTTCGGTAGCGATGATATCAAGAGGAAAATTGTGTTCACTTATGTTCGCTTGGTTTCAAGCTTCGTTACCAGTCATGTTCACTTCGTTCCAAGCTTCATTCCAAGCTTATCATTCACATTATGCGCCTATGCCACTCGTACAACTACATAGTTCACATACACATAGACCACGTATGGAGGACAAACATGATAACATTTTTGGGGTTGCAGAAACTATAATATTCTGAGGTTCTATGGTTACTTCAAAAATTAGGAAGTCCAAGTATTTTCAAGTACCATCTGAGGTTCTATGATTTTTTTAAGAATGATGAAGTTTAAACATCTTCAGCTAGCATTTGAGGTTCTATGGTTTCTTCAAGAATTAGGAAGTCCAAGTATTTTCAGCTACCATCTGAAGTAATATGGTCTCTTTCAAGAATTATGAAGTTCAAACATCTTCAGCTAGCATTTGAGGTTCTATGGTTACTTCAAGAATTAGGAAGTCCAAGTATTTTCAGCTACTATCTGAAGTAATATGGTCTCTTTCAAGAATTATGGAGTCCAAACATCTTCAGCTATCATTTGAGGTTCTATGGTTTCTTCAAGAATTATGGAGTCCAAATATCTTCAGCTACCATCCGAAGTAATATGGTCTCTTTCAAGAATTATGGAGTCCAAACATCTTCAGCTAGCATTTGAGGTTCTATGTTTTCTTCAAGAATTATGGAGTCCAAATATCTTCAGCTACCATTTGAAGTAATATGGTCTCTTTCAAGAATTATGGAGTCCAAACATCTTCAGCTAGCATTTGAGGTTCTATGATTTCTTCAAGAATTATGAAATTCAAATATTTCTACCTATCATCTGAGATTCTATGGTTTCTTAAAGAATTATTAGGTTTAAATATCTTCAGTTGCCATCTGAGGTTGTATAGTTTCTTCAAGAATTATGAAGTGCATATATCTTCATCCACCATTTTCTTCAATAGTTTCAAATTTAAAAAACACGAAACAGTGGACATTTTTAACCTTAAAATTCAGGAGTACAAAATTCAGCAATGATAAAGTTAAAAAATTTCAAAGTTTGATAATTTTGCTACAACAAATTTACTGAACATTTAAAATCTTTAAACCTCGAGGTTCCAAAACTTCATAATTTGAAAGACTTCGATAAACTCATAAAATTAAAA
The DNA here is from genome assembly GCA_963576845.1 of Megachile leachella. Taxonomy (NCBI): domain Eukaryota; kingdom Metazoa; phylum Arthropoda; class Insecta; order Hymenoptera; family Megachilidae; genus Megachile; species Megachile leachella. The sequence goes on from OY756251.1 coordinate 16,654,629, forward strand.
GTTTGTCAAATTCATAAAATATATATATATAAAATAAAATTCTAAGTATAAAAAGAAGTTTGTGGAAGATAAACCAGGCAACGTCTTCTAGTTTCATCTGAGAGTCAGCCATATTATAGGAGGCATAATGATCAAATACTTATCCAATCACTTTCATCGAATTCTAAGTTTAAACTTAATATTCCATAAGTGCCATTTTGCGGCACTTCTCTGTCATCAGATCGTGTTAGACTTTCTATGTTTCGAAATTGATCATTGTTTGCTATAACTGGCAACCAGCCATTTTCTATTAAAAACGTTGATGAAAGGTTTGTGTAATCATTTTCATCTACCTTTATACTTCGAGTGTATTAAAGTAGATACCTTATACGTGCTCTTTTTAAGTACCTTTCTATAGTCGAATCTTGTAAGTCTTGCATGATGCATTTATTTATTTAATTTGATCATTTAAAAATATACAACATATTGAAAATACATATGTATATTTGATCATAAGAAATAGACAATATATTCAACATAAAAATTAAGCATTTAGATATTTGTAAATTAGCACGTTTGTAAAAATTGAAACTCAGATATAAATTTAATTTGATCGCTTGAAAATTTCATAAAGATTAGACAATATATTAAACATAAAGATTTAAGCATTTAGATATTTGTAAATCAGCACGTTTGTAAATTTGAAACTCAAACATAAATTTAATTTGATCACTTGAAAATTTCGTAAGGATTAAACAATATATTAAACATAAAGATTTAAGCATTTAGATATTTGTAAACCAGCACGTTTGTAAAAATTGAAACTCAGATATAAATTTAATGTGATCATTTGAAAATTTCATAAGAATTAAACAATATATTAAACATAAAAATTAATGATGTAGATATTTGTTAATCAGCACGTTTGAAAATTTGAAACTCAGAAATAAAACAGAAAATGTATAAATTCAGTTACATCACCGTCCGCATCAAATATTCAGTAACCTAAATCTCCCATCTAGATAATACCCGTTGCGATGCCTCTATTACTATCGCTATAATTGCTCTCATGATGCATGTATTTTATAACAACCCACGATGTATTTTAATGGCGCGTTCAAAAGAAAGAAGGAAGAAATAGGAATCACGTAGAAAAGAAAACAGTTTTACGTTAATGCACGCTTCGTTCCAAGAATCGATTTCACACGACGCTTATTCTTGATGCAAGATCGTGGGATTATCGCAACAATTCGCCATCGATTAATCAATCTTCCACGTATTCACTGCATTACACACGATTTATGCAGTTATTACTTAACGTAAAGAGCTTTTCTCATGCAGCTGGAATCGTAATTTCTTTTAAAGTAGCTGTTCAACCACGGAAAACCTACACTAATAAGTTCCTCGACACACGAGCTAGCTAATCGTTACGTTCATTAATCCCTCAGTATACCAGGGTCTTTTCGGCCTCCAGTTTCTTGGGACGAAAAATTTGTGTCACGGTCGTGCAATTTAATTATTCCGGTAATTTATGACTTGTGCAGTGATGGGCGAATTGTGGGCCATTGGGTCGTGTGGGAACAGTGATTTTTAATTTTATCATTTTTTAATGTTTATTTGGGTGTTTTGGGGGTTTAGGCTTATGCGTTGATTATTAGGACTTGGAGAGGTGGGGATTTAGGGATTTGGGGATTTGGAGATTTGGGGATTTGAAGATTTGGGGATTTGGGGATTTGGAGATTTGGGGATTTGAAGATTTGGGGATTTGGGAGTGTTGGACCTTGAGAGTATTGGACCTTGGGAGTATTGGGATTTGAGAGTGTTGGACCTTGGGAGTATTGGGATTTGGGAGTGTTAGACCTTGGGACTGTTGGACATTGGGAGTGTCAGACATTGGGACTATTGGACCTTGGGAGTGTTGGTCTTTGGGAGTGTTGGACCTTGGGAGTGTTGGACTTTAAGAGGGTTGGACCTTGAGAGTGTTGGACCTTGGGAGTGGTGGACTTTGGGAGTGTTGAACCTTGGGAGTGTTGGACTTTGAGGGGGTTGGACCTTGGGAGTATTGAACCTTGGGAGTATTGGGATTTGAGAGTGTTGGAATTTGGAGAGAGTGGAATTTGGAGAAGGTGGAATTTATAGAGAATGGAATTTGGAGAGGGTGGAATTTGTAGAGAGTGGAATTTGGAGAGGGTGGAATTTATAGAGAGTGGAATTTGGAGAGGGTGAAATTTCCAGAGAGTGGAATTTGGAGAGAGTGGAATTTGAAGAGAATGGAATTTGGAGAGAATGGAATTTGGAGAGAATGGAATTTGGAGAGGGTGGAATTTGAAGAGAGTGGAATTTGGGAAGATTGGAATTTGAGAAGATTGGGATTCGAGAGTGTTGGAATTTGGAGAGAGTGGAATTTGAGAGTATTGGAATTAGAAAAGATTGGAATTTGTGAAAATTGGGATTTGGAGATTTAGAAATTTTTAGGATATTGAAACTTTTAATATTTATAAATGTGGAGACTTCAGAATTCATTGACTTTGTCTTTCTTTATTCCACAGTTATTTAACTACACTGAATGCATAACAGTGGTCATCCATGACCCCAATAGTAAACAGCGTGTTAAGGACAGTAAGGAAATAGGAAATTAATATGAAATTGTTTAACACGGTTATTCGCATGACAATATGCAAAGAGGTTATGTCTCCTACTATACTTGCTATTCAATTATGGTAATTCGTTGATGATTATCTTAGTCTACCATTAATGTCAACTTTTGCATAATATAATATAACGTGTATTATAATTGTGGCTACTGTTTTTACAAAGTAAAGAAATCGACTTAAAAAAAGAAATTAGTACAGGATTTCTTGATAAATGATTTCGTTTTTTTAGAAACTTTAATTGGGAAGGTTTTTCAAAATATTATAAATGATCACTCTTCGTATTTAACTTTCATCAATTCGTATTTAACTTTATTAATTATGTCACCACTGTTGAAACAACTACTAAAAATGTATAATATAAAATACCCGAAGTAAGAGATTTACGATCAAAGTTATGCACATACTTAACATTTAACGAACGAAACTTTCTAAATAACACGTACCTAAAAATTTCTTAAAGGATGCATCTGACGCCATCTGATGCTGTTACTACCATCTCAACACTGTTTAAATTCCGCGCGTTTAACTCACCATTTAAATTTCACCTCTTCGAAAATAGAAGAGTGATAACAAACGGTGCTATAATTTCCAAAGTTAGATTTCTGAAGAAAACAACTTTTTGCTTGAAGATAAAATATATCAAACATTCTTTCGCTGTGATTCTGGGAAGCTTAAAATACTTGTTTGGATAAAAATAGTGTTTGCACGAAAGCGAATGCTTGTAGATATGAATTAAAATGTTCCTACATAGTTTTTTGGTTAATAAATCTTGATATATTTTAGCAATAGATAATGTTTTTATAAAATTGTTATTTTTGTATTTTTGGTGTTTGGAGAGTTTGTTTTTATTCTAAAATTGTAATAACTATGACTGAATTAAACTTGTAATTATTCTGATTGGTTCAATAAATGCAACTCTATTTAAATTAATAATTACAATAACTCTAAATAAATTATTAAATGATCATCTTTGACTAAATTAATAAATGTAGTAACTCAAACTAAATTAAAAATTGTAATAATTCTAACTAAATTAATACTTGCAAGAATTTTATCTAAATTAGTAAGTGTTCATCTTTGACTAAATTAATAAATGTTGCAACTCAGACTAAATTAATAATTGTAATAATTCTAACTAAATTAATATTTGCAAGAATTTTAGCTAAACTAGTAAGTGATCATCTTTGACTAAATTAATAAATGTAGCAACTCAAACTAAATTAAAAATTATAATAATTCTAACTAAATTAATATTTGTAACAATTTTGACTGAATCAGTAAATGATCATCTTTGACTGAATTAATAAATGTAGTAACTCAGACTAAATTAATAATTATAATAATTCTAACTAAATTAATACTTGCAAGAATTTTATCTAAATTAGTAAGTGTTCATCTTTGACTAAATTAATAAATGTAGTAACTCAAACTAACTTAATACTTATAATAATTTTAACTAAATTAGTAAGTGATCATCTTTCAATTATAATTACAAACACAACTACCATAAACACAATTTCCACAACCAAAAATAAATTTCCCCAAAAAAGTAATATTAAAAACAATTTTCTCTTCACCCCACAATTATTAATAAAATACTGTGAACCAAACTACTGTATCTGACCTTACAGTGAAACGTACCTTTGCCGCTTCGTCCCGATGCGTTTATGGTGCCAGAAGGTGAATTACGCAACGACATATTATATGCATGTTCCTCTCGCCTCGCCTGCCATAAGCAACTCAGCTGTGCGTACGTATTCGCGGTAAGGTTAAACTCCAGTGACATTTTGGACGACTTTCACCGTTCCAATCGACGAGTGGAATACTGCTTTCTTCGTCTTTTCGTCTCGAGATATGGCTCCGGATTAAACGAACTCGTCTCTCCATTTGTTCACAAACAACCGTGACCATTCATTTCATTTCGTATCTCGGTACATGATGCTACATTTACTTCTTAATTCATTTCTTTCGCTTCGTGCTTTGTCATTGTGGTGTTGATTATTGGAGTTATTTTACTTATTAATTTTTGTGAAATTATAAATTGTATATGGTTAGAATTTTAATTAAATTTGATGGAATTATAAATTACCATATTCTCCAATTTCCAGATTTCCCAATTCCTAAATTTTCCAATTCCTATATTCCCCAATTCCCACATTTCCCAATTTCCACATTCCCCAATTCCTACATTTCACAATTTTCACATTCCACAATTCCCACATTCCTCAATTCCCACATTCCCGAATTCCCACATTTCTCAATTCCTAAATTTCCCAATTCCCACATTCCCCGATTCCCATATTTCCCAATTCCTAAATTTTCCAATTTCCACATTCAGAAAATTTCCACATTCCCCAATTCCCACATTCCTCAATGTCCACATTCTCCAATTCCCACATTCCCCAATTTCCACATTTTCCAATTCCTAAATTTCCCAATTTCCACATTCCCTAATTCCCATATTTCCCAATTTCCAAATTTCCCAATTCTCACATTCCCAATTTCCACATTCCTCAATTCTCACATTCCCCAATTCTTAAATGTTCCCATTTCCACATTCCCCAATTCCCACTTTTTACAAGTCCTTACCTGTTCAAATTTGAAAACATATAATAAAAGTCCCAACACAAATCTCAATTTCTAAACCACCATCTACCTGTCAGTATTTTGTAATCCCACTCGCTAGAATTCTTGCTAATGAGTTGTCACCTAGGAAGTAAGTAGTTACGTCCCGTTCGCAATCAGCCACGTAAGAATTTCCTGAAACCGTCGACTAGAATGCAACCTATGCATCGAGGCTAGAATTATTTGTATTAATCCTCGATGAAAATGCGCGCTTACGTGTGCAAATTATAAGTTACATAAATATCGACGGGGTCTTTCACTGGAAAGTAAACGCGCGATTACACCGCGCCTGTGTGAGCGTAAATATTTGTTTAAATACCTTAAGAACCCGTCGGTGACATTAAGGTAACCAGCTTCCGTGCGACAAGTTGAGGTATTTCGTTCGACGATATTATTTGATCGAAACACGAGAAGTTTATTGTTGAAAAGAGTAAGAGAAAGGGAAAGTGGCCTTCCATTTCTCAAGCGTCAAACGACTGTCGTTGACGCTGTCGACCTTGCCAGATGCCGATCGTTTTCTACGAGAAATACAGATCATCGTTGCGATGATTGCTGGTCAAATTTGTTGATTTCTAGTTGTGTTTGAGAGGATTTGGCAAGATGGAGTTCTTGGAATTGGGGGATTTAGATTTGGGGGAAATTAGGAATTGGGAACTTTGGAATTGGGGATTTAGGAATTGGGGAATGTAAGAATTGGCAAATTTAGGAATTGGGAAATGTGGTATTTAGGGAATGTGGGAATTGGGAAATTTAGGAATTGGGGATTTAGGAATTGGGGAATGTAAGAATTGGCAAATTTAGGAATTGGGAAATGTGGTATTTAGGGAATGTGGGAATTGGGAAATTTAGGAATTGGAGAATGTGGGAATTGGGAAATGTAAGAATTGGAAAATTTAGGAATTGGGGAATGTGGAAATTGGGGGATGTGGGAATTGGGAAATTTAGGAATTGGAGAATGTGGGAATTGGAAAATCTAGAAATTGGGAAACGTGAGAATTGGGAATTTAGAAATTGGGAAATGTGGGAATTGGAAATGTAGAAATTGAAGAACCTCAAAATTTGCACCGAAACCCAGTTTGAGAATCACTGAAGTATATTTACTCTTACGCAAGCTCTACTCTTTTCATTCAGCCATATCAGCATCTCATTCACAAAAAAAAGTTTCGATTAAGTGTACAGCAAAATTTACTAAATCAAACATTGTTTAATTAACCTTTCTGAAGAACCTCTCTCTATATTGCCAATTACAGTCCCCGGCAATATACGTACAATCCTACTTACAACTCATCCCTCTACGTCCCACAAATGCCCTCTAACCTTTTTCATAACCTTCTCTACCTTCTTCATATTCTTCTTCACCTTTTAACATCAAATCAGATCTGCTACGAAAACTCCCTCTAAATATTTCACATAATTCTAAAACATTTGCACGCAGTCAGGTCATGCACCCGTCAAGGAACACGCGTTGTTTCAGGGCCGAGTTTCCGCGAAGCCATGTGGGCGTCCTAACTGCATTTCTCGTGCGTGACACACGCGAAAATACGCGAACCGAGGTACGCAAGGATTTCGCTTGATAAGCTCGAACACAAACAATTCAAAGAGTCTGCGCGATTAAATAAAAGCGCAAAAGACAACCGAAGGAAGATTCCGTGGGTTTCCGCGCCCACGATTGCATTCCCCTCCTCAGCATTTCTTTCTTTTTTCTGCTCGGTGCAAGGCGAATATCTCTTGGAAGTCATTGTTTCTAGGTGTGACTTGAATTCCTTGGATTCTCTCTTTCTCTAACCGTTCCTTTCTTCCTACCTTTCTACCTCTGTGTCCGTGTTACTTGCCAGCGGTCCTGTTTAGAAACGCGTTCTGCCTGTTCCATTTAAAAGAAAGGCCACACACGTGCACAGCCATTGGAGAACTTGTGCCTTCTATTCGAAAATTATTTTATTAATTGTTTTTACTGGAAATGGTTTATTTCGTTTTTTGTGGAGACGTTTGTGTTATTTGCGTCGGTTTTATGGGTTATGAGGTGTTCACCGATTTTTATAGGATATTTGCATGCGTTTTATAGGTTATTTGCATCGGTTTTACAGGTATTTTGCATTAGTTTTATGGAGTGTGATATTTATACTTACAGGTGATTTTCATCAGGTTTATGGGTTATAAGATTTATACATTTTTGTGGGCTATTTTCGTCAGGTTTATAGGCTATGAGATTTATAAATTTTTTTGGGTTAAATGATATAGCAATCGTGATATCATAAGTTGTATAATTAAATACTTAAGAGCTACCTTTGGAAACTGATTGGTTTTTGGTTTTGTAATATAATAACCTGGATATTATGCAAAGTAGATGTACATGCAAATTCTAGCAGTTGTTACATTCTTGTTAAGCATATTAAAAGGGAATTAAGCTAGGTGAGGTTAGATTAGGCTAGGTTAAATTAGGTAAGGTTATAATAGGTTAGGTTAGACTACCTCATTATCTCAGATTAAGTTAAGCCAAAATTCATTAGCAAAAATCATATAGAGCAGTTAATTCACAGTCTGAAAAGTGTATAAACACATGTTAATAGCATTACATAAACAACATTAGAAAAAATAGCAATCTTAAATTCAAAATTACATTTCATTTTTAAATTATCATATAATCTATCGTATAATTAACCTAAGCTGAACCTTGTATCACCATAAAAGTACTTTCTTGTATTACGTTAAAAAGTACATCAAAACTAGTGCCAAAAACAAAAAAGAAAATATAAAAATTTGAAGTATAATTGTCAACTTAACGAAATTAAAAGAGCAAAGTAAAAGCAACATAATCGAGAACACGGAACAATCCGGCGATAACTCAACTGGATCCTTAGGTTCTCCAACCTACTTCGATCGAAGGTACAACTAGGTCACCTTGCCGGAGGTTTTGCAACTCCGGTAGGTAGCCGTCTAACAGAAGTATATATAGACTCAACAGGGACGGATCGGTGCATACACCATGAACTGAAAATCCGGTTTTGGGAAAATAAAGAGAGGCTCCGAGGAGCCCCAGGGGACTGTCTTTCTGTCAGCAGGGGCCATGCTCGGGCAAACTTTCCTCGAATTCCTGGAACGCATTAACCACAGCCCACCGTCTTGTTCATTCTTTGTTCGCTCGGATTTTAACGTTGCACAACGATGAAACTACTGTATTGATGCTCTGGTGTGAACAATTGCGATTTATTTAAAAATATGTTTTAATGTTTTATGAATTGTGGAATGATCGGGAGTTAAGTTCTGGATTATGTTTAGGTGTTGAAATTGTGAGGGGAATTTTTTGATTTGTGGGATTCGGTGGTTTGTAATGAAATGTGTTCCAATTTTAGGTTTCCAAATTCCAGATACTCTAATTCCACGTTCCAAAGTTCCAAATCCCTCAATTCCACAATTCTGAATTCCAGATCTTTCAATTCTACGTTCCCAAATTCCAAATCTTCCAATTCCACGTTGTCAAATTCCAAATTTTCCAATTGCACGTTCTCAAATTCCACATCTTCCAGTTCCACATTGTCAAATTCCAAATCTTTCAACTCCACGTTTTCAAATTCCAAATCTTCCAATTCCACATTCTCAAATTCCAAATCTTCCAATTCCACGTTGCCAAATTCCAAATCTTCCAATTCCACGTTTCCAAATTCCAAATCTTCCAATCCCACGTTCCCAAATTCCAAATCTTCCAATTCCACGTTTCCAAATTCCAAATCTTCCAATTCCACGTTTCCAAATTCCAAATCTTCCAATCTCACGTTCCCAAATTCCAAATCTTCTAATTCCACATTTACAAATTCCAAATCCCCCAATTCCCAAACCCCCCAATTCCGCATCCCCTAATTCCAAATCTCCCAATTCCAAAATCCCCAAATGCCAAATCCCCCAATTCCAAATCCCCTAATTCCAAATCTCCCAATTCCACATATGTCAATTCCAAAATCCTCCAATTCCAAATCTCCCAATTCCACATCCCCCAATTCCAAAATCCCCAAATTCCAGATCCTCTAACCCTTTGCACTCGAAAGTAATTTTACTGTTTGCAAACAGCAACTTTAAAATATTAATTAAAATGTTAAATGAGTTCTTTTGAGGTTATGATTCCTCTACTAATAATTTCTACTATTGTCTGTTTCACCGTGTTTGTACATCACATGAGCACTATTGTAGAATTAATTAAATAATACTTATTTCAAATTATTGTATTAAATCGAATGACGCCTGAGCGGCGCCTCTTGAGCGCAAAGGGCTAATTCTCAAATCTCCTTATTCCACATCCCCCAATTCCCAAATCCTCCAAATTCCACATCCCCAAATTCCCAAATCCTCTACTCCACCTCTCCCACAAATCTCTCTCCACAAATGAACCTCCTACCATCGCACACAACAACTCTTTCAACTATCTTATAAACATAGCGTGAAGGCAGCAATTTGGAGTTGGCTATCATTTCTAATTAATCGGTGTTACATAGTAACTGTACGGTATCCAGGAAAGTTACCAACCCCATGAAAAGGCCAGTAACAGAAAGATAAGCTACTTTTACTGTCAACTTTCATAGGCTACCTTCATCCTACACTCCGATTTATATAATATTCGACTGTGTAAATTACAGTCGTTCCTAATGCAATTCCTAGTCGTTGCACTATCTTGATTCATGTTAAATATTCTCAGTTTGAAAGTTTTAATTATATCAGAACTTGTAAAATGTAGTAGCTGTTTTAGGTATGTGCATAACTCATTGATAAGATGATTTTCTCATCCAATATTTATAATCCTGTTATCATGATAGGTGAGACAGGTGAATATATTTGAGAAAGTAGTATAGAATCTATTTAGTTTATGTTGATGTATTCTTTGTATTAGGTATACATGAAGGATTATATGAATAGTAAAAAGTATGTGGATTAATAAGGTAGAATAGTGAAGTACAGTAGTAATTTTGTTTTTGGTGTTTCAAGATTTAAGGGATGTTTTGTGGTTTTTTAAGATGTCTCGCAAAGTGATTTCTGGAGTGTCTTTTATTTTTGTTCGTTGTTTTATAATTTTAATATTTAACAAATATTAAATATTTGATTTTAATATATAAATGATTAATATTTGAGTTTAATATTTGTTTAAAGTTTATAGTTTTATGTCTGTGAAGTTTGAAATTTATAGTTTTATGTCTTTCAAGTTTGAAGTTTATAGTTTTATGTCTGTCAAGTTTAAAGTTTCTATTGTAGTTTTATGTCTGTCAAGTTTAAAGTTTATGGTTTTGTGTCAGTCAAGTTTGAAGTTTATAGTTTTATGTTTGTCAAGTTAAAAGTTTATAGTTTTATGTCTGTCAAGTTTAAAGTTTCTATTGTAGTTCTATGTCTGTCAAGTTTAAAGTTTCTATTGTAGTTTTATGTCTGTCAAGTTTAAAGTTTCTATTGTAGTTTTATGTCTGTCAAGTTTAAAGTTTCTATTGTAGTTTTATGTCTGTCAAGTTTAAAGTTTATAATTTTATGTTTGTCAAGTTTGAAGTTTATAGTTTTATGTCTGTCAAGTTTGAAGTTTATAGTTTTATGTCTGTCAAGTTAAAAGTTTATAGTTTTATGTCTCTCAAGTTTAAAGTTTATATTATAGTTTCACGTCTGTCAAGTTTAAAATTATAGTTACCAAGGTTTCTGCTTTTCTCTCATTGCTAATTAAAATTAATTTCATTTTGCATTTTTACGAAAAATAATTTTAATCATTCAATAACTTAACAGTTTTAACAAATCAATAATTTGTAACTGAAGATTTATGGATTTTCTGTAATTCATTCTTGAGTTAATTTTTAAAACAATCATTTTTAGTAATTTTGATCATTTTTAATGCAAGATGATGCGTCAAGAGAAGCATAAGATGTCAATTGCGAACCGCCATAAGTGTGTGAACCAAACACGTGTCTTCTGCACGTCTGAACGCACGAATCTAGCACGTTTCGATCGTAGCACGTAATCCACGTTGGTTTTCAAGTTTTATCGATTTCGAACCAGGAATATTAGCGTTGATTGGTTCTGACGTAATCGAATATTCAACTTCCTCGTTCTATTTCGGCCATAATTACGCGATGTTCGAACCTTTCATTGTAATCCTAACAAGTCGAATCTTCCATCGAAATTAACATTTAACTTTCTCTATTATTACTTTTGTTTCTTTAATTTTACTCTTTAATGATGTACTTTTACGCGGAGAACTATAATTACATTCCTAATTTTAATTCTTTCAAAATTGTGTAGATTGCGGTGGTTAAAATTATAGAATACGAAAAGTGAAAGGTATTTTATGGAAAAAAATATTGTGCATAAAAATAGAGGAGTGTACTTTGATATTTATTAAAATATAATGATGAGGATGTTCGTAAATTATGATTTGTTTCATAATTTGGTATGACTCGTTAAAAATGTTCAGGTCGAGTATTAAGAGTATTTGAAACTCGAGGTTTAGGACATTTTTTAATTTTAACGAAAGTATGTGTTGTGGAAGTTTCTATTAATAACAATAAAATTAACGGAGTATCAAGTTTGTACAATGATAATTTCAAAAATTGTTAAAACTACGTAAAAATTGAATAACCCTTCAAATTCCAAAAATTCTCCAAATCTTCACATTTTGAAAAATTCTTGAAATCTTGAAATCTTGAAAAATTCTTGAGATCTTGAAATCTCCATAGCTTGAAATCTTCAAAGCTTGAAATCTCCAAAGCTTGAAATCTCCAACTCTTGAAATCTTCAAAGCTTGAAATCTCCAAAGCTTGAAATCTCCAAAGCTTGAAATCTTCAAATCTTGAAATCTCCAAAGCTTGAAACATTCAAAGCTTGAAATCTCCAAAGCTTGAAATCTTCAAAGCTTGAAATCTCCAAAGCTTGAAATCTCCAAAGCTTGAAATCTCCAAATCTTGAAATATTCAAAGCTTGAAATCTCTAAATCTTGAAATCTCCAAATCTTGAAATCCCTAAATCTTGAAATCTTCAAAGCTTGAAATCTTCAAAGCTTGAAATCTTCAAAGCTTGAAATCTTCAAAGCTTGAAATCTCCAAAGCTTGAAATCTCCAAATCTTGAAATCTCCAACTCTTGAAATCTCCAACTCTTGAAATCTTCAAAGCTTGAAATCTCCAAAGCTTGAAATCTTCAAAGCTTGAAATCTTCAAAGCTTGAAATCTCCAAATCTTGAAATCTCCAAATCTTGAAATCTCCAACTCTTGAAATCTTCAAAGCTTGAAATCTCTAAACCTTGAAATCTCCAAGTCTTAAAATCTCCAACTCTTGAAATCTCCAAAGCTTGAAATCTTAAAAAATTCTTGAAATCTCCAAACCTTCAAATCTTGAAAAATTCTTGAAATCTCCAAATCTCCAAATCTTCCATTATTCTTAAAATTCCACCAGTACTAAAAAATACAAAATAAATAAATAAATTACACAGATGCCGTAATATAATATTACCATCAATTTTCTCTTTCCTCAATTTATAACAACAGATAATAATAGATAAGTATTATAAACGTAGACAGTTTAAAAAGTGGAGTATCGGTACTCGCTCCGTTAATCTTTCCGTTTTCTCCTTAATGAGCATCGTAAAAGATGGCAGAAATTGCTTCTGCTCATCGCCGGTGATTTCATGAGAATTTAGAACGCCTCTTCTTTTCCTATGCTGATTAGTATGCATTAGGGTACACGCGTTTCGTTCAAGTTCGCACAAAAGCACGTTTGTCGGGCGTGGCACCAAGAAAGCCGGGAAAGTGATATCTCTTTCCTGTCGGTGTGTTCTGTTCGATTCAGGAACGGATTGAGGTTACTTCTAACCCTGTTACTTCAACGACAGTGAAATTAATATACTAGCTTTACTTTATTTATTTCAATCACTTCTTCGTTCACTTTTCTCTTTTAAAGAAATTCAATTTTTGGTGCAATTTTTTTTTTATTTTCATTTCGGTTTAATTCTTTTTTTTCTTTTCATTTCGGTTTAATTCTTTTTTTTCTTTTCATTTCGGTTTAAGTTTTTTTTTCTTTTCATTTTGGTTCAAATTTTGTTTTCTTTGCATTTCGGTTCAATTTTTTTTTCTTTTCATTTCGGTTCGTCGACCATTTTTATATTATTTTTCTTTTCAATTATTTTGTATTTTATTTCTTTTTGAATTCTGTTATATTTAGTGGTTGGAGTACTTATTTTTTGTAGGTAAAATAAATTCTCAACTTCCTAAATCTCCAACTTCCTAAATTCCCAAACTTCCTAAATCCTCAACTTCCTAAATTCCCAAACTTCCTAAATCCCCAACTTTCTAATTCCCAATATCGTAAAATAAATCATTCTTCATTTAAATAATTTTTCTTTTTATCGTTCTTTATATGTAATACTCTCATATTTATTATTTTGAGTATTTATTATATTTATTCATTGCAGGTTAAATAACGTATCCTTCATTTCAATAATTTTTACATCTACCTCTTCTAAAATGTAGTACTCTCATATTTATTATTAAGAGTGTTCATTATATTTATTCCTTGCAAGTTAAATAATTTATTCTTCATTTTAATAATTTTTACTTTTACTTCTCCTTAAATGTAATACTCTCATATTTATTATTAAGAGTGTTTATTATATTTATTCCTTGTTAAATAAATAATTCTGCATCTCAAAAATTGTTACTTTTTGCACTTCTTAAAAATCCTCTCACATTTATTATTTAAACTATTCATTATATTTATTCATTGTAGTTAAAGTAACTCATACTTCATCTAAAAAATTGTTACTTTTATCTGTTTTTAAAAATCCTCCCACTTAAACATTAAATACAGCGTTTAAACTATTAATTATATTTATTCATTGCAAATAAGATAAATCATACTTCATCTAAACAATTGTTACTTTTGTCTCTTTTTAAAAATCCTCCCACTTAAACATTAAATACAGCGTTTAAACTATTAATTATATTTATTCATTGTAGATAAAATAACTCATACTTCATCTAAAAAATTGTTACTTTTGTCTCTTTTTAAAAATCCTTCTACTTAAACATTAAATACAACGTTTAAACTATTCGTTAAATTTATTCATTGCAGATTTTATAAATTTAAGTTCAATACAGAAAATGTTAAAATAAGAAATATTAAACTTTTTTCATTTTTTAATTGAATGTTTTTAAAAATACCATTCTCTCGAGTACGTCAGTAAGAAAGAATCTACCATTACGTAATTCCGAAATTTTACGATGCGGGTGAAACGTGAACTCGACTTTCGTGTTACTTTCGTTTCTAAACACTTTCCAAATTTTTACCAGATTTTTCTGGTTTTGCATGCTTTCTTTGGGTCGTAAAATTCGACTAGTGTAAATAATGTTCGAAAAACGCGGCGACAAGTTTGATCGACAAACGGAAGTCGACGTTGGCGCTTCTTGTTCAAGGATAAAGAAATAGTCGATGGAGGATTGGAAAAAAAAGTAATTCTATGGTTTCGTGTGGTAAAATCTATTTTTAGTAGATCCTGCGTAATATCCTTTCTCTTTGAATGAAATATGCTCTTATTCTGTTTTATGCTTTTGGAGAACGGGATGGTATGGTGTCGCGCTCTTATGGCGGAGAACGGAAGTATTTAGTTCTTGTTTCTTTGCGTTCCAACATTACCAGCTGGAAGATAATAGAGTTTTCTTACTACTTGATCTTTACAACATTTTCTATGTATTCTTTTACTTAAATTAAAAACTTTTTTTATTAAAATAAGAAAGTTGTATTTGTTTAAAATGTTAAAGTCATATTAACGTCAAAAGTTATTGAAAGTTCCATGACTTGAAATTGAAATTTTTGCACCCTAAATTAATATTGAGGGTGGTTTGTTTTTATGGAGAATTTAGTATAAAGTCATCGAATATAAAAAAAATTTATGCAATATTTATATGTAGTCTTATAATTATAGTTAAAAGAAGCAAATTTTAATTTAAACTTGTATGAAGTTTTCAAGTGTAGTTAATGGTTCGTTTTAAATAAAAATAATTAAGAACAGATAATTTTGTAGTAACTCAAAATTTAGACCTAACAATAATATTGTAAAAATTAGAATTTTCAATATGTTATTTTAAAAATTTGATGAGAATTTGATGAATGAAAGATGAAAGGGATGTTTGAAGTAAACTCAGATTGTAGGAAAAGTGCTTTATTTAAGTAAAAATAGTTAGCGTATTTAATACAAAGCGTAAGTACTAACGGTAAATGACTCGTTGATTAGCTGAAACAGAAAAAAGAAATATAATTTATTAAATGGAATTTGTGGTTATCGTTGAGAACAATTAGTTCAGTTTTATACTTTTATGTTTAATTCTATTATATAGCCGCCATATTGTAATTTCTACCTTCTAGTTTTTCAGTTTTTAAATTGTTAAATGATTAAATTTTTAAATTATTAAATTTGCAAATTACTGAGTTCCAAACTTCTTAAATTCCCAACTTTCTAATTCCCTAACTTCCTAAATCCCCAAATTCTTAAATTCTATAATTTCTAAATTCCCAACTTTCTAAATTTCCAACTCCCCAAATCCCCATCTTCTTAAATTCCCAAACTTCTAAATTTCCAACTCCCCAAATTCCCATCTTCTTAAATTCCCAAACTCCTAAATTTCCAACTCTCCAAATTCCCATCTTTTTAAATTCCCAAACTCCTAAATTTCTAACTCCTCAAATTCCTATTTTCTTAAATTCCCAAACTCCTAAATTTCCAACTCCCTAAATTCCCACCTTCTTAAATTCCCAAACTCCTAAATTTCCAACTCTCCAAATTCCTATTTTTCCAAATTTCCAACTCTCCAAATTCCCATCTTCTTAAATTCCCAAACTCCTAAATTTCCAACTCCCTAAATTCCCATCTTCTTAAATTCCCAAACTCCTAAATTTCCAACTCCCCAAATTCCTATTTTCTTAATTTCCCAAACTCCTAAATTTCCAACTTCTAAATTCCCAACTTTCTGAACCCTCAACTTTCTAAAATCCCACCTTCCTAAATCCCCAAATTCCTAAATTCTATAACTCTTCACCCTCCAAACTCCTAATGCCTTAAATACCTAAACTCCCAAACTTGCAAACTTGCAAACTTGCAAACTTCAAATTTCAACATTCCTAAACTCCACCACATCAAAGTTAAAATTACCTCCCTCACAAAATCCCTTACCCCTCCTGTACCCTTGTACCCCTGTACTAACCCCTATACTCCACCCTACTCATCTCAACAACTCCAAACTCACCCTAACCTAATCATAAACTATCAAAACCCACCCTAACCTAACTATAAACTACCAAAACTTACCCTAACCTAACCATAAACCACCCAACTCCACCCCAACCCACCATAAACCACTCTACCCCACCCTAACCCAACCATAAACAACCAAAACCCACCATTTGGCAATAGAGAAGGGCTTGCAACTATCCGAAGGCCTGTCGTACGTCAATCCAGTCACACACTGCACCAGCTGCGGCCTTCCGTTCCTACAGACCACCACGTTCGTGCACGCATCATTCAACCTGTGCATATCTCCATCGTTACAAGGAACCTTGCTCAGACTCGCAGGAATACTCTGCAGCAATGTCCACGCGTTTTCAATTTCCTGTTGCGTATCCTGCACTCCTAGAAACTCTTTTTTCTGACTGTCGATTTCCAGTTGCGCTGCTACGGGTCTTTGGTGCCACGGATCTGGGTCCGCTTTGTTCAACCAGGGATTGTTGGGATAAGATGGCGACGGGCCGTAAGATGGCGGAGAGGGTCCGTAAGATGGCTGCTGCGGTTGCTGTGGTTGTGAAGGAACGTAGGGTGGCTGTGAAGGAACGTAAGGTGGTTGTGAAGGAACGTAAGGTGGCTGTTGTGGTTGTGAAGGAACGTAAGGTGGCTGCTGCGGTTGTGAAGGAACATAAGGTGGCTGCTGCGGTTGTGAAGGAACGTAAGGTGGCTGTGAAGGAACATAGGGTGGTTGTGAAGGAACATAGGGTGGCTGTGAAGGAACATAGGGTGGCGACGTCGGATAAGTAGGCTGCGGAGGTAAAGAAGGTGACTGCGTCTGCGAAGGAACCGTCGGAAGCGTGGGTCCAGGAGTCGCTGCACCTTTGCAGTCGACGTTGTACGGGTAGTCGCAGACACCCAGCAACTGTGAAGCAATAAATTACAGAAATGAGAGGCTGCATAAAGCGGACGTATAAGGCAGGCACGGGGAGAAGACGCTACTCCTAAAATGGCGAGTCTAGCGCGCTCATTAGCATAGCCTGCAAACGTGTTCTTTGACTTTAACGGACTACAATTTAGCGAGTTGCGAGCTAGATGCTTCAAGAGCCTTCTACAGAAGAACGTTCTCTATTCTAAATCTTACAAACAGTACATTATATTGTATATTTAAAAATTGAAGCCTAAATTGATGAATAAATTAAAATTGATTTAATGAATTTAATTTTAAAATGAAGCTTGAAAATGAACAAACGAATGATCATAAAAATGGTACATAAATTAATTCTTCAGCTTGATGAAAATCTACTTGGATTTCAAGATGAATTTTTTAAAAAATCATGCAACTTATAGTTTGAAATTTGTGCATGTTATTTGAACGTTTTGGTAGTGTGCTGTTAAAATTCATGAAGTTTGAAGTTTGTCTGACAATTGAAGCGTAAAATGATGAGTAAAAATTGATTTAACAAATTTAATTTTAAAATGAAGTTAAAAAATGAACAAACGAATGATCATAAAAATGGTACATAAATTAATTCTTCAGCTTGATGAAAATCTACTTGGATTTCAAAATGAATTTTTTAAAAAATCATGCAACTTATAGTTTGAAACTTGTGAATGTTATTTGAAAATTTTGGTAGTGTACTCTTAAAATTCATGAAGTTTGAAGTTCGTCCGAAAATTAAAGCGTAAATTGATGAGTAAAAATTGATTTAATAAATTCAATTTTAAAATGAAGCTGAAAAATGAACATATGACTGAACATAAAAAGGGTACACATATTAATTCTTCATTTTAATGAAAATCAAGAAGTAGATTTCAAAAAGAGTTTCTTAATAAATCATGCAAGTTGTACAGTTTGAAACTTGTGATCATTTGAACATTTTGGTAGTGAAGTATTAAAACTGACGAAGTTTAACCAATTTTATAAATTAATATTATTTTACTGACTCTTAAGAGTTAACCTTAGTCTTACAGTTTTTTTTTTTTAAATATAATAATTGAATATTTTTTAATCACAAGCTAAAATGAATACATAATTTGTACTCTTTATAATGAATGAATTAGAACTAATTTGTACTACTAATAGTTCTATCTCTACTTAACTAGTAGTAGTAATTCTAGTTGCAGATTCTTTTTTATATAAATTATATGAAGTTAATGTAATTATAAAATGTCTAAATATAAACGTGAAGTTCAAACAACAGTTAGAAATTATATAACAGTACTTCCGAAAGTAGAAATTAAACTAGAATATAATTTCAAGCAACACGGAAGTGGAAGTAGCCTTTGACCGTGTACGGAGGGCAAGTGGGAGTACGGAGATTCTCACGCTCGCATGACGCATGTAATTTTGCGACTTAAAATTCCGTCAACGAGGTAGGAATAACCCGAGAATGAAATTCTTACGTCATTGTAGACCAGACCACGAGGACAGCTGAATTTGATGGGCTTTCGGTAGACGCAGACGTAGAACTCTGAGCAGTTCGTCGCACTTCTGTAACGACCGTTCGGTTCGGGACAGAGTTTCGATCCCGGAGGCATAGGCGGCCCTGCGAAAAAAAGAGTCACGTTGTTAAATGATGAAAAAAATTGTTTATCATGCTTTTGTAGTACAGTGAAGATATAAGATGACATTGAAGATGTAAGATGACATTGAAGATGTAAGTTGTCATTGAAGATTTTTTTTGCATTAAATATTATTGCTTTATGTAAGAAGAATAGTATGTTGAGTTCAAGGTGGAATGGAATTTTGAATGCAAGTTTGAAATGAATTTTTTGAGTTCGTTTAAGAGGAATGCAGTTTTCAAGCTTTTAATATATTATAATGTAGGATTAAATGATTTATTCTGTGCAGGTAAGAAGATCAATTTTGTTTAATGACATAAATTTAATTTAAAAAAAAAAAAATTATTGGGAAGACTATAGAAGAAGAAGAGTTTTGCTTCATGATATAAATTTAACTGTTTTAAAAAAATACTATTGGGAAAATTATGGAGGAAGAACAGTTTGCTTCATGATGTAAATTTAACTTTTTTAAGAAGACAATTAAATAGGAAAATTGTAATATGGTATTGTGATAAGAGAGTAGAATGATGAAAGCACAAAATTGTAATGTAATTGAGTAATTAAATGTAAAAGTGGCAAGGTAATAAAATAGTAAAATAGTAAAGTAGTAAAGTAGTAAAGTAGTAAAGTAGTAAAGCAGTAAAATAATAAAGTAGTAAAATAGTAAAACAGTAATATAGTAACATAGTAACATAGTAACATAGTAACATAGTAAAATAGTAAAATTACACTATAGTAAAATAGTAAAGTAGTAAAGTAGTAAAATAATAACATAGTAAAATAGTAAAATAGTGACATAGTAACATAGTAACATAGTAACATAATAAAATAGTAAAATGATAAAATTACACTATAGTAAAATAGTAAAATAGTAAAATAGTAAAGTAGTAAAATAATAACATAGTAAAATAGTAACATAGTAACATAGTAAAATAGTAAAATAATAAAATAGTAAAATAGTAAAATAGTAAAATAGTAAAGTAGCAAAATAATAAAGTAGTAAAATAGTAAAATAGTAAAATAGTAAAATAGTAAAGTAGCAAAATAATAAAGTAGTAAAATAGTAAAATAGTAACATAGTAAAATAATAAAATGGTAAAATAGTAGAATAATAAAATAGTAAAATAGTAACATAGTAACATGGTAACATAGTAAAACGGTAAAATGGTAAAATGGTAAAATGGTAAAATAGTAAAATAGTAACATAGTAAAATAGTAAAATAATAAAATAGTAAATTAATAAAATAGTAAAATAGTAAAATAGTAAGATAGCAAAGTACTAAAGTAACAAAGTACTAAAATAGTAAAATAGCAAAACACCCAAATAGTAAAATAAAAAAAAATATCAAAAGAGTAAAATACCAAAATAATAAAATAATAAACGAGTAAAATATTAAAATACTTAAACAGTAAACTAGTAAACTAGTAAAATAGCAAACTAGTAAAATAATAAAATAGTAAAATATTAAAACAGTAAAATACCAAAATTGCAACACCCCCAAAAAATCCTAAAAAACCAAAAAAATAACCCCCCAAAAAAACTACAATCCATCAACTCTCCATCTACATCTCAACAACAAGTCCAATAAACTCTAACAATTTCTTCCAAACAACCAAACAGAACATCTACTTACTCGGCGTAGGCAGAGGTCGACTACCACAGTTCACATTATAATCATAATCGCAAACCAAGGTAATATCATTAAAGAGCAACCCATCAGGACAAGTTTGCTCCGTAACCACATCGTCCCAACAATTCAAATAATTGGCGCAGCCTTTAGGACTTGGAAATTGTCCCCTCGGAGCGTAGCATCCAGGTGGTGGAGTTATGGATGGTATCGGTGCAATAGTGATAGGACCTGGTAGCTCGTTCGTGTCTCCAGGTCCAGGAATTAGTGGATAAAGTTGTCTCGTGTTCACGTCTTCTGAATCTTCTGATCCGGTTATATTCGTGTTGGTATTAGGATCTTTCCAGCTGCCGCCACGGGTGTCTAGCTTTTGCAGATCTACGAGGTCCCATACGCTTTCTAAATCTGTTAGATGAAAGATGAAATGGGTGGTGTTATAAGCTTGTTGAGGTTGTTAGGTGTATTTTAAGATTTCAAGGTTCTGATAGTTGAATCATAGAATTTTTACGTTTTTAATTTAAAAATTTGTAAATTAACTAAATTCTCAAGGTCGTAAGGTTGTATATTTTTAAATTTCTAAATTAACTAAATTCTGAAGGTTGCAAATTTTTAAATTTCTAAATTAAGTAAATTCTTAAGACTGTTAATTTTTAAAGTGGTAAATTAGATAAATTCTCAAGGTTATAGATTTTCAAATTTCTAAATTAACCAAACTCTCAAGGTTATAAATTTTTTAATTTCTAAATTCATCAAATTTTTAAGGTTATGCATTTTTTAATTTCTAAATTAACCAAATTTTCAAGGTAATAAATTTTCAAATTCCCAAATCACAAAATTTTTATAATTTCAATTTCCAAATTCCTGAATCCCCAAATTATTAAATGTTCGAATTCTGAAATCTCCAAATTTCTAAATTCCCTATTTCCTAAATTCCCAACTTCCTAAATAGCCAACTTCCTAAATTTCTAACTTTCTAAATTTCCAACTTCCTAAATTCCCAACTTTCTAAATTCCCACCCTTCTAAATCCCCAAATTCATAAATTCTATAATTTCTAATTTCCCAATTCCTAAATTTTCAATTTCTAAATTCTCCAATTTCTAAATTCCCCAAATCCTAAATTCCCAAATCCTCAAATTTCCAAATTACAAAATTTCCAAATTTCTAATTTGCAAATCCTCAAATTTCCAAATTACAAAATTTTCAAATTTCTAATTCCCAAATCCTCAAATTTCCAAATTCTCAAATTCTCAAATCACAAAATTTCCAAATTTCTAATTTCCAAATCCTCAAATTTTCAAATTTCTAATTCCCAAATCCTCAAATTCCCAAATTCTCAAATTCCAAAATCAAGATTTCCAAATTTCTAATTCCCAAATCACAAAATTTCCAAGTTTCTAACTCCCAACTCCTCAAATTTCCAAACCACAAAATTTCTAAATTTCTAATTCCTAAATTCCCAAATTCCCAAATTCCTAAATTCCAAAATTCCAAAATTCCAAAATTCCCAAATTCCCAAATTCCCAAATTCCAAAATTCCTAAATTCCTAAATCTCTAAACTCTCAAATCCCTAAATGCCCAAATCCCCAAATCCCCAAAAATCCACAAAAACCTCCACCAAATAACTTCACCGAAAGTGCAACCAAACAACGCAACGTTCCAAAACCCCTTAGCGTCCTCGTCCATCAGTTAGCACCAATCAACCCGTCCCAAAAAGGAACAAACTCCACAAAAAAAACCCGCGGCACTCTCACTTAAAATGCACCAAAACCTCAAGGCACCCAATTGAAATAATCCTCCCCCCAAAAAAAACCCGAAAAATTCCATAACATAAATAAATATCCTAAATAAATACCCTAAATAAAATATTCTAAATGAATACCCTAAATAAAATATCCTAAATGAATACCCTAAATAAATATCCTAAATAATAAAAATTGAATGAAAACGACTGACCTTGATGTCGAGGGTGTACCCTGTTCTCGATGTTCTCCGCGGTGGCCGCAGTGGTCGTCCGTCTGTTAGCGTGAGCCAATGCGAACACAGCCGGCAACACCATCAAGATGAACCTCATGTTGACCTCTGCCCTTTTGATCATCGATAAATCCTCGGGTACAAGCACCCCAAATACGACCGTCGACTAAACTCGCGTTAACCGTTGAGGGATCGTTCGAACCTCCGAGTCCTTGCGCGATGTCCTGATGCTGGATGGTCTGGACCTGGTCGGTTCGAGGGCTTACATAGGGCATCCCCCACCATTCTGCTCTTCCCGTAGGGAGTAGCTTCTCAGGACCCCAATTACACGGGCGCAGGAGGACCCTGCGGTGGACTGTTGCTCAGGAAGTGCACGCTTCTTGCAACGCTCTTCTTCGTTGCCTGCGAAATGCCCCTCCACTTGCTCGTCACCGGGGTCGAAGACGCCACAAGGACGCGTTTCGGTGTACGGACTCTTATTGGAGATTCGAAATGACCGGTCGTGGTTACCTGTTGATCATTCGTCGTTCACGAAACGTATGGTCAAAAAATGGTGGTGGTCGACCGCGTAGGATGTCAAGGTCCCTTCAGGATTGTGATTCCCCGGCCTTTCGACGGTAACGGGATTGTCGGCCGTTCTGCAGTTCGTACAATTTTGGTATTCTGCTATGGTCATCTGATGCAATTGCAGTGATCGCCGGGTCGATGCATGACCCCTAGTTTCGCAGGATTCTTGCAGGAGACTTCTAACAGGACGCTTCTAACAGGAGACTGTGTTTGCTGGGTTTAACGAGCTTTTTCGTGGTGATACGTCGTGTAGGGAATGGTACGGTACGGTCTGAGACGGACGTTTGAATTGGTCTGGAGATAAAGTAACGTTAACTTGGAAATGGTAGTTGTACAATTTTAAGAGTGCAAGATTTATAGTCTTTTACAGAGAGCAATTATTTAAAGTCTTATTTAAGAACAACTATGTTATTTTCGTGATGAATCCTTTTATTGTGAGGTAACTTTAAGAGAATCAGTAGATCAGGATTGAAGTGGCAGACACTTTAATTGAAGCAGTAGATCTTGATTGAATAAACAGACACTTTAGTTGAGTTATGAGATCTTGACTGAATTATCAGACATTTTATTTGAATCATCAGATGTGAATTAAAGGATCAGATACTTTAGTTGAAACATTAGATCTTAATGGAATTATCAGACACTTTAAATGAAGCAGTAGATCTTGATTGAATAAACAGATACTTTAGTTGAATCATGAGATCTTGACTGAATTATCAGACATTTTATTTGAATCATAGGATGTGAATTACAATATCAGATACTTTAATTGAAACATTAGATCTTAATGGAATTATCAGACACTTTAATTGAATTATTAAATCTTGATGAACTCACCAGACACTTTAATTGAATTATTAAATCTTGACTGCATCATCAGACACTTTAATTGAATATAAGTAGATCTTGATGAACTCATCAGTCACTTTAAATGAATTATTAAATCTTGACTGAATCAGCAGCCACTTTAATTGAATATAAGTAGATCTTGATGGAATCATCAGTTACTTTAAATAAATTATTAAATCTTGACTGAATCAGCAGACACTTTAATTGAATCATCAGATGTGAATTGAAACATCAGATACTTTAACTGAAACATTAGATCTTGTTGAACTCACAAGACACTTTAATCAAATTATTAAATCTTGGCTGAATCATCAGACACTTTAATTGAAGATAAGTAAATCTTGATGGAATCATCAGTCACTTTAAATGAATTATTAAACCTTGACTGAATTAGCAAACACTTTAATTGAATCATCAGATGTGAATTAAAACATCAGTCACTTTAAATGAATTATTAAATCTTGACTGAATCACCAGACACTTTAATTGAATTATTAAATCTTGACTGCATCATCAGACACTTTAATTGAAGATAAGTAAATCTTGATGGAATCATCAGTCACTCTAAATGAATTATTAAATCTTGACGGATTAATCAAACACTTTAATTGAATTATTAAATCTTGACTGAATCAGCAGCCACTTTAATTGAATCATCAGATCTTGATGAAATTATCAGACACTTTAATTGAATTATTAAATCTTGTTGAACTCACCAGACACTTTAATTGAATCAGTAGATCTTCATGAACTCACCAGACACTTTAATTGAATTATTAGATCTTGATGAACTCATCAGACACTTTAATTGAGTATCTTAAATAATTTTAACTGAGTATCAACAACTTTAAATCATCATATAAGTCCTCAAGTAATCATTCTCAATTCTGCTTCATCAATACATGAACATAAAATTGAAATTCACAAACAAATTCATAAACTTGAATCCCAAGTCTGTTTTATCTTAATCAAATCTATGTTAACCGCGTTATGTAAGATGTATGATACGTGATCATTTTTGCTAATATTTCTAGCAATTCAGAATGAACATTCTTAAATAAAATTCTCTATACGATTTTAAACATAAATAGTCTTCTAAATAATTTCCAGAAATGTCGCATTGTACAGCCGGTATAACACAGCACACAGTAGAAGAGTAATAACATATCCCAGCGTAGACACGGCTAGTAACCTCTGACTCCGAGGCTACACTTCACCGTCCGCGACAAAGAAACTTTTGTTATTCCACAGAGGAAGGACAAAAGTCACTGTCCGCGCGAACGAGCGATTAAAATACAGATCAAGTTCGATTCCACGATTCGGGTAGAACGGAATCTGGCGAGCTTCCGGTGTCCTTGGCGAACTGACGCAACTCAGACAGAAATCTCGATCGTTGAACTTGTGAATCTTGCGGCTGGAATGCACTCCGAAGTTCGTTCTTTGAAAGAGATACTCATTACCGAAACGCATTTCGATATTCGGGATCCTTAAATGAACCTTTCCTGGTGTCCGGCTTCGGGATATTGCGTGAATTTTATGGAGCGGGTTGCGTTGCCAGGACCGGGCCTCGTCGTCTTTTTTATTATACGGCAATAAGGAAGATTCCTTCGGTGAATAAACAAGAGAGAGATAGAGAGAGAAATAAAGATACAAGGAACGAATCCACGTAATCCTGAAATCCAGATATCCGTGCTCGATGGACCCACGGGTTTTGGCAAGAATACCGCGTACGCTCGTGAGTCACGCGTGACCTCAGCACTTGCTTTTCCATGCGCGAGGCACATTTTACCGAAACAGTTAAATGACACGATATTTTCAGTGTTTTCGAACAGTTTGTTGCTCCCTTGTACGAAGCATTCATTTGTGTCCTTATCTAGTAACGAGGTCGTCAAACTTCGACCCACGGAAGACACACCTTTTGTTTTTATATGGTCAGCTCCGAATTTGGATACTTTTGAAATATTGATGAGGACAGGTTATGTTATACGTTTAATTTGTAAGCATTATTAGATGCCTAGAACGATTTGCAGGACCATTAGTGTCGCAGTTAGTTAATTTTATTAAGTTTTGAAGGGTGTTATGGATAATTGTATGGTTGGGTTGTTAGGTTGGACTGGAGTGGATTAGATTGATGTCAGATGTGGATGTACATCATATGTGAGGTAAGATTCTTAATTTCAAATTTTTTATCAAATTTTTGAATCTCTCAAATTGTTACATCCTCAAATCTTCAAAGTCCACATCCTCAAACTATTAAATCTACATATGAAGTATGAAACTCCTGAACTTCTAAACTTCTATACTCCTGTATTTCTAAACTCCTAAACCCTTGAATCTCTAAATCCTTAAATCCCTAAATACCCAAATCTTAAATCCTTGAAAACTCTCAAATTTAAAAATCCCCAAATCTCCAAACACTTAAATCTACAAATGTGCAAATTCCTAAAATCCTCTAAATCCTTAAATCTCTAAATCTCTAACTCCCTAAATCCATAAGACCCCAAACCCCAAAATCCCAAAATTCTAAAATTCCTAAATCCTTGAATCCCTAAATCCTTGAATTTCTAAATCCTTGAATTCCTAAATCGTTGAATTCCTAAATCGTTGAATCCCTAAATCCTTGAATTTCTAAATCCTTGAATTTCTAAATCGTTGAATTCCTAAATGGCTGAATTTCTAAATCCTTGAATTCCTAAATCGTTGAATTCCTAAATCCTTGAATCCCTAAATCCTTGAATTTCTAAATCCTTGAATTTCTAAATCCTTGAATTCCTAAATCGTTGAATTCCTAAATCCTTGAATTCCTAAATCGTTGAATTCCTAAATCCTTGAATTTCTAAATCCTTGAATTTCTAAATCCTTGAATTTCTAAATCCTTGAATTTCTAAATCCTTGAATTCCTAAATCGTTGAATTCCTAAATGGCTGAATTCCTAAATGGCTGAATTTCTAAATCCTTGAATTCCTAAATCGTTGAATTCCTAAATCCTTGAATCCCTAAATCCTTGAATCCCTAAAACCTTGAATTTCTAAATCCTTGAATCTCTCAATCCTTGAATCTTTCTCAATCTTTGAATCCCTAAATCCTCGAGTCCCTAAATCCTTGAATCTCTAAATCCTTGAATCTCTAAATCCTTGAATCTCTAAATCCTTGAATCTCTAAATCCTTGAATCTCTAAATCCTTGAATACCTAAATCCTTGAATCTCTAAATCTTTGAACCCCTAAATCCTTGAATCCAAAAATCCCAAAATTCCAAAATCCCTAAATCTCCAATTCTCCAAATTCTAAAACTCCACAAATCCCTAAATCCCCAACTCCACAGCGAAACACCAAAATAAACCAGCAAAACCCGTAAATTATATATAATAATACACTCTTGCCATCGTGTTAGTCCTACCGTTCCTTTCTTTCATAAGTAGTATCTTTTTCTCGGCCCGCTATTTCTCGCCCACGTTTTTCATACCTACCATATCTTGTTTTTCCATTTCGTTCATTTTGGATAGCACGCCGTGGGCTCTCGACTATTCAGTCTCGCTATACGGCTATTCGTTGCGGGCTGCTCGGTTTGAACGGGAACCTGACCGAAACAAGAGCAAAACCCTGTAGCAGGATCGAACGTGGAGAGGAACGATACTCGGTTGGCAAAATGAGAAAGGATCGACGAGATTAATTCGACCGGTGAAATAAATGATAACGGCGTAAGCTCGTTGGATATATGTCGGATTATGTTCTGGTGTCAATTTTAATATTTTTCATCTGAGTTGTTGGAGTGAGGAGATCATTGGGGTGGTAATGTCGGAGGCAATGTTGTAATCCTGAGTGACTTTGTGGGAGAGTAATGTATTTACTGAATGTGATACAGCTTTCTAGATATTTTTAGATTTGGAGATTTGGAGATTTGAAGATTTGAAGATTTAGAGATTTGGAGATTTGGAGATTTGGAGATTTGGAGATTTGGAGATTTGGAGATTTGGAGATTTGGAGATTTGGAGATTTGGAGATTTGGAGATTTGGAGATTTGGAGATTTGGAGATTTGGAGATTTTTAGATTTGGAGATTTGGAGATTTGGAGATTTGGAGATTTAAAGATTTGGAGATTTGGAGATTTGGAGATTTGGAGATTTGGAGATTTGGAGATTTGGAGATTTGGAGATTTGGAGATTTGGAGATTTGGAGATTTGGAGATTTGGAGATTTGGAGATTTGGAGATTTGGAGATTTGGAGATTTGGAGATTTGGAGATTTGGAGATTTTTAGATTTGGAGATTTGGAGATTTGGAGATTTGGATATTTGGAGATTTTTAGATACCCAAAGTGCTACGTAGGCTGCTAGATTTTTAGATACCTAGACACTTAGATACTTAGATTCTTAGATACCTAGATACCTAGATACCTACATTTTTAGATAGGTCGCTACAATTTCTAAATCCATACGTACTTACGATTCGATAGCTAGATATTTACATCTTTAGATATATAGGTCACTGGATAGGTGAAACCATTTAATAGATGGATCCCTGGATAGCTAGGTCTCTGGATACCTAGTATACCACTGAATACCTAGATCTCTAGATTCCTAAGTCAATGGATACCTATATCACTGGATACCTAGATATCTAGATACCTAGGTCAATGGATACTTGCATCACTGGATACCTAGATCTCCAGATACCTAGGTCACTCAACACTTATCGTTAGATCACTGGCTACCTAGAGTCCTTGATTCCTAAGTTACTGTGCACTTAAACCACTGAACACCAACATCTGGACAATCCTATACTGTACATTCCTATACAACTAGATAGTTATTTACCCTAGACAGCTAAATACCTTAATTTCTACATCTGATGTCGTCGTACCTTCCTACAAATATAAACGTAAGAAATACTTAACGAATCCAAAATAAAATTGAAGAAAACCTAAACCACTCTGCAAAACGACCCAGATTTAAAATCATTCGAACATAAACTTTACATTGCTACCAATCATACCCAGTTGAATATCATTTAGTTACATTTTTTCCAATTTATCTCCGTCATGAACAGATTACTTATCTTCATCCGCGCCGGTAATTACCTCAAACCTAAGTGACGAACATTCGTTTCATATCGCGTGTTGAACGTCCACTCGAATAAAAGAGGTACACAGGTGTGCGTACAGCTATATTTGGAGAGAGAAGTTTCTTTTTTCATCCGTGATTTGTTGACGTATCCGTGAATCTGCTTAGTAAACACAGCTTGAACCGAGTACGATCGCGGAGATTGTACGAAGTTATGAAGTTTCAACGAGTCTAACAGCTAACGAATTCATGTCACGAATAACCACAGTGTTTCACATATTATCTCTGCACGCAGGAGCTCGCAGATCTTCCTTACCTCTCGTATGTTCCTAGACAGCTACATATGTACAATATGTAACCGGCTATAAAAATGTTATATGTTGTACGTATTGTCTTCCTACGTTAACGAATGATACATATGACACTGTACGCGGAATGCTAACGAGCCGATATTAGGAACGGGTGGGCGAGAACTTGAGGCATTATCGTTTGGCCTCGGTTTGTTGGTGATTGGCCATTGGCGTAACTAGAGACTTTGGGTAGTAGGAGATACTTGGGAATTTTTTGAAAGAGAAATCTGAAAATTTGGAAATTTGACAAATTGGTTTACTGATGTGGGAGTGTGGAGGTTAGGAAATTGGGAAATTGGGAACTGGGGATTTAGAGAATTCGGAGATTAGGAATTGGGAATTTAGGGAATTGGGAGATTAGGAATTGGGAAATGTGGGAATTGGGGAATGTGGGAATTGAGGAATTTAGAAATTGGGGAATGTGGGAATTGGGAAATTTTGGAATTGAGAAATGTGGAAATTAGAGAATGTGGGAATTGAGGAATTTAGAAATTGGGGAATGTGGGAATTGGGAAATTTTGGAATTGGAGAATGTGGGAATTGCAGAATGTGGGAATTGGGAAATGTGGGAATTGAAGAATGTGGGAATTGAGAAATTTTGGAATTGGGGAACGTGGGAATTGGAGAATGTGGGAATTGGAAAATGTGGAAATTGGGGAATGTGGGAAATGGGAAATGTGGAAATTGCAGAATGTGGGAATTTGGAAATTTTGGAATTGGGGAATGTGGAAATTGGGGACTGTAGAAATAGGACAATTTTGGAATTGGGGAATGTGGGAATTGAGAAATGTGAAAATTGGGAAATTTAGCAATTTGGGAATGTAGGAATTGGCATGTGAAATACAGAAATTAGCTACTAAATTTTAAAGCCATCAATCCCTTAATGAACAGTCCAATCAATTCAATAAAATGTCTCTAAATGCAATAACACTACGATACGAAAGCGTTCATTCATCCTTCAGCACAATTAATTTCTTTCACCGATAATGCCAACCACTATATTACATAAAGTATTACTCTCGGCAGTATCGAATCGGGCCATAAATTCGACGCGACTTACACGATCCACCACTTAAGCCCAAATACGACCGCGATATCCTTCGAAAGGATGTGCTTGAATCACGCATATTTAAACGATGTCTAGCAACTCTTTACTCGCGCGAGTCTCCGAGCGACATTGTGGAACAATTCAATTTCCTTGGCAGCTCGTGACGGACAGGAAAGTGCTCTTTTCAGGCGTCTCCTTTGATCCTTGAGATCTTATTATCGTGTCTGGGACTCTCTTTCTCCTGCGTGTCCTTCCGAGTCTCGTCTAATTTGTCGGGACGAATGAAGGACGGAGAAATGGAACGCGGAGATTCCTAGGGAGTTGGTTCTTTCTTTTTTTTTTAAATAGGAATTTTATTGTTAAAAATGAAGAAAGGAGGAATTAAAAAGAAAACTGCAAGGTGTTGATTAAATATTTTATTGTAGAACTTATAATTTTTTTTTTAATAAATAAAAATGTTACTTTAAAATTATGAACGAATTACAATAATGTAGTTATCGAATGCGTCAATTATACATATTTAAAATTTCTCTTTTTGTATTTATAAAATATGCATTTATAAATATAACCTCAAAAATCTTACATAACCTAAAAATTTCACTCTCACTGAATTCAAAATGGCGACATATCTGATTCTGAATCAGCTATACTTTTAATATAATTTTTTATAAACGAAATAAAGAAGAAACACTTAGTTTCAATTACTGTGGCTACTATATCTCGATCTCTCCTGTATAAAACATTAGCGACTGTTTACTTTTTTATCATTGAACTTTATTTTCATCTAAATTGCGTGTCATTTAAGGAATGCGCATAAACGGTGAGAGAACAAGAACAGAACGTGTCACTTTCTACTTACTTGTTCATTAGTTGACACACTAGATTGCACATATTTATTCTGCAAATACATATTTCTCATATTTTACATGTTTCACATACTTCACATATTTTTAAAAAATTTACATATGTCACATATTTTACATGTTTCACATATTATGCACATATAACAAGTTGTACATATTTTACATATTTGACATATGTTACATATTCAATATAAATTACTGATAATATAAATAAATTGTTTACATTGCACATATAGCATATGCTTCATACAAATTAATGATATCCAAAAAAATAATCTACATACATTTTCAGCAAACATACATTTTTCAATAACCTTATTGAACTCCTAAATGAACATAAAATATAAATTTCTTAGTGACTGTTTGATAACCCCTACTTTATGAGTTAGCCAATTCCCAACCTAAAGAAGAAAACAGTTTGACTAATTCATTTGTCCGTTCCAACTCTTGTAACAGGATTAACCTGCAAGAAAACCACCGTGTCAAACGAGATAATTCAACTTTTCACGTAAGCTCTGGTTCTGGTATTTCCCGAGGAAAGTTGTAGCCGTCGAGGCGTAATTTTACTTTCTCTCAAACTCCAATCACGCCTGTTATACACAGAAAAAATCGTTTGCATTAATTTTCGGTAGCAAAGTATCCACTTGCTGTGTACCTGCTATTAGTGTTGTAACTAGTCTGCGGATATTTATGTCGATAAAATTCGCTCAACTATGTGAGAAGTATGCGGATGGTATTTTAATGTTATGTAGCGTGCGTCGATATGTTATGTAGGTATGCGTGGATATGTTATACATATAGGTATGCGTGGATATACTACTTGGATATGTTCATCGATTACGTATTTATGTTATAGGGACATAGGTACTTCTTAAAGGGACAAAGGAAATTCTCAAATCCATAAATTTCCAGTTCACCAAATTCTCAATCCTTCAACTCCTCAAGTTCCCAAATTTCTAACTCCCCAAATTCCCAAATTCCCAAATTTCCAACTTCTTAAATTCCCAAACTTCCAACTCCCCAAATCACAAAATTCCAACTCCTCAAATTTCCAAATTTCCAACTCCCCGAATTCTCAACCTTCCATCTCCCCAACTTCTCACCCCTGCAACACCTCACCCTCTCCTTCTCCCAAACCTCCTCCCCATCCTTCCATCATCCATCACACACTCCCACATCAAAACAACACCCAACAAACAAGCCACCAATACCCACAGTTCAAGAAACCCGTAAATCCTCCCAAACACGTAGAAGCTCATTGGAATTCAGGTCCCCGAAAAATACGATCGCTGATCGAAGCCTCTTCCGACCCTCGATCGCCGAAAATTCAAGGAGTCATCAAACGATTACGGTAAGTGCTCGTATCTTTTTCCGCGATTTATTCCCCTCTTTCTAAACCACTCCACAAAGAACGATCTCCGAGTTACTTCGAAGGGTGGACCACCTTTTACGTTCTTCTCGACTAACGAGACGCTCCGATGAATTCGAACGAGCATTACGGTATCCTCTCGCTGGTTCTGCATTTTCATTGCTGTTCGTATTTTTATTTCCTCCGAGAGTGCACCCAAAAGATTTCAGGCATTCGAGGCCCGGAGTTCCAAAAGGAACATGCGGAGTTTTTACAAAGGGCGTCGATATTAATTCTTTTAGGGTCACCTCTGCAACGTGAATAACGACCGGTCACAATGCCTAACCGTTCAATGGATTTGCATAAAAAACACTTGTGGGGTTCTCGATAAATATATAGGGTGGTTCACGGTTAGTGGAGGTGAGTGAAATGGAGGGGAGGTGACGGTAGTTGGTGAGGTGATTGCTACGCGTTAGATTACCACGCGTGGAATTGCTACGCGTGGAATTACTACGCTTGGAATTACCACGCGTGGAATTACTACGCGTAGAGTTACCACGCGTTAGATATCCACGCGTGGATTTACCACGCGTGGAATTACTACGCTTGGAATTACAACGCGTGGAATTACTACGTGTAGAATTACCACGCGTCAGATATCCACGCGTGGAATTACCACGCGTGGAATTACCACGCGTGGAATTACCACGCGTGGAATTATGACGCGTAGAATTACCACGCGTGGAATTACCACGCGTGGAATTATGACGCGTAGAATTACCACGCGTTAGATATCCACGCGTGGAACTACCACGCGTGGAATTACTACGCTTGGAATTACCACGCGTGGAATTACTACGCGTGGAATTACTACGCTTGGAATTACCACGCGTGGAATTACTACGCGTAGAATTACCACGCGTCAGATATCCACGCGTGGAATTACCACGCGTGGAATTACTACGCTTGGAATTACCACGCGTGGAATTACTACGCGTGGAATTACTACGCTTGGAATTACCACGCGTGGAATTACTACGCGTAGAATTACCACGCGTCAGATATCCACGCGTGGAATTACCACGCGTGGAATTACTACGCGTAGAATTACCACGCGTTAGATATCCACGCGTGGAATTACCACGCGTGGAATTACTACGCTTGGAATTACCACGCGTAGAATTACCACGCGTGGCATTACCACGCGTAGAATTACCACGCTTGGAATTACTACGCGTAGAATTACCACGCTTGGAATTACCACGCGTAGAATTACCACGCGTGGCATTACCACGCGTAGAATTACCACGCTTGGAATTACTACGCGTAGAATTACCACGCTTGGAATTACTACGCGTAGAATTCCCACGCTTGGAATTACTACGCATAGAATTACCACGCGTAGAATTACTACGCGTAGAATTACCACGCATTGTATTACTTACACATAGAATCTCCACGCGTTAAAATACTCTGCGTTATCAGAAGCTGTCGCTCTCACATCTACACACGCGTAATCCTCTCACTTTGATTGCTCCATATTTTTCTTCAATAATCCAAAAATGAAGCTTCAAACCTTGTTTTTGTAAAGGAAAATTTTATTCAGAATCACGTCAGCTATCTCTCATTTCTGTGGCTTGCACTAATTGTGAGACAGCCTGTAGAATAGCTGAAAGAAATTCACGACTGATATTTTTCAGGTATAACTGGCAATTCTTCTGCCTTTCGGAATAGTGTATTCTTAAATGCTTGCCAGGATACCTTGTAACAGTCGAAGCAAGTGGCGGAGATGAAACCCTTCGCTTCCTCGAAGCATCGTAAATATTCTTTGTACTTTGTGCGCGGGAAAATTGCTTTAGTGCTTCTGGGTAATTGGTAGGAATTTTAATTGTTTATTGATGCTTGAAGTGTGGCTGCACACGGTAATGTTGGGTTAGAGGTTTTTGGATGGAACATCACCATTACTTAAATGAATATTACTATTTAAATGAACGTTGCTACTTAAATGAACATCACTATTTAAATGAACGTCACTACTTAAATGAACTCCACCATTTACATGAACATCACTATTTAAATGAACGTCACTACTTAAATGAACTCCACCATCTAAATGAACATCGCCCACAATTGATTCTTAAAGCAAAGAAAGAAATCCTCCAAAGAAAAAAATCCTCAAAGGTCCCTTTTGAAAGACTTTTAACCTTAAATGTTTAAAGGATATAAAATTACCAAGAACCGCGTTAATTCCAGGAAGACAAATTCCTCTACGCAGGGTAGCATTCTTCCGTTCCACCTCAAAGGTACACAGCTGCGGATTCACTGTGAGGACATTCGTAGGAAAGCTCCAATGAAATAAAACATCCATGAAGACAAGCTTCATAAACACCTTGAGTTATTTCTTCTTTTGACTACTGTCTACCTGTACTCGTGTGACGGCGTTTTATTTCATGCTTTTGCGACGATTGTCACGCACATGCGTACCGTTATTGTGTACCTAGTGAGCAATGCTTGTAACAAGGAGTTTAATCGTTTTACACCATTCTTGCAACACGTTCGACATCCTTGTTACAAGGTGCGAACGTGTCGGGATTAAAGCACGTTTTTGTCAATTCTACGTGATCGAATTTTAATGGAGAAGCTAAATAATCATCGCAAATTATGGTCGCATATAACCATCATAAATAATCATCGCAAATAATCTTAAATAATCATGGCAAATAATCTTAAATAATCATCATTATTATTTACAAACAATCATTATAAATAATAATTGTAATTAATCATCATAAATAATTATTTTAAATAATCATCATAAATAATTATCTTAAATAATCATCACAAATAATGATTGTAAATAATCATTGTAAGTAATCATAAAAAATAATCGTCTTTAAAAATCATCATAAATAATCGCCTGAGATAATCATCGTAAATAATCATAATAAATAATCATCTTAAATGAAGTTAGTATAAAATGTCTGTAAATACAGTCTTCCAGATTTTCGACACGGGTCGGGATTTCCCATGGATCGGTTAGACGATCTAATGAAGCGAATACATTTCGGCGAGGAGAAAGATGGAGCAAGCGATAAAACAATTAAAAAGGAAGCAAAGGACCAACAGGATGAGACGTACCGCAGGAGGGTCCGCAACGAAGAAAAATAAAAGATAAGAGCAGAAAATAAGAGAAGAGAAGAGAAGAAGTGGTGGACTCGAACTCGTCAAGGACCAGAGGTCCTTGCTCTCCGGGTCATAGCGAGCCACAGACTCACAACACTTTCTGTACTTCGGGCTGAACCAGAGGCTCTCAAATTTAATCTATTTTTAATCATTCTTTAATTATTTTTAATCGTTCTATTCATCTTTGTTCGTTCTTTTACTTTTTTGGTGGATTTCTTTGTTTTTGGTTGATGGAAGTGGAAGTTAGTTTTAATGAGTGGGAGATTGGTCTATTTTTGTAGATAGAGTAAGTTAGAAGAGAGTGGTATCTGTTTTTACGGTGGAGGAATAAGTTTTCCAATTTATTAACTTCTCGATTTCTTCAATTTTCAATTCCTCAAATCCCTATTTCGAAATTCACAGTTTACCAAAATTCCAATTCGTTAAATTACAATTTTTCAAAGTTCCAATTCGCCAAATTTTAATCTTACAAAATTCCCCAATTTCCAAATTCCACCCTTTCCAAATTCAAATTTCCTTAAATTCTAATCTATCCAAAATCCACTTTTTCCAAATTCCACCCTTTCCAAATCCAAATTTCCCTAAATTCCAATCTTCCCAAATCCCAAGTTCCTCAAATTCCCCAAACTTCCAAATTCCACTCTCCCCAAATTCCACCCTTTCTAAATTCAAATTTCCTTAAATTCTAATCTATCCAAATTCCACTTTTTCCAAATTCCACCCTTTCCAAATCTAAATTTCCCTAAATTCCAATCTTCCCAAATCCCAAGTTCCTCAAATTCCCCGAATTTCCAAATTCCACCCTTTCCAAATCCAAATTTTCCTAAATTCCAATCTCTCCAAATTCCAATCTCCCCAAATTCCAATCTTCCCAAGTTCCAATCTTCCAAATCCCTAAATCCCCAAATTCCAATTTCCAAATTTCCAGATCCCCCAAAATCCTCTAATCTATCAAAATTCCAATCTCTCAAATCCCCAATCTACCAAAATTCCAACCTCTCCAAATCCCTAAACCCCCAAATTCCAATTCCCAAATTTCCAATCTTCCAAATCCCTAAATCCCCAAATTCTCAACCTTCCAATTCCCCAACTCCCCAAATTTCCACTCAATTATTATCTATTTAGTACTAAATAATATACATCGCACTACTCTATAATATTCATCTCACCACTCTATAATATTCACCACACCGTCTCTTGACTAACGTCTCAATGAACTTGCACATCTTGCCTTCACATTTGCATAAATAATAGCAGTCATTGTATCACATGAAATATAGCGGATTTCACTTTAGCAACATGTTAATTAAAGCGTTACTCTAATACGAAAATACGCTGGAGTCATCCGACCGAGATAGCTGAGGTGTCGCGCCATTAATCTGTCAACGAGGAGCGCATAATAAAATGGAAGATAAGAAACTGCCACCGGACTTGTACATCTTGCAATTTCCTTCAGAGATGCACAAACTGTTCTCTTAACAATCACGGTTTTATTACGTCAGCACACTTCATTGTCATGTTGTTAAAGTGGAGCAAGAAAATAAATTTTTTGCAGCATTTTTTAAAATTATTTTATTATTTACTTTTCTTTGGATTAATCACTTCTTTCACTTCGTTCACTTCTTTCTGAATAAATCATTTACTTTTTTTGTTAATAAATTTATATTTTCTCTGATTTCATAATTTATTTTGGATTTTAGTCAATGAATTCTTTGAATCAATGATTCACCTTTCTTTGAATCAATGATTTTACCTTTTACTAAAGCAAAATAAAAAAATAAATCTTCTTCTAGTATTCTTTACAATATTTCATTATTTATTTCTTTCTGAATAAATCATTTACTTTTTTTGTTAATAAATTTACATTTTCTCTGGTTTCATAATTTATTTTGGATTTTAGTCAATGAATTCTTTGAATCAATGATTCACCTTTCTTTGAATCAATGATTTTACCTTTTACTAAAGCAAAATAAGAAAATAAATTTTCTTCCAGTATTTTTTACAATATTTCATTATTTATTTCTTTCTGAATTAATCATTCACTTCTTTCTGAATGAATTTACATTTTCTCTGACTTCATAATTTATTTCGTCCTTTAGTCAACGAATTCTCTGAATCAAGAATTTACCTTCCTCTGACTCAACAATTTACCTTTCTCTGAATTTAAAATCTACCTCTTCCTTAATCACCGACATACTTCCTCCTAAAAGAAGAAAAAATTCAACCTCAGTTTTCCTAAAAAAAAAACTCGTTCGTAGATTAGCAAAATCAAACATGGATTTATGCACAGAATATTTACATAATCGTGAGGTGTTGAAAGTTTCAGCGAAAAACGCAGTATGCTAGAAAGCATCATGCATTTCCTCCATAATTACTTCTTTTTTGCTTCAGAGAGACGTAATGATGATCGAAAGTGGGACGTGATTTATGGTAACATTAATCGCGTGCTTGTCTTTAATAATTTTTACGTTAATCAGTGCGTTTTTCGAGGTCACGTGTGGATACAGAAATATACAGTTAAAAAGATGGAGTTAATTTGATATGTTTGATATTACATTTTAAATGGAGGGAGATGTGTGATGAAATGTGGATGTTTTCAAGCGAGAAACTGCAACCAGTTTTGCGGAGACGTTGAAAAGTTGCCTCTACTTTAGGCGCATTCTAATAAGCATTTTTTTTTAGTCAAAACAGAAACTTTGCTTTACTAGATATTATTTTCAAAATATTATTAATAGTCTGTTTAACAGATTACTTCGTTTTATAATTTTTAATTGTAAAATGTCTTTATATATATTTATTTGTATATTTATATTTGCTTTCATTCTTTATTTTTTTTTAAATAATTTTCTTTTGCATTTCTTCGAGCTGAATCTCCAAACTAAATACTCTAATCTTCAAAATTAAATAACCTATGATACAGAAACTTCACTATAAAAAAAACCTAACCTAACCTACTCTAACCTTTCAATTTACTCCTACACTAAATACACATACCACTAAAAATGATAAAACTTCATTTCAAAATAAATTTAATACACCAAATAATTTCTAAACCCTCACATTTTATAATGATCCACAAGAAAGATCTAAAAACATCTTCAAACTCATGCTACAGTTAATAACATGATTAGCAGTTCCCTAGAATTCTAACCTAAAAGTGAGGTTCACTGCCTCTTCCCGAAGTGCAAGGTGCCTCACATAATCGAACAAAATTAATTAAAGGGTTTAATGAGTAATTAAATTCGATATAGAGAATAGGAAGAACGAAGGGGAACGAGGATCTAACGCACACCGCGAGAGACTTTCGAAACATGGCGACCATTGTTTCATTCTTATGTGTCTCGTTTCCTCTTGTGACCATTCTCACCGAGCATCGAGATAATCCTTCTTTAGTAACAGCTCGTCCTCTGTTTTCTTGCACAAGGGAACAAGGTGAGAGTCCTTGTTAAATACTGAGCTTCGAGTGTTCCTCCTTCCGGGAAGTATGTTCGGTTCCTTACGAAATCTTTCCTCTAGTTTTTTCATTGTTAATTCGCTCGATTCGAATGTTTGATCGTAATGTCATAATGTCTAATTATTTTAGAGGTTCCCAGTAATACAATGGGTCTTTGATTTATTTGCAATGTATGAAGAAAATGATTTAGGAAAATATTTTTAACGTACAGATGATCTTTAATGGTACATTTGATCAATTTATAGTTATGTGATCAATTTGATCAATTTTTGGTTATACTTCACCGATTTTTTTTAGTTGTTCTGCATTTAAAAATTGTTACAATTTTTTGAAGTACATAATACTTTTTATATATGAATATTTTATATGATGAAAATGATTTTTCAAAAAGTAAATTGTGTAATACAAAACACTGTTTTAACATATATATTAAAGCCACCATTTTGGAGGACAAATAACTGAAAATTAATTATTATTAATATGATCTGTATTGTTTAAGTATTTTTTGATAATATTAAAAGTTTGAACAATTAACAAGGAATAAACAGTTTGATCATTTAACAGTTGATTAAAAGTTTGAACAATAACATTTATATAATAGTTTTCCAAATGCAAGGTTTGAAATTCATCTTAAGATACAAAGTAACATTCTTATAATCTCAGCTTTTTTATAATTGCTAATACATTCACATCGTGTGTAATTACTTAACAAATTGTGTTTAAAT
Organism: Megachile leachella; assembly: GCA_963576845.1. Classification (NCBI taxonomy): domain Eukaryota; kingdom Metazoa; phylum Arthropoda; class Insecta; order Hymenoptera; family Megachilidae; genus Megachile; species Megachile leachella. Next base: position 16,694,719 of record OY756251.1, read on the forward strand.
ATTTATAAATATCAATTAATTACCAGTTATATCTCTCAACGCCTTCACGTTACTATTTGCTAATTCCCAAATGACAGAATCAACTTAACGAACGTTAATCACTGCTCACAATCCAAGGAAGCGTCAAGAGCAATTAATCAAGTTTAATTACTCTCGCTCATTATTTTAAATCATTCCGACTGACATCAAATTCACACGTCACTCAATTACGATAATTCACACGCCTGTGAAACTTATATTTCTACAGAATTATTTCATTTTGTTGCTTTAATAACATATAAACATCATAAATAATTCAGATATTACCAATTAATGTATCAGTACATAATAAATACATTATTAAATTGAAGTTTAATAAAGTTTCGAAAAATTTGAGGTCAGAATATATTTGAGGTTAATTTTATCTTAAAAACAGTCTTTAATTAAGAATTGTAGCACAGATTTTCTCTTATTAAAATATATTAAATGATGAAGGCAATAAAATTTCATTAACTGACTTTAATTGTTTCTTAAAATGAAACGATTATGAAGATATACAAATTATCTCTTTTCTTTATTTCAAATTTGCAAGAATAACTTTCTTGGAAATTGATTTATGTGATTCAAAAAAGAATCGTATAAATCATCGCGGGAATAAGTTGTATGAATTATATGGCGTGAATCATTTCTCTCGATAGCTATCGTTAGTTAACTGCGCGTTGGATTACCACGCGTTTGATTCCTACGCGTAGAATTACCACGCGTTGGAATATTACGCGTAGAATTACCACGCGTTGGAATACTACGCGTTGGATTACCACGCGCTGGATTACTACGCGTAGAATTACCACGCGTGGAATTACCACGCGTAGAATTACCACGCATGGAATTACTACGCGTGGCATTACCACGCATGGAATTACTACGCATAGAATTACCACGCGTGGAATTACTACGCGTAGATTTACCACGCGTAGAATTACTACGCGTGGAATTACTACGCGTAGAGTTATCACGCGTGGAATTACCACGCGTAGAATTACCACGCATGGAATTACTACGCGTGGAATTACTACGCGTAGAATTACTACGCGTGGAATTTCCACGCGTGGAATTACCACGCGTCGAATTACCACGCGTGAGATTACCACGTGTAGAATTACCACGCATGGAATTACTACGCATAGAATCACCACACATTGAAATACTACGCATTATCCAAAACTGCCGCTCTCGCATCTACGCATGCGTACTCCTCTCACTCTGATTGGTCCCTCTCTTTCCTTAATAATTCAAAAACCAAGCTTCCGCATTTCCGCAAAGGAAAATCTTAATCAGAATCACTTCTACTACCTCCCATTTGACTAACCTACAATTCTGAGGCACCCTATAAAAATATCCTAGAGATTCTCTCGTACTCTTCTAACACAATTAACCGAGAACGAAGAGAATCCCTGAGATTGCATAACGAAAAATTATTTATTTCACCATCGATTACCTCCTAATCGACCCAATGATTGTTGCAAACCGCCGCATAACGACAGCGAAAGCGTTGAAGACATCGAGCAAATCTATGCTCGCTTTCTAAGCATTAACAAAGTGTTTTTGATTTCGAATGACTTGTTAAACGTGTTAAACGTTCAATTATCGCTCGGATTTCGTTTGGAGCTTTTCACGAATTCGGCGAAAGCGATATATGGTGAAGAATGTAACGTACAGATTCCACGAAATTATGTAAATATTTTGAGGCCGATCGGTTTTGCAAAATCGTCAACAGGATCACTAGGAAACGAGTGAAAGGAACGGAAGAGTAGGGACCGAATTGAGACGGGGGCACAGAGAAACCGTTCCATTATTCATTCCCGTGGAATTAATAATAAATTCTAAACGCTCTGTCTTTACGATCCACTTTGTTGCACAACTGCGACCCTATAAATGGAAAAGCGAGAAACCGTGTGGTGATCGTTTTAAGGATACATTTGGTTATAGAAAGTCTTTTCTTTTGTTCTCTGTAAACAAACGAATCTTCTTGCAGAATTTTGTTCAGCCAGGATGCAACTTTTCCTTTTTCCGTCAGCTGTTGCGAGAGCATTTTATGGAAGACATTTTTTAGTGTGTCAAGAAAAATTGGGGCAATTATATGAGGATTAAAATTGAGACATTTTAGAATAATCATAAATTTTGAAAATATTTTAACTTCAATTTTAAGAAATTTTTGACATTGCTGTAATTTAATGTTCATATAAATTTTTATTTCATTTTTTGTATCATTAATTGTTTCAATTTTAAAAAATATCTGACATTGATGTAATTTAATGTTCATATAAATTTTTATTTAATTTTTAATATCATTAATTGTTTCAATTTAAAAAAATGTTTAACATTGCAACAATGTGAGTTTTATAAAAATTGTATTCAATTTTTGTATCGTTGATTTATTTGAATTTTTTAAACAGTTTCTTTCGAAACTTTTCTGATATAATAAGCATTACGAAACGCAACAATAATTACAGCGAAAAAGTGTAAAAAAGATAGAACAATTCAGCTGTATACTAACCACGGAGATTACACACTCAAATGCATTTCATTGATAAAGATCTTCTAAATTACACGCAGTAGTCTTATCCAATCGCTCTTAATTTCCCACTGATTGTTACCCAGGTTTCTAACCTAAGTGTCTAAGCGTAACGAGACATGTACACAGACATAGAGAAGAGTGTAAGAATGAAAAACAGTGTCAGCAAATTTTATTCAACGATCAACAGTGTTTCACCATTATTTTCACCGAGTTATCACGTGAAGCGGCTCGAATCGGTGAAAGAAACCGTGAAGGCCTTCTTTTGAGATCGCTGAAACGCAAAAGAATATCGCATCGGTAACAAGAGCAATAGCCGTTGAGGAATCAGTTAAGAATCACAAAATTATCGATTACTGTGGTTGGATATTGCAGTTGGATACTTTAGAGAGTATGTGTAGACAATTTTGGGAGGAGGTTGTTTATTAATGTTTAGTGGGATGATGACATTGTTTTGGGTGAATTTTTTATTTTGTGGTTTATGGGGATTGTAGAGTTATTTATACAGCTTACTTCCTTAATTCAACTTCCAAATTCCCCAGATTCCAAATTCTCCAGATCCCAAATTCCTCAAATTCCAAATTTCCCAAATTCCAAATCCTCTAAATTCTAAATTTCCGAGATTCCCAATCCCTCGAATTCTAAACGTCTCAAATTCCAAACGATCCAAATTCCAAATTTTCCAAATTCCAAATCTTCCAAATTCCAAATTTTCCAAATTCCAAATCTTCCAAATTCCAAATCTTCCAAATTCCAAATCTTCCAAATTCCAAATCCTTCAAATTTCAAATCCCTTAAATTCCAAATCCCCCAAATTCCAAATCCCCCAAATTCCAAGCGATCCAAATTCCAAATCTCACAAATTCCAAATCCCCCCAATTCCAAACGCCCCAAATTCCAAATCTTCCAAACTCCAAATCCCCCAAATTCCAAATTCCCCAAATTCTAAATCCCCCAAATTCAAAACGCGCCAAATTCCAAATCCCCCAAATTCCACTCTCCTCAGATTCCAAATTCCCCAAATTCCAATTTCTCCAAAAATCCAAATTTAAAAAATTCCAAATTCCTCAAATTTCCAATTCCCCATTCTCCAAAGTTATACAGAATTACTTTAGGCAGTTATTTTATAGTTACTTATAGACAATTTATAGTTACCTATGGAAGATTTATAGTTATTTATAGAGGTGAGGATGTTTGATATACAAAGTGGGTGACTTCGTAATATCACCTTCATATATGTCATTTATGTAATATATGAAGATTGTTATTATATGTTATAATAGGAAATATCAGTTTTTGTAGATAGACACCTTGGAAACCTAAGTCGGACATGGTTGTATAGGAGATACTATTCAGAACGTTGACCCTGAGACCATGCACATATCAAGGTCAAGGAAATCAGTGAAGTGTACTTTTCTATGTAACTGTCAATGATACTGCATATTGTTCGGATTTACTGGGAGTATAGAAACAATTTCTGTATGAGAAACTTAGAAATTACCAAATGTAACTTTTTAAATTTTCGAAGTTTCTCAAATGTCCCAAAATTCAAATTTTATAGATTTGCAATTTTAGGAACTTTCAAATTCCATCAGTCATAAATTCCCAAATTCTCAATTCCCCAAATTCTAAATTCGATAAATTCTCAATCCCTCGAATTCCAAATTCGCCAAATTCCAAATTGTCCATATTCCAAATTTCCCAAATTCCAAATTTTCCAAATTCCACATTTCCCACATTCCACATTTCCCAAATTCCAAATTTTCCAAATTCCACATTTCCCAAATTCCAAATTTCCCAAATTCCAAATTTCCCAAATTTCAAATTTCCTAAATTCCAAATTCCCCAAATTCCAAATTTCCCAAATTCTCAATCTCTCGAAATTTAAAATGCTCCAAATTCCAAGTGCTCTAAATTCCAAATTTCCCAAATTCCAAATCCCCCAATTTCTCAATCCACCGAATTCTCAATTCCCCGAATTCCAAATTCTCCAAACTCTCAATACCTTGAATTCTCAGTTCCCTAAATTCTCCATTCCCCAAATTCCTATATCCTCAAATTCCCAATCCCTAATTTCCCAAGCTTCCCATATTTCCCTAATTTCCCATATTTCCCATATTTCCCATATTTCCCTAATTTCCCATATTTCCTAAATTTCCCAAATTTCCCATATTTCCCAAGCTTCCCATATTTCCCTAATTTCTCATATTTCTCAAATTTCTTAAATTTCTCAAATTTCCCCATTTCTCCCAAATTCCCAAATTACCTAAACCCACTAACTCATCAACTCGCAGCAACCTTACCAAATTCCTCTACCACCACACATACACAAAATCACAAAACAGTTGAATCACGAACACCATATTCCTCAAACATTCTCCCACAATTACCCATCACAATTCGCCGAAGTCATATATTTTCCGAAGGACAACGTAGCAGGATGTTTCGTAAAACCAAGCCACAAGGTAGCAGATTATAACGATAAAAAGTAAGAAAATAATTGTAGAAAGTGATCCCGATCGATCTGATCGATCAGTGATTCTCATAAAATTCCACTCGACGATCCATATCAAAACATGAATCAAATTACTCATCCATTACGCAAGAACAAGTTCCTTTTTTGCTTCGGGTAACATTGAAACGCAAACAGGAGAAAAGGAAGAATGAGAGATGCCTGCGTACGTATCAATCAATCAATATTAATCGTACGGCATTATCTTTATAGCTGCACAGCGTGATGACGCTGAAGAAATGTCTGGAAAGCAAAAAAGATTGGTTGAAGGACATTTTTGATGCTCTTCTTTGTTTACTCGTGTGGACGGAGTTTAGGGAGAAGATAAATAGGAAGAGTAGGGATTTTTGTTATTTAGTATTTTTTACTGATTGCAAATTTCAAATTTTTTAAATTAATATTTTTTACAAATTTTTAATTTTTCTAATTCCAAATTTTTCAGATTCCAAATTCCCTAGATTACAAGTTTCCCAGACTCCAAATTTCCCAGATTACAAATTCCCCAGGTTACAATTTCCCCAAATTCCAAATTCCCCAAATTTCACTCTCTCCAAATTCCACTCTCCTCAGATTCAAATTTCTCAAATTCCAAATTCTCCAAATTCCAAATTCCCCAAATTCCACTCTCCTCAGATTCCCATTTATCAAATTCCAAATTCTCCAAATTCCAAATTTCTCAAATTCCACTCTCTCCAAATTCCACTCTCCTCAGATTCCCATTTGTCAAATTTCAAATTCTCCAGATTCCAAATTTCCCAAATTCCACTCTCCCCTGATTCCAGATTCCTCCAATTCCAAATTTTTCAGAGTCCTCATTCCCCAAATTAAACTCTTCTCAGATTCCAATTTTTCAAATTCTAAATTCTCCAGATTCCAAATTCCTCTACTTCCAAATTTTCCAAATTCCAATCTTCTTAGATTTCAAACTTCCCAATTTCCTATTTCCTCAAATTCTTCATACTCCTTTCCCTTAAAATTGTCTACTCCCCAAATTCCCAACTCTCCCCATTTCCACAACCCTAGCTCCCCAACTTCGACCATTTCCCAAACTCCCTAATCTCCCAATTAAATCGCCATCCCCAAACCCAAATCCCTAAACCCACAATAAAATCCTCGAAAATCTCCAAATCCCACCTTGAATATTTCTAAACTTCCTAAGTCTGCCCACTCAGAAGTCCATCTAGTGTTACCACTACCTCATACCTTTATATTCTAATTTTCTCTAGAGAACCCTAGCAAGCTTTCTTAACCCCTTGCACTATAACTTATTTGCCAGTTGCGTCAGTCAGAACTAATTACAAGTACAATATTAAAACAGTTGAAAAAAATTGAAATGTTATGTCAAAAAAATTGAATTGATATGTCAATATATTATATTATTATTCAATCGTTGACTATGCAAATTATAATTGAACTTGAACTCCAAATTGAAGTGTATCAAAAATTTGATTGAAATTGATCACGGTCGAGGTAAGAGTGCGTCACGAGCCGGACTCGTCAAAATAGTGCAAGGGATTAACCCTTTTACTGCTGGACGTAAAACGAGTGCCTATGCGAAGATAGCCGGTCGAATTTGACAAATATGCAACGATTTGGAAAAACGCTTATAAAAACCAAACTACAAATATTTACATGTTTAAAAATGCCACGTATTCGGGACGAAATGGAGAATAAAGCAATGATAATGATTGAAAATAATACGAACAATACAATTATAAATAATATAAAAATTGAGTTCTATCTTTCAAATCATTTTTACACATAAGAATTGTTTTATCATAACGTTATATAAACCACTTAGTACGCAACATATAATTTGAATTTCTAATTTGTTTCGTAAACAAAAATTGACATTTCACAAACAAAAATAAAGGATAAGAGATCGATTGCATAGTGCGGATAAACGGATTTTATCTGCTGCGCGACAAGCAGTTGGTGTAGGTATACAACATTGCTGAAACAAAATTTTATTATCACAAATATATGTTATGATTATAAATATATCAATGATATATAATTTTGTATACTATTTATTATTATAAATATTGCTATTTAGTTATCTGGATATTGCAAATAAGGCGCTATTACACGCACGACGATATATCGTCGTTGGCACTTTTGGCAAGTGTAGCAAACGATATATCGTCGTCCGGCACTAAAAGGGTTAAGCTTCGATGCAAAGCATCGTATCATCAATGAGGATAGCAAGCAAGCCGGCTGCCTCGATAGAAGAAACCAGGTGTGTTCTCCATGGTGAGGCCTTCCTATGCGGCAGAGATCGGACCTGCCGGAAGAGTGGGGAGCTCATATAAGACACGAAGCCAAACGCCTCTCCCAGTGACCAGTCTCGACACGAAAACTCATCAGCCGAGCTTCTTCGGTTCTCATAGCAACTTGGCATCAGACCCTCCTTTGAATGGTACCAACCGCCGGATTGAAATTCGAGTAGATTCCATCGAATCGAATTGGTCTTGTTCAAGGCCGTCAGAAGTCAGAAATGGTGTCCTCCGAGGTTCTCTCGATTCTTCTGCTGTTCCTGGCTGCCCACGGTGAGTCTTTTATTCCTCTTCTTCCTCTTCCCGTTCTTTCAGGTATACTCAGGATTGATTCTACCCTGTACTGCCATTTTGTTTTATTGAGCCTTCGAACGACGCGAATTACTTGTCTGTAGAAATCATGAGTTATTGGACTTGTGCGTGTGATTGTTTGTTAGTGTTTCGTTCTTGTGCGGACTTTTTCTTTTTGGTTTTATTCTTTTGTGGAATGGAATTTTTTGAGATTTTTGGGATTTTAATTTTTGGTATTAATGGCTAGATGGGATGATAGTATTTGATGGGACCTGAGTATTTGATACGAGGGTTAAATTTGGCAATTATGAAAGTTCTTGAGCGATCGTTTACTTATTTGATGTCTTGAGAAATAGTTAATTTTATTTTCAGTGAAGTTCTGACAATACATTTGACATTTGTTATTTATTAAATTTCTGTGACAATGCGTTGATCCCTTCAAGGACACTATCATATACATATACGTTTAATATTAAAAAGTATATCATTTAATACTAAAACGTTTGCATACGTTTAATAGTCAGTTCAATAATCAATGACTACATATGTGAATTTATTCATTAACAACTCTAACAAGTTTTATTTAATAATTATCGATTCAAAATAAGTAGAGTATTACGTAAAGAATCGAACCATTTCTCTTTCTAACCTCAAAAATAATTATTCCTGACGAAGTATGATTAACTTTCTCACTGAGTAATGGTATGGTATTAATGTCGTATCAGGTCTTCTTTTAGTTACTAGATATGGTAGATATAACAGTACATATTAGTACTTGTCACATAAAACACGTATGAAGATGCTTCACTTGATTTATGAACTATTTTACATACACTCAGTAATTTTATTAAATGTAACTGAACATTGGATGTATAATTGAATATAGTGGAACATCTAATATTTCATGAAATAAAATTGAATATTTAGTTGAGTGTAATTGAATATTAAATATTAGTTAAACACTTAATCAAGTATAATTGAATACTGAATATAAATTGAATATTTGATTGAATACATTGGGACATCAGAAATAATTTAAATACTTCATCAAATTTAATTGAACATAGAATATTAATTGAATATTTAATTACTGCAAATAATCAAGTACTAAAAACATAATAAAATTGTTCAAAATTTATGGAAACCGAACACTGACATATACAGGCATGTTTACTTTCAAATTCAACAGCCGACGGCCATATATGCGGACTTCGTCATTTTCTCTTACATCAATATTTTTACAACTTTCTTATTGAATTCTTATTAAAAAGTCTGCAACCTTTTACTCAATTTTTCACTTCTTTACTTAAGATAAATAAGACAGTTACATAAATCAGTTTTCTAATCATTTCTAACCTAACCTTAAAAAATCGCCTTCAAACAGATGAACACAAACATTGAAATAAAAAATGTAATATATATAAAATGTAAAGTATATAAATATAAAAAATAAATAACCAAACAATACTCATAAATGAACACACACCTTAACGTCACCACAAACCTTCAAAATAAAAAAACATCACCCAAAAAATAAATAAGCAACCATATTAATACACATTCCTTATTTTACTAAACAGAGACCAATAAATTTTGTAACTGGAAACAAGAAACTAGTAAAACGATCATTTGACCGGTTCGCTAGTTTTACTGTTAATTAAGTGGATAAAGAAAAAAAAGAGCATCGGTAAGGCGGTTTTACGCGACGCGAGTGCAAGTGAAAACGGACTTTCTGTGATCAGACGAGCGCATTTCTTGCAGCCGCTGGATCTAAAAAAGTGCGCGTCGGCCTACTTTCGCGTTTGCGTTCCTCGTCGACGCTCTCGCGATGCTTCAATTATAAATACTCGCGATCTGTCGTGTCCCGCGTGAAATCGATGGTAATTTCAGCAATTAATTAACCGTAAAATCGGCTACCGGTTACCTTCGCGTGTAACGTAGAAATTAATCGTACTTGATCGATATAATTTCACCGCTGGCACAGATACCATCGATGTTCCATTATTTGATCATAAAAATGTCGTTTATTAAGACATTTTAAAAATTGTAACTTATTAAGACATTTTAAAAATTGTCTTTTATTAAGACATTTTTAAAATTGTACTTTATTAAGTCATTTCAAAAATTGTCATTTATTAAGGCATTTTAAAAATTGTCTTTTATTAAGACATTTTAAAAATTGTTCTTTATTAAGATATTTCTAAAAATTGTCTTTTATTAAGACATTTAAAAAATTGTCATTTATTAAGACATTTTAAAAATTGTCATTTATTAAGATATTTCTAAAAATTGTCTTTTATTAAGACATTTTAAAAATTGTCATTTACTAAGATATTTCTAAAAATTGTCTTTTATTAAGACATTTTAAAAATTGTCATTTATTAAGATATTTCTAAAAATTGTAATTTATTAAGACATTTTAAAAATTGTCTTTTATTAAGACATTTTAAAAATTGTCATTTATTAAGACATTTCTAAAAATTGTCTTTTATTAATACATTTTAAAAATTGTCATTTATTAAGATATTTCTAAAAATTGTCTTTTATTAAGACATTTCTAAAAATTGTCTTTTATTAAGACATTTTAAAAATTGTCATTTATTAAGACATTTCTAAAAATTGTCTTTTACTAAGACATTTTAAAAATTGTCATTTATTAAGACATTTCTAAAAATTGTAGCTTATTAAGACAATTTAAAAATTGTACTTTATTAAAACATTTTAAAAATTGTCATTTATTCGGACATTTTAAAAATTCTTTTTTCCAAACTGAAGTACCGTTACAATAATTAAAATCATTCACCAAAACATTTTTATAAATCAATATTTACAAAATGTCTTACAAAATTGATAAAATAGTTGTTACAAAAGACCTTCATATGTAAAGAACAGTACATAACAAAGATAAAAATGGTCAACAACTACAACTTAGAAGTGATATAATCTGTTAGGTGAACATCACCGTTTAGGTTCGATCGCGATCGATGTTTCTGAAGTTTTTTTCTTTCTCACGCTATGGACGTGTATACACGGTCTACTTTTTTTTCGTTACACAATCTCCATTATCGTCTAACACGGTGTTCGTAACTTCAAAGAATGCCCCCACTTCGTACAATTATTACACGCGTGTTCGTTAAACAATGACGGCCATTCACCGTGTTTCACACATCTCGAGAACTTTCTCCCGTGTCTCGGGAGTGAAAATATGAAAGTAGCTCTACGGACAGATTACTCTCTCTCTCTCTCTCTTGTTCTCCTCCGCATATTTTGCATCCGCGGACCGTAAGTTCGCTGATCGATTTTTCGATAGTCTCCGGGGAAGAAAGTTTTTACTCGGCACGATTTCAACTAACAGTCATAAATCATGATGTGGATTGAATTCGGTTGTAAATTATTTATGATGCTTTTTAATTTGATGTCTGATATGATTTAGAAGTGATGTATTTGAAAATTATGCAGTTTGCGTGTTTCTTATCTCATGAAACATTTATGTGTTTGTGCACTTGTATATTTTGAAGTCTGCAGTTTTGGAATTTGGGGTTTCAAGCTTAGAAAATGGGCAAATAGCTGAATTTACTGGTGCTTGAATTTTTAAGCTTGCTCATTTTCAGATTTTTGGATGTTCAAATTTTTTTATTTGCGAAGATATAATCACGTAATTCTCAAATCTTGAAATTTCCAAATTTTCAAATCTTGAAATCATTAAATTTTCATGTATCAAAATTTCAAAAATTTCAAATTACCTACCTACCAACTTCCACTATTTTTCAAATCCCTAAACTCCAATATGACTAACTTCTAAATCCTCCATCCCCTTCGTAAGTTGTTAGATTATAAAATTCCTACATCCCCCAATTCTCAAATTGACTAATCCCTAAATCCCCAAATTCTCAAATCATCAAACCTTCAAATCTCTAAATCTTCAAACCTTCAAATCCCTAAATCCCCAAATTCTCAAAGCATTAAACCTTCAAATCTCCAAATCTCCAAACTTTCAAATCTCCAAATCCCCAAATTCTCAAAGCATTAAACCTTCAAATCTCCAAATCTCCGAACCTTCAAATCCCTAAATCCCCAAATTCTCAAAGCATTAAACCTTCAAATTTCTAAATCTCCAAACCTTGAAATCCCTAAATCCCCAAATTCTCAAAGCATCAAACCTTCAAATTTCTAAATCTCCAAACCTTCAAATCCCTAAATCCCCAAATTCTCAAAGCATCAAACCTTCAAATCTCCAAATCCCGAAATCCCCAAATCACCAAACCTTCAAATCCCTAAATCTTCAAATCTAAAAATTTCCAAATTCCCAAAAAGATTCCTATAGTACAAAAAAAAACTGCATACTACACACTCTGTACCAACTGAAAACACAACAATTCGCAAAATGTCACTTGTCCGGTTAGCCTCTTCAGTTACGAAACACGAGTGAGGTAAAAGTACTTCCTCAAGTTTCGTAATTCTTTCTAAATAAATACTTGGTCCTCGTTTGACGGAGTAATTGTTACATGATTTTTCAATACTTTCACTCTGCTCCACACGTACAGTACCGGAGAAATCAATTCTGACTAACTGATGAACTGTTTTCTCAGTTTCGTAGAAAATTAGATATCTCGTACCAAAATGGCGGACGTCGAATCAGCATCACTAAAACGCAACTTCAAATCAATTGAAATTCTTTCGCAAATTCTTCCAAATTCTTCAAAGAAATTATATTAAAAAAATAGAAATTATAGGAATTCATCAAAAAATATTCTTAACATCTGAAGAATTGTTCGAAGCATTTTTTAAAGTGTATCTTAATTTGTATTTAAGTCTACGTTAATAGAAATTAATTTATAAAATAGAAATTATAGAAATTCATCAAAAAATATTCTAATCCTCTGAAGAATTGTGTAAAATATTTTTAGAAGGGTATTTTAATCTGTGTATTTATGTCTACGTTATTAAAAATTAATTTATGAAATAGAAATTATAGAAATTCATAAAAAAATATTCTTAACATCTGAAGAATTGTACATAACATTTTTTAAAGTGTATTTTAATCTCAATTTATGTCTACATTTATTGAATTGACTACAATCAAAAGAATGCAAATGGTGACTCCACGCGAAAGATATTCTAAAAGCTTTCCAAACTGGTTTGTTATTTTAAAATACGAGTATCATAATTTATTCTCCTTTGTTTCTAATTATACATCGTTACTTCACAAATATTTTTGTCAGTCACTGTTTATTACTTAGAAATAATATTTTTCTATAAATTATACAATCTTAAAACTTAGCTTAACTTAAGATACAAATTTTAAATATAGAACCTGAATGTGAAACTAGAACTTACATCAGAATCTTGAATCATAACTTACATTTCTAATTTCCAATCAATCTTAGAAGACTGCTTGCTTTTCTAATTATGTTTAATGTCGTAACCGATGTATGATTTAATTACACATTTCATTTTATTCTATTTCAATTCATTTGAATTTATCAAACATTTCATTTGATTTTATTTCATTCCATTTTACTTTATCAAACATTTCATTTGATTTCATTCGATTCTATTTCATTTCATTTTAATTTATCAAACATTTCATTTGATTTTATTTCAATTCATTTTAATTCAACAAACATTTTATTTGATTTTATTTCATTTTATTTCACTTCATTTTAATTCATCAAACATTTCATTCGATTTCATTCGATTTTATTTCATCTTATTTTAATTCATCAAGCATTCATTTCATTTTATTTTATTCCATTTTAATCAAACGATAAATTATTTACAAGTACAGATAAAATTTATCTGCAAACACATGTCAGATGCTATAAAAGTCTTCGACAATATCTCGTATAATCTTAAATCAAGCAACTATGTATCTACCAGTCTATCTTCGGAGATTCTCCATCTTGAATCACAAGACCATGCATCGATCTCCTTCGATCTGCAGCTACGCTTTACGTAAGAGATTCCACTTTCTATCGTAGCGTTTAGTTTTATTAGAGATTATTTTCGTGCTAGCAAGATAACCGGTGTCCCACGTAATCTTCGAATTATTTATTTATTTTAACTTGACGGTTTCCGTGGTCGCTTTCCTTCCTCCGGAATTCGATGGCGAAACTGGTCTACTTCCTTTGGAAACCTTGAGGTGCTTCCGGCTCTCTGGAACCGGAAACACTGATTCCGGAGAAAAACTGACATTATCGTTAAAAAAAGAATACAAGGAAAAATTCGTGTTGCGAAGAAAATTCTCCATCAATACAATATTACAAAAATTGTAAAACTTCCTAAAAAAGAAGTAAGATAAATCAAACAATTTCAGAACAAAATAAAATCGACCATACTACAAAACTTATTACAAAACTTCTTAGAAAAGAAACAAAATAAATCAAACGATTTCCTAGCAAAATAAAATCCACCATACCACAAAAATTATTATGAAACTTCCTAAAAAAGAAACAAAATAAATCAAACAATTTCAGAACAAAATAAAATCTTCTATACCACAAAAATTATTATAAAACTTCCTTAAAAAAGAAACAAAATAAACCAATCAATTTGAGAACAAAATAAAATCCATCACACCACAAAAATTATTATAAAACTTCCCTAAAAAAGAAACAAAATAAACCAATCAATTTCAGAACAAAATAAAATCCATCACACCACAAAAATTATTATAAAACTTCCCTAAAAAAGAAACAAAATAAACCAATCAATTTCAGAGCAAAATAAAATCCTCCATATCACAAAAATTATTACAAAACTTCCCTAAAAAAGAAACAAAATAAACCAATCAATTTCAAAGCAAAATAAAATCCACATCACAAAAATAAAACTTCTCCACCAAAGAAAGTTACAATAAACGATTTGAAAGTGTCCATACAAAATCAGATTGTCACAGAAATTGTTATTATAATAAAAACATAAGAAATTGTAAGAAGATATTAAAGAAAAAGAGTGACGTTTAATTACCATTAAGTGTGCAAACCGCCAAAGTCGTGAGAAGGAAAAAAGATAGGAGATGAAGAAAAGGGAAGTTGCATATCTAGCAAACGGTGTCCGATCGGTGTAGTTTATTACACGAGTTGCCTTTTGACGTGGAACGTTGCACTTTACGGAAGGAACGTGAAAAGGTGGGGCTCTATGTCTGTATAGTAACCGTTCAGCAACTCTCTACGGGTCCAGAGAAGGCCGTTGATGTTTGATCGTTTCCACATTCAGGAAGCAGATCGTTAAAACGTCAGACTACATTTTTCTTTGGCGGGAAATTGTACCATTTATAGGTTCAATTATTTTGTATTAATATAGGGAGAGATAGGTTGATCTAAATTTGTAGTTTTAGAATTTATAGTTTAGAAGATCTGAATTTCATGTTTTAGAAGTTTTAAGGTGGGTACTTTAGGGAAACACATGTACTTTAGGTACTTTAGGTACATGTGCAAACTTCAGATTGTTTTTTGGGAAGTTCTAGCACTTGTGTAAATGCGGATTACTTGAGGTTGCAAGCTTGTAATTCTTTAAATTTGCAAATTGTGAAATGTGGTTTTCTAGCGTTAAATACAGAGATTTATTAGATCCTCAAATTTCTACAATTCTCTTTTTTACAATTTCAAATTCCTATAATTAATTTATAAATTCAGAAGGTTTCTAAAGCTTCAATTCTTAAGTTTTCAAATTCCTAAATTTCCAAATCATCAAGTTCTCCAATCCCAAATACTCAAACTTGCAACTTCTCATATTCCTATATTCTCATATTTGCAACTTCTCAAGTCCCCAAATCCTCACATTTGCAACTTCTCAATCCCCCAAATTCCCAAATTCCCAAATAATCATATTTGCAACTTCTCAAACCCCCAAATTCTCAAAGTTGCAACTTCTCAACCCCCCAAATTCTCAAATTTCCAAATTCTCAAAGATGCAATTTCTCAAACCCCCAAATTCTCAAAGATGCAACTTCTCAACCCCCCAAATTCTCAAATTTCCAAATTCTCAAAGATGCAATTTCTCAAACCCCCAAATTCTCAAAGATGCAACTTCTCAAACCTCCAAACTCTCAAATTCCCAAATTCTCAAAGTTGCAACTTCTCAACCCCCTAAATTCTCAAAGTTGCAATTTCTCAAATCCCCAAACTCCAATATTCCAAGAATTTCCAAAGTTTCCAAAATTCCCAGAATCCCAAAATCCCCAAAATTCTCTAAAATTCCCCAAAATCTTGAAAATCTCAAAATCCAAAAATTGCCAAAGTCTCCAAAATCCCAAAAGTTCCAAAATCCCCAGAATTCCCAGAATCCTCAGAATCCCTAAAACCCTCAAAATCCTAAAAATTCCCAAAGTTCCCAAAATCCCCAAAATCCTAAAAATTCCCAAAATCCTCAAAATCCTCAAAATCTCCAAAATCCCAAAAGTTCCAAAATCCCCAGAATCCTCAGAATCCTCAGAATCCCTAAAATCCTCAAAATCCTAAAAATCCCCAAAATCCTCAAAATTCCCAAAATCCTCAAAATCCTCAAAATCCCCCAAATTCCCAAAATTCCCCAAATCCCCCAAAATTCTCTAAATTCCCTAAATCCTCACATCACCTCCCCAATTTCCCAACTTCACACCTCACCAAATTCCCCTTCACCCACTTTAAGAATACCAAAAATAAAAATTTTAGTTAAAACACAACATTTTCAATTGGAAAGTGAACGAAGTCAGAAAATAGATACGTACGTCGTGAAGCACAGTGTCGTCCCATAATAATCAAACGGAAACAGGTTTAGTCACGCATGACTTCTCTGATATGCATAAACGAATGCATGCAACATCTATGTGCAGTTACATCGTCAGGGATAGCCGAGAGAAAGGTCGATTTGCGTACTTGTCTATACAAATTCTCTAAATCGATTCAAGAACCATAAGCTCGACGAATTTTACCTCTGTATAGACCATTATTCCAAGCGAAATTAACTTTCCAACTGAGAAATAACATTTTCTATGAATAGATCCCACAATTTCACTTAAGTGTAGTCAATTACATGCAAACTTGAGAGAAAGAAAAATTTAAGGGAAAATTCTTGCAAGGTTTAACTGAAAATTATTGTACATATACTGATCTAAGTTAATAGAGAATTAAAATTTCTTATTTATTTTATTTTAGTTGAGACTGTAAATTTTTGTTTAATTTATTTTATTTCGGAATGAAAATTTGTTTTAGGCTGTGTTTTATAGGAATGATGTTATAGTATAATGATGTTAATTATTTTAGGAAGAAAAAATTGGGAATATACAACTTTTTTCCCTATTTTTAATTAATGTTACTATTAATATTATTACTTGGTTCTCAAAGAAATTTTCTGTGAGAAAAGAAATTTTTTAGCGAAGTTAATTTTGCTAATTTTTGTGAACAATTTTTTTCGGTGCCTATTAGTACTCAATTTAATATTATAACAGTATGTTTATTAATTTTCTCAAATTCCCAAATTTTCGAAATTGCAACTTCTCAAACTCCCTAATTCTCAAATTCCTAAATTTTCAAAATTGCAACTTCTCAAACCCCCAAATTCTCAAATTCCCAAATTTTCAAAGTTGCAACTTCTCAAACCCCCAAATTCTCAAAGATGCAACTTCTCAAACTCCCAAATTTTCGAAGTTGCAACTTCTCAAACCCCCAAATTCTCAAAGATGCAATTTCTCAACCCCCAAATTCTCAAAGTTGCAACTTCTCAATCCCCCAAATTCTCAAATTTCCAAATTCTCAAAGATGCAATTTGTCAAACCCCCAAATTCTCAAAGTTGCAACTTCTCAACCCCCCAAATTCTCAAAGATGTAATTTCCCAAACCCCCAAATTTTCAAAGTTGCAACTTCTCAACCCCCCAAATTCTCAAATTTCCAAATTCTCAAAGATGTAATTTGTCAAACCCCCAAATTCTCAAAGTTGCAACTTCTCAACCCCCCAAATTCTCAAAGTTGCAATTTCTCAACCCCCCAAATTCTCAAATTTCCAAATTCTCAAATTCCCAAATTCTCAAAGTTGCAACTTTGATTAGCTAACTTGTTAAATTGCAAGATATATTCCATGTATTGTAACACCATTTGAACTTGAAAAGACTTCCGTAAATAAATCACAATGAATAATAGCTACAAAATTATTAAAGGCAGTCACTCAAGTGTCAGAGCAACTCAGTTTGATCGCAGACTTTGAGGTTATGTCTTGAATGACGTAACCATTATCTCCTGACAGTATGATTTAACCTTTTAATAAATTTTATTGACAAATACTCCTTATGCAATACTTCAATTTTCTTATCTGATACTCGAACAAGTAGCTAATCACATTTGACGATCACAAAAATAAGAAATTAATAAAAAACGTAACTCAATATTAAATTAATAGATTTATAAAAAACGTCAATGATTAGGGGGTTGTGAAATGTGAATGATTAGTTTGCAAAACCTTGGTTAGTTTTACAAAACTTAAATAATTAGTTTTACAAAAACTGATTTGTTAATTTCACAAAAACCAAATTGTTAATTTTACAAAAACTGAATTGCTAATTTTACAAAAACTAAATTGCTAATTTCACAAACACTGTATTATTAGTTTTACAAAAATATTATTAGTTTCACAAAAATTGTTACCTTAACAAAAAGTGAACGATTAGTTTTACAAAAACAGAATGACTAGTTTACAAAACCTAAACGATTGGCGGTTTAAGCATAAATAATTGTTCTCGCTGAAACATTGTCAACTTCGATAGTTATTGTTGAAGGCAAAAAGGTGATTGACTACGAGCACTTAGTTCTTCGCTAGAAGTCATAAAGGAAGGGAAAGTAACCTGCTGCCATGACACTACTAATAGGAATCCCTGTTGCATAACTTAGCCGTTTAAGCGACGATCTGTTCACCTACAAAATTAGCAGACTACAGTGATTTCAATGCCTGGAAAGCGGTGTCGTGTGCAGACGCGGCGTTAAAGATCCTTACGTGTTTGATATTAGTATTTATATAACTAGTTTTAATATTTAATATTTAATATTTATATAACTAGTTTCAATATTTAATATTTAATATTTATATAACTAGTTTTAATATTTAATATTTAATATTTATATAACTAGTTTCAATATTTAATATTTAATATTTATATAACTAGTATTAATACTTAATATTTAATATTTATATAACTAGTTTTAATATTTAATATTTAATATTTAATATTTACATAACTAGTATTTAGCTATTTATACACTATTAGGTTTAATAATTATCTAGATACATTACATGAAATTTTTATTGTGTTTTTATAATAATTTCATACACTATTAAGTAAAATAAAATTGGTATATATTTGCAAAGTTTAATAAGCAAAATTTGATGGTGTTTTCTGCAAATTTGATTGATTGATATCTTTTCTTAAGATGCTAAACCTAAATTTATTTTGGAGGTTTTATAAGATTAATCGAGTATCGAATAGTTGGTTTGGATATTTCTAGCGAATTAGTCTGAAAACGTTCGTCGCACTTGTGTGTATTGTATTTATGCCTGTTCGCATGAAACAGCATTCTATCGAGCATTCTAGACTTCTGAAAGGCGGCAAAGCAATCCATTTTGAAAGGTATGGGATAGTCAGAGGCGTGCGCTCGATTTTCCTCAGGTATGCGATCTCCCCGTTACTCGACGAAAAATCTCGACACTTCATAAGCTGAATAACATGTACCCGTTAGAAATTCTTCATTTTTATTGCATCTATCAGCTATAAAAATAATTTAGATACACTGTAACAAACATAACGAACATAATATTTTTTTAAATGAAACTAGTCACTCGATATTAAAAGATATCGTTTTCTGATGCACTGAAATCTGCTTACTAAATGCAAGAGAAATGTGAATATATTTCATGCTAAACGTGTTTTCGAGGAAAGATGGTGGACCTAGAATAGAATCCTGAATGTCAAGGACACATGGAAGGTGTAAAACAGGATAATCTCCCTGTCATCCACGGATTACGAGGGTCGAGTTTTTAAGTGGTATATTAATTTAAACGAGATGCAGTCTGGTTTCTCCAGGGAAAAATACTGCAGAGAGGAACTCCCATTTGATCCAGTATCTTTTTTAACTTTTAACCCTTTCCCGTGCTTTGACGAGTCTCACTCGTGACGCACTTACAGCTCAAATGTGACAAACCATACTCAAACTCTGAACATTCTTCAACTTGAAATTTAGGTCCAACTATAAGTTGCATTATCAAGGATTCCTGAATATAAAATACTCACATCATTTTTATTTTGTTTGTTCGTTTTAATGTTGTGGCCTTTATAGTTAGTCTTGACTGACGCATCTGTTAAATAAATGGCACGGGAAGGGGTTAAGGACTTAAAACTTTAAAAATATAGAGATATACTTTCAAGAATGTGTCGTAGATATTTAAAAATCATGCAATTTGTAAATTTATAAAGTTGAAGATGTAGAAATGTCCACTCTTAAAAATTTAAATACTTGAGGATTTAGAAATATTTGTTAGTTTTACAAATCTAAAAGTCCAATCTACCTTTGGACTTAAAGATCCACAAATTAAAATTAAAGAATGTATAAACTTTCAATCCACTAATAAATTCGAAAGAAGAAATGTGACATGAATATGTCGCCCAATAAAAAAGCCTGAATTGCAACCGGAAGGACTAGACCCGCAAGTACCCTAAACGTTATAACAGGAATATCTAGGGGAAAGTAGGGTAGAACCGGGTAGGCGGGTGAAACCGGACACTCCTGTTTTTCCTATTATTTCATGCACTACTAGTAACCATTCTCGAACACTAAATCAATTTATACTTGCTATGCATAACTTTCTTAGCCTTTAGTCTTTCACTAAAATAAATTAGTCTTATACAAAAATTAAGTGTAAGTATTGTACAAAGTAGACAAAAAATAGTACAAAATGGTCACATTAAAGATGCAGTATCAAAGAAGTAATATCTACTACCTACTACACTATATAAATATAAAAGTCATATTTCGGTGTGCGTCTGTGTGAACAAATTTTTTTAAATTGTCAAATTTCTGAACAAAAATCTCTGAACAAAAATCTCTGAACAAAAATCTCTGAACACTCAAGCTTCTAATGTTAAGTTAGGTAAGTTAGGTGAGTTAGGTAGGTTAGGTAGGTTAGGTAGGTTAGGTAGGTTAGGTATGCTAGTTAGCACTAAAAGAAGTAGCAGTAGTAGAAATAGTACTAAAGAAATAAACACCCTAAAAATAGTACAATGAAATATTAAAAAGTACAGAATAAAATTTACTACCTTCCTATAAACAAATAAATTTGCAACTCATAATTTTTTCCACTGTCATTAATCCTCTAAGAGTAATATTCAGTAGTAATAAAAATAAATTTCACGAAAATTAGGAAACCCAAATTGCCAATAATAAATAATGAAGTCACCTAAGAAAAGTTACCTAATTGTACCTTGTAATATTTGTACGAAAAAATAATGAAACAAGTGTCGCAACTATTTTTATTCACCGTGATCCTCGTAATCTCGATGAAGGATGAGAACGATAGATACAACGTCACGAACCGAATCTCGCATTTTATGGAGCATGGAGGAAAGGGGTACCATGAAGGTTGCAAGTCAAGGCTAGGGACTTTCACTTGCGCCCGTAGCATGCTCTCTTGGGAGCGCACCACGAGCTACCTTCCCACCTTACTTTACTATTTACTTTTCTACCTGGTCTTTAACAGAACAGCGACCGAATTACGCCCATTACAGGAGATATTACTCACTGCGTAGAATTCTGTGGTATAAACCATTTCGTGGTTTTAAGGTTTACTTGAAATTAATCTGAGAAATTGAGACACTAGAAACAACAGTGGTTGTTCAAACGGTGATGGTTTTAACTTTAATGGTTTTTTGTGTGATTCGTACAAATTTCTGTAAGTGGAAATTTTTGCAAGGTTTGACGTCTTTAAATTCTAGGTTTTAGAAGAAAAATTTTGTTCAATTTAACAAATTTTTAATTTTTGAAATATTGGGTTCTTTAATTTCTTAAGATTTCAATTTTTAATTTACTTAATGATTAATTTCTTCGATTTTTAATTTGACAAATTTTCAATTACCGAATTTTCAGTTTTTCAAATTCCCAACTCCTCCAATTTCCAATTCTCTAAATTCCCAATTCCCCAAATTCGCAACTCCTCAAATTTCTAATTCCTCAAATTCCAATCCCTCAAATTCCCAATTTCCCAAATTCCCAATTCTCCAAATTCCCAACTCCTCAAATTTACAATTCTCCAAATTCCCAACACCTCAAATTTCTAATTTCCCAAATTTCCAATTCCCCAAATTTCCAATTCTCCAAATTCCCAACTCCTCAAATTCCTAATTTCCCAAATACCAAATTCCCCATATTCTTAAAGTCCAAAATTCCAATTTTCCAAATTCTCAATATTGAAAATTTCCAAGTCCCAATTCTCAAATCTACCAATTTTTCAATTTCATATTTTCGGATCCCCCAATCCCTAAATTTCTAAATTACTCAAATCCCAAAATTCCTCAAATCCCAACCTTCCTCAAATCCCAAACTTCCTCAAATCCTAAAATTCCTCAAATCCCAAAATCCCTCAAATCCCCAAAATCCCTCAAATCCTCAAAATCCCTCCAATCCCCATAATCCCTCAAATCCCTAAACTTCTTCAAATCCCTCAAATCCCCAAAATTCTCCAATTTCCCCCAACCTTAACTTAACTTAACTCAAAAATTCCCTAACCAATCAACCATTTACGTAAAATTTTTAAATTTTAAATAAAATTATTTTTGAGCTCTTTGAACATAATAAGAATGGAAACCGTCGTTACAACACCGTAATTAAACGAAGAGAACAAATAGACATTGATAAATCGTATATTCTTGTCGATTATAATACACACCGGTTATATCGCAATTTTCACACGATTACGCAGAACACTTATAACGAACATTAACACCTTTCCATTTATAATTTACATCTGGGAAAGTATCACACGGAGCATTGCATTCTGCAACGCATAATGCACATTACTGCATTTTATGTTTGATCTAAAGATTACGGGGACGTTATAAACTGCGGTGCATAATTATATTTTATCTATCTGCTAATGACTGTAGAAAGCAAGTGTTGCGATGTAACAGGAAAATTCTGGAAGATCGACAAATTGTGTTTGTAAATTATATTTTATGTTTTAATTGTATGCAGTTTTAAGTTTTGTAATTATGAATTTTTGCAGTTTTTATGTAATGTTGAAAGTGAGGAAAAATTGATACTTAATGAGATGTTAATTTTGCATTAGTATTTTGATTGTTATAATTGAAAATAATGGGAGATTTACAAGAATGTAATATTAAAATTAATTTTCTTTTGTGAAGAGTTGTAATTCTTCATTTTTAAGATGTTGTAAAATAAATTTTATCTAATATTCTTTATTGTAAATTAATTTTATTTACGTATTCTAACTTCTGTTAAAATATACGAATTTTTGTTTATGGAAAGCTCCTACTGTTTTATTTTTTAGGCAATGTCCTTTCTAAATAAAAAAATGTACAAGTATAGAAATTGTTTCACTTAAAAAATTTAACGTAGAAAAAAATTTGAATGAAGCATAAATGAACCACATAATTAAATTCACGAGTTAAGATTTCACAGTCGAAGTTTTATAAAATTACTTGAATTTTTAAAAAAGACCATCCCCTTTAAAAAAGCCCAATTTCTAAATTAGTGTGTATAAACTGTCCCTGCATAAAAATTACATAAAAATATCCAGTGTCAACAAATAAAATTAGCAAAAATATACCGTTAATAAACCAGAAATTCTTACCAAAAAAAGAAGTAACTAAAAGTAACCAAATCGTATGAATCTTGCATATATTTTTATCCCTCCGTATGCAGCTTGCATACCATCCCGAAATCGAATTATAAATTCCACGGAACCTTGCCTCCCAAGATTCCCACAGTTTTAAGCTTTTCTGACATTAAAAAAAAAAGTTGTGTCGAACGTGAGATCACGAAGAAAGGATCGGTGTGCCAACGAACGATGAGTCACGATTGTTCGATCGGATCGAAGCAAGAAATCGTGTTACTATGCCTCACGGTCGCCGGGAACGTGTTCCTGAATCGAAAGAAGAGAAGCAACGTGCTGTCGTGCAACTTGATATTATATCGCCAGTCATTTGGCCTTCTCACTGGAGGCACGCATAATGATGGAATTTATTAGCTCGATGAAAGAACGGTGGCGATGAAAGAAGCTTAAACGAGGATCAACTTCAAGTTGATTCAAATTGTTTGGTCAGAGGGTTGATCAGTAGCTCAATCGCTTCTTTATCGACGCTTACTGGTGTACACTCATTATACACTTATTGGTATACGTTTAATAAGAATATTGACAGTTACACAGTTCATTTATCATAAGAAACACTGTATAGAATTATTTATTTATTCACTGTATGAAGGAATTTATTGGTTAGTAAAATTTGTTATTTACATCAGCTGCATAATAGACATGTCAATTGTAGAATAGACTTTTATTGTTTTGCTGAGTAATTATGATATTATAATACTTCATATGTCATAACCTCTACTTAACCCTCAACCTTAAGATTGAAGTAACTATAGATCCTTAACCGTTCTTAAATATCACCCTCTAATAATCTTCAAAATTAAATCCTTAACATACTTAAATAAACTGTAATCACAAATATAAATTCTCACATAACTTCCAACAATTCCATATCTAACTAAAAATAATTATTTCAGGATCACTCGCCCAGAAGCAGCAGCAAGAGGATCCTTGCCAAACAAAGTCCCGAGTCGTCGGCGACATAGAATACTGCGATCGTTACTGGGAATGCGTCAACGGACGTCCTGAATTATTCGACTGTCCAAATGGTCTGGTATTCGCTGGGAAACATCGAGGCGTAACCGAGGGTTGCGACTACCCCTGGAGAGCGAACTACTGCGACGGAAAACGTCAGGCGAATCCACCTATCCCTGCTGATCATTGTGATTGGTTATATGGTATTTTCGGTCATGAGACTTCTTGCACGAGGTATTGGACTTGTTGGAACGGTACCGCTACTGAACAACTTTGTATCGGTGGACTTTTGTATAATGAGAGGGCTAGGTCTTGTGATTGGCCGGAAAACGTCGAGGGATGCCAGAAACATCGTGAGTAAAGATGTTATTGATTTTGATAAAAAGTGGAAGTTTGATGAACGAGTAGAATGATATATTATGTAGAAGTATAGTAGGAATGTTGAAAATGTTGTAAATTATTTGTGACAGAATTTTGTTTGTGTGTTGACAAGTATGGAGTTGGTTATCTTAAATAGTTTGATATGTTATCATTAATGAATGAAGAGGCTTTCTAACAATTTGCTTGATCATCAGTTACAAGGACTGTTACTAGCAATTTATTGTATCATTATATATTGAGCAATTTATTAGCAGTTTGCTATATTACAATTAATAGATTGAACTATTAGGTAAGAATTTGCTACATCTTTATACATTGAGCAATTTATTAACAGTTTGTAAAATTACAATTAACAGATTGAACTATTAGATAAAAGTTTGATGTATTATCATACATTAAGCAATTTAATAATAGTTTGTGAAATTACAATTAACGGATTGAACTATTAAGTAAGAATTTGATATATTATCATACATTGAGCAATTTATTAACAGTTTGCTGAATTACAATTAACAGATTAAACTATTAGATAAGAATTTGATGTATTGTCATACGTTAAGCAATTTAATAATAGTTTGTAAAATTACAATTAACTGATTGAACTATTAAGTAAGAATTTGATATATCTTCATATATTGAGCAATTTATTAACAGTTTGCTGAATTACAACTAACAGATTGAACTATTAAGTAAGAATTTGATATATTATCATACATTGAGCAATTTATTAACAGTTTGCTGAATTACAATTAACAGATTGAACTATTAGATAAGAATTTGATGTATTGTCATACGTTAAGCAATTTAATAATAGTTTGTAAAATTACAATTAACTGATTGAACTATTAAGTAAGAATTTGATATATCTTTATATATTGAGCAATTTATTAACAGTTTGCTGAATTACAACTAACAGATTGAACTATTAAGTAAGAATTTGATATATTATCATACATTGAGCAATTTATTAACAGTTCGCTATATTACAATTAACAGATTGAACTATTAGTTGAGAATTTGCTATGTCTTCATACATTGAGCAATTTATTAACAGTTTGCTGAATTATAATTAACAGATGGAACTATTAGTTGAGAATTTGCTATATCTTCATACATTGAGCAATTTATTAACAGTTTGCTGAATTACAATTAACAGATTGAACTATTAATTGAGAATTTGCTATATCGTCATACATTGAGCAATTTAATAACTGCTTGTAAAATTACAATTAACAGATTGAACTACTAGCTAAGTATTTGCTACGTCATCATTAACAAATTGAACTGTTAACTGAGAATATACTGTATCATTAACCAATTGAACTATTTAAGAACTTGCTATATCATCATTAACAAATTGCACTGTTAACTGGAAATATACAATACCATCATCAACAAATTGAACTATTTAAAACCTTGCAACACCACCACTAAGAAATTGTTTACCAAAAAATAAGTATTTACTAAAAATCTGCTGTATCATTACATAAACTTGCTCATCAACAACATCGCCATAAAGCTACTACATAAAGCTATAATTCACCACATCACCAGTAACAAATTTCAATTCTATTACATCTTTCATTAATTTTGTCACACTTTAATGAACACTCTTTAACCTGCAAATTTCCTATTTAAGCATTCCTCCACTTCGAAGAGCCAGTTTCATCTCGTGTTTCGCAAAACACCGTAGCAAAGTTCGCGATCATTCTCACTTTCGAAAGTGGCCATACAAGAAAAACGCACACACGTGTGTCCCTTTCTTTCTTTGCTCGAGGCGTTGCTCGAAGTCACTGCCCTCTGCAGAGAAAAAGAGGCGAGTTAATTAACATTCGGAGTAAGTCGCCGTAAGCTTTCTGCTTGGCGATTTGACGCGTCAAAATTTCATTTCGTGATTTGATTTCATTTTCCAAAATTTCATCGCGAAACTCTCAATGGAAATGTAAATTTAAGTGATGAAACGTAATTTAAACACCAGGAGTTAAATTGTAAATACCGTGAAAGCCATTGTAAATATTTCGTAATTCCATGTCAAAATTATGTAACTATAATCCGAAAATTATGACTCTAGAATATTCTTGGAATAGGAACTTTCTTTCGAGGATGTTGACCTCCATTTTGTAGAACCACGTTACGCAACCTTCATCACGTGATTTTGAACAGTAATCACCTTGCACATCTATTCATTCGAATACTCTTTTTTGTTGTACTTTGTACCAAGGTTAACTACACTATTATATTTCATTGAGTAGCACTTCCTGAAAATTTGCTGAACAAACTAGGTTATTTGTTTACTTTAACACAGCAAAAAATATCATATGAAATTTGTTAATCTTAAAACTGCTATAACCTCTTAGGACAACCTTATTAATTTTTACATGGAGGCTTCTGAAAAATTTTATGGAGCTTAAAAATTATGAAGCTTACATTTGGTAAGCTAAATTGCTGTCAAATTGAGTATTGAAGCTTCACAATAATTTTCAGAAAGTTAACATATTATTTTTACGTAACATGTTGTTTTATTTTATTTTGAAGATAACCTCTCCATATTTAAATACTGAGCCTTCATTTGGTGATGCATCACAAATAATCTTTTGCAGACATGTTTCATATAATATCACCTACTAATTCATCTACTGCTATGTCATATATACTACTTACATAACTATTTTGTTTAACATACAACTATTTCTTCATCAATAATTCTTCATCTTCATCTTAAAATTCTTAAAATTTGCAATGTTTGTTATTAAACAAAGCCACTAAAGGTTATCCTAAAACGACTTTCGCATTACAAAACGATTCACAAATCCGTAATTTAATCTTTCAACAGCACTCTGCAACGACGACGCGAACGGAAATGTGCCCCTGGGCAAGTCTTGCAACCGTTACTGGCAATGTCAAGGTGGATACCCAAGATTACAGAGATGTCCAGCGATGTTGGTGTTCGATAGAAGGTCATTGAGGTGCGTTGTTCCACCCACGGAAGATTGCGACGTACCTACGACACCACCGAACCTAGAGGGTGATCTTCCGGAAGGAAGAAACGAACAAGAACCGGAAGAAGAGAATCTTCCTCCTGGTGTTCCTCCGTTACCTGCTGGTGCACTGCCCATTCCTCTTCGAGCTCGTTCCAGAAATTAAATTATGAGAGATTCTTTTGTGGGACTTTAAGTCTAGTTTCTACGTGTGCAAAGATCAAGATGTTGATATCAGCAAAATATTAATAAAATGTTGATAGACATTTTTTGTTAGTGTGAGATTGAGGTTGGATTTTAAGGGAAAATTGTGGTAAATTGAAGTTAGAGGATTGTTTTCGATAAGTTGAAGTTAGATGATTGTTTTTAATAACTTGAAGTTAGATGACTGTTTTCGAGAACTTGAAATTATATGACTGTATTTGAGGTTATATCTTGTTGAGCTCATTTTTATTGATTTTATATGGAAATTCATATTGAAGTTGTAGGATGTAACCTCAAATATAGAGGTGCATTTTAACATGAAGATATATATTGA
The DNA here is from genome assembly GCA_963576845.1 of Megachile leachella. Lineage (NCBI taxonomy): Eukaryota > Metazoa > Arthropoda > Insecta > Hymenoptera > Megachilidae > Megachile > Megachile leachella. Next base: position 16,723,071 of record OY756251.1, read on the forward strand.
AACTTAATATAGAAACTCAATATTTAAATTTAAAATAGACATTCAGTATTTATATGTAAAAAAAATCAAGTTTAAATATGAAATAAAACTTGAAAGTTCAATTTTGAAATAGAAGTTCAATATTTAAATTTGAAGTAAAAATTCAATATTTAAATTTGAAATAAAAAATTGAATATTTAAATTTGAAACAAAAATACAATATATAAATGCAAAATTAAAATACAAGTTTAAACATAAAATAAAACTTCAAGATTTAATTTTGAAGTAAAAATTCAATATATAAATTTGAAACAAATATTGAATATTTAAACTTGAATTAAAAATTGAATATTTAAATTTGAAACAAAAATTCAATATATAACTTTGAAATAGAAATACAATATTTTAATTTGAAACAGAGGTTCAATATATAAATTTGAAACAAAAATTGAATATATAAATTTGAAATAAAAATTGAATATATAAATTTGAAATAAAAATTGAATATATAACTTTGAAATAGAAATACAATATTTTAATTTGAAACAGAGGTTCAATATATAAATTTGAAATATATATTCAATATATAAATTTGAAATAAAAATTCAATACATAAATTTGAAACAAAAATCCAATATATAAACTTGAATCAAAAGTCCAATATTTAAACTTGAAAAAAAATTCCTTACATAAATGACAAAACAAGAATTCAACTTTAAATTAGAAAATTAAATATTGCACACGTAGTAACACGACTTAAGAGTCCTCCACAAAGAACGCTTCAAAAATTCATTCAAAACCGCCATATTGGCTTTAAAAAAAAAAATTACCGACATCTCGGTGAAGCTCTCGAAAAGAGAGCATCCTTGTTAAATTCTATTTTTATGTATATTCACCGCTTCTAGACTACGTTTCTGTTACGTTTCACCGGAAGTAACAGATTTCTATCCTTTCTCGTCGACGATTATCGTCACCTTTTCTGCACGTACTTTTAAGTTAAACAATGTATGTAATATCGTAAGGTACACATTTTGATTGTATCCCCCTTTAATCGTTAAGCTCTCACCGACCGTTCTTTTATCATTTTATTTGTTTATTTAGTCAAAGTGTAAATATTCCTCGTAGCCATTCTCACCGTCTTCTCGCGTTAATCATAGGTAAGTCGATCAGAAAACACCTGTACGAATGTAGACACGTTGGAATAAAGTATACGTTGTATATTTTTTGTACGCATGTCCACATTTTTTATTCGAATACTGATTGTACATATTTCTTTCTTTTTTCTTTATTCAAAATGGTAACTAAGTTTACACGGAGAAATAAATTTTTAATAATTACAGAGATCTATTTTTTTTAATTCGGAGCTAATTTTTTATGGTCAAAAATCAAATAAATTACTACGTATTGTTTTTCATAAATAAATTGAGATAGTTTGAGAAAATGAATCAAATGTTCAACAAATTTCAAGGTTCCTGGTTGACGCAATTCACTGACGCTTCTAAATAATTTAGAGGTTATTGGCACTGAAACAGAAAAGAATGCAGTTTGTACTGTGTTCATGGAATGTGAAAAGAGTACTTTGATTAATAGTGATTAATAGGTGTACCAGTGAGGCAGTTCGTCACGGTCCATACAGCTCAGAGTTACGGAATCGAAAAGCTTGTCCTCTCCGCAAGTTAAGAGTCGTGGATGTCCGTCGACGCAGGTAATTAATCTTCCGCAATCACCGGGTACTGGGAATCTGCAAAACGAACATTTGTTAGTACTTCGTTCATCAACTCTTTAGGACTACTCTTACATTATATGCAAATTTAGTATTCTGGGGAATTTGAGAATTTGGAAATTTGGAAGTTTGGTAATTTGGGGAGATAGGAATTGAGAGGGTTAAGAATTTGCTAGCTTGGGAATTTAGGAATATGTAGATTTGGGGATGTAGGAATATGGAACTTGAGAATTTGGGGAGGTAGGAATTGAGAGGGTTGAGAATTTGGGGAGGTAGGAATTGAGAGGGTTAAGAATTTGCTAGCTTGGGAATTTGGAGATGTGTGGATTTGAGGATTTAGGAATTTGGAGAAATGGGAATTCGGGAAAGTAGGAATTTGGATCGCTTGGAATTTGGGGGATTTGGAATTTGGGAAATTTGGAATTTGGATCGCTTGGAATTTGGAAAGTTTAGAATTTGGGGGGGGGGGTTTCGAATTTGGTGGGCTTGGAATTTGAGGGATTTGGAATTTGGGGGGCTTGGAATTTGGTTCATTTGGAATTTGGAGCGTTTGGAATTTGAGGCGTTTGGAATCTGGGAAATTTGGAATTTGGTGGATTTGGAATTTGAGAAATTTGAAATTTGAGGCGTTTGGAATTTGAGAAATTTGGAATTTGGGAAAATTGAAACCTACGAAATTTGGAATTTGGGAAAATTGAAATCCATAAAATTTGAAACCTAGAAAATCTGTAATTTGAAACATTTGCTTAAAATATCACTTAAATACAACAACCCCCAACAAAACCTTTATTCCACCATAAATAAAACTTCCCCACAAACTTTATTACACCATAATAACCGTATTTTGATCACCGCTACATCAAAGGCGACCATTTATTTATAGCTACTCTCAGAGTAATTTCATGTCCGGTTCTCATCGCGATTGTAATGTAAATAAAAAGGAGAACACGGTGCATTTGTTAACAGAGCTGATTGTAAAACAAAATAATCGTAAAACACGTGTCTTCTCTCAGCGGGCAGTGAAACCCTCCGATATCCGGAGCTGGACCGGTTTTTAATTTGTGTGCCGAGTAAACGCGAATTCGCTAAGTATTTAACTTCTTCATTTATTTTCGAGAGAGACCCATACAATATTTTCTTTTTAGATGAATCTCCTGTGTTATTTGAGAAGGATATCCTTTCGTGGGGTGTTTTATTTGCAGTCCTTTTTAAACAGGTATCCATTACCCTCTTATTTTATTACCTCAAGTTGCTTCGAGTTTTTTGTTTTGTGATTTTTTGTGAGACATTTGAGATAACTTTGTTAGGTGGTTACTTAAATGATTATTTAAAATATGCATTGATTATTAGATGTTTTGATTATTAGATGTAAAAAAGAAATTTACTATTTATTTAATTATTTAATTTTTGATATTGATAACGAGGATCATTGATTTATTACTTGTGTTTATATTCTTTTTAGTAATTTTTATTCGGTTTTAGAAATTTTATTTGGTTTACTTTAATTTGTACTATCATAGTTGATTCACTGTTATTATTAATTCGATACTTCTTTGTGTATTTACAGTATTTATTGAAATGTTCATAAACACTTCGAGACTTGAAGAGTAAAAATATGAAAGACTTCTACTGTCACTTTCTTAAAAAAATTCCCATATTCATGAAATGGTCACAATTACAACTATTACAGTTACAATTAATAATTATAATAATTCACAAGTGTTTTTAAGTAACAAATTTGGACACATTTTATCAATAAATAATTTTGTTAAACTTAAGGAATTATTGTAAAAAATAATTCTCCAACCTTGACACTTACAGCAGACTTGTACTCTTGCTTTGAAAACTTCCATTCTTAATTTAAACTTGATGAAAAATATTTATGCAACATCAATACATCAAGATTGTTTATTAAAGACCCTAATATTTGTCTATGTACCATCAACATAATTTTGATGAATTAACTATTGCATTAAAAATAAAGATAATACATACCTGGGGTATGGCCAGAATTTGGCAGCAGCGCCATGAGAGGGCGCCTTGTGAGGACACTTGAATCCAACTATTTCCTCCGGGCTGCAATAGGGCAATAATTGATCAGGCCACACACAGGTGTGGCTCTTCGGTTCGTATACTAATCCTGCATCGCAATGCGTTTCTTCAGGATGTCCGTGAACGCATTTGATATAAGTCGTGCTGCATGAATCGCTGATGGGGTACAATCCGAACTGGAATTCGCAGCCAGGGGTGCTTTGTGGGGTCACTGAAAATTATTTTCATGAAAGAATATTTCTTACTGAAAAAATAGGAGATCATTTTTTATGGTGAATATTTTTATCATCAAACAAGGTTTTATATTATTTATTTACTTATTGATATGAAGTTTGAATGAAACATTACTGAACACTTCAAATAAAATATTGAATTGAATTTTTCTTCTGCAGAATAGTAAATATTTATGTGAACTATGTATGTATATATTCTCTCTATTTTTATATTTAAACTTATGTGTTTTAATATTTTTTTTCTTATGAACAATAATATGAACTTTGAAAGAAACATTACTGAACGCTTTAAATAAAATATTGAATTGAATTGTTCTGCAGAAACGTAAACATGTGAACTATATATCCTCTCACTTTTAAGCTTGTGTATCCTAATATTTTTTTCTAACGAGCAATAAATAGGTAAAATATTTTCTTATCTAGTGGAGGAGGTATTTAACCTTGCAGGTGTAAATAGAACCGCGATATTTTCTTCCTAGATTTCATGGTCGACAAGCTTACAGAAGTTGAACTGTGACTTGCAGACATCAACTATCTAACGAATTGTATAAAATTGAGAAATAACAGAAATAACAAAGAAGAAATAATAATCTACCATCACTTGATAATAAAAAAATATATAACAATATTTTGTTACACTCTTTGTTACGTTTTATAGACTAATTTACAAACAAGACAGGTAAATTTATGGAATAACTTGTCTGATTTACATCGTTGTTAAAAAGCAAACGAGCAACACAGAACACATCGTTGTAATTGATGTAATTTGTGGCAAGTCTTCATGATGGATGACAGTGACGTGACCTACTAAAGCATGGTAAATGTTACCGAAATTACTTTGCCGTGCAACTTTTACTTTCTTGCACGAATTGTTACGTATGCCCAACAGAAATTTTATCATCTTTTTCACCCTTTGAACACAGTTTGGCAACCTCAAAAAGAAGCTGCCAATATTGATTTTTGCCAATCGATGTGTTTTTAAGGAGTGGTTTAAAATATCATTATAATCTTTTTATTTTGTTATGCAACTTTCTGCATTTAAATTTTTAGTATTAGTCGAAGTTATATCTAAGTGAGAAATTAGTTAAATTGTGCTTTTGTTACAAATTGGTTTAGCTTTAGGTAAAATTATTTTTAGTTGCAGTTTCTGAATGAGAAATTAGTTGAAGAGTGTCTTTAGTTACAAATTAGTTTAACTTTAGTTAAAATTGTTTTTTAGTTGCACTTTCTGAATGAGAAATTAGTTAAAGTATGTTTTAGTTACAAATTAGTTTAACTTTAGTTAAAATTAATTTTTAGTTGCAGTTTCTGAATCAGAAATTAATTTAGCTTTAGTTAAAATTATTTTTTTGTTACAATTTAGTTTAGTTGCAGTCAAATTTTCATATCTTTTTTCAAGTTAAATTGTTTGAAATAACTGGATCGAATTAAGCTACACAATATAAAAATTTAACATAATATTTAATATTCATAACACTTTAATAGAATTAATAATATTTGACAATGTATTATTACGTTAATTTAAATTATTTCTTTTACATTACTACTTATAACTTTTCATTTCTCTTAAATAACAATCAAAATAACTTGCAATAAACATCTACAATTGCATCATTCAGCCCCATTACCAAAATGGCGATTAGAACCAAAATGGCCGCCACACAATTTCGAACCCCACCAACAATTTATATAAACTTGTCAGTTTTGTATTATTATACAAACTAACAAGTGTTACTATTTCCACAGATTATAAGTACATACTTTTTGGAATGTCGTGTATTTAATATTTTACTGTAATCATTTCGCAATGCATACATATATGTACATGACATCGATAGGAATAATCGAGGGCGTAAGGTGATATACAATACTTACGGTCAGCCTTGCGATCTCCGCAATTAACAGCCCAATAATAGTTGCAGTGTTGGTACACAGATCCGTGACCGTCAAAAAGTAGTCCATTCTCGCAGTATTCGAGGGTCAGGGTGCCATTTGTGCAGAGGAAGTATGCGTTGCAGCTTTCAGGGTGGGGGTACGCGTGGATCCCATATGGGTCGGGGCAGGGTGGTGCACCCAGAAGAGTAGTTCCTTCGACTATTTCACAAAAAGAAGCACTTGAAATATTGTATTAAATTTATTAAATTTAAATTGAATAGACTGATATAAAATTACTAAATAAACTTCCATAATGACTTTAAAAAATAAGTAACCTATATACAACAGAAATTAAAAAATTAAATATTGAATTGTCACAAAATTATACTATTGTTACCTTATTACAGATGTCACAGAAAAAAATAACAAAAGTGAAGAGTAGATTATCTTGCCTATATGTGAATTTTTTATCTGTGATCTGTGAGACCAATCTTAAAAAAATCTCCTTTACAACTGAATTAGCTTGACAATATCTCTAAACTATGAAATCCCTCACAGCTATCAGCAATCAATTGTCAAAGTGTCTTTCATAAACTCACCAATCTCGCTACACGCAAACGTGGCTCATAAATTCTGGCGATAGAACGACGCAATAAAAAAGCAATTAAAATTCACAATACCGAAGGATAAAACGATTAACAAAACCAGTTAAAGATGCAGTTTCTGAAGCGAGAGGAAATGACGAAGTTTCGCGATTTGAATTCCCACGTCGAATCATCGAGTCGAGTCACGTAGCGACGATATTCGTGCATCGTCGAGTGGAAAGTCTACGCTTCTTTTTACGCTGAAGAAATGCTGGATGGAATGCCGCAAATCGTCGACATTTTCAAGCTAATTGATCGCGCGAGGATTTCTAACCGATAGTCAAAATAGAAAGGATATAAGGACGAGGAGCAATACTGTTGGTGGAAGGAGAAACTTGAATATAAGGATATCGTGAGGAACGATATATCGTGCGGGTCTAAGTTAATGTTATCAATGCTGAAAGAGAAAGGAAAGAACGTGATCATCTATCACTTGCAACTGTAGCAAGGCGAGAAACATTCGGTGTTATTTTAGCACGTGTAACTTTCAATTTTTAGGTTGAGGGATTGGAAGATTGGGGGAGTTTTAGGTTGGGAGATTGGAAGATTGGTGGATTTTTAGGTCGGTGGATTTTTAGATTGAGGGATTTTTAGATTGGTGGATTTCTAGAGTGGAAGATTTTTAGATTGGTGGATTTTTAGATTGGTGGATTTTGAGATTGGTGGATTTTTAGATTGATGGATTTTTAGATTGGAGGAATTTTAGATTGGTGGATTTTTGGATTGGTGGATTTCCAGAGTAGAGGATTTTCAGAGTGGAGAATTTTTAGATTGGTGGATTTTTAGATTGGTGGATTTTGAGATTGGTGGATTTTGAGATTGGTGGATTTTGAGATTGGTGGATTTTGAGATTGGTGGATTTTTAGATTGATGGATTTTTAGATTGGTGGAATTTTAGATTGGTGGATTTTGAGATTGGTGGATTTTTAGATCCCAAGATTTCTAGATTCCAAGATTCCTAAATCCTCAGATTTCTAGATCCTTAGATTTTTAGATCCATAGATTCCTAGGTCCTCAGATTTCTAAATCCATAGATTCCTAAATCCTCAGATTTCTAGATTCATAGATTCCTAGATCCTCAGATATCTAAATCCCCACATTCCTAAATCCTCAGATATCTAAATCCCCACATTCCTAAATCCTCAGATTCCTAACTCCTAAATTCCTACATCCTTGAAGTCCTAACTCCTCAAATCTCTAGATTTCCTAGACTCTTCAAATTTCTGGACTCTCAAACTCCTAGGTTCTTAGTCTCCTTCACTCTTAATTTCCTGGATTTCTGGATGTCCTAATACCTACATCTCTAGGTCCACATATCTAATTCTCTGAATCACCAGATTACTAAACTTCTAAATTCTCACATTGCTAATTTCCTATATTCCTTCCACATCTTCAGATTTCTTGATTTATAGCTCTCCATATTTCTTGATTTCTAAATTTCTAGTTTTCTAGGTTTCTATATCTGTGGTTTCTAGATTTCTACATTTCTGGGTTTCTAGATTTCTAGATCTTGATTTCTCACATCTCCAAATACGTAGATAAATCTCTTGTACTTAGATCCTCATATTCGTTTCAATGTACCACATGTTCATATGTTCTCTTTCTATGTTTATTAATCTCTAAATAACTACCTCTTTCAGAACCTCAAATTCATATGAAACTAGCTCCCTATTATAGATAGACAAATTCCCACCTAACTTAGATTTCCATGTACCTACATCCTTATAGATAATTCTCTAGATTGGTGAATTCTCTAGATCCCTGTTAATCATATCAGATTCCTAGACACCTAGATCAGTATTATAGAAAGTCAAATCTCAAGATTCTCAATCTCGATTGTATCTCACATCTCAATTGCAGATAAACAGATCCCTAAGTAGATAGATCTCCAGATAGATTCTTAGACACCTCTAACTATGCTTAGCTATATGCTTAGATCCTTAGCTCTAACAATAAGTAATTATAGATGAACTCTCAACAGATTTCATATAGAATACTACTATCTAATAGTAGATTCTCACATAAACCAGATACTCCAACCTGAATCCTCCAATAAGATTCTTAACATCCGTAAAATCTAAAGAGCACAGCCAGCAAGATCAAAGATAAACGATCAATAGTAAAATACCATCGATGTACCCGGATAGCACAGATCACCCGCAACCATAAATTACCAGCACCTAGAAAGCACTCTGACGACACGATCAACACGGAAAAATAGAAGAGGAAGACGCGGGAAGGGACAAAGAGTCTACGAGACAGCGCGCATGAATAATGCAACCCGATCAGATGGTAGCCAGCGATAGAATTATAAAATAATAGACGGAGGCGTGAACGGCAGACAAGCTCCGCCATTATATCATAGACCACGTAACCATATGGCGAGAGGATCACGTTGGCGGGCTCAGTGAAAGCTATTGAAATCCTACGACTGTCGTAACACGAGGGAACGAACGGTACCAGATGCAGCGACGCCTGCGGGGATGCAGCCTGGAGAACGGCCGATGCACCTGACGCATCGTCGGATGCTGAACCCTGAAGAGGATGGAACCGTACCGGTTCACCAAACGCGACCTTCCTGAATGGACGCCGATCGCCGCAGAAACACTTACCGGAGAGCAAAAAAACCGCCAGGGCCAATAGGGTCACGATCCTCGGGTGGCTCATTGCTGCTCTCGGCTCGGTCTAATCCTCCACGGGTTGACTCTGACTACTGACACTTAGTTATCGACCTCGGGACAACAACTTCTCCCTTCACTTGCTTTGTACGCTTGCTCGACCGTTTCGGTACCCCACCAGATCGGTCCCCGCGGTTTCTTACCGCGATCGTGCGGCTTCGGTTTAACGGCGAGTGCAGCCGAGCGAACGATTCTCGGCCGGATTTCTTTTCGCGCGCTTTGCCCGAAAATACGGGAACAGCTGGACAGCGAGATGGTGCTGGGGTTTCATGCTAGATGGCGAACGATGGATTCATTTGCCTTCTAGGTAGCTATTAGCTAGTTTAGGTAGTTTTTAGCTAGTTTGGATCTACCTATGAACTTTTTATGAAGTTTGTGAGTTCACATGTTCGTTTATGTATCAAGGTTTTCTACCCACGTGTAGGCGCTAGCGTATGTTCTGGATAACTGTGGGTAATAAAAGGTGGACCTAAGAATAATAATGTACAAATCTGGTTTGTCTATGTAATTACATTCTGCTACGTGTCACTGTAATTATTTCTATATTTACATTAGCAACTTCACCCCTAGCTACGTTGGTTATATATACGTTACTTAACTTTACCTTCATATCTACGTTCACTTGAGTATGTTGATTGAGTATCTAGCTCCATTTATGTCTAGGTCTATTTTGATCTGATATGATTGCATCTATTCTTGTCTGGGTATCTGCATTCACTATTTAGAATTATTCATGTGTCTACCTTTACTCGTGGATATAAGTAGATGTTAGAATGAGTCTGATGTCTCTGAATTGCTAGTTATCCTTCCAAAATGGGATTCAACCCCTGAAAATATAAACTAGTACTCTAGTAGTCTGACCAGAGTGGTCTGACTACTCAGAATGTGACCTCACATCTTCAAACTTGAGACTAGTTTCTGTATAATGAAAATCAGTAACAAAATTATTATTGAGTCTTATTGGGAGATCAAGAAGATCAAATAAATTATTGGGAAGATCACAAAGAGCATTTGTTGACTCACAAAATAATGTCTCAACAAAATAATGTGTCAATAGACATTACCAATCAATAGACAGCACCAAATTCATCCTTACTGAGTTCGAACAAAATTTAGTCGTTATTAAACTTTAATACGTAAGTTAGTAATTAAGAATGTAGATTATATTAAAAGAAAGTGATATGAACATTGAACATCTGTAGTAAAGTTATTGAATCTGACCCATCCTAGACAAATATTGTATGGTACCTAAGAGTACCTCCTTCAAGTCTTCTAATTCGTGTACCAAATAATAGTGGATGTACCTAAGTATCTTCGTGTGATACCTAAGTGTCTATATCTAAGGTAAGATCTGCACCTAAGTGTCCACATCTAAGATAAAGTCTACACCTAAGTGTCCATATCTAAGATAAAGTCCACACCTAAATGTCCAAAGCTAAAGTAAGATCTACACCTAAATACCCATACCTAAAATAAAGTCCACACCTAAGTGTCCACACCTAAGTGTCCACACCTAAAGTGCATCCAGTCCACTTTACCTAAGTCTCCATATATATCCACATATCCCTTTACTTCTGAATGTATTATAGATACATGAATAGATAAATTTCGTAGCAATCGATATAGCATATAACATGAAGAACGATTACCCCCTCAGGGTCTTAGCCGATCTTACGCAACAGCTATCGCTACCTCGAGCCCGAAGGGGGAACCAGATCTCCCGGCATGGATAGTGAAAGCCGACGAATACCACTCGCGATCTTACTACTCACGATCAGCATTGTCGGTGAACCGGTCAGATGAACGAAACGAACACGTCACGGTCATGTCGCTGATCGATGATCGATCCAGCTCTTGATCCTGTGTCAGTCGAATATGCTCGACGTTTTGCAATATGGACATTTTGAAAATGGTCACAGATTTATGCCTTTCAATTTTTGTATTGTTTGTATGTACTGGAATTTGTTTTGTATGATAAATAGAGATGTGATGTTCAAGATAGGGTATTGATTTTGATGATGAGTTATGGTTAGTGATATTAAATGTGAAATTGAGAGAAAGGGAGATGGTAAATGGGATATTTGAGATGAGAGGAGAGGAGGTGGATTTTATTTGGAAGAGTGAGGTTGGTTTGGGGATTTTTAGGGAGATTTGAAGATTAGAGCGTTGGGGAGAACCATATGTTAGATTGTGACGCGTTGGAGTACGATGCGTTGGTTTAGTACGCGATTAAATTACTGCGCGATAGATTATTACGAGTTAGATTACTACGCGTTGGATTGCTACGCGTTGGATTACTACGCGTTGCATTACTACGCGTTGAATTACCACGCATGGAGTTACTACGCGTAGAATTACCACGCGTGGAATTACTACGCGTAGAATTACTACGCGTGGAATTACTACGCGTGGAATTACTACGCGTAGAATTACTACGCGTTGCATTACTACGCGTTGAATTACTACGCGTGGAATTACTACGCGTGGAATTACCACGCGTAGAATTACTACGCGTGGAATTACTACGCGTGGAGTTACTACGCGTAGAATTACCACGCGTGGAATTACCACGCGTTGCATTACTACGCGTTGAATTACCACGCGGGGAATTACTACGCGTAGAATTACTATGCGTAGAATTACCACGCGTTGCATTACTACGCGTTGATTTACTACGCGTGGAATTACTACGCGTAGAATTACTACGCGTGGAATTACTACGCGTGGAATTACTACGCGTAGAATTACTACGCGTAGAATTACCACGCGTGGAATTACCACGCGTAGAATTACTACGCGTGGAATTACTACGCGTAGAATTACCACGCGTTGCATTACTACGCGTCGGATTACTACGCGTTGCATTACTATGCGTTGAATTACTACGCATGGAATTACTACGCGTGGAATTACTACGCGTGGAATTACTACGCGTTGAATTACTATGTGTGGAATTACCACGCGTTGCATTACTACGCGTTGAATATCCACCCATTGGATTACTACACGTTAAATTACTACGCGATTAAATCATTACGCGATTAAATTACTACGCAATTAAATTACTACCCGTTACATTACTACGCGCTTCATTACTACACCCCAAACTACTACTCGTTACATTGCTACGCATTACAGTACTACATCAACTAATTACACGGTAAATTACTACCCATAAGATTATTATCTACACAGTACAGTAGATTGCTACTCATTAGAATCCAACGAGTTAGATTTCTACGCATTAGATCACTATCCACGCGTTAGATTACTACAAGATTTTTACGCATTAAATTACTCTACGCATTAGGCTTCTACACATTAAATTACTCTACGCGTAATGTTATTACGCATTAGATTACTGCATGTTAGATCGTTATGTGCTAACTACACGTTGCATCACCACTCATTAAAATCTTCGCACGTCAAATTACACATTGTGCTTTAACACTTTGAATCGTCATTCATTAATTACACCAATTAAAGAACAGATACATGGATTTGTTCAGTGATATTAATAAAATATATTAATTCATAGACAGACAATCTATCAAATATATTAATTCATAAATAGACAATCTATCAAATATATTAATTCATAGATAGACAATCTATCAGATATATTAGACATTGATAGATAGACATTATTATAATGTTATTAATCGAATTTTTGCAATATTAATTTTACTGTGAAGTTGGATAGAAAATTAAATCATCAGATCATCTTCTCTGAATTAAATCATCTTGGAAATTCTATAAGATACAGTTTAGATAAAGTTTTCATTATTCAATAATTTTTTAGCATTTTTCAGAACATATTTATGTTAAATAATTGTTGTAAGGAGTGTTTGGAAATTTTATATCGAATGCTACAAGATGTTATAACTATTTATGAACGGAAATGTAAGTCATTCGTCTGGAGAATGCATTTCCACGTGGCGCATTATAAATTACGTAAAGAGAAAGGTTGCAATCGGTCGAATTAAGAGAAATTGTCTACCCACGTAAGAAATCATTTTCTGCGAGGCCTATTGTATTCAAATACGATCAATTTTCGATGATTCAAGTCGAAATATTGTCACTCAGCCTCTTTCTTAAGCAGCGACCTACGTGTTTAATACTTGCTATAAAAAGAAAACGCCTTGGAATTTGAGAGCAAGAAGAAAGGAATGATTGACGACTTATTCTTCTTACATTTTTATGTAAGCTGCAGTATTTTATTTTAGTTCAATCTCTCTTTTAAGTAAAAACCACACATGTACTCAAATAAATGACATAATAACCACATAACATTTTCTTCTATCTTCTGCAATAAAAAAATTATTTAAATTTTTATGTTTAGTGATTTTTAAAAATCATTTAATTTTTTTAAAGTAAAAATGACAGAACAACTTGTTATTTTAAATTGTAGCAAATTTTATTTTATTTCTCATTCAGCTTAAATGTATGTAACATTAATTGTATAAAATATTTCTTCATTTTCTGTAATAAAAAAAAAACAAACATTTTTAAAAATTTTTAAATGTGAAAAAAAAAAGAACGAAACCATCTAAGTATCAATTTTTTATTTCACAGATAAAATTCAAGTATCGTATTTTACAGTCGAAATTATTGGATAGAAAAGGAAAGAAATATGAACGCTGCGGACCTTTCAGATACCATTTAAATCTCTCCCCGTTACATGTTAAGTGGCGACTATTGATTTCCCCGTTACAACAAACGGCAACAAAATTGTCGACGCTATAAATTTCCTGAGCGTAATATCCGTTTACATAAGGAGAAAGGTATAATTATCTGGTGGAGGAGTATGCAAAAGCCACCCATTTACGTAAGTGAATCGCGGGTTTATTGTTCCTAAGAGTAATAAAAAAAAAAATAATAATAATTAAGCGTTACAAACGTATCGCTGAGTAACTGGCACCTTGTCTTTGTTCTCAGTTTTTGTTCTTGTAGTAGTCCTCGCTGCAACAAGAAAGTGGAGACGAAAATCAGGTTCATTCGATCGAGATAAATTTCGGATAAAAAAATAAGAAAACGTTAATTTTTTTTTTTATTTAATTTTGGGATGTTTTTTGGAACTTTGGAGATTTGGGAAATTGAGGGATTTTGAGGATTTTGAGATTTGGGGAATTTGGGGATTTGGAGATTGGGAGATTGGGGAATTTAGAGAATTTAGGGAATTTAGGGAATTTGGGGATTTTGGGAATTTGGGGAATTTTGGGAATTTTGGGAATTTTGGGAATTTTGGGAATTTTGGGAATTTTGGGAATTTTGGGAATTTTGGGAATTTTGGGATTTGGAGATTTAGAGATTGAGAGATTGGGGAATTTAGGGATTTGGGGTTTGGAGATTTGAGGAATTTAGGGATCTTGGGGTTTGGAGATTTGAGAGAATTTAAAGATTTGGAATTTGGAGGATTAGGGAATTTAGGGATTTGGAAATTGAAAGATTGGAAGAATGAGAGATTGGAGAATTTAGGGATTTGGGGTTTGGAGATTTTGGGGATTTGTAAATTGGAGAATTTGGGAATTTTGGGAATTTAGAGATTTCAGGGATTTGTAAATTGGAAAAATTAAGAATTTGGAAATTTAGGGGTTTCGAGGATTTTGGGGAACTTGATAACTTGAAAATTTGAAACCTATCAAACTTGCAAACTTGATAACTTGAAAACTTGAAACCTAGCAAACTTGCAAACTCAGAACCTAGGAAACTTGCAAACTTAACAACTTGAAACCTTGAAACTTTAAAACCTAGCAAACTTGCAAACCTAATAATTAAAAAAACTCTCAATCTCATCTATCTCAACAACATAATATCCCAAAAACTTGTAACTATAACCTAACCACCCTCAACCCAACCAAAAAACCCTCCAAATACTCTAAGTTCTCACCATCCAGGTACATTCTCCGGATCAGTACACCTGAAGCTGTCCTCGCTATAAACGGTACCAGCCTCACACTGTCCCTTCTGCGGTGCTACTCCATTTTTACAAATATAAAACTTGGCGCAGTCCTCGGGATGCGGATAAGTAGGATGCGGTAAGATTCTACCAAGTGGACCAGACACATCTCCTTCAGGACACACGAAACCATCATCCAATACATCTCTCCTCACGTTCTCACATAATCTCGTCGCATCTGCCGGCCAGACGCAACTAGAAACCTTGTCCTCGTAAATCAAATTCGGAGGACAAGGCATTATTTGAGGCACGCCATCGATGCAGTTCACGAAACGATCGCACGCTGTTGGGTCTTCATGTTTGAAGTAGCCATTGGCGCGAGGACATCCTTTGCTCGGCTGGGGCTCCTCTGTAATAAAATGAAGCTTTTAAAAAGAACATATAAAATGAAGCTTTTAAAAAAGAACATATAAAATGAAGTTTTAAAAAAGAACATATAAAATGAATTTTTAAAAACGAACATAAAAAATGAAGTTTTAAAAAAGAACATGTAAAATGAAGCTTTTAAAAAGAATATATAAAACGAAGTTTTAAAAGAGAACATACAAAATGAAGTTTTAAAAAAGAATATATAAAATGAAGCTTTTAAAAAAGAACATACAAAATGAAGTTTTAAAACAGAATATATATAAAATGAATTTTTAAAAACGAATATACAAAATGAAGTTTTAAAAAAGAATATATAAAATGAAGCTTTTAAAAAAGAACATATGAAATGAAGTTTTAAAAAAAAAACATACAAAATGAAGTTTTAAAGGAGTTCATATAAAATGAAATTTTAAAAAAGAACATACAAAATGAAGTTTTAAAGCAGTTCATATAATACGAAGTTTTTAAAAAGAACATACAAAATGAAGCTTCAAAGGAGATCATAGAAAATGTGGTTTTTAAGAAGATCATATAAAATGAAGTTTTAAAAGAGTTCATATAAAATGTAGTTTTTAAATCAATCATATAAAATGAAGTTTTTAAAGAGAACATACAAAACGCAGTTTCTAAGAAGATCATATAAAATGAGGTTTTTGAAGACATCATACAAAATGGAGTTTCTTAATAAATCATATAAAATGAGGTGTTTGAAGACATCATACAAAATGTAGTTTTTAAATCATACATATAAAATGAAGTTTTTGGGGAGACCATACAAAATATGGTTTTTAAGGAGATCATATAAAATGAAGTCTTTAAGGAGATCATATAAAAAGAAGTCTTTAAAGAGATCATATTAAATGTAGTTTATAAGGTGATCATACAAAATGTAGTTTTTAAGGAGATCGTACATAATGTAGTTTCTAGGAAAATCATATAAAATGTAGTTCTTAAGGAGATCATATGTAAAATGAAGTGTTTAAGAAGATCATATAAAATGAAGTTCTTAAGAAGATCATATAACATGTTGTTTTTAAAGAGATCATAGAAAATGTAGTTTTTAAGGAGATCATAGAAGATGTATTTTTTAAGGAGATCATACAAAATGTAGTTTTTTAGGAGTTCATACAAAATGTAGTTTTTTAGGAGATCATACAGAATGTAGTTTTTAAGGGGATCATATAAAATATTGTTTTTAAGGAGATCATAGAAAATGCAGTTTTTTCTACAATCACTGAAATACCGGTTTTTATACAATCACTGAAATAGTAAAAGAAACATCGAACTCTTGTCCTTTCACCGAGATTCTTGGGACCGCAGGAATGGAGGAGATTAACATGCAGATTTATTCGCTCGATAAAAAATGGTACCTGAAAGAGCCGAAGAGGCGGATAGAAGCAAGGTTGAAAACGAATTTAGCAAAGAATTCGCGGTGAAACTGGTTTATCCTAATTTATCGCGTTTGCCGACATTGCCAATCTAATCGTTTAATTTACTCGTTTATTTGCTGGAGGGAGATTGTGCGGAGTCATCAAATGGTGAGCGCCATTTTTAGATCAGGAACGTTTGGACGATTATGAGTTGGAATAAAAATAGAGGAAAAAAGAAAGTGAGGTTGGAAATATGACAGGTAATATATTTGGTAATATATTATTAGAAATTTTGTGTTATGGAAACTTTGAAAAGTATTATGAAGTAGTGGAGTATGGAAGAAAGTATGCATATTTTATGGGTGGAAAGTTTAGAGAACATTTGCATGTGATTATCTGATCTTTGTGGAACTAGATTAATTGAGAGCTTGTTAGGTAGTGAGATATTATTGAATATTATTAGGTTTTGAAATTTTTTAGTTAACGTAGAAGAGAATTAAAATTTTTCTCAAATATAATACTGTTAATATAAGAATAAATATGTTCATATTTTTTACTAGTAATAATATTTACTAATTCATAATATGTTACTACTAATATAATATACAAATATAATACGTCAAATAATATATGTAACAACTATTTTGAAATTTGTTAGTTAATGTAAAACAGCTTTAAAATTTTTTTGAAATATAATACTATCAATATAACAATAAGTATTACCATATAATACTACCAATATAATATACAAATATAATACATCAAATAATATAAGTAACAACTATTACATACTTGTAATAAAATTAATAACAACTATCACTTTAATTTTCAAACAGTAAAAAAGATTTTTGCTAATAAATAACATTGTTACAATATTTATTATACATATGTAAGTAATTTATTTTTGAACTCATTTTGAAGTCATATTTTAAAATAAACTTTTTGAAGTTATTGTTCTGAAGCTAAATTCAGTTATTCTCTGAAGAAGTACCTTGTAAAATTTGTTAAATAAAAAAAAATGAAGTGTATTCTTCGTAATAATATATGTAATCAGTGCAATATAGGGTGTAGATCATTGGGAATGCGAGTTACGAAGTCGCTCGGAATTTCTCGAAAATAGAAGACACTGTGACCAGAATATTCTCGCGCGCACGATATCGATACTCGTAACTTTCACCTTTGGTTTCGCATAAGTTTGCTCCTACAAGTGATGTTTCCGTGATTATATCTTGTTCGATTAGATAAATTCAAGTTTCTACTTGCCCTTTCAAACGAGCTCCAAAATACGGGGAAAATATACGGGTTTATGAATAGATTGCGGAAGTTTGTGTGTTTGTTACGTGTTGGGGTACGTCAAATGTTTAGGACTGAAACTTCATATTTCTGAAAATTTAGTTTTGTGAACTTTGTAATTTAAGTGGGTTACAAATTATAAATTTATACATTTTTAAAGGTACAAAATTTCAAAGTTTAAAAAAGTGAATTCAAAGTTGAAAAACTTCAATTCAAAGTTTAAAGGAAAAGATTAAAAATGTAAAAATGTTAATGATTCTAGTGGTGGATGATATTAAATATTTAGTTTAATATATTTATTATAAAAAAATTGCTAAACTACAAATATAAAGTTTAAAAATATATTAAAGACAGTAAATGAAGAATTTAAACTTCAACCCCTTCGATCCTACCCTCATCATGTTTAATAAAGAATTCATTACACCTTCCAAATTATTATATTTACAATTTTAAGAATTTCAAACTATAATTTTTTCAATTACATTCAAAATATTTGTTACATATTAAATCTGTGCAGTCTTGAATAATTCAACAAGTCTAAATTTACCCAGCACCTAAAAACCTGTATGTAAATGATGTCAGACTTGATGGTTTAATATAAATTATAGAGAAAGCTTTTGACTGTCGTTAAAATTATAATAATAACTTGAGACAACAAATTTAATTATTACCTTGGAAAATTAGTCCTCAACCTCCCTTAATATATTACAATATAACAATGTTATAATATTCATGTACGATCACATGTGAATATTCATATGGAATATAAAAATATTGTAACACCCCATCATACACAGAAATGAATAAATAAATATTAAAATGTAACACTGAAAATATAAAATATTGCAAATGTTGCAAATTCTAAAATATTGTAACATCACATCATACAGAAAAATTAATACTAAAATATTGAAACCTTGAAAATTATAAAACACTGCAATATTGAATATAGTAATAAAATATAGTAACATCACATCATACAGAAAAATTAAAACTAAAATATTGAAACCTTGAAAATTATAAAACATTGCAATATTGAATATAGTAATAAAATATAGTAACATCACATCATACAGAAAAATTAATACTAAAATATTGAAACCTTGAAAATTATAAAACACTGCAATATTGAATATAGTAATAAAATATTGTAACATCACATCATACAGAAAAATTAATACTAAAATACTGAAACCTTGAAAATGATAAAACATTGCAATATTGAATATAGTAATAAAATATTATAACATCACATCACACAGAAAAATTAATACTAAAATACTGAAACCTTGAAAATTATAAAACATTGCAATATTGAATATAGTAATAAAATATTGTAACATCACATCATACAGAAAAATTAATACTAAAATACTGAAACCTTGAAAATTATAAAACATTGCAATATTGAATATAGTAATAAAATATAGTAATATCACATCATACAGAAAAATTAATACTAAAATACTGAAACCTTGAAAATTATAAAACATTGCAATATTGAATATAGTAATAAAATATTGTAACATCACATCATACAGAAAAATTACTACTAAAATACTGAAACCTTGAAAATTATAAAACATTGCAATATTGAATATAGTAATAAAATATAGTAATATCGAACACCAGACAGTGAGTAACACCAGCAAAGAACGAGTACTATACCATTACCCCATACAGAGTATTATAAAACCATCTCATTGCACCATCGCATCATAATATCGCAATCAAGAGAATGTCCCCCATTAATCTACTTCCAACTCAAATAAGAAGACTAAAACAAGTAAGAAGATAGCAGTAAAAGAATATTAAAACTTACGAAGAAGAGTTCTATCTCCGCAAGGAACATTAGCCGGCAGATCACAGAACTCCTTCTTAGGGTTGTCGTCCCTGAAGACGAGACCGTCCTTGCACAGTTTCTCTTCCGCTTTCCCATCCACGCAGGCGTAATAGAGATCGCACTGTTCCGGATCCGGGAAGAAGCCCTTAGCTTCCGGGCACCTAAACTGCCCTCTGCTGAAGGTCACCGCACCGAGCAACAGAAGGCTGGTGACCACGTACCGGACCATGGTCCTTCTCTCGAAACCCTTAATCTTAAGTCAAGAAACACGCGCTGTTCCTCCTCTTCGTCCTCTTTATCTTCTTCTTGTGACTTGTCGACAGCACGTAGCAAACGTGGGTATGACGTGAGTGCAGACCTGAAACTGGTCCTGATTCGCCTGCGAGCCACACCACCACTGCATCTTTCCTTGCATTTCACAACACCCCACCCCCCTTTCGCCGAAACTCCTTTCTCGCTTGCTCCGCTATCGCCGCTTTTCTTACAAGGGAACACGCGTTGCATACATGCGCCTCTACACGCTCTCCCAAAATGGAGATTTTTAACACAAAAGGGTGATTCATGCTTGCTGGTTTGTTAAGGACGTGTGGATGAGGAAGAGAGAAAGTAATAGGTTTCGAGTTTTGGGGGGGTTGGAATTTAGGGTGGGTGGAATTTGGAATTTTGGGAGTGGGATGGGGACATTTTGGGATTTTGGAATTTGAAGAATTTCGGGATTTGGGAAATTTTGGGAATTTTTGGATTTAGGGAATTTGGAGAATTTGGAGAATTTGGAAAATTTTGGGATTTGGAGAATTTTGGGATTTGGGGAGTTTGGAATTTGGGAAGACTGGAATTTGGGGAGCTTGGAATTTAGAGGATTTGGAATTTAGGGGATTTGGAATTTGGAGAATTTGGAACATGGGAAATTTGGAATTTGGGGAATTTGGAATTTGGAGAATTTGGAATTTGAGGAGTTTGGAATTTGTGGAGCTTGGAATTTGGGGAGCTTGGAATTTAGAGGATTTGGAATTTAGGGGATTTGGAATTTGGAGAATTTGGAATTTGGGGAGTTTGGAATTTGGGAAGACTGGAATTTGGGGAGCTTGGAATTTAGAGGATTTGGAATTTAGGGGATTTGGAATTTGGGGAATTTGGAACTTGGGAAATTTGGAATTTGGGGAATTTGGAATTTGGAGAATTTGGAATTTGGGGAGTTTGGAATTTGGGAAGACTGGAATTTGGGGAGCTTGGAATTTAGAGGATTTGGAATTTAGGGGATTTGGAATTTGGGGAATTTGGAACTTGAGAAATTTGGAATTTGGGGAATTTGGAATTTGGAGAATTTCGAATTTGGGGAGTTTGGAATTTGGGGAGCTTGAAATTTGAGAGATTTGGAATTTGGGGAATTTGGAATTTGGGAAGCTTAAAATTTGGAGAGAGTGGAATTTGGGGAGCTTGGAATTGGGGGATTTGGAATTTGGGGAATTTGGAGTTTGAAGAATTTGGAATTTGATGAATTTGAAATTAGGGGAATTTTGGGATTTGAGAATTTAGAGAATTTTTGTATGTGGGAAATTTGGGGAATTTGAAGAATTTGGGGATTTTGTGAATTTTTGAAACTTTGTAAATTTTTGAAACTGTGAATTTTGTGAATTTTGTAAATTTTGTGAAGTTTGTAAATTTTGTGAAGTTTGTAAATTTTGTGAAGTTTGTGAATTTTGTGAAATTTGTGAATTTTGTGAATTTTGTGAATTATCTGAATTTTTAAATTTTTGGAATTTCCTCTCCTTTTTCTTTTGAAACCTCCTGTACATAATGGCGACTCAAGACTCGCCCGGCTTTCTGTCCCGCATTACGTCTATCTTTTCATTCTTTTTACATTTCTCGTCTGTACGTAAGTATATTATCGATATCTGTTGCCGGCTTCCGGGTGTACAAACCCACCCCGTGACAACTGTTACCTAGTCACAAGACTTATCAGTGATCCGGGTAGCAAGTTATCGGACCAGTTCCGGAAGAAATTTGCTAACGGAAGTGATTGGGGAAGTTACGGTGAAAAATTGAGATATTTCTTTCTGGAAAAGATTAGATATGTGAATGACTAGCTAGTTTTGCTTTCCGGAAAATTATGCTTACTCTGGTTGATTGTAATTTGTGAAAGTAATTAGCGGATTTTCATAAACCGGAAGACGTGAATAGGTTTGCATTGAGGGGATTTTTAGTTGGCGGAAATTGTGTGAGATTCAGTTGTTAAATTTTCAAGTTTCAAATTTCCAGAATTCCAAATTTCCAAATTTCCCAAATTCCAAATTCCAAATTTCCCAAATTCCAAATTTCCCAAATTCCAAATTTCCAAATTTCCAAAGTCCCCAATTTTCTTCCAACCCACCATGGTACCAGAACTCTCATTTCAGCAACCTCTATTACATATACAAGAATCAATCATTCCACACACAATCATTAATTAAAATTTTTAGATACGTCCCGTACAGTTTCACAAGCATTAGTGAAATTGTATTTGCGCAACGCTATGAAAACGTTTATGAATGTTAATTCTATTTTTAAAAATTGAACTACTAACGCCATCTCTCCGGCGAACAGGGTGAACTACACGTATTTGAAACTCTACTTTCATTAGTTCCCACATATGCCGCTAGAGGCGCCACATGTATTTTTCTGACATCTTTTTTTATAATTAATCAGCGCCATCTTTCCGGTGAACAGGGTGAACTACGCACACTGGGAACAGCGGGTTCGTTAGTTCCTATTTACAGTCGCTAGGTGGCGTCACGTGTGTTTTCTGTCAGCGCGCGAAAATTTAAATTGTCTTTTGTATCTCTTTTATACACTAACTCACTGTGATACTTGCATTGTGAATGTAAATTACAATATAAAATTCAATTCTAAAGAGTTAAATTGCATTCTGATATGATTCCTTACTTTTTAATTCTGAGTTCTAAGACATGGATGCTTACATGTTTTGTAACCTTTCATCCATCTGATAGCAAAAACATTTACAACAAAAATAGAGCGACTTTGATTTTATTAAAATAAATTATTCTACAATCACAGTTCACGTTTTATTAATTTTACAAATATACATCTTATTATCAAAATATGGTACATCTTTGTCTTATCTGCTAAATATTACACTTAATTATTGCAATTAGTAGTAATATCATAATTACAGATAAAAAATTATTACGATCGAAGAGGCACTTTTTTCAAATATCTACTTATTTTTGACTTTTGTTTCTTTTGTATCGAATCTATCGATGTATTAAGTGAGGGTAAATTTTCGAGAGATGGTAGACTTATTGTTTTAGTGATTGTATATTCTGTCTTATCATAGTCTACTTTCTTAATCCATTTACGCCATAGTGGCATGAAGTTAATGCGTTTCTTACTTTTATATTGTACATTATCTAATTTAGAATTATTTGGTGTTTCCACTGTTACAAGTGATTCGTTAACGTCTTTTAGTACTTCGTCTTCTTTCAATGGTGTTAAACATTTTGGATTTTCTTCGGATTGGTATTTGGTATTTGTCTTAACAGTTCTAAAAATAGCCTCATTTTCAGTAAATAATTCCAATTCCTTTTCTGTGTATACACTGAAAATAGAGTAGAATTTTTTTATTGTACATAATATTCCTAAAATTATTTCTTATCATAACTATTAACTAATGCAAAATTAAAACAGGTTCAATGAAGATACAATACCCATTTATAGTTTTTACAGAATCTCGTAACCGTTCCCAGAAATTATATAAAGACCGTTTATAATCGAGTACAAACATGTAGTTCAATTGTCGTGGTAATTCACACTGGCCATACAAACATGGTATGATTTTTCGTTGACCTTTACCTAAGTAAACCATATATATTAATATAATATAAAAATTATAAACTATGGTTACCTAAGTAAAATTATAATATTGAAGTGTACAATAACTTACAAATGCCAGATCCTTGAGCATAGGATAAAAAGAAATCATTTGCTGGACTTTTAAGAAAATTAGGTGATACTATGACAATTAATCTGTTACAACGTTCTGATATTAATGTCATTACAGCTTGATGTTCAAATGTAATTCCACCAATTAAATCTCGATCTTTTAAACAAAGCTGAAAATATATTTCTCTTACATTTCATTTCTTTTACATATTCTATATTAATTCCATTTTATTACCTTCAAATTATATTGTTTTTCTAATTTCTCTACTGTCATCATAGCAAAGTTCTCATCCTCATCTGCATACAGTAAAAAAGCATCATAATATTGATTTTGTAATCCTTGTCTGACCCTATAAATATCATCTGTTGGAAAAGATGGAATGATCAGCAATATTTAGTTATGATATTCAGTTACTTTGTTTAATAATAAAACATTCTACACTACAAATGACTTACCTACAGTCAAAATTTTGTTATCAATTTCATTTTCTATAACTTCGGCAGAGGTCTCAGACGACAAATATTTAGCAGCATCTTTTTCTATAACATAAACATAATGCAACTAAAATATAACTATGAAATGCAATATGTTCCAAAAAGGAAGTAGGAAAATCTGAAGCTCTTAGAACAAGGATATTTTTAAAATATCCTTACATATTTGAAAAAATTATGTAGCAAAATTACAAACCAAACAATTCAGATGTATCATCTATAATGTCCCATCTATCAATTTCTTCTAATGCTGTTTGTAAATCCTTAAGTGTAACATCCTTTTGCCGTTCTTGCCAAATCGTTAAAATATATGCGGATGGATCAGAATGCGACATTAACAATGGTAATATTTCACCACTCAAGTTGGATGAATGTGCAAGACCTCTCCAATCTCTAAATATTACAAATTCTTAAAAGTTGCTCCACTATGTTTAAACGTATAAAGTAAAAGTTAAATACAAATGAAGTTTATTAAACTTTATGAGTTATTTATCAATTTTACCTTGGCAAACCATTTTCAGTTGGTATTACTTTTGGAGGATTTAGTAATGTAGAAATAACTTCTTTAGTTTTCACAGACAAAGCAACAAGTGGCACTTTTGACAGGTCAGTTGTCATTTTGTCTTCTTGAACACAGTCAAATTATTTTTGGTAACGAGGTTTTTTCAACTAAATTAGTTGAACACTAATTTATCCTAAATCGTCATTATTAGAAAAATGCATTATGTACATTTAATAATTATCTTTAGTTGTTGGACTTGTTAAAGTCACTTGATCAGTTGTATCTTCCTTCCCAACCTTATTTCATTTCGACTTTTCTTTCTGGGAAATTATTTAGCACGGCTAGGAAATTCTCCTCTTGCAACATTAGCCTATGTGTGTAACCTGCAGGTGAAAATAGTGGAATAACACGAAGTAGTTGGTAACATTGATTCAGGAGATAACGCATGTAATTTTTCATGGAAATATTACCTTAATGTACAGCTGTCATACATTGTATTTGTTGGTTGTATAGCAATTTATATTGACATTCAAAACAAAGTTAAATAGTGTACATTTTTTAATAGATTGAAATTTAATTATAATAGATACTATAAATTATATCAATGGAGACAGTTCCTAAAGATTTACGTGGATTAAGAGCTTGTTTAGTATGCTCTTTGGTTAAGGTATTCTTTCTACAAATCTGTCGGTATAATTTTATTATAAAATTATATATCTAATATTTTTTATATTATTCCAGACATTTGATCAATTTGAATTTGATGGTTGCGACAATTGTGATGAATTTTTACGCATGAAGAATAATAAGGACAATGTTTTTGATTGTACAAGTTCTAACTTTGATGGGTAAGTTATTTATGATATAAATAACATGAACTTGTATATATGTGTAATTACATTTGTTTGCGAATCATTAAATTTCTTTTAGTATGATTGCTGCAATGAGTCCTGAAGATAGTTGGGTTTGCAAGTGGCAAAGAATAAGTAAGTAACAAATGTACATCTATACACAACTTGAGATTAAGCAAGAGAAATATCGTTCTTTTATTCTTGTACACCTTTACAAAATTATAACAGTTACATTATTTCATAGTAAATCATAATATAAATTGTTATCTTTTATTCTACATTACTTTAAGATTTTCAATTTTACAATATTTCCCCAACTACCTATTAATAAATCAATTGTTTTTTAAACTCTTGGCAGTGCAAATGACAATAATCTAAATCATCTTCTGCATTATATTCATAAATATATTGAAGGCAGCACTTTGTACAAATTTTAAAACCAATAGTTTGATACAAATAATGCAACTGATACAAAGTAATACAGTATGTACGCTTGTAATTTAATAAGATTGTGTTTTCTTAATATTAAGTATTATACATTTATACAGAATTTTTACTAGTAATGCATGACACTATGTATAATTATTAAGGAACATGCTCATGTGCGTACATAAGATTATATTTAAGATCTTTTTTTTAATTTCACGTATATTTTGTATTAATTTTTACATATTGTTTTTCATTATTTTATCATTTTTCTTTTAAACTAAGACAATGTAGTGGACAAAAGTTGCTAATTACAAGTATTCGTTATAACTGAGATTCGATTTTTTTTTCTTTCAGATCGATTCTGTAAAGGCGTATACGCAATATCGGTGTCAGGTCGATTACCAGCGGGTGTTATAAGAGAGATGAAAAGCAGAGGGATAGCGTATAGACCACGCGATACAAGTCAACGATAATTTTGAGCTTGTAAGATCACTACCATATTCTATTGTTATCGTTAATAGAATAATATATTAATTTTTGTCTCATATTTGCACTAAGAATTTTATAAGATCTTCTCGAAAATATTAATTCAATTTGATTGATATGAACTTTTGTTTAGGTTTAAGAATTTGCTTGCATTCCTTCAACCTTTTTGACTATGTTTAAAATTTTCTGAGATTTCCCCGCGACTTCACTTTCTCCCTATTTCAAACGATTACATTATATCGTTATTCTTTTCTAACTTTTTTAATGTTTGTACAGATTTTTAAATGGACTAGTTTATAATATCTTGAAAACTTTTGAATTTAAAGCATATGTACAACTTGTGTGGAATCCATCATTCTCTCTTATCGTACACGTATTCCGTATTCGTATTACATTATGTACTAATTATTAAAAAAATGTTAACATTTGATTTTCTAATTGTTACTGAAATATAAAATTAGTCGGCTTTGCTTCCTACAAATCTTTGCGTAATAAGTTAATATGTGTACATAAAAGTTTATCAACATAAGTTTCTTTTTCGTTACGCAGATTAGTATCAAATGTGATTGTTACCTGGACATACGTTTGAATGAGAATAAAAAGACGGATGCCGCATCACCGGCAACTGACTGTTAACACAATTAAGCCATAGATTTGCACAAGTAACGTGATAATTATTTTCATTATAAACTACCCCGCCACTAGTAATAATCGTTAAACAAAGTGAACAACAAATGGCTTCTCCTTGATGTAAAGGCCAAGCTGGTAATTCCGTAACTATCTGAAATGTAGCATACAAAAATATTTATACATTTATATTAAGAATTAAAATTAATAAACGTTTTTAAAATGTAATGTATCTTACTGGTATGTTGGCGTAAAATGGTTCCATTTCTGCCCAAATTCGATCAATATCCATTAGCAATTCATCAAAACCTATTATATTGATGTCCATTTCTTTATACGAAAAATTAACACGTCTACAAACAGCCGCAACTTCAGCTAAATCTGAAAATGATAGTGCTGTATATTCTTACGATATTACAACAAATCCAGCTGAGATCTTGTAATATTACTAACTGCAAAGGAAATTATATCCTTGCGCTGAATTTAAAACTTCATTAAGTACAAGTTCTGAACTAATATTTGTAAATATATTTGCAGCTACTTGCAATAATAATACACAGCTTTCCATGTATTGTTTCCATTCCCAATATTCTGCCTGTAAAATTAAATAGAATAAAACTTTTATATTACATGTATTATTATTCTTTTTATACTTTATGTATAATAATATGAAATAACCTGATGTGTGGTATCTACTATTAGCTCATCCTCTGCATTTGAAGGTAAGAAAGACTTAAGATCTAAACTAGGCACAGATCCTGATCGGGTTAATGCATTAGATGCACTATTCATGAATTCTATACTATTAATTGATATGGCATCTTCCTTCTGTAGAATTTTACCTGCAAATGAAATACGATTGTTGTACATATTATGTAAAAGATAAATAAAATAAATAACACAATATCATTTACCCATCTCTAATGATCGTTCTTCTACAGCATCTTCAAGTTTAAGATTGTCAAACGATTCAGAAATTTCCGGCATAAGATTGAAATCTGCAGTGTTTGCATTATTGTTATTAGATTTAAAGTCCAATTCTGTAAAAATATCGGCAAAACTGTCGGTATCTAAAGCATTTGTGGCAGGAGTTTCAGTAGCAGGCTGTTCCGCGGACACAAACTCTCCAAATTCATCGAGCGACTGATTATTACAACTTGCGTTTGGATCTGATTCTGTGGTTACAAATGTTTCCTGAACCAGTGCACGCAAGGCACTATATTTGTCTTCAACAAGTTGAAGACTCATAAGATCCTGTTGAGTAGCTTCTGATGATCTTACTGCAGCCTATTATTTAATGATAAAAAATAAATATGTACAAGTGAAAACCTTTATAATTATAAATATTACTAATGAGATAATTAAGTATTACCTTTCCTATGCATTCTAGTTTGTTGGGTATATCTTTATCGTTACTTAAATATATAACTTCTGTATTTGTGTGATCTTTTACATGCTCACTATGGTCTTTGGGTGGATCATTGTTTCTTATCACTGTGTCCTTAAGTATTACTGTTTTGGACTGATTCTTTATCGTGCACTTTGGAAACAGTTCTGGTAAACATTCTAACTGTGGTTGATCTTTATTCTGAGATACTGTATTTAAAGATGATGGTGTAATACGTGTTTGAATAGTGCCATGAGCAGATTTAGTATTTATATTATTTTTCTTTGACTTTTCCATAGGTTTCTTAACACCTAAGTTATGATTTGCTAATCTGCTGCCAATAGCTGATCCTTGTTTTGTGTCCCATATTGGAATGTTAGGAGTATTTGGAATTGGAGCACTCTGAAACTCTGAAAAATCATCACATGGATCCGTTGTTGCTGAATACTTAGAATCTAACTGAGAGCAAGAAACTTGTTTTGTATCCTTCAATACACTGTTTGAATCCCATATTGCAGTAGAGGAGGCATAAGATCTATTATCAAAACATGAAACTTTTCCAGGTACACTGTTTATCATTTGCACATTTAAATCTGAAGATATGATTCCATGTTGATGCAATTTAACTCTGTTCTTTATTTCCGAAGAATATTTTCCATCTGAGTCTATAAAACCAACCTCAGTGGCATCATTAAGATTTTGAAATTTAGTTGCAGAATTTAATTGAGTCATAGGCTGTAAGTTCATTAAACATTCAATGTTTAGGTATGGAGTTGGTGGAAATGGAAGTAAATGTAATATATCTAAACTATTAAATGTATACGAAGCCTGTGCTGCAGCAACAAGAGCAAGAACAATATATAATTCTTGCTCTGTAAGTTGCCCAGCGTATTTTTGATTTGCCAAATTCCATATGTGTCCAAGAACTTCCGTAGGAAGCTGACTAGTGAGCAATAAAGGAAAGACTTTATTCGTGTCAACAAGTAACTCGCTTTGCATTCCATTTGATCTAACTTTGTCTTCTCGTACTGCTTCCCATACCATTTTATAGATTGGTGGTAAAGTAGTGGAATTAGTCCACAGCCAAGTTGGCAATTGATTCAGTCTTTTATCCATATGAGTTTTGTTCATTGTTAATAAACTCCTTGGCTGAGTTTTTGCTATGACGAGCTTAAATTACGTAAACTCGTCGAGCAGAATAATTTCATCCTTTAATTTATTACCCTGGTACATACATCAAAATGATTACTATAAAAATTTCACTTATTCACCAAACAGTTTTAACATTCGCACATGTCACTTGCATTGTATTCGTCATTAGTGGTTCTCATTGTGCAAAATGGACGAAGATTAATGTGGTCTTTTGAGTATTCGATGTAATTGAGGTTGTTAATTCGAGAACAAATTTCAGAATTGCGTGGCACACAGCTTGACAATTCAGGTGTCACCGGATGACCACTGAATAACGTCTTATTATCGAAGGTTGAACCGCGACAAGTACGATGAAGTGTATTCAAATTTCGGGTTTAAGGTGCTTTACAAAGGAAAAATTTTCAAGAATAAAATATTTTCAATATAATATTTGTAAAAAAGTCATGTAAACAGAATATTTAACGTTCCTTATATTATAGTATGTTTCAATTTTTATTCTTTATTTTATATCATTTTTAAAAACAAAAATATTTTATTCTGGTTTGTACGTAGAACTGCCTTAATGCTTGATCATAGCCAATGTTTGTCACATTCATAACGCAAGAAAGTTTGTATATTGTATACGATAATCAGAAGCATTAATCATTTCTTGAAAGATAATTTTATATATTATTAATAGTTCGTTAAAAGCATAACAAAAACGTAAGTGTTAAACACTCACTGATCTTTTATTGAAAGCCAATAGTAATAGAAAAGAAGAATATATATTACAGTATGCGAATTAACCTCCCGTCTGCATTTCTGATACTTCAATCGAAATTAAAGATTTATCATTTTAGGTGATTAAACTAAATACCAGAATATATCGAAACTATTGTGACGATGTCTACAGACTTTTATATACGTTATTATGTTGGTCATAAAGGAAAATTTGGTCACGAATTTCTGGAATTCGAATTCAGACCAGACGGCAAATTACGATATGCAAATAATTCAAATTACAAAAATGATACAATGATTCGTAAGGAAGCCTATGTACATCAGTGTGTGATGGAAGAACTGAAAAGAATCATTCAAGACTCTGAAATCATGCAGGAAGATGATTCTTTGTGGCCACAACCTGATAGAGTTGGACGACAGGAATTAGAAATTGTAATTGGAGATGAACACATATCGTTCACAACATCTAAAACTGGTTCTTTACTAGATGTTAATCAGTCCCGTGATCCAGAAGGACTACGATGCTTCTATTACCTTGTACAGGACCTTAAATGTTTAGTATTTTCTCTTATAGGACTTCATTTTAAAATTAAACCTATATAAATACATACAATTACTTTATTATCTATTTCAAACTTAAATAAATGTAATGTATTTGATTAAGGAAATATATCATCATTTTTAAATAATTTTGTATTTCTTTCTTACTTATCTGTAACACTAATCTTTTTTAAGATAAAAATATAAAAATACAAAATAGTAGTTGAGACACAATCTGAATCACATTTCTCTATTGTATAGGTTTGTATGAGTTATGTGAAAACAATGTGTCTCTGATACACAGTATACTGTAATGGAGAAAAAAATATTTGTGACAGATAAGGGGTAGTTATAAATTCTGTGAACATTCCCTAACCGAAAGCAGTATTCAATAAAGATCTGAGTTGTGAAAGAAAAGTCTGTGATAAGAAATAAAAGGTATTTTGACAAAAGTGTAATATTATAGGTTATAATTCCCTAACCTCTGTATTAAAGATCTCAAAAATACTCTGAATACAGTTATATTTATATAGTTACATTACATTTCTAATTATTGACATTAATTGTTTTTTTCTTCTATACTGAATTTTAGTTCATATTATTGATTCTTTGAATTTTTTTTTTAGTAAATCAAATAAAAATACAAAGTTTTAAATTATCAAACAATATTAAATGTTATACCATTGTTTCAGAAACAAAATGTCCTTACAAAATGATGAGTCAATGAACAATAGGAAACCCACTGATCGGGTTGTTACAGATGCTGTACATTCTAGATTTCGAAGAACAGAAGTACACTGTGATATTTGCAATATAAATATCAGTGGAACTTATGCTGCTATAAGCAAACATTTTAATCGTTCTCATCCTACTGAAGAATACTGCTGCTATTGTAAAGGCAAAGTATTTAGCTATGTAGTTGTATCATATGATGATTCTACTGAAATACCAAAACGAGTTGTTTATCACAAATGCACTGGATCTGAAAAATAATGTAAGTTAGCTCTTAAGTACAAATATTCAAGAAAAAGTACAAAAGAACTTTTTACATGTGGTGTATTTTTTTGTATAACTATTCTACATTAGTATGTGCAATATAAAACATGACAAAGCATATAAGTATATAAATATGGATAATAAATATAAATAGATCACAATTCACTTCACAGTACAATAGGAAGACATGATTTTTGTTAAGTGCTATAAAAATAAGAATTATAAAGTTTGAGCTTACAAATATATTCAAATTTATTACAAGTATAAAGATACATGTGTATTTGTACACAATATAAAGTTACTCTTCTTACAAGTTACAAATTCACAGTATTTTTTAAATAACAGAGACAGTTTTGTAAAATATATAATAAAATATGAACATGTAGAAATTTTCTATTTGTAAATTGTACTTTGGTATAGGCAACGTTAGTAGAAAGGAACACACAGTAAAAGTAATAATTAGATAAATATAATATAATGTAAATTATTAAATATTAACATAATACTTTTTAAGTTAAGAAAATAACAACATTTTCAACATAACTTATTTTATATTCTATACATTTTCTGTAAAACTTGCCAATAGTATTTATTACTATTTATGTTACATTAATATGTGCATCATGTATACATATATACATATTCCAGATTTTATAGAATTAAAAATAATTTAGTGCTACATATAAAGCTATGAATTATTTGTGATTTTAATCAATTCTTATTTTTTAAAATACTTTGCAATAAATTTTATACAAATAGCTATTAGTAATTAACAATGAAACTCTGTATGTGCAGTACAATAATAATAAATGTATAATTATTATTGCCAACTTTGGGTTATCACTCACTCGTAAATGTAAAGAAGTATAATAATACTGATAATATAATAAAAGGAATCAAACTGAAATGCGACCAAAACTGTAACCAAAGCGTGCAAATTTTTAATATATTTAAAAAACAGTTCGGTAAAATATTTTTCTAATATAATTGTAATATTAGATTTCGTTACGACTGAAAATACTTTTGGAATGCTTCCTTACTTGTATGTTACGTTTAACGCCTATGAATATTTTCTAATATTTTGTGGAAAGCTTTTTAAATTAATCTTATCTAGATTATATAATAAAAATATTTTGTGCACGACGCACGTAACAAGCTAGTTTCAGCTTAGTTCTCGTTAACATGTAAGAAATAAAAATATAGTTTTTAAATAACGTTTGAGCTTTTTGAAGCAAATTCTATATGTGCTGATCTACAGTGACATGTATACTTCTTGAAAGTATACACTTAGCTCTGCTCAATGAATATTAATTTTTTAAGCTATTTTCTCTGACGACTTTACCTTGTTCATAGGAATAATTCTGCAAAAATAATTTTAATCTTGAGGGATAATCCGTCATTATACCGGTTGCTCCAAGATCAAAAGCTTTTTTAAATTCTTCCTCTTTATTCAGGACCCAAAAATAAACCTACAAAACGATTGATATTGTAATACATTATTAGTATTAAAATTATTATTATATAGATCTTACATGTATTCCACGAGCCTTTAAATGCTTGAATAAGCATGGTCTCATTAATAATATATTAACAGTACGTACAACCAGTTTTTCTAAAGGCAAAAATGTTGGATTCAGATTGCCTTTACGCCTGCAACAATATGATATTCATTTATTTTCTACTTCTATTCAAATGTATTATAAGGTGAAATAATATAGTACCGTAAGTAAATAGAAGGCAGAAATATTTCTAGATGGGTTTCTTTCAGAGGTACAAATGGCAATAAACCAGTATACAACAGAATAATTAATTGAGTTACACGCCGCATAGAAAATAATAAGTTTACATTTGGGTTCTGTAAGAAAGATTATTGAAATGAATAAAAATTATCATGATTGAATGTATTGTCTCAATTACTTCAAAAATAAATAGTTACCGTTTTGTAACATTTTTTTGTTATTTCATCATTAAAATTTCCCCATACTGTATATTCTTCACGATTATATCTCTTAATTAAGTCAGACACCTTTGTTATAAGTTCATCATCATTAACCTTAATATCAATATTAATTGGTATATTAGGAAATGCTTCAAACACTTCCTTCAATAAAGCAAATTGTCTGTCCTCTTCTCTCTTTGTGCCAATATATTCCGCATCTGTCAAGCTATAGCTTTTAAATCATATCATTTAACAACATGTATGAATATAAAAGTATTTGAATACCTGGATCAAAATCAATAGGAAGACATGGTTTCAACAGAGGTAGATCTTTGTAATTCACTTCTGAAATATTTTTGTTTGTACCTGTACTACGTAATAAATTATGATCATGACATACAACAACTTCTCCATCCTTTGTCAGATGACAGTCTAATTCCAACATTTCTGTACCAAGTGCCACAGCTCTAAAATATAATAACCAGTAGATTAGTTACAAACACAATTAAAAATCATTTTCGTTTCTGAGAAAATGAGTTAAATCTTTAACTAACCGTTTGAAAGCAAACATTGTATTTTCATACCCCTCTCCAGCTCCTACAAAAAATTTAAAACGTATAATCAAACGTCTTATACCCGTACATTGGTATATGATATTTATAATTGTCAAAAATGACTGACAAATGAAAAAGACATACCGCCTCTGTGACTAATATGCTGGCACATAAATTTTAATTTCTTTTTCTTGTGTAATAACGTTGGATACTTAAAAAGTATCATTGATGTTAACATGTAACTTCCTATTATCGTGTACAACAACATCTTACATTCCTTTCTCATTTCTTATTCGTACAATATATCGGGTCATATCGCTATCCTCTACAACGATTTTGATTAATGTACAAATAAACGTTCTGAATAATCAGATACATGAAAATGGAAAACAGGAATTTTACATGAACAATACGAGCTCATAGCACACTATTTTATATTTGACATAAACTATGAATAATATGAATACGAAATCCTTTGGGTAAAATCGTATGAAAAGGTGCTGTATATTCTAGTTATACAATTCTTTGCAGAGACATAGTTATAGTTTACTGGACCCGAGGCAAAAATTAATATTTTTTCTGAGCAATAGGTGTTTCTAAAAAAAGATGATAATGTAAGGAACGGAAATTACGCTAATTATTGATTTTTAATGATAAATTTTTAAATTTACAATAAAATAGAAAATTTGGCGGGACCTGAGACTGGTGCCCCCTTTATTCGACATTAACGACAATACTGTTCTTCAGGAAAGCATGCATTTAGATTTTAAACGCACCTTAATAAATACAAATCTTTCATCGTTTCATATTCTATTATTTAAAAAGTTCGAAGATTTCTATGCGATCAATTGTTCAGTATATGAAGTTAGATTTCTTTATATATGTTACAAAATTTTCCGTATGAAATACTTGTATTCTTAATTTCTTAAAAACGAAATTGGAGTTTATAACAAAATAAAATCGAACATAATCCATATCTTAAAACATCTAATTGATTAAAAAACATGTTTCGTTAAGAAATTTGTATCGTTTATTTGAATTTTTAATTAATTACAGTTCATAAACGCATATCATTTGAATATCACAGATTTTTAGCAAACTTTGTATCAACAATTCGTAAAAGTTGAAAGGCGATAGGTGGCCGTAAAAGTGATTACGTAAAATAATTAAAATTTCAGACTTTGGTATTTCGAATAGCAGGTAAATTAGTAATTATATTAACCTGTTGGACATCTATCTCTCTTTGTAATTCAGAGCTTTTCTGAATGCACCTGTCAAACAAGTTTAAAAGCTACCTTGACAAAAATGTATTTTCGCCAGCGTCTCTCATTCGTTTAACGAGATGTCGGATTCGAATTCACCGAAAACGGATGCAAGCAGTTCAAGCCTTTCAGGAAATTTACGGCAATTTCGATTTCAGAAGAAACAACTGAAACCGTTGAATATGTGTAAGACTCTTTTTATTTTAGAGTTTCAATTTACAGGTCGATACAACCGGTGTCCATTTTTTATTATATTATGAAGAATAATTTCTTATATCATTATTACCGTTTGTTTTTTTTTATAAAAGCTTTTGATCAATCTTATTTCTATTTAATTACATATTAATTAAGGAAGAGTATGTTCATTTTCTTTCATCTTACAATAATAATGTTTTTAATGGTTAGTTTATCATGTTATTAGAAATAAATGATTATGAATTAATTATGTTTTTAAGCGGATGATGATAGTAACTCAATGAAGCCTGAGATACAATTTCGACGTAAGCCAGTAAATGTTATTGAAGACAGCGATAGCGATTCTGATAGGACCTCTAAAAATAAAAGCCCTGTAGATCACAAGGACAAGGTATGATGCTGTTGAATATATTATATATTTCATTCTAAATGTTTTTCTGTATTAACAGGAAGCAGATAATAATACAAATTGTAACAGTGATGAAGGTGAAGAAGATTCTAGGAATGCCAGGAAGAGAACTTATAAAGGGTCTTCTAAAACCAGTAAGAAAAAAAGAAGAAAATTAAATAGAGCAGAGGATGTGGATAACGATTCAGATGAAGCATGTTTTAAGGATAAAGTATTTGATAGGTATGTTTCCAATAAGTTCATAAATTTTAGATATTTTAATTTCCATTTTACAATATTAACAGTGATGAAGATTCAGATATAGAAATATCTAATGAACTTACTGG
The DNA here is from genome assembly GCA_963576845.1 of Megachile leachella. Classification (NCBI taxonomy): domain Eukaryota; kingdom Metazoa; phylum Arthropoda; class Insecta; order Hymenoptera; family Megachilidae; genus Megachile; species Megachile leachella. The sequence continues at coordinate 16,759,895 of OY756251.1, forward strand.
TGATAAGAAAGCAGTTTTAGAATTTATGCAATCTGCTCATCCAACGGAATTACTTTTAATGTCTCAATGTTCACAAAAAAAAACAAATGCTATCATAGAAGCACGACCATTTGAAAATTGGAGAGATTTAGTTCAAAAGTTCCAAAATAATAAATATTTGGATACAGAACTTTTGAATTCAGCTCAGGTAAATAACAGAAACTGCAGATCTTCAAATGTTTTCTGAACAGTTTCAAATAACAAATGAATTCTTGAATTTAATTTTTTATGAAACAGGAATTATTGGCTACCAGACATGCAGTAGAAACCCTCATGAAAAAATGTCTTCGGTTATCTACAAATATTGAAAGGGCTGTAGCTGCAGGGGCATCAGCTATCAAAAGTCAACCAAAAGCATTATCACCAAATTTAAAATTAGCTTCATATCAAATGGTCGGTTTAAACTGGCTTGCTGTGATGCATGCTCAACACGTTAATGGTATACTTGCTGATGAAATGGGTTTAGGAAAAACAGTTCAGGTAATAGCTTTTCTAACATATTTGAAAGAGGCTGGCCTTAAAGATGAAAAAGATGGACCACATTTAATTGTTGTTCCTAGTTCAACAATGGGTAAGCAGATATTTGTAGATTTCCTTATTTTGGATTGTTTCCGTTTGTGATTCCCTTTGAATTTATATAGAAAACTGGAACAACGAACTGGAGAGGTGGTCACCTGGATTGAAGGTTGTAAAATATTGTGGTACTCAGGAAGAACGAAAAGAAATGAGATTAGGTTGGCGAAATGGTGATTTAGATGATGTAGATGTCTTGTTAACTACGTATAGTTTAATTAGTAGTACTCCCGAGGAACGGAGGTTGTTTCGTGTTATGCCTATTTATTACGTTGTTTTTGACGAAGCTCACATGTTGAAAAATATGAGTACAATTAGATATGAAAACCTCGTTAGAATTAATGTACGTATTTATTTTATTATATACATTTTTCTAAATAAATAGTAAGACGCGATTACGATTACAGGCGAAACATCGAATTCTGTTAACGGGTACACCTCTACAAAATAATCTGTTGGAATTGATGTCGCTACTAATATTCGTAATGCCCTCGTTGTTTGCTGGCAAACAAGCTGACTTAAAAAGTTTATTTTCAAAAAATCCCGTAAGTATAAAATCTGTTAGCAACAGTCGTGAAAACAAGCGATGTCATTTTTTATATTTTGTTCCAGAAAATTCCAGTCAAAAAAGACGGTGAACCGCCATTATTTGAACAAGAACAAGTAAAAAACGCAAAGCAAATTATGAGACCATTTGTACTCCGTCGATTGAAATCAGAAGTCCTTCAAGACTTACCCACAAAAACTGAAAATGTGATAAAGTGTCCACTGACAGAGAAGCAACAAAAACTGTATACAGATTTAATTGCTAAGTTTTCAGCGGAAGCGGATCAGAGCACAGTAGTTAATGGCATTGGAATGATGATGCAGTTAAGAAAATTGGCTAACCATCCACTTTTGGTGCGAGATTATTACAATGACTCCAAGTTAAGAGTAAATTTGCAATTTCATTATTTATTAAAACAGTTTTATTAGTTTTATCAGCTTCATCACTTGCGTCATTTTTTGTCAGATAATATCAAGTAGATTAGCAAAGGAACATACGTACAAACAAAAAAATCCCGATTATGTATTCGAGGATTTACAATGGCTGTCCGATTATCAAATAAGTCAGTTAACAAGAACGTACAAAAGTTTAGCTGGATTAGGGTTACCGCAAGAACTCATTCCTGGAGCTGGGAAGTTAAAGATATTGGACGAAATGTTACCAAAGTTAAAAGCAGAAGGGCACCGGGTGTTGATATTTAGCCAATTCACAATGGTGTTAGATATATTAGAGGAATATCTAACTATTAGGGGACAAAAATATTTAAGGTTTGTTCTATATTTTATTATTTAGTCAATGCTAAGTAATATCAATGTCACTAATTTCTGAATTGAATACCTGGGCAATAGAATGGACGGAAGTACTCCAGTATCAGATAGACAAGATTTAATTAATCAGTATACGGAAGATGAGAGTATAAACGTATTTTTGTTATCTACAAAAGCTGGAGGTTTGGGGATCAATTTAACAGTTGCAGATACCGTTATAATACACGATATCGATTTTAATCCGTACAATGACAAACAAGCAGAAGATCGCTGCCACAGAGTAGGCCAAAAAAGGTACATTATTAATTTTCACTTTACTGCTTTTAATTTTTTAAAGATCATATAAAGACAAACTTTGTATTGACATTAAATATGATCCATTGAGGAGACAACTTTAATTGTATCTACATTTATTTCTGTTTTTTTTTCTCTCTGAATTTATGATTTATGATTGTATTTTCAGGCCCGTCACGATAACGAGATTATTAAGTGAGGGTACTATAGAAGAAGGGATGTATGAAATAGCCCAAGAAAAATTGCATCTTGAACAGCAGATTACAGAGGAAGGAGGTAAGTATCATAAAGTTGTTTGTACTTCATTTAATTGCAATAATAAAATTCGTTTGCAGAAAACGAGAGTGCAGATAAAAAAACCGTATTGAAGTTACTTAAGATGACTTTGGGATTGGATCATAACAGATCTCTATCTCTGTCTCCAGTAAAGAACGCAAGAACGAGTAACGGATTATTAACGGAAAACGAAGAAAACTGTAACATAGAATTTTAAAATTAATATTTTACTTAAACGTATTTTGTACTAGTGCAAAGATTTGCATCGTTTTGATATATATATATATATATATATTCTTAAACTTTGTGATAAAGTGCCGTTGCAGTTGTACAAAACATTCAACATCAGTGTTGGCATTGCATTTTGCAGCTTTTTAATTTACAAATTTTTAGGGAAACAAATTTCTGTATACAATTTTGAACGATTTATGAAACTGTATTAACACGTTACATTTTATACCTCACTTATTTGCATAATTTTTCTATTTATATACATAGGCGTATTCGTAATTTTTGTAATATTTTTTCTTCGTTTAATGTCTGTGTTACAATTTTGTCATGTACCTTTCTTATAAATTTTAAAATTGTTATGAAGACTGCACATCACTTGCTACCGATATTGAACAAAAATGAATGCCGAAATCTAAATGAATAATTGTACGCGAAACTGTTTCTTTCATATATTATTTAACACACATTCCTGAATCGAATTGTACAAAAATACTAAAGATATTTCGCAAAAGAGTTAATTTATTATTACACCATACGTATATTTGTACTCGATTAAATTCTGACCATCAAAATAAACATGATAATTTAACTAATTCGCTAACGGTTAAATATAATAAATTAGGTATTGTTAACAGTAATAAAATCAAGTATTTGAAAATAAATTATGAATTTGTATTGCGTCTTCTGTATTTATTTCACTGTACAACAATTAATAATAGTTAGATGTCTCCAAGATATATTTATAATTAAGTTAAAAGAAAATGATTTTTCCACTTTTGAAAAGACCGCCAAAAATAGCGCCATCTCTTCAACGAACAGGGTGAACTACACACTTCTGAAACACTACTTTAATTAGTTCCGCGCACTGCCGTTAGGGGGCGGCTCACGTGCGCCACCTGGTGGCATAAGTAAAAACTAATTAAAGTAGTGTTTCAAAAGTGTGTAGTTCACCCTGTTTGTAGAAGAGATGGCGCTACGGTATTTCGAATTTTTCCCTGGCTGGCATGTTATTGTCAGAGCACAGCTGTTTAGTTCCACACGTACCCGATAAATGGAGCCAAAAATACTGTTTTCTAAGCGCGTATTTATACTAATTTAAAAGGCATATATATGAAAAGAAGGATTACGTAACATTTTCGACTCATTGCATTCATTCCTTTTCACTGATGTCATAGACTGCCGTGTAATTCTACAAATTAATTAATTCCAGCTTTTCGATCAGGAATGTCAATTGCAAGACGGGAGAAGAAGTTCGATTACAAAAGACAGGTAACGTATGTATACATGAAGATACAGTATAGTGAATCAAAATGAATCACCAATATTCTATGCAACAAAGTTGCACCTCCAAAAATAACAAAACGGCAGATATATTTAGGTTCTTAATTTAATAATATGCGAAGGTATAAATTTGATGAAAGAGAAGAAAGTTGAAAAGGAAGTAGGAAAACTTGTATCTAAGTAAGTGATTTGAGTCATTATACCAGTTAAATTGTTGGAAAATTTCCAGTAGCAGTACGTATGCAATATATTTATTACTAATATGCAAACGAATTCTAGGAATCGAGTGGGAGGCGAAATGCGATTGTGGGATGGAAAGGTAAAGGATAAGTGCGTAGAAGGGGGCAATTACAGGAAAATGTCGGGAGGAAGGAAATGAAGGAATGCGGGAGATTAAAGCAATAAAAATCACGTGACTTCGTAGCATTTTCAAATACCAAAAATTGTAACGTCAAAATTGATTCGCAAAAACGTGAATTTGTATTTTTCGAACAATACGATGTAATGTTAATGAAGAAGATAAAAGGTGCAGGAAAAATAATTTTATCGTTACGTTGATAATTTTGGAAGCAAATTTTGCTTTCGCAGTTGTTTCAAATTTTTATCAGATTGGCGAACGATCTTTTGTTGTGTTCCTGCCTTACGGAATTCTTCGCATTTTTCTCACTTACTTACGAATTGCAGATAATGCGATTATTGGAAAGCAAAGATTTATTACTCTATCGTCAAAAAGGCGGGAAATCAAAAAATATAATTATGTATATTCTGGAACCTTCGACAAACAACTTCCCGGATCTTGCAACTTTTATACTCATCTTTTATTATCTTGCGTTCATTGATGTAATAATCACGGATAATTGTTTGTCATTAGACTTACAAATGATGCGTAATAAAATCTGTATTTCCCAAAATGTGGACTCGTTTGATTTATTTACCGACTGAATTCTTTCTAATGACTAATGGGATTTTTAAAAGTGAATATCGATGTTTATTTTATCGCGTGATAGTGGAATTTTTATTAAACAATCTGCGTAAATAATCTTCTGTTTGTGAGTAACTTATACTGATATATTGTGATGTAGCGATATAATGACATCGATTGTGTATTTCCTTAATATTCATGATGGGGAGATCGAGATGCGTATCTCGATAGACTGGTACTTTAGAAATTAAATATGTCGGAAGCTTACAAGTGTTAATGATTATGGAACAGTCGAAAGTTCGAATATTCGATTTTTATTTCGATAAGCTTAGAAATGGAGACGTACTGAAACTGCAGATTATGATTTTGACGTATTTAGGATTTACGAGAACGATATATGAAAAATCACAAGATCGAAACTTGCACACACGATATATCGAAAATTTAGAACTTCGGTAGTTTGCAATTTTGATAGATATTTGAAAAATTTGTATACCACGAATCACAATAGATCGAAGGTTTAGACATTTGACAATTTAAGAACCATCTAACCTAACTATAAGGTTAGAAAATTAAATTCGCAATTAAAGGTTGTAATTTCAATGAATCGACTATCAAATGCTTGCTTACATCTGTCAAATTAATAATTGGAATGCACCATCTTGATAAATCGAAAGTTCGTAATAACGTCATTTTAAAAATCGATAATTTGCAAACGAGGAAATCTCGAAGACAGCGATTAGAATCTTGACAGGTCGAAGATGAAGCTCCTACGTCATCGTGACGTACGTGATCGGTGGATAGAACGTGAAGACCGTAAAAATAAAAATTGGCGGTAAAGATTCGTGTATCTCGTTCGATTGGAAAAAACGATAGAAATTGCGAAAGGTAAAGTGTTTCTAAGGTGAACCGGCTTGTCTCACTTAGATAGCAATGTGGAATAAGCTTTGTATGGTAGTCGAGTCGCATTGTCGCGTCCGAATCATGCCGTGAGTGACCGGTAAACGAAATGGCAAGGAGTATACGGTGTGCCGTGTGCGTGCTATGAAGCTATATAAATAATACTTGGCGCGAACCCTGATCAGTTGAGTTGCGGCGGTCGTACCTGTCGCAACACAATATAATGTCTGAAGTATCATAACAAAACTGAAACCGGTTGTCCTTTTTTGCTCTTTCGATACTTTTCGTTCTCAATTTACCTTAACCTTGCTCCGTGCTTGCGTCGTGACCGTATATTTTTTTTTCTTTTCTATTTTCTTTTATCCTTTTGACACCGTAGCCAGGTGAATTTGTGTACACAGAAGTGATCCGTCAGGATGTCACACGATAATTTAGGATTTACTTCGAGCACGGTGAGTGACATTCCACTATTTCTTTTATTTCTATTTTGTACTCAGTATTTTCATTTGTTTTCATTTGTATTTCAACGTATTATTTCGTGTTCGTTGAAATTGTATTAATTCTGAAAACAACTTTTTGTTCACTCGCTTTATAATATACGCAGCGATTACAGTTATACTACTATTCTATTATTTGACTATTTCGCTGTGTCACTATACTGTTATTCTATTTAAACGAACGAGCTTAAGTATTGGCTCGCAGTTATAACTTGAATTACATTTAAATTTATAGAGGAAAAATTTGGCCGAATGTTTCATTGCAATTAATTATTCTGAACTTATTTTCGCGCGAATTTTGAAGTATCATTTGTTAGTCGAGAAATATGTCTAAGGTAAACTTAAATATTTGCCTTTCATTTATCGACACGTTGTGGGAAAATGTACCGAACTGTTTTGCACGTGTAAAAATACAGTTTATGAATTATAAATATTGTTATTTGTCTTCCTGATAGACAACCGCATAAAAAAGAAACTTGTTCGTAAATTATAGATTATCTTATTGATACGTCATAAGCGTGCATTTTTTATAAAATATGAAAGAGAGTTACAGTCACGGAATCGAGTTTAGAATGTATCGCAATTTGTATCTCGCAACAATCGAATCTCGCGTATTCAAGTAGAACGGTCAATCAATCGATCAGGATGCAAGTATCGAATCGATCGATATGACGTCACTACAGTTTATGGCGGACATGATCATAGTTTTTGGTTATATTGTGCGACGCGTCGTGGTTTTCCCGCGAATAACCGGTACATCGTTCGATGAATATCGCGGAGAAAGGAATATCCAGGCTTCGATGAAAAAATTGATTGCGTCGAAGGACAATATTGGCCGGAACTGCGTGCCAACGATATTAATTATCATGGTGGCAGGTTCATGATCGAAATCAGGCTTTTTAGTCATATACGATTTCAGTTATGATTATCCGATACAGTCGTTTTTGTGAGATTTACGTCATTAGAACGTGAAATTCGATGGAGAAAAAAAGTGCCCCGTTTCTGTCGAACGGTCAGTGAAACTGCGTGTCCCTGTGCAACTCTCGTTCCGTAACCTTTTTTTGCAGGTGCCAGTTCTCTTTTCGTGGTTAATTTGTTAGATTCGAAGTTCGCGATCGAGAGAAATTAAGCAATTTCTATTTAGTTTCACTATGTTTTCGACGCAATTCGTTCTCAGTGACAATTGGTACTGTTATAACCTTTATTGTATAGGTTACTTTCACCCGGTTGCTCAGTTTGTTGATATTCTTGGTTTCGTACCTGTTGCTGTTAGTCATACTCCAGAGCTTTGTTTACAATAATTGTAGATCCAATGAAAATTCGTAAATATTGTAAACGGATCAAACGGGGCCGTTCAAATGGCAGGTTATTGCGTGCACTGAAGCGTGAATCGAAATTAGTTCATATTAAGAATCGATATTATTAATGTCACTTGAAGAATTCGCAGCTGAGGATAAGACTTTCGAGATATTGGTAACGATATGTTGAGAATTCAAAAATTCGATAATTTATGAGTATTTAATAAGAATTAAAGGCTTGTAAATTTCATAGATCAAGATTTCGAGATATCGAAATTCCTTAATTACGACATATCGAAAGATATTCAGTTTGGTATCTTAAAAATTGAAATATGTGAGAATTAGTGATTAGGATCTTGACATATCGATACTTTGCGATATACGTATCGAGAATTTCATAAGCTAATAAATTTTGAAACTTTAAAAATTCGATAACTTGTGAATTAGAAGATGTCAAAGTGGCGATTAGAATCTCGATACATCGAATCGAAATGGAAGCTGCTCGTTACGTGCTATAGAATGTTAGAAATATAAATAAAATTGAAAAAGGTACGTTTGTAAAGTGAAAGTTCCACGAAAATGTGAATCTCAAGTAGTCTGCGAATATTGTATTATTCTGAGGAACAACGGAATTTTAATTACAGACTGATATCCAGTACAAAGCAAACGGCTGACGTTGTTTTCGTTCAGACGGTTCGACACTTCACATCAGACATAAGGAAAAGTGGTTTTCGTTCTTGTTGAGTATACCTTGACATCGACAGCGTGCCTCATAAAAAATTATTACCCTCAATAACAATGCTAGCTACGATATCAAATGTTTGTTACACTGATTAATCAGTTCGTTGTTTGTATCCCGCGTATCATCTTGTTTTCGTAGATTATATTTTCTGATAATGAACAGATCTGTTTGATCACGAAATTCTTTTAGGGCGCTTTTTCCATCAAATTAGTCCATTAGAAGGAGCACTAATTTCTATCTTAAATAAAAAAATTAACAAAATTAAAAATTGTGAAGTGTTAAATGGTAAAGATAAATATAGTGTTATTTATAGTTATCGTGTCTTACTAGGATTGTGTACCTGTCTAGTTAATCAGATAGATTGCTGTTAATAAATATTGTCGGTATTTCCAGCGGTTTCAAGATCCTTTGAGGGAAAAAAATTGTACACGTACAATAGAGTATACTAGAGTCGACCCTGAAGAATCGTCTAGAAACGTGACGTCACAATTATTTCTGACATCACATAACATTAAGAATTAATATAGAATTAAATATAAAAATTCTTATTAAATTAAAACTCTTATTAAACAAAGTGAAGAAATAAAATTAAATAAAATTTCTCCAGTAAATTATACAAAAGTCCCTAGCCACTTAATGCCATGTAAAATTCGCCTAAATGGTTATTGTCAGTTTAAGATACGGATCTTAAGTGTTCCATACAGCACGTTACGTGTCAACTAAATCTTAATTATCGCATATCGCGCACGGTTGTCTTAATTAATCTTTCGGTAAACAAATTATATGATAATCCATACTACTTGAAAATAATCTCTCGTAAGAAAGTAACTTTCCAATTGTCCATTTAGTTTGCGATTTCGTGGGTAAGTTAAGTCCAATAAAAACGATTATTAACGTTATTTACAATCTACAAAAGCTAAGTGATGTAACTACTTTACTTTCTTATTTCTTATCTGCTCTCATGATATTCAAAGACGGTTCATTTTGAACAGTGAAATATTGACATAGTTGTATCTAGATATGCGTCTACATCGAGTTCAAGTGCAGATAGCATTAATGGCGGAATATTTCGGTTAAGTAAAATTTTATAAATTATATTAGAATTCTTACGTATTAGAATGTGTAGAACATGTTAGATTAATTATCTCCATTGTTTTCAATGCGTGACGCAATTGTTTATAGTGCCTGCTCGATTATCATTATTTGTCAGTTGCCTGTAATATCTGTAAACGATAATTCGTTTCATAACTGATAACGATTTTCAGATCATTGAACAGTGAAATATTCCATTGATAGTTGATCGCGCAGAGATTGTCGCGTTTGGAATCGTCCTTTACATTCCCGGCCGGTAGATAATCGGCTCTCTTCGTGGAAATAAGAAGTTACTATACTCGTCTCTCTCTTTCCACTGATAACCACGAAATTTATGAGATCGATCTAGGCACGTGTGTTTGCTGATGTTAAAATTCTAATCACATTACGGCCATACCTTTCCTTTATTAAGGTTTGCTCATCATTAGGGTGTTAGTGCTGGAATTCGACAAAATTAATAAATTAGTCGGTAGCGTATCGCTGCATTAAGTAGGATATTAGGTTGCGTATCAGGTATCATGAGTAAGTAGAGTACCACGTAGTGCATTAAGCATCGCATTAGACACGGTGAGTAGGTAGCATACTAAATAACATAATAATGTAGTAAGATAGTGCATCGGATAACACATCCGATAGTTCGATGTTGTACCTGGGTACCTCACTAATTATACATTAGGTAACACACTAACGTGTACTAAATACATATTGTGCTACTGAAAATTACTTATTGCCGTAAACACTGCATTGCATGATATGCTAAGTACTATATTAGGTGACGCATTAAATAGTGGGTTATTTACTATTACATTAGGCGGCGTTTAAATTACTATTATATAGTGCATTGTGGGTATTGTACAGCATAGCATTTTGTCACAGTAATCAATTATTATAGTAGTGAAATATGCACTATGTAGTAGTACACTAAACTAGTAGCTATATAGTAACTATAATTTATGGTATATTAACTACCATACTCAATATAGTGACTACTATATTTTTAAGCATTAAAACTACTATATTACCTAGTATAGTGACTACTATATTTCTAAGTATTAAAACTACTATATTACCTAGTATAGTAACTACTATAATTCTAGGTATAATAACTACTTTATTTTCTAGTATAGTAACTACTAAATTTTCTAGTACAGTAACTACTATATTTTCTAGTACAGTAACTATTATATTTTCTAGTATGGTAACTACTATATTTTCTAGTATAGTTACTACTATACTAGTATAGTAACTATACCTCGTGATATAGTAACTACTATACCCAGTATAGTGACTACTATATTCCCAAGTATAGTAGTTATACTACTTAGTTTTCTTACCTAAAACAGAAAGTGTATTTTACCAATAAAATAATACTTTTGATCGTCAAGAATTAAAGATGGTTAACATATCATTTTAATTGAACATTTAATTACCTTATCGATAGACGAATTACATCCGTTTTCCGTCTTTACGTAATCCAACTGACATTTAGATGGATGGCGAAACGATTGTTTATCTATTCATGGCTCGAATTAATGGAAATTAATCGCGAATTGTTCGTATGCGCGATTCTTTGTTTCAAGATGATGGATCGGTAAATAATAAACTCCGCAAAAGAGAAGTTTTCGTAAGAACAGGTTTCAAAGCGTCTTAAACGATAGTCAGATTAAAGAACGATAAAAAAGCACTCGACTGCTCTTTACGGTCCGGTTTCAATACACGTGAACATTGTCTGCGTTTCGATTGTTGTACCCCGCGGGGTAATTTTAAGGTCATATCGTTAGGTAAATATCATTCGGCGAATATCGATCCGCGACATGCTTTTCAAATTATTTTCGTTCGAGTACGTTGACTTATTGTTTCAGAAAAGATCGCCCGGTGAACAACAAGGTATTCGTGTATCGGGACACACAGTGTATTTGCCGAGCGAGCTGATAGAAAGTTATTTCACGGTTGTTGATCGACCGATTACATTGTTACATAGGAGGAATACTCGGTGTACTCGTTCCTGTACAATTTACACGCGGATCTGCGCGTTATCCCTCGCGTTACAAGGATTTATGAATATTCCGTCATTATCAGACGAAATCGCATGCGAGTCAAGGATACAACACGTTGAAAATTATCCGTGCTGTAATTTTCACGATTATTTCGTTATACGATGCTGGTAGCTGTACGATAAATTATTCGCGAGGCACGCGTAAACATATATTTCTATCGTAAATTGGATAATGCAATGATAGCTGATATAACATATTCTTGACAATAATTAGGTAATCAATATATTACCTGACACCATATATTACATAGCTCGATATTTAACATATTATTTTTTATGCAATTTAGTATGTGAGCTTATATAGTATTTAATACATGTTGCAGTTTCTAGTATAGTAGTTCTAATATTTCTTGGTGTAATAGTTATTACTATACGTAGTATGATAGTTTGTGTATTACCTAGTATAATAGTTGACACTATATGTAGTATAGTAGTTACTATATTATCTAGTGTAGTAGTTGTTATATTACACATTATAGTAGTTGGCTCTATACCTAGTATAGTAGTTACTATATTACCTAGTATAGTAGTTGCAACTATATCTAGTACAATAGTTGCAACTATACCTAATATAGTAATCGCAACTATACCTACTATAATAGTTACAACTATACCCAATATAGTAGTCGCAACTATACCTACTATAAGAGTTACAACTATACCTGGTATAGTAGTCCCAACTATAACTACTGTAATAGTCGCAACTATACCTGGTATAGTAGTCGCAACTATACCTACTATAATAGTTGCAACTATACCTGGTATAGTAGTCGCAACTATACCTACTATAATAGTTGCAACTATACCTGGTATAGTAGTCGCAACTATAACTACTATAATAGTCGCAACTGTACCCAATATAGTAGACGCAACTATACCTACTATAAGAGTTACAACTATACCTGGTATAGTAGTCCCAACTATAACTACTGTAATAGTCGCAACTATACGTGGTATAGTAGTCGCAACTATACCTACTATAATAGTTGCAACTATACCTGGTATAGTAGTCGCAACTATACCTACTATAATAGTTGCAACTATACCTAGTATAGTAGTCGCAACTATACCTACTATAATAGTTGCAACTATATCTAGTATAGTAGTCCCAACTATACCTACTATAATAGTTGCAACTATACCTGGTATAGTAGTCGCAACTATAACTACTGTAATAGTCGCAACTATACCTGGTATAGTAGTCGCAACTATACCTACTATAATAGTTGCAACTATACCTGGTATAGTAGTTGCAACTATAACTACTGTAAAAGTCGCAACTATACCTGGTATAGTAGTCTCAACTACAACTAGTGTAATAGTTGCAATTACACCTAGTATAGTAGTCCCAACTATATCTACTATAATAGTTGCAACTATGCCGAATATAGTAGTCTCAGTTATAACTAGTATAATAGTTGCAATTATACCTAGTATAGTAGTCCCAACTATACCTACTATAATAGTTGTAACTATGCCTAATATAGTAGTCGCAACTATTCCCAATGTAGTAGTTACTATTCTGCGTATTATAATTCATATATTTCCTAGTATAGTACTTGATATTATAGCATAGTAGCTATTAATAATGTAATGCGTCCCCTACTATATGTATAGTAGTTGATACTTGATCTCATACAATAATTCGTTATTCTAGTATAGTTAATGAATTATTTGATATAATTGTTACGCTGTCTACTACAATTGCAATACAATTAAAACGACGCAAAATTACTTTGATATACACGCTTTGCACGAACTTGAGTACCGCGCAGCCGCGATGATGTTGATTACCGTTTATGGTTTTAATTAACTTGTGCGTCAAATAGTTCATTATCGAACACGACGACGAGAATAGAAATTGTGTTTGGCTCGTTGAATCTCGACGCGAGAAACAGCTACCTGTTGTTTGCGAGACCGAACATAACCGGTAAATAAACGTTATCAAGGAAGTAAGAACGGGATTAGGAAACTTCTTACTTAATGCACGCTTCGCGCGTTTTGCCGAAGTCTCGCTTTATCAGTTCAGCGTTGTTCAAACGAACGAACGCCGCTGAGATTACGGGCTAAGCGATCTTAACTTCATTTGCTCTTACGCTCGGAATTTGGCGGAGTGATTTTCGTGGGGATCAAGGAAATTTTTTTTATCGAGGAAAATATTTCCGCGAACATAATCATGGACAATAAAGTAAATCGGCGAAAGATTCGCGGGAACCGAGTTCCTGAATCACCAGGCTCCGACCTCGTTTCGCGAATTATCAATCACTTCCAGGAGTTGGACAACGTGTAAAGTACCCGGAGAGCACGTACGATCGCGTAGCTCTTTAAAAATGACACGTTACGCCAGTTTTCAGGAGATTAGCAAGAAACACGAGAGGAGGACATCCAGCAATTTAAAATGTAATCGTTGTGCTGACACGAGCTCACCGGAAGTCGGTCTCGCGCCATGAACCACGTTCCATAATAACGAGAAACGACCGTGTACATACACTGTTTCTTATCTCTTGTTGTTTTTACTTTTCGATCAAAGAAACTCGCTATGAATTAACCTGTTTATGTCAGTTATGCATTCCGTAGTATAGTAGCCACTATATGTAGCATAGTAGTCACAATAAAGTATAGTAGTTCATGTGCTACTTATAATAGTTAATACTTAGTACATTATACTGCAGTATAGTAGTAGTATAGTAATGTCTAGTATATTATAATATTAAGAAATATCAGTGCATTGTATTATAGTAACTATTACACTATTGCTATATTGTGGTAATTATAGTAATTGCTATTCTCCTATAAGTATTTTATAGTGTTACTATAACATGCATATACTATATAGTATTACTATACCATGTATCTATTAATACATCAATTACATTGTGGTAATTATAGTAATTTCTTCAACAAGTATTTTATAGTGTCACCATAACATGTATATACTATATAGTATTACTATACCATGTATCAATTAATATATCAATTACATTGTGGTAATTATAGTAATTTCTTCAACAAGTATTTTATAGTGTCACCATAACATGTATATGCTATATAGTATTACTATACCATGTATCAATTAATATATCAATTACATTGTGGTAATTATAGTAATTTCTTTAACAAGTATTTTATAGTGTTACTATAACATGTATATACTATATAGTATTACTATACCATGTATCAATTAATATATCAATTACATTGTGGTAATTATAGTAGTTTCTTCAACAAGTATTTTATAGTGTTACTATAACATGTATATACTATATAGTATTACTATACCATGTATCTATTAATATATCAATTACATTGTGGTAATTATAGTAATTTCTTCAACAAGTAGTTTATAGTGTTACTATAACATGTATATACTATATAGTATTACTATACCATGTATCTATTAATATATCAATTACATTATGGTAATTATAGTAATTTCTTCAACAAGTATTTTATAGTGTTACTATAACATGCATATACTATATAGTATTACTATAAGATGTATCTACTAGTATATCAATTATTTAGTAGTAAGTGTACCACAAACCTGTCACACTTATTATTATAGTAGATAGCCTAATAATTATACTATAATAGTACTAATCTAAACCATACAGCAAAACAACACATGACCATACAACGAGCGGTGATATAACAAATCCCAACATAAATCTCCTAACACCTTGTAATTAAAGTAAAGACGTGATAACAATAGGTCGAGGAATTACCTACATAGAATAATTACTATCAACACGCGAATCAGAGTAAATTAATTCATAGCATGTAGTTGTGGTTAACAGTTCTCAATGACGTTCTCAACGTCATTGGGAATCGTTAATTAGCGACACGTAACGCGAATTCTATTACGTCTTGAACGATGCCGTAGACCCGCGTATTGTTCGTGTTTACCGGTGTCATTGTAAAATAACACGCGGACGTTCTTAGAAGATGATTTCCTCTTACGTGATTTAGCTTCCCGAAGCAATATCCGTTTCGGATTCCACGCTTGACGAATGAATTAACGATCGTCATTGACGGACGATTGATTAAATGCTAATCGAATTCCAGTTCTTGTTTGTTGCGGTTACTGAGCCGGTGGTACGACTAAATTTTAATAAACGCTACCAAGGAATTATTCAATATGAAAGGAGCAATTTGTCTTTGAATATGATCGAACACTTGACGAGAATATTTTAGCACTCGATGGCCATGGATCTTGAAATTTATAATTCGATTATCGTTATATAATTCTTCGGTACAAATATTTTTGAGCTTACTATTTGACTATGAATTATTTCAACAAAGAAATTTATCTCGATCGCCATGAAACTAGTTCGATAATTATTACATAATTCTTCGGTCAACATTTTTTGAGATTACTATTTGACTGAGTTTTATTTTAATGAAATTTATCTTCATAAATAAATATCTCTATCTATTACATTATATAAATATTTTTATAAACTAAATTTTCAAATTTAAAAATCTCTGAACATTCAAGTTTCTAATGTTAGGTTAGGTAAGTTAGGTGTGTTAAGTATGTTAGGTTAGGTAAGTTAGGTAGGTTAAGTTATTAAGTTAGGTAAGTTAGGTGTGTTAAGTATGTTAGGTTAGGTAAGTTAGGTAGGTTAAGTTATTAAGTTAGGTGAGTTAGGTGTGTTAGATATGTTAGGCTAGGTAAGCTAGGTAGGTTAGGTGGGTTAAGTAGGTTAGGTGTGCTAGTATTAATTAATATTAAAAAGGTACTTTTTATTTTTTTATCTACCACGAATTTAATACCTGCGATAAAAATAAAGATTGAAGTTAGAAAACGAGCGATCTCGTCGACGAATCAGTAGATACAGACATGGTTAATCAGACACGTGTATCCTCTTCATTTTCAGTGATACGACTGTAACATCAGTCTGACGTATACATAAATACTACAATAAATTTTGCTAATCTCTCGCATACAAAATATTGTTGTATTTCTACAAAAGTCTACTCCATCAAGACAACGTTATTAAATGATTCACGCATACATTTGTTAAACTCTGTTTCTAATCCGTATTATCGCAGTCTTAATTATGACTAAGTGTTCCAATAAAATGTTTCGTCAAACGACTAAGAAAAGTAGACTAGTATCAAAGTTCATTGTCGATCTGTCGAAACTACTGATACGTTGTAATCGGTGCCGATTCGCGTACAATAAACCGAGCGAAACATAATCAGCCGAACATCTGCCTGTCTGTCGGTACATGATCGTCGCGATAAAAAGGCGAGCAAGTTGAAATCTGCCGAGGAACCCATCAATCGATCGTTGTAAACGGAAAATCCCATTAGAACTCGGCGAGCGATCGCGAACACGCTCTGGCGACCAGCTGCGAACGCAGAAATATGTATTTCTGTTTATGAGCTCAGGAGTACCGGGGTTCGGTGTGTTTGCGAATTGCGAATAATATGCCGTATACAAATAAGGAGTAATTTTTTTATTGGAATACTGATTTTTGTGGGTGATCGTCGATAAGATGCAGTAGCGTTCGATTGTATGTTATTCCACGCGATTCAAGTTTGTTTGATTTATTTTTGTAATGTTGAGTTTGTGGAGGTTCAATTTAAGGAGATTCAATTTCATGTTTTTTAGTTCGATGCGATTCAAGTTCAAATGAGTCAATTTGGGGGGGTTCGATTTTACTAGATTCAATTCGGTGCGATTCAATTCGGCGCGATTCAATTCGGCGCGATTCAATTCCACACTATTTAATTCAGAGCGATTCTATTCCATATCAGTCAATTCCACACGATTAAATTCGGAGCGATTCAATTCCATATGATTCAATTCGGCGCGATTCAATTCCACACGATTAAATTCGGAGCGATTCAATTCCATATTCAATTCGGCGCGATTCAATTCCACACGATTTAATTCGGAGCGATTCAATTCCATATCATTTAATTCCACGTAGTTCAATTCCACACGATTAAATTCGGAGCGATTCAATTCCATATGATTCAATTCGGCGCGATTCAATTCCACACGATTAAATTCGGAGCGATTCAATTCCATATCATTCAATTCCACGCGGTTCAATTCCACATGAGTAAATTCGGAGCGATTCAATTCCATGTCACTCAATTTGGCTTGATTCAATTCCATATCATTCAATTCCACACGATTTAATTCAGAGCGATTCAATTCCACAATATTAAATTTGGCGCGATTCAATTCCACATCATTCAATTCGAAGCGATTGAATTCCTCATTATTCAATTTGGCGTGATTCAATTCCACATCATTCAATTCAATATTATTCAATTCCGTGTGATTCAATTCCACATCATTCAATTCAATGTTATTCAATTTCATATGATTCAATTCGAGGCGATTCAATTCCACATCATTTAATTCCATATGATTCAGTCCAGTGTGATTAAATTCTATATGATTCAATTCAGTGTGATTCAATTCCACAAGTTTCAATTCCGCGCTGTTCAACTCTACATCATTCAATTTCACATTATTCAATTTGACAAAATGTAATTGCCTATGGTTTAGTCCGAAGTGATTCAATTCCACATGATTTAATTTGGTGCCATTCAATTCTACATCATTCAATTTCACATTATTCAATTCGACAAAATATAATTGCTTGTGGTTTAGTCTGAAGAGATTCAATTCCACATGATTTAATTTGGTGCCATTCAATTCTACGTCATTGAATTCCACATTATTCAATTCGACAAAATGTAATTGCCTGTGGTTTAGTCTGAAGAGATTCAATTCCACATGATTTAATTTGGTGCCATTCAATTCTACATCATTGAATTCCACATTATTCAATTTGACAAAATGTAATTGCCTGTGGTTTAGTCCGAAGTGATTCAATTCCACATGATTTAATTTGGTGCCATTCAATTCTACATCATTGAATTCCACATTATTCAATTCGACAAAATGTAATTGCCTGTGGTTTAGTCCGAAAAGATTCAATTTCACATGACTTAATTTTGTGTCATTCAATTCTATATCAGTCAAATCCATATTGTTCAATTCTACACAATTTAACTACCTGTGGTTTAGTCCGATGCAATTCAATTCAAAATGATTCGGTTCAACGTGGTCCAGATTGGAGCGGTTCAATTTTACGTCATTCAGTTCTACTTGACTCTCTATTGATTATTCAATTTGACTGGATTCAGTTCGACGTTATTCGACGCAAAACAATTCTGACACGATTCTATTTATACATATAATACAAATCAATTAATTGGAAAATATAATTGAAGCTATTTACACTACTTAATTCGAACGATACACAAGCATGACGGACACTTCTCTCCGCGATTACGCGTGTACGAGTGTCGTAACAATATTCACGTCGAAGAATAGTAAAATCCCCAATTGATCATCAATGTCGTTTAACAATCGATTGATTCGTCAGAGATTTGCCTATTCAATCGAGATATTAATAATACCGAGTGAAATAGTTCGTCTACGATACGTGATTTTCTATCCTTGAATCATTTGATGCGGTTATTCCTTTCAGAAATACGATTCGAGATAAAACCTTGAGACTCGCATATCAATTGAAGACGAATAGATTTAATTTTTATTTTAATTTTAATAAACTTCATTTTATACATTTCAATTCTGTGAAATTCAAATTCAATGCAATTCTGGTCTTTAAAATTCACTTCTGTGAAATTCAATTCAAGGCAATTTTGGTTTGTGAGATTCAATTCTGTGAAATTCAATTCAATGCAATTTTGGTTTGTGAGATTCAATTCTGTGAAATTTAATTTTGTGAAATTCAATTCTGTGAAATTTAATTTTGTGAAATTCAATTCGATGAAATTCAATTCTGTGAGATTCAATTCTATGAGGTTCAATTCTATAAAATTCAATTCTGTGAAATACAATTCTATGAAATTTAGTGTAAAATTCAATTCTATGAGGTTCAATTCTATAAAATTCAATTCTGTGAAATACAATTCTATGAAATTTAGTGTAAAATTCAATTCTGTGAAATTCAATTCTATGAAATTCAGTGTAAAATTCAATTCTGTAAAATTCAATTAAATGTTTGGAATGATTCAAGTACTTTTAACTGTAATTCAATTTCAATACCAATATTTCAATATTTAACTGTAATTCAATTTCAATATCATTATTTCAGTATTTAACTGTAATTCAATTTCAATATCAATATTTTAATTTTTAACTATAATTCAATTTCAATATCATTATTTCAATTTTTAACTGCAATTCAATTTTAATATCAATATTTCAATTTTTAACTGCAATTCAATTTCAATATCAATATTTCAATATTTGACTGTAATTCAATTTCAATATCAATATTTCAATTTTTAACTATAATTCAATTTCAATATCAATATTTCAATATTTGACTGTAATTCAATTTCAATATCAATATTTCAATTTTTAACTATAATTCAAATTTAATATCATTACTTCAATTTTTAACTGCAATTCAATTTTAATATCATTATTTCAATTTTTAACTATAATTCAATTTCAATATCATTATTTCAATATTTAACTACAATTCAATTTCAATATCATTATTTCAGTATTTAACTGTAATTCAATTTTAATATCAATATTTCAATATTTAACTATAATTCAAATTTAATATCATTATTTCAATATTTAACTGCAATTCAATTTTAATATCATTATTTCAGTTTTTAACTGCAATTCAATTTTAATATCAATATCTCAATATTTAACTGTAATTCAAGTTCTACATCACACGATTCAATTCCGGAAAGTCAAACATTGTACCACGAATGACCCACATAGCCCTCAAAGATTAAAAAACTTCTCTAGGATACTTGTTTTTGCAATTTAAGTGTAGCATAAAACCGATAGGATAACCTCGTCTATTAAACAATCCGTTTATCAAGCGTTTCAATCTCCATTGCGCTAACATTTTTGAAAAACATTCTGTTGATGTCGGATTTCGACACGTTTCATGCGATAACAATTTCGGCGATCCTTTATTCGCGATAATGGGTCGAATAATCTCTTAGGAAAACGAGATTTGTTTGCGTATTGAATTTCGAAGCACGTTTCGTATTGCAAGTACAAGTAATTTGAGCAGCCTGTTTTTTTCTTCGTATTCCATTATTTCAACAAAATGTAATAGGAATAAGCGGAAAGTTATGCAGACTTTGTATCGGATCGATCTTGTGTTTAAATTCTTTTCTCTTGTCACGTACCGATGCGTGTTATCGTCGATTCGTGCGACGGTGTATCATCCGTGATGAATTATCACCGGCTGAAAAATTCGCAACGATTTTACGACTTGTTTTATTATTGTAAATCTAATACCGGAAGACACAGATTGTTGATTGTTATCGATGGACGGCGCCGTGTATTATCATGCACTGAAGATTTATTCGATGTGTCCAGTTTGGAGAAACAACCTGTTTAGAAACGTGCAAATGCGCAATAACTAAATTGAACAACATAACAATTTACATAGCAACGATTAGTTGGATTTAATTTTTTGTAGCTTTCAAACTGGATTGATTGGATTGAGAATTTTTTTATTTTTAATATATCTTTTAATTTATTTTTTATGATTTTTCGTTGACGATGACTGCATTGAGAATTTTTTTTTAACATATCTTTTCATTTATTCTTCAAGATTTTTGTTGACAATGACTGCATTGAGAATTTTTTTATTTTTAAAATTTTAATTTATTCTTCATGATTTTTTGTTGACAGTGACTGGATTGAGAATTTTTTTATTTTTAAAATTTCTGTTAATTTATTTTTTATGATTTTTCGTTGACAGTGACTGCATTGAGAATTTTTTTATTTTAAAAATTTTAATTTATTCTTCATGATTTTTTGTTGACGATGACTGCATTGAGAATTTTTTATTTTTAAAATTTCTTTTAATTTATTCTTCATGATTTTCTTCATGATATTCTTCATGATTTCTTCATGATTTGAATTTTTTTTTTTTAAATTTCTTTTAATTTGTTCTTCATGGTTTTTCGTTGACGATATATATTTTGTTTGCAGGATGCTCTGGACACTAAAAAGTGGGTCGACTCGTCTAAGAATAACCAAGCTAGGTACGATATCCAAATTATTATTTAAATAATTAATTATAGAGCAGTATAACATCATTGTCTTAACAGAAATATTTTCTGTATTAATTGTAATAATTTTTGGAACAGCTATGATCCAGCTCAGAAGAAGACCAGCATCTACGTCATGGAAATGGAAGAGAAGAAGAAGAGCGTGCAGGAATTCCAAGACGATTACGACCCCTACGACCATAGAGTAGTAACACATCCAACAACGTGAGTACTGAACATATACTTCTTTATACTGTTATACTTCTAATTTTTTATTTTATTTTAATTTAGCAAAAATGGGTCGATATACATTTAACCTCCAACTTCGATTTCTTTCAACATTTTTTTTTTTTTTTGATATTCTATATCTACTTCTTCTATGAAATTAACATTGACTCGAATGAGCAGTGAAGAAACATTAGACAATGTTTTACGTTTCCTCCATCCTAGTGTTAGAATGCTACAGTTTGATCGCGCGAGTAGCGGAAAAACCGCGTAGAACACGGTAGAATGAAAATGTAAATCGATACATTCGGTCGCTTAATGCAATCACGAACATTTGCATAATGATGGACGCAGCACGCATGCGAAACGATGTTTCGTTTATTCCGACCGCGTTCCTCTGGATACAAATTACCGTGTAATTTGTTGCGGCGATTAGTCGTGAAGCGGAAGAATAAGATTGCATCCTCGAAGAAACCGCTACGAATTGTCTATTAAACGCGTGTTAAATATTGTTCCTATGCTCGTCGAACTTGAAACAAGCATTATTGTTGCCGTTTCGCGTTATCTTCGCTTATCGTGTCCTCGTAACTTACGATTTACGAAACTAGTAAAAAAAGAAAATTCACACTATGCACTTATAGTAGACTTTTATATTGTCGTTCTAGATATTCTAGATAGACGTGGATTCCTCGTTACGTGCTCCTGTCATTACCTCGTGATATATTGCCGATTTTACGACTGTCGTTTGTTATATTGTTGAGTAGAGTATTATCGTGTGTAGTATTATTTAATTTTATATTGTGGCGCGTTATTTCGCTACGCGGAGTATTACTATGTGCTATATCGACCTCGCGCTATATCGCCAGTCGCTTTCCACGAGTAGTAATTTTTATTTGTTATATCGCTACGAGTACCACTACGCGTTATATGTATTACTGCGCTTGTTATATCGCCACGCGTTCCAATTACCACACGTTATATCGCCACGCGTTATATCACCACGCGTCCCAATTACCACGCGTTATATCGCCACACGTTCCAATTACTACGCGTTATATCGCCACGCGTTATATCACCACGCGTTATATCGCCACGCGTTCCAATTACTACGCGTTATATCGCCACGCGTTATATCACCGCGCGTCCCAATTACCACGCGTTATATCGCCATGCATCCCAATTACCACGCGTTATATCGCCACGCGTCGCAATTATGACGCGTCCGAATTACCACACGTTATACCGCCACGCGTTCCAATTACTACGCGTTATATCGCCACGCGTTCCAATTACCACGCGTTATGACGCCACGCGTCCAATATCCACGCGTTATATCGCCATGCGTCCCAATTACCACGCGTTATATCGCCACGCGTCGTAGTTATGACGCGTCCGAATTACCACGCCTTATATCGCCACACGTCCGAATTACCACGCGTTATATCGCCACGCGTTCCAATTACCACGCGTTATATCGCCACGCGTTCCAATTACCACGCGTTATATCGCCACGCGTCGTAGTTATGACGCGTCCGAATTACCACGCCTTATATCGCCACACGTCCGAATTACCACGCGTTATATCGCCACGCGTTATATCGCCACGCGTTCCAATTACCACGCGTTATATCGCCACGCGTTCCAATTACCACGCGTTATATCGCCACGCGTCGCAGTTATGACGCGTCCGAATTACCACGCGTTATATCGCCACGCGTTCCAATTACTACGCGTTATATCGCCACGCTTTCCAATTACCAGGCGATTTATCGCCATGCGTCCCAATTACCACGCGTTATATCGCCACGCGTCTCAGTTATGACTCGTCCGAATTACCGCGCGTTATATCGCCACGCGTCCCAATTACCACGCGTCCGAATTACCACGCGATATATCGCCACGTGTCCCAATTACCACGCGAATAATCACCACGAGTCCTGATTACCACGCGTCCGAATCATCGCGTGCTATATTGCCACGCGCAGTACTACTACGCATTGTATTGTCGCGCGTGCTGCATCGCCACGCGTAGTATCAGCACAGTTTAAAGTTTAAATCGTCGCGCGCTGTATTGCCACGTATTATATCACCGTTCACTGTATTACCACGCGCAGTAATCATTATTCGTTATATCGCGACGCTCACTATTACTACACGTTATATCGCCTCGCACTATATTACCACTCACTGTGAACTCAATCCCCTACATTAACACGTTAAACGCCACGCCGGTCCCTAGAGACCGGTCACCAGTCAAGGCTTAAAAAAAGAATATATTTAAAAAAAATTTAATATAGTTTATTAAAACAGGGTAAACAGAGGCGTGGTTTTTGTCATTTTTGACAGCCGCGTCTGGGCCTGAACGGAACGGTGAGCAAGTTAAACGCTGGGCGCTTAACGTGTTAAAGATTACAGTAAAAAACAATAGACTGAATTAATCGGAAAGTTTGAATTATGTAATATTATATAAATGTGGTTGATCGAAGTGTGATGTAATTCAATTAGCGCAGTCGGCCTTATCTGATTAAATCTGATTACAATTTCAGGTTCGCAGAGACGTTGCTCCATTTACTAAAAGGCAGTTTAGGAACTGGAATTCTCGCGATGCCGAGTGCTTTCCATAATTCTGGATATGTAGTTGGTACAGTAGCGACAATAATTATTGGTGTGTTCTGTACTTACTGCATGCGAATACTCGTCAATTCGGAGTACGAGTTGTGTAAAAGGAAGAAGGTGCCATCGTTGTCGTATCATGGCACCGCTGAAGCTGCGCTGTCGGTTGGTCCTGTACCCTTGAGGCGATTTGCTAAGCCATCGATGTGAGTATCTATGTATTTTACCACATATGTACGTATTTATGTACTGTACAATGTAGAGCGATCAACGGGGAATGAAACCGTTGAACATGTATAAAAATAACGGACAATTACATTTTGATATATTTCATTCTCCAGTTGGCGCGGTCAGTGTTTAATTTAGAAACGGAACAACCACTGTTACCGATTCGCGATAAGAGAACTGTTATTACTTTTGCATAATGGAACTTTGCAATTATCATTTTGCTTACGGTACGTGTTAGAGTATCTTCCTCGAATAGACCCCGATGGGCTATTTTAAAAATATGCCCGGAGCTGTGTATTCCGATCGGTTATCGCGAATTGCTGACTTAGCAGTTTATCGACACTCTAGTCAAGGAACTTTTTCATAATTAATCTCAATATTTCCTACTTTTCACTCGAAGTTGCACAATTTGCAAACACCTTGAAAACTTTCTGTGAAACTAACTCGAGCAAACAGAAATCTTAACACCGGAATCTGTCTTATTTACAGCCACGTGATAAACGTATTCCTGTTGGTGTACCAGCTGGGAACTTGCTGCGTCTACACCGTGTTCATTGGCACGAATTTGGACAAGGTAAGTGCAATTCCATTTCTCAACTACTCTCTGATTATAGATTATTCTATACGCATAAGATTATAGAGATATCGGAATCTGGGGATATTAAGATATAGGGTAGGTAGTATAGGGATATTTAGGATGTAAGAATATTTGGATTTTAGGGAGATTTTTGGATCTGGGGAGATTTTGGAATCTAGGGAGAATTTCGAATATAGGAAGATTATGGGATATGGGGAAATTTATGGGATCTAGGGAAATTTGGGGATCTAGGGAAATTTCGGAATCTAGGGAAATTTGGGGATCTAAAGAAATTTGGGGATCTAGGGAAATTTTTGTGATCTAGGGAAATTTTGGAATCTAGGGAAATTTTGGGGATCTGGGGAAATTTTGGAATCTAGGGAAATTTAGGAATCTAGGGAAATTAGGGTATCTAGGGAAATTTTGGGATCTAAGGGAATTTTGGGATCTAGGGAAATTTCGGAATCTAGGGAAATTTTGGAATCTAAAGGAATTTTGGGATCTAGGGAAATTTTTGGGATCTAGGGAAATTTCGGAATCTAAGGAAATTTTGGGATCTAGGGAAATTTAGGAATCTAGGGAAATTTTTGGGATCTTGGGAAATTTGGGGATCTAGGGAAATTTTGGAATCTAAGGAAATTTTGGAATCTAAGGAAATTTTGGGATCTAGGGAAATATTTGGGATCTATGCAAATTTTTGGGATCTAGGGAAATTTGGGGATCTAAGGAAATTTGGGAATCTAGGGGAATTTTTGGATCTAGGGAAATTTCGGCATCTAGGGAAATTTTGGGGTCTAGGTAGATTGGGAACTAGAGAGATCGGGATCTGGGGAAATTGGGAACTAAGGAGATTGGTGGTTCTAAGAATTTCAGGATCTAGGGAATTGGAACATCTAGGAGATTTGAGTATCTAGGAAATTTAGGGATGTAAGGATTTCGAGGTCTAGAGATATCGGGATCTAGGGAAATTGGGATGTAGGATACGGAGTATAGGGATTCCGGAATCTAGGAACATTGTCATATAGGTTATTGGACTATAGGGATATCCGCTCTTAGAGATTTAAGTATTGTGAAATTTGGAATCTAAAACTATAGGGATCTCCCGGTATAAAGATGTTATATTACACATGATTCTACCTATACAACATAGAAACTTGAAGACATCACTGGGGATGTAGAAATCTAGTTACATATTATAACATTTTTGGTATTCCACATTATTCGACCCCTTGAAACCAATTCACTTCGACAGCTCAAAGAAACAGCAATATTTCACTAATTTCTCTGAATCCCGATATTGGCATTTCTCTCCTTCCTCTAGTACTCTACTTTTTCTTGTTGCGTCGATCGCTTCGAAGTGACTCACAGATTTCGCTGCTCCTGTTACTCCGTCGTCGATCCAGCTTTTACCGCAAAGAAATACCCACTCGATCGGCGCGGCTAGACCAGTGTAGGCAGAAAGAAAAAGGAGCATGTAGGTCAGGGAAACACGGCGTAAGGAATAAACGATTAGACTAGTCGGCATTTAGAGATTGTAACGAGCTAAGTACGTAGCTCGAGTCAAGGTGATAATCGACGCGTTACACAGGGCCGGGTTCGTTGACATTTCTCGAGGGAAGGATTCGTCTTTCCTCCTTTTGCGCTCGTTCGCGAGGACAACGATTGACGTCATCGCCGGAAAGTTCACCGTGACGAGTTGACCGTGAGCGCTAGTTTAACTAAACGCTTCCTTGATGTTCAGTTTCAATTTCGCTGCATATTTTCATGCGATTATGGACAGGGTTTATGGCCTGAACGTGACTCAGTGATCTTGAACGATACATATGGGGGAGTCTTATCATTTTTATTCGAGCGTGTGCGGACTTCTCTTTGTTCGGCGAAGGTCGAGGGATTTCGAGGGTTGAAGGTTGACCGTGGTCAAATTCAAATTCGAAGCGAACGTTTCTGATTCGGAAGATGATCTTGAAGAATAATAATTTTACTAGATGATCTTGAACTAATTTAATAAAACCTAAGAAAATTTGGACAATCAGCAAACCTACAACTACTTTGTAGATGGCAGTCATAAAATTCAGAACAAGTAGCAAGTAAACTGTTGAACCTTTCACTCTTTCCATATAACCGTAGAATGCGTCAAGTGGTCAAAACAGTGAACAACGGAAAATGGTTTAAATATTCCCCCGAGTAATCGTTTTGGAATTCATCGCTCATCGTCTGAAGATCCACCGGTACGTGGATCGGAAGAACTCGTCCGACCTGTCATAAATCACGGAAAAAGGTCGGCTCGAATCCTATTTTGCCTGAATGTTCGTAAACCGGCTGCATCGTATGAAACATATTCCCCTCACGCAACAGAACGAAATGAAAATTCAAATCACTCGTTTGGTTAATATGTCGAGGTTCATTAGCCTCGTTCGAGACTCGTGATGAATCAAAATCTTTAGATTGCACGACGCGTCTTCGTATTTCTTAATACGCTGTAATCGCATGGAAAGTATCCAACTTGTAATTAGTAGTTAGATATTTTAGTAGAAATCGAGGAGACATTTCAGCTTCGTCCTTCATTACGGAGATTGGGATTTGGGGATATTGGAATCTAGGGAGATTTGGATTTAGAGAGATTGGGAAGTAGGGAGATTAGGATTTAGGGAGATTGGGAACTAGAGAGATTCAGAACTAGGGAGATTGAGATTTAGGCAGATTGAGATCTAGGGAGATTGGGATCTCGGGAGATTTGGAACTAGGAATTTTGGGATCTAGGGAATTTGGGATCTAGGGAGATTTGGAACTAGGGAGTTTGGGATCTAGGGAGATTTGGAACTAGGGAGTTTGGGATCTAGGGAGATTTAGAACTAGGGAGATTTGGAACTAGGGAATTTGGGATCTAGGGAATTTGGAATCTAGGGAATTTGGGATCTAGGGAGATTTGGAACTAGGGAGTTTGGGATCTAGGGAGATTTAGAACTAGGGAGATTTGGAACTAGGGAATTTGGGATCTAGGGAATTTGGAATCTAGGGAATTTGGGATCTAGGGAAATTTGGAACTAAGGAGTATGGAACTAGGGAATTTGGGATCTAAGGAGACTTGGAACTAAGGAGTATGGAACTAGGGAATTTGGGATCTAGGGATATTTGGAACTAGGGAGATTTGGAACTAGAGAGATTTGGAACTAGGGAATTTGGAATCTAGGAAATTTGGGATCTAGGGAGACTTGGAACTAAGGAGTATGGAACTAGGGAATTTGGGATCTAGGGAGATTTAGATCTAGGGAGATTTGGATCTTGGGAGATTGGGAACTAGGGAGATTTGCATCTAGAGAAATTGCGATCTAGGGAGATCGCAACTGTAGGATTGTACATCACAGATTATAATAATAAAAATCCCTAGATTATTCAAATTGTTATAGTGCACTGTATCAACAAATTTCAAAAACAATTTGTCATACACCTACTAAAATTTAATTATCAATACTTGACAGACAAGAAAGAAACCGAAATCATAACCTCACATACGATCGTAGTGTTCCTTGCAATAGAATACGCGATCGAGCGTATTTAACAGACCCAGTTTCAACCGCCAGCTAGTAAACCTTCGATTTAAACCGTGTACAGGTAAAATAAAAGTATCGCAGCGATCTTATTACTGATATTTAACCGACAGGTCCCGCGAATGTTTCGTAATTGATAGGTATACGGTTGTAACGAGCGATACACGGATGGTTAATTTACCATGTAAAATTCCGTTGGCCGGCTCGTTTTCTGAAACGGCGAAAGAAGAGGAGCGCGGTTCGGACGTTGGTTTAGCCAACCCGTGGAACGCGTTACTACGCAATGTAATAGATAGTTAGCGGATAGTTACGACACCTGTTATTACGACGAGCGTGTAGAATGTGGATGCAACGAACGCACCGTTCGTGAAAACCTGAATACTGCGGCCAGTCTCGAGCTAGCGTTAAATAGCGAATTAAGGCTCGTTCATATTTATAAACATTGTGAGATTTCGATTTTTACGAAAACTTTTATTACTTTTGCGTTTTAATTGGAAGTGGACGAATTATATTACTTTAACTTGGTTTTTGGATAAATCTGTGGTAAATGTTTGTAGAGTCTTAGGAGAGCATAAGTACTTTCTAGGGAGAAGGTAATAGAAAGTTTGAAGGATCATAGGGACTTTTTAATTTACATCATTCTAACATTTTTCTAGTTATGGAATTCTTTAGACACAAAATTTCTTAGTTCCAAAATTCCCTAGATCCCAAATTCTCTAGTTTCAAATTCTCAAGTTCCGAATTTCCCTAGATCCCAAATTCTCTAGTTCCGAAATTCCCTAGTTCCAAATTCTCAAATTCCGAAAATCCCCTAGATCCTAAATTACCTAGTTCAAAATTTCCCTAGATCAAAAATTCCCTAGTTCCAAATTTTCAAGTTCCAAAAATTCCCCAGATCCCAAATTCCCTAGATCCCAAATTTCCTAGTTCCAAATTCTCAAGTTCCAAAATTCCCTAGTTCCAAATTCTCAAATTACGAAATTCCCCAGATCCTAAATTCCCTAGTTCCAAATCTCCCTAGATTCAAAATTCCCTAGTTCCAAATTTCCATGTTCCAAAATTCCCCAGATCCCAAATTCCCTAGATCTCAAATTCTCAAATTCCAAAATTCCCTAGATCCCAAATTCTCAAGTTCCGAAATTCCCTAGATCCCAAATTCTCTAGTTCCGAAATTTCCTAGTTCCAAATTCTTAAGTTCCAAATTTCCCTAGTTCCAAATTCTCAAATTACGAAATTCCCCAGATCCTATATTCCTTAGTTGCAAATCTCCCTAGATTTAAAATTTCCTAGTTCCAAATTTTCAAGTTCAAAAATTCCCCAGATCCCAAATTCCCTAGATCCCAAATTCTCAAGTTCCGAAATTCCTTAGATTCCAAATTCTTAAGTTTCAAAATTGTTGTTGTTGTTTCAAATTTCCAAACTTCCAAATTCCCTAAAATCCAAATTCCCTGGATTCCAAATTCCCAAACTTCCAAATTCCCCATTTTCCGAATTCCCTAGTTCTCAAATTCCTCATTTCCCGAATTCCCTAGTTCTCAAATTCCGCAATTTCTAAGCTTCTAAATCCCCAAATGTCAGAACCGTCTGTTTCTTAAATTTTGTTCACCGTTTATCAAATGTGAACGCATCTTTAGTATCTTCATCATGAAACCTACTTTTAAAAGAACAGATAACCATGAACTATGACTCGAGTGATTTAGTGGGATAAATTAAGGCTTCTTTTTATGATTTCAAGATTGTAGAATGACATTCGCTAAACGGGCCTATTCGATCGGTGAAAGTGAGAACTATAGTACGCAGTAGCGGAATAGTATCGCAGCAAGAATGTCGACCCGCTGGTATTGAAACAGAAGTATAAAAAAAGATATTGCTGAAACGTTGCGCATATTTAACTATCGAAATTTTTAATTAGCCACTTTGCAGAATCATGAATCATATATAACGTTTATTTAAAGACGAGGTAAGTTATTATCAGAACGGTGAAACGTGTAACAGTTGTCGAAAGTATGCGCTGCAATACAGACCGGAAGTACCGGATTGCACAAAATTAATACAGTGTAACATTTCGATCTGTTGCGTAAGTTGCGTGCTTACCGATCGGAATCGGTTCAGTCTGGTTCGTACAGGAAACTAGGTATAGTTTTCGATCTAACCAGAGTACTTAAAGGGGTTCGGCCATTTTTCTAGCGTCGAAACGTGTCCGTTCCTTTGCTGGTAATATTAAACCGGTTTGCTGTTAATCTGTGATCAAGAAAATTCACGACCAATTGTTCTCCCTTGTCTGAATCACTCTTCGAATTAAGTAAAAGGAGCGTGGAACAAAAATATGGAACAGTCATGTAAAACGACTGCTGATGAAAGAATTACTATGTGATCGTTTAGCGGACAAATAACGTAGCGTTGATTGTTAAAGTTTTGGAGAGTCGCTTTCGAGCAATGAGTTAAATTAATCGTGTTTGCTCACTGGAGAGGTCGGTCAGTTCTAGCATGCACGGTCATGTTTCTTCCACCGAGTGCCCTTGTAATTTCAATGAAGGTGTATCGCCTCCTTTTATCGTACATCCTGGATTCAGCCAGGAATCGAGAACGATTTATCATGGTCAATGAGAAAAAGACCAAAAACGTACGTCTGAAGGTGGTCGAGATTGCGCAGGTAGTAATTTCTGTGTATCTGTAATTGGTTCGACGATATGTTGCATTTCGCAAAGAATTATTTTACATTTCCACGAGTGTTTCGTAGAGTTCGAACAAGAGGAGATTGCAAGATTTAAGTAACGAAACCGAAGGAAAAGATCAATTATACTTTACAATGTTGTTAGGCATGTGATTGAGTTAACTGCGTCCATTCGTGAAACGTAGTACTACGTTCGTGATTCTATTACTGTGTGATCGTATTACTACGTTCGCAATTGAAATACGGTGGTCGGATGCGTGGGTTTATCGTGTTATGTATTGGATTACACGAAGTATTATTTTCTTACGATTAGCTTGCTGTGTCATTATGTCTACGGTAGTAATACCGTTAGATTAACTGTAGAAGTTTCATTGTTCATTGTTTATTTAGTACTGGGATTTCGGTAGTTGTCACTCATTGTTTAATGGTGATTTATTTATTATTTATTTGGATTTAGATGGTACTTATAGTACTTATTACTCAGTCGATTCATTACTACTCATTACTATTCATTACCACTCACTATTATACATTACTATTCACTATTACTCACTACTACTCATTACCATTCAGTATTATTCACTACTACTCACTATTACTCACTACTACTCATTACTACTCAATATTATTCACTACTACTCATTACCACTCACTATTATACATTACTATTCACTATTACTCACTACTACTCATTATCACTCAGTATTATTCACTGCTACTCATTACCACTCACTATTATTCACTACTACTCACTATTACTCACTACTCCTCATTACCACTCAGTATTATTCACTACTACTCACTATTACATACTACTACTCATTACCACTCACTATTATTCACTACTACTCACTATTACTCATTACTACTTATTACCACTCACTATTATTCACTGCTACTCACTATTACTCATTACTACTCATTACCACTCAGTATTATTCACTACTACTCACTATTACTCACTACTACTCATTACCACTCACTATTATTCACTACTACTCACTATTACTCACTACTACTCATTACAACTCACTATTATTCACTACTACTCACTACTACTCGTTACTACTTGCTAATACTCACCACTACTCATTACTACTCATTACTACTTACTACTACTCACTACTACTTACTACTACTTACTACTAGTCGCCACTACTCTCCTCTACTACCTACTATGCACTACTACTCACTATCCACTATTCACCACTCATCAAACCCTTCAAATCCTTCAAATCACATTTTTGCTAAAAGAAGTCTTATTCAAAATCACAACAACATCTCACTTCATAGACCTACACTAATTGCAAGACAGCCTGTATAGAGCTTTTTAAAACAGTAAACAGAATAAACTTGATCATTTAATACGTGGTATATAATAAACAATAAATAGTTTCCGGTCCACAAGCTTGAGTCTATAAGCTTGAGCCTGTACAGTGCGTTTCCAAATAATGAATGGGATAAATTTGATCATTTAATACGTAAAGTATAGTAAACAATAAATAGTTTTTAGTATTAGTCGTGTTGAGTCCACAAGCTTGAGTCTATACAGTACGTTTCCAAATACTGAACAGAATTTGATCCTTTAATACGTAAAGTATTATAAACGATAAGTAGTAGTTTTAGGACCTAGTCAGGTTGTGTCTGCAAAGAGACGACCACTATCGATCCTAGGATCATCGATATCGACGTAGTTACGTATACAGTAATTCAAGGACAGCCGGAAATGAACCGAGACGGTTCTTAACACGTACCATTTACGATGGCGTTCAGCCTTCGCTTTACATAATGAGACGATGACGTAACACGACCGTAAGAATTTTCATTGCAACTGTAAAACTCGTGCCACGTTTAAATTGAATTTCACCCTGGTTCGATGAAAGAGTTGGCTGCCGATAGATACGCCATGTAAATGTTACGTAAACGATTCAACTACGCACTTTATATAATAATTACTTTATCGAGATACAATTAACTTTCAACCGTGACGCGAGTGATACGGTTTGTAACGTGGTTTATTAGCAAAATAAATACGAATCGTAAGAGAAAGTACATTTACTACGTTATGATTATTATTTAACGCTTCAGAGTTTCTGAAGTTACAAGATTGCATTGTAAGAATCAACGTAACAAAATATAAAGATGTATTACGTATCAAGTTTTAAATTCTAAGCACTACTTAATAATTAGTATCGTATAATAAACAATAAACGAGTTATCATTGCAAACTGATGACTCATAACAACTAGCGAATAATATACACTGAATATCGGATAATGACTAAAGAACAATTAATGAATATTCAATATTCAGCAATGAGTCACGTATATCGAGATAGAAATTCTGAAGAAATGAAAGAATGTGTAGTAAGCAGTCAGTAAATAAATACACGAGTAGAGATTAATTAGAAAGTATGTAAGCAGTGAATAATCAGTTATAAGTAGTACAAATGTATAGGTTCAAACAGTGAAAATGAAGAAGTAAGTAATGAGTGAGCAAGGAGTAAATCATGAGTGGTCAATAGTAAGTGATGTGTGGTGTGCGATGTGTGATGAATGATGAATATCGAGTATAGAAGAGAGCATAGAGAGAAGAGTGATTTGTGAGGAGCAGATGATTGCTGACGAGTGGTGAAGAGTGACTGGTAAGTGGTGAGTAATGAGTGGTAAGTAATGAGCAGCAATAAGTGAGCATTAAGTAGTGAGTAGTGAGTAGTGAGCAGTGAATGATGGAGTGGTGAGTAGTATGCAATAACTAGTTAGTAGTGAATGATGGAGTGGTGAGTAGTAAGCAATAAGTAGTGAGTAGTGAATGATGGAGAGGTGAGTTGTAAGCAGTAAGTAGTGAGTAGTGGATGATGGAGTGGTGAGTAGTAAGCATTAAGTAGTGAGTAGTGAATGATGGAGTGGTGAGTAGTAAGCAATAAGTAGTGAGTAGTGAATGATGGAGTGGTGAGGAGTAAGCAATAAGTAGTGAGTAGTGAATGATGGAGTGATGAGTAGTAAGCAGTAAGTAGTGAGTAGTGAATGATGGAGTGGTGAGTAATAAGCCATAAGTAGTCAGTAGTGAATGATGGAGTGGTGAGTAGTAAGCATTAAGTAGTGAGTAGTGAATGATGGAGTGGTGAGTAGTAAGCAATAAGTAGTGAGTAGTGAATGATGGAGTGGTGGGTAGTAAGCATTAAGTAGGGAGTAGTAAGCAATAAGTAATGAGTAATGGTGAATGGTGAGTAGTGAATGATGGAGTGGTGTGTTGTAAGCAATAAGTAATGAGTGGTGAATGGTGAGCGGTGAGTAGTGAATGATGGAGTGGTGAGTAGTATGCAATAAGTAGTGAATAGTAAGCAATAAGTAATGAGTGGTATATGGTGAGTGGTGAGTAGTGAGCAGTAAGTAGTGAATAGTGAATGATGGAGTGGTGAGTAGTAAGTAATAAATAGTGAGTAGTGAGCAATAAATAGTGAGTAATAAATAATGAGTGGTGAGTAGTGAATACTGAATAGTGAATACTGAATAGTGAGTGATAAGTAGTGAACAACAAGTAGTGAACGAAAATTAATCTACACCTTAGATCTTACTCTAACACGACATTCCCAACTTGATTCATCTCTCTAACCTTCCCAAATTAATAATTAACAATTGTTATCGCAAACTTCTAAATTATTCCAAAGTAGTATTATCAACTCAGTTCATCCTAATATTTCTGAAATCGCAAGTTTGATCGACTTCGTATCAATTTTAATTAAGTCCCTCTTGATTATGATTGCGATCGTCTGGATTAGAGAATAAGGCGCGTGGAAAGCAAAGGATTGCGTGTTCGACAATATCAGATCCAAAAATGATCGATGCATGTTCCACTTGTCAAAGATACACGTCACATAAAGATAAGAAATACTCAGTTGCACATGCTCCTTTTCCACGATATACATGAATATCGAAATTAATTTTCGTCACTGTTACGTCATCGAAAACATTTATGCGGGATTTCCTATCAA
This sequence comes from Megachile leachella, assembly GCA_963576845.1. NCBI lineage: Eukaryota > Metazoa > Arthropoda > Insecta > Hymenoptera > Megachilidae > Megachile > Megachile leachella. The sequence continues at coordinate 16,795,364 of OY756251.1, forward strand.
TTGAGATTAAAATTGAAGTTAATAAACATCATTTATCTTCGTCATCAACGTTATCAATATTTTTTAGCGTGTATTATCTTTTATAATTTTAGTTAATTGGTCTTCGTTTGCGATGTTAATGCGACGTTATTTGAAATGTAATAGTTTGTTGTTCATAGTGAATTATACCTTTTATTATACTTAGTATTATATTGGTTTACAATAGTTTATTAATTTATTAGTTTATATTATTTTATACTAGTTTATTAGTTTATACTAGTTTATATCATACTAGTTTATTATACCTAATTATACTTAGCGAATTATACCCACTTAATTTATTCTAACGATTTTTTTTATTTTCAGGCGCTGAACGACTACTTACCCAATATGGACGTCAGATTGTACATGGTGGCCATTTTGGTGCCACTGATCCTCGTCAACTGGATCAGGAATCTGAAGTTCTTAGCGCCATGCTCAACTATTGCCAATTTCATCACGCTCGCCAGCTTTAGCATAATACTGTACTATATCTTCAGGGAACCATTATCCTTAGAAAATCGGGAACCGATCGGTCACGTGACCAACTTCCCTCTTTACTTTGGTACTGTACTCTTCGCCCTGGAAGCTATAGGAGTGGTGAGTACTCAAACCTTTTTACCATTATTCAGTAATAGTTAATGTCTTCACTTTGCAACTAAAAAAATTCAAACTCCTCCACTTTACAATTCAATAATTTAATCTCATTACAGGTTATGCCACTGGAGAACGAGATGAAGAAACCGAAGAAGTTCATGAGTCTCTTCGGTGTTCTGAACATAGGAATGACTTCCATCGTCATTTTATACACAGTGATCGGTCTCTTCGGATACATTCGTTACGGAAGTGAAGTAGGTGGCAGCATAACGTTAAAGTTAGGGGAACATGAAATACTAGGACAGTCGGTCCAGCTTCTGTTGTCTCTGGCCATCTTCTTTACGCATCCGATTCAATGCTACGTTGCCATCGACATCGTATGGAACGAGTACATTGCGCCTAAGTTGGAGAAAAACTCGCGCAAACTTTTGTGGGAGTACGTCTTGAGGACCTCCATTGTTCTTAGTACATGTAAGCATCTTTTATATGCAAGCTTACCCTTTGTCATGTTTAAGTACACTTAAGTATAAATACACTTTATGTGTTTACATGTGAGTGTAAACTTTTATGTATATGTGACTGTATTTACATGTAAGTCTATCATTTATATTTATATGTATATCTTTTATAGTTACATGTATGTATAACATTTATGTTTACATGTATGTATATCCTTTGTACTTACATGTATGTACAACATTTATTATATGTATATCTTTTATACTTACATGTATGTACATCTTTTATACTTACATGTATGTACAACATTTATATTTACATGTGTGTATATCTTTTATACTTGCATGTATATGCAACATTTATATTCACATGTGTGTACATCCTTTACACTCACATGTATGTATAACATTTACATTTACATATATGTACATCCTTTATATTCACATATGCATAAATGTATCCTATACATATACTCATATGTAAGTACATCTTTGTTCTGACTTATGTAAGTTGTATAGACTTACACATGACACTGTTTTATCAATATATATACATATATGTATGTCCACAAAATATATGTATATGTATAGGTGCTACATATGTATTTTTAACAAGTTGCGCATTCACGATAAAGGCACTAACATAAAGCAGATAATCGTTATCTATAAAGGTGACGTTTCTGACAAACTCAATGTCCTTACATATATTATACTTTTAAATAAAATATTGCTAACAAGTATTAGATAAAAATAATCTAATCTATTTTGTATATTTGCAGTCCTATTGGCCATAGTGATTCCGGAGTTGGAACTTTTTATATCCTTATTCGGCGCTCTGTGTTTATCCGGCTTGGGTCTGATATTTCCCGCCGTAATTCAAATCTGCACGTTCTGGGGAGTGAGCACCCGCACGGAGAGAGCCATAATGTTAGCGAAGAACATGTCCTTGATCCTGTTCGGATTGCTAGGCCTAATAGTGGGAACGTATACGAGTCTCCGTAACATCGTCAGGAAATTCTCTTGAATCGAAGGACGATTTAAATAAGGAGACAATGAAGAGTGGTGACAAGAAGAGTTTGAGGAAGAGGAAGGAAGGATCGCTCTCTAAGAGCAGAATCATGAGATAGTGACGTAGATGTAGCTGATCGATCGTTCGATCGATCCTGGTTGGACGAGGATCTTCTTGTTTATCGTGGATGTATTTTATAAATACGCTCGAATCACCTTAGTACGAGACTGAGTGAATCATTTGCAGTGCGAATGAGGAGCACGAGAAAAAAGGAAAGGAAAGAACGAGCCAATCGCGTCCAACTGTTAGATAAAATGCTCGTATCGTGTTCCATTGTACAACATTTGTCACGGAATCACGTTAAGATTCTTTGTTTCCTTTTTTTCTGACATGGAACTGTTTTTATCGTTTGTTTACGCCCGTGCCTTTCAAATGTCACGGACGAGAAGTGTTTTCATTGGAAAGAACGCGTGATATTTTGATATAATTGGTTAAAGAATTCACGAATAAATCTATTTATGGAACTGAGAATTTACAGCTGTTTAATTTTAGAGGACATTCCTGTTTATCCGGTTATCCACTTCCTAGTTCGCTCAACTTCTTTTGACATCATAGCTTGTTAACAAGTTTCTCCATTGTGAGCTTGCATTTATTTAAATAAATAACAAGTGAGATAACATTGAAGTACTACAAGCATCATTTCTGATTTATATATTCTGAGATCATAGTTGGATTCATTGTATAAACTTTAAGAGGTATTGACACCTTGTGACACCATAATCAGACAGCAAGTACTGTATCACTGAGTGACCTAGTTACTGTCATTGGCGTAGTAGGTGGGGATTAGGATGAACCTTGATAATCAGAAAATTGAAATGAGTGTGTAGAGTATAACATAATTTATGTTAGATTAAAAATAAATTTTCTAGATTATCAAATACTTAGATATGCATATACTTCAATTTCTAAATATCTAGATGCTTATAGTACCAAATGCAATTATGCATGAGTAATTATACTCAAATATCAATATCTAAATTGCCAAATTTCTAAACATTCAAATAGCAATATCTATGTTTCAATTTCCTAGATCTCTCCTATATATTTTTCAAATCTCTAAGTACCTACATTTATAAATTCTTTATTCAAGGCTCAACTCTCCACCAAATTGTCAAAGTCCTTAACTCATCAAGTTTTTAATTCAACCAATCCATAATACTTATCTCTGCAACCTCCAAACTTTAAAATGCCAAATCTCTAAATTTTTATATCTTCAAGTCTTGAAATTTTAAATATTGAAATTCTTAAAATTACAAGGCTGAACTCTCCAAATTCCTAAAGTCTCTAACTCATCAAATTTCTAATTCTATCAATTCATAGTGCTTATCTCTGTAACCCCTAATATTCAAAATACCAAATCTCCACATTCTTGTATCTCTAAGTCTTGAAATTCTAAATATTGAAATTTTCAAAGTTGCAAGGTTGAACTCTCCAAATTTCTGATGACCCTAACTCATCAAATTTCTAATTCTATCAATCCATAGTGCTTACCTCTGCAACCCTCAATCTTCAATATATCAAATCTCCAAATTTAGTATCTCCAAGTCTTGAAATTTCAAATATTGAAATTTTAAAAATTCCAAATTTGAACTCTCCAAACTCCAAAACTCCCTAACTCCCAAAATTCCTACTTCTCCCAGTCCACCATTCCTACCTTCCCAACCCCCAACCTTCAAAATTCCACCTCCTCAAATCCCACCTCCCCAAATTTCTCAATCTGCAAATTTCTCAATCCCCAAATTATTAAATTTGCTAAAGTTCCGCGTCCTTGACACAAATATCAGAACTCTTGCCCACCTCAGACGTGACGCCACTGGTTACACCTCCACGTCGAACCCGGTTGATCCGAAATAGGGTAAGCTATAGCATAACGGAGGTGAAAGTTCACGATGGAGTTCGACGCAGACGCCATGAGATGTCGTTCCCGCGACAGGCGTATGGATCGTTGTCGGGGTGGCTGCCCCCGCATACCTCGAGGCAACCCCGTTGCCGTTTCAGTTCCACGAGTTCCCGTTGCACGTGTGCACGCGACCCCATGTCGAAAAGAGGTCCGTCCTTGTGTGTGCGATCAGCACACGCGTCCCTGTCTTTCTCGCTGGTTTAGCACGCACCCTCGACGAGAACCACCCCTGTTTAACAGCCAGTGAACGTAAGTTGAGTAGAAGGCAGATACCCGGGAAATACGGCGTGAACCTAAATAACCGTACAAGTTCACGTACATGTTTGCTCGCGATTCCACGAAGATCCGAGGGATCATGGACTTAAAGTATTTTTTTTTTTGGACGTTGTTTCTTTCTGATAGTGGCATAAAGTTTATACATGGAATAAGTTTGTTTTGATATTTTGTGATTTATGGGAATTTTTGTGGGGATGTTTTGGAGATGCTGAATTGTGGTAGCTTTATTCGCCGATTTATGTTTGTATGGAGAAGTGAGGGCTGGATGTGAAGGTTGATTATGTAACGGTGACCTACAGAAGGGGTGGACTTGCTGTATGGAAGTGCGCTTTAAGGTGCGGGTTTTAATTCTGTTTAGTGAAATACGGGTTCGTTTTCTTTATTAATTTGTTTATTGGTGTGTTTATTTATTTCTTCGTGTGATTGGATTTTATTATTGTGATGATTGGTGTGTGATCGAAGACTGAAAGTTGAAGTGAATTTTTGAGTGGTGCATTTAAAGTTACTTTCTCATTTAATAAGATTTGTTTTTATTTACTAAAATGCAGTGATTATCATTCCAAAGTAGTTTGCTGTATGATTAAATTAGAAATTAGTTAGCTACTTGTCATGACAGTATTAATGGTTTCGTCCTGCACAATTAAGCAAAATGGGAGAGGAAAGACGTATCCTAGCAACTGACCTACATCAACTTTTTGTATTTACATTCATTATCAAAAAATGAAGAAAAATTGAAGGGCACTTTCATTTTGTGAAAAGAAATGCAGATATGAAAAGTCAATATGGGTCACCGTGTTGGAAGTAAAATGTAGTACTTTTTTCTCCATTTTTGTGAAAACTTCTGTACCAGGAAAACAGTGGTCCATGTTGTTGTGGATACCTTGTATGTAGGTGTACTTTGAGATGCTTGTTGTACAAAGTTGTGATTAATTTAGCTGTGCTGTAATATTAATATTAATATTATGGGGTAATGATATTAATATTAGTTACATAATAATGAAATTACTATTAGTTTCATAATAATAATATTAATATTGTTACACGATAATAATATTAATATTAAGCTTGAACAAAATCAATCAAAATCAAATTCTCATTTAATTTAACAGTACTTCAAATAGAGCAAACTTTTTAGCTAACTTTCTAAATTAAAATTAACTATGAAACCATTTCCCAAAAAATACACACAAACTTAATATTAAAAAAATTAAAAAGAATTATCATGAATTGTAACACAAACATATCAACAATCTCAAAAGAATCTCCCTATCATTCTGAGGTCTGATAATCATTTTAGTTTAATCAGCGAATGATTACTAATTCAGAGACAATCGTGACGAGACCAATGAACGAGTAACAATTGCACGTTGTGGAACATTTTACATCAGCAAGACTATGATAAACTCACGGGTATATCGACGTAACGTTTGTCGATAAAGATCGGAAGAAGCATTTATTTTTTTGATTTATCGTGGCAGCCGTTGACACGAGTATCGCAATATCGGAGAGGCGTTGCACCTTGATCACAGGAAGCACGATCAATTTCCTAATTAAAGAACAACTTAGTGACGTATAATTTCTTACGGGTGATCGATGGACCGTTTAATTGATCTTTCTGTTGGGTGACCTCGTTCGTCTGCAAATATGAATACATTTTAGACGATTAATATTTCTATATGAAGCAGAGTTTTTTCTTCTTTTAACATTTATTCGATGTTATGGTGAATTGATTTCATTTTGTTAAATTACTTAAAAATTTCAGAAACTAGTTTCATTTTTTATTTTAGTTAATTAGTAGTATTAATGAGATGTACAATTATAATAGTAAATTCACTGTTAGTGAATAATAGTAAATTACTAATACTGGTGGTATTAACCCTTTGCACTCAAATTTTTATATTGGTATTAGTAATTATTTAATACTGCAAATTAGTAATTATATAATAGTAGCATACCTAACTTACCTAACCTACCTAACTTACCTAACCCACCTAACCCACCTAACCCACCTAACCTACCTAACCTGCATAACCTACCTAACCTGCCTAACTTACCTAACCTACCTAACCTACATAAAACACCTAACTTATCTAACCAACCTAACTTACCTAACCTAACATTAGAAACTCGAGTGTTCAGAGATTTCTAAATTTAACAAATTAGTTTATAAAAATGTTTATATAGTGTAGTAGATATGGAGAGGCTTCACATATGTGGATGTTGGTTACTGTTATATAGTCGTTGTGAAGGATTTCATACGTTCTAACACTACTCTCACATGTTCTACTAAACACTGTAGCAACTCAGGACATCCACTCTTGCTATATTGCCGGCTTCATATTCCACTTCTCGAGTTCCCGACTGAGCAATGCACCAAGAACCTGATGAATTAATATTAATACTTGAGTACCCATATTATATGATATACATAATACTGATATTATATGATATACATAATACTAATATTACGTGATTATACATAATACTGATATTATATGAAAATTAATTACTAAATAATATTCACCAGTATACTCACCAAATATCTATGACACTGTTACTCCAGTATTAGTATGCATTCCTATAAACGCTAATACCAATACAATTATAAACCTCAAGATTTCATATAATCAAGAAAGGATAATTTTAACCGGTTCATTTACAGAAGCATGATCTCTCATTCTTTCCATACTATGGTCTCATGGTTGCGATTCCATTTGTGGGTCAATCGATATGCTCTATTCGAAACTTGACGTAAATGTGTATTTATAACATTCGCATCGCCAAATCACTGCATCTTCTTTTATTATCCTTGAAAAATGTAGAACAAAGAAAATATGATTCTCTCCTCGACATTTCCTTCTTCGTCCTTATTTTTTGTACCTAATTGAAGTAAAACGTAAATATCGATTAGTTTCAATTACATGTATGAGTGATACATGATAATTTTTAGAATGTTGAGGATTTGGGAATTTTTAGAATTTAGGGAATTTGGGGATTTTTGAGGATTTGGGAATTTTTAGAATTTAGGGAATTTTTGGTATTTGAGGATTTGGGAATTTTTAGAATTACGGAATTTTTGGAATTTTGAGGATTTGGGAATTTTTAGAATTTAGGGAATTTTTGGTATTTGAGGATTTGGGAACTTTGAGAATTTTTGACATTTGAGGATTTGGGAATTTTTAGAATTACGGAATTTTTGGAATTTTGAGGATTTGGGAATTTTTAGAATTGACGGAATTTTTTATATTTGAGGATTTGGGAACTTTGAGAATTTTTGACATTTGAGGATTTCAGAGCTTTTAGGATTTTTGGTGTTTGAAGACTTGGGAACTTTGAGAATTGTTAGCATTCTAGAAATTAGAAAAATTTTAAGAGCTCTGAGTTTTTATGAACTTGAGGAATTTAATGAATTTCAGACTTTATGAAACCTGGGAAGTTTAGGGAAAAGCTTTCCCAGCAATAGTTAGCAATATTTAGAAATTTAGTCCATCAGTGATTAAAGAATACAAAAACCAAAATCGAAACCACAACTTCAACAGATCTCAAAAATCTTCTAATTCAAGACTCAACTAACTCAGAAATCTGACAGTGTATAACAACGGCAATATAATGAGAGTCCACACATTGCAGAGACCTCCCCAAACTAAAACAAATTACAAAAATCATCACATACCAATAATCTCTCGAATCTCCTCAATTTGTCTCCTCAACCACCAAAACTCGTCACCTTCTGAAGATTACCTTCATCACCTTCCTACCATCACCGATATTCCCCATACACATGGTCCCATAGATCATCGTGTCACAAAGGGCATCGTCCGTCCCATAGTCAGCGTCGAACTGTTGGCTCGTTCGTTTGACCAGTCGCTTTTAAATCATCTGGTGTGCCCCGTAAGCGCAGTTTCTAACTTGCATCACGTGATGTGCCGGGTGTCTCGTTGGAAATTGAAATGTTCCGTGGTTTAGCACGGCCCAGTCGTTAGACATCCTCTGTCGTGGCCGCATTAGCGTTAGGAAGTTCCCCTGTTGGATAGATAGCGTTTTCGCATTGTCTGGCGGCTCGACAGATTTTTCCGTTTCCCTTGTTGCGGATGTGCTTAATCTGGTGAGTCTGGATCGAGGCGAGTTTGCTCGTAATTTACCGTGTTCTTTGCGATTTCTGGCACGATACCCTGTCATCTGGAGACGCGGTGATACCCTCTTTGCTCATCTATTCGGAATAATATTCGTTTTGGAGTCATTGCGTATCGTATGCTTGAGATTCTTGGATGCTGCAAATTTATTAAATGACTTATTTGTCGCGTATGATGATTTGTTAAATTTGCTAATAATATTAGCATAATATTCGGAATAATATTAGTTTTGGAGTCATTGCGTATCGTATGCTTGGGATTCTTGGATGCTGCAAATTTATTAAATGACTTATTTGTCGCGTATTATGATTTGTTAAATTTGCTAATAATATTAGCATAATATTAGTTTTGGAGTCATTGCGTATCGTATGCTTGGGATTCTTGGATGCTGCAAATTTATTAAATTTGTCGCGTATGATGATTTGTTAAATTTGCTGTCGATGGAGAGATGGGTAATAAAGATTTGAAGATGCAGGGATATCAATGCTATCATCTTTTAATCTCTAAATGTTTACTATTCAGTTTGATTCATTGATGCTTCAAATTAGAGATCAAATCACGTGTCCTGTTACTCTATTCAAATATTCTACTATTTTATTATTTCTTTATATTAATGTGCTACTATACTATTGTTTCATTATTTTGCTATTCTACTGTTCCATCCTACTATACTACTATATAGCTATACAATTGTACAACTATATCACCTTACCACCATAACGGCATGCAACTATACTATACAGTTATATTACTATGTAACTATATCACTACACCACTATATCACTATATCACTACACCACAATGTCACTATATTACTATACTACTATACTAGTATATTACTATATTGCATTACTGCTCTGTTACTATTCCACAATATTGCTTTGCTATCGTACTACCATATTACTGCTGCACTGATCCTATTATAGTACCATGCGGCTATTTTACTATCTTGCTATACCAGCACTCTGCAATATAGTATAATTACTATAGTTCCACTGACTTTATTATACAACAGTACTATTATACTATCATCTTATACTTACACACTACAGATGTTAATTTATTCATCTCATCGACTGATCTCATTAAATTTGAAAATTTACACAGAGTTCTAAAGATTTGCATGTTATAAATGTTATTTCATTAGAGTCATACGCTGTCTCCTATAATTTATACAAAATTCTACAGACTCGCGAATGTAGTAATCTTTGCAGTCATTAAATATTTTTCATATTGAATATATTTAAATATAGGAAGATTCAGTAGATTACATATGGATGTTCGTCAAGAATGAACATCATCTCAAGTGTTGAGAATGAAGAATCTACTGAAGCTTCCGATATTTGAACAGCACAACTGAGTAGATGAGAACACGCCTCGCATGTAACGTCGTTGTTAATATAATTCATCGAAATAGACAAACACTAATTTTTCTCGGTTTACGTAAAATGCAAGTTAATTCATTTTTCTATTCAAAGATCAATTGATCAAATGAATAAAAACTTTGTAATTTATATGCAACTTGCTTAAAAAATGTAGCGAATAAAGGAGTATATAAAAAATATGTATTATGATTCATAAATTCTAATGTATTCGCGCGTTCTCTAACAGCTCTCTTCATCAGGTGGCAAAATACTTTCGCCGTCTAAAATTAGCGAACGCGTAAATATACATATGTGTTCTGGTGATATTGTTTCGGGGCTGTGCGTTGACGAGCTGGTCGACGTGTTCCCCTAATGCGACCCGAGGAAGTAAGAATTAGGAGATCGATTACTATACTTAAGCCAAGTAGCCCTACGTTTCAACTCGCTACAATTGTTCAAGTGTTTTAGCTGACGTCATTGTGACGCCTTTGTCCGAAAATTTTCATTACCTCAAACTAAATTGTTAACTGCTAATTTTATCTTAGTTTATTAATTAACTTCTATAAAATGACCTGTGCAGTTACCGTATTTCAGATCTAAGGTATTTATTGTCTAGGGGAATTTGGGATCTAGGGAATTTTTATCAAAGGGAATTTGGGATGTAGGGAATTCCGATCTAGGGAATTTTGGAACTGGAGAATTTGGGATCTAGGGAATTTTGGAATTGGAGAATTTGGGATCTAGGGAATTTGGGAACTGGAAAATTTGTGATCTAGGGAATTTGGGAACTGGAGAATTTCAGATCTAAGATATTTATTGTCTAGGGAAATTTGGGATTTAAGAAATTTTTGTTAGGCGAATTTGTGATCAAGGGAATTTCGATCTAGGGAAATTTGGAACTGGAGAATTTGGGATCTAGGGAATTTTGGAACTGGAGAATTTAGGACCTAGGGAATTTGGGAATTGGAGAATTTGGGATCTAGGGAATTTTGGAACTGGAGAATTTGGGACCTAGGGAATTTGCGAATTGGAGAATTTGGGATCTAGGAGAATTTCAGATCTAAGATATTTATTGTCTAGGGAAATTTGGGATCTAGGGAATTTGGGAACTGGAGAATTTAGGACCTAGGGAATTTGGGAATTGGAGAATTTCAGATCTAAGATATTTATTGTCTAGGGAAATTTGGGATCTAGGGAATTTGGGAACTGGAGAATTTGGGATCTAGGGAATTTGGGAACTGGAGAATTTAGGACCTAGGGAATTTGGGAATTGGAGAATTTCAGATCTAAGATATTTATTGTCTAGGGAAATTTGGGATCTAGGGAATTTGGGAACTGGAGAATTTAGGACCTAGGGAATTTGGGAATTGGAGAATTTCAGATCTAAGATATTTATTGTCTATGGAAATTTGGGATCTAGGGAATTTTGGAATTGGAGAATTTGGGATCTAGGAAATTTGGGAATTGGAAAATTTGTGATCTAGGGAATTTGGGAACTGGAGAATTTCAGATCTAAGATATTTATTGTCTAGGAGAATTTAGGATTTAAGAAATTTTTGTTAGGCGAATTTGGAATCAAGGGAATTTCGATCTAGGGAATTTTGGAACTGGTGAATTTGGGATCTAGGGAATTTCAGATGTAAGATATTTATTGTCTAGGGGAATTTAGGATTGAGGAAATTTTTGTCAAGTGATTTTGGTATCTAGGAAATTTTTATTTCAGAGAATTTGTGGTCTATTGGAAATTGGGATCTGACGAATTTTAAGATATAAAACTTGAAGTTGCAGATTTAAAAGAGCTGAAAATTTGCTGATTATAAAATTTGTACCTCACAATTATTTCATCGCGAAAAAAGTACAAAATTAAATTGGAAAGATTCAGCATTTTTCTTGTATCTTTTATTTCAATGAAAGTTTCGTCAATGAAACTAATAGCTAAGATTAATGTATTTAATAATAGCTTAGTGTTTGGTTTTTCATTTACGAAGCTCCTTCTTAGGGAAAAAGTCAAGGTTCGCCAGTGTTAAATTAAGGTGTTCGGTTTCTAGAGCAAAACAAAATTTTGAGGGTTCGTCAGACGCTGCCAAAATACACTATTAAATGTAATTAGCTGTGACTATTGAGAACGAACTAAATTCCACGGTTAAAAGAAACCAGCGTGATTTTGTTATGGATAGAGGTTGTGGTAGTTCGAGCTGTATTTATTTCGAGCAACGCATTATTTTAGTACCTCGGATCTAGGTTGTATTAGGTTTTGAGAAATATGAAATGTGGCGAGTGTTAGGTTACTGTCAAGTTCATTTGAGCTAGTCATTTGTCAGACTTATATTGCTCGAACATAATTTTTAGCACAACAAGCATGATTTTCTTGTAACTTATCTTTTATTAATTTTTCTCATTGGATTCTGATTGAATCATGTTTTACAGGGAAAGTCGAAGACCACACAAACAGGGTTTTTTAGAAAGAAGAAACGATTCTATTTTCAACATAACAGGTAATTTTATTCAAGATCCAAATTTTTGAAATATCGAGTCATTCTATTTTCGTATCAATAATTGTCGTTCCAATTAAGTCTCTAATTAATTGTTTACCTGACGGTTTCAATTCGTTGTACGACCGATGCACGAATATATTCGACAGTCTCTCAAACGTTTATTTTCGTGTTCGTTCCATTAATTTAATCACGGTTAGTGGAAACGGAGGATTCACGTGCAAGAGTAAGGTTGACGAGCTTGAACTTGCTAAACGTTCCACGAACAGCGATCGTCCGGTTTCTGATTGCGTAACTTAATCGTTCACTACGATTTTAACCTAATTGTTTCTTCCTGACTATGCTTTTGCACGTTGAATCGAGTTACTTTGCAATTTCCATTGATAACCCGTACTGATAAACTCGTAGCAACAATCCGTTCATTTAATCGTGTGCTTTTATTACTGCGATTTTTATTTTCTCGCATTTATATCAGTTACATTAATTATTAATTCACGCGCACCATTATATCGCATTATATTGCCATCCGTTGCATATCCACGCGTTATATCACTACTCGTTTACATATACACGCGTTGTATCGCCACGTGTTGCATATACACTCGTTATATCGCCACGCGTTACATTCTCACGCGTTGTATTACTAGGCGTTGCGTACCCACGCGTTTTATCGCCACGCGTTGCATACCCACGCGTTATATTACCACGCGTTATATCACCACGCGTTGCATACCCACGCATTGCATATCCACGCGTTATATCGCCACGCGTTACATTCCCACGCGTTGTATTACCAGGCGTTGCGTACCCACGCGTTATATCGCCACGCGTTGCATACCCACGCGTTATATCGCCACTCTTCGCATATCCACGCGTTATATCACCACGCATTGCATATCCACGCGTTATATCACCACGCGTTGCAGACCCACGCGTTATATCGCCACTCTTCCCATATCCTCGCGTTATATCGCCACTCTTTGCATTTTCACGCGTTATATCGCCACCCATTCTATATCCTCGCGTTATATCGCCACTCGTGCATCCCCACGCGTTATATCGCCATTTATTAATATCCTCGCGTTATATCGTCATTTATTCATATCCTCGTGTTATATCGCCATTTATTGCATACCCATGCGTTATATCGCCATTTATTAATATCCTCGCGTTATATCGTCATTTATTCATATCCTCGCGTTATATCGCCATTTATTGCATATCCACGCGTTATATCGCCATTTATTAATATCCTCGCGTTATTTCGCCACTTATTGCATACCCACGCGTTATATCGCCATTTATTAATATCCTCGCGTTATATCGTCATTTATTCATATCCTCGCATTATATCGCCATTTATTGCATACCCATGCGTTATATCGCCATTTATTAATATCCTCGCGTTATATCGTCATTTATTCATATCCTCGCGTTATATCGCCATTTATTCATATCCTCGCATTATATCGCCATTTATTGCATACCCACGCGTTATATCGCCAATTATTAAAATCCTCGCGTTATTTCGCCATTTATTCATATCCTCGCGTTATATCGCCATTTATCGCATACCCACGCGTTATATCGCCATTTATTCATATCCTCGCGTTATATCGCCATTTATTGCATACCCACGCGTTGTATCGCCATTTATTAATATCCTCGCGTTATTTCGCCATTTATTCATATCCTCGCGTTATATCGCCATTTATTGCATACCCACGCGTTATATCGCTAATTATTAATATCCTCGCGTTATATCGTCATTTATTCATATCCTCGCGTTATATCGCCATTTATTGCTTACCCACGCGTTATATCGCCAATCATTAACATCCTTGCGTTATATCGCCATTTATTAATATCCTCGCGTTATATCGCTCCTAATTGTATATTGTCGCGTTATATCGCCACCCATTGTATAACCTTGCATTATATCAGCATCCATACCAAGTCCTCGCGTTATATTGCCACCCATTGTATAACCTTGCATTATATCACCATCCATACCAAGTCCTCGCGTTATATTGCCACCCATTGTATAACCTTGCATTATGTCACCATCCATACCAAGTCCTCGCGTTATATCGCCACAACCTGAATCACCTCATGCAATATAACGAGAGTCTACTTTGTGTTATAAACATAAATAATTTATTTCAATAGAAGTTTCAAGTTTGACATCTGGTATTATTCAAGAAGAGATACAAAGTTGGCGCGAATGATCTAAGAAGAAATCACCACAGTTATTTATCATTATTTTATCGATGCACGCATCGAGTTAAGCGATTTTTGTCCGCGCGAACGATTCTTCCTCGAGGTTCATATTAATAGGGAGCACACAATGTCAATGACCAAATAAAATTGTTTAACAGCCGGTCGTGTGTCGTGGCTGTTACATTGACTCAGATGCGGCTTTATACGCGATAAGAAGTACCATTGACATAGATAAACGACTGCCAAATTTAACTCGCCACGACGTCGAGGCTGTGTCAAGGGTTCGGTCAACTGCTTCAGACATTTCTGGATGATTCAGTCCTGTTGCTTTCGAATATATTGATCAATATTTTAGTGAAGAGTTTTTAGATGAATTTTGTCTCGTTCAACTACGCTCAATGTATATCGTCTTTATTAACACGTTGACTGCCACACTAAAGTAATTTTCAATTGCATTCAGTAGTGCTTTAATTCTTGACAAATTTTTCTAAATATTTGCACAATATCTCGTTACATTTATTTTCCATAAATCCATGTAACTAATGTGAGAATATGCGGTTAGGGAAATGAATACATTTTTAACAATATACATGTTAAATCAATATAGATACTTAAGTGTCACCCACATAAGGGTGACGTGGCAGTCAACGTGTTAAACATACTTCAGTTTCATTCGTCTTACTAATATGGTGTTTTAATTTCTTCTTTTCAACGCAGTTTTCCAATTATTTACTGTGTAATATTATTAAAGTCATTTAGTATAATGATCAATCTTGTTATACTTAAACATTCGTTCGAGTTCGTTACAAGAATCATGGGTTCATAAATCATCATTATTCAATCAAAATGAAATCGCGTGTCTCTATTTTGCGCGTCTAGTATGCTAACTAGATAATGATTTCCTTATTTCTGAATCTTCTGGTTGTTCCTGATCTGCTCGTTCGTCTCAGCTTGTCGAACAAGGTAACCGCAATACGCGTTTAGTTGTACGGTCAAAACGATCCGAACCGTCGAATATCGAGTTTCGATCACGAGGTTTCGAAGACGATCTCGAGGCGATGCTCGCACGCGATCGCAGCTTCGAGACTCGAACGAACGTGGATCAATTGAACGCGCAGATACGGCGAAGTGAGAATGCACTTGTTGTATATATAACCTTCGGTAAGTTAACTACATTTGACCTCAATGCAATAATTAAGAACAATCAGTTCGCGAAAGAATGTGCTAAAGCTAGACGCGACGATCCTCTCTGCTCCTCGTCCCTGACAACAGATTTGCAATGATGAATTGCCATTTTTATCCCGTCCCGTTGTTCCATATCCGCCAATTGATTAGGAGCCTTTATGTATCGGCCTGTACTCTATCTGGGTCGATTCTTTGATCCTTGCAGTGCACATCAAATGATTTGCTACACGGAAGTCATCGTCAGGTCATTCTTAACATTTTCGTTATTTCATATCTCGATCATTCGTGTCTTCATTCTACGAGCTAGTAGGTCCGAATTTCTATCTAATTTATTAGGAATCTTAATTCCAAGACTTGAAGATTAGGGAGTTTGAGGACTAGGGAATTTAGTAACTGCGGAATTTGGGAGCAAAGGAATTTTGATACTAGTAAATATTGGAACTAGAGAATTTGGGACCTTGGAAGTTGAGAATTTTGAATTAGGGAATTTTGGAACTAGGGAATTTTGGAATTAGGAAATTTGGGATCGAGGGAGTTTGGGATCTAGGGAATTTTAGAACTAGGGAAATTTTGGAACTAGGAAATATTGGAACTAGGGAATTTTAGGACTAGGGAATTTTGGAACTAGGGAATTTGGAAACTGGATAATTTGGGTTCTAGTAAATTTGGAATTTGAGAATCTGGAACTAGGAAATTTGGAACTAGGGAATTTGGAAGCTATATAATTTGGGATCTAGTAAATTTGGAATTTGAGAATTTGGAACTAGGGAATTTCGGAACAAGGAAATTTGGGATCTAGGAAATTTGGAACTAGGGAATTTTAGAACTAGGGAAATTTTGGAACTAGGAAATTTTGGAACTGGGGAATTTGGAACTAGAGAATTTGGAATCTAGAAAATTTGGAATTTAAGAATTTGGAACTAGGAAAATTTTGGAACTAGGGAATTTTGGAACTAGGGAATTGTAGAACTTGAGAATTTGGAACTAGGGAATTTTAGAACTAGGGAATATTGGAACTGGGGAATTTGGAACTAGAGAATGTGGGATCTAGAAAATTTGGAATTTAAGAATTTGGAACTAGGGAATTTTAGAACTTGAGAATTTGAAAATAAGGGAAATTTGGAACTACGGAATTTTGGAACTTGAGAATTTGGAACTAGGGAATTTTGGAACTTGAGAATTTGGAAATAAGGAATCTTGGAACTTAAGAATTTGGAACTAAGGAATTTTGGAACTTGAGAATTTGGAACTAGGGAATTTTGGAAATTGAGAATGTGGAAATAGGGAATCTTGGAACTTAAGAATTCGGAACTTGAGAATTTGGAACTAGGGAATTTTGGAACTTGAGAATTTGGAAATAGGGAATCTTCGAACTTAAGAATTTGGAACTAGGAAATTTTGGAACTTGAGAAATTTTGGAACTAGAAAATTTCGGAACTAGGGAATTTTTGGAACTTGAGAATGTGGAACTAGGGAATTTTGGAACTTGAGAATCTGTACTACACATTAACAGTCTCTATAACAGAAACCTTTAATGACCCTTTACAAACGTCAAATAATAATTAAAATGTTGACACATTGTTTCTTGCTTTTTTAGATACAGAAACGAGAAAGAGAAAATTGAGTGAGCAATAAAGATGGAGAACGCGAAGGAGGAGACGATAAACATGCAGCTGATCGGTTCCGAGAGTCCGTACAAGTACGTCTTATTCTACTTAATATATATTCCGTGCGTGGAAAAAGCAACCGATTCGATTCGATTCGTTCAAAGTTCAATGAAGCTGAAATTGATACGTTCCGTACAAGTTTCATATACGGCTGACCTGCGGTTTGTTCGCGATTGTTTGTTTGGGTAATTGACGATAATTCCCGTCGGAACATGTAACAAAGAACGGGACGTTCCGAATATTCGACAAACAACAAGAAGTTGTCGGACGACGATTACATTTGCAAATTGATGCGGTTACAGGGTTAATAATGAAATCGCCGGAAGTGGTCTAAATGCATCGGAAGTACCAATATCACCAACTGCAAACGTAGAAGACTACGACCCCCATAAACATCGAAATAGGCCAAATCCAACTTCGTAAGTATTCCATCAATGTATCTTGCATTTCTATTACTCGTATGAGATGGAAACCAGCGAATTTTAGAACTAGGGAATTTTAAAATTAGTAAATTTGCAAGTAAAACATTTTTATGAAGTAGAGAATTTTGGAACCAGAGAATTGGTAACTAGAGGAATTTTGAAACTAGGGAATATTGAAAATAGGGAGTTTTGAAACTGGGGAATTTGACACTAGAGAATTTTTGAAGTAGGAAATTTGGAACTAGCGAATTTTAAAACTAGCAGGTCTTGAAATTAGGGAATTTGGAACTAGGGAGTTTTGAGACTAGAGAATTTGGGGTCTAGGGAATTTTGGAACTAGGGAGTTTTGAAACCAGAAAATTTTGGAACTAGGGAATTTTGGAACTATGGAGTTTTGTAACTAGAGAATTTAGGGTCTAGGGAATTTTTGAACTAGGAAATTCAGTAACTACGGAGTTTGGAAACTAGAGAATTTGGGGCTTAGAGAATTTTGGAACTAGAGCGTTTTGAAACTAGACAATTTGGGATCTAGGGAATTTTGGAACTAGGCAATTTTGAAACTAGAGAATTTGGAGTCTAGGAAATTTGGTAACTAGGCAATTTTGGATCTAGGGAATTTTGGAACTAGGCAGTTTTGAAACTAGAGAATTTGGTTTCTAGGGAATTTCAGAACTAGGGAGTTTTGAAACTAGGAAACTTTGGAACTAGGCAAATTCTGCATCTAGGGAATTTGGAATTAGGGAGTTTTGAAACCAGAAAATTTTGGAACTAGGCAAATTCTGCATCTAGGGAATTTGGAACTAGGGAGTTTTGAAACTAGAGAATTTGGGGTCTAGGGAATTTTTGAACTAGGAAATTTGGAACTAGGGAGTTTTCAAACTAGAGAATTTGGGGTCTAGGAAATTTGGAACTAGGGAGTTTTCAAACTAGAGAATTTGGGGTCTAGGGAATTTTAGAACTAGGTAGTTATGAAACCAGGAAATTTTGGATCTAGGGAATTTTGGAACTAGGGAGTGTTTTGTATCTAGAAAATTTGGGGTCTAGGGAATTTTTGAACTAGGGAAGTTCTGCATCTAGGGAATTTTGGAACTAGGAAGTTTTGAAACTAGAGAATTTGGAGTCTAGGGAATTTTGGAACTAAAGAATTTCGGGTCTAGAGAATTTTGGAACTATGAAATTTGGTAACTAGGGAATTTTGGATCCAGTGAATTATGAAACTAGGGAATTTGGATACCTAAGAGAAAATTATCTTCCCTTTTCTTTAAATTTTCATGGAAATATTTAAGAGTATATTTTTTTACAGAAATGCAGAGACCCTGATACATTTACTAAAAGGAAGCCTGGGAACCGGAATTCTGGCAATGCCGAACGCATTCTGCAACAGTGGACTTGTTACCGGTGTGATAGCCACAGTGATCATAGGAGTGTTATGCACTTATTGCTTGCACGTACTAGTGAAAGCTCAGTACAGACTGTGTAAACGGTTAAGAGTTCCTATATTGAGTTATCCGTTGAGTATGAAGTACGCTCTCGAGGAAGGTCCTGCGTGTGTCAAATGGTTCGCGCCATATGCACCGTAAGTATGATCGACCGTGCACATCTACACACGGACACATTCATATTTCTACACTTGTCATAATCATCGTTTATCTCGACGTAATCATTATTTCGTCATTTTATTGCTCATCGATTGTTGATGTTTATGCATTTATATTCTACCGATGGATTGATAATACTTAATCGATTTTCGTGAATTATCTTTGTAGTCTTATACGTCGTAAGACAGTATTTCGAGAATGTTCGTAATGTTTTGAGAAAATACGTATTTGTATAAACATCCGCGATCAGAGCTGATTAAATTCTGGTTCGAGTAATTTAATTGACACATTGATTTATTGTATTATATTGTTGTTAATGAAGTGGAAGATTTATTTTTAAATCTGCTCTTTATAGTACCGGAAGTGCTGCAAATTACTGTTAATGGATTTTATCTTATTTATTCAAATCGAACATTGTTATAAACAGCAAGTTAGCCAATTTTCTTTTTAAATATTAACAAAACCTTTACGTGCACTTGTTCATTAAGCTTTGAGCTTTAAATTGGTATGCCATAAGTGCTATTTTATGATACTTTTATGTCATGAAATCGTGTGCGACTTTGCGGTATTCAGACACGCAACAATTTAATACAAAAATCATTTTCAATTTTAATATCGAAGTATCGACAAAATATGTGTGACAAATGAAATTGAAATGTTTAAAAGACTCAGCAATTCGGAATTACAAAATTTGATGTAGTTTAGTAGAAGATGCGAACGAATAAAGTGATGTCTGATCATGGTTGACCGTATCTACTTGAGCCACTCCACTGTGACTTCGAACAGATTCAAATTGGCGCGAAATTATGAACGAAACTTATTAAAAAATTACTCGCTATTGCAGTATAAAAATTTCCCTAATTTGTCTAATTTATTTTAATTGACAACTGAAATTTGTGATACCATAAATAAAAAATATTCAAAAAGACGTGAAACAAATTTGTCAAATATTATCTTACACCGCGATCAGCAACACGTTTCTGAAGCTATAGTTTGAACTTCATAACATTACTCTTCTTTCATTATTTCTTCGTTTAACAATAATATAATTTCACGGACCGAAAAATTGTTCAAAACGTGAAGCACTTTTCTGCCCTTTCCTGTATCGCTCACGAATCAATTCACGCACACAAAGCACGCACAGATCATCCCCCCACAAAACTACTAAAACGGCTGAAGGCCATTCAATTGTAACATGAAAGTTGCTGTTATATTTGCAGAGGACTCGTAGACGGGTTCATGATAGCGTATCAATTGGGAATATGCTGCGTTTATATCGTATTTGTAGCGTCGAATATCAAGCAGGTAAATAGCCGAAGCGGGAATGATGAAAAAATGAAAAAAATCGATGACGCCGAAAACGGATAAAAAACGGCGACGCGGGCTTTCTCTTCTATCGAGCGCACAACCGAAAGAAAGCATAAATAACTAAATAAATAATAAAACGACATAAAGAAACGAGTGAAAGAAAAATTAAAACAAAAAAAAAAATTCTCTATGAATGAAACGATCGGGGTGATTCGATCGAACTCACTGATATATCATTCTCTCTGTTCTGTTGGTGAACGCAGGTGGCAGACCAGTACTGGGAACCTTTGGATGTTAAAACCCACATGCTCATTTTATTGCTACCGTTGATTTTGATCAATTACGTTAGGAACCTGAAGTTACTGGCGCCGTTCTCCACCCTAGCGAACATAATCACGTTCGTTGGTCTGGCTATGATCCTGGTTTATATGTTCAAAGACTTGCCGCCGATTAGCGAGAGAGAAATGTTTGGGACACTCAGGAACTTCTCTCTTTATTTCGGGACGACGTTGTTCGCTTTGGAGGCTGTCGGAGTGGTGAGTTACTATTTTACTCTTAGAAATCTAGGGAATTTCAGGATTTAGGAATAAGGGCAAGGTTATTGGAATTTAGGATTTTGGGATTTAGAGAGAATGGGATCTAGGGATTTTTGGGTATAGGGATTTTTGGAACTAGAGATTTTTGGAGCTAGGGATTTTTGGAAATAGAGATTTTTGGAACTAAGGATTTTTGGAACTAGGGATTTTTGGAACTAAGGAATTTGGGATCTAGGAAATTTTGGAACTAGGGAATTTGGAACTACGAAATTTGGCACTAGGGAATTTTGGAACTAGGGAATTTGGGATCTAGGAAATTTTGGAACTGGAGAATTTTGAACTAGGGAATTTAGGATCTAGGAACTTTTGGAACTTCAGAATTTGGAACAAGAGAATTTTGGAATTAGGGAAATTTTGGAACTTGAGAATTTGGAACTAGGGAATTTGGAACAAGGGAATTTTGGAACTAGGGAAATTTTGGAACTAGGGAATTTTGGAACTTGAGAATTTGGAACTAGGGAATTTTGGAACTTGAGAATTTGGAACTAGGGAATTTGGAACTTGAGAATTTGGAACTAGGGAATTGTGAAACTTGAGAATTTGGAACTAGGAAATTTTGGAACTTAAGAATTTGGAAATAGGGATTTTGGAATCTAGGGATTTTTGGATCTAGGGATTTTGGAATCTAGGGAATTTGGAACCTGAGAATTTGGAACTAGGGAATTGTGGACCTTGAGAATTTGGAACTAGGAAATTTTGGAACTTAAGAATTTGGAAATAGGGATTTTTTAATCTAATGATTTTTGGATCTAGAGATTTTTGAATCTAGGGATTTTTGGATCTGGAGATTTTGGGATCTGGGGATTTTTGGATCTAGGGATTTTGGGATCGAGGAATTTTGCGATCTAGGGAGAATGGGAACTGGGGAGATTGGGAACTAGAAATTTTTGGGATTTAGGAATTCTTGGGATTTGGGGATTCTTGAGATTTAGGAATTCTTGGAATTTGGGGTTTCTTGAGATTTTAGAATTTTTGGATCTAGGATCTAGAGCTTTCTGGACATTGGAATCTAGGGATTATGAATCCCCCACTAATGAAATTTGGAAGTATTCTAATTTAGAAATATTAAGATCCATAGAAATATTCAGACCTTGTCTACACAGTGATCGAGACACCTAAAAATACGGATATAATAATTTTACAAATATTTAACTTCTCTTTTAGCAAATATAAAAATTCAATTATTGAATAAAAAATTTTTGTCAGGAACCACGAATTTCCCTTCTGATAGATATCTATAGAATAACAAGTATATCAGAAGATGTAAGATGTAAGAATTTTCTGTTGCCCACAGAAACAAGCAATTTAGCACAATATTGAATATGAGATCATATCGGTTTTACGATTTTACCCGTGTACCCTGGATCGATCTATCATTTGGCCTCGTCGATCATTTCCCGTGACTGTGTCGCGAAACGAATAGCCTTAGAATAGATCAACAACGCCGCTGCGTCAGTTAATAAACAAATAAATGGCCACTTACTGGACAAGTTTGAGATTGCCGTGATCAGATCGTCAGTGCGTCGATGCAATCCATGCTATTATTTCTCAGCTGTTCTCATCCTCTTCAAAGAAATCTCAGTGATTCTCAAGTGGCGTTTAATCAATAGCTCTATGTTATCTCGATACAATTTATCGTTGATCTCTTGTCATATTATACGTTATGATCGATGTTCTAGCACGTGGTGTATTGATAACAAAATACACTTTATGTCAAGAATAATACTTATTTTAATTACATTCAAGATACAGCAGTTCAATATTTTTTTTTCTCAAAAGCAATTTCATTTATTGGTAGTAAACAAATTTTTTATATTATATTTAAGTATTGATAGTATAAATATAGATGGTATTAGTGTATCTAGAGTGGGAACTAGGAAGATAAGGAAGTGGGAAGATTGGGAACTAGGGAATTTCGGATCTAGGGATTTTTGGATCTAGGGAGATTTGGATCTAGCGAGATTTGGGTCTAGAGAGATTGGGATCTAGGGAGATTTGGAACTAGGAAATTTCGGGACTAGGGAATTTTGGAATTTGAGAATTTGGAACTAGGGAATTTTGGAATTAGTGAATTTGGAACCTAGGCAATTTTGGCATTAGGGACTTTCAGGACTAGGGAATTTTGGAATTAGGGAATTTCGAGACTAGGGAATTTTGGAATTAGTGAATTTGGGACATAGGGAATTTTGGAACTAGGGAATTTTGGGATTAGGGAATTTTTGGAACTAGAGAATTTTAAAATTAGAGAATTTGGAACTAGGAAATTTTGGAACTTGAGAATTTGGAACCAGGAAATTTTGGAATTAGAGAATTTTGGAACTAGAGAATTTGGAACTAGGGAATTTTGGAACTTGAGAATGTGGAACTAAGGAATTTTGGAACTAGAGAATTTGGAACTAGGGAATTTTGGAACTAGGGAATTTTGGAACTTGAGAATGTGGAACTAAGGAATTTTGGAACTAGAGAATTTGGAACTAGGGAATTTTGGAAATTGAGAATGTGGAACTAGGGAATTTTGGAACTAGAGAATTTGGAACCAGGAAATTTTGGAAGTTGAGAATTTGGAACCAGGAAATTTTGGAATTAGGGAATTTTGGATCTAGAGAATTTGGAACTAGGGAATTTTGGAAATTGAGAATTTGGAACTAGGGAATTTTGGAAATTGAGAATTTGGAACTAGGGAATTTTGGAACTAGAGAATTTGGAACTAGGGAATTTTGGAACTAGAGAATTTGGAACTAGGGAATTTTGGAACTAGAGAATTTGGAACTAGGGAATTTTGGAACTTGAGAATGTGGAACTAGGGAATTTTGGTTCTTGAGAATTTGGAACTAGGGAATTTTGGAACTTGAGAATTTGGAACTAGGGAATTTTGGAACTTGAGAATGTGGAACTAGGGAATTTCGGAACTAGGGGATATTGGAACTAGGGAGTTTGGAAACTAGAGAGATTGGGAACTTGGGAGATTGGTAACTAGGTAGCTTGGTAACTAGAGAAATTGAGATAATATAAATAAGTAAACCTTTTATCATAATTAATATATTTCCTTTTTAATTTCAGATTATAGCACTAGAGAACAACATGAAGACCCCACAGTACTTCGGTGGGTACTGCGGTGTTCTGAACATAGGAATGACGGTAATAGTGGCACTCTACATTCTTATGGGGTTCTTCGGTTACGTAAAGTACGGAGACAAGGCTGGCGGCAGTATTACTTTCAATTTACGCTCGGACGAAGTGTAAGTGATCTTCAATTGAACGTATCTCCGTTCGAATACATGGCAATTAAATCGTTATTCCATTTCAGGATGGCACAGAGCATCAGGATTATGTTCGCTATCGCGATCTTTATCACGCATGCTCTTCAAGGATACGTCCCTGTCGAAATTATATGGAACACGTATCTTGATCAGAAGATACAGAAACGGAAGATCTTCTGGGAATACGTGTGCAGGACTGTCATCACTTTAATCACTTGTAAATATATTCATTAATTGCTGTTAAATTATTGCCAATTATTTGCTATAAGTCACTTATATATCAAACTGCTTTTATATGACAATATTGTAAAGTTTGATTTCACAGAATGGTAACTGTTCAAGTATATAAGCTTTCATATGTACATGTGTGTATTATTTGTATATGCATGTAACATCCTTGAGATGGTTAATTACAAAAATTTTTAATTAAACTTTATTCAAAATATTTCAAGAAATCATTGTCAATTATTTGCTGTATCAAACTGCTCTTATATAATGTTGTAAAGTTGTAAAGTTTGTAAAGTTTCATCAGACATGATGGTAATTGTTCAAGCATATAAGTATACATATGTACATGTGTGTATTATATGTACATATGTGTATTATATGTACATATGTGTAAAGTATTTGAAGCAATTGATTACAAAAAACATTTTGGAAATATTTTGTATTTAATCATTTAACTAAGTAATTTTTTAATAAATACTTTATTGAAAATGTTTCTAAAAAATTGTTCTCTTTCAGTCACACTGGCAGTCGCTGTACCCAGATTGGGTCTCTTCATCTCCCTCTTCGGAGCACTCTGCCTCTCCGCCCTGGGCATCGCCTTCCCAGCGATCATCGAGATCTGCGTACTGTGGCCAGAGAGAGAATTCGGTCCATGCATGATCATGCTATTAAAGAACATTTGCCTGATAGTGTTTGGTCTGCTGGGTCTGGTGATCGGCACTTACGTCAGCATCGTCGACATCGTTAACTCCTTCAAGTGAAGCTTACGTGCGATCTGGGAGGAACAATCGAAGATAAACGAAGAGAGAGGAGAGTAAGAGGATGCTATATAGGGAACATGCCGCAGCTTCTCGTCTCAGTTTAGCTTACAGCGGCGATATACGACGTGCTCCTGAAATGATGCTTTTGGGTTTTAATTTCCTCTTTCATCTTGATAGATCAAGTTACACGTTATAGATAGTGTCTGAAACAGACTTGTATCATATATCAAATCTAGTAGTGTCTGATTTTAACAGACTTGTATCAAATGACAAATCAAGTAGTGTCTGATTTGAAGACTTGTATCAAATATCAAATCAAGTAGTGTCTGATGTAATCAAAGTCTAGTGTCAAATATCAGATTAAACATAGTTTGATTTCATCAGACTAGTATCACATGTTTGATGAAACAAAATATTACAATATCCACACAGCACTTTCCATTTCAAATGAATTAAATCTTGCCTTTAAAGTAGTAGGAATATTAATAATGATCTATCATTGTGATAAAATTGACTAAAACCTGAGAATATCATTTTGGGAGCTTCTCGTGTTAGGTAGACAAGCGTGCAGAGGGTCTTTTAGGGAAATTGCGAGCGGACTAGCATTCAGGTAATGCTTCTCTCGCGCCATTATCGCCATTAGCGCACCTTAAACAGAGTTTTTAGATGTATTGTTTAACTACGACCAGGAGTCGTGCAGTGTTGGGCACAAAATGACATTGGATATAAATGCATGTCGGTGGAAATCATGTAATTTGGACTTTGCATGTGGTTACTCGTGGAGATAATCATTATACATGATGAACTTGTCGGACAATTATATATGATGAACCTGATGAACAATTATATATGATGAATTTAATGAATCATTACATATGATGAACTTGATGAACCATTATACATAATGAACCTGATGATCAATTATATTTGATGAATCTGATGATCAATTATATATGATGAATTTAATGAACCATCACATATGATGAATCTGATGAACTATTATATATAATGATTTTAATGAACCATTGTATACAATGAATCAGTCAAACCATTATACATGATGAATTTGATGAATCACTATATATGATGAACTTAATGAACCATTATACATAATGAACCTGATGATCAATTATATATGATGAATTTAATGAACCATCACATATGATGAATCTGATGAACTATTATATATAATGATTTTAATGAACCATTGTATACAGCGAACCAGCCAAACCACTACATATGATGAATTTGATGAACCATTACATATGATGAACTTGACGAACCATTATATATAATGATTTCAGTGATCCATTGTATACAATGAACCAGATAAATCATTACATATGACAAATTTGATAAACCATTACATATGATGAACTTGATGCACTATTACATATGGTGAATTTGATAAACCATTATATGTATATGATGAATCTGATAATCCATTATACATTCATAATGAATTTGTTAAACCTTAGTGAACCTGGTGAATCATTACACATAATGAACCCGATGAAATGTTACATATGATGAATTTGATAATCCATTATATAACCATGATGAGTTTGTTAAACCTTGGTGAAACTGCTGAATCATTACACATAATGAAGCCGATGAAATGTTACATATGATGAATTTGATAATCCATTATATAACCATGATGAGTTTGTTAAACCTTGGTGAACCTGATGAATCATTACACATAATGAACCCAATGAAATGTTACATATGATGAATTTGATAATCCATTATATAACCATGATGAGTTTGTTAAACCTTGGTGAACCTGATGAATCATTACACTTAATGAACCCGATGAAATGTTACATATGATGAATTTGATAATCCATTATACATTCATGATGAATTTGTTGAATCTTGGTAAACCTAGTGAACCTTATGAACCATTACACATAATGAATCTGATGAATTATTATATATGAGGAGCTTGATAATCCATTATACATTCATGATGAATTTGTTGAATCTTGGTGAACCTGGTGAACCATTACATACAATGAACTTGATGAAATATCACATATGACAAACCTAACAATCTATTATATATTAATGATGAATTTGTTGAACTACAATGAACCTAATGTACCGATCCATCATATATGCCTTAGTTGAGTTATTATACGTGATAAATCTGATGAATTATACCGAGCGAAAAAAGAAGTATGTACCATAGACATAAGGCTAAGCAAACATTTCCCTTTTGAATCAGGGACACGAGACATCCAACGTTGCCGAATTAAACTGTACTCACGCTACTTAAAGTCGTTAATTAGGATTATACATACATAATTAAACACATACGGTGCCTATACTAATTTCTAGTTGCTCGTTAGTCGCACTGCCAAAGGAGCAATTCAGCAGAAACAAAAATTAGTATTCTCCTGAATGTCTCTTTTTATCTGAAAGTATTTTAAGCAAATAGAGCTAAGTAGATCATTTATAAGAGTAAAGTGTTAGATATTGTTAAGAAGCGGAATTTTCCTGTTCGAAAGGGAAAATTACTGTTAGATACTTGCTGAGAACACTTTAACACTTTGACTAATTTCCTTTTTAATTGTAAGTAGCATTGTAGCTGGATATTCGTAGATATGAGCACTTTAACACTTTGTCATTTTTGGGAATTTGATATTGGTTGTTATTGATATGTTGTAATTGGTAACTTATTGATTGTGGTTGATTGATACTGTAGGTGATAGGATACTGGTGGAAATAATTTCAGAGGGTGGTGGTTGAGATGGTAGTGAACAACTTTTTAGTTTACTAAATTCCCAAATTTCCAATCTCTCAAATTTTCTATCTCTCAACTTTCCAAGCTCTCAAATTTCCCATCTCTCAAATTTCCAATCTCTCAAATTTCCCATCTCTTAAATTTCCAAGCTCTCAAATTTCCAATCTCTCAAATTTTCCATCTCTCAAATTTCCAAGCTCTCAAATTTCCCATCTCTCAAATTTCCAAGCTCTCAAATTTCCCATCTCTCAAATTTCCAAGCTACTCAAATTTCCAAGCTCTCAAATTTCCAATCCCTCAAATTTCCCATCTCTCAAATTTCCAATCTCTCAAATTTTCAAGCTCTCAAATCCCCAAATTCTCAAATTTCCAATCTCTCAAATCCCCAATTTCTCAAATTTCCAATCTCTCAAATCCCCAAATTCTCAAATTACCAATTTCCCAAGGTACCCACTTCTCAACATTTTGGTAAAGGAAAAAGTTGTTCAATACCACTCCAGCTACCACCTCCTAAAATTTCAGGACACTTATATCCACCAGTATCCGAACACCTTATATCTTACAACAATTCCAAAAATTTCTTTCTGCTTTTACAATGACTACAATTGATATCTTCACAATGCCTATCAAAGTACGAGAGTAAATTCGAATATCAAAAACTATCCACTAAAGTGTTAAAGTGTTAAAAAAATTCGAAGAACCACCGGCAAAAATATTTTGCTACCCGATTTCCATCCACGTGACTGGCTTCCGTCAATCTTCCCAATTTGATCAGAAAAAATTTGAACGAATGCCCAGCACTAGACACGGACTGTACAAACAGAAGCCTGTGATCGAAGATTTTGTACAGGAACGAACAATATTGTTGAAAAAGTTTACAGATGTATATTAAAAGAAGAAGGTCAAAGAACTGACCGGTTGCAGCAATAAGAAAACGAAAGAGAAAAACGTAGTCAGTTATGCCGTATTTTTTATTCGACAAGCTTGCGTACAACGATTCGCGAACCAAGTAGAACAAAGTTGAAAAATTTTCCACGCGAAAACAAGATGCATCGTAAATCGCTACTTCTGTATCGTCACTGCCGGGAAATCGATCCAAATTATCGTCGAATCCAGCGAAAAAGATACGTCCTGTTTCTTTTTTTCGAGCTTGTACGATCGCACAATCATTCTTGATGTTTCTATTTTGTGTTGAGGAATATTTTTGCAGACGTATATTTACGTCGTTGGGAAATACTGATTTGATGTTCAGCTACGATAGCATAGAGATCTTTCTTCGAAAAATTAGTAATAAACGAAATTATTTATCAATTTCTAGATCGTGTTATTTTAATATAACGAAAGGGTTTGTCTGTAATTGTCGAAATTGTTTTGTTTTAAATAAGTGCTTGGTAGAACTGATTATTAAGGACTAATTAGGTTTTTGTTGTAATTAAAAGTTAAACTCAGTACCTTCGTAATTGTGATTATTCGTATATTGAAAAATTTTAACTCGAATTATAAATTGTTGGAAAATATGAAAATTTTATTTCAAGTTGAAACGAAGGAGGAATTGAAAAATTTTATTTCAAGTTGAAGGAAAAATTAAAAAAATATTTCAAGTTAAAACGAAAGAAAAATTGAAAAAATATTTCAAGTTGCAACGAAGGAAAAATTGAAAAAATATTTCAAGTTGAAACAAAGGAAAAATTGAAAAAATATTGCAAGTTAAACAAAAGAAAAATTGAAAAAATATTGCAAGTTAAACGAAGGAAAAATTGAAAAAATATTGTAAGTTGAAACGAAGAAAAAATTGAAAAAATATTAAAGTTTGAAGAGAAGTCGAAAATCGTACTTACGGTTATCGATAGTTTAGGAGAAGATTGATTTATAAAATTAGATCCAAGAATTTAATTAATTTTCTACCGCATTATTTTACCCATACGATCAAGTTTTGTAAACTAAATATCCTTTGACAAATGATCTTTTGTATATTTTAAAGTTCGAGAATTCTTTTTTGTTTTTGGTCAGTGTATTTCTGATGTACGATAATAAACCCTCTATTCTTACCTGTGTCTGACTTATTTCGAGCTTTTCTCCTGGTATCAGAATTGTCTTTTAGTTTATTCAATATAAAATAGAAATACTTTTATAAAATATATAAAATAATTTTTAGTAGTTTTCAATTTTTAAAGTTTTAAATTTTGTTAGTATTTGCATCAATGTTTTAGTGAATTAATTTTGTTCTAATCTTGATTTTAGTATAAATTGATAGTGGAAGAAAAGGATGAAAATAGGGTGTCAATGAAGTGTCGTTTCTTTTTTATACAATGTATTGTAATTTTTTCACTAATTCGTATGGTTCCTAGTTAATGATTCATCGAACCTAACAGATCACTTATTAGTTTCCTTGTAAATCATTCTTTTGCTGCAACAAATCGAAATTGACCCTTTCTGAATTAATTTTGGGTGAAGAAAGTTACAATATCTATAGACAAGGTTTCCTTAATTCTTTACAATAATAATAGCAATAATAATTTACAATATTACTAATTTTATGCTCAATTGACTCAAACACTTGTAGTACTTGAAGAAAGTACTGAAAGTAGAAAGTTCAGTGTTCAATAAATTTTAATATTCAAAAACAAATGGTATTTGATTCAGTGTTCAGTCAAAATGAATTTGAAACTTTAATAAAAGTTTTTGAGTCAATTTTAAGCCTATAGAAACTTGTAGAAATTTATACAAATAGTTATGCATACAAATATATACAAATAGAAAGTAAATTTATAAAAATGTTTACAAATAATTTATAGAAAACACGCAAATTATTTATGATTAATTTGAGTATTAAATTTAAAGAAATTGTTTAAATTCAGAGAGGGTCAATGGCACAGCATAGTCACGTTTGTTTAACAACAATCTCTCGGGATAGAAATAAGGTACGTCGACGTTTAAATATAATATATGCATTTTTATAGGCGAAAACCGAGGGATACATCGTTTAATATTAAATCGAAACGCGATTACTCGTTTTACCATCTCAATTGTCCTCGCCACTCTTATTCTCTCTTGGTA
Organism: Megachile leachella; assembly: GCA_963576845.1. NCBI lineage: Eukaryota > Metazoa > Arthropoda > Insecta > Hymenoptera > Megachilidae > Megachile > Megachile leachella. Next base: position 16,826,722 of record OY756251.1, read on the forward strand.
CCTCGAAAACCACCTTAAATTAAATAATTAGCACTGATATAGCATCGTGGGATACTATCGACATTCTGTCGTACAGCATTCTACCCTGAGTATTAAATAAATCGAACCAAAATAAAATAATATGATACAACAAAATAATATAATAAACATAATAACAAAGTAACATAAACTCGAATAAAAAAAAATAATAAAATACAGAGCCAAAAAATAATATAACTGTACAAAAACTCAACCTCATAATTGTACAAAAATTTGAATAAATAATATAAATAAATAACAAATACATAATATTAAAAAAAATAAAATAAATAAAAATTGCAACAAAGAACGTAACAAAAAATACAAATAAAAAACAATATCACAAAGAAATTTAATAAATAAAATAATGTATGAAAGAAAATATAAAGTATTTGAAAAATTGAGAAAAAACGATGCTGTACGATATCTGCGTATTTCACACTTGATGTCATGAATCAGCTAGCCCTTTTGGATAACCGGTCGCAAACACCATGGAGAACAATATTTTCTCTCGAAGATTACGCATGATCACCACTGAAATAACTACTTTGCATCATGAACAGTTTGTCGATGGGGTTGTGAATCGCCGCGTGCAAACTTTGCGACAATGACGGTGCCTCGTGGGACGATGTACCATGGTGGGTGTGGGTGGCGCCCTGATGACTACCCTCTTGACCACCGCCGCCCTCGTTCTCGCCTATGTCGAAGCCAGCTTCCGTTCCGTCCAACGATAAATCGCTGCTGCAGAAACTCTCCCCTGAATGACCCGGATACGCGTCTGAAATAGGCAGAATTTTTATTAGAAAAAAATTTGTATAATAAATGTTTTAGGTACAGTTTTTATTCAATTTTCTTGATATTATAGTTCTTGATACCTTTGGTTTCTCAAATTTCTAAATTTTCAAATTTCCAAGGTTTCAAATTTCCATATTCTCAAATTTCTGAATTCTCAAATCCCCAAATTCTCAAATTTCCAAGTCTACAAGTTTCCAATTTCTCAAATCCCCTAATTCTCAAATTTCCAAATCCACAAGTTTCCAATTTCTCAAATTTCCAAATTCACAGATTCCAATGTCTCAAATCCCCAAATTCTCAAATTTCCAAATCCACAATTTTCCAATTTCTCAAACCCCCAAATTCCCAAATCCTCTAATTCTCAAATCTCCAATTTCTCAATTTTCCAACTCCTCAATCTCCACTTCTCAAATCTCCAACATCTCACTCCTCAGTCTTCACATCTTTGAATCTCCACGCCCTCTATTTCCAATTTCCCACATTAGAAAATATACACAATCATAAATCTCCAAATTGCAAAATTACCGAGTATCGCCAAATCTCGAAATTCCAACGGAGAAGACTTACCGTCGGGCGAGTACGGGTTATTGGGGTTGAGCGGTTGGGTGGCTGAGGGGAAGCTAGAAGATTCCCCATCGCGCATGTTCATGGCGTTCAAGTAATGACCTGCGAACGAGATCAGACAATTGGCATTTTGCACCAAATGACGTTCCTCTAAGCCCCATTAACCAGTCTTCGCGAACAGTTACGTTTCAACCGAAAACCACAAACATTCATTCAGACACAAACGTCACGCTAGTAACAAAACTTTGTAAATCCGATAAAGCTCACACCTCAGAATGAGTACAATACTGTCTGAAGGTATGACAAGACTAAACATGACTTTGTTCTCGAGTGCCTATGAATTTGGGGTCCGAGTAGAAAACAATAATATCGACAGTTCTGTTTTATCGATTTATTTTTTTCTGATATGTTTTACTGATTTATCTTCTTTCTCTTGCAGGACGTTACAAAATACTAAATTGTTTTTAAGACACTTCTATATGACTCTCCTAACCTTTAACAGTATATAATTAATAATATAAATTTAAAGTGTGTTAAAATACTGAAGTACCATTTATACTGACAATAAAATAAAACAGATGGCGCTCGTTTCAAGTGACAGATTCCTTCAAAAACAAAGACACGATTAGTCTTGTTGCATCTCTAGTCAGTGATGCACAATAAAACATGTAACTTTGATCCTCGAAGTTGACTTAACCTCTTGAAACGTAGAAACGAAAGAATATCTCCAAGTTTATTGTGATCTTATGTTAATTAATGACTACAAATGAAAATTGAATGATGTTAAATGACATTCCACGAGGATGTTTCTAGAAAAGGATAAAGTTCTTACTGTGATCACTGTGGGGACTTTCCGTTCGACGTTCTTCTTTCGGTTCCTTGTCAGATCCGGGCTCGGTTTTCGCTTTTCTTTGCAATTTCTTCATCTTTGCCCGCTGATTTTGGAACCAAACTTGTACCACGCGGACGCTGAGACCCGTGTCTTTTGCTAGGGCTTCTCGTACCTTTCGACAGGGTTTTGGGGAGACTTCGAAGGACGCCTTAAATTGACGTCTTTGGGCCGATGTCAGGATCGTTCGGGGTCTTTTAGGACCCCGACGACCGTCTCTGGGTCGATTCTCGTCCAACAAATCATCGTCTGTAAAATGATTTCCTTTAGAAGTCGAGTGACAGATCGTGTAGTTTACTTAACCTCACAAAGATAACCTTTAATAAAATATTATTACTTCTTCAATACTAATTTTGAAGATGTCTATTTTATCTTATTTATTTTCACCTATTTATTTTAATAATAATTTTTTAATCTGAAAACCTTTATCAACCTTTCTGGAATGTCTTCAGTATCAGTTTTCACTAGCTTGCAATATTAATATTTCAAACTTGAACGAAATTGCATTGAAAACATAAAATAAATTAATTCGCCTTCGAGAAACCATAACTAACAAACGATAAGATTGGAAAATTTGTTGAAGAAACTATGACTAACAAACTGCTCTTTCATCCTTCAAATGATTTAAATATTCCCGCGTAAAATTAGAAGAAAATCGAAATCAAGTACAAAACCACCGATTGGCGTATCACTGTCTTGTTTTTCTTTCGTGTAAGTCTCGTCGAATTCATTCAAAGAATTTCGTTCGAATTTCTAATTACGCTTGGCTTAAGTTTAGTTACCTTGAAAAGAGACAGCCTCGATTCGAAATTCCTGCAGGTTTTTACTTTGGATGTCTTTAGATTGTAGCAGTACAACCTGCGAACAATGCAACAAGGTATGTACAAATACGTTTCTCGCACGTGCGTCGATTAATTTCATTTGCTTTTTTTGCTTTTATTACAACAATTATTTTCTCACACTGAACAGATCGCCAATCTCGATTTTATTTTATTATTCGAGCAGTTTGCTGTCAAAGTTTTCTCTTCGTTTCGACTTTTTTTATTTACACTGGAACGTGCATCGGCTGTATTTCCTGTATATTAAAAAGTACACTATTATATTTCATTTCTGGGGCGTCCGAGGGTACCTAATTTTAAGCTATCTAATTTCCGGTTCTTTAATTTACATTTCGCTAGCATAATTCTTACGAATCTATCGATACAAATTTCTAGATTTCCTTAATATCGATGTTTGATATTTTCCGTTATATCGATTTTGCGCTCGACATTTACGATTCGACTGTTCACCATAAATCGTGCATTTCCTGTCTCATACATTTAGTTATTCTGTGTGTCGATACATAATTTCTATATAAAAAAAGTCATTCACATATTACATAAAGTTAAAAGCTACAAAATTTTTCAAGCTAATGAAAGAAATTAAAGTAATCGTGTTACGAAGCAATTAATAAATAAGTACAGTTTCAAGGAAGAATTTTAAATAAATTATTTATTAAATAAATCACCACACGAATATAAAAGCATCGCCATCTCTGAACGAGTTAACAAATTATCGAAAAATGACGTATTTTTCAATATGGCGACCAGCCTACTAAAGTCATTGCACAGTCGGCAATTAGACGAGAAAGAAAAGAAAAGAATAAAAACAGAAAACGAAGATGAATGTTCACCAACCTTGAGGACTGTTCAGGTACAACTCGTGCTCGTAGTCCCTTCTGCAAATCGGTTGTCCCTGACGCAGAAAATACTGTGTACCGGGTGGCAATGGTTGGCCGCACATACAACACGCGAAACACTCCACATGGAAAACCAAACCCGGTGTCCTGAGCACGAAATCCGAGCAACTGATCTTCTCCATGCACCGCGCGCACTTCACACCGAAGATCCTCTCGTAATCGGTCCTGCAGTAGAATTTCAGCTCGCGAATGAAGCAGGATTGAGTGAGAGGAGCCGCACAAGCGGCACACGACAAACACTCCTCGTGGTAGTTCCTTCCGGCGACCTGCATCACGTATTTGTCGGATATGGTGCGACCGCAACCGGCACAAATTGTCTCCAGGAGTCCGGACTCGGTCTTCACTGATACCGACGGCTCTGTAACCAACAATTCTTACGTTATTTCGGAAATACTATTGCCATAGGGAATTTTATTGCTGATTTGCAATAATGATATTAAGAATTGTGGGATGCTTGTGACAGTCGGACATTGGGATTATAGAATATTTTTAACTTTAAAATTGGGAATGTTTGGAATATTGTGATTTAATGACTTGAAACATTTGAATATGTAAGTATCTTAATTTTTATAGTTTTATAAACTTTTTTATTCTAAAGTGATGACATTGCGATGTTGCGTAGTTTAACATATCTTGCACTCCCATAATGCCATTGAACTCTCATTTTTAACAAATCTGTAATTTACTTTAAAAAAGTTTTAAAACTAATTTTAATAAAAATAAGAAATATAAAATAAACAATTATTAAAACAGCCATCGTTAATTATAAATATATTCAACAGTGCCTTATAAAATATTTAAGATATAAAGTGAAAAATGATATAGTGTCATTGTTTATATGCATAAGTAATAATTTGTGCTTGTGTCGTGCAATAGTGAAACTTGTAACGCAGTCACATTTCTGCCACGAAAAAAATAAATGTGCACAGAGTTATTTCGAATGATATAGCTGTCAGACTGAGAAATGTGATAGGTGTTCTGGTGCAAAGCAATATTGCGAGACCCATGAAATTTATTCCGTCGCTTATCGATTGTCGATAGCGATAGCGATAAAGGTACGCCATGATAGAACGCAATGCAATAAGTTTCTATTTACATGAATTCCGATAATTTATATAATTCTTTTTCGTTAACGAGATACGTATTTCAAGTATTCGTTTTTATTGTACGTTTTACAATTTAATTTCAATTATTACAAATTTGATTATATTGACTAATATTAACCACTCTCGGTTTCGTCGCCATTTTTATTTACATGTGTACACTTGAGAACAGGGTACACTACTGTGACGGAAATGGCCATATAAGGAGATAAAACGGAATAAATACTTTTGAGTAATTAATTTGTATGATTATTAAATTTAAAAATTGAAATGTTGTAGGTTTGCAAGGTGGATATTTAAAAATTTTGAAGATGGGAAATTTAGGAGTATTAGTTTGAAAATTTGGAAATTTGCAGCAGATGGAAAGTTGAATGTTTGGAGATATAGCAAATAGGGATTTGACCATTTGGGAATTGCGGAAATTTGCAAATTAAGGAATTGAAGAATTTATACTTTCTAGAATGGTTGGAGGTAAATACTGATTTTTCTTTCTACATTAATATTCTTCAAGTTTTTTATTAATTTATTAGACTTATCTGATAATCATTTATCATTTTAAATCTCCAGAACAGTTTAATCCTTAAATCTCGGTCCTTCTAAAACTCTCAGTACAACTGACCCACAAAAATGTCCAATTTAACCCTTGTTCTGAAACCTTACCTGCATTATTATTATCATTTGCAGGGCGAAACGGTATCGGTGGTGCAGCGGAGGCCATCGTCGTCGGCCCCGGCTCACCCTGCCTGCCAAGGCTACCTGGTAGCGGAGGGTAGAATTCCAACATGGTTTCTTGAAGCTTCTCAAAGTCACCCACCACAATATCACTCGTTCCCGAAGAACCACCCCAACCGAAAAAACCACAAACTCGACCGTCTCGATCCACTCCCGCACCCTCTGGCACCCCTGTCTCTCCCGAATCACTGGCAGCCGATCAATCGATATAAAAAAAAGTCGCACCTTCTGTCTGACCAGCTCGTTCACGAAAATCACTCTTAGCGTCCTGAACGCGATGGAACCAGAATTGGCCCGCGACAACCCTCAACCCTCTCCAGTCCTCCGACGTGGTGATATGCCTCAAGAGAAGATCCTGTGCACACCGTTCGCCATCCTGACGGACTTCCAAACTTCTCCGGTGGGTAATTTCTCTTTAATTTGCATGTTTATCCTCGTTTCAACCCTTGTCTTTCAAATAGGGGTCCGGCTAATGTTTGACACCTGGATGATTATTGTCGCGCCCGCGATACCTCGTGCGTGTCAACGGCCCGGACTCTCAAGCTTTTTTGACGACGGCCACAGCATCGACAGTGAAAATCATCCCCCTACCCCTGGCCGTCATCGTGCACCAACCCCTCCCGAAGGAGGGTGAGAATCTGGAGGCGGAGTGCTCGAGACAAGCGAGGGAAACGGTACGAAGAGAATCATTGGCTCGCCAGGGTTCCGCCCTAATGTTTAAACCTTGGTGGAAGGGGGATGGAGGGGATGAGATGATGTCGTGGTGCTCAACTGGTTGCGCCTAGGGTCGCGGGGATCAATAATCCAGCGAACGCCGGCAGTGACGTATACAGATACGGACACTCGGGTTATTTCGAGACTTTTTCTGGTTTTTTAAGCAGCTCTCGAGATCGAGGTTGAGGTATGGACAGGTACATGTCGTGCTAAGCTGGGGTAATTAACCCATTTGCTACCGCGATCGTCAAATGTGGAGTTGGATACAGATTTTTAGGAGTATGTTAAAACTTGTATGTGTGTGGTCTTACATTTTAGTTTGCAAAATTAATTTTTGCTTTAATGTGGGCTGATTTATGAAAGTAGACTTATTCAGAATTTGTGTGAATTTTATGCTGTATACTGAAAGGTGACCAGAGTGTTTCATGTATGATAGCATATATAATCAGAATTTGATAAAATATAGTATAAGAGACTTTGTAATATTTTTCCAGTCCACTAAAAATTGCTCGTATGAAGCTAATCAAGACCACGAATGGTTGAAAGACATATTGAATGCATCTATGTTTGCCGAATCATTGTTCATACAGAAATCATATTTGGCAAATAAAAGGGGTGTCTTTGTCTGTGTTCTTGAATCACAATCCCCTATGAAGTACTCCAAATCTGTAGGAAATCTGGTGTTCAAATCTACAATTTGCTTAACAATATTGGGGAAACTATCTGATGTATTTAAATTGCAAAATTCTGTAGTATAATTTTATAGTGTAGCAGTATAGCAATGTATGGGTACAGTAGGATAATAATGAAGCAGTATACTAATACTGTAATATAATAATGTGATGATATAGCAATATAATAGTATGGTGATAAACTTGTACAGTAATGTAGTAGTATAATAATGAGTTTGTACTAAATGAATAATACAGTACTGTATTATTATGCTGTATAATTATTATACTGTATAATAATGCTATAGTATAAAATAGTATAGTAATATGTTAGCATGGTGGTACAATAATACAGTAATGCAGTAATAAAGAGTATTAGAATGGTGCTATACAGCATGCTAATGTAGTGAATGCTGGAATATCAAAACAGGAATATCAGAATAACAAAATAACAAAAAAATCTACAATAAAATACCAGAACAATAGAAGAGTAAGAACTAGAAAATAGTAAAATACTCCTAGTTGCATCTATCAATTAAACATGAAATATTTATAGGTAAAGTCTCACATACATCTCATTCTCATTCTGGCGACAAACTATAAGAAATGAAAAGACATTGATGGACCTGTCCGACGATTATCCGCAGGGACTTTGAACGTATCCGACAAATTTCAGGTTCCAAACACCAGCCCCTTAAACGTATGCTCGGTGTCGTGGCCGATTTCAGCATCGTGGGGCCACTGTCCCCTTCGATACGCACGTGTTCGATCCCGAAAATACTTTGCATCACCATTACCGCCCAACTTGATGCCCCTTTGTGCTCAGGCTCCGAAGCCAGGGGCATAGCGGAGAGTTTCATAGTCAACTAGGCGTATCATCGAGGGCTCCCCCCGTGGTCCGTGCACCCACGAACAAAGACAAAGAGCACCGTATATAGGCTTTTATTTGACAAACATCGCCGCACAAAGGACTGCATTGTCGCGTATTTACGCGAACTGACAAACGGCCAAATACTCTCGATTCGCCTCGACTTTCCTCCGGTAAAATACACGAAGACGTCGCGTCTTGTCGCGATATTGCCTCGAGACGGCATCCATTTTCCCTCTGACGATCTTCTATGGCGACGAAACGTGTTCCTCCTCTACGGAATTCTTTTGTCTACGCGTTTCAACGTTTTCTCCTCTTTTGTGCGTGTCTTTATCTGCATGCAATTCATTTTCTTTCTCCGCCGGCGATGGTGTGTGCACCAAATTTCTTCACCTTTGCCAGATTATCTTTTTACGCACTCTCGTTTGTCTTTAACTTTGCTTTTCTTTAACGCGTGTCTTTACTTTTCTTTGACGCGTGTTTGAAAGGAAATTTTCTCTGACAGTAGTGTGTAGTTAGACAAAGCTGGAAGTAGTTTGTAGGCAGACATGTTGTACCAACCCTTAACTGTTCAACTGGGTTAAACATTTAACTGTTCATCTAATTAAAAGAATATTTCTGTTACTATTTGTTATCATGCGTGGCTGTAACAAATTCTTCATTCATTTTTTTTTTATGTACACAAAAGAAAAGTTATTGTGTTTCAGTTGATAGAAGTGTTACATTAATGTATCAACCCTTAAAGTACAATTTTAAATAGCTTCTAATTTTATGTGATATATTAATAAGTTTTTTAAAACAGAAATTGTATATTTAAGATTTAAGTCATTTCATTCTATCATTATAATTTCAGATAATCTTATGATGAGGAAGTGATACAACCTTGAAAATACAAGAGATATAAGAAGATATAAGATACATGTGAAGCATTACACCATTTGATTGAATACAGAATACAACACCTGAAGTGATCAATATTTGTATCATCAACAGAACAAGTAAGTAATTTAATTTCACAATAAATATCAGAAGGAGAATCTAAAAATTTAATAAAAAATTTTTATGATGAAGAACCTGAAAACTTAGTAGTAAAATCCTGTAATAAAAATAGAAGAGTAAAATGCAAGGTCACCTGGTCAGAGAATAGGATTACAAGGGAATACGAGCAACCCCTAAAGTGGTGGATATCTAACACGGTCTTATCTCGGCATAATAGAAATTAGGGAAACCCGATGACCCTCGCGATTTCATGGCGCATAAAGGCACAAAAGTCGGATGAAATATGGTTCCTTGCAGGTGCATCTACCCTATCTCGCTCCCGTTCGACGTATTGTCAGGGATATGTGACACTAACGCCATCCGTGTAATTATACCGATACGGTCCCGAACGTTGTTTCGTGACAGAGGAGGGAGGTAGACTATCCCCCCCTTTGTGGACCTCTAAACACCCTTTCGTCACGCTTCGAGGGGGTGTCTACACAGGATACGTGATACGCTCTTTTAGACCCTCTAACTTATCTTTAATCTGTAGATCTGGATCAATCGCAAATTATCTATTTGTTGGTACACAGTTTTTAACACTTGAGGTATTGGCAGTCTATTATTTCTATTTAATACTTGAGGTATTATTGAGAGTCTATTATTGCTCCTTGTTGGAAATATTAAATTAAACAGTTTGAAGTACTAAATTACACAGGAACTCAAATTATGAATGAAATGTTATTACACAAATTGTTGTTATGTATATTATTAATAATTGTTATATATAAATTCAGTGTAAATATTATAGAGTAACATGACACAAAAGAAAGTTTAATTATATCTTTACATTAGTTACTTTATTTCTTTCATATCATGTGGACTTCAATATTTAATTGAAATGTTTTAAATATCAAATTATGTAGCAAATAAGATTTGTTTATGGTTATTGTGGTCGTGCAATATTGATTTGAAATAAGAACTAAAAAAGAGTGAAAGAGATCGAAGAATTCTTTTTTTCGAATTTTCTGCACGTGGTTCCCTGCGCACCCTTTCGTCACGCACAAAGGGGTGTCTCTGCATCATAATACGCATCGAAGATTCTTGGGCCCAGTTGCGGCATTGAGATTCACGGGAGGGTGGTTCGCATTTTAAATTACCGTCATTGATTATAAATTATGCAACTTAGCCAACGATACGACTCGATTAAGTCTTCTTTTCTTTTCTAGCTCGTGTCCAGACTGGTAAAAAGTCCGACATCGTTTGATTATATGTATAAAACGATCACGTAGTGACACTTATGGTACATCAGTTTAAAGCTAAAGGTTTATTTAAAATAATTATAGAAGTGTTTTATTAGTATCTTTAATACAAAGTGGCTCATTGTCATTTACAATAAATGATGATCTATTTTGAGTCACCTATAGAGTGACTTGACTTGATGACGTTAAAGTGTCACTAAATGACACTTATGATATATCAATTTAAAGTTTGAAGCTTCACAAAAGTAGCCGTATAATCATTTTATCGATATTCATAACCTAAAGTAACTGATTGTGTATTTTATCAAACAGTTATCAATTTTGAACTTTGTGAAGTTCGATCTGAATTCGATGACATAAAAGTATAACAAAATGGCGCTTGTAATACACCAATAAAAAGCTTGAAGCTTCCCAAAAACAGCTACCCAAAAAATTTCACCAGTATTCCCAACAAAAGTGACTGCTCCCTGATTTTACCAAACAGTTCTCAATTTCGTCCCACCTGAAGTTCAACCTCAATTCGACACCATAAAAGTATCTCCAGTAAAAGTTCCAGTAAATACCAGTAAAAGTTGAAAACAATTGACGTCATAGAAAAATTTGGAAAAGGATCGACGGTTGTGTGATGTTGGGTAGCAGGGCAGCTGCACCCACCATGACGTCCAGGGTACAACGTGACGTCCCGGCGCTCCCGTTTCGCGTATGGGCGCCGCGGCGCATTCCTGACAAAGTAGTCATCACGCATTCCTGGGACGCAATCGTGAGCCTCCACCCTCGTTAACGAAAGATGGATTCGTGCGCGCCAGCCTGAAGAGGACGCGTTATTACATTTTATCTGGGGCCAACGCGAGGAATGCTGCTAAGATCTAGGAAGGGTGAAACAAGCTTCAAGGACACGTGCCTTTAAAACGGGATCACTCGATTGGAAATGAACACTTCTCGCTTTTAAATGACAATCGTACTGATACGTTATTGTAATTTTCTAATAGGGATAATTGAAAATTAATGTAGGGATAGTTGATAATTAAAGTGGATCACTTTTCAGTTTCAAGAGGAAGCCAATTCCAAATTCACAAAATTCCAAATTTCCCAAATTCCAAATTTCTCAAATTCCAAATTTACAAAATTCCAAATTCCCCAAATTCCAAATTCCCTAAATTCCAAATTCCCCAAATTCCAAATTCTCCAAATTCCAAATCTCTCAAATTCCAAATCCCCCAAATTCCAAATCTCTCAAATTCCAAATTCCCTAAATTCCAAATTCTCCAAATTCCAAATCTCTCAAATTCCAAATCTCCTAAATTCCAAATTCCCCAAATTCCAAATCTCTCAAATTCCAAATCCCCCAAATTCCAAATCTCTCAAATTCCAAGTTCCCTAAATTCCAAATTCCCCAAATTCCAAATTCCCCAAATTCCAAATTCCCCAAATTCCAAATCTCCCAAATTCCAAATTCTCCAAATTCCAAATCCCCCAAATTCCAAATCCCCCAAATTTCAAATCTCTCAAATTCCAAATTCTCCAAATTCCAAATTCCCCAAATTCCAAATTCCCCAAATTCCAAATTCTCCAAATATTTTTACAAGTTTCTGATATTTCTCGTAAGTTCAAACTTTAGCTCAAACTTTGCTTCAAAATGAAACTTACTCTTCGGAAAGAAAACTTGCTCATAATTTTGTATTTAATTTTAAATTTGAATATAGTCTTAAATACTTTGAATTTAGTGCTAAATAGAAATTTATAGTATTACGTAGGTTTTTCTTGTTAGAAAATAAAGAATTCGTGTACAAGATAGCCCTTGCATGAAATACGTAGCCGTCCCTGGCTATGGGGTGGGTGTACGGGGTTCGGTTGTTTGCCGAGTGGCTATATTGTAAGGCCGTCTGCTATCGAAACGTCGACTCCACGAGATGTCCCTCGATTTTTGTTTACTTTTTTAGAGGACTCTTTTGCTCGTCTATGGGTAGAGATGGGGTAAACTCGTAAGGACGAATTAGTTTAATGGTGGAAGGCGTGAAACGTTTTATGGGGATGTCTTAATCACGGTTTAAACGGTGGTTACGACATAAAATATCAGTACAATGATTTTAACATTCCAAATTTGAGGAATTGAAGGTATTTGTATTACAAATTCGAGTAATGATTTGTAGATATTAATTTTGATAAATTAAATTATTAAGGTTATACAATAAATTACCTTTTATAATAAGCTTGAGTAGTCAATTACTTAATATGATTGTATCATAAATAAATTATATAGTCATTGACATATTTAAGAACCTAAAACGTTACTATAATAATACTTATAAACATCAAACCCTTAATGATTTGAAATATCAAAATATAATATTGCAACACTTCAATGAGAACTAGAATTCCAGTGTTTTTATTATAAATATTGTATCTAATCTAATAATTAAACTATTAGAACTTTCAATATAATAAATATAAATGGACAAAGTAAAAATAATAAAATTCCTAGCAAGGTATGCATAACGTCAATTAACCCGAACAAATTCATGCAGAATTTAGCTGCGGAACAAAGAACACCGACGTCCAATGAATAATAAAAAGAAAAACTACCATCTAAATATTCATATTCCGTAAGAACGCATTCTCTTTGCCATTCAAATACTGTTCTTTCACCTCCGTTCTTTCTGTTGCAGATTTCACCCGAAATACGTAACTTATTCATCACAACCTGTTCGTTTCTTAACACTTTATGTTGTATCATCGTCTATTTAATCGTTTTAAAATGGCGCTTATGACACATGAAGATTCACAGAAAATTTCTATATAAACATTTTATTAGAACCGCAAGTATAAAATGGCTGCTCATCGTTTATTATAATCGAGGACCTATTTTGAGACGTTTAAGGACTGACTCCATTTAATGACATAAAAGCATCACAAAATGGCGCTTATGATACATGGATTTAAAGATGAAGGTTCACAGAAAATGACTATGTAAATGTTTTATTAGAACCGCAAGTATAAAATGGCTGCTCATCATTTATTATAATTGAGGATCTATTTTGAGACGTTTAAGGACTGACTCCATTTGATGACATAAAAGCATCACAAAATGGCGCTTATGATACATGGATTTAAAGATGAAGGTTCACAGAAAATGACTATGTAAATGTTTTATTAGAACCGCAAGTATAAAATGGCTGCCAGTCATTTATAATAATTGAGGACCTATTTTGAGACGTTTAAGGACTGACTCCGTTTGATGACATAAAAGTACCACAAAATAGCACTTATGATACATGGATTTAAAGTTGGAGGTTCACAGAAAATGACTGTATAAACATTTTATTAGAGTTGCAAGTATAAAATGGCTGCTCATCATTTATAATAATTGAGGACCTATTTTGAGACGTTTAAGGACTGACTCCATTTGATGACATAAAAGCATCACAAAATGGCGCTTATGATACATCAATTTAAACTTAAACATTTATAGAAGATTCATTGAAATCTCAAATACAAAATGGCTGACTATGTACAGTAAATGACATAAGTTACATATGAATATCAATTATGTTTATACATAAGCATATGTATTTCACAATTATATTTATACATGGTCACGTGTAAATCAGAACTATTTTTATATATAATGAATGCCATCACCAATGTCAAATGTCCAACACTACAGATTTAGTTCAAAAAATAAATGATCACAGCTATGTTTATACATAATGAATGCCATCACTTGTACCAAAATCCAACACTACAGATTTAGCTACAAGAAAAAAATGATCACATCTATGTTTATACATAGTGAATACCATCACCTGTACCAAATATCCAATACTACAGATTTAATTAAGAAAAAAAATTGTGCAAAATTACTGTATGAAATTATGAGTCCTGTTTGCAAAGAGTTAAAATAACAGTAACAATTAAATCAACAATTTCATTAAAACAGCAAACTTTAATAATAGTGTCAGTAACTAGTAAGGGTATCAAAAGCCATGACTACGCCCCTGCCATAAAGCACAGCCCTCCTGCAACATTTCTCCATGGTATCTTCCCTTTGTTTCTCCCGCGATTTTGATTCCCTTTCTGTTTTCACGTCGGTCGACTTCCGGCGAAAAATAGCCGGCTATAAAGGAAGGTGAGCGTTAGATCGCGATTAACAGCGAATTCAAGACTTCAAAGAGCGATTTTCCGCTCGCTTGATCCGAGCCGACACGCGCCAACACGTGGCACTCGTGCGACCTTACACGATTGCCAGCTACCGGTCACAGGAACAACTTGTCGACGTCACGGGACACCGATCTCCCGATGCATCTTTTTAGATCACCGATCTGAAAAAAGGGATCGATTCGGTGGGGCTTGGTTACGGTTAATCGTTCGAGATCATCTCTTCGAGAGGTTTTTCACGCGTGCCGCTGAAAGGGATGCTTTTTGATGCTGGAGGGTGGATTATTACATGAACTTTGGGGCGGAGGAGTTTTGGAGAAATTCACAGAAATAGAGAGGCGATGAGACTAATAGAATTGATATATAATAAGTATATTTTCTTTGCAAATTTGGGGATTTGGAATTTGGAAGCTTGGAATTCGGAATTGTGGAATCTGGGAGCTTGAACTTTAGAATTTTAGAATTTTAGAATTCGGAAACTTGGAATTTGGAACCTGAAAATTTGGAAGCTAGGAATATGGAAGCTTGTAATTTAGAAGCTTAGAATTCGAAAGCTTGGAATGCGAAATTGTGGAACTCGGAAACTTGGAATTTGGAACCTGAAAATTTGGAAGCTTGGAATATGGAAGCTTGTAATTTAGAAGCTTAGAATTCGAAAGCTTGGAATTCGGAAGCTTGGAATTTGGAATTTTAGAATTCGAAAGCTTGGAATTTGGAACCTGAAAATTCGGAAGTTTGGAATATGGAAGCTTGTAATTTAGAAGCTTAGAATTCGAAAGCTTGGAATTCGGAAACTTGGAATTTGGAATTTTAGAATTTGGAATTTTAGAATTCGAAAGCTTGGAATTCGAAATTTTGGAATTCGAAAGCTTAGAACTTGGAAGCTTGAAATTCCAAAGCTTGGAATTCGGAATCTTGGAATTCGGAAGTTTGAAATTGGAAATCTTGAAATTGGGAATCTTGGAATTCTAAATTCGAAAGTTTGAAATTTTGAGCATTGTCACTAACTACGTAACAATACAACATACCTTTTCCTTTACCTACCCAAATATCTCATAAATCTTCCTGAAACCCCCACAGAACTTTATGTTCCACCATGAATTTAATTGTCACTCCCGAACAGAAATGTCAACGGTTCCCGAAATTCGTGTGTTTGTCGAAAGGCCGGTTCCCAGGTTCTAGCGTTTTCTACCCTTGTTTTCGGAACGAGTCGCACGAGCAATTTCGAAAAGCAGGACACTTTTGCAAATAGTTGCTCTCGTTTGCGAAACCTATGAAGATTTCATGGCGATCGTTCTTCCTATTCAATGACCGTGGACCCCTGTGTGTATCGTATTGACAGAGGTCACGTGTCGTTGGCTCATCACGTGCGCTCCTACGCCCATGGGAAACTTATTCTTAATAGAATGCACCGAACGATTCTTGCGAGAGTCACACCTCTCTTTACATACATATATGTACTTTTATTCTTTTTAAATTCATATTGGTAAATATGACTGATTTTAAGTGGCGATGATTTGAGAGAAATTTGTGTAAGAGTTATGAAATTGTTAGGTTATTAAGGTTAAGTTAAGTTTGTAAGAAATTAAGGTTAGTAATAATTAAGGTTAGGTTAGGTTTGTATGAAATTAAGGTTAGGTTATTAAGATTAGGTGAGGTTAGGTTTGTAGGAAATTAAGGTTAGGTTAGGTTAGGTTAGGTTTGTAGAATATTAAGGTTAGTAATAATTAAGCTTAGGTTACTAAGGTTAGGTTAGGTTTGTATGAAATTGAGGTTAGGTTATTAAGATTAGGTGAGGTTAGGTTTGTTGGAAATTAAGGTTAGTAGTAATTAAGGTTAGGTTATGTTAGATTTGTAGAAAATTAAGGTTAGTAATAATTAAGGTTAGGTTACTAAGGTTAGGTTAGGTTTGTATGAAATTAAGGTTAGGTTATTAAGATTAGGTGGGGTTAGGTTTGTAGGAAATTAAGGTTAGTAATAATCAAGGTTAGGTTACTAAGGTTAGGTTAGGTTTGTAGAAAATTGGGGTTAATAGTAATTCAGGTTGGGTTAGGTTAGGTTGGTAGAAAACTGATGGAGGTTGTAATAGTTTGGGGTTTTGGGATTTTAGAAACATTGAAATATAAATTGAAGTAATGGAACTTTAGATACTTTATGAATTGGAACTTTTGAAGTTTGGTATTTTAGGAATTTGGAACTTTGAGAATTTAGAATTTTAGGAATTTGGAAATTTGGATTTTTTTGAGTTTTAGTATTGGGGAATTTGGAATTTGGAAGCTTGGAATTTGGGACCTTGGGAATTTGGAAATTTTGGAATTGGGGGATTTGGAATTTGGAAGCTTGAAATTTGGGACCTTGGCAGTTTGGAAATTTTGGAATTGAGGAATTTGGAATTTGGAAGCTTGGAATTGGGGACCTTGGCAATTTGGAAATTTTGAAATTGGGAAATTTGGAATTTGGAAATTTTGAAATTGGGGAATTTGGAATTTGGATGCTTGGAATTTGGGACCTTGGAAATTTGGAAATTTTGAATTTTGGGGGCTTTGAAATTGGGGAATTTAGAATTTGAAAGCTTGGAATTTGAGATCTTGGGATTTTTGAAATTTTGGAATTGGGGAATTTGGAATTTGGAAACTTGAAATTTGAGACCTTGGCAATTTGGAAATTTGGAATTTCGAAGCTTGGAATTTGAAAATTTTGGAATTTGGAAGCTTGAAATTTGGAACCTTGAGAATTGGGAAATTTTAAATTTAGAGTTTTGGAATTGAGGAATTTGAAATTTGAAAATTTGCATAAAGAACGAAAGCTTGACAACCCCTAAAAAAATTTCGGCTCTAAAGAAATTTCTCAGAAATCTAGTATACTATAGACCCGAACGAAAGCATTAGAAGAACCGAGAAAGAAGCTCCTTGAAAGACGCCCGAATCCATAGGTCCTTGGGTGTGTGAAAATCAAATATCGAGAAGGGCCTTCGGGCAAGGAAGGAACTTTATTCATAAATCGTAGAACCGGTGAATGGAGGCGGTGTTTGCCGTGCCAGATATTAACTGTATCTATGCAGTGCCCACTGGGCTCAGGATATTATGACCGTTCTCGGGGCATAATTAGTAATCCCTGGCACGTGACGCACACGTGACTGCGGCTCGTACGAGCTACACCTTCGACCAGAAGGGTGGTTTTGCTGGTAGCTGGACCCGCCATACGGGATCATCCAAATAGGAGACTCCGGGTCGCGTGCATGCTTAAATAGTCTTGCTTCATCCAAATATACTGTTATCGAACGTTTCATTCAATTATACTTGTCATCGTTTTATTCCCTTTGATTCAATCTGAAATTATTTCTTTTTAGTTCAAGTTTCTAAACTTGATTTCTAAACTTTAATTGACTAATTGAAACTTCATAAAGATCATAAATTTACAAACTGAAAAATCATAAAGATCCTGAGTTAACAAATTGAGACATCACAAGGTTTCTATGTTGACAAATATAAAAATCACAAGATTTCTAAATTGATAAATTGAAACTTCATAAACATCCTAAATGAACAAATTGAGAAATCATAAAGATGCTAAATTAACAAAATGAGACATCACAAGGTTTTTAAGTTGACAAATATAAAAATCACAAGGTTTCTAAATTGATAAATTGAAGCTTCACAAAGATCCCAAATTAACAAACTGAAAAATCATAAAGATCCTAAATTAACAAATTGTAACATCACAAGTTTCCTGAATTGACAAATTAAGGAAGTCAACAAACTTCAAAGTTCCAATGTTTAAAAATATAAAAGTTGAAGAAATGAAAAAATTGGAAGTACCAGAATTTGAAAATGAAGAAATAGTAAAATGTTAAAGTTTGAAAGAAATAGAAAATTTCAAAGTAACCGAATTTGAAAATGAAGAAATAGTAAAATGTTAAAGTTTGAAATAAATAGAAAATTTCAAAGTAGCAGAATTTGAAAATGAAGAAATAGCAAAATGTTAAAGTTTGAAAAAAATAGAAAATTTCAAAGTAGCAGAATTTGAAAATGAAGAAATTGTAAAATGTTAAAGTTTGAAAGAAATAGAAAATTTCAAAGTAACCGAATTTGAAAAAGAAGAAATAGTAAAATGTTAAAGTTTGAAAGAAATAGAAAATTTCAAAGTAGCAGAATTTGAAAAAGAAGAAATAGTAAAATTAGAAAGTTAGAAAGAGACAGACTGAAAATTTGTTATTTCGCGGAAGCGTTTGTTGAACAGATATCGAATATCAGGGTAGAAATCAATTTTTCATGGGATCATATTGTCCCTGGAACGTGACGATGAAATGTTGCATCGATGAAATGAAAAACAATTGAAATAACGGCAAACCATGTAGCTTCTGATTGTTTGCATCGCACCCGTCGTACCGGATATGAATCGGCCGTGTGCTCATGTGATTTTGGCAAAGAACAATATTTATTCGCAGCTATCTCCACTGTTTGATCGGTTGCCTTTGAAAATACCGATTGCCCTATCCTCTGATTTTGCTCGACTTCCAAAACTTCTGGAGTGAAGTCCAAAACGTCTGTGTATCGTCACAACATTGTATGAGTACAAAAAATTGCAAAGCTGTGTCTGTTTAAAAATGTCAGAGTTCAACTATTTACTTCGAAATTCAAAACTGGTGAATTCATAGAAAAGTTGAAGAAAAAGTCTTGCATACATATGCACGTACACATATGTTCATATACGATACATACATACATATATGCATATACATATGTAGATATAGAATGTACGCATACATACACACATACATGTATGAACATATATAATATATACATACATAGACAGATACATATATGAGCATATGTAATATATGCATACATAGACAGATACACGTATGAACATATGTAATATATACATACAGAGACAGATACATATATGAACATATATAATGCATGCATACATAAACACATACATGTATGAACATATATAATACGTGCATACATAGACAGATACACGTATGAACATATATAATATATACATACATAAACACATACATGTATGAACATATATAATATATGCATACATAGGCACATACATGTATGAACATATATAATACATGCATACATAAACACATACATGTATGAACATATATAATACATGCATACATAAACACATACATGTATGAACATATATAATACGTGCATACATAGACAGATACACGTATGAACATATATAATATATACATACATAAACACATACATGTATGAACATATATAATATATGCATACATAGACACATACATGTATGAACGTATATAATACATGCATACATAGACACATACATATATAAACATATATAATACGTACATACATAGATACCAACATATGTGAACATATACAATATACACATACATACATATACATTATGTACGTACACATATGATTGAAATGTGAAATCTTGAAACGAAACGTGAAATCTGCTTCCAAAATTACATATATGTCCACAAAACATCTCATGTTTCCTTAACTGTACAAAACTAAAAACTCTCACATCCCCAAATTACATTCCCTCAAATTTGAATACACATTAAAATACCAACCCCAGAGAAATTAATCGCACACACGCAAAACAGTGTCCTACTCTCTGAATTCTTCCCTAAATACCAAAAGAACGCTGCAGGACGTAAATTTGTTAAAAATGAAGTTCGTTAAGGGTGCGAACGATCGAGCCATATAATAAAGTCGTCGAGGATATTCGTAAGGGCGGTTCGGTAGGTGTAAAAGCGTAGACCTTCGGACAGAAGGTTGTCGGAGTAAAAGCCTCGACACGCGTCACGATCGTTACGTCTTACCGCACATAAATAATTAATGACCGTTTGCAACCCCTCGGTTGCAAGTGAAAAGCTTGGTGGGAATATTTCCGCGGCAAGAAATTCGTGTCGTTGGATGCCGCTCGTAAAAATTCGGCCTTCGCTCGCCGACGAAACAAACGTCTCTTGAGAATACAGGAATCGTTCGCAATTTGCTCGAGGTCCTTTTCGAAGCCTGTTGATTCTACTCACCCGATGCTTGGGGTGCTGCCGATTTACCCTTACGAAATCCTGTACTGAATTTTTCTTTTTTTTAGGTTCTTGAAGGGTGATTTTTTAGCGGGATATGTTTTATGGATTGTGGAGTTTCACTCTTGGGGATTTGATGGTCTTTTATGATCCTCTTATGAATTTTGGAGATTTTGGAGGTTTTGGAGTTTGGGAGATGGGAAGAGTGAAAGTTTAATTATGGGAATTTGGAATTTGGTAGGTGCACGTTTTTGGGAGTTTGACACTTTCAGTTTTTGGGACTTTGGAATTTTCTAGTTATTCAATTTTAGGACTTTGGAATTTTCTACTTATATAATTCTGGAATATTGGAATTTTCTAGTTATTCAATTTTGGGACTTTGGAATTTTCTAGTTATTTAATTTTGGGTCTTTGGAATTTTCTAGTTATTCAATTTTGGGACTTTGGAATTTTCTACTTATTCAATTCTGGGATATTGGGATTTTGAAATTTTCTACTTATACAATTCTGGAACCTTAGAATTTTCTACTGATTCAATTCTGGGATATTGGGATTTTGGAATTTTCTACTTATACAATTTTCGACCTTTGGAATTTTTTGTTTATTCAATTTTGAACCTTTGGAATTTTCTACTTATTCAATTTTGGGACTTTGGAATTTTATACTTACGCAATTTTGGACCTTTGGAATTTTCTACTTATTCAATTCTGGGGCTTTGGAATTTTCTACTTATACAATTCTGGAACTTTGGAATTTTCCATTTATACAATTTTAAGTCTTTGGAATTTTCTACTTGTACAATTTTGGGCCTTTGAAATTTCAGTAGTTTGTATAATTCCTCAATTTTATAAATTGGTGAGTTTCGAATTTTGGAATTTTTCAACTCTGTCATCTTGGAACTACGATATTTTTAAACTGATATAACTTTGAAATTTTCTAATTATATATATACAATAAGTGCATAATAAAGTAACCTCGTAATAGAAAATAGAGTACAAACAATGTTCAATATCCTCCTAACACGACCAAACAGTATCGTCGTATTCGATTTAATTAACACCGAGGCAATCCCATATCTCGTATTTACAGGTATCGTACACGATAACGATGTGTGGACAGCTTTCTGTTCTCAGGAGATGAAAAACCCTGACGATTACTTATCATTCTCAAAACATTAACATATGCTTTGTACTCCAAGGATTAACAAAATCAATCTACAAATTCTCTCGACCTTGTTCGCTTTCTCGCCATTTTGTCGGCTGCTCTATGTTGCAAATATTGTGCATTATATTTTAGAATTGTAGGTTATTGTTGGGTTTGTGAATATATTTTATTGTTATATTTTGTAAATTTTCAAGGATTCAAGTTTTTAGGTTTTTAAGGATTCAAGGATTCAAGTTTTCAAGCTTTCAAGTTTTCAAGCTTTCAAGTTTTCAAGTTTTCAAATTTCCAAGTTCCCAAATTCCCCAGATTTCAATTTTCCCCAAATTCCAAATAACCCAAATTCCCAAATTCCTAATTTCTTAAATTTTTAATTCCCCAAATTTCCAAATTCCACATTCTCCAAATTCTAAATTCCCCAAATTCCAATTTCCTCCAATTCCAAATGTCTCAAATTCTAAATCTCACAAATTCCAAATTCCCCAGATTCCAATTTTCCCCAAATTCCAAATCTCTCAAATTCCAAATTCTCCAAATTCCAAATGACCCAAATTCCCAAATTTCTAATTTCTTAAATTTTTAATTCCCCAAATTCCCAAATTTCTAATTTCTTAAATTTTTAATTCCCCAAATTCCCAAATTCCACATTCTCCAAATTCTAAATTCCCCAGATTCCAGATTTCCCCAAATTCCAAATTCCCCAGATTCCAATTTTCCCCAAATTCCAAATCTCTCAAATTCCAAATTCTCCAAATTCCAAATGACCCAAATTCCCAAATTTCTAATTTCTTAAATTTTTAATTCCCCAAATTCCCAAATTCCAAAATTCCCAAATTCGTAAACACCAAAAAATACCAAAATTCCCCAAATTTCTGCCATAAACCATTTAATAATCTAGTGTCAATTGTTAAATTATTAATAAATTTAGCTTATAGTGACATCTTACAGTATTAGAAATGATGTACAATGGAAACAGAATAATTGAATATTGTACTTCCGTCTTAAATAATATAAGCGTTCTACTGTTTAAATGATTAATCTTTAAGTTATAACGTTAGTTGTCGTAGAGGAATGAGTATTATAATTATGAGTAGAGGAATAATAACTTCGAAAGAAGTCATTTAACATTTTCATTAATATTTTAAAGTTGCTGTTTGCAAAACGGTAAAATTATCTTGGAGTGCAAAGGGTTAATGTTATAGCTCTGAATAATTAGTTTCTAATGACGCATCTATTAAATAAATAGCACGGCAAGGGCTTAATAATAGAAAATATCGTGCGAGAGAAAAATGATTTTTTGTTTAACCCTTTGCACTCGAGAGGCGCCTCTCCGGCGCCTTTCGATTTAATACAATAATTTGAAATAAACATTATTTAATTAATTGTATAATAGTGCTCATGTGATATATAAACATAGTGAAATAGACAATAGTGGAAATTATGAGTAGAGGAATAATAACTTCGAAAGAAGTCATTTAACATTTTAATTAATATTTTAAAGTTGCTGTTTGCAAAACGGTAAAATTATCTTGGAGTGCAAAGGGTTAATGTTATAGCTCTGAATAATTAGTTTTTACTGACGCATCTATTAAATAAATAGCACGGCAAGGGCTTAATAATAGAAAATATCGTGCGAGAGAAAAATGATTTTTTGTTTAATAAGATCGAGAGAGATCCATACAAAAAATGGCGGAGCAGAGTCTCTAAAAAATGATTTTTTGTTTAATAAAATCGAGAGAGATCCATACAAAAAATGGCGGAGCAGGATCTCTAAAAAATGATTTTTTGTTTAATAAAATCGAGAGAGATCCATAAAAAAAATGGCGGAGTAAGGTCTCTGCGTATCGAGCAACTCTATCCCGGTACAAGGGATCAACATGAGCTTAACGGCAGGCGCCAATATACCTAGCTAGGGGTAGCCACCCCTCACCCCCGCATACCAACCAACCCGTCAAGCTGTGGTATTAAACGGGGCATGCGTGAGGTCCACGGTGGTTGGTCACGTGTACGTTTCCAACCACCCTTGTTCTCCACCCTCTAACCGGCTGTACGCGTACATTCTTACGATTTTCAAGGAAGTGTTGCCTTGCCGAACATTAACGGGACAATTAAATTAACGAACAACATGAGAATATCGTGAAATCTTGATGAAGAACGGGGGATAAGGTCGAGGGATAATAACGACGTTGGATACAGATTATTTCATCCAGGGTGGAATTCAATTTTTTTTTAGATAATTTTTGCTTTATTTTTATTAAATTATGGGGAGAAGTACCTTTGTATGTATAGTGATAGGAATGGCTTGAAATTTGGGTATTTATGAAAATTTGTTAGGGTTGTGAGTTTTGAAGTTTTAAGTTTGGGAAGATTGGAGAATTTTGTAAATTGGTGAAGTTTTAATTTTGGGGGTTGGAGTTTCAATATTTCACTGTTTTTCAAATTCCCAAATTTCTGAGTGACTAAATTAACAAATTTCCAATCTCTCAAATTTCCAATTTCTCAAATTTTCAATTTCTCAAATCCCCAAATTCTCAAATTTCCAAATCTCCAAGTTTCCAATCTCTCAAATTTCCAATTTCTCAAATTTCCAATTTCTCAAATTTCCAAATTTTTAAATTTTACAAATCCCCAAGTTTCCAATCTCTCAAATTTCCAAATTTTCAAATTTCCAAATCCCCAAGTTTCCAATCTCTCAAATTTCCAAATCACCAAGTTTCCAATCTCTCAAATCCCCAAATTCTCAAATTTCCACCTTCTTAAATTTCCATCTTCCCAAATTTCCAACTCTTCAAATTTCCAACTCTTCAAATTTCCAACTCTCCAAATTTCTAATTCCCCAAATTTCCATCTCCTCAAATTTCCATCTCTCTAAATTTCCAACACCCCAAATTTCCAACTCCCTAAATTCCCTTCTCCTCAAATTTTCAACTTCCTAAATTTCCATCTCTCTAAATTTCCAACACCCTAAATTTCCAACTCTCCTAAATTACTCTACCCCATCAAAAAATTGCACAATACTAATTACACCAATACCACAAAAGCACCAATAATAAATTAACACTAAACTACCAAACCGGTCAATTGACCGCTCCACAAATATCTCATTATAAAGTACACATTTTGTTAAAGAACATTCCTTAAAATCAATATTAATTTTCGTCAATATAAAGAATAAATGTGTGTATTAATTGAGCTGTTCAGTGCACACATTAATTAACTCCATTTTTTGAAACATCTTAAATTTAAGTGTTAAAGCATTTGGTATAGTCATAACTTTTTATATTTATAATAATTTAATATTTTTTAAAAAATGGAGTTAATCGATACTTGATTAACGAGCACTGAACGGCTCAATTTATGGTTCGTCGTTTGTTTATTTATTTTTTAATTTCAAATTAAATACAGATTATATGTCGGTAAGTTTAGTGTTAATAACACTAAGAGTAACAATAACAGTGGCACTAGTAATAATAATAATAGTGAATGTTGAACGATATGTAAAAAAGGATCATAAATTTTCGTAAGAACCCTATTAAATAGATTCTGAATTTAGAAATTTTCCTTCCGATCGAATCGTGAATATTCTACAGCGAATTCGCGGGTAATATTGAAATCGAGATAATAAAAAATTCCTTTGGGTAGCAGACGATCTATTTGCAATCCTTTCGAGAAACGAATCAATCCGTAGGAGCGATATCTGGAACGATTAATTCCTCACTTGCAGGGAAGCTCCACCTTTTTTTTTCTCCTTTCTACCCCCTTCGTCGTTTCCCGCCGGAATTCCTGCTTTTCGAAACGTTCCCTTTCTCAATTAATATTTCGTGTTTAATATCGCGAGTATTTTTATTGCAACCCGTTCACACATGCATTCCTCGTATTCTTTTTTTCTTCGGAGTACCAATAAATTTTTACTGGTAATATTCGAACTTCAAATTTAATTGACAAACAATATTTTTAAATTCTCAATCTTATACTTACTTTATTAACAAAATTAAGAATATCATTTATATTTTAAGACAGGTAAATATCACATGTATATATTTTATTTTAGAAATGTATATTCTATTTTAAATAATATTTTGTACATTTAATTTTAGAAATAAATGAAAGTTGATTAAAGACGAAATAATTGTATTTTAACAAACTTTCAAGGTTTTGATAAATCTCGCGTTTTAATTTTGAGGAGGGAGTAAATAGGTCGAATAAACTGCAAGACGTATCTTAGTTATTTAGAACACGAGACGTGGTGCGATGTTTAAGGGGAGATGTTTCTTTCATCCCTTGTATTCTGTAAGATTTAATTAAAAATCGAGGGTACTGACGCACAAGGGACACCTTGCGTTCTTTAGATCCGTTATTTCGAATTTCAACAGTTACTTGAAGCGTGTTAAATTTGGCTATCGTGGATATTTAATATGTATTTAAAGCTACAAACAACGGTCGACTTGTTGCGATAATAAAAAACTAACCTCATCATTTTATCATTTACCTTGATTCATTTATAAAAATAATCAATTATTAATAAAACAATTATTGAATTATTTATATGTTCAAGAATAGCAATTTGTACACATATTACTTTTCATGTATTTTTCATTGTTGTTAAAAAAAATTTTTTATTGAAAATTACCTCTTAATAAATATTTAAAAAAGTCAATCAATAAGTTATTAATTATTAAACAATTCTTACTTACCTTTAAATACATTGATTTATATGTACAATGTGTACACATGTTGCTTTCCATACATTTCTTATTGTGGTTAAAAAAAATTTTTTATTGAAATTTACCTCTTAATAAATATTTAAAAAAGTCAATCAATAAGTTATTAATTATTAAATAATTCTTACTTACCTTTAAATACATCAATTTATATGTATAATTTATACTTACTTTCAAATACATCAATTTATATACACATTGCTTTTCATTCTCCGCCATTTTGATTTAACATATTTTCTAAAAGAAATTTATTAACATTCATCGTTTCTTTTAAATCAATGACAAAAACAGTAAATCAAGAAGTAATAAATTAAACTATTTTACCTGTGTTCGTTTTTAAATACATTAATGTCTGCATTCATTTTTATAAATTTAGTAGTATTATTTAAAAGAGTTTTTAAAATGAAAGCGTGTATCCGAAAAAGGAAAAATACAGAGAGGATTTCAGTCTCTTTCGATATCTGGCCTCTAGCACATGCTGTAGCATTGTATAAAGCGCAAGCCTCGTCCTGTAGTAGGATCCTCCCTGCTCGCCTCCTCGCCGCACTATTGACGGGAGTTTTAATAAAAGTACCCCCACCAGGAAAGCTAAACGTCGCAGTGGAAGGACCCGGTGAACGTGGAGCCAAGAAGATATTGGGTAAAGCAAAGATCGTAAGGACACTTACAGACATCAGGCCCGACGAAATTTCGGAGGAGATTGAGACCACCGTCGTACACTCGACCACCACCACCACACTCGGACCAACCAGAAACGTAATCATAATTCTCTGGCTAAAGATTACGTTCGAACTTCATGGCGATGGAAATACTTTTATGCTCTTCTGCTCGACTTATTTTGTCATACGTGCATACTGTTTTAGCGCTTTCCGATATTTACTGGGTTCTATATGCGCTTTCAAATTTATGAGTTTGTATGTTAACGAGTTTACAAGTTGGCGAGTTGACAGATTGTCAAGTTAATAAGATAACAAGTTGGCATTAATGAATTCGGTAGTTTAGAAGTTACAAGTCAACAAGTTAAGTCAGCTGATTGACAAGTTTATAGGTTAACAAGTTTAGTAGTAGTTTAGTAGTATGTTGTCAAATGTACAAATTTATAAATCTTCACATCTTCAAATTTTCATTTTCCAAAACTTATAAAACCTGCAGAAATTATCCAACTGTAAGCCATAAAATATTTACAAACTTCAAAGCTGTACGAATTCACAGAGTTCCGCAATCCTCCGTTTCCTGAAACGAGTAATAAAGTTGAATAGTAAAGTTTTTCTGGATCGATTATTAGAAAGTCGGTGTATTGAAAGTCAACACGCGGATTTAGAAGGTTTCGAACGATCATCGAAAATGAATCAGTCGATCCTCGAATAGTCTGTTGAGCCACGCTCTAATGCCGAGTAATATAAGGTGGCGAATCACCCTTTGAATACACTACCGACTATTATGACGCATCGTCGATCCCATAGAAAGACGAGTCCTGTTCCCGTGGATCCTATACAATACCCATGGTGCACTTTCTCGCCCGAACGATCTACCGTTTCTACCATTCAGATCTGGAAAGCCTCTGTGTTTGACCACAAACTGTTTTAATCCCTCTGTTACTTCTATTTGCGTTCCCAAATCGTTGAGCAATATGCGCTCGGTCGTGATCTAATGTCGAACACTTCAGCCGCCATTACAGCCGGATGCGTCGATCTCGATATATCTTCGATTGTTGCTCGATCGAATCGAAATCTCGTAAACTTTCCGAAATGTCAAAAATATAACCTTATATGTGTCAATCGTTTATAACAAAAGTGAGACAAATCCATTTTTTTATAGAAATTCAACTTGTTACATTTTTTATTTGTTCGAAACACGATAACCTAAAATAAGTGTAGAAAGTAAATTTTTTCTAAAAGTGTTGTTAACTTGTAAATTTTTAACATGTAAAATCTATTTTATAATAAAATATAAGTACGTAATATGTGATGTACGTAATATACCTGTCAAACTGTGATTTTATTAGCATTGGATTAATAGGTTAGCTATTGGAAATTAATTGGGGCCTCGTAAATGATGTTCATTTGCAAGTAGAGTATGTTCCGAAAGAGAAATTTGACAGGGGTGATCAGACATCGACTAGAGATCCGACAGTATCTACGAGTCAATAAATCAACTGCTTTCGGTTGTTTAAAAGTTCACGGTTGAAAAGTATCGGTGTGGACACAGCTGACATGCTTTGCCGATCACCCTCCGCTAGATTTGACACGCTATTAGCTACGAAGTTCACGTGTTTGCTTAACTATCGATTAACCGTGCCGTTTCTCTGTGATCCTAGGACTAATCACAGGTGTTTCGATTTCTTCTTTTTTCCCTGTGACAGGTTTATGGGGACCCCCTTCTGCCGGAATTCGTTCCTCGATAGCGAGCGATCGTTCGATTAGTTGTTTAGATACATCGTGTTTTACACGATACGTTCCCCATCGTTACAGGTTGTATATTTCGATTATCATTGAATCTATTTTCTGTTGGACACATATACATATATGCATAAAAGATTAATCCATATAAAAATTTATAAAATTCACGCAAGTTATGATATTAAACCGGGTAGATTAACTTTTCTTATATTCATTTTCCACACACGAGGTACCCACGATGCAACGCGCTTTCAGTATTGAAATGAAGTTGACCATTCTTTTTAACAAAAATACCAACCCAAAATTAAAAAGTTATTTATTTTTATTGCCAACCTAACAAAAGTGTAACGTGAACGATCACAATTCTATATAATACAAGGTAGATATTTCAAGAATAGATTTTCAAAGATGTTCAACTAGGTTCAAAAATTATCTGTCAAATTGTGTCAATGATTAAAAGACAATCAAATGAAAATTAAACGTACGTCAGACGCAGATAAAGGTTAAAAATTGAAGAACAAAATTAGTTGAATAATTTCGAACGATTCGAAAGTTTTTTCCGATAGATATTTCATTCGAAGAGACGTTTGAGAACCACCGTGAAATATTTGCAGGGCGCATGTCAGTGGTGCCGGGGGTGGAATATTAAGGGTTTCGAGGGCGGAGCCGCGGACGTGTCTCATGGCTACGATCTGCTGTTCCCTCTTTCGTCGTACCTCGAACGATAACCTTTAACCTTATCATCTAGCATGGCCATTAAGTTCGACTGAACTTTGGGATGCAGGTAAAGTTCATTCGGTTCGAATGTTCCGTGAAAGTCTCGCGTTTCTATTTACATTATCGTTCTATCAGTGTCAGGACAATTGGTAAGTCTAAAGAACTACAATGTACTGTATACATTTTGTTGATCATTGTAAATTACTGCATTTAATATTTTTTTACTGTGAGTCACGAAAGTTGTAATATATGTTAGATACTTGTTCGGAAAGTCGATGACGCACGGTATTTCAACTTTGAACTTTGGAACATTTCGGTTTAATGGAAGTGACGGAATTAACAAAATTCGATGGATTTCAATTCTATGCAATTTAATTCGAACGTGGTTCAATTCGACGACATTCAATTTGACGTGGTTTCATTTCGGCACGGTTCAATTCCACGTGATTGGATTTTGACGCATTTCAATTCCGCGTGATTCATTTTCAGCACGGTTCAATTCCATATTACCTAATTTCGGCACGATTCAATTCTGCGTGATCCAATTTCAACGCGAATCATTTCCAAATTGCAATTACTATTTTAGAAGAGCAAATATAGTTATAGATAGTTAGTGTTAATTAAATGAAGTTCTTGATCGGTAATAATTCTGTTACGATGAGAAAAATAGCGTGTAAAATAGGATTGTAGTTATGTATATTATATTTATAAGCGAATATAGTCTGAGAAATACTTGTTGATCAAATACTAAAGATGCGTTCAGAGCCGGCGACGGACAGTACTTAACCTATGTACACATCGTACAATTCATCTACAACAGGTAACAGTTTTATAATAACCTAATCTATATAACATAGGGTAAGAGCAAATCCATTATAGACCTAATTATCCAATTACCTTCCCCAAAATTTCCATACGAACACCCATAAAAAATAATGAAAAGAACCGACAAATTATCTTATCACGATATGAAAAGCATTGTAGGGTGCGTTGTTTCAAGCTCGAACGACCGGTAAACCGATCAGTCTGCATAATGTGATTTAAACGTCACCCTAACGAGATCAACCGCCCCGATGGTTCGATCGTCGCAAAGCCGAGGGCAGCAAGGGTGGTGAACGATTAATCCGTGACTTTCCGTTCCTGGATCGAGATATCCTTGGATAGAAACGAGACGAGGGAACCAGCTGTGACAGGGCAGCGGCTGCACGTACAATATCGCCGTGGCTTTTGGGGATCCAAGATGACGCCCTCTCCTTCCGTTCTCGCGTTATGTCCAAGGGGCTACACGCCACCTTTTCTGGCGTCAGCTTGCAACGGAAGAAACAAAACGGCTGACCCTGCCTCTTCTTTCACGTATCGCCAAAAAAGCTTCCCCTTTTTTCTGATTACCAATATATCAGGTACACGTTCTTGAAGATTGTTATGAAGGAGGCATTTCTGGAACAGTGGGTTGGTGATCAAAGTTTACTTTGTACAGACTTAGCTTTGTCAAGCTTAGTGGTATGCTTCAACTTTTTATATTTATGATTTTGGAAATCTTTAATTTTTTAATTTCTAATTTTTTTTTATTTTCAGGTGTGCAAGTTTGTCAAGCTTTGAATATACAAATTCAAATTTTTAGTTTCTTCAATCATTAGATTACTGAAGTACCAGATTCTCTAGTTTTTAATTAATTACAACATACATGTTAAAACATGAATTTGTACTAAAATGTCAATTATTGAATACTTTATTCTACTTCATATTTTTCATGTATCTGTTTGTTCTTAGAAGATGATAATGTAACTAAAATGTTAAATGAAAATTGTACATGTTAAAATATGAATTTGTGCTAAAGTATCAATAATTGAATACTTCATACTGCTAAGTATTTTTCATGTATGTTTGTTCTTAGAAAATGATAGTATAACTAAAATGTTAAATGAAAATATAGTTATGTAACTAGTGTGGAAGTATACTGTACAAGACAGGTATCTAATAGATTAATGATAAGGTAATAATAGTTGTATACACATACAACATTGGATCACATTCTTTTTATTTCGTTCACTTACGAATCTTAATCTAGGTTTACATAAAATGTAATTACTCGATACAACTGCCGTACAGTATGCTCGTAACGCTGACAAAAAATATATATTGCATGTATGCTACATCCTCTTGCGTTTGTCACGAGGTGCGCGATTATGTGACCGGGGAACAATACATCATATCGTTCGCAAACACAGATCCACGGGGAGAAAAAAATACATATCTGCGTGCTAAGCTCTTGTTCAGGGATAAAGGACAAAGTACAAAG
The DNA here is from genome assembly GCA_963576845.1 of Megachile leachella. Classification (NCBI taxonomy): domain Eukaryota; kingdom Metazoa; phylum Arthropoda; class Insecta; order Hymenoptera; family Megachilidae; genus Megachile; species Megachile leachella. Next base: position 16,858,534 of record OY756251.1, read on the forward strand.
TTTTGGACGATGCTCGATACACTCTCGTTAATCTTCTGTTTTTTTTTTTACATTTTTATAACAAACATACGTATACTATACATATAACATCTCTGTAATAAAACCTTGCAAACGGGTGCAAAATACTTCGTATCTTCGACAAAGTCCAAAAGTTTTTTTCTCGCCTATAGAAAACTATATTCTCTTTTTGTCTCTCGTTCGTTGCTTCCAAAAAAAAGACAATCATCCCAATAAATGCACAAAATACACGTTTCTCCAGCGGAGATTGCTACACTTTGTAATATCAAAAATGCGGGCTTCCTCTTTTGTCAATCTGCAGCTTCCGTCGAAACCGGAAGTCGATAAAAATATGTACAGTCAAGCGGCACGGTTATTTACACGCGTATACAAATAAATTAATCGTTTTATTAGATACAATTATATAGTCTGTGTAAAATCGATCGATCACATCAGATTATACGCAATGATTAGGTTACAACGTTTCTCATTTGCAAAGTAAACGATACGAGACAAAGTAGATAAATATAACGGAGTTGTATTTCGTGACAAATTAATTTTACACGGACTACAAACAACAAGTACATTTTATGCAAGAGTACAGAATGTTCCATAAGAATAATTTTTTTAATATGAAACATTTTATAGCCTTGTTTCTTTCTGGTGAGACACCTATATTTAAATAAAATTCAATCTATATATTGCACCCCTTTTTCAATTACATGTTTCTTTTTGTTTAGGACTTGTAAAACGATAGCCAAAAAAAAGTCAAAAACCTAGTTAATCAATGCCAGCAAAACCATGGTAGTTCTTTGTCAAATATTTTACCGTGGCTTCGTTTCAATTCCAAGAAAACAACCCCTCGTCCTTTCGTGTTAATATTTGCTACGTTCAATATCAAAGGACTCTTGCTCCGTGTTTTCCTCCAACATACAATATTTACTCCTTGAAAAATTCTTCTCTGCAGCTGCAAAGATCGCAATATGCCTTTTACTTTATGTGTGACTTGACAAATCACTCATTTAATATTACACGAATTTATATTCTTCACAATGTATTTATAAAAATTATGATCTATACAATTAAAATAAAAATAAATCTCTAATTCAAAGACACTATTCTTATCTAAATTTAATAATTCGTTTTCTTCGCAGTACTTTTTTAATAAATGATCTTCAATATAATTAAAAAAAAATAATTTCAAAAATATATCTCTAGCTTTAACAATTGCACTACTTATTTTTAATGCAAAATATTAAGTTTTAATTCATTTAAATGAAATAGAATTATATCAATGATTGAAAACAATAATCTATCGTTGAGAATATTTGTTATAATAGCAAAGGAAACCAAAATGGTTTCCTCACGTTTTCTTCCCTACAACTTCATTGAAGAAGATTACAAGAAGACTCAACAATTTCGGATAGAGGTTCCTTGGAAACGTCAGTAACTCAAAATATCTGAGTTCAGAAGAGAAATAAATATTAAAAGACTTCGAAACACTGTGAAGCCAATATCAATACAAAAAGGTGATACTGTACGGCTTTTGAGAAGCTTCTTTAAAACTACAAGGTGACACCTAACACAAAACATTAAATTGTTCTTTTTAAAATAATATAAAGCACCTTTTAGAAGAATTTGTATTTACACACTTTTCTCTAAAAGATTTGCACAATCTATCAATCTTTTGTGGTAGGTCACTCTCATATTTTCAAAAGAGCCGCCAAAAACCGTACACTACCAACAAAATCATTCCAACTCGAAGTGCAATTTGAAGCTCGAATCGGAGACCAATGATTAACAGTCACAAAGTTCGAAAATCTCGAATACAACCGTATCCGATTACAGCTAAACATTAATCGACAAAATGATTAATTTACAATTCTGTTTCTTGGTGTCACTTTGCTAATATCCTTAGGAACTTTCGTTATCTAGTCAATTCGTCTTCGTTTCTGAAAATATCATCTGGTAAGGCAAACAACAATCAGCTCGCATCGAAAGACTCTTTCGACGCACCTTAATTCGTCTAAAATTTCCAAAATCAATTTTACTGTAAGTATCTTTCATCATCAAGGCCAGCAAGCACCTCAAAAAGACACCACGACTCAGAGTCTCGATAAAGGACTCTATCGTCGATCAACAGCAAAAATTGTTTTCTGCACACGTATCACGTATGCTTACAATTGATCAAACAAGATTTACAAACAAGGACGCATTAGACGGAACTAGTCTTCGGTAGAGGTTTCAGCTTCAGCTCTCGACGTTGCTCGTGGTATTCTTGAAAACAGGGTACGATGCAGAGGTTGGTCTGACATTCAGGACAATGGTATTTCGTCTTTCTTCTAAGTGTTCTACCGTGGGCGTCTATGGTGTTCCAACAGTGATTGCAACCTAGGGCTGGACCTGGACGAAGCACTGGACAGTGACCCAAACGTTGGTCTCCTGTGCTTTCTCTGGATTCTCTGGTTGTAGTCTGCAATAAATTTGATAATTCAGGTTAAAGAGTGGTCAAATCTTGGAACTTTGAATGTGGGAATTTTGGGACTTTTCAACTTTGTAACTTTGAGGCTTTGAGACCTTGGGACTTCACAACCTTAGGACTTTAAAGAGAGCCCTTTGGACTACACAACTTTGGGACTTTACAAGGAAGACTTGGGACTACACAACCTTGGGACTTTACAACCTTAGAACTTTAGAAACTTCTCAAGTTTAGGACTTTGAGACTTTGGTAATTTCTCAAGCTTGGGAGTTTACAATCTTGGAATTTTGGGACGATGGAAATTTCTCAAGCTTGGGAGTTTACAATCATGGAATTTTGAGACAATGGAAACTTTTCAAGCTTGGAAGCTTGGTACAATGGAATTTTGGAACTGTAGAAACTTCTCAAGCTTGGGAGTTTACAATCTTGGAATTTTGGGACGATGGAAACTTCTTAAGCTTGGGAGTTTACAATCTTGAAATTTTGGGACGATGGAAACTTCTCAAACTTGGGAGTATACAATCATGGAATTTTGGGACTTTGGAAACTTCCAAGCTTGAGGAATTACAACTTTTAAATTTTGGGACTATGGAAACTTCTCAAACTTGGAACCTTGGAACTTTGAGATCTTATGACGTTGAAACTTCAGGCACTAGTACTTCCTTCACAGCCACCCATACCTGAGGAGACGAAGAGCTTCGCCTAAGTTCTGTAGTCTTCACCCTAAGCCCCGAAGTAGATCCTCCACTCTCTGTAGTAACAACCGCCTCTTCCGGAACGTCCTCCTCCGTTTTAACAACAGGCGCCGGTTCCACAACAATCGAAGGACTAGTAGTCCTCCCAGGGAACTCCGGATTCGAGTGCTGTCTATGAATCCAGTAATTACCACTAGTGGACTGTTGCTGACTAGACAAGATCGGGTGTGAGTGTTGTTTCATCAGGTAGGATGGTTGTGGCACGGTCAACAGGTTCGTCGATGTGGTGACGGTCAACAGGCTGCTGGGTTGGTTCACCAAGATCGATTGCGGTGGTGATGAGGTGATTCGAGTCTCCTCCCAAGTTTTTGAGGTTTGCGGCAGATTCAAGGTGGGCGTCGTCGCGTGCACCGAAGATGACACTATGTGCGGAGACGTCTCGCTGTCAGGGGATAAATGATTCGGCTCCTTCTTCACACGGGGCTGGCGGGTCAACAGACGACACCTTTTCACTGCTGTCTGCTTGCACACTACTGAAAAACGTAAAGAATTTAGTAATAGGAACAGTCTCAATATTAAAAAGAAGGGAAATTTTTTTTTATTTTATATCTGTTCAGAATTGTTTCATTTGATATAAGTGATGTGTAGCATTTTGTTTGCAGATTATCTTCAAGGTCTTCAAGTTAGCTTGAGGATATTTGAAATTTATTTTTCTATAAATTTGATACAATATAAATATATGTATATGTTAACAATATATGTTTAAGATTGAAGGTCAACTGAACGTCAACTAAAGGTCACCTTGGTTTCAGACTACAAATGCTACACATTTAACGCAAACACCTTGGTTGTTTACGTAACTATTTTACTGGCTCAGCCTGTATAAGACAAAAATGCACAAATATTTCTGTAATACAAAATAAAGGAATTATTCCTTTAAAATGTATTAAATATACATGTAACAAGGACATACATTTGTGCACTAAGGCAATATAATTGGTGTACATTTGATATGCGGGCACAGATAAATTATTAAATGAAAAATGATACACTGTTCCAATTCAATGAATGAAAATTTGTTCTGACAATAATGAAGATTCCAACTGACCAGAAATAAGTTTGAATGATATTCTTCCTTCACGTGATTTATTACAGGCGTTATACATAACACTGACACATTAATCTCGACCCTCTGCATTATAAAATTCGATAGTAATTTAAATTAGTTTCTTTTTTTTACCTCCCTGTTACTTACAGGGATGAAATATCAGTGTGTAAGAGTATACATTGCTATCAACATTTTGTTAACATCCTATATTTATATCTATCGCTTTGTACAAGTATTTAGAAAACGAAAGAACAATGATAACAATGGATTCAATAGTTTTCGTTATTCGTAAAGGAATAAAATTCGATTATAATCTCAATTATCGATTAAAGTAGGATTAAAAAATAAATTTTTCCGGTAAATAATTATAGATTTTCTTATCGTAACTCTATTTTTTCAATACATGCATTACTTTACTGATTTTTTCTTTATAAATTAACAGTAGGTGTACAAATGAAAAATCGACGTGTAAATAAAAGGATCGATTATTTAACAGTTAAATAAAAAAATACTTTTATACAAATTAATATTATATAAACGATTAATAATGTTAAAACGTTCATAAACATATCCTATAATAAAATTGATTCTCAATTAAAAAGTGGAATTTGACAATTTGTACTGATGTGAACCTGCGCGTTAATCTTATACCCTGTAGTTTGTATCCATATACAGGGTGTACCATAACAAATAAATTCAATCAATACAATAAAGAGTAAAGTCTTTTCAAATAGATTTCTACATTGTAAAATATATTCGATATAAAAGATTACAAGTTTACTTATCATCTAAATCAGAACTATTGTCTAAATTATTAAAATTCATTTAGTCATATATTTTCCCTAAAAATCATATCTTATGATACATCCTGTATACAACGAAATTTCTTAAATAAATATTTGAAAGAAGTCCCATTAAAATGTTACACAAAGTAATTTAAACAAATTATCCCTTCGTTAACGAATAAAATGTTTCTTATCGATACCGAACAATTGATTGTAATACATGTATTGACTTCGATCACCTTGCTCGTAAACAAGTTACAGTTCAATTGCTGTGCAAATACACATCGATATATTTTTCATTTTTCCGTTTAACTATATCGCTACTTTATTTACTATGTACAAAAGTTCATATGACGTTGGTATATGGGCTAAAGTTGGCAAAATATTTCGTGGCACTTTGTGCAACGTAATTACGCCAACTTTAGAATTTACAGACCCTCGTATCGACAAATTAAAAAAAGGAGAAATGTTCAATAATCCGTTCATAAATATTTGAAATCACAAACAAGCAAATATATTCGTTCACCGCACATCGTGTGCTCTCTATCACATCGTTAATTTCACATTTCAAACGATACCGTTTAAACTAAAGGAACCTGTTCCGGAACTCGCATCCGTCCGCCGAAGCTTCCGGTATTGGACGACACTATCAACACAAATGCTTTGTTGTACGCTAAGAGCTCACTCATGAAATTTTGTCCAAAAATTATTCCTTAAATTCTTCAAAAAACAAAGGAAAGATAATTTAGAAAGCTGGACTATATTTAAATAGTGTACCAGTACACTTGACATTAGAATTAAGAATTGTCAGAGTTCTTAGCACAACATTCTCATTTACATAGATTTCATTTACTCTACTATAAAAAAAACCTCTGTGAAGTATAAAATATAAAGTATAAAGTTTTGTAATGTATAGACGTCCCCCTTCGACTCGAGTTCTCTATATGATATTACAAGTTTCTTACAGGGATCAAATAAATATTTGAAAATGTATTCTCGGTTAACGCTGTAACGGTCCGTTTCATGCTTTCATTCTGACATTTAACACTTATTAATACATTTCCGATTTCACATTCAAATACTCACAGATAATGTTAATAAGATACCCATGAAATGAGTAAACTCAAATATTAAAATACTGATTATCATTACATTCTATGATACAATGTAAAAATATAAAATAGGAAGATCACTCCGATTGGTTAAGACTGTTACAAAAGAGAACTAAAGACTGTAAATGCCAAGGTTGCATGAAACTTCCATTAGAGTGTTGACTCTTCCATGTCATCAATGAGTATCTAACCGGCTAACTCGGCTTCACGACACGTAGACCTAATACCACTGGCGTAACTAGGGTTCTACAGGGTGGACCACGTCCCATCATCCATTTTAGGTACCAAGGTACGTTTAAAAATTTGGAAATTTCTAATAAAACATTCTACATTCCTTAGGATACAGTCTATACTCTGTAAGGACCACCCTGTTAGCTAGTTACACCAATGCCTAATACTTCTGAAGCTCGTCTATACAATTAACCATGCGCGTCGAGTCGTGGCCAGTTCACATCGCGTTATAGTTAACGCCGTGTAAATTGATTGGCATCGTGGTGCTGGGCAACGCATAATCTGTATGCCTACTATCTATGTAACCACTTAACATCGTATGAGGACTGTGAGTGGTCAGCATGGTATGCGTGCTGTGGGTATTGTGTGTACTGTGTGGTGTGGTGGGAGGTCCCATCGGCGTGGGGCTCTGCGAATTGACCGGTTGCGTCGACTGGGTTGGGGGCGGCGAGGAATTCACTTCTTGCTTGACCCTCGACTTCAAGCTCGGTCGGTTGTTCGGGTAACCACGTTTTTTATACTCGAGCCAAAGTGTTCGATTGTTCACGCCGAACATCCTGGCCGCTTTACAGAACCCTATACCACCGTAACGGACTGCGTCTAACGCCCTGATAAAGTTCTCGTCCGCCTGCGGATTCGTCGATCGTTTCCTCTTAATTGCGGTCTGCGGACTGGCACAAGGGCTCTGGCAGTTACTGGGACACTGTGTCGACGGTGAAGGCCCGCCTGACGATGCGTGCTGCAACGTCCCGTGGGAGGAGTTCGGATAATTCGTCAGGGCGCAACTGCTACCAGTCGTGCTGGTACCAGAGTACTGATCGCTGATTGCCGAGGAAGCTGTTATTTCGGGCGTGGTAAAAGCTGATGACGCTTGGATCGACAGATTCGTTTGACACGAGGACAGAGCGAAACGTGGATATGTATGCTCCATAATAGTCCATTGTAATCCTGTGGAACAGACCGGTTCATACTTTGGTCAGAGCACAGGAATTATTTCAACACTGACTATATGCTTTTTTTTCTATCTTTAATTAATGCAAGAATATATACTAGTTATATGTATCATACGTATGAGATGTGTTCTCGAATGAAATATCAAGTTTTGTAATCGTTAGGCAAAGTGACATTAAATATTTGTGTGGTATAAGAAAAATGTGACATTTAAACTTATTATTTATTGTATAATATAGTATAATAATTGATAAATAAAGAGGCAATTCGGCAATAATTGTTTATTAGAAATAAAATTATAGAATTGGAGAAAATATCTAATCCGTACAAAATGAAATGCTGTACGCTACTATGTGTGAAAAGAAAAAAAGACAATGCTAAGCTTTAAGCAGAAAAGAATTAAGTATTTGTAAAAAGGTCTGTGGAAATAATGAAATATATATGTATATATATATATGGGAATATTAAGAGCAGAATTATGGCATGGCACAGATACATTTTAAAGCACATTATTATTCGTTCAAAGTAGAGGAAAACAATGTGTACAACTTCACCAAATTAAAGGACAGAGCAAGGCACACATACACACTTGACAATGTTAAAGGCCTGATTTGACTGTCCTCTGAAAGAACATTATACATTGTGTGCTATGTATCTGTGTACCATGGTGAATTTCATGAATGAGACTAGCCTGCATTGAAAATTTATGCTACTAGTTTTCACTTTTCCTGAATTTTCGCTCTATTTTCATGTCAAACGTCTGTTGATTTTTCCTTGTGCAGTACATTTAAACGCATCTGTGCCAGCATATAATGTGTGTAAATTTCACTTGTTGACATGCACTTTCAATACCCACCACGCTTGCTATAGACCGCGCTTAACTACTAAACTACCAAGGTAACTGTGTGAGAGACAGACATCATGCATGTTTAAAATTAAATTATTGCCGTTTGTGCACAAATAAGAAAGTAGGGTCTCCAAAATTGCGTGATAAAAATTACGACAGTATTACGAATTTAAGAGAAATTCTTTTATGGTACCATTAAAAGACTGTTCTATCAATAAATTATATAAATATAATATTTTGTACTATACATTATTATACAATTCATATTACATATGTACTTCCTTAAAGAAAGTACTACTTAAAATTGATATCATTATCTTTGCTACCACTAATAAAACTTTTTATAATTCATACTATGTACTATAAATGTTTTGTTACATTACAGCATGTAGGTCAACCCAACACAATGTACATAATTACTTACCTTGATGTGCAGGTGGTTGTGAAGAAAGTGAACTCTGTGCCACGTTTCCTCCTGATTGTTGACTCACATCTTGGAGTGATCCATCGCTTTGTGCCGGTGTTGTTGCAGAACTGTTCTCCATGTTACTCATCTGAAATAAGTTTCATTTTCTGTATTTAAGTTTTCATAATATACACATGTAGTTACAAACATTAGTGTAATGAAATTTTACTTACAATGGATATTTGATCTTCATCTATGCTTCCTTGAGATTCAGTACTGGTATTTATTGGTCTTCTTAGGCTCTCACCACTTTCTTGTGAAACTATCAATGGCTCTGGTTTTACAATATTAGTAGCAACTAATGTGATTTCATTCATTTCCTCTGGTTTATCACCAGACCCAGATGTCGAACCTGTAGATGATTTTCTTAGCCTCTTTCTTCTAAAAGATGGAGATAAGGGAGATGGACTGGGCGAACAAGATTCACCACGATCCCCTCCCCCGGGTTCACTACTTGGCCATTTAGTTAAAGAAGCAGTATGCATTTCTGCAAGTCCTTTTATTTTTAAACTCTCTGCAGTCTATATAACAAAACATAAATAGCACTTTATTATTAATGCTTTCTTAAATACCCAAATTATAAAAAATATTTATAAATGTCTGTGTACCTTTATAATTGATGGTAACTGATCCTGTGATATGTTCACTTCTCCATAGTACATAAAGTCAACCATGATTTTTAAATCAGAGAATTTCACATCTTTTAATATTACAATTGGATGTTGGCATGGATTCACAGTAAACAATGACTGAAAATATGTACTGCACGCGGACAGCACAACTTTATGCGCCTGAAGGTGTCTCCCTTCGGCGGCCAACGTTACATCTACTAAAGTTTCATTGTTCAACAAACTTGAAAATACAGAAATAAAATTTGGTTGATGGTTGTTCCATCGTAAACAAAACTGCTGCATCGACATTTTAGCAAGCTGCCAAATTATAGCCAAAAACAATAATTATACCTGAAAAATTATATGTTATTTAGTTTCCTATAAATTATCTTCATAGTAAACAAAATTATTTTTTACGGCTTTCAGTTTTAAACACTAAACATTGTACATAAAGTGTATTGTTTTTTTCTAATATAAAAAGGAAAACAAAGGCATAAAAGAGCAAGTGACTCATAATAATTAAATACACTGACTAAAAAAAAAATGGCAATAAATGCAAACATAAATCTGTCAATGAGATGAGAGTTGTTCATAAAAAAAGAATATGTTTCAATAATTTACAATGCCTTTCAAACGTTTACTAATAAAGACAAAAACTCGAGCCAAATTCATGAGATCATTTCGCGGTCAAGTTGTCATTCTTTGCGAATACAACAACAATTTGCACAACTATAGAAGTACAAACTACCGCGTTATTGAAACAGGAAACAAAAGAAAAATCATTGGACAATACGGTTACAGTCATTCCATACAACAAATATAGATTCGCGCGATGATCACGACAACAGATAGAACAAATAAAATTGCTTACTCGATTCGAACGGGGTTTCCTTAGGAATAAAAACACTGCCGGAAACGTTCACAGAACGTTGCGATATGGTTGAAAAATCCGGCGTTCGAATTTCGATTAGAAAAAACAGAGTTCGTTCGGCGCTGCCATGAATTCGACGAAATTTTCCACAACAGACTGAGCGGTGACGCTTGTGTAATTCACAAATGACGTCATAAGCGAAAAGTTACGATCCAACGATGGCGCGCGATGGCGAACCTCGCAAAAATCGTCCCGACGAATGTTGATATTGTAACAAATTTCTTATACAATCGACAAATACGCGATCTTATCAACATGCGTCCTTAGAAAATCTAACTTGATCAATATAGCGGCCAACCTATAGTGACATCTACCGAGGATCTGTCAAGCACGACGCTTATCTTTTGGAAAACATTTTGATTCCAAAATTTTCTCCCTACTTTGATAATCAAGTATACGGAGATATGGGCATATCTTCAACTATTAGAGCTTAGGGATTTTAGATTTTAGACACTTTGGTATTTATAGATTTTGAGATCCAGGCATTTTTACACTCAAAAATGTCAGAACCTAAACATTTTGGTATCTAGGAATTTCAAGATCTAAGCATTTTAGTATCTAGTGATATAAGAACCAAAAAATATTGGGATCTACGGTTTTTTGATCTTAGGTATATCAAGATGTAAGGATTTATGGACATTTGAATCTGAGAATTGTTAGATTTAAAGATAATGGAATTCAGGGATTTTTAGATCTAATGATCTTTGTTTATATTTTGTGTCACAAGATTCCTTTTTCTTATCAATTCCTGCAGTATCTATTGGGACTGGAACTACATACCAGTGCTATTGGCGGTGGAAATTAAAATGAAAAATACTTTTAGCATTCGTGTCCAAATATGAATGCCTCTTTGTTCATTAAACTTTCCTATTGTACTCATATAAAATTAAAGAAGGATATAACAAATAATATTATTAAATAAAAATTGAATAATAATTACACTTGATTTTTGGTGTGTAAATTAATTCGCATTTATTTGCAATCTGTAAGCATTTTGGACATGTATGGGCCGTCCAACTCGTAACCCATCTTTCTGTAATAATTTCTTGTACCAACACCTGGAAAGACATGATCATATCATTATACAAATATTATTAGCGTCATTAAAATTATGTTTATGATTCATACCTGATATAACAGCTATTTTGAGTGACTGATGTTCTTCTCTAGCTATCCGTTCAGCTTCTTCCATTAATAACATTCCAAAACCTTGATGTTGAAACTTTGTGGGATCACGAGCATTTACAGGAACAACGCTGCCGTAAACATGAAGTTCTCTCACTATTGAACATCTATCTTTAAGTTCTGGCCTGTAAAATACATTGGACTAAGACAATTGTTCTTTATTTTCAAGTTTTACTGTTAGTTCTTATTTTACCTAAACGTGTCATTGGAACATTTCCTCAACCTCAATAACCCAACTAAAATATCTTGTGTAGGATCTTCGTATGATAAAAATGTTTCCCATCCACCATTAGCAACATAATCGCGTCGTATAAGTTCCACTTCATAAGGCTGTATTTTATGGTGTATTTCTTGAATTCCTACTTCACGAGTTCTAACATCACGACAATCAGTTCCTAAATCTTTCATTCTTGCCAATGCTAATTCACGTAGATTTCCATGTTCTACACCTGAGCTAGATATTGAAAATTAAATATAAGATAAATAAGGACTTAATGAAATATGAATAGTATGTGTACCTTAACTATATGTACTAATTAATATTACCTGACCAAAGGCATAGGAATATCTCTTTGTACACGATATACACGGGTCCAAGGTGGTATTAGAGCTAAAATACGGGCTATAAGATCCACTAATACACTTGGTGGATAACTTTTGTACCTTCCAGTTTTCCATAACTCATACAAGCCTGTACCTCGTATTACCAACGTTGGATAAATTTTTAATCCATCTGCTCTAAAAGCAGGATTTTCAAAGAATTCCTATAAAAAACAAACTTCAATATTAAGAATCTCAAAAGTCGTAAAATGTGATTAATTCGACTTACAATGAATTGATTAACGTCTCTTTCAATATCGACATTTGGTAAATCAGGCATCATGTGTGCTATTACTTTGAAGCCAGCATCTTTAGATAACTGGAAACTTTCACATACTGCCCTAACAGTATGTCCTCTGTTAGTATCTCGTGCCACATCTTCATACACGGATTGTACGCCAATTTCTAAACGGGTGCATCTATATGAAATATTTTTCAGATATAAAATAAAATCTCTAAAATTCGTTTTATGAATACTATGGTACATACCCATAACGTAGCATATCAGAGAGATGTTTTTTAAGGCAATAATCAGGTCGAGTTTCTATAGTAATACCAATACATTTTGTTTTACTTCTTTCTGAATATTTTACAGCTTCATCAACATTGCTACTAACATGGCCAGACAATGCATCATGTAAATTTCGAATGAAGAAGTCTCTGTAGTCTTCTGGTAAAGACATGAAGGTTCCTCCCATAACAATAAATTCAATTTTATCTACACTATGTCCTAATTGCTTTAACTGAAATAATATTCCTTGTTTAATATTTGATGCAATTTTATTTTTACAAAAGTATTCAACAGAAGCTGAGGTTTACCTGTTCAACACGATGTCTGGTTTGTAGAAATGGATTATATCTTGCACGTATAGCTCTCATAGATGTAGGTTCATAACCAGTATAAGATTGCGTAGAATACTCAAAATCTGAGTCAGGTCCACCAGGACAATACACACAAATATTTCCTGTCATATTGATGTGAGGGCATCTGTGTGGTTTACACATTACAGCCACAACAGCTATCTATAAACATCAAATTACCCATTGAAAGCATGTCACTGTAATATGAAAATCATGTGTTTGATTATGTTAATAATGAACATGTTCTTGTTAGTTAATAGATTAATATATGATACTAACTCCACTAGCAGTTCTAATAGGTTTTGCTTTTAATTTTGGTACTAATATATTTCTTGCATCCACAGGTACAGCTGCTATAATATCCACCAATCTCGGTGAAGCTTCTAAGCCATACTTGGAAGCAATCCTAGTTTTCAATTTATTCAAATCAACATCTTTATTTGCATGGTGTGCCTTTAATAACTCTTGTATAATTTCTCCAATAGTCATGACCATACGTTCCTCCTTACTCTGTTCAAATTCTGAGAATGAAAATAAAGTATTTAATAAAGCAATTGCTTTTCTTCATTTTTTATAATACCAAATTTAGTAAGTTTACTTGCCTCTTTTCTTTCTAGTCATGATGATAATTTAAAATAACAATATATTCAGTATTTTGTAAAACAAATTAAAAATGTTGATTGTTGTTTTGAAGAGAAGTTCAGGTTAGCTTCAAGAAAGCATGCATACGTTTTACAACATTTCGTAATTCACAAGCTATGTCGGTACTGATGTTTCAGAAGTTTAATAGTTCCGGTTTTCAACGTAGGATGGTGTTGACGGTTCTTCTAATAGCGCGTACTAATGCGAAATTTTAAAAAATTTGCATGTTTACAAATCTGTTGAATTAATTCATTTGGAATTACAGGAATAAATGTAATTACTGTAGTTAATTAAGAGAGACTAAATGAGATGTTTAATTTTTAGAAAATAAAGGTTTTAAATTAAAAGACATAAATGTTTGATTGACATAACAAGGACTGATTCTAGTTTGATAAATGAATTTACAAAATAATGCTCTTCATTGAAAAAGTAAATATTATATAATAATAATCATTGCAATATGATTAATTAGTTGTAGGGTAAAGAAAAATATAGAATCTCGATAAACTCGCAGTGGAACGTTACCTTGAAACAAGATGCTATTAAAATCAATCGTAACAATCAAATCACGACTTGTTTTGTTCCAATTTTCCTTCGACCTACAAAACAAAACTGTTAAAATTCTTGACAAGATTAGCATTCATTAAAAGTAACTTACGTTTCGAATAAATTTTATCGATTTCCCGAGAGTAAAGGTATCGGTATCTCGTTGGAGAAAACGGGTCCGAAGTTTACCGAAACATCGAGATTTTCGCGCACCCTATGTCACCGCTATCCGTGATCCTATGTTCCAGGAAATTAATCAATGACAACCGGCTTTGAAATCCAAACAAAAGTATGAGAAATTGTTCGAGAAATCTCCGTAAACAATAAAGTTGTATGAATCGTGTTGGCTTAGATCAAAGTACAACGCGCTAAGCACGTTTCCTTTCTCTGGGCAATCTCAACGTTGTCTTTTTTCTTTTTCGTCTCCCTGAATTCACCTCGACTGCAAGGCGAGTTTCGTGGATATTATATTCTGGATGTAGATCTCTATGCTGCACTGTAACTCTCCATCGCCCTCGTTTCACTTTCATCTAGCATAATGTTATTCGATTCAGCCAGATTCAGGGTGCGACCTTAATTCAGGCATCTGAAAAATATACATTGTAGTTGTAATTCAAGGTGTTATCAATTTATAAATTAGAATGATTTACCAATTTAATTTATAGTAAATAAACACTTAACTAGTTTGTTATATCACTGAGTATATAAATATTGTTTATATAGTAATACATTTTTTTATATACTCATTAATATACTCATAATCATACTCATACTCATATACTTATACACTACTTTTAAGCAAAAATAATAACAGCTTTTTTGTGTAATGTACACAGATAATGGCAGCAGTTCAGCAAACATTTTGTCGTGGCACAAACATATTATTATTTTTTGCCCAAGAATGTTGTAACAGTATTCCAATTTCGCAAATTTATAATCGGTAGATATCTAAATTGTTAGTTATAAAATTAACAAAAATGTGTATTGGTTCAATTATGTTGAAACGTGGTCATTATTTGCTTTGGTCAGAAAAACAGTATTGGTTCTGAACTCATCTTACTTGAAATAAATTTAAGAATGATGGTATTAATGTCTCTAAATAATTTGTAGTGAATACATATTATTGTTAAATTTGAAGTACGTAAGCCCTAGTATTATTAACATAAATATATATAAATTTAAATTAAATATGTATAAATATATACATACTTAAATTAAATATGTATAAATATATATATACTTAAATTAAATATATATAAATATATACTGATGAATATATATAAATTTAAATTAAATATAAGTTGCACTACGTAATACGCAAAACTGTGATCCCTAACACAACTTACTTTTCTAACTCATAATCAAAAGATAAAACTTGTCTATTACACAATAAAGTAACGCAACATTATAAAAGAAAAGCTAGTTAGCGATTGCAATCTCCGTTGTTGACCTTATCAAAGCGGCGATGGATCATTCGCTAATTTTTCGATCTCATTGCGCTGAAGCGATGAGAATGCATTTCGACACGATCCACCGCCGCTCGCTTGGTCCGTAGTTCACCGTCTGGTTGCGATAATTTGCCGATCCCACACGTGACGCGATAATGCGACAAAACGACGAATCTATTCGAACGAGTCGAAGAAAAAACCACCGATGCACCGTTCTATTTACATTAGCGTGTTTCCAGGAGTTTTTTTCCATCTCTCTTGATCGCCGCGCAATAATTTCTCATTTTGGAGCATCCTCCCCTTCTCGGCTAACAAAACACTAAGTATCTCTTAGATAACGAATGAAGGACGTCAATACAAAAACAACGAAATCAGTACTCTCAAGGCGACGGTTAAATTGCAAATTCAAGATACAATTTTCGAACGATCAATTGGATAGTTACCTTGATCGATCTTTTTCATAAGTTTTTACATTACTGAAAAACTTATAGCTACGTCGCAAAGTTATCGGTTTTCGTCGCAAATGCAAATGCACTAAAAATTGGTATATCAATGGCACTGGCCGTCAAAGCTTAAGTGAAAAAATTCAATGGCACATGCCAGTAACGCATAACATTATTTTTAATTACGTTCGGTAATATTCATATTGTTATCAACATAATTGGAAGTGCGAGGTCAAAGAAGTTTTTTTGTTTGCTCCCGTTATCTCGACAGAGTTGATTCACTTCAATTCTGGCTACGTTTTACTGTTTACACTTTGTACTACCGTTTTATTGATTAGATACCAGCGTCACGATCTGCATTGACCAATATTAAATTTTACAAGCCACTTAATCGCCCGCGATTTGTACAGTTGTTGACGATTAAAAGTGGCGGAACTCGAAGCTATTTACTATCTATTGATACATACATATGACATCGATATCTTTTAATGAGATGTTCCAGCAGCAAGTTAAACTAAGCAATTACTGGTATCTGATTTCGAACACTATTTAAATACAGAAATACACATAAGGAATAAAATGTAAAGATCGGACAATTATTCTATCACGGCTCATCTAATTGCCGGGGAGTTATCGAAAGCGGTATTCGGTCCGTAATCGCAGTACATCGATCCGCTCAGATAATTACGCGAACGGTCAAAGCGTGCGCTAGATAGCGAAAAGCGAAAGTGTTCGCGCAAAAATAGAAGAGCAAGTAGTAACGCTTTCAGTGTAATAAAACTCGACCGGCCCAACCAACCGATTTCGTTTTAATGCAAGGCGTGGGTCGATTAATCGCGCCCGCGATTGCTTTTACTTCTCGGAGCCGGGTGGCTGACACCAGTCTACCCGTAACCGTGCGATCAACTGTGCGTTTTCATCAACCGTAAACTGTAAACGTGTTTCCTCTTCGAACAGAAGCGTTTCGTCCACGCGATTTTGACAGAGAGAGTTCTATTACCGAACGTAAAGAGCATTCGTTCGTTCTCGTTTACGATCATCGAGTTAACTGTTCGTGAAGCTTAAGCAGAGGGACTGAATGCTAAGTACGACATGATTCAATTTGACGCGATCTGATTAAAACGTGATTAGATTTCAACGCCAGTTACCGACGCTATAGTGGAGTCGTTGCGGTTCAACTACAACGGCGAAGACAACGATACTATTTGGCGAGAGTCAATTTGATGAGATTCAATTCGAAATCCAACTTAAATACGAGTCAAATTTTTAAGGCTATTCACATTCTATTCTGAAACAATTTAATGTCAATACGATTCAATTTCAATGTAATTCAATTACACTCTAATTCGATATAATTGGAGGTAGATTAGAGATATCCGACGTAACTTATTGCAATGCTAGTCGACGCTATTCAGTTTTAACGAATATTTACGAGGTTCAACTTCTAAATTACATTCCAATATGATTCTAATTTGATTCGACACAATTTATTGTAATTTAAGTACTGTGACCTCTCGCTTCAATTAAAAAGCATTCAATTCCTCGTACCTAACATTGGAACATCAAGAGCTTAACAAGCAAATGTAAACGTTTATCTTAATCGAACAGTTCACTCGATGGTGCCAAAACCAACCGAGCACGGAAGAGTACTCCCGTGAATGGAATCAACCAAACGATCACGGAAGAATACTCCCGCTCGATTGAATCTAAACGCACCCTAAACGTTCATTAGCCGAAGAGCAGCTCAAGGACTACTGTCAAGCCCGATCAATCAGCATCAACATATACTTTTTACTGTCTCCGCGTCGTCTATCGGCCGGTGCTCCAATTAAACCTCAGCTGTTCGCAGTGTCGCACGGTCACTCGCGTCCGCAGACGCGCCGTGGTCCGCAGGGAGCTTCCGTTTCGTCAGAGACCCCTTTTTCGATCTCGATCGAAATCCGTTCCGCGCTTTGCGTCATCCTTCGCAGCGGAGGCTCGACCCGCAAAGGTCAACAATCGGATCCCTGATCGATCGATCCGAAGTCCGCGAACGATTCCGCCAGCGTTCCGTCGCTCCCCACTTACTTATCCCGCCGGAAGTACGATCGGCCAATCCGTGGAACGAACCAGCAGGACTTTGCCGGTACCTTTGTCGATCGTATAAAAGCCACCAGCTGCAGAGATGTCGGCGAGAATCGATCCGATCCGCTGGTCAAACTTGGCCGGCAACGGTTTACGCGCCACCAGAAACTTTTCTGTTCTTGCTGCCTCCTTCAGAAGATCTTCCGTTCTACATCCCGGGAATCTTCGGTACTTAGTTGCACAGTCGATCAATGTCCTCGAGGCTAAACAAACTGCACGCTTCGCGAGTCTGATACATCGAACACCCTTAGGATACGGAAAAATATTCGGAATGCCCCACGTGTGCGTTGACGTTTATCAGACGCGGTAAGTCAGATGAGCTAGCTTCTTTTGCTACTTTTCCTGTTAAATGCGTGGTTACTGGGTAAATGGATAGATTCAAGTTGTTGAATTTGATGCTTTTGTGAAGAGTACTTGAGGAATGTGCTTTCTTCTTTTAGGGTTCTTCTTCTGTTGTCTTCTTTAGTCTTCTGTCTGATGTGTGATAGGTGATTGTACAGGTCCTGTGAATGATACATTTCTTAGTGAATTAATTCATATATATGTTGATCTAATACTGCAAATAATTAGAAATATACCTTCACATACTACTTTATAATTAAGAAATATTTTAACATGCCATCCATTAACATATTAACACATTGATGATTACATACTGCACCCACGTGGGATAAGTTTCATCTCTATATACATAGATTCCTACATCCTTATATTTCTGAATATTTATTAGATTGCATTCTTCATAATTCTTATTGAAGAAGAATAAAGAAATAAGCATGTCTATAGTCTCAGCATCAAAGTAATAAAGTAATTTATCAATTAAAATAGTATTACATAAATTTGCAATTGATTAAATCAAACACCGTTTATATCTATCTAATAATTGAATTTGTTGATCGGATAAATTCGACGAAATTGTTATATAAAACCGGACAATGTGTCGTAAATGCAAAACACTGTCTTAACAAAGAAACCATTCAGTTAACTGTATTAGGCTTCTATTATATAATCTTATCTTGGTATCTAATGTAATGGTATATTCATTGCGCAATTTACGTGCACCGTTTGTTTACGATACGGTTGAGGAGTAAATAAAGTCGAATTAGCATGTTTTGTAAATATCGCGTGCAAAGTTTCAACATTGATTTATCGTGTTGCAAAAAGTATTTTTTCTTCTTGTGTTGTACATTTCTCATTTTTTAATAAATATGTTTTGAATCTTCTATCCTATCGTATATCTCAAGCCCCGTTAAGTCGATGTTGATATAAAATTATTGATTTTCTAGAATGATAATAATTTAAATAATATCGTTGATAAAGTGAACGTTGCTGTACTATGGCAATCACTTTGTGGATTGGCTATGTGAAAATTCATTTTCCTATTTGACAAGGTTTCTATAGTGATGGTGTAAGAGCCGATCGATCAACGTATCATTAACACTGCACTCCGTAGAACCACCTGTTACTCCGATATCCCATGCCTAAAACAAATATGCGTTAAATACCGCACTTGTGAAACGAGTATTTTGAAAGAATTTCGCAAGCGAAAACCGAGGAAAGTTTTGTAACAAATATTTACGAGATAAAGAAATTAATTAATTCAATAGTTATCCATAGAATTTATGTTTGGACCTCAGAGTCAGTATATTGTCCACATTAAGAAAAAAATATTTTATATATTTTACTTTCGTTTGTAATAATGAAAATTATTAATATTAGATAGTAAAAGACTATTTCTGTCGTTGTTGTGTCTGATATAATATTGTAAAAAACGGTGACGAGTCGATATCTTTTGCCAAGGTTTCCGCTCACGATTGCTCTCCCTGGACTTTGAAAAGTGTGACTCAATCTGACTCCGTAGTCCACGCATGTACAAATTAAATTAAAAAATTAGTTTACCTAAATTGAAAAGGTTATTGGACTATTCTAGGGTGTCGTCTTTAGCCACCCATGCGGTGAAGAATCCCGCCCTTAACAACAGTTACGAGTACATCGGCAAAACACCATTGTTAAACGCGTTGACAGAATCTCTCGCTCCCAAGCTTCGATCGTACATCGAGGAGTGTGCGTCCATTTGTTGTCCGAAGGATATTTACATCTGCGACGGAAGTGACTCGGAATACAATCAACTGTTGAAGCTCCTTGAGGAAAGTGGAACCGTCTTGCCGCTGCCAAAGTATGAAAACTGGTGAGTGACAATCTCATACAATAAAAAAGATAAATAACAATAATTAATTACAGTATACTCAAATATAGTAGACTGATAATAAATAACCTTGTTGTTATTTGTAGCAAGATTTTCTTTGGCCTTTTCCCAGCATCTAAAATAACTTTCGGCTTATAAGAATTTAAAAATCAAATATAGATTGAATCAAATATAGATTGAACGTGTTTTAAATATAATAGATTATTTGATATATGTAGTTAAATTTGACTTGTTCATTGTATTTGTTGCTTCATGAATATTTGGGGGGTTTAGTTGGCTCGCTAGAACGAATCCAGCGGACGTCGCACGCGTCGAGAAACGCACGTTCATCAGCACCGAGTTGAAGCGTGATACGATCCCTACGCCACGCGATGGTGTTACCGGAGAACTGGGTAACTGGATTTCTCCGGATGACATGGACAAGGCTATTCTAGAACGTTTTCCTGGATGCATGAAAGGTCAGTTACTCCCAGTTGCACTTTCGTTTCTTCTAAAACAGACAATTGCATTCATTAGTCATTTTTTCATATAAACATTTCAAGATATAAAATTTGTCTACATAGAAATTTTTTAGAAAATGTTTAGAAACTTAAAAATTCATAAGTATAGACATATTAAATTTATGACAATAAAAAATGATAAAAACATTTTTCAATTTTCCACATACTCCACTGACAGTAATATGTATCTAGACACATTATATATATCTCAGTCCTAAACATCTCATAACAATATAAAGAACAATCTAAAACATCCTATACTCTTCCTAAACTTAGATAATAAATCCACAAACATTCTATAGGTAAAACAATGTACGTCGTCCCATTCAACATGGGTCCCCTTGGATCTCCCTTATCAAAAATTGGAATAGAGATCACTGATTCTCCATACGTGGTCTGTTCGATGCGAATAATGACCAGAATGGGAAAGAAAGTTCTCGACAACCTTGGGAACAACGACTTCGTGAAGTGTTTGCACTCAGTCGGTGTACCAAAATCAGATTCAAAAGTCGCAGTGATGCCTTCATGGCCGTGTGATCCTGAGAGAACGATCATCCTACACAAACCGGCGAAAAACGAGATAGTTTCTTACGGAAGCGGTTACGGTGGAAATTCATTGCTGGGCAAAAAATGCTTTGCCTTGAGAATCGGCTCGACGATCGCCAGGGA
Organism: Megachile leachella; assembly: GCA_963576845.1. NCBI lineage: Eukaryota > Metazoa > Arthropoda > Insecta > Hymenoptera > Megachilidae > Megachile > Megachile leachella. Next base: position 16,879,971 of record OY756251.1, read on the forward strand.
CGAGGGATGGCTTGCGGAACACATGCTCGTACGTAACACTGTGTAATCGTGCTTATTTTTATGTTACATAATACTTGTTCAATCATCTGTACGTGATCCTTGTGTGCATGATCGACTTCGCTAGTTCGTAATTAATTAACGATCATCAGCATTAGCTTTATTTGTTAACATTGTGTTGGATGAAATTATCTTTCACTGTCATATTTTTATTCATTTAGTGAAATTTCTGAAAAGGTGGCGGAATGCTCTCAGTCATGCTCACACTATGTTCTATTTTTTATACGTACCATTCATAGTCATATGCACCATTCATATTTTCTTATCTCATTAAGGTGGAAGATTAAAATATTGAATCTTTAATATTCCTAAATTCTTGAATTCATAATCACTTCAGTTTCTAACTCACTCAACACATTACTTCTTTTCAATCGTTACTCAGTACTTACGAGTCTGTCATTCGTCTAAAGAGATTCTGTATCAGTTACCTTTTCTAGATACTGGGTATTACAAACCCAAAAGGTAAAAAACGTTATGTGGCCGCCGCGTTTCCGAGCGCTTGCGGAAAGACCAACTTAGCAATGATGCAGCCCACTCTGCCGGGTTACAAAGTCGAGTGCGTTGGCGACGACATCGCTTGGATGAAATTCGATCAGGAAGGAAGACTCCGTGCTATCAATCCTGAAAACGGGTTCTTCGGTGTGGCACCTGGAACCAGCTACGCCACTAATCCAAATGCTATGAAGACTATCTTCAAGAACACCATCTTCACCAATGTGGCGACTACCGGCGACGGTGGTGTCTTCTGGGAAGGGTTGGAAAAAGAAGTCAGTGAGGACATTGAGGTATAACAATCAGCAATCTTGTAATAGTAAATCTTGTGTAATAGTAGTAATGTTAAATATTAAAATATTCCATATGAAGTAATCAAATTTGAAATATAAAAACCCTGACATTTAACAGCTGATTATGTAAAAAATATTTCAAACAGATTACTGATTGGCAAGGCAAAAAGTGGACCAGAGGATCGAAGACACCTGCCGCGCACCCAAATTCCAGATTCTGTTCCCCAGCCAGCCAGTGTCCCATTATTGATCCAGCTTGGGAAGATCAGTATGGTGTTCCCATAGATGCTATCCTCTTCGGTGGTCGCAGACCTGAAGGGGTCCCTTTGATTTATCAAGCAAGGAACTGGCAGCATGGTGTTTTCATAGGAGCCGCAATGAGATCTGAAGCGACTGCTGCTGCAGAACATCAGGTACATAGTCAGAAATAATGTATTTACAGTGTTTGAAGCTTAATATAAGTGCAACATTTGTGTAATTGTTAGGAGTAGGGAGGTCTTATCCCTTTAGATTTTCTCTAAATTCTAGGTCTCTTAGATTTTATGATTCTAGATGATATCACGTTCAATGACTCTCTCTAAATTTTACAGTATAAAGATTTATGATCTTAGATTCCATGACCCTCTCTAAGTTTTACAATATAAGGATTTATGGCCTTAGGTTCCATGACTATCTATAGGTTCCATGATCTTAAATTCTATAACTCTAGGTTCCATGATCTTTAATTCTATAATCCTAGGTTCCATGATCTTAAATTCTATAACTCTAGGTTCCATCATCTTTAATTCTATAACTCTAGGTTCCATGATCTTTAATTCTATAACCCTAGGTTCCATGATCTTTAATTCTATAACTCTAGGCTTTATAACCCTTTCTAAGTTCTATGATCTAAAATTCCATAACTCTAACCTCCATGACCCACTCTAAATCTTATAATCTACATCCTATGATTCTTTCTAGGTTCCATAACTCTTCCTAAGTTCTATCATTCATCCTAACATTACTATGACCTGCTTCCTTCAACAATATCTTTGTCAAGCAAATATACATACAACAAAAACTACATATAACTACATATAACAAAAACTAATATATACTCTGAATTATCAGGGTAAAGTAATCATGCACGACCCATTCGCAATGAGGCCCTTCTTCGGCTACAACTTCGGCCATTACGTCAGCCACTGGTTGAGCATGGTCAACGTGGAGAACGCTAAACTACCAGCAATATTCCACGTGAATTGGTTCAGGAAGGGTCCAGACGGTAAGTTCCTTTGGCCAGGATTCGGCGAGAACTCCCGGGTTCTGGATTGGGTCCTCCGCAGGATCGACGGTGAGGATATCGCTGTTAGTTCTCCGATCGGTTTACTTCCGAAATTAGACTCCTTCAATCTGGATAACATGAAAGAAAATGTTAACATGCAGGAATTGTTTAGATTGCCAAAAAGTTTCTGGCAAAAAGAAGTTGAGGATCTTAGAAAGTATTTTGATGCGCAAGTTGGCGACGACTTACCGGAAGCCATCCGCTTCGAGCTCGATCAGCTTGCTCGTAATATTGAACAACTTTAATTCATTTTTAAATATTTTTCGATGTTCTTTTTAATTCCAATGAAATTGATTTTGATTTATTGTGATCTATTATATCGACACTTCTACTTAAAATTTTTCAAGGTCGATTGAAATTTAAAAAAAATAGAGATCTACTTTAAATTCTACATGGATTAGTTTCTGGTACAGATGTCTGGTAATTATTTACAGTTTTAACGTTAAAACGTGAACGTAGTATTATAACGCTTTTTTTACTCGAATGCAATCGTCACAGCTGCCCCTGAAAATTTTCAACTGTCCTATTAACAAAAATAATTTCTGTGATATGTATACGTATCGAAATGCATAATTCGTGAGTTTTGTCATTTATTATAAAATTTGACGATATGTGATAAAGGCTTTAAAACATGAAAATTTGTAACTAATAAATTCGAAGATTATTTGTCGATCAGTAAACAAAATATTCGACTGTTTGCAAAGTGCTTACTTCTTATAAATAAATATCAGGTGCAGGATTCTGGTATCATCATTATTGAAACATGTTGATGTTTTCAGAAAATTTTATTACTTCAATTTGTTTTTCGTGTCATCGCTGATACGGGCGTTTGGCAGAATTTCTTCGTTTTATGATTATTAAAACAGTGTGAGAGCGTAAAAGTGTGCAATGAATGTCAAGTGTAGTCTCCGCCATGATAAAGCGGGGCCATAAAATACTTCGAATGATATGTTAAATCCAGGCATTGGCATAGCAATTTAGGGGAGATAAGAATTAAAAACTTTAACCAGAATAATATAAGTTCATGTCCTGTGTATTTACTTCAATGGGCGCCACTTGCAATGATTCTATTTATGGCCACCATACTTATGGCGGGAACTACAAAACGATTTTGGCGGGAAAATATGTAGATATTTTTTGATTAAAATTTTTTAAATAAAGTTTCTATAAAATACAACAAAACATTCTTTGTGTTTCTTTTCTCTTCCCTATCACCAACAGATTAAAAACAGTGACAGAAATTTTATAAGTTTAAGTTGATAACCTAGAATAAAATTCACTAAATCGTTCTACTAATCATTTTTATTGATCCAATATTTTAATCGTCTAAGTACTATTGATGAAAGACATTTAAAACTGTACATTCGGTTACATATATGTTACAGGCTGTGGTTCGTATAATTAAATAAATTTATTAAAATTTAATGGAACATCTGATGTCAATCGATGGGTGCTATATTTTAAATTATAACGCAGGTTATATGTTTATGTCGAAAGATGATACATTTCACCCTTAAAACAAATTCATATATCATACCCGTATATTAAGTATCGAGAAACAAGTCACAGAAGACTGTCATGTACGTCGAAAATATAATATATGTATATGTATATATTATTTATTTCATCGTCTAATTTGTTTAAAATAACTAATAGGAAAATGTATTGCGCGTATCAAACGCGTTTCGTCGTAAAACAGAAGGATTTAGACTTTACTCAATGCGATCTTCATTCAAAATATTGCACATTCTCAAACAACTGTTTTCTGTTTCACATCTTTTAGAAATTTAATTATGTAATATACAAATTAAATACTGACCAACTGAAATAGCTAATATCGATCCATTAAATTTGTTACATTATGTTTACTAACAATAAGTTGATAAAATGATCAGTAATAATAATTTAAAAATAAGAATACCTTCATTTAATTTATAAGATTAATTTTAAAAATCATAGTTAAACATTTTACATGATTTAATTCTAGGATTTGCATTGATTAATTTCTAAAACCTTCCAATTTGGTTACTGAAATCATAATGGAGAAGATCTTTGACACGTACACTACATTTTTATTATTTTTTACTTTCATGCAGTTCTACTATTAAAAGACAATAAAATATGTCTACGAACTTACTCCATTTGTAACCAAAAATCTTGTATACTTTATAAATTTGTGTTCTATACACATATACAATTCTATTTGTCTACTATATTCTTACACTTATCTCATTAAAATTAAATGTAATTTCGCAAATAAAAAGATCACTTAAAACATATTTGTATTAATGAAACATTCGTTCAAATCTCTAATAAGATTAATTAATATATAATTCTGGCATATACTTTGAAGACTAGATGAATGTACTTTTTGTCAGTCCTTAGTACTTTGCACCAATTTTAGATAATTGCACGGATAATAATTGCATTCATTCTCTAGTTTTTTGTTATTTTACAATTCTAATATAACAACTACTGTACAATTGTATGTTATATTTCACAGTAACTAGTATTTATAAACCTCACACTTGAGTAACTTGTGTTTCTTATAGCCATGTTTATGCTATAATCCAAACATTTTATTGTTGTTCAATTAAAAATTTGTATTCTAATAAGACAAAAACTGAAATATGAAGTGATCCTTCTACGAATAACAGTCAAGATTCTAATTATTATAATCTACTAATTGCTTCGAAAAGAAATATACAAAAGAGAACAGTTACTTCGTTATTTTTTGTTTTTATCGTTGTATTTTTTTGTAATAATAACGCTAATTACCTTTAAATTTATTATACTGTATACTAATCATAAGTCACACATTTTGTTAAATTTGTCCTAATTTCATGATACGCATAAATTTAAAAGATGCACAAAGAAAATACCAATGCATAAACCTTGCTCCTCTTTTTATCTTAACAGTACCTTTTAGTACTAACAATTTATGAACACATAACATCCGTTTCCAGTAAAATACGATCAATTTCAATGTGCGTAATAAAACAATTATGATATTTAATCAGACAAAAGTCTTTAAGTAATATAAAAATTAGTGCACTATAGTTTATTTATATTTAGTAATATGTTTAATAAACTTTTGTGTCTATGAATATTTACCTGTATATATGTAGATAATTTAAAAAATATGGTTTGAAATATATAGAGAGCTTTAATCATTTACAATATCTTGTGATGTTTGCTGAATAAACGTTCGAATTATGGCGGCAAGTATTTTATCGAGTTAAATATTACATCACATTAATTCATACTTAGTTATCATCTAACTAGATTCCGGTATTTTCCATATTTCAATCTATTAAAATTAATTTCGAAGTTCACTTTACGTGTATATAATCTGAGTTGTTTAAGAGCCTAAGAAAAAATTGTATACCAGTTTCTTTTAAATAAAATCTCAGGTACATACTTCTCATCCATTATTCTTTCTCACCAACGTTTCCAACGCTCGTGGTATACACGATGGACATAATATTTCTGGTTTAGACGTTTGCAGCAACATTTTTCCTAAGTACTGAGCTGTACATGGAAGAACTAGTGATTCAGATGTTAATAACTCGGTTTCCATCGTCGAAATCACTTCCGTCTTATAGGCAGACAATGGAAAATGATGTCCACATGTGAATATCATGGAGTCTTCTTCAGTAGCGAGAAATCTGTACACTGCGTCTTGATCCTAATTTCCAACAATTTACTTTATTTTAGTATCTATTTTTATCTCTTTTATATCAACAAAGAAATTTATCTTTTATTGCAAGATTAACATATGGAAATTTAGGTTCACCTTAATATGTACAAATGACCTTGAATCATGAGTATCAGAAGACAAAGTACTTATAACCCCTTCTATCATTTGTTTTGAAGTATTATTTCCGCTCGAGCCAGGATATCCAGTGAGCGGTGGTCCATAATGGTCAGCAGCCAAGGAAGATAACAACTTGATAAATTCAGGTGCAGGTTCATCTGTGATATAAAAGCAATTTATAAAAATGCACGATACAAGACGTCCATAAAATCTTATATACTTTACCTCGATCAATATGATTTAACAACATGGAACACACTTGAAGACAAAAATTAACAGAAAACAAGTTTATCAGGTTGAAGTTCTTGACTTCTGCGTCGTTCTTATTTGTATCTAAATATTTGTCCATTATCTCTTGACTGTGAAAGTTAAAATAATTAATTACGATAATTGCATCTCAAATAATATAACATTAACTTACCAGAATAATAATAATCCAAGGGGGTAAAAAATTGATTCGATATGTTCCAAAAATAAATTTTCTATACTTTGTACGGGTAACTCATGTTCGACCCAGAAATTAAGAGCATCTTGCAACATTTTACATTTGGTTGTATCTGGTTCGTTTTCCATTTCATTCAAGAAAAATTTAATCACTTTTATGGCTTCATTGATAACGTTGTTTTGCCGAGAAGACGAAATCTTTCTTTCACTGCTTTTGCACAATTGATTTTCAGTTTCTTCACTCATAGCAGTAGAAGATGCGAAATTGTCTCCAATGGACCTACTTTCTTTCTCTTGCATCTGCAACTTATTATCTTTAAAAACCAGATTCTCCACCCATTCGTCCGAGTCAGAACTGGCATCAGAATCGAAAGAGTTTTCGAAAATTTCTGAAGGCGCGTTTTCACATTTCGCGTCTTTGCATAATTCCTCTAAACCGCCTTGACAATCAAACGTGTACAATTCTTGTTGAAGCATTTGTAAACTGTTCAGTGATTTGCTTGCCGGAATTTTCATTTTGTTCCTAGCAGCACAATCTTCAACAGAATCGATTAAATTCTTCTCCACTTGTTTGTTAAACAATTCTGTGTTCTTTTTAACATTACGAGTCAAAGATTTTGTTTTTAATTCAGTCTCCTCCGCCGTCTTGCGTTCTGCCTTTTCACGTGAATGTTCAGACTTTGTTTTTGAGCAAGAGTGAAGACTCATTAGATGCAAAATTTTTAACTGATATGAGAATGCCTCAGAAATATTATGTTGCAACAAAGCTATTTTTGAGCAAGCTTGATAATTACCCAGTTCAACGCACTGAAAATGTATAAAGATATCACGTAACTGTTCCGGTTCAACATTATTATGTAACAAAATAATACACAAACCTTATCTATGATTTTTGAAGAATCATATAAACCAGAGAAATATTCGAGCGCATAGTGCAGTGTCAGTTCTCCCGATGACCTTTCTATAACGCTTAAGGGGTTAATAACACCCGCTAGAGGAGGTATGTCGTAACTCTGATAAGAAATAATAGGAGCGGGAATGTTAGGAACTTGGCTAGGCACCTCCATGGCTATATGCGAAGTATGGGGTAGTCGTACAACTCGCTTTTTAATTAACACGAGTTTGTCGTCGGTGTCGCGCGTATCTTTTGCAGGAAGGCGGCCTAATTGTGCTCTACTGTTATTACCCCAAGCTAAAACTGTACCTCCTAGAATACAGTAAACCATTAGAATTTTACCAATAATGAAAATTTAAATTATTAGAATGATGTACATACCTGGTTGAATAGCAACCGTGTAATCGTATCCACAATAGATTCCAACAGTTTTAATGATAGGATTTATTTTTTCCCTTGCTTCACTGCTTTCCGCTGGAGACGACTTGGCTTCATCATTTGCGTTTCCATTTTTTTCACTGTTCCCAGAATTTTTCATTCCACCATCCAATTCTTGTTCTTCATCTCGTCTGTGTGCATTGTGTCTTGGAGGTACTTGTGCAAAGATTGAAGCAGGATTGTAACACAACGGAGTGGGAATTGGTACTTCCCTTCTGCTACCATTACCTATTTGACCATCTAAGTTTCGACCCCACGTGTAAAGGGATCCGTCTTTTGTTACAAGAGCATTATGATGACACCCAGCTGATATCTATCGAAAACCATTAACACAATTATTTTCCAAGAAACTAACATAATTATAAATCATTTCACAAACCTGTATGATATCCCCTCTCACTAAACTTGTATCTACTACTGTCGGTTTCAAATGTGTTTGAGCTTCTTCAATTGAACCAACATTCACATTCTTCAGGCACACATTATCCAACTGCTTTTTTCGTGAATCTGAGTAACTACTTTCTGTCTGTTTTACTTGTGCATTTTTATTTTGTGCATTACTTTCTGTTACCTCTTCGCCCGTATCGTTTGTACACGCTTGATCCGGAACTTTCTCAAACTCGTCGATATTTTCAAACTGCTTTATAATATTGTCGCGTTGTTCTAATATTCGAGCTCTCTTTTGCGTTTGTGCTTGCAATCGAAGAACTTGAGGACTTGCTCCCCACACGTATAACTTATTTGTGTAACTAACGGCGAGCTAAAATTGATATAAGCATAAATAAACCATGTTCGTATAATAATTGAATTGTAACCATAGAAAACATCCTACTTACGTTGTGAAAATATCCAGTTGTAATAAGAAAAATTTTCTCTGGTAACAAGACTTTTATTGGCACTGAACTTTTAACATTACTTCCTACACCCAGTTGCCCAAAAATATTGCAACCAAATGCATACACAATACCCTCTGTAGAAAGAGCTAATGTATGCGCATGGCCAGCGCTAATGTAACGTATGACCGTACCAAGTAAAGATGTAATTAATGTGGGAACGATCTTTTTATCGGTATTACCATGACCCAACTGGCCATGAACTCCCCAACCCCATGTAAAAACTCTACCATCCGCAGTCAATGCAACAGAATGATACTGACCAGCCACGGCATCAATAATGACTTCTTGAGCCAAATAAGTAATTAATTCTGGCGCTGAACACTGTAAAATTTTGCCCAGACCCAACTGACCGAACCGACTTGATCCCCATGCATATACACCATTGTTGGTAACTGCTAAAGTGTGACAGTGGCCACATGATACACTGAGAACTTCAACCTCCATGATTTTGAAAAAAGATATAGCTTGCGGTGGTCCATATCTCAATACAGATGGGCCAGTTCCTGAAATTATGAAGGACATAAAATGCTATAAATATAATAAATGATGCATTTTATAATAGCACATTTGTTTACCTAAACATCCTTGCACAGAACTTCCCCAAGTATAAACATTTCCATTTCTGATGAGAACAACGTGAGAAAATCCAGCACATAATGGCCTTCTTTTGAAATCAGCACCAGAATTAGTTTTATTTCTCTCCTATTTTAATGATTAAAACATGTGATTATCTATTGATATAAAACATGAAATACTTTATATGATTATTACCTTTTTAATGTTCAGTAATTCAGTGTTACATGTAAGAGAAGATTCTTGATGTAAAATAGATTTTTTATAAATCAAAGTCAATAAAATTAGTAAAAAAGTTTCTATAATTTCTTCTACCAATGTGTCAGCCTCATCCTATGAATAGAATGAAAATATACTTTACATCTTTACAAATAAATAGGTATAATGAATGCAGAAATTGTACTCACATTTTCCAAGAGATCTATAGAATCACATTGACTAGATTGAGAACTATGTGAAGTTGTCCTATGACGTAATCTACATCGCACTATCCTAGGTCGTATCACTGGATTCGTTGGATCGTACAGCGTTACTAATCTCTGAATAATCAATAAAAAATATATGTATTAAATTATTCAGATTGATACACTTTCTTTTTGAAGAATAAAAACTTTACCTGAAGTACAAAAATTTGAGAGTCATGAAGATTATCAACAATATATGACATATGACTTCTAGCTAACTCAGGATTTAATAAAATTGCTTGCATCAAATTCGGTTCACTTATACATATTAACAAACCATCTGAAATGATTTATGAAATATTTAATTCTTGATGTAACACATTTTCCAATCATTGTATTGCTATTATAACTATTATGCATTACATGGTGTTGGATAGAAATTGCTTGTGCTGAAAGAATGTATTGTCTTCATAAGTATATCCAACATTTGTCCATAAAGACCCTTTTGTGTTGCTAGGTGATGCAACACTTCCCAAAGACACGTTTGTCCCGCAATATTAACTGCTAACAATTCGTCGTAAAAAGAATTTGTAGACAAGAAATACCTATAATGCAAATATTTTGCGTTAAACCATGCTAAAAAGATTTATAAAATATCTAATGAAATACATACAAAAACTCCTTATATATAGCCTTAGACTTTTGAGATGAAATTCTAAGCGTTCGTTCAATAAAAGCAAGAACACATAAGTTAGAGAGATGTATTCTTGGTGCGACAGGTAATTCGCTAATAGCCGGAGAAGCTAAACAATGCGTGAGGCAACGTAATAAATCTGCTGTATATCCAACAGATGCAAACTTCAACATACTTTTCATTATTCTACACTGCAAATATTAAATACATAAATTATATATCAGTATACACAACCAAATTCTGACACTATTGTACTTACTTTGGACAACTTGTAACAAGCTACTGCTCGTGGAAAATCTTTGTTCATCAAAAGTATGTCACCAGCTTGTTCAAGTAACTGTTGTGCATTAATGCCAAATACTATAGCCAATTTTACTGCTTTCTCAAGTTCATTGTTTTTCAGTACTAATTCCATAAAAATTGACAATATCGGTTTTCTTAAAGAAAAATATTAACAATGATAATTCATTGGTCTAAGTTAATGAAACATGAAAGTAAAGAATAAAATACTAACCTTAGAACAACTTTATACACAGAGTGATTTGTTACAATTATACAAGTATCTACATGAGGTAATTCAATTTTAATATCATTTATTCCCTTTGGTAACGCGTATTTATTTTTAATCTCTTCAGAAAGTATTGTTGGTGCATTGTTAGTAAAGTCGATAGCTCTGTACACGGCACGTATTACTTCTTTGCTATTCGCTAAAGAAAAGTAACCAACAATACATTCTGGATTAAATTTACCATTATCACTTTTACGAGTTTCAGATAATCTATCTGATACTACATACATTATACGCTGACTAACGTCAGTAATAAAAAAAAAGCGTTGAGTTAATAAAACGTTTTTACAAGATTCAAATACTTTATGTGCCGATAAAGGAACAGTAGTAAAATTAGGTCCATATACCTGTAATGGCAATATTGATGAAATGTTATACTCATTACTTCCTATAATTAAAAAATTATTTCCTTACCAGTATTTGATTTGTAACAGAGTGATAACATGTATACAATTGTTGGCCATCTCTATCAGATTGAGACATTAAAAAAACTTCTTTTGACATTACTTCAGGAGTTATCTGATTTTGATTTACTTCTATAGATGGATCAGAATTAATGGTTATATTGTGAGTATTCCTATTACTTGTAATATCTGGAAAACAGATAGATTCATCAATAATCTTGAACAATATTTAGGGGTATTATTTAGTATTATAAATGTTGCATACCATGTTGATATTGCAGATATTCCCCTAAAGCTTGACTTTTTGCTTCTATCAACTTTTGTCTAATGATAGCAAGTTTGTCCACAGACAATTGCTTAAGTCCTTGCAACCTGGATCTAGTAGAAGCAAATATTTTTGTATTATCATACATGTTGTCATTTGCATGTAATACACTATATGATTCTCCATTTTCTAAATGTTGCAAGCAACTATATGTACGCTGCTCTAAAAGTAATCTCCACTGTCGTCTAGACTGACTTGTTATAAGGAGAGATACAATGTCATTACTTTGATCACGACAAATATGCAAACTTGAAATATTCCCCTTAATTTGTGTAACATTTGTTTGATGACCAGTCTCAAGATTTATAAATACAATTTCCCCATATTCAGTTCCAATAATACCAATTTCAGCTGGTATTACCATGCTCTGCCACCATACTATGGCTGTAGGCCTAAAAATATGAAATAAATAAATTATGAAAATATTTGAAATTATATCTAGTGTAAAGTTTAGTAAGGAAATGTACTTTGAATGGGAAGATTGTGAACTAATAGAAGGAAATGAAGTTATATCATCACTAGTCCATCTTCTATCTTTGTCATAACTTTCATCGACCCAACACAAAGCAGGAATAATATATATAGAGCCATCAACACTAGCAGAAAGCAACCAAGATCCCACTGAGTGAAAACATATAGCTGAGATTTGTTTATGAGATCCTTGAAACCAAGGAATTCTTTTAATTACTGGAGCAGATATAGAATCCCTTTTATAATATAAAAAGATCTCAGCATTTCCAGTCGTAAGAGCTAAAAATAATTTCTTTCCATAATCACATTGAGCACTGTGTTGTATTTCTGTTGCTTTAATCAAACATTGCAATTTAAACAAGCGTTCTTCTGTGAAACTTGTCATTGGCTCAAAGCCCTCTGTGCCAATTTCTGCGATCATATTTCAGATTATTATTGATCTTAGTACTATCTAAAACACATAAATGAAACAAAATATTAACAACATATTATCATAAGTGCTAATTACATTTCATGAAAGATATATTGGTTGAATTTCATTAATATGTATGCTAATCTTTAATAGTATTAGTAAACAGTATTCAAAACGCAATTTAGTGAATTATATCTTCAGACATTTTTGTAGAATATAATTATTTAAATTAACATAATTACTAGATAGTTCTAAATATCTCTTATAAATTTTTGATGACACATTAAATTATAGTGGAAATGAGAAACCTAAGCACAAAATAACATTTAATAAATGCTCCTTGCTCTTGAGGATCGTATAACACAGCGATAAAAATATTTAACAATATATTACGAGCTGTTATACCTGTGTTTATATATTTGTAAAATAATATAGTTGACGAGAAGAAAGCTTTGTCTCTTAACACATTCTTGTGCTAAAAATAAATGATTACAAAAGAAACCTAGACCAATTATCACATTGCGCATTCCGTTTAAACGTGATATCCTTTCATATGCAAGAAATGAAGGAATTAAATTATTCACAGTGCATTACATTTTTACAATAACGCCGCCGTCAAATTTCTAAACGTCAGATCATCAAGGTTAGATTACATTGTAACCATAGGGGGAACCACGATAAAAAAGTTAAAATCACTATTCTGTTGTCCAAAATAAATATACTCTGTTCAACAATAAACTGAATTTGTCCTATAAAGAACTTTTGTTCATTTTGCGCATGTTGCCTCTGATTAGTTAGAGTACGTTTCGTAACCATTCCTATATACATTGTGATCTAAATTTCTAAATCTCACTATACCTGATATATATCTCTTTCCTTTATTCACATATTTTGTTCACCATATATATGGTCAATGCATTAAAACTAGAACTCGAGTAAGGGAATTTCAAATACTGGAAAATGAACTGAAGTTAGTCGTGTTGCGCTGTTAAAATTGAGTATGATCTTTCGCCGAATAGAGTATAGAAATTAAATACCTTGTATTGGTAGTAGTTTGCAACACACTTCATCCAGCATTGTCGTTTGAAGTGCGCATCGAAAAGATGGCGGATGGTATCAGAAATTATCGATGTATTGAGTTTATTAAGTTTTAAAGGTTTAATAAAACAGTGTATCTAACGTTCTGAACATCGATTGAAAACATAAAAATGGGTTCGAATAAACGGCATAAAACCGAGAAGAGCCGGGACGCTAAGAAGAAGCGTCACCGGAGCCGCTCACGTAGCTATACACCTGAACGCGAAAAATCGGATAAGCACAGGCATCATAAAAAGCATAGAAGGAAAGAACGCAAGGATTATGACAGTGATGGTTATTATCTGATTCATTCTTTCTAAGATATACAAATACATTATACGATGCATTTCTCAATGTCGCTAGCTTTTTTTTTACAACTCCATTAATCGATTGTTTGAACTATCTTTTCTATTTGTATCTAATAACTTCCTCTCCATCGTGTTGAAAATGTATCGTGTTTTATCCGCAGAAATGTACTTATCAATTTCGCATACAAGATTAAGTAATTCGATGGGGATTGAACCGAATAATGTTTATATCTTACATAGGTACATAAGCATTTACTATGATGAACATACTTGTTTAATGTCAGTTAATACCGTGTTCATTTTATTTCAGTCGAAATAGTTAATGCACCTCCTCCACCAAAAATTTCTAAGTCATCACATCCATCAACACCTCCACCTCCTGAAATTTCTAAACAACGCAGTCCTTCGCCGATCAAAGGTGGTGCAGCACAAAGTTCTCTATCCATTGAAGAAACTAATAAACTACGAGCAAAGTTAGGTTTGAAACCATTAGAAGTTGATAGTGGTCCAAAAGATGATCCTAATAAGATTAAAGATGATTTGGGGGAATTTTATCATAAACCTGCCCCTGATGTTAATGAAAAATTAAGGACACAAAAATTAAAGGAGAAGATCACTGTTCAAAAACAGAAAAGGCTTATTGAATCTAATTTATCAAAAACTAAGACCTTAGGAGAATGTGATTCTGATGATGATGCTGAAGTTTGGATTGATAAAACCAGACGTTTGGAAGAGGAGAAGAAAAAAGCAGAAGAAAGGGTAAACTTACATTTTAAATATTTGAAATATCTCTGATAATAATTTATGTGAGAATCATCATTATAATGTTTTATTTTTATTAGGCAAAAATGTTAGATCAGTTAGATGAAGAATTTGGCATTGGAAATTTAGTTAAAGAGGAAATACATGCTGCTCGAAACACAGCTTATACTGAAAAGAATTTAAGGGGTCTTAGAGTAGAACATGATATTGTAAGTAATTGTATCTTCTTATTGGATAAATGCTTCAGTCATAAATATTAAGTAATTTACTTCATTTAAATGATGTTTAACAGGATAAGTTTGAAGAAGGTAAAACAATTATCTTGACTTTAAAAGACCAGGAAGTTTTGAAAGAAAATGACGACGTACTAGTCAACGTAAATATAACGGATGAAGAACGTTACCAACGTAATATTTTAAATAAAACTAAAAAACCTGGTTATGATGCATATGATGATGATAACTTTGATGAATTTGGTGTATCTAAGAAGTCTATCTTAGAAAAATATGATGAAGAAATCGAAGGCGAGAAGAAAGATTCTTTTGTATTAGGGACTAATAATATAAAAGATACTAAACAGAATAAACTTGATTATGTTAAGCAGCGTTTAGCGAATAAGCGACTAGAATCGTTACAACTAGCAGAGCCAAAACTAGCTAGTGAATATTACAATGAGCAAGAACTTGCAAAGTTTAAGAAACCAAAGAAGAAGGTGAATTTTTAAGACAATATTTTTATAATTTAAAAAAAATGTACATCTCTTTAATTATTATGTTGCAGGTTCGAAAAATTAGGAAAAAGTTAAAAGCAGAAGACTTGGTTCCTGAAGATAACGATTATCTTCGTGATTTAGGAAGCAGAAGAAGTAAACGACCTAAGGATATAAAAGATAACGATAGTTTAGACGTAGATGACTTAGAAGGTATTGTTCGTTAATTTTTAACAATTACGTTACTTATTTAACCGATCTTTTCATTTTCAGCTCCTCCTGAAGATCTTAGTGGAATTAAATTGGAAGAAGATGATAAAGAATTAGAGTTACAGTTAGCACTCAAGAAAGCTCAACGATTGAAAGAATCACAAGCATCAAGCATTGAGAAAGTTGTTGAAACTATAAAGCAAGAACCTGCTGGTTCTGAAGAAAGTCAATCTGGGAATATTGTTCTTAATGCCACCGCAGAATTTTGTAGAACTTTAGGAGACATTCCAACTTATGGACTTGCCGGAAACAGGGAAGAAAATGGACAAGAACTTATGGTATTAAATGGTTTATCTTTATATTCTTTTCCTTAAATATTTGATATATCCTTTTACAATTAATATTATAGGATTTCGAAATGGATGGAGTTAAAGAAGAACCACCAGTAAATGACGAAGAAGATGATGGTCGTGGCGCATGGAATACTGTACAATTAGGTATCAATTAATCAGTTAAATATACAGATTCTCTCATTTCTATAATACTTATAAATTCTATTATACTTTATGAACAGATGAAAGTATAACAGAGCCAGTAGCGATGGAAGCTGCAATTTTAGACGCAGAGCCTTCGCTCGGCCATGGAGTTGGTGGTGCACTAAAACTCGCAATGAGTAAAGGTTATTTGCAAAAAGAAGATAGTAGTAGGCCATCTGCGTCTCGTTTCGCGCATTTGCAGGCTCAGAATTATTCGATAGAGGACAAAACTTACGGGTATGTATGGATCATAACTATCGTTCGATATAAGAAGCTTTCTTACAACGCGTTTGCAAATGAACCAGTCCCATCACGAGCGATTGTAAGAAATATTCTTCTATTGAATGCACTCCAAAGGAATCTTATTAGACGAGTCTCTAGTGAATTTCACTGTTAGTTAACAGTCGTAAATAGAGCCCGGATTTCGGTGCTCGGAAATGGATGATCCGCTACCGCAAGAGTTAACTACTTTGTCGGAGATGATCAAAGGCCAGAGAAGAGAGTAGGATTAATTGAGGTATGTTTATATTATGCGATTCTATTGTTGCCAGCGAGATTCGTACAAGCGTTCTAGACAAGTCCGGTATGGATAAAAGTCATGTTAATTTATTTAACATAAAAATAATTTTGCATATATATTCATTGGCGGTATGGTTTTACGTTACTCTTTTTTTTATATTACATTTGCATGTTTCAACATACAAAGTATGGTGTAATTTGTGTAAAAAGGATCTTAGATTACTTGAGTGCTTAAGGATGCAATTTATTTTCTTTCAAATAAAATTTCATCTTTAATCAAGTATATATTTGATGCTAATATTTTTATTGACTTGTTTAGATTCGTGTTGATTTAATCGCATAATGTAATGTATCTTCAAAACTTCAATAGTCTGTTTTTTAATCGCTACATATTTGTAAAGTATTGGTAACTTAAATTTCGAAACACCGAATTCCATGGGCTACTATAAATGTTTATAATTAAAACGAGTGCCTATGTTATTTATATCCTGCTTAGCATAAGTAATTTCATCCATGTTTTTCTTTCCAGAGACGACGATAAATTTGGTAGGAGAGACCGGTTTAATGGCCCAACTTCAGAATTTAAGGAAAAGGATGGTTTCAAGCCTAATGTGAAACTGGAATATATCGACGACGATGGACATGTATTGAGCGCAAAGGAAGCTTTCAGATATCTTTCACACAAATTCCATGGAAAAGGTCCAGGAAAAAATAAGGTCTGTACTTTCTCTATATTTTATATTCGTTGTTAAACTTTGGACGTTACGACTGCATAATTTTGTAATTTTTAGGTTGAGAAGCGAATGAAGAAGGCGGAGCAAGAAGTTTTAATGAAACGTATGTCTTCTACAGATACACCTCTGGGTACGCTTAATTTATTACAGGCGAAACAGAAGGAAACTCAATCGCCATACATAGTGCTTAGTGGAAGCAAGCAGATGCAAACGTAAGTCTATTTCATGTTATATACATAATGAAATGTGGCTTAAAAAGTTGGCTCATAAAAACTATGGTTATTTTTTTCAGGACTAGTATATCAAAGTCAAAGCATTAAAGATTTTAAAGTAAACTTCAGTCAGAATTGTATATAATATACAGGCAGACAGAAATCTTTTATCAGTACATCTTTAAATCAGATAATACATTAATCGCTGTAAAATAAAAACATTGCACCTTTTTTGATTTGTTAAACTACATGATAATAAAGTAACTATTATATGAATTTATAAAAGAGGCTAATTCTTTTTATATCCTTTCTTTATTGTTTTTAGACACATCAATCGTTTGACGGCTTAAAATATTAGTTTTAATAAGATAATTACTTAATACATCATAAAAATTGATATAGAGAAACTTTATATTTTTAACTCTTTACGGATGATATGGCCCAAATATTTATATTTGGTAGGAAGGTCTTTGAGACGTTGTTTATAATTATTCCTTTTTTGGTACAATTTTCAGTGTTTTTAACGTGTATATAAAACAATACGAACAATATTGTTCTGTTCGATGGGGCATTTTGTATTCTTACACAAAATATGTTTATTTTAATTAAATAAATTGACTGCTATCACAATAAAATTAAGTGGGGAACAAACGATGTTCACAACTATCTCTTATTTTTTTACCATATTGGTTGAAATAATACGATGCCTATGCTAACAGTAACATGTGCATAAAAACTATCAATATATTAACATTACTCCCATTTCTATACTCTCAATCACAATTTACAGTTAATTTCTAATAGCCTATTCGTACAAATCACTACATGGAAGATATAAAGTTGAATACTACAAAATATTTTATTGTTCCTAATGATATACTATATAAACATTTGTTGAACATACTTCGTTCACTATGAAATAGTATTATTGTGAGATTGAAAATATTTGTTGTTCCGTTGAATGAGAAGACACGCGATTAATCATCAATGAAATATATGATAACATTCGCTACCGATATTTACTGAGTATTTTTACAATTTATATCGGTATCATGCTCTTGAAAAATGGTAACGATCGATTATTATAAGAATGCTAAATGATATTAAATATATCCCTGATATCACAAGGCTTTCCTTTGTGCAAAAATAGTAATACTTGATTCTTTGAATCTTATGTAGTGCACAATGATCTTATAAATTGTATTTTATAAATATACCTCCAACTGTAGACAATACTTTTAAGACTTGCTCTTTATATTCACTATTCACATCTTTTTTTTATTTTTGAAAAGTTTGGCACTTCTCCTGACGGTTTAGACAAAAATAATAGGAATTTCTTTTAATTATAAAGCATAAGATATATTTTCTATTGTTAGCTAGATTTTTGATCAGCTTCAAAAGGTTATCAAAAATTTAAATTAGATTTTCATTAATTACTAAAGCTAGCATCTTTATTGATAAATAAGAATACTGGGTAACTACAGGCTAACAATGAAAAATATATTATTAATCTTTTATTCAATATTTATTTCTTAATCGAATTCCTATTAATTTTGTAATAAACTAATATACAATTTAATACTTACTTTATGTTAAGGATATGGTTCTCTATTCGCTGAATTCTAAGAAACTTATATCAGTAACACGCTGTGTATCGTCAAACCGACGAACTTTAATATATTATACTTTACGAATATTTATCTACAAATCTGTTGTTTCACAGAATTCAACAGACCTAATATCTTTGTGTTACTACTATTTTAGACAAATTTTTTATTATCAGCATATTTATATGCTATATTTAAGTAAATATTTCTTATTCTTTTCTACGCGTCAAGATTAATATAAATTATACGAATTAGATGAATATTTTTATAAATAGGTATGAACTCGTACGAATCCTTTCTAAGTTTGTTCTTTTTTCTTATGTACACTGAGGTGCAAAGTAGGCTTCCCTTGGTCAACGATACAAGGATAAAGAATACCACCCATCATCAATTTTAGGAGATTAAATATGAAAACTTGAAAGTTACCAAATTTCAATATCCTAAATTGTCAAACATTAAAATCTTTGAATCTATAAATTTTAAAATCAACGAATGTTAGTTCTTTCCCTTCTATCCATTTTCTCCAGGAAAGCTTACGATACTCGCCATTGTATACAATATTTATATACTAAAATATTCAACTAATCTGACAACATGTCAAATCTGTATAATATATTATAAATTGACTTGATTTTCTTTTCGTTCTTCGCAAGGTATTAAAATCATTGGTATAAGTACCGTAAAAGGGAAGTGCGAGTGTCAGCGTTTCGGTCGACAGTCAGTTGAACAACGCAGTTGTTTAAAAAATGAAAACCGATCATCGTATCAAAAGTGTTGTATACAAGACGTAACTAACGCAGTACGAAATGTGGAGGTAAACGATCGAGCGCATAATACAGTTGCTAACGATTAGCTTTTTGGGTATACTTTTCTCAAGTTGGTTACCTTCCAAGATATCTTCCTTGAGCGCAACATCATAAGTAATTGTTATCTGTTCAATGTTTCCATATTTTGATTCTGGGCATTCTTGCTCACAGCTTCATCCTGACCACTCGGACTGGGAAGTCTGGTCGGTTTCAGCGACTTTAACTTCGTCGTACCGCCATATCTGAAGTTCACGTCGCTGCAGGTATCTAAAGGATGCATCGTTCCCATCAAATTCGTCCCGTCATCGTCTGTCGTGACTTCCAGCTTTGTGGTTGGAACTTTCTTAATGGATCCCAACTCGTACGCAGATTTTGATGATTTCAGCTTCATCTTCGCATTCAGTGGCAGCGAAACAGATTTCTCCAAGTTCACATCTTCTATCTTGAGGTTGTTATCGTTCTGCACAACTTGTTCGTTGGTCGAGTTCATTGCATCAGTAATCTGGATATCTATGTTGACGGTTTTTGGATCATTCTCATCGTTACGAATGGTCTGCTCAGCGTACTCGTTCCTAAGGGCAGCCAACTGAGCTCGTTGCTTTTGAATATGGTTGTGCGAATTTGAGAAGAACGATGAGACTCTCTCGAGCTTGGTAGCCAAGTTCGGTTGGCTCAATGTAGATTTCAGAGGATAAGGTGGATCTACCACATTATTGTTTTTCATGAAGTTGTGAGATTCTCTACCCGTGGAATTGCTTTTTATCATTCCTAGCTTCTGGTTGTCTTCGATCACTTTTAAAGGATACGATCGACCAGTCGCGTTCCTTCGTTTCTCGGCGAGACTCAGCTGTGCAATTATTCTACGAATGTCTCCAGGAAATTCGATGTCAGGTCTGGTTTCGGATAATTGTTGAATAAACGCGCCTAAAGTTGCGACAGTCACTTCTAAACTGCGATTCTGAGACTCAAGTTTCAGGAGAGTTGATTGTTGCACGGACCGCGCAGTTTCTAGACGATGCAAATTACTCATTGTGATCTGTGAACATAGTTTGGGCGAATTAGACTTTGAAATTATGGTATACTGGAAATAAGACTGATCTCTAAATGTCGTACTTCTAATTGTTCATTCAGCTGTGCTACTTCTTGGGTAAGTTGCTTGTTAAGTAGTTTGAATTTTTCCAAGTTTTCCATCTGTGGTTTCACAGACATCATTTCTTCTTGTAGTACTTGGTACTCTACTCTGTATTCGTTCAACTGCTTCGTGATCTCTTGGTCCGGATAAAACACGCGCTTCATCACTCGATCCAAAACCTCTTTATCGACAGCTGGTACTCGCGTCTAGAAATAAATGAAAAATAAAACCTGTCTGACAAACTTAGTTAAAATACAGAGCAAGTTTTCCTTACTTTAAGATATTCCATGATTTCTTCAAAGCTATCGCAAGTTAATAACTGATCTTGATGTTCTTCCAGTAATGCCATCGATACACGGAAAAGTACCTCCGTACTTTCCAAAAAAAGTAAATCTGTAAAAATAAATATATTGATATTAGAAATGTTATAAACATAGGGATAGAAACTTCTTTGCATTTTTTAATTACCAAAAACTCGGGTTACAAAACCCAATGGAAATTGACTCGCAAACAAGGTCAACAGCCATGGGGCAGCATATAATGTAGGCGAAACTTCCTGTTTATCGAAATGGTTATAAATTGCTGGTAACCTATCATGCAGCAATCTGGATAATTGATATAGGTATAGCTGCAATGCTGCCATGTCAGGAAGATACAATTTCCTTAGGCCTCTTCGGAACATTAGATGCCGTAGAAGAAAAAATGCTTGGTCTTCAGACATCTAATTAAATAATAAAATAACGCACAATCGAGAAGAACATGATTGTTAACTTAAAACCCTGATAACACTTACATGTAATAAAAGAACGCCAGCAACGAAACTAAGCCCCTGGCAGTAACCAACTTCGTGATCCAAAAGCGAATACGCTTTCAATAAATTGAACAACGCTAATTGGCCTGGGCCTAGAGGTGAACTAAAATAAGGGTGATTGGGAAACGTCCGTCCCAAATCGATTAAAATTGCATGTTGTTGCGAGGTAAGTTGCTTTAAAAGCAATTCATACGGTGTATTATAGTTTGGAAAATCGCGGGTGTCTATGGGCGGCTGTTTCAAACAAAATTGTTCTGCTAAGAATTGCCACACTTCTCCTCTTTTACCTTTTGGTACACCTAAATCATATAATTCTCAATGAAATCATATGTCATTTTATTAGTTTCATTTACTATAACACAGTTTTCCGACAATTTACCTTGTTTAATAGCGTGTAGCAACATTTGATTATCACATTTTGTGGAAACTCTTGATTCTTTGCTCACGAGAAGATCCCATACTTCTCCCAATTCACGAGCACAACTACTAAGCTCGTCGTATTCTAATTTGATTCTCTTAACAGTTGCTTCTTCTTGGCGTACTGAAATAAAATAAAAGGTTTTAAGTATATTGAGTACAGTATACACAATTATTTTACTTAGAACAAGTTTATTAGTATCTTATACCCCTAAGCCTCGCGTTTTCTTTCTCCATTCTGATAAGTATTAACTGTTGATTGATTGCTTTCTTCCAAAGATCCCTTAATTCCTGTTTTGTTCTGCGCTTCGGAACTGTCTGAGGAGTCTTAATGATACCCATGTTTCCTGTTTTATCGTTTTCCTTCTCGTGATCTTTACTAGGAGTCACGACTCGATTCAATATAGCTTGTCTCCAGGAACTGTTCGACTGAACAGGACTGTTTCCATCGGTTTCCGTCGGTGACATTTTTGGCGAGTTTCCTACCTTTAGAAATCTATAAAAGAAAACGATAGTTTGAAATATATGTAGTAGAAGAAAGATTCTTACGGCTTTTGGTAAGTATTACATACATGTCCATCATAGAACTCTTTGGTCCAGTGTTCACAGTCAGTTGTTGTTCAGGTGAAACCCTTAGAGACCTTGGTCTGCTAGCTTCCGGTGAGATATCAACTATAGACGGATGTCGTGAATTTTCGGGGCTTTGGCTACCGCTTTTTTGTATCACAGCATTGAGGTGGCTCGTATCTCTCAAATGCGAGCCAAGACCGAGGTCATCCCGCGAACCCTTCCTCTTCATGAGATTATCAAAACTATTTGTAAGCGAGCGTTTCGCTTTCATGAATATTGTGCTTCCGACACCCACGCTTAAGTACTGATTTAAAAATTCGCTCCTACATAATGTACCATAAATAAAATCCAATTAACAATTTCTATCTTGATATTGTTACTTCAAAATTCTATATATAACTATACCTGTTCTCCGCCGTATCGTGTACATGTCTGGCTTGTTTCGCTTCGCAATGGGCGCGTAACAGCCTCATTAAAAACTGATTTTGTTCGCGTAAAGTCGTGCCCGTGCCGCCAGCGGACTCGGCGCTTTTGTATTTGTTAACCACGATTTCCTGCTCGTCCTCCGGCAGCAATTCCATTCGCGAGAAGATTATACTCTGGGTTCTTCTGTCGTTCTGGCCTAGCAGTCAAGAAAGACACGCGAACTCATTATCCATACTGGGTCGCAATTTCGTTGCAAATCAAAGAAACGGAAAGAATGTGTATGCAAAATTACCATCGATTTCCTGGCACAGCTTGTTGTACCAGTACATAGGGCAGTGTTCGCATGAAAACACAGGATATCTTTCCTTCCTCGCGACATCACACGTCCCAACGAAGGCTTGCGAAATAGCTATAACAAATAACAGGTTTACGTTCAACTGCACGTTCGATTTTAGTTCCAAAAAATATGCTCAGCATGTATTCGAAAAATAAGAACTTGGCTCACCAGCAACGAGATCGTCCGCGACCGATTCTGACTGACACTTGAACACATAGCCGATAAAGCAGTCTATCGTATTTTCTTTGCAAATAAAACCAAAGTGTTCCGGATTTTTCACGCCTTGCACGCAACTGGCTACGTCCCTCAGCTGTTTGTGAAGCAGCACTTGTTTTCTATCCGGACTGATCAATCTCAAATCATGTCTGCCTACCTGAAATTCATCCTCTAATCAAGATACGTGTGCTGGACTCACTAAATGAAAAATCGATTAAATCTCACACCTGAAAGAGCATTGTACGGTTGTGCTCATCTCCCGCTCTAACCATGGAATCTCTTCTGGGATTCAGTACGCTGCCAGTAGAGGATGCTCTGTTTCGCATCACCTCTGGCACATGCATGGAATTGTTGTTCGTGGCATCCCGATTCTCCTCGCGTTCCTCTTTCTCCGCGAGACTGGCATTTTGCGGCTTTGGAAAGGTCTCCACCGAACCGGTGAGTGTCGACGCCACTCCCAAAGGATTGATAGGTGATATGATTCCGCTTCCTGAGACATTCTCGATACTTCCTGTTTCGCTCGCGCTCGATTCCTGCAACGACAGTGATTTATTATTTATTCGGTTTAATTTTTTATTCGCTAAGTTATATCGCTATAGGGGATGCAGCAGGGAACATTCTTGAAACTGATAATATCAGAAGAGATCCTTCGATGGTACATAAAAGACACACCTTTCCAAGCCTCGATGACTTTGAAATATCTTGTCAAGATCAATATTCTGAATAACTCTGCGTACTCACCTATCGACCTTATGAGATATACGCAAAAAACCTGAATTAGATTTACAGTACATATTTTTTTTATACTATATACAAGTAGACTACATTTTAACATATCACCATGATAGAGTGAATGTATGATCATAAACTAAGATCGAGTTATGTGCAGGAGAGGTTCAGAATGTTGTCCTTGACAATATATTCCAAGGTTATTGAAATGTAAGCCTTTCCTATACTACTGAGTCATCCATAGAGCGCTCGAATGTTTACGAATTTGCAAATTTCTAAATGCGAACATTTGAAAGTTTGCCAGTTTAAGTTATGAACTTGAAAATATCTAAATTCGTATTCGCTTAGTTGTCCATTTGCTTCGCGTCTCATCGCTGCATTTGAACCCATGACTGTAATCCTCTTTGGGTACATTTTTAAATTTCGCAAACACAGCCTTCTAAAAAATTTTATAGAGAAAATACATCTTTGGATTAGTTTTAAGATAGTATAAAAAGGGAAGGTTAGACGGAGGAGAAAATGGGAGAGAGTGAAAGATGACTGTGCTCACCGCGCTGTTTCTTCTGTTATTGGAAGACGTTAAAATTGATTGACGTTGATACTCGGCGAGGATATTGTTCGTCGATGATCTCGATTTCTCAAGACCGTGAACACGAAACCTTACTAGCGCATCGTCGATAAAGGCCTCCGATACCTTTGGATGCGATACCTTGATTTTGCCCACGTAAAGCACCTGGAAGTAAAGTCGAATTAATAATTCGCCAGGAAATTGAATTAGCAGTCGAGTGTTACCTCAAAAAAGTGGGAAGAACTGGGTGATATGTCAGCACCTAGAGACATCAGGCTGGCAGCGCTGCTCTGCGATCTTTGAGGCACATCCCTGCCTTCGAATCGGGACGAGGCCGAGTGTTCCTTCATGTCTCTGAGGAATTGCTGAACCTGGAGACAAAGAGGAGCATTGTGAATCGCAATATCTTGCACGACATGTCATTACACAGCATTCACAGGCTGCAAATTAATCCCCGTCACGCGACAACGGACAACAATCGCATTAGCGATCTTCGTGTTCGCGATCGCAGTCATTGCACCTTAAAGATGCCGTCGATTCATCCTCAAATCCTATTTAAATAATTTGTTCCGATGCAAGCGAATAAGGCTTTTAACCTGATTTCTAAACTCCCCTTTTCAAAAGATCGTCGTTAAAAAATACATCGACCTAATTCACCTTAAAAGACCGTTTTTGCGCGTTTACGTAATACGAGGTTATACAACGGCACGCATCTGTACGCCGAAAATTTCTCGATCAGAAAATTTACACAGAAATAGTCCAGGATGTGGCTTTTCTTAACTAAGTAGCTTGTACCATTAATATACAAAACGGATTTCGCAAGAAAACGTGCATCAAACGTGGCCGATGGCCGTGGACCAAAAATAACCATCATTTCAGGAGCACTCGTCGATCACATGGATTTCCTGATATTTTCTTACTCATTTCCTTTCCTCGTTTGTTACTATCAACTCTTCGCACGTGCCTTCTGTTGCATATGTTTATCACACACAATCGATATTTTTTTATAAGTGCAATTTTTTAATAATATGATTTATTTTTTTTAATTATTCTAAATATGCATTCTGTTTACGTAGGTTTATGTTTATGGCTCATTGTCGATCGGTCACTTTTGATTCGTCAGTGCTCCACCTTAAGTCTAGTCTCATTCTATTTCTAAACTTTATGTAATTTAAGGATTTTATTTATGTTGGAATTCAAAAGTAAATAGTTAAGCTATAAACAGATTGAGACTGTATCTCAGAAATGTTAAAACTAAAAAACCGATTGGTTACAAAAGCATAAAATCACAGTGAAATATCTTTCTTAAAAGTCCGAGTAACAGAGTCGTTCTTAAACAACTTGACAGGCGAAAACAGTAAAACACAGAAGAAGAGAAAAATTGACAGCGAAGATGGCTGGAGGGCAAGCGATATAAATGAGTCTAGTTCAAAGAACGAAGGATAAAAAAGAAGCGAACAATCGATCTTCGGCATCAAGTATAAACAATTTATTATACAAACCGTGGTTGGGTTTCCTCGATATCGTGCGATTAGAGGGATGTCGAAGCGTAAAACTATGGGTTGACACGATCGATCAAGAGACAATTTCCATGAATGAAAAACGAACAAGATTATCTTGACGGGTGGTTATCTTGGTCTACGGCTGCGACAAGAAAATCTCACTAGCAGTTGCTGACACAGAAAGCAGATCGACACAAAGCGGTGGGGCTTCTTTTATCCAATTACTAGACGAGCTCTTTCGCCTTTTTTTTTATTATTATCCGGCTGGCCCTTCTTTCAGAAAAATATTCAGACGACCGTTGATACACGGCAACGATGAATATTTAAACGATGCGTGAAAACAATTTTTATTGGTCATTCGTTACGGGTAGATTAGAAAAAGTGTATGAATATTCAGAGATGCTCTGCTGCGTTAAATGCGCTTTTATGATTTGTTTTATGTGCTTTCTCTGAATGGGTATATGTTGCATGCACGGTGGAGATAACAATAGGTCAACGTTTGTAAAGCTTTTTGAAAAAAAATAGATACATTGTGTCCATTATATTCATATATTATTTCGGATTTATTGTTAGAGGGAACAGTGATTTTTATATCACTAGGTCCTCATATTACGAATATCTCTAAATTCTGTAGGGTACCTAGATTTCTAAACGATACTCTTAGATTCCTAAATTACTAGAGCAGGAAGTTCTTGGACCCAAATATCCCTAGATTTCGATTTTATCTTAGATCTCAATTTTCCATTAGATCTCGATATCCCTAGATTTCCATTTCTCTCTAGATTTGGATATCATCAGATTTCGATTTTCCCCTAGATCACGATATTTCCAGATTTCGATTTTCCCCTAGATCACGATATTCCCAGATTTCGATTTTTCCCTAGATCTCGATTCCCTCGGGTTTCGATTTTCCCCTAGATCTCGATATCCCTAGATTTCGATTTTCCTCTAGATTTCGATTCCCCCAGATTTCAATATTTCCCTAGATCTCGATTCCCTCAGATTTCGATTTTCTCCTAGATCTCGATTCCCCCAGATTTCAATATTTTCCTAAATCTCGATATTTCCAGATTTCAATATTCCCCTAGATCTCGATATCCCTAGATTTCAATATTCCCCTAGATTTCGATATTCCCCGATTTCGATTTTCCCCTAGATCTCGATTCTCCTGGATTTCGATCTTTCCCTAGATCACAATTCCCCCAGATTTCAATATTTCCCTAGATCTCGATTCCTTCAGATTTCGATTTTCCCCTATATCTCGATTCCCCCAGATTTCGATTTTCTCCTAGACCTCGATTCCCCCAGATTTCAATATTCCCCTAGATCTCGATTCCCCCGGATTTCAATATTCCCCTAGATCTCGATTCCCTCAGATTTCAATATTCCTCACATCTCGATATTTCCAGATTTCAATATTCCCCTTGATTTCGATATCACCAGATTTCAATAGTCCCCTAGCTCTCGATATCCCTAGATTTCAATATTGCCCTAGATCTCGATATTCCCAGATTTCAATATTCCTCTAGATCTCGATATCCCTGGATTTCAATATTCCCCTAAATTTCGATTTTCTCCTAGTTTTCAATATTCCCCTAGATCTCGATACCACCAGATTTCGATTTTCCCCCAGATTTGTATATTTTCATAGATCCCGATATCCCTAGATTTCAATATTCCACTAGATACCGATATTTCCCTAGATTATGATATCCCTAGATATCGATATTTCCTTAGATCCCGATATCTTACATTTCAATATTCCCTTATCTCCCAATATCCCTATCACTATCTTCCTCACAGTTTTAGATCTCCATTTCACTACATCCTAAGATCTCTAGTTCCGTATATCTGTCAGCTCTAAATGCCTACATTCCTAGTTCACGTTGCGAACATTTCAGTACGTTGGATACAGATCCGACTGATCGTCGCCAATTCAAGGTACGCGTGATCATCGAGAGCACGGCTGTGCATCGTGACGCGGATCGATTGAATTCACGTGGAAAATTAGATTGAACGTCTTCGAGATCGACCCTGTGATCTGTTGCGTTCGCGGTTAAATGGAAGCGACCGTTTCGTAAACGGCGATCAGTGAAAACAAGGACGTCTGTTACGAATCAGCTGGGAAAAGAACGAAGAAAATCATTTCCGTTAGCTTTTTCCGTTGCGTTGACCAGCAATTAATCATAGCTACAAATTCACGCGATCGTTGCGAAATCCTCGAAGATTAAGTACTTCAATGATACTTCAATGTTCTAGGGAAGAACATGTATTTCTAAATTATCTGTTTGTGTTGTAACTTCCTCTACCCTCTCACCAGGCTCGTTAAGTTTTATTTCTAGATCTTGTAAAGGTATCATTACATAAATTTACTTCAGGATACACGATCGTGTATTAATTATTCATGAACAGAGACTTAACGGAAACTGTGCCAATTGTGATCGGAGATCTTTTACGAATAATAGCACGCGCGAAACCATTCGTTACACGTACAGGTAGAATAGATTTGTACACGTGTGTGAGTATGTATACAATGTGCACTAAAATTAACAGCTACGTTTGTAAACTGTCTATCTATTTGAATCAAAATATAGTACTGCGTTCTTCGTAAAACTACTTTTCATAATTTCCTTCGGAAAACAATGTATAACACTTGTTCGATGTGTATATCATATGTACATGTACTATACATGAAATTAATGTCGTTAGAAGACCTTATAAACTATGTGCATATAATTTAGTCTAACGAACAGACGCAGTACGATGAACCACGCTCTTATGATTAAAGTATGCGCGGTATTTGTCTCACGATCGTTCGAGTGAACTTCTATTTGGAAAAGAAACTAGAGCCACGTTTCTATGCGTGCCAGGTGTCGGCCATAATTAAATCCTAATTGCGCCAGCCGGTGGTGTCTCTATGCTTCGTTTCATTCGATTTCACGCTGAAAAAGTAAACCTAGATCACGTGGAAGGTCTTTGATCCTGGTTGACACAATTTCCATTGAAATGTCGAAGAATGCGTCATGGGCAACCGCGAATACTTTTACAAATTAAAATAACGATCCTTTCGCGACCGTGCACGCGCCATAACCGAATGCGCATAAATTTTCTACCGATCAAATCTTACAACCTGAAATATTCTATATTTGATCTTTCCATAACGGCATACTGCATAATTAACACCTCAACCGCTGCAAAATTTCGTCTAATTTTAACTACTTGCAACGTTGTTAACTCGTTTATTTTCAACTCTGTTATTTTGGAACTTTGTAACTCTACGGATCTAGGGAATTTTTTACTTCAGAGTTTTTGAGAATTTTGGCGACGGAGATATAGGGAATTTTTAACTACAGCAATCTAGGGAATTTTGGTTCTAGAGATTTAAGGAACTTTTCACCCTAGAGATCTAGGGAATTTTGAAACTAGGGATCTAGGGAATTTTAAAGCTAAGGGAACATTGAAACTAAGGATATAGGGAATTTTTAAATTAGGGATCTAGGGAATTTCGAAATTAGGGATATAGGGAATTTTGAAACTAGGAATCTAGGGAATTTTGAAATTAGAGATACAGGGAATTTTGAAACTAAAGATCTAGGGAATCTAGGGAATTTTTAAACTAGGGTCCTGGGGAATTTCGAAATTAGGGATATAGGGAATTTTGAAACTAGGAATCTAGGGAATGTTGAAATTAGAGATCTAGGGAATTTTGAAATTAGAGATCTAGGGAATTTTTGAAATTAGAGATCTAGGAAATTTTGAAACTAGGGATCTAGGGAATTTTAGAACTATGGAATCTAGCAAATATTGAAATTAGGGATCTGGGGAATTTTGAAATTAGGGATTTAGAGAATTTTGAAATTAAGGATCTAGGGAATTTTGAAACTAGGAATCTAGGGAATTTTGAAATTAGAGATCTAGGTAATTTTGGAACTATGGAATCTAGCGAATATTGAAATTAAGGATCTGGGGAATTTTGAAATTAGGGATTTAGAGAATTTTGAAATTAAGGATCTAGGGAATTTTGAAACTAGGAATTTAGGGAATTTTGAAATTAGAGATCTAGGGAATTTTGGAACTATGGAATCTAGCGAATATTGAAATTAAGGATCTGGGGAATTTTGAAATTAGGGATTTAGAGAATTTTGAAATTAAGGATCTAGGGAATTTTGAAACTAGGAATCTAGGGAATTTTGAAATTAGAGATCTAGGGAATTTCGAAACTAAAGATCTAGGGAATCTAGGGAATTTTGAAACTAGGGTCCTAGGGAATTTCGTAATTAGGGATATAGGGAATTTTTGACCCTATGTATCTAGGGAATTTTGGTCCATAATCTAATCAGGAATTTCGCAACTATGGAATTCTAGTGTCTACGGAATTTTTGGATCTCTCAGATTCAGAAAATTTGGAATTCCCAGATTTAGGGTATATTCAAACTTTAACACTTTAGGAATCTAGGGAATTTACCCTAGACTTCCTGGTGTGCTTCCCGTTGCTTCTCCTAAGTCCTTAAATATTCCCTAGACTTTCTCTACCGTCTCCCTAGTCGCCTCATATAGTTTCCCCGGACTCCACTTCGTCCATCTTCGTAAGATTTATAGACTCTCAAATTACGCGATTGTCAAGCACGTAAAACGAAACCGCGCATAAATCAGAGAATTTCGTATGACGAAATCGATAAAAATAAGTGACACGCACAAGGTTGAAAAATGTTGCTCTTATTCTAACAATAGCCATATCTCTTGTACATAACTCAAGAAACGTTGTTTGTCATTTAAATGACGATGGCCGAGGAGGCGTTCTAGATGAATTCGCTGCAAGACGCACAGCAGCCAAGATGTCTAATTATATGCAGACAGCTTGTCGCTTCTAATCCTTCCACGAATACCTGAGCTTTCACCGTGCTGTTATTTAAATACCACCGTCTTAGGATTTCAACTAGCACTTTTGACGACAACAGAACCACATTCTGGAGTGTGTACGCAGCAAAAAGATCACCTAGTAACAGCTGCTCTCTTGTCATTTTAACTCTGTCGAATCTTTCGATCCTGAGAAAAAATTTCGTTTTATATGAATTTTATGACGATCTTGATAATATTAGTGTAGTACGCAGTTCATTCATGTTACGGAAATAGAACAATTGCGACAACGTGATATAACGAAGGGTTGATCTTCGCAGCTAATTGTTACTTCGACGAATCGACCGGTGAGAAAATAAACTTTCTCGAAACGTTAACTGAAAAATGCCAAGCTTCGTGAAGAATGATGTAAAC
The DNA here is from genome assembly GCA_963576845.1 of Megachile leachella. Classification (NCBI taxonomy): domain Eukaryota; kingdom Metazoa; phylum Arthropoda; class Insecta; order Hymenoptera; family Megachilidae; genus Megachile; species Megachile leachella. The sequence continues at coordinate 16,911,937 of OY756251.1, forward strand.
AATGTTTTTTTACGCTCGGTAGGAGATCTTATTCCCGTCTGATAAAACGCAAACAATCATTCGTTGAAAACATAATATATTACAGACACGAAGAGGCGCAGGGTACTTCTTGCACATACCGTAAAAGCAGCAATAAAAGAGAAAAGAGAAGGAATGCAACGTATCACTTCTACGTGACCAAATTAACATTAAACCTGAAACAAGGTGGCTGCACAACGATCCATAAGGAAATATGATCCCCGGTGAATTCTTACGGCACATTATCTTATGTATACTTTATTGCGGTAACCACTGTAATCAGCCGATAATACGATTATGACTTAATAAACGCCTTTTCTGCGGCTATCGTGTGTCTACGAGACTTAACTACCTTTCAATAGTCTATCATTTAACTGACTATGAAAATGATCGCTCTCGACTCGCTATAAATGAGCACATTTCGAAACACAAAAATAAACGAAGTAAACAGATTGACGAAAAAACATGTCAAAATAAATAAAGCTTACGAAAATGTACGAAAATAAATTTCAAAATTTTATTTTTTATTCGACAGGTGAAGCATTCAATTTCAAGAATATATTATTTCAGATAGAAATATAAAATCATAAATAACACCTCTTGTAACGGTTTTCCGGATAACCATATTGTCATTGTAAAATATTTTCAATGAAAATCAATGCAAACATTTTAATTCATAACCGGCTTGTAAAGCCATTAATAACAGTAGCGAAAGGAAACAGTCGTTTTTTATTGGTGCTGAAGACGTTAAGAGAATAAATATGAGGATATAACGTGACTATGTAATACGCGGTAATGTAACGCGTGATCGTACAGTGTTTGATGATACAATGCGTACTGATACAATTCATGATATATATTTTCAAATGCGCGGTGATATAATTGTGGAGATTCAGCGCGTGGCGATATAACGCGTGGAGATGTAACATATGAAAATTCAACGCATGGAGATCCAAGGTGTGATAATATAATATATGGAGATCCAACGTGTGGCACTATGACATGTGGAGAACCAATGCGTGGAAATATAACACATGGAGAGCCAACGCGTGGTGATATAACGAGTGGCAATATAATACGTGGAGAACCTATGCGTCGTGATATAACGCGTAGCAATATAACAAATAGAAATTCAATGCGTAGCAATATAACACATGGAGAACCAACGCGTAGAAATCCAACGCGTGGTGATATAACGAGTGGCAATATAATACGTGGAGAACTTATGCGTCGTGATATAACGCGTAGGAATATAATACATAGAAATTCAATGCGTGGCAATATAACACATGGAGAACCAACGCGTAGAAATCCGACGCGTGGCGATATAACGAGTGGCAAATATAATATGTGGAGAACCTATGCATCGTGATATAACGCGTAGCAATATAACAAATAGAAATTCAATCCGAGGCAATATAACACATGGAGAACCAACGCGTAGAAATCCAACGCGTGGTGATATAACGAGTGGCAATATAATACGTGGAGAATCAATGCGTCGTGATATAACGCGTAGCAAAATAACAAATAGAAATTCAATGCGTGGTAATATAACACATGGAGAACCAACGCGTAGAAATCCAACGCGTGGTGATATGACGAGTGGCAATATAATACGTGGAGAATCAATGCGTCGAGATATAACACGTGGAAATTCAACGCGTGGTGATATAACGCATGGAAATCCAACGAATGGTGATATTACGAGTGGCAATATAACGCGTGGAAATTCAACGCGTAGTGATATAACGTGTGGAAATCCAACGCATGGTGATATAACGCGTGGCAATATAACGCGTGGAAATCCAACGCATGGAAATTCAACGCGTGGTGATATAACGCATGGAAATTCAACGCGTGGCAATATAACGCGTGGAAATCCAACGCGTGGAAATCCAACGAATGGTGATATAACGCGTGGCAATATAACGCGTGGAAATCCAACGCGTGGAAATTCAACGCGTGGTGATATAACGCATGGTGATATAATGCATGGAAATTCAACGCGTGGTGATATAACGCATGGAAATCCAACGCGTGGTGATATAACGCGTGGAAATTCTACGCGTGGTGATATAACGCATGGAAATCCAACGCGTGGTGATATAACGCGTGGAAATTCAACGCATTGAAGTCCAACGCGTGGAAATTCAACGCATGGCAATATAACACGTGGAAATCCACCGCGTGGTAATATAATTCGTGGCAATATAAGACGTGGAAATCCACCGCGCGGTAATATAACTCGCGCTAATATAACACGTAAATTTCACCCATTTTTCCGATACATTATTCACCTAAAAAGTGAGCAATTCCAAATGCAGAGAACTTGTTCAGCCACATAAAATCGATCGACATTCGTTTCTTTTCGAGTAAATGTGCTTCTCGCTATCGCTTTCGCGACCGTCATCAAGAATTCGAAGAAATATACCACAAATCGTGAAAGCAGACACCGGTACGTGATCGAAATGTTACAAGTTTGGCACGAGTGCGACGTGTACCAGTAAAAATTGGTGTCGGAACTCAAGTACTATACCATTTATCGTTCATTTATGAAATAGTTATTTCTTTTACACGTAACTCGGGCATAGCACGACGCTGTAAAAACGGCGCGTCGTGCACTGTTCAGAGAACACGAACTAGAAAAAACAAGTATAAAACATTTAAAGGTACATGAGTCACTCGGACGTATGAATATGGAAGGTTTGATCCTTCGGATCTGTTGATCACGTTCGTTAATTGTAATGACGCTTTTTATAATAGCCAATTTGCACCGTGTTCTTAATCAAAATCTGCTCACCTTTCATCTGACGTCTTTTGCGAGTGGATTAAGTAAGAACTAGAAATACGTGTTATTTACATGTCTGATCTGATCTGGATAAAAAATAGAAACATACGGGTTCAACATTTCGTATATTGCGATTTACCCCACGCCTTAATGCTAGAATTAAATCGTGCCATAACTAAAGTATATTGGAATTGAATCACAATTCAATCGTCGAACAAAGTTGCCACGAAATGAACATCGAATAAAATCACGTGATATCGCGTGAGAGAAGATCTTGGCGACCGAGCACGCGACGTCGTATTTTGATTTATGAGACATTAAATGCGTCGGCTAATTGTTTTCCTATCATGACCGATACTACATTATTTCGTCACAAATATTTTCTGCTCGCCTTCCATCGTTGCATTATTCATCCTTATCAGCTTATCGGAGACGATTTTTGCGTTTGATCGTGACCAAGCGAGAAAGGAAGTTTACTAGCCTGGACGTTGGTTTCCCCTTTCTTTTTGCTTCCGTTCACCGACTAGGAGAGACATCGAGGTTCGTGGAAGCTGGTATACGGGAGATCTAAATTTACAACGGCGGACGAACCAGCAGGAATTTCAACTCTCTGCCAGAGGCCCGTTTACTGACCGTGTTCCCGATTATTCCGTAAAAAACCGTCGACTTCCCGCCGGACGTCCCTTATTCGCAAATATTTCACTTGGTTCGCGGATAGAAGACCGGTGTTGTTGCTTTTCTCGACAGGCTAAGAATATACAGTGTTTTACATTTTCACCTCTACCTTGGTGAAAGTTACGTAAAACATGAAATATAGTATGAATCGAGTTTGACGTAAGTGTTTTGTGGTCGATCCGCTCACCGTGACATACAACACCAAATACTTGCCATAACCATTATTTCGAAATTTTAAAACATGCTAATTAATGTAATTATCTCGCTATCATATGTAACTAGAACCTTTCTCTGGGGTAGTAGTTTAATTTTACCGCTATGATGGCATTTTAACATTTAAACACTTAACATAGGGAACTTGAAATTTGGCGAATTTGGAAAATTTCTTATTCAGGGAATTTTCAATCTAGAGAATTAGAAATTTTTTCTCTATAGAATTTGGTATCTAAGGCATTGGAAATTTTAGGGATTTGATTACTTGGGAAATTTGGAATCTAGGGAGTTTAAATCTAGGGAATTTGTCTAGAAAATTTGATAATTTGAGGAATTCGGAATGTAGGCAATTTGGAACACTAGAAATTCCAAATTTAGGGAATTTGAAATTTGGGGAATTTGTTATCTAGAAAATTTAATAATTTGGGGAAAATCGGAATGTAGGCAATTTGGAATGCTAGAAATTCCAAATCTAGGGAATTTGAAATCTGGGGAATTTGGAATCTAAGGAATTTGAAATCTAGGAAATTTGATAATTTGGGGAATTCGGAATCTAGGGAATTCGGAATCTAGGGAATTTGGAATCTAGGGAATTTGAAATCTAGGAAATTTGTGATCTAGGAAATTTGATAATTTGGGAAATTCGGAATCTAGGGAATTTGAAATCTAGGAAATTTAAAATCTGGTGAATTTGGAATCTAGGGAATTTGAAGTCTAGGAAATTTGATAATTTGGGAAATTCGGAATCTAGGGAATTTGGAATCTAGGGAATTCGGAATGCAGGTAATTTGGAATACTAGAAATTCCAAATCTAGGGAATTTGAAATCTGGGGAATTTGGAATCTAAGGAATTTGAAATCTAGGAAATTTGATAATTTGGGGAATTCGGAATCTAGGGAATTCGGAATCTAGGGAATTTGGAATCTAGGGAATTTGAAATCTAGGAAATTTGTGATCTAGGAAATTTGATAATTTGGGAAATTCGGAATCTAGGGAATTTGAAATCTAGGAAATTTGTGATCTAGGAAATTTGTGATCTAGGAAATTTGTGATCTAGGAAATTTGATAATCTGGGAAATTCGGAATCTAGGGAATTTACAATCTGGGGAATTTGGAATCTAGGAAATTTGATAATTTGGGAAATTCGGATTATAGGGAATTTGGAATGTAGGGAATTCGTGATCTAGGAAATTTGATCAATTGGGAATTATTCGGAATCTAGGAAATTTGTAACACTACAAATTCGGAATTTAGGGATTTTGGAATCTAGGGGATTTAGTATTTGAGAAATTTGGAAACTTGAAAATTTGGGAAAATGTAAATTTAGGGAATTTTGAATCTAGGAAATTCGTGGTCTAGGAAATTTGAACACTAGGGTAATTCAAAACTTTTGAAATTTGTAACAACAAGAAATTCGAACTCTAAAAAATTTTTGAACCTAGGGAATTTTCGAAGTCCCCATTTAATAGTTACAACAAGAATATCACTAATATCTATATCAGAGATTTTCTAGTCGACGCTCTTGATTCTGGTAATTTTCTATAAATATATTCTGCTACCAAGATCTTAAACTGACGTTCAGTTTGTTTTTGTCATTCACGTTCTTGCAGCTGCAACGAGCAAAAAGCAAAGAAACGCGTTCACACAGCGTGAAGACGAAGGAAAAAAAATTTAGAGTTTAAATGGTTTCTCGATCTACTCACTGCAGGCTTTTTGCCAATAGCGCTTGTATCGCTGTAGGACGTAACCTTCATGTAAGGACTGGAAGCGGATATCGGCACGGTGATCATTTTTCCGTCCTTTGACTTCACTCCTTTTTCCCATTGAAAAATCACACGCGTCCCGAACCGCCTCGTTCACCTTTTTCCACGAACAATCAAAATCTGGCACGTTTTCACGGTCACTTCCGGCGACACGAATTTTCTGGGAAATCAGAGTAGCTTCTCCTTGACGATGACAAAACGGTAATTTTCAATGACAAGATTATTATGTTTCCTCTCGTTTCGCACGACTCTCTGCGATTCGTTTGATAATTTCGAATTCTTTATTTATCATCAAAAGTTTCTTGGAAAGATGGATATTTCTTGTGTAAAGAAATTCCTTTTCAACCCTCGAAGATATAAGGGAATTTTATTTTCGTTAGAAATTATGTAATGTAATCGTCTTTCACTTGGTAGACCGGATATTTTCAAACTTGAAAATTTTCAAGTTTGGAAATTGAATAATTAAGTTTTAAAATGTTCCATCAAAGACTTGTGGTTCCTCATTTCCCTACGCCATTTTCCCTAGAAAGTTCACGGTACCAGTCCTCTAGGGCTCGAAGGCTGTTTAACAGTCGATACACGCGTCGTTAAAAGCCTAATTCTTGAATTTCCACAGCGACGAGTAACGGTGAACTTTTACACGGTCCATTCAACCGTTTCGAACCGAACAGAACGTTCACACAGTCTGCGATAAAAACGTACAATCTTCCCACACAAATTCTATCAAATTTTATTCCAATTTACAACAATTTCAACACTACCCCGACAAAGCAGTTTTAGCGATATTTAAAAACGGAACAGCGACCGTCCCGTTTCGAGGCAAGTAGCGCACTGCCTTAATCCTAAAATATGTGCCAAGTGCACGCGAATTGTTCTAGCACCGAAACAACGTTCGTTTTCGATCCAACGGACGACGTGTATAACACCTTTACCGACGGACGAACAAACATCGACTGACGCGTAGAGCGCCTCGACGCTCAAGGAGAAAACAGAATGGACCTCTCCACTTCTTAGTCGTCCCCCCAGGTAACGCGCCGCTGAATTATTCTTACACGAAATAAGGTTAAGAGGTTCTCTGACATATGATCGATCTGAGGCTACCGTTACCAAACATCTACTTGTATCATTATTAATTGATCGATCTCGCAGTTTATTACCCGCCTTTGTTTACCCCTTGTGACGTCATTGTTTGTTGCCCGTCATTCACTGTCCATGTAGACCTCGAGCTGATGCTTCGACTTTAACAAATTACCGTGCTGAGCAACCTCGGTGCATCTCCACATTTTTTTTATCAAGATTCAGAATTTGGAATTATTATATTTTCTAACTTATGAAATCTGGAAATTCATATTTTCCAACTTATGAAACTTGGAAATTCATATTTTCCAACTTATAAAACTTGAAACTTCATATTTTCCAATATAGTTCTCAAATAAAATTCAAGGTCTATGACCTTTCTCTAAGTCCATAAAATTTTCCAACTTATGAAACTTGAAACTTCATATTTTCCAACTTATAAAACTTGAAACTTCATATTTTCCAATATAGTTCTCAAATAAAATTCAAGGTCTATGACCTCTCTCTAAGCACATAAAATTTTCCAACTTATGAAACTTGAAACTTCAGATTTTCCAACTTATGAAATTTGAAACTTCATATTTTCCAATATAGTCCTCAAATAAAATTGAAGGTCTATGACCTTTCTCTAAGCCCATAAAATTTTCCAACTTATGAAACTTGAAACTTCAGATTTTCCAACTTATGAAACTTGAAACTTCATATTTTCCAATATAGTTCTCAAATAAAATTCAAGGTCTATGACCTTTCTCTAAGTCCATAAAATTTTCCAACTTATGAAACTTGAAACTTCAGATTTTCCAACTTATGAAACTTGAAACTTCACATTTTCCAACTTATAAAACTTGAAACTTCATATTTTTCAATATAGTTCTCAAATAAAATTCAAGGTCTATGACCTTTCTCTAAGTCCATAAAATTTTCCAACTTATGAAACGTGAAACTTCAGATTTTCCAACTTATGAAACTTGAAACTTCATATTTTCCAATATAGTTCTCAAATAAAATTCAAGGTCTGTGACCTTTCTCTAAGTCCATAAAATTTTCCAACTTATGAAACTTGAAAATTCATATTTTCAAACTTATGAAACTTGAAACTTCATATTTTCCAACTTATAAAACTTGAAACTTCATATTTTCCAATATAGTCCTCAAATAAAATTCAAGGTCTCACCTTTCTCTAAGTGCATAAAATTTTCCATAATCAGGTCTTAAATGACCCCACTTAAAATATCTGTTGACAAATCGTTTGTACGCATTCGCCCAAACGCAGTTTTCCTGGCGCGTTCGCTCTATCAACAAATTTAATTGTACACATCATTCTGTTTAGGTAAACAAATTGTAACAACGTGCACAAGCAAATTCTTAACAATTTGTTGTTTCCAATGTTGCGAAAGTATTATTTACAGCGAAAGTTGTGCCGAATTTCTTACACCGGTTTCACACTGACGCATAACGTTCCCTAAAAGTTCCGATCGAACACGCATCTCGTTTCACTTGTAAATTGCGTGACTGGTGGGCAGTAAGGTTGTGTAAAATGTTACGAGCGCTGGCACGCGCTAGGAGCTCGAAAATCAAAACGAGAATGATAAATAGTGGCCAAAGTCTTGTAATTTGAATAAAATCACCCCGAAACGAATAATCGATTCGCAACTGCTGTTCTGGAATGTTTGTAATCAAGCGGCATGCGGTAATTGTTTATTGCACGACGTGACCGAGATTTCGTTGCGTTTATCGGCGGACTTAATTGCAGATACGCTGAAAACAAGAGTTTTCAATGTCATCGCTTGTTGTTGTAATCATTGTTGAAAGTAAATGTTGTTTGTTTTGCAATTTCGGAACTTTGGAAAGATTGGTGAAAATCAGACTTTGAATCATTGGCAATATTTCAATTTTGATATGTTTTGGGATGCATGCTTGGAGATGGAAAGTTTTGGGAAGCATATTGGAAAATTTGGAGCTTTTATTTTGAAGAAGACTATGGGGGAGAAAATTGAGGAATTTTTGTAATTATGGGGATTTTAACCAATTTTGAGACTTTAAGAACACATTAATTAAATTTTATTTTATCAGAAAATATCGTGGGAAGAAACTGATAATAAAGATGTAATAAATTATATATTTTGTAATTAGAAGAAAACGCGGAAAAAAGTACCAGGACTCCCGCAAGGATTCGAACTGGCGAACCTCAGATTAGCAGGCAGATACTCATCCACCGCGCCAATAAATCAACCAAGATTCTTCATCGCAATTGTTCTTATTAATCTGGAAATCCCAATAACATTTATACATATTTCGCATAAATATCATTATTTTTTGCAAACGTATACAATGAGATTTACATAACTGCCTCTGGTTTCATGGTTATTATTCTTCTCCGTTTCGCGTAAATTCTATCTTAACGATCTGCAAGTCAAATGCATCGATCATGTTTTCATTTCGCTGAAGACGTGTCAGCGTCTATTTCATCTCGAAGGATGTATCCACGTAACATACCGCAACAGATTTAATGAAACTCGCTCTGTGATCGAGAGATGTGTATCAAAACACCTGTAAATTACTTTTACTCCTGGGGCGCTGAAAATTGGCAAAAACACAGCGGTCCGTCAGTAGGCAGTTATCTCGTATTTTTAGAATCGTTGATTCGACGGAGTTCGCCTCTCGAACTATTTCGGTAGCCTTGTATTTTATCGATGCGTCGATATAGCAGGTGGACGTCACCATTTCGAGCATCCTCTCTTGACTTCCATTTAACTGTAATTTGCAGATTTTACGAGCTTCGAATATGGCCTTCGCTCATGGATCACTGAACTTGAACGTTACGAGCACATTTTTAATTCGGGGAGATAGGGATGTTTGCTTTACTACCTCTTGATATACTGATCGTTACTGGATCGATATCGCGTTCAACACTAAATTCATCAATAAATAATTATTTTCAATCTGAACTCTACATTAATAAAACGACGAGATCTCGGCGATGGTTCCAATAAAACGATGATCAAATCGACAAAAACATTTGACTTCATCCTTATATAATATTATGTTGATAGTCTGAATAAAAGTAGAGTCGAAGTTTTCTTCTCAGACTGTAGAAGCGCGCACAGAAATGATTTTCTCACGATTCACCGGCGAAGAGGAAGCAATTAATTTAATTCCGCGGCGATTAAAAATATTCATGAGGTGTAACAATTTTTACGTAAGCCCGATTGTTAGAAATGTGGGCCAAAACTTCGTGTCATCGGTCAATGAAAAATAACCAGATTGATTGTACAGTAGACTGGTGTTATGTCATCGTTTATACGTCAGTTATTCGTGTCGTTTGATGGAAGAGCAATTTTCGTTGCGGATAATCGCGACGCTAATTATCGCGCCTACCGATGCACTTGCTTCGCCACAAGGACTTCGGATTCTCCTTCTTCGTCCAAGCGTCGTAAACGTTTTTCGCTAGCAGCGCTCGTTAAACTTCGATTAAACGGACTACGTGAGAAGCACTCACGTGAGCTATTAATCGCTTCCTAATTTAATTGGATCCTTTTGTCTGTTCGTGAATGTCTCGCGAGTGACAATACCCAATTATAGAGGAAATTCGATAGAAAGGTGTACGGAGGGTACTCTAGCGTGAACTGAACGTGAAAACACACCTGGCAACGTCCTCGAATTGTATAACAGTGAAACTTGCGATTAATTATGAGATTATGATACATCATGAGTAAAAATTTCATTTTACTGAATTAGAGTACTACTAGTAAATAGAGATCTCGGTAATTCGATATGTAATAAAATTAGTGATGTAAGTTTATTAGTCATGTAAGGTTAGGTCAAGTTTTCATATTTAAATACAGTTAGATTAGGTTAGGTACTAGAGAATTACTGAATTAGAGTACTACTATAGTAAATAGAGATATCGGTAATTCGACATGTAATAAAATTAGTGATGTAAGTTTATTAGTCATGTAAGGTTAGGTCAAGTTTTCATATTCAAATACAGTTAAATTAGGTTAGGTACTAGAGAATTACTGAATTAGAGTACTACTATAGTAAATAGAGATATCGGTAATTCGATATGTAATAAAATTAGTGATGTAAGTTTATTAGTCATGTCAAGTTAGGTCAAGTTTTCATATTCAAATACAGTTAGATTAGGTTAGGGCTAGAGTGTGGTTACATTAGAGTAAAAATATTAAATTATGTTATTATGTTAGGTTAGGTCATTAAAATCTGTTAAGGTATGTTAGGTTGTGTTGGAGTTACAATAAGTTAGGTTAGATTGAAATTATATAGGTTAGGCTAGTTTAGGATCATAATGGGTTAGATAAGGGTGAGGATGAATTAAGGATTAGGTTAGGTGAATTTAGAGTTATAATTGGTTAGGTTAGGTCATGTTAAGGTTAGAATGAAAGGGTTAGGTTGTATTAAGGATATAGGTTAGATGAAGTTAGAGTATAATTGATTAGATTAGATCATGTTAAAGTTAGAATAAAAGGGTTATATTAAATTAAGGATATAGGTTAGGTGAAGTTAGAATATAATTGGTTAGATTAGATCATGTTAAGGTTAGAATAAAAGGGTTATATTAAATTAAGGATATAGGTTAGGTGAAGTTAGAGTATAATTGGTTAGGTTAGGTCATGTTAAGGTTAGAATAAAAGGGTTAGATTAAATTAAGGATATAGGTTAGGTGAAGTTAGAGTATAATTGGTTAGGTTAGGTCATGTTAAAGTTATAATAAAAGGGTTAGGTTAGATTAGCATCATAAGGTGGTAGGTTAGATTAACATCATTAGGAATAGGTTAGATTAACATCATAAGGTGTTAGGTAAGATTAGATCATATTAATGTTAGAATAAACGGGTTAGATTAGACTAGTATCATAAGGTGGTAGGTTAGGTTAACATCATTAGAAGAAGGTTAGATTAACATCATAAGGTGTTAGGTTAGATTAGCATCATTAAAGGTTAGGTTAAATCAGCCGCATAAAGATTTATGTTAGGTTAAGTCTGTTAAAGATTTGTGGATTACATTTCTGCGTACGAAAAAAAATGAATTGAACTAATTGATTTCTGAGAACTGGTTCTAGTGAGGTAAGATGAGATGACCGATTAGGTTATATGACGCAAGATGAGCATAATTGTGGCGGGCATCAGTTTGCGCAACGTTTATCAATGCGTTATCAAGGAGTTTAAGCTCGTATGGTCGCGGTAACACTATCCCGGAGCTACCCTGTCATTGGAATGCAATAAGAATACTTGCTCGTGCCAATGAACCGTGAAGTGTCCTTTCATTCTGTTTCCCTATTGTATTGCATAACCGCGATAATTGCATCCGTTAGGATCCTGTTGCGACGTACAATGACACGGGATCATATATTATTCGCGATGCCACTTATAACGGATCGTCTTCGTACAATTATTTCGAATGAATCTTGAATATCCGAGAAACGTGGAACATTCTTTTAGAAGTGCACTTTGAAACAACTGTACAACGTAAGAACAAGGTAAGTAGCTATCGTTTGGTTGTTCTATTAAAAATAAAATTTCACAAGTACACTCTTTGCATTCCTAGATATTTTACCTGACAACAGATAGCAAATGTAAAAATCTCCAAAGGGAAAAATTAGACAAACTTTCTTTGAAGTTCTTATTACACTACTATTCGCTATATTGTCCACATTACCAAGTCTATGTACCACACAAGATTATAAATTTAGTTCAAAAGTTTTTACTGACGTTAAACCGGGCGGTGAATACGAAAAGGGTTAAAATATTTCGTCTACTATTTTCTTCGTTTTTCGTCAACAAGTACACGAAAGTTTGTGCACGCTCCGGAATACCTTTACCCGTTTTTAGAACAATGAAAGCATAGTTATAGTCCCTCGGACAACCTAGGTATTTCCGTATTTTCTTTCCTTAATGAAAATATCACAAAACAGAATCGCCATTCTTTCGCGTGAGCGAAATAAGAATAAAAGAATACCGGTTGCCTGTTTGCGTCCGTTATAATAACCTGAATTTCAGCCTCAACTTCTTGGGGCGCTTGAAATTTATTCAACATCGATCGATGTTTAAGCTTGTGACGTTACATCCACTCGGAAGATTCAGAATTCTGATATTGCCAAGGACTCGTGATTATCGGCTCATAACGCAGATTGCTCAAGTATAATTACAGACGGAAGGAGAGAGTATGCAATTAAATCATTTGTTTAATGCCGTCATCGCGTCTGAAGACGCAGACTCTTAAAAAACTAATACACGATCTAAATTTCTTATTGTAATCACCCTGTTAGAGTCATTCTAAACAGGAGGGAGCATAATTCCTTGTTTCGTGTAACCGAGTCGGCCTTTGTACACTAATTAACCCCCTTTTTTCGACCGCCATAAGCCCACACGAGCGTTTCATATTTTCCGCGACCGAGCGTGGAAAAGAATATACACTACCGCTCAAAACAATTTAATATCTTATCCGCATACGTAATGAAAAGGAACAGATAACCACGGTAGTTGATCGCTCCTTATCTATATTAAGCCGCAACATTTTATCCTTGTGGCATTTACGCGCCATTTTTACTGTTAGAACTCATGTATAGGGTGTTTGTGATGTTGGACATGGTGTAGGACTTGTGTAAAAGGTTGGAGGCATTTTTGGTTCAGGTCAAATGTGCTGGATGTAGTCAAATTTATATAAAATTGAATTCATGTGTCTTCAGATTTGATGTACTTAGATAATCAATTTTTAAGATTTATGTATGTACGAATATTTACAATGTAGATTGCTATTTTTACCTCTCACTTCTTAGATCCTTAGGTGGATATCTACGAATATTTACAATGTAGATTGCTATTTCTACCTCTCACTCCTTAGATCCTTAGGTGCATACATACAACTCTATGTTCATAGATTCCTACATCAGTAAATCCTAATAAAACTAAACCTCAAGATCCTTAGATCTCTACATCCACAAGTTTGCAAATCCTCAGACTTCTACAACTTCTCCTTCTCAGAAGGAGTCATTCAAGAGTGCAAAGTACTCTTGTATTCTATAAACTACATTGATCACTATATCTCCATATTATGGATCCACAAACTTCTACATGTACAGGTTCTTAAACCTCCAAGTTGTTATACTTCTGACCACTAATTCCCACGTTCCTATATCTCAAAAGTTAATAAACAAGATTTCTACATCCTCAAATCTCTATAAACTGGATCACCACTTCCCCAAACCTTGGATCTTCAAATCTCTATAAACTGGATCACTACATTTCCAAATTGAGGATCTCCAAATCTCTAAAAACTGTGTCACTACATTCCCAAATCGTGGATCCCAAAATTACTATAAACTAGATCACCACATCCCCAAATCGTACCTTCCCAAATTTCTATACCCTAAAATTCCTATAAACTAGATATTTATGTTCTTAGCTCCCTGCACCCTCAAATCCCTATATCTCCGAGACCCTGCAAACTATTGCGAATCTCTACATCTCCACATCTCATATTCCCGAATACCTATAACCCTATAACCCTGTAGTCCTATATCCTTCAATCCTTAGACTTCCAAATCCATAGTGTCTCCATCGTAATCTATCCCCCTATTCCTTACATCCCCTGTAATCACTGACGCGATCAGTAATTTTCCATGTTAACGACATCGGAAAACTCGTCACAAAGAAAGAAAAGAGCTCACCGTATTCTTTATCAACAACCTTAAACACGAAAGATTAACCAAAATTAACGGAACCCAGATAAGAAGCGTAACGAGCAAGCACAGTGGACACAACGGTGTCGAGTTTTCCACGTACGTACACATATACACGTCTTTCGTTTTCTTTCTCCATTCCCTCGTTCTTTTTCCTCCTTTTAGAACTCGTCCACGTGTTAAGATTGTCGGTGCTCTTGAGTGCACGCCATTAGAAGACGGCGCACTCGACAGTACTCGGTCGGCTTCGAGCGAGGACGTGGCGAAAGAAGAGGGTTAATAACGCAGAAAACAGAGTGAGAAACCGTGGAAAGCGTGCATATTCAGATGCAGGGAAAACAAACCGTGAAGCTCAGAAAAACCTTCGGTTTTTATTCGACTCGTTATCGTTCGATTATCGTATCAGATATGAATTCTAGGCTATTGTCATTTTTTGGAGTGAAAATGGGTTGCAAGCATTTAGATAAGAAACTACATAATCCTTTTAAATATTTAGATGGACATTATCCTTAATTTCTAAAGATATGAGATACAATGAAGTTGTACAGATGAAGTTTAAGTATGAATACTGAATATATTTCTGAATATTAACACTAAACTTCGATATTAAAAATGAAGTTAAAGAGAGTTGTACAGATGAAGTTAAAGTTAAATATACAAACGACAAAACATAAATTAGTATACACATTTATTCTGTATCTTGATGATTTTATTTTACGATGGAAAAATAATTTTAAGAAAAAAAATATACCGACTTCGAAATGCACTAAAAAGTGTAAAATAATTTCTATTTCTTAATGAAGTAATTTCTATTTCATTCAATCATACAATTACGTAACAGATATGAATGAAACCTATTTACTCGTTAGGTAGTATATTAAATATATTTCAACCTTTTCGGAGGCGGCGCAAATTGTTCGACTGTACCAAGTTTGATATGTTCAAGAAAACCTTTTAATTTTGCGCCGCCTCCGAAAAGGTTGAAATATATTTAATATACTACCTAACGAGTAAATAGGTTTCATTCATATCTGTTACGTAATTGTATGATTGAATGAAATAGAAATTACTTCATTAAGAAATAGAAATTATTTTACACTTTTTAGTGCATTTCGAAGTCGGTATATTTTTTTTCTTAAAATTATTTTATTTCATGCTTTTTAGTGGAATGGGGAGAATTGTATAAGATACAATTATTTCGGTAATATCTCGAAAAGTAACGCTTTCCGTCAATTATGCATAAGGAAAAAGTTGTCCAGAACAATGCCCCTGACAACATATTAAAAGCACATTAAAATCGTCCAAAGTTGATTTCGAAAGTTAATAACAAGTTTTCGCTAATATCTCGAAAAGTAAAGCTTTCCGTCAATTATGCATAAGGAAAAAGTTGTCCAGAACAATGCCCCTGACAACATATTAAAAGCACATTAAAATCGTCGAAAGTTGATTTCGAAAGTTAATAACAAGTTTTCGCTAATATCTCGAAAAGTAAAGCTTTCCGCGAAATTTTTATAGAAACAAAATTGTTCAGAATCATGTCCGTGATAAGATATTGAAAGCGCACTAAAATCGATAAAAGTTTATTTCAAAAGTTGCCGGTTTTTTTGCAATAACAATACTTTGCAATTGAAAAATGAAAAATTTTTTGATAATGGTACCAATGGGGAGTCAGGACCTACAAGATGCAAAAGGTTTCATTCCGATCGGTCCATCCAGCTAGGCGTAATAGGCGGGCACACATAGAAAATAAAAAAAAAAAAAAAAAAAAAAATAAAAAAAAAAAAAAAAAAAAAAAATATACTGATCGAATTGAGTAACCTCCTCCTTTTTCGAAGTCGGTTAAAAAAATCGAGCGACGAAGACTACGAACCTACAGACAGAAAACAAGCGTACACGTAATAGGTAATTTTAACCGCCTCCTCTTATTAACGAAGGTATATGCTATATCGTATGCGTCGCACAGAGTTCGGTAAGGGCCAAAAGTCAACTGTGCAATTGACCATACGGACGTACGTTTCCGAGAAATGTCCTTCGAGTTATGGAACAAGTGTCAGTCGTTCTTTCAGATTAAAACAAAGAGCCTCGTCGTGATACGTTTGTTGACTGAATCCCCGGTCGTTTCAGTTGACGGCGAAATCAATTGAACGATACTGGAAAGATACATGCACAGATTTTGGCGATTGTAATCGCTACCAAAACGACTCGTGTCTCTTCAAGCTGTCTTTTGTTTTGATCTACTGTTGCTGTATATCGTTTATCGATGGTGTTATTTTTCTTGTCTCGTGTTTCAATTAAAATTTACTGTCTATTGTTTTAACAATTTCTTGTACTTTCACGAGTCTCACGCATTTATAACTCAAATGTGACAAATTATACTCAAACTCTGAACGTTCTTCAACTTGAAATTTAGGTACAACTATAAGTTGCATTATCAAGGACTAGCATACCTAACCTACCTAACCCATCTAACTTACCTAACCTAACATAGCTAACACACCTAACTTACCTAAATTAACATATCTAACACACCTAACTTACCTAACCTGACATAGCTAACACACCTAACTTACCTAACCTAACATTAGAAACTTGAGTGTTCAGAAATTTTTGAATTTGACAATTTAGTTTACAAAAATATTTATATAGTGTAGTAAACATACCTAACCACCTAACCTGTCTAACCCACCTAACCTACCTAACCACCTAACATGGTTAACCCACCTAACCTACCTAACCGCCTAACATGGTTAACCCACCTAACCTACCTAACCACCTAACCTATCTAACCCACCTAACCTATCTAACCCACCTAACCTACCTAACATGTCTAACCCACCTAACCTACCTAACCCACCTAACTTATCTAACCTAAGTTATTATAAAATGCTCACATTTTAATTTTCTCTATTCGTTTTAATGTTACAGCTCTTATAACATAAGCTTCGTATAGCTATTTAGTCTTGACTCATCTGTTAAATAAATGGCACGAGAAAGGGTCAATAAAATTGTACAAGCACGAGCATCCTGAAATTTCTGAAGTGCAACGTAATTTTTGCGAGCGATGTTGAAGTTCAATGACAAGTTGCGGGGGTGAGCCACATGTCGCTCGACAACGTTCGGCACCTTTTTCGAGCGTCCACACAAATTGATTGGCCGCGTTTCAGCAGCAAATAAATATTGTTGCCCGTCGATCAACGTTTCGACAACGACACGCATCCCTACCGAAAATAGAATCACGTACGAACGTAGACGTGAGTGCATCGTGCGAGTTATGTAACCGATGCACGTGCACAACGAATGTCGATACGGGGGAAACATCTTTGAATCAAAAAAAACAACCCGGTTTATTCACTTAGCAGAGTAATTACTCGAATTACGGTGAAGCTTGAAATACGATTTAAACAGAATTAACGAGATAAACCGTGTTAATGCGACCGTTAACGATGCTCCGTATCTCGATATCGTGATAAGTTTGGGAAACTTCGAAGCGCTTAGTATCGCGTTCGATGTTGAATTTTAGGGCGCTGGAAATTCTGGGTCATTCGAAATCTTAGGCCACTCAAAGTCACTTGAAATTCTAGGGCATTCGAGGCCCGAGGGCACTCAAAAATTCATGGTGCACGAAATCTCAGTGCACTCGGAGTTCAAGGATTCGAATTTCTAGAGTATTTAATGACACTTGGATTTCGGGAGCACTTTTAGGCTTGTGGAACTCGAACTTTCAGTATAGTCGGAAGTTCAAAGTGCTTGAGGTATGAGGGTGCTTGTTTACGAGTATTTTTCGAGCTTCAGGAAATTCATGAATGCTCAAAAGTTAAGAGAACTGAGTTGTATGAATATTCAAAATCTTATCACAATTTATGAATGCTCAAAATTCTATCAAAATTTATGAATGCTTAAAATTGAAGATACTTAAAATCTATGAGTACTAACAATTACAACGTAATCAAAGTCTATGAATGCTCAAAATTCAAGACACTTAAAATGAACGAGTACTAAACATTGCAACGTACTCAAAGTCTATGAATGCTCAAAATTGAAGATACTTAAAATCTATGAGTACTAAAAATTACAATGTATTTAACATTTATGAATACTCAAAATTCAAGACACTTAAAATGAACGAGTACTAAACATTGCAACATACTTAAAGTCTATGAATGCTCAAAATTGAAGATACTTAAAATCTATGAGTACTAAAAATTACAATATATTTAACATTTATGAATACTCAAAATTCAAGACACTTAAAATGAACGAGTACTAAAAATTGCAACGTACTCAAAGTCTATGAATGCTCAAAATTGAAGACACTTAAAATCTATGAGTACTAAAAATTCCAACACACTCAAAATTTATGAATGCTCAAAACTGAAGATACTTAAAATCTATGAGTATTAAAAATTGCAACGTACTCAAAGTCTATAAATACTCAAAATTGAAGACACTTAAAATCTATGAGTACTAAAAATTCCAACACACTCAAAATTTATGAATGCTCAAAACTGAAGATACTTAAAATCTATGAGTATTTAAAACTCCAACACACTGAAAATTTATGAGCTCTCAAAATTAGAGGTACTCGGAATCAATGAGCACTTAAAATTTATAATACTTGAAATTTAAGAGTACTCAAAGTTGAAAGCATTCGAATTCTATAAGTACTGAAAGTTGAAAGCATTCGAATTCTATAAGTACTAAAAGTTGAAAGCATTCGAATTCTATAAGTACTGAAAGTTGAAAGCACTCCAAATCTATGAGTACTAAAACTCTATAAGTACTCAAAGTTCAAAGCACTCGAAACGTATGAGTACTAAAACTCTATAAGTACTAAGTTCAAAGCACTCGAAACCTATGAGTACTAAAACTCTATAATTACTCAAAGTTGAAAGTATTCGAATTCTATAAATACTGAAAGTTGAAAGCACTCCAAACCTATGAGTACTAAAACTCTATAAGTACTAAGTTGAAAGCACTCGAAACCTATGAGTACTAAAACTCTATAAGTACTCAAAGTTCAAAGCACTCGAATGCATGAACATATAAAGGCCACACGTTCGATATCGCGTGTGATCAACGCTATTATATCCGAGATCACGCAAAGATTCAGAGCACTCGATATCGCGTGTCGAACCATCAGTACATAAACGGAATAGTAATCGATCCGCTTTTTAGCGTCGTCAGCGAACCATGATTAACAAAATCAGCAATTTCAAGAAATAACTTTTTTTACTACCAACAAATTTGCATAATTTGATAATAACAGACGTAAAGAAATATGAAATTGAAATTCAGCGTATAATACTGAAATACAGTGATCGCACCGTTACAATAATTTTGTAGCGCGAGGCGATCGTTAAAATACACACGTTACGAAGAATTTCAGTGTCGTGTAACCGCGATATTATAGCCGTTTGTTACACATCAACGGTGCTATGAGTTGAACGCAATGCACAACGGTGAAGTCCCGATAACTTTGCTCGACGAACAATCAACACGACATTCCAATTTCGTCACGGAATTGAGTTTCAGAACTGTATCGATCTGTGTCGGGCAATTGGATAGTGTCCATCGATCATCAGATTTACTTTTGTACAGCGGTCCTCAACCGGTGGCCCGAAGGTGACAATTATCGATTTACATGATACGAGTTGCCGCATAGAAATTTACCTTTGTGGCATAAGACAAATACTGTATTTGAAACTTTGCTACTTTGGTACTTTGGAACTTTACAATTTTTCTGCTGAGACAAGTTCTGCTCTGAGACTTCAAACTTTTGAATCTGTGAATACAAAGAAACTTATGGAGAGTCTAAGTTCTCCCTTTGTAGAGAGACTTGCATTTAATCTGTTGATACACTACCATGTATGGTTAACACTAGATTTACAGACGTTTAACAGTTCTTTACTTAAATTTGAACTAAAGTAGAAAAAGAAATAAATTGCACATGATATGTGTACTGCCTAAAACGTTGATTCTTTTGCTGAAAGTTGACTTTTTTACAAAAATTTCTTAACAAGTTCTGTCGTCTAAAATAGACCTATTATCCGCCATTTTGACGGGTTCCGTAAATCTAGTGTTAAAAGTAAAACTGATGTACAAATTACATGATCCTTGCATTTATTTGCATTTAATCTGTTGATACACTAGCATGTATGGTTAACACTAGATTTACAGACGTTTAATAGTCCTTTACTTAAATTTGAACTAAAGTAGAAAAAGAAATAAATTGCACATGATATGTGTACTGCCTAAAACGTTGATTCTTTTGCTGAAAGTTGACTCTTTTACAAAAATTTCTTAACAAGTTCTGTCGTCTAAAATAGACCTATTATCCGCCATTTTGACGGGTTCCGTAAATCTAGTGTTAAAAGTAAAACTGATGTACAAATTACAAGATCCTTGCATCCATTTGCATTTAATCTGTTGATACACTAGCATGTATGGTTAACACTAGATTTACAGACGTTTAATAGTCCTTTACTTAAATTTGAACTGAAGTAGAAAAACAAATAAATTGCACATGATATGTGTACTGCCTAAAACGTTGATTCTTTTGCTGAAAGTTGACTTTTTTACAAAAATTTCTTAACAAGTTCTGTCGTCTAAAATAGACCTATTATCCGCCATTTTGACGGGTTCCGTAAATCTAGTGTTAAAAGTAAAACTGATGTACAAATTACAAGATCCTTGCATCCATTTGCATTTAATCTGTTGATACACTACCATGTATGGTTAAAACTGGTGTACGAATTACAAGTTCCTACTTGCACGACATATTCGACATAAATTAGTTCGAAAATGGCGAATGTGGAGTCATTGAAATTAATCCTCTATTTAGATTCCAGGCAACACGATAGGACGCTTAACCATAAATCTTCGAAGCTTAACAAGAAATTCATGGTCAGCCAAGAGTGTCCCACTTTCCGGTAACGTTCAACGAACATATGCCATCGTTTTATCTGGCGTGCACGCGTGGGCGTGCACCGGCATAACACCGAACATTCTCCGGTAAGTGCAACGACGTGCAGCGTGCTACTTCACTGAACAAAGATGCAAATTCGAGTAGGTACGTCGCGTATAATATGCCGTATGGTGATCTTAAAAGAGAGGTAAAACGAGACGAAGGATGCGAATAATAAGCCTACTTGGCTGGTTATACGAAACCTTGCCGTTACTCGCTGTGGACAACGGAAACTTTGCAATTATAATTTGAAAGGTAACAATGCGGCTTCGACGATAGTCAATTATTATATTGATAAGATAACCAATCAGGAAATTGTACATGTTTATATTTACGTAAGAATTAACCTGCGGCATTATTGCTTTTATAATAGGAAGCATTTAATTTTGCTAATTTTTTGTAATTACTGAGGTCTTGTTATATCGCCACTGGCAAGATTGCAAAATAATATCAAGTATTGTCATTCTTGGAGTTGGCTATATATGGTCAACTTTATTGCTATATATATGGTAATTAAGTCAGCTTAATTACGAAATCAGACTCTTGTTATATTGCCACTGATGAGATTATAGACGAAATACATTTTTGGAGTTAGCAATATATTACAAATATATTTTTTTAACTGTGATACTAGGCTGATACAATTTTTTTTAATTATGAGGTCATTCAGAAAACTCTTGTTATATTGCCATTTACAATGTTGTAGAGGTAGTAAATTTCTAATGTTGGCAATATATCTAGATGGTCAAAGTTTTCTTAATTTTCAAATTATTTAGCAGACTCTTGGTATATTGCCACTTGCGACATTGCAGAAATAGTAAATTATGGGAATTAACAATATATTGTGTTGACTAATAAGTTTTGTTAATTATGAAATCATAAAGTAAACTCTTGTTATATCGCCGCTGACAAGATTATAGAAATAGCAAAATTTATGGATTTGGCAATATATCAGATTGGTCAAAATTTCTTAATTTTGAAATTATTCAGTAGACTCTTATTATATTGCCACTTGCGACATTCCAGAGACAGTAAATTATGGAAATTAACAATATATTGTGTTGACTAATAAGTTTTGTTAATTATGAAATTATAAAGCAAACTCTTGTTATATCGCCGCTGACAAGATTATAGAAATAGCAAAATTTATGGATTTGGCAATATATCAGATTGCTAAAAAAATTTCTTAATTTTGAGATTATTCAGTAGACTCTTATTATATCGCCACTTGCAATATTGCAGAAACAGTAAATTGTGGGAATTAACAATATATTTTGTTAGCTAAGAAATTTTGTTAATTATGAAATCATAAAGTAAACTCTTGTTATATCGCCGCTGACAAGATTATAGAAATAGCAAAATTTATGGATTTGGCAATATATCAGATTGGTAAAAAAATTTCTTAATTTTGAGATTATTCAGTAGACTCTTATTATATCGCCACTTGCAATATTGCAGAAACAGTAAATTGTGGGAATTAACAATATATTTTGTTAGCTAAGAAATTTTGTTAATTATGAAATCATAAAGTAAACTCTTGTTATATCGCCGCTGACAAGATTATAGAAATAGCAAAATTTATGGATTTGGCAATATATCAGATTGGTAAAAAAATTTCTTAATTTTGAGATTATTCAGTAGACTCTTATTATATCGCCACTTGCAATATTGCAGAAACAGTAAATTGTGGGAATTAACAATATATTTTGTTAGCTAAGAAATTTTGTTAATTATGAAATCATAAAGTAGACTCTTGTTATATCGCCGCCGACAAAATTGCAAAGATTGCAAACTTCATGGATTTGGCAATATATCAAATTGATCAGTTTCTTAATTTTGAAATTATTCAGTACACGTATTATATTGCCGCTCACAATATAAAGATAGCAAACTTTCGAAATCGGCAATATATTAAATTATTTCAAGTTTCCTTAATCATTCAATACATCTCTTATTATATTGCATGAATAAAGTTGCAGAACAAATTTAAAGTGTCCACCACATTCAATACATTTTTCAATTGAAATGCAATTTAAAATCATCCATAAATATATAAATTATTCCTTTGATATTTCTCGATAATGCTATTACAAAAGATCGCCCATCTGTCTGTTATATTCGGGCGTTACAAGATTACCACATTTGGTAACGCGAGCAAATAATGATCGAAACTAATTATCTTAAAACGCTCCACTCTTAAATTCGTATAGGTAGATCGATCCCTTATCTAGCTGGGCGTTGGCGTTCGATATGACAAATTATATGATATGCATATAAGTTAATCATGTGTGTGTAACACGTTATGTGAATAAAACAATGACACGCTAATGAGCGCGGACGCTGGTTAAATGTACCTGTTGGACGGTACATTACTTATTGATACAGGTCTCGTAACTATGAACAATAACCTAAACGAATTTTGATCTCCCGGGAATGATAAACATTTATCAATTCAAGGAATCCTATCACGATAACTTTGCACGTATTAGCTTGATATATTCAAACCAATATCAATTTTATTCCTCTTTGAACTTTTGAAAAGGTCATCAATTGAATAATTGCAAGAATTATGATTTGGCCTAGTACCTTTTGGCAGTGGTGCCCAAAGTTCTTATTAGCATCATTCAAGAAAGTGTTGTTCCGTGTAATGCCACCCGGTTTTCCGAAACGCGAATCGAAATGATTCATCCGGAAGATCGGTTAGAAACGAAGATGCACCTATGCGTATCTTGCCAAACGGCTCTAAAAATATAACCTTCTCAATGTGATTGTCAGATAATCGAAGACATATAATATTTCAATTTCTACTCGCGATCGTCACGATAAAAGATATTCGATCACGAATCGATGTTATCGTGTTCAACGTTTTACTTCTAATATATCGTGACACGATTCGTACACGTTATCGGAAGCTTACCTATACAGGATCGTTACGACACGTTCCCCCAGGATGTCGTCGAAAAAGCTATATAATCCCGAGAGACTTCCGATCCTGGAGCCACTTAACGGGAATGACGTAAACACACGGACACAAGATCACTAACTGATAGGTTCGCGGACTCCGTAAACGGGTCCGGTGCCATTCGTACGACGACAGCTAATGGTAGCGAGACGATACCCGTAACGATCGTTAAGGACAAACTTAATAATAGTAGCCGGATATTTACTATAGATCGCGAGTCGTCCAATTGGTCGGTCGGAGACGAATTCATGAGTAGCAGCCACTTTGTGAATATATTGTTGAGCATTGAGCCAAAATCGTCTGCGATACACACGCGGCGTGTGCATTTCACGACCTAACAAAGGTACGCAACGTACACGTTCTACCATGTATACACACGTAATGACACTTGCGATATTATCTGATTGAAACGCAACGTGTTGAAATACAACGTGTTGAAATTATACGCGCCGAGATGCAACGTGTTGAAATGCAACGGAACTGCACTTAGAGTACGGCACGTGGCTAAATAACACGAGGCGATACAACACGCTGTAACACGCTAAACATGTCGCCTCAAGGAGTGACGCGTGAAGACGCGACGCGTAGAGAAAGCACGTTGAAATACAAATCGAACTACAAAAATATATCACGCACTCATTCATTAATTACACGTCGAATAATTTACTGACCCTGTCCCTCTTTATTTTTAATCAGAGTCTTTTATTAATTAAACTTTATCAGTAATATATTTCAAACATTGCGATTGTGATGTAATTCGAAACTATTATGTCAATGGAAGTCATCGAACTTAACGCATCACTTTCCACTTGCACAAGCGAAAATATAGCTTTCCCTGAAAAGTTTCAATCGACGAGATAAATCAGATAATATGATTAACTTGCCTGATGCGTTATCTCGAAATTTTGTTACGTATAATAATACGTATAATATGTCATAATAGTATAGTATTAATATTACTATAATAGTAAATTATAAACCATTCGACTTGACGTCTAATATATGTAAGATTGAATTTCGAGACCTTCAGCTTTTCTACAGATATCATCTTACGTGTTGATAAAGCGCAGTGGAATAAAAACAATCGCTTTCAGTGAAGAATGCTGACGACTCGTAATCAAGATCGAAGACAGGAAGTATTGTACGCGTAAGTTTAATTGCACTTGTAATTCATTACTCAAAGTGTGACAACATAATCACGACAAAATAATGTTGTCGTATACAACAAATTTTCGTTGTATACGAAAATTTGTTATTTGATGTATGCAAATAAAATATATTTACGATACGTAAGTTTTGAAATTTAAGAAGTATGTGAACACATGTACCTGTACATGGAAACGAAAGCTCAACAATATGTCATAAACCACTACAGCGCAGCGTCAGGATTAATCATATCGCAATCGCGAATGTTAGTTTCCCTTTTTGTTTATATAACAACGTTATGCACGGCATAACTTCGGTATACAATATGCAATTACTTAAAACCTTACAGTTTTCAACGGATATCAAACTGTCTCGTTGTTATTTAACGCGCCAATTATGCAATACGAAATTGCATTCCAGGTGACATTTCTTATGAGATTGTAACGCGATAAAATTATGGGAAAGAAATGTTTATGGTTTGAGAAATTTTGTTGGAAGGACCTAACCTTAACTTTAATCTCTGCCATTTTAAGGAATTCACTTACCCCCTCGCGATTTGGCGCCAGGATATTTCACAGCCTTTTCCTCGAGTGTCGCCTGTCCAGATTCGTCCAAAATGTCTTCGCATCTAACGTTCACCGGTCCACTCCTTGATCGACATTCTTGTCCTCGTTGTGTGTTCGTTAGAACGCTGTACAAACACGCGGTAATTCGTTCCTGCCGAATTGCGCGTCCAAGATCGACTCGTATTTGAACCAACAAACATCACAGCACAAACCGTTCCAACGCGAGCAACGACGTTCACTGAGCAACAGCGATGTCACCACGAACGAGATGCACAGTAGACTGATCACCTTATGACAGTTCAGCTCACCCGCACTGAAATACCGACGAGTACTGCAGTTTCGATTGCATAGACTCGTTGCGCCCTCTACGTAGTATGGCGGTACTTCTGAAAGTTATCGACGATGTCAGATAAAAAGGTAATCTTCTTATTTAGAACTACTCTTTGTAAATTAGAAGAATATATATATCTATTCTTACAGGTTAAAGCAGAAGTTAATTGGGCAATTTTGTTGATGGATGCATCCTGAGAGATTGCTGGATGTCACACTTTTAAAAAAGCCCGCCATAAAACACAGTGCTGCCACTGTAATTTAATGGCAAGAAGTACAGTAGAAAGAATAGATATAACAAGAAGCGATACTGGACAAGGAAACTTACCTCTTGGAGAGAGACAAAAGACAAGCAATTTAAATGTCCAAATCAAAAAAAGCGTGGGTGCGCATGCGCAAGATGCAGGAGTATGGCGGTCAAAAAAGAATAGTTTGAACGTCCATATTCAGTAGTCATTTATTTGTAATAAATACTTTGTAATATCTCTGTAACATATTCATATGTAATTTCTTATAAAATAAAGTTTTTTTGTGAAATAAATTTTCTTATGTGTTATTTGTAGTACCTATTCCCAATACATACCTTCAAATATACTTTATAGAGCAATCATTTTGGTATACTCTTTTCCTTTCTAATCTATCCACGCCGTAAAATCGATAAAAATACCTGAAAAGATAATATTAATAATGTACAGAAAATTTGATTTGAAATGAAATTAAAATTTAATTCGTAGCTATTAGCTCGATATCGTTTTCTAAAGTTCATTTTTAAATAAATGTTTAAAAAACGATATCGATTACCAGGTCACACCACGTGGAGGTTGCTACGATAGTGACCCACCCTAACTCCAAATCCCTTCCACCCTCCAAATGCAACCTCATTTATCAGAAGGATAAATGAGTTCTGACTCTACTTAGTTCCTAGGCTCGCATATACAAATTCTTTACCACAATCCAGTAAAGAACTTGTATCACACACACACACATACATTAACTTAATACTAATCGCATGGGATCCCACATACATACTTAACTTATTCTAAACGCCGCAGGGTGCCTCTCATTCTAAAATTGCACTCAAATAATCTATGACGAAGTAAAAAAGCAAAGGGGTAGAAAAGAAAGTTAGAAGAACTTTCTACAAAAAGAAAAGAAAGTTAGAAGAACTTTCTATCAAAAAAGGGAATCAGTATTTTTCGTCAAGTGGACCTCACCTTCCATGGGTCAAAGGGTAGTCCATAGTGACTTACGTGAACCACGAGACAGAGATGAACCGAAAATACTGGCAAGAACGAGTGACACATCCGCGGAGGGTCTCCCATTTCCCCGCCGCTTGCGTTTGAAGCAAGTCTGACCGCAGAGAGGAAACCCCTACCGTGAGGCAGCAGATCGAGATGGTGCATCAATCGATCGGCCCCGCAGAGATGTGTCCCTGGCGCTACACCAGCACTTGCAGCTCACCCCTGCCACGTGTTCACAGCGCTATGAACCCCCAATGATCCACTTGGGTTCGGAACAATTGACGAAAAATAACTGGGTATACTACAATCTAACGCGTACAATGATTAAGCATTGTAAAGATGAGTGCAAGTTAGAATGAGAAGCACTTACATGGACCCACCCTCCCTTCCCACAAGCATACACTTGAAATTAACGCACGCATATTAACTTAAAACTAACGCACGCATCCCACGATGTCCATCGATGTCTTCGATCTTCGCGTATACGCATTGTCATACGTTCACTCATACAACAATATTTTACAACAGACGCAACTTAAAATTAACTTAAAATTAGCTCATTAGTTGGCGAAATCCCTCGACGGAAGTCTTCGATGATAACATATTCATTATCTATATAATAATTAGGGATAACATTAGAAAAAGAAATAGACATGCAAATGCAGAATTCATGCTAACAAGTAGCATTCATGCTAACATGCAGAATTCATGCTAACATCCAGAATATATGCAAACATGCAAAATTCATATTACCATTTCCGAAGTAAAAGGAAAATAAAATTCGAGTCGACTCGATAAAAATGCGCAAATAAAATACAGTTACCTAAATAAAATAAAAACCTGTAACATAAAAATGTAATTAAGAAACATATTAAACATTGAATTACCTAATTAAAATAAAAACCTGAAACACACAAAAATGATTAAGACAAAAATATAATATCAAAAATTACTTACACAAAATTAAAATCTGAAACACGCAAAAATAATTAAAACAAACGTAAAACATTAAAAATAACTTACACAAAATTAAAACCTGGAACATACAAAAGTAATTAAAACAAATGTAAAACATTAAAAATTACTTACTTGAAATTAAAACCTGAAACATATAAAAATAATTAGGACAAAAATATAATATTAAAAATTACTTACTTGAAATTAAAACCTGGAACATACAAAAGTAATTAAAACAAGTGTAAAACATTAAAAATTACTTACTTGAAATTAAAATCTGAAACACAAAAATAATTAAGACAAAAAAGTAATATTAAAAATTACTTACTTGAAATTAAAACCTGAAACATACAAAAGTAATTAAAACAAGTGTAAAACATTAAAAATTACTTACTTGAAATTAAAATCTGAAACACACAAAAATAATTAAGACAAAAAAGTAATATTAAAAATTACTTACTTGAAATTAAAACCTGAAACATACAAAAGTAATTAAAACAAGTGTAAAACATTAAAAATTACTTACTTGAAATTAAAATCTGAAACACACAAAAATAATTGAGACAAAAAAGTAATATTAAAAATTACTTACTTGAAATTAAAACCTGAAACACACAAAAATAATTAAGACAAAAATATAATATTAAAAATTACTTACATAATATTAAAACCTGAAACAGATAAAAAAAAATTATGATAGAGAATTGGAGGAGAAATGCCGAAGTCATTTTTGATTCGAAACACAATACTTAAAAAGTCGAAATTGTTTGAGTTTGGAAGACTCAGAATTCGAATAAAATTACGAGATTCAGAAACCACAAAACCCGAAATAAAGTCACGATAACACTCTGGAAACTACAAAACTTGAAACAAAATTCGGATGAGGTGTGAAACCTCAAAACCCGAAATAAAATCATTTTGAAATTTGAAAACTTCAGATCCCGAAAAAATGACGAAATATTCAAGAGCCTTAAAATACAAAATATTTCGTTCTATTCGAAACGAAACCCTTGAAAAATCGTGATCTTAGGTTTTGAAAACCTCAAACCCGAAATGAAATTATGGATTTGAAATTATGATAGAGAATTGGAGGAGAAAGAACGAAATCATTTCTGATTTGAAACACAATACTTAAAAAATCGAAATTGTTTGAGTTTGGAAGACTCAGAATCTGAAATAAAATTACGAGATTTAGAAACCACAAAACCCGAAATAAAGTCACGATAACACTCTGGAAACTACAAAACTTGAAACAAAATTCAGATGAGGTTTGAAACCTCAACTCCTAAATAAGAAACAAAGAGATTCAGAAACTCCAAAACTCAAAACAGAATTACGATGCTGTTTGAAAACCTCAAATATGAAATAAAAACCCCAAGAAATTAAGAATTCCAAAAATCAATTGAGAAGACGAGGTGATTCAAAAACTTCGAAACCCAAATATTGAAATGAAGGAGAAATTAAAACAAGTACAAGTATTAAAAACCAATCAAATAATAAAGTAGAGAAGAGGCTCGAAAACTTCGGTGCAAGAATAAAATGGAGGGGAGTTCTGCATCCTGCACTCACATTTTCACTCACTCACGCACACTACAATACATATTACAAAAGCCCTAAATGTGCCTTTTGTTCTAACATGTTACTTGTACAATTTAAAACTTTGCAAAGAAAAGGGCTAAAGAAGAAAGTTGGAAGAACTTTCTTTCAAGTTTGGTGCAAATTAACAATAAAAATTATAGGCTATTACTACAATCTAATATAACAAGTTAAAAAATTGACGTTAAGATGAGTGTAAGTTAGAACAAAAGGCACTTACAATTTGCGCAAGCTTTTCGTCACATATAGTGACGAAAAACCTGCGCCCGAGCCCACCCTGTCCTCCCACAGCTCGGAATTAAAAAACTAATGCATTAAACAGAACTTACCAACAATTACATTCCGGCATATACCAAAATTTATTAAGGAAAAAATCTGAGGAGAGAGAATATGATAACTTACCAATAATTAAATTCTAAAACACACAAAAATTTATTAATATAGAAATTTGAGCAGAAAGAACAATGTAAGAACTTACCAAAAATTAAATGCTGAAACAGACAAAATTTTATTAACATAGAAAATTAGGCAAAGGAGTGAAATATTTTAAATAAAATCGCGAAATAAAATCGTAGCTCTCAGCTCCGTATAGTTTTCTAAAGACTAAACACTCTTTAGAGAACTATACCGATTACCGGGTCACACCGCGAGGAGGTGGCTACGTATAGTGACCCACCCTAACTCCAAATCCCATCCACCCACCATTTGCAACACCTCATTTATCAGAAGGATAAATGAGTTCTGACTCTACTCAGCTCATAGGCTCGCATATACAAGTTCTTTACCACAATCCAGTAAAGAACTTGTATCACTCACACACACATACATTAACTTAATACTAATCGCATAGGATCCCACACACATACGCATAACTTATTCTAAACGCCGCAGGGTACCTCTACTTCTAAGCTTGCACTCTTATGATCTAAGCCGAAGTCAAAAAGCAAAGGGGCAAAAGAGAAAGTTAGAAGAACTTTCTACTAAAACAAAAGAAAGTTAGAAGAACTTTCTACAAAAAGAAAAGAAAGTTAGAAGAACTTTCTATCAAAAAAGGGGATCAGTATTTTTCGCCAAGTGAACCTCGCCTTCCATGGGTCAAAGGGTAGTTCATAGTGGCTTACGTGAACCACGAGACAGAGATGAACCGAAAATACTGGCAAGAACGAGTGACACATCCGCGGAGGGTCTCCCATTTCCCCGCCGCTTGCGTTTGAAGCAAGTCTGACCGCAGAGAGGAAACCCCTACCGTGAGGCAGCAGATCGAGATGGTACATCAATCGATCGGCCCCGCAGAGATGTGTCCCTGGCGCTACACCAGCACTTGCAGCCCACCCCTGCCGCGTGTTCACAGCGCTATGAACCCCCAATGATCCACTTGGGCTTGGAACAATTGACAAAAAATAACTGAGTATACTACAAGCTAACGCGTAAAAATATTGAGAATTGTCAAGACGAGTGCAAGTTGGAAGTAGAGGTACTTACAAGGACCCACCCGCCCTGCCCACAAGCACACTTAACTTAAAACTAATGCATTAAATTAGCTTAAAACTAACGCAAGCATCCCTCGATGTCCATCGATGTCTTCAATCTTCGCGTATACGCAATTCATACACGCACTCACTCATACTACAATTTTTTTGCAATCGACGCAACTTAAAATTAACTTAAAATTAGCCCATCCTTTTCTTCTGTAAAAGTTGTGGATCACCTATGCTGTAACAGATAATATATCAAATATATCTCAATTAACTTAAAATGAAAAATTATTTAACTTAAAATAAGAATCTGAAATATACAAGTGAAACTTGTAATAAAAAGGAATCAATTAAATTACAATCAAAGGTCATTTAACTTAAAATAAGAATCTGAAAAATATAAGAATAATTAGACATATATAACTCATTAAAAATTACTTACATAAAATTAAAACCTGAAACATACGAAAATAATTAGACAAACATGAAACATTGAAAATTATTTATATAAAATAAAAACCTGAAACGTACAAAAATAATTAGATAAACGTGAAAAATTAAAAATTGCTTACTTAAAATAAAAACCTGAAACATACAGAAATTATTAAAGCACGCATAAAATACTAAATTACTTACATAAAATAAAAACCTGAAACATACAAAAATAATTTAAACAAACATGTAACACTAAAAATTACTTGAAATTAAAACCTGAAACATACAAAAATAATTTAGACAAACATGTAACACTAAAAATTACTTACTTGAAATTAAAACCTGAAACATACAAAAATAATTTAGACAAACATATAACATTAAAAATTACTTACTTGAAATTAAAACCTGAAACATACAAAAATAATTTAGACAAACATGTAACACTAAAAATTACTTACTTGAAATTAAAACCTGAAACATACAAAAATAATTTACACAAACATATAACATTAAAAATTACTTACTTGAAAATAAAACCTGAAACATACAAAAATAATTTAGACAAACATATAACATTAAAAATTACTTACTTGAAAATAAAACCTGAAACATACAAAAATAATTTAGACAAACATGTAACATTAAAAATTACTTACTTGAAATTAAAACCTGAAACATAGAAAAATAATTTACACAAACATATAACATTAAAAATTACTTACTTGAAAATAAAGCCTGAAACATACAAAAATAATTTAGACAAACATATAACATTAAAAATTACTTACTTGAAATTAAAACCTGAAACATAGAAAAATAATTTACACAAACATATAACATTAAAAATTACTTACTTGAAAATAAAACCTGAAACATACAAAAATAATTTAGACAAACATATAACATTAAAAATTACTTACTTGAAATTAAAACCTGAAACATACAAAAATAATTTACACAAACATATAACATTAAAAATTACTTACTTACTAAACCCTGAAACATACAAATTGTAATTAAGATAGAAAAACGAAGAACCACGAATAAAATCTTTTTTTATTCGAAGCAGAACTTGGAAAATCGAAACTGAGTTTCAAACCTAACAATCCGAAATGAAATTTCGTGAAGATTCAGAAACCTCAAAATTGAGAATGAAATTTCGTGAAGATTCAGAAACCTCAAAACTGAGAACAAAATCGCGATGAGGTTTGCAAACCCCAAACCCAAAATAGAATCTTGAGGAGTTGAAAATCTGAAAACCGAATTAAAATCTGAAAACTGAATTAAAATCAGAAAAATTCAACACAATAAAATCCTGAAATGTAAAATGTGAGTAAAGGATGCAGGACACATTCACTCTCTCACTCATACAGTAATACATAAATGCCCTAACTGTACCTCTTATTCTAAAATTGCACTCATAAATAGAACTTTGTAAAGAAACTTTGGGAAAGAGGAAAAAAGGAAGAAAGTTGTAAGAACTTTCTTCTAAGTTTGAAGAAATTAAGAAAAAAGACAAACTATTACTAAGCAAGACTAATAAGTTAAAAAATTGTACGAAAGATGAGTGCAATTTAGAATAAGAGGTACTTACAATATGCGCAGGCTTTTCGCCACAAATTGTGACGAAAAACCTACGCCCGAGCCCACCCTGTCCTCCCACAAGCTCGGAGTAAATATAAAACTAATACACTTAATAGGACTTACCAAAAATTAAATGCTGAAACAGACAAAAATTGATTAGCACAAAAATTTCAGATCAGAGAACAATGTAAGAACTTACCAAAAATTAAATTCTGAAACAGACAAATATTTATTAATACATGTTGGGAGAGGAGAAGGAAAATTTTTCTTTATTTCATACAAAAATTTCGAAACATAGAAAACGCAATGAAAATTGCGGATTTGAGAAAGCAATAGAACTTACCAAAGAAAAAACACTAAAACAGACAAAAATTTATTAACATTGAAATTTTAGAAAAGGGAAAAATCAAATTCTGAAACTTACAAAAATTTATTAACACAGAAAATTTAACGAGAAGACCCTATCGAGAAGCAGAAAACACACACAATGAAAATTACGGAAGATCAACCAACAATAAAACAATTTATACAAAATCAATTCCTGAAACAGAAAAAAATAATTAACACACAAAATTCGGTAAAATTAAAATCGCGAAGGGATATAAAAATCGCGTATTTCGAAATATAATCGCGAAGGGATATAAAAATCGCAAAATAAAATCGCGAAGGGATAAATCTCTAATTTCGTAATAAAATCGCGAAGGGATAAATCTCTAATTTCGTAATAAAATCGCGGGGGTATAAAAATCTCGAATCGCGAAGGCATGCAATGACTCTAATTTCGTAATATAATTGCAAAGGGGAAGAAAAATCTCTAATCTCAAAATTTAATAGGGAAAGTATAAAAATATCTAATCGCGAAGGGATAAGCAAAACTCTAATCTCAAAATTTAATCGCAAAATCTCTAATATCGGAATTTAATAGGGAGGGCATAATTTCGAATCGCGGGTGGCTTTGCTCGTAAAAATTCGAGCAAAATGGGACGATACATTTTGTATCGTCCAAAAACACATGTAAAATACAAAAAAATAATAGCGAGCATAGTGACAGAATGACTGTCCATCCTAAGTTCTTAGGATGGACATTCATTAATAGTTCCCCTCTTCTTTGGCAAATTTTGCCGGGGCTCTTCGGCATATAGCCTCTTCTCTCTTCGGCAAAGCCTCACAAAAATCACTCGCGAATTTTTACGGTAACTCGGACATTCTTATTTTTCAATTACATAAATTCTCAATTTCGTTATCGATCTCCACAAACAGAACGCAGTCACTTTTACCGAAATAAAAATGACCACTATTCACTTGCTTTGATCAATAACGAAATCAAAATTTTATGTAACAAATTCTTGTAAAATAAAATTCTCTACTTTTGTAAAAATGACTCGAAATTAAAAATACGACCAGCGATTCTCAGAATGCGCTGTCCGTAAAAGAATGTCCGAGCAGAATATTTTATTTCACTTCACTTCACTTTATACTTCATTTTTGCAGTCGGATCTAGAACCCGACTACGACTTACAAACTAAAAGGCCTGGCCTGAACGAACAATCGAGTTCAAGAGAATATTAAATAAATTCATATTTAATATTTTTCTCTTCTCGATTTTTCGTGAACCCCCCAGATGCAAGCATCTCACGTGTGAGAGAGGAGGACAGAGAAACGCGAAAGCTTGCTCTGGCCCTACCTACTTAAAACTAACTCATTCATACCAGAAGTAAGCTACCTGCCTGCCTATCGCTATATTTAAAAAATTGCAAAGTCCACTCTCACAAAAACACACTCCACGGTTCTCACACATACCACCCGGGTGCAAAAAAGCCTAATCCTAGGGAGTACGTCCCGGGACGTCTCCGACACCCGAGTTCAATACAACATTCACACTCTAAGTTCATACCTTTTTTGCTGAAATCGATCGACAATCGACAGTGAATATACATATCTCATTTTCTTATTCTTTCGAATATTCAATGTAATATGTACATGTAATAATTTAAACTACTCATACAAGTTTCTAAATTAATTTATAAAATTTTCAAATGACTCTACTTGCATTTTATATGCATTCTCAAATGACTCTACTTGCATTTTGTATGCATTGTCAAATGACTCTACTTGCATTTTGTATGCAATCTCAAATGACTCTACTTTCATTTTCAAATAAAACTTTGCAAAATTAAAAAATAAATCGACACAAGGTCCACGACCTAACCACACACACACGTGTAACTTGTGTCGATAATTCACTGTTAATTGTCGATCGCCAAACATCTTAAAACTAAACCGTGCCCACCTGCCCTAACCCATGCGAGAGCATCTAAGCACGCGCATGAGTATAGAGCATAAAAATGAACACGGCCACATGTATTTTGACCTACCAGTTTTCTTCATGTGTGCTGAAAATCCTGAGCTAAAAACATGGTTAGAAACATGCTAATAAAGTGTCTTCCAGCAAAAATTGACTCTAACATTAAAAAATTTTCAAAATGTAAATTGGAAGATCACTTTGCAAAAATCTAAGTATACGGTTGTTTCATTTTTAACAGATTTGTGATATCAAAGTAAATTTCTAAATGATTCAAACATTCGTAAATAACTTTGATATCGAAATCTGTTTTTCGCGATACTTTCTTGTACATATGTATTTGAAAATTGAATTTATAAAAATGTAAAAAGAATTTAAAAGTGACTCTATAATACTACTATGACTCTATAACTACTATGAAATCGGAGGGTCATCCGACTTCTATGTAGTTTTAAAAATTGATAAGCAAAAAAAAATGTACAAGAAAACCCTGACCTGATCTAATAAATGAAATAAACAGTTTGTACGAATTTTACACGATCGTACAGTCGTGGTCACTATGCTCGCTCAAAAATATAAAATACAACCAGTTCCCGTGTCGTTTCGGACCATTCGTCCTACGACATGATGGGAACTGGAGGAAACGTAAAGCATGCGACTCACCGATCGCTGACTTGCGCCATTGCGATCGCTTTACCGGTAGAGCATCTGGGACAGCACGTGTAGGAGGCATTGCATCATCCAGATTGATTGGCTGCTTGGTTAATTGGCTGCTTGGCTGCTTGGCTGCTTGATTGATTGATCACTTTCATCAAATTTGGATGTGGCAGTTTGGCAGCTGGCCTTCTGTAATCATAAATAAATCACAACGATTAATTAACTGTATTTGTCGATTTGCATTTTGATTTTGAAATGTACAAACACATAGAGACATGCAAGAGTCTGTATAAATTTGCAAACGTTCATATCACAACGTGAAATATTGTAAAATATTTGAAAATGTATGTAAAAACTCTTGGGCAATTAGTTTAGAAAGCATTGTAAACGTTTGCAAAAATATACCGTAACACATAGGTAACTACAGTTTAAACACCAGTAACAATTTGTTAAAACATTTAAATAACCACTACATAAAGTACACTAAAACACCAGTAACAATTTGTCAAAATATTTAAATAATCATTGCATAAAATATACTACAGCACTAGTAACAATATGTCAATGCACTCAAATAATCGTTACATAAAATACACTTAAGCACCAGTAACCGTTTGCAAAAATATTTAAATAACCATTCAATTAATTATACTAAAGCACTAGTAACAATATGTCAAAACACTTAAATAACCGTTGCATACACTGCACTAATACCCAGTAACGATTTGTAAAAACACTTAAATAATCACTCCACAAAATATATTAAAACAGAAAAAAATTAATAAAACGTTTAAATAACCGCACCATAAAACACAGTAATATATCCGTATACACATGCACAATCATTAATAAAACACACTATTAAAGACACTGACACTTGTAATACCACACCATTAAATTTGTTAATACACCCACATAATTAATAAAAAATATTTGTTAAAGCACACTGAACAATAGTATTAATACACTAGGTACATTTATATATCCATATATGCATGCAGGAAACACACCGGTAAAGTCACTGACACTTGTTGAATTACACCATAAAATTTATTAATACACCCACATAATTAATAAAAAATATTTATTAAAGCACACTAAACACTGGTATTAATACACTAGGTACATTTATATATCCATATATGCATGCAGGAAACACACCGGTAAAGTCACTGACACTTGTTGAATTACACCATAAAATTTATTAATACACCCGCATATTTATTAAAAAATTTTTATTAAAACACACTAAACACTTGTTAAAGCACAGTAGGTAATACAGGGACAAGCACAATATCGGTAAAGTAAAGCCTTGACTCGTACCGGTAAGTGTTGACAGGTCCCATCCGAGCTCCTTGACTTTCAAAACAGAACTGAGCTCGTGCGACCTCTTCAAGGGTAAGAGCGATTGGTAGTTTTCAGCAGCCAATTAGACATCACGTAATCGACCAATAGATCAAATCGAAGTGTAAGAGTGATTGGTAGTGAACAGTAACCAATCAGACGTCATGTAATCCACCAATAGCGTGCAACCACTCTCATTGGTTGCAGTATAATTATTCTAATGTTAATTTTTTTATAATTTTATATTTTTTGGTAGTTTATTAACAAATTTATTGTTGTAATTATTTAATTTATTATTTTTTTTTAACTTACTCTTATAGATATGTTGCAAAATGATTTTTCGAACTGTTTTGAACACATAATAGTTTTATGTTTTTTGAACAATGTAATTATCACATATCGTTAAAAATTCACATTTACGCGCGGTTTTTTAGAAAGTGACGTCATCAACGAAAATGGAGCAAACCGCCATCTCTCATGCGAACAAGATGAACTACGCAGTTTTGGAACTGTAGCTTCATTAGTTCTTCACACTGCCACTGGACGGCGTCACGTGTATTTTTTTCCGTTAAATTCAATTAATTCAATTAATACAAATAGTTATTCTTAAATATGATATAACGGGTAAAACTACATTGTGTGAGAATTTTTATATTTGGAAAAGAATCAGAGTGCAAAGTGTGTGGTGGAGAAAGTTGTGTGTCGCAGTTCAATACTTCGAAACCAGATAACGCTGACAGTACTCTTCAAACGAGCAGGTAAGGACAGATTTCTGAAGTCGATAACATATTCTGCTTTTCGTCTTTATTTCCATTTTCGCGCGAAATGTATTTTAATCCCTGTTGAAACATATTATTGATACACAATGTTTTACAAGTTTTGGAAAGTAAATTACATGAATATTTTATCTGTAGCTCACAAATTCATTTATTTCTAGTTTTGCGAGGTGTTCGAGTGTAACATCGATTAAATATTCCATTTAACGCAGCACACGACGTTTATTTGTCCGCCATTTTGTGTCGAGTATTAACACCAGGATTTACAGTATCATACATCAAATTACAAGACTAACACCAAAAATACATCGTGTTCGATTTTAAAAAACCTTCAACGCTTCTTTTCGGTAATTATACATAAATAATCACGATTCATTAATTGTTATTATCGACGACGACGCCATCGATTGTTTAGTTAGATCGAACATGAAAATCCCGCCAAATGTCATCAACCTTTATCTTTGTTTTCCGTCAGATCGTCCATGCTTTCTTGAACGGAATCAACGTGATTTACATCAACTTCGATCACGAAGATGGAGGAAGGTGGTGTTTCTTCAACGTGATCAACTTCCGCCGGAAGAAGCGGCATCAAAGGTTTGTAAGTCTGTAATTCTATAGACGAAATGTGAGATGGAGTTATCGACAAACTCGAATCAATCGTCTTAATCTTAAAATTATCGCTGCCGTTTCTACGAAACTCGTCATCTTGCGTCGTATTGTCGTTCGTGCAATCGTCTACTTCCGGCTTGTCGCTGTGCGAAGAACTGGATGCGTTCGCGTTGCACAGCTCTTTCTCTCGAATCGAAACTTTGCGAGGCGTCGAACACGATCCCCTCAATTTGACGTCAGTCACCTGCATTTAAAACGTGCATTGTTACAACATTGTATCTCTTGTTTGATCAGATAAGATATGTATTTTTAACAGAGAACAATAATTTTATGATAAACTTTGCATTTTATTTGAAACTTTGATGAATAATATTGTTATCTCTCCGTAAAGTGCGAGAATATTTTTTTGTAGCTAAAATAACTATAGTGGTTCTACACTTTCTGACATATCTATACTTAAAAGGTAACAAAAATAGATTTTCATTAAAATATTATTAAACATTTACTTGTCGCAATAAATTTGATCTCTGTCCTCTCAATCCAGGTTGACTACCCGTCTGCCTTTGCAGCTGTCGTTGTGAACCAACCAGAGAACCACGATCGTGTATCACGCTAATCACGCTGGACTTCACGTCGCTGTGCGGGAAAAGTAGCCTCCACATGAAGTTCTTCAACGCTGCACGGAAGTCTTTTAAATGATATGCGTATAGTAACGGGTTGCCAGCCGAATTCATGTGCGACAAGATGATGCAGAAATTCATCAAGATTTCGTTCACTTTGCATCCCGGACAGAACGCCATGATGCAATTAATGGTGTACAGAGGGAACCAACAGATGATGAAGAAGATCACTATGCGTGACAGATTCTGCGTAGCTTTCACTTCGCGTTTCCTGGCTGCTCCAAGTAATCGCAGCATCGTCCCTGTTGTTTGATTTCCGGTCCTTCGACCTGGATTCATCGTCACGATTTGTTGCAGCTATAAAAATACATATAGAACGAATATAAATGTAGGACTATTTTATGGAACGAATGTAGGATTATTTTATATAACAAAATGTTCATGTGACCAAAGAACATAGACACATGGAGATTTATTAAATAATTTGTAACAATATTTTACTATAGTGTTCTAGTTGGTATAGGCTTTTATCTCAGCAAGTAGGAAATAATACAACTGAGTATAATGAAAAGGTTGCTTTTAGTTTTTCAGTTTTATTATTGTCTTTAAAATGTGAAATATTGATGCACACGTTGCTGTGTCAAGTATGTTTGATTAATTAAAAGAAGTAAATTGCGATGACCAACAAACACCGGGCGATCTTCATTAATTCGTTATCGTGTTTGCATATCGCACGTGGGTATACGCGATGATCGTGTATTTACGGTTAAAAGTGTCTGACCTGTTTTACAACCACTCGGTAGATGTGAGCGTAGAAGGCTGCAATTAATAGCGCGGGAAAGATGATCGTGGCGAAGTATAGGAACACCAAGTAATCGTAATCCATCACCTCGGTAAAGATGCATTTCTGGTTGGATTTCTCGCCCGCGTTCCAACCGAAAAGCGGCAGAAAGCCGACCAGAGTACCGGCGATCCAGCACACGCAAATTATACCTGCAAACATGTTTCTTTTTAATTGCTGACATTATTGTTACCATTCTTTTTAATCTATATGTTAGATCTTCTTTTTTCTAGGAAAAACTTTTTATATTATACTGTTTACCATCTGGGTAAGCAAAATTAAAGCGATATAATATACCACTATTATATTATTTTAGATATGGCCCCTGATAAGAACAGTTCAAGACTAACTTCGTCTCTTCGCCCTTGGAGGAAATTAAAGTGCCTCGACAAATATGTTGCTACTCCATCAAAAAGGGTGAAATTCTGATAAGTTATTAAGTAATAAGTTCACGATTAATGTTACTCTTCTTTGTCTCGCATCGAAGGGTTTCTAATGGAAATTATAGACGTTTTAAGGTAGAAATTGGAAGTCGGTCAAAGAAGTCGACGATAGGAAGTACACGTGAACGTTATCGATTACAGAGCACAGCAATAAACGCACCTTTTTCGCCTTGAGTGATGGTATCAGTCAGCGGTGTTGTAATTAAAATCAGTCGTGCCATAAACAGGCGAAACGCTTGAATTAATCACGGTCAAACGGGCTGTAAAACGAGAGAAGTCTAACAAAGCTATGAATTTTATTTGTTAGACATTTCCCGTTTGTAACATTCAAACCTTTTTCCTTCATGAATTTATATAACGTTATTTAATTAATAACACCCTTCGGTATTTGATCCCTTAAGATATTGCAATGTATGAACTCTTTGAAGTTACAAAGGGAATCACAAGGACACGATTTCTATCAATTCTGTGACACAGCGGAAGAAAAAAGTCCTTTGGGAAATCGAATGGATGGAAATTATAGTGTACACTTTATACGACATATTCGCATAAACATCATGCTCGTAATGCAATTTTTAATTCGTGATATGTCATGCTGGATAGTAATTATACTGTTAACAAAATTTACGGGTCTTATAATTTTATACTTCCCTTCGACATACAGATTACCAAGATTTGAGCAGTAAATTGCAATGATTAAAAGTTTGAAGCATAATATATCGCTAAATTTTACTGAAACTTATTAGCAAAGTTATTCACTATACAGTTTCATCTAAAATATTAAAATCTCTCAGGTGCCAGCAGCACCTACCACCTGTTGCCACCGACCTTACTCTTCCAGAGAAATGTAATAAAGTTTCTCGAACGAAAAGTCACAAAACTATCTCCATTTTAAAATATTATCAATAGCGTTGCGATTCAATAGGAAACTGGTTTCTGAGGAGTGCTGCACAATGTTTAATCAACGGTCTGATGTCGTGTATTCTAATATAGCAGGACGTGATGTACATCCCTCATCGTGTACACTTTAAACAGAAATTGCGTAAGCAATATCAGGAACATTACAAGACTCTAAAAGTAATTATCGAATTTCTATTAAAATCCATGTACTTTTGTATTATTAATACATCCGTATTAAATATATCAAACTTTTGTTCTAGATTGATCAAGAAAGAAGAGATTAGTCATTTGAATGTTGGATTGGAATTCTGAAAGTTGTGTCGAACGAGTAACAGGTGCTTTCGAGCAAACAGTTCCGTAAATTATAATTGCATAGCTGGGATCAATATTGCCTTACGGTAGCACGATTAAATGGTTACGTGTGCCATGCAAAATGCTTCCGAGAAGACACGATTTTAATTGGATCATCGGATTGCACAAGGTAACGAATAACAATTGCTCGACTCGTTGCGCGTTTCTACGAAGTTTTCGCGGTGTCTGCGCAATTATCGAGTTACACTACTTGCGCGTTGATTTCATCATGCCTGCATGTCTTTTACACGCGAACGCCGAAACAAATGCGTGACTAATGTTTGTAAACATTCGCTCGGAGGAACGCTAGTTTTTAGCTTTGCATAGATTTTAGATTTCCTCGGTCTCTACAGATTTTAGATTTTCATAGATACCAGACTCACCAAATATTATCATTATCTCCTTCTAAATTCTCCCTAATCTCTCCTAAATCCAAAAACACATTTATTTTAAGCTACAGAGAATCTAGATTATATTTCAACATAGACCAAGTGTAAAAGATTAACTGAAACTCTATCTGAGAATTTTGAAACCTCAAAGTCATCATTCACCCTTACCTATGGCAGTTTTAGTGCGTACGGTGCGGGAGTATCCCATGGGATGAAGTATCGCCCAGTAACGATCGACGGACACCGCCACCAGGCAGAAGATGCTGATGGTGCACAGGACGACCAACACGGAGACGGTGAACAGACAAGCGTGCAGGTTCGTCGGTAAACCGATGCTAGCCAGAATGGCGAACGGTATGGCGAACAATCCAACCAACAGATCGGCTGTTGCTAGAGAGATGATATAATAGTTCGTTCGTCGACGAAGTTTTCGCTCTTTGCTGAAAACGATGATTACCAGTCCGTTACCGAACACCGCGCAAACCGCCACAAGGATCTCACAAACTGTGTACGGTAGATTAAGCTCCGAACGGGTAGACGAATTCGCCTCTGTCAGGGTCAAATTATCGGCCAGTACGCTGTTGTTTAATGGAAATTCCATCACGATGGACGCTGATACAGAAGCTTAAAGCTGCGTAATCACTGTTGGAATATTTTTGTTAAATCAAGTTTCTCCGGAAGTTGGAGATCTTCTGCTATCTGTAGCCATTTATAAAGTGAAACATTATCGGATATGTCAGAGGCAACTGCACGAGCAAGGGTCTCGGACATGCTAGTGACGGCCACTAGTGGATAGTTAATAGACCAATTTGGAAATTTCAATTCCTTTAAGTTTATTAATTTCCAATAAATCACTAAATTTCTAAGCTTCAAAATTCCAACATTTCCAAAGTTCTGAAGCTTCCAAATTTCGGAATTCAAAATCTTAATATCGAGGGATTTATCGCTGTAGTTGTCCTACACCCCATCACTACCGTGCACGCCGTTGCCCAACGAGCTCTTCAGGGAGCACTTGATGTGTCCATCACTGATCGTGAGATATATCTCAAGTGATTCTCATTAGTTTCGAACAACTCAATAATCGATCGTTGTTCATTTATCTTCCGCTGTTGGGGTATATTGGAAGATCCGTGACAAATGGAAAACACCGGCGTCGCGTGACACACGCTTTTTTCCGATCTTTTTAATGGATCCTCTTAATTTCTGTACAGAGAATTTCCATGATACCCAGCGAAACGAAGCGTCACGCGAGCTTGATGCCACTTCCTTAAATAGATCCTCGCGGAATGTTTTTCATTCTTGATCATGTTTGTGAAAAATTAAACTCTTCATCATTTGCTGAGTTAACACAAGATATTTTCGAGAAGATCCCAGATGAGTCTTCACTTCCTGAAGTGTTATGACCTTTCAATGCTCCGTTCCCAAGTATTGCTCAATCCACGAACAATTTATGAATCAAAAGTTTCGAAACCTTTCTATATTCGAGCCAGCGTTCAAGGACAGACCAGCGTTACATCTCTTCCGGTTCTTTCTGACGTTAAAGGACAACGACCCACGACCGTTGTATCACGCTTGATGGTAATCGATCGATTTTGTTTTAGCAAAAAGACAGCAGCAGCACGTGCGATGAAAAAGACCGGAAGAAGGAAGCATCGCTGCTTATTTGTATGGACGTGGCGCGACAGCTAATGATACTTGTTCCATTTTACACGCAACGAATTGTGTCTCTCTCCTATGAATAACAGCGTACATTAATCCGCTGGATTAGGTCTTACCTCTATTTTCATTTAAAAACCGTACCGACTTTATCTGCGAACGACCATCTTTACCACTGGACTTTTTCAGGTTACCTGCAAACTTTATACAAATTTTATTCTTTACTAAAAAATTCCACTTTCAATGTTTCATTTAGTTTTA
Source organism: Megachile leachella (assembly GCA_963576845.1). NCBI lineage: Eukaryota > Metazoa > Arthropoda > Insecta > Hymenoptera > Megachilidae > Megachile > Megachile leachella. The sequence goes on from OY756251.1 coordinate 16,956,580, forward strand.
ATGACTGCAAATATTTTTTGTGTAGAACAGAGATTAAATTGGGAGTAGACTTCGTTATATTGCCATGGTTGGAGTTGCAACAATGGAAAATTCTAGAATTTGTATAAGAAAACATAGAGCTATTGAACGTTTACAAAATTGAAGATTTATTGAAGAAGTTGAAGAATTTAAAAATTTGCAACCAGAGTTACAAAGTTTAACAATGGAACAATATAATGAAATGTAACGTGTAGATACACCGCCTGAGGATACAGCGATTTATGCAGATCTTGTTTTCTCTAATAACCAGTAAGTTTCACCAGTATAGATAACAATATAACGAGAGTCTACTATATACATTTAACCCTCGAATAGCGAAGCAGGAACTCGGTTAACTCAAGATAGGTCCAGCTACCGTCATGCAAGGGTTAATTGATCCACTGGGAACGCAATTTACGATCTTCCAATTTTAAAATAGCCAGTACAGCTCGACTACCGTCTGATTTTCATCTGAAACGGACCAGCAAGTGGGCAGTCCTGTTCAAGCAATCCGTCCAAACAACGAGCGTCAAATGTTAGTCTTCTGAATTATAGTTACGGTAAAGTTCGTAGTTCAACCGTGTCCACAATGTACACTATCTTTGGCGATGTTAGTTCGTTTAAACAGCAACGAATTGTCCGTTAAGTAGCACAGCAATTGAAAACCACGGGTCGCGTTCATTGTGTCGACGTTTCGAATCCAACCACTTTTCGATCGCACACTTGTACAGTTTATTATGATTCACAATTTTGCAACGCATGTTCGTCAAAAAATTCTGTCTTTTAATAGTGTACGTTTTTTCTGTGCTGAAGTCTTTTGTTATAAATTCTGGAGACGATTAAAATTCATGGGGTTTTCCAGTCAGTGATAAACATTCTTTTGTCTCTTGACAGCGGAAACAAAGTAAACGTAATATCCCAAGCGATTCTTCGTTACTCGTCACACAATGGCGTGATTAAGAAACTCACCGAAAGGGATAGATTAAAATTTTAATTTCACAACGATATAAAAGCTTCTCAAGTTGAAAGAATCGAAGTAATAACTTTATTTTTAGACGTAGTTTCGAAGTTATGGGTATCTTAAGAGCAAATTCGATACAGCTGACGGACAAATTATCAGGCAACACACGCTCGGAAAACTATCAAAGTTTTGATCGGAAACTTCCCTCGACGCTCGTTTTGAAACTTTCGTACAAAACGTTTCGAGTCAATGAAATTGTTTTATAATCGTTTTAAAATATAGACTCGCAAACTAATGCTTTATTACTAGAAACGTTCGTTTAAGAGATTAGGGGAAGTGATAAATGTCATCATAAAATAGTGGTGGACGCAATCGTGTTTTAATATCATCATATACGCTGATACTCTATTCTAAGCTTTTACGCCTATCTTTATTTATAGAGGCTTAGCATATCACTTCCCAAACATCATTATAACCTTCATAATATTTTCACTGAAATTTTAGCGCTTATCCTTCACGATCTAGAATATTCGTTTAATATAAATTCGAAATAAACTTCGCGGAATCGTTCCCGAATTTCAAACGATTCGATTTCTTTTCAACCAATCGGAGCCGCGCGAGTCTCCAGAGAACCAATCAACGTCGGTCAACGATGACGCGCGGTATTTTTCGAACTGTCACAGGTCGTTATTAGATCAAGGTGAATCTTGAGAGCGGTGTTTCTCTAAAAATACGAAATTGGAATGAAACGCGATTGTGCGTGGATAGAACGCGTTCAGGGAACGCGTCCGTCTTCTCAACCCCGTGGCGCGTAACTGAGTTCTTCTTCGTGACACGCGGGGACAAAACGACGGTGGAGGTGGAACGGAAGCGGTAGTGGCAAACTGGAGAAAGAAAATCGACGATACTACACACTGTGATAGTTTCGTATTTTATACAATTCATTTCCCTTCGGACTTCAATATTACTTCATTCAAAATGTTATTTTGGAACTTAACAAATTTCAACCTTCAGGATTTTTGTTATTTACATTTATATCATTCTTCACCATTCTTTACCATCAAGTATTAAATATCAATTGAATGTAAGATAAATTTCAGTTTTCTAAGATTATATTTTATTGCAGGTGTTATTGAGACTGATGGTGAGATTGCAGTACTGGAATTCTGGAACTTACAAACCTTAGGATGTTGGAAGATTTTGTAATTTTGAATTGAGAATGTGGAACCTCAACAATTTGGAAGAGGATGCATTACAGGTGAGTGAAAAGTAGTTTTTAAAATACTGTGGTAAACCTTGACCTACTGCCTAATAATTATCGAAAAAGCCCACATTATACGTATCCGCTATATTTATCAAAAAGAATCCGTGACCCGCATTATACGAACTTCTGACGAAAACTACCCACGACACAGGGAGGTCTGTATTTATCGGAAATCGCTTACATTATGCCGCTGTCTGCTGTATTCATCAAAAAGGATCCAGCTTGCACGGTTATAAGACTGCAAGCAAATGTGCGAATTACCCATCTTTTATTAATCCTCGAGTTTACTCGAAGTCTTCCGATAAAAATACTTGGGAAACACAATACATCGTATAATTAATGAGGGATATGGTGATAGGCGTAATATATTGACCTCAGGAATAGAAATCTCTATTTATATCAATTCTGATATTTCCGGAAGTTCAATGAATCATCAAACGATGTGAAGGAGTATTTGGGATAAATGTGATTAGCTGAAGCTAAATTATAAAAAATACGTATACTTTCTTTACTTAGTACAAGTTTTGTTTTCCAAATATTTAGCAAAAATATTTTGATCTCAATTTAGATTCCTTCTATTTTTGTGCTGCATAGATTCCTATAATACATGTTTACTTCTTCATATATACTTATCCTCAGGTATAAAGGTCTACAAAGAAATTCTGAAATGCTCTATAAAGGAATTTTATTTTGTAGTTAATGGACATTTGAATCTTGAAAATGATAGAAATAGTTTACTGCAGCATTCTGCAAGTCAAGTAGGATCGTCTTGCAAACAAGCAGGTATTTATTATTTCATTCGACATTAGACAGGATAGAATTACTATCAAGGCTAACCGGACAAATGGATCTGCACATTTTTCGTTCTCCCTTTCGCGGAAGGTGGTTTTATACGTACGTGTGTTCGTAAGTGAGAAATCGACTTCTTGCGAGTTTCCCGGGATTCAATTTTATATAGGTAGGATATAGTGTCTCAAGTGATTGATCCTTAAAATGACCTGAAAGAAATCTCATAACTCTACGTACAATACGAACCTTTTTATAAATCAGTAAATTCGTAATAAAAGAAATATTAAATATCAGGCAAAATAATTATTAAGCAGGTTAAATATAGGTCTCACTATCCTTAAAATGATTTGAAAGAAATCTCATAACTCTACGTACAATACGAACCTTTTTATAAATCAGTAATTTCGTAATAAAGGAAATATTAAATATCAGGTAAAGTTAAGTTAAGTTTAATAACTTTACTTCCTGGTTGATTACTTGTTCCGTGGAGGGTTGAAACGTCAACGCGCGAAAATTACAGAGTGTAATAAAATTAACGATGAATTTTAATTGCTGGAGTGACCTTAAACATGTCTTCGACCTCCGCTTGTTATTACATTGTTCTAATAACTGGCAATTACGTAATTAGTCGGATGTGCGGTGAGAACCGACTTCCATGAAATCCACCGTTCTTGCATTAAAATATCGATGAAACTGCATTGATGTTACATGCATTTTCATTGATCTGCTACTTTCAAAAATTTCAGTGTTCAACTTTTACATACTCAGTTTCTTAATTGAACATTTAACGTAAGTGGGTAGTCATAGAAATTCGTACATGGGAATCATTTCGTTTGAGGTCTCAATGGAGTAACCGAAGTTTTTTTACAGTAAAAAATTTCCTAATTTAGGAATTTTTAAATTTGAACGCCTGGAAATTGAAAAATTAAGGAGTTGGAAGATTTGAGAGTGGAGTAAAGAAACTTGCAAATTTAGAAATTAAAAAATTTTAAACTTGAAAATTTAGAAATTTGAGACTTCAGAAATTAAAAAATTTGAAATTTGAAGCTTTAGAAATTAAAAAAGTTTAAATATGAAAATTTAGAAATTTCATCACTTCTAAAGAATTTTAAAAAATTAAAAAATTCTACATACTATAAATCATCCCCCATTATTTTAGGGGTCCCTCGGCTACCTAGTTACGCTAATGGATGTTCCTGATAATCGTACATAGATTTTAAGTGACACGTATCCAACGGCTAAAAGACACCTTGCGCATCCAATAATCTTGACGAATAGTGAACGAGTCCATTCTAGGTAATTCAAACATGCTTTATTGTACGTAACAGGCGCATAACAGGTCGTTTGAGAGTGCATAAAAGGATCCTTAATTGTACTGCAAAGTTGAATGAGTTAAGCCTAGACAACGTCGACGAGATCGTAAGTTGTGCAGGTCTGAATCGAAAACGGGTCATGTTCGTGATACATGGGACAAATGCACCCATGGAACTAGATATCTAATGGCTTAATGAGATTGGAAATGTATAAAGACATTTCTGGGTGATCGCAAGCTTCCTGAAAAACTTAACGTTTCGTGCCAACGTATCATTTGTGAGCACGTTGGCAGAGTAATTATACCAAGTATAACTTCTATACATAAGTATGTCTAAATATAAACTGTATACCATAATTTATATGTCTTGTACATCTACATAACAAGTTGATTCAAAAAAGAATTCCTCACAAAAGTTTCAGAGTATGTTTAAGTATGTCTAAATATAACCTATATACCTTAATTTATATGTCTAGTACATCTAAATAACAAGTTTATTTAAAAAAGAATTCCTCACAAAAGCTTCAAAAATTAATTCCCATAATTAATTATTAACAAAGTTCATTCTCATGTAAATTTTATTAAAGTTAGCAGAACACCCAGGTGGTGAAAACATAAAATACTACTAGAGCCTGGTAACAAGTAGGGAGGTCCAATTAGAGGTAGCTTTTTGTTCGGTGTTAAGTTGCAACATAAATGAAGTATAAATACTTCTTACATATTTAAGTTCTTCTTGAATTCCTGAATATTTCTCGCGGTAACAAAAGATATCGTATGAAACGAGAGAAAATTATGAGCTCTACTTTTCTATTTCCTTTTTTCATCCGTTTCTTCCATCTGGAAAGCTTTCGCCGCAGTCCGATGCCAATTTTCTGACTCACAATATCAACGTTAACGAACCACCTTACTTAAGTGAATGTACCGTACCATCGGCAGAAATGATCGGCTGATATTGATTAAATAATAACCGTCTTTCCGATATCTAGATTTCAAAAGCGTATTTCACCTGCGGTACAAAGTACCAATTTACCGGAGTTATTAAAGTACATATTTTCTAGGATTTTCAGTCTCATTCTTTCGATAAAAATGTATTCGTTTTAAATTATTTCATAACAATTGCGCGTAACATTTTGAAAATTACAATACATATGTATAAATAGATTTAATGAATCGTGTGGAATATTGTAGCGCGGTGCACGTCCAGTGATCTCCAAGATTCCAACGTCGCTCGTATCAATATGTAAACGAACCATATGCAGAAAACAAATCCAAAAAACATGGTGAAACCAAAACTGAAAAAGAAACATTAAATTATACATCTGACATTTTAGTCACTATAATGATTTAGCACCAATTAGATCTCGTACTTTGTAAGCCAAACGATAAACAGTCCCAACGTTATGGTCGTTAGAAGGCTATAATTAGCTAGCGGTCGTAAGCTCAATCGTGGAGGGATTCGTTCCTCGGACGAGCCAGATAATCCGTTCTGTGTTCGTTTTGACAGTTTCACGACTGTCGTAGGTGGTTGTAAGATCTGTCGGCAAATGCTGCCGAGGAAACCGCGTCGGTAGTACAACCCAGGTATCTTATGTCGGTACTGTTCAAAGAATATTAGAGTTACAAAAATTTCTAATCGAGTTACCTTCCATATTAGAAATGACTATCGTTACACGGTTTGCTAAAGAATGTCATACTTTCATGTTTATGTAAGTACAAAGTTTGTACAAATTTCTAACGAGAAAAGCACATTCGTTACTTCGAACTGGCTGCAATTCCGGGTCTCCCAGATATTCGATGTACTTGCACGTTTGCCTGTCTTGCTGTATAGGTACGAAGACACCTGGCTTGCTGGTGTCTAGACTCGAATCCATCTGAAAAATTAATGAGTTAAATGCTATATAATAGTAATGATATTCTTCATAATAATAAAGGAACAGTGTTATCTTACTTGTGACTGATGACAGAAGGATGTCGACAGAATACTCTCATGGTATTCTTGGTCAGCTTCGATCGCTACCTGAGGAATCTCTTCTACATTAATCTATAAAAATACGTTCAATACTTAGACATTTTTTTGGAAGATGTATCTAATAAACCTTTTTACCTCAAAGATTTCGATTAACTGTTGCTGTGCATTTGCCAGATATATGGGAACGCGACGTCGTTCTTCTATACTAATATCGTCTGAAGAATAGTCTTCACCGTTGAAGAGTTCCCATATAGCTAACAAAAACCGTCTATTTTTTCTCTTCTTCTCTAAAGCATCGATCAAACTAGTCGCTGTTAAATGAGATTGTTTGATCGTGCTTAACAAGCACACAACCTGAGATAACAGAAATCAATAAGTACAGAACACTTCAAGTATAGTTATGTATTTCACATACCTGTGAGATAGTAGCTGTAGAGAACATAGGAACATATTGGTACGTTGGTCCTTCGAGTTCTAAAATTTGTTGTCGTACGATTGATGCCCACTGATTTGTGGATACTCGACTTCTGCTTATTCCAATATCGTCCATGTGATTCTCCACTTCGCATATTATTTTTGCTAAGTACGGCTGCGAGAATACTTTTGTAACTCTGAACAGCATTAATGCATTTTTAGGAGCTACTAGGTCTGTTCTCATGAAACGTGGTAGCAATTGTTGAAATATGGCTGTGTAAGCTAATAAATTATGGGCAATAAAGGGCATCCATCTGTACACGTCATGGATCTTTCCTCTTTCTTCTTCTTCCAATTTACTATAATAAAAAAGTTCTATAGTACATAAAATAAATTTTTAAATTGTATGCTTACCCTTCTTTAGTATATGTTATACCAGGAAAATATCTCCATGGTTGGATGAAGCTTAGCCATGCTTCCAAAATTAATCTAAATGAACTATCTAAGGGCCAATGATGTATAGCTTTTCGAAGGAATGTATAAATTTTACCTTGGACAGAAGGTAAAATTATTCTGCAAAGAATGTAGTTATACAGTTTCTAATTAAATTTCTGAAATTTTTATTTAAAGTTTTTATACCGTTTTAATTCGTCCATTGCACTTTTGTCGCCGAGTGCACTATTCGCAAATTCATGCAAAGTCTTTATAAAAGCCCTTACAAGACGTATGTGTTCTCCAGAATGAATGCTATGCTATAATTAAAATTGAATCCATCTCTATATATGTTGGTTTTACGACCATGATTTCATCATACACTTACGCGACGTGGTATGGATGCAGAGTAGGATGTACCTAATCGCGAATTCACTTGGTCATCTTCTGTGTACTCTAGCCAAAAATCAAGAAAAACTTGAACCACAGTTTCGCTTCTCCAAACTTGTGGTAGACACTGCTGCTGTGGTACAGTAGTTGCAGAATTTGGAGATAACATAGATTCTGGTGATAATATAGAGGTTCTCAGGAGTCTAGGTGATTGTAATCTGTAATAATCTCTGAATTAAATTTTTAACTTATAATTCCATTTCTAAGAAATGCAATTTTGTGGATGTTGATTTGCTCAGTATCAGAGAATCCATAAAATACCTTTTTGGATCAGGTGACTGAACTACCTTCCGTTGAGGGGTTCTCCTAATGTATGGACCAATTATTGGAAGAACTGGAGAATTATCTCTAGGTAAAAAGTGATATAAGTAGCAATGCGCTAATTGGACATAGACAGTTTCCCAATTCACCCAGACATTTTCTTGCTGCTGTACTTGCAGCCATGGGTTCGTCAGATGATAAGCAAAATGAAAGATGTAATATTCAAAGGGATATGTGTAACTGTTAAGGAAGCTATATAAAATATATTTAGAAATAGTTTGTTACAGTACTGAATAGAAAAGGATACTCATATTTAAAGCAGTTACAGTACGTATACCTTGATCTTCCCTAATTTTGTCAAGATAAAATGGTGGTATTACACCTTCTTCCAACATTGAACGTATTTTTACCTAAATGAAGAAATTAAAGATTACTAATTTGCTAATGTGTAAATAATAAAATATATAATTTAATTTTTACATACAGGTAAATATGAGACTGGAAAGTTGTATTTTAAGTAACAATCTGGCAATAATTTATAACACAAAGAGAAAACTGGTCCCAATGGATTAAGAAAGTTGCAAAGCGTTTCATATTCTTGGAGATTTTTCTTATAAGTAATACTGTGTAAACCCCAACCAATATTATCACTAGTTCCAAACAATGAATCTATCAATATTGGAAATACATGTTGCAATTCCGTGGTACTGGATTCATCTATCAATGTTGCTATTTCCTTACATCGTTGTACCAGGGGCAAACTCAGGTATCTTTGTAATCTGATCTGTACACGGATTAAGAAATAATGATCAGGTGCATTGTACTAGTTAAATTAAATTATGATGGATATAATTTCAGTGATACTTGAGATTAGTATATGACTTATTACTATTTATTTACATTACAAAACATATTCAAAATATGCTTTTACATATAAATACAACATATACATTATTTCACACATAAATTTATTTCAAAGAAATAATACATTTCGTTTGTTAATACATGTTACTTTAACAAAAAAGAATATTTTAAACAAGCCGGTTAAAACAATTTAGGTTAAGTATAGGTTATGTTTCCTTAAAAGTGCAAATTAATCGAAATGAAAATAAAATATGCATATCCTATATGCACACTTAATACCGTAGCAACGTCCGAAGATGTAGCCATATTCGTATTTATTTACTTTAGTGCAAATTGTGAAAAATAACATTTAAAGAACTTATTTCCAACGTATTCGCGCCAGACACGGTGTTTGCCAGGTGTGTCACTGTTTGCCAATACAAGAAATTATTCTACTAGACATTCTCTACCTTATCGACGTTCTATAAAAAGAAGTGTTTCATCATTTATATAAAAATATTTTTTATTTGCATTCTAGTGTGACCTTAACATTCAATTAACAGTCTCTCGCTTGCATAGTGTTTGCAATATTGACACTATAACAAATTTTGTTGTACTCATTAACAATAGTACACCAAGTGTAATGTATACTTTTGCTCATTGTTTTCTCTTATTACACGAGTAAATTGCAGGCCTGTATGTAGGTAAAAATGGTACGTACTGGGTCCACTTCCATCTAGAAGAAAAAAAGGCGTTTGTAAAAGGTTTAAAATGAGGTTGATATGAATATTCTTTACCTTCGTAAGACGCTCATTCCAAACGGGAAATCGAATGTGTTCGGTACGTATTCTCCTTGTTCTTTCTCATCTTTTCCGGTATCTAGCTCCATTTCATTTGCCCATGCTATGAGACCACGTTCTTCCGGGGTACCTTAATTCAAAAGCAATAAGTTAATTAAACTGCAACTTTGTACTCAAGAAGTAGCAAAAAATACCTGGTATGAGATTATCTAGTAAGCATCCCACTACACCTCCAACCAAAATAGTTGTACTAAGCAACACCGTGAGGACCCCGTCAGCTATGTCGTTTCCGGTTTGGATCACATCCGAGTGTTTGATCATCCACTTCGATAAAACCTAAAAATTACACAAAAATATAATATTCTTTGTAAGAAAAATGTTTCCAACTTTGATTATACATTATTAATAATCTTACTAATGGAAAGAAAATAGAAAATCCAAGAATGTACAAATTCCTCGCTGAATTCAGATTTATGTACTGCAACGCAGATAGACCTACAAATGAAGTATTATTACGTTAATGTCGGTTTGTTATTTTGCATATTATTTGATGTGTTTGCATAACGCACCGAAAGCACAGATCATCCCAAACATCACACAGAATATTCCACCAACTATAGGCTCGGGGATGATGATAAAAACGGCGCCAAATTTGCTGATTAATCCTTGTAGAATCATTAGTCCGCACGCCCATTGTATGACTCTGCGACTGCCAACTTTCGTTACTCCTGTTAACATTTTATTTAAAATTAAGATTTTAAGTTATTGTAATTAGTACAGTGGATTTATAGAGTATAAAATATTGTTCATCACAGTGATAGAGTCAATGGTTTTCCCCAAGTTTCAAATTTCCCAAGTTCCAAATTTTTCAAGTTCCAAATTTCTCAAGTTCCAAATTTCTCAAGTTCCAAATTTCTCAAGTTCCAAATTTCCCAAGTTCCAAATTTCCCAAATTCCAAATTTCTCTAGTTCCATATTTTCCAAATTTCAAATTTTCCAAGTTTTAAATTTTCCAAATTCCCACTTCCCTCAATTCCAAATTCCCAAAATTTCTACTTTCCTCAATTCTAAATTCCTCAAATTCCCACTTCCCGTAATTCCAAATTTCTCAACTTCCAAATTTCCCAAATTCCCACTTCCTCAAATTCCCACTTCCTCAAATTTCCCACTTCCTCAAATTCCCACTTCCCCAAATTTTATTAAACGCTACCAAGTTACCTATAGTTCCAACATTTTCTCCAAACGTATTCGTCCCATTTCCACTTCCCCAGAGTCCAGCCAACATGGTTCCCAACCCTTCCATACCAATACCTCGGTTAATGGCATGAACCGGTGGCGGAGGAGCACCTTCGCAAGAAAATTTACATTTGAATTAACCAATAAATTATTGCATTATTTTTATTATATTCCATTATCTTTGTATTACCACACATCCTTGATGTCGTAGGATAATAACTTATGGACTCCACTGTACATGCTAATACCCCAGCTAGCATACCAAGTACCCCTGATAAACTGACAGTCGGTGTTCCCCATTGTCCAGGATACGGTACCCTGAACCATGGAGAATCGTTGATGATTCTTAATTTACTGTCTGCTCTGGCTGGATGACCCACTGGCAGTGTGTCAGTCACTGTTAGAATCGTGCAGATTATCCACATGACTACTATTGTTAGTAAGACCTGTAGTTAGGAGAAAAGATGTGAAGTAGTTATGAGTTGAATGAGTTTAGAATGATAAATATTTTTTGACTTCAAGTCTTTTTTGACTTCAAGTCTTTTTTAATTTCAAGTCTTCTATAGTTTTTAATATTATTCATTAAATAGAGGAAACTATTTTACCGGAAAGAGTTTGAAGAGTTCAAACCAGACGAGCTTTATGCCCTGTCCTTTGCGGTATATTAAAATTGGGAAGGGTACGTTAACCATTATTTGAGAGTACATCGTCAACATCAGTATAGTCCTGGAAAATATTGTAAATATTGTATGTTAGACAATGGATCTTTATCTTCTTAATGATAGATCTGCTTCATGAGAATTTAGAATTTGAATGATTTACCCGGCTGCAATACCCCAATGTTGGGAGGCTGCGTCGGCGGCATTTTCAAATAGAGATAATCCGACTAGTGAGACAGTGGGCACGATCGTCAAGGGTGTTATAAATTTCAGTAAATAACCAATAATACCTATTTGAAGATAAATATGAAATAAGTAATGTACATTACTAAAAAAGTAATTTGTAGAATAAATACCTCCGAATCCGATTATCACTTGGAACAGAGCAGAAACAGCAATGGCGCCCGACAGTTCTCTCATTCTAACTTGCCATAGTTCCGTTCGATTTTCTACGGACATTTCGTTTAACACTTCCGGTGGAGGACATTTCCATTGCGGCAAATTTAGAATTGCTAGGGTTGGGACTAAAAATGATATGGTTCCTCCTTGTACCAACGGTAATCTGTGACAAAGAACATTAAAGACAAACTATAACAGTTGCTCAAAGTTCAAAGAATTGTATAGTTTCAAAATTCAAGAGTTTGGAGTTAATTTAAATCCCCAAAATTCTAAATTAAATTGAAATAAAAATTCCTAAAGTAACTTAACAAAAATGAAGATGTATAAAAGAGTTTGTATCTCAGAAATTAAGTCGTAAATTCCTATTCAGCCTCAATAAGTTGTATAATAATTTTCCCGAAGAATTACGAAACCCAGCTGTTATGTCGTAAAAATTTGTATTAAAATTGCGAGCAGTATTCTTCCCGGAACTTGTTACGAATCGTTAGAGGCCTGTAAATCTTGCTAAACGAGAGTACTAAGCGATAAAGACATGAAAATTAGCGTTAGAATATGCTGTAGACATAAGCTGCAAGCGTGAAACGTGCATGAAACAACAGTCATTCGCATTCCGTCTTGATTAAATTCTAATAGTCCGTATACACGTTGTAATCGTGTTTTAATTCGATTAGGTGTACATATATTAGGTGTATTAGGTGTATATACGGTAATACATAGTTGCGAATTGCGCGATACAATAACATCAGGATACAGTTTTTATCAACGATAAGCGAAAGAAACTTAAACTTTAATCTTCGTATTTGCAGGCTGTGAGGTGTAATTGCCTCGTGGTCGTAAAGTTGCTCACATAATTCAACCGGTGTCTATTGAACGTTACTTACCACCTTAATTTATTCGAATGATTAGTAATTATGTTACATCATGGGAGATACAGAAGAAGTTACGATAAGTTAGCAGGATAAAGAAGTTACAATAAATTAGCTATATAGGCAAACGATTGACAAATTATTATTGAGGAGATTTGTGATTAAAATTAGGTTTGTTTAAATTAAAGAGGACGTTGAGAAATGTTACCTGCATCCTACGGTTGTCTGCACGAATGTTACTAATCCCGTGACGAAGATCATGGTGGAAATAATGTAGCTCCTCGAAGGATCATCCTCCGCCATGCACAGCGCTGGTGTCAGGATAAATGGAATTGAAACGATGGCTCCTATCATGGTCAAGTAATGCTGAAAACATGGTAGTATCTTTTAGAAAATAATTGAAAAACTTGAAATCCATAGATAAACAGTTAAATAGAAATTTAGTGCGTGACAAAGTTCGTCAGGTGTTAAGAGAAGGATTGCAGGGTATCTTATCAATATTGCACGTGTGACGGAATATTTAGTATGTGATTCTGATATATGTATAAGGGGATCAAAATTCTGGATGCTGTTAATTGGGAATTTGTCAATTTTAAGATTTATTGGGATTTGAGATTTTGGAGGGTTGAAATTTTTGGACTTCAAATTGGAAATAGGGTGAATTTCAATTCTGCAAATTTTTAGTTCTCTGAGTTACTACATTTTTCAAATTCCAGATTCTCAAAATTCCAGATTCCTCAAATTCCAAATTTCCCAAATTTCAAACCTCCCAGATTCCAAATTCTTCAAATTCCAAATTCTTCAAATTCCAAATTTTCCAAATTCCGAAACCCCCAAGATTCCAAATTTCCCAAATTCCAAATTCCCCAAATTTCACTCTCCCCAGATTCCAAATTTCCCAAATTCCATTCTCTCAAGCTCTAAATTTCAAAAATTCCAAATTTCTCAAGTTCCAAATTTCCCAAATTCTAAATTCCCCAGATTCCAAATTACCTAAGTTCCAAATTCCCCAGATTCCCATTTCCTCAGATTCCAAATTGCCCAAGTTCCAAATTCCTCAAATTCCTAATTTCTCAAATTTCCAATTCTCCAAATGTTCAATCTCTCAAACTTTCAATTTTTCACATTTCCAACCCTTCCAAGTCCCAATCACCAAATCCTCCAAATCTCCTAAATTCCCCAAGTCCTCCAAATCGCCCAGATTTCCCAAATTTCCAATCGCAAAATTTCTCAAACCCTGAAATCTTTAATTGTCATTCAATTCTAATGCAAGGTATAGTACCTGTAAAGCCATGAACAAGCATAGATACCATGGTGGAACGTCGTCGATCCCATAAGTAAGATTTGTGTTCCTTCCTCCATCAGTTTTAGCCTGTGGCGACGTAAAACTTTGATTTTCCACGTTCTGAAACGAAGTAAACGATCGCTCGATTAAACTGAACAAAGTTCTTGAAAATATAAATAATCAATTCGTCTTATGTCATACTCTCGACATTTAGATCATCTTTTCAGCTCGTTTATATGCAGGACTTAATCGTTAAACAGATTCATTATATCAATTCCTACACAATCATGTAGGAATCCTAATTAAGAGTACGATTATCGTGCGATTATTTAAAATGGAGATTGTTGCAAAATGTAGATGTGTAGAGGAACAAATTTTGCGTCTCTTTGTTTTCGTTTTACTTCTTCCACGATAGACGGGATTAGTTTTTATTATAAGGAGGAGCTTGGTTGCGTAATGGAACAGCTGAGTAAGGGGAATGATTAATTGTATCGCGTTCATTGAAACGGAACGATAGTGCTGCAATAATTAACAGCGAGAAATGTAATTAAAAGAGGGAATTTCTTTACGCCTTTTGTTTGGTCCTCTTATGTAAATCTTTTGTTAGGGTGGTTTAGTAGATTGAGTAACTTCGTTCATTTTTTTTTTTTTTTTTATATGAACGAACAGAAAGTTCTTAAGTTATTTAACAAACACGTTACAATAAGCATAATCAAAAATTAAATGTAATAGACAAGTTTAATCAAATGAAGAAGTGAATAATTTAAGAAGAACAAAATTGTAAATTGACTTCAATATTTCAGTCACAAAATTACATATTAACTTGTACATTACAGTCTCAAAATTATAAATTGACTTCAATATTTCAGTCACAAAATTACATATTGACTTGTACATTACAGTCTCAAAATTATAAATTGACTTCAATATTTCAGTCACAAAATTACATATTAACTTGTACATTACAGTCTCAAAATTTTAAATTGACTTCAATATTTCAGTCACAAAATTATAAATCAACTTGAACATTACACTTACAAAATTACAAATTAATTTATTCAAGTTAATGTTCACTGTAATGTCCATTAAAGTCAGCAAGTTTAAAATTATTTACCAAAATAATAAAAAAATCTATTAAATTTTTCTAAAAACATTTTACAAAGAAAAAGTCGCAATTCTACGTTTACGAACATTTAACATATTCAACATTGAGTCTGATTTAGTGTAGCATTACACTGCTTCAATCATAACTATTTTTTGCTCAGTCTCATAAGCAAACGATCAATAATCGAGCACAGAATATGTTTAAACAAAAAATTACGAAAATTAGATCGAACGACGTTTGAAAACAGACGACTCAGAGATTAGTACAAAAGTTTGCAATGTTTTCTTTTCTCGTTTAACTCAGAATTCAGTATACTAATCGATTCGCGAAGGTTAGATTTAATGGCGCAAACCTCGATGTATCTTGTGATCTAGAATTTTTAATCGCTTCATTACTAAATCTAAATGTTACGATATTCGTAACCTAACGCCTTAATTAGAATCTATCGACGATGTACTTTTGATGATCATGGACGTTCAAGTTCACGATCAAGTTTATTATTTGCTAGCGTTCAGTGTCTCTCAATGTTTGTTTCACTCGGTGTAGTGAAGTATTTGATGCTTAGATCAAAAATATAATTTATAGAAGTATGTGTAAAATACTATTCAAGTTTTAGAACAAAATTTCGTGGTGGGAAAACTTGAGAATTACGATCTTTTTAAATTTATGAATTTCGAGATATCGAATCTTCCAATCTTTCAAGCTTCTTAAAATTTGTTAAAGCATCAAAGTATCATGTTTTTTATGTATCAAAGTATTAAATTTCTTATGTATCAAACTATGAAACTTCCTATGTATCAAAGCATCAAATCTCTTATGTATTAAACTATCAAACTTCCTGTGTATCAAGCATCAAATCTCTTATGTATTAAACTATCAAACTTCCTATGTATCAAACTATCAAACTTCCTATGTATCAAAGCATCATATCTCTTATGTATCAAACTATCAAACTTCCTATGTATCAAAGCATCAAATCTCTTATGTATCAAACTATCAAACTTCCTATGTATCAAAGCATCAAATCTCTTATGTATCAAACTACCAAACTTCCTATGTATCAAAGCATCAAATCTCTTATGTATCACACTATCAAACTTCCTACGTCTCAAAGCATCAAACTTCTAAAATATGAAACTAACTTCCCAAAACTTCCTACTGAAAAATTAAAAAAAATCAAATCTCCCAAGAACTGAAAATCTAAACCTAAATAACCAAAAAGAATATTAAAAGAGTAGCCCTCTATATCTTCACAAAAACAACTAAAATGTGGTTATAATAAATATAGAGTACGTATTATAAGAAAGGGAAACAATAGAATCCTTGTAGTGAATAAGTCTGTACCCTTCATATCATCAATCACACTATTTACGATATATTTAGATCGAATCAAACTGCGACTCAAGAGTCACTAATGTTATTTAACTAATTACATAGTATCCTACTCGTCGAACGTACAATTATAAACTTGATATGCAAATCTAGAATTTCTTATCGGTTACTTTATTCAATAGAAGTCTCACGTTCAGAAAAATATAAACGCAGCGGTAGATCGCCAGATAATTGAAATCAATCTGAAGTTTACTGTGGAGCTAGAAATATCTTGCGGTCGGCAGCTGATCACTGTACCAGTATCCCGCAAAAATTACTTCGTGTAATCGACTTATTCGAAACCTTGAATGAAACTATTTTTTATTCAAGGCTTTTTTTGGTAATTCTGGTGTTTGGTATTCGTGTATTTACTGATAAATATTTTGCGACACGAAAACTGATTATGAGGTTTTTTGAGGTAAACTACATAATTACTTTTTTTTAAATCGAACTGTGAAGGAAGAGTCACTTAGTTAATTTTTAATAATGAACAAAAAGAAAGAATTGTTAATATATGGCTCTTAATAAACATCTCTTAATAAATTTCTAATACATGATTTTATATAAATATCTCTTAATAAGTTTCTAATACATGATTTTTAATAAACATTTCTTAATAAATTTTTAATACATGATTTTATATAAACATCTCTTAATAAATTTTTAATACATGATTTTAAATAAACATCTCTTAATAAATTTCTAATACATGATTTTTAGTAAACATCTTTTAATAAATTTTTAATACATGATTTTTAATAACATCTCTTAATAAGTTTCTAATACATGATTTTAAATAAACATCTCTTAATAAATTTCTAATACATGATTTTTAGTAAACATCTCTTAATAAATTTTTAATACATGATTTTTAATAAACATTTCTTAATAAATTTTTAATACATGATTTTATATAAACATCTCTTAATAAATTTTTTAATACATGATTTTAAATAAACAACTCTTAATAAACTTCTAATACAAGATTTTTAATAAATATCTCTTCATAACAAACAGATTTATTTTTACTTTATAACAACATCAAGTTGAAATAAGTATCCTGAAGAATCCAAAGTTTCAATTTGATCAAAGAGCTTGACTTACCATATCATTCATCTGTATCCCGTTCTCGAGCATCTTGAAATCGCGTTTAGCACAGTTTCTTCAATTATTCTGATTAAAAAAAATTCCACTTAATCCCACAGTCATTAAAAAAGAGACGATTCGCCGGAACCGTCGAACGTGTGGACGCTCTGGTCCGTTTGACGCGTTTCAGAGCAAGAACAACCACGTTCAGCCGACGTTACTGACGAACTGTGTTAATAGATGCCATCGCTCCTTAATTTATCACTAAATGCCTGGTTAGAAACAAGCCATGTTGGTTGCGATTCCTTCTGATTTCGAACGTGAACGATTGGGGAAACTCGACTGCAAATTGAGGGTGCTTTTAACCCTTCCTGATCGAAATCTTTGTATATTAACGCAGGCAGAGAAATGCAATCATTTTTATTAATAATTTAAAACATTATTTGGTTAATATTTTATGTACTATTTTTATGATTTGAATGTTTTTATCATTCGAACTGATAATAAAAAGTTATCACATAAAGATCCTTCTTTGAAGAGGAGGGTGAGTTTCAATGTACTCTTTGAATAATTTTATGTATCAATTCTTTTACTCGAATATGTAACAGTAAGCCACAATTAATCATCAATTTATGAAACGTATAATTAAATAATGTTACACATTTTGCAAAGAGGAGATTATATAATTAAATCAATATTATGCGCACGTGTCAATTACTTGCCAGGAAATCTCGCATATACAACTTTAGACTGATAAAAATAATATTATCTATAGTTTGCTTTGAATCTCTATCTGTGATAGAGATTTGGTTGTTTTATTGACTTTGTTATGTAGGTCATTAATCGTCATTGAATCGCGATTGTTCAATTCTTGGAATTTTTTTTGCTTAATCTGTTTTGAATTTTTTGGATAAATAGGGTTTAAACTTTGGTCGAACGAAAATCGACATTATTTTCAACATTGTAACGCAATTAATGTTAATCTTATATATTACAGCCGGGGTTGTAAAAATTTGAAATTTAAAAGTCCTTAGATATAACGCTTCAAAGTTCATAAATTAAAAAATTACAAGTTTTACACATTTCTATATTTTTTACTCCGAAATGTATTTATACTTTTCACTCTTCATCTAAAAACTAGGAAATTAAAAAATATAAGCGCAAGTATCTTCGTTTATATAATTGAACATCAAGCATAAATTTTACGACTTTCCAGGAGATTATTAAGCGAAACTTTCCTAGATTTCACACAATATCTTTAGACAATAAAATAACGCACGACTAAAATCCCCATTTATCATATCTCTAATAACATCATTTTGATAAAGGACAATAAAATCAATACACAGCTCGTAATGATAAGTTTATTGAACAACAAACATTCTCTGTAAACAGTTCCGAAGTAGACGTCATGCAATTTGAATTTGGCGCTAACTTTAGTGAGGGCGCGCGTGTCGCCGAGAACTACAAGGTATGTAATCTGAATATTTATATATAGTAAAAGCGAATGTGTACCATAACCTATCGCGTTGTTTCTCTTGGTGCGTTGTAAATAGTTGTTCCACTAATTAATATTTCATGTGTTTCTGTGCACATTTCATAACCTTGTGAGAAAGTAGAAAGGAATCTTGAAAAATGGATGAAACAAGCGAACCTATGGACGTGGAAATAGATCCAGTCACAGATGACAGTAAAATTGTTGATCCTGTTGAAACTGATGTAAAACCGTTTATATTAAACGATGTACAAGTACCGGAGGTACATAAATGTTAATAATAATAGTTTAATTGAAATTAAGGAAGAATTTTTGTCAAGTTCTTTGTCATACTTTTTATTTTTGCATCTTGTACAGTTTTCAGTTTATTATTTTGATAAGCAGTTAGCCTTGAATCATGTATTTGTATAATGTAATAGGTACATGTGGACAGCCGTTATGAAAATCGGAGTGGTATGTTTACAACAGGCATAGATATATTTAGTAAAGAAGAAAAATTGAAAATGGAAGAGAGAGCCAAACGTTTTGGATTAACGGATAAGATAAAACCCAGCCTGTCGAATCAAGAGCAAGACTTATATTCTAGGTGAAAATCCAGACACGTAATAATATGATGGACAGAATGTGATGATTTGTTGACTTTAATCTAGTGCAAGTTATCTTGATTTTTAGTATGGGCATTGTAGAAGATAATGAAAATACAAAAAATATCAGACTGAACGTGATACACATGAGGGGCACAGAAGAAATGAGTACTAAAGATGTATTCAAGTATTTTGAGGATTATGCTCCAGCATCCATTGAATGGATCAATGATGTGTCATGTAAAAACAACTTAAAAGTTTTTTGCGAATCAAAACTTATAATTTATTAAACATTATGATACTAACAGGTTACTAAAATATAATGTATTGTAGGTAATGTGGTGTGGTTAGATAATGTGTCTGCAGCCAGGGCTATGTTAGGATTATCCAAAAGAATTGTGGGTTTAGAGAAGCCAGATCAAAAAAATTCAAAGATATTTGATAGCAATCCAACTGAAGAGAATAATGTAACCAATAATGAGTGTACCATAGAAATGAATGATGATGAAGCTGTAAATGAAACAAAAGATACAGGAGACCACATAAATATTAAAGATATCAATTGTCCATTACCTCCTGGCTTATGGCGAAAAGGTATAGACTATCCCAAGTCTAAAGCAATATTTCTCAGGTTTGCTACTAGAGCCGATAAAAAGCAACCAAATGCTGAAAAAATGAGTGAATATTATAAAAAATATGGCAACCCTAACTTCGGAGGTAAAATCATAAACAAAGAGAAAATAGTTTATTTTATAGTTACACGTTCTGAGCAATTATTTTTCCATCCAGGTATCAAAGGAATTTTAACTGAATCTCGCAAGCGAATGTACAAACAAATTAAACAGAATAAAAGAAAGTATAGAGATGATGGAGAAGAAAATCCTAAAGATAACAAACGCGTAAAAAATCCGTGGGGTGCGCTGTCTGAAAGTTGGGGACTGAACGACGCTATGGAAAACGATTTTGTTTCAAAGAATGAACCTAAGGAACAGGGTCGTAGTGTAAAAGAAAGATTAGGCGTAAAGCAACCTCCGAAAGATGTAACGCAAGCCGAGGAGCAGAGCAGCTCGAGTAATGAAAGCGAAGATGACTGGTGTAAGAGGAGTAAAGTATTACGGATGCGAATGCACGCAGATGACGAAGAAGAAAAAATACATAAACGACGAGCAAAACTTAGGCAACAAGTTAGTAACATTTACTACCAATTAAATGTTTATATACCGACAGGATTTATTTATTGCATTCATTATATGTTCGCAGACAATGTTAAACAATTTAAACAAGGATAATGATTTACGGTCGAGGCTTGGTAAGTCGAGAAAAGGAATGCAATTCCGTGATGCAATTCAAGTGGTTGTAACGAATACAAATGCGGCAAAGTCTAATCCGTTAAAACTGAATGAGTCAGAGGTAGTGACTATCATTAGAACGTGTGAATTGAATTATGATTAGGGCGGTTTAAATATATTGTATACTTTAATTATGCAGGAGGAAGATGGTGAGATTATAGAAGATAATGAAAGTCAAGAAAAAGAGGAAGGTGAATGGCAAGCGTCAGATGAAGAGGAGCAAGAAGAAGAAGAGGAAGATGATGAAAATGAAGACTACAGCGACGATGATAGCGATAAACCTGCGAAAGAAGTACAAGGGCCTAAAGGCAGTGTAATAAAAGTAGTGCAACATAAACCCCGCGTTGCTTCGACGGTATGGGCGAGATTGAATCATGTAAAAAGCGAAGTCATCGATAACTCTGTGAAAGACAGGTAATAATTTTAGCGAATTGATATTTATAAAAGCTACTTTTCTACAAGTAAAATGACATCTTATAGGCAACCAAAAGTACGAGATCTAAGGAGTACTTTAAAAGGCGGTGATCTTCGATCTCGTATCGGTAACCACACGAGAGGACGTTCTCCATTAAGGATAGAAGTGAAAAATGATAAATATACAGAGGAAGGAAGTGAAACGGAATAATTGTTAATTAATTGAATGAATTATCATAAAAGTGTGAGATTGGTTGTGGTGTTTCCGTGGAGGAATGCAACACGGTGAAAACTATAATTGGTGTATAAAAATATAGAAAATGCACTCATTACTCCGAATCTGCTACGACTTCAGTCGTACATTTTCATACACTTTTACTAAAGTAACACATTGCATGATTTGTTTTAAAACTACACGAGGATAAGGTTATGTTGCGGATTTACTCGTGTTATTCAATGCGAGGGATAAAATCTTGTTCGTTTATTATTGAGTTCTGAACTATGAAATTTGTAATGTTACGAAGTTTAATTTCAGTTGGTTTATGACAGAAATAGTTTGGTATTTTCAGATGAATTGCTTGCTCGGGAATGTGAGGATTAAACATTTTGTTTTTGGTTCATAATTTTTATACACACTGACTTTTTGATATTTAAGATAGGAGTATCTTTTATATAATGATAATATATTTTATATATTTTCCTGTCTTTAAAACGGGTAATGAGTGCTTCCTGAAATGTACATAGATATTACCTAACATAAATGATCATAAAAGAAGATCTCGAAGTACTGAGAAACGATATATTTTTAAATATTCGTTTGTCTGATCGATAATATTTTACGATGAATTATGCGTTTTTAATGATTACATTATTGCAATATAATCAAATCAAATCATGTTCTAGGAAAAGGTATTTTCAGATATTTTGTAACAACGGAACTGATACGCTGTCATACGATAAAAATTTGCAAATGAATTAATTCATTCTGCATCGAAATCGTGATAATGATTTTCACAAATTTTTTCTCTTTAATTTTCAATAATAAAATTAGTAAAAAAACAGAAAAGCACTTGATAATGCTCAATACGATTGTAAATAAAAATAAAATTATGCGAGTAATTAATAGTAATACGTACAAAGCATTTAGGATATATTTTCCTTACGTATTTTGCAAATAATGAAATGTTTCGTAATCTGTAATTTCTCAGAATTGTACATTAAAGAAACCGACAAAAAAACGCGATGTAATAACGATGGTTAAACCAGTTTTCTTCGAATACAAAACAAAGACTTTTCTGTGTGCAATTTTTCACGTATCAAATAAGAGAATAAAATAACAAAAGAATAGAATTAGATACAACAGTGGGAAGTAAGGATAAGAATAATTGTGACATCGATTCCGAATAATTGACCAATAAAGCCGCTTTTATATTAGCACAATAATACTTTGAATAGTTATTTTTAAAATACAATAATTGATAATTACAATTTCAGTACATACATATGTATAATATATATATATGCAAGATGTACATATATATATTTATCATTTACATGAATAACAATTATTCGGAGAAATGACTGAATTTAAAAAAAGAAAAGATAGACTTTTTTTAAAGAACACAGTGGATTATCGGAATATTCTTTAGCCGCATTCATAGGTTTCTTTGATTAATTCGCATTAATTTCATCTTTGTACTATTCTCGAAACAGAAGTACCTCTTTAATAATTAAACAAAAACAAAACTACCAGCAATAAATTTAAAGATCATTTTTTTATACGTTAGATTCTATGAATGCAGCCGAGGCACGAGGTAATTCAATGCATTAACAAACGAGGTCAAATATTTTTGATACCATTCAGCGTTTAAATACTACAACTATTATTACTATTAATTATGTGCTTTAAATCATCTATATACTTTCTGTCTATCAAATGTTCTAACGTTACCTACGTTCCTTTTTATACATTCCGTTAAACGTAAGATCTACTGATTATCAATTCTAGTCTTTGCAAGATGCTCACGCTTCGGAATCAAAAATACCAATCTCGTTTGTTAAAAGGCAATCGTGCAAGATATCGAGGTTTCCATTCTTCTATCACAGTGATGGGCAACGTGCTCACGCATTGTATAACCACGCATTACATTGCCACTCATTACATCAAGCGTTCTATTATTACACATTAAATTATCATTCGTTAGAGTAGGGCGCATTCAATTATTACGCATTGGATTAGCATTTGTTAGATCGGTTCTTTTATCACGCGTCAGATTACCACCCGTTAGATCGCTACGCGTTTCATTACCACCCGTTAGATTGCTAAACGTTCCATTATCACGCGTTAGATTACCACGCATTAAATTACTACGCATTGGATTACCACGCGTTAGATTACCACCCATTAGATTACCACGCGTTACATTACCACCCGTTAGATTACCACGCATTAGATTACTATGCATTGGATTACCACGCATTGCATTACCACGCTTTGGCATACTACGCGTTGAATATCCACCTGTTGGATTACTACGCGTTGGATATCCACACACTGGATTACTACGCGTAGAATTACCACGCGTTGGAACACTACGCGTGGAATTACCACGCGTTAGAATACTACGCATAGAATTACCACGTGTTGGAATACTACGCGTAGAATTACCACGCGTTGGAATACTACGCGTGGGATTACCACGCGCTGGATTAGTTACGCGTGGAATTACCACCCGTTAGATCCCTACGCGTTCCATTACCACGCGTTAGATCGCTACGCGTTCCATTATCACGCGTCAGATAGCCACCCGTTAGATTACCACTCGTCAAATTACTGCGCTTTATATCGCCACGCGTTCACGCCTTACCACGTGCTAAATTACATGCCTTATACTCGATTGCACGCATTATTCGACTGTATTTACTGTATTCGTCTAGTACCCACTAGAAACATTGATTTGATATCGCTCTTCACAGTATCGTTGCACCTATAGTGCACTGTCCTTAGATTCCGAGCACTTGATTTGCCCATCACTGTTCTATCCTACGTAAAAACTGTGTTGATGCATTTTTCTAATGAATATTCTCAACCGATCGAGGCATCTCTTTTTCCAATTTCCGCTTCGTTTTTTTGTTCTTTTTCTTTTATCGTAAATGACGTATAACATTTAAAATCCATAGACGAAATATTCTTTCAATATTCGGATATATATGTATATATAAGATATGAATCGGCAACAACAACAAATACACGCAACGTTTAAGTATATTAGGCCTGATGATATTGATAATAGTTTCTATCAATTGTATATTAAACGCTACATTATATCGTTGCTCGCATATTCCGTTTGCGTCCTGTGCCTCTTTTATTTGCCGATAATGGTGTTCCAATTGTTCCTTTTCTTTTGTTAACTTCCTCACGAAGCTTACGCATCAAACGATGTTCCGTAGATCCTTAATGATAGATGAAATATTCATACATTCTCGCAACGAATTGACGAAGTCTCATTGACCTTTTCTTTCGAAATACTTTGCTCGATCGAACACGTTATAGGGTTCAATGTAAAATCACGGTTTCCGTTCATTAACAAGAAGAGAAAACAGATAATGGAATTGAATACTTAATTTTCAATGCCATATTTATACTTCTTACAGCTACGAACAATCAGAGATTTAAATGTCGATTTCAACCTGTTCCTAGACAAACTAGTTGCATAACAAATTCAGAGAGCCACGTTTAGATTCTCTGACTTGTACAAGGTGTTAAGATAATAATTATCACGATTTACAGAGGTGGTTGCAAAAGACTTCAGAATTGAATGTCACAATGTTTGAACTGTTGGGAGTTTTAAAAGAAACATCCATTTTTTATGAAAATTCTAAAGGAAACTTCTGGTGTACATTGTTTTAATTTTTCTGTAAAATAAACTCAGGCCAATAGTTTAGAGTTCTCAATATTTATAACAATATTGTAAATACTGCGAAACCTGAAATATTGACGTCTGCGATTTCCATTAGAATCTAAGTCTTCAGTTTACAAATATTTGTCGAGTCTTTATGAACCTTATCTATGAATCACGTAGTAACACCTTGAAAATTGAATTAGCAGCTCCAGCTGATAAATAATCAAATTAGCGCCTTCGTAGCATTACAACCACTTAACAAGTGCACATGTAGGAACATTTAATTTTGAAGCTTGCATTCAATCACCTCTGTAAAACATAATTTAACAGCTTCTTTAACAGTGATTTTGGAACACCGATATCGTTTGTCAGGCCCAATAAATTTCTGCTCGTTCATTTCGAGGCAGCTCGTGAAAATTACTCGACAAACATTTCGCGATGCTAATTCGACGGTCGAAACCGTTTTAGCTTCTTAAATACATATACATATAATCGTGAAATTCTGACATATAGCGCAGAAAGAAGAAACTGCCTGGAAATTAGTCAATTTTGCGCTCGAAAATTGCAGACGAAAGGGTACGAGGAAGAAAGGGATAGCTTTCTTTTAATAGTCCGAACTGTATTGAAATGTTATTTCATTTTACTTTTGTAAAATTTGCTCTTGCTTCGACAGCTTTATGACGAATAAAGATACACGGTGTTTTATAAACATATGGGACCCACGAGAGGAAAGTAAAACAATGGTACTTTATAATGCTATTTTAGTTGACTACCCATGGATCAACATAACTGGGATTTTTGATCAGGGTCTTTACAACCAAAAATTTGTTCGTCGAAATAAAAAATAACTATCTACACCAACGTGCAGTTATTTAGAATAACATTGTTTTATTTTTTAATTTAAGCTTGCTACGTGCAATTAGTATAATGCTACTGAACATTTGATTTAATTTTGTATTACATTAAATACGTGGTGCCGGTCAACAGTGACCCCCATGGCAGTCAACGTGTTAAGGTCACTATGATTTAGTTGTTCAAGTTAAACAATGAATGACTGCTGAAGTGGGTCTCACATATTATGAAACAGCCTATACAGCACAAAGATATGACAAAAAAGTATAAGCTTGTGATTCCTACGCATTGCGAGATCTTTCTTCCTGTATTCCCTTTGTAAAACTTTCGAAATATTGGAAATTATACGTTCAACGTATTTCTCGACTCCGAAAGATTCTATCAGACGAATTCCATTAAACGACTTTCAATATCTTTAAGCGCGGATCAAAATGTTTCACATCAAGAATTTAATAAGATGTCACGTATACTTAAACGAGTGCGAGCTGTCCTTTTCGATTTCTCGCGAGAAAATCAACCAGGAAGGTTTATCTACCGTGGAAAGCAACGCGTTATTCCACGTAATTGATTAATTACTAATTTCCATAGGTGAAATCACCGTCTGAATATTCCAACGACGTCAATGGTTCAATTATGTTTGCAAGGACAAGCGACGTGCAAAAAAGACGCGTATAGATTCTCATCGTCGTATAATTCTTCTAAAAGAAAACCTTTTCTAATAGTTTCAAAAAATAATACTGATCAAACTTATCAAAACGCAATTATTCTTCGGAATGGATCTCCTCTAGTTACTAAGCTTGAATAGATGTTGAAAATTGAACTGCGCCAGCGAAGTTTTCGAAATTTTCGAAACAGCTGATAATTATTGAAATTCTATTCTGCATAATTGGAGATCTTGACTGATTATTGACGAGATGCTCCTCTCGTAGATTATTTTTCATCGAGCTCCAGATATAAGCAGCGACAAGGCCAGATCGATAATCCAATACATCCTTCAAGGTTTCGTAAAGCGTAATACACGCTGAGCAATCGAAAAGGACACTCGCCTGGGTAATACAGTTTTCATCTAATACTTGATAAATCGCAAAAAGGATATCTCAATTGGAGGCAACGAAGCGTTATCGCAACTTGGATATAGAAAATGTATAATTATTGATAACGCATCAACGCCCCCAGTTCAATTATAAATATACCATTGACACGTATTATCAATGAAGAATCATTTTATTGGATGCATCGAAGAACGTGAGATCTGATTATTCGAGGGAGGCAAAGCGTTTCATTCTGATTCCTTCTTCTTCTTGCTAATCACTCAATCTCTCACTCTCTCATATCGCCCTTACTTTCTTTTTATTATTAACAAAATCCTAATATTTCATTTGTACACGTGTGATTGGTCTTATCCAAAATAAGGATGATTTGTTTCTTCTATTTTTCTGTATCAACAAGCGTGTCCTTATTTTGTTGAAAGTAACATCGAAAATAATAATTTTACTTCTGTTAAAGCTTCTCGTAAATGGGTAACAAGCAATCAATCGTTCGTATGTTACTTGTGCTTTAATAATCATTCGACTTCTGTCGCGTTCACAATCGGACAAGGTTCTTGTTTCTTACCGTCGATGTTCACGTATACACACACGGATCAAATCACTTTCCATTTGTCACGGCCACATTTCTCCAAGCTAGAGCTATATATTGGATATCAAAAAAGAATCGTTCATACGCATGTACATTTAGAGCGAAAGCATACGAATCGAAACAAGAACATTATTTTATATCGTACGTTTAACTCACATGGTGAGTGTTTGAATCCCAGAAATCGTGTCCAGAGACAAGTGGACTTTATGAAAAGGAAGTGCTGCTTTTACATGTACGTAGGAGGAAAGAACGACACGATACACTAATTTTATGAACAAGTAAGGAATTCTTCGAGATGCGTAACGCAAAAGGGAAAAGAAACAAAAATGTGGTATATTAAAGCGTGTAAAAAGATCAGAAATATATATATGTATGCATATATATATGTATATAAAATAAACAATACAAACAGACACCGCATTCAAACAGACACCATGCGTTCTATCGCACAAGAATGGCAGTATCAGTGTAATAATACCTGTAGCTCGTAAAACAAGGCGCAATTAAATGGCTTAGAAGAACTGGAAATTGCATCGAGTGCAATTAATTACGAATTAAACGTTTTACGCCTCTCTCATTCGCACGCACTCTCTTCTCATTCTTTCTCCTTCTTGCTGTCTCTTCATCTCATTCTCTCTCCATCTTTTTCTTGTGCTAGCTAAGTCCGATTGATGCAAAAACGAATTTCCGCGAGGTACGCAGCTACTACAAGAATGACACTGAACATTACATAATGATAATAAGGAAACTATCGGCAAACAGTTGGATGAATTTAATGGCTGTTGTTTCGTAGTACACTGATATTTATATACGTACATCTATATACTTCAGTTACGGACAAGCACACAAATTCTCTCTCTCTCTTTCTCTCTGCGCACATTCATCTTATCGGTCGCCGTTATTACGTGGCTCAGAATATCTCGCACATTACACCGACCACGTCACTCGCTCGGCAATTAAATCACAGACAATGTGTATGATACGATGATTAACAATAAATCGTCAACTAGCGTTACCTACATATAATTCGGGATAAATAAAAGTTATTGTACAAATTAATATTATGCGTTCAATGTAACAAAAAAAGAGACACTGTATTTTGTTTTCCGGTAAAGACATGCGAATGTACAAGTATATGCACGGACACTGCGGTTTTTTGTTTTTGTTTTTTACCTCATTCACCGCCTCCTGCTTCGCCCGTTTCTCGCCATGGTCGTCGCTGGTACTAATTTTCTTCGATTATAATGTCCTCGTAGAATGTTTTTGGTTTCGTTTTATTTTTCTTGCTTCGATCGTAGACAACTGTGAAAGAAGTACACTTCTGTTACTTTGACGCCGCATCTTCGCCTCCTTTTTCGTCACCCTGCACGCTAACTGCAGCTGCAACGTGATTCGATACTTTCATTAATTATTTTACAAAACTCTTTTCTACTCTATTCTTTAAGAAAACAGGATTGTTTGTAGATACCAGTAGACTACATAGCGTTTTCTTGATGATTCTTCTGGAATAGAAGAGTTTCTTCAAAGATATACTGTTTCAAAACTTCTTTCGGAAGATTGTCTAGCTCCATATCAAACTTGAATGGTTCCTCTGCGACAGGCTGAAATAATTTAGTTTTAGTATTTGGTCGTTCGTTATCGATAATCGTAATTTACGAAAAAGTATGCATACTTCATCAGCTGGATCGTAATATTGCTCTAAGTAAGGATGCGCGAGTGCATCTTCCACGACAATTCGTTTGTTAGGATTAAAAGTTAGCATTTTATCTAAAAGGTCTAAAGCTCGCGGATCGGCATTTGGGAAAAGACTTGTCCATGGAACCTTTGGTTTGTATGGTAAAGATTGAAGGTAATTTCGCGCCTAAAATAATGTTTAAAAATCATCTAAATAGATTTATAAACATATGTGAATAATATTTCAAAGAGCATAATGTATACTTTTTCATTTATAATGCACTCAAGATCTTCAGGAGATGGTGATCCAAGGACTCCTAATATATGGTTCAGTTGGTCTAAATAATGCTTGCCTGGAAATATTGCTCGTCTTGAAAGCATTTCTGCAAGAATACAACCAACTGACCAAATGTCTATAGACTTAGTATAACCCTGTAACAATGATAATACATTTTATTATCTGTCATAGTATTTTCAAGTTATAATTCATCAAATATCAATTACCTTTGAATTGAGCATTATTTCTGGAGCTCTATACCATCTTGTAGCTACATATTCGGTAAGAAAACCAGCATGATTATGCTCTGGATCAGCAACTCTAGCTAAACCAAAATCACAGATTTTAAGGTCACACGTGGTATTCAATAGCAAGTTGCTTGGTTTCAAGTCTCTGTGCAATACATTTGCGGAATGAATGTACTTTAATCCTCTCAATATTTGGTAAAGAAAATAGCATATGTGATCATTACTAATAGCCTGAAATTGTAAAGGTATTTTCACATTAAACTTTCTGAATGCTTTTAGCAATCATCAGTAATTATATTAACCTGTGTTTTCAGAAGTTTATAGAGATCAGTTTCCATTAAACATTGAACAATATATACATCTTTCATTTGTTCTATAGTAGGTGCCCTTAATATATCCCTTATATCTATTATCTAAAAAAAAATTACAGGGGTAATGTATTTTTATCACTTGTTCTCTGCCAGTCAATAATGTACTCATATTACAAAAATACTCACATTTTCATGCTTAAACCTAGTCAAAATTTTTATTTCTCTTAAAGTTCTCTGGCTATAAGTCTGATGTTCAAAAGGTGAAATTTTTTTAATAGCTACCTTTGTCTTTGTTACATTATCATAAGCAGATCTAAAAAAAACAGATAATTCCAAAATATATGAAATTACTTTTTAATGTATAATGATATAATTAAAACAACTTTCTTATATTATAGAATATCCTTATAAGAAAAGCATTTTAACCAGTGGCTCTCTGATCTCAACTAGCTTTTGAAAGTCAATAGATCATGTCATTATTAATCATTTATGTTAAATATTTATTAAATTATTGATCACCTGTGCTTGAATCTATGTACAGGAAGATTTGTAACAACATAGTCTATCAAATTGCAAAAGCTTATTAAGATTTAATGAGAGTGCTTAGGGTAGTTTTATTGTTAACATTTCCTTCCAATTTAACATATGCTTATATAATTTTTTACTTGCAGATAGTAACCGATAATGGGAATATTTGCAGCATAAAATAATAATAAGTTTTTTAAAAATAAAAAAAACAGCATCAAGTAATTGAAAAATGGGATACTTTCCAAGAACAAATTCGTAAATTTCGAGCGCAAATACGTATCGCCCTCAGAAGATATTCGCAGAATAATCATGATTTGGTTAACAGTGTAATGATAAGACCGATAAGCGAGAGATAAGCGACGGGAACAAGGAAGTCGTAACACTAACACAAGTAGACGGGGGTTTAAAAGGGTGTGACAATCGCGTTTAAAAGTGGCGCCAAAAGGCAACGATACATAACGATGAATAGCACATAATAACGGCTGTGCACGGTGTCAAAATAAACATAAAATCTTTGACACGCATCGCAGAGTAAATATTTCGATAAAGAATCGATCGTTCACGTATTAAGCATGTGTTTGATTGTTTATCTTTCGGCCTGTCAGCCAGTCGATACACGGGCGAAAGTTCTCGGAAGTTAACAGGAGGAAAATTGACTTGAAGACACTTACACGACCATCCCGTAAGCACCCTCGCCCATGTACGATAAATTCGTATATCGCGGGCCAACTTCGAACGTTTGTCCGCGAACGACCTCACAATTTGGATTCACATTTGCAGCACCTTCGCCCGCCATTTTGACAACTATTTTGCGGCTCCGGCGAAGTCGGAATAAGTCTTGCTTCGCTGTCGAATCGTCAGAAACGATATTGCTATTAGATGGACTAAAGAATACAACATAAGTCGATCTTCCCGCCCTCTTTTTATAAATTTCGTAACTATCGTTTTCAACATCGAACTACCTTTTATTCACTGCTCCAAAGTGTCAACATTTCGAAGAAAATATCATTTACTAACGGACTATAAATCTTCAATTTATCTTTTATTTCATTTGTTAAGTAATAGCTTTTTTTATCCTCTTTTATAATGTAAACTATTTTGTCATATGTAACTTGCAAATCCCGCATTCTTTTGCCAGATTATGACCGATATGATTTTATTTATTTTATCCCGCCTTGTATATGACCGCAAAGGCAGAAAAAGGCTATATAGAGAGAGGCTTTATACTTGTAATTACAGAGCATCTGTATGACCGGTTCTACAGATGTCGCTGTAGTTTTAACGCAATTGAAGTAGTTCATCTACATGATTCATTAAACTGTGACAATAGTAAACTGTAAAAGACGTTGTTTGTGATCTGTCAGTGTAGTTTAAAAATTGAATTTTATAAATAACGGAATTGCAAAGTTTGATTTTAACGTTATACATAACACTTCAACTACAAAATGAACGCACCACCAACCTTTGAATCATTTCTTCTTTACGAAGGAGAGAAAAAGTAAGTGTTATGAATTAATTAACCTATCATTTTTCAATTTTGGAAGATATTTATAATATTAGATGTTGTGTTTAGGATTATTAAAGAGCAAGACACTAAGGTTCCTAATGCCGCAATTTTCACAGTGAATAAGGAAGACCATACTCTTGGAAACATGATCCGCAAGTAAGTATTATTGTTGTATAGTTTCATAAATGTGTATGCTTTTATTTGGCTCTAAAGCTGTCTTGTTATTTAATAGCCAATTATTAAAGGACCCCCAAGTTTTATTTGCTGGATACAAAGTTCCTCATCCATTAGAACATAAATTTGTGATTAGGATTCAAACAACATCAGACTACACACCACATGAAGCTTTTATGCATGCGATTACAGATCTTATTGCAGAACTTTCATTATTTGAAGAACGTTTCAAGGTAAAATATAACTATTAAATCTTACATAGAGTGACTTTTTCAAATTTTATTTTCCTTTTTTTTTTAAATATTACAGGAAGCTATCAAAGAGAAAAAAGAAGGTTTGGATTAAGTTTTATTAGTTATTTAATATAGATATTTTAAGAAATTATGTATATAATTAAATATCAACATGTATGAATGAGATCTTGTTACAAAGTGACCTGATATACTTTAATGAATAAACTAAAAGTATTTGTATATAAGAATGATTAAATAAAATAAATTTGAATAAATTGTTTATAATATTTATATATTATATCATTTTGATAAGGATTTTACTAGAGAGATACAAAGGAGAATTAACAATAACCTGTTTTCTTTATTATAACTAATCAGTATTTACTTTTAATTTGAATGAATCTCTGTAAAATACTAAAATCAGTCTCTTACAATTTTATTTCTCTTAACTACAAAGCATAAAGTTTAAGACTAATTTAATGAATGTATCAACCCTGTGTTAAAGCTTAGTTAAAAGGCAAGACAATGGTAAGTCATAGTAGTACAATTTTGCTGAAATGATTTTCGTACAAATATTAATGATAAAAATAACAAACAATGTAAACAAAATAAATATTTTTTTTGTACTTATTGTACAAATATTTTTCAGAAAAATGTACTACCAATTAAATCAAAATAAGCTTCTGCAAATTATGCAAGAACTGTCTTACGCTTCGAACGCTAATGATTTTATCATTGCGTTCTTCAATTACAGGAACTATCACTGTACTTTCTGCGCTTTTTAACACTAAATAAATTATTAAATACATATACAGGTTGATATAAATAACTATTATGTACATAATTACATTGGACTTTAGCCAGCCCCCTTAATTGGTATACGTACAGCTTTTCGTCCTGAAAACGAACCAAATATGTTCAGTTTATATTAATCATTAAACAACATAACAATTTAACCATAACTATAGCTTGTAATCGAACGGTATGGCTTTGTACTTTAACAATTACATGGAAGCACAAATATGCACGCAAAAAACAATCCAATAAACATATATAGATTTTTAAACCATAAATCTAACAAGGAAGAGCACAGATTTTTATCGACTTGTTGAAATTCTTGGATGAACACCCATACCCAATGCGGGAAGACGTACACACAACGGTAGCTTTAAACTTTTTTTATATAAAAATATACTCTGCTAAATGTCAACAGGTTTCTTCTTGTATCTAGAATATCTGAGAAGCGGAAAGGTAGGTTTACAAATAATAACACGCTGTTAAAATGTTTCGGCATCATCGCAATCACGAGTATCGTGTCCAAACACTGCAAAACAATCAAAAAAATCATCAATGAAATTGGATAGAGTAACAAGATGGTTAGAAAGGAAGACGTAGATTTTGAAGATATATCTCAATAAACAAATTATATTAATCAAAACAAAAATATTGCTTTTGATCATTATGTGATACTTCTTAGGAGTTGCCAAAGTTTTCTCGAAGAAAGTCTTAAACATCTATTCTTTTTTTTGGAACAAAGAACGTTGCAGACAAATGCAAAAAGAAATACAGTTCGTACAATTTTAAATGATAAACTCTTACTTTCACAATTCTCGCAGTACGGTCTTTCCACCGAAACCTTTTTTGGAGATTTTGTGATTTTCTCCGTTTCCAAAAAATCTTGGGCTTGACGTGGACAATCTTCCGTTTCGTGTAAGTCGAACTGATCACAAATATCACAGAACATACGTGGCGCAGCCATACGTTTCTCTAACGTGGCACTACAATTAGATAATATTTAAAATTATGAACTGTATAATGAATTAATTATGATAATACGTACGTCGTATACTCGTCAGCTTCATTAGCAGGTACTCCCATTTCAAGAACTTCAATTTTACATAGTAAAGATTCATTTTTACGTTGCATATCCACTATTACAGAATTTAAGAAGTCTATTTGGCTTTTAGCCGTTTCATTTTCTTCTTTCAATTTTATGATATCAATATCTTTATCGACTAGAATTAATAATTTTATGGTTACTATACTATTTAAAAAATTAATATTTAAAAAAGGGATAAATTATAACAGAATGTTACCTATATGTTTCATATCACCTCCCGCTGCCTGAAATATAAATAATTCATTACTCTTATTTATTATTATAATGGTACATTTAGTATTAAAATTAGCAACTTACATCATAATTGTTCTTTATATTTTCACGAGTCAATTTTAACTGATTCGTTGCTTCTGTCCACTTTGCAGTAATTAATTTATTTTCTTTTTCCCTAAAGTTTACAAATTTTTATTACATACTATGCACAAAAAGCATACTAAAAATTATCATTATGTATACTTACAAATTGTTTTGTACTTCCTTCAATTGTGCGGATTCCGAAGATATACGATTTAATTTTTCCATCAAATTCTGCATATTCTTCTCAGTTTCTTTGTCCTTGTTTTTGATAGTATTGGTTAGCATCTCAACTTTCTCTTCCTGATCTTTTAATAATTTTTCAAGCGATTCTTTTTTATCTATCAAATTTCTATTTTCTTTGATTACTTCATTCAGTTGGCTATGAATAACTTTGACCTCTTCATTTCGTGTCTGTTCATCTGTTTTAAGCTTCTCTGTTTGTGCATTTTCTAAAAGTTTAATTTGTGCTGTTAATTCTTGTATCATTGCTTCTTTATTATTTAAGTCAGTACTTTGTTTGTCTACCAAATTCTGAAGCGATTGATGTTTCTGTTGCAACTCAGAACTTTCCTTTATTACATTTTCAAGTTCAATTTGCTTAGATTTGATTTCACATTCATAATTACTTTGTAACTTCGTTATAGATTCATCTTTGGAGCTTTCCAATTCTTTCATTGAACGTTCCATCTCCTGAAGTGAATTATCTTTTGTGGCTAATTCTTGTTGTACATTCTTTAATTGGGACTCCAAAGTTTTTGTATTATCTAATAATTGTGATTCTAAAGTTTGCACTTTGCTTTCCAGGGAAACTTTTGTCTCTAAAATGTTGGACATTTCTGTTTCTTTTGCTGCAAGCATATCTTGTATTTTCTTCATTTCACTTGCATTGTCTGACTGTTCTTTTTGCATTTGTGCAATAGTTTCATTAAGTTTCGAAATCTGTGCTTCAGTTTGCTCAGCTTCTTTCTTCGTTTGAAGAAGAGCATCTTCTTTAGCTTTTATAGTTTCTGTTGCACTGACTAGTTTGTCTTTCAATTCATTTATTTCACTGGTCATAGTTTGCAACGAAGTGGCAAGATTTTTATTACTGGTTTCTTTACTAGCTGCTAATGTTTCATTCGTTTCTTGCAATTTTAAATATTTATTTTGTAATTGCTGAAAATTAGAATCTTTTTCTGCTATTAAAGATTCCAACTTTGAAAGATTTTTAGTTTCAGCTTCTAATTTTTCTGTCAGTTCTTCAATAGACCAACGATTGGCACTTTGATCAGCCTCTAATTTAGATTTCAATTTTTGTAAAGCTTTTGTTTCTTCTTTAGAAGCTGTTAGCTCTGATTTCAAATTACTTACTTCTTTTTGAAGTGATGATATTTCTTCTTTATGTGAATTTTGTAAAGTATCGTGTTGTTTCTGAAGATTAACAATCTCCTCTTTACTACTTGCTAATTGACTCATAAGATTTGATGTTTCTTCAGACTTTTCTTTAAGATTTTGTTTAACGCATTCATTCTCCTGTATTTGTTTATTGAGTTCTACGTTTTTTGTTTCAACAGCTTTCACTTTATCAGATAATGTTGTATTTAATGCTCTCTCCTTTTCTAACTGAGCTTTACTATCTTCTAATGCTGAGCGTTGTTCTTGAATTACTGAAGTAGCTTCTTTTAATTCTACCTCTGTGTTATTCAATTTAGCCTCTAATGATTTGAGCGTATTGTCACTTTTGAATACTTTGTCTTTTAGTTCATCCAATTCTTTCTCTTTGATTCGCAAATCTTCATTATATTTTACAAGTTGCGCAGACGAATCAGTGGAACTACTTATCAAATTTGCAATATCAGCCTCCAATTTTTCTTTTTGAGCTGTGACTTGCGACAGTTTATTTTCTGTTCCAGCCACCTGTTGATTTAAGTTTTCTATGTTACTTTCGAATGCTCGGAGTTGAGTCTCCAAATTTGTCTTACTTTGTTCTGATATGGTAAGCGCATTCTGTAACTCTGAAGTTTTCTTTGTAAGATTTTTTATTTCTTCATCTTTATTCGCTAGAATGGATTTCAGTTCAGCTATATCATTTTCTAATTTGCTAAGTAACAGAGACTTCTGAGATATATTCGTATTTGCTTCTTCGATATATTTCGTCTTCTCTTCAATTTGGCATTCATAACGACTAATTAATTTTTTTATTTCAGTCTCTGTAGATAAACGAAGCTCCGATAATTCCTTCTCTTTAACTTTCAATTCTTCATTCAATTTTTGCAACTGCGTAGATGAATTTACTTCGGTAGCTCGTAAAGAAGCAATGTCTTGTTCTAATTTTTGCTTTTCTTGAAGTATTTTAAAACTATCTTCAGCCTTTGATTGATATTCTTGCAGTTGCTTAGAAAGCATATCATTTTTCTCTTCCATTAATTTCAGCTTCTCGCTCAGTTCCTCAATTTTTTTTAAAGTGATACTTAATTCTTCATCTTTCTTTTTATTTATTTCAACCTGCGCTGACAATTCTGCCATCAATTTCTCAGTTTCAGATATCTTCTGATTTAGCTGCATTGAAACTTCCTTGATTTCTGAATCCTTCACATTTAACTGTTCATTAAAGGATTCTGAAAGTTTGTTAATTTGTTTCATGTTCTCAGCTTTGAGATCCTCCAAAGCGACGTTTTGTGACTCTAATTGTTTCTTAGATTCATTCTCTAATTCTTGCGTTTTGATTTTCAGAAGATTTTCTTTCTCCTCTACCATTTTCTCATATTTGGAAACTAATAATTCCTTTTCACTTGTGGCTTCTTTTCGGACAGTCTCTATCATTTCTGTGGCC
Organism: Megachile leachella; assembly: GCA_963576845.1. Taxonomy (NCBI): domain Eukaryota; kingdom Metazoa; phylum Arthropoda; class Insecta; order Hymenoptera; family Megachilidae; genus Megachile; species Megachile leachella. The sequence goes on from OY756251.1 coordinate 16,994,295, forward strand.
TGCTGCAATTGTTCTTTTAAAGTATTTGTACTATTTTCAAATTCTTTTTTCATATTTTCTATCAGAGTGTTTTTCTCCTGTAAATTATTCTTTTCTAGTTCCTTTATTTGTGCGACACATTGTTCTATGAGTGCTGTTTTTTCCTGTACTTCTTTTTCAAGATCGTTTTTAATTACTTCCAGAGTTTTGTTGTGAATTTGTAAGTCTAAATTAATTTAGTTTCATTAATATTTATAAAATATAATTTATCAATGTAATATTTGTCAAAATACCTTCCAATTGATGTTTATCTTGAGCAGTAACAGTAGAGATCTCATTACGAAGACGCGTCAATTCCTCTTCAGTTTCAAACAATTTTATGCTATCACGTTCTAATTGAGCAACGCGTTCCCTTTCCTCTAACAACTGCTTTTCGAGATCCTTTATCCTATTTTCATTTACCGTATTTATCACCTAACGAGAAACACAATTGCTTAGTGCCTAGATAAAATCTCTTATGTACACATTAATTAGCGTTAAATGCCCAAGATATATTCAAGAATACCGTTTATTGATTACGTTGATTTAGACGAAAGTGCAATAAAATACAAAAAAAACAGTCTTTTTAAATGCTCAAACAAATGTGAACCATATTATTTGATCTTGCAGAGTAATAATATATATTAATTGGAAACATATAAATTCAACATAGTATATCCAAAGAAACTTTACAATAATAAATAATAAATAGTACGAAATAAATAAATAAACAAATAAATAAATTACATTACTCGCTAAATTTGTCATATACTGCCTTACTGATCATTACGTATTAATACTAAGTGTAAGACCCATACGTAAAGCACAAATTCAGCATAATGAAAGCATTACTGGAATCAGCAATTATTTTGCAGTGCACCGCAGAGCATTTTAATCCCACACCTTTGTATCTAATGTACTTCATAGCATAATGATCAAACTTTGTACATATGTAACTTTAACCACTTTATATATTCTACGATACTATAGAATAGGACACTATGATACTATTGCCCCTTTATTCTGATACTTAATGTTAACGAAGGTTGAAAAGAATTAATTGTGAAAAGCCTTGAAGAGATAATGCGACGTCACATAGCTTTTTGACAAAATAGCGATGAAACGTTAAATGACATGACTACAGTGACGATAAGAGAAGCGGTGCAGAAAAACAGCATCATCAACCCCTCCTGTGGCTCAAACAGCTGCCATTGGATACTCACACATTGCTCAGTTCTCTCTTTCTGAAAATAAACGATAAGGTTTTTGCGTTAACCCAAAGCCTGGATAAAAATGTTTCATGTACCTTACGAAATGCCGAACTTTTAATTTTATGTATGATTGTTTAAGAACACTTTATATTATGGGAATTTAATCCAAGATCTGAATCTGTACCCAACACCATTTGTCATGTAAAAGCTCCTAATGCTGGTAAAAGCATATTATTCTACATTCTAATTCTATTGTTTGTAGATGTTTATCGAATAAAAATTTGGTGTATTTGATACTTTTTAAAACAGAAGTAGAAAAGGAAATCTGACTAAACAAAGTGAAAGCAAAGAAAGAGAGAAATAATATACATTTTGATCATTTCACCTTGTTGCTTTTTGACCACTTGATAAATTCATTAAACATTCTTGCAAAGTTCTTTCTCTAAATAATTTATAGCTTACCTCGTACTTTAAGTTTATTTTATTATGAATTACTGTACCTATGCATGAAATATGTACCTGAATATCATCCTTATTGACTGATTCTTCTTCAAACCGAAACAGAAGGTCTTCGCATTTCCTCTTCTCCTCCTCCAATTGTAAAGCCAGAGCATTCTTTTCTGCCAGTAATTTTGTGAATGCAGATTCTGCCTCTGTAACTGTTTTTTGCATCTTTTCCCGATACTAAAATCACAATGATATTCTTAACACCATTAAAGTATGGATTGAAAAAATTAGAGATGTATGTACGTATAATGTAGCAACCTGTTCATATTCTTGTTTTATTGAAATAATAGATTGTTCTGCTTGATCTGCTTGATTTGCGGCTTTTGTGACACGTTCACGTTCTAAATCTCTCTCTTTTCGAAGGAACTCTATCTCCTGCTGCTTTTCTTTTAATGTTTCCTAAAATAATGAAAATATGTATAAAGAATATTGTACATGATATATTATTTATTTACATTTTTCTAAATGGGATACATAGTTATTGAAGGAATTATTGAAAACTAAGCTGTGTTTGGGAGCATGTTTGTTACATAATATAGTTTCAACAGAAGCTAATATTTAATTGTCATCATAACGCATACTGGTATGTTTCTACTAAACTCATATTTTATTCTTGATACTGCACTTGAACTTTTAAATGATTGAAAAACCGGTTTTTAATTGATACAAGAGGAACGTGCAAACGAGGTAGCATAAATATTTCAAGCTTGGCATTGTAATGAATTTTGTATGCAGATAAAAGGGTATCTAAGGTTCAATATTTCTTATTCATTTGGATAACAATTAAATATGAAAATTTCTCACGTTTAGTATAAAGAAACTAGTAAACTATCTAGCAGAATCAAAACTGCTTTTTTTGGTAGGTAAACATAATTGTTTTTGGTGATATAAAAGAAGATCAATTTACAAAAGAAATTCCCATCTAAGTGGGAATTGGTTTCCAAGGAGAATAAAAGGAGTGGACAGAGGATTTTATTAACATTACATACAAGTATTACTTTTCTAAACTACTTATCAACTACTACATAATTAGCAATTACATTCTAATAAATAAAACTGTATTGTCTACAGTGACTAAACAGTACATGATTACAATTACAATGGCCATACAGATGACTTTAATAAATCATAATTCTCAAATCATAGAATTATGCTTAAAGTAAGGCACAATCTACAATCACAACCACATTTGTTGATTTACTTTTGCAGTATGTTCTAAATAAAGAGCGCTTGAATTATTCATTTCATAATTAATACAAACAGATATTAAATCATACTCTCACCTGCAGTGTGGTTCGTGCAGGTGTCGACGTGCGCAAACCAGGCCTCTGGAATATTGGATGCAACAGATAACAAATATGTATCATGCAACAGCCATACAATTAAGCTGCAACTCCTTCTACTCGTTATTTAATCCTTTTTCTATTAAATAAATATCTTCAATAAAAAAATATAGTTCTGTTCTATTTTCATAACATTAATTAGATATCTATACTATAACAGTTAGGAACATACAAATATTAAGATTGTCAAACAACTCTTTGGAAATTAAGTTACGCTCAACAATGTTACTCAACAAAAACAATAACAACACATAACTAACAAGCTAATCATTTATAAACATTTTGTAAAGCAATCTAACAGAAGTTATACTTTATTCGTAGAAAGAGACACATGTTGATGCATTCAAAACAAAAGGAATCATTTGTTCAATTGTCTAATAAACTATATAATGAGGTATTCGTTAGAACATGTGATTCCCTAATTGCTTTCAACAATGCCTCAGAGTAAATAGCCAAGAATCTGCATTCTGGTCAGAAGATGCAAGCTGAAGACCATTCTCCTTATTCTGGCACGGTGAATCTTACCCTCGCAGAGGTAACACCAGTCCTGGTGGCGACACTTGCGGTGCTGGCAACACTTGACAGTGAAAGGAGAGATTCTCTGGAACCAGTCTTCTTCAGGGACGAGTTAAGCGCAGCGCCGGTTGGCTTATGCACCATGCAGGATGACCTTTTGCTAGTTGGCGATCGGCTGACCTTGTGTGCGGGTGCGAACAAGCCGTATTTAGGTCGGCATTCGAAGTACCTGAATCAATGCTAAAGCAGTTAGCTAGCCTGGTACAAAGAGAGCTAAGTGGCGGTATCAAGAACATGAATTGCAATGGAAATTGATGAAATATAATATTTAAAGAGTAATGATGTACAGTAAATTTTTGATAAACTGTATGAGTTATATAATCCTTTAGTTTCTATACTTTCATGCAGGTTTATATAGTAAAATACTGCAGTTTGTAAAGCATCGTTATCTGTTCACGTCTACTCCTATGAGCAAAGCTATAAATACACCCACAGGTATGATCGATTCGTTAATTAATTCGACATTGCAGAATCGAACAAACGTTCCTCCCACACGAACAACTCTTTTCCAGAATTCATCGTTTCTTGATACTTTCCGCTATAGTCAGAGCCAGGAGATTGTCAGTTCGAGGTCACTGCTGACTATGGAATTAAATAGTATCGATAAAGCAAAGTCTTTATAATTATATTGCTAGCACGTGGCTGAGTGGAGGGACCAGAACCTTGAGGATCAAAATCTGGGCTCAGACTATAGAATTATGAATCTCGATGCAGACCTTCTGTCACCAACGGAACCATCGTTTTTTCCAATAGGATCATCAAGCTCTACGCCGCACCAGTCGCCTGCTGCGAAGTCTGTGACGCCCATGTACCTGAGGACACCTGTTTTACTGCCTTGACTGGACGATACTATTACTCTGTCGCCTATCCTGAGATCCCTCGTCGACATTGTGGACGACAGACTCGTCGTTGATGCGTCTGTATGACGTTACATTTACATATTTTATCAACTCGAACATTGAATGCAACATGCAATACAGTGCACTTTCAGAATACATATACTAGCGACGAGAAGAGGATGAGGAATCGGCGCACATCCGATTTATTTATTGAAGACAACTCAAGGTTCAGCTACATAGGTTACTATAGGCCACATAGGATTATAGAAATCTACCAGAAGTGCTACGGTAACAAATTCGCAACTGACGAGATTCTAATAGAGATCTTAGATGACCAGCATATTAAATACAGAAATACTGAGGTCGCCTGAGGTCTTTGCTAAATGTGCTCTTTTCACATGAGATTATAATAGTCATGGCACTAATAATTTACAAATAAATATAACAAATAAAGTTCTAATCATAATGTGCAAGTAATTTGTACATACAAGATATCTTAGAACTATAGATTTTAAAGCTGTGTCAGCTGCCAATGTGTTGAATAACAAAGTACAAAAATGTGTTAACCCTTTCGTTACAGAACTAAAGTTGTCTATACATCTCATCGCATCTCAAGTGACTACAATAACTCTCAGAACATTTCTTGCAATTATTAGAATATTTCTAACAATTTCACAAAACATATAGTTAACGAAACATATTTGTTAACATATATAGTTAACAGAACATATTTGTTAACAATACATGTCAACTACATACAGTAACAAAAGGGTTAGACATGGTACAAATACAAACAGCGAGGAAACAAATATACAATCTATTCTAAACAGTGCTAAGCTATTGCTAATGGCGTGCATTCTTAGAATCTTGCAGTTCTCAACAAATAACAGATACACAGTGTTAATAATACGAACTGCAAAACTCTCCAACAACGAACAGATTTTATTCGAGGTGTTTATGAAGGCGTAATTGCTCTTCCTGCGCATTCAATCCCAGGACAATTTTCAAGCACACTATGGACGAGGAGAGTATCTCTTGCAGCGTTCCTTACTCAGAGACGGAGACATGGACTTGCTTAGGCCTTCTCTTGTGCTGCCAATGGGTGACGTTGGAGTTTTCTGTGTCGGTGAGACGTCCATCAACGGTGTCCTGGTGAGTCGAGTCAGACGAGAGAATATTCCTCGTTTGGGTTCACACTGGAAGTATCGGCAGCCAGCCACTGATCCATCGTTCTTTCCTGAAGATCTCATTCTTTAGTTTCTCAAATTTTAACGGGTATCACGAGTATTTTCAAATTTTAAAATTTATAAATTTTGAGTATGAAGTGTCTTACCAATCGGTTCATCCAGGACCACACCAGCCCAGTCTCCCGGCGCGAACTGCGTCTCCCCGATGTACGCAATGGCCCCCGGCTTGGTACCTCCAACCCATACTCGATCTCCTATTATGAAGCTGTCGGTGTCCTCTGTTAAGACGACACTGTTATCTGTCCGACACAAGCGTTAATTGTTTCAGAGAGATCGGAATTTGGGGAGCAGATATCTTGTGTATCGGAAAATTCAAATTCTTCGAATACTGACGGTCTCTCCTGCGATTACAGTATGACGTTAATCGAATTGTCCAGTATTCGGAATTGTGAGAATTCGATCAGAATTGTGCTACATATTTTGCTGGCAGTTTGGGTTCTTGTCTGAAAGATTTTGAAAGCACATGCAACAAGCTTGCAACCTTTGCGCTACTACGTGGACGATACACAGTTTATGCGACGATTCACAAAGAGAAAATGTTTCTACTGCAGAGTGATGCAACAGTGATTCAATAAAAATTACTCAAAATTATTCAATGTTCAATAAAAATTAAGCTGTTCTTGTTTACTAATATTCATCAAATTCAAGAACATCATTTCTTCTTCTATTCAAAATAATTTTCAATGTAGTACTTTTGTACCTTGCAATTAATCTCAGTACATTGAGCACATCATAAATTATTATACCATTTTATTCCTCACTATCAGAAGAATAAAATGAAATTTGTTAAGAACTTATTACATTTGCATCCCTCTAGAAATTAAAATAAAATAAAAAGATGAAATGAAATACCTACCTGATCCTCTGCGCAGGCCAGCCTCGCTTAATCGACGGCCATGCGTTTCCCAAAGATGATCCATCTGGTCTGTGGTCATGCAAAATAACGCAAAACAATGCAGATCAAACCGGAGGAAGCATGCTTTTGTGAACGGGATTGCGGAGCCTTTTATCACGGGGTTGAACGTGACAAGCCGTCGTTGAAAATGAAAATGTGTCACGCACGATAAAATAAACTGTGATGCTTCTATCAGGGCTTGGTTTTTTAATTGCTATTGCAACGTAGAGGAAGTTAATTTCCTTGATGTTATGCGGGGAATTATGTAAAGGGGAGTAATGAGGTTTTGAAACCTATTATAGAATATAACATATGTATATGTAGTATAGTCATTTTTGTGATGTATGATATATTGTTACTTTTGTAGCAATAATTTAATAAATATTTGAGTGATATTTTGTTCAAAGAGATTCGAGCAATTTTCAAGATATATCTGAACTTGTAGTTAAGCTGAAAGATGTAGCGACTTATAATGTTATAGAATATTGCAAGCTTATAATTTTTTAATTGTAAAAGTTTTACACAGAAGATGGTACATTATAGTCATTTCTGTGATATATGATATACTGTTACTTTTATAGCAATAATTTAATAAATATTTCAGTGATATCTTGTTCAAAGAGGTTCGAGCAATTTTCAAGTTATATCTTAACTTATAGGTAAGTTGAAAGATGTAGTGATTTATAATGTTATAGAATATTGCAAGCTTATAATTTTTTAATTGTAAAAGTTTTACACAGAAGATGGTACATTATAGTCATTTCTGTGATATATGATATACTGTTACTTTCATAGCAATAATTTAATAAATACTTTACTGATATCTTGTTCTAAGAGGTTTGAACAATTTTCAAGTTATATCTTAACTTATAGTTAAGTTGAAAGATGTAGCAATTTATAATGTTATAGAATATTGCAAGCTTATAATTTTTTAATTGTAAAAATCTTACACAGAAGATGGTACATTATAGTCATTTCTGTGATATATGATATACTGTTACTTTCATAGCAATAATTTAATAAATACTTTACTGATATCTTGTTCTAAGAGGTTTGAACAATTTTCAAGTTATATCTTAACTTGTAGTTACGTTCAAAGATATAGCAATTTATTATATTACAGAATATTGCAAGCTTATAATTTTCTAATTCTAAAAATTGTACATACAATATTTTGAAACTTGAAAACTTTAAGCTTGAGATTTTAGAATTTTTTAATGTATAAATGCCTGAATTTTTCAACCTTAAAACTTGATAATTTGAAAACCTCCTTACTTTACAATTTTATATTTTTGTTTTTATTTTCTATATCTTTTTAACTTCTTTAATTTTGGAACTTTAAGAATTTAACACTGTTTAATATTTATGACCACACTACATCTGACCAAACTATCCTCACCCATAATATAATTCAATTACAGCACCGCGTTACCAGAAAAAAGAAAAAAGTATAACGATTAACGATGAAATTAATTATTCATAAACAAACGTGGGCGAACGCTGGTTGTAGGTTGTTCGCGTGGGCTGAAGTCCGCTGTTCAACGAGATAGATTCGCGATTAGAGCGAAACGATTAAATTATTCTAGATTAATCTAGATTGTGTATGCACAATCTCTGCGATAATCATTGTACACCTTATGCGGAACTTGAAACGGAGATTGAAACGAAATTTAAACTTTCAGGAACTTGAAATGTAAAGTGTTGTATCTGAAACATTTATCTGTAATTTATTCCTCTGAGAGATTTATGTGAATATTCTCGTTTAGTGAATCTGTTAAACATTTAACAGATTGGCTAACATTTTTATTTCACAAAAAAGACTGAATTTTAATCACTAAAGATATGAATTAATTTTAATATTTAAGACTTTGATTTATCTTATTAATGTTGTGAGTAGAAGATTTTAACATAAATATAAATGAAGGTCAATATTATAGATTACTCATAATCATAAAAGTATCAAAATTGCATCATCAATTAGTTAAAATGTATCTGAAGATCATAAAAATTCAGAATCTCGTCCACCGGTTTCAAAGACGTAATTTTACTTTTAAAATACTATATAAAGAACGATGCATCATCCAACATTTCCAATGGTTAAACAATGACTCACTCTACAAAAAAGACAACCTGAACGATGCAAGTCTAACATCTTAGTCGCATTAAACCTTGCACGAAATACTTTACATTGATTCTTCAATTTTCAAAGAACTTAGAAATGATTAAAATAATAGTCACGCAGAATTAATTGATTTTTAACATCTGTTTCATACTTGTTACAAGTAGCAATACCAAAATAAACATCACGTAAAGTGTCAAGCACCTTGACCGCGTGAAGCGAAACGCTTGTAACGCGATCCATACAATACGTAGTCATACAATCCAAGACACCTCAATCTCTCCCGTGTACATCGTGTAAACAAGGTTAATGGTGTAACTATACGATTACTATTACGCTCGTCAGGTAGCAATTTGTACCTGGAATCTGATCTAATGAAAATCATGGTAACGCGATCCGCGATCCTCTCGAGAATTGATTTTCAATCGTAACCGGTGACCAGCTCGCTGATGTATCAAATTTTCGTTACTTTGCACACCTTTCCTTGAAACGCTCAATTTTGCAACTTAATACTCTGACCGCCCTTTCATCTAAAAAGATAGCATCGATAAGTTACAATTTGTTTACCAATTTTTTAATTTTAATCAAAATTTATGACATACTTAATAGAATGCTTCAAGAAATAAATACAGTAGTTTAATTAGAAGAACCACATCAATGGTACTCTGTATCCAATTACCAGATGTCTGATCAACGAAGGAGATTAAGAATGCAACCCAACGTGTTATGTCACTGGCGCCAGTAAAATATGTTAATAATCTATCTCTCAAAAATGGACACTCGAAACGCGCAATATTATTCGGAATATCGTTACGATGAACCGTTGTGCCCATATTTAGGCGACTGTTATTAAACAACATGAGGACTTACGTCAGAACAAAAGATTGTCACCTCGGACAAACGTGATTTAGGTCGGAATCATTCGTAGTAAAAACACGTAAACATGTGTGATCTGTTTGTAACTTTTAGAATGACACGAATGATGAATATCTCGATCGAGGAATGCCATGAATTTTAAAAGACGGCGGTATGTCTTTACAGGCTGTTAGTTCTCTATGTGAGAATTAATGTGATGACTGAGGCAATAAATCTTAGCACTTGGTTTAGACTTCTGAAGATTTGAGATTGGAGAACTTTTAAATTTTAATAGTTTGAAATATTTGGAACTTTGTACCTTGGGACCTTGAAGAACTTTGAGACATTAACAACTTTGGGTTCTTAAAATTTTATAGGTTTGAAGCTTTGAACATTTGGGACTTTTAAATATTTGAATATCTTGGACTTTGAGACTTTAAAGAACTTTCAAAACCCAGAATCTAATTCAATAAAGTTTATCTTAAAAATTCAAGTTCTCCACATCCTCAAATGTCCAGATACTTGAACCTGACCTCACCCAGGTGATTTGATCTCTATCCACATTCTCGTGCACCTCTACCGCTAACCTAACACAAACCGAGAATCAATTTCTCCGATAACGAGAGAAAATAAATAACTGAAAGGAAAGCCGTGTGATTTTTCACACTTCAAGAGGACCTTCCCTTGTTTCGAATATCAGATATCGGGAAACGTATCCGTTTGCACGTCAAATCGAAAATTGACATCGTTACCTTGAGCTTTCCGATCGCGTTTCGAAACCCGAGCCAAGTTACACGCGATCGTATAAAGATCACGGGCAAAGTTGGCGCGAAAAGCCCTGCCCGAAAAAGGGAAACGAGGCAAGCACGTGGGAGGAAAGACGAAACGGTTGGAAATCGAGCGTACAATAAACACTGGGATTGCATAACCGCGTGCGTCATGATGACTGCACACGCAGGTTCCTAGCTTCTCATCCATTTGTGCATCGGTGCAACGAAGCCACTGGATGAACCAATAAGGCAAGATGGGTGCCCTCGATGCGAGACGGACGCTTTTGTACGCGTTGTAGCGCGTGTCTTGATGAATAATCGAGCGACTTATCTGGATCTAAAGGCGCAGGACCTTGCTTCTTAAGCATGCTCTAAAATGAAATGCAGGTTAATGGACAGGATTGGTATTAATTTTATAAAAATTCAAAAAGGATAAATTGTACTCAAACTTGGGAATCCAAAACACATTTTGTAATTCAAAATTTTAGAGATTCTAAGAGATCATCTTTACATCCTAGGAATTTTAAGAGTGCCTGCTAACACTAATTGCAAATTTGAAGACCTTGAACAAAATGCAAAATTCAGATTAGAATGTAATCCAGAAAAATTGAATAAATTATTCAAGTATCGATACTAGAAATTTTAAGCAAGAGTCAAATGTATTTTTAAATATTAAAGAAAAATATACAACCATATTCCAGTCACCAGAACAAATAATCAACAATAAACTTTTGTAACGCAGAGAATTTTTCAATGGAACATTGAGGATGTTGATGAACATTGAAGATGAACAGTGAAGAATCAGAGAATTTCAATGAAAGATCCAGTGTGAAGAATCCAAACAAAACATTCATGACCTTCAGTAACACCTATTACACACAGTTAAAAGAATGAACAGGACAAAATGGTTTAATGATTTGTTATGTTAGTAACAAATAACACAAAAACGACTGAAATTTACTTCACTGTATCAAAGGAAGTATCAACCAAATTGTTCACGATGCTTAATCAAAACTATGGTTTGTTAATGAGAAATCGATATATTTACCGGCTCGCTCGGACAAGATGCGTTCCGTTGAGAGGTGGAAGAACGACTCGTGAGAAGTTTGCGGGTTCGAGCTTGTAAAAGTATTCGTTCACGTTCGTCTCAGGGTCTCGTGGGCGTACTCGTTTGCACCGCGTGGGGAATTAATGAGTCGCATTCAGCATCGAACTAGTCTAAACCCTCGATCGGTTTCATTTTCCCTATCCGTGTTACACGTGTATTTGACGTGGATCATGTTTAATTATTCATTGTATTTCTTTCATCAAATTTATATACTTTTAAGATGGAAACTTCCATTAATGTATGCCAGTAGAACAAGCAGAGCCATTGCATGTAGATGTGCAACTTCTTCAAGGGTGCTACACATACAATGTTCTTTAAAAATTAATAGCAAATGAGAGATCTCATCTTCCTCACAAGGTTACCCAACATTACTCTCAAGTTATCCAACATTCTCCCAAATCCATATTCATATAAATCAGCATTTTTCAAGAGTGAAACAATATCCTAAAACTTGCACACAGGTAGCTCACATACATGCAGCAGCTCTGAAAACAAATGATTTTATTCTACCAATTTTAATACTTTGTTTAATGATTAGCTGGATGTGCCATCATTACTGAGACACCCTGTATATACCTTTTGCTCATATTTATATGTCAACATAAATGTAAGATGTATTCCAATGATTAGATTATATCAGGACACAGTAATATTACCTTATCATTATGAAGACGCGAACAATTGAAATATAAAGCTCCTTGAAAACTCCCAGACTTGTATTCTTTCATGTTTGTGACACAAACATATATGTTTAAAGTATGAAAATCATGAGAAATAAAATATAATTTTTCTAAGCATGCATATGACACATAACATGAATTTCAAATAATAATAATGTTAAATTTCAGTATATTTACTATTGAATCATTAATTATGTGCAATAATTTATGTATCATATTACAAGTACCTTCATTAAAACAATGTTTCATGGCTCTTTAGACTTCTATTATCATACACAAATTATTTCATGGGTACAATGACTGATTAACAAGCATACTGAAATATAACATAACTTCTTATTCAAAATAAATTAAACACTACACTCTCAAATATATTATAGATGTAACACAGTTCGTTGTTATGAACTCACTCATTGATGATCTTGGAGGCGATGGTGGAACTGCTGGTCTTGGTGGTAGATTGCTGCATGGTCTACCAATTTTTGACGGTGGCCTAAGTCCTGATGGCTTTGGGTCTGTCATCTTATATGTATGCACTTATGTAACACTGAAATATGAAAATAAGGGGTTGATAAAATAGGGAAAATTGTACAAGACACATAAAAAATTAATGCTTTAATAATTAACAAATAAATTAGTAAAGGTAAATTGTTATAAAATATTATAATAATAAATATCATAATACACAAAAATCAATATTATAAATTACAGAATGATTTAATTCAAAAATATTAAAAAATCAATTTAGCAATTTATTTGTTGCTATCAGTGTGTAATTTTTATCTACGCAATAATTCGTCAACAACACTAAACCTTACAAATTTGTGAATCTGCGAATTTGGAAATTTGAGAATTTAAAAAAATAAAAATGTAGAAATTATAAAATTTATGAAATTTTGAAACTTGGAACTGGAAGATCTAAAAATTTTCCAACAGCGCTGTCGCTTACACAACATTCGAAATTCATAATTTGAAATCGCAATCGAAAAGTCGTTAGCGGATGTGAAATCGAAATCGAAACTTGAATTACATATGCCGAAATTCTTAAAGTGCTCGCAAATACTATATATTATTTGACACTGGTTCATGACTCATAGAAATAAAACACATCATATTTGCGTGTACGAAAGGGTCATTTTGAAATACCAATTTTGTTCATTAATGCATATTATGACGTTAAAAAATGTCAAATGGATCTGAGGTTAACTTCTTCGAATTGGATGTTCGACGTTTAAAAACGAATTTGTACGCATTATTACCTTATTTAAACGTGATGTAATATTTTTGTATCCACTCAATTAACATATTTTACAAACAACAATTAAAACATGACCGTGTCTACAGAAACGAGCACCGCGAATAATTCGAACAAATTCGCACGATAGTCAACGGAAAAGTGACAATTACTAGCGCTAGAAGCGCTGTTACGGTCTACTTGTGAATTAATTCGTCATTTTCTCTCGATTTTATCTTCGTTTTCTATTTTTAATGCGACAATGTAATCCACAAATTCCTTTCATACATTGCTTTCAATACTTTAATCAATTATTAATTCAATGCAGAAAGTTTAATGTAACAAACGCTCGTTTTCTTCAACTTCACTTTCCTTTCATGTCATAGATATATTTTCTGTTAACAACATCTTTGTTTATATTGAAGTCGTTATTTACGTCTTTCTTATCTAAAATAATCTTAATGCTATATAATTAGATAATGTAATCGTTTTATTCTTACGATTAATATAAACAAAAAAAGCGTGATATCAAATTTAGTTCCGAAAAGAATCAAGCATTGTCTAGATGGCGCAGAGAGCAAATCATGTTGTTGCAACTTGCAACAACTTGCAATTGAACGCTGCGTTCAATTGGGCCTGCTCTGGTGAAAGCAGGCAAGCCAACTGAATTTTAAGCCGACTCGAACCCTCGGTGGAAACTAAGTCACTGCTGCCCAACACTGTTTCCCAGTTCGCCACCAGAGGCCCTCGTTCTTGGAATTCTCAAAAATTATGACATGACGCTTAATTTTAGTTAGTATATTTATTGAAATTAATTTCTTTATACTTTCTAATAAAACTAAAGCTTTTATATTTGTATACTTATTTATTTAAATAAATTTTTCATAGAAACTGTACACAATTTTATGCCTATTTTTATGAAACGAATGTTTTGGACGCCGGGATGCATTAAAACGCGGGAAAATATTACATTGTACATATCAGTATCCGTTGCATGATTGTGATGAGAGTAGGCTTTGCTCGAACGGTTTCATCGACTCACGTTTCTAACGGCCGCTACCATGAAACCTGGAGGTGGTACGAAGACTTCTACCGCCAAAACTGTAGCTTCTGAGGTTAGTAAATAGCTTGCTTTTTTATTAATTTTACATTTGCTATCATTAAAATAACAAGAATAACAGGGATTATCATTTGCACCTAGGTTACACTACATTGTTACGACTTTAAAAATTTAAACTACTGTAATTTTCTTTTTATTTGTAATTCCATGATTGTATGTAAAATTTTCCATAATTTAATGTTTGCATAGTGTATATTGATTTAATATTAATTCACTCCATTTCACATATACTAATTTGATACTTTTACTTAATATACCTATCTCGCTTTTGACATTATGCATGCTAAAGCTTCAAGTTAGATCATATATTTTTGTTTTACCAAAACAGGATAAGGTCAGAAAGTCTTTGCACGTTTTGCAGCCATCAGCCACCGACAAAGAAAACTTAGTTGGTGGAGGGAGAATGCTCAGATCTGCTTTGCCAGTGAAAGAATCAAACAAAAAGTAAGTGAGCAACCAAGTTTTATATTTTACTTATATTTTGTATGTATGATTTAATTTAAATCTTATGTTCCAGTGAAGTAATTGAGAAACCAAAAAATGAACCTACAAAACGTAAGAAAATAACCTTCAAGGATAAAGGTGTTCAGACTGCAAGAGGTGGAAAGATTAAAATTGAGGTCGAAGACCTAACTTCTGAAGGTAAATTCTTTTACCATATATAAAAATACAAACATTTGTAATTAATTATTGAAGATGAAAACATATTTCCTATCACTAGCTGGACCTAGTGAAAACTATTGGGAAGTATTAGCTGAAAGACGGCGGATAGCTCTGGAAGATGCTTTAGAAGACAACAGAGAATTGACTGAACGCGTTGAAAAATTGGAAGAAGAAAAACGTATATATAAAGAAATGTTGGACGAATCAAGAGCACTAGTCGAAGTTTTGCAGGTATTTTCAAAAGCATACCTTAATACATAATGTTTAAATTATTTACATAAAATTGAATTAAATTTCTGTGTTGCAGGAAATGCTTGGAGAAGATGGAAATAATATAAATAACTCTCTGGATGATAGCGCACTTTAATTCTGTGTTTTGTAATTAAGTTTCAACCAGTGCCTTATGATTCAAACATAAAAATATGCATCTCCATATTGGAGATTATTATACAAGAAAAAAGAAAAGTCTGA
Organism: Megachile leachella; assembly: GCA_963576845.1. NCBI lineage: Eukaryota > Metazoa > Arthropoda > Insecta > Hymenoptera > Megachilidae > Megachile > Megachile leachella. The sequence continues at coordinate 17,009,951 of OY756251.1, forward strand.
GTAAAAAAGTTTTTATGTCGTTATAGTTAACTTTAGCCATGTATTCGTGAAAAATTCGAACATACCCGGTTATTCGAATAAGACTATAGTTGCGACTATGGACATAATTACCTCATAGAATATTACTTATAATAATAAAAATATTATATAACTTTGATTACATTTAATAAATTAATTTTCTAGAATTTACGATAAATTTCACTCTTTACATTTCAGCACCGCGTATTAGCTCCCTGTAAAGAACCATCAAATTTCTCCATTAAAACTTCACACTAGTCGGCTCTACGATAAGAAATAACTTTACTAACAAAGTCGCTAACATCACGTATTTATTTCACAAATCTTTGGCATAAAAGACCTTAAATTCCATCGAAAACATCAACGCTAGCATCAGTTTTGGCAACAGCTGTCGGTGTTCTGTTAATACACCAGTCACAGCACTACGTGTTCGAGGAAGCCGTTATCTGCTACATCATCATCATCATCATCATTATCATCATTTGGTGAAAAATTATAAATTGTTCGGAAGGCTGCCAGGAAAGTCGTGTGTATAAAATGATGCTGAATGTGGGCCGCACAAAAGCGAACCTTTTGCGATTCTTGTTCTTGCCCGAGGATTTCGCCCGGAGAGTTTCATCTTTTCTCATCCTGTGTAATTGGAGAAGTATACCGTTTCCTTGACGATCAATCGAACGAATAGCGGACCGTCTCACGAATCGTGAGAAGCGGTGAACGTCGGGTTTGCACTGCAGAACGCCGTCGAGAAGCGTCGAACTCAGTCCTTAATCTTCGTCTTTGAAGCGGCGATAGATGGACTGCACGTAGGTGAAGACACATTTCCAATCTGGACGGCGCATCATCACCATGTCCTCGACATCAAGTAACGGTGCAATCCCGGCGAGTTCACTGTACATTTCAATTATACAAAATTTATATAAAATATTATTTATAGCATTATATAATATTAATCTATTTCATTTTAGATCTGAGAAAGAGGAAGTAATGTAAGGGCGTACTCGGCTTTTTTAAACGCCAATTCAAAGTTCATCCTGCGGTTCTCCGGTCGTAGCGAATGATAGTCGAAAGCGTCCGGTCTGAAATGATGAAGCAAAGCGCAGAACGCCAATCCGTTGTTCCAGCTGGTCGAGAAATTGTCCAGCTGCACATTCTGTAATAGAAAACGAAGGCTGTATACGCAGCTAATTTCATGAACGCGCAATTTTACTTCTCGACAAAACGCAATTATTTCTCGCGTTTCCGTAAATAACGCGCGCACACACGCGTTCGCACGAGAAGCTCCATTTACTAGGCGGATTTACCTCGTACTCTTTGGTCTTGGAACGGCACCACGCCAACAGCCGCTCTTTTATTTGCGCCGCGTTGTCCCGCACCGCTGGCTCGGTAAACTTGAATCGAAATTCTGTTGCCGGTGACTTTACGGGACTAAATATAGAGAAAGCACGCGTTAAACTTTACAGAACACTCAAAAAATATCATTGCTGTTTATATGAACCGTTCATCTGCCAACGTGATTAACTTTACTAAACAAAGGCATTACTTACTTCTCTGTTTTTAGTGCTCTACTTGTAATGCACTTCTGTGCCAAATACACTTTTGTTCTATTTTTTATTTAATTGACTTTTATGTCAGAAATAATAAATAAGTTTTTCTATGATTTTTGAAGAGTAACAAAAGTGAACTTGAATTATATGAGCTTTCAATTACAAATTGCTTCAATGGTTTATTGTATTGAATTATTGTGAAAATTCTTATGATGATATTATAAAGTGGACTTGGATTATATTAGCTTTTAATCACAAATTGTTTGAACAGTTTCTTTTACTGAATTATTGTAAAAATTCTTATGATAATATTATAAAGTGAATTTGATTACATTAGCTGTTAATCACAAATAGCTTGAACGGTTTATTGTATTGAATTATTGTAAAAATTCTTATGTTCATATTATTTTAATAATCTAGATGGATCTTATACATAAATGTATATCGTAAAAGTACAGTTTTAGTCCATCTGATTATTATAAATGTTAAACGAGTGAGTCGATGCGTAAAGAAAGGAAATATAAGAATAGAAGTTCTTTCACCGGCAGCAACTAAAATACAGTCGTATAAATAAACAATGCTAGTAAAAGGTTTTCGATTACCTGGGTGACGAGGCGGCGCTATTTTGTCTGTCGAGTTCACGAAACTTGGCAAACGGCGATTGCGGCTTCTTGCGTGCTGAAAAAACGAACAGTATCATTTGTACGTGCAAGAAATAAATCAATCGTACTGCAAACGTTAGGGTTCATCGAAACGCATTCTGTAACTTTGTCAATGTTAATCTTCTCTATCTACACGTTTGAAATCAGTTTGTCAATTGAAATTGTTGCGCATGTGAGAAGATTATTAGGAGGATCTCAGCAAAATTCAAAAAAAGAAAAAAAACTTCACGAAAAAAGTATTTTCGTTTCTCCGCCTCGTCGACCTTCGATCACCGAATTGTTCAATGTCAAGTATTTGCAAAAAATGCACGGACGAAAGGAAACGCTTCAAAAATAAATAAGAAAGAAAACAGAGGTGAATTTCAACGGTTAGGTATTATAAAATTATCTCTCTCTCCGGTGATCTGAGTCGCAACGAGGCGATGACGAAATCGCTTCAACAACAAGAAACACGTGGAGCTGAATCTAAAACTAAAATCTAAATTCAAGTGTTATATCGGTTGCTCAGTTTTAACCCTTATTTGGATAAATGGGAAGTCATTTATTTGTCATATACTTCTATTGTATTGTATAGAAAAATTTAGAGATGTAGAAGATGTATGTTTATAATTTAGAGATATAGATATTATGAATTCTGATATAAAAAATTGTCATGGTTATGTAAATCCCAGTAATCTGAAGAAGGGTTACAGAGGAGCGTTCAATCTTATTTAAAATTGTTCTTGTGGCACCCAGTGTGACGGAATATTCCTGGTTCGATACCAATGATAAAACGTAAGAAGAGAACATTCTTAAAAAGTTCAAACTAAAGTGTACAATTCGCGAATTACATTTTAATTGCGTTTGAGCATTTACCATAATTACGAACGAAATATAACATCCAGTTGTGAAACGCGACGGAGAATGCTAGATTCTCCTCATTGAATTAAAGACTTGGAAACTTGGCTGGCGCGTATTCGGTTGTTTACAATCTCCAAATAAATGCATGTGTGTACGTGTAGTCGCTATTTTTGCGTCGATAGAGGACGAATTGGTTGTTCGTCGATCGAAGAATGATTCGTCAGGAGCTCTTCGGTGAAGCCGATTCTCGAATCGTCCTCCGAACCTTTCTTTTTTTTCGCGCCCGCTGTTCTTGTATTCTTTTCGTTTCTGTCAGCCATTTCTCGTAATCCTTTAAGATTACTCTCGGTATCCTGTTCTCTTACAGTTGATCGGAATACCGCGTAGATATTTTGCGACGAGGGATATCCCTTGCGAGCGGATTCGAACCGGTTGGATTAGTAGGTGAGACAGGAAAGCATGTCGGGTCGCGAGCTGTTAATAGAGCGGATTCAAGATCGTTCTTGCCACAGGAGCAACATCCTACAAGACTATTCTGCGGTCTGTTAACGCGGCACGCAGGAAATCAGCCCGTTTCCGCCAAGAATCCAAGCGTCGTACCAGTCATCACTTTTCTTGTAAAATTGTGTGCAGTGTAGTCTGTTACACGACCAACATTGTCCAAGTATTTGCGATCTCTTACAAACTTACTGTTTAGACTCTTCGTTTAGATTTTCGACTTAAACTGTGTTGCAATCTGGAAATATTAAGAGTTAGTTGCGGAATATCGGTGCGTATTTAGGAATATGAAAACCTACGAATATAGAAAAATAGAGGAATGTGTTTCGAGATAACACACATTTACACAGTGAATTAATAGTATTAATAGTAACAGTAATTATTTCATTCACTCGACAAATATTCATAGTTCACGGTGCATAAACCCGAGTCTAAAATCTAAACGAAAGATCAAAACGTTATGTTTAGAAAGCGTACCGCAAAGGATTTAAACATTTATAACTGGAAGAAGGAAAGCATTGTCGGATAAACGTTTATATCCCCTTGACGATTAGAATAAGCTTCTACAGTTTATCCACGTATTTCTGGAACAATCTATAGATTCGAGGATTCAGTGTAAACGAATCATCCTTCTATAAAGGTCCGCGACAACTTGGACAACGTCCCTCGTGGATTCTATTGCGCCTAGATGTTCTAACATATCTATATGTATATGCTATGTTCAAACTTCGTGCACAGTCTCTGGCCGGTGCAAGCTACACGCTACTGCGCGGCAAAAAAAGGATCAACAAAGAAGGGCTGTGACTCACTGCTTTATTCGGGCTTTGGCACGACCTTCTTAGCAACTCTGAACGTCCGTCCCGCAAAACGTGTTCGCAACAGCGCGACTCGAGTGGCTTATTAAAGAAAACAGAAAGAAAATAACAAGAAACAAACAAAGAGCGGAAAGCACAGCGCGGGGCGGTTTCTTCACCAGCTTCTACAAAGATCAACTCTCGTTTTATTGCCCCTTCTAGCATTCAGTCTTGTCTCCTCGATCAACGACTTTCTACGATTTCTTCGCCGATTTCTTCCAAAATACTCTTTCAGCTTCATTGTCGAGCTTCCTTATGTCTCGTTGCAATTCCTCATTCATTCTTTGATGCATCTTTGGCATTTCAATTTCTTTCAAAATGGCGTAAATCTTAAGTTTCTTGAAAGTATCACTTCACGGTAGAGATACTGCTATCAATATACTATCAACGCTCTGTCTATATTCAACGATATGTCGATGACATTGCTGTGGCTAATTAAGATCAAGGTGCAGGCTAATTTTACCATTCGAACCTATTTATCTTTTTCAACCTCAAGGATATTTGCATATATCTTTGCTTCTGAATTCATCAACCACAGCTAACAAATATCACCACTTCAGATATTACAAATTCTTAAGATTTAAAGAAGATTTAATATTTAATTACAACCTGAGAGGCCGAAAAATAAATAGATTCAAACGATGAAACCACATTCCTGTTCCAAGAACCTAGTTATCGATAACACAAAATTGATAGGTACCGATAACAGCAGCTCTACAGCACGGTAAAACTCAGAAGAACGCGGTACACTCTTGAGAATCGCGATTAACGACCGGAAACCATCGACGAGAAACGATCGAGTCTTAGAACAACCGGTCTGGAATCACTGGTAGATCAGTCTCAGCCAAAGAAGCCCGACACGGCGAATTTCCTGATCGCACGCCGTGTCGAGCGTTAACACGTGTACGACAAAGGACGATCCAGTCGATCAGCACTGGCTGTCGGTCCTCGTGGCTTCCTCGAAGAGGTCGTCGAACACTTTATCAACGTCCGCGGTGTTCACGTTCAGCAGAGGAGCTTGCTGAGTCGTGGGGATCAGAAGACGCAATTTGTCATCGGCCAAGCCCGGCATCGTGCGACTGCGAGACAGTCCTACGAGGCCTTTGCTCGCAAATCGTGGAGAACGTCTGTTCTTCAGGGAATCCTTGCCTTCGTCCGCAGGGTGATCAAAGTACTGTCTGATCTTGTCCTCCATCTTCTTCACGCTGTCCGCCATGGAGGAAGCCTCGAATTGCTTGGATCTCAGCTTCTGAGAAGAGGGCGACCGCGGTTTGGGTGGTTTCGGGTGAGCGCCCCTCGAAAAAGCAGAAGTCTGCGCTTGGTTCGGTTTGGGAGCACGAGAATGACTATTAGAGATCGCCAGCTGGTGCCAGGACTCCGATTTCGATAGAACAATAGATCTCGACGGTTTGGTCGCACAGGAGACTAGATACTCGTCACTGGAGTCATTAGGCGTTGCACCGTTTGGTATCGGAGAACGCTCCTTGTGCAGCGGTTTCGGTGGAGTGCTGGGTGTCTCGTAAGCTTCTCTTAGTGCAATCACTCTGTTCACGGTCATTGGACCGGGCGAATGCGATGGAGGTTCTGGCTTCTTCTGAGGAACAGGCGCTAGGAACTTGCCGTATCGACTGGCTCCTTGAGGCACGTCGAAGTTCGCTGGCTGATCGAAATTTCGTTGGTGGCTCTGGGTTGGTGACTGATGATGACTTTGTGTAAGGTTTGGCGAGTGGCTCTGAGCAACAGTCGCTGGCTGATGATGGCTCTGAGCGAGGTTTGGTGACTGATGGCTCGGAGCAAGGTTTGGTGACTGGCGTTGATAGCTCTGAGCAAGGTTTGGTGACTGCTGATGGCTCACAGCAAGGTTCGGTGACTGGCGTTGATAGCTCTGAGCAAGGTTTGACGACTGCTGATGGCTCACAGCAAGGTTTGGCGACTGATGGCTCTGAGCAACGTTCACTGGCTGATGCTGGCTCTGGATAAAGCTCTGACCTGCAGGATGATTAAAGCTTTTAGGCTGAGTAACGGTCAAGTGCGGACCGTAGTTCTGATGAGGAGGTGGATCGTTCAACGACGTGACCTCGTTTTGCAGTCTACGGACAAGGCTCTGCTGCAGCAGATTGTGTCGACGAATCTCGTCTTCGGGAGAAATGTTTTCGTTCGTAGGTGGTCTGGATCTGGACCAGGACCACTGCGAGGGGGACGGGGACGAGGATGTTCTGGAGTCAGCTGCCACCTCCTCGGAACGAGGCTCGGGACTGTCCACGGAGGACGCGACCGTGGCAATCGCGCAGGTGTATCTGGTGACCACTCCAACCTCAGGGCTGATATCCTGATTCTGAATGTTCTGATCGTCTGGGAAAGTGGAAGCGTCGTTGGGCCAGTCGGGTGCCTTTTGCTCGGGTACGTCCAGCGTGTCATCTGGGTGATCGTAGTCGTAAGCGGGAGGGACGTAGGAGGAAGAGTACTCACGGGTCTCGGCTTCGTCCGGTTTCTGGTAACCTCGGGTGTCCTCGAAGGGCGCGGAGTCCCTGACAACAGGCTCACTCACTGTCTTGCGCGAGTTGATTGCAGGACCGTTCAGCTCGGAGTCACTGGGCACCGTGCGGTAATTCTGATTGTGATCCAAAATGAATCGCTGACGATCTTCAAAAGTTTGATCGGAGTCTGAATGTTCGTAATAAGGTTTCCACTGCTTTCCAGTCTCCGTGTCGCTCGTTCTATCCTCCCCGGAAGTCTGAACGGAAGCGTTATTGTACACCAAATTCGAACCCTTTGAGGTTCTCGGCGCTACTCGAAACGAGCGTCCCTCGTCTTGGTGCTCGTCGTTGACTCCCGTCTGCACGGCCACAGAGGAACTACCTCGTAATGTAGTGTCCGCAAAGTTCTTTGGTTTCTCCACCTCGTGACCGTTAGGACCTGTAGGACCTCTAATGGGCTCGAACTTTTCCTTCGAATCCCGACGATTCGGGTACTGAGTCTGCACGCGCTTATCGGGGATCATTTTAAAGGAGATTTTGCCGTCCACCACTCCGGGGGTCTTGTCCAGCTTCTTCGGCTCCGTGGACGGGGGTCTCCCAACGAAAGGCGCAAACTGTTTACAGAACGAGCGATAATCAAGTTTCCCGTTCTCTGTTACCGTACCATTTGCCCTGTTCTCCTGGTCCAACCACGGAGGACGCGGAAAACCGTGCTTCTCCTGCGAATCCACTTCGGCCCTCGAAGGTTTCGACGGCTCCCTATCGAACATCATCCTCGCCTTTTCTTTCAGTGTGTTAGTCGGAACCGGAGCGTTCTTCGGCCAGTGGTACGCGGGAGGCACCTTCGAGGGACTCGCAGGACTCTTCTCTATTTTCTTAAAAGGAGATGAAGGAGCGTGCCGAAAGCCTGACGGCGAGTTCGTCTTCACAGAGTGATAGTTGTTACTCCAATCAGGGTAAACCTGCGTCTGCGCACCTGGGAACATCTTGTTCGCCCGAGCCTTGAGTGACGCTTTATTCTCCTTGTCTTCAGGTACGTTCGACTTGTCGAAGGACGTTTTGATGTTGGAGAACCGGCTGTTCCAGTTCTCGTTGGTCAACGACGACATGTCCATAGTTTTTCCGCAAATCTTGAAGGGAACCACAGGCACGTTCGACGGCGCTTCCGTATTCTTGTTGATCAGCGCCAGGAACTTTCGGTCGTTCTCCGTTTTGGGTTGAAAGGTAGGCACGATCGCGTTCACGGAGTTGAACTTGTCACCCACGTTTATCGGTCGTCGCAGAGAAACGCAGCCAGTGTTCTCTTGACCCAGACTCTCTTGCAGCTTCAGGTAACTGGGTATGTCGATCGTGTTCGCGCGTTTGATCTTCGTCTTCTTCGCGGTGAACTTGTTGCTCGCGTACTTCCCACCGGCGGAAGTCGCCAACTCGGCGCGTTGCCTAAGCGCGGCTGCTAATTTGCTTACACGAGATCTCTCTTCGTTATCCTCGTTCTCTTGACAATTCGCTTTGTAAGGAGCCTGGTACGCATTCTGCTCCCCGTTCACCTTATCATTGGAGTCCACTTGGATTCCCCGGTACGCGCAGTTCTCCCGAATCTCTTTATTCTTGTCTTCTAGCAGCTGTCGCTGGTTGATGGCGTCCTTGATACACTTGTCGCGAATCTCCTCCGACTTTCTATCTACGTTCACGTTACATGTCAGATCTTTTTGATCTCTAACGAAAGGTACCACATCTTCCCGTTGAAAACTGTTGCGTTCTTCCTCCAACCACTTCCTGGCACGAGCCAACTCTTCCGCGGAGACTCCTATGGTGTGTCTGGTCCCTCGACGTCTTCGGCTCAGCGACGTAGACGGTAAGACTGTCACTTTTTCGGGTACTTCTGGCACTTGCAGTCTGGATAATAAACTAGATACTAGTCTGAGTAATTGCAGTTTGCTGGTAGGGTCAGAGGCGGCTCCGTGTCTCGCCAAAGCTGCCACGTCGATCCTCTCCAAGGTCTCCCGGAGTCGGGACAAAGCGGTCTCGATGTCGGACAACAAGAGGTCCTCGAGGAACTTGAGGTCCTTCTTTAGCTCGGGCTCCTTGCAGGTGCCCAGCGCCTGTTCCATTGAGCCGCGTATCCGGAAGTCCTCCTCGGAGTCGATGCCGGAGTCCTCGGGCAACGCGGGCTCGTCGTCGCGACGACTCCCTAAGGAGAGCTCGAGAGCCGCGCGTAGACGCTCTACCAGTACCGGCAATGAATTCCACTCACCGACTGGCGCGTTCTCGTTGCGTCCATCGCCGGTACCTGTCGTCCCTGTTCTCGTCGCCTCTTCTCGTCCCGCGACGCTGTTCCCGTGAATGGTCCCCGGTTCTCCGGGCGTGATCGCTGAAAAAGAAACGACACGAGACGGTGGTTGAACCCGGACGACCCGAACAGTCAATCTACGGCCGCACGAGGAAGAACACGCACGCGCTCGGAAACCCTCTTCGCCTCTGCGAGCCGGCCGAAAGACACCAGCGAACGAGCGAGCGTGGAACGCGTGACGCGTTTTCGCGAGCTGAAAGGGAGGCTGGCTGCTTGACCGGCAATCGCCGCGCTAGCTTTATTTAAAAGCCACGGGATTCTCCGCGGGATTTATTTTCGGTCGCTCGTTCAACGCCTCGCGAACGAGCGCCGTCGAACGTCACGCGCGCGATGTGTACGCTAGGATTGGTGTCGGCTAATTCGAAGATCGATGGTACACCTTTCGCTTTTCGGGATTTCGATGGATTTGTTTGCTTTGCGGAAGAATAACGAGCCCCAGTTTTCTTTCTAGCGGACGCATTTATATTTTGCGACTGGGGAGTGAAATCTTACACGCTGATACTATTTTTTTTTTAGAGAAAAGTTTTAAAGAAAGTATTAATCAATCCTTTGAACATTCACTCCCCTGAGAAATCTCAATTCTTTAAATTACAGTCTATGTTCATATGAGTTTGTCATTGTTTGAATTTCCGGGTCTGTGAGTCAAATAGATCTGACTCATCTTATTGTTACAACAATAGATATCTAATTAAAGATTCTTAACAACAAACGCATAGAATGCACTTGACAATATACATAGAATGCTCTAACTAATCTCTTCCATCAATAGAATCATTTTTAGAAATAGAATTATTTTTACAATAATATTGCTTTGAACACTATGTTTTTAGAAAAATAGTAATCAGCTGGCAGAGCTTTGTCCTGTACAGTGACACGTTGAATCAAGTTTGGCACTGAATGAAGAAACAATTCGATCTAAAATACCTCCTAAGTCGATATTCTTTTCAATTTCAACAGCTGGCAATTTAACAGAGAATAAATTAGCGGTAGGTGATCCATTTATCCTCGAATTACACCGTGCATCACGAACCTGGTCGAGTGACTTCTCTCTTCTCTTCGCTCGATTTTATCTCTGTAAAAGTTTCTTTGTTTTCTTTAATTTTTCCTTCTTCGAACTTCGTTTCCTTAGGGATGTCTTCGTAGGTGTCTAAGTAGTCGACCGAGCTGGATCTTCCGCTCTCTCCCTCGATGATGCTGTGGAAATCATTGCTCTCTGCTATTGCTCGAATATCTGAAAAATATGAATACTGTATCGAGATACTGGAAAAAATGATGTTACAGTCCGTAATTATACATTTAATCTATTACGAGTCTATTCTATTTTATTAGTGGTTTCAAATAACTGTGCTGTGCTAATCCTTGAACGAATAGCCATTGAAGCGAAAGTTTAAATATAAAACGCTAAAATTACGTTTCAGAAACGATTTTATTTTTAAAATTTTGACAAGTTGAATGGCGTTGAGGTCAACGGTAAGTGATACTTCGGAGAACTAGACAAAAATTGTGGACTCGTGGTATTACAAGCTTTACGAAAATACGAAGACGATACAATGGTAATAGTAAGACGTTAAAATTAATTTTTACAGCAAGTTAAAAAGATAAAACTTTAATTTTTTGTTAAATATGAACATTAAATTATAGACAAAGTATCGAGGTCCAAATTGTTGAACTTCGTTCAAGGATTAATGCAGGAAAATGTTATCAATTAGAATGATTGATCAGATGCCGATTAATAAAGTCTCTGGCTCGCGATTTCGCTGACTGAAGAAAAAAAGAACAAATAGGGAAAGAGCTCGAATTATTTAGTGGAGAAGACCAAGATGTTACTTGGTTTACAACGTACTTTTTAGTAGCCACGTGCAATCGTTTGTCGAATCAGAAATTATAGACAAAGGTATCGTTAAATGAATGTTAGAAAAGAGTAATCCCGTGTACATTGGTGTCAGACGGTCACCATCATCGATCATCGTACATTTTTATTTTCCCTGAGTGTTTCGTCGCTCGTTCGTTATCTACGTATCTACGATAGACGAATATTCGTAGGCCAGAGATATTCAAAGAACATCGTGACGCCGTCTCGTAAAGACCTCACCTTCCGTCTCCGACATCTTTGATCCTCTGCTTCGACTGCGCGCCTGCAAACAAAAATAATTGTCGTTTTACATTTTTTATTTTTTATGTGAAGTTTAGAGTTCATTGATATTTTACATTGATTTTTAGTTAAATTAAGAATCACTTCATTTTTACATTTTTGAATTTTGGGTTTTGAAATTTGAAAAATTTTTAGTTTTTATATTTTTGAATTAATAGATTTAAAAATTAGGAAATTCGCAAATTTCAATTTTTCCAAATTTAAAATTTCCTAGATTCCAAATTCTCTAGGTTCCAAATTCCCTAGGTTCTAAATTCCCTAGATTCCAAATTTTCTAGGTTCCAAATTCCCTAGATTTCAAATTCTTTAAATTACAAATTCCTTAGATTCCAAATTCTCTAAATTCCAAATTCCCTAGGCTCCAATTTCTCTAGTTTTCAAATTCCCTAGATTCCAAATTCCTTAAATTCCAAATTCCCTAGAGTTCAAATTCTCTAGAGTCCAAATTCCCTATATTCCCAATTCCCTAGATTTCATTTCCAAATTCCCTAGATTCCCAATTCTCCAAATACCTAATTTCCTAGATTCCTAGATTCCTAGATTCCTACATTCCCAAATTCCCAAATTCCCAAATTCCCAAATTCTCAAATCCCTAAATTCTGAAACTCTGAAACTCTCAAATTCTCTTAATAAACAATCATCAATTCATCCTAACAAATATAACATAAATAAACACGAACAAGCAACTCTTTGTCTCCTCCTCAACCTTCCTCTTCCATCTTCCTCTTGCATCTTCCTCAAACTTAAAACTTAAAGAAATTTCATGAACTATCTGAACTATCACTCGCTTACAAACTTCCAATTTGAATTCCAATAAAAACTTACAAACTCAATACTACATTGTATACCTTCAATATTACATTTCACTATTACCTTTAACACTTCAAAAAACGATAAAACTAAAGACGCTGTGATTTCGACGATTCACCGGTGATCGCATGGTCGAGTTAACATTAAAAGAACGTTTTGTCATCTCGCGGTTGGTCCTTATTTAGGCGACATTGAGCTAGTTCTATTAAGACGGTTCGTTTAGTTCCACGTTTGACGCGGGGCGTTTCAGGATGTTCCCCAGTGAACGACGGGATTCTCCGGTTCCGCGAAAGCACAACGCGCGACCACCTCGAGGTTCAAAGCGTAAAATGACCGACTCTAGGTCTAGCCTGATGCATTTCTCGATGGCAGAGAAGCGTTGGCGGCTGTTTCGGACACGGCAGGCCTCGCGCGAAAATAACTTTGACCCGTTTTCGCGCATACAGAAATTAGGAAGTATCCGTTGATTCTATGCGAGCTACGCTTACAATCGGTATCCACTTGAGGAATTTCAATCAGAATATCTTTGTGCATTTCTGAGTGATACTCAAAGTACACTTGTTCAAATTTACATGTTCAACTTGTATAATTATTACAATATAAAATTATTTAAATTAGTGTATGCTTATTGTGAAGCTTCACTCAAATTTACATGTTCAACTTGTACAATTAACACAGTATAAAATTATTTAAAGTAGTATATGCTTATTGTGAAGCGTCACTTAAATTTACTCATTTAACTTGTACAATTATCACAGTATAAAATTATTTATATTAGTGTACGCTTATTGTGTAGCCTCACTCAAATTTACACAACAAACTTGTACAATTAACATAATATAAAATTATTTAAAGTAGTATATGCTTATTGTGAAGCGTCACTCAAGTTTACTCATTCAACTTGTACAATTAACACAATATAAAATTGTATAAATTAGTATACGCTTATTGAGCTGCATGTCTGTCTTAAGGTAAATGCACTCATACTATTCATTTCATTTTATGAAGCATGATAATTTAACTGTGGATGTTCATGTATTGATATATGAATGTTTACAAAATTTAAATGAATTATGCAATCTGTAAGACTTGCAGTTTATGAGTTGAATGAAGTATGTTTACTTTACAGAACTTGTGAACTATTTCATTTTATGAAGAATGATAATTTAACTGTGGATGTTCATGCATTTGTATAGCAAGGTTTATAAAATTTAAATGAATCATGCAATTTGTAAGGTACGCAGTCTATGAGTACTTTATAGAAGTTGATATGTTAAAATTCATGAACTGCATCTCATAATTGTAAGATGAATGAGGTAGATTTAAGCATAGTTTTAGTATAATTTATAAGTACTAGTATGTTTATAAGACATCAATTTTATAAAGTCTCTATATTAACATTGCATGATTGTTGTTTTATAGAAAAGTCTTCATATGATAGTAATAAATGCTGACTCTTAAACAATTACATTCTCATGTATCCAATAATAAATTCAGTTACCTTAAGCTTCAATGAACAACATATCAATAAGACTATGAACATTTTGGTTACGTTTGATACAATTATAAAAATTAAGTTAAGAAAGACATGTAACTGCTCCAGAGATTGTACTTCAACTTTTGTAAGTGGTATATCTATTAGATCACTCCAATGTTAATTATATTATGGCCTGATTCCGAACACGTGTAACATGCAGAAAATATTAATAGCTTCATCTATCGAGAAAACAAGAATTGTGTCCAAGTTTCATTTCCGTTCCCACTTTCTACAGAAATATGAAATCGAATAAACAAGCAAGTTTCACGAATTCACTATTACTTTTCGATTTCGCAAAAATGTGATAAACAAACAAAACGTCGATTGTTGTTTCGCGAACTATAACAAATGTTTCCACGAAACGTTGCGCAATACCGTTTTACTCATTCACTTCTTTTGCATGATCAACGGTTAAGAACAACAAATCCGTATGTTTTTCCAAATCGTTTCGACCGTCTGTCTAGTTTTATTCGATCGTTTAGGAACGCTTAAATCAGTGCCGAGAAACGTACAACCGCATCGCGTCAATATCTTAAAATAGCAACAATCTGTTTAACAACGATCTATTAAAAAAGAAACAGAAAGATCATCTTGGAGAGGACTTCTATGTTTCTTTCACACGTGGACGGGGTGAAAATAGCGCGTAGACACATTATAATAACAATTATTGAAACGTTCACTGCCACTGTGAAATTGGGGGTAAAAGAGGGACATATTGGAGACTCAGAGTACTAGGCGTGGCGACGTAACGCGTGGTTCAAATTTTAGTTTATGAATTTTTGTAAATTTACATTGCAAGATTTTTGTATTTTCAAGTAGGAAATTTATAGATTTTTAGGTCCTGAGTTTGGAAATTTATGAAGTTACAGATTTACAAATTTCCAGATTCTCAAGTTTTCATATTTACAAATTTCCAGATTCTCAAGTTTTTATATTTATAAACTTCCAGATTCTCAAGTTTCCATATTTCCAAATTTCCTAATCCTCAAGTTTCTATATTTACAAATTACCAAATCCTCAAGTTTCTATATTTCTAAATTTCCAAATTCTCAAGTTTCCATATTTCTAAATTACCAAATCCTCAAGTTTCTGTATTTCTAAACTTCCAAATCCTCAAGTTTCCATATTTCCAAATTACCAAATCTTCAAGTTGCCATATTCCCAAATTTCCAAATCCTCAAGTTCCCATATTTCTAAATTTCCAAATCCTCAAGTTTCCATATTTCTAAATTACCAAATCCTCAAGTTTCAATATTTCCAAATTTCCAAATCCTCAAGTTTCCATATTTCCAAATTTAAATTTCCAAATCCATAGTCTCAAGTGTGATAACACAATGGAGGACCATGCAATGAGTAGCAATGTATCACGTGGCAATATAACGCGTGGTAACATCACTTGTGACAATATAATGGTAACATCACTCGCAGCAGTGCAACGTTTGTTATTACAATACTTGTTAATACAACGCTTGTTAATACAATACTTGTTAATACAACGCATGACAATACAATTTAACAATTATGAAGCTAATAAAACTCTCATAACATTACACATTTAATAAGCTACTGACCAGCCATGCCCACAAACTCATCCTCTAACTCAAACTCTTTATCTTTGTTATGCAAGTTGTTATAATACTTTGTTATTGTAAAATATGTAATATACCTATGTTATATGTAAAATACCTATGAGTTGTGACAATAAAATACGCGTAGCAACGAAGGGTGAGAAAGCAGGCGAAAGTTCCGGTCAGTTTGCTCTGCACGCGAGACGACCATGATAGGCAAGCATTAGGTTGTCGCGATCGCGCGTGTCCACGAGGCCGCGGCTTTATAAATAGTTCGGGCGAGTTTCACCGCGGTAGACGGCTCTGGATGCCCTCTCGAGAAAGCACCTTCGTCGGCCTTCGACCGGTATACGCTTTTTACCGAAATACGACGGTGCGCTGCGACCTTCCCGTCCTCGCCACGCGATACAAGCTTTTTCGAGGCGAGCGACCACCGGTGGACGCGTGCCAAGTCTCTCGGCCACTTTGTTGCTCGAAAGCTGGCCGATTTTGGCCAGGCGAATCGAAACGGGGCGTTCGTCCAACGTACACTGGAACGCGAACTTCTCTTCCTTACTTTTCGAATTTCTTCGCAACTTGCACGGTGAAAGAGAGACAAAGGCACCTGTCGTAGCTCGAGGAACACACAACGATGATAAACGTTCACGAATAGAAGGTAAAAGCGATATGGTTTACCTTGAAGGGTCAGAGGAGCAGTGTCGGTGTGTATTGGGAGCCTACGCGCCGAGGAGACTGCGCGAGTAACAGCCTCTCTGCCAGCAGACTCCTCGTTCCGGTGGTTATCGTCGCCGTCGGAGCTGGTGGTGGTGGTGGTGATGGTAGCGACGCTACCGTTAAAAGCTTACCGTCACCCGGCTCGAATTAGACCGCCCTGAAATAGTCCGAGTTATTGCCGCCACTGTGAACCAGCCTGGACGCATACCTCGCTATCGCACGCGTCCTACGGGATGCAGTGTACGCGGTGCTTCCGCTATCGGTCTCTTCGTGTCCACCTTGCTTCACGTACTGTGAGCACCTGGTCGGACACACCGCATCAATGGAAAAGCGGTAGACGGTATCCGGGATTTTACGTTCCAGTAACTGCATTGATCATCATGTACCTGTGACCAGCTGCTTCTGCCGTTACGAACAGGGAATGCGGACGAAGAGAGTGACCGACGAGTTTCACCGGTTACGGGAACACCTGATGGTAATGTACTTTATTACAGGAGTTTTGCGCTGATTACGAGGTTTGACTTGATTGCGTTTGAAAGTTAATCATAGGTTTAATACTTTGAGGTGTTTGCAAAATTGTTTTACCTCTTTTTGAAAAGATATCTTGTTTTAAGCTTGCTATACCTTTTTATAAGATTAAGATCATTTAATCATCACTGACTGTATATAACTATGTTTAGCTATGTAGAACATGAATTATTCATAGGAATATTTAAATAAAATTTAATATAAATTAAATATATTTGTGAAATAAAATTTTGTATAAATTGTAACATCTATTGATAAAGACATCATTCTTTGTTCAACTATTTGTCAAGATGATTAAGTTCAAGCAATTAAGTTTGACCAGTTTGGTACCTACCTTTCAGAATCTATTCAATGTTATTTTTAAATAATTTTAATAAATATTTTTATCTTTATAAACTTCAACTCTTCAATTTATTTTTGTTGCAGTTTCTTCAAGACTGTAAAAATACCCTGAAACAGAAAAGGCAAATGAAGAATGTGAAACAAAGACAGGCAAGTATTAATTATTATAAAGAATTCAACACAGACCTACTAATAATATTTCATATTTAATATTCATGTTTCCTTCTTCTGGTAACCAATGTCTGATCACTGTTCTAATCTACTAACGTCCTCACTTGACCTGTAAAATCCAATTAACGTTATATATTAGTCAGCATGTTTAATTAATAAAGAATTCTTTAGAACTAATTGGAGCCAGTTAACTAATTGAAATGCATTTTCAACTTTCTAAAATACCAACTTAAAAAGTCTTCAAATTGTCAAAATTTAACTTCCTAAATTTAAAATATTCAAAAGCCTCTTTACGATGTGGGTCATTGACACCATTAGCTAAACCAATTGATTCTCATCGCAGCCAAAAATCTGAATTACGCAACAAGTAAAAGACGACTGAACTTTTTTCAAATATTCCGTTCTAGACGTACGAGGAAGTACGAAAAAACCTCTGGCCGAGGCTCGTCATCGCTAATGCAGGCATCGAAGTCTCCCGCGTGCCATCCGACATGCCTCGCGATCCACGCTCACGTGTCCCGTCTCGTGTCGTCATCCGGGATCATCGATCGGCAATCTGCCGAAATAAAACGTCGAGACTCTTTCGAGCTACCTTTTCCTGGCTCAGCTGATCGCGAACACCTTAAGTCTTCTTTCATCTCCATCGCCTCTGAGCCCCACTAGTCTTTCTCTTTCATATCCCCTCTCGAGACTATTGTCCTCCTACCACCATACTGGAAATCACTTTCGAAGACCCGTTAACCTACTGGGGGCTTCAGTGTTCACGTTGTCTTCCACCATGTTAGCATCGCAAGTGTGTCTCTAGTGCACCTTAGTTCGGAGATAATCATCCTCGAATGCTAGCAATTCACCGTGAAGGTACATCTAACAAACTTTCAGAAAATTACAGAGTTACTCTATTTGTTATTCGACTGACAGGGAGAGCTGATGCTAAGAGGTTTGCGAGAGAACTGACCAGTTCCTCCAGGGTCATCTTCAAGGATGAAGGGATGGTTCGACGCTTTTCGCATCGATGGAGGCCCAACGTTATACAGCTACAGCAATCGCACTCCCGTCACCGGTGACGTTCCCCTAGTGATCGTGTTCGTGATATTCGGCACCATTTTCACGGCGTTCCTAGTCATATTTCCTGGCATACGAAAGGAGGTCAGCATTTCTTTAAGCGTAATCATGACAAAAGAATAATTGCGTTTCTTGCATCCTGTAGAGATTCAGCACGTTCCTCACGGTGACCTTGAGCCTCTTTGTCGGAGCGTCGATTCAAGGTTCGTACGGTCCACTTTAGCACAATTAACCGACTTCTCAGGGAATGAGATGACACGTTTATGATTGCAGTCGCACAGTATGGATCCTCTTGGCATACCAGCTCTGCCACCATCGTCAGCACGTATAGCGCCTTCTCTGGACACAAAGCGGTTGCTGAAATTGGGGGATACATTGGACTGATGCATATAAATATTACTTACAAACGTGAGTCATTCCAGGAACGTTCTTATAGTACTGTTTGTTCCAAATTAATACTTCAAGGTTAACATGAAGGAACACATTAATTTTTTGTTAAATGTATATGCAGATCTATGTATATGGAGATCTTGATAGTGTCTGTTAAAAACTTTACAATAACATAAGACTTCAATTTCTAGCTATATTATATACTCTTAATAATCACTGCATTTCTATCTGCATTATTAATCAAACTCCATTTACAAATCTAGTGCTACCCAGCAGTGAAAATCCAATGGACGACGTAGAGTACAACGAGCGCTTCTGGTGGAGAAGTACAGGCGAGATGACCAGCGCCTTCAAGCAAGCCCTCAACCAAGGAGCACCATTTCCTATAGTTTCCCTAGCTGAGTACTTCAGTCTCCACCAAGAAGGCTTCTCCTGGGGAAGCAAGTACCGACAAGCAGGCTACTACGCATCACTCATACTCTGGTATCTCACAAGATCCCTTTCATATCAAGTCCTTACTTCTTCACTTAATATCTAGACTCTGTATCTTTCTATTAGTCGATTAATCTCTTCTGCAGGACATCCTTTGCCTCCTGGATAATGATGAACCTGCTACTGGTAGTTGTGCCACGCTACGGAGCGTATGGAATGGTCTTCACCGGTATTTGTATGCTGATAACGAACCTGACTTACTGGGTTCTTTTACCTTGTGAGCCACTGATAGCTCATGTGGATGGATCTATTCTTGCTTTTGACTTGGGATGGAATTACTGGCTGGTTCTGTTAGCTGGTTTGTATACTTTTGTTAATTGGGACTTTCTGGAGTGAATCAGGAGATGTCTTCTAGGTATCGGATGCTTGTTCGCTGGAGCGGTGATCACGGCCATCGACATGATCTTTCCTCATCAGTTCTCCACTATACTGGAGGTCGATTACGATACACCGTACGACAGGCACGTTATTATAGAGGAGAGTTTCGACACGAGGAACATCAGGCGGAGGTTACCTAAAATTGAGGATTCGTTTGGTGATCGCATAATAAGGTTTCGTCTTAATTCATTCACGCTGTTTGTTGAATGAATTGAGGAGGGGTATCGAGTGTCATTAAACGACGAATCTTTTGATGGTTTCAGTCAACTGTCGTCGAAGTTACAGAGCAGACACGACGCTAAGGAAGACACGCAAGGTGTTATTAATCGAGGGTATACTTCGCACGAGTCTTCGGATTTCCAACACGACAGCCATGAAGACTCGTCGAAGAACAACTGGTCTTATCCTTTCCCGTCGTCTTCGCGAAGAACTATGAGCGGATGACTTTTGTTATTTATCAATTGTTAGTAAATTCTTTAACGCTTAAATAATTTTTACCGTTATTTAACCCTAGAACTCCTGCGGGAGAGGAAGTGTCTATTTAACTAGAAATGAAGGATAAAAAAATATTTTTATTGTCAAAATGGAGGAATCGTCCTAGGAGTCCTAGGGTTGCTACCTCGAAATTAATTTATTAACGCTTTGTATCGAAAATTGGGGCAAAAATGATTCTCTTGGTGGTCATAAATAAGAAATATAATAATCGTTATAAATAAGGGATGCGCGTACACGCATAAATATGTACACTCGACAGAATTCCATGAGATTCATGATAGAGTCCATCGTTCTTCTCCGTCGATCAGACTAGCCAAAGTTTTCGAAATGATGAATGAAATACGGCAAACGACGACCCTTGTTCACTTCGTCGCAAGATGACATCACGCTCTTCGTTAGTGGGCGTGGTCCGCAGCTAAATACTCCTATTTTACTGACCTGTAAACATCCGTAACCATTTAATCCTGGCTCCGACAAAAATAATCCAACATTTTGCAAGAACTCACGTAGCTATGTTTCTTCTGAACAAACTTTAAGAAGGAAGTCATGTCGGGTCGACCGAAGTGATTGATGGCTTTTAGCCCAGTGAAAATGCTTTTCTTGGATAGCCTCTGGAAATGATTCTCGCAGATGTACTGTAACAGACAGTTCCAATTTAGAGGGACAATTATAAATAACAATGATGGATAAGTTAAGGACATCTCCCACTCCTAAATTCTACTGATCATACAGAGATAAATATACAACTTACCAACATAGTAGTACGTAAGTCAAACTTGTGAAAGAATTGCGTGATAAATATATGAATTTCTAAAACGTCCGTAACATCCTTCCTCTCCACGTCCCTGAGTACGTCGATGAACCACTCAAAGTGTTTGTGCGAAGGACAAATCCACAAGAAGTAAACCTACAATATAAAAACCTGATATGACTGCAATTAAATGATTTAACCTACCAAACTTTAGAACAAGTACCTTTTTACAAGCAACCCCTGAATATCTGTTAGTCGAAGTTCCAAACACGAGGTCGTTCAGCATGGACGCATAAGGAGTGACTCCAATGCCACCGCCGACCATAACTGCAACTTCAAACTTGTACCAGTCTTGATTGCCTCCTCCGAATGGTCCTTCTATTCTGATTTTCGGGTGCTCGTCTTCTGGATTATAGTTGCAAGGATCAAAGTAGTTGCGCAGTTTCCAGGTCCATGGACCTTGTGCTTTGATATGACACGACAGGAAGTTCTCGTGTGGTGCTGAGGTTAGGGTGAAGGAGTGGAACTCGTTGGACCTGAAGGCGGTACAGGAGATACGCACCCACTGTCCGGATAGGTATTTTAAGTTGGGAGGTCTGTAGAATTTGATTTTGATGACGTCTGATGGTAAAAGCTCTGTTTCGATTATGTCTAACGCCATGTACTTGGTTCGAAGACTCACCACCTGAAAGTGTGTTAGTTATTAGCTTGTTGTTGTTTAGTTTACTAATTTATTAACTTCACTATTTAATGTCAAAGTTAGATGTTTACCTTGTCAAGGGAGTAAATGATGGCTGGACCGACAAAGAATATCCAGAACCGCGGTGAACCCGTTAAACGAGCTAAACCGTGAATCAGACACAGCGCATACAGCACGACGTACAAACTGTGAGTTGACCAGAAAAATTTGTATGCTTTCTGACGGATAGTAGGGTGAGCGAAGACGAAGATTATCGTCATCACGATGAACAGAAGGATTCCAGTTAAACCTATAAAAAATCAGTCTGATTTCATACTTGATGATTGAATTATTTAAACTACACCATTTAAACTATAAATTATTTAAGACAAATTATACTATCTTAATGATTCATCATTCAAAAGCTAATCAATCTATAAAAAGTCTAATGCATCCTACAATCACCTGTCACAGTCCTAAAAAGCCAAAATGAGATCGTCAAACGAGCATCGCTAGGAAAGCTGATCTCGCTAGTCAAGCATCGAAGATGAGCCAGTGGCTGCGTCGAAATGTGATAAAAATTGACCATGTGACCCACTGTATGTAAAACGGAAAAGAACAGTGCGGTACACGCGGCAATTTTATGGAACTGTATGTGAGAGTCCAAAGGAATATACTGTTGAATGGAGAATTCTTTGAGTTTGGTCAACAGGTTACGAGACATCGTTAAAAGGAGTAGACTGTAGCAAAAAGACAGGGCAGCTGCAGATCCTCTGGTTATGGCAATTCCAACTCCCATTATGTGTCTCAGATCCGTGTGTTCGGCCATAAACGAATAATCTACAATTAGAATAACTCTTAATTACTTGACTCTTGGAATTGAATAAAAAAGAAGTGTACGTACAGATAAATCTCTCAACGAAGAGAGCAATAGTGGTGACGTAAAACACGAACAGGTAAAATATATTCTGTCGATTTTCCTCGAGGAATGTGGACACAGCGTCCCACTGCTTGCGAGCCCAACTCTTCGAGTCCTCAGGAGGAAGTGTATCGATATGGAAACCCGTCATGCGAGCCACGTTCGTCGATGTGTCGAGGAAATTTTGCTTCGCGCCTTTGCAATCGAGACCGATCGCTACAAAATCACCTTTGTACTCTTTCATCATCAACTTGAAGTCGTTGTAGGTCAAGTAGTCTTTCCTTTCTAGACCAGCATCCTGAAAGACATCATGCTCAACGTCTGCATTATATTGTGATTATTATTGTAATTACTTGGAACATTCCGTCGATCAGCTCCGTGACGTGATCGTCGGACAGACTGGTCGTTCGCGCGATTTCCACTAAAGATCTAAGCATCTCTGACAGTTCTTCTTTGTCGATTACACCGTTGCTGTCCTTGTCACACATGTCGAATATTATTCTGAGTTTGTCCTCGGTCTTTCCTCGAGAGAACAGCAAGACGGTGTCTAAGAATTCCTGAATACAAATGTAATGTTTATTACTAGGTTCCTTAGGGAGGTAAGTGTGGGCATAGCAAGTTGAAGAATAGTAAATTAAAGTAGACTTCTGTCATTTTAAAATAGTAGCCACACCTGAAACGAAATACGTCCATCACGATCTTTGTCGACGATGTTAAACATTTTTTTTACGAAAACCGCATCCGCCCGCATGCCGAGGGCGCTGGCGAACTCGCTTTTAGAAAGCGAGGTTCTCATCACGGTGACCACTTCACCGCTGTCGCTATCTTCTGATCGTCGTCGCCTTTCACCAGGTCGCAGACCGAACGTCAAAGCGTAAGCTTCCCTAAAGAACTGTCGCAACAAAGAAAAAGTAGCGTTACATAGGTAGACAGACAGGAAGACCATTTAACATCCTTAAAAGGCAAGTTAATGGGAATCAACTCGACATAAAGGAGCAAAGGGAAAGACCTGCTCGAGTTTCTTCTGGCGTCGCTCCTTCGTTTCCGCCTTTGCTAGCATAATGTCTCGCCCCACTTGGGACATTGTGAAATGCTTCTTATGGGACGCCAGAAATGCCTCCAATTTCGCAATAAACTTTCTACGTGAAGCCAGGGAATCCAGTTCAAGGACAAGGTCGTAGTCCCGAGGTATTCGTAACAGTACCAACGCCTTTCGATGCCCGTTCTCGTTCTCCTAAAAGACACAGTTATTAATTCTATAGTTTCAGACTCTTTAGACTCAGAGCTCTGCGCATTGAGCTCTTAACCGTATAAATAATTGCAATTGAATTAAAAGCACTATTATTTTGCTAATCCATAATTGATGTAGTTGTATAAATATGAGGGTCGAATAGAATTCTATTGTACGTAATGATATGCTAAACGGATATCGTTCTGCTTGTTAATCTCGAAAGCCGAAGATAATAACTCGTCCTTACAATTACCGTATTGCATCTGTTCGTATTGCACAAGAGACGTAACCTAGTCGCAGCTAATTAAAGGATCGCAACCAAAAATAATGAACAAAGGATCAGAAACGTTCATAGACGATCATTTCGAACAGCATAATTTCATCGTATGAAGCAAGTCTATTTTTCGCCGTTCACGAAAGCGTGGAATTACAGGTTTCGACGTTGAACGGGTCCGCTGGATTTGGTTAATTCGAAAAGAACCAGTCGCAGGAATTTTCACGTGTTCGTTTTCCCTTTGTGAGCACAGGGTTGTGCAACGACCGGGTTCCGTTCGTGATTTCTTCGTCAGATTCCCCGGTGAAATTTCACAAAACGTACAAACATGAAGGATCGTTGCGGCAATCACCTGAGACTCCTCCATGGCAACGGTGTTCACATCGTTGAAATCGAACGTGCGCAGTTTCTCCCCTTTACGATCGACGATGTGCAGAGCGGCTTCCGGGCCGAATTTCACCTTGACCAACCGACGGTGATTCGCGTGCAGCCATTCTCGTACGACCATCTTATCCACGCAGATCTTGCCATCGCTGCGCTTTTGTATCGCCTCTTGAAGGATCTTCAGGCGTCTTCTTCGGCGATTTTGTAGCTTGACTAATCCGTAGCCGGCACCGGCACAGAGGATGGGCACGAAACCCAGGAAGATGCAGGCGTATATGTACACCAACTCACTACCCTATAAAAATACACGACGTTATTATTACCACTCTTAAGTAATATTATTAATATAATATTCACCTCGAAGTAGTCATAGCGTTGCAATGGAATGCATGATTCTAACATGGTAGAATTCAACTGGTACGGTTGAGGACAGGGATCTCCCTCTTCCCAGGTGAATACATTTCTCTGGATAGCATCAGGTGGTATTCCAGTAGCGTTGACTATTACATCCCACAAGGTAACGCGACGAATCTCTTCAATTTCGCTCTTCGTGAAAATTCTATGAAACAATATAATAGAATTACCTCTGGATCTTAATCACTTACTACTCAAAATGATCTCCCTTACCCAGTCTCCGTGTTCTCGAACCAAAACCTATCCGAGTCCCTCAAACGAAGGAACTGTTCCTTAATCACCGCCGAGAACAGTTCACCTGGACCAGCACTGGACTCTAACATACCCCCAACGTACACGTCCACATTATTCAAATTATTTGAATGTATCTCTACTAATGTTCTCAAGAGTGACGGGTTCTTGTTGAACAATTCTGGATTGATTTCGTTCCACGTTTTTCTGCGAGGTAACTTAAAGTGTGCTCTGGCAGTGTTGTAGTCTGGGAGACCGTTGTCTCTTCCTCGCATGATGTTGAGGGCGCCTAGGTCTCTGCGGGAGAATTCCATGGGTCCGTAGAGGTTGTTTCTAATGTCGGTGCCGAGGAGGTTGTCCTCTTTCTCGGATAACTGGGAACTCATACCCATGATTAGCTCCTCGATGGTGCTGTTCGTTAGTACTTCCTGTGAAAGGTTAGAAGGTTATAATTATTGAACATAGTGAAGCTAGCTTTAAGTAAGTAATGTGCCCTCAATATTCAGATTGACTTTCATAATGTGAACAGTATTATATAAGAGATTATCTCATATTGAAAATAGAAATCTTTTAAGTATCCAAAGACTTTTAGTTAAGTCTTCAAGTCAAGTCTAGTGTTCAAACTAAGACTTGAAGTGTTCAAAGACTTAATTGTCAAATATTAAACTACTCAGAACTCAACCTTCTCAACTAGTACTCAACTTTCAAATTTCTACATTTCCAAATATTCAACTTGTTAAACTATCAATTTGATTGATACACAAACGCAATTAGTTATACCTAGTCTAGACCATTGGGATTAGTAAAGTTATGGTCTACAAGCCAAGCACTAATGGCTCACAATCCTCCAATTACAAGCATTGTAATAAACTTACAAACTAAACAATACATATCTTGATGAACTTGTAAATTTAGTTACAAAACATTCACTTTCGCTCACATTCGAGTCCCACCAGGTGGAACAAAGTCGTATCGCAGCTTGATCAGTATTGGTTCTCCTGTATTCACAATTCTCATCGCGACGATATATACCCGGTGGTATCAGAGTGTGTCCATATCGGAAAGCGGCGCTTTGAAATATATGACTAATTCCTGGATGTAGATCCGACTTGTAACCAGTGTAAGGAGGAACATCTTCGTTCAGAAGTACAGGTATGTACTCGTACAAAATAATGTTCTGCAAGGAAAGAAAATAAGAAAGTTTAAAGATTGGTTATGTGAACTTTGTATCAATAATGGCACAAAATTAGTGTGTGCTCAGTTACGTTGACAGTATACAATTACAGAAATGATATAGCATTACAACAATGAGATGATAGCTTATATTGTGTGAAGGAGGGATTTATGCTGGAGTAATAGTTGGAGAGTAGGAAGAGACTGGGAAGATAAATGCAAATGGAGAAAGACAGTGTAGAAAGTCTTAAAAATATACAATTTGAAAATCTGAAAATTTCAAAATTTATATAACATGTAAATAAACTTATATGAATTGTAAATAAACTGTATGTGAATCTTTTTACCTGAAGAGTGCCTATGACCAAACGTCGGGCTTTCTGAAAGATGTCTTCGTCAGACATATTTGGATTTTCCTGTTGTATGTGAGCTGCAAGAACGTTGTGCCATCGGTAGAACAATATTCCCAATGCGAGTAGTGGAGGGTGTTGATTGGTTCGTGGATCTCCAAGAACTGAAAAAATTAATGAATTAATATATATAGAAAATCTACTGGTATAATAATTTTCTATTAACTGAATGATTGAATATGAACTTACGGTAAAGTCGTTCTGGGCTCAGCATTCTCATCACGTGCGGCACAGCATGATTAAAAAGTGGAGCGCGCATGGTGTTTCTCACAGGAAATTTCCTGGTGGGTTCCATGAGGAGGCTGCCATTCTTGAAGGATCTCATAGTGTTCGCCCATGCCTCGCTGCTCGAATAAATGAAGCTACCGTCGATCCAGCTCGTCACTTTGTTTATCTGCAACCTCACGTATTCAGAGCTACTTTTCACGACTTATTTCCCAGATTTAAAGAAAATCGTCTAATTAACCGTTCGAAATTAGGAGAGAGATCACGTAACGTAGTACAACAGTTTACAATTGGGAGTCCTTAGTCGGACAGAAATTTCTCATGGGAGCATTCGATGCACCTTATTTAGCAACGCAATTATGATATACGTTGAAAGAAAAAACGTAAGACGCCTTATAACGGCTTAATGACTCCTACTTTCCCCGTCATTAACAATTACACTTACGCCTGTTCCACGTACGAGATTGCGCGGATTCTTTTTTCTTAATCGCGTCAAATAATAAACGTGAAGACTTTCAATAATACTCGACAAATATCTTTG
Source organism: Megachile leachella (assembly GCA_963576845.1). Classification (NCBI taxonomy): domain Eukaryota; kingdom Metazoa; phylum Arthropoda; class Insecta; order Hymenoptera; family Megachilidae; genus Megachile; species Megachile leachella. The sequence continues at coordinate 17,037,065 of OY756251.1, forward strand.
TTGACGACAGATTAATCTAACAATGCATTGAAAAAAATTACAGAATGAATAGTGTCTACGACGGAATACAATTTTCAAGAAAAATCAATTTTAATAACGTTTCGAAACATTAATGACTCAGCGTCACGGTTTGTTATGCTTTTCAGGATCTTTATATCGGATTTCAATGTCTGCAACCTCAATGACGAACGATTAAAACCGGACACGAAAATTCAATGACGAATCTCAATGCTAGTCATTGAACGTCAGCGACCACACCCTGAGGTGAAGGGGTAACTTCAGGGTCTTATATTTGATACTTTTGTACTAGTTACGACATGTAAACAATTATTTCTTTAACATTAATCTTTCAGCTCGGATCACTTATACACTTCTTTACTGTTGTGCTCTCTATAGTATAAACAGTGCATGACGCACCAGGTGTGTCATAAATTACAGAGAACAAATTGTACAGGACAGTGTATAATTGATTCTAGTGAATGATATAAGTCATATACCATGCAGCAATTGCAGAGATAATGTAAGAGATATAAGAAGTATAGTGACAGAGTATAGGACGCATCAGTTGCGTCATTACAGAGTACAATGTTAGAGAGTACATAACGCATGAGATTTGTTATTACAAAGTATAGGACGCATAAGGTGTGTCATTACAAAGTGTAGAACGCGTAAGATGTGTTGTTAGAGTTCGCAGGACGCTCAAGGTGCGCCGTTACAGAGTATAGAACGCCAAGTGTCGTAACATAGTATAAGACGCATCAGGTGCGTCAGTACGGACTGCAGGTCGCATAAGATGTTTCACTACAAAGTATTAGTCGCATGAAATGCATCATTAGAGAGTATAGTATGTACAAAATAAGTCGTTACAGAATGTCGAATGCATAAGGTACGCTGTAACAGCGCGCTGTTACATAGAGTAAGACGCATATGGTGCGTCGCCTATTATACCATACAACACACATAAGGTGCGTCATTGCTTATACATGTAAATTCACACGAGACGCACATGATGCGTCATTAGTACATCATGTTAATACAAAAGTATTAAAAAAAATTAAAAAGGAAATTATACTGTAGAAGACGCATAAGGTGCGTCATTACTTGTATAAATTCGTATATGACGCACATGATGTGTTATCAGTACATCATGTTAATACAAAAGTATTAAAAAAAATTGAAAAGGAAATTGTGCTATAGAAGACGCATAAGGTGCGTCATTGCTTATATAAATCCGTACAAGACGCACCTAATGCGTCATCAGTACATAATGTCAGTACGAAAGTATTAAAAAAAATTGTACTGTACAAGACGCACATGATGCGTCATCACAATATCACGTTAACGTGTTAATAAAAATTGAGGAGGAAAACAAGGAATTACCTGTTCCCTAGGGCTGTTAGGGCTCCGTCCAGTTTGCCGATCGTAATCCGCCCGACGGAAGGGAATGTACTTGTTACCTTGGCACTCCTTGTCGAAAACCGGATCGCACTTATCCACATCGATACGATGATACTCTATCGGGCAGCCGCTTTCGCTGGCCATGATTATTTCTGACGTGACCAGTTGCCCTGAAAATGTTTCCGTCTACGCTGGTGAAGACGGTTCCTTCAAGGAAGCGTGCATACGCGACCATGCAACCAACGACCGGTTCTCGAATCACTTTTCCCTGAATCCGTTTCCCGTTGTACGACAATCGGACACGTACGGAATTTAGGGAACCGTCCCAGTTTTTACTTTCTTCTTTCAGAATCTGACACACTTTCCTCGACGTGCACTCATTCCATCGTCAAATTTCGTCGGCTCGTGTTTCACGAAACAGGAACGAAAGCGGATCATTCGAAAGTGTTCACGCTATTTCGGATTATCGGGACATCGTTTGACTTTATTTTTTTTTACAAGGTTCTTTGATTGTTTGACCTCCTGAAGGTACTGGAGGATTTTACTTAATTTTGAGATAGCGTCACGGTGATCAAAAAATAAATTTTGTTTAAGAATTGTCAATGATATAAATTTTTGAATGTAAAAATTGTGAAGTTAATTCTTAAATTAAGGTTATTGCTGTGTCTTTACACCGGTATATATTCTTCATGGGTGTTCTGTATTTTACAATTTCATAACACCTTTTTCATTGCCAATAACAGCGATTACAAAAAAATAAGAGCCTCACAATACACGCTTTCTCGGCAAGAAAAAGTTAATGGAGGTGAGTAGTCGGATTCCCAATTATTCGGAACAGCGTGAACTAAATAAGCAGCGTGTGTGTGGAACATTTTACCACGAAAAGTGGATCAAAAGGTTCTCGCAGTACTCGTTTCTATTCCGATACCCAGACACCTTGTCGTTTACGCAACAAACGTAATATAGATATTCGAATGTACCGTCACGGTAATTTCTTCGCTTCGTAATCCACCGTTCTATCCTGCGATTATCAGATTGATCGTCGATACATGTAAATGAAGATTTCGCGATAAATCAAACACGCGTACGCAACGAACATCAGAAATCAATTTTCTCTAAAAGAAATCATCGCTGTATTCTAATTTTCATAATCGTCGCTGTTATTATCTTACATTCCCTTTTTATTACTAAAATTGCCGCGCCTTGGGAAATCGGGATGGTAATATGCGAAATTGATCCTCGTAAATTGCGCGAGAGAACAGTAACAAGAAATTACATGACGCATCGCAGTTTTTTAGTTCCTTTGTTGAAGCGCTAATTAGACCAACATTTTGGATCTCTTTCGGATTTGAATCATCGTACATGCAAGACTATCAAGAAAACAAATGTGAATAATGCCTTATAAATTTAACTCTGCATGACAAAACAATTTTTTGCTGTCATATTTTATTGCATTTACAAGAGAACAAAAAAGGAAGATATAAATTATTGTTAAATGTTACTTTTAATTTTATGCAATAATAATACTATTTAGATTCTATCTATTTTTTATTAATTATCTCAATGTGTAATGTAAATACTGGACATTGAAAACACTTATAAAAATGACCTAACCTAACCATAATATTATCTAATTACAGTTCACAAATATTGGTAAAGTTGTATAATATTTGGCTTCACAATGATTCACATTTACCTAACTAACCTGACAATAATTTTATCTAATTACAGTTCACAAACATTTGTAAAACTATAATAATGTAAATATTATTTTGCTTCAGTAATAAATGATTCATATTTACCTAACTAACCTAACAATAATTTTATCTAATTACAGTTCACAAATGTTTGTAAAGTTTTAATATTTTAAATAATATTTTGCTTCAGTAACAAATGATTCACATTAACCTAACTGACCTAACAATAATCTTATCTAATTACAGTTCATAAATATTAATAAAGTTAATATTGTAAATAATATTTTGCTTCAGTAATAAATGATTCACATTTGCTTTCCATAATGCAATTTTTCCTTATATGTATAAATCAATTGTGTATCCGTGTTTGTTCCTCTTAGCGAAATAAACTACGAGCAATTTGACATCGAACGAGTCCATCGACAGCGCCAAATTGGATCTTCTCCAAATTTCAATTTTATTTTCGCCTCGTGATCCGTGAACCGTGTACTTGAACCGGTCGCTCGTGCAAAAAGTTGAATGAATATTAACGCTTTAATGGATCGTGTCCCGTTCTTCATAACAAACGAAGCGGAAAGATTGACAACAATTATAAATCGTCGAGACAAAGTTTTGAACACGATAAGCTACAGTTAGATGTGTTTCTCAGAGTAATTAACGAATCTCTAACGCACAAAACCTGAAACAGGAATTAATTAAGGATCAACGAATTCTGGATAAAATCGATTCACGTAACACGAATAATTATCTCGACGAGAACGTTCAGGGTGCACGTTAATTACCGTGAGCGGTGTTTTCAGAATATTAATCATGATTCTCACCGAAAAAAGCGAACAACGCTGTTCTGTTCTTCACCGAAGGAATACCGTCATCACCTTGCATGAACAATTGACTTAATTTCCTTGGTGAAGGTCTGTCTTGTCCTGCCAGCATGTACACCCCATCAGAATAGGCTGCTGGCATCTTTCGTATCAGCCTGCTGTCTATGGAGGTACAAAATGCATTACCAATGATTGAAAGCAGAAAAATTAAGTGTGGTGCAATTTAGGCTTATTTTAAGTTCTTTCTAGAGAAATTAGTTTCTCCTAATTTCTATTTCTTCAAAGCAAAAAAGCCTACATTGCACCTGCGTCACACAAATTATTTTACTTGTTTAAACAAAAAATTCAAATTTTGTACTACCAGAATAGTAATATGGTGTCATTCAGTGTGAGCTGACACTAAACTTTAAATTATGCTAAGTAAATATATTTTTGATAATATATATCATCCACTTGAGTTTTTATAAACAACTCTATAGCCAAGTAATTATCAAAATTATAAGCATTACATATCATTGACATCCTAAGTGACACTCCATTACTGTTTGTACATACTAAAATATAAAACAATTTGAAGATGAATATTCTTACAAAATTACAGTTTGTATACTTATATCTACATGAAACATGTCAACGAACATTATAGTGAACTCCAATTTAAACAATCTTTAAGCTTGCATTTTCTATTACAGTAAAGCAGTAAAGTTTGAAAGTTTCTTTTCTTCCAACAGTGGCCATTTGTGGTTTCAAACTGTTAGCAGACCTTGTTCACAGACGTCTAATTACCCTATTCTTATTGTTCAAACAGCGAGCACAATCTGGTGAAATGTTTGTACAAGAGATTAGTACCTGATTAAAAGGGTTGATAGTAACTTTGTCCCTTTACAACATCTCTATTGTTCTATTGTAGAATAAGATATTCAAATGAGTTATTTACACTTCACTAAAAACTTGATATATTGCTTGAATAAAAACTTGATACAATATGCTAATAGATATGTTTTTTGAACTATTATAAATCATACAATTGTCAAAAACAGTCGCTTTATAGTGATTAACAACACTAATAAAATTAAAGTAATACTAAAAAGAACCTCATCAATAATGTCAAAGTTTCAGAAACAATTTGAACAATGTATTGATAGATGTTCTTTCTGATACAATTTAAAGAATGTACAATTTAATGAATGTGAACAATGTATCACATTTCCTGATCTACTATGAACATGTTAGAAGAAAAGTATTACATCAGAAAAAAGTCTCAAGCAACTCAGATAGAAAGTTATTACAAAAATGATACAAGATATTTTCAAAAGAAAGAGAACAGACATTCAGTGTGTAGAACTAATAGCCATCAAAAATAAAGCATGACCAAGTTGTAATTAAGATTGCAGTATACGATTACAAGTATTAGCAGAATCGGGAGAGACCGCAATTTTCAAGTTTAAATAACCATAACATTTCTGTCCTCACAACTGATTATGTCTTTCACGCGACCAGCTTTTTTGCCGCTCCTTTTATTGCGGCCGTATTGAAACAAAATAGCGACTTTTTTTCGCCTTTCACTCTTCACCAGATTGGTTTGCACGTTATTGCAATTCGAGCTACATCACAATGCCAAGAGGACTCGCAACAATTTGTGGCAACCGATAGCCGTTTCGTTCATATCATTGCTTTCGAAATCTTCATTGCAAACAAAATGTAACTTCATTTCAACATACTGGACCTAAATATCAATCAACGATCAGTATTCTAAAGATTAGATTGCTTTACATAATTATTCTATTTACTGAAAACTGATAACTTACTCTAAATGGTTATTAGAATCTAATTTTTTAGACTTATTAGTTCTTTAGTAATTCTATCTGAGTGAAAATTGATACAAAGCTGATAGCTTCAGATATTTGAATAAAGTCTCAATCGTTCACTTATGCTCGTTGACAGGGAGTTTATGAGACAAGGTATGCATAATAATCTCGCAGTGCCGTCGTTAGATTTCTAGAAGCCCTAAGAGCTTAATTATGTAGAAATTAAGTAGTGTATAATAGTCGTGGTATCAAATGTGTTGAGAGGACAATATCCGGTGGTATTACAGAGTTGAGATTCGAACACGTGGTAGCACAATGTATAGACGCTCTGCGTGAAGTACAATGAATTGCAATTTCAATGTGTAAAGTACAAGTAGCAATTTCTGACCTACTGACGAGTAACAATTTGATGACCTAACACGTGACTATGCGTAGAGACTGAATACGTGATAATATAACTTGAAGACATTATAATAAGTAGCAAAGCAACGTGAGATGTAACTTGTAGAAATATGTAGCAACATGTAGTGGTACAAGTAGCAATATGTATCAACATGTAGCAGTACAAGTAGCAATATGTATCAACATGTAGCAGTATAATTAGCAATATGCATCAACATGTAGCAGTACAAGTAGCAACATGTAACAAGATATAACAGTACAAGTAGCAATATGTGTCAACATATAGCAGTACAAGTAACACTACTTATCAACATGTAGCAGTACAAGTAACATTACATATCAACATGTAGCAGTACTACTAACAATATGTAGTGATCTAACAGTGTGAAAATACAGTACGCATTATAAATATAATTTGCTACAAATATTTTTAACAGCATCAACGCTCAAGACACCAGAAACTCTAACGGCGGTTCTGCGATTTAGAATAACTTGCCGATTGATCCCCAATCCGGATGAGCGAGGTTGTTGTACCATCCGTCGTATCTCTGTTTGTCGGCATGACTGTGCAGCACTCCTAAAACAAACAATAATAAAATGACTAAGGTTTTGCACCTCATAAACAAAAACGACTATTATACATATAAATCGATAATCTTCTTAAACGCTCCTTTTTTCCCGGAGCTGTTAACTTTTTATACAATGATACTTATTTAAATTTGAAAGTGAAAACGTGAGTAGAAGATTCAAGGATAGCTCTCGTTCCTAGCCATTGATTAATTGAATGTATCGACACAATGAGTTTTTGTACAATGCATTTACACTCGCTGATCTATTAGCACTTTCATAGAACACCGGATGATCTAGGCTAGAGAAAAAGCCGAGGTTGAACTCTGCATCCATCAATCATCGTGGAGCGATTGCAGTTCGCAGTTTTACTGGATCGTTAAACAATAATCATTATTCGGAAATTCTGCCGTGCACATAAATAAGTTTGCTGACTGAGATTCCGGCTGAGATATCCCAAACAGATCCGGCTATTGGTTCAGGATTTATGGCCGACGAGATATTGCACTGGTTGTAGAGATATTATACATTAGATATTTAGGAATCTAGTGTTTGAAGAGTGCTTAATAGGGTTGAAGTTATTTAGGATAACGATGTGGTTTTAGTGCGTGGAAATATAATGCGTGGCGATTTTAACGCGTGGGGATTTAACGCGTGGTAATTTAACGAGGAGGTGATTTAACGCGTGGTGATTTAACGCGTGGTGATTCAATGCGTAGTAATTTAACGCATGGTGATTTAACGCGTGGTAATTTAACGCGTGATAATTTAACGCGTGGTGATTCAACGCGTGGTAATTTAACGTGTGGCGATTTAACACGTAGTAATTTAACGCGTAGCAATCTAACGCGTGGTAATTTAACGCGTGGTAATTTAACGCATAGTAATTTAACGCATGGCGATTTTAACGCATAGCGACATTAACGCATAACAATACAATATATTGCAATATAGCACGCAAAAATCTAAACCTAACCCTTTCAGACAAAAACCTTAATTATAACAATTACCTAGTTTATCAAACTTAAAAATATATAAGCAATCAGAGTTAACGCTCCCTGCAGCTTTTAACAAAAAGTAATACAAACATCCTTATCTAACACAGTTCATCGGTAAGCTTATTTAGGTATAATATCCGTCCAGCCACAACCGTTATACACAGCAGGTAACTCAGCATAGCAAGCAACCTGACATCAATATTCAATTAAAAGAAAGAATGTCTTCAGAGAGTAATATTCAAACAAAGCTTCATAAAAGAAGAAAAAAGATTTCCATGACAAATGAAAAATATTGTGAGGAAATCATTCGTGGTACCACTTTTAATACACTTTCCTTGTTCATTGAATGACAACATTGAGTTGGGGAATTTTGTAAAAAGAACACACTGAGTCAATAATTGAGATTTTGTAGATATAACGTGTGGCAGAATATGTAACAATTTAATGCATTTCGAAAGAAGTATTTAATGTATACTGATAAGTAATTTTAACGAGCAATTAGCACGTTGTAGAATGAGTAGAAATTTTAACGCGTAATAACACGATGCGTAGTGATTACAGTACATCGCAATTTCAATGAATGGCAACTTAACGCGTGTATTACAGTAGCGTTTAATGCGTGGCAATAGTGGGGTAATACAACGCACGGAGATTACAACACATAGAAATTACAACGTGTAATAATACAATGCACTGAAATTTCAACACGTAAAGATGTCGACTGATTTAATGCGTGGCAATATAAGAGACAATGTACGACGATACGGGTAGAGATACAACGCGTTGCAGTTTCAACGCCAGGCGATTTTACGCGTGGTAATATAACACAGCGATACTGCATGTAGCAATACAACGCGTAGGAGTCTCAGCGCAAGGCGATCTAACGCGTGGTAATACAATACGTAGAGATTTCAATGCACGGTCATAGTACGTATCGTAATTTCAATGCACGGTAATAAAAGACAACGATTTTAACGCACGGTTGTGCATAGTTATTTTAACAAGAGGTAATATATCGTGTAAAAATTTCTACTCATACAACGCATGATCTACCGCATGTCTTCACTTTCATTATTTCGAACGGTTAAGAGAATCGCGCGCTGGCAATAGCGTACCGGTTCCAGCAGGCAGGACGATCCAAATCAGCCAGATCAGCGAGTAGAGTAGCGGCGAGTATCCCCTCGGTGGTCGTCGTCTGATCATCGTCACCACAGAACCAACTCACACCCTAGCATTTCTTCACAAATCTATCGTTCTCGAACCCTGTTTGGTTTCAGCAGGCGGATCACTCGCGGATGTCAAACGTCCGGTTCAATGGCAAGAGCGCATATTGCCTCGTCGAGAGGTCTTTTCGGAAGGCACACCGGATGACAAAGAAGAAAATTCGCCACGATGACAACGGACAGCGAGGATCGACGCGTTGGCGAAGGAAGGAACGTACGACACTCGGTTACCGGCCAAACGACAGAGACAACACGTGCGACACGGCCGAAAGAAAAAGAATCGAGGCCCGTTCGCTGCTCAGGGTATGCCTCGTGTCTGCCTGTCCGATCCAGGATTCCCCCCACCGCCTCGAACCACGGGAACGGTGAACGAGGGTATACCTGGTACTCGAGTGGTTTGGGCCAAGAGCGCTCGGTTGTTGGCTGTGTCGTGTATAGCCGTTCTTGGCTACGCGGTGAAAGTCGCCGGCCTATTTGTTTCGTTACCGCGAACGCACCTCGCTCTGTCTCTCTCTTTCTCTCTCGCGGCTGTTCTGCCTTTGCCGCTCTCCTCCTCCTCATCCTCCCTCTTCGTCGTTCGTTCATATTCGCGCACATCGCGACGTAGCGGCGACGTCACCGCAGGCGCAGGCCTAGTTTTCGAGTCCGCGGCACCGATTACCCAAGGCGAAACCTCTCTCGGTTCTCCGACCTGGAGTTTCAAGGTCGTCGCCTGCCGAACCGACGACTTCTCCATCGGGACCTTACAGACCCCTTTGAGATGTCCCTGCTGCAACCTGAAACTGTGAGAAGCGGATGAGAGGAGGTAACCTTGACACGAGGAACTACTGCGTTACAGAGAGGTGTTTCTGAAGTATATTGGAATGTTTGATGGTGGATACCGTTCGTGTTTCATCCTTCAGGAGAAAGGAATGGTTGGTAGATTTTAGGGATGTCTTGGTAAATTGGAAATCCTTAATAAATTATCCGGATGCATCTATAACAGTTTGATAAGATCAGTCGACTGTCGGTATTTATGTATTCATGATATATCGAGGTTTGCAAAATGTAAATAAGCCATGTAATGTATGGAATCCACACCCTGATTAAATACTTTACAAACTGTAATATGCCAGAAATGCATAAACATCTATTATAAATATCAACAACGTTTTGCATACTTGTTCAGTATATTGTACCAACTTCACCCATCTTTGGGTGACCTGTTCTCAGCTTCATTTTGGTAACCTTGCGGATACCGGTAGTCTACGTGACTAAGAGGCCGTTGACAGTACTGGATATTAGTATACGTCAGAGTCACATTGGCGGAAAATAAACCTAATTAGCTACAGTGTATATCATTACTGAATCTACACTTAACAATATTCAGTTTTTGAAATAAAACTTGCTATGCTGTATAACATATGCTGTGTTTAATTACATGAATAAGTTACTTTCAAAATAAATTAATCATGAAATAAGAAGAGAATGAATATAAAACAAAACTTAATGTTTTTATAATTTGCCAATGTAGCCACTTTAAAGTTTACCTCGTTAATTAAAGAACAGTCACGATCTATATAGTACACGGTTTTCAGCAAACTTCTTTTTTGTATCATGGGAACATTCAGGCAAACTTTCATCCTAGTATGGTAAATTAGACAACAGCGTCTTACAAGTTAACGTGTTGATATATAACGTCTTGTAATACCTTTCGCAAGGTTAATCTCGTATTAAAATGTTACGCGTTGTGTAAGACAGCTAGGAAATTTCAAAAATTTCGGCTATCCTAATCAGGTAACACAATTAGACGTTCTCCAGGTGGATGTGAGTCAACCGGCAGAGAGCGACTACCGGGCGATTTTTATCGCCCTTGGCACGAATCAGTAATGGCGATTGCATTTCGAGAAGGAGATCACACTCTCATGTTCCTTATTAAGAGTATATGTCACGCGAAGCGTCGTTTTCTGCTTGGCCGCTTCACTTTTTCTATGATGAATCAGCGATCATCCGCCTATATTCCTTATCTACGAAAAAGTGGTTAAAATTAGTAAGTTGTTCCACAGGGTAGAAGAGAAAGAAACGGAAAGAGTAAAAGAAAATTCTAGCACCTGTATTTCAATGTAAGTCATTCGCTATCGTGTTCGAATATCGTGGTCCATATTTACATACAGAAAATTGAGTATGCACCTAGGGCACAATACCAGAAGGTACAACGACGTCAAATCACATTATCCATTACTCCATGTACTCAATAGGAACAATTGTATGGATCATCGACGTGATTGTTCAGATCGTTCCACATAAGGGTCGTTTTCAAGTGTATCGTTTTACTATGTTCACTCATGCTTTCATTCGATTCGTTTTTAGTTTGTACCTTTGGGTGCATCATAGTCTTCCTTTGATTAAAGACAAGTGAAGAGAATGGAGTTTTCCAACACCTAGGAGGACGAGGATATTAGGAACATTCGAAGGAAGAACCTGAGACGATTTTAAGAAAAACCTGCAAAGGTCTTTGGGTCGCTACGAGTATCTAGAGCATCCTAGAAAGAGTCTGTGCAGACTCCGAGGATCCTAATATAAGTACCTAAGAAAATTCTAAAACCTAATCTACTCCTACGCATTCTCTTCAAAGGAAGCCTATATTGTACCAAAGCGTACTCGTATTTACGGAAAAAGCCGAGGAAAATTCGCGGTTCGTGATCTTCTGCAACTACCACGTACTCTCTATGCAAATATCTGCTCCGTCCCAATCATTCGTCGCTCGGATACACGCACACACGTCCGCGTTTCAATGTCCACTTTTAACCGTGAACCTGCGATCTCCACTCGTCGTTCGAACCAGCTCTCACACTCTGGGTCCTCGCGCTGTAATTCAGCCAAACGACGTGCCAGTTTCGAGTGTCCCGATTTCTTAACCCAATGCCTTACTAACAAGACAATTTCTAACTTGAAACGGCAGATGCGCAGCTTCCAGCATTGACTCGATTAGTTACGAATTCCCAGGAGAACATCAATGTCATTCCTCGCGAAGTAGCGCAATAACGATCGTCGTAAATCTCCGTTTTTTATAATTCACGCGAGACACGATTATTCTTCGTTGCAACGGCGAGATTAGATCCAGCTGACTCATCGCGAAAAGCATCTTCCCGGATTATAATTCGAAGACGTTTATTACACGCGTAACGTGAACGTTCAATCGTATCAATGAAGTGAAACGGATGTTCTAATATTAACTTATGAACAGAAAGACAAATGTACTAAATACTCTACTCAAAATGATTAGAGGATTGTCCGTCGTAAGAACTAAGCTTTCAAGGTAAATTCTATGGTATTAAATGTTAAAGTGATTTAGTATTTCTTGCAGAACTTTCAATAGTTCTTTCCAGTCGGAATACTCAATCCTCTAATTAGTTTAAGCGGTTACGGTGTTTTTAGAACAAAACGTTGCACAGGTACATTCCACGCGAAGGATATATCAGTATAAATTAACGTTTGCACGACAGTCAGGCGCATAAAACCAACGAGCGACGTTGCTCCGGGCGATTGCCTTTGGCGACTCCTTTACACCCGTAGTCGTCACCGACAGTGGTTTCATTTTTAATTCGCATGACACACACATTTTATGCGTATTCAAGTGCAAACCATTCCATTAGCGTGCTTACACCCACTTAACGCACACGCACGGGACCGACGAGTGGACGGAGGATTCGAAAAGGTGGAAGATCATTTAGAGGTAGATCCAGGGTAGTAGTAAACCACCGCTGGTGCTGGAAGCTGCCAGTGCGCGGCGTGGAGTTCGATCAGTTGCAGAAGGGTCTTTCTGACTGATGGTAAGATAGTTTCTTCAGCGAGGAAGGCGTCCCTCAAACTTCCCAGCAGTTGCTGCAACTGAGCTGGTAACTCGGTATCCAGGTCTTTGCCGATGCATGTCAGGATGAAAAACAGGCAATCCGTCTTTAACACAGAAACAGATAGTTCACATAGAAACTTTAATATAGAAACAGATGTCGAGATACCATTAGTTTTATTCAAAGAGCTCATTCACTTTGTTAATGAACATGTCCTCAAAGAGTAGAGGTGCAGTAAAATACTACCTGATCTCGCACAAGAAGATAAAAGAAGGAAAGGTTAATATAAACGGAACTACCGTTGTATCTCAACTTCATAAACATGATTCACCAAACCCACCTCTGCCAAGGAATTTACAACCGGAGGCTGCAGACAATCTTGACAACACTTCCAAAGTAATGTAAGAAGTACGCGTCCAGGTGGGACACCCTCCTGTTGTGTCTTCAATTGGAGCTGCCTTCGCTTCAACTGTAACCATCATGAATATGGATGAGAACGAGTGCCCACGTCAATCGCTTTGACTCATACTAGCACGAAAAAATAGACTGGTTTGCAGTTAAGGTAGTAGAAGGTTATAGAACCTAATAATCGATTACGTGATTAATCTATAGTGGCCGATATATATATGACTTAAATATCTGCAAAAAGTACATCCGTATAGCGGATCTTGCCTACCTGACAATACATCTCATTTAAAAACGTCATGAAGGCAGAATAGCGATGATAACTAGATCCGTCATAGAGCATTTTGGCGCGATCCTGATACCATTGTTGACACGTGTTCAACAAGGACTCCAGGAAGGTCTCCTTACTTTCTTTCTGCACATGAAAGGTAATAATTAATTATAAAACTTTACCCATTTCAGTGACCTTAAAATATGTCATGAGTGTAGTCATTCATTGCACTCTATATAAATAAATTATGATGGATAAACAATAACCTCTATGATTGTAATGCAAATTTTTGCCGCAGGTTCTGCATATTTGCGATTTTCAACGACCCTTTCCAAGATGTGTCGCACCAGCTCCATTAAACTACGTGCGTTCAACACATTTGGATCTGTAAACCAATAATCAATGAACATTTTATCCAAAGTTTAGCGACAATCGTTTCTATTCATTGTACCTTCGATAGCTTTTAAAAGCGTGTCTTGAATAGCGGCGGGGAATTTGCCTAATTCAGAAGCATCTGAAATATTCACCGCCTTTGCAGCTAACACGTCGGCTGCGTTCAAGCTTTTCGATCGTTTCAGACCATAAGTAGAGACGAATGATAACGATTTCGTGAGCCTGCCGGGTTTCGCTGGGTTCGATTTGACTTCGTTCTGATCCATATTGAAGTGGACCCTGCCCGAGCCCTATTAAGAAAAAAGAAAACATAAGTTTACCATACATTCAGTCTATTCATAATAATATTCATATTCCATTTTACAAAGCGCTGTTCCAGTGAATAACTTAGCTAATTGATGGAAACCTCAAGGTATTGACAACATTAATCATCCGAGGTCTCCATTCACAGTTCAACAATCTGATAGATTCAAGTACGCAATTGTCATAGCTCTGCATAAATGGATTGATCATCCTTGCAAATTATAACCTACATGTAGAATATTCCCGCTGGATGCTGAAGTATCAAGCGGATGAGACTGTCGCAGCGCTGAGCTCGCTGAATGATGACCGCTTGGGAGATGACGAGTCGTTTGATGATGTTGCTGTTGAAGAGCATGTTGTATCTGTTGTTGTTGCTGAGCGTAGAGGTATCGATGCACGTTGCCACTCGATTTACTGTGCTGCAGATAATACGGAGATCGCTCTGAAGCATTCGTCCGAGACCTGAATCAACATCATTAAATTCCAATTATTTGCATACATGGTAAAGCGTAAAATTAATTTTGTAAATTTAGATATACAGTAGCTAATAGATCCCATAATTTTTGGAAACAGAAAATTTTTTTGAGGGGTGCAAAAATCGACCCTGGTTACGCCAATGATAACTCTACGAGAATTATAACATTTCGTCAAAATGACATTGCAACACGCTGACATAAACCTACGCTCTATCTTTCACTTCGAACATTGATCTGAATACTAATCTACAACATCAAAATTACGCAAGCATCAAAAATGAATCTGATTTCGAAATTTCTTAGTAGATAAATGGTTCTGTTTACAAATGACGTTATTAAATCTTTCAATTATAACTAATATACAATTATTTTTAATAGTATAGTCAACTTGAAATATATTTTTCAATCAGTCATTTAATTTGTAACGACTACAATTAGTTATTCTCTCAACAAGAATGTAATTTATAAAATTGTTCCCCTTTTCTGTTATCCTTTTATGTAGGAATATGATAATCTAAGGATTTAGATATTTAAGAATAGATACAACTGTATACACTAAATCCGTCAATATTACTATACTATCTCCTGGAAGTAAAACAAGACATGATGTCAGTGTTTCAAACCGTAGAAGTTCCTTCTGAAATAATCTCGTTTACAAGAATTTCATATTGGCTTTCTAGACATTCTTTCGTAGGTCGACCGAGTCCTAACTATTTCGTAAGTAGTTTATGCTCACTTAGAAGGATGCGAATCGTTCTGCTTCATAGTGAACTCCTTGGCATGTACGTTCAAACGTGGATTAGTAGAGTTTGCCGTGGTTCCTTCCGTTCTTCCACCTATAAAACATCGGATTTTATTGTACTGTATACAAACTGCAAAAGGAATATACGTAATATACGAACCTGGAGGTCGATAAATCTCCAAAGATGGTTTACTTTTCAAAGTGGTTACGTTATTGTTGTTATTATTAGTAGTAGTATTGTTACCGTTGTTATTTGCTTTCTGCGGAACCGCATCCCTCATCTAGAAAACATAAAATCCCTTCTCTTAAAATCTATCTTTATTTACAATTTTGTTACAGAAGTGTCCTTAGATTCCTACATCTCTACACCTTGATTGTACACGAATGCTCTTAGTATTTTAGACACATGGATAAAACCATCACGAGTCATCGCATCAATTACCTACCCGGACGAAAACTAAATTTAAGGCGACTGAACTTTGACGTCGGTCAATCCCATCGAAGATAAAAACGTTGAATCGTGAAAATTCTTGAAAACTGAGTTTACACAACGCATATAGATATAAAACATACGGTAGAGCTCCATTGATCTAAACATATTGTGGGACGAGTCAGTTCGAATAACTGAAATATTCGGATGATAGACGTTCACGGACGAACAACCAATAGAAATACGTCTATTGGGTATCGCAAAGCTGATGAAGAGAAGTTTCAGTCA
Source organism: Megachile leachella (assembly GCA_963576845.1). Lineage (NCBI taxonomy): Eukaryota > Metazoa > Arthropoda > Insecta > Hymenoptera > Megachilidae > Megachile > Megachile leachella. The sequence continues at coordinate 17,053,117 of OY756251.1, forward strand.
TGTTCGTTCATGTAGTTCGGCTTGAAATAAATAGAATTTCCGTACACATTCCACAGTCAAGGTACGTTAAATCAATCGTCTTCCTCTCACGAGGTTTCAAAGAAAGTGGCTGCTTTCCAACAAAGAAATTCGATGGATAAACGTGCTCAAAACAAAGAGATCGCGATGGACACGGTCTCTGATGATAAAGACGCAGTACGGAGAGAACGGGGGAGACTCACAGTGGAAAGCGTGCGAGAATCATCGTTTCCAAGGGCCTCGAGAGAGTGTGGGATGGAGATCCTTGATCAGAGAGGGTGTCAGTGACGCTGCGAACGGCGAATAGGCCGGTAACAACAGGCTCGAAGAATCGTCTCCTTTGACAGCACGTGTTAGCGGAAAAATTCTCGCGGGATCCGTATGTTTTCTCGTCGAATTTTCTTCCAGCTTTTTCCGCTTGTTGTGGCTCGGCCGCGCGTTACAGCCGACTCCGATGACTGTCGACTAATAATAGACGGCACGGCCACGAGCGAGCAAGCGAGCGAGCAAGCGAAACGAAACGAAACGAATGCGAATATACAGCCACACGATACCAGCTTACATACGTATTAATGCGAGCTGCACCGTGCTCTAACAGTGGACTGAAAATATCCCGACGAGAGTCATCCTCGGGTGTCGCCGAAACACGCGTTTAGGGTAGATCCGAAAATTGTCGAGCGCGGACGTTGTACGGCCTCTTCATGGTCGCATCGCTGCTCGAACGCGTGTGTTCCTCGAAAGACCGCGAGAGTGTGGCTGAAGAAGAATGAGTGATTAGGATGTGTAGGGTGATTAGAGATAGTGACATTAATAACTATTTGTACCTGATAACTGCTGCATGCTAATTGTATACCTCAGTAATTTGATTAATTATAAAAAAGAAGAAAAAGGTTTATACAATGATGACTCTGTGTGATAGAAAAGGAAATACAATGGTGACTGAATCTCATGTTTGAAAATTGGTGTATGAGAGTGTGAAATGCATACCATTCTTTAGAAACGTGATAAATGTAAATAAAAACAGAAATATGATCTAGGGAACTCGGAACGGCTTGCGAAGACAGTAGCTCCTCACACACGCGTGTACACAGTCGGAACGATCGGCACAAAGCGCTATTGATATCGGTCGAAATTTCTTTCAACTGTAATTGAATTACTTCTAAGATGAAATACCTCCAACAGCTTATTCTGTCCTCTACACTGCTTCTTTAAATAAAAGACTTTGAAATATTTTGAGATGGAATGTAACAAATCTGAAAAAATAATTAATAATAATTTCATTGTTTATACAAGTGGTAATAGGGTTAAGTAATAACTGAGTGGTAATCAACAATATTAATTACTAATATCTTTCCAATAATTATTAATTGAATACCTTTGTAACTAAAGTTAATTTTTTGTAATAAATATTAATGATTCATAACTAGTTGTAAATTGAAATAATGTCCAAAGAAAATTCCGTTAGAAACGTGCAACACGTTTTTGGCGTTGGATCCATTTCCGTTTCGATCTTAAATATCTATGACTAACGCAATATCCAGTTAATGTATTCGTAATTCTAGATATACAGCGTTTACACTGGACTGTCCTTCATTTTACATTATTCATACGTTTTCAGCGCATCTATACATCATAACTTACCTTTGTCGCTTCTTCTTTTGTGTGAGACAAACGTGCAACGCGCACCATCTTCGTCGTCGATTATTCAAATAAATTTATCGTTGAAAACCGTTGAACTTCACCAACCGTAATTACACTGTGCAAATTAATAAATATATTATTATCACTACACCTACTGTACTGTCACATCGTATTATATTATAAAAATTTTTAAACGTGTAATTTACAAACTATTATTTAAATATATAACCGTTGTGTTTAAAAATTTTTTTATCTACAATTTTATATTTGACCAATCAGGATCAAGTTGTTTCAATATGGATGCTGGATTCAACGATCACTTACACTAACGGCAAAAGTTAATTTTATCGTGAACTGGTTACTAACCTTCGTTAGAACGCATCGCAAATGATGAAAATATTCGGGAGAAATTACTTCGAATTTGAAAAATCTTCGAAAAATTCTATAATTCGTTTAAAATGTTCTTGATATAATCGTTCGTTCGGTCGCAGTTTCGTTTAGCCGGTACTGAAGACCGGAAGTGAGCCACAGCACTAACGTCGTTCTCGATGCTGGCACTCGATCAACCGATTCGAGACGACCGCGAACCTGTATTCAAATTATCGCGATGAATCATCGTTCTGTTTATTCGCAATTCTAGACTCGATCTAGGTATGAATTTCGAATATTACCTACGACGCACTTTTAGTCTAAATGCACACGATTACCATATATTAGTAGAATATGGTGGACATATTAAATATAGGTCTCAAAATGCTTACGGACTTCGAAGTATGCGGTGCATGCAACCATAAGATGTCAGAGATTCATTTAGATTCAAAATGTCCAAATTTAGAAATCTGGAATTTGTACATCACTTCCGTGATGATTATTGTTTCAAATAAATTTATAGAACAATCCGTAAACACAATCCGTGTTTCAATTCAATTTTTTTAAATATATTTTTGTACATTTAAAATTTCGTAAATTTAAAAAATTTTCGAATTTTCGAATTAAACGATTAGTGTTTCACTTCGCACTTCATTTTCCGGAACGCGAAATGATTGACCCGGTAAATGATAAGATCAGTATCGTTAATAATATGTACTTTTTACCTGGAATTACGACGTAACCATTGAGATTTGAACACACGTTAGTATGTTACGCGTTCACTCTTTCGAAATGTTGTGTTTTGCCGAGAACGGAAGGATGCATGGCGTTGGAAAGCAATGCCATTTACGCGTGCACATGTCGCGAGCGTTAAAGCAACTCAGGCGGTAACAATCGAGCTGGATCATCCACGATCCGTTCGACCGTCCGTGAATCTTCAACCACGCACAATCCCACCCACGCAAATGACGCTGGTTCTCCATACTCGTTGCATACACGCACGTGCAATCCGTCATTAGTATGGCGTACAACGTATGCATGGTTTATAAGTCCTTTGCACGCAATCAGCTGTTTTCATCAAACTATTAACTCTTTGAGCTTGACTATAGCAATAATAGTGCAACGTTTTAGATCACTTGAGCGCCATCGGTAGGAGAAATAATGTTACTATGACTATAATAATATGGATGATTAAAAATGGCAATTTTAATGAGGGGTCATGACATTTCAAGTTTGGATGGATACCGGAAATATACGGACGTAATTGAGTGGATGAAATATTTCGGGTTAGATCGGAGGAGATCGGGAAGGTTCGAGTAAATTCGGATTAGCTGATTTCAAATTTGAAAACTAAAAAGTTTGAAGTTCTAAAACTTACAAATTTGAAACTTTGAAGGATAAGAAGGGTATAAATAAGTTGAAGAAAACTTGTTGTCACAAATCATTATTTATTTGTAAATACGATTCAGAGGATTACAAACCATAATAGCAATGAATCAATTATAGAATCTATATTTCTTTTAATTGGAAGCATCAAACCATTTATCACTTATTTCGGCCAATGGCTAGTTATTTAATTTACATATCATTCGATGATACTTTATTTTTCTTCTTTTAAACTCTTAACTAATATATGTATATCTTGTGCCTCGTGGGGTAACTATAAACACTTCTTTGTTATTAATACCTCAAACAGAATATTATAAAAAATAAATCTTAATTTCTGCTAAATTCGTTTAGTATGTTTTTTCGGTTGTCGCGACGAAACGTAACATACAAGATCTAAATAGAGCACTAGGTGCTAACGATAATTGATTTCTTAAGGTGTACAAATCAATTACAGTATGCAGGCCGCTTTGAATTGAATCAAATTAATGAGTATCAGCACCAAAGTGGTTGTTGCAAAGCATATCGGTAGAATCTACCTACAAAGTTCATTATTTATATTAACGATGAAATTCTATATAAATTCTAATATGTTTCAAAACGATTTCGATTCTTATACGATGTTTATAGTTATAAAAAAACGGATAAAAAATTATAGTACATTACACAGATATGGTAATACGTTATTACATCATTGCTGACGTAATTATTGTTTTTGTTTTATCTTTATCAATTAAATACTAATTCATTTCATTATAAACCTGAAAAATTAACATCGTTTGCGTACGTTTTAAGTCTTAATATCTCACTACAGAAAGATCTTTGAACGTTAAGAACGACGAACAACTCTGTAGACAGATTCTCACTTCAACATCGAAAATACATCATTCGACACGTACGGAAAAAGTGGCTTATAAATTATCCTCTCTGAATATACGCTTCTTTATAATACAATACAATTTGCGAATATCATCGTACGTTTTTTCTTTCGTGTGTAATGTAATCTTATATATTATACGCAATTTGTTTAATGTATGCATAGTCGAAATGTAGCGTCAAATTCGCAGCAGAGAGACCATGGGATGTAACGTTCTAACATTTCGACCATGGGGTATATTCGCTGTAAATATAGCTAAAATTGTAATGCCAGCTAGTATGGCCTGTGAACACTTGGGTAGTTTGAAATTTCTTGATGAGCGGCCAACAATCATTCTAAACACTTATCCTTTACCACAGTGATGGACAGATCATGTACCCGACAAAGAGCTCACGGGCACAACTGACTCTGAATTTCTAAATTTGAATGTTGACCAAGCAAAATTTAACGAGTGCTGTGCTCAATCTTCCATCGTCGCAAGATCTTTCTATATTGCCAGTTTCAAAAATTTTACGCTCCTACAGTTCCGCTCATGGCAATATAACAAGAGAATATTGTACTCGTCGGTTCCGGCCGCTTACACATTCATGCACCGCGCCCTAGCGAGCACAGTTGCCCATCACCGCTTTATACTATAGTTTATCTTTACTAATATTGTGTGTACGACAAAATCAATATATTAGTATTTTCAATAATATATAAATACATGTAACAAATAGACGTCAATTAAATTAATTGCAATACAATATGATGTCACACTGAGCATGTAAACACGAGTGTAAATACGAAATATATATTTTATGATATCGGCAGCAAGTCAACGTTTCGCAGTAACATTGTTACCATGGTAACTTGTTTTACAGAAAATTAGGAAAAGAAAAAATTTGTTTCTGTATCAGAAGTAAGCACTGGTTAAAATAATAACGAATGCACGAGTACCTTTACAAAAAATATTTGTTTGTTGAAGTTTGGAATACATTGCGGTTTAAACTCACTTGTCTCTTAGGAACTTTCAATTGTACAAATGCAATTCCGTTGCAGTATTACGCAAACATTGTCTATGACTATCGTGCAAACTTTGTTATTGTTTACATTATTGCCATGGAAACGTTATTACTGCTGAAAATATTTTCCGAAATGAACAACCAGATATGGAATTTTGAGCGGCGGAGCGGTTGTGGTAGCTGTTAATATCTTCGTATATTAAGTCTATTCGTCTTTTATTTCCTTATTTTTTAATTAATTATATTTAAGCACGCGTACACTGTAATAAAATTACACGCCCCGTGTACGGACTTTTAAATATACAAGTGTTACAGGATGGTTGAACCTCAAACTTGTATTAACAGTATAATTTATGAACCTCTAAAAGTGCTAGAATTTTTCAGTCTGTTGCACTTAGCGTAAATGACATTTTGTAGATAACTATATATGAATATCCAACCAACCTGTGCATCATATATACAAAACACAACAGGTGATTACGTATTAACGGGTTAATAAAACGTATGTAGCATTTGACTATAATGTATGCAAATAACGGATTCCGTTACAACGTTGAGCACGTTTGTAATTAACGGTAAATAAGTAAATAAAAGTCTTTTCTTCCTGATTATTTATCGTTCACAAATATAAATGTACGTGTGTGTGTATGTATATGTACTCTTTCCTTTTCTTATTGCATGCTACCAAATAACTGCTGCGTCGCTGTTCTTAAAGCATAATCTTAATTGGTATTTTTATTTTAATTATATTTGATAAAAAAAAAAAAATTAGCTAAATTTAACTGCTGCATATCCAATAAAGTACTGGGGTATTGGACCTATCCTTTTGCTACTCCATCTACATCTTTATAAAATCCCTCCCTGAGACACAAGGATTGGTCATGGATATCCAGCAGTTAGGCCGAAATGCTAAGCATTTTCCACTATAAAAAAGTTGGCAGTTAGCCTATTTCAATCATTTCCGTATCTTCCATGTTTCCATGTCCAACTCCATTGTGTCTATAAATTAATATATTCTAGATTACCTACTTCAGAAATTTAAATAATCATATAATTTACATCAAATGTATTATACTATGTTTGTGTATGACAGAGTGATGCATTATTAAAATCACTGAATATACTTACCTATGATTTTGTACATGTGTATTATGTAAATGGAAGTGCGTTCCTCGTGGTGAGAAACCTCGCATGTTACCTCTACGTGGACTTCTAGCATTTATTACTCGTGGTTGGGAATACATGTCTTCCAGTATGCTAGGTGCTACATACGTAAATCCCTAAGATCCGTTACAACTAATTAGTAATACAATAAAACTTTCCAGTGATGGTATCAGAACAAGCAATATGGGAAAACACACTTGAAATACTCTGTTAGCAGATTCACTTAATGTATACTCAGCAGGAGAGTCTATTGGTGCAGATGTTGTAAATGTTTGGTCAAACTGAGACACATCATCTTCACTGGCTAATGTTGGTTTAAAAGGTGGTTCTAATTTGCGAGAAATCACATCATCCCAGTTGATATGCTTGAAAAATTGGTGACTCTTTATTTGCTCTGCATCTGATGAACCAGATCCTAATCTTTGTGAAACTTGTCTCTATAAATCATAAGGGCAAACATTAAAATTTGCATTAACAAATGACTTAAAAAATAGTAGCTTCTATGGTCCACAAAATCAACCTTCAACAATTTTCGGATAAGGTCCCTAGAATCAGGTGTCAAGTACTGAGGAAGATTTAATTTACCACGTAGAATCTTTTCAATGGTCTTCTTTCTATTATCAGATGTAAATGGTGGCTAAAAGTTTAAAATGTAGATGTTAATAAACTGACCTTCTCAATTTATATTTAAATACTTGAAAACACTTACTAAACCCGTAAGCATATCATACATTAAAGTGCCTAAACTCCACCAATCTACTGCCTTACCATGACCACTTCGTGTTAAGATTTCTGGGGCCCTTTTATCAAAACATTACTATCATTAATATCAATAAACTAAGAAATTCAGATTGTAGTTATATTAAAATTTTTCTTACATATATTCTATAGTACCACAGAATGTATGTGTAACAGTACCATCTTGAATATGCTCTTTACATAAACCAAAATCAGTTAATTTTATATGTCCTTCTGCATCTAGCAAGATATTTTCTGGTTTCAGATCTCTAAAAATTTATTTGCAATATAATCATTAGTTTAAAGGTATATAAACAATATTAAGATTTACTTAATTAACAATACTTAAGACATTAATATACCTATAAATAATTCCCTGTAAATGAAGATGTTGAAGAGCCAGTATTATTTCTGACAAGTAGAAACTATAAAAGTGAAACACATAATACAGTTTATACTATCAGAGCTAAGTAATAATTCACATTATTACTGCTCAGTTTTTTATTATTTCACTTACCAAGCAGTTTCTTCAAGGAAAATGCCTTCATCGTTCAAATGTCGAAATAATTCACCACCACACATGTATTCCAAAATCAAATACAATTTGCCACCAGTTTGAAAAGCATACATGAGGTCTACGATGAAAGGATGCTGCCAGGTAAAAACACATATATACTTATACTTTGATGATCTTTTACTACATGTTAATTATGATAAATTATAAGAGACACTAATATCTAATTATAAACATCTAATTTTTTCTACTTTGTTCTTCTGATTGAACAATATGATAAATTAGACGGCCAAAGATCAAATATCGTCTGCATCAGTTAAACACGTGCAATTTGAACTTACTTTCACAGCTTCCAAAATGTTTCTTTCAGCCTTAGTGTGTGCAGTATCTTTTTGGTTCCTTATAATGGAGGCTTTACGCAAGACCTATTTTCCAAATAAATATATTCAACGTAAAACATACAAATGTAAAACAAACCTATAAACATAAGTCAAATCAAATAACAGATCAATAGTTAACATATTTATTTTTATTTTGTCTGTGAAAAACAATAATAAACAGGAAAACTTATTACTTTGTTTTATCATGACAGATGTCTTTTATTTTTTAACACTTTTTGTTTCTCTTAATTTTAGGAAAAAAAATTCATATACATATAATTCTGTGTGATTCTAAATGAGTTGATTTGTACTTTGTTGAAGTTCATAAAGCTGTAAATGAGAAATCTATTAACTAATATTATTTTGTGTTATAAATTTTATTCATATTATATATAAGGTAAAAAGATGATGGGTGGATAAAGACAATTTTTTGCCTACTGCATTGTTGAAAAAGAATTTTAACAAATGAAACATTATATTGTTATACAGAGTTAAAGATGTACTCTTTATGTTTTTATAACTTTATTGTGCAATTATTTATTTAAGCATAATACATGACCTTTCAAGGCTCAGCCATTTATCAATATGCTGTTGCTTTAACTGTAAAACAAATATATCTCTTTAAATATCCAGTGTTTATTAAAAACCATTCTCCATGTAACAACCTTTATAGCATCAGGTAGACATAAACATTGATATTATAAATATACATGGTATCAATATTATATTGTTTTTTTTAAAATACATATAATTAAGAAAATATATTGAAATTGATTCAATGCTGTTAACATACTGTACTCTTAAGTGGCTAATAGCTTTAATTTATTTCCTACCTGAACTAGTAGACTGCATTAATAACTGTTCTATTTTAATTAATAACAAAGGTGAAATTATTAAAAAGAACAATAATAAAGTCACAATGAACTAACAGGCGAAAAATGATCCTTATCCAGCCACCTTTCGTGAACAATAATTGCTGCGCAGTCCCGATCAAAACAAAGGAAGACAAAAAACTTATATAATTCCGAGTGGAAGGTTGAAATAAAATTTTCCGTCGAACGAGACCGAACGGGTGTATATTTAATTTATTCATTCATACGTACTGTACAAGATCGGTAAAGTATCTAATAAAGAGAAAAGCAATGAATGAAATATTTTGCCCTACCTTCATGGCAAAGATCGTCCCCCTGTCATTACCAGTGATCTTACGCACTTGAAAAACCTTGCCGTAACCACCTTTCCCGATAACTTTACATAGTTCGAAATCCTGAGGCCCAGCTCTTTCCCGGCCGCGATTGACATTCTGTTCCGATATTGCTACCGTTTCGACACCTTCCGATCTAACAACGTAAAATTTCTTGTTACTTCGGAACCTGACGCGAAAGACTGGCATAAGTAATTAAGGAAGGCTTACTCACTCGGTTATCTCATTCACGTTTGGATTTGCATCGTACTCTTCCTACACGTGAAAAGAAAAATTGAGTAGGAAAGCGTTACGGAACGTGGAAAGTAACTGACGATAAGGAAATTGGAGTGCTCGTGTGCAGATGGAGAATTACCTCGCCGATCTCGATAACATCATCGTCCGACTCGTCCCTATTTACCGTGTCCGCATCGTGCAATTCGATATCGAAAACTGCGGCCATTCCTACAACCGACTAACTTAAACTCGACGAGATTTCGCGGCTGCCGAGGAGAGGCGAATTATTTCTTTTGTAACAAACACGACGATAGCACAACAATATTGTTACACGGTCAAAACCTTGAATTACTGTGAACAAGCTGCCCTGTCCCAAGGCATACCAAACACCCTCTCCTTCACGAGTGATCCGATTGGCTGTGCAACCTCGTCATTCTCGGGTTATCAAAGCGGGAGTGTACACTCTTTTGTCCAATCAGAGGAGGCGGTTCAAGTTTCACGAAGGAATTGACAACTATGAAATTTTTCGCACTGTTATCATATTTTCTGATTACGATTTTAGAATTTTTCGCGGTTTGTTTAAATTTTTGTTAATATCAGAACGTAGCAATACACCGGTATTGTTAAAAATATATGTTACTCAAAATAGGAACAATTGTATTTCTTACTTTGCTTGCTACTGCACACTTAACAAAAGCGCATATACGCACGCCTATGTCACTCATAACTGACAAAATATGTTGCACATAAATAATTAATATTTTAAATAGAAAATAGATAAATTTTTAAATATTTCTCATAGCTGAAATGTTTTGTAATTTAGTGTTGCTGACACATTAATTAAATAGGTGTCAGATATATTGAATGAAAAATAATGGATGACTCTTATCGTGTAAATAATACCCGACAATCGAGAATATCTCATAAGTAGGTGTCACCATTTTACCATTGATAACAAGTCATTGGACATTATAACGCATCATAGAATAGCAAAAAGACTAATAATATTTAATTGCTGTTGTGCAGACTAATAGGAAACTATATAACAGAAGATGGTTGTACGTCATCACGTTCAAGGATATGAGAATTTTTTTAAATTCATTAAGAATTTAAAAACTAATGACCCGATTTACGTGTTGTACGGTGGTACAAAACTTGCTAATGGCAATAGTTGGTGTCCTGATTGTGTCCAAGGTATAATTATTCAAATACATTCATTTATTTCATACATAACCTAGTTATAACATATTTTTAACACAAAGCATAGTTTGATAATATTGACATTTTTTTTTGGTTTTGAGTATACTTCATCTTATTCTATTAAAAATTTTTAATTACATATACCAATAAATTATCAATATACATGATTTTATTTTTGTTACAGCGGAACCTTTTATAGAACAAGGATTCAAAGATGCACCTGAAAATGTAAATTTAGTTGAAGTTGAAGTTGGAGATCGTCCCTAGTAAGTATATTAATAGAATTCACATCAATGTACATTTATGATATCTTATTTCACACTTAATATTGGAAATATTGGCAATGTTGAGAATAATTTTGTATTATCTATAATCTATATCTGGAAGCTTCAAATAGTGTTTGATTTTTAAATGTGATAATCCAAGTCATAAATTTGGACAATTATTTTTTGTTTCAGTTGGAAGGACTTAAAATGTCCATTTCGAACAGATTCCACTACAAAGTTAAGAGTTTTGCCAACTTTAGCAAAGTGGGGTACACAAAAACGCTTAGAAGGTGATCAGTGCCAACAACTTGATCTTATTGAAATGTTATTAACCGATGAAGATGATTAGATACTTTACATTTACATAATTCAGTATTGATGATCAACATGAATAATTCTTTAAGTTTTCTGTGATAAATATTATATCAAAATAGTTTTATACTATAAAATTTGTTTTTATTATCGGAAACCTTAGTAGAATTTCCTATCCTTTCATTCATTACAAATGTAACTGCTTGTCTTTACAAATGCATACACAGTTAAGTGGAATGCATAAGTAAACATTGTATGTTTACAATAACAATAGGTACAGTCACCAACAATGTAAAAGTAAGAAATCATATAAATTTTCTATAAAATTTTTTTGGAATGACTTTTGCTACCTAGTTATAAAGATAAAAAAATATAACATTGTTTATAACAAAATAATACATGGTTTTATATATTATTTTATCCCAAGGAATGTGGTACTTGGATACAGCTCTTCATTCTGTATCCATTGCTTCTATTAGGAAGTAGCTGGCGTTATTTCTTGCGAAACTGCTGGTGGTATAACTCGTATAGAATAATGAATTTTCTTATTTCTCAGAATACTGTAACTGTTATCAAACACGACGGAATCTGAAAGTGATAAAATCAGCGGTGAATTATGATCGACAAACATCGTGTTTTATCGATTAACATGATCAGCGCTTACACGTGGCAGGTACTTCACAGGTCAAGATTCCAATTTCTTCTAATTGATGAGCGGCTACTCGTTTCATAGGTATAACTTCTTTTTTCTCTCCGTTTGTGTCCTTCTTCAAGATACCAAATCTAATATCATGATCCTCAGTTCGGAATTCCCAACTGTGAACGTTCATTTAATTAACAGAACTGAAATCACACGAGCGTGTACAATTTATACCTCAACAGAGATCCCATTTCAGATGCTGACATATCAAGCTCCAGTTTGCCACCTTTGCGAATTGTGACCGTCGTATAATCCTGCATGTCCTTATCCGTGTTATTCACGTACAATTCTTTTGGGATTTTACCACCAAGCCGAATCTGAACACAGTTTAAGTTATTGAAGTCAACATGTTAACTTGGATCTAATAGTAGAGTACCTTTGTTCCAAGCTTTGGATTACCGTCGGGATCTTTCAAGGTACCTCCAAAGTAAGCAGGTACCTGGTCCTTCGCAACATTACTGAATATCGCAGATTGCCATTTTGGAGGATCAGCCTTGTATATTTGAATCTTGGACAATGTGTACTCGTTCATGAATTTTTTCGCGATGGAAAATGCAAAAGTAAAGACTTTCGGAGCTGAAAATTAATATGTACGTACGTTCTTGTTTTATAAATAATAATCTATGACCAATCTTAATGCATATCGTAAAATGTACCGTTAATTATGTAACAGGTCTTTAAAATTTCGGGATAGTTAGCCTCGTACATTTGAATGAGAGTGATGACGACTTCTCCAGCTGAAAAAGGAATGATCATATAAAGTAAATACAGAAGAATTCCACATTTGTACTAATAGAGTAAATTTATGTTTTATAATTATAGAAAAAGATATTACCTGGTCTCCACAGATACTGCCTCAAATTAAAACCTTGCATGTCAAAGATCACAACCACCTGTCCTGCTTCTGGTCCATATTTCTTCATCTGTTCTCTGCATATTTGCAGATACTCCTCAAGGTGTTTTATCGTAATTCGTATCATGTCCCTTCTCGAAACGACATGTAGAATGCCATAAAGATCAAGTGCATCGAAATACACAACGATCACTGGAAAATTATCGTTCCTTTAAAAAATTATTCTAGCTCTAAATTTGTATGGAAAGAATACTACCAGGAGCTCCATCCTTATCGTAGCCACATAAGCCGTGAGGTAAATGATCGTACAAAATTTTAGGAGGCTCCCATTCAGTTAATTTTTCCACTTCGTACTGCTTTCGCCACTCCAAGGACTGTGGACGATAATTATAGTAATTTAGATAAATTTGAAAATATGATTACAATGGAAACAAAACACAGTTATGCAAAAATTTTCCATGCTACTGTACAGCTCTGCGCCTATCTATCTCTAAGATCTAAACATCATTCAAACCAATAACTAAACCGTGAAGTGCAACTTTTTTCTTGCCTGAAGAGAAAGGATAATTGGCTGAAATCAACACACTTTGCAAGAGTAACTTCAGAGAAGAAAGTACAGAGTAGATGAAGTCTTCCACGTTTCTGAATTGCACTAATTATATGGAAGTTATCACTTCAATCATTCAGTTTCTTACTTTAATTAAGTGAATGTACTCGTGTAATTAAGTAGGAAGAATGCATCTTTTTTTTGTAAACCAACCAGAATTGTAATCAAGCAAATATTGAAAGGAGTCTGCAGAAAAATGTAAGGTGAACAATACACAGGGTGTCCTGGATTTTTTCAACATTTATTTTATAATCATTTTTGAATTTTAGCTAATTTGAATTTGAATTTGAATTTTAGAAAAACTTGTAAAAATGGGTTGAATCTAGGATTGATCACAAAACATAAAAGAGATTAGTCTATTTATAAAGAGGTCACCTTTCCAATTTTGTAACTTTTAATCTACGCACGATCGAGATGTACTGATTACAAAACGACAACTCTTGTGTAACACCTTGTTTCTTATTTTTATTTACAGAACTCTTGTCGAGAAAACTGGCACCCTGTTCATAAAACATTACAACTGCACTGAGAGTGTGTTTGTACTCTCTTTGCACTTCGAGTTGGAACAAGTTGAACATCTTTGCAGTTTTCTTTTTGCGCGCCCATTCACCGAGGTGTTTGCCACATGAAACTTACAATTTATGACGAATGTGCAGAAGTTACATCCAAAAGTTACATCGCAAATACCTGCTCGATTTATCCTACTTTCGTTTCGCTGTTTCGCAATTTTACTGCAATGTTACGACGGGCAGAAACTTATTTTATTGAGGCCGCGTAATGTAGAACGTGTTAACGTCTGGAAGTTAATATCATTAAATTCATATCGACGTGTATCTAAAGAATCGCAGTTGATGAACAACATCATTGAACAGAACATTAATTAGTTCTATGTAATTAAGAAATATGAGAGTGAGGAAATTAATTCATTTTGTTAATTATCGTAGAAGATACACACATCACCGATAAAAAGTTTCTATGCATATTAAGTTTCTTAAGCACACGATTTAACTATCTCCGAATTAATAAAAACACGTGAAAGTCCTCGATGAATTATATTCGTTTTATTATAATGTAGAAAATTTATGATGTACCAGCAATTCGACAGTTTCGTTTTTTTGTTTATGTTTTTGTGGAACGACCCATGCTATGGGATAAGACGCGCAAGAAATATGTGAAAGTACAGCTATAAGTTTCAATGTGTCCCCCTTTCGAAAGGTTCGCCAAGATTTTTTGAAAGCAGAAGTGTTGATGTTTGTAAAGTTCTTGCTTAATTTAAGGCATTTTATCGCGGGGTTTATCAAGAAACTTGTTCTATCGATTATAAAATAAACTACGATTTATAGTTTAAAACATACTCACGTCTCGAAGCATCTTCTCTGCGGCCGCTGGATCCCATTTTCTGGCTGAAAATAGTAAATTATTTTATATTAGTTTTCTTGTAAATTTTTTTGAAGGCATATGATACAATAAAGTATAATTCATTAATAGTTAATTGCATTTTAAAAAATTTATAAAAAAAAATGTTCATTACAAAATTTCAGATTTTAGAACGAAAGAACAACATTGTAGTGTAATGTAGTGTAGTTTAAATTGACAGAGAAAACGTATTTTAACAATTCTCAGTTTTCTTGTTAGCCCGTTAAAGTGTAAAGAGGTTACGGAACAAACGTAATTACTAAAAAAATATTCATCAACTGTGTGTCTTCCGACGCCTTTTTTGCAATTCATATTAAACACAATTTCCTGGATTCTGTCCCACCTCGGATTTCCTCGAATTTCAGTTTGACCTTTTACAGTCTAATATTGTCTGACTCCTACACTTTTTATTCGCTTTATGTTGATACAATGTTTCCAGGAAAAATATTTTAAAACACTAACACAAAAAGTTTATAATTTGAATAAAATTACTATAGAAAAGTGAACTGTTCGAGACACAGTCCTCCGAAGAAATATTTAAAAGTATACATTTGCATAATTATCTGCAGTCAGTGACAACTTATAAATAATAAACTTCTTTACAAAAATCAATTTTTGTAAACTTGACAATTTGTAGTTTCTGCATATATAAATTTCTCGATTCAAAAATGTCAAGATCCGAGAATCGACGTCTATAAATTACATCACTGCACCTCAATGCCCATAATCTGCAGTTGACTTGCCCATTACAGCACTGTACCATACACGCTCCTCAGCGTGACAGTCAACGAGTTAACAAAACCGTAAAGAGGTTTGACTCGGTGTTAGTAGTCTTGTTGCCAGGCAATTGCAGTTACATTTATCGTCTTCAAACCGCGTCAATTACAACGAAATAAATCGACACAAAGTGTCAGATAGGTTTCGTTCTTCTTAAACGCACACGTCCTTACAGCGAATTTCAAGAATTCATACCTCTGAGCCAACGCAGTAGAAAGTAATCATCGTGATGAGGCTGCAGGATATCTTGAACCGACCGCCTAAACTGAAACCAGAATTTTCTTTAAATTATTCCATTTTACACAACCGCATTTCATCATACTGACGTAATACATGCATTCATTACTTCCTTTTTCTACGATATTATGTTGCTCTTACGTTCTACTTCATTATGTAATAGCATTAACTAGTAATTATACTGCTTAACAAGTTTTAATCTGAGTAGAATTATGGAGTGCGATAAATTACTCTCTTTGAAATTAATAATGGTAATCAATGGCATAAGAGGAAGATTGTTGAACGATTTATAGGATTCTTCTTATATTGCCATTTTTATAAGGTCACGCATTCCATCATTATGTTACATTAGAATATGTGAACAATGGCTAGTGTAATAATTATAGTGTTTAACAAGTTTTAATCTTCATAGAATTATGGAGTGCGATAAATTACTATCTTCGAAATTAATAATGGTATAAGAGAAAGATTGAACGATTTATCGAACGCTTCCTATATTGCAATTTTCATAAGGTCACACATCACGTTATATAACATGTATTAAATTACGATGCCTTTCACAAAGACTCACAATATCAACAAACTTTTCACTTTTGTTGCTCATGGCTATATAAGAAGCATTTTACAACTCTGCGCTAAATTTGAGAATAATGGAGTATAACATCATAAGTGTTTCCTGGTCATAAAGTAGTGAAAGTAAAACGTTTTTCTAAGTAGTGCTTTGATGACGCTTACTGCAAAAATATGCGATTGTTTTATTTCGTGCGGTTTACAAAACCGCCTGGACTTTCACGTAAGTTTCTCGGGGCCAATCCGGTTATCCGCAACCAAAATATCATCCTGTGGTATTTTTCTTTCCCTTTCCAAAAGTTCAAACTTTGATACCCGTTTTACCGGTTTAATTATTGATCACTTCATTGTTACGTTCTTTCACTTTTCTTTAATGTCTTAAACTATGTTACACCAATGTTGCACCTCTACTTTAATGGTAACTGTTTTGCAAGTGTAAACTGCCAGTTGTTAAACCAATCAAAGATGACAGAGTAATTTGATCAATCAAAGATCGCAGTAGTAGTTTGATCAAGCAGACGTCACAGTAGTTTGATCAAAGACCTGTCCTTGCATACAAATCGACGTAATGTTTACGAAAAATGTCTTATTTGCAATCGCAGAAAAAAGGTAAGAAAAAATTGTAAAGGTAGAAAGATCACAGAACATATGCAGCAAACCGGTTTTTCTTTGTTAAAAATCCTTGCACATAGAACGGGACATATAACATCCATCTTCTGCAATCTTACTACATTTTCATAATTATAGATTACAATTTGTCTCCTTTACGTATGCAGAAATGACATTTGCTACTTAATTAAACAAAAACTACATAATTCAAACAATATTACTGACTCTATAATTCACAATGTAAATTTCAGGACAATATGCATTTAAAGGTAATACAACTTTTATGAACTGTATATAACCTTATAAACTACATGTTTACATAATGTATATATTGACTGTATAAATAAAATAACTGATTTGCATAGGAATCAAAGTCATAGGAAATAAACCTGAATAAAGAATAGCGTTTATAAGATTGTCATGCGTATCGTGTTCACTCACTATTGCACATATCTTTCACTTATGATATACAGTTATCTGCGATCACTTTTCAAGAAATGATTAATTAAAAATTTAAATACAATGGTAATCAATAGATATCGGATTTAATTTTCAGAACTAATTGCATTCTGCGTGGAGCGATAAAATGTGTACAAAAGTTATTGAAAAATAATCACTTCGAGTGTCGCTCGAGATTTGTAAGGAACGGTCTTTGGAGTCTTTATCTTTGTTCCCTTCCAGACTGAATAAAACATAATGCAGGATAATATCATGATAATTAGAAGTCTATTCTTACATTTGTAACGGTAAAAAATACACGCATGTCTTATTTTAGAAGACATTTTCATAATGTTATTGAAATGCTTTCTTTGACTAAGAGTTTGTTTTGAAAAGCAATAATATTTGAGGACATTCAAGACTTTGAAAAGTGACGTTATTGTTGATTTTGTATGATTCTCAATTGTTTAGATACACAATTAGAATGAATACTGATACTGATCATTATGCAGATGTGTACAAGCAAGATAGAAATGATAGAAACACGATAAAACCAGTTCCTTAATTTTTCCACAACGTTATAGATGGTTGCGATGTCCTGTTATTTTGGAACTTTCTTGTAATCAGAGACCTTAGATTATTTATTAACATTTATGGTCTGGGTTTTCGTATTTCACAGAGTTCGAAAGTTTCATCATTGGCGTGACTATGGACTATAGGTCCCTTCTAGTTTAGAAAATATGAGCTGGTAATTCCACGTAGCGTGAGGAACGTGTTATACCACGTTTGTAAATAGATATTTTTGTGTTCATAAATTTCTGATTTTTACATTTAAGAATTTTTAGATTTTCAAGCTTTTAAATTTGGAAAGTTTGTAAGGTATTAATTTTCAAAGTGCTCAGATTTGTAAATTTTACAATTCTCTAACTTTTTAATTTCTTATTCCATCATTCTCTAATTTCATCATTTTCTAATTCCATCGTTCTCTAATTCCATCATTCTCTAATTTCATCATTTTCTAATTCCATCATTCTCTAATTCCATCATTCTCTAATTCCATATTCTATAATTCCCTATAGAAATTGTAAGGAATACAATTTCTTTTTTAATTCCCTAATTCCCTCACTCCCTAATTCCTTCATTCCCTAATTCCCTAATTCTCTAGTTTCCAACCCCCCAAATCTCCAAATCTCAAGCACTCCGCAGAAAAATCCAAGTTACGCCAATGCTGATGACACTACTTTACATATGTACATCGTCTCTGATTGTAGATATCGGTTAATAGGTTCGAGATGTGTGTCAAAGTGTGTATATACAAGTGATCTTCAGCATAGTAACACTGTGTAAAGCTCAGACGTGTATTGGAAACTACAAGGGTAAAGAAAGTGCCGTTTTGCTCGCGGACATCGTTTCCTCTCGATTGCCGAACGGCACAAGAAAAAACGTCTTTCAAGCGCGCAGGAACCGTGTTCACGTCGAACGGAGAGAGAAACGAAATTAAGTACAGACAGATGTACAGCTCTAAGAAGGAAGGAATCGCAAAAACGGAAGGTGTCGGATCCCCTTCTCTCTTGAAATAAAAGTGATTTTCATTGGGAGAAATCTTTCGGATAATAACACGTTTTCGACGACGAAAGCGACGATAAAAAGTTAGCTGGTGTTTGAATGAAAGTTGCAGGAGTAAGAGGAAGTTCTTGGATGCGTTATGGTGTTCTGGCTTCGCGAGTCGATGATTGGTTACATGAAACAGAGAAAGCAAATGACAATAAGGATTGTGTTACAAAATGAGAATAAGAAAAAGGTGCTTAGGTGAAGAATACATTAATAGACACTTTGTGACAATAAGCTTGATCCTACACCGACCTGTTTACACTGGAAGTTTCTGCACTCATGAAAAAATCACCATCGAGTTTTCTAATTATCATAAATACAGATTTAAAAATTCTTACTCTTGCTTGCAAACATTCCAACTTTATCGAATTCTCCTTGAAGTTCATTAGAATTTCTATCGTTATTTTATTCACTGCACTCTACTTTTCATATTTTTTTCGAACTCAATATCGCATTAAAACATTTTGATCACAATCTACCTCGATGTATTACGCCTGGAAGGATTCTAATTCACCGCATTTGTAAACACTATAAAATAATCGGAAGTTTATTACCCAATAACGTCGTAATAGCACAAAAAAGATTAGACGCATTAATTACCATAGTAACAAGTAGAAAATGATAGATTGATTACTGCACTAAGATTGATTTAAACTCACATAATGCCAAGGATGAAAGGTTGAATAATTTTCATAATGAATTCATTGTGCGAATGTCCTTGAGAAAGTGGCAATATAGTAAGTACGATAGTGAAGATATCTAAATATTCAATTAAGGGTAAAGTTAAACATTCCTTGTTACCGGATAGCTCATTACTGACCCCGACCTTTTGGCCTCGGCCGCGCATTCATTCGAATCACGCACACGAAGTCGAATACAAAGACTTACTTTCATCAACGCGAATCGTTGATCGTCTTCCAGCTTCAATGATTTCGACATTTTTAACGTCCTGGTCGATCCTTAGTCGCCGACAATTGCAACACGTATGCTTAGCTGACAGTTGCTGATTTCGCAGTTCTTCAAAACACCTCGTCTTTCACGCTCGAGGCACCTTTCCTTCGACGTTTTCTGTTTCCTACCGATAACGAGGAAATACGAATTAATAACACGGTAGATTAGTCGATAGTGTGAGTTAGAAAGGAAAATAAAGTGCAACGCGAACACAAATTGATTTAGCCCTCCTCTATAATTTAAGAAATCAAAGTTTTAAGTTAGTTTCAACTTTCTATCTCTTCGATATCTACATTAAAATTAGATGTTTATCGGTGTATTTCGTGGACGTAGAATGACACAATCGTTCGGGCATTAACGTAATAGATGTTGCACGCATTACGGTATGGTAATCTGTGTCATTGTTATGCGAGACGATGGCTGTTGCATTTCAGTAATACATAAGTTCTCCACAACTTCTTTGATCTACTCAGAGCTCGAGAATTTATTTCGCTGTACTCACTATAAATAAACATATATGTAAATAAGTAATAAACATAGTAATACTGCAAGTATTACTTTGACCTAATAAGAATTTAATACTGACAACTAATGTTTTGAAAATGCTCACCTTTGCAATAACTTAAATGTAAATAGACAACGATGATAGAAAACTAAATTTACATTGTCATATTTTAGAACAATTCTGTTTTAAAACCTACATACATTTAAGTCTATCGAAAGAATTAAATATTTAAAAAAAAAGAGAAATACGTTTTATATTTGTGTATTACATAAAGCGCACCCATCCATTGAAATTACTGTTACGTTAGAGCAATAACCGTATAATGTTACTAAACTGAAATTTACAACAGTCATAGACTACATCTACAACGGTAAATACAGCGTACAGAAAATACCTATAAATTGCAGCGACCTGCAATAATAAAAATCGATACTAGATGTACGCAATCGTCAAGGACAGGAAGAAGTATCGTGCAGAATAACCGTCATTTAATGGATATAATCGCTGTAACGGGTATGAATTTGAACTCTCTCCGTACAGAGTGTTGCAATCGAATAAATTCCCTTCAACCGGTTCGCAGCCACCACGAAGTGCATTAAAGAAAGAAAGAAACATTACCAAAGGAAATTTGAGTTCTTCTCTCTTCGGTGGTTCGATAAGAACTGTCAACGATCTAGTCACTCCATGCACAAAACGTAGCGTTTAGGAACGATTGAATGGCGCACACTATCGCGTTCGTGTTTCGCGGTTGCCGATTTGCACGATGGTGCAACAGGTGTCTCTTGCGGTCACCAACCGCGCTCCAGTTCGAGAGCCAATTTCTCACTAAAAATGCCCGCTGCGTGTTGATCGGCACCCAAAGAATGAAAACGTTCTGTTCTACACTGTTCTCGATACCGGCGCTACCGTGCCACGACACCCCACCACGTTTCCTCGTTTGTATCCCAGATTCACAGGTAGGGGAACAGAAATTGATCGAAAATCAAGCCGATTGTTTTTGACGATGAGCTCTTCCTCCTCCGCGGAATACAGCCTGCGCTGGGAACGATGCAGCATAAAACTGGATAATTTCGAATGCACTCGAGTCTGTGAGTAAATGTGACATTGTTTCATGATATTAGAATACTATCCTCCTTTCATGATTCCACTCACGAGATCTAACTTAACTAACCCCGACCTAAACTTGACCTAACCCGACCTATCTTTAATCTGACCAAACCCTCGTGTCGTGACAGAACACCTTCTTTCGACTTTACCACATTATGCACTAACGATCACTTCTTCAAACAATCGATTACATTTTGAAAATCTCGATATTTTTGTTACCATCATAAAGTATAAATAAATGTCCTAAACACATAAAAGTTGTTAGTGAATTTTTTCCACATTTAATAGCAATGATAATAATGTAGAAATTTGACTATGAAATATCTTTATATAAATGTGATGAATTCGTGTCAGTTCATTATACCTCCATTGTTTGCATATTGATTTAAGCATAACCTCTTCGACTCGTATTAGCAGATGCAGTTTAACGAGGTTGATTTCAACATTTTCATGATGCTCGATATCGCTGTAACCTTGACAGTTTCGAATTTGCGGACAGCCAGTTTATTTTTGTAGACTCATGGTGCTATTATAAGAAATATTCTTGCCTCGAAGTGGATCTGAAATCAAACGGCGTACCGCCAATTTCAAGTCACTGGTTACGCCATCTGTGGAAGGGTTGATGTATTACGGAGTGAATTTGACTGTTATCGTGCTTAACCTCGATCGATCTCTCGCATTCGAGTCATTGCGCGATTCAGACATGGCGCAGAATGACAAGTAGCACGGTGGCTTGCTTCGCGAGTGTTTCTTCGATACACAGACGAGAGTACAGTTACTATTGGAAGTAGTATTTCGGTTAACTGGTGTTTAAATCTTGAAGACGCAGTGGCTTATGCGATCGTAACAACTTAGGCGTTCCTGCATCGAAGAATGCAGAGCTATTACAAACAATACGTCTTCGGCTTTCTGTGCCGGCATAAATTTCAAGAAAAAATTTTCCCACGCGATCGAACGTATTCGACGGTTTCCAAACTGAACGATATTCCCTGTTATCGGGAACCTGTCATGTAAGTACTTTTTATAATTATAAAAAGTTTAGAATTATTATTTTCAGTTTAGAAATATACATGCGATTATAGCATTTGATTTTCTGGAAATGTAAACGGAACAGTGACTGAGTATTGAATTTAGATTTCTTATCTTGTCCTTTCGGTAAAGAACGCACGTCATTCTTTACTGAGTCCGTACAAATTTCTGAACGTAATATTCTTGCATTCAAAACAAGAAAATTTAACGTAACACACTAACAGATTTTTATGTTTTCCCCTTTCACAATTTACACTATTCGACCGGCTTACTCATTTACGTCATCTAGTTTTATTATGCAATATTTTTACCTCATGAATATTCATTAAGCTAATCTTATGCTATTCCATTCAGAAACTTGTTTAGCATAAAAGAATGTTCTTTTTTTTTCGCTAACATTTTATGCCTAGAGTACGTTTTGACTATCGCATGTGTTTGTGTGCGCGCTCCTTTATCTTCAGCGTAGCATAATTACACAAGCGGATGTATATGCGCTCAGTTATTTCCTTCACGTTTCTAAATAATTTATCTCGAAACTATTTTTATCTCGAAATTCACGAAGCGTAAAATTGATCGGATGAAGCCGTACCTTCCACGACTTTTAATTACGTAAGGAACCTGTGCCATTAAACGAAGAAAATTGAGTCAAGGCTCTACGCGGAAACGAAGCACGTTTATGTTTATATGCACCTTGGAGCCGATGACCCGAAACGTTAGATCCTGTGCTACATTCGGAAGAGAGCGAACCTTATATCTATTCCCTGTGTATCCTTGACGCTGAAATATCAATGCAAATGTGTAGTTCGTGCATATACTACAAGCTACCTGTTTATTGTACTTATTTAAAGATATGTATTTACAGTACACGTTATATTGTCACAGGTGCTGTAACAGTTCTTGGCAATGTATGTGAGAGTAAAGGTGTAATATAACGTATGTATGATAATATAATGGATAGCTGTCTTAACTGCTATCGATTATCGGTACATTATCGATACGTTATTGATCTTGCAGCACATTCAGTATCGATCACTGGTACATTATCGGTATGCTACTATTAATTATCGATAATTTTGTATGACATTTATCGATCAGGAATAAATGTCAATGACTTTTAGTATCATGACGCTGGATCTCAAAGTGCATGGTAGTAGACTGTGTACGAAAGTTCTTATCAAAGTGACAATATAACGTGAGTCTACTGTACCTAAAAAATAACCTTGTAACATCTGTTACCTATAACTGTGGCAATCAACATGTTAACACTTTGATGGTTTTACATTCCATGGAATTTTGTAATTGTACATTTTTTTAACATCTGAAGGAAGATTATATTTAAGAATTTATCTGTAATACTACTAAAATAAATAGCAATAAAATAAAGAACAATGAAATACAGAATTGAGTATTACGGTCACGAACACATGACGCCATTGTCAATGTAAAACTTCCCAACGAGGAAAGTGTGGGGTTCGGGAAAATCACCATTTTGAAAGACTGATCTGGAGGAAATGTGGAAGGTATAAGAAAGCATGGTTGGTTCCTAAGCTCCTTTCTCCCGACCCCTCTCGAACGGGACACCACTCCACGTTGCACCGTAGCCAGTCAAGCACAATAAAGCGTAATATTGAGCTCTTGTTACACTGCCGTCTTCATAAATTTCTGCGTTTATCTCTGCGGAAGGGTGTGCCCGCGTCTGCTGATGAACAGAGGGGAATCGTATCTAAATCGAGGACAATAAATATCATTTGTGAGAAGGAACGTTGATAGGCTCGCGGCGCCGCACGCGCGTCCAGTTTTCTCGCGTTGTTGTTATTGTCGGTGCCAAGAAGCAAGAATTTTTGACCACGCTTCAGTTTCGTTAGCCGTGAATTTTCGCGAGGAAGTGTATCGCCGATTTATCAACGACGGAAGAAAGTAGACACCAAGTTTTTGTATAATTAAGCGGAACGGAATTTTCCTTTTCGGGATGGTGAATTCTTGATGTGACCCGTAGATATGTCCCCCGGAAACATGGAAGGCCGCCGTCGAGCTGAAAACGGAAACTGTAAGTGAAAAGCATTTACCGTTGATCAAAGAGTAACACTGTTTACGACAGGTACCGTAGTAAGAAAACATGAATGGAGCTTGTTCGATTGACTCGAGTTTCCTGCTTCTTTTTGATCTCAGATGTTATCGGATGTGAAATTTTCATACTATAATAAAACCTCTGTGTAAAATAAATTCTTTGATCATCGAACGTTCGTACTCTTTGAAACGCAATTGATGGGAAGCTTTTCCCTCTTCTGTTATAAAACAGAGTCGCGTGTGTGTTATATAGATCACCTTTTATATTTCTTTTTATAAGTTCTTGCACATCCTCTCGTCTTCGTTAAATTCCTGTTGTCGTGCAACATTTTGTAAAGCAGTTGTGAAACACGGTAATTGTGCAGAAAAGCATATGCACGTTTCATCGAGAATAATTCTGGAATAATAACAGGATACACTGAATAGCTGGTTACGAGTGCGCAGATTCTGATAATAAGAACATCCGATATTCTCAATTCTATCAATCTCGATGATGCGAAACAAGCATGTGACAACAGAAACAACTCTTAACACGTTGATTGCGAATACTAGCCATTATTAATTTTGTAATACACATGTACGATACAGTCGATTCTCGTTTTATTACAATTATAAGAAGTCTCGCTAAATATAGTCTTCCTTGGTGGCAATATAACGAGAGTCTACTGTACACTGCCTAAAGCCTGAAGTTGCAACTATTGAATAACATAAGCATAAATAAATATTATATTAAAACTGTCAAAGTGTTAAACGAAATGGCAAGTAGCGAACAAACAGTAAACCTAATAGAGATTCTAGGACAACAATGCCCGGAGGTAATAGGCTTAACGGCTCGATACAATTTACGGCGATTAATCTTCACGCTTCTAGCTTCTATTTGTTCAATCAACGTTTTCCACTAATTATTTCTAGAAACTTTAGATCCTGTGAATCATTGAAAGCACTGAACTTTCCCATAGTGTTTTCCAGTTTATTCTTGGACGTTTCCACGCACTTGTATAACAGAAATTTTATGTATCAAGAACCATAACAAATTAGAACTGTTGAGGCGATAATAGTCCACGTGATGGTTAATTGTTTGCTGTACATGTACAAGGAGAAGCATCATATCTATAGTTCATATCCACTTGTTTAACGTTGGTAATAATTGCGTGTTTCGTAGGAGGCCTATTAGTTGCATGTTTTCTTAGAACTGCGCAGAGAAGACAGTTGATCAGATTGCATGATTAACGTTTGGATCCATAGAATACCATGCACGAATTCCTTTTTCATATTTCAGTTGTTCTTCCTTTTTTACATAACTTGGAAAACATTCTTCTTTATCCTGAAAATATTTATCACTATAATATGCTGCATAATAATATATTTCCTACATATTGGCTTCACAACCGAATTATTGAAATTTGTTTAAAAATATCATTTGAAAGTTGATTCAGTTCGGCCTCCCGTGCTTGTATTACTGTCTGAGACATTATAAAAGTCGGTCGTGTTTAAACAATGAGTCATCCTCAAGTGTTTAAAGATTTTTAAACTTACAAATATAAGATAGCGTACCTGCATAAAATCTCCATAAGTTCATAAACATCTCTGCATAAAATCTGTTTGTTTATCAAACTTCAAAGGAGCTGTAAGAAAATCGTTTTGAGGCGCATTTTCAATTGTAAACTATAACGGTATAATTCTGTTGCTTCTCAAAATTCACTTTTTTAAAGCAAACAATATCGAAAAATGTTATTCCACTTGTTCGATTTATTTGCGCAGCTATAAATTGTATCATACGAGCGAAAAAAGACACAAAATTCCCGCGTTGACTGCCGGAGGATTTTTCAATCACCGGTGCATAAAAATACGAGGGTTAAATTAAATTAAAAAGTTAATCGATAGCTTGCCTTTACTCCTGATTGGCTACTAAAAAAGTTAAATATTTTATATAATTTTTGTTTGAAAAACATCAACTTTAAAAATTATAATTTAAAGTAAAATCAACAACATGTATAGTAAGATAATTACTTACTAAATAATTGCCTGTTAGATAACTGGTCATTAGATAACTATCACCGAGGTAATTACTTAATAATTTCGTGCTACATAATTATAAATAATACTTAGAAAACAAACCAAGAGTTTCTCAAAGTTAATGTTCACCGTAAGTATCCAGCTTGAAGTAGATCAAATGTTACTATTAAGTTAGAATAAGTTAGAGGTGCCCTGACCATGACTGCAGTAACTGATCGTACATCCATCGTTCTTCGATGGAAGTGGCTGCGTTCTGGATGCTTGCCACGAGAAAAAGCCTATATGTAAAATTACTTACTGGCCAACCACTTTGCGTCCCCGTTCACCCTGGCAATAATTCCTGTGACAACCTTACGTTTCGTAATGTACCTTTTGTAATTTTCCTCCAATGAACCTAAAAGAAAAAATGAACTTATAAGTGGAACATTTTTTGCTGGATACATTCCTTGAATTTTTTGTGACTGAAGCATTCACTGTATACCTTTAAACATATTTTACCTATTTAATTAATTCTCAATCAATATCAGGAATTGCAAAATTTAATACATTTTTGATGTCTAGATAACTCAGTTAATTTTAATGTAAATATAGTAGTACATTTTTTTGTTAAGTAAGACCAGTGTGCATAACAACAAAAGAGAACCTTCCATGCTCTAAGAATATTTACAACCTGTCATTAGAAAGCCGGTAAATTTATTTCGGCATAAAACGAACATCAGTTTATATTTTGACCCATTATACAGCGCACACGTGCAGTTGCACACTTGTCGATATTTCGCAGCCACGTTATTCTCAGAACAAACGTAAAAAAAAATTAAACAGGAAGTTGTTCGAGGCATTGTTACAATAGCCTGTTCGTGATTCCTTCGTGCTGCAACCGAGTGTGCTAAAAAATATTTATGAAAAAATGGAAAAAAATTGTTGAATAACATATCATTATTAGTGGTATTGTTTATATAATTTTGCAATTAAGAATATGTCACTAATTACCTACTGATTTTGACGTTTTTATTACATCGATTCATTCGTAACGTCACGAATAGTAATCCGGTATAATCATTGGATACAAAGTGTGTCTAATCTTGAGAATCTACATAAACGCTTCCTTAATCCGTTATTTCCATGCATACATGCTTTGTAATATTCCTCTATTTCAATCGATATGTTGTGCTTTAATAGTATAGGGAATGAAAATGTGGTTTGCATACGGTTGTTGTATGAATTATTTACATATAACCAGCCTTGTATAACTAAGCTAAAAAAGCAGTTATTACCATAAATATTCAATCAATTATGTCTTCTGGATATATTAAAAATAGACATTCCACAATCCAATACTTACTATAATACGTAAGCAATTGTATAATTTTTAATATAATCATTCCCTAGATAAACAGCCATACGTAAATTGTATCCCTCTAAAAAGATCATCTCGATCTTATCGACAAAATTCGGTCCATTTCGAATCTTCGAAAAGTACAAAACTAAAGTTGTGAGAATTTTTTTAATTCCTTTAAAAACATTTTTATTCGTAGAACATTATGTCCAAAGGTAGTATTAGCATGTTGTATTCGAATAAAAAGAAAAATAGATTAAAGTTACGACATGTAATTGCAAGTTCAGTCGGTTGGTCCAACTTACACACAAATAGTCGAAGACAGTCGGTGATCGTCGGGTCGATTCGGCATCGCTCGTCAACGTTCGTTGATGCTGTATCGTGGCGTTCTTATTCAGTATGCTAGTGTCTTTTGCCGCTATCATGTAATGCGAGCTGCTCGCACGCGGAATGTTTTAGTATTTTGTTTCTTCAACACGATGTTAGATTAACCACGAGTGTGTGTTTCTTTTCAAGGGTTTACATCTCTTCCTCCCTTATTTAAACTTCCTAAACAGTGAAAAGTGAAAGAAGCATCATGAATTTGCGTGTTCGTTTGTTTCCACCTCCAACCACCCTCAAAATGGTAAATGCAATTATCGACTTATGATTATTCGATAATATCTTGTTTAAGTCGCATACTTTTATCTCTTTAAAATGTACTTTAAGATTTGTAATTTGTATCAGGTTAATCTTAATGTTTAACTTTTGATCATTTCATCTCATTGTGTTTGCAAATTTTGTTTTGTTAATCATCATTCATACACTTGAATGCAATGTAGGCCTTCGTCAGATAAGGTCAAGTGTAGGGGGAGGAGCTCCTCCCACTACTTGTTTTCGTTTTTGGAGACGACAATACGTACACTTAAACATTTTCAAATTCCCAAATTTTTAATTATCAAATTCCCAAGTTTCTAAGTTTGCAGATGCGCAAATTTCTATAATTCCCAAATGTCTAAATTTAAAAAATTCGAAAGTTATAAATTGAAAAATATTAAAATAAATTAGCGAGTAGTGGGGAACTCTCCCTATACGTCGCCATTTTCCCTAGGAAAGTGTACCATGCTCATCACTGTACCATGTTAAACATATTCTCGCATTCGTAACTGACACGAACACGATAGCCCAAGGTACGCGACAATTTGTTAACCTCATGCATAATGACCAAGTGCCTGTCAAGAATCTTAGATGAATCTAATCATTTTTCACCAGCAAACAACTCTCACTGTTCCTCGGTCACTTTAATCACGATTTAATTTCGTACGTGAGCGGTCACAGTGGGCTCTGTGCATACTGTGGTCCTTGTATTTTTAGTGATATTGGCACGTATCACCGAACGATATTAGCTGCAACACCTTCAGCAATGTAGACAATTCGTTACATTTTTGCAAAATATAATAATCAAACAGTATACGTGTTTTCGCGTCCTATCTATTTATATTCGTTCGCTTGACATTTATATCTATAGCGTTTTGTGAATCAC
This sequence comes from Megachile leachella, assembly GCA_963576845.1. NCBI lineage: Eukaryota > Metazoa > Arthropoda > Insecta > Hymenoptera > Megachilidae > Megachile > Megachile leachella. The sequence goes on from OY756251.1 coordinate 17,082,757, forward strand.
TTGGGCATCTAATTAAGCTTTGCAAATTATTTCTGTACTACTTCCTAAATAGACAGCTAAAATGATCTTGGTTTATCTAAAATCAATATAACAGTATTAGTTGTGATAATTATAATTTCCTAAATTACCTATTTACATAATACGGATGTATTCTGTTGTTAAGTGCAATTTCACTTTTCATTGCAAAAGAAACAATTTTTAATTACCTCGTCTAATTATCATTCTTGTACGTTTGATGGCTGTTAATAATAATGTACACTATGCTATATTTAAAACACAAGTGTCGTTATGCATACAGTCTGACAACTCCTTGAAAGTTTTTTCATATTTTTATGCAGTTTAATATCCTGTAAAAATAGATACATATATAAATACTATAAATATTGAATATAAATAAAAGCATGTTATAAAAGAGTTTCGGAAGGAATCTTCCGCTTTGTTTATACTGGTCCGGTTTCTGTCAGTTTTTTATTTGACAGTCGGCAATCAAGGTCGAATTCCCAAGAAAAACTAGCTTATAAATGCAGATCTTTGATCGATGCACATTCAAATAAGTGATGATGTTTCAATATTATTTCTTTTATACAAGTTTCAAATTATATATTCGTTTGCATTACCATAAACTTCAGTCGGAGAACTGCAACCGCCATTCTAACAATACGACGAATCGATATGTACATTCTAACTCCGATTATCGATAGCATCGATTTATTGTTCGATTTGGACGTTATTGCTTCTATCGATAGTATGGCTGCCAACATTCTTTACCAGTTTTTCGTCTTCTGGAGACTATTTTTGATCTCGAGATTAGCTATTTTTATTCAGACAGCTATTTATCTTTTAAAATACTAGTATATTTTTAGCAATGATATATATCTTACAGTCAGAGTGCAATGATCGATTTTAACTACAATATAAACTTGTGAATCACTTCCGTGTTCTGTTTTGGAATTTGTAGTGTTAAATGTGACTACGTTATTTCCGTGAGCATATCACTTTATATTTGGGTCTTCGAATGACGTTTAATTAAAGAGATCGCGGGAAACGTATCATTTGCGTAATAGCGCGTAAATGAAATAGAATTCTATACATGCAGCGCCCCCATCATTCAAGTAGACGCGTTACCATTTATTAGAGATGTGTGGGTAGTCCGATATGTCAGGTACCTGAGATTTCAGGTCAAATTAGAGCGGAAACCTGAAAGCATTCATTTAAAAATTAATGCTTACAATTCTGCAACTTGCAAGAGTTAAAAAGTTGGAATTTTGGAGATTTGCATATGCGATGAATAAAATTTCTACAACTGTATTTACTAATGATAAATATAGAATTATTTATACACATAATGTTACCAATAGCAAAGTACGCAAGGTAAATTATCATAATCAAAGATAAATTATTATAATGATAGAGTTAAAAAGGAATGGAATATTAAGAATTTAAAATGTGTGACAGAATCGGTGACCGTTGAGAAAAGTCAGTGCGCATGCGCGTGTGAGTATCTCAGTGAATTTGAAAACCTTCGCAAGTCGCACACGTATGAAACGTGGTTATGACTTAAAATGGGTCGACTCGCGTGTATGTTTCCTTTTACTTAGTGCATACACGTAGAAGAGCGTTACTCGGTACATTTCAATGTCTTTTTTCTGTTTTAGCGTTGGTCAGAGCCGCGCAAGAATCGAGCCTGATGTCCGTATGGTCAACAAGCACTGGACGCAATTCAGTGTTTGGCGCGGAGGGTGGAGCGGTACTCCCCTCCTCGCATTTGCCGATCCACGTACACGTGGCGCGCACACATCTGCGCAACGCTGACGGCCACTGCTTCCACAAGCGGTTCCACGACTGTCAGGTCGGTAGTCTCCCCTTGTTTCTTTCATCTCTTTGCAGTCCGTTTCCTCTTTATCTCTGCACGTTACGTTAAATATTAGGTCGTTAAATATGAAACACTACATAAACTTCTTTCATCTTTTTTTAATAAATGCATTGTTAATCACATTCTGTTATTTCATTTATGATATTTGAATGTAGTCTGCTTGTGCCGCCGTTGAAGTCTGAAGTATGACAATACTGGGATCTAGAAGTTGTTTTGAAAGCGGATACCGGTTCTCGCCTAAGTTCGCAGTTCTATAGAGAGTGGATCAATCAGTAAAACTTATTATTGTAACAAACAAATGCAGTAAATAAAAGGCGAAGAGACGTCTTTCAAACTAACGTAATTTAATAGCGGAATTTGGCGTAAAACGGATAGTAATATATATTAAAATTTGCGTGTCGACACTTGTCAGATTTCATACTTAGCGACCTAATGTACTCTTTCGGTGTCTTTTTGTAACACACGCATTTTTCTACTGAACCATGATTCATTTTCAGTTACATTATTATTACGTTATAATTCGAAAGTTTCAAAGATTTTGCAACGTTGTTTTGATTCTGTTTCTTTATTTACAGAACTGTTCAAGTATAACATATGTTTGATCATATCACGATTCATAAACAAGAAAATATATTGGATGTCAATTGAACTTGAACGACAGGGATCAACTAGCTCGTCACTTTGTTTTTAATTGATAAAGCATGTTGTTCGATGCTAAAGTATATTCCATCGGAGGAACAATGAAATGTTCGAATTAAGATTTATGGGGTTGTTAACGATCGTCATCCGGAAGGAACTCGTGTCGATATCCATTATCATAATGTAGAAGCACCGAGCTGGAACAAACTCAATTTATCATCCATTCGCGGAATCCTTGGAAACGTGGATAAAATCAATCTGAGTCGTTTAAATGGTATTGCCATCATCTTCGTTATCAACGGAATGCAATTTGTATCTCACAGTTATACATCGGATAATTATCTCGATTATTCTCTTGGCTGTGAATTTACCTTATATAAAACAGGCGTACAGGAAACATTAACGCTTTAACACGTCCTCTGAGCGTTGCGGATTCACGTCATACTCAATATTATTCTTGCAACTTTGGAATTTTAGAATTTTTTTTTATATCAAAATTTTGGGACTTTGGAATTTTAAAATAACATTTAAAATTTAAACTTGTGTCAACTTTCAGAATTCCAAAATATTACTAATAAATCTGCTATTGTCTGATTTGAATATTAATAGTACTAACCGAGTATAATGTAAATACGTAGCATCTACAGCGAACGTGTTAACAAAACTCGCCATGCAAATTATGTGTAAACTGTGAACGTGTATCACATGCAAATTAAGATCCGAAAGAAGTCGGTTTATCGCGTATCCTATGCTCACGATTGCCACTTATTTAAATGATAAAGCAACGAAAATTCTGTCTACGTTTGTTTATGGAATACATTCAGAAATTATATGATTTCCGAGGTCAGAATTATTCGCGCTGTTTCTCGCTTGCCAGATTTCCCGCAGGCACGTCAATCTATCAGCATTAGATTCGCTTTACGTCTACAAGATTTTCATTAATTTTCCTTGTTATTTGTTTCGTTCAGCACCCATTGGTTTTTTGTCCTACACGGGACTTTTGGCAAGTTCTCCCATTGGCACCAACGTTGCCATCTACTTTCGGTACGTGTCTTTCTTTTTTAACGTGCTTGTACAATTGAACGCCAATTATTCGAGCACTGATTGTTTCTAGATGTGCAATTAGCTGGATTTATGTTTAACGACAATTTCGTTATTCGAGGTACGTTCTCAAATCTGTAAAATAAAGATTAGCGTCGTTATCATTACACCACGCTGTAGAAAAAATGTTTACAAAAAAAAGAAGAACGTGATACGTGAAACCTCGTATGACTATTTCAAAATTGAACTTAGAAACATTGTAATATGTGTTCGTAGTACTTGAAGTACAATATTAATATTAACTGTAAATCTCGAACTAGAGGAGTCGAGAGAAGTTTTATGTATGAACTGGATGAATAACCAGGTTGATATTCGTACTTTAGTCACTTAACTCAGAAACATTGGCGTAACTATGTAGAGACCCTGGCTCTTACAAAAAATATGGACCCCATGAGGTATGTAAAACGTGGAATACCTCATATTAAAAATTGCCAAATTCTAAATTTATAAATCTTCAATTTGCAAATAACTGAAACGTTAAATACTGAAACTCTGTAATTTGTAAAAACTACTCCTTGCCTCTAGAGGTACATTGGTACTACAATGCTAGGAGACCCACCTCAGAAAAGAATTCTAGTTACGCTAGTGCTCAGGAATGCGATGTTGTACGTTAACTTGTATCTTTGTATTATTTTATTATAGATATATATACTGAGTCACGTCGTCAAAAATATCTCCGAAATTACTGCGCTGACTTTACATGTTCACTATTGTATCGCGTTGCTGGCCCGTTTGAATCATTGAAGTGTAATTTTCTACTGCATGAGCGTTCACCGTTACAAGTTAGCGTACCGTTCCAATTAAGAACATTGTGCGACCAGTTGCTTTTTGATTTAATATTATTGCTTGGAATCATTCACCTATATTGTCTGTATCCTTTTTTGTTCGCCAGTCAAAAATGTCGCAGTCGGGAGATGGCCTTCACACGCCGGGTTATCTCTCTTGGAGAAAACTACAGCTCAGCCGAGCGAAGCTTAAAGCGTCGAGCAAGACGTCTGCTCTACTTTCCGGTTTTGCTATGGTACATTTTATGTAATATAATAGGAGGCATAATGAATAATTTTAGATCTGTGCTGTCCACAAAGTACACCATCTTATTTGGTACTTTATTCACATTTATATTAGAAATGATATAGCATGGAGAAAATCAGAGAATTTTTTAACAGCACTGTTCTAAAATACAGGATGCTCAAATTACCTAAAACTTGCTTATAATGCATCTCTTTTTAGAATTGTAAAATATAAGTTATATATAATAGTAATTAATAATTAATAATTTATATATGATAGTAATAAAATTTTGTTAATACAGGTTGCCATGGTGGAAGTACAACTGAACTCTGATACAAAAGTTCCTCCAGAGATGCTGATCGCCTTCGCCGTGTGCACAACGCTGCTGGTAGCAGTCCACATGTTGGCCCTAATGATATCAACGTGTATTCTCCCAAACATAGAAGCTGTGTGTAATCTGCACAGCATAAGTCTGGTACACGAATCACCGCACGAACGTTTGCATTGGTACATCGAAGTGGCGTGGGCGTTTTCCACTTTACTAGGACTGTTGTTGTTTTTATTGGAAATCGCTATACTCTGTTGGGTGAAATTTTACGACTTCTCGCAAGTGGCAGCCTGGTCGGCGTGCATCGTTTTGATACCGGTGCTAATAATCTTCCTTGCGTTCGCTATACACTTTTATCGGAGCCTGGTCGCTCATAAATACGAAGTCACCGTGTCCGGAATAAGGGAACTGGAGTTACTTAAAGAACAGATCGAATCGACCGACGTCGAGGGTAGGAACGGTGTGAATCTGTTACAGACCGCCGGTGTGACGCACGTGGTATGAACGCGCTGAAGCGTTAAAAGATCTAAGTTATTTTTTAAATGTGATAATCTTTATTTTCGGAAGAGAGTGGTGAATCTGGGGTGACTCGACTGCACAATTGATTGTTGTTATAAACGTTCAAGCAGCCGAAAGAAAAGGTCAAGAAGATACGATTATTAGAACCAGAAGTGAATCTTTCGTGTACAGATTTGGATCATAATCATTTAATGTGGGAGAAAAGATTTCGTTTATTTTGTTCCTTGCAATACTTCACTTTGCGTGTATATATCGATGAAACGAAACATCTGTACCTTCCATAAAACGACGCAGTCCGTTACTTCTCGTGTTTACATATATTGCAGTAAATTCTGTGGTTACACAAGTAATATTCAACGAAAAGTCTGCGTAGTAACGTGAAACATTCCCTTTCTCGCGTAGCGACTTAACATGTAAAACATAACGATACACAATAGGATTTACTGGTTGATAAGGATATGCAGGTACCTGAGATTACGAATGCGGGTCAGGTCTGGAAAAATTCATTCAAGAACATTTTTTCCTGCATACGAATTCCCAACAAGTCTCGAAAATTCATCGTGTGTTAAAACAAATAAATCGTTAAGATTTAGTAAATTAATATAATTAATTTCAAACACTCGAATCTCGTATGCGAAAAAATATTTTCGAATTTTCAGAAAATCCTGTCAGAATTTTTCCAAATATCTGAGCCTGTAATCTCGGATTACAGCACTTCCGTATTGTTTGATGTAATTAACTATAGCTCAAACAGCGACAGCTATAGATAGATGTTTATATTTGTCTCGAATAAGCGTGACTAGACCGCGCAGAATGTACTTATTAACTGATTTGAAAACGTGCCTTGTTTTATGCACCGTTATTCGCGAATCTTCCAATTTTGTTTGTCTCTTCATTTATCTTGCGTAACATGTCCTATGCTCAAGCAATTTGTCAAAGTTTTTTATACTATAAATTATATTGCCTTCTCTTGCGTTCATACTTGGTCGTCGAGTTACTGCCGGTATTGAATAAATGAAAATTGTACATAATTTCTATTAAACGCGAACGTACATACATGCTTTAATAGGTATAAATATATACAAAATTAAGGCGCTTTTGCCGAAATAAAATATACAATACCGAGATTCATATTATACTGCCCCCCGCATTATTATATTCCATCGTTAAAATACTTCTGAACAATATTTATTAAACGAATACTTTAGTACTGATTTTAATATTTCTCGAATTTTTAAATTTGTTTTGTTGCAAAATTTTAAATTACGAGACAAAATTTAAACAGGGACACGTGTTGTTTGACACGCACACAGTCATTATAGGCTTCGGCATTCTTTTGCAACCGGGTTCAATGGAAATGGGTGGTACGTCTTGGTCAGCGTCAGCAGTTTCAAGCGTAACTTGATCACTGTCCACACGTTCTATTAATTCGATCTGTGAATCAAATGTGCGTAGAATTACAAGACGGAAAATGTGAAAAATTTTTGCATTTTGTTATGTACCGGCGGAATAGGATATGGTGTGGGACGAATAGCAGACTGTCGCCAACACGCATCTAACATCGTCGCATTTACGCAAGAATCGTTTTCCCAGAAACCATGTTGCTCTTGGCCAGTAATTATATGATAAAAGATTCCATGACCTTCTTTTCTACCTTCGACAAATTGACCTTTGTATCGATTACCATTAGCTGTAAAAGAATTAATATTCCGTTTGCTGTTGATTTTTATATTGTATATGAAACGAACAACATTAATACGTTTTTTGTAAGTTGCAACTATTGTTCAATTTGATAAACTAATTTTAATTTGTATTCTAACATAAGAAAGATCAAGTTTAGACACCTGTGATGATCATTCCTATGCCATGATAGAGATTGTTCTTCCAATCACCCTCGTAGTAATCTCCGTTGCAGTACCACATTCGACCATGACCTTGACGTCTATTTTTCCAGAAATTGCCTTCGTAATAACTACCATCTTCGAACCATTTGTGTCCAAAACCATGTTTTTTATCATTAATCCAGTGGCCAATATAATAATGACGAATGGTATGATCTTCCATTGAAATTTTGCTCAAAATACCACAACCATGTTTTTTATTATTCAACCATTCACCATCATACATCCATCCATCCCTAAAAAATTTGGATGAAATTAAAATTATTTTCAAGTACATTCAACTTATTAAAAAGTATTCTAAAATAAATGTATAATATCATTAGTTTACTAGAATTATTTACCATTATTATCATTGGTGTAATTGGGATTTTTATTTGAGACTACACCACTTAATATTATTAATAATGAAAGAAAGATTGAACTTTTAAAAATAGAGAAAGGAAAGTTTATCCTACCTAATTATGCCAATAATAATTACGATAATTATAGTACCTGTATAACTCTTTACCCCTGCCTTCTTTTTTATCATCTTTCCATTCGCCTCTGTAGTAACCTTTGAAAAGTAGTTTAGTTTTAGGGCTAAAAATGGCATGTCGTAAACCGTTTCTTTTCGTATTTTCTATTTTACGTTTTGTGTATGATTCTTTTATGGGCTTCAAAAAAGGCATAGTATAAACATTTATAATATTTAGATTTAAGTGGCATAAGATTTTGTTATCGGTGCTATCTTAAACAACGCTAAATTCGTAATTGAACATTTGAAATAACAGTTAAAAAATTTTAAATGTAAACGAAGGAACTTTCCATCAAGAATATATCAAAGGTATTTATTAAATTTATATACATATTATCTATAAAATAAATATTTTATTACAAAAAATATAATGCTTTTATTAAAAAAAAATATAAATAAAATTTATGAAAATTTACGCCATTACAACACTCACGAATCAAAGCGCCTCTACAGTAAAATTTAGTTCATGAAACTTGCCGTGGTCAACGCGACGTGTTTTCTTTAAAACAAACTAGCGAAAGAGGGAAAATTTCCACGTGAGAAGTATCGTATTTATTTTAACATAAAGTCCTTTCATCTATGTTCTCGTGTCAGTGTCGATAATATTTCTATGAATTCTGCTATTACGATCGAAGATATCGACGAAGAGGTGATTGAATTGGACTCTAGCCAAGATGCCATCAACGATACTGACAATGATCAAAGTGAATGTTCGATCGAAAAAAATTCACTATCGAACAACATTGCGCACAGGACGAATATAACGAATGAAAATATCGATAATAATAAAGGCACAACTAAATTAGAAACTTGCATTGATTTGGATATAGCGAAACCACTTATTAAGGTTATGTTTCGCGATGAAAATATTGCTCGGTAAGAAATTATTTTATCTACTTTCGCATAATGTGTGTATTTTCAAGTAAAATATTGTTCCATTCATTATTATTTTCTATAAAGAATTGAATCTATGCGAAATAAATTGAAAATCTTGCTTGTTTACATCTAAATAGTACACATGTGGCGTCCATTTAATCCTTTATTCCGATTTGTTGTTATTATGTTTTTACGCAGTTGCGATTAATTTATCGTTTACAGATATTTTTTTATTTTGCAAATGAAATTGTAGAATACAAACACAATATGTAAAATAGAAGAAATCATAATATTAATTTCCAGTAAAATATATAAGTTAATTGCATATTAAGATACTACTAAACAACATAGGTACTACCTGATGTATCTCTCTTAGGTTTTAGTATCCTTTTGCTAATTGGTATCTCATATTATTACAGCTTTCCTAATATATGGTTTAAAGTGTATTTTATTGTTTGTAAGGCAATTAGTTTAGTCCATTGAAATTACATCTTACAGAAGGAAAGATAAATCCTATTGAAACAATAATATTAAATATTTTTTAAATGGGCTATTAATGTCTAAAACCATATATAAGGAGATTTATAACAATATAATCTATCAATTTGCAAATGCTTAATAAAATCTAAAGAAGACACTCGGTATAATCTGTTTGGTAACTTTTTGTGCGCATTATGCTCAAGTTAATTGTTTTAAAATAACCCATATTTCCATTTCCTTTATTCAATTTGTAGGCAGTATAGTAAGAAAATAACAAAGTTTTTAGGAGAATTAGTATCATCCAAGATTAAAAATCAAGAAAATGATAATGGTTTAACTTTAGAAATTTGGGATAATGATATTGACTCTTGTCAGTCCATTGAAATTACTACAGAAAGCGAAGATAGTCAGGATATAATATGTGACACATTATTTACTGTAGATACACAGCCAAAAATTAAAGATGATTTTGATGTTCCAACTTATGGGAAGGTCTGTTATTTTACTGGAATGTTTGATATTTATATATTGGAAGAAAAAACTAAAGCTTTGTTGTAATGAAATGAAAATAATATTTATTTGTTATTATCATTATTAAGTATTTAATATATTGTCTATATTTTAGAAATATGAAAATGCATTTGAGAAAGTACAACATAAATCAAATTCTCCGCAAAAAAATGATTGCTTACGTAAATTAATGTGTTTTAATTGTTTGGAAAATCATAATTTAAGAGATTGCCCAAATCCACGCAATCAGACTAATATAGATAAAAATAGGAAAAGTTTCAATATGAAAAACTCAAGAACTTTAAGATATCATTTAGAAGATGATCAAAAGTTTGGTCACCTGATTCCTGGTCAATTAAGTAGTAATTTACGTAAAGCATTAGGTCTTAAAAGTAATGAATTACCTAAGCATATATACAGGTAATTATTTTTAATATCAGAATATGAATAATATAGAAATATAAATATAGGAACATACAATTTTTTTACATATAATATATACATAACATTTTTCTTAGAATGAGGGAACTTGGTTACCCTCCAGGATGGTTGGAAGAAGCACGTTTACAGCATTCTGGTTTGTCATTATTTAATTCTGATGGTGTGCCAGAAGATGATCCTAATGATGAACCAGGAGAAATTATTGAAGGAGATAAAGATCAGTATGATACTAGGAAAATATATGATTTTCCTGGTTTTAATGTACCACCTCCACCTGGTACTCATGATGTAAGTAATATAATAAATAAAACAATTTCACAACTGAAAATGTATATTTCTATGCATTAAATGTATTTGAAACTTGGGAATGATAGGAACATATACAATATTGGGGATCAGAAATAAGAAATATTCATAGCAAAGAAACAATGCTATCTATATTAAGAGGGAAAAAAGCAGATGATGGATATAAACGGAAAAAGCTTAAAATATCTAATAATTCAGAAAAAAATAATTCAGCCCCGGTGTCTAGTGAAATGGAAATTGAAGATGTGGAGGGTACAGGATCCCTTTTATATTTTTATAGTATAGTAATTAAATAGATTTACCATAAAAATATATTCATATTTTTTTTAAATAGAAAGCGTAGTAGAATGCATTCCTGTCAATGGATTGTTTGTACCTCCATTACCACTTGAATCCACAGAAAAATTACCAGAACCACCAGTATTACCATCACAATCAGAAGAAGCAAATTATCATTCTCAAGAAGTACCATTTTCTGAACCACTGGTATGTGTTAAACAAATTTTGTAATTTAATTAAAACTGTTACTCTAATCATTGTTTAATTTATAAGTAAAAACAGATGAAATAATAACTCATTTTTATCAAATATTACAGGAGGAAAGCAAATCACCGTCGTCTCGTGCAAATTCTCCATCATTATCAGATTTAGAGAACATGAAAAAGCAATTACTTGTAGAATTACAAGAAACAAACTCTCAGTCAAATTCAGATATTTCATCAAAAAGCAATTCTTCAAATTCAGTACCTAAATCTGATATGCCGCCACCTAGCAATGAAGTTACACCAGAATCCAATCGAATCCGTGCAAGAACAAGCTGTGGAAGTGTAAAATCAGTTGATCTAGGTACTCCAGTTTTACAAAGTACGTCCCCCTATAGTAAGTTACCGTCGTCTGAAAAGTTTTCAAAAGATATTTGTGATGTGATCAACTTTGAGAACCTGCCAAATTCAACAGGTAAGTATAAACAAATGAGTGGAGTTTTGCAGAAAGTGAGAACTACGTTAGCGAAACTTCATCAATAAAGAGCATAAATATTTGATTAAAACATGCATAATATTAAAAAAATTCTAAGTATATTTCATGAGTAGATTTTGTATAGAAAGAAATAAGCAATAATTCTATTTATTTATAAAAATAACATAGCGACAAACTAGATCCAGTGAAATGATTTTTTTAATGAAGAAACGTTTTTATTTAATTGCTATTAATGAAAACGTTCTCATTATACATTTAAAGAGGTATAGATAATATGTGTTTCTAGTTGGTATTATTTTAAATTGTATATTTTCCGAATTAGAAGATCTCCAAGATTTCTGAATCATTTTTCATAATAGGTAAAAGATAATCAAATATTTTACCACCAGAATGTAATTGCATTTTTCATATAATTAACTTCTGTGGAAGGGGGCCTTGAGATAAAATACAATCGTCCTTCTAATTGGTCTTTCTATTTATCATAAAAGTAAGAAAAAAATTCGTAATTTTCAATAAAATTGAACAATGTCGCACTTTTGAAAATTACAATATAGTATTTTTCTATTAATTAATGACATTTTTCTCGTATATTTCCATATAAGAGAAATATTTCAATATCCATGAAAGAATCTGTTTGATTTGACTATTCAGTTAATCACAGCATTATTGTAATTTTACGTTTTTCCTTTCGTAGACTTTGATTATTATGCTAAGTCATTTCAGAATTGGCGAATACATTTATTGATATAAACAAAATCTTTGTTTATATAAGCAAAAATAATTTTCAAATAAATGAAGTATATGTATTTAAAGTATTCATCATATAATATTCATAAATGTTCATGAAAACATTTAATTTTCTTTTTGTCACCTACATGTTACATGTATGTATATATAGATAGTTCATTTATACTATATATTGTGAAATAAATTTGTTGTTTATTAGAGAACATATACTTCGCTATTTTTGTATAAAAATTTGATTTCAATTTTCCAACAAGATCAGTAATAGAAAAGATTCACCAATTCTAAAAAACTTTGTATATATGTAAATAAAATAAAAATGTGTTTTTATAATGCCATAAAGCAATGAAAATAAGCACTTTAACAACATATTCTAGGTGTATTTCTCTTATTCTTCGTTTATAATATTCATTTTTTTCTGCAGTCTTAATTAAATATGCGAGGCAAAAAAGAAATTTTAATCAATGGAGTAATCCTTTAATTACAATCTTCATATTATTATATTACATATTTGTTACGTTTTAAAATAAGAAATATGTAGCATTTGTCACGCATTACATCTTAATAGACTGTTAAAAAGTAAGCATTAATTCCATGTTTATAAGTTTTTAATTATAGATATTTTAATTCTTCTCTATAGAAATGTTTTGTAAATATTATTTTCTGAATTAGTTAAGTATATATATAATTAATTTGGAATGTCTTACTTTTCAAATAAGTATAATAATTTAGTAATGTTTAAATGAACATAAATGCATAATTATTAATTTCAAGCATAATACTATATTTTTCATAATTGAACAAATAACAAATTCTGAGATATTAATATATTTTCATAAGTCAAAATTAAGAAAATGAAAAAAATGTAAAATGTAATGCAGAATATTTATTGTCAAAAATGTAATAGAGAAATGTACAACAGTGGAAAAGTTTAATTTATCGCATAATCTATGTTTTGTATTCGTCGTATATAATTAATATAATATCATCGGATGTTTTATACAATAAAATCAATTAAGTTAACTCTCTCACATAAATTGTGCTATTAAAAGGATGTAGTCTGGATAAATTACCTTATGAATACTTAATTTTCTCAGTTAATATCAGAACAAGTTAATTATAATACTCTTCTTTTTTAATACACTTTTCTACCATTCCCACTATTGCCTTTAGAGTGTTAAAGTTTCATACTATAAAGTGGTTAATATAAAATATTAGCTCGATTCGCATATTTTAACATATCGTGTGCATATAACGAAGTTTTACTATTAAATCGGAAAGAAGGAATGGACGTCACTAGATATCATCGCTTTGTTATGCATTATTTTAATTTATCAAATTCCAATGTACTTGTTTCTAGTGAAATTTCATTAAAACTAACATAAATATCACATGTAATATTACTATCGAATTTTAAATACTCATGTTAGTTGCAATACCATCGAATATCAAAATACATTAAATACTTTTCGTGATATTACGTTAGATGCAGGTACTATAATATCTCGATCAAATTTTATTCTAATTCAGCGATCACAATTCGGTGTAATATTCAAACAAATGCGCTCGTAAACATCAATACTTGAGATTCAATTATGTTTTCGTTTGTATATTGTATCTTACAAAAATATTTTTGCAGAATTTTTTGTCACATATTCTTGTCATGCGCTAGACGTTAATAATTCGACAAAAAAAGAGAGAGAAAGAGAAAAAAGCGAATACCTCGTAAACAATATAAATACAATAATATTAGGTATATATGGGAAGTTACTTTTCTTAGGATCAAATAAAATATATACTAATATCGATTAAATTGAACTGTTATTCCCTCTTCGCTCCCTCCTTTTTCTGTAAGCTCAGTAGATTTAACTATCAAAACGGGTTATCGTATTGCACTTCTTATTGCGTTGTTGGTGGGGGTACAGGAGGATCATCGCTTGAATCCTGAAAGAATTAATTTATCTAAAAATCACTATTACATACAATGATTAAAATAGTGTGTACAACTTACACGCTCGTTATCTCGATCTTTAACGTTATTGTTCCTTATCTGACGAAGTGAATTCGGTCGAAAGACGTACATGAGAACCATAAATGCAATAATTAAGAAAGGGATAAAGAAATCATTGGACGGCGGAGCGGCTGATGGTCCTGGTACTAAAAGAAAATGAACCAGTTATATGTTAGATCAGATCTCAAAAGTATATTATTGTTAAAATAATGTAAGTAGCTGGAAAAAATTTGCGGCCACTATTAATGAGTTAGTTACAAATAAAAGTACGTACATCGCGCCAGGCTGTAACACTCGTCATCCGTACAATAATTTTGGTTCTGCCTTAACTAAAACAATAAAACATTATTCATAATATTTTTAATCAATTTTGAAAGAACTATGTATTTCTGTTATGAATATAATTTACTTTGAGTGTAGTTATATGTATAAAATCTAGAATCTAAAATTAGTATTGTCAGATAAATTCTTGAAAAATTGTTTGTTATAACAAAATTTTGCAAAGTAAGTTAAACTAAGGTATTGCTTCAATGATATTTATGTATACAAAATATGATGTAGTCATCAATACTTCTTTTGTGATTATGAAATCATAAACTGGTTCATGTTGATCAGGAAAACAAAAAATATGATAACAATGCTGACTATAATGACCTACTGCACAAGTGTTATATATCCATCTTTCAAATATTTTAATTTTTATAGTTATATAAAGTAATAAGTACAGTACAAGAGGTACTTATTTAATATGATGTGCCATTAATTCTTTAAACCTGTTTTCTTTTTTCAAAAATACTAAAAGTGGACATACAATGCTTGTACACTAAGACATCAATCAGCTTCACTTGTAACAGAATTTAGCCATATTTTCGACGGTTAAACAGATATGCCACGTCGAAGGATGAATACAGTGGCCGCAATACTAAAATAGAAATTGAATCTATTCAAAACAACGAATAATGATCGATAAAGTGTTTAAAACAAAAACCAGTTATCTGTCAAATTCGGACATAGTTACTTACGATAGAAAGTAGGCGTTGCATAGCTTGCTCATGGTTCCATATGCGCTTACAAATATCAAATTCTTCGTCAGCCATTGTAAAATCTACACAAAATTAAAACCAATTTTTTATCATAATACATCTGCATCAAAAGAAATATATACATGTCATACGGAATTATTCTCGTAATTAAGCATATGTCATAACAATTATTCTGGACGAACGTACGTAATGCAACTCAACTGACAGATGTAATGTTTTTCGTATAATCGTATACGTACACTGCGGTATATATTTCGACGAATGTGAATCGATGCAAAAGTCCTAGATTATGTTCCGATTCACGCGGCAATGATATAAACTATTATCAAAAATGAAAGGAAATATATATATGTGTATTTACCACTACCACAATAATTATAAGGAAAAATTATATGGTATAGTTCTGTTCCGTGATAATACTGCACGTAATGGTATAGTCGAGTGCAGCGTTAGCTTTTAAGGGGAATAAGTGTAGGCATACAAAATTTTCCGTTTATTTATCGTAAAGTAGCCATTAAATTTATCGCACAGTATATTTTGTTTGCATAATTTAAATGAAATGTCACAAAACTTGTTTTACATAATTAATAATGTTAATTTGGTTAACAAAAATAATGTTTTAAAAGATACAGAAAATATTTTGCATATATTTTTAAAGGACATTGCTTTCTATTCGATATAGTTTAATGTAGAACAATTTAATTCTGTCGATAAATAAACGCGCTCGAATGCGATGTATTCACATAATACTTATAAACATTTTTACAGACATTTGAAAAATTGTTTTATATAATCATAACAAGATAATATTTTCTCTCGATACAGGATACATTAATAAAGTATTATAAGCTGATTTTTTTAAAACCACAAGAAACATTGATTTTATTTCTATCTAAATTAAAAAGAATAGCAAATTTATTATTTTGTATCTAATCCAGCATCTTACGGAAATACAGAGAGATTCTCCCATTACCCTTTTATAAACATTTATTAAAGTGTCAAAATAATTTATATTTGACTTCATTCATACTGCATACTGAAATACATATATATAGAACGATTTAAATTACAAAAATGATAAGTAGTGATAAACATTTCATACTACAAAATAAAAGCTGTTTAAAATAGCCGAATTGCTAGACAGATTAATAGTTGAAGTACGATTAAAGAGCTTTGTTGTAATATGTTGACGTTACCGCCAATAAAAGAAAAACAGCATTCTAAGTGTACAATAATTTTGCAAACTCGACACTGCTAACAAAATATATTTTTACTTACCTTAATTAGTGTGGCGAAGGTAGAACTTTATAAAAATAAAAATAATTACGTTACTACGAAAAAATGTAGAGCCGTACTGTATTTACAATCGATGCGAGTCAGCCATTACGTTTGTCGTGTCGTATCTCGAATCTCGAATGCGCGGTGTCGCGGTCGAATGCTTAAATAAAGCTGCTGCTATCGATTATCGATACACGATCGATATCGTATTGATATTTAAAAGGTATAGCGGAAATATTATAAATGCTAATGAAAGTGACGGAAACATATAAAATATAGTGTGTAATTATATCATTCAAATTTATTTATTTTTTTTAATCTTCAAACTTAACCTTATCTTACATTCATCTTACATATACAAATTAAAAATATTACATAATATGTGTATCTATAATTTAAGTCTATTATAGTAAAAAAAAATAATTACAATATTTAATAGTGTAATACAGAAATTATCCCAGTTCTAGGTCTTGAATCTGAAATACAATAATTACATTAAAGAAAAAAATACATGGTAATATAATTACTTGTTTGATGTTGTAAATAAGTGAAACATATACCTCTTGAACTTTCTGCATTTCTTGCGTTAATAGATTGTCTAATATTTCTTGGAATCTTTGTCGTAATTTAACATTTTCAATGTTAGCAATTTCAATTTCTTGTTGTTGTCGTCTTTGACGTAATTCAGTTAATTCAGTATGTAAAGTCGCAAGGCGCGTTTGTAACGAATCTGCAATATTAAAAGATAAGCGTTTTATTTAATTGCACAAGAAATGTGCATTAAGATGTAAGACAATATGTTCATTTATTATACCTTTTGATGTAGTGGCAGGAGGTAATTCTGAGAAGCTTTCTGGAATAATATATTCTGAATGAAATTGTTCAATTTTAGGCACTTTTGATTGTGATACATCTTCCGGTTTTTCTCCTTCTGTTTCTATATTGTTATCATTTTGGAACATTTCTTTACTAAATTCCGTAACAAGACTGCTATTTGTTGCTGTATTATTAGCAGATCTTTCTGAATATGCAGCTTGCATGGAATTAGAATCTGATACTCTACTATCTGCTGAAAGCCTGCTATTATCATCCAATTCCATCACATTTATATTTGCTTCCTCGTCATCTTCTTCGCTATCGCTTACCGGCTCACCAAATATATCGTGTTCAGCTACATGAATTAAATAGTATTCATTAATTACCTGCTTTAACATAATTATATTGATTTATAATACTTACCAACATCAAGACTCTGGGAGGTGTTACCATTAATACTTTCTCTTTTAGTTTTCACTGTACCAGATGATGATACTTTACTTGGCTTAGATTGATCTTCATCTTCACAAATTACTTCCCACTTAACATTCACAGCCTCATTGTCTACCCTCAATAAGCGTTTGACTTCCTTTTCAATTTCTGGAGCTTCCACATACTTCTTTTTCAAAGTCTTTCTAAATCTTCTGCGTCTGACATTTTTTGTAGGTGGTGTTAAACCATGTGGCCATAAAAACTTCTTGTCTACTTTATTTGGATCTTTCTTTTTTTGTCGTACTGGGGACTCCTCATCTGTTGTAGTATGATCATCTTCTTCCTTACAAATCAACAACTGTAAACAATAGAGTAAAATTCTAATGAGATATATTGTATGCATAAACATTTTATTTTTAGTTTGCTGAATCATACACTGTTGTACCTGACAGACATCAGCTGTTTTATAAAAACTTTTATTGTCAATAGTTTTTAAAGATTCCACAATTGTTGGCAGGTCCACAACCTAGATTTATAATATCCTTGTCATTATACTAATATATTAAAGTCTTTTATATGCATAAAAAAAATATGATATAAATTCTACCTTAGCATGAAGCAACCAATGGTCAAATCTAACCTCTCCATAACGCATATCATTTTCCAACTTAATACTTAATCTGTCCTTCAAAGGCAATCCAGAACGTAAAATATCTCTTAAAACTCGTGCTGGTTCCTACAAAATATTGGACAATTTTTATATATGTAATTAACCTTCATAATTCTCATAATCATGTAGGTTAAGAAAAATGATTACACATGAAATTGTACATACCGGTGGTAAACGTAAAATAAATTGACTTTCTAATTCAACTTGCGGCTCACTTCGATTCTTATAATCCACATTTGGATGACGATTCATGTTTTTATATACAAAACTTTGTGTTCTGAATTAAAAGTTAAATAATACAATGTAATCAAACAACGAGTTATCATTCGTTTTGTTATTCATACTGTACTAGAGTAAAGCGCATGCTTGTTTACGTCTTTCGTGATGCCAAATGCATATACCCAGTGACTTTGCATTTTGTATAATTGTATATCTGGCGTGGTCACCGAGATGCGAAAAATTGAAAGGATAAAACTCCAGAAATTTAAAAATTTGCATATTTAAACGTGTTCCGTTTCACGTCTAAATTTAGATTCTTAAGATTTCGACATCATTATCTCTTCTGATTATTCGCATATTTTATCTTTACCGTATATATAACCGATCAAATGAAAGATGCATAATAGTGGGGGCGATTCCAACACAAGGGTGGGGAATCTATTGAAGTTATCCGCGTTGCGCGAATTGGGTATGATCTCTTCCATACAACTTAGTATAGATTGAAGTCAAAATCCTTCATTGCAGATAATGAATGTGATATCAAATAAGCAAATCATCAAAAAATGCGTACATTACTTTGACAAATTTTATCAAACTATTACATAATTATTAGCTTATCTTCATTGAAAATACATTCATTTATAGTGACGTTACGTACTTATGACGTAATAATTAACCATTTCAGTCTAGTCAATGTAAAAGAATATAGATAGCGTTTCTTTTAGATTTTGCTTAGTGCCACTTTGAACATCGCCTTTGAATATATCGTTTGGATATTTGATTTACAGATTTTATATATCATAATTGTATGATATCTTATACAAAATCTATTTTTTCATTGTTTACTAGTGAGACGTAACATGTGAAGATACACATGGGCATCAGAAAGTTCCGGTAAATAAGTTCGCAATCTTGATTTTTGACTTAATAATTAATACAAATAAATTGTTTGTTCAATTCGTGAATCCATATTGTTACATAAACAATAATATTTATTCATTCTTGTTTTCATTTTTATCAACATCTGCAATGTGTGTACGTTGCGTATTTACATCGATAATTTAGTTCTATTGAAACATTATTTACGCGCAAATTTTTAAAATCAATTTTAACAAAATAGTTTACACTTACATATACGAAATATACATGTTAAATTTATATATAAAATTTAATGATTTTATTTTTATCAATTGAACAATGGGTTTGATCGAATCACATTAATATATAGAATATTACTTTGTTACTGCAATAGAAAGGTCACACTATATAAAAAATTACATTTCTATCGTTGCGAGTTATCATTTCTGCTTCAAAAAAAAAAAGTACAAGTGAAAAGTCTTGTGCATCGTACATTTTCCTTGTGAATTATTTAGCAAATCCATATGTTTATAATTAAGCTATACCAGTAAGTGATCAATGGAACATCGGACTTCGCGCTCGCGCTGTCGCACTTCTGACGTCCATCCATAATCGCCTTTTTGCTTCGAATGTTTGTAATTACATCAGTAAAAAATAGCCTAATTCACGAAGTACATCAATTTCGGAAGTTTTTATAATGAATTTATTGTCCGCTTGCTCATTCATTATGTTTTCTAATATCTTTCTCTTAGTGTGACTAATCTTCGTAATACACAAGTATTGACTGGGTATACTGTTGTGTCGATATCAGGTAAGTTATAAATGTTTTATATAATATTTTTTTGCATGGCTTGCTAATAATTTACTAACATGACAAAACTGTTTTTGTACTTTAGATAGCATGTCTGCAGAGACAAATTATAGGCTTGGTTTGCAGATCCAACATTTGTCTGTTTTTCTTTCAACTTAATCAGTTTTTCCTATTGTATTACTTGTTTTCCAAATGCATGGCATTGATATTTATTACCTAGCACTTTTTGATTATGTTTGTTGTATTCTGTAATCAACATTCTTATAATTTGTATCACTTTGTATCTTAATTATGAGTAATCTGCACATTTATTTCTATTTTTTCATTTAGAAATATATAGATCTGTTATTATTTGTTACTTTTATTGTCATTAAAAATTACACATTTTTAATACAATAGATCCATAATGAGCTCTCAACCGATTGTGGTGCCTGGTGGTGAACATCGTTCTCAATCAGAAACATATTCTGTGTCTGTTGGAAGCACTTCTGATTCTTTCAAAACTATGACACCGCCAAATGTTAGCAGATCACTTAGCAATCGTGAGTATGATTGAAGTTATTGAAGTTTGAATTGTTATATGTTGTTGAAGATAAATATTTTATGAAGGAGAAGCTATTGGTAAATGGCAGAAACAGTTGTATTAAAGTATTAATAAATTTTTATTTTAGTACATCTATATTTATGTAATATGTTAATTATATAATAGAATGAGAATTATAGTTTTTCTGTATTATAATTTTATGAGAATGTATTTACTTGTTATTTGTGAAGTTTTATTTCTGTTTTAATATTGTAAATTAAATAGTTTAAAGTTTTGTTTAGTTATGTTGTTTCAAATTAAAAAGGTTTATTTAAGAACAATATTAAAACATATATATATGTCTGTAAAATGTGATTGACTGAAAGTATTATTTTATTAACTTGTTGATTATTGATTAAAGTAATTATACTGCAAATAATTGCCATTTAAAGGTATTAGTGACAGTGGATGTGATACATTGCCACGCAAGCTAGGTAGGCTTATAAACATGGATTGTGTGTATACAGTAGTAAGCATCAGTATTAGAATTACAGAAATCAATAAGTAGATACGAGTATATACATATGTATAACATTCTATCTTCATATTACACATATTATTAGCATTTCCTAGTTTGAAATTATTTACTGTGTCATCATTCAACATTATTAAGTAATTATAAATACATTTATCAGTTTCAATCGGTATCATTTGTTTCGATATGATCTCCATTAATATTACTGAATTAAGAAAAAAAATTCTTCATACTATTAGATATATTAAAATGCCATTTTATTGTATGTATTAGATTAACATAATGCATTCATGCTGTTAGCATATTATTCACTGTTAATTATATTATACCGTACAACATTTACATCTGTGCATAAATTTGTTTGAAGAAAAGTATGTGTAAATTAGAGAAGGCTGTTTCTTAAAAGCATGAGTATTTTCAGTGCATGAAATACCTTATAGTGTGCAGTTATTGTATTGTAGAATATTTGGAGCATGTATTAGTATTTACAAATAAATTTACTATTGGAGCTACTTTTTTAATGTCATTTATGGGAAATTTTTAGTTTAGAAATATTTGTATTGCAAATATGTATGCATTTTTATAATATATTTTGTCCAGTGTCTTTGAATTACATGTTTTCCTGTATGTAGTATGTATTCATGTTTGTACATTGCTTTTTAAAATTCCTTTGCTTCTACAATTAAATGAATTCAATTAAAATTTGAAGCTATGTTGTATACAATTATATGTTATATAATGGTTATTAAGAACTATTATTATTGATAGTACTTTGTTAATGTTGTAAAAACAGATTTATAATTTAGGACACAATATAGCATAATTTACTTGTAGCATATTTACTGTTACATAGTGTTAGTTAAAAAATTTGAAATTTGTAATTTTAAAAAATAGATGTATTTGAAAAATATAATTTTTTTACTTATTGTAAACATATCAATAAATAAATAATAATTATGATTGAAAAGAAACTAAATATATAGAACCAGTGGATCAACAACTTCGACGAAGCAGTGCTCAAGTTCAATCTCCAACATTACCTAATCTTCCATCAACAGAGTCCATAGCAACATGTGTAAATTTAACAACTGCTGCACCTCCACTATCACCAGGTATAAATATAATTACATTAATTCATAACGAGAAATAATTCCAATTTTGCCAGGTGCTTTTTAACTTTTACATGAATCAATACTAATCCTTACTTGTGAAAGTAGTTGATTAGTTATGAAGAACTGCATTTTTTGATTCTTGTTTGGCTTACAATATTTATCTTATATTATGCATATATATTAGAATCTGTAACTTTTGTAATGTAATTTTTGTACATTGTATAATTTTTTGTGGCTGACAAACCATCAAATATATGTATTAAGTAGATTATTATGAACATAAGTCATGAGTGAACAATACTTTTGTATCATAATTATACATAGAAGTTTATGAGCATTACATTGATATAATAATTTTTGTCTATTAATTTCTATCCATTTATGATTAAGATAAATAGGAATGATAATGTTGCACTAAAAAACAGCTTTTTAATGTAATTATAAAAAAGAATTAATAATTATTATAATATAAAAAAATTGCTAACTGCATAATGGATTATGTTAATACTACTTATACAAACTTTTCATTTTACCTTGTAACAAGTTAGGTACATCTCATTTAATAATAGTTTTTTCTTATAAAATTAAATTTGTTAAGTTTATTATACATATTTTAATTTATTAAGCTTGATTATTTTTAAGGCCTGTAATTTTAATTAATTTTAAATAACAACTTAAGTTTTGCTAAATGTTTATTATTAAGGCAAAAAAAGTTGTCAGTTCTTTACATAATAATTCATAATATCATTTCTCAGTAACTACTGTCATCTACATATATTAATCATCTTACAAGATATCTTAATAAAAACAGTGAGAATAAATTTCTCATTAAAATTATTACACTATTAATTTCACTTAAGTGTTTTAAGCAGTGTATTGTGTTAGTATAATTATAATAAAAAATACAATTACTCTGTTAATTTTTAATTAATTGAGTTTTCGTACAATGAAAATATTAAAATTTAATCACCTTGTTACCTAATCACATTGCTTGAATAATTTATGTTATAGGACTATCTGCATTGGGTGAAAGTAATCAAAAAACAGATAATACATCTGACAAGGTACATAATTATTGACTTTGGATTAATTAGTTTGATATTTTAAATTGTGTAATTACATTATTTTTTTATTGTATTTTTTAGTCTCTAGATTCCTGTAAATTAACAAGAAAAGAATCATACAAGGCTCAGAGAAAGAATTACCGAATGGAAAAGAAAAGAGTTGCAGATGAACTTTTAAGTTCATTCAAGGATCCAACTGTTATTGTAATGAGTGACTGGCTTAAAGTTCGTGGAACATTAAAAAGTTGGACAAAACTATGGTGTATTTTAAAACCTGGTTTGCTACTGCTATACAAAAGTCCAAAAACAAAAGTGCTGATCTATATTATTACTAATTTAATAATTCTCTCTTTCATGCAAAGTTATGTCAACATAATTATTGCAGAGTAATCATTGGGTGGGAACAGTTTTACTTAATACATGTCAAGTGATAGAACGACCAAGTAAAAAGGATGGGTTTTGTTTTAAACTATTTCATCCATTAGAACAATCAATATGGGCTCCAAGAGGTCCAGAAAAGGAATCCATTGGTAACTAACAAACTTTTTTTAAAAATAACTATGCACTATGTCTTCATACAACCATACTTTTAGGAGCTGTTGTACAACCTTTGCCAACTTCTTACTTGATCTTTAGAGCCCCTTCACAGGCAGCTGGTAAATGTTGGTTGGATGCACTTGAATTATCTTTACGTTGTTCCTCGTTAATAGTGCGTTCAACAAGTGCATTGCCACGCACTTTACCACATGATACTACAACAACTCATGAAACTCAGTGGAGTGAAGCTGATTACGAAAAACATTTTGATGAGCATGGTGAGTTACATAAAATAACAGTTCATGTGACAAATGAAATGAATGTTACATCGAATAAAGCTACGACGTTTCTTTTCATAATACTCATTACTATTATTAACCTCAAGTAGATTGCAAAATTATTTAGCTAAGAAATGCTCTGATATGCTATTAATATTAATTACACCATTATTATTGTCCTTTTCCTGACATTTGTCACCTTAAATACTTGCTTTTGATATCCACAGTATGTTTATCTAATTATGCACCAAAATCACCTACAGTACATCAAAGACGTTTATTATCTTGTCCCCAACCACTTACTCCTAGTACAACAAATAATCCTAAAAGTGTTTGTCCTTCTCCAACTCCAATGTTTCAACAATTATACCATGCAATTGCATACTGGGATAAACAATTTCGTGATAGATCTCCTACACCTACTACAGATACGGAAATAGTAATGTCTTCAAATTCTGTTGATGCATTAGGAGATGGAGAAATTTACTCTAATATGTCTCACTTTGAATCTACTTCTAAACCTATTCCATCTTCTACTCGGCGTATGACTGTTCCTTCTATACATGTCCTTGAATATGACACCCCACATGTAGTAACGCTAGATCCTATGCACTCCTCACATACAGACCTGGACGATATTAGCCAACCCGAAAATGGAGTAGCAGCTGATGCGGAAATTAGTGCTTCGGATAGTGAATCAGAAGGATCAGCTAAGGAAGATCAACCAGAAACCATCAATGAAACACCATATGTTGCAAATGAACAAGAAGTTCTTGGGATGGTAAAATAACTTATTATAGCCATATGATCAAAATCAGTTTTTTTTTATTACATTTGTATTCACATAATTTTAATCTGAATGTGGAAACCAGGCTGGAGAAGTCGTCACAGAATTACAAGAAGAGCAAAAGTCTTTAATATGGTTCTTAGTAAAACAAGTTCGACCAGGGATGGATTTGTCAAAGGTGGTCTTACCGACCTTTATTCTAGAGCCTCGTTCATTTTTAGAAAAATTGGCTGACTCTTATTATCATGCAGATTTACTGTCTCAGTAAGTAAAAGGGCATATAAAATTTGAATCTCATTCATGTACAATGTAAAGTATAACTTGTTCTTTGTATTTACAGAGCAGTGGTGGAGGATGATGCTTTTACACGAATGAAGGGAGTAGTTAAATGGTATTTATCTGGATTTTATAAGAAACCACAGGGTCTAAAAAAACCATATAATCCCCTTTTGGGTGAAACATTCCGTTGCTACTGGCAACATCCTAATGGTTCAAGAACGTTCTATATTGCTGAACAAGTAAGATTTCTTATTTTTAGAATGCACTGATGTAATCATTTATTACTTTGGATGCTTGTAATTTATTTCCCAGTTATCTCACCATCCGCCTATATCAGGCTTCTACGTTACAAATCGTCAAGATGGATTTACTATTAGTGCTACAATCATTGCTAAATCTAAATTTTATGGTAAATACATGCAATGTAAAATACATTAGGTTCCCTTTTCTATGAACTTATGAACTTATGAATTAATAATATATTATTATTTTTCCTTAGGAAATTCAACATCAGCAGTTTTAGATGGTGTTGCAATATTAACAATGTTACCTAGAGGAGAAGATTATACAATGACTATACCATATGCTCATTGTAAGGGTATTCTTATGGGAACATTATCTATGGAATTGGGTGGAAAAATTCACATAAAATGCGAGAAAACGGGTTACCATACTGAATTAGAATTTAAGCTTAAGGTACCATTTATTAATATATTTATAATTTTTTTTAATTTCTAAATTCCTATTCCTGTAAGATAAAAGTATGATTATAAAAATAATTCGATACTTGCTCGTTAGCCATTCCTCGGTGGTGCAGAGCAAATGAATCAAGTTGCCGGTGCAATACGTCTTGGAAAAGAAACTCTTGCTACTATATCAGGATATTGGGATGGTCAGATAATAATTACTGACAAACGAACAGGAGTACGTTAACCATAATTATTTCTAGTTTCATATGTAATAAAAAAAAGTCAGTACTGTATCGGTTGATCTTGCAGCAAGAAAGTGTATTCTTTAATCCAACTCCGGAAGTGCGCAAGAAGAGGTTGAAAAAATATACTGTGCCGTTGGAAAATCAAGGTCCATGGGAAAGTGAAAAATTATGGTATGATGTCACACAAGCTATTAACAAAGATGATCAAATAGCTGCTACTGAAGCTAAAACTCAATTAGAGGAAGCTCAAAGAGAGCGTGCTAAAGAACGAAAAATCAAAGGACAAGAATGGGTTCCTAAATATTTCGTTCAGGTATTGTATAATACATATTTTTTATGAGAATTTCTTGCACTGTTTAAAATATTATTTTATGTCAATAGGATATTATAACGGGTAATTGGGTGTATCGACATGCGGATGTTCGGCCATGGGATCCCAGGAATGATGTTGTTCAGTATGAACAAGATTATATAGTTCGTACAAAAACTAGACATAAAACGCCAATTATGCGTACTGGTAGTATTGTCTCTGCTGAACCCCAAACACAGGTACAAAAACAAGAATGTATAATTAATTAAGTGATTAACAATTAACATATATATTAGACATGTAAATTATTTAATCTTGTTTTTAATATCTACAGCAGAAAAGTCATGTATCATTTCAGGTTCCGCTTCTACAAGCCGAGTCCCGTTCATCATTGTCTGTATTGAAATCTTCCAAAAGACAATTGTCCAGTAATTTACCATTGACAGAAACCGCGCACGATTCTGGCAGTTCATCTGCTGAAGCACACTCAGATTCTAGTCAATCAGTAGGCAAAAGAAAACGTTCTACTGCAAGGTACAATTTATTATATTATATAATAACTTGGTAATAACAACCCATATTTTTATATTTTTATAAATAACTTTCTGTTCAGGATAATGGATGTTATTAAAGAAGTAGAAAGACAAATGATGGAATACGGGGATAAACTGAATCGCATACAACATATACTAGAGCAGCTTGCTATAAGACAAAGAGAACAAGCTGATCAACATCATAGTATAAGTATGTTGAAAAGTTTCATAGACACGATTCTTGTTATCGTGATAGTTTTTTCTGTTCAATATTTTCTAAAAATATGGAACAAAGAACCTAACGGAGGTTGAAGAATGCTATAACGAGGTAGTAGTATAAATTGTACATGTTATTTATCTCATCTCAATTTAAATTATCAGCTTTTATGTAAAAAAGCTTTGAAAGAGCAGATCCTAAAATTTGAAGTACCTAATTTAAACGCGCCTTCGGCGGATGCAATAAGGTATCTCGTTTTAGTAGAACACCGCTGAATAATAGTATAGGAAAGAAGGATTTAGGGGTTCTAAGGAACATCCTTAATCGCAGTGCAATTTTTTTCCGTTCATAGTTTAAAAAAACTCAGTTGATGCTTTGTAAAGTAATATGTTCCTTGAATGAATGTGTACGTGTAAAGATTCGTTTTTTTAGCAATTTGTGTAAAATTTATAATCCATGTTAAACGGTCCTCACAGCAGCAATGAACTATACAAAGTAAAGGGATTGTATTTACAATTTCTTTGAGCTTATAATGTATATATTTTACATGCTAATGCACGAAAAATAATTACATATTTATTCAAAGATTCTAACAATGTTGTAGTCCTTACTGCAGGCGCTCAATAGTTAAGTGTAATTATAACAATAAGGCTACTTTAAAGATATAACATTTATTGTTATAAAAGTAACTATATTTCTTGGATTATGGCAAGCATAGAAAAAGCTAATTGCAGTTCCCATTTTCAGAATCACTTGTATAGCGGTTACAAAGAAACAGATCATAACTTAGATCTACTATTAACCACATATAAGTGAAAATAATTTCTAATGAGTATCAGATATTAAGATTATTTAATATTAAACAAAAAAAATTATCAAAAATTTTAGCGGATCAATCTATCAGCTTATTTTGTATCATTTATACCTTTATATTGATTGCGATATGTAACAGTAACTTTATCATTACTTATTTATATTTAAAAATATCTGTATTAATAATGTTCTCTATTTTACTAGTTTAAAGCAGGTATTTAAATTATTTGTTTATGACTTACTGTACATATAAAATTTGTTATACATTTAATATCATATGACTTTAAAAACTTATTATACGCTATTTCGTATAAATCTTTCTTATAATAAAAGTATATCGGATTATAATAATTAAGATAAGTATTTTAAAAAAAGAAATTTTATTGTCAAATTTTATGATATATCGTGTCAAATTAATATTTATCCGTACTAACATTAGTATACCAATTCAAATATTTTATTTGGATTTTTATGTTTATATGTTAAAATTTTTACATTTTAATAGTAAGCAATATTTGCTTTTAATAAAAGAGTTATATTTCGATAATATTTTAATGACTATAAAGGTGTAATACTTTAATAATTTTGTTATCAAAAATTTTGTGTCAATGTGCATTTGTTATTAATATAGATATATGTTTTTATAATTCAAAGTACTAATCACGATCTGCAATAATATAAAAGCTAAAAGGTTTCTTCACACAATCATTTTTTAAATGAAAGTTGGTTTTTATTTGTACAAAATCTGTATACTACATTTCCTATTTTCTAAAGTACTGCAATTAGCTATAAATATAATAAATTTGTTCAAATAGTTTAAATGGTTGTTAATATAAAAATATGTTTTTAATACCATTGTTTAACGTATAGTTTATTAAATTTTATTGTATCATTTTTTATCCAAATTCGTTGAGCTAAATTTAAATTCGTTACTTAGATATATTTTTACCTAAACTATAATATATTTTGCACAAAAATTTACAATGATTCTTTATTCAGATTTTTCTTATTACTTAGTTTTGAATATGTAAAATTATTCTTGGTAATAAGTAGGTGTAATTTGTTCTTAGATTAAATTTCAAATAATTTTAAAAAGTACAAGCGCATTGTTAACTGTTGGAAATAAATTGTTTCTTGTGATGTTGAATGCGTTTTAAAATATTTTTCGTAGAGTACCTGATATTTTTATACTGTAATTTATTTAACTTCATACTTTCTTTTGTATGTAATAATTATCTGAAATATTTCATAATTATATTTTTCATGATTTAAATATTGTAATACCAAATTATTCAAGTTAGAAATAAGATATGTATTGAAAAATGGTTACAGAAATTGTTATATTATAAATTCGAAGTGTTAAATGTTATATGCTGAATGTTATTTTATACATTTAAAAAGATTGTATAAATGACCTTTAAAAATATATTTCATTGTAGACTTTTAATACATATTTTTGAACGTTTGCATTATTTTGGTTCATTATTTATATTAAAAATAAACCAATATTGTAATATGTAATACTGTGAAAAATAAATAGCATATTTAAAAATAATCAAAAAAACTTTTTGCAAACAAGGCAACACATTTTATATTTATAGATAAAAAAAGCCACCAGCTTAATAGTATTCATCTTTTTTCATTAAATTTCATTTTAAAAGAAGGGAACAAATTATAGTGTTTAATTCAAGTCATAATTTTGTACAAAACAATGTACTCAGATTCAAAATACTTAAAAAAAAAGAATTCTAATTCTTCTAAGAAAAGCACTAATAATGTTGCTTCTGATAAATCACGTAGGAATAATTATAAAATTATATGGTTATATGTTCTTATTTAAAACTTATTTTTTTATTGGCAGAAATAATATTTACTAAAGAACAAGTTAAATAAACTATAATAATATTTGAAAATAAATCAGGTGGCTGCATACCAGTAACACCACAAATGATTCGTGCAGCTGTAAAAAGATTACACCTACGTAGAGCTTTTGTTAACACAAATCTCATCAGTCAATATCTGCGTCGTAGTTATCCAGTTGAAAATGATTTAAGATTGTTCTCTGAAGAATTGAAAAAAAAATTGGATTGTGCTGTACGTGTTGGATTAATAGTAAAACATGGAGAAGATGCATATTGTTTGCCTACCCTAAGAGAAGAAGCTAATGTATTTGACACATTGTGCATTACATTTTGGGAAATATATAGAAATGTAATTAGAAGTTGAATCACATATTAGCTGCAGTATTATAATTAGTTATATATTTTTCAGTATCCAAGTGTAGCACAAACTAAACATCAAAATAGAAAATGTTCTCCCACAAAGAAAAAGAAACGATTAGAAGGTATAATTAAAAAGTAATAAACGAAATATAATCTAAAAATTTGTATATTTACATATTCTTAGTTTACATTTATTTTGCACTTGAATTTTATTACAATAGATTTGTACATATGTATATTTGAACAAGATATTTGTGCATATAAAATATAAAATCTATATAAATGTTACGTTAAATTGAGTGCAGAAAATGGATTATTTGGGTCAATAAAATTTGGTTCATCCAAATTCTCTTCAGCACTGAAATATTCTAAGTCATCAGTATCTGTGGTTTTAGGTTTGGAACATTTACGTTTTTTGTGCCTTTTACGAAATTTAATTCCATCCTGAACTATTGAAAATAAAAGTTTTATTTTCAACAAAAATACATTAAGAAATCTTAATAGACTTGAGGATTTTTCAAGTACAGTATTTATATATCTTTCCACGTCATCGCGTGATTGAAAATTGTTACATAAATTGTATAATAATGTACCATTATAGAAATTAGCAATTTCAATATGAGAATAGGGCCTGCCTAGAAGTGCATTCAATTCTATACCATGTTTCAAACAATTTTGAAATTCCGCGAATGCATGAATTATAAGTTTATTAAACTTTTTTGGATTTGCGTACAATTTTTGATCCATTTCAAAATGAGAAGCAAAGAATTGTGCTGCCAATATACAATCATCAGGATTAATTTCATTAAAAGCTTCATCAATTGTAACGTCCATTGAATAATTTGATTTATAATCATCTGCTTTTCTTTTCTCTTGTATCTCTTTAACTTTTTGACCACACTTATGTTGAAAATTGTGCAAACTTCTATATCTCCCAATTTTAGAATCTATTATATGGAACAACATAGAGACAATTATAGAGTATATACAACTATTAATTAGCCTAGATGGTTCTTGTTGTTTTACCCAATATTTAATACAAATTATATATAATTTCCATTTCAATGGAAAATTGTTTACAGGGTCCATATTTGAAACCTCTAATGTGTGATTTAAAATCTCTCTTCTTATACTTAATGGAACTTTTCTGAGATCAAACAATGATGGAATTTTACAATTAAATATAGTGTCTGTACATTGTAATTCATAACGTTCAATTCTTCCTTTTGAATTTCTGGTTATATAAGTCATAAACTGTGTTTTCTTCTTTACTGCTGATTTGAGAAGTCCAAATATGACACCAAGAATTTTTAAACATACTGTAATGCTCGGAGGATAATTATAATCCTCTAATTGTACAGCACAAATATATAAACGTTGATTTATCAAGTCCAAAAAATATGGTGGCTGTTTGGCCATAAGATATTCACTTACAAACCATGTAGGTAAATTACTAATAAGTGCATTAGTAGCTGTTGGTTCAGATTCATTAACAACATTCATTATTTTACTTTCTTCTTCTCCTTCTTCTTCTTCTTCTTCTTCACTTATGTCAACTTCATTTGTATCAAAAGTATCTTCTACAAATGTTAAGTTGTTGATATCTCCATTAAATTTATAAATTTTATTTACATTACGCATATTTATTTGAGTAACATAGTCTTTTGAAAAACCTAATGGAAGAAGCATTTCAGCAGATCCATTGGTGTATGTATTTATATTGGTCTCTATTAAATTCAATATATGTTGTCGTATAGATTTACCCAGTTTACCTAAAATTCCAGCAATAGCATTATCCAATGTATATCTACTCAACCAAATGAAGGTTTCTTCTATACGACGTTGTTGGAGATTTTGTTTATTCTTTGATGTACCTCTCACTTTTATGTGGCAGAAAAAATGTTTAAATGTACCAAATTTTACATAATCATTACCTAATAGTATTGCTGCCAATGGTAACATAGGTTCTGTTAAACCTTTAAAACATTTTAATAAGTATTCAGTTTTATAAATTTTACAGCATTTTACATATCCTTTCCCATTTGTGTTTTTGGTCACATAACTATCCAATGTATTAAATGGTATATATAATGTTCCATATATGTAAAAGTCTGAATCATAACTAAGTACAGGACAATTCAAAATTCTTGCTATAGATGCTATAGTGCTATCAGCTTCAAATAAACATTGTATATGACGTATATTCTTCTGTTTTAAAACACTTATAAAAACTTCTGTCAAAAATAAAGGGAAAAATGTCATGCTCTGTTGACTTTGAGGGCAAAAAGTAGCAGCTACATTGATCCTTTCTTGTACTCTTCTTATTTTAGTGTTCATTTTTTTACTTTCATAGGCTCCATCGAGGATGACTAATGGTGTTACATTACATTTTAATAAGTCATCAAAAAAGTCTGATACAGATTGATAGAATTTATCATAATCACCACCAAAGGCACAATTACACTTTGCATATAATTTATATATTTGACAACAAATACTGTAGCCATCAATTATTAAATATGTGTCATGTAACTCATAGTACTGTAGTAAACGACATGAACGATTGTTTATAAACTTAGTTAACCCAGAAACACCCATTTTAAATCACTTGAATACAAATCAAAACAAATGACAACATTCAGCACTAGATCATATTTCTATTAAAAAAATAGACCACTTTCGTCGTACTATATTGCCATACGCATTAAAAGAGTATTAAAAGCGTTTCAATGATATATTTATGTTTCTTAAATATGAGGTTATCATTAGTTCCTGAGTCAATACGATATGTAGTGGGAGTTCTAGAAAGAAAAGAAAACTTCAATGAATGAAATAAAATGTTATATAAATAATATGCGTTAATCAAATTTATTTGTTACTTTTTGTGTCTGTAGTTATTTCATATACACATACAAATATATGTTGCAAAATATCTTACCAGTATCAAAGAGTAGATATAATTCTATGCCAGTAATCCAAAACATTGTATGTACACAAATAAAAACATATGAACATATTTTGTGTTTTTACACATTAAAAATACTAAATCATGATTGCATTTTGAAGCATGTATACCTCTTGTACTTACACATCTAATATTCCACTATATCGGTCATAACAGCACGTGTATTTCTACCTGTGCATCGCTTATATATGCGCACATAAGCTCTTAGTGAGAAAAAAATTTCACGCAGCGTATTTTAACTCTTAGATATTGAATGCATATACTCAGTAATTTTCAAAATCTTCTTCGTCTGAATAGAGGCTTTACAATTTTTTATAAGTTTTAATAAATAGAAAACATCAATAAATACAAACATTGCATTCAAAATTTCGTACTACTAGTTCCTACTATCTACCGCCAGATAGCTATAATGTTAACTTTCACAGCTATAATTATTTTACTACGAACTATTATGAACTGCAACTATTTTTGTTGTAAAATGAACCAGTCTGCTTTTCAAAATAAACATTTACGTGGGAAAATTGTATTATTTATCGATTTTGAAAATGTTTCCAATGAAAAATTCCTCTTGCGAATAATGCGTGCCATCAAGTATCACACGAACAGACCATCGAACAGTGTTGGGCACAGTGTTGGGCAGTCGTGAGATTTTATCTCACGCGAGAGCAGTGTTGGGCAGTCTCAGCCAGTGATGGGCAGTCGTGAAATTTTATCTAACGCGAGAGCAGTGATGAGATATTGGACGGCAGTGGTGGGCAGTCTCAGCGCATGCGCAGTAAGCTATTCGCAGAAGTTCTTAGTAGCGTATACAGTTTGATAAAATATAAGGTATCATTAGGCCGTAATGAGGAAAAAAAAATAAATCTGAAGAAAATTGCAGGAAAGAGAATAAAAGCGTCAAGTAATACAACAGATTATATATAATAAAAGTAATATTAAATTTATTTATGATTAATATTATTTTTTACGTCTGCAGCAGATTTGTTATATGAATATCAATATTTGATATTGATACTTACTATTCTTACTAGGGCCAAGCGTATTATATGGTCAGACCATTCAAGTAGTATAAGCGTATTATATGGTCAGACCATTCAAGTAGTATAAGCGTATTATATGGTCAGACCATTCAAGTAGTATAAGCGCCTTATATGGTCAGACCATTCAAGTAGTATAAGCGCCTTGTAGGGTCAGGCCATTTAAGTTAGGGTCGTTTCAGGTTAGGTCTGGGCCTAAGGTTAGGTCAGATTAGGTTAGGTCGGGGTAGGTTAGGTAAGTTAAGTGACCAGACCTAACCTAATTTAACCTAACCTTGAGGCCAGGCCTAACCTAATCTAACCTAACCTTAGACCCTGACCTAATCCTATGGCGTGACATAACTTAGGTCCTAACTGATAATAATTATAGTAGTAACGATAATTATAGTTCCAGCGATGATAATCTTCATAATATGCGTAATAATATTGATAATACTAAGAATAGTAAGAATTGTAAGAATCAATATCAAATATTGATATTCATATAACAAATCTGCTGCAGACGTAAAAAATAATATTAATCATAAATAAATTTAATATTACTTTTATTATACATAATCTGTTGTATTACTTAACGCTTTTATTCTCTTTCCTGCAATTTTCTTCAGATTTATTTTTTTTCCTCATTACGGCCTAATGATACCTTATATTTCATCAAAGTGTATACGCTACTGAGGACTTCTACGAATAGCTTACTGCGTATGCACTGGGTCTGCCTAACACTGCCATCGAATAATGTGTGTTTGCCGCTATTGGTACACCTGGTTTCAAAATGACAATGACAGAAATTCAAGCTAGAGTTTAGTTCAGTATTGACGTGAGTTGAATGCAGAGTTTTGGTTGTGTATGCGTTGATTCTGTTGTAATATCCGTAAAACGTGACTGAAGTTTTTGAATGAATAAAACTAAGACGCAGTTTAAAATATTTTAAGTTTTTCTTTCATAAATAATGAATACCAAAAATCTATTAACACAGTGCATTGATTTCAAACGAACAGGTAATGGAACTTGAATTAAGGATTGTTCGTGATCTCGTTACAGAGGCATTTATGAAAACGATAAAAGAAGCATCAAGTTTCTTGTAGTTTTGAGTTTTGTGGAATTTAGTAAATAGCAATGAATGTTTAAGAAACATTGTGCGGAGTATGCATTTCTGGATTAACAAACCGGCGGGGAGGTATTACGGTTTTACTGGCCGCCGATACCCCGCCACACCTCTGCCAAAAACAAACTTCAGTAAGATACAAAATTTTCTAAAGTTTTTTTTCTTTTTCGTTAGTCAGTATTTTGTATTAAAGTATTTATAGACATACTTGAAAATTTCACAGTTCTGACTGTTATAAAATGATATGATGAAAATAATTTTGATAAAAAATTTGTACTAAAAATGTTTATATTTATTTTCTTTATAGATCAATGTCGATATAATCCAGATTTAAGACAAATGGTGACCCCACTTCATCGATTTCAAAATCAAAATGCTATGGAAAATGCAGCTGGTCCTAGTAATTTAAATAGTTGCAGAGCATTAAGAACTACATTAAGAACTAATAATGAAATCCAAAACAATTACCCAGTTGACTCTACTCGACGCACTCAGCTAAACAACATCTCCAAGTAATTAAAGAAAAAGGTCTACTAAGAGGATTCTGAGGAACATGTTCTTCTTATATACAGGGTGACTCACTTATACATGTCTATCAACAGAAAGTACTTATAAATGATTCGCCCTTGATCATGACTTTTATGTACAAAGATATGGATGTTTAAGCAATAATGATAAAAATAATAATGTTTAAACATAAAATTGTTCATATTTACAGCAATGTAACGACTGCTGGAAATAATCAGTTGATATTGTCGAATACTGCTACAAATGGAACAAATAGAAGTCTTTTGGATTTTTCTGAATTCAATGATGCAGAACTAGCCAGTTACAGATTACGATGCGGTGTTTGGATAACTTTTGTATTTGCAACAGGATTTGTTGCTGCTGCAAAATTTTATTTTGGTGATCATGTATGCTAAAATTGAGATATTTCAAAGAATTATATTTGCTGAATATTTTAATATTGTTTATATTGAAATGTTTTATTCTTTATAGGGCCAAGGCATAGAAGTTTTTGTATTTTGGGGTCTATTAAC
This sequence comes from Megachile leachella, assembly GCA_963576845.1. Lineage (NCBI taxonomy): Eukaryota > Metazoa > Arthropoda > Insecta > Hymenoptera > Megachilidae > Megachile > Megachile leachella. The sequence goes on from OY756251.1 coordinate 17,119,407, forward strand.
ATTATTATTATTGTTCGCGTGTTTATATTCGATTTTATGCCGTCGAAATCAGCGCAATAATCATCAAGAACATCACATTCAAGAGGACCATATTGCATCTGTAACTGCTACGAATACAGTGTCCAATGAAAATATTAGACCTATTTCTGTAATAAGGCAAAATCCACCACCACCCTATCATATTGCTATTTTGATTCCTCCACATAATTCGTCGGACGAAGCTCCACCACCGTCTTACGATAAAGTCATGCGATGAATTAATATCGTTAAGTCGATATAAAATTGTATAGAATGTTGTCACTATTTTTTCATATATTGCATTTTGTAAGCTGATTAATATTATCGTCAAAGTGTGTTATCAAACATAAATATTTCATCAACGAGCTTTTAATTTATGCAACCGAAAGAAAAAAAAATGAAATGAAATCATTAACATTTTCTCTAGGCTAGGTAAACTTTACATCTGTGATACAAATAGTGAGGTAATGTCAAGATATCATTCTTTATAGCATTTACGAATTAAAGGAAGCATAAGAAGACTATTGTGGGCATTATGTGATGTCTGAATAAAAAGAAATAAATGTGGTATCTACAAAACTTATGTATCTGAATATCAAAAAGGTATGTGCTTTCTGTTTTTATATTTGAATGAACATTTTTAATTTATTAACAAAAAATATATGTATCCTGAAGAAAAAGTAATCATCTTTTCATGCCTAAGAACTACACATCTTTGTCACAGAAGAAAGTAAAGTATATAATTTTAATTTATATTATTATTAAAAACGGCAAGAAGTGCTGTTTGCATAAAGATTAAATTTGGGCTCACCTTTGACGCATGAATCGTTCGCTCTTCCTACAATCCGTAAAATGTAAAATGCTTCAATACAAAATACACTGATTCTATTATGTAAGATTAAATAAAAAACATAGGCTAAGCATTGTATATGTTTTATAATACTTACTTATACACGTGTACATAATATAAGTAAATGGGTATACACATACACGCAACGCATACATACGTACGTACATTTGGACTATAGCATAAATTCAATCAATAAATATAAATGTAATTTCATGTTTCTTGTGTCTTTTTAATATCGAAATTGCACATACATGTAAGTAAATGATAGTTTACAGAGTAATTTTATTTTGTATTTGAAACAAATTTATATAATACATTATACAGAAAATATTGTATTCAATACTTATAATTATTAACGATCTTGAAGTTATCTTTTTATACGTTAAAATGTAGCTTGAAATAAAGAATCAATCAATTTTTGTTCTGTTCCCTTTTTACAATTTTTTTTATATGAAATTTATTACAAATCTCTAGGCAACATTACATTTGTATAGCTTTATCGCGTAAGAATTAAACGTAGGCGCTTGTTTTGTATGCACAGCATAAATGATTGATTGTTACTTTATTAAGAAAATAACCGTATACATTGAAATGACACACTTTCTCTCTAGCTAATAATCAAAATTATATAATTGCATCAATAAAAGAATTGCACGGAATCATTCTGAAGCTTAAAAATAATGTCAATTCCCTAAGTCACTATCTTTATTTATTTTATATATATTTAAATTATGAAAAAATTTGTAACAGAGTTAACGCTAATAAATTATTCTTAAATTAATTTTGTTAAAATAATGACAATTAAATGTCAAGCATCAGATCAATTTACATATAAATATGTATTTTGTACATCACGTTAAAAAAGCGTAAAAGGTAAATTAAAAAGAATAAATGAATCGATTACGATTTTATCAAAACTACTATAACTACTTGATTTGCTAATTATAAGAAAGAACATCATGTTGTCATAAAGTAAGTAACTGAATAACTTTAAGATATTCTGTAGTCTTATTTTTAAGTTCTTTAATTTTTCTTATTAAATGCTTTATTCTATAATAACATGATGTTCTCTGTTATTACTGTATAAATTAAGTAGTCAGAGAATTTTGAGTAACTTCTAATAATCATATATCATTAACATTTATTTCTTTATATTATGGCTATATTTCATGCTAGAATAGTATAGAAATTTCACTTAATAATATGCACTGTGTTTAAACTCTTTGGATTTCAAATAACTTTACATCTGTACCATACCAAATTGGAGGTTCAACATTCCTTAAGTATATAACACCCCACATATACGTTCTGAACCAAGCAGTTGTTCCTGCATTGGCTTGATATCTTCTAATAAGAATAGGATGTGGTACTGGTAATAAACCGACCAATGTACCGTGTTGTAAAAACTTCAAAATTTCACTTTCATCTGTCAGACCCCTACAAAGAAATACATACATAACAATTTAATAAGCAAGTCTGAGGATTTGTGAAAACAGCGGACTTATACATTTTACTTACTTATCGATACATATTTTTTCAACTTGAGGTACGAGAACTTGAAGTAAACGCATAATAGTTTGTAGTGGAAGTTTGCTTTTCCACTGATATACCCATTCACTAGAAGGGACCCACTGATTTATGTTATTAGAGGAATTTGTATGTTCAGCAACTCTGATACCTCCCTTCTATTCAATCAACAAAATAATAAATAAGTAATTTATAAAACCCAGACAATTTAATAAATTATTTGTATCATTATATTCTTACTGGTATAACAGAATTCTTAGTAGAGTTCATTAAATCTTCTGTACCACCCACATTGTTTTGGTGATTAGACTTCCCCACATCAACATTTACTGAAGGACTTAACGGATGTGCAGATTCTTTCTCAGTCATTTTCTCGATACCTAAGAACAAATGCAAGTAATTAACAATGCAACTAATGATTAAACATTATTCATTTACCTGGAGTTTCTAACAGGGATGCTTTTAAAGTTCCAGGTTCTGCTGGCTGTGCAGGATGTGAACCTTCCATTGCTGCTTTGTTAACATTTTCATGAGATGTACTAGCAGATACATGTCTACGTTGTCTTTTACTTAGGGATTTTGCAATTGTATTACAGTCACTTGGTAAATTCGCTAATGCATGGAACACTTGTCTTTTACGTATTATAGTATAAACCAGATTACTATTTCCATCAAATTGATACTGATAACAAAAGCCATGATTAGTTACATTTAAAAAAATTCAGCTTTTAATATATGCACAAATTACCTGGATGATATTGTTAAAGATCTCAAGTAGGAAAAATACTAAATGATGGTTCGTGGGGGCGGAAAATAAAAACCACGGTGTACTAAATGCTTCCAATAAATGCAATAATTTAGTACTAGCCACCATTGATAGTGTTTTAAGATATGGAGAAACATTGACTAGAATTGTTAATAAACAGTCAAATAGTGGCTGTAGTCTTTGGTGTCCAGTTGTAATTATCTTATGAAAAACTGTAATTAACAAATCAGCATGTGTACCTGTAAGCATTTCATTAAATGTTATTTAAATTATATGTATTATACAAAAGATGGTAATAATATTATAGATAAATTATTACCTGTAAAAACAGGAATGTCCATAGGTACTGTAGCTGTATATGGTTTATTTAATCTAACGCCAAAGTTACGTTCTCCGCTTAATAACAGTAAAATAAACACTCCTATATGCATTAATCCAACTCGTGCTGCGCAATTATACTTAATTATTATGTAATCTATAGCTAAGTTAAATTCATAATTTCATTAAAACTTACATTGATCCGCTCGTGAATCATTTAGATGATATAGTATAGGTACCAATACTTCAAGAACATCAGAACTTTTCAATACATAGTATAAGAACTTCTTATTGTAATCACACATTTTCCAAAAGAACACCAATAACTCTTGGTGAAAGTGTACTTTTTTTGTAGAGTTTGGGAGATACGTTTGCATCAATGGGTTATTTAATAATCTAGTAATTCCTTTCAGTACGAACTGAAAATCTATAAGCATAGTTTTCTTCAATGTCATATTATTGCTAGATTGTATCATGTACAAAGACAAGTGTTACCTTCATCTCTATGGATACGACTAAGATAATTAATGAATAAATTATTTCCAACTGTTCCTTCTTCTAACGGAGTACCACCGCTAGTATCGTGATCTAATGTTACTATAAGGATTTGTAATGCAACATCCACTAATGGTTCTAATGAGTCAGTAAATAATAAATGATTGTATGGTACTCCAAGACCAACAGGGTCATATGCACATACTGTATTCAACAATGATGTAAACATAGGTAAAGCATGTCTGTCACAGAAACATGAAAATTTCCTTTAAATCACTTTTTCTTATATGTATTGATTGATAGAAGTAAAATTTATGGCAACATACCTATTTTCAGAACTAGTCAAATACTGGATCCATCTGTTTGGTGTAACTGAGAGATCCATTGGAGGATCATACATGGTTTCACTGAAGCATGTAAGTAACAATTTTAACAATTCTGTTCTGTTTGAATCTAAAATTGGGTATCTAGGGGGTGAATGTGCAAATCCCACACCAGCTTCCCAAATATATTCACAACTATCTATAGATTGCAATTCTTCTGCTTTATCCTAAATAATTTTAAAAACAATCTATTAAAAATTTTTCAATTTTTTGAACTTTTAGAATATTAAAAAAAAGCTTACAGGTCCAGATTTTCTATTTGCAGCTACTGTGAAATCAGGACAGAATAATAAATCCTAAAACAAAAATACGAGTTATTAATTCATTTTCCTTTTCTGTTTATTTCAAAGATGTATAAATAATACTTACACAAAGTGCATTAAGTAAAGAATGGGCTAAAGGAATACTTTCTTCATCATCTTTACCAGGTAAGCTAGACCAAAAGAATCCTTTCCAATCAGGATCTTCAAAAATATAAGGTAATAATTTAGTTAATAAACGGCAACAGTTCAAAACAGTTTGTTGTTCCCTTTGTGTTCGACAACTATTATCAACTGCTTTCACTAGTTTTTCCACTGCTTTGTAACATAACTTGGCTAAATTAGAGGGTGCATCTCTTCTCAATATACGTATATCAGATGCAGCGATTAAAGTAAATATATCTTGGACATTAGTTACGTTTTCAGACCAAAATTGGTCCCACAATTTATCATCTGAAGCATCGATCGGCTATAATTGAAAAAAGAATTTATTACATTATCTCAATCTAAAATATACTTAGCCAAAAAACATTTAAAAACCGTATGATTCAATTAATGTTGTATGGATAAAAAGCATTGTATTATTACTTATTATATTAATAACAATAGAAAAGTACATGATAAACAAAACTAATAATTTGTATATATCACAGATACGTCAAAACGTCAAACAGCTTGGTGAGTACAGTAATAAACAACGATTTTTACCTGCGTTGTCGACATTAGTTGTAAGATCGCTCTACGAAAATTTAATTTTGTATTAACGTTCCCCATGTTGTTCTATTTTTAGTTAGTTTAAAGTGAAAAGTTAAGTGTTAAAATACAAAAACGATCTTGTTTCTCTTTAAACAAGAACGATCACGGCGATCGCCATGTTTACGTGCTATAGAGCATCAGTGCTACCAATAAAAATTTTATCCTTATATCCAGTGTGTTTCATTATCATGGGCACATGTGCAAATTACATAAAAGCATAATGAAAGATAAAAATTCGATATATTTATCATTTACAATAGTATAAGTACTGTTCTTCATATTTATACAATTGTTTTCATAGATATAAATATAATATGATACAATTTTTAGTTTATTTCCTATATTTTCCTTGAATCCATACTCTGTACATTTTAAGTTGTTTTCCTCTGTTAACTTGAAGTCTTCTATCCACAAGGTTCTGTTCTTCACTAAATCCGCAACTTGTAAATAATGTCTTGACTTCATCTATAAATAAATTTATTGAGGAATTGAGTACAGTGTAGGCTTCCTTTACATAAGGATTAGTGTAGGGGAAGTAATACCCCATAACAAATAATATTAAAATAAATATATAAACGAGGTACCTTGAGTGAAAAAATATACTCTAGTCCCATCTCCTCGAGCATAAAAATTTTCTGACAAACAGCTTCCTTTTTTGAATCTTAATTGAGCTAGGTCATATCTTCCATAATCTCTGAATAAAACTAATCCACCTGGTTTTAAATATTTATATACTTGTTGTATAACATGCTTCATTCTGGAAGTAATGTAAATTATTCATTTTAATCTACACCTTTTTGTAGTTATTAAAATACTCACTTGTCAGGCTGTATAGCAGAAAGAACAAATATTAATACTATAATATCCAAACTTTCTGGTTCAAACGGCGTTTGCCAATTTTCTTGTGTTACATCAAGTACAAATGCTTCACACCTTTGAAACATATAGATTATATTAATAAGATTACTGTTATGATTAATGTTAAATATTATATTTGGCAGTTTATACCTAGATGTATTATAAGCAGGATTTTGCTTCAATATATCTATTGCTTTTGTAGAAAAGTCACAACAATATACAAACAAACTTGGATCTCTATTATACAAAAGTATTGGAAATACAGTGTTTCCTACTCCACATCCAATTTCTAAGATTTTATGTCCACCTTCACTAGGTAAATCAAGAATCTTAATATGGGTTTCTTCATCGTTTTTGCTCCTGCTTTCAGATACAGATCTCAAAGATTGTTTAACATCTTGTTTTACAGTATCAGCAGCTAACTCTGGAAATTCTGTAAACAACCAATGTCTATCTTTGAAAAATCTGCAACATTAAGAATAAAACTTTTTTTCTCATTTCAACTATTCATAATAGTTACACTGATTATTTCATATATACTTCATCGATGTACTTATTTTCATGTATTCCATAAAACTTGTCCCAATACTTGTTAGCCTCACATTCATATTCCCAAACTTTTTCATCCGACAGGGTTACAATTGAATTTTCATTTACTTTTTGTTGGGCCAACGTTTGTTGTTCTTCGTTCCATACAACATTGTCCCTTTAAATGACAATCAATAGCAATAACATTCAACAAATGATAAACTTTAAGAGATTACGATTTATAGGTTAAGAATGATAACCTTAATAACACAAATATCGTGGCAAATATTAAATAATACGCACATACCATGCATTATGTTGGAAAACATTATCATTACTGGAAAGCGTTCTGTTCCCAAATTGCGGTCTTTTAATTGATTCGTCTTTGTTTGCCTCCGGCGGATTTTCGTCCATTTTTACGCGCTTTTTCAAAAGCATGCGTAGATAATGTACGAGTTAGAGTATAGGTTATATACAAGTATCAAGAAATCATGGATCAAAGTAGGAATATGAGAATAGAGCTAGATCCTTATGAGTGGGAACTCACTTAATAAGACAAAGACAGAATGATTAGGTAATTCGATACTACCTTTCGATTAACTGTCATTTGACACAATTCCGAATTTCCAAATTTAAAAATTGCAAATTTCCGAGGTACTAAATTTGGAAATCTCTGATTTAAACAAATTTCTATATTTTCAGGTATGTCTATAAAAAGAATAAAAATAGAATCGTCTAAAAGTAGAATAATTTATTTTATATTTTCGTTTATTTTAAATCAATGCAAAAATGTTTAAATATATCACAGATTAAATTATAATCGTTCCATAGTTTGATTCAAACTAAGAACAGTGATATGAATATGGAAACAGTTTTTTTTTGACTATATCACTTAATGCCGTATAATCATCGTTAATTACAAACATTTACCCTATTTAACGAGTAAATCTATTATTATCGAGTTAGACTTGTTACAGATCATCGTATGTACACTAGGACTTGAAGATCAACGACCTAGGAGACAGATATAGGTTGAGGGCGCATGGTATGCAGAAACAGGATGGGTGTGACGCAGAGGGTGCAGGTTAAGGGTGGTATATTGCGTCATTGGTTGATTGGAACCATGAGGATTAAGTCGTTGACGTTCACATTTTTCCGCCTCCTATCAGTTTAATATTTATATTCATAAAATTAATATTTAAATTCCTCTCATTACTTCTAAGCATATTGCATAAAATTAATTTATGGTTAGGTCTACTTAAATCATAAAAATCGACACTGTCAGTATTCGAGTATTTTTATAGATTCACTGATAACAAACAATTACAAATTCGTTTAGTTTTTAATCTATTATTTCACTTATACTACAAAAAAATAATTTTAATTTTTATATCAAATAATAGGTTAGATCAGCAAAGATGGTCAACGGATATGACGTAACGATGGACGAATGACGTCATGAAAAATAATTTTTGGAAATCTCGTAATACGAAGAGGATAAAGCTATGTAATGTCGTTTGAGTACCCAATTTCCTTAAACTTGTTAGTAGATTTTCCACCGCAATACGTTGCTAAGGGCTACAAGTTCCTTCTTCCGTTACTGCATGGTGCTTCATGGCTCATCGTGGGTGGCTACCGTGATGTCCTAATCCCACCAAGTCCCTAGGGGTGAGATCGATACATCTATTTCTCTTTCCCTTATGTTTTTACCGGGGATAGTACCCATCGATTTCAACTGATTCGGAAGGAATACTTGAAATGAACGAAATCAATTTTTTCAGGAATATTGAAACCAATTTCTGCGTGTGGAACATTCGGGAGGCGAAATGTACAATGAACATATGTGTCAGGAGAATTTTATAATTATTTTTATATGAAAATACATATATGTACAATTTATTCTAATGAATGTACACTGAACTAACTCTTCTAATGAATGTACATTTTTGTTAAATGCACTGATCCAGATAGGAGAATTATTTGTAACAATCTGTACACCCTGTACATAGGAAGAAGTTCTGTTCCAAGATTGTTTGAAGAGGATTTAAAAAAAATTGCGAGGAAACATGTAGACATAGAGGAAGATGAGAAAGGTAATCAGAACAAAGAGGAATTTTGAATAAAGGTTAGAAAGAATTTGATTGAAAACTTGTTTATAAAAATATTGAATTGTTTGATGTGTTCAAAAGATATTAATCTGAATCGTTTGTGCAGAGCCCTCGAACGCGACGGAAGACACAAGTAGGGCATCGTTTGATGAAAAAAAAGAGAAGAGGAAAAACCGAAACGAAAGGGATGAAAAGTCATCGAGTTCCCTCTTCTTCCTGGCTCTGCCATCCTCGAGCTTGCACGGTCGCGTTCGATAAATTTAATGCGCGCACCAAACTCGAAAGCGCCTATTGGCGTCGAGAAATTTGCAGGGAACGAAGGGTCTCCACGTTGACGGGACAAGAATGAGAGAAACATACATAGATAGAGACTGGAAAGGGATACAGAGGAGGAGGAGAGGAGGCTGTGAGAAAGAGGACGGCGAAGAAAGAAGGCGACAGAAAAAGATAAAAATTGAAGGGATGGGATGAGACATAAGGGTGATGCAGTGATAGCGAGGGAGAGAGAGAAGGAGAAAGAGAAGGACGGATTGAACGCATGGAGAAATAGGGAAAAAGGGGGGAAAAGAGAGCGAGAGAGGGAGAAGGAAGAGAGTAGAGAACTGTGCGCGCCGCAACGCTACGGGGTGGTTGCCCTCGTCTGCGCTTTGTGGGAAATGCCCGCTCAATAACGCGTAGGTCCTCGTCTGCCCCTTCTCACCCTCGGAGGCATCGCAGCAAGGGCCACTGCCCCAAAAGGCACGACCACCCGTCGAACAACCCTTATCCTACACTCCCTCCTACCCATAAGACACTCCTTCAAATCCTCCTTCTATTCTGCTCGTCTCGTATATCTCAAAAAGATCGAATCTTGTCCTTACACCTTGTACTCTTCGTGCACGCTCCTGATACGATGGACATTGCTGCATTCATTAATATTGCTATCTTCTGCACAGCATGCCTTTCAACATCTTTATTTTTACTTTTAACCTCAGTAGCAATTTTAATACTGGTCAAGCTTCATTGCAACTTTGTAGTCTAGTGTGAAAATAATTTGAGTAAGAAATCTGATTAGAATAATTACAACAAATTTCTTTACTGCTTATTTTGTTTATATATACTTGTAGAGTGAGTGTACTGGACAAATGTTTGATTGCTACTTGTATTCTTGTCTGAAAATGATTTGAGTAAGAAATGTGATTGGAATAATTGCAGCAAATTTACTGTTCATTTTTTTATATATAATTGTAAAGTAAGTTGTCAAATGTTAAATTACAACTATGTATTCTAGCTTTTAAAGAATGAGTCTGTTATTCTTTAAAAGTTTGCAACAAATTTTTGTATCATTCTTTGTAATATATTTTGCAAATTGATTATGTGAAATGTTTAATTGCAACTTTGTATTCTAGTGCAAAAATGATTTGTTGTGAGAAAGAAGTCTGATTGAAACATTTGCAGCAAACTTTTCTAGTGCTTATTTTTTTTATATATATTTGTAGAGTAAGTGTAGTGGACAAATGTTAAATTACAACTATGTGTTCTTTTAAAGAATGAATGAGACTGTTATTCTTTGGAAGTTTGCAATAAGTGTATCATTCAATATTCTATATTTTGCAAATTGATAATGGGAAATGTTTAATTGCAACTTTGCATTCTAGCTTTTGGAGGAAAGTGGTCGATATCTGCCCAGTATACCGAGGTACCTCACCCTCATTCCAGGCATGGTGGAACCCCCAAAGATCGTTCGGGCAATGACCTCGAGATTATATATTCTGCCGGTATAGGGTGGTACAGGGTTATTCCCCTTGAATTCGTCCGCGGTGCTGTACGTTTGAACAAATCGAAATCGTAACTCTTTACAAAAATACCATTTTTGCAGCTGAATAAAAAAACCTTGGAAAAAATTAAACGAACTAAATAAAAAAGTACATCAATATTAATAAGCTTTCGTGTAAACGATTGTAAGAAATATTTTATTCTTTCAAGTCCTTAGTCTTTACATTTGAGAGGTTCAATTATAAAGAACAGCGGGTTTCAACGATTCACCCCAATATCGATTCACGTTGTCTTCAACCACAAGGATACAAAATAATTTGTTTCGTTCAAATATTTGATGATCCTCATAAACGAAGGTCTGCATAGGCTTTGCATAATAATTGTACGTCAAAGGGGGGTAAACTAGCATTGGTTATAGTTTTCGTGGTGGATGGCATTTATAAGCCCTGCTCGCTACATCCACCACCTACCGGATCAATAAGTACTCTTCTTGTTTCATAGGAACCGTGTCCTCCTACGTATTGTGATGTCTCAGATTTTCTTCAGGTACAGTCATTAATTAACATACATATACTTGCAGAGTATTGAACGTATACATAGAAATTCTGTTTGGAAATCCTGGGGTCAATTGTGTACTAACCTAACATACATTTGGGGTCGAGATGAAAGGGGCTGATAAAAGGGTATTAAATCGCCATATTAACTTTGCATTGTTTGACATCATCGACATTGACGTAACTAGGATTTTTATTTGGGGTGCTAGGTACCCTTTATTTATAATGAATTTGAGAACTTGGGTATTGGAAAGGAATTGGTGAATAAAAGGTTCGAGTCTGAAGTTGGATGAACTTGTGAATTAATTAATTTGGAGATGAAATCTGGTGTTTAGAAAGGTGGGAATTAGAAATGTAGTTCTTTGCGAATTCCTAAATTTCTAACAATTTTCCAATTCCCTAGATTCTTATAAATTTCCCAATTCCCTAAATTTTTAAATATTTTCCAATTCCTTAAATCCATAAATCCCAAAATTTCAAAAATCTCCAAATCCCCAAATCCAAAAATTACCAAATTACCAAATTACTAAATCTTCACATTCCCCAAATTCCCCAAATATCAAAATTCCCAAAATCGCCAAATCCCTCAAAATTCCCCAAATTCCTCAAATTCCCAAAATCCCAAAATTCCCCAAAATTCCCAAAATCGTCAAATCGCCCAAAATTCTCCAAATTCCCAAAATTTCCCAAATCCCCAAATTTCCAAAAATTCCCCAAATTCAAAAATTCTCAAAATTCCCCAAATTCAAAAATTCCCAAAATCCTCAGATTCCAAAATTCTCTAAATCCCCAAATTCCCGAAAATTCCCAAAATTCATCAAATCTCAAAAATTCTCAAAATTCCCAAAATCCCTAAATCGTATATAATGAATTACACAAATTGTAACTAACCGAATTTAAAAGCGTACCCAATCGATCACAAAACGTCGAAAATCATACCAGCAAATTACACTTTACTGCGACGCAATTATTTTTAGTCGAGAGTGGTGTATCACCTGTTTCCGCGGTGTTATCGGGAAAAGTTGCTGTTTCATTAACACGTATTTATAAAAATTAAGGGTCAACGATCGATACGTTTTATCAACGAGCAGTAGGAAGGTCTCCGATAAAAAAGTTAAGGGAAAAATTGAGACGTATGAACGAATCGAAATAACGTCAATTCGGATTTTACAGCATGCGTGCAAAATAGACGCGTAGATACCGGCCGCTCGTATCTATTTATAACGGCGACGGATCGCGGGGCAATTGACCGCGTGGCCTTGACTTCCTGTTGACCTGACTGCCCCTAGGGAATTTTGGCGTATCTCGAGGAATTTCTTGCCGTGATATTCACCGGTCTTCTCTAATCAATCCGTTTCTTTTTCTCTATGAACTCGTCAGCGACAGACTGCTTATTTCGTTTTATTTCAATCGACGATTCAGACGATGATCTGTTTTGATCTGTCTGATTGGACGAAACCTTACAACATCGCTGCTACAAGCATCTTATTTAGTGCTTTAAAGACTGCTCGTATTAAGCTGTTTGTTAACAAGCGTAATTACGGATGCTTACATAAATACGCACGAATTTGTAAACTTATCAATTTCGTAAATATACTGTATCATTTATTGGAGATAATTAAAAATTGCGAATAACAGGATATAATTCTCTTTTATATAATTATGAAATATGAAGATCCATAAAGGGGACGTTTTACGACTAATTTTTTTTGTAAATATTCAGTGTTCTGAAAACTGATTTAAAAAACTTGAACTAATACTAACTTTATAGACTTAGAGGCAGTAATTTTATGGAATAAAATTAAATCCGCAAGTACGAGTCGTACGAGGAATTATACATCTATGATATCAATATTTCCACGGATTATAAACGACCGCTATAAACATGCCGCACCACCCAGGTTGATCGCGATATCGAAAGGTCGAAAGTGATATTTTTTTTCAAAGACTGCGTTGACGTTGATTAAAAATCATCGAACGTGTCGCAGCCAGCCTTCAACGTTATTTATCGAGACAGCGAGTGATAGGTTAAATCGAAACGATTGTTCTGTACACCTTTTCGGCTAATTGCAAAACTATGCTCAAATTCATATCGCTGTATAGCCAGTCGTGTACATGTACATGTACATACATTTTTGTCAAGTCTATCATTTGGAGAATTTTGGGATTTCGAGATTTGATGATTTGGGGATTTTGGGAATTTGGAGATTTGGGGATTTCGAGATTTGATAATTTGGGGACTTTGGGAAATTTGGAGAATTTGGAGAATTTTGGAAATTTTGTGAATTTCTTGAATTTGCTGAATTTATTGAATTTATTGAATTTGTTGAATTTGTTGGATTTGTTGGATTTGTTGGATTTGTTGAATTTGTTGACTTTGTTGAATTTGTTGAATTTGTTGAATTTGCTGAATTTGCTGAATTTGCTGAATTTGCTGAATTTGTTGAATTTGTTGAATTTGTTGAATTTTAGAAATTGCAGATTAAAGAATTTAAGTATTTATTCACTTATAAATTTAAGAATGTGAAAATGTATGTGTCTGGAGATTTGCAAATTAACCTTTTGACCCCGAAAACTGTATGAACGACATCCCACTCCAACATTTCTCCAACTACCTAAAAAATTGCATGAAATATTTCTTCGCGCATCCCCGTTTAGATTTATACCATGATCTCGGAATATCATACATACAGGGCTGATTTTCTTCCTTCCCTTACCGAAATCCGGGCGTATCGGTTCTCCGCGAATAACTTTGTTTAGCTTACTCGGCTCAACGTGCTTTTTTTCTGCAATCGGTAGGAAACCTGTTCGTACGAGCAACGGAATGTCTGAGTGGCTGCCGTCCTCCTCTCATCTCCGTGCAATTCCACGCGTAGTAGAACGAACGTGTCGACCAGGTGAGATCGTTCATTCTCTGCAAGGGACATTTTTGTACGAAGCTCGGTGCTGGACGGCGGGCTGCTGGTTGGGGCTGCGGAAAAAACGGGCGGTGGAAAACGGAAGGGCGGGACGAACAGTAGAAAGTATATTATAAAATAAAGGGGAACGAGAACACGTTTCTCGAAACATTAGATCGGTGCATATTAAAAATCTGACGTCATTCAGTTTTTGCTTCATCTCTACATTTTTGCATTTTTAGTTTGTCTTATTTGCAATTTTTTTAGTTATAATTATTCTTATTTCTAAATTATTATTTTTGCAATTAGTTGCATTTATAAATTTATGGGTTCATAATTTTTTATGTTTAGAATTCCTTCATTGACATATTTGTATGTTTGCAATTATTCTCAACCCCAAATCTCTATGCTTAGAATTAGTCTCATTGTCATATTTGTATGTTTGCAATTATCCTCATCCCCAAATCTCTATGTTTAGAATTACCCTCATTGCCATATTTGTATGTTTGCAATTACTCTAACCTTCAAATCTCTATGCTTAGAATTACCCTCATTGCCATATTTCTATGTTTGCAATTACTCTAACCCCCAAATCTCTATGCTTAGAATTACCCTTATTCCCATATTTCTACATTTGCAATTACCTTCATTCCCATATTTCTACGTCTGTAATTACTCTCATCTCCAAATTATTGTCAACACCCAGCAACGATATAGTGTGAAATGAACTCATCTCCCTCTCACGTGGAGATCCAAGAGTTAACCTAACACGTGTTGACGCAACATCTCTCACATGGCGATATAACGCGAGGAACGCAAAGAGTATCGATTCACCGCACTCCCGTAACGCACGGATGCTTCTCACAGTAACAGTAACCAGTAAATCCCAGTTACTTCGATGCTCAATGAATTGCGTGCACAGCTGCAGTCTAAAATTGAAATACCATTACTAATTAAGTATCGTAAGGTAAATGCATAAGATTAGAAAGAACACGAGCGAACAAGAGAGACCTAGAGAGAGAGGAGAGCTCGTAGGTGGTTGTGGATGTCGAGAAATGAAGGCCAGCGGCCTTGACCTTGTCCGTGACTTCGTAGTGAATGAGAGGGAAAGAGAGGAAGAGATACAAGAAAAGACATCGGTCAAAACAAAGTGGTCTGCTTTCTTCTTTCGTCTCGTGCGTGGCAGGCAAATCCAGGTAAACGGCCAGTCGATGTTAATGACTAAGTCACTAGGCTCCCTCGGTCAGGGGCTTCTTTGAATTGACCGTACGGATGATGGCTCAGGTAGTAGGCAGGCATGATTTCGCCAACGATTGTGTGCACGCACAGGGCTGCCCAACTCAACTACAAACCAACTTTACGGTAACACGTTTATGGACTGACGGATCGATCAGGTTGTCGGTCGAAATTTTCAGATCGTTTCTTGATCGAATTATGTTGTATGGAGCAGATAATTTATTTGCAAAATTAATAGGTACTTATCTTAGGATTCTGTAAATCTACTTATATATTCTTAGATAGTTGTAGATGTCTCTAGAACTGTTTAGATAGTTGTAGATATTGTTGGATGACTATAGATCTCCTTAGACATAGATAGATTTCCATAAGCATAGTTATATATTTTTAGATAACCCTAGATGTCCTTAAACATCATTAGACAACTCTAGACATCTTCAGATATCTCAAGATACCTTTAGATATCTCTAAAATCTCCCTAAGTACATTTAGATATCCCTAGATGTGCTCAAACATCTCTAAATCTCCCTAGATATGTTTAGATATCCCTAGATGTCCTCAGACATCTCTAAATCTCCCTAGATAATGCATCTCCTCAGACAACCTAAAACCTCCCTATATATTTAAACACAGCCCTACATCTCCTTAGATAGCTGTAAAACTTCCTACATATCCTTAGTATCAAAGTATATCTCTAGAAACCTGTAAATATCCCTAGCACATATTATTGATATACTACAAGTGCCCAAATATCTATATGTATCCATAGATGTACTTACATATCCCTACATTACAATATGTCTTACACCTTATATCCCAATATCTAGTTCTTTATAAAACCCTAGTATAACAATTTTTATACATTAACTTGTCCACAATAATTGACTCACAATTCAGTTACCAAAAAATAATCTTAATTTAGCATTGTTTTCATCTTTTCAATATTGAGTCATCTTTTATATTTTTCTAGATAAAATTTCAAACGAGCTTTTAAAATCTAAGACGATTACATTTTGTTTGAGTAGTGACAAAGAATTAGGTATAATGCATCTAAGTCGTTACGCGGGTTTTATTGAATTATGCGTCACTCGTGAGAACGGTAGACATTGACCGTGTTAGTAAGAGCTTTGGCATTATCTTGGGCCAGGGAAAGATGTATTTTTAACATTCCCCGTCCATTTTAGAAGCTTGTTGTTAGATCGAATTAGCAGACTAATGAAGTTTCTGGATTTTCACCTTTGACTTTAACAACTCCTCGAAGGATTTAATAATTTTTGTATCGAAGACAGGAACATTCTGAAGCGATTAGGATCTGCAGTTAGGTACCGTATTATAGATGAGGATTTTCGGACAGATTCATTAGTCAGCGTTAATCGGAGGTAAAGTTTACGGTAAATAACGGAACATGAGTAATTTCCTGATGACACAATTATTGCTTATATTAGTCATAATTCTTTGTATCGTATCGCCCATTATGGTAAATATATGCCTTCCGTATCAATCCATTTCTGAGACAAGGTAGAAGCGTCATGGGGCAGATTGTAGAACTAAAACGAAAAATTTTTACGAGCATTAATCCGAAGAGAAGATCGAAAAATATTTATGTTTATTTTTAAAAGTCTCTTCAAGGTTTTTACGCAGAAAGCACATGCCCAGACATCTGTCCAGTATAAAGTCAATATTACCATTATCGAAAGTAATGTTTCGATATCGTATTTCCTTGCGATTGTACATTTACAATAGCACGTAATTGCACCGTGAATTGTCTCTCGTAACGTATCGGTTTAACTTACCTTAATTGCGGAATCTGGGACTTCATAATATTTAAACCTTGAAAAATAATACAACAGAAGCGACTCTTCAAAATTTTACTGTTTTCGAACGCTGACGTCTCATTACGCTGTATCGTATTATCTCCAAATGTCCGACCACGCGACGTTGGATCAGCACATAGCAACCGCTAATAATGCTAAATAGATAGTAAAAAAATAATGGAGGAAAAATTGGTGACTGTAAGCGATAGAGCGTCGATATAGTGATTAATGGTAGAGCGTATGAATGAAAAGTGTCGATGACCAGTTAAGAAAATGACGAAAATTTTCCTGTCGGGGAGGAAAAAAAAAGCGACAGGAAAATCTCGTCTCCTGACCTCGAGGGAGTAGGAGAAGTGAGTGAGGTCGTTCCACGATCGATAACGCGAGTCTCTCGCGAGAAGGTGCGAAAGAACTTGGTCGGGTACCTAACGAAAGGGCCGAAAGAATCGATCTGGTTCTATGAAAAAGAAAGAGAGATTTTTGATACCTACCGGTTTCTCCTTTGGTTAATGGTCGAATGAACAAGACGAGACTTTGTACACGTATGTTTCTCAGGTAGATTTCTACATAAGGGGGCATATGGTACACGCGTTTATTGTCGTATCGCAAACGGTCGCGTATACGGGGGTGAGTGTACCACCCGCCACTGTCTGTCGTCCGTTTTTCTCTCTCCTCTTTTTTCATTCTCTTCCCTCGTATCGTCCTTCATTTTCGTTCCTCGTCTGCCGAGCGAAACTATTGGTCGCTGCTCTCTGTCGTACTCGTTGCTCGTTCATTCGCATGCCTGCCAACTGCGCCACGCCGAAACTCGTCGAGAAAACCGCGGTGATCATAGCCCTCTCTGCTCTACGTCATTCGTTTAGGCAGTACGTTTCGTCCTTGTTAGATCAGTCGTAGCCATGTTACTTGCTTCTTTGTCACTCTCAGGGAACTCGTAAGATATCGTGGTAATACCGTGCAGTACCGCCGTTAGCTTCGGGCACACAGGGCACTTGCCCTGGGCCCTGCGCTTTGGGGGGGCCCCGTGCTTCAACTTTCAAATTCTCGAGTTACCGCGTCTTCAAACTCTCGAATTTCCATATTACCAAATTTTCAATCTTCCGAATTTATAAATTTCCAACTTCTAAATCCTGGAGTTGTCAAATTTTTTAATCTCTGAAATCCTCAATTTACTAATATCCGAAGTTGCAGCTCCAAAAATATCTAAAACTCCTAACTATCAACATTTCTAAAGCTCTAAATTCCTAAATTACTGAATTATCGAATTTTCAACATTGCAAATTCTTAAATTTGTAAATTTTAGAATTTGTGAATTTTTTAATTTTTAAACGTTCTTATGTACAAGTTTAAAAATTCATTACTTTAGCAATTGTTTAAATGAGAAATTTACAGTGTTTGAATAACGTGAAGAATAATTTGGGGATTTGTCCCGGTGCCCGGTGAATATTATTGTCGGCCCTGAACACTGTGATACGGTGAGCGTGTGTTGAGTGGCGGTCGTGCAGACAGGTGCGGCCGCTGGAGCCCCACCGTTGGTGGTGGTGCTAGCAGCGCCTCCACGCGGCGACTCATCTTAGTTTCGGGCAAGATGGGCGAACCTCGCCGGGCAGTAGCTTAGACTCTACCTACAAGACAACACATACACTAAATGTTTCCTAACAACAAGTAACAATTAATTGTACATTTATTTTATTTAAGGGAACACAAACTCTATTTTTGTAACATGCTGTATTAGTAGTGCTCCGTGGAATTTGTACGATAGTAAAAAACTGGTGCGTGGCCACGCGCGATACAACGGACGAACACGACGACGGAAAGTATGAAAAGATAGGAGAAGGTTTCGCGATTGTCGGAAGAGCAAGTGCGAACGAGCCAAAAGGAAGAAGAAGAAAGAAAAAAAAAGGGAGACGGTGATCGTGAGGAGGCGCAAGACGAGGACCCGTGAATCGAGAGGACATCGAGACTAAACGAGCAGGACAACGACAAAGGGGACAATCTCGAGGAAGACGGTAGGCGAGGTGGATAAGGACGATCGTACCGCAACAGTGGCCGCCACTGAGGCTGAAAACGACAGCGAAGTAGGTGATAATCTCGCGGTAGTCTCTGTTCGTTGACTCGGCTCGGTGCTGTTAGCCGATTCTCCGCGGTGTGGTGCGTGTTTCGATATACAAAACGAGCTACGACGTGAAGAGAAAAGTGTACGACGACCGATAGCAGTGAAGTGTACGGAGCCGACACACCCTCTTGACACTCCGACATTCGTCTCGTATCGCCATCGGTTTACCTCTGTACCCCCTTCTTTCCTAATCATTTCTCGCTCCTTCGTTCGGCTACATTTACGTAGTACACCGCGTGTACGTTCGGCCACTGCAACGGAAAGCCGCACACCACGTTCCTCTTTCTTTCTTCTTCGCTCTTCCTCCCGTCTCAACCCCTCGTCTCCTTCTCCCCTCTCTATCTCTTTCTTTCCGTGCAAAGTGATTTATCGTTACGCTTGTCGCATCGGATTTCGTCGGTGTTAAAACCATACCGAGCCGGCTATCGCGTCCATAACCATACGTACCGTGCTTCGTCCTAGCTCTACCCTCCCCCGGCAACCCCCCTCAAGCGTCTCACCCACACCTATATCTCTCTTTTTCTGCCTCCGCTCCCGCACCCCGGTTTATCGGCCGATCCGAGTGCAAATTCGTTCGTGACCGTGCTGTGCGAGTTTTGCATCGACGAAAACGCGGGGTGACGCCGCTCTCTTGGCAACGCCAGACCGAAAACCGTCGACGACCACGAACAGAGAGAGGAGGGACACGCTCAGCCGTAGCAATTGAAACGACCACGGCACGGTATCGTTTCGAGCAGGCGCCACGAGCGATAACACCGCTAACATGTCCGTGAGAATGGAAAACGTAGCCGCGCCGAGGAAAATGAACTATAAGATGATGGTGAGTAACGATTGCTTTTCTCCTTTCGATCGCGTCGAACGTGTCTAACGTGTGTAACGTGTAACGTTTCGAGTGTGCGTATTATACGCGAGAGCGTGTATACACGCTGTTGGAAAACGTAGCATTACCATGGGGACGGCCGATAGCCACGAACCTTGCGGAACCGGCGTAGTTTGACAGTTTGCCGCGGGGCGTCTGCTGCCCCACCCAGTCTCCTCTTTCTCTCCCCCACCTTAACCTCTCTTCGAACGTCTTCGCGTATTCTTTTTTTTTCCTGTTTCTTTATTCTACAGATATTGTGTCCAGATGTGGGGAGATGAGTATTAAACGATCTCGAATATGTGTGTTCTTCGTTTTATTTTTTTCTCGTGTGTTTTGCCGTTAACGCGTGATTACATCGTGAGCTCCGCGGTTTACTTTGAATGAAGCGGGAATGATGAACTTGAAGGATGAAAGTGTATAATGGACCACTAGTTGCCGCCGCCGGTAACGCGTTAAAGGTATTTATTGAAATAAGTGTATTTTAATTAGGTTGTTTTGTTGCGGTACGTTTGCCTGATGGGCAACTCTGCCCGCGAAAGCGTAATCACGCACGTGCGAGTAACGTGCACGCGCGGGTAGTGATGGGTAATTACTTTCTCTGTTCGAAAATTCGAAATCTCAATATTTTTAAATATCGTAATGTTCCGAACCCCTAGTTTGGAAATTTTGAATCCCAGAAATAGGAAGAATTCGATATCTCTATTTTTGCCCCCTCCGCCCCTCACGATCGTTACATGCACCGATGTCTGATCTTCTGTAATGGGCATTTAATTTGCCCATCAATGGTCTAATGACATCATTTTCAAATTCTGTTATCATCCTTTCAATAATTTACATTTGACTGTAATCGATAATGTGAAATACGAGATGGAAGTTTGACCACGTTATTCTCCTCACTTATTCTTTCATTTTGTGACATTCGAGACATTTTATATCTTTTCCAATTTCTAAACAATTCACTTATAGAAAAGTAATAATCATTTCAAGTTATATATACTCGAAGAGAGAGTAGGGTTAAAGACCGGTCGACCAGTACGTTGCTTTGTATTGTTTTAATTATAGATATTGTTATTATTAATTGTCAACTTTAATCAGGCATATATCGGATTTAAATAATTAAACCTGTGTAGAGTACAGATTAAATTATTTTAAAACGATAAAAGAAACGATGTTTTTCGTCAGCTTTATAATTTCTTTTATCAGTTATTCGCGAAAGCAGGTTCTTATTCTCGCGCATACGGTCCTGACATTTCTGCGCAGACTCTCGCCGTCTCTTCCTGTTCTCTGTCTACTTTCAATTGCTATGCTTTTCGTAAAATAATTCTGCATTTCTCCTTACATTCGATTTATTTGCAACAAACTCCTTATTTATAACAAGTGTTATATTCCACAAATACACGAACGTTATTTTTTCGTTTTCGATCGATCTAAAAACGACTTATTTATAACTGTAAATAAGATATTTACCCAAAATTCCATTTCTATTTTAGAATTTTCCCTTACTGTCACGAGTCAAATTTTCCGTAACTTCGTGTCACGAATTCGCGTCAAATATGAAATGTTCGTTACGTATTTATTTAATGTATTATTTTCGAAATGCGTTCTTCGATATTACATCAAAGTTCTGCGGTTTATTAATGCAATATTTAGTTGCTTGTGAAAGCGACGTGGAGCCACTATCCGGAAGCATTCTTAATCTGCACATTGAAATTCGACCTAACGCTCGCCAGTGTAGCCAACTTCATCGTACGCTTTTAGTGACAATGCAATGACAGTTACGTATTCGTCTTCGTACATAAATATCTTCGAGCCTGATTCCGTGTTATCACACGAAACCTTGTAAAATATGTTACAGAAAATGTAGGGAGGATTCCATCGAACCCGATGAATTTCTTTTTATGTAATGTTTGCGGCGATAAATATCGCTTATGAATGCGAAGTACTGTCTTATCGAACCTATTAATAATTCAGTGTTTTAAGCTGTCTCTAAGTCTAGTTATTGTTAGTGAAGTCATTAGAAAGGTTATCGCACGGTAAACGTGTTCAAACGGATTGACGTGCAAACAGCTGTTCTTTTCAGTGTTGCCAACGGCAAGTTGTTACTCGAATATCGTATCGATGTAAATGAAGGCAACAATGTGTGTCAATGTGGGATACACTTTTAATTGATATGAAATTAATATTTCGTGGAATTTTTCATTCAATATATACCAAAGGCTTAAGTTATCGGTGGGAATGATAAATTTGTAGCAAACATTGAAAACACATATGTATTTGTTAGAACATCTGAAACTGTGGATATCATGGTTGAAATTAACAACTTTTTTTTATTATACACGTACTTTGAACTCCATAATCTGGAGTGTTTAGTTAACAAATCAAACATTTAATCAAGATAATCAGAACACATTTACGCTCGGCGATCTTTACATCATTTGGTGCACTTTCACGATTAATTTCTTTCTTCTCTTGTATGACGACGGTACTTTGAATATACGGAGATAACAGGAGAAGGATTTGTGTTGAGTTTTCAGAAATTGATACGGTTATCATCCACTATCAAATATTTTTGTTTTAGTACGTCAGCAGTCATTACTTACGGTTAGATTATGTGATTTTATCAAATCGTATTGCATTTAAATTTAGATTGTTTTATTAGCTCAAGATGGAAAATTGCACGTTCTTGACGCCGTTATTAACGAGCCGTATGTAATTTATGGATATCTCGTAAAAAGTTGTCGACTAATATGAGTTAAGTATGAGATTTATAGAGTATATTCACGCCCTTATCTCGTCGGTAAGCGGCAAAATGATCAATATGTTATTTAATGTTTCTCAACTAAATACCGAGAATTTTGTTCGTGGAACAGTTTCCCTACAAAGTAATCGATTGTGCATATCGAAATCGATCGTACTCGACGCAAGATAGAAGTCTTACGAAACTTCGTAATTAACACTTTCGTGACTGGTAATTCCTTGTGATTAAAGCGAAGAGAACAAAAATTTGCTTTTCTAATACCCCGTTTCGAGTCATTCGATGCTCGCAATGGCATCGAATGCCGATTGAAAATATCAACGTAGAAAGTAATGGAAACGTTACGGTAGCAGCGATTATCAATCGAAGATATTTACGCGGGAGGTTACGTAAACCCATAACCTAAAATTTTGAAAGCGACATCCTGTTTCTGCCGATCGGACACATTAACGTAAGAGGTTACAAATTTCTAACCTAATATCGCAAAGTATACTAAAATACCGTTGTACTATGTCAACGGTTGCAAACGCGTTAACAAATCGTTCGTTCGCGCGCATTGAATCAACGATCCACGACTTCTGATTAGGCTCCCTCCGGAGATAACCGTCGTTCAACGAATACAGTCGAACAGAACAATATTGTTTTGCAATATCGAGACACGCGTACGATGGCGTACACTCGATAGGATGCCTCGAAATTATTTCACGTACGAATTCGATTTATATTTTCGAGAGAGGAGGTGCGACGGTTCACGATCTTTTCCGACCACCTTTTCCTGTTGTCGATCGTAAAGTACTAATAATAGATGACCGGTGCTAGGGAGGTTTGAAGGTGATGATCACCGGGTTGTATCGCGTTTCAGGATCGACTTTATCGTTGAATGTCACAAGGACTATTAGTAGACGACATTTTAAATTTAACTTAATCGAATTATTCTGAAAGTTTAAGGTTTGGAAATTTCGAGTGTGTATAACATGATTCGACATTTAGACCGTACTCGACGTCACGTGACCAGACATCAGTGCTTCGAAAGTGGAATACGTGCGATAAATTGAAACGTGTATTATCTTAATTTCTTACACATCGATATTTGAAAAATTATATATTTCTGTAGATTCTAAACATTCTCAGATCTAAATTATCTATAAGAAAGCATGGTTCGGATAAAATTTGAAGTTTAAATATTTTTAGATTGAAAACTTGCAAGATGGAGTTGTAAATATCTATCCGTGTGCGAATGTCAAGGGGAGCGTACCTTCGAGAATACGACCGCGTGTGTATTAGTGTGAATGAACCTTTATTCGCCAGTTGGTCAGTGAACGTCGATTGACGCTGAGAATTCATAACGATAATTGGACCGATTTGTCTCAATCGCGATTAGATATGCGAGTCGATCCGTTGGTAAATCGCGACCACTTCAGACGATCGCAGAGATAGATTGTTTACATCAGATCGCTTAGACTTAGACGTTGTGTTGATTTTTTAGAATACGTTTCCATTTTCGTATTTGCTATATTGAAAACATTACCTTGTTGATCACGATACCCCGACACGAAATATAATTTGCCATTTATCGTTAACATCGATAATATTTTAAAGACCATTTTGTATGCATTTTGTTATTCTGTATAAATTACGTAAGAAAAGCAGGAAACTTACCGTAATCGATTTTTAAACGCTGGCTTATTTGCATGTCTCGATTCGCGGGGGTTATCTATTATTCCGATAGAAAGAAAGGAAAAAGATAAAGGTTTATTCATTAAAAGAGAGAGAAAGAGGGGACGGTCTCGTAGGCGGACAAAAGTTGTATGCAGAAATAATCGAGCAGGAGAGAGAAAGAATCGAAGGTAGGATTGGAAGGACGAAGGGAGAAGAAGGAAGGGCCAGGTTGAGCGAAGAGAATAGAGACGCAGCAAGGATATCGATTATTTGCGGTTGCAGTAACTGCAGGGCTCTTCTTCTCTCCCTTCGTCAACCCGAGGACGAACACCCGGAAATCTCGACGATACAGCAAACTGAGATTAATCTCATTTTTCCCTTCCGGTTTTGAAATACTTCTCAATCGAGTTACGTGAATGAGACGAGTGTCTCGTTTGATCAAGGGGAAAGAAGCCCGATAAAAACATCAGATATATACCTAGTTTATCATTTAAAAAATTCTTCCTTTTCACTTATATAGTAACTAAGTAAACAATCCTCGTATCGTAGATTCACAAATCGCTTGAAACTATTTTTCACTAACATATCAAGATACCGTCAGATATTCACTATCAAATAGTAGACATGTAGAGATTTAGGGATATTAGAGATGCTGGACTCTGACGATAAGTCTAGGTATAACTAGTGATATTATGATCTAGGAATTTTTTGATAGCAGGGACATTATTGGGATCTGGGGATAATCTGAGAAAAATTTTACACTAGGGATATTCGTATTACACGTTAATCGCAGTTTAGGGAATTTTAATTCTAGGGAATTTTGTTTTCGGGAAATTTGCGACTTGGATTATTTTAATTTTATGGAATTGGAGGTTTGGGAAATTGTACCCTAAGGAATTCGATCTAGGGATTTTAAGTGTAGGGAATTTTAAATCTAATGAAAACGGAATTTGGGGATATTGCGAACTTGGGATTTGAATATGTTTGAATTGTTATGAAATTTCTATCTAGGGAATTTTTTACTTGGAGCGTTTTTATTCTAGATATTCTGGAATATTTTATAATTCGAACTCTAAAAAAATTGGAATCTGAATTTTTATAACTAGGGATATTTTTTTAGGGAAATTGAGTCGAAGTAACGAAAACTAAAAATAGTGGAATTTATAAGTAATGGAAATTTTACTACTCTGATTCTAGAAATGTGGAAATTTAGTAACATGGGCGTGTATGAATTTAGATGAACAAGATACATAAAATATGACTGTCCAGTCGCGAACATTCTAGTTTTTTTTATATCCATCGTGTCTAGAATATAAAAATTTGTCTCTATATTTTATTTTATATCGCGACAATTTATCTTTTGCATGATTGCCTTCTACTTTTGAACGAAACAAAAAAAATGTCGAATCACCGGCAATTTTTTACGCCAGGCAAGTTTCGTAACAACCTAACCGAGCGAAGTTGTAAGTTTAATACAATTC
Organism: Megachile leachella; assembly: GCA_963576845.1. Taxonomy (NCBI): domain Eukaryota; kingdom Metazoa; phylum Arthropoda; class Insecta; order Hymenoptera; family Megachilidae; genus Megachile; species Megachile leachella. The sequence continues at coordinate 17,145,403 of OY756251.1, forward strand.
GAAATAATTTTAATTGCAAATGGCCGAAGTATCGTGGACTTCTTTGAACTTCTTTCTTAACCTGATACGTATTCCTGAAATACTGGATAAATTGCTTCTTGGAAAACAAAGCAGATTGTACAAGGAAAATGTTAGAGTGACACATTATTAGTACATATGGCATTAATCGTCTTAAAATGATTCATTCCTTACCAAGCTTAATACATTTCACTATCTTCCTCCCACCTCTTTGCATATCTCGATCAAAGTCCTTCAGATTTTCTTTGTTCCGTCGATAACCGATTATCAGTTACCAAAAATACGATTATCGAACCGTATCGATGTGCATTTCTGAACGACTTCACTACTGAATTGGTTTTCTTCCGTTCAACGAATTCGACCTGCCACTGGCTGTCAACGCTCCCGTGTCATTGGTCGACCAACATGCCAATTAACGCGCCAGTTACAAACTGAGAATTTTTAATCCTCGGATTAGTTGAAAATCTCGGAAAAGAAGTCGAAGAATATTCCAAGCAAGTTATCCCGAAGAAAATGTCAGACGTGCGGCATTAAAACGGCGCAAGCAATAAAAGCCAATCAAATTATTTAGCATAGAAACAACGCGACGGGTTTCCCGAGTGAATCTCCGCCTCGAGCATCGAACAAGATACAATCTCATCGAAATGAATCGTGACGAGTTACTCCTTCGATTCCACGAAAAAAGAATGTTTCTTCGTTCCGTCGATACACCAAGGCCTTCGATGTATCGATACGCTGAAACACTTGTTGCTGGGTCAATTATGTTCGGTATAACGTAACCGCAAAATTGGTGCGAAAAATTCAAAGTTCCTAAATTTCGTAACCTCGTATAAGCAAAGTTACAAGGATACGAGAGTAAGTCACTGTTACATAATTCAAAGTCACTGTTACTGACAGGATTTGCTCTCATATTGACAATTCTATGAATGTATTTTAGTAGATGCAAGGACATGATAATAAAAGGGAGAGTCGGGGGCACAACGGGTTTAACTATCAAACGAATGATTCACTGAGACAAGATCAGACCAGACGCAGAAGCAAAAGTTGTTCGTTTGTTGACATACCACGCGTATTTGCCGTCTGTGCAGACCGTTAGACAAAAGTGGTCTCTTGGAACGGAAGATACACCTACGCGGGACAGTGTAACAATCTTTGTTGTTGTCTACGTTCGCGTGCCTTTCGCGACCTACCGTGTCACCGGGAAAAAATTCGCTAGACAGACAACGGTACTCGATGTGTCTGCAAGGGGTCAAGGTCGTACGATGTCCACGGCTCGTTTCTTGCGAAATTTCATCCGCTCGAGACTCGTTTCTTCGCTGCACGCATCATGGGGAATTTCATTTTTTCAAGCGTTTACGTTTCAACGTAGATCTGTTCTATCTGACAAGAGTGATATTTCAAGAGATTTTGGGGTCAGGGTAGATTAGGTTATTGTCAGATTAGGTTATATTGTTCGCATCTATTAGGTTAGTTTAAGATTGTTAAGTTATTTTATTTTATTAGGTCACTATTTCAATTTGATCACTATTATTAAGTTTGAGGTTTGATCAGGGTGGTCAGCTAGGTTAGGTTAGGTTAGGTTACATTGTTAAGTCTGGTTGGATTGTTAGATTTATTGCTTCAGCTAGATTTGTTTATGCGGTTAGGTTAGTAGTTCAATTTGATCATTATTATTAAATTTAAGGTTTGACTAGAATATTCAGTTGGGTTACTTTGTTAAATTTAGTTGAATTTTCAGATGTATCAGTTCAGTTGGATTTATTTATAAGATTAGGTTAGGATAAGATTGGGCAGGATTGAATTAGGCTAGTTCAGTTACATGTCAGGTTAGGTTCGTTTAAGTGAAGTCATGTTAGGTTAGGTTCAATTGGATAAGATTACATTACTTTGTTAACCATGATGATTTTGATTAGACTTAGGCTGCAGTATTTTGTCAGGTCATTTTCTCAGACCTGTCGTTTGAACTTCAAACGTGATGTATCCAAATTCCAAGCAAGATCAATCAGATCGAATTGCGCACAAATTACGAATTCATTATGAAGGTACGGTCGATTCGTCGCGTCGTCAAATTTCGATATTATCGATAATATCAGCTCAGCCGGATGATTGGATTTCCAAGGTGGTCGCGTGAGCTTGATACTGTGTCTGTGCCTTGTATCATTCGCGGACGATCTCATTGTTTCACGAGGTAAGGACACGGAAGCACGCGATATGCTGGCTAATAATACTCACCGTCGGCCTAAACTCGGTTAAAGGGTGTCAGGCTCGAGGCGACCAGGCAGCCAGCCAGCCAGCCAGTCAGCCATTTTCCCTCTATTTTCTTATCCCCTCTGGTCTCTCGATTACCTTCTAGCCCGCTAACATGTTCGTCCTTCTGCTTTTTCGCGAACGTGTGTACAAGTATCATGCGTATCACGTCGGCCATACGTGTCGCACGCGGGAGACATTCGGAAAATGCACGTGTCCCTTCTCTGTCTCTTTACTGTACATGCACCTGCGATCGCCTAGACATCGAGCCATAGATGTATCTACCATGAAAGCTGAAAAACCGATGTTGTTCGCTCTTCCTTTTCGGGAATGCCAGATGGAATTATCGAACAGTTTTTTATCGACTACAGATGGACTGCTCATCATTTCGGTACTTAGCTTCAATTTCGACGCTACAGTGGATAAGTTCACATTGATTTCGTTGGTATAGTCATCAGCTTTCCTAAGAGATCTGAACCTTGAAGAGTAACTTCGGTACCATCTGTTATAGTGACAATCTTCTTTTAAATTTCCCTTTAAAGGTCCCTGAAAGAATGGATAATCGTGAAGTTTAAAGACCGCAAAGGTTTTCGATTATTGCCTTACGTGATTCAAATGTAAAAAGTCGTAATGTGTTATCTTACATCAGCTACTATTGGTGAACGTGAGAGTCTGTCGGTGAATTCCACGGCTGACGAAAGGTGAATGTTAAAGCGAGAAATTCGCAAGCTTTAGGCAAATAATAATGCTGTTGTACGTCGAGAAGCGAGATTCGCAAGGAGAGATCCATGTCCTGGAGGCGCGTATGTAGGTCAGCCTGACGATATTGATGACGAGCCATTAACTGGCCATCTGCTTTGAAAGATGTTGAATAAAACCGGATTTTGTCGTGGTTTCTACGTTGATAAATTATTCCTTTGTCATCTACGAACGTATATCCAACAAACAAAAGCCTATTTGTCCACTTGTTAAACACTTGGAAACTATTTTCATTAATAATTGCACTTAATTTCTCCTCGTTTCTCTGACATCAATCTTATACATAAATTTATATCGTTCAGATTTCTAAATATTCGGCGTTCTTTCATTCATCTTACTAATTGTACATAGATGGAATGATGTAATCTGATGATCTTCATTAATTGCAGCATACGATGTTAATTGTTCGAGTACAGATTCCGCGTTATTGGAAATTCAAAGATGGATTTTCTTCGCGAAAATAACGGCAACCTCGAGTTAACACAATACTTTCTGCTTAATCGTCAGCGTGCGTGCCTGTACACACGTTTGTTACGTATCCGTGGTATGCGAGCAATCATTCTATTCCGTCTCGACTTAGTTCTGCGTCGGCTCTTGAATTATTACGTTAAATGCGAGCGTACGGCGAGTCGCGGCCTAAACGCCGCTAATAACCGGTGACACGTGCATGAATCGCAACATATCAACGCGGTGGAATTCCTGTTTCGATAACTGCAATTAAAATTTCAAATAATTAGAGTTCGTGCAAGCATTACGATTAAAAAACACTACTGTTCCCTGATATACCTCACGCGTAAACAAAAAAACACTTTTGTCGCTTTAAATAACATGTGTATTATTTAATTACTACTTTACAATTCAATTACTTTACTTTCCTATAATTTTTGTTAACTCGTTATTGCATTCTTAGAAATATAATTATAAAGTCTACATCTAACATATTTAACATTACATTTTAATTTCTGAATAGAAACTTAGGAAAGAACGAGCTAATACGTACGTGATTAAGCAGGTGATTGAAATTGCGAATTTGAATTTTCGCGCGCTTGGTGCCTACACACGCTCAGTCCTCGTACGATTTACATGTACAGACTCAAACGGTGTTCCCGACGTTTTTTGAGAGTATAGTCCTGCTTGGTAGCCTAAGGAAACAGTTTCCAAGTCGTATCTTCGATAAATATGTATGTTTTATATAATAATCTATTTTACGCTGTAGAGGAACATGTGTTATGTCAATACGTATATTCTTAATTTTCTAAACCAGCTTTCCTAAAACATAAAGAGAAAATAAAGAATTTATTATTCAAGGTAATATCACGTTAAAAAAATAGATATAAAAATAGAAAGAATATCGAAACTGTCGATACATTGTTGAGTGCGTTCATCTGCACCGTTTAAGTAATTCAATTGACACGAGTTCGTTTTCTACGCTAGCTTGTTATTTTTATGATCGAAGTTTACGGGCAATAAATATAACCCGGTTGCGCTTCCGTCACGGACAACTTGATTTTAATGTAAGAAACCAGCTACGTCGCAGCCGAATTTTGTGCCACGAAACCTGTTGATCTGGGAATCTATCCAAAAAGTCGAAGGACGCGAAAAACTAACATACGTATTATTGCCATATGTAGTTTTACACAGTGTCTATACACTCGATGACTAGTAAACATTTAACACTTTTACCGTAACATAAATTACATATAATCTATGTCACAGAACAATAAAAATATTTAGAAAAGTTTTCCGTGAATACCGTGCGTAAAGTTCCAAGGATTCACCGGTTCTACACCGGTTGATTCGCATAGTTTTCACGTAGTTCGAGCGCCATTAAGGCGTCTGGAAGGAAACGTTAGCGGTCGAGTAATTAATTTCGTATTAGTCATCGTGCAGAGTCAGTGAACTTGGTGTATCTCTTAGACGGTCGAGAGCTCGGACGATTTTTTTTCTTACTTTAAACAAAAAAAAAAAGAGTTCTATCCGATCCAGTGAATTCTCCTTTCTTCCTTCGTTCCTTTACGCAGATCGAACGTGTTTCGTGATTACAGTCCGTAAGTAATCGTTCCGCGCGCAAAAACGAAAGTCGATTTACATAAGGTCGAATCCCGTTCGCGGAATTCGATACAGTTTCAGATATTCTTTTTAATCGATCGTCCGATAAAAAATCGATAGTTGTGAACCATGCATCGTGCGTGAATGACTTCTGCGCAGAAATGGCGACCGCATGAGCCGTTTTGCCAGACTTGCCGGTCGGTGCAATTTCAAATAAACCAACATGTCTTTCGTAACTTTCACTGGGTATACGCCCGTGGGGGCTCATAACGCTCTTATCAGATCGATTTTCCTGTTCGTGGATCGATAAGAAAAATGTATGCGAAAATATCCGTAAACAAGTTAAACTTACTAATTGGACGGAAAGTATTCGACTCGTATTTTGTACGAATATATATTTCTTACCTTAGTCCGTCGAAATTTTCACGAACGCTTATAAATCTTTCGACCACAACATTGATATTTTCATTGTAAAGCAAGAAACAATGCGCTTCGAAAATAAATGACCAAATTATCATTAGTCGCTCTACTGCGCATGAGCGGTTCCGTTGTGACCACACTTAACCTAAAACTACATTGTCCATAGATTTAAAACTAATCTACTTTTCTCTTTTCTGTTTCAGGTAAGTTTCCAACGACTTGAAGGCAGCAAGTATTTAATTACCCGTCCTGAATATATTAGGTACGCCCATATCTTTACAATCCTTCGTGATCATCCATATTTTAATATTGTTTTAATCGCGTTGAAATTACTTTGGAACTTTTAAGGATGTCACGGAAAGTCCTCTAACGATATTAAACAATTTTGGAACTTTTCGAACTTCGTAGAAAATTTTATACAACGATGTTTTTGCGTAACATAGTATTTAAAGTATGCCGTTCAGTCAGTCACGATACGTGACTTCATTAGTGAACGTCGAGGAGAAAATATTTTCAACGGAGCGTCTTATTAAAAGCACGTTCTTGCGTGTATGCGAACTACAACATATAATATGCATACATTTTGTATTGGTTGCTTAAAAGTACGGACGTGTCGAGTTGATGACTTCGAGCCTAATATAATTGTTATTTTTAAATCTTTTATCATGAACATTCTAGACTATGTTGATAAACGTTTGATTCGATCGAATTCTAATCGTATTTTGCTTATCCGTCAGGCTTTTTAACCGTTATTTTATCTCTGTCACGTCACCACATTTTAGCGAGTACAGTAGGCTTCCTTAGGAACAGTAACGAGGGAAGATAACTCACCACTTGTCGGTTTCCTGCTGATAAATTAAAAAATTTAGAAGTTTTGAAATTTCACGGTCCAAATGTCTTCAGGTTTACGTATTATATCCCGTCCTAATCTAAAGAAAGCATACACATATTTGAAATACGATGATACGGTCAATTGCATATAAGGTAAACGCAATAGTATTGTGCACTCGCTTGCCTCGAGGTCGACCTTGCTGGTACAACGATCTGAAAGTAATTGTTCTTTGGCGTGAAATCCTACTTTGTATTCTACTGTTCGCTTTCGGTATCGTTTAAATTGTCCTCGATTAGTAAGTTCACGATCGCTTCCGATTGCTTCCGAAAACATACGATTGACAGAGTACGCTTCCGATTGCTTCCGAAAACATACGATGACAGAGTCGTTTCTTTATCCCTTCTTAAAGTTCAACATCAAATTTATTTGATATGAGAGAACATACTAAAGTCTTGAAACATCGCGGGTTAGAAATTAGGTTCCATGTCGTGTACGCGTACCGCGAAATGCGAAAGGACTAGCAGTGTGTCATGGTGTTGCGCGAGTGCGTAACGTACTGTATCTTCTCAAGGCGAAGAAACGGAATGTCCGGTATGCGCCGGCAAAGAGGAACTCTTTTGCGGAGGGATGAGCGAGCTTGACGACTGGTTCTCTCTTACCTGCTCCCCTCTGGCACTTTTCTTTTCCCGTCCCCTCGCGGCTATTAAGGACGCATGCGCATGCGCATGCGCATCCACGCGCATCCGTCGATGGCTAGCGATGGGATCGACTCGATTCATTACTCTCGAAAGTATCGACTAATAAAAGTTCATCAATTTCATCTGCTTCTTTTCACGTAGTGTATTTAATCCGTTCATTATTATTGGCATTCAATGAAAATATTGACACATATATTAATCGAAGCTGTAAGTAAATATTTTCTCAGATTTAATTCGAAGACTTGGTTAGTTTATGTACTTAAAGATCACTAATGCTCGTGCGTTTACCGTTAACGCTGTTACGTTCGAGGTAATTATTTATCCGTTACTCATAGGTGAAACGTTAATTCAAGATAATCGACAGAGCAGTATCTGGTATTCGCGTGAGAAATCGCGGAATTTCTTCTGCAGTACCGGCACCGCACGCGAGGATATTGGTCCCATCGCTAGACACATGCACGCCAGCGCCGCGTGAAACAACCAGTGGCGTATCGGAGGAAACAGTAATGGAAGATATCGAGCAGTTTTTCAAGTTTCGTTCGTTTCCATTTTAAATGATCGAAGTATGGAAAGAGTATTTATATATATTTCTTGCATATTTAACACGATTGTTCGCGTTTATAAAGTATATCATAATCCTTTACGCAAATGCATCAGATTCTCGTTCGAACGTAAAATTTCAGGTTGAAACCGATACCGATTAGCAGGCGAGTTAACGGCTCGGCGTCGTCGTGACTTCTATCGGCAGATTAATCGAGCGTGTTGCGGAGAGATGAGAAATGAATTTCTAAATAGAGTTCGCAACGTACTCTCGCTGAAATCGAGAAGCGGACACTGCGCCACTGCGTGAGAGTAGTTCGAGTACCTGTACGGTCTATATCTGTTACCATGTTCACTGACTGCATGTATCTTGGCCGTGAAGCAGTAAACGGGATTAAACCGAGTTGCAATTCTAACGCACGGTGAACTTTATCTGTTCGCTTCATTTGCACTCTCTCTACGCAAAGCTATACACGAGAAGTTTATGCGCTATGATCTTTTTCCTGATAAAACATTTGTTGAACTTAACCTTTTGCACTCAAAGCACGCGACGAACAAATGACATACAGTACCGCGATTCAAACACGTCTCGTACGCAGTCAATAACTTTTAACAGTTAAATGTGTTTCATTAATAATTCTTTCGTCACATGCAAATGTTAGACGAGTTAGTTTCATATTATGAATTTTAGCTCGTGGTTTGAGTAAATATTTAATTAAATATTACACTGTGTAAACTCGAGTAGCTAAAGTCTAAATGTGTTCGCTTGAATAGTTGTATAGCACTGTAGTGGAATAGCGGTATAGTATAGATATTATTTTAATTTTAATTCTGACAAACTACCGCTTTTTTATTATGTGTAGAAAGTATTAACCTTTGTTAAATTTTCTTTTCTCCTAGTTATCCGATCGTATCATATTTGAGTCATCAGTTCCCAGCACAATTACCGCGTTAATCAGCGTTCATATAATCGAACATCCTACTGGAAAAAGAATAGACGAGGGCAATCTTCTCGCATGCACCGACGCTTCCGAGAGAAAACTCAGAGAATGGCGTTTCATGATCTACATTAATGGATCTCCGGTAGTGGTCCTCCCCTCTTTGGACGAAAAGAAGAAAATCTTTATCGTATTTGTAACACGAGTCCGTTTGCTAATAGAGCGTAACATTCATGCGAGATCGTACAACTGACGCGGTTTGCCCTGCCGTGGTATGTGGGACATCCTGATCCCTCTCAGGTCCTGCTTTGGGATATATGTATTAACATAAAAGAAAGTGCGGTCCAAACTACATCATGCAAGGCCATTCGATCTTCGACGCACGTTGCACCGTAATTTTATAGCGAAAGTAGAAATTGTCTACTCGATCTTGGGAATTTTTTGCTACGAATATCCTTGTGTCGAACGTTCTCTATGAAAATAATGATCGTGTTATTAGAAAACGGACTACAATGTATTGACGTTAATTTCTACGCGGATCCATATAATTCTTTTTAAGATTATTGCCTCCGGTATTATTAGATTTTGATTTATCTACAATGCGATAGTTCTAGATAATGTATAGGCCAAGAGAAGTGGTAATATTAAATATCACGCAGAATTAAGCGACTCTGCTTCCATACGTGATTTTGTACCTTGCAAGCAGTTTTTTTTCGAATACGTAATCGTTCATTGTAACACGAGAACTCGAGTTCTTTCATAAAACTGTCACTCGGTTACGACAATTTACGGTTGTATTTCAAAACGTCAGCGACAGAATATAGGATCGTTGAACTCGGTTGAAATAGGAATAGCCAAGGTGAAGAACACTGTTTACTATCTTTTCTTATCAGAATTAATTTGAATTAATGTCTGCGAATATTTTTTTTGTAATAGTTCTATTAGCAGTTGTGCATCAGATTAAGAGATAATATATTGGATACACAGGATCAAATTAATTCAGTAGGTAAAGGAAAACCAGTCAGACGAATTTTTCTATCTCCCAAAGTTCCTCGTGGTATTTCATCGATGTTTACGTTATCTTTTTAAGATCGCTTCGCAATTTAACCGGTCAACGAATCCATAAAAAAAGTGTTTAGTCTGGCAAAACGATTTAATAACAAAATAAGGTGAAAGACTATTTTAGAAAGTGATTACGAGAGCCGTAGTTTCACGTATGCTGGACGACTCGATAAAAGGCCCCCACCATTATCATTTATCAGTGACCTCGTGCAGTCACGCCTCTCTGATAAGACGAAAGAATCAACCGATTCCTGTATACCATCGCTCTCTTCATTTTCATTCTCTGCACCGTCAGACTCGTACATTTTCAACAAACTTCTTCCTGAATAATTAATGTAACTTCGAATATTCTGTTTACCACGAACTTCGATCGCTTTTCTTCTAACATAACTCACCAAAGATGGCCTCCCTTTGCGCACAAGTGTTTCCAACCGATCGAGAACCAACGGCAAACTGGTTCGCTGCAAAACCATTAATTTTCACGAAGTCGAAGAAAGCTTCGAAGTGCTCTCGAAGTGAAATTTACGATTATGCTCCTCGACCACCATGTAACGAGCCATTTTCGTTGCCCGGTTTATGCTAGAAATTTACCGCAAATCAGTCAAGTAGTCACCGCTAATAGAATCATTTTGCATGGACGTTTACCAACAGTCTTCTTTGTATCAATGAAAACACCATTAAGGATCTCGCTTAATTAACGAGAAGGATTTATCACGTTACGAGACTACATTTTCTCGATAAATAACAATGGACCTTATTGCCACAAATTAGTCGGTTAACAATATTTAGATAAATGTGGCAGTCTTCTTAAGTACGAATAATTCATATTCTAGGGATTGTAACCTTTTTATTTACGCCAGCTGCGGGGCCAGTGGCGGCCATCTTGGATATTCTCGATTAAGGTTTGCTTACTTTTTTTTTAACTTTATTTGAGGCAGGCTAATTTTTTAATTTTATGAATGTGCAAAAATTTGTGAATTTGAAAATTCTGAAATTTTTTTAATTTTGAAAATTTTTTAATTTTTTAATTTTAAGTGGAGAAATTCCTAGATTTTATAATTTCTAAATTTCTAGATTTTCAAGGTCCATATCTCCAAATTTCCAATTCCCAAAATTCCCACTCCCTAAATTTCCAACTCCCCAAAATTCCATTTCCCCAAATTTCCACCTCTCCATATCCAAAAACACACACTTCATATTTAAACACTCCCAAATTATTAACTAGAAATCAATTACAGACGCAAGAAATTCATGACGCACCAGGTGCGTCACCCGTAGTGTTGACATATTTAAACACTCCCAAATTATTAACTAGAAGTCAATTACAGAACCAAAATATTAATGACGCACCGGGTGCGTCACAAATTGTGTGGACGCACATGATGCGTCAGTATGTTAATTATGACAAGGAGGCGGACGATTTGTCCGTAGATGCCGCCGGTTCAATTGAACGGCATGCAGACAACGTGGCCGTTGGTCACTGCGAAATAGAGAACGACGTGTGAAATGGGTATCGTGATGTACCGACCGGATGTCACTTCCTGCTTACCACGTCTGCGCATCATTGTAACGTGCACCGTACCTAGCGATGGGAATAAGACGAAGCCTCTCCCAGTTTACTATTGACCATTTCCAACGATGAAAAGGAGAGCGCGGCTTGTAACCAGGATCGGATCCAGTCCGATGAGTTTTAGAATGCAGAAATACCCATCACCTGCTATGCGAATCGAATTCAATGAACTCGGAGAAATATGAGTGTTCGTAATTTTCTAACCTCAAAATTTGAGGCGAGTTGTAATTGGATGGACGAAAAGAAACAGTGCTGGAAGTAGCAGGAAATGTCTGGATAGATAAGCGATTCGACTTCCGATAAATATATCGTTTAGTGTTTTCTGTATGGATTAAAAAAAAAAGATATATGCAAATGAAAGAGCTCGTAATACAGTGTAGACCAGAAGCAAAAGCACAAAACTTCCTTGTGTCCATGGCGTTTGCTAATAAGGTGGAAAGGAAGAAAGGGAGGAAAGAGATCTGTAAAGTAGTACAGGAAGCGACAAGCGACTTGGAGTTTCATGATAAGTGATTTACAACCGTGACTTTCAGCTGGGTCCTCCCTCTCCTGTTACTTCTCTTTCCCCTCATTCTCTCCCTACTCTCTCTCTTTCTTTCTCTCTCCCTTCTTCTTCTTGCCATTTTCCTTCTCTCTCCAGCTGGTTCGTTCTCCGGCAAACGGTAAACCGTGTTATCACAACTATGCCAAAAATGCAAATCAACGAGAGGCCTTTCTAAAGAGGTTGGAATGCAACGCACTCGAAAGTCCTGGAAAGGCTTGTCCTGAGAGATTGCGACAGATGTAGCTACCTAGCTGATGGGGTGTTCTTGTAGATTTTCAAATGGGTACAGTGTTCAGGAAAAAAAAGTCTCCTCAAATTCCCATATTCTAAAATTAAAAAATTGTTGAATTACTGTATTCCAAATTTTTGAATTCCTAAAGTCCCAAATTCCATGATTCCTAAATTTCCAAATTCCTCAATTTCTAAATCTCCAGATTTCTAAATTCCAAAATTTTTTAACCCCCAAATTTCTAAATCTCAAAATTCTTAAATCCCCAAATTTCGAAACCCCCAAATTTCTAAATCCCTAAATTTCTAAGTTCCCAAATTTCTAAATCCACAAAGTTCTAAATTTCCAAATTCCAAAATTCCAGTTCTTAAATTTCTAACCTCCCAAATCCCCAAATTACCATATTTGATTATCCCTAAATTTGCAGACCTCAATTTCCTTTTCCACTGTACCGCCATTTTATCACTCCACTCCTTTATTCTTCAGAATCAATTTATTCACCACATTCCTCGCCCGTAGATCTAAAATCAGAAACTGATATAATATCTCATAACTTATTTGTACCATTATAAACGTATTATAACGTTTCCTGAAATAATCGACCCATCACCAACAGCCGTAGGCAGTGAGAAAATCTTTCATGATTACGAGATAGATTTATTTTTGACGTTACACTAATCAACAGCCCATAGAAAATATTTTTGTACACCTTTGATTAAATTCTGACAGTTCCCTGCTGGTACAAGCTCCAAGAATATAATTCCTTCCGCGCCTGCGCACTTGACGAAAAATATTTGTTTCCGCCGTCATCTAAGGTCCCTTTTATTTTATCGCTCGCCTTTCTACTTAGTGGAACGGAATGAACGCTTTAACTTCGACGAATCGATGCGGAATGAACGGTGTGGGTCGAAAAGGATGAAATAGGTGAAATGCATAAAGAAACCTATAAAAAATTGTAAAATCGTAATTCCATTATGGTTACATTGCGCGTAGATGATTTTCCTTGAAGTAAGGCAGTAACGAACGAGTCAAGGATGTATGGAGAACATAACCTCTTCGATTTATTGTGGCTCGAAGTATTTTTGCAATCGGTGATTTATCGGCGATTGAAAAATCGAACGAGCTCGAATAAACCTACTGAGTTTACTCAGTTTCAACTGAACATCTCGAGCAACCTTCGAGTCTGTTTTACGTTCAAGCCTGTACGTTGCAATTAAGGCCTATTTGTGAATAAATTTATCTGGCAGCAGACCAACCGATTGTACTTACTGTTGCTTACACGGACTTACAACAGTTACTGTAATGTGTTTGCTAAAGACATTAACTGACACGAATTTACTGTGCAAATGACTCTAATTAGGATGGCCGCAAGCAGAACGACCAAGCTTGTGTGTTATGCGTTAACCATGCTACTCTAGCGTGTGTAGGTTTTCACGCAGAATCATTTAGAAGCATAAACGTAATAATCTTTAGCCATGAAACGTCCCCGAGAAATTAGCGTAGAAATGATTACAGAAATAATTACGAGAGAAATCACTTCTCTTTGTACGTACTTATCGTTCTGTCGTTGTTACAATTTTGAAAGATCATCTTTTTTATGACTTCAAACCATTCGGCACAATATTAACTCGTTTAATTCACCGGTCATCGCATATATTTGCCGAACCTTCCGAGTTCACCGTGAGACATGCGATATCGTATATTTCGATACTAAACGATTCGATATTTAGAGTACTCTCAACGTTACGAGTTCCGACAGAGTGCGCGTAATGTTGCGGGTTTCGATACTTTAATGGATATCGCGTTTAACATTTCGAGTGCACTAAACATCGCATTACTCGAATTTTCGATATTTCGATATTAACTCTTTTTTATCATCTTTGAAATACCTTTGAAATCCTTCCAGAAGCAAATTATTTTGGAAAAATAAAAATGTTGGCGGTGAATTAAAGAAGGATTTTTATTATATTTCAGGGTACAAATGGTCCGAGACCGACGTATGTGGGTGCTAACAATGGTAACGCCGGTGGCGCCGGGGGCGGCGGCGGTGGTGGCGGTGGAGGTGGCGGAGGCGGCGGCGCCACGGGTGGCGGCGTCGGTGTGGGTCCAGCAAGTGGCGGCGGCGGCGGCGGAGGTGGAGGTGGTGGCGGCGGCGGTGGTGGAGGCGGGCATGGATTGAAGGGGAACACCGGTGGCGGGCCACGAGGCGGGAACCCGGTGCAGTATCGTGCGAGCGGTGCTGCGGCTTGGGGCGCAGCGCCGCCCTCTCACGCGGCTGCGGCTGCGGCTGCGGCAGCGGCTGCTTATCCGCCGTACACGCGGTATCCGAGTGCGGCTGCAGCTGCGGCGGCCGGACAGATGCCCGTCGGAGCACAGCAACTACCGCCTACGGCGAATCCTTACGCCGCCGCCACCTACGCACAGCACGCGTCGGTAAGTCCTCTCCTTTCGTTATTCGCCAACTCAGACTGCACTTGTTAACTACAAATTTACTTTGCGTCGCCTGCCTTGAAGACCGGCTTTGTTTCGGCCCATTTCGAATCATTTCCACGTACTTCTATTTATAACCACGCGAAAAGATACAATTTTCTTTTTTTACATTTCAATGTTGCGTTGTTATTTATATAAATTTTATTTTTGCAAACTTTTTATCATGCGAAAAAATATATTTCAATTTTAATTATACATATTCGCTTTGTTTCTTTATTATTCACGGTTAGACGGTTCTTTTTTAAATGAATAACAAGGATGATTAGACGTGCGCTGACACTTGGATGCTGACCGTTCAGCGCAAACGTCTTGTACGTTCTTTTTTTCGAATCTCTGTAGTTGATAAGGTAACCTATAAACTGTGCTTGAAACACAGATGAGAGTCTCGTTAAATAATGTATAGTTCACAGTCGTTCTTAATTTTTTAGTGTGAAAGCAGTAGTTAGTATGTTTCTGATAATCCTGTCAAAAAGGACCCGCGCAGACAGTAGGAAAATGTTAACCTTTGCGCAGCGAAAGGGTTAACCCTTTCTTAAACCGGGTGGGGCCATGACAACGCGGCATGTCGTTCTCGTTGAAATGATGCGCGATCTTTTTATCGCTATTTTTCTTGATTTTTCGTGAAAGATTCTTTCTTCTTTTAATTCATAACTATGATTTTTCATTAATTCTTCGAAACGTGTATGACTTTCAAGTAGTGTAGTACATGTGTACTTTGTTTCAAATATGCTTATACTTCGAAGCAACCGGCATAATTATTGTAAGATTATTGTAAGCATGTTATAACCAGTTGCTTACAAGGAATTACATTCTGGTAGTATATGGACAAATCAGTTTGAAAGTGATCATATATTTATATTACACACGATATTAATAACCTTTTTTTATGCCGGGTGGGGCTACAGTATTTTCCGTAAATTTTTGTAACTTATGTTTGAATTTAATCGTTGCATCACTTTTATAAATAATAAATAATTGCCAAATCGGGTAGTGAACAAATTTACTTTGCATTAAACTAAAGTGTGCATTATAACATGTGAGTTAACCTTTTATTTACAAAATTCTTAAATATATTACAGTATGGTGGACAACGGGTGCCTACAGCCTCTTCTCCAGCTAACACTAATAGTAGTTCTAGCAGTGCTACTGGCAGTCAAAGCGGGACAATGAGCACGAGTCTTAGCAATAATGCTATACAAGGACAACAAGCAGAACAACTATCAAAAACAAATTTATATATCCGTGGCCTCAACCAAAACACTACCGATAAAGACCTTGTTAACATGTGTTCTCAGTAAGTCATTCGTGTAATTATAGGTATTCTTAATAATACTAGCGAGTTAATGATTGCATGAAGAAACTATATTTTACTTTGACTTTTAATGTGTTTTTTAAGATAGTGAAGCATATTATTTCTAATACAGTGTGTTTTTGCAGATATGGAACTATTACTTCTACGAAGGCAATTTTGGATAAAAATACGAATAAATGTAAAGGTAATTTATTAAAGTTTTAACCATATACTATATACTTTAATATATTCATAACAGTATATATAGTATTGCTTATATATTAGTTACATTTATTAATTTATGTTGTAATTGTGTGTTGCAGGTTATGGATTTGTAGACTTTGAGTCACCAGTGGCGGCAGAGGGTGCTGTGAAAGCACTGGTCGCCAAGGGCATCCAAGCACAGATGGCGAAAGTGGGTATCTGGTTGCTCCGTAGACTGCCCAGTGTACGTTGGTTGTGCATGCAAGTACAGTAATACCAGAGTAACAGTAAACCTTTTCTCTTTCTTTTCTTCCTTTTCCTCTTTCCCACTGTCCTACCTTACTTTTTATTTATTTTTATTTTTCCTTCTTTATCTTTTTCATCTTTAATCTTTAATTCCATGCTGGATCCTTCTTTGTGTTTGAGTATAACTAATATCCCTTTTATCCTTTTGTTGATATATCATTTTTGTTGACATATAATGATTAAATGCCATTAATGTGAAAAGAAAGTTCTTATTCCCATACTGCTATGATAAATATGTACACAGTACAGTACTTTCATGCATTATTTACTATAAAAAGTTGGTTAAGAAAGTACTGAAATTTCGATTACAGTAAATACTATGCTTGTCTTTCAATAATCTAGCATAACTACTAATCACAAAGCAAAAAAGATAGTTCAGTTGCATAATATTTGTGTTACTTATTGAAGGATATTCATCTAACTATAAATAAGTAATTCATAGCTGGTTCATATAGACATAAATATCTAATCAAACTTAAAATATTTTTTATTTTATTCATCTTTTTAACAAAATTTTATTTCATTTCATATTACTTCTGTAAGCACTTGCATATCACAGTAAATGTGTCGTAAAGTTTAAGTCTGTTATAAAAGATAATTTTAAGAAGTGATATTATTTGATATTATTACTAATACTTTAGTTGTTTTTCTCTACTTTATTTTGCAGTGACCTAAAGACAAGCATAGTATCATTTCATGGCATCATTGCTCTGCTTTCAGCCCCTCTAGACATGCTTAGAACTGTACATTGACAGGACTATTTTAGTATTTTATAATCGTTGCGTTACGTAGAAAAGGTACTATCTTTTAGTATAGTAATGTCAGATTAAAAGAAAATTACAAGTTATTGTAAAAAAATTGAAAGTACTATAATTCATCGACAAGTGAGAAGGGCTGTTAATAAAGTGATATCATTTATATAACTTTTTATTTCTAGTTCTGTCCTGTTACTTTAAAACCAATGTATTTCTACTAGAGGGGTGTTATTAAATATAAACTATATTTTCATTGGTAATTAAAGTTGTGAACAGTTAATGGTAAAAATTTTATATTACAAACATTCACATATATCCTTTAAGTATACATGGAACAATATATTATAATAATATTATTCTATCAGTGGAAATATAGTAGCAGGCAATCATGCATAATTTAAACAAAAAACAACCTTAACATAAAAAAAAATAAGAAAGAAAACTTTTCCTATTAGAACCTGTCTCACTTGTCTACAAGTCTCTAATCTTCACTAATTCTATCTGTCATTCTATCTTATGTACCTATTGATTGCTTGTTGCTGTACCTCGGCCACAAATTGCTGATACTGCTGTGTCAATACATTTATCAGAAAATTGCATTCATTTCAGCACTATTTCTAGCCTCTAGCAAACATCTAATATACCCTCAAATGTTTGTGTCCGTATCCTATGTAAAAGTATTAGTTGCTCATTGTCATACCAAAAGGAATAAAACATTTTTTGAAATATTCTGTTAAAATTGCTTTCAAGTATGGCAGTACAAACAATATCATACAAACGTAATATGGTATATTTTCTTATCTTTTTTTTTTGTGTAATTTTGTCAAATGTTATGTGTTTGTCTTATACTCTAATGATGTGCAAATACTAAGAAAAAAGTGGCTTATTATTTATTTAGTTGTTAAAATTTGTTCGACTTTGAATCTAATGTTTACCCATATTCGCACATTGCCAAAAAAAGTATTGGCTCTTGCCTATATATTGCTGAAAAACTAACTTGGAATGGTTCTTCTAATCTGGCCGCGGTAAAAAGCACGGGGTGCCATCAGCAGCTGTGATGATGTCAGTCGCATGTGATATGATATAACTAAATGACGTACCCATTATTAACTGTACTCAGGGTACACGGTACTTACTTACTAATTAGTGGTGCTATGTCAAGATCAGGTGCTATCTTATTCCTGGGGTGTTGGTTGGTTCTAATTGATATACTTAGCTTGATAATAATATTTAACCGGCACACCATACAAGTTTAGGATGTGTATTTGGGAATCTTTAAGGATTTCAGTTTTATGATGATTTAGTACTTTATATGGAATTGTATCTTACAGTTCCTGTAATGTACTTGAATGCATATAACATACAGAAAGATGCATATATTTTCTACAAAATCCTTTATACACATTCGCACTTGATTAAGAACTAAATCATTCTATTGAGATACAAATTCATATTCATACATATATGTATACATAAATACGTTTATATGTACATGTATGTGTGTATATATGTATATATGTTTTGATGAATATATATACATATATTGATGCCATAAGCTTGGCTTATATCATAATATTTTCATTATTTATTTTTTTGTTTTAATGCATTCGCAAGATTGAAGTAAATTGTCGTAAAGTATAAGTATATTCAAGTAACTGTAGAATTGATTGATTTTTGAGAGAAATGGTGGATCTCAAAATATGCTTGAGGGTGCATAAATATTGAATTCTAGTTCGAGTTGAGTTTAGTGTACACGTATCTTTCCCTTTTTGTTCTTTACGTACAAAAATTGTAAACAAGGGAAACTTGAGCATGAACACATGTATATGTATGTGCATACATCTTATACACATAATGTATTTTTGTAATATCGTGAGATAATTAGGCCTTAGTTTCATTCCTATCTCATATTGTAACTGTATATATATGTGACATGCCTGTGCTTTTTGTTATGCTTGTTTCCAACAATATGTCATATGTGACTGGAATTCTATTACTGCTTTGAATGGTTATTCTTAATATTGTTTATTACAAATGACTAGATAGCTTGCATCATTTATTTGTTATTTGTTATATACGCATATATGATTATTAAAATAAATCTTCTAGATAATTGTAGAGAAACAACATAAATTCCGACGAATTTCAAATGTTGTTTGCTAAATTTCACTGCTATTTTAGTTGTACAAAAAGAATATTTAACATTGGACATACGCTTAGAAGAGAGAAATTTTAACAAGGGCTACATTAATAACATTATTCTAAAAAAATGTTTGAAATTATTTAACATCAAAACAAAAAATAACGAATTTCTTATTATTCAAAAACATAATTATTATCTTATTATTCACATAAAATAAACAATGTTTGCACAGGCGATATTCATTACTGTGATTTTCTATGAATTCATTATTTATTTTCCAATTACGTTATTGAGCACCGAATGCTATAGGTACCATATAGATTATTGAGTTTGAAATATTTTTTATGGAATACAGAATGTATTTATGCGTGTGAGCATGCTTTGCACATAAATGCAGAGTACATATTATATTAATTTTGATCATAAGCATCCATAAAGCAAATTTGGAGAACCACCAGAATGTGGTAACGTAATGTCATGAAGCATGATAATCTCTCAGTATTTAAAGATCATAATTATCTTAATTCATAATAAGTCGTTTTGAATATATTACTCACTTGTATATTTAATACTAGATTAAAATAATCATTATAGTTTAATGGTCTCTTAAGTAGTATCTTGTAGATTTATGTAATTTTTTGATAAAAAAATATCGATAAGTTATGTATATAAAGGATTTATGTTTTAAATATTGTGTAAAATTTAGTTTTCTAAATTTCTTGCATCATTGCATTGAAACGAAGTTTAATTTTAAGTTATCATTTTAACATTCTATGTGAATGTGTATGTATAATGAAAAAGAGAGATAGACAATATTAATTTGGATTGAAAAATTTACATTTGTAAATTTCTTAACAAACTATTTAAAATATAAACAGACCTTTTGTAATGTTCATCTTACAAATCACAATTATTAATTCATCATTGTAGTGATCTCGTCTGTGCATTCATTGATATCAATCATATTTATGTAGGTATATGCAAATACATGTATCTTGGTGATGAATGTTAAAATGATAGACACAAAGCTTTTTTTGAAATTTATTATACATATACATATTTACACGTTACAAGGTGAAATACAATAAGTTGCATAGTATTTTTACTCTCTTCTCAGCAACAGGAGCAAGACCCCACCAATTTGTATATTGCAAACCTTCCATTGAGCTTCAAAGAAAATGATGTTGAGGGTTTACTCGCTCAGTATGGGCAAGTTATTTCAACGCGTATATTACGCGATACTGCTGGACAAAGTAAAGGTGTTGGATTTGCAAGGTTAGCACTATTTGTATTTTTTCCTCTTTTATTTTTATTAATAGTATCAAATGAATAATCTGTACTCGTAGTTTGTCGTTATATATAAAATTACATTTTTTATATTAGAATGGAGTCCAAAGAAAAATGTGAACAAATAATTCAAATGTTTAATGGAAAGGCACTACAAGGGGCTAAAGACCCTCTATTGGTGAAATTTGCTGATGGTGGTAACAAGAAAAAATCATTATACAAAAGTACAATATGGAGAGAAACTGGAGAGGTAATTTGTTTTAATATTTCAAGGGACATAAATTAATTATGTATTATGTAATTTTTAACGATTGTTGTATATATTTATGCAGAACATGACTTTGAATTACGATACAAGCGGTGTTGGTCAAAATGGGGTTGCAACCACTCACATGCTACCCACAGCCACTTTAGCACAATACGGTCGTCATTACGGCCAAGCTTTGCCTGGTTACAGCGTACCAGGAGCACCTTGGGTTACTCCTTATTTGGTGCAAACTGGCCCTCCACATATGCAACAGGTCGACGTGAGTTTTTATACAAATTTTTTGTTGGTTTTGTTCCTCTTTCAAATATTTATACTTAGTTTTTCAAGTTTATTTGTTATGTCTCATTTTCATCCAAATTTACAATGAATTACAGCCTTAGATTAAGATTAACAAAACAATTAAATGAATCTATAAATTAAATGTAAACTTTGCATTACAGATGATGCCATCAGCTGATCCTAGCAACCCACAATACAGTATGATTCCTCAGCTTACTACACAAATGTCTACACTGCATCTTGGCACTGGTTCCGTGAGTATTATATCTGTTTGTCTTTTTTACTTTAAATATTACAGTCTGTTCTTTTTATTCAAATTTAAGTTTGAACAGTTTCTTAATTTTTCATTCAAACGCGTGCTAAGATCGTGTATTTTATTTTTGGATCATCTACAGTTAAAATATTTCGTTTTTCAGTACATAGCAGCAAGCCCGCATCCCTATCCTTATACTACTTACCCTCCTAGCATTATTCATACCATGCCATTGGGTGATTCTGAACAAACAAGTAACGCAGCATCTCCTGATGACTCCTATCAACAATACCAAGCTCAGCAGCCCAAGTAGGCTACGGTTTTTAGGTACAGGCAACAATTTTGAATTTGATTAGGGTAAATGTACCAGTAGTTGATATAAGACTTATTTTTTATTGTAATTATTACGTGCACCAACGAGTAACGTGTTTTGTTAATTCAGATTTTTTTTTAAAGTGTGTAATTTGATAAATTTAATATGTAGATTGTTCATTGGTACACCTAATGTCTCTTTTTCATCAGTAATTTTGTAGATGGATGACTTGATTCATCAATTGTTTTTAAACGACTTGAACTGATTAAGTTCTGATAAATAATTCAAGAATGAAATTTTATTAAAAAATTAAATCCTCCAAGCTGTACAAATAGTTGACACATAAAATTTCTTAAAAAATGATTGTCGTTAAATTCTTAAATTGGTCATTACTACCAGATAAAATAAAACATAATGTTTTTGTAAAAACCATAAAATAAATAACACAAAACATTTATAAAATCAAAACAATGTAAGGAAAAGAAGTAGGAAAGCACTTCTAAATATTGACACAAGAATACATAATCTTCCAATTACTATACTATTTAAGCAATGTTTGTTAATAGCTTATCAATGTAAACACTTAGCTCGATCATGATTTAATCTAATTCCGACGTCTCGATATAACAACACATATCATACTTAGGTCAGATTATAGAGTTTTTATATTTATGATTGAATATAAAATTGTTAACTATCGGTACACTGTCAACTACTGATACAGGTACTCTACACCATAACTAATAAATCTGAAGAAGAAAACCCAAGTGAAAGCTAAATAACTTTATTTCAGATACGATTACACCGAGGGTTACGTAAGTTAGGAGAGCCACACCTGTTGATACGAAGGATTATATTAATGAAGAATAGATGAGACTAAATACATTATATAAAGTCAGATAAGATTCTTCCTCATGATAATTGACTTGCCAGCCATCTTTTATACATTTTATCCATCAGATAAAAATAGGTGAAAGTAGTTAATATTTTCCAACGATTAGAGAATGAATGTTGTCATAAGACGGGGTACGAGTGCTCGTGTCATTTACATTTGTTCGGCACCAGCACGGCTCCATACGCTGTAACGTCAACACATCATTACGACAGTGACAAGAAACTGATACTCTACGACGGACAGTTTAGTGTCAAGCTGATAGGCTTCCAGGATTAACTTTAGGTATTACATTTACTAAGGAAATGATAAGTCGAAGCTGAACGCTTGAGAGTGTGAATAAATATTTTAACAAAAACTGTAAACTATAAAAGAAACGCTGCTCAGAAATATACAAAGGAGAATTCTTCCCAAGAAATAATAATAATAATAATAATATACAGAGGAAAAAGAAAGCACTTCCAATGCTAGAGTTGATAAAAAAAGAACATTCAGATTTTGTTAATTGCGTAATCAGTACCTACCGGACTTTTGTGCCAGCTGGCTGGCCGGTGACTGGGCTGAGAAAGAAGAGATATCACTCGGTATTTTTTTTACAAAAATACCGAAAAAAAGAAACTCTTCCTTGACAGCGCACACCACCCCATCCGCTAACTGCACTCTCATCACATTATTTCTTTTTGTTTTCTTCTGTTTCGTTCAGACATTCCAAGCCAGGCACATATATTGTATGTATGTATTGCCACGCGGAGATTTTTATCTACTTTTACAAGTACAGTTCGCGTTCTCTTTTTAATCACGGACGACTATATTTTATGAACGAAAAAGAAGCGAAGAAGATTTTAAAAGAAAACTAATAAAAAAGAGTAATAAGAAGCTTTATTTCTAAAAGAAAAAATACTTCAGGATATATGTAATTATTGTAACAAGAAGGAAAGGAACATAGTACTTTTTAGAGGATTTATATTTATGAGTACAGTTATTAACGAATCGATATCAGTTTTAATTGTACAGTAAATACAGATATTTTTTTTAGAATTGTGCCTTTTCAGACAAATCCGCTAGACAAGGGATATGCTGAAAAATATTATAATATATTTTTACGTCGGTATGTAAATGCGAAACTTGAGCCAAATTTTGATCTTCTAGTTAAGAAAATATAATTGTTCTTGCGTTGTAGCCAGTTAAATATCACTGCGTTTGTTTTTTGGTTACAAATTCGAATAGATTTTGTATGTGTATAGTTGCCACTAACGGGATTGACGGATCGGAAAACACCGTACGATCCGTGCGGAAAGAGTTATAGGAACAAAAAAAAAAGAGAGAAGAAGAAGAAGAAAAGAAAATCAAACGGCGGCGGATCATTGTAAACCAAGATAATTCACACCGCCCGAGAAAAAAGAGAGACAGAGAGAATAGGCTTGTTACAACGGGATACGATAGATAGAGTGTAAATTAATTTATTATATCGAACGAACGAGTAAAAAAACGTGTTACAAAATGAACGAAGATAAAATAGGACTGGAGGAAGAACGATAGGCGAGAGGATCGAACGTGAGGAAACAAAAAGAAACTTATAATAAGAGAATTCGAAGGAAATTTTCTATCTACGTGATGTCTCGAATGAAACGAAAAGAAAAGAAACACTCCTCCTCTACTGCGTTCCTCTAAGCCCGTTTTTTACATCCGGTACACAGTTTTCACGTTGTCTGACTTAGATCGAGTCGAGGAAAGATTAGCAGAAAGCTTTCTACCAAATATTGCGAGCTCCGGGCTCGAAGTGGCGGGCAGGTAGTTAGATAGAGTTAGAGGCGAATCGTAGCTATTATTATAATATTACAATAATACGCTGTATTATTATAATTAACGATTACTATTATTGACGTCATCTAAAGTATGAAAGATTTTTACACTGTTGAGACTTGAAGTAAATAATATATTTAGTTTATTTTGGTACATCACGATTTGATGACAAGAGATAAAAGATGAAAAAAAAATGGTATGAGCTATTTTTTAAGAGACCGATTATTACTCGATTTGAGTCCATGCATTGAGAGGGGAGAGAAAAAGAAAAAATGAGAGAGCAAGGGAACGAACGAACGAAAGAAAGGGGGAGAACCTATTTGTGAGCGTGTAAAATTTGTTGCACAAGCGAGAGATTGTCACCACGACTGACAACAAAAAAAAATCACATGTGATTAAATAGTGAATTTTGAAGAATTTTACTAATAGACTTGTACTAAATAACTAATTAATTATTGTGACGACCAAAACAAAGAGCAGCATTTTAGTGCTGGCCGAGGCGGAAGAACAATGAGGTTCGAACGCTAAGCTCCCGCAGATACGGAGCCGCACTGGAGAGCGGGCAGAGAGGAGAAATAGAGAGAAAGAGGTGATAAACACAGAGTGTAAGGGACAACGAGCGAAAGGAACGAAGGGAAAACAAAATAAAAGATGAATGTGAAATAAGAATGAAAGCATTACAGAAGGTTAGAGTGAGCGAGATATAGAAAGTAGAGGGAGAAAGAGAGGAAGAATGAAAATGTAAGAACGAGTGCGTCGTAATCTCTATTGTATAGAATTTGCGAAGGAGGACACTGCGAGATGTTGTGTAGTTAGTGTTGACTATGAACATAGGTTAGGCACCATTTTGGATAGGAAGTAATCAACTAAGTGATTAAGTTTAGGTAGATAGTTAGCTGATAGTTAGGATTATATAACTGCCTCATCTTGTTAAAGAAGAAAAAAAAGAAAGAAACACACAAAGACGAGGCACCGTTCAGCCTATGCACCTCGTACCCGTCAAGACTGACTGGCTATTCATATTAATAAATATATATTATTCTACAACATATTATCTACTGTAATATAAATAGTAAGGACTGCTTGCTGCGCACCGCGGGTCGGGTGCTTGGGCTGGCCGGGCAAAATGTATTTACGAAAATCAACTTTTTTTTTGGAACCTCGTTTCCAAAAAAAAAAAAAACAATGCTGCTTTCCGTAAGCTTTCTCTAGGATTCTCTAGCGTAGCCTCTTTTTAGATTAGATTTAAAACTAGTAGTACGTAGGCTGATTGTAGAGAAGATGAGAATAAATTAAAAAAAAAATCGTAGGATGTTTTAAGTAACGAAAATAACAAAAAAACGTAAACGTTAGTCGAATATCGGCTTAAGCGAGTCCGAGTTTTCTCTTTGATGATGATGACGATGATAATGATGATGATGATGATAATGACGATGACCCGCAACACGTCATCGTACTTCGACTTGTACAGTCCTTAGATTTCACCGAGGTGTTTTAAGTCATTGTTTTACATTGTTAAGCAAAGATAGGTTTCTAGCTGTAACGAGAAATGAACACTTTTTTCCATGCTCCCTATTCCTCCTCCTCCTCCCTTTTCTAACTTGTAACTTTCCTCGATTTTCCTCCCATCGATATGTTCTTCCTATATTTTTCTTTTTTTCTTTTTGTTTGTTCTTTCTCCTCATGTTCTTCGTCGCGTTTGAATCTCTTCGCGTTACAAGATATCGACGAAAACATATGTAATTCTCCAAAACGAAATACCATACAGTCTGATTAATTTTGGTTTCTTCTCTCCAGGATATATTGTTATGCGGTGGGCGACCAATCTGAATATGAAAACAGAGTTTCGTAAATCAGAGAGAAAGAAAGAGAAGATGAGAATGAGGGAGAGAATGCGAGAGAGAAAGAGAGAGAGAGAGAATAATGTCGAGGCATTAAGTTAGCTCGCAATCGTACGAGAATTAACATTGAAGGAGAAAAAAGAAAAAAAATGAACACATAGGTTCGAATACATTAAGATGGCGAGGCATAGCACGTAATGAACTTTTTTTAGATTAAGGCAAGTGTGTCATAGTTAGTTAAGAAATAGGGACTCTTAGAAGTCGATAGGTGCTGTAATAAACAACAAAAAAAAAGGGAAAAACCAACAAAGTTTAACAACGGTCAGAATTAGATTTTTCATGAAAGAAAAAAAATCTCGAAATAAGAACACAGGGCATACGCCACTAAAAGTGCCCTTAGTTTATTTTGGATCGTTTAAAAACGCTAGTCTTTGTGTGAGATAATGTGGGGGTTAGATAGGGTCTTCTAAAGAAACAAACGAAAAAAAAGAGAAAAAGCGAGAAAAGAAAAGAAAAAGATAAACGAAGAAATGCAAAACGGCAAAATGATAAAAAAAAAATACAAAAAAAAGAACGAGAACGTGAGAGAAAGTGAAAATAAAATGTGAGAGAGAGTGAGAGAGTGAGAGAGAGAAAGTGCGAGCTGAGCATGTGGTGTGTAGGTGTATGCATAATTTAAATAATGCGTACTTTAAAAAAAAAAACCATCTGCCTATTACATGACACAGACTGCAGAAGACACACTGTTACTGTAAACTGCACACTGCGTGTGCACGCTCTGAAACGTCACTCTTCTACACTTTGTATGGGGGAGCGTGCACCGAACAGTTTTTAGAGTTACTTACAAGTATGGTTTGGTATATTCAAAGTGAAAGAATCAAATTCTTAATTATTATCGTCCCTTATTTTTGATCAATAAACGATCTGTTTTGGGGATTTATTCGAATCACTTTCTTTTTCCTTTCCTAGGTTCTGATACGCCAAGAGTGAATCCCCAAATTGTATTATGATTTCTTCGATATCTTTCTTAATACTCTTACGTATGAGTTGGACCATTTCGTTGCAATGCGTAATGTTTTCCAATTGATTACTTTCATTTCTCCTTTTTTCCTTTTGTTCGAGGGCAACAACAACAACATCTGCGAGACAAAGGAACAAATGAACTGTAAAAGTCTGTAAAATAAACTTACTCTCGTACAAAAGAAGAAAATCAGTGGCTGTATTTACACGTATTCCAGAAACACCTAAAAGAAAAACACTTATGCCTTCTGTCGAATCAAGTAGCAGAACTATTGTAAATGTCTTTTTCAACGTTGAAGCAAAGCCCCTGCGACGTTTCTTGATATCCTTTAGGGCTGAAAGAGAGCTTAATGAATTAAAATGATGAAACGAAAATAAACAAATCACGTTTTTCTCCATTGAACAACAGTGAACGACAATTATACTATTCACTAATGTGTAAAGGTACAGAATGTGCAATAGACTGAAACGACATTGTCCTTTGTAAGTAAAATATTAGAACGATAAGCCCCCCACATTATCCTAATATATCGTGTAATACATCCAGCGTCCGCCTCTATATTAATCGACGGTAGAATTGTTTCTTGCGAGGTCCACACATGGACGATTAAAATGCCATCGTTCAATTCTGGCAATACGGTAGAACGTAACGAGTCTTTTTCTTATAGTACTTTTAACACCTTACCGCTAATGCGATTTGTACTATTTTGAGTAAACGCTTTGATTTATGCGCAATAAAAATAATTCGAAGTCCTTAACAAAAAAGAGAAATAGGAAATGGTAAAAATGAATCGAGGTGCTGGCAATGTACGAACGATTTACTAGATCTCCTCTTTTGTCAATTAAGTGGTGGTTTTATAATAATGTAAAATACGAGGGTAAAATTAAAGAGAAAAAAAGAGACACATCATAAGAAGAAACTCATTGAAATAAAAAGTGCGAATTTTGATTTCACGTTCAGAGCTTTTTCATAAACAATGAAATATTTTTTCGCTAGGACCGTATGTTTTTCTTTTTCGTTTTTGTACATGTGTTTTTTATTCGTACGAAAATACTTGTTGTTGCTTTATATACGTCGTTTCGATTCAAGTTTATTTCAAATATGTTGTTGCAGTTAAGAATAAGATTGTTCGTTTCGATTATTTTACGGTGAACACGTGGAATTTGTGATCGATATGTTTAACGACATCGATATATTGAATTTCATTTAGACGATTACATTGTTTGATTTAGAGTATAATAAATATTAAAATAATTTAAAAAGGCCTATTGTTATTAATTTGCACTATATACGAGACTTTGTGGTATTGCAGTTCAAAATTTTGTGTAAGGTACTACTTTATTATTAACGAACAACGGATTTTGACTTGAATATTCTTACAGTATTATCCGCGCCTCCGGATACCATGAATTTTGGATTCGACCAGTTGCAACATAACACTTTGTCTTCGTGTCCGGAAAGGTCGAATAACGGTGCCTTAGGACTGCAATAAATAAACGTCATTTTAAAATCAGTATACATTGTGAATAGTATCGAATTAATAACTAATCTAACCTTCTGGTATCCCAAAGTTTCATGTCATTATCGTATGCTCCTGAAATAAAAAGATTCTCGTCCACGGGAGACCATCTCACGGATTGCACCCATTGGGTGTGGGAAGTGAATACTGATTTTACAAGCGTTCCCTCTGAAACAAATATATTTTCAACAAAGTTGCCGACTATCAATTTTCAAAGAAAGCAATTTAAAATAAAAACCTGTAGATCTCGGATCATATAATCTGATGTGTCTATCGGCGGACGCTGCTATAATGGCACGGCTTAGTAGAGAATAATCAAGGTCGAAGAAACTTTTATTGCCAGCAAGTTCATGTTTAATTCCTCCCAATTCTGAATCCCATAGTTTTATCGTATGATCCCACGAACCCGTTATAAGTTCCGTTTTATCTGACCATACGACACTGCTAATTGCTTCTTTGTGGCCTTTCATTGTTCTTTTAGGTACCTATACAATAATAACACACGTTTATACGAATAATTATATTATACCCACATTTTTCATCTACGTTCATACGTGTCATTTACCCTTGTTTTACCGTGTTCCGACTTCAATCTTTTAGAAGTAGATTCACCATCTTCATTTTCATCTTGATTAGCTGTGAAAATTTAAACAGATTAAATAACTTATTTCCTTAACAAATAATAGTGTTCTAAAATTTAATTAAAATACTTACATGTGGACCAGATTTTTAGCATTGTGTCCCATGCTCCAGTTGCTATTGTTGTTTTGTCATAGTTTACACTGACAGCTTCGAGGCCACGTTCATGTCCTCTGCATATATGTATACAATCTACTGAATTTTCTACAATATTCCAATCCCATATTATAGCTGTTTGATCCTGCGAAGCACTATAAGTTTCATGAATATATAAAAATCATAATAAAATATCTCTTTTTTTATATATTCAGTACCTAACAAAACTGGCAGTGTCATTATTCAAAGAGATCCATGCAACTGCTTTGATAGGTGATGTATGTCCAGGAATTACAAGATGATGTTTTCCTTTTGATGTCCAAATATGTAATGTATTATCATAGCAACCTGTCAGTATCCTATTAAACACAATTTTGGTTTATATAGCAGTTAGTTTAACTGTTATAGTATAGAATGGTTATAAATGAATAACATTAAAATTAACCATTTTTCACACACGTCCACTGCAGCCACCCAATCATCATGTATAAGACAGTCCTGAGGTTCTGGTGGAGGATATTTCTCAACATATTCAACATTTATCACATCTTCTGTAGAAATATTTTTCTCTGCTATGTGGTCGCTTAATGAGCCACGTAGAAATTGAGAGCATATCAAAAAATCAAATTCTATGTCGTTTTTGATATCAGTAGATTCTAAAATTAAAAAATTATTTTCTAAGTAAATATTTATTACTGAAATTTATTAACACAAGAATAGATAGAAGTTTACCTTTCAGTAGTTCATTTACAAGAGTATTCAGTTCACTCGATACGATAGACGTGTGAACAGATAGAGGGAAATCCGGTACAGCATATCTAAAATTTAAAAACATATGTTGCATACATTTCACGGTTTCTGAGTAAAAGTTTTGTTATATCACCTGCACGTAACAAACTAAATTAACCTCTTCATAAAAATAACCGCAAATAATACTTACTGTTCTTGTTTCGTAATAAATCTTATTTGTATCTGTGGAGCACTACTATTTAAGCTTGTATTAGCCATTTCAGCTTTCTTATTATTCGCGTAAGTTATATTTTTCATATAATTTACAAACTACACAATCACACGTGTACACTACATTTTAAACGTACTGCTTTCACAACGCAATTCATCGATTCTTCGAATCGACTTATTTGAAGTTCGACATTCTGTTATCGGTTATCTCTTTTCAAATCATTGAACCCCGTTTCGTAAAAGACTGTGCTTGTTTTACGCAACTCGGCTAACTTCAGTAGATACCCCTCTAGTACTGTTTACTGTACATCCGAGAGCAAATATGGGTTCCTTTGTGGTTTCTTAGATTGAAGCTCGGGGAGCCACCATCCACGTGCGATAAGTAATATTATTTTTATCAGTTATAGAATAAACCAGTTTACTTTTGTGAGTATTTGCTCGGTAAAGTTTTGTTATTTACCAATTTTAAAAATGTTTTCTGTGAATTAGGCATAATGCCTATTAATGTTCTTGTGCCATGGCTAGTGATAGGGAAACATTTCTCCTTCGCTACCATTTTTCCCAGATAAATTAGATTTGCTGCAAGATGTACATATGCTATTCACATCATCGACCATGTACAAGGTGGATAAAATATGCGAATAATGAGAAGATACAGATATATAAACTGTCCTCAGTTTCGAAAATCCGAACTTCAGAATTGGGTGGAACAAATTATTTAAAAATTTAGGTACTTTGGAATCTCGAAATTTTTGAACTTTGGAAGATAATGAGTTACCAACAAGTGGTAATCATACAAAATAAAAGATCACTGAGTATACATGTATGTTGCTCGTCGTTACAAAGTGACTGAATCTAAACAGAGCAAACATGCGCAGAGTAAACAAAATATCGAATCTTCAGCGTAATCTTCAATAGAGTGAGTAATAGGTTAAGATAGATCGCGATAAAGTTTGTTTTGAAAAATGTAATGTTTTTAATAAAATATCTTTGCAATAAGTATAAAATTAAAGATATAAGGATATAGAAAATATTGATATCTGAGTTTGAAAAGTTTATGTACGTGTACTACATGACTTGTACAACATCTAACAAAGTTTCTCTATTATAAACAAAAGGTCTTGTCATTTCTAACAGTCTGTGTAATAATTGGTTTTAATTATAGAAACGGAATTTATTTGGCATAATACAGAAAATTATATTTTCGTTTCTGTAATAAACAAACATTTGTTTATTTCTTACTTGTTTAATGTTTACATAAGTAATTTAGAATTAACGTTAAATGTTACAATTGGTTACAGGTTCCATATTTTTATTATAAGTATTACATAGTAGTTAAAACAAATATTACATAATGGATACATTTCCACTGAAAAAAGTAGAATTACAAACTGATGTGTATATGACATGCTTGCAACATGCCTTATCAACGGAAAAATTTGAAGTAATGGGCCTGCTAATTGGGGATGTATGTTTATGTTTTTACTATACATTACAATTTTATACATTTTCATGCATTAAAAAAATCTATCGTGTTTTATTGTAATTTATATTAGACAGCAAATGGCGTTGCAAAAATCACAGCAATGATTATTTTGAGACGTTTGGATAAGAAGAAGGACAGGGTAGAAATTTCACCTGTACAATTAATGAAAGCTGTTACAGAAGCAGATCACCTAACAGAACAATTAAAACGTCCTGTACGTGTACTTGGATGGTATCATTCACATCCGCATATTACAGTTTGTCCATCGCGTGTTGGTAAATTTAGATTGATAACATTACCAATGCTCAAAAAACATATTATAAATAACATTTGAGCAAAAGAAATATATTTTCAGATGTTAGGACACAGGAAACCTACCAGACGATGGATAATGCCTTTGTGGGTTTAATATTTTCAGTATTTTCAGAAAGTAAAGAAACTAAGGTAAAGGGTAAATGAATATTATTAATTACTGTTTCAAATAAATAAATAAAATTGTATTTTTATAGGAGCAAGAAATTGCTTTAACCTGTTTTCAATCTCATAATGGAGAAGCAACAGAAATTCCACTAGAAATTGTGTACACTCCAATGATATCGAATATATGTTTAAAAGTAAGACCTTGAGAAATGAATATATATTAAGCTTTATATGTGACTTAAAATTTAACCATAAACACTTAATATCTTTAGACTATGACAGATTTGTTAAAAATTTTGGTACAAGAAGAAGAAGAAATGGCAGAAACATATCAAAATCATGAGGATATCCTTGCCAGTATACACAATACTGCTGGTTAGTCTATCACATTAATATTAATCAGTTTTAATTACCATGAACAGAAAATAACTTCAGCTACTAATTCCAGTGAGAACGCGGTCATTGGTTCACATAACAGACATAATTACCAAGCCTTTGGTTTTAATGTTTGAGAAAAGGATAGCTTTAAATAAATTACGTGCTGCTCACCTTCGAAGACAATTACAAGAATTACAAAAAGTATGCAATTGATAAAAACTTCTAATACCGTAAAAAATAATGTTTCTCCTTTTCCTTATGTATTCTAATCTATCTTAAATTCGATATTTCGTTATTTTATAATATAAATTTTCACTCATATTTTGTATTATTTATTCCCATGCAAGATAAAAGCAAGTTCTATATGCAAAACTAAAAAGTTACTCAATTGTTCATAAAATTTCTTTTATTGTTAATTTTAATAATTTTTGTTAACTGAATGAAAAAAAAGACAAACGACCTTTCAGTGATTATTTTTATTTTACCTTTCACGAACAAAGATCTGGCAATACTTGCACAGCTCTATATTTACACTACGAGAACAACAGTGTATTTAAATAGACTTAAATTTATTCAAAACACGGATTCTGCAGAACGAGAAAGATGTATAGGATGAGAAGGACTACGTGCTAACCTTTTGCGAGGCAGCTTTTCCAGAGTAGTTAATAATTTTGCAAAGTCGGGCCGATTTTCTGCATGGAATGACCAGCAAAGCATTAAAATATCCTATGAACATATAGAGTGCAACAATTTTCAAATTACAAATTTTTTAAACATTACTGACAAAATATAAATATAATTTCTTTATACCTTTACATCACGAGAAGCTTGTAAGTTAGCTAAAGTTTGTTTCATTCCTTTGCCAACTTGCCAAATAATTGCTTCAGGAGGTTGTCCTTTAAATGGCCATTCACCGCACAAAAGTTCGTACCATACAGTGCTATAATAAAATGTTATTTTTCATTGTAAATATATAAATAATTATAGACATATAAATAATAATTTGTTACCAACCCAAATGCATAAACATCGGAAGCTTCTGTAAAAGGTAATTCTTCCTGATCCCGATTTTGTTGTGGTTTCAGTCGACGAACAATTTCAGGAGCTAAATAACATAACCAGCCAGGTGGAATACTCAGTGCATTACCTGTTCTGCTTAAAACAAAAAGTAATGAATACAAAAATATACATACAGTGTTTTGCAATGTTTACTGTTTCAGATATAAAACCTACCTATTCCCATAACAAAGTTTCGTAACACTAAACAAACCGAAATCAGTTATTACAACTTTTCCATTTTCTAAAAATATGTTTTTACTTTTGAGATCTTTATGAATTATACCACGAGCATGAAGATATCCCATTCCCTAAAAAAATGTATACGAGTTGAAACAAAATTTGTATACAAAATAATTATTGTAACATAGTTCTGATGCAACATACCTGAGAAATCTGTTGAGCGATGATAGTGGTTTTGTTCATATTAAATTTATCTTTACGCAAATGAATATGAGTGTAAAGAGTCATGCCTTTGCTCATACTAGTCACTATCGCCAAGCGAGGAGGTTTCATACAAGCTCCCATAAATAAAACTAGATTTTCGTGTCTCGTTTTTCGGAATGTAGCCACCTATAAATATCGACATAATTTTTATTTATATTATTCGTCAATTTGTTCACATTATGATTACGTTACTTTAAAATATATAAATGGATAAATTATCAAAAGCGTTCGTATGATCAGAGCCGCCGCTAGAGTTTGCGGGACCTGAATAAAAAATTTTCGACGTTATTGGACGCTGCATTAGATCAGTAAAGGGCATCGATGAGTACAGTTGATTCTCGTTATATTGCTATAGTTGCAATTGGCAATATAAAAAGAGGCGCTTCCATACAACGTTTGAAAGTTTAGGAGCGAAGCTTCTCTAAACGCAGGGCCCGGGACGAGTGGTCCATTTTTCAACGCTAACGGCGGTGCTGCATATGATGAGAAGTATATTTATTTATAAGTACCTCTAATTTGAACGCTTCCAAAGTTTTATCATCATCTAAATAATAGTCCATGTTCAGGACTTTAATTGCAACATTACCATGCCAATAGCCTCTATACACTGTGCCAAATCTCCCAGTACCTATAGGTTCTCCAATTTTCAGTTCATCGTAAGGAATGTCCCATTCTCGCATCGATAACTGTGATATTCAATTGATATAGACACTACGATTAAATATTAAATAATTTAAACTACAGACATTTAAATTACATACGCTATTTTGTCGTGGCCAACGACTATCTCCTGGTTCTCCATCAGAGACTTGGGAATCTTGAGAATCAACCCTAACAGGAGTTCGTTCGGAATCTGTGCTGACACTGCCAGATCCAGAAACACTCACTGTTCTTTCGCTATCACTTGACATAGTCGTACCTTCGAGTCGATGAGTCTCTAACGTAACACCTTTGTCATTAAGCACAACATCTAGAATGAAACGATGGTGAAATGCTCGGTTATTGTAATACAATATATTATTAGATGAATACCTGGAAAATGGAACTGTTGTTTGGCAGGTGCTTGTGGAGTTTGGCTAGTATTGGCAGGTAACAAAGCTGGACTAGAAGGCGTTGAGCTGTTACAGCTCGAGGTATTTGAACTAGAATCCGCGCCCTAATAAATTCAAATTAGAGTAAAGTGTAGTTCATATTTTGAAACAGTACTTATTCAACAATTCATAAATTTATTGACTATGTAAAACCATCGTTTGTGCGTAACACACCTGAAAAGGTATATTCATAGAAGAATGTGGATGCGAGCGTTTACGATCTCTTCGATTTAAAGAGCTCAATAAATTTGAATTATGGTGATTAGGAGATGTTATACCAGGTTTAGTTAATATCGGAGAAACATTTACCATACCTAAAAGATGTTATTTTATTTGAAATCTATTAAAACGACGAACATTGAATAATTTGATCTAAAATGTTTGTACATACTGTCACCTTGTACACTTCTTTTAAACTCGTCAAAGAGTTCTTGAGGTAGGCCACAAGATGGTGGTACTTTAGATTCGCAATCTCGGTGACATTTATATTTACATTCTTTGCATTTCAAACCAGTGCCTATAAACATTTGCTTATCGCAATAGTCGCAAGTTGTCATCATTTTAAAAGTTTTGGTAAAGCGATGAGCAATTATATGGCCCATTCCGCGGGTTACAGTTGGCGTACGTGGTGACTTTGGCACTTGGAGACTCGTTACTGTGAAATATTAAAAAGCAACAGTTTTTCATTTATGTTATAAATGAGAATTTTTTAAACCAATAATAAATATTTACCTGTTCCCTTGAAACTGTTATCATCACTTTCAGCACTAGAATAAGGTGGTGACTTAATAGGACTATTACTATTTAGCAAGAAACTTTCTCCTGCAATGTCTGCGGTACTACTGCAAGATCCTGGTTCTGTAGGTAGACGATTTCTTCTTCCTACACAACTAACAGGATCATTTCCACAACTATAAAAGCAATGAAAGAATATATTTGTGAGCTTCATATACAAAGACTATAATAATTCAAATTATTACCTTGAAGCTGAATCCCCATTTTCAAGTCGGTTTGCTAACTGTGATTCGTGAGATTTTGACTTAGTTAAAGGAAACACTTCTGGTTGTGATATTGTATTTTGTAAACCTATTTGATGTTTTTTACAAGGAGGAGGAGTTGTTGGAAATTTAATTCCTGTTATTAGAAGACAGAATTTTGTATTAATTACAATATTTAATTGTTTTACTGTATTATAAAATAAGTAAAAATATCAACTAAGTAGAAAAAGCAGAATTTATTTACCACATCCTGGTCTTTGTAAAAGAGGGGTAGAAGGAGGACTAGTTGACGATAAAGACGTAACGGAAGAAGCTTGTGCTAATATATCACTGTTAAGATTGTTGTTGTTATGATATGGAATGCTGTCTTCTGAAGGAACAGAACATCTTGTTGTACGGGATCGAGCTGGCCTAGGAGATGCTCCAGTACGTAAATGATGTCTATCCCAAGAATCCCAAGAATCCCAATACAAATTCATATCACTGTTATCCATATCCCCTCTTAGGAGAACATCTAAATACCATAATGTTTCAAATGAAATACATATCTTAGTACATGACTAAATAATAACTGTATAAATATTGTTATATGTAATCAATGTTTACCCATATATCGACGAAGATTGTGTAATGCCCTACAAAGTCTACGAAGTTCTTCTTCGTGTTTAACATTATTTTCTCCCAACATGCTACCTAGTTCATGTTCAGATTTTTCTTTGAGAGCTTCAAGTGAGTTAGCTTTAGAACAAATCATCTGAAATTTGTAATCAATATAGATGTCTATTAAATATTACTTATGTATTCAAAATAAACTTTTTATACCTGTATAGACTCTTGTGTAAGTCCCACTACCCTTAACCATTGTTGCAAAGATGGATACTGTTTCATCTCTGCAGGTAACGTTTCTTCTAAAGCCAGTTTGGCTTTGGTTACAAGTTGCTTTGAATATAATTTTATAAGCTTCCCCTAAAATATATTTAAACAACATAAAATAAGAAAAGTAAATATAAACATCAAAAAGAGTTTTGTCAGCATTAAAATAATTTGATCTGTCAAATATTCTATTAAATATCATAGTACTAAAACTACAAGTACTTATTTCTAAATTGCTTATAATCTGTTAACAAAAATTAAACGAACCTCTGTGAGATATATTTCTCTGATTACTACTGACATCATTATTACAATTATAAAATAAAACAATAGTGGTAATGACAATAAATGACCATATTTATGAAACACAAGTAACAAAAGATTTGCATGCACAACTGTCAACACATATACAGATATAAATTTTTAGTTAATAAAGAAATGCATCTGCAACTTGTTGACAATCAAGAAACAGCCTTTCACGAGGTCAAGGCGATCGTGCTGAAGGGAATAAAGAAAAAACGAGGAACAACGAGAACAGCCATACACGCTTGAGAGTACCTCAAGCGTCCGAATTTCCTGTTGAGTGAGTTCTGCACTGGTGGAACATTGGGTCCTCAAACCTTCAAGTCGATCAGCAGAGATGTCAATCATGGATTGAACGACATCTAAGGCTCGACGGATTTCTTGTTCCGCATCTTCGCCGTCCGCCATCCCGCGCCACGATGACGGCCCTTTATTTCGTTCTACGCGAGTCTAATTTCTATTTTACAGGCATAATTTCGTTCGCGTTGGGCTCCTATCGTTCGCGGCTTTATCACTGATTCTCCATGTAACCAAACCACTTATCAACATTGACAACCATCTTGGCCGCCTATCGGTGACGTCAATCGGTGCCCGACAATCCGGGATTTCAGCACGTTCATTCGAGCGATACTGCTACGTTCATAAAAGTGTTCTTTTCTACTTCCAATTATTATATTCATCATTTTCAATAGTGAATAAAAAATTTATAATTTGATTAAACTGCAATTACTATTAATGTTAAAACATACATTTTACTACTACCTGTTGTATTTTCCATTTTACAAAATCAAAAGATAAAAATTTGAGACATGCACATATATGTAAATAATTGATTTTTCTGTTATGCAGATTATTTATTAGATATCATATGGAAGGATCCTTTTCTAAAATTATTAATCAAACTCTATTTCACGAGAGAATAAAGTAGACAGTAACTAGATAATTTATACGCCTCACTAGCCTAGGGGGATAACTACTCACGAATGCCATGCTCTTCTACTGCCTGTTTCTATCTTCGTGATCATATACCTGTTGGAAAAAAATAAACGAACAACCTTATTATCGTAAAACAGACGACAATGGAGAGAATATAAAAGATATCACACCAAATTTTTTAATGTATTCATAAAATATGTGAATATGAAACAAAGAATTTTTCGCCTCATGAACAAAATATATTGAAAACCACTAGAATGAAAATCATGAAATTTTCTGTCCACAGAGTACATAAAGACGACACTCCTGATTTTCATAGGAGCGCATGCGCAGTGTCATAGATTATACAATATATGAACTCAAAATGTGAACATGCGCCGAAAAAGCAAATTTCGTAATCTACTTATTGTGTTCCGTCGTGGAACAGAATATACAATACCCAGGAATACATAAATAGAAATTAAATGTATGGTTTTTGGAACATTTCTTAGGTACGTATTCGTTCCACGAAAGATCGTACTTAGTTCGCGCATCGTGACTAACTTTAGATGGTTCTCTATCGGTAAATGTTTTCTCCCACCACTATACACTTTCTACTCTGTCGATCATATACATGGTGGCAAAATACACAGATAGCAGAAGAGAAAATCGATGAATCGCTCCATTGCACAAAGTGTACGAAATAAAAGTTCACTGGGTATATATGCTTGACATCACGAAAGTCATATGGACGCATGTGTGGTGCTGTTGGTTAGAAATTGTGTTCGAACCAGTCAAAGTTTATATGCGCAGAATGAACAAAAATTCATCGTCAGATGTGTATGATCTTGTGGTCAACGAATAATAAAACGTATAATAAGCGCCACTTGCATCTTCTCCCGTCACTTTGCACATCCAATATGAGATTTGAAGTTTCTTATCTAACTGTCTTATCCGGTCGATGAATAATCATGTTCACTCGCTACCTCCTGATTTCGGTGACATGTATTCTTTAGATAAAATTCTGTGTTTTGTGTTTGAATCGTGGAATTTATAATAATTGCTGTTGTTATATGTTAGCGTTAACAAGACTTTATAGAAATGGTGAATATAGGTACAATACTAAAGACTTATCCGTTGCATTGGCTCGTGTGGAATAACAACTATCTAGAACTTGAGGAACAATTATCTTCAAAACTGGTTTGTAAAACAGAAAATGTCATTCAATTTTTTAATCTATTACTATATTATCATTCATCATACTTGTCATTAAACAGACGGAAACAATAAAGTCATGAGAATGAAGTATATATCAATTGTTTCTTTTCTCTCAAAAGAATGTAATACATTGAGAACTTTTTTATTTGTTACATGCGATATTGAAACACTTTGTCAAAAATAATGATAAAGTATAAAAAAATTATATACGATAAACAATATTGGAAAAATTATATTACATCTACTGTTTGATTAAAAAGTGCAATGTAAACAATATTTTTCCCCTTTTTAATTTAATTATTTGATAATTAATTTTTATTCATTAATCAAAAATTAATTTACCAAAAGAATAATTTATTAATTACTGAAATAAATTATTTAACATGTTATCAGAAAAATTTCACGAATGAAGCCTTATACAAGTAGGAAACCATAAATGTACACTGACTTGTAACTTTTGATATTATCAGTTTGAATATATATCATTCGGTGTGATAAGTCTTATTAAGGAATTTAATGTCAACATATATTTGTATCCCTTACTATAAAACTCATAGAATCTTCTAATACGTGTTTATGTATAATGGCTTTATTCCTTTTCTAAAGTTCAAGTCTTAGACATCTTGATAATTGTAATATTTGGTAATTCCTATATTATTTCTGTTGTATATTCACAAAAAATTATGTTTTAGCATGATATTGAAAAAGTTGATAACAGAGGGAGGACACCATTAATGCTAGCTGTAACTTTGGGTTATACAGATTGTGTTGAAGTATTATTACAACATGATGCTAATGTTAATACCGAAAATACTCAAGGATGGACTGGTAACAATTTTGTTTGTTAAAATTTCATATCAATTAGTATTTAAATTCTAACTCCATTATTTTTATAGTGGTCCAAGAAGCGGTTGGAACAGGAAATCCTGAATTGCTGCAAATGGTGCTAGCACGTAGAGATTATCAAAGATATTGTAATCGAACAGCTGGTATTCCAGAATTACTTCATAAACTTAAACAAGTAGGTTTATTAAAGTATAATAGAAAAATACAATAATATGAAATTAAAATATATAACATTCTATAATATTTTCAGGCTCCTGACTTTTATGTTGAAATGAAATGGGAGTTTACTAGTTGGGGTAACTATAAACATGTGTAATATCCCCATTATTTTTGGTTACAAATGCAAAACTAACATTTTATCTATTATTAGTTCCTCTTGCCTCTAAAATGTGTCCTAGTGACACTTATAAAGTATATAAACAGGGCAGCAACGTGAGAATCGATACCACTTTATTGGGATTTGACCATGCAAATTGGCAACGTGGAAATCGTAGTTACGTTTTTAAAGGACAAAGTAAGTATTGGATTATTGTAAGGTTGCATGTATAACATTTTTTAAGTTCATTTTATTTGTCAGGGTTTTTTTTGAGTATTTTTTTGAGGTATTTCATTTTATATTAATAGTAGAATTTTTTATTTATTTTTTAATTCTATATATATTAAATGCAAGCTGCATCAAATGTACCTGTGGCAATTAGATGTGAACGGAGTTATGTATTCAGTATGGTGGGACATGAGTCAGGTGACAGAACAACTTTTACAATTAATAATGTGATGTACAAGGAATGTAGATAACATACACTTTTATGAAGTAGCAAAAACTTTCTTTATAGATTCATTTTATTGTCTGTTCATTTGTATTTATATTTTCGTTATTATTATTTCTTTGCAATTTTATTATTTTTAAACAGTTCAGTAGAATAAATCGAAAATTGTAAGAGGTAAGTGTATATACTATGGAATTATAGAAATTACAGTAATGTGTACAATACTATATCTATATTCATGGAAATAAGTTTTAATAGAAATTTATCTATATCTTGTTATAAATAAGTAGTTGTCGGTATATTGTAAAATATTTCAGAAGTGATTATTAGTACCATTAGTAGTAGAGAAATACAAATGTGTAATGTAGAATAATGTGAAAGTTCTACTTTTATTATTTTTTTATTAATTAACTTTAATGATATAAAGATAAAATCTGTTCACACAGATGATGGAGCAACAATGATGGAAGTAGATCATGAAACAAGAAAAGTGTATGTCGAACATATGAAAATCATCGATGTTGATAACATACAATTAATGGAACCAGCAGAAGAGGGTGTATTAGCTCGGCTTACAAATCCAATAGTTACTACATATATAGATACGGATAAAATTAGTTTTGAACGGTAATTATTTCGTAAAATGCATATTGACTTGTTAATTGTATTTATATATACTCATATAAAATTATCTTTGAATGATAGCAATAAAGCTGGTTTATGGGGATGGCGATCTGATAAAAGCGAAATAATAAATGGACATGATTGTAAAGTTTTTAGTGCAAGTAATGTAGAATTAATTACAAAAACTCGATTAGAACATTTATCTGAGCCCGATAAAGCGAGGGCCCGTGCCCCTCGTACACCTCTTCAGTCATTTCTTAGCATAGCGGAACAACAACAGGAAAACAGTATTAGTGCAACTACTAGTGTAATTTTTTCTTTCTTTAATATTTAATTACATATATTATACAACTACTCTAAATTTTATTTATTAAATTAAATATTTTAGGAAGAATATAGCAATGTTGGAAATCCTTGTAATATTACAGCTGAAGAATATTTTGATCCAGATGTTGATTTAAATGGAAGAGATATAGGTAGACCAAAAGAAGTTAATACAAAAATTCAGAAATTTAAGGTATTATAAACAGTATTACATGGAAAAGATTATTATATAGTAATCGTAAAAAATGACTTGAGATTTATAATTTACTGCTTGCATACAATTACAGGCAACTTTATGGCTTAGTGAACAATATCCATTGAGTCTTCAAGAGCAAATTATACCAATTGTCGATCTTATGGCAATATCTAGTTCACATTTTGCAAAATTAAAAGATTTTATCCAAATGCAGTTACCTGCTGGATTTCCTGTTAAGATTGGTAAGCACTTAAGTTTATTTCCTCTTATAATAAAAGGATGTGATATAATAAGTTTAGGAACGTTGAATTAAAATTTATTTTGTTTATAGAAATTCCTCTGTTTCATATACTAAATGCAAGGATAACATTTGGAAATATTTTTGGTATGGATCAAGAAGTACCACATGTTGGGCATTTACAAGAAACTAATAGAATGACTTGTTTAGTTGATGATATTTGTTTTGAAGCACCTGTAGGATATGTGAAATTGGGTACGTTTAGTTATAAGTAAAATAACGCAGGAAGTTAACAAACGTATAGTTACTGTTAAATTAATATTAAAAAAAAATTGTCATTGCATCATATAATAATTATTTTATAGGTGCTGAAGTTCGAACTCAATTTAGTATCGAGGAAGAAGATGATCTGTTACAGTTTGCTATTCAACAAAGTTTACTAGAAGTTGGAAGCGAACGCGATGAGGTGTGGATCCTTAATAGTAGCAACATCTTTTATAAAATTTTACAATTTAATTTTTACCATTGTGATTATTACTATTTCAAAATTATTTAGGTTGACATATGGGAAGCATTGAGAGCTCAAAAACCGTCTCGACCTACAACGCCTAACATGACAACGGAAGAAGAAAGGCAATTACAGAGGTATGCAAATATGTATTCCGTAGGAATGCTATTTCACATATTTTGTTTTCGTTTTCACAGTTCTAAATTATTTATTTTGCATGTGTTCTTGCTTGACAATTCAAATTCAGGAAGGTGGGTGAAGGATTGTTACAAATATTAGTTGCATGATAAACATTAAAAATTTGTTATTTTTATTAGGGGATATTAATCGTGAATATGTGTACAAACATTTTTGCAACAAACAAAAATTGCATTTTTTATATAATTGGTGGTTCATTTTTCATTTTTGTTTGTACATTGAAGTATTTAGAATAATATTATACCAGCTTTTCATGATCTTAATAATAAATTTTTACTTTGTTTTTGTTAATACAGAGCTATTCAAGCAAGCCTAGCACTATATCAGGAGAATTCTGCTGGATGTGCCAGCGGTCGAAATAACTCTAACAAAGCGAACGACGTAGAAGATGCTGATTCTCTAGAAGATACGGCAGAGCAACTCAGATTGGCATTAAGACTTTCGGAGCAACAACAATTAGAAGAAGAACAGCGTCGATTGTTAGAAGAAGAAACGTTTCGGCAAGTGTTGGAATTATCTCTTACAGACAAATGAACTTTAAAACGTGCAATAGCCACTTAAACATTTCATTAAATTATACTTCCACATCTACGATAATCTTCCGACGACGTAATATCGTGATGCTGTCTAGCATCAAATCATTTCCTACGATTCGTACATTAAAAAACAAAACTGTTGTTTTTAACAGTCATTTGTTATTACAAGTAAATATATATATATACATATATATATATATATATATAGTTGCGAAATCAGATCAAAGTGGTGGAAATAATATAGCACTAACTATGAAAGTAAATGATTTAACTTATGTTATTTATTTCTTAGCTACATTTTATATGAAAGAAAGTTGTAACGGTATGGTGGAACATGGTATGTAATGTTTAGAAGTCTTGAAAATTACAATTGCTCTGGTAAAGAGTCAGAATATTTTTGAGTCTTAAATTACATTTAAATCAAATGACATTAGTTAAATAGGGAGGGGGGAGGGGGGCTTGTTGAAAGTACGTACTGTAAGTTACGGCTGTCAATATTTAAAATAAAAAGCTTGTAATTCTCAAGCCTTCAATAATTATTGGTTTTATCCTTTCTCCTAGTATTAAATTTTCATCTAAAAAAATTTTTTAGCATAGAAATTTAGAAGTATATATCAGATTAATATTTTAATTAATTCTATGTAACAATCTACTAAAAACTGCCTTTTTTAATGTTCGGGCAATTAAAAAACTATTCCAAGTTCCTTTTTATACCCGTGATAAAATAATTGTAAGTAGCGTTTCAATTTATTAAGAGTAGTAGTGATATAATAAAAGTATGTTATTTATTCCTTAAAGTTTATTCGTTATAGGCGGTAATTTCGTTAAAATATTTAATACAAATTATGTGTATGAAATAAAAACATCATTGATTAACCTGTTGTTAATGCACGAATTTATCAAAAAAATCAAACGTAATTATACTACATATCATTGCTCTGTAAAAATCTTTATTATAAAGATAAATTATTGCTTCTCTCACAATTTCAGTTAAAATTCGAAATAATTGTTCTTAACAAAATGTAATTGCAATATATTAATTATATTGCAATAAAAGGGTATATTTCTACAATATACAACAGGTGTAATTATACGTATAAAATAAAATATGCGTAGAAAAGTATGGAAAAAAAATATTTATATAATAATTAAATAGAAATTTTATTATCGATAACTGACGGTAGCTAATACTGCCATCAATAGACTACTCAAATTCTGATTGTGCCCTAAAACAAAAATACCGTTTTTATAATAAAATTATGTT
Source organism: Megachile leachella (assembly GCA_963576845.1). Lineage (NCBI taxonomy): Eukaryota > Metazoa > Arthropoda > Insecta > Hymenoptera > Megachilidae > Megachile > Megachile leachella. Next base: position 17,190,355 of record OY756251.1, read on the forward strand.
TCACAGTATTAAATTTAATCTAAGAAATATTTTTACACGATTCCAATCGAAAATCGAATATATTCTCAATGATATCTTTGATACAAACCTTTTATATATAGTATTTAGTATATGTGCACTCTGCGCAAAACGTTGTTCGTTCTTATGTGCTTGTTGATGCCACTTTTTGCGTACAGCATTCCAATGTATTCTATGTTCTCTCAATAATGTTTCTCGTGATATTAAAGTTTGGCCGTCCTAGGATAAGTAGCATAGTTAGGTACTATAATATCGAATTGATTAAAGGAGTAAACATGGAATTTTGCTGTACAAACATCTTACATAATCTAAACTCAATTCTTCCTTTGGTTTATTGATTGGTGAAGGTATACGATTTCTAGGTATAGCTTCTTCGCAAGGTAGCGGAGGAGGTAAATAATAAACATCGCGAACTTCTCCATTAGTATCCAGTATATTATTACTAATATTGACCTCATTTACTATTTCTGGACTTGGACTGCGCACTCTGAAAATAAACACAAATTATAAATTAGTTTTTCTAAATTATTCTTTAATTTTAGATGATATATAGTAAAAGATTACTAGTTCCTTCCACAGTATTTTACAAATATTATTTAAAATTATGTTAGTGTAAATATTAATATGTGCGAAAATGTAATGGAATTAATTAAATAGCATAAGATATACATGTACGAAAATCAAAATGAATGAACAAATAATATTTAGATATTTACAATTGTGTACTTGTTTTACTTACTTAGGTACAAGATTAGGATTTCTTGGTTGATTAGCCATCCATGCTCTGCATATTGGATAAAGCGGTGTATCTTCTTGAAATTGTGCTAAATCAACACTTCGATCAAATAATTTCATTACATAAGTATGATGAAATGCAGTATCCATTTGCACTTGTCTACGACGTCTTACTTTCCGTGGTTGTTGAAAACCCATTGTTTTTGTTCTATACATATCACTAAAAATGAAAATTTATTATTTATTGAAAAAAAAAATTACTGCTTATATTATAAATGTTACATTTTCTTCATCTGATGCTTATAATCTTGTGTGGAATTTTCTTCACTTGAATCAGCTGATGAGCCTGTATCGCTATGTTGTAACAGTTCCCTAAGAGCTCCTTTCAAACGATCTCTTGCAACAAGTACATCGTTGTCCCCTATAAAATGTGTATTAAAAGAAAGAATGCAGTTATTTTGCAAATTAATGTATTACAATGATCTATTATAAAATAATAACTAGGATTAAAATAAATGAATATCAATATTCTTTATTACCTAATTCATCTTTTATTTCTACCTTCACACGTCCAGAGAGTGGAACAGGTGTGGGTTGAATATTTCTTTTTTTCCCCATCTAAATTGTAATAAGATTTATTAGATATAATATAAATATTTGTAATTATAACTTCATAAACACATACAACACTAACCATTGCTCAGAACGTACCTTTTGCGAAAATTCCAAGTAAAATATTTTGTTTTTAAATTTAAGAAATATATAAATGTGTTATTACAAGTTATAATTATGAAAAGAAAACATATATTTGCTTATTAATAAATATTAGGCCATTGGAAATTTAAATTTATGAGGTTAGAAAATGATAAATTTTCATAATATTTTAGTAGTGATAAAAACCAAATTATTTTAATTGTAGTTTAGTTTCTTTTTATTTTTGTAAAACAAACATCGCGTTATATTATTTCAACAATAATTTTATTGTAAACGATACAAATTGCAGCAACTTCATATACGATTGTAACGCGTTAACGTTACGTCTTGCACTCAACCTAATAATCCAATTCATGAATGGATCATTCGGATATGTTTGTTGTGTAAAACATTTTGTAGTGATACGAATTTGTATATTTTAGTTATATAAAAGTCAATAAAGTGATGCAGTTGATATCAACTATCCAATTCTTGTTCATATTCAATGTAGTAAATACATTTGCATATAATTGTTGTTCTTATGGACAAAGTTACAGATGCAGATTGGGTACAAAAACACCATACAGATTTATATCAAACTATGATGATTTACCTTTTGAATATTCAGGTATATAACTACAAATGTAATATTAATTTCTTTATTTCATTAAAACGTATTTTGTCCATGTTAAATATAGGTTGTAGTCCAACAAAAATATGGTTAGTTATAAGACATGGTACAAGATATCCTGGTAAAAAATATATACCCACTATGATTGAAAAACTGCCAAAATTAAAACAAATCATTTTAGACAATTATAAAATAAATAAGACAAGCATTACAGAGGAAGATGCAGCTTTATTTGCAAACTGGAAAGTTAAATTTACAGAAAATGATATGATGAAGTTAGCGGAAGAAGGTGAAGATGAAATGATTAATCTAGGAGAAAGATATCAAGCTAGATTTCCCACACTTATGACAGAAATTTATAATAACCAAACTTACAGGGTAAAGAAATATACATACTTTAATTTTAACATGATGTTTGGTATATCAATTACATTATTATATTACATTATAGTTTAAATATACTGCTACTCAACGTACTGAAGAAAGTGCAAAAAATTTTGCAACTGGATTATTTGGTAAACATGGTAGCCGTAAAGTTTGGTATCCAGAAGCAGAACATAAGGATCCTATCTTAAGAGTAATTAATAGTTTTATCATTTACAAGAGAATTGATTTTCACTTGCTTATGCATTTTGTTTCAAGTTTTTAGTTTTATAAAAGATGTAAACGTTGGAGATCTGAAGTGGATAAAAATCCAACTGCTCTAATAGAGAAGGAAAAATTTTTGAAAACTAATGTTTACAGAAATATGTTGCAAGATGTCTCAAAACGTATTGGTTATCAAGTTGACCAAGGTTATTATATTACAATTGACATAAAAACATAATACTTTAAAAAGAAATATACAATTGGATAAAATTCATGTTTTAGAAACAGCACATATTATGTACATGATTTGTGGGTTTGAAACTGCTTGGCAGCTAGATACAGAATCACCATGGTGTAAAATATTTTCCATGCACGACTTCAAAGTGAGTTTCCTAAACTTCACATTTGTAATTATAAATTATAAATTACAAAATCTGCTTTTCAGGTACTTGAGTTTGCTGAAGATTTAGAATATTATTGGATAGATGGATATGGTTATAAATTGTCTTATGAACAAGCATGTCCTGCCTTAAGAGACATGTTTGATTTTTTTGAGTAAATATACGTTTTGTACTTTTAACTTCGTTTCTATAAAATTTGTTTATTAAAATTTGACTTTGATTATAGGTCAAATGAGGGACCAATAGTATCTGCATATTTTACTCATTCAGGTACCATTTTAAAGATGTTAGCTTTACTAGGAGTCGCTAAAGATGATCAGCATTTGACGCACGACGTATTTTCATTGTATGCGGATGATAGAGCTTGGAGAACTGGTATTATAGATTCTTTCGCCTCTAACATTGCATTTGTTTTATACAAGTAATTATTACTTTATGCAAGTTTTCATTACTTTGAATATCAATACAATCATTTTATTTTAAACTCTTGTCTTTTTTTGTTTCAGTTGTTCAGGGGTTCCCAGTGTTCTTTTTATACATCAAGAAAGACCACTGTTTCTGCCAGGCTGTCCTTTAAATGTACCATGTCCATTATCTATCATGAAAGCTCTCTATCCTAATCATGAAGAAGAGTGTCAATTTGATACAATGTGTTCCATAAACTAACAAATATAATTAAGGAAACATACAAAATGACCAAAAATCCATGACAAATTATAAGTACTTTTTATATTTTATTATACTATAATTCTTGTTTATGTAATCTAACACTTATCATAGATGAGGAAAAAAAAATAAATTAGAAGAAAATTGCAGCAAAGAGAATAAAAGCGTTAAATAATACAACAGATTATATATAATAAAAGTAATATTAAATTTATTTATGATTAATATTATTTTTTACGTTTGCAGCCGATTTGTTATATGAATACCAACATTTATTGCAAGGGCAAAGGAAACTGCACAAAACTTTGCCAGTATTCAAACAAAAACATTACATAATAATAATAATAAAATATAATAATAAAATAAATAATAACTATAATAATAAAATAAATAAACGATGTAATTAAATATTGTCGTTGTAGTCCTGCGAAACAATCACTTTCTCGCAGAAAAAATTGCTAGAACAGAAATAATTTTTGAAAAATTATGTAAGATCATTAAGGTGCCCTCATCAGTCACCACTGCGTGTACCGGCTAGATACGGCACTAATAGCAAGCTGTGACGTCGCTGACGCATGCGCAGAAAGCTCTCGCGTGAGATAGAATCTCACGACTGCCCAACACTGTGCTGGAGTCCAACAGAGCCCTCTGCTTTTTACAGAACTGCTTGTTTGTCACTTGTTATTATTGAATAAATAATACATATTTATTATTTTCATAAAACTCTGTACTGAAAATTGATTTTTACATAACAAGGTGTCTAAAAGATACAAATTGTATGTGTCTATTTTGTACTTTTAAAATATCCATCCCTCTATTGTAGGTAAACAGTTTATGTTCATTAAACTGTTTCTATTTAAACTTTTTTGCATTTAGATATGCTTTTATGAAAAAATGAAGTTTCATTTTTGATATAAATATATTATAATTTAATGTATAAATATAAAATTTATAATGTAATATATTTATTATCTAATTATATATTTAATTTTCATAGATTTATATGCAGGTTAAAACATAACCTTTATATCTTTTAATAAACATCAACAGAGCAATGTGTAAATAATTTTATGAAAAAATGACTTTAGCTACAATAAAAAGTGCATCACGGGCTCAGTTGCAATTTTTGAAACGAATTTCTTTTCACGCTGCTAAGTGGAATGTTAATGCTTGTCAAAAACATGTTCTATCAGAGGAGGACAACAATAATGGTTTGATATTACCCCAAAGCAATAAAAAATGTGTAAAAGTTACTTTTATAGGTTTACCAAATGTAGGAAAAAGTACTTTAGTTAATCAACTTTCACGCAGATCAGTATGTATTCTTAGCCATTTTGTTACTTAATTGGTATATTTATTTTTTGGTAATTTTACTTAAAACAAATTTTTAATAAATAGATATGTCCCACATCTGCAAAAGTTCATACTACGATGCATAAAGCAGATGCTGTATATATTGAAAATGATACACAGATTGTATTTATGGATACACCTGGATTGGTATCAATGCGAGAAATGAAAAAATATAAACTATCTAAAACCTTTAGAGATGATCCCTTAATTTCAATCAGTGAAGCAGATGTTATTGGAATTATTCAAGATGTAACTAATGTATATACTAGGCATAAAATTAGTAATTTTGTTATTGACTCCTTGAAAAATAAAAGAGAAGATACTTCATTACTATTAATCTTGAATAAAGTTGATAAAATAAAGCAGAAGCCAATTTTATTAGATCTCACAAGACTATTAACAAATTCTGAAAATTATCCAAAGTTTGATGATATTTTTATGATATCTGCATTGACTGGGGATGGCATAGATGATTTAAGGGTAAGATCATATACACATTTTTAAATATTATAATATTAATTATTATAAAATGTTATATGTACATTTATATTAATTTAATTCATATTTTAGAACTACCTACTTGATTCAGCTAAAGTAACAGAATGGAAGTATGAAGACTGTGATACTGATCAGAACGTTGACAATATAATAATAGAAACTGTAAGAGCTAAATTAATGGATGCTCTTCCATTTCAAATGCCATATACTATTAAATTACAAATGGAACAATTTGGTTACAATGACGACGGTGGTATCGACAGTGCTGTGCTGTTACTCTGTCCTAAACAAAATTATGTAAGAACATTATTAAAACGTAAGGGTGAAAAAATTAAGTCCATAGCATTTCAAGTCGAAAAGGATTTACGTAATGCGTTTAGAAAACCTGTGTTTGTACGTCTAATTGTGAAACAGGAAGGAGAGAAAAGTGAATAATTTTATCAAAATTATTTATTTTTTTTTATACAGAAATAAGTACATAGAAATTTGCACATAATAAAAACATTTCATTTTTATTTAAAACATTGTTTCATTAATTTTTAATATATATTTATTAATGAATAACATTGCAATATATTATATAAAATTTTCTAAATTTGGTTGAAAACAAATGTACACATACATATACATATATATAGATATATATATGATATAATCATTTACAGTCATTATTGTTGTTGAAACATGGAAAAGTAAAATCAGTTTTTTGAAGGTTTTCTTCTATCCATTTGTTAGCTTTAGCATTAAGTTCAGGGGTAAACATATCCTTCCAGCTACCACTTTTACCAGTTCTAACAAATGTTCCTGCAGTTATAATACCACATTCTTTTAACTCAGATGAGTTTACCATTGCATTATTCCGAAAGTTCTTGATGTTTAAATAATTAGCTACTTCCTCTATTTGTTCTTCTGTATAGCTTTTTCCAAGAAATTTAGCAACTTTTTTAATTGTCTTTGGAAAGTCCTAAATATATTATTTAAATAAAAGTACGTTTACAACAAAAATAATTAATTTTAAGTGAAATTTGTGACTCACATGTTGCATTTCTTCATAAAACATAAATAATAGATTTGGATGATTTCTGTTTTCCCATGCTTCTTTTAAATGTTCCCAATAAGGACTCCATGGTGCTGAAAGAATTTAGAACTGTCTAAATTGCATCACGTGTTATGTTTTTTGCTGCATGTATACAATACTTACTGAGATTATTTTGAAAATAATCCCAAAAAGTTGCAAAGTCACCTACATATCCTTGAGTTTTAATTGCTTTATTTAAGTGATACCAAGAAACAGCAACATCTTTTGGATTCCGTGCAACATATATTACCTTTCAATGAATAATGTAATATTGTATGACATTATGAAAAAACAAATTTTTTATTTCATAATTATAATTCTACCTTGCAACCAGTATCCAAAATACCAGGCAGTAAACTAAATGGAAAATGTGATTTAATGAATCTTTTAGAAGTCATTTTTGATAAGACTTCATATCCAGGTTGTGCAATCTTTTTACAGAGTTCTTCCTTATCTTTGTTCCCTTCATTCATTTTTAAAAATTCAAGTGTTACCTCTGGATGATTGAACAAACTGAATCTAAATACAAATAAATTTTAAGCATAAAAACTAATTTAAATTAGGAGTTTTACAACATAGATTCAATTGTACATACTCAAGGAATGGAAATCGTTCTGCCAGAAGTTCGTTTTGCGCCCTTTTGAAGTCCAAATTGTTTGATAATAACCAAACTAATTCTTGCATCCACGTTGTACCTAAAAAAGAAACAAAATATATTTCGAATATTCAGAGCGCATATTATTATTATTATTATTATTATAACACTTACCAGATCTTGGATAAGATAGAACCCAGGTATCATCTGCTCGTATTTTGAAGTTATAAAAACCTTTACCTTGTTCTATGTATCTGTATGGAAAAAACCACTTTTTTGCACCTACTAATACCCAACCAGTTTTTTCTCCTTCAAATAATTTCAACATTTTATTGGTGTCTTCTTTGTTCAGGATTTCATATTTCGGACTTTCAAGTGCCATCGTGTTTAGTTTTATATAAAACTGCGCAAATTCCACTATATAAATACACGGATAATTTCGTAACAAATTAATTAAATTCAAAAAATGCACTTATAATTAGTTGAGTAATCAGAATCATAGATATTATCTGTCGAATAAAGCGCGCGAAATATTACAGCTACATTTTATATTTTTTCTTACTTACTATACTTACTGAAAATATATTTAACAAACTGAATTACACGATGAAACACAGTGAATGTTCTTTATAAGTCATATAAAAGTTACGGACTGTTAGAAATATTACATTCACATGAAACCTAATAATGAACCAAAAGAATTTAACGGGAAAATCAGGTTGAAGCACTTTCACCCGCTAACGGGTCCCGTTTCTTTTTTTTTATCAGTTTGATCATTGATAGTAAATTTTAAACTGTTAGAAAAATCAAGCACATAAAACATTTTATAAATTTTGTTGCTATGATTGAACGATATCAATGCGATAAAATATTTTATTTTTATTCTATATCTGCTAAAATAATTTTTAAATTTATTTGTATAATACATGACTAAACACGAGGAATGTAGGTACTGAAACACAGTCTTCTTTGTGAAAAATTTATTTCTACTATAATAGTAATACCGACAATTAACAATGTGTGTTTTAATATTAAAAACTGATCCCTAACGGTAGCGAAAAAATCACATCAAGGTTCAACTATTTTATATAGGAACTTCTCATAATACATTTATATAATGTATATATCTCAGTCTTTTTTTACTTATAATTAAAATAAGCGTAAGAGTAACTCGTCTTGATGAAATCTTTATTCGCTAGAAGATAAAAAGGAAACTTTCTTTGGTTGTGAAATATAAATTTTCATCAGGGATGAGTTACTTAATCTTTAAATTAAACCGATTTCCGATTTCCGATCTTTAAATTAAACCGGTGAGCTACCTAAATTGATCACGTGTAGAAAAATGACTTATTTTCATTATAAAAGTATTAAATTAATCTTAAGATTAAAAATTAATCGAAATCTTAATATACTAAATTACTGAAATGATTTCTTCAATGTAACAAATATGAGAATATTAAAAGTTCAAAGATATTGAAATATTAAATTCTAAAAAATTTATTCAAATTTAAGTACTTTTTAAATAATAGATTTGTTTCAGAAACGATACGTAATCTGTTATTGAACGACTTGAAAACATGAAACCTTATATCACATTTGTACTCTTGGATAATATCATTGTACGATATTCAATGAAAAAAATCTAAAGTCAATTCCATAATCTTGTATAGAAAGTATCAAAAACTTTCTGGTCTCAAAACGTTTTCAAGAACCGTTAGATTTTCGCTTTCTGGAATGAATTTATCATTAACTTGTGTAATTTGAATCACATTAATTTCAGTGGACCTTGTAACTTCTGTTTTTTCATATAAATTGTGATCCCAAGTTTTATTTACTGGCTCGATACAAGAGATGTTCAATCCTAACTTGCAGAAATTTACTGCAGCCTTATCTTGATTATCTATATTTTCCGTTGACAATTCACTAGTTTGACTCTCAACAAACGTAGGCGAAGTGGGTGTTGATATATCATCGCTTCTCAGGTCATCTTCTACTTCTGTGACTTTAGTAAACGACGAACATCTTTCTCTTTTTATAAAAAAGTTTTTAAGTTCTGGATTCGCCAGAAACACTTTGCATCGTTTAGTATGTATTTTCATGTTATGTACAAAAAGAAAAAACTACTGTTTCAAAAGAAGAAACGCCAAGGAAGAAATTGAATTGACTGATTCGTAATGTGATTATTCGTTTGGTAATATAAGTTGTTCTGAAAAATAAACGTGGTATTTCCTAGAAAACGTGGTTGCTCCAAATCTAATCACATCCACATTATCAGACACAGATTTTACTTAATTCTTGCAATAGTATCTCACAGTTTCCTTAAAAAAAGTTTCAGCACTTATACGATATATGGAAGTTAGCAAAGTATACAGAAGTTATGTAATCTCTGAAGTGTGCAATCCACAGATTATTTTCTGTATACTTTACAGACCTCGATATACCATAAATGCAGAAACAACCACAGTTTATTTATCAAATATTGTTGGTTCGCATAATCTAATAATTAAAAAGCGTTTCTTTCGGAAAGTTCTGACTTATCCGTGAATTAAGTTAAGCTTACAAAAATATCAGAACTATGCTCAGTTCGATTACTTTTCATTGGACGTGGTGGAAATCACGTCAACGTTAGAAGCATTCTTTTGTTTAATAATACCAGTCTTTTTATCTTCGAAATGTCTTTTTCTATGTACTTTCATGTTATCGCGTCTATTAAACTTACGCCCGCACTCTGGACAAGCGTGCATCTTTTCACCGTGCACGTGCCGGTGCGCAGCCAGATGACTAGCTTGAGCGAATCTCGCACCACATTTCTGGCATATGTGTTTCCTCAACCCTTCGTGTTTCAATAAGTGTTCGTTCAGGAATGCTTTGGATGCGTATCTATTGTTACAGACGTTACACACGAAGGGCTTAGGATTAGAGTGTTGCAACACGTGAGCTTTATACTTGGACGCTACCTTGAACGTTTTACTACAAACCTCACATGTATAAGTTGTTGCATGTCGCGTTTTAATGTGTTCGTTTAAAACCGCGAGACTCGAATAAAGATTATAGCAAAATCGACACCTAAAGTTGCGACGGTTTTTCAAGTGTACACTAGCAACATGACTCAGCAATCTCGTACGATAAGGAAACACTTTGCCACAATATTCGCAAGCTAAATTCTGCGGAGGTAAATGCGATTTCATGTGGATCTGTAACGACACTTTATGGTGATAACTTTGACCGCAGTCCGTACAAGAGTAAGGCCTCACGCCTTTGTGTACATTATCGTGTTCCATCAAATAGAATTTCGATTTGAATCGTTTTGGGCACTTTGGGCATTGTATTGGCCTTGGATTAGTATGCGAACATCGGATATGTTTCATAACGTCGGACTTACATACGAATTTAGCGTTACATAAAATACAGGTATACTGTTTAATTCCGAGATGAGTCTTCACGTGAACCATACACTTATCTTTACGTTCATAAAACTTGCAACACAACAGTTTCTACTTCTGGAGTCTGCTGACTCCTTAAATTTCTTCGAGTTCTTGCAGCTGTCTTTGAAACACATTCCACTTCTCTGACAGTCTTCTCACTTGGAGAATTTAAATTTTTATCAATATCATTGTTGTTATTATCTGTTGAAGTGCTTAGTCTTGTATCTTCAGTCCTCACATCAACCTAGGAATAGATTGAAATGAAAATAGAAATGGGTACCAGAAATTTACTGATTTTATTGAAGCAGTGAATTTAATCTGGTATTTATGGTTTATGTTCATTGTAATAGTTCAAAATATACTCAAAAAATTATATAAATTTAATAAATATTATACTTTCATTTATTATACTTCTATTTTTACATACTTGAACCAAAATACCAAATGATGCTTCTTTTATGTAATTTGTATTTTAAATATTATAAGAAAATGAATAATATCATAATGAGCGGTAGAGCTATACATTAAATTGAATACAAACTTACAATTTCTGATAAGGGTGGTAGACTGTATCGATCGCGTAACACTTGTTGGGTGCGAAGACACTCCTCTTGGAAGTCACAAACGAATTCGACCTTGCCCAGACACTTAACACAGATCGCCTTGGGCAGAGTATCCCTCTCATCTATCTGCGATTTAAACAAAATACCTAAATACTAAATATATATAATTTAAAAATCTTAATTGAAAATCTGATTTTCTGCAATTTGTACTAATCTAAAAACCTTTTGGCAAAAGATAATTATACATTTTACGGTTAACCGAACCGCTCTGTATATACATATACTGTTATTAGAATTATTACAATCTGGTACCCACTCCAATATCATACATTGTTTTCATTATTATTATGCAAACTACAACAATAATACTATGCAAATCATTTAAATTTACTGGAAAAGTATAAGATAACAAAGAAAGGAGATAACGTCTTTTTTTTCATGCTGTTCTCCCTTCCGGCCATTTTTCTAACCCCCTCCTTTACAATGCAACTGGGGCCCGGACCCCGTGGCACACCTTTTACTTGTACTTACCAAAATGTTGATTCTCGTATGAATCTTCAATCTCAAAAGTAGTTTGGTGCCTTCTTCACCGAACACATCAATACATATAATTTCGCACTTGCCGCAAAGACGACAAATCTTCGCCTCTCCCTCCTCTAACTCCATTTTTGTTTACGTTGAAGGCTGCCTGAATACACTTTCGATTACTTGATCGGACTGAAAATTTACCCAGTGAATTTCATCGGGTACATGACTGAGACTAAAATTGCTGCGCATGCGCGAAAAAAACCGTCCAATATCTCATCACTGCTCTCGCGTGAGAAAATCTCACGACTGCCCAACGGTGGTATCGCGTGTGATTTCTGTATCACGGAATATGTTTAATATATTATCATAGTTATTAATACCACGTGTCGCTGTGTTTCTCCTGCCTCCATCCCCAAAATCATCAAACAACAATGATATTGATGAAAATTTAAATTCTCCAAGTGAGAAGACTATCAAAGAAGTGGAACGTGTTTCAAAGACAGCTACAAAAACTCCAAGAAATTTAAGGAGTCAGCAGCAAGTGAAAAGTACTGAGGAAACTTCAAAAGATCAAAATAATGAGCAAAAGCCGAATAAGAATGCTACAGAAGAGGTCCAGACTATTAAAAGCTCAGAAACAACTACACATTGGTTTAGAAGCAGACAAAGTACAGAAGCAACTACCACCAATGAAACAACAAGTGATACGCCAATTGCGAACAGACTTAGAAGTCATAACAATACTGCCACCGAAGTAACTGTTAATAATTCATGCAACAGCTGAAATCTTGAAAAGCAAATTGGAAAGCAAGATTCTTATACTATCGAAATTCCAATATCTACATTAAAAAATCTTCTCACTATTTTATCAAACTCCCCAAACATTGAGGTTTCTGTGAGAGAATCCAGGAATCAAAACATATTGAGGATATTAGTTTCATTGTAGAAATATGTAAAAAGGGAAGCGACGATGTTGCCACAGTTCGAGCACGAGTATTTCCAGATCAAGGTTCATGTCTAGTAGATAAAGCTATTGTTGGTCTTCTACAGAGCCAAAGTTGCATAGAAGTAAATAGCAGGAGAAAGCAGGAAGCTGCAACCGAAACACAGCGGTCCGTATGAAATTACCCAAGTGTTAGGAAATGACCGATATATCGTGCAGGACATAGAGAAAAGTACTGAGGAAACTTCAAAAGATCAAAATAATGAGCAAAAGCCGAATGAGAATGCTACAGAAGAGATACAACTATTGAAAGCTCAGAAACAACTACACATTGGCTTAGAAGCAGACAAAGTACAGAAGCAACTACCACCAATGAAATAACAAGTGATACGCCAATTGCGAACAGACTTAGAAGTCCCAACAACAGTGCGACAGAAGTAAGTGTTAACAATTCACGCAACAGCTCCACTACAAATCTTGAAGAGCAAATAGAAAAGCAAGATTCGCATACTATCGAAATTCCAATATCTACATTAAAAAATCTTCTCACTATTTTATCATACTCTCCAAACATTGAGGTTTCTGTGAGAGAATCCAGGAATCAAAACAGTGATATTGAGGATATTAGTTTCATTGTAGAAATATGTAAAAAGGGAAGCAACGATGTTGCCACAGTTCGAGCACGGGTATTTCCAATATAAAATCAGATATTAGAAAGTACATAGAAGCTTGCCATTCGTGTCAAATGAACAAAACGAATTTTAAACCGACGAAACAGCCTATGGAAATCACGACCACCTCTGAGGTTCCGTTTGAAAGAATAGCTATTGATATTGTAGGTCCTTTACCGCTTACCGAAAATGGTAATAAATACATACTTACTATTCAGGACGATTTAACAAGATATTGCTTTGGTAAACCAATTCCTAACCACGAGTCGTTAACTATTGCTAGGGTTTTAACAGAATTATTTACCACTTTTGGAATTCCGAAAACATTTTTAACCGATCAAGGACCCGATTTTATGTCAGATTTAATTAAAGAATTAAGTAAAATATTTAAAACTAAACATTTAACTACAACACCATATCATCCGCAAACCAATGGGGCGCTTGAGCGTTATCATTTAACCCTTAAAGATTATTTAAAGCATTATATCAAATTAAATCAGGTAGATTAGGATGAATATGTCTCATTCGCGATGTTCAGTTATAATGTGTCAATTCAGAAATCAACAAATTACACTCCTTATGAGCTCTTCTTTGGTCGTAAACCATACCTGCCTTCCTCAATAGTACAAGAACCTCAATTTCGTTATACTTATGACGACTATATACAATCTTTGCAATTTCGATTGAATACATCATTTAAAATAGCTAGGGACAATTTATTACAGTCTAAGGTTAAAAGTAAGGAATATTATGATAAAAAAGCTAATCCGGTAAAATTTAAGGTAGATGATTTAGTATGTATTTATCAGAAGCAAACAAAGGTCGGATTAAATAAGAAGCTAAGTCCTAATTTCAAAGGTCCATATAAGATAAATCGTGTTTTCTCTGATAGTACAGTAGAAATTCAAATAGGAGGTAAAAGTCGGAAGTATCACACTAACCTTTTGATACATTATGTTGCAGATGAAGTATCTGACAATACTGCAATTCCTAGCACTTCCAATTCCCATAATTAGTTACTATTTTATGAATACTCCCATAAGCCACTCTAGTGGATTATTCTATAATAAGATTGGTGAAGTACGGATTTCTAATACGGAACTATCTCTGTTAGCACATAGGAACATAAAATATTTGAAAGAAGCAAGAGTTATATTAAAGTCAAAGGGTATAGCCGGATAAGGTAGTCAAATGTGCCCTTGAGTCGAATAAGAAACCCAATACGTCAGTCGATAGCATATCCAAAAAAAACATCTCACACCAAGTTTCAACCCCCTATCTCATTCGTGGGGGTAGTAAAAGGGAAAAAACGAAATTCCGGTTTTTGGCCCTTTTTGCCTATTTAATTTCGTACAAAAATTCTGAAAAAATTCTAGAACACTGAGGTCCACATAGCGCATATTATAGAATTTTTTCAGATTTTTTGATCGCAAATTGTAGTCGTGAAAAATCAAAAACCGAAAAAAAATCCGAAAAATTGCGATTTTTTAGTGAAGATGTCGGAGCACTACTTTTATATTAATATGGTAGTTAGGTATTAGTATGCCTATTATTCTCTAATTTTTTCAGATTTTTCGGTGAGGTGCGCCGTAGTTAAAAAAATCAAAAACTGATTTTTTCGCGCGAAAAACCAACTTCTGCTTCGAATTTTTATGTCAATTTCCCATAAAAGATGCATTAGGCTACTTTAAGAGGATTCACGTTCGCACAATTGATTTATGAATTACAACAATAAAATTAACATAATTAATTAGTTTTATGCTATGTTCTTTATATACTTAAATGTTTAACGGTTTTCCAACGAGATCGGTAGCGCAGCGGTTAAGGCGCCTGACTGGTAAACCGCTATACCGGTTCAACATGGAAACACTTCCTTATTATCCTACATTGAACCTAGATCTCGTTACCTTCTTCTTTCCCAATCCAAAACTGTATATTCAACCTTGCATGTATTGTCGGATTGCGAGGAGTATTTAGAAGGAAAGTACTTGTGCACCAACGTCCATGTCAGCAAAGTATTGGAGGAAGCGGCTTGCGAAATTCAATTATTGGCTCTATCAATTATACGAATTCCTGAAGATTGTATTGTGCGAACAATAAAGGCTGAAGATGAAATTTGGAAGTATATTGGACATAATCGTTGGATTTATTCTCTGCAGAAATCAACAACGGTTACTATTCTTTGTGGAGGGGATACAGACCATATGGAGGATATCACTGTATACAAAAACGGTATATTTCAAATGCAAGGCTAGTGCAAGGGTTATACGAGTCAATATCTTCTGGAACCAACGAAACTCGTGGAGAAGTATATTTCTTATTTTGTTCCTCAAATTAATATAACTGAAAGTGATTGTTGTATTCTTGTTTCTGAATTTTACAAAACTAATTCGATGGTGTTAAAACCAATTCGCCTATTAAATCCAGATCAGTCTAACTTGCGATTTGCAAACAAGAAGCTGGAGGAAGTTGACAAATTATTGGTAGATAGAGCAAAGAAACCGTTTATGATACCTCATTCAAAATGGTATATTGTAGCAATGTATATCCTAGGAAGTTTTGTAGTATTGTTTGTCTGTGTAAATTTCTGTCGTTGGTTGAGTTATTGGAGAGTGTTGCAGCGAATTTTCTGTTTTATGAGGAGTTCAAATGCTGAAAGAACATTACCAGCCATCAAGAATTACGTTAATTGTACTTTTGATTCCGAAATCCGAAGGGAATATCGAGAAGCTTCACGTGACCTCATAGTCTACAGGAGGGGAGGAGGTGACATAGGAGCTACCGAAGAGGCTGCATACCTGAACGAGGATATTGTTGAGGCCGAGTTTAACAATTTGCCATCTCAATCAACTCGCAGTTTTAATCAAGACATCAAATATCGAAGAAGTACAACACCGTTATAAATTGTAGTTTGACTCTGTGTTTATTTTTCTTCTTTTTATATATATATTTGTGTGTATTAGTGTGTATTATTTTGTTCAAGGCTCATATTGTCATAATACTAAGTCGCTAGAATTAATATTAGTAATAATAAAATAATATTTGATTCCACTGTAATCCTTATAATTAAGAATAACTTTTGTAATGTAATGTTGAGTTATCTTTCATAGTTATGTAAGTTCTATTTTTGTGTGTATACAGCTTAATAATGTTCTATATTTTATTTGAATTTTAGGTAGAATTTATAGTAGGGGTACATATCTGAATTTGAAACTTTATGCGTGTGTGTGCAATTTTAAATTTAAGTTTCTTACATTTATGTGAATTCGATAGCCAGCATATTCTAGTAACAATTACTTACCTAGTACATAATGTAAACCAATTCGTTGTTGTTTTAAGTCAGTTGTCATGTTAAAAACTAGCGTTTTTAAACTAATGGGGGGAGGTGTTGGAGGTCCCAACCATATGCTTCGCAAAATACTTCGTAAACATGCTGTTCCTATTTCCTTGTCCTTAACCTTGGGTCCTTTCCTGTCATCAGTCCCAGTCCACTCAAGTACCCATAAATTACCACTTCCCGAAATCCACTTTCTTTCAACATTTTGTCCAATCCCTGTTCTTTTCCTCCACCCTTGTTAACTAATTTCCACCAATAAGCATTTTTCCTAAAAGGTTTCTTTTTCACGAACTCTGTTCCGTTTTATGAGAATTCGTTCGCAACTCAACTGTGCTGGTTCATTTTCTTGTTTGTAAACCGTTGTAAGATTGTTACGTGGTAATAAATTAACTATTTTACGTTAATCCCGAATTATCTGAACCCGGTTTTCCAACACAGACCTAATCATAACATCAAACCAGCAAAAGTGCCTTCTAGATAATGGAAACCACATTGAACACGAAATGTAAACATATCAGTAGGAATTACCGATAAGCATAGTAATACAAAATATTTGAAATATTTCGATTGCTTTTGACTCAGAATGGATTTCAAGATCATGATATAATACATCGTTTCGATGCGCTCTTTCATATGATATAAAATAAAATAATTTTAAGAAAAAAAATATACCGACTTCGAAATGCACTAAAAAGTGTAAAATAATTTCTATTTCCTAATGAAGTAATTTCTATTTCATTCAATCATACAATTACGTAACAGATATGAATGAAACCTATTTACTCGTTAGGTAGTATATTAAATATATTTCAACCTGCTACCCGGGATATCGCGGCTAGCTCGCGTGTTTGCCCGCGAATACTCGACTGACCCTCCCTGGTCTTGCCCGCGACGACGACCGTCGCGGCGCCTCCGCGGATCCGCGAGCGAATAGCACTTCGGCGCCCGATCCGAACCCGTTCAGTATCGCTTTGTTTTATTTGTTATTTGGGCGCCAGACGCATTTCCGCGTCGCGATATAGAACTTAGACGCGAGATGGATTTCTGAGCGGCAAAATAGTAAAATCGTTTATGTCGATTCCGGGAAAACGCGGTAGATTCGAATCGGCGGCGGAACAACTCGGTAGCTCAGTAACCGAACGAAATGGTAGAGCGGCGGGATTCTTAAAGGGTAAAGGAGCTAGACGCGGAGGCGTACGAGAAAACGTGACTCGGGAAAATTTGTGAGAAACCTTGATTGAACAGTATTGGTTAAAACAGCGGTGTTTATTCTAAATCTAGTGTGATTTCAACGTACCGGGTGATCCGGTATCGTACGGTAATTCGATTACATTTACACTCGGCGAAAGACCGAGAGTTCTCCGCGAGGTTTTAATCACGGAACGATAGTTGCCAGTTCCTAAGCGAAATACAATCTCGAATTTTTCCTCGATACCCGAACCGATACGCGACGCAACGGAACTTTAACGCAATACGGTTTCTTACACAACGAGACGCAATTATACTAACGCGACTAAATTATTCTAACGCGACGAAACTATACTAACGCGACGGAATTCTTTCAACGCGACGAAATTATCCTATCGCAACGAAACGCGGCGTACACGACGAAACGCGACGAATTCGGCGGAACGCAACGGAAACGCAATTGCTCGAAACGCAACGGAACTAAACGCACTTAATTCTACACGCGACGCGACTTGATCTTTTACGGAAATCGATTCTGTATCGGCGACCGTCTAGAGAGAGAGAAAACGGGAAATGGCGCGACAAACACGAAATATCCGATACGATAAAATATGCACTTATGTTCTACCTCCGTATTAAGAGCTTGCGAAATCGAGACGTGGGAGGGCACAATATTGGCAAAGGCCTACTCGAGACGATACGTTAATTGTGGCTTACGCTGTACCACCCCCCGGTGCAGGTTCGGTGATCCAGCCGAGTGGCAATCCGAGAGATCGAGAAGCGATCCTCGACCGTCTCGGACAGGGGCCCCCGGGTTCTACCCTTCAAACTTAACCTAATTTCTCTACGACAATAAGCCACTCCGGTCACACTTTGCAGATCCTGCCCGTGAATGGCAAGCCAGGTGGTCGACAACCCGCGATATGGTAATCTCGATTTCGCGCTCTTTTACATAAATAACTCGATACTTGAGGGGACTTACCAAGATGTCCAACACAGGGCGGCAGGGCTCGATAACTTCGGCAAATCGGTAAACTCGGAAACTCTACTAAATGTCACAAGGCAAACGCCGGATACAGAATAATTGCTCGTGAGCCCTTGCGCCGGTATTAGGACATCTCGTAGGCCTCCCCCACCCTCGCTCGGAGTTTCCGAATTCTATCGAAATCTTCTTCGGCAGGACTTCCTCCGGCTCCACAGCCTCTCTTTCCTATCGTAGGGCCGTAGCGGGGAAGCGGCAGGGAATCGGTGCTTTCCTTCGGCGTACGTCGGTTCCTCGCCATTCTCTCTCTCCTTGCCCCGCGCCTTCTCCTGGTCTATCGAAGGGTCTCAGCGGGGTAGCGGCAGGACAGCGGCTCGTTTCCTCGACGTACGTCTTCCCTCGTTGGCTGTGACGTCAATCTCCGGCGGTACATATAAAATAATACGGCGACAGAATTTGTTCGTACGATATTATACGCGCTTCGTTCTCTCTCTAGACGGTTCCTGCCTACTATCTATGACCTGTCCGGTCTCCCGAGGAGGCTCCTTGTGACGGGTATAAAATACCACGTCACAAACCTTTTCGGAGGCGGCGCAAATTGTTCGACTGTCCCAAGTTTGATATGTTCAAGAAAACCTTTTAATTTTGCGCCGCCTCCGAAAAGGTTGAAATATATTTAATATACTACCTAACGAGTAAATAGGTTTCATTCATATCTGTTACGTAATTGTATGATTGAATGAAATAGAAATTACTTCATTAGGAAATAGAAATTATTTTACACTTTTTAGTGCATTTCGAAGTCGGTATATTTTTTTTCTTAAAATTATTTTATTTCATGCTTTTTAGTGGAATGGAGAGAATTGTATAAGATACAATTATTTCGGTAATATCTCGAAAAGTAAAGCTTTCCGTCAATTATGCATAAGGAAAAAGTTGTCCAGAACAATGCCCCTGACAACATATTAAAAGGACATTAAAATCGTCCAAAGTTGATTTCGAAAATTAATAACAAGTTTTCGCTAATATCTCGAAAAGTAAAGCTTTCCGCGAAATTTTTATAGGAACAAAATTGTTCAGAATCATGTCCGTGATAAGATATTAAAAGCGCACTAAAATCGAGAAAAGTTTATTTCAAAAGTTGCCGGTTTTTTTGCAATAACAATACTTTGCAATTGAAAAATGAAAAATTTTTTGATAATGGTACCAATGGGGAGTCAGAACCTACCAGATGTAAAAGGTTTCGTTCCGATCGGTCCATCCAGCTAGGCGTAATAGGCGGGCACACATAGAAAATAAAAAAAAAAAAAAAATAAAAAAAAAAAAAAAAATATACTGATCGAATTGAGTAACCTCCTCCTTTTTCGAAGTCGGTTAAAAATATATACCATTCCATTAAAAAAACTGAAGGTTACCTTCATATCTTACAAAATAGTATAGATACGAAAAAAATACATATACCATTATGTTGACTATCAAAAACACTATCACTTTTTTCTTTTTCATTTTTTTCTAGTACCAGTCGTTTACGAGAAAAACGCTGGCTAGTAATACGCTCAACACCCTGTATATACTTTCGCACTGGCCGCAGAGACGACAAATCTTCACCTCTCCCTCCCCTAACTCCATTTTTGTTTACGTTGATGGCTGCCTGAATACGCTTTCGACTACTTGCTCGCACTGAAAATTTACCATGGACAATTGGTGCTAATTTATTTTTCTGGTCTATCCCCGAGCACCAGCTGCACGGCTCGGCTGTACCATGTTCTTCGAGCTCGACCTCGTCCCGGTGAAATAAACATAAACGATAAACAAAAGACAAAATTAAAACGCTAGCGTTACTACAGTGATCATTCGTTGTAAGCAAATCGTTCGGGTCTGATTATAACGCACAGGTCCTATATTGATTGATGTCTTGCCGAACGTAGAAAAGGACAGATGAGAGAATGCGACCGAACGTAAACAAACAGTGATCTACCAGAAGGACACTCCTAATGCAGGAATAAAAGTTTTTTATTTTTGATTTTTCTTTTTTGAAACTTTTACCAATTGATTCTTGACATTTTTCTGATTCAAATGAGACCAAACACGATATAATTCGGGACATATTTACTTGTAATTTCAAGTGTTACGCGTACATCGATGACTTTACTCTAATAAGATATTGCAAGTAAATATAACTCAAATTATATCGTGTTTGATCTCATTTTAATCGAAAAAATCTGAAGAATCGATTGGTAAATGTTTGATAACGAAAAAGTCAAAAATAAAAAAGTTTTATATTTGCATTGGTATTGTCTCACGGATATACTAAGGCCCGAATCACGTTACACTTCTCGGCGAACGAACCTCGGGCGTGTCGAGGGGTCTTCCCCCCAGTGGTGGGGATAACATTTTTACTTATATCGGAAAGGACATTTTTGCCTATAACGATGCGATAAAATATTTTATTTTTATTCCATATCTGCTAAAATAATTTTTAAATTTATTTGTATAATACATGACTAAACACGAGGAATGTAGGTACTGAAACACAGTCTTCTTTGTGAAAAATTTATTTCTACTATAATAGTAATACCGACAATTAACAATGTGTGTTTTAATATTAAAAATTGATCCCTAATGGTAGCGAAAAAATCACATCAAGGTTCAACTATTTTATATAGGAACTTCTCATAATACATTTATATAATGTATATATCTCAGTCTTTTTTTACTTATAATTAAAATAAGCGTAAGAGTAACTCGTCTTGATGAAATCTTTATTCGCTAGAAGATAAAAAGGAAACTTTCTTTGGTTGTGAAATATAAATTTTCATCAGGGATGAGTTACTTAATCTTTAAATTAAACCGATTTCCGATCTTTAAATTAAACCGGTGAGCTACCTAAATTGATCACGTGTAGAAAAATGACTTATTTTCATTATAAAAGTATTAAATTAATCTTAAGATTAAAAATTAATCGAAATCTTAATATACTAAATTACTGAAATGATTTCTTCAATGTAACAAATATGAGAATATTAAAAGTTCAAAGATATTGAAATATTAAATTCTAAAAAATTTATTCAAATTTAAGTACTTTTTAAATAATAGATTTGTTTCAGAAACGATACGTAATCTGTTATTGAATGACTTGAAAACATGAAACCTTATATCACATTTGTACTCTTGGATAATATCATTGTACGATATTCAATGAAAAAAATCTAAAGTCAATTCCATAATCTTGTATAGAAAGTATCAAAAACTTTCTGGTCTCAAAACGTTTTCAAGAACCGTTAGATTTTCGCTTTCTGGAATGAATTTATCATTAACTTGTGTAATTTGAATCACATTAATTTCAGTGGACCTTGTAACTTCTGTTTTCTCATATAAATTGTGATCCCAAGTTTTATTTACTGGCTCGATACAAGAGATGTTCAATCCTAACTTGCAGAAATTTACTGCAGCCTTATCTTGATTATCTATATTTTCCGTTGACAATTCACTAGTTTGACTCTCAACAAACATAGGCGAAGTGGGTGTTGATATATCATCGCTTCTCAGGTCATCTTCTACTTCTGTGACTTTAGTAAACGACGAACATCTTTCTCTTTTTGTAAAAAAGTTTTTAAGTTCTGGATTCGCCAGAAACACTTTGCATCGTTTAGTATGTATTTTCATGTTATCATGCCGATTGAAAGGTCTGTCACATCCAGGGCAATGAAATCTATAAACAAGATATATTACAACACAGAACTTACATTGAATAGAAAAAGCGAGTGTCAAAAAATTTACCTAATTTTACTATGTACTGCCATGTGAGCAGCTAAATGAGACTGTTGTCCAAATGCTTTTTCACAGACGTTGCACTTATAATTCCTAATACCTTTGTGTTTCAAAAGATGTTCTTTTAATATTTGACTACTTTTGTACACATTAGGACACAAGGAACATTTATACTTTCCAACAGCATGTACCTATAAACAAAATTTAAAGTCAGTTAATTTTTACCATTTAATTAACTTCTAGTAGTCTTTCAGCAAATAATCTCACATTTCTATGGTTATGCAAAGCCTTCTTTGACTTAAGGCGTTTACCACAAATACTGCATATGTAATCTTGCATATGCACATTTTTATGATGTGTTTCTAAAGCTTCTTGATTGGATAAGCAAGCAGAACACAATTTACATATAACTTTATCCTTGTTGTGCATGATCATGTGTGCTCGTAACCTGCCTCTTGAATAAAACTCTTTTCCACAAACCTTACAATTGACATCCTGACAAACGTTTAAAAAACATGTAAAATGTGACAAAAATATACACCAGTCAATTATAAAACTATATCAATGGTACCTTTAATACTTTATGAGTCGAATTATGATAACTCAGCATTTGTCTTCTTGAAGTCGAAAAATCACATAATTTACATTTATATGGACGGTCACCTGTATGAACATTCATATGTTCATCTAAAAGAAACGCAGTGGCATACCGTTTCTCACAAATATGGCACGGAAATGGCTTCAATTTTAAATGACTTTTTCTAATATGTCCACGAATATTGGTAACAGTTACAGTAGAAAAATCACACGCTTTGCATTGGTAAGGTTTCATTTGCAAATGGCCCCAAACGTGTACCTGTAATAACATGATATAATTTAATATTTACCATGCTGACATACATACAATTTTCTTCAACTTACTTGACACTTATCTATTCTGAGGTAAAAGAGTCCACAAATATTGCAACGTATATTCTTTTTATCGACTATCGTTAAATTCTTCTGTACCTCTTCATGATCGACAATCGACATGTCAACCGTGTAATAAGTTTCAATGGCTTGTTTTTCTTCATCACTAATCAATTCAGAGATTTTAAAGAACAACTTGTCTTTGCTCTTCCTCTGTTCCTTACTATCGTCAGAACTGTTACTTTGATTGTTTTGTTGCAGCAACAATTGTTCAGTTAGACTAGACTTTAAATCTCCCTCAACATTTTGATTCAATGTATCTGCTTTAATGCACAGTTCTAAAGGATCTTTCTCAATTGTTGCAGTAGCTGTCTCGTTTGCCGATTTTATAACAGTCACGCGATTTTGTTCCGTGAGTGCTCTTGGTTTCAAACTACTTTGATCATTAGGTAAGTTGGAGTAATCAGTAACATTGGATTCTGTGTTTACAGTACTTTTACTTGTTTCGGTATTAGTGACTTCTGCTGTTAGTGGAGAATTTGATTGTTGACCCGTCTGATTCTCATTCTCGTTATCAGTCAAATTTATGTTTTCTTGCACCAAAATCTCATTAGGAATCCAAGTTAACTGATTCAACTTCTCAGTCTGTTTAGAAAGTGTAGCTTCAGATTCCAATTTCTCTTGCTTCACAATAACAGATATTGCTTTATTTTTTACCAAATTGTTTTCAATTTTCTTTGGACTGTCTTCAACATTCTTCAAGTTTTCATCATCAGGTTTTGCTTTTGTTGATTTGTTACTACGCACAATGTTAGTAGTATTATCCTTCGTATGAGTCTCATTTAATAATGATGAGTCCATTGCTACCTGTTCCTTCGCTGTGACTTCATCCACTTGTTTAGGCAGAACTATAGTATTTTTAATTACATCATTGAAATTAGTATTGTCATAAATATTACGTAAACAATATCTTTTGCTCTTGTTATCAGAATCATTGTTCCTTTTATCAATGAGATCCTGCAGCTCTTTCTGTAACAACGCAGCCTCCCTCATTTTTTCCAATTTACTCTTTCTGCCTCTCTTGCGTCGTACAGGAAACACCGAGTTTTCGTTAACATTTGTTTCATCTTCTCTCAATAAATTTCTTGAACTCGTCTTCTTCATAATAGCGTTCTTTCTTGTGAAATTTGTTTTGCGTTTAAGTTTCGTGCCATCACTCTGTCTGTTCATTGAACACTTTTCTTGTGTAGGAATATTATCCAATGTGGACTGAGTGTTCACTATATTATCTAATGCATTCGTTTTAGTCTGAACGTTATTCGTTTTCTCAATATTGCTATATGACACATTACTTTTGGTTATACAATTATTAGTGACTGGCAATAAGGTTTTGCGTTTACTATCAATTGTTGGTGCAGCATTTTCTTTGTCCGATTCAGCGTCATTTTCCTTTTGAACCTGTGGAATAAGAATCATTAATACATGATTCTGTGAATAAAGGCAATATGTTAAATTATAACTTACAACCTCTGAGAGTTCCTTTTGAGCATGATGGCAGCTGTCGTAGAAGTCACACAAGAATTCCAACGTGCCCAGACATCGCATGCACACAATTTGAGGCAATCCATCGTTCTTTTTTATCTGAAACAACAAAACAAACTTCGGTGTTCATGGAATGGATTGCATTCGCATTACAGAACTTCATTTTCGGTAAGAAAACATCAAACACATGAACACGTACATTAAACAGATGTTAATTATAGAGTTTTATAGAAGAATCTTGGGATTAAATAACTTGGGATTAAATCCAAATCAATAGGATAATGTTCCATCGATGAAAAAATTCAACTGTCCAGTGAGCGATTATTTTCGTTAATATACATGCGATATAGGAAATTATGTGCAAGGTAAACGATGCAACAAGCACGGAAAAGATAACGATGAAAATCAAATAATCAGCAGTCCCAAAAATATCGTACCTTTATTGAGAAAAATTGTGGAATCGTTAAACAAATGTATTTTTTGTTCTTATTGTCGAGAGAAATTGTTATATATATATTTATATATATACGCTAATTTATACTGGACATTATTTTTAATGACATATTAATGTTTATCCTTATTAAGAATTACATATGTGCGTATATACATATTTATTATGTATATGTATATACATACATACATATTCTTTTGTGACAAGTACATTATTTCCTAGACAAAAAAGTAGTTCGATTTAACAAACGCCTCGTAAAAAATAATAGTTATTGCTTATCACTTAACTATCTGAGGAAATAGTTTATACATTAATTATAATATCTTTCACGTAATTTTGTTAATAATTCTCGCGTGAATCACTTGTTCCAAGAATATATAATAGCGTAAGTCATACATAATTCTTTGCACTCCTGGCTTTTTTATGTCTGAATCTCTTTTATACCTTTCATAAGTCTCTCAACATTTTCAAGGTCACTTTAAGATCATTCTAAATATTTAAAAAAATATATATTTATATATTAATATTCAGAGCAAACCGATACTTCATAAACAGGAAATTTTATAATTATTATTTGCGTAACAGAAAAATTGTTTTTATTTTA
This sequence comes from Megachile leachella, assembly GCA_963576845.1. Classification (NCBI taxonomy): domain Eukaryota; kingdom Metazoa; phylum Arthropoda; class Insecta; order Hymenoptera; family Megachilidae; genus Megachile; species Megachile leachella. Next base: position 17,216,525 of record OY756251.1, read on the forward strand.
CAATATTTAATTGGTTGAGCATTTCTTTCTTCTCTATATCTTCACTATAGTTAAAGAATAAAGAAACTTGTCATTTTTCTAGAACAAAAAATACAGCAATGTTGTAACAATTTTATGAAACTAAATTTTTTCTATAAATTTATGTAAAGGTATTAGAGTGCAAAGAATTAATATCAACTTCCTTCATAAGGAAGATCAATGTCACAAATACTCAAAAACCATCAATGCTCACACGATGCGTGATCAAAATATGTCGAGTTCAAGGCACTTACATATAATTCTAGTTTCGTTTCTTCTCGCAGATCATATAATCAATTTTTTCAACGCGTTTCTTATGCTAACTTTGTAGCGAAATTTCTGTTGCTCTGAACAATGTAGATTCCACTGAAAATAATTGAATATTCGTCCAAACGCGTATACGTTTATCGTGGATCAAAGGCAAATATGTGTTTTGTTTTAATGAACAATTGTTTTCATTGGACCTCTACGTATATACATGTAAGAATCTTATATGTAAAATAGGTTCGAAAATAGAGTAAAATGTACATTGCACATGTATGGTTTAAAACTTTTGTGATTCTTCTAAAATCAGTCATATAAAAATACATAGCAAATATTTTTATACATCTTTTTAGATGGAATTATTCATTTTGGAAGCCCTATCTGTACCATATTCACATTTTTGATGAAATACATATATCTCTTTAGGAAGCTAAGTGTGCGATAAATATACAAATTTTTGTAACATATCATACTGTAATATTCTTTGGCTTCCATGCGATTGAAAATTTTGATCACTTTCATATTTTTACAAAGTTCATCAAATCTTTTTAAAGCAGCTTTGATGCTAGATTGTCTTACACTCAATGGCTTGTCTTTATTACAGCTTTGGTAAATTCTAATCGATAGTACTTCATGTGCAAAAATTCTTATAATGTAGTACACGTAAATGGAAAGAATACTTAAAAGATCTTGGTAGTTTCTTAAATGCACACCTACTACATTATGTACAAAAAGAAAAAACTACTGTTTCAAAAGAAGAAACGCCAAGGAAGGAATTGAATTGACTGATTCTTAATGTGATTATTCGTTTGGTAATACAAGTTGTTCTGAAAAATAAACGTGACATTTCCTAGAAAACGTGGTTACTCCAAATCTAATCACATCCACATTATCAGAAACAGATTTTACTTAATTCTTGCAATAGTATTTCACAGCTTCCTTAAAAAAAGTCGACATAAACGAACAACGTCCTGTCACTAGATTATGAACGTTTCAGCACTTATACGATATATGGAAGTTAGCAAAGTATACAGAAGTTATGTAATCTCTGAAGTGTGCAATCCACAGATTATTTTCTGTATACTTTACAGACCTCGATATACCATAAATGCAGAAACAACCACAGTTTATTTATCAAATATTGTTGGTTCGCATAATCTAATAATTAAAAAGCGTTTCTTTCGGAAAGTTCTGACTTATCCGTGAATTAAGTTAAGCTTACAAAAATATCAGAACTATGCTCAGTTCGATTACTTTTCATTGGACGTGGTGGAAATCACGTCAACGTTAGAAGCATTCTTTTGTTTAATAATACCAGTCTTTTTATCTTCGAAATGTCTTTTTCTATGTACTTTCATGTTATCGCGTCTATTAAACTTACGCCCGCACTCTGGACAAGCGTGCATCTTTTCACCGTGCACGTGCCGGTGCGCAGCCAGATGACTAGCTTGAGCGAATCTCGCACCACATTTCTGGCATATGTGTTTCCTCAACCCTTCGTGTTTCAATAAGTGTTCGTTCAGGAATGCTTTGGATGCGTATCTATTGTTACAGACGTTACACACGAAGGGCTTAGGATTAGAGTGTTGCAACACGTGAGCTTTATACTTGGACGCTACCTTGAACGTTTTACTACAAACCTCACATGTATAAGTTGTTGCATGTCGCGTTTTAATGTGTTCGTTTAAAACCGCGAGACTCGAATAAAGATTATAGCAAAATCGACACCTAAAGTTGCGACGGTTTTTCAAGTGTACACTAGCAACATGACTCAGCAATCTCGTACGATAAGGAAACACTTTGCCACAATATTCGCAAGCTAAATTCTGCGGAGGTAAATGCGATTTCATGTGGATCTGTAACGACACTTTATGGTGATAACTTTGACCGCAGTCCGTACAAGAGTAAGGCCTCACGCCTTTGTGTACATTATCGTGTTCCATCAAATAGAATTTCGATTTGAATCGTTTTGGGCACTTTGGGCATTGTATTGGCCTTGGATTAGTATGCGAACATCGGATATGTTTCATAACGTCGGACTTACATACGAATTTAGCGTTACATAAAATACAGGTATACTGTTTAATTCCGAGGTGAGTCTTCACGTGAACCATACACTTATCTTTACGTTCATAAAACTTGCAACACAATTTACAGGAATAGCCGTTTTGATTGTCCGATACAACATGTTCGACATTGTCATCCACACGAATCTCTTCTCCGTCGATCTTGAACAATTCTTCAGGATTTTGAGAAGCCTGCCATTTCTGCTCGAATTCCGCAGAGTCTTTCGACTTAGTCGAATTACCATTCTTAAGACTACTGCTGATAATGGTATTTATTATACTATTTACTTCTACGCAACTTTGGCTCTGTAGAAGACCAACAATAGCTTTATCTACTAGGCATGAACCTTGATCTGGAAATACCCGTGCTCGAACTGTGGCAACATCGTCGCTTTCCTTTTTACATAGTTCTACAGTGAAACTAATATCTTCAATATCACTGTTTTGATTCCTGGATTCTTTCACGGAAACCTCAATGTTCGGAGAGTTTGAGACAATGGTGAGAAGTTTGTTTAATGCGGATGTTGGAATTTGGATAGTATGGGAATCTTGCTTTCCAATTTGCTTTTCAAGATTTGTAGTTGAGCTGTTGCGTGAACTGTTAACAGTTACTTCTGTGGCAGTATTGTTATGACTTCTAAGTCTGTTTGCAATTGGCATATCACTTGTTGTTTCATTGGTGATAGTTGCTTCTGTGCTTTGTCTGCTTCTAAGCCAACGTGTAGGTGTTTCTGAGCTTTCAACAGTTTCTACCTCTTTTGTAGCATTCTCACTCTGGTTTTGTTCATTATTTTGTTCTTTTGTAGATTCATCCGTATTTTTCACTGGCTGCTGACTCCTTAAATTTCTTGGAGTTTTTGTAGCTGTCTTTGAAGCACGTTCCACTTCTCTGACAGTCTTCTCACTTGGAGAATTTAAATTTTTATCAATGTCATTGTTATTATTTGTTGAAGTGCTTGGTGTTGTAACTTCAGTCTTTACATCAACCTAGGAATAGATTGAAATGAAAATAGAAATGGGTACCAGAAATTTACTGATTTTATTGAAGCAGTGAATTTAATCTGGTATTTATGGTTTATGTTCATTGTAATAGTTCAAAATATACTCAAAGAATTATATAAATTTAATAAATATTATACTTTCATTTATTATACTTTTATTTTTACATACTTGAACCAAAATACCAAATGATGCTTCTTTTATGTAATTTGTATTTTAAATATTATAAGAAAATGAATAATATCATAATGAGCGGTAGAGCTATACATTAAATTGAATACAAACTTACAATTTCTGACAAGGGTGGTAGACTGTATCGATCGCGTAACACTTGTTGGGTGCGAAGACACTCCTCTTGGAAGTCACAAACGAATTCGAGCTTGCCCAGACACTGAACACAGATCGCCTTGGGCAGAGGATCCCTCTCATCTATCTGCGATTTAAACAAAATACCTAAATACTAAATATATATAATTTAAAAATCTTAATTGAAAATCTGATTTTCTTCAATTTGTACTAATCTAAAAAACCTTTTGGCAAAAGATAATTATACATTTTACTGTTAACCCTACCGCTCTGTATATACACTGTTATTAGAATTATTACAATCTGGCACCCACTCCAATATCATACATTGTTTTCATTATTATTATGCAAACTACAACATTTATTACCATTTATTAATACAGTACATTAACATAGTTTTTACATAATTTGACAAAAGACATTACTAATTATGAAAATTACAAAATATGTTTCACTAAAACATAGTACATAGTTATAAATTAAAATTACAATGTATTTGACAAAGAACATAAAGTAAAATCATTATTATAAAACATATAATTATACAGTTTATAAATTACTATTTTATATGAATTTTAAAATCGGATAATTACATTAATACTTCTTTTTCAAAGAAATTGAATATACCAATTTCGTAACAAATACTGATAGTGACAGTGTTGCTAACATCGTTGTAACATCATATATTTCTCATTGCAACGGACGTACAATGTGTTAAAGAAAACAGTTATTATTAATAATACTATGCAAATCATTTAAATTTATTGGAAAAGTATAAGATAACAAAGAAAGGAGATAACGTTTTTTTTTTCTCATGCTGTTCTCCCTTCCGGCCATTTTTCTAACCCCCTCCTTTACAATGCAACTGGGGCCCGGACCCCGTGGCACACCTTTTACTTGTACTTACCAAAATGTTGATTTTCGTATAAATCTTCAATCCCAAAAATCGTTTGGTACCTTCTTCACCGAACACATCAATATATATACTTTCGCACTGGCCGCAAAGACGACAAATCTTCGCCTCTCCCTCCCCTAACTCCATTTTTGTTTACGTTGAAGGCTGCCTGAATACGCTTTCGACTACTTGCTCGCACCGAAAATTTACCATGGACAATTGGTGCTAATTTATTTTTCTGGTCTATCCCCGAGCACCAGCTGCACGGCTCGGCTGTACCACGTTCTTCGAGCTCGACCTCGTCCCGGTGAAATAAACATAAACGATAAACAAAAGACAAAATTAAAACGCTAGCGTTACTACTTCCTTGCTGGCCTGGCACGGGGATGTAGCCGCGTTGGGCCAGACCAGCATACATTCACTTCCCCCCACGCAGTTGTATGAATTTCAACCAATCGGTGATTTCTTTTTTGTATTATACGTCTGTTATTCGTTCAACGGGAGATCGTATTCGTCATCCGATAAGTTTCTGTTCGTTCTGCGCATATCGGCTTTGATTGGTTTAGTCAACCTCCGTAACTAGTAGCAACGCGCATGTGCTTTTGCATTTTGTAGGACGCTACATGTGTATACCCAGTGATTATTTACTTTGTATGTTTGTATCACGTGTCACTAGAAAGACTGTGAAGCCCAAACAGTTTTAAATTTCGAACTACCGATGATTTATGATTCCTCTTCAAGTAAAAGTATTGAAATCTCGCTCGATCTTATTCGATCTCGATATCGAAATCGAAGTTTTGAAGAGTCAGAATGAACCGTGAATTTCTCTCTTCTCGTTATTCATTTATTTTCCCTACCGTGTATATGACTGACAGAATGAAAAGTGTGTTGTAGGAGAGCAACACTAATTGGTGGGGTACATGCTGAAGTTAGTCGCGTGCGCAAACCGTGTATGATCTCGTGCTGAAAGGATGATACAATGTTCGCCAATAGATATCGTTGCCGCGCTTCTACTTAAAGTATCGTGGCCGATATATCGACGATTATGATCGATAGTTAAATTCCTTAGCAGACTTTCGTTCTAGTAACTCTGTTGTCATTGTAATTATCGTTATTGTTGTGTTATTAAAATTGTCATTGACTACTGCTTAGAAATTGATAAGTAAGTGTAAGAATATCTTGTGGCATTTATAAATAAATCAGTCTGGATTTATAATGTCATGTGTTCGATTAGTTATATTCTTTGCCACATCTAACGGTATGCAATTGGATATGTTATTTTACTGTTTACTTTATTTCGATTAAGTTTAACGTTTGGAAAATGGCTGTACAGATAAAATAATGAAAGTAATCACATGGTGGTGAAATGATTTATTTATACCTAAAAGATATATTGCTTTTAATTCTTAATCAGTAGAAAAACAAGATTGACTATATTTATGGCCGACACATGGAACACATGTTTCGTGATTGATTCTAAAACAGTTTGAAAATCGGATTTATTGTTTGATGAAAATGTTTGGTTATGTTTCAGAAAGATGCTTTCAATAATAAATAATTGATGGCAGTAACGATAAGCATTTATAAAACGATTCGAGAGAAGCGACTGAAAATGTATAAAATTTATGAACGTTATAAAATAAGAGACACTTAAAATTTACAATAAACGTATTAATAAGTATCTTTGTATTTTATTATATACTCAAAATACAATATTAATTGCTGTAAGTATTATAGTTATGTAATTCTTTTTAAGAGTTTACAGATTCACTGAAAAAGAGATGGATGCTGCAACATTTGCTTTTGACTATACATAAAATTGGAAGTTGACATAGATGTGGCATATGTCTTTTTTTCATTGAGTTCTTCAATTATTAACTGCTACTTAGAAATGCTTTTAATTTATGTATTATAGAAAGTAAAATTACATATTCAGATTTTTCATTGTATATTTTCAATTTTGATACAACAGGCATTATGTAAAGAATATAATTGAAAAATGAATACCTTAAATGATTCTGTCATAATTTGTGATATGACTCCAAAATCGAATAAAAAGAAAACTCCATTAGGAATAAGAAAGCCACAAAAAAATCTGAAGAAAACCTTTTATGAAAGTCCTTTGAAACATATTCAATTAAGGTAACAAAAGATACTGAACAATTTCAGTTACATAATCAGAATGGTTCATAATTACTTATTTTTGATTACAGCAATAAAAGATGGAAACAGATGCAAAAAGAACAGAAATTAATAAGAGATGCTAGACAAATAAATAACAATAAAAAGAATTCCTTTTCTTTAATGAAAGATGTATCTTTGCAAGATAGCATAATTGTTTTAAGTGATAATGAAAATGATTCAAGTAATCAAAAGGATCAAAGTAACTGCATAAAGACAAAGAAAAGGAAAAAATCTCTGGAGACATTAACGGAAGATAAAGAAAGTTCTACATTTTTACATGATTCAAATAAATGTTTGTGTCAAAAAGATGCTGAAAGATGTCCAAAAAGAAGAAGAAGAAATTCTCCTTCATTACTTGATAATGATTCCTCTTGTTTTTTAATATCTGACACAGAAGATTCTGATATCATATCAATTGATGTGGATAATGAAAACATAGGTAACAACATTCATCTGTTTAAAAATTGTAATGAAATTTTATTGATTTAGTATTTTTACTACAATTTTAATTTATTTAGCACCAGCATCGAATTCTAGAAATCAAAATTCAGATGATATTATTGTAGTATGGTCATCTAAAAATAATTCATGTACATCATCTAAAAATAATTCAGTAGATGAGAAATCTATAAATGACGAAGAAAATAAAATATTTATGGTAGATTGTACTCCAAATCCAGAAAATCTTAGTTATTTAGAATGTAATGAAGAATCAACATCTAATGAATGTGAGATAAATACTAAAAGAAGCAACGAAAAAAATTCTAAAGAATGCTTTGCAAGTAATACTGAAAAGATTAATGAAAAAAATTCAAAACAATATAGTGAAGAAAGTGAAGAAACAAGTGATGAGGAAGAAGAACCTAAATATCTACCATTCAGTAAACAAGGACTGAAATTACCTAGACCTCATAACATAAGTAAAAAACTTTTAATAAAAAAACCACAGAGGAAGAATACATTTCTAAAGTATAGAAAACATCTTACACGATCATCAAATAATACAATACCGGTTATAGAACCATCTAAATCTGAACCAGTTATTCCTGAATTATCCAGAGTCGCACCACCCAGTCTTGAACCACCTAAACTTGAATCATCTAGTCTTGAACCACCTAAACCTGAACCATCTATATCAAAACCATCCAATAAATTAAGAGAGATAATTGTTGATGGCAACAACGTGGCTATGGCGTATGATAATCTCTTTTTCCTAATAATTTCAATAAATATACGTATATAAGTAAAGACACGATATCATTTTATTTTCTAGGCATAAAAATAATAGGAAATTTTCAGAAGAAGGAATAATATTAGTTATAAATTATTTTCAAAAAAGAGGTCATAATGTAAAAGTATTTTTACCTCAATACAGGAGATCGAAATTCACTCCAATACTTGAAGAATTATATAAAGAAGGAATAGTGGTTTTTACACCAAGTCGTAGAGTCGGTGGTAGATGCATAACTCCTTATGATGATCGGTAAAGATTCTTTTAATTGTTTGTACGATGCTCATTTAATTCTTATTACAACTAATATAAACCTACTGTTCGTTCTCAGGTATATTTTACAGTATGCGACAGTGTCTGAAGGTATTATAATTTCTAACGATCAGTTTAGAGATTTATACCAAGAAAAACCGGAATGGCGCAATACTATCGAAAATCGTGTATTAGCACCAACATTTGTTGGAGATTATGTTATGTTTCCTGAAGATCCCTTAGGCAGAAATGGTCCAAATCTTGAAGAGTTTTTGAAATTTTAAATGTAAAAAGATAACAAGCACATAATATAACTATTACTGACTTGGATTATGCAAATATGTTTTCATAATTTTTTTATAAACTATATTTTCTTAGTGTATAAATGTGTAAACATGTACATACATATATATTTGTTACTTAAGTGTTCAAAACATTTTTGTCAAATGTTTTGAATAATATTTAATTTCCTAAATAGTAAAAAAAATACTAACAAATATTTTTTATCAGCAAAACAAAAAATAATTTCAATATTAAAGTAATTAATACATTTTTCATTTTTGTTATTTGTTGTACATAAATAAAGTGCTCGAGATAGCTATAAAATGGTACATAGCTATAAAAAATATATATAATGTAAAATAATTAAACTAAAAATTTTTGTTTAAAAATTGCGGAAATCGTATATTTATATTTTACACGTAAATATTTAGTAAATAATAAATTGTCTGATTACATTTCTTTTTCATAATTAAATAATTTAAATAAAAATATTTAATTTTAAATTAACAACACATAATGTTTATAAAAATAAAACTTTCTTTTTTACTAATGTAAATACAAATCAGTACAAATGCATAAGAGCTAATTTATAATTACTGAGAAAGTGGAGGCCACTTTTCTTTAAGAGCACTAAATTATCAATAAATACAATGTGTATAAAGTTTATGTTTTTTAACTGCCAATATATTATTTTTAAAATCGAATTAATCATTTTTTGAAGACACAGAATCCCATGTAGGTTTCCAACACCACTTCCGAGATTTACGAATATTATCCATATTTTCTTGCGCAGTTTCACGAGCTAAACGTTGCATTGGATTGCTATCGTCCGAATTATAACTTGAATTCGATAATACTGTATCATGTTGAAATGCAGAGGTAACGCCTGCAGAAAGCAATATTTGATGTATTGTTTTGTTGCTTAACAGTACAAATTTTATATATAAAAAAATAATTACTTGCTTTGGCGAATAACTTTTCTAATACATATTGATCGTCTTCGATTGAAGTAGAATGATCTGTTTTAGAACGTCCGAGACGTCGCCCAATCAAATGCGAAACACGTTCACCTTCGAACAAAGCTGAAGCTACATGTTTGTCTGATCCAGAAGTTTTTCTCTTCTTTTTATGTTTGCGATGTATTTTATCCGGTTTCAGTGCTGTATCCCCATCCGTGTTGCATAAAATTGTATCATTTCCTTTATCCGTTGAACTCACTGTATTTGAATCAGTAATTAGATTTTCTGGATTATTATTATTATTATTATTATTATTATTATTTGAAGTATCGTCCTTCTTTTGTACTTCATTCTCTGGCGCACAGACTTGTACATTATGCTCAATATTGCTCGAAATATCATTTTGCTTAATATCACTTATGTCTGTATTTTGATTTTCATGTTTGTTATAGAGATCTACGTCAGTTTCATCTTTCTGTTTTGTTGAATCTTTTTCAGATATTTGCTGATTATTTTCTGAAGCGTTTTGTCTGGTGGATTTAGAGTTTACTGTATTTTCACTTATATTTTTACTAAGCGTGGCAGCCAATTGCCGCATCTTTTCAATTTTACTGGAAGAAAATTTAGTGCTTCCTGGTGTTAACCTGGATTCTCTGAACAACTGATCAGATTCGCTAGAATGTCCATCAATGGATTCATTGAAATTAAAAAGTTCAACTAAATCGGAAGTTTTAAATAACCTACGTTGACGTGGATCTTCTAAAACTTTGTTGGAAAGCAATACTTTAAATATTTGCCTATGATATATCTAAAACGGAATAATGCAAAACATGTATATTACATATCAAAATCAATAACTGCTCATCACTTAGCAATATTTCCCAAATTGATTTACCTTCTCCTCAATGGTACCAGCAGTGATTAATCTATAAATAGTAACGTTTTTACTTTGACCGATTCTCCATGCACGTTCTCTTGCTTGAGCATCGGTTGCTGGGTTCCAGTCTGGATCATATATGAGTACTCGATTTGCCCCAGTTAAATTTACTCCTAATCCTCCAACACGTGTAGTTAACAGAAAGACGAAATACGAAGAATCCTGCATAAAAGAAAAAGATATTACAATATGACTTTAAACATTAATAGATCAAATGTACTTTTGTTATCAACATGCGTACGTCATTAAACAATCTAATTGTCTCTTGTCGTTGCGACATGGGGGTAGTTCCATCCATTCTTAAATAACAGTATTTTTCATGTTGTACCAGAGATTCTAAAATATGCATCATCTGAAAGTTAAATTTCACTATTTATAGTAGATTATGTAACATGATTACCATTCTACAAACAATGGTAAAAGTTACGTACTTGTCTTCCTTGAGTAAATAGTAATGCTCTGTGGCCTTGTTTCTTCCAAATTTTAAGAAGAGATTGTACTACTATCATTTTGCCAGATCGTTTCCAATAACCAAAAGACTCTAAAGATTCTTCTGACATGTTTATATCCTCATCGGAATCCTAAACACAATGCTAGTTAAAAATAATCACGCTGTAGCACCTTATCAACTGTAATTAGTAAAACCTTACAAGTGGAGTTGAATACACAAATAAATCAGGATGATTGCATATTTTTCTGAGCGCTGATAAGGCTATTAATAGGCGCGCTCTGTATCTTCCTGTTTCTGCATGCTTCTTTTCATGTAATACAAAAGAAACATCTTCGGAACATAAATATTTTTTATACAGCTTCTTTTGTTCCTCAGTTAAACTGCAGAATAATACCTGAAGTTTGGAGAATACATTCGCTTAAAACTTTGATGAGTTTTTGTAATTATGAATCCTAAGAAAATATAATTCTGCGAACCTGTTCATTCTTTTCTGGTAAACTAACATGATGCTGAACATCTTGTTTAGTTCTTCTAAGCATGTATGGTGTGATGGCATCTCTGAGCATTGTTGCAACATGAAGTGCAGTAGCTTCCTGCAGAGGACTAGCATTTGCGTACCCTCCACGAGTAATAGGACCTGCACAGTGTTCTAGAAATGCAGGTAAAGTACCTAATTTTCCTGGTAGGATGAAATCAAAAAGAGACCACAGTTCCTTCAAGGAGTTTTGCATTGGACTACCAGTTAGCAAGAGTCGATGTGGTGTCGAGAATTCTTTTACTGCTTTACTAACCTGCAGTAAGCAAACTACTGCTATTATTTGAATCCAAATTTTGTATATTATCTTTAAGTAATTGTTTCCAATAAATTTCAGATAAAGTACCTTTGCTTGAGGATTCCTTATTTTATGACCTTCGTCGAGAATAACATAATGCCACTCAGCTGACACAAGTATTTGTTTATGATTAAGCATACTAGAATAAGAAGTAACTAATATGCCACCACATTGTAAGGAATGTATTAAATATTCTAGATCGCCTATAAAATATTTGCTACTTTTAATATAGAAGTAATATAATTAAAAATTGCTGGTACGTTTATTTTTACCATTATAACTTCCAGATTGATGTAAGACAACTACTCTTAGAATAGGCCACCACTCATGAAAATGCTTTACCCACTGTTCCATTAAAGTAGCTGGACAAATAACTAGGGTGGGTCCCAATCCCCTAAATCTGTGAAAACATTAAATAAACATATACATCTTATAATAATTAATAAAGAAAAAATTAATAAAGCAGAAAAATATTAAACATTGATTACCTTCCACCATCAGAAAGCAACTCACTACAATCCAAACCTGCAAGAAATGCAATAACTTGAACAGTTTTTCCTAATCCCATTTCGTCTCCTAATAATCCCCCTTGATTGCGACAATGCAACTCCCAAAGCCACTGTACAGATACTTTTTGATATCTACAAATGTTAAAAAAAAGATTAGCTTATTGAAATGAGATATATGTGGTCTAATATTACTTTATTTATACCTATATAATTTTTTCCAAATGGACTGTGGAACTTTAAATAAATTATCTATTTTATGTAGTGATTCATTTTTTGAGAAACTACCTGTCTCCACTCTTTGTTTGTATATTTCTTCATTACCATCATCTAAAACTAAAAATCAAATATTCTATTAATAGAAATGATGTCTTGTCAATGGTAATAAATCTTAAATTAAATTTGAACATAATAAAACTTTGGACATACCTCTTTTAACATGAACAGATTTTATGGAAGATTTTTTTTTCTTGGATGATGGTGCTTCATCTTCTATAAATTTAAAAATTTCTTAAACATCTTCTTGAAATAAATTTTAATTACATTAATCTTAATTTTTACCTGAATCAATTTGTTCATCACTTGGAACATATTCACTTCCAGAATCATTTGTTACATCTATAGAATCTTTATTGTCTCTACTTTCGACTGTTTTATTGTTAGTATTGTCTTTTGGAATGCTAGAAAAATTAGATATATTTTTTGGACGTTGATTTCCTTTAACAGTTTTATTAACTTCTGTAATTTTTGTACTTTGTATGTCATTATGAATACTATTATCTTTATCTTTATGCAAATGTTTAGTTGTTTTATGCTCTGAAGGTATTTTTCTTTTAAGAGATTTACAGTTTGTTTCTTCAGAATTGTTGTTTGATGCTTTTGAATTTTTAGTAACAACCTTTTGATTTTTATTATTGGATGTCTTTGAGTTTTTTTTTAATTCTTGCCTTTGCCTACCAAGCTCAGCTTGTTGGCGAAGGTATTTTTCAAGATCTAATAAACTAGACGTTCTATCACATGTCCTGAAAAATGAAATTTTAAATTTAATTTTTAGCACATTCATTTATGTTAATTTATTATATGCATACATACTCATGATTTTCTGATGAATCAGATTGTTTTTTGATTGCTTCAAATGGTGTAATTTCTCCACTTAAAACTTGCTTTTCTAATTTTTGTTGTTTTAAAAAATCTGCAGTACTACTTTCATCATTGACATCATCATTTAACGCTTCTGATTTCCTTTTTGTTTGTATACTTGTTTTTACAATATTTTCAATTTCTTTTGATGCTTCACACAGAACACTTTCCTCGCTTCTTATAGACAAAACCTAATAACAATTTTTATTTATGATAATAATGGAAGAGCAATTTACAAACATTTTTATAAAATACGTTCATATAAACAATAATTAATAATTACAAATTCTGTCATCTTACCTTTTCCGATAAACATTCATGAACTTCATTCACGTGTATCTGATTTAATCTTTCATTATTAGGTTCCAAATCTTGATCATCAATATCCATATTTGCAATAAGTCAACACTTTATACAAGTATATCAAATTCAGAAAGCAAAAGAAGAAAAGAATGATACGCTACATTTTAATTACTTTAACCACATTTTAATCTTGTATACTATTATTATTATTAAAATATTCTTATATGAATCAATGTTTACTAATTACATATTATTTACTTTGTTAATCATAATACAATATAGCACACACACTTTTATCTCGCTCAGTTTATGCTGAAAAATAAAATGTTATCTAAATTTTTTGTGTATTTTAAAATATTATTAGATTGCACCAAAGTGCATCATCTTTTGTGACAGCGATGTGCAGATTAAAATCTCATGGACACCGGCATGCGACTATTTTTATGTTACATTCTGCTTTTCGTTATCAATGCAATAACGTTTCAAAATTTGAAAATTTAAGAAATTAGGAATTTTGGAATTAAGAAACTTCAGAATTTGGAAATTCGAAACTTGAAATTTAGGAAAATTTGCATATACTATAATCGAGTACATTTTGACTTGAACGAAGAGACCGAAACGCAAAACCTTCGATAGCTCAGTTGGTAGAGCGGTGGACTGTAGTTGGTATGTAATATAAATGGACATCCATAGGTCGCTGGTTCAAATCCGGCTCGAAGGAATTTTTTTGTTTTTTTAACTAAAGAGTTTCTAATTCTTGCAACAATCATTTTCTCACTAGATTATACATTTCTATATCATTATTATTGATTGTATAATTCAATGAACAAATGATGTGACATTTGATATACGATATGTATAATTATAAAGAGATCTAAAGGGTTTACTGATAAGGTGTGTAGACAACTTTTTTGTAAAAAGTAATTAATTATTTTATAAAGTGTCTAAAAAAATAATAAATTATAATTAAACCTATAGACTACTTGTGTAACTATTCATAGTACAACATTGTAAAAGAAAGCAAAAATTAATTTCGTTTCGACCGTGACAGGACTCGAACCTGCAATCTTCGGATCCGAAGTCCGACGCCTTATCCATTAGGCCACACGGTCAGTTGTACACCTTCTCCAAAATTTTCTCTATCATGATACTTCTCGTAACATATTATATTATAATATGAAACAATATTTCATATATTTTATTTCAAACATGTTAGAAATATAAAAAAATTAATATTAGAACCATTTTTCTCTCATAATACATATATTCTCATAGCACTTAACAATGAATAGATGCGTGCTATTTTTTTATCGAAATATGTACTATATCATGATTTACAATTTATAGTTTTTACTATACAATACAAGTCACAATATTTTATTTGCACGATATTCTAAACGTGCAAGTATGCATTTTGTTTTTAATCTTCAATTTGAAGATAAACTCTGTTAGATGGCGTTAAACGACCAAAATAAATTTGTTCCTCCGAGAGTGATGGAGTAGCGAACATTTCGAAGTTTGTTTAAAATATTCATACATGCAAATAAAGTCGCATAAAAATTAAAGTGGTAATAAAATAAAAATTCGAAACAAAAATGTCAAATTTTCAAACTCAACTTACATACGCTTTAGGAAACAGAATAA
Organism: Megachile leachella; assembly: GCA_963576845.1. NCBI lineage: Eukaryota > Metazoa > Arthropoda > Insecta > Hymenoptera > Megachilidae > Megachile > Megachile leachella. The sequence goes on from OY756251.1 coordinate 17,231,795, forward strand.
AGGTTCTTCCCAAACTAAAAAAAGTATTTCTTCGTCCTTTAATACAAAGTAAGTTCATTTTATATATTGTATTATAAAAACTATAATGATTTATTATTTTGTTTCCACTTACAGTAGCTGTAAAGGCAATAAATCAGGAATACATTGAGAATGGGGTATTGGATAGGATAAGCCAAAAGTATAATGTACCAGAAGAAACAGTGGATGAATATTATTCAGTCATTTTTACAATTTTAAAAATTCACCTAGGTTCATTATCTCAAAATATTAAACCTACAGAATTTAAGCAAGTATTGGAAGAGCTAAAGTATGTATTACGTTGGATGTGTGCAGTGTCCTATTAGATTTAATTTTGTAATATATAACAATGCATTATTTGTAGATTATCATCAGAATGCATTGATGATTTTTCAACAGTTGTATATGGCCAAAAACGTACAGAGTTAATATCAGGATTGATAGAAAAGACAAAGTTTTATCCATATATAGTTTCCTGTAAATGGCGCGTAGACATTACTATTTCCTCTAGGTAATTTTGATATATGATGAATGCTATATATTATTTTGTTATGTAGTATAATATAAAATGTAGATGATGGATTCTCCCTTATACTTCTGTTATCCAAAGGAAATGTATATTGTATATAGGTGTACGTAATTTTTTGTATATTTTTAGCATGTTAAATAGGGTTTTGGAACCACATATTGTTATGGAATGGACATTTAACAATGGAAAATGTCAGATATTTGAATTATCTCTATCAAAGTTTCATCAACTTCGACATGCTATAGCAACTATACTTATGGAAATGCAAAAAGTTGAGCAACAGTGTATCTCAAAAAATATCATGTGCAGTTGATAATTATATACAGGTTAATAACATTTTTTTTTAATACAGTATCATTGTAAAAATAATCATATATGTAACATAGAAAATAATATTTTTTATAATAGAAGTAGAATTGTAAATAATAATATAAATAATTAATAAAATAATGCAAAACAAGTTACTTTATAATGTTTCACCCTATAGTTTTGAAGTTTTATTGATATGTAAATATTTTTAGACAAACTTTTAATCAATGTTTGAGCAACATATGATATTTAAGTACAAAATGTTCCAATTTTAACTCCTAGAGTGCGCAATATCATATGCACTGTATTAGTGCATCCGTTTTGTAAGGTAAAGGAAAAAGACGTTTTCACAAAAATGACGTCTTTATTAAAAAACTGTTGGAGATTATCACGAAGTTTGCCTGTCACCATACCGAAGTGTAAATACATTTGTATACTAATTATTTAATTTTTACATTTTTGTATTATGTAATGAATTATAAACTAAATTGATAGGTTATCCAAAACTTCTTCCTTCAATAAGAACTAGCACCACAGACAGCGAGAAGATAGAAAACCGACGTACGTAAAGTTATTATTCATCACGTATGTAATAAATATTTAATATTTTGTGTGATAGTAACAAAACAGTGATAATTTTATTTTCTTATATTTCTTAGCAGTTTTCATAGTGAAAGTACATCACTTGCATTTTGTAAGGTATTCTTAAATAAATTTATTAATTTTAATTACAGCAACAATACGTAAAATTACAACAGACCTAGAACAATTAAAAGATTTTGGTCGTTATGTCGCTGATTGTTTACCAAAGTATGTACAGAAGGTCCAAATAGCAGCTGGTGATGAACTTGAGATATTAGTTTGTCCAGATGGGATTATTCCAACATTATCATTTTTAAAGAATCATCACAATGCTCAATTTGTCAATTTATCAGATATTACTGCAGTTGATGTTCCTAGTCGTACATACAGATTTGAAGTAATGTTTTATATAATTTACTTTAAATATAAATACTTTTATATCTCGTGTAAAAAATGTTCTATATCTTGTTATTTTTAGCTTGTCTACATTCTCCTGTCATTGAGATTTAATACTCGTATCAGAGTAAAATCATATACAGATGAACTAACACCTGTGCCAACAGCAGAACATGTATTTGATGCTGCTAACTGGTACGAGAGAGAAATATGGGATATGTTTGGTGTATTCTTCGTTAATCATTCGGATCTTCGTAGAATTCTTACAGATTATGGTTTTGAAGGACATCCATTAAGAAAAGATTTCCCTCTAAGTGGTTATGTTGAGGTAATTAATTAGTATTCTTCTCTATTCCTATGAATTATTTTTTCAAATATATTTAGCAGATAATTAACATTAACAAGAGTGTTCTTTTATGTATAGGTACGATATGATGATGAAGTGAAGAGAGTTGTATGTGAACCATTAGAATTGGCACAAGAATTTCGTAAATTCGATTTATCTGCTCCATGGGAACAGTTTCCCAAATTCCGAGATGCTGGAGCTCCCACTGAAGAAGTACCCAAAGTTAAATAAATTATAATAGTGAAATAAATTTTCTAGTATTAAACAAGATTTATCTCTACAAATTTTCCATCTAAAAGAGAAACACAAAAATATAAATGAAGGGGTTAAATATTGACCTTTATTTTGTAGTTTATTTAGCAAAATAGGTAACAGATAATATTATTGTTGATCCCCATAAATAAAACTAATATCAAATAACAATTTATTTAATTTGTTTAATGATACTGATAATATAATTTTATTTATTTTGTTATAAAAAAAGCACATATACGTGTTTTGTATTATTTATTTTACATACGGCATGATATTATAAACGTAATTCATTAATTACAAAGTGCTTATATTTTATTTTTTAAGGCATATTTTTCGGTGAATTATAAACAAATTGAATCGATAACAAAACTGACTGATCCTATCTTTAATGTTTGTGTGTATATATAACAAGGAGAAATACTCAATTTTTTTACAATTGTATACATATATTCTAAGAAAATTGTTCGTGTACTAAATTATATTATTGCATCTTTTTTTAATTACAATAGCACCAACAGCTAGTGCATCATTAAACTAAGTACTTACTCTTTCAAGTATGATGTCTTTTAGTACCAATGAAAATTTATTTCCAAAGAATAATTGTTGTCCATGTGTAAGGCAAGATACTTCCAACTTTTGAGAAAAGAGAAATTTTCACATTTCGTAAAAATATATATTTTGAAAATTGTTTTCTCGTTAATCCACCCGGAAATACGTGTGCGTGGATCGTATATAACATCATCACAGTGCCAGTGGTATATATGTACATACATAACATTCATTCTAACATCACAGTATTTCATAATTATATTCTTATATAGACTTCAATACACGCTCTATAGATGTAATAATTGTATCCTAAGATATTCATACGACCAAACACTTGTCTTTCGTAAAATACTCAATTCCAATAACCGGATACAGGGTTGAATTGACAGTGAATATGATACCGGGTGAAATCATTATTTGAGACACCCTTCTAACTTTTTAGTGAAACTTCTGTGCGAGGAAGATTGAATAGAGGATTAATCAAATCTTCAAATTGTTTTTAAATTCCTAAAATTTCAAATTCTTTTACCCCACCTAAAGAAGTTCCACTTTCAACGCTCACGATGAGCAGTTCTTTTATTAAAATAATAATAGAAATACTAAAATTTTTGGGTTACGTCCCCTTGAAGTGCTCTGGGCCATCACATACTTCACCCATAAATTTCGCCGGTATTTACCGGAGACACTATAATTTTTCAATTGAATTTTCCTTCTCTAAACTGTCTTGTTTCTTTCTAATAAACGGAACAAATCCCCACAAAGACGCTCCTACTACTAAAATGATTCCTAAGATGCTAAAAATGGGACCGTAGCTCCCGATCTGTTCAAACACGATGCCACAAATGGGTGGACCAACGAGCTGTATGATTCCATTAACGAACAACGAAATCCCATAAGAGGAAGTTAACTTCTCAGTTCCTAACATGTCAGCCATAATAACTGCGGTGATACCGACATATATACCGGAAGCTAAACCAAAAACGCCGCAATAAACCGACAACATACTGTAAGTAGTAGCTATAGGCAAAAGAGCTAAGGAGATTCCAGAGACGAGCAATCCTCCAACGAAGTACCAGTGCTTTGGCATTATTGAGACATCGGATAAAGCTGAACCCCCGATACGTCCTATTAAATCTAGAATCGAAACGGTCGAAAGAAGAAGGGAAGACATGTTTTTGTCGAAGCCTAACGAAATCGCGTACGCTGGTAACAGTATAACAAAGTTGGTGTAACTAACAGCGTTGGTAGAATTGGAGATTAGTATGACCAAGTAAATCGGGTCTTTGAGTAAACTGAAATCGAAGAATTTGTTCCCTGACTTCTCTTCGTGTTTGCTCGTTTCGTCGTTGCCCTTCCTGGTGAACGTGCTCGATATCGCGTTCAAGGTCAACGTGGACGCTCTTTCTGGATGCAAAGCGGACAACGTGCTTCCGTGATACGGCGTGCTAACGTAATTGAACGACGACGTGCTGGGAGACTGGAAGGGTGATCTCTGGCGCTTGAACAATCTGTTGGCATCGGCACCGCGTTCTGGAACAGCGTGCAGCGCTGGAGTACTATGCATCTGGCCAGCTATCTCTCGTCCTGTCGGCATGCTGATCTTCCTGGTTCTCCCCTGAACCGGCGTGTTCTTGTAATATTCTAACGCAACGCTGGACGCACTCTTTGGTACTATGGGTGCAGCCTTCTCGTTCGAATTCGAGGAAGAAACAACCTGTTTCGGTTGCTTCTCGTCTTCGGGACTAGTTACCGTGATTGATGCGGCTTCTAAATCGTGGTCGTTCGACTTGTTTGTTCGTGATGCCGGCACCATGTGCTTTTCCACCGGTTCGTACAAAAGAGCACTCGCCCATACATTTAAGGTGACAGCACCCATTATTAATACTGCACCTCTGTAAAAAAGTAAAATCAATTTTAGCGTTTCATTCGGTTCATCGAGACGATTGATATGGGCTTACAATATTGTCATCAGGGGATTCCGTGACTGTTGAGATAAGAAATCGAAAACAAACGTTAGTGGAACACAGCGTGGCTTCAGGGACGGCTTAACAGTAAAATATGATAAAGGGCGAAACCATTCTTTTGGCGCATTCTTAATTTTTTAAGCGAAATTTATGTAAGTGATTACAGTGAATATGGGACAACCTTAAGTTTTCTAAAGTAGACATGACAACGAAAATTTCCAAATCTCCAAATTAAACAATTTTTAATAATCTGGAAGCAAGTACGCATGAGGCACTGGATCATGTCTGTTATAGGGCACTTCCCATACTCACAGAAGTTTCACTTCTAACAACGGCGCCCCGGGCTTTGCCCGTATATTCCGCCAACGTTGTGTGGCTTGAAAGACAATTACATAAAAATAAGCGCTTGAACGTTGATTTTGCTAACCCTTACTAAATATATTATTTAAAAAAAAATGTTATGCTTAAACTATATCGTCAGTATAATTATGTCAATATGGATTGGAATAGGAAATACTTTCAAATACATATAATGACGAAATGAAAACAATTGAAAAGATAATAAATACAAGCGTTTATAAAAAACGCTTTATTTTTTATATTGCTTGCATATCCCTTAATTACATAATTGAAACATGTTATAAAGTACCATGTTTCATAATATATAAATTATAAAAAAATGAAATATAAAGGTTATTTTTAAGAATTACAAGTTCAGAAATATAATTTGATAATGCTACTTAAAAAAGATCATGTATCACAGATGTTACCAGTTCATTGACAATAACATACTTTTGATTTTTACAGTCACATCATTTTCATAATACTGGATCACATATTGTACATATTATCACAGACAAATCATTACAAATAAAGTCTTATATATTCCCAGATATATGAGACTTATCCTAATGAAGATTTTAATTGAATGACTCAATTGAATTCATTGGATATTACACAGGTGTTTCATAGTCTGGACCGAAGATTCGTGTTCCAATTGGAACAGACTATGACATACCCAGTTTGTGCGTCAATCTGAAACTTTACGATTCAAATATGAATAAACATTAGGTAATTCCGATGCGTTTGTTTAAAACATTAACTCAAAGTATTTGAACATTTCTTCAAACTTTAACGTTACTGGAAAAAAAAGAAATTATCAAGGATGAAACGTGCATCCCTTTCTCGCTTAATATAGACGATGAAAATGATATTTTTAGCATGTGTTTCAGATCGCGTACAATATTCTGCGGTACGATAGAAGTTCATCTTCTTCGAAATTGCATTTTGTCCCTGTCTTCATCCATGGAACACATTTTTCTGTAACAAAAGAAAAAAATAAAGGGACGCTTAGACGAGCACAAAGTTAAATTTTACTTGAGCGATAATATTACAAGTCATAACGGAAGTGTGTTTGATTTGTTACGTATAAAGATTCCACATTAGGCAAGTAAACATTACATGTTTGATACGCGTGCAAATTTAATTATTATAATGACTAGAAATTATCGTGGCGAAAAATCGTTTCAACACTTGTCTTTCGTCACTGCAAAAGAAAACTTTGAGAATTAAGTACTGATAAAACACGATATTGAAGACTGACTTACATTAGACGCAACGCTGACCTATTAGTTAACCAAACCGTACGACAAACATTGCATATCGTTGAAACTAAGAAAAAAGAAAGAATTGTATTCGTGTGCGTGTGTGGTGTAAACATTGATGTAACTAGATTTTTGTCCAAGAGTAAACCTCCACTTTTACAACTTCAAACATGATGAAATAACTTTTAAAGTTGTAACTTTCCTATTGTAACTTTCCTTCACACGTTCTTTATGTGACACATTTTGAGTAAAGGTCTACCCTGGTATCTAGTTACACCAACGAGTATAAACCAAGGACATTAGTAGAGATCGATTAAATAATAACAAAAGTAAACAAATATTTTGTTACATGTCAGCTATCACAGCGTTCAATAAACAAATTGAAGCGGATAACGAATTGGAGTTATCTTAATTCCTTTTTCTAGTTACGACATACTAACATATGACACGTGAGCATCACGCATTTGTCACATATACTTTGAACGTCAAAACGTACGTTTCCGCAGTTCTCACGCGCATGGTTGATTATATATGCACATACAAACAAAACGGGACGTGCATATAATTTCTTTTAACTATTCGACAAACTTTTTTTGTTAGTTCAGCAATTCGTTTTCAAAGAGACAAAATAAAATATTTCTTTCGTGTACATATACGCATGTATTTCGAATAAACGTTTACACTTTTATTCTAAATAATGGTATGTACTTTCATTTCGGTACTTTAATTACGTAAAAAGAACGGATTGGGACAGTGAAATCTTGCTATATGGCTCTTTTCTATATATGAAAGAGTTCTGATTATTTGGCCATTCTATAATTTTGTACAAACCTGTGTAGGGCCATATAGCGAGACTGTACTGTGTCGTTTACACTGACGGTAACTGGAGGATATCGCAACTTGACGGTGGAAGAATTGTATCCAAACTTTAAATAACCACCCGGGAACTCGTCTCTATCATCGTGGAGAAAAATCATCACAGTTCAATATATCATGTAATAATGACCCAGGTTTACTCGTTCCTTTTATATTGTGGTCTCGGCGTAGTTGCGTCTATTTTAAAATCAAGCGTTAAAATACAATTGTTGACATAATGTGAGAGAACGTTGTACAACTCTGTTTAATAAGTATGAAAATGTAAAAAACTATGTTTAACGAAAACAGATTCTTACCTAAAACAATTCAGAAGCATCAAAAACGTTATTTTCGGATGAAGACTTCTCGAGTTAATGTGAAATTGTTTCTGCTTATAATATTAATGTTAATTGGTAATGTTTCTTCGACACCCGATACGATCATCAACATACGATACACACTTCTTTACACATGAATATTCATACATTACCGTACGAGTGTCGAACAGTTAAATTTCGTTATCTTGAATGATAACACACGTTTGATAGAGAAGCTGTAAAACAGCTATAGAAATTGTAATCGCCATGTACATAAATGTACACGCGTGATTTATCTCGGCATCGTGTGAAAGGAATTCTGCACATGCATGATCAATCATAGTCAAATTTAATAAATTGTAATAATGATTTATAAATACTCACCAGAAATAATCTTCACAAAATATACAAACTTTCTACGACAATAACACTTTATTTACAGATCTTCACGAGAACGAGAAGATGCACGTGATAATACACAAAATCTTGTACTTTTTAAAACACATTCAATATCACAAATTGCACAAAAATTAGAGAGAATTACAGATATATTAAATTTTGTTGAAATCAAATAAAATCAATATACTAAAGCATGTCTTAATTTACTATTTTAGTTATGTAATTAAAAACAGAAGCTAAATATAAAGATATGAAAATAAATATTATTAAATAAAGCAAAACAAAAATTTAATTTTTAATTTCAATTATTTATCTTAGATTTTTAGTTAAATTTTTTTTGATAATTATGAATTCATTTTGTAAGAAATAAAGCCACACCTATTTATTTAAAGACAGAATTAAAAGGACATACCTGTAACCATATTCTCGTAGTAGAATTCCTAGGATAGGTGGAAGGAAAATTGAACCTAATGCACTACCAGATATACACAGTCCATTTGCAAGTCCACGTAGTCGTACAAAGTAAGATGTTACAATATACACAGTTGGAGGGAAAGCCAAACCAGCTCCTATTCCAACCAAGACACCGTAGCTAAAGATAGAAGAAATAATTAGCTTACATGTTTATATTTAAAGAGATATAATATTTCCGTATTTGATATTTCTATTATTACCTAACACACAGGAAGGCCACAGAATTTGCAAAATAACTTAGCATCATTCCTACAGCTGCAAAAGTTCCTCCTAATAGAGTTACTGTTCGATAAGAATATTTAACTGATAATATACTGGAGAGAGGCCCTGCAATACAATTCACAATATAATTCAAATTTAGTTGTAAATAACAATTTTATTTTAAAGATACTAATATAAAAAATCATGTTTTACCAAGTGAACTGTATAGAAAATAACATAAGGCTGGTATCCATGCAGCTGCAGCAGGTGATGCATCAAAAACTTCAAGAAATTCAACAAAAAGAACACCAAAAGATTTCACTGTTCCTGGGATAAGTAGATTGACCATAACAGATGCTAACAGTACAAGCCAGCCCCATCCTCCATCTGGTGGAACTAAGTCTTCTTCTGCTGTTACCTTTTTAACTAAAACATAATATATTAATTGTAGTATATTTTGCTGGCATAGATAATGTAATACATTTATCTTTGTTACATCCGCATATTTCACAATGAAATAATTTAAAATGTAAAAATACTACATATTAAATTATGTTCACATTATCATTTTTATCTCTCGAGTGCACTTAAATGTCAAAGATAAACACTGGACTTTTTAATTGCTGGCACATTAAAAATAATTTTTAAATGAAAAAATCTTTGATTACTACTTTCCAAAAATAACATTTTATAAATACTACAATTTAAAACTTTTTATAAATAATTTTTAATACTAAAAAATAATTTTTACTATTTTTCTTTTATTTTATATATACTCAGATTGTTCTTTTTAAATCTCACCAACTTTTAATTATTCAAAACTTAAATTTCAAACAAAAACTAAATCTACATATTAAAATTTTATGTAAATGTTATAACAAAGTGATCATGAACTATGATCAGCAGACACTGATCTAGAGCAAAGTTAAAAATTGGGCTATTTTGAACATAATTTAGTTATAAAATAATAAAAAACTGAATTTTTTAAAATAAATTAAATTAATTTTTTTATGTACAGTTTGTGTTACTAATACAATTTTTGTTTTTAAATATTATTAATTGTTTAAAAAAATTGAACATAAATAAAAAATTCTTTATCAAATGTTTTTCTTTCTGCCATCAACGTCTGAAAACCTTGCATTCAACAAAATCTTAAATGCAAACATAAACGTCGCGTTGTTCTTTTAAAAAAAAATATATGAATGAATGACTTACCTTGTTTATTGGTCCCATTGAAGTTACTTTTCTTCTCATTTTCCGTGTGTTGTGACACAAGCCTGTAATCCCCTTTTTTGTTCTTGTTTGCCCCAAACTTGATGTTAATTCCATTGTCTTGATCTTGGACTCGTTGCATTGTCATCGACCTTTTCTTTTTCACGTTTACACTCGCGCGCGCGCGCGCTTACACATGCACCCCGTATATAATTATACAAAGTAAAAGCAATCGTGCTGTTGCGAAGAAAAACCGAATGCACGATAACGATTCGTGCGTGAATTAATAAATGCAATGTAAAGACAAGCGAGGAACAGCTAGCCGATATCCAGCGAAGGATTGCAACATAAAATAGATATATATATGTATATATCGTGAGCTACGACTGCACCAGTATCAATGTTCACAAACTGCAGGATCAGCAGTCGTGTCCTCCTCAGCGATTGCCTCGGACTTCATCAATTTGAATCTAATGCCGTTTACACCTACGCTACCGTGGCTTTTTCTACTCCTTTGATAAGGCAGGCCCCGTGAATCGGTCATAGACCTTCCGCGCGTTAACGATTTTCTTCGAAAAAGGGAAAAATATCTACGATGTAAATGACCCGACGACGTCACGAACTGCAGCCCGCAGCGCGTTAATGTTGTGAGCAATTTCACTGGGCCAACACCTCCGCCCGTTCCTCTTGATTTCGACGCTTTGTCAAATTGCATAGAGCACGTGAACAATGGCATGTATGCACACGAAATGCTTATACGCGATGGCTTGCTGTCATCCCGAGTAAAAACCCTCACGAATACGCCCCTTCAAACCAGATAACAACCACACGACTTGCCTGTCACGGAACGACTGATCAGCTGTGTATTACGCAGACCCGTTTACCACTACTTCGAGTCCTGTTCCCCACTACGCCCACGTCCTTCCCTCCAGCATTCTACGGTTCCCCACTCTTTCTTTTTTCAATGGTGTCCTCTCTATCTCTCTTTCCTTTGTCTAGCCATCCTACTCTATTACCTTCTATTTCAGCGATTCTCAACCTTTTTCACAACCTTGGACTGCCAAAATCAAACTTTAAACATTACACTGCCATCAAGCATGGCGTCAGTGTACAATGACAAGCATGGCAGTCTTCTCTAGGGAAAATGGCGGCGTAAAGAAAAGAAGCTTCACTCCTCGCTGGATTTTGATTGGAAAATTAAAAATTTGCAAACTGCCAAACTGAGAAATATAGGGGTTCAAGAATTTTATGATTTCAAAATCAGAAAAACTACCTGTTTGAAAATTTAAAAATATAAGAATTTGAAATTTGGAAATTTCAAATTTGAAAATATCAAATGTAGAAGTTCAAAATTAAGGATCTAATAATTAAAAAATTTGTAATTTTCAGAACTTCCCTAGTTACGCCAATGTGTATCCACCTCGACGCGTGTCGCTTATTGAGAACCGCTGTTCTATTGCAGGCGTAGAAAGAGGACGAAGGAATAAGGAGAATGGAAAATTTATGACAGACACAATGGCACGAAGCAGGGGACCGATTTCTGTGTAGCTGAACGCCATACGAATTTGATATTTGTCGCGCACAGCGGCGTCCCACTTTAGAATAGAGAAATCGAGGTAGGAAAAACAACATGAACACCGATAAGCCTCGTGGTGCGATTATATCGAATGGCAATCACGAAAAATGTTTGCTATCGCCGCGAGGGATCCCAGCTTTGAGCTTATCGCGAAAAGGTAAATTTCGAAGCGACTCATCGGTAAGTTTACTCACCTCTTGAAATATGGTATTAACTAACGATCCTTTTCGAACATCCCAGAACTAATTTATGACGTTCTAAATACTCGATTTAGTCTATGAGAGGTTTAAGATAAAAAAATTATTCATTTCTTTTCTATCTCTCCGACAAAACATCAACGTTGTAAATATCTTTGGAACAAGTATACGGAATTTGAAAATTTCCAAATCCCTAAATTAGAAGATTTGAAATTTCCATGGGTGTCCGTGGGCTTCGATGGGTTCTCGACCTCCCCTTTAAGGCTCTATCTGAGGTATTAATAGTTCATTTACAACCTACTATATTATGAAGGTGACTATACTGAAAAGTTATATTGAGCTGTAAGATCCATTAAATATTCCATATACGTTGTAAGTACATAAATAGTAATAAAATTTACTTGATTATCAGTGCATAACTTTTTAATAAAAAATATATTTTATATGAAATATTTCAACGCGATTCGTGTGAAACAAGAAACGACCAACAGAAGTCCACGCAAACAGTTTTGATGCAGTGTCACTGCACAACTATGTGGCGGAGAGATTCTATCGTTTCAGTCATATCGCGGATTCATTGTACCATGTGTTTGTCAGAGAAACCATTATGCGTACTTTTGACGATGAGTGTTCGACGAATTGTGACGAAATATTTGCGATAGAATGAAAACGATAATTAATCCTTTTCCTCTCCACTAAATGATAATCAAATTATTTTCTGACCACGACATATGATTATAATTTTGTCAATTAGAACTTTTGAAGGTAAAACTGATACTAAACAAAGATGCACTATCAATTTATCAGTGATCCAAATAATTTGATGAGAACAAGCTTTCGAAATTATCGTCGAATCGTTAGATTTTTAAAACGCTTTCTCAATCAAGTCAGATGTTCTACATTTTTGTTTTTCGAGTACACACTGAATTGAACACTTCATTTTTATCACTCGTATGGAATGTTTACGTGATAATCGACACATCCTTCATACTGATGTAACAGATCTGTATTCTGAATCTACAGAATTACGATAAGCATATTTGAGGTATTCCATATACTAGAAAACACGAAATATATGTAATTTTAATTTATAGGATAATATATATTTTGCGGGAAATTCAAACATGATACAAACCATCCATAAAGATTGTTAATTATTTCGTCGAATGGTCTGATTAATTGAACAAAGGAAAAAAATATTCATTAGGAAAACACGTGTTTATCTAGTCTACAGAAGAAATTAACCTCTTTATACGAAGGATATTTGATCATACGTAGTTGTGAAAAGTCGTGGACAATATAACAAGGTAATTGCTGTGCATCGCAAATTAACTTGAAACGTGCAATTGACAGCAGTAACTACACGCATGAGTCAGTCTATATTTGCTCTTATTAAGCATCAATTGGTGTTGTGATGACAGTTATAAGAAGGATGATGCACAAGTCACCGAACCGGCTTAGTTCTCGAATTTACGCGTGCACGCAGGGTATCCATATTAATCGAACCTGAGTTTTATTCTTGGAAATCATGCTTCGAGAATGTGTATAATCCCGCTACGGATAGAGATACAAGAATGCGTGTAAATATTTGAACGGACAATCACAGCTATGAGGAAACTACAATGCCTTCGTGCTTTAATATTTCTTATTGTATTATAGTGATCGTTCACGCTACGCAAAAAGAGATATTCTCGCAAAAGCGTTGGGCAATAATCGTAACATGATGCAACCGAATCATTAAACGTAGTAATAAACAAATTCATTTAGTTAATAGTTCGATTTTTTTGTACATATCAGCGGTTACGATTTTGCACTAATTGTCTCTCGCTTAATTATATTTTTTGCGGAAATTGTCCATACGAAATATTCGTAGACTATGGAAGATAAGACTATTAGATTAAAACTATGAAATTGGTAGGATGATTTATAACTTTATCTAATTATTTAAATATTATTGTGACGTTTGAAAGAACAATATTTATCAATAAAAGGTGATATCTCCCGTTTCCCTTTCCCTCCCGCCGGTCATTGCGTTAGCACGTTGTTGATGGCGTAATGAGTTCGAGTTAAAACAAGATGTACAAATAGAAATGCTTCTGTCAACACTGTAAATTGCCACTGAAATACTTCATTTGAGACGAGTATTCATGTCAACAAAAATATTTGTTGCTTCAATCACGCATGTCTTATTGCAGCAAATTGCAACTAGCAAAACTTAATTGCTAAATTGGATGGATACGTGTATAGTCTTGTTTTCAGAAAATCAAAAACTGATTAATGTAGAAATAATAATCAACAGCAATGAGAAGATATTTTATGATATGATTTTGTGAAATTTGGATAATAATATTATGATCTGTAAATAAACATTTTAATTTAAACAACTTAGTTAAATATATTTATTTCTGCCATAAAAGAAAATACGACATAGCAAAGTATGTCTACATAAAGCTCTACATATATTTTAAGGTACAATGTTTCCAATATAATCACAGTTCATAGTTTGTGAAACTTTTAAATATGAAGTATTTAGTGGCTATTAATAATTAGCACTACTCTTCACAGTTGCCTAGAAGGTCAGAATCATGCTTTATTTGGAGCTATCATTCGTTTCTTTCAACTTTTGCTTTTGTTTTATATTGTAATCTGACAAAGCAGCCTTAATTGCATCTTCTGCAAGCACTACAATATATAAAACAAAAGGTTAGGCACTATACTTATTTTAATCAGGAATAATTATATTGAAAGGTGCTATTAGATAACTGGAAAATTTACAATCAAAATGTGATTCAATATGGTTCATATTTTCTTTACTTTCATTTGAATCTACTAAATTGCATAAAACTATCTTAAAACAGTTCTTAAAAATGTAAACTTATGTCTAATATCATTAATGTAACAAGAAACTCAGCATATCTTAACAAAACATGTTACTTACTCGAACAGTGCAGCTTGACAGGTGGTAAACACAATTCTTTAGCAATGTCAGTATTTTTTAATGCCAAAGCCTCATCTACCTGTAAAATATATCAATACATTGTACATTTCATAAATAAAAATATAAGAAAGTATAATAGTACTTACAGTCTTTCCTTTAACCCATTCTGTAGCTAACGAGCTAGAAGCAATAGCAGAACCACATCCAAAAGTTTTGAATTTTGCATCTATGATCTTTCCCTTCTCGTCAACTTTAATCTGAAGCTTCATTACATCACCACAGGCAGGAGCACCTACAATGCCTGTACCTACTTGACTGTCATTTTTATCTAGAGATCCTACATTTCTTGGATTCTCATAATGATCTATTACCTGCAAAATAGTAACAATAATATAATAAAAATAATATCTCAAGATCTATAAGATTTTATATGAAAATTGCTAAATATAGAAGATGTGATATATAACCTAAAGTTACCGGAAAACGCGAAACATTTATCGTGTCATTTTTAAAACGTTTTGTCGCAATAGTACAATTATAGATAATTAAAATATGAAGGTCAAACGTGCTATATATATTTTCCCATAGTAGGTATTGATTGCTGAAAGCAGTGAAAGAAATTCACCGCAAGTACTAAGTATTAGAATAATAAATACTTACATTTGGATGATAAAATACAGCTGGAACACTTCGAGATATTAATTTCGGAGTGTTGCTAAGCCTCGTCGGTAATGATCGCAGTAAAGACATCGTGTTTATTTGTGAAGAAACATCGAGCAACCAAAACAACAACCGTCACCTTGCACAATGCTGAAACAATCGATTTTAATTTAAATTATGTACATGTTTCAATGTTGGCAATACGCAGAATTGGTAGCCCTGATTGGCCTCGCATTTGCGTACATCTTGGCTAGCGTAATGTTCTCGCTTCGTATTCACGTATACGGTGAATAAAAACATATGGATATCGAAAAGAAATTATAATGTAGGAGTATACTAAATAAAAGATCACCGGATATGTACGTTCAATGTCATATATAAATGTCAGTACGGCT
Source organism: Megachile leachella (assembly GCA_963576845.1). Lineage (NCBI taxonomy): Eukaryota > Metazoa > Arthropoda > Insecta > Hymenoptera > Megachilidae > Megachile > Megachile leachella. Next base: position 17,247,571 of record OY756251.1, read on the forward strand.
GCGCGTATATCTAGTTACAATGATACAGAACCAATCGCAACTACATGCGTCGCAGAAAAGTCGTTATCTAGGAACTTTCGTAACGAGAATTCAAATGAGCTTTTGATTCAATTTTTGACTTACACCTTCATAGTCAATCAACGATAAAACGATAATGAAATATAGTCGTTACAAAACAAATATTATTTCATTACATGCGTAACACTGCTCAATTCAAGTATACTGCATATAATGTACACGTCACATAAAAGAATTCGCGTCTGTAACAAAAAATGAGAACACAGTGATAATATCATGAAAGAATTTATTAAACTATCATTTCGTAACTTGACGATAGATGTTTTATAATTGTCATAAAAAAATGTTGGTATTACACAACGCGTTCAATTGGTAAAAGACCTTGATTACTTGTTTGTACGAGAAAATGTGCTTTAAACTGATCTTATGATATTATCGCAATAAAGTTATTAGTGAAATTACGTACCTTACATTTTATCTTTCATGATAAAGTAACAAGAATTTCCTGAAAGCGGCAAATCCGTTTCTTCGATATTAGGCAGATAAAAGAAGAAGAATGCAGGAAAAGGAAACAAATGATCTTAAAATACGTAACGGATGGACACAAAAATGGATGTGTCCAAAAAAGATTCAAAAAAATAACGATCTCTACATACGCGAGATAGTACGTGGACCATTTTCTTCGCCTAAGTTATTAGTGTCGCAGCCATTTATCGAACTTTCGACTTGTCAACGACAAGCTGTAAATGTTAATGAAAATCGCAGCGATCTACGACCTGGCATTCCAAATGCTTGGAAAGAATATTTAGCTAGAAAGGGATACTGCAATTCAATAGAGACACGTGTTCTGCAGAAAAATTTAATACCTTCTTACGTTAGATCTTTCGCCACAGACAGGATATGGAACGAGTTAGGTTTACCTCTCGTGCAAGGCATCCCTGACCCATGGAAATGTAAATTTCTTTTTCAGAGGCGATCCGTTAAATGTTTACAACGACGGTGCGCTTACAAAAACAAAATTTCCGCGCAAATTGCGTGTATTTATGACGGAGACGATGAAGCAGAAATAGAACACAGTGCAAAGAGGCAATTTAACAAAGATCGTGTCGACAATAATACAGATCCGCTCCGCGACGAAAATAAAGAATTGTTTTCTTCGCGGATAAAAAAAATGGCGCCTGGAAAGAGTAAAAATAATTTGAAAAAAGTAAAGAGCAATATATCGAAACTTGATGATGAGTCATCGATTAATAAAAATTCAACGGGGGCTCAACATGGAAGGCCAATGCAAAAATTTAAAAGCGATTTTAGTACAAAAAGAAATGTTTCTACCGCTCAAACGATTAGTTGCGTGAAAAAGGAGGCAAAATTTACACAAATGGATGCGATTCCGATAAAAAAAAAATTAGGTAATGAAAAATCGTTTTTGAGCAAATATATGTAACTTTGTAATTAGTATATTTTAGTCAGTGTAAATATTTAAAAAATTGTGCAAATTCTTACTTTAAATTTAAATTACTGAATTAATAAAAAAAGAATGTTCTTTTTATTTCAGTGCAGGCACCAAACACATATATAGATACAAAAACCCAAACTGAAATTAATCGTAAGAAGAACGTTCAAAATATTGCATGTTGCAATTGTACCATACCGAATCACGTCTATTCAAATATAAAAAGTTATCCTCAACGTGCAAGTTCTTGTCAACAGATAAACGCGTCGAATCTCGTACTCTGTCAAAATTGTGAAAACATTTTTCACAAAAGAGATTCTCAAGTAAATAACAGCATGAAAACAAAAATTACGTGTGTATCTAGCACAAAAAATATCGGACAATGTAAAACCATGAGTCAAAAAAAAACTGATAAACGAAAGAAACGTAAATGGTCTGATTGCTTCAGAAAAGGAAAAAAGTGGTTTAAGCAGGAAAATCTTACCGATACAAAAAGCAAGATCTATCGTGAACAAGATCTGAAGCTTGTTTGTGGTCTATGTAATAACCCTTATCTCAAAATTACGTCCTTACGTGCGACTGTCTCCGATCAAAAGACAAATTTGTGCGGTTGCAAAAAGGAAGAAGAAAATAAAATTAGAAATGGCATTTCGAAACATTCCATGACGCGGAAACAAAGCGACAATATCGTTCGATGTTCCAAGAATTACTTATGTACGTGGACTGAAAGCAAAATGTACGTTTCCAGGGAAGACCTTGGCTGGACGCCATGTTCGATTAAATCAGGAAATAATGTGTTAAAGAAAAATAGTTGCAATGATGATGTAACCATTTCAGCAATGAATTCGGAAATTAAGGTAAACCCAGAAGATGGCGATCAAATCTGTGTTGAACGTCGTGTCATTGATAATCCTGAAGAAAAGATAATTCCAAAGAATAGGATGCACAGTCGGTCATGCATCGACGGTAGCAAAGGAAATCATCTGTTGGGAGGTAATCGTTATAATGTTAAGAAGAAGAATATAAAAAGGGAAAACAAAAACATCACTAATACAATGTTCGTTGAAGGAAAAGATAATGTTACACAATTTCAACAGGTAAGATTCGATCCCACATTGCAGTACGTTGTATCTGATAGTGGTGAGTATGCGGATGTTTCAGATAATTTTATAGATGATGACACTTATAACTCATCTCAAGATAGATTGTCAGTCACTTCAATAACTTTCATGCGACAATTGAAAAATACAATTCCGATAAGAAAGTTGTATTGGAAACGCAAATTACGGAAAATTTACAGTTTTCGTCAAAAAATGTCGAGAAATAATATGTTTGATTTTGAACAGGTTTCAAACATTGAAGACAACATGATGAATGATAATAAAAATGATGTTGATTGTGATCTATTGTACTGTTCTGAATTTGTTAAAGATGATAACAGCGAAATTGAAAGTTAATAGAAAAATATGCTTCAAGGGATTATCAATTGATTTAACAATAAAGTTCGATAATATTAGATTAGTAATAAATTAAAACTTAAAACATAATTGAACAACTATTTTGAAGACATTGATATATATCTGAGGTATAATATAAAAATTTATAAAATACATTAACCTAATTTTCTATTAAAAAAAGTAGTATGTTAACAATTCCATTAAAAATAAATAAGATTTTAGTAAATAAAAATCCTTTTCAATAGTTCTGATGTAAACTTTTTAATATAAAAGTAATTTAATATCAATTATTTTTCGATTCAAATTTATTTAAATATGCAAAACAATTATTTGATAAGTACATATAATTAATTACATTTTAATATTAGAATATCTAATTTTACTAATACAAAAGTATATATCTTATAAGTATATTGCTAGTAATACTGTAACAAAACAAATTTCAAATAAATATTAATTGAATTACAATTACCATTTATCAAAATGTCGAAAAATATTTGAGTTTCAATATTTGTTTACCATACGATACACTTGAATATGTACTGTCACTCATATTTGAAAAATTAATCATAAAATTATATTTAAATAAATTTACACAGTTCTTAGGTTATATTTTTTAAACGTATTTGAATATATGAAACAACATGCACAAATACTCACAACAAAATATCGTGATTAGGTTATATGGTTAATTGTCTTTCACCGCCATCTGTCAATTGGAGTACAAATTATTTCTTATTGTGTTCCTTTTATTCATTACGACTGTCATTACTTATTAGCGTGATGCTGAACGAAAGAAAAAAATATTTGTTGTTACAGTGAGAGATCAGAAAATGCATCTTCACCGACCCAAAATCTATTTCTGTGCTGTGATGTCATTATTTAGTGTTATGGTTTAACGATATACTTTCTTAGATATATTTTTCAATTGTAAATAACCTTATTTTTAGTAAATGTTTTTCAAATAAATGGAATATGGCAAAGACTAAAACAATTAGTAAAGGCTGCCCAAAATGTGAACTGCAGGTAATTTTATATAATTATTCTGCTGATATAAATTAAAGCAAAAAATTAGCAGATAATAAAATATATTAGAAAACTTTTTAATTGTCATAATATGACATTTTTTAAATTATAAATTTTAGTATCGTCATTAATATATACATTATTCCTCGATTTAATATAATTTTTTTTAATATTTATAATTTTAATACAAATTCTTAACAAAAAATCAATAATTTTAATAACATGTTTAAACCATAAAGTGAATTTTTTTATTGAAAGTTAAATTTCAATTTTGTATTATATTTTATCATGTTTATTTTATACTTCTGAAATATGATATTATTATATTATTTTAATTTTGGTAAAGTACAGTGAAATAAATATTTATTTGTATTTATACAGGGTGTTTCTGTACAGGTAGTACAACGAGGCACAAGTGATTTTCTTATGAGCAAATAAATGAAAAGTATGATCAATAATATCATTGTTGGAATTTGTTCATAACATGAGAAATGCAGTTGTTAATTTATAACATACATTAATTTTTGAACTAACAAAAAAGTTATTGAAATTATAATCTCTACTGCTATAATTTTGAAGAATTTTTTTGAGTCTTAAACAAGAAATCATTATTATATATTTTCTATTTATTTTTCATAAAAATTCTGCCTGTACCTGGTTGTATTATCTATACTAAAACAACATGTATATAAACTTCATAAATTTATGTATCAAGGTACCTGTTGCGTGCAAAGCATGTCCATGTGGGCATTCGTTTTTCAATGCAAGGCGTAATTCAATTAAAAGCCCTCCTAGTCCTGATAATGGAGTAATGAAAACTAGGCAAACTAATCGACCCAAACAAAAACCAAATTATTACGATTCATTAGAGTATGATAAACAATCAAAGAAAAGTGCAAAAGTAAGATATTTATTTAGGTAAATTTCCAACTATGTATTGTGATGGTCAAAATCTATGAAAGATTTTAATCGCCATAGATAAGAAAAGCGACAGATGCTGCTAGCGACATAGACTGCAGACAATTAAATAAGAAGAAGAAACGAAAAGGGAAAACTAAAGGTAAAAATGGATGTAATAATGGAATGGCAGATGACGATGATGAAGTGCAAGGAATTAACGGTTTATCACCGGAGAAGCAGCTCACGTGCACTTTAATACTACAAGAATTAAATAACAAAATGAGAGTTGTAGCCTGGAAACCGACGTAATTTTTCTACATATTCATATATCTCTTATCATCAGAAATACTAGCATTTATTACTAATTGACTCTGATGTAATCATTTTATATAGATATTAAATGGCGTGTTTAATACGTCTACCAATTGCATCGTGAACCATTTAAATGCTATTATATGATTTTATGCATGAATTAATAGGATCAATTCATACAAATAATACATGATTTTTTAAATGCAAGAGTAGATTCTACAAACTGATTTTAATTGTAAAAATTGTGTACACTTTGTGATAAAAAAAATTTGTACTTCATTTTTTATGGTGATTTTTAGAATATGTAAAGTTTCTCAAGTATCAATTTGTATATTGATTTAATTTTCTTTCAGATAGAAAAATTAAAACTATTTAAGTGAAAAGAATATAACTTTTATTAAAGATCACTGTGTTTAATTACATCTGTTTGTATGAAAAATATGTATTTCCTACTAAGACTGTTTCTTTCGTCGCAGGACCTGCCGCAATTCTTCGTTTTCTACAAATAACCATAACGTAACATGTAAATACAATGTATATAATGTTGACGTAATACATAAGGCAAATAACAAACTGTAAACCAATTTTTTCTAGAAGCAATTCTTTACAGTGTATATAGTATATATGCGTAACAATATTTGCCCTACATCGTTCGTTTTCACTTAATTGTAAACGGTGTAAATGAGAAGATCTATTTACCAATAAAACGAGAGAGACTTGCATTTATAAAAATTTATGGAAATCACCCTTACCTGCCGCGAATGAGGTATTTATCGTAAAACGTTACGAATACATTGAACCAAGCAATACATCATAGTGGAATAATTGTAGCGACAAATGTTGCGATTTATTAGTTTTCTATTACACATTCAATCACATTCGCAAAATATCTTATTCTTTCACAGTCGTCTCTCCTTGACAATTACTGTTCTCAGCGTTAACAGTCATCTTCGATGACTTCGTTACTTCGTTAAAAACCAGGAGCAAAGGTAGTCCTCCCATCACCATGCACGTTCCCATACAGAGAAAACATACATTATAACTGCCGGTTACATCGCGCAGGTAACCTGGAATCATTTTCATATCATCAATAACTAATCATTCACAATAAACTTCTTTTTATTATGCATCAAACCAGGGTCAGCGCGAGGTGAACTCTAAACGTTTTCCGGAACCTGTCAATGCTATAAATGGACCGTGAAAACTTTTCCATAGATCCTTCGAGGCTTTATGTACAATATTATCCACGAGTACTTTCAAATTTATTAATATATCAAGTTTGAAATTTATGTATATTATAAGTATTCGCGCCGACCCTGCATCAAACAATACCTCGTCAACTGCTAAGCAGCATCGAACATCTCTGAGTGTATTAGTTTGATCATTAATATTCACCATATTTTAACAGTGAAATAATACCTGCTAAAGGCGGAATAGAAATTGCTCCGACACTCTGGAACATCCTAACAAGACCGTAAGTAGAGGATATTTTATCAGTTCCGTATTGGTCTGCGAGAAGGACGGGTACCAAGAGAAACCAACAGCCCAGACATAATCCGTACATGCCGACCGAACATGCCAGTACATAGAAAGAATGGGCCATTGGAATTGCCAATACTGCTACACCAGCACCCACGACACTATTAAATAAAAACAATAAACAATTTTTATTTTCTTTGATTGAGCGAATTGTATCCGCACGTATTTTTCAGACATGTGTTACCTTCCAATGTATCCTTTCCGACGATCGAACAACTGCAAGTCCGAAAGCCAGCCAAGTCCTAATCTCCCGCACAAATCCAGCGCGGCGGATATCGCCACTAAGTACCCAGCTTCCGACTTCGTGTATCCAGCCGCGTGAACGTATGCTGGAAGATAGTACAACATGTACGGGCTTCCGGTCGACATGAGGCTGACGGAGAAGCACATCATGATGAACTGAGGATTTTTCAATAGCGACAGATCAATATATTGCGCTATCCTTTGCATGACAGTCTTCTTTTCCTCCGGCACTTGTGGTTCGTTCTGAGGAACTGGACATACGGCGGTGACCGATGATCTCAGGGATCTCAACGATGACCTGGCCTTGTATACGCACGTGGAGTCGGTCGACAGATCCTCGACGCTGTGGAGTATACTCGAGCTACGGATCTTCGAGATCGGTTTCATCCTAAGGCCCTCGCCCATCACGTCCTTCTCTTCCTCGCTGTCAGTCAGCTCGACGGCCACTACACTGTTCTGATGAAATAATTCGTTCAACAGATTATGCTTGGTAGTCGAGTCGTTGGCAAATATTACGTCTAACTTCTGCTGTTTCGCCGTTTCTAATTCCTTTGCCGCGGTCTCGACCTTTTCCAATTTATCCACCACGATCGTGTCTTCCGGCGCGTAATTATTCTCCAATGGTCGGTACAGGGTAGCGCTCACGCACACGTGGAGCATACAACCACCCAGTAGGAGAATGGTGCCGTGGAAGCCGAAATTCTTCACCAGGGTTTCGATCAGAAGCGGGAACACGAAGCTGCCCGCCGCTGTGCCAGACACGCAGATCCCGTTCGCCAGGGCACGATGCTTATCGAAGTACTGGGAGACGAGGATGATGCCTGGCGTCGTTGATAATCCACCGCCGATACCTGAAATTTCATTTACATTATCAAGATATAATTTACGGAGGTTTCAACTTTAAAGAAATAAGAAATCATCGTTTAATTAATACTAGGTTATTTCATAAATCTATCACTGTTAAGCAAGTCATACATTTCTAAAATTCATAAGCTCATAAGTTCATTAAGTCTGTTCACTCAAATAGACTAGTAAGATAATAGAATAATATTATAACACAACGAAATAATAGAACAGTAAAATAGTAAAATGATCTAACAATAAAATGCTAGATTATTAAGATAATAGTACAGTAGTGTAATAAAATAATAGTGTAGTAAGATAAGCATTGTGATATAATGGTAGAATTGGTCGATATGCAGACAATTAAATATAATAGCGAATGCTTTAACCATTGTTAAATGATTAAGAAAGCTGCATTGTTTATGAAATGACCTAATAGTTCGTTCGTTCCTTTGTCTAAAGTTGCATCTTTATTTTAGCATTGTGCCTGCATCTACGTTACGTAACAAGTGACGGAAGTTAATAAGCTACAATACATGTGTACACTAGCGAGTATGGTTGGCTTCCCTAGGGAAAATGGAGATGCATGAGACCTCACCAGTCGTTCGTTTCTTGGTAAATTTTCAGATTAACAAACTTTGAAATTTTGAAGATTGAAAGTACGGGGATTTGAACGTTTTTAGGTAGACATATCGGATCCTTAAAAAAAGTGGTTCCTTCACAGTTTTTGTCCAGAGGAAGCCTACGTTGCATCGGAGTGTACATGTGCAGGCTTTGAATGCATGATAAGATCATAAATCATGAATATTTGCGCACGCTACAGCTTTTCACGAACCTGTTAAAACTCCAAATGTAAAAAAGAGGTGTATCAAGCTCGTGGCAAAGTAACTTATAGTTAGTCCTAAAGCACAGAACAGTCCCCCGATGAAAACGACCGTTCGACAGCTGTATTTCTGGCACAGCATACTCGTCACTGGAGCTACGTGTGGAGCAACACATTAATTTCTCTTTTAATTACACCACTGGTATACGTAATTACTTCCGGCAATATCAATTATTCGTCGTCAGAACATCCAATCGACGATACTCATAGATACAATTACTCACCGAGCGCGAGACAAAGACAGGACAAAATAGCTGGTATCCAGGAAGCAACCGACGCCGATGAGTCCTTGAACGTTTCCATCACCTCAACGTACAACACCCCGTAAGATTTCACCAGACCAGCCACCCAGAATTGCACGAAAAACGCTCCGAAGACGATGACCCACCCGTAACCACCGTCCAAAGGAACATAAGTGATGTTCCTCGGCTTCTTCGTCTCCGCTTTCTTCGGTTTTTTCTTCTTCGACACGGAGCTTTTGGTCGAACGAAGTTCCCGAGACTTGGCTATCAACGGCCTTGCCGTGAGGCTCGATATCGTCAATAGATTGTCGTTGTCCTCGTCCTCGATCGTTTCGGGGCTCTGAAGGTGAGGTGGCACGACCGGCGTGGAGGTCGCCGTCGCCTGCACGGCCAAGGAAGCTGGCCTCTTCGGCGACGGCACGCCATTGCTCAAATCGAAGACGGGAGCCGAGTGTATCGACAATAGGGAGCCCAGCTGATTCTGTTGATTCATATTCTCGTCGATGACGGTCGTGCCGACCATCTCCTGCGACGCTGTCGCACAGGCGACAGCATCACGCTCAATCGAATCCTGCAAGCTCCATTCTCGTGGTAACGACATATTTCCGTGGCTTCGTTTGTGCAAGGAGGACCGTAATACATTGGAGTTACGTTGCTTTCACGTTCTCCGTTTGCTTCCCTCGGCAAACTGTATCCCGCACGTTTCGCAACCACCTCTCGTACACTGGCACCCTGAAGAAGATACCCTCTCGGACTTCCGGACGATGTCTATCTACCTAGCTGTCTGTGGGTACACCCTTCGTGCTGCTTCGACGCCGCCCCCTCCTGTTGCCCTTACCCGCTGCCCAGTTGGAAACCTTGCGGCAATTTGCTTACCATCGACCTGGCCACCCCCTAACGAATTTCTCGTTACCTGCCGATCGACTTCCTTCTCACCATTTACACGTTCTCCAAGGTTCTCCTGACTCTGTCGTAGGGTGCTTGGTAAATAACTGAGATGAAAAAGGTGCGCACGCAGAGGAGGTCGCCACCGAATGGAAACTTACAAGATCGATAGGAGAACACAACTGACGCACTGGCATCTCGTGGTAGTCACCACCACGTGCTTTTCCAACAATGCCTATACAGTTTATTGTCCTGCGGTCGACCCACTTTTTTTTCGCTTCGACCTCGACTCTTTAATCGCACCCCTCGAATCACTGCATTATGGACCGGTCCTCCGCAAGGCCCAGCCTTCGCGTGTCCTTTATACTTTTACTCAAGATCGTCTTCAACGTCATTCTAGGGCAATTATCAGGGCTGGCTTAGATATCGAACTAGATAAAAGGGAGGGGTACTTTTCATGGACATTATGAATCACACTCTATGGAATTTCAAAACTTCCAACTTTTTAAAGACTCAATCTTTAAAATTTTTTAAAGACTCAAAACAGAAGTTGAAAAGTTACAAATACAATAGTTCTGAAATTCCAAAGTCTTCAATTTTAAATATTCTAAAGACTCAAAGTTCAGAACTTTTTAAAAAATATTTTACTCTCTAAATTTCATTTTTAAAAGCAAAATTTAATATTTTTAACTAGATACACATGTAATATAAAGATCCATTAAGACACCAAAATTTTTAACCGTCCCTGAAGATTATTGGCATGCAAAACGTAATATCGTGTATAATTAGTACAATTTTTTAAAAGTTCGTGGACGTAATTATCGATGTAACTTATAGCAAAGTATAATTAGTTAATCAATTGCAGACGTCATTAAGCTGTTTTATCCACGGATGAGACAGTCACGGAAAGAGTTTGTTTCAATGACGGATTTATAAAAGGATATAAATTTTGTCCCTCTAGATCGAAAAAACGACATAAACACCCTAAAATCGTAATAGTGGGGACGGATTCTGTGCGCAGCATCCGAACGGATCAATGAATCTCTGACTTCTGTCTCGCAGATCCACCTTCGCGGTCGACGTTAACGTTGAGTCCGTTTATAACACCATCGAGAGATAAGGGCGTGAATGACTTCAAATGAATTGTCAAGTAGTTTGTACATACCTAAAAATTACGTGAACGTTCAGTGACTGATGCGGTACCAAGTTTTGGTTTTCTAAAAAACAGTATGTAATTTTAATTTATTCTTTGTTCGTCTTTTTAACATTTTCATATAAATATTAAAATTGTGTATAAAGATGTCAGATATAATTTGTTATAAACGTTACGTATGATCAGAGTACGTTAAAGAATTTGTGTTACTTTTTGAATGTATGTAATTGTGCACTTATTCAATGAAAGCTCTTAAAATCTACTTTACATCATAGATCGAATTCCATAATGAGGCTGCACGATCGGGCCGCATTATTCCTAGTGCTGATTGTCCTGAACGAGCAGGTGTACAATGGACTCACCGAGAACCAGTTCAACAATCCAACCTTCTTTAGGATCGGCGGTGTTTTTTCCAACAACGAGAGCATAGAATATTTCCGAGAAACCTTAAGCGTAAGTAATGATCTCCACTGACGCAGAATTGTCGCGACATTAAGCGATATTTTCTCCCGTATATGTATCCCTTTCTCCCGACATCGTTTCACAAATTTTTTAAAATATTTCTTAATTGGATCGTAAACGTCCCACTTTCTTTTGTAAACAATTAAGCAAAGTGAAACGATGTCGAGTTCAAATACAAACGGTAATCGAATCGTTGGCCACGTAAATGCTTGATATTTACCCGCTGCACTATACGCTTACCTTTTATCGAAGTATTACTCATTGTTCATTCCAATGTTTCATCGATTTTTCAGACTCTGAACTTGAACTCGAAATATGTCAATAAAGGCGTGACCTACAAGCACACGGTAATTGAAATGGACTCGAACCCAATTAGAACAGCTTTGAGAGTTTGCACCATTTTGATAGCGGAACAAGTGTACGCCGTGGTTGTGTCTCATCCGCTTACGGGTGATTTATCGCCAGCTGCTGTTTCTTATACCAGCGGGTTCTATCATATTCCCGTTATTGGTATATCGTCCAGAGACTCTGCTTTCTCAGACAAAGTGAGTTGAGCCATAAATCCGTCTGTGGAAATAATTGTCAAGCACAAACCTTGTTGTTTTATGAAAAATAACAAGGTTTTAATATTCAATCTGCGTGGAGATCTAATTCGTTATAAGTTCATGTGCAAATAAGATTAACGATAATACTTATTGCGTCAGCACATTATCGGTATTATTACGTTCAGCATCTATATCACACACCTACGTTCTTAGATTCTTGTTAGACTTCAAGACATTAGAATTTCTGTTTCTTAAATTTTCGAGCGTTACAACTTTGTTACTTTAAAATTTTATATGCAAAATAAGTCTATTAGAAAAACGCTAATAATAATTTATTAATAACAACGTACTTTTGCAGAACATTCACGTTTCCTTCTTAAGAACCGTACCACCATATTCGCACCAGGCGGACGTATGGGTGGAGCTACTGAAACACTTCAACTACATGAAAGTGATTTTCATTCATAGTTCTGATACTGATGGTCGAGCTCTTCTTGGGCGTTTCCAAACGACCTCTCAGAACTTGGAGGACGATGTGGAAATCAAGGTTCAGGTACAAAATCTTGTCGAAACAATGAAAATTTTAATAGTAATTTATTAGTCTGATATCAATTGTCTGTCTTTTAGGTAGAATCTGTTATCGAATTCGAACCTGGACTTCAAAGCTTCATGCATCAGTTGATAGACATGAAAGGCGCGCAAGCGAGAGTTTGCCTTTTGTACGCTTCGTAAGTGTCTTACATAGTACGATACATTTCGATAATTCGAATATGTAATGATGTCTTTTTACATTGAATTATGTTCCTTCAATTTTTTATTTCACATATGTACTTGTACATGTATGTATGTATGTATCTCGCATATGTATTTGTACATGTATGTATGTATGTATGTATCTCACATATATATTTGTACATGTGTGTATGTATCTGTGTATTGATTGTAGGAAGACAGATGCGAGCGTAATCTTCCAAGATGCAGCAGCTCTAAACATGACCGGTGCAGGATACGTGTGGATCGTGACGGAGCAAGCCTTAGATGCGCCGAACGCACCGGAAGGTCTTCTCGGCTTGAAATTAATTAACGCTGAGAAAGAAAAGGCGCACATCATGGATAGCTTGTCAGTTCCTTTCCAATCGTACATAGACATCCACGCATGTATGTTACACATCTATAGCTTCCCGTCTATAACCGCTGAAGCAAATATCAAGGAACTCTACGCATGAGAAGACTCGAATATAATTCTAACAACACCTATCTTCTTTCGTGACTTTTCCTCTGATATAAACATACTATCGCATGCACTTATACAGTAACATGCACATCTCTATTTCACTGCGATGTACAACTGATTTCAGATCACTGGATCACTGCATACCCCTTTAGTAGATCCTCCAATCTGTCCAGTGGATATTCTGTGTTGCGTACACCAAAACGCTGTGCTTTAAACGTTAGGATATGCGTGTACCAAGTATCGTTGCTCTAGAGTCTAGACGACAGAGATAACATACTTATATTATTTCGTTACTTTGTCTCGTAATCAAAACTTCATTATTCTGCAAAACTAAAGCAACGAGTTCATTTTTACAGAAACGTACATGTCTTTTAGAACTAAGCAAGTCTATTTTTAATTAACTAAATATAGTAAAGGTTAAAGGTTACAAAGGCCTGCCAGCGAGTAATCATTAAGTCCGAAAGTGTTTGTCAAGTGTTTCATTAAACTTCATAACAACTTTACGAGTGTCTCCGTTCTAATGAGCTATTCGTTTCAGGGTAGTGCTTGTATCTGCTTTACGGAAGATGAACGAGACGAAAGAGATCACAGAGGCACCCAAGAACTGTGGAGACTCGGGTTCCATATGGGAAACCGGAAAAAATCTGTTCGAGTACGGTTTATCTTTATTGTACCATTGTTAATTCTAATTTAAGCGTCATTTAATTGCTTTCGTCGTTTCGAACAATTAGATTCATCCGGGAGCAAGTGTTGATTGATGGAGCTACCGGCAGAGTAGCCTTTGACGACAATGGAGACCGCATTTACGCAGAGTATGACATTATCAACATCAAGGAGGATGGCGAACACGTTTCCGTCGGGCAGTACTTCTATCCATCTGTAAATCATCAACTGTAATTTTTTCTGAAAACTAGAAACATAGACGGACTTTTATTACGCACATTTTTATTTTTAGAATGGCACCAAAATGAAGTTAAGCCTTAACGAGATGAACATAACGTGGCCTGGTCGAGTATCAACCAAACCGGAGGGTTTCATGATTCCCACGCACTTAAAAGTGCTCACAATCGAAGAAAAGCCGTTTGTTTACGTCCGCGAAATCGCGGAAAGTGAATCTTGCCTACCAGAAGAAATATTGTGTCCACATTTCAATGTCACTGATCAGCAAAGTAAATATTTAAGAAATAATCAGCTGTAAAAATATGTATCGTTTTCATTGCTGATTAAACACTTTTACAGGTACAAAAAGATACTGTTGTAAAGGATACTGTATGGATCTGTTGAAACAACTGTCAAAAACTATTAATTTCACCTACAGTTTGGCTCTGTCGCCCGATGGACAGTTCGGCAGCTACATAATCAAGAACAGTTCAGGTGCGAGATGTAAACGATGATAGAACAATTGTAGATGTAAGACCTCGTTTCGGTAAAAAAATGAGATACTTTAACACATTCGTGCCCACTTGAGTAAATCACAAACTTTAAATCGTACAAGCTGCGTGACTACAAGTCAAATTGTTACTCATTAGATCTACGTGTTGTATCACACGTTGTGTCTTCTTATCTCGGTCGTTTCTGTGGGCTTGAACGTGTTAATACGAGAAAAAAAGTATCAACATCTCATTATGAATAAATGTTGCAGTTGGAGGGAAGAAAGAATGGACAGGCCTAATAGGAGAGCTGGTGAATGAGAGAGCGGACATGATAGTTGCCCCCTTAACGATCAATCCTGAACGCGCTGAGTTCATTGAATTCAGTAAACCCTTTAAGTATCAGGGTATCACTATTCTCGAAAAGAAGGTACATCCTTTGTAAAGTTCTGAAAGACTCAATGGCTTAGTTCAACTGTAGGCAGATTAGATTCAAAAAGAAAGCTCCCTTAGCATTGTTAAAATTAATAGACACAGTGAGAATAGACATATAAGTTGCTTAAAATGTTCCTTTCTCTTTTAATTACTTGAGTATGTCAGTCATTCTCACAATAAAAAGTCATTCAGTGGATTAATGAAGCAACATGTCAATTTCCAGCCATCAAGATCCTCGACGCTGGTGTCGTTCTTGCAACCGTTCAGCAACACCCTGTGGATTCTGGTGATGGTGTCGGTGCACGTAGTGGCTCTAGTTCTGTACCTCCTCGACCGGTTCTCGCCTTTCGGGAGGTTCAAGCTAGCAAACACTGACGGTACCGAAGAGGATGCCCTGAACTTATCTAGCGCCGTCTGGTTCGCTTGGGGAGTCCTCCTCAACAGTGGAATAGGAGAAGGTCCGGTTTTCTAAATTTCTAAATCCATAGGTCCCTATATTTCTAAATTACTCTACTCCTATTATTCCAGAACACCTTCCTATATCTCTGGGTTCCTCAAAATGCCTGTCCGTAGTTTATATTAAGCTCCGTAGCATTATCTTGTTGAGTCAAGCGGTTAAATCGATTAATCACGAATGGATACGTAATCGGGTAAAAATACCTTTATCGTCACGCTCGTCGATAGGTTATTACAATAGAGACCTCTTTTGTTGGTTGTGTATATTTTCGTTAAAGCGATAATGAAAATTGTATAACAGGTACTCCGCGAAGTTTCTCTGCTCGCGTGTTGGGTATGGTGTGGGCAGGATTCGCAATGATCATCGTAGCCTCGTACACTGCCAACCTGGCTGCATTCTTGGTGTTGGAGAGGCCGAAGACTAAGTTAACCGGCATCAACGATGCTCGAGTAAGAACGAAAGGTTGAAATACATGTATCAAGATAAAATAGTTGAAAATGTATGAATGTATGTGTTTAGCTTAGGAACACCATGGAGAATCTTACGTGTGCCACGGTGAAAGGCTCTGCCGTGGACATGTACTTTCGACGACAGGTCGAACTATCAAACATGTATCGCACAATGGAAGCTAACAATTATGACACTGCCGAAGAAGCCATTAGAGATATTAAAATCGGGTTAGAAAACATTAAGAATATTAAACGTTTAAAAATATATAATTGTTGAAGAATGAACAGGGTAAAGGACAATATGTTTACAGGAAACTTATGGCATTTATTTGGGACAGTTCCCGATTAGAATTCGAGGCCGCACAAGACTGTGAACTGGTAACCGCTGGAGAACTGTTTGGACGATCCGGTTATGGAATCGGTTTGCAGAAAGGCTCTTTATGGGCCGATGCGGTAACCATCGCTATTTTAGACTTTCATGAAAGTAAGAGTCCAATATTAGCTGCACAGTCTCTAAGTCAGAGATATAAAAATATAAATGTACAGGTGGTTTCATGGAAAGCCTAGACGACCATTGGATCTTCCTCGATAATAGACAGCAATGCGAACAACTTGAGAACACTCCGAACACCTTAGGTCTGAAGAACATGGCCGGAGTGTTCATAGTTGTCGGAGTCGGAATCGTTGGCGGTATCGGGCTAATCATAATCGAAGTGGCGTATAAAAAGCACCAGATTCGTAAACAGAAAAAGATGGAACTAGCAAGACACGCTGCCGATAAATGGAGAGGTGCGATCGAGGTAATGCTTCCTTTTTTTCTTGAAGATAATTTCTATCGCTGTTTCGTGAGAACTCTGTGTTTATCAGTAAATCGCAAGCAGCCAGGAGAAAACAGGAGCAACGCAGGGAAATCTAACAGACCTCGTAACGATACAAATAAAAAACATGATCAAACCAAACACATACATAGACACTGTATAGATCAGACAAAGGCACAGACACGCTTCGCCAGCTTTAGCGATAAGACTATTATGTATATAGTTAATTGCCGTAAAATTAGATTTTGCGCTTTGTACAGGTCAATGCGAAATACGATAAGGATAGAACAATTATCCTTCGTATCTTGCATCACAATCGCTTATTTTATACAACGTTGGCATTTTATGCCGTTTGCTTCCTTTGTATTTGATACATGCTTTGAATTATTGTTCATTCATTCAGTGCAGCTTTATATGCATTATTCATTAATGCATTACGATTCGAATGTCAAATGTGGTGTAGTGAAAGAATTTTACCAGTGATGGACAACTATGTCCATGAGGATCTGGTGCACAGATGTGTAAGAGGTGTGCTTTTATGGACATTCGTTTGGTAACGACGGTATTTACATGTGGTCATCTAGAGTGAGATGTTGCTGAGCCTCTCTAAGTTATTTTTAGCTATATCTAAATTCTATATCAAGTTGTTCAGATCCTTGTAGTTTCTATGGTCTTACTTAAGTTCTTTAATCATAGGTTTTATGATCCTAAATCCTTCCTTAAATTCTGTGACCCTAGATTCTATGTCCTTAGATTCCATAACCTCTAGGTTCGATGACCTTAATTTTTTCCTAACCTTCATTCTAAGCTCCTATGCATGCATGCTGCCACCCATAAGCTCCTCAGCAGGCACTTTATCTGACCACCACTCAATTAGAACAGTCGCTACAAACGCAAAATTTTAATAGTACTTAAACCAATTCATACACTGTAATGTAACATTGAAATTTGATAGCGTTAGTCGAAGCGAAAAAACGAATATTTTTTTTTAAATAAATTGTTCTAATTTGAATTTTCATTTCTTTTATACAGAAACGAAAAACTTTACGAGCCTCAATAGCCGCACAACGAAGGATTCAAAGCAATGGCCTTAATGATCCTACGACCGTGAGTCTGGCGGTCGATACAGTAGCTAGATCGAACGTGACTCCACGGAGTCCTGGTCGAGCATGGCCTGGAGACAGTGATATTCGTCAACGACCTATTCCTCGCTCAGACGATATCAGATTATCGCCGGCCGCTTACACTGCAGACGTCTCGCATCTTATTGTGTGAATAGATTAATTCCTAACAATTGAGAATACATCTTAAATATCAAAATGTTGTATTATTGTTGGAAAAACAGAAGTTTGTTATAAGACATGTGTATCGGTTGGTCAACAGTGGAAATTGTCACCTTTTTTTAAGTGGGCCAACAATTGTATCCAACATAGATTCCATGTCACTTAGTATGTAGGGCCAACAGATTGTTTTTTTTCTATAGAACCAAATGTTGATCATTTATAATAAACCAATAATAAGCAAACAGTTGGCTATACTACATTTCAATAAAAGCTTTTAAAGATATTTGAAGAAATAAAACATTGTAAGTGATTTATAATTATTGCTTGTTATAATAATTATATATATGTATAAATTGTATATATTAAAAGGTAAACAATTATTTTGGTAACAAACTTACCTTTACAATTTATACATGCATCTAATTATTATGAATAATTATAAGTTATTTCTGATTTCCTGCCATTAATTGTATTTTCATAGAATGTTTTATGTTAGGATTAATTCTTTTACTTATTAAATTTATACTTTAATTTAGTAATTGTCCTGAAATAAAAACCAATTTGTACATTTTATAACTATTCTATTTATAAATTTGTAATATTATGTTTTTTTTATATTATATGTATGTAATTTCAATAAAATACAAAAAACATTTTTTATCAAAATAATTGTTGTAGATGATCTTTTCAATCTTCCCATTCAGCTGTCACTTCATATTCACTTCCTGTATCTTTGGTTCAAGGATTTTAGTTAAATCGTCTGAAAAAAGGTCTCTTTTCTTTTTATATATTTACCTGTTTGACGTATCACATCACACACGTTGCGACCCCACGTGCTCCTTTCAGAAATGTGTGAACAAGCTAGTTTTTTGCGTATGCGTAGATGCAATGGCCGGTTGCAGTTATGTGTCTATCATGTGGCGAAAGTAGTGGGGTAATACTACAAGCGCGAAAGTTTTTTGCTAAATTGATTTTATTTTAACCTTCCGGTACTGAAAAGAAAAAATGCAGACAACAAAACATGAATGAGCTAATTATGGCCTAATGACTCAAAATACGGTCTATTATTACATAATCGAAACAATTAGCAAAGAAAGAATTCAATTTAGAATATAAACAGTTTTTGATTATACTAATGCTTCTGATGTCTGTAACACGGCATTTAAATGTTAGTCTACGATGGATGACCCAGTATTATCTTGTCATTGCAAATTTTTTAATTAACCAATTATAGTAATTGTTGACTCAACGTTGAAAATTTCAGGACAAACTATCATAATTACTGTAAATAAATCATAATTATAGTAAAAACACAGATTAACTTTTAACTGCGGGTTACGGTTGGGCAACCATAAATACTACTGCGGTAACTATGTATAGATTATAAGATTCGTTTTGTGCAATAAAAATATTGCTTTATTGCATTACGACCTTGTTTGTAGCATTCCTGTTAAATTCTTAAATTTCTACATTTGAAAATTTCTAAAGTGCCACTAATTACATATAATGCGCAATTCGTGTATTGATATATTTATAATCAATTTTTAAATATTTTTAAATAGCATCGTTTATTTCATAAAACATACAGTAACTAGAATTAACGTGAATTGCGTTTACGATGATCGCTACATATTAATGCAGTTGAATATATTTAACACATTTACTATTCTTTGTGATTGTAAATAATATTATTGAAAAATAATAACAAAATTTAATTCAATTTAATAAAAAATTAATTGATAATTGATCATTTGATGCGCGCAGAAATATATTAGTTTCTCTGTGAGTTTCCTTTCTGGCTTCCCTTTATTGTACCATGACCACAGACGTAACACATGAGAACGAATTGTGTCAAGTTTCTCACCGCTGTCATCTGATGAACATTCATTGTGCACTGTATCAGATTTGTTTTGTAGGCGGTTTGTAAGTAATTTAATTAATTTATAGTTAAAAGATATGGCGGATACAACGGTAGACGCAACACGCCGTTTAAACGTTAAGAAACAGACCCTGGATGACGCTTATGCAGCACCTGCAAATTTTCTCGAAATTGACGTGATTAATCCAGTCACACACGGTATCGGCAAGAAACGATATACTGATTATGAAGTTCGCATGAGGGTAAGTAATACTCCCCTTAAATTTGAAACTTGTTTCTACTCGTTAATGTCACATTATACGTTCACAAACGTTTCCAGTTTTGCAAGATCTACCAGATCTTGTTTTTACCACTGTAGAGCAATAAAATATGATGTGGCTTTATTTTATCAAAACAGACAAACTCCGTAAAACTATTACGTCAAAAATTTTATCCGTTTACGTTCATTTATAAATTTTATGGATTGTTTGTTTCACTTTCTTGTAGTTTACAATATTTTTCATAGAAAAAATTTAATGTTGCAGTTTAGTAGTTATATGCTATGCATAAATTGAAGATGTAACATGTGTACAATTTAAGAATTTGCTAAAGTAAGTTTTAGATATTATATATCAATATAGCTTTCTAGAATAAATGTATTATTTATTAAAATAAAGGTATAATAGTAGAAAATGAAGGTGACATTAATAATTTTGTTATAGACATTAATCAGACGTGTCATGGGCTGTGTCTGCTATCTTACTTTTGATGATAAAAGCATATAGATACAAAAAATATGTATGCTATTGAAGCCATTTATAGACCTTAGATGAATATATGAGACTCATCTAACATTTAAGAATTAGCACTAATATAAATGAATTGATTTTGTTATTATTTGATTATTGTGTAATAATATGATTATTATATCTTATATTTTTACAGTTTGTAGGTCAAGTTAATTACATATTGCATTTTGTATAGAATTTTAGATACTAAAAGAATAAGATATGAAACATGAAATTTTTATTTCTTTCAGACAAATCTTCCAGTTTTTAAAGTGAAAGATTCCACTGTAAGAAGAAGATACAGTGATTTTGAATGGTTGAGAAATGAATTAGAAAGAGATAGTAAGGTTAGTTGATAAATTATTTGGAGAACATGGAAAGAATTCTTAATTATTTTATGAAACTGAAGCATTAAGTAATTTTTATTATAAATGTACTAACTTTCCTTATTTATTTAATATCTAAATTGTTTATTATGAATATATAGATTGTAGTGCCTCCACTACCAGGAAAAGCTTGGAAACGTCAAATGCCTTTTCGAGGAGATGATGGTATTTTTGAAGAAGATTTTATTGAAGATCGAAGAAAAGGTTTAGAAGCTTTTGTTAACAAGTAAGTGTATGAAGAGAATGTACAAAAAATATTAAAAAATTTATTAAGATATCAAAATCTATTAAACTGTGAAACATACAGTAAGTTATTAAAACAAAATTATGCATGATGTTTTAGAATAGCAGGACACCCATTAGCACAGAATGAACGATGTTTACATATGTTTCTGCAAGAACCTGTAATAAACAAGAACTACGTACCTGGAAAAATACGTAATACATAAGTTATAATAAGACTTATTGCAAGTATATTTTCCTCCCCACCTTTAATATGTGAAGTTACTTTTGATTATTTTAAAAATTTATGCTAAATTTTGTTAAGGTCCTTCTGTATTTATGCAATATTTAATCGAGCTTCTCGTGCTGTGATGTTAAATTAGAATACTTGTTTTCGGAAGTTCTTGTGTTTAAAACACATGGTAAAATACTCAGAAGGATCTTTTACGTATCATTGAAAAAATATGAATAAAATCTTTACTTTTCATTTTATTTTTTCCAATAATACTATTGGCATTCTGTGGCAAGATTTATAATTTGATATTTATCATTTTCAGAAATTGAAAAGTAAAGTTGTATACAAAAATCTAATTAATACAATAAGTATACAAAATTCATAAATTTCACAATATGGCTTAAATATAAAATATCAAAATAAAAGTTATTCATTTACAAGTTGTTCAGTAGAAATAGTATTAACACTTTTACTTTTTTAAAATAGTTCAGGTCATTTTCTTTGTACACATTGTAGATTTTTATATATATATTGCAGAAATATTTTAGCACTGAAAATATTTAATATGAAAAGAAATAAATGTAGTATTTTACTAAATCGATTTCTACTGGACAGCTTGTAAGTAGTGTATAAATTATAGTTTGTAAACTGTGCTATTACAAGCTAAGTGGATAAGATAAATTGAATTAGAAATGGAGGTGAAATCTTTTAAAAATTGTTTATAATTTGATATTCTTTACATAAAGAAATGTTAAAAATCTAATCTAAACTTTTTTGAACTTATATCTTTGTTTACTGATGATAAAATATATATATCACCAACACGTTTTGAATCTCCTCGTTACACTTCTCGGTTTACTATGAGAACAGAATACAGAAATACTATCATTACTGTACTGAAATCAACAGTAAAATCAATGTTTTCAGTTTTTAATTTATGTTGGGCGTAACACTTCATGAACGTGTATAGTTATCAAAGGGACTATGTACAGGGCATAGATTAAACTATTTTACAGTTTTTCATTTAAGTTATAGTTTATATTGCAAGTTTCATTCTAATGTACATATTGCGTGCGCGTGCATGCGCACCCATTTACACCAATATATAAACAGAAGTATTGTACATCATTATAAATAATAAGACACATAAGACAAATTGAGACTGTAACTTACATAACTACTTTAAAGCTTCAAATAAGTAGGAAAACAGTTTCTACCTTAATCGAAAGATGTGTAAGGAACTTAATTAATAAACAAAGGAGGCAGCATTGCTAGTTTAGAATACACTATGTTGAATAACTTTCACACAAAAATTCACGTTATTCTTTGAAAAACTTCTACAAATATTTCATGAAATTACCACTCTTACTTATGCTACATTCTTTTTATATACATATCTTTGAGTAATGGATACTGAACATACTCCTTTACTGTATCTCTCTTCTTTGAAATAAAGTACATAGTTGTAACCATCTAATTTCCAACCTTGAACTTGTAATATATAAACAAGTGCATTGCTAATACTGCATTTTATGCTACCTTTTTTCAGTTTAACAAATCCAGCTATATAATCGTTTGTTTATAAGTATACGTCTTGTTTAGTTTTAATGAATTTCTTATTTTTAAAGTACGTTTCTATGTATTTGCTCACGCAGTCTTGCTCTGAAAAACAAAAATATAAAATATGTTAGATACAAAGTTTTATTTTTATTTGTTAAGTATTTTACGAAATACTAACCAGGAAATGTATTTTCAATAATAAGCATATCAGCTATATGCTTTGCAACCACTTTAAAAAGTTGTCTGTCTTTGATTCTTCTTTTTTTATAGAATGGCATTAAATGTTTTACAATCCATGGTGCAATTCTTTCTTTGCATGCAGTTAAATGTTCTTCTATACAAATTGGCGAATCTGGCATCATCTCCTCGTCATCGGATTCTCCAAATAATTCAATAAATTTTTGTTTTACACGACCATGTCTTCTATAATTTTTCAGAGATAACTCTGTCATTTTTGCCTTCAACTTTGATACTTGGTAAACTCGTTCAACAAACCAAATACTGTTTAGTCGACGTTTTTGTTTACTTTCTTTAGTTTCACTTTCTACTGGTAATGATTTATTAGATTCTCTAGCTTTCATTTCTTTATAGTAACTAAAACTATATTTTCCTTTACTTATATCTGGTGCTTTTACATTATTACTTTTTATAGGATTGCTCTTTACATTGCTATTATTTTCAGGTATACTACTAGATTGATTGGAGTCTTGTGGAAGAAGAAAGTTAATTTCTTTACTCACACTTGCTCTAGTAACACCAGAGTGTTTCTCAATCAGTGTCATAAGATCACTACTATCATCACTGTCACAAAACATGTCTTCCATGTGTTGCAAAAGTGAATCTTGTGAATTTTCTTCATCATTCTGAACATTAGATTGATTTATGATTTGAGTATTAGAACTGTCTTGTATAAAACTGCTTTCTTTCATTATGCTATCTTCTTTCATTGTGTCTTCATCAAATATCATTTCATTATTGATTTCATTGCTTGATTCATTACTAGGTTCTGTGTCATGGAAATAAGTGGAATTTACAGTAGGTGAAGCAGTAGCATTACAAACAGTCAACTGTGAAAATATGTCCAAATTTTCATTTTCAATCTTTACATCGTCTTCTTCATTAGCCTGTGGTGTTTGTTTTGTAGAAAGTAATTCTTCAGAATTAGATGTAATGCAAATGCTTTGAATATTATCAAGTTTCTCTAACTCCACCCATGAATTAGTTGTTTGAATTCCAACATCCACTTTGGTGGGTGGGGTTTCTAAAAATATTATTAACTTTTTATAGGTTTTTTTCTGTGATGTATGTGATTTTACATCTGAAATCTGAAAATATCTTAATTTCAATTATTAATTAACTTACCAGTTACAATTATTTCAATAAATAGGCTTACCAGTTTTAACATATTTTGTCTATATAATGTTGCTTCTAGAGATGATCGAACTGCAAGTAATTCCATTTGGTTTGCACATTTTTTTAACTGATCACACGGAATATCTTCGTTCTTATCTTTATAACAAAGAATGTAATTAGTGAGCAGGCATTTGTGAAGATATGAAAAATACACAGCACGAACCTGTAATGCAATTAATATACTGATGTTTAAACTGTCAGAAATAAATTAAAAGCAAACTTTTGATTAAACAATTAAACACATATACAACTTAATGTTTGAAAGAGTATAGAAAACTATCATGTATAGAAAACCTGCCGTAGTGGTCAGTCGAAGAAATTCATCATTTTGATCAGTAGGTATATGAAATTTGTTGGCTGAAAGTGAAGGTAATGATATTGACAGGAGATTGTTGATGTCTTCAAGACTAATGTTATCATCATCAGTATTTCCGATGTTGAATTCTTCTCGTTCTTGTTTCATTGTACAAGGAAAGGATGTATCCATTTGTTCCATTGATGAATCATTAAAATTTTATTCAACTATTTTAAAATTATTGCGTCCAAGTCTTGTAAATATTCACCGTGAGGTAATGTCATGTTCAACGTTATACTGAACGTAAACTTATAATACTATAAAATAAATATGACGAGTATTAAAACATGCATAAATATTTGTATACGCAACAAACAGTTTCATATAATTAAGTAAAAGTAGTAAACACACTACTGTTGTGTATTTATATTTAACTACAAAATTCCGACTTGTTAGTAACTAACTTCATACATGTCGGAACTTCAAATTATCGAATAAATGAAGCGAGTTACTACACAATTAAAAGATTGATTTGAACAATATTAGTGAATATAAAATCTAAAATAATTCAAAAATTTAAAATACAATACGAATTTAAAGAAATTTTATTAATATTATGCTATAAATTGGTTGAATGATTGACTGAAGTGCGATGCGTCGGTATTTGTATGAAGTAGACATTGGCGTAACTAGGTAAGAATTGGATGGTTCTGGGTCTCTACATATGAAAGGGGAAGCGAATATAGGATGTGAAAAATCATAGTTACGCCAATGGGAACAAACCAATTACCCACTATTTTTTTACTCGTGTGCATGATGTATTAAAGTCCCCTTACCATTTTCATGCTACATCCTGTAGTAATATCTACTTTTACGACCAGGGAAAGGAAATTTTGTACATATAATTATTAAAAATAAAAATATATATGAATTTCATTTATTATAATAGATTTACACTTTACAGACAATTATGAAATTATCAAAGTTATAATATTTATAGATACTTTAAAAGGAATATAATTGGTTTAGAAAAATATGAAATGAGAAACTAGTACTATATTTGAATAATTATCCTGATTTATTTTTGTACTCTTGTAATATTATTCTTTATGAGATAAATGCCAAATCTGTGTAAATATACAGTGAATTCAAATATTTTATACATTAAAAATAACTCTAAAATATTTTAGTTATCTCTAGTTTCTGGTTCTTCGTCGTACGCTGCCATAACTTTTTCCATTATTTCCCAAAGTTTATCTCTTGTTAAGTCCTTACAGAAAACCTATAAATAATCAGAATTATAAATGTTAGATGCTTAAAAAGATCCATTATTTTTTCCAATTTGGTTTAAGCTTCTTACATTGAACCAAGGTTGTTGATCACATTCATCCATCAATGGTACTACAACACCATAAATTTGTAATGACAAATTGATACAAGCAATTGCTATTAAATTTGGTGGATAGTCAAGTATAGCTGGGGAATGATGAAAATCTTGCAAAAGAGCCATACTGGTTTTAGCAACTGGATATTTAGACCATTCTTCTTCTCCAAACCATGCTTGCAAAGATCGTAGATAATGTAACATGTACTAAAATAATAATATCATAGTATTTAATACAACAAGATTTACAATTTGTTTTTATAAGAAGAATATTTTGATATTTACCTTATGTGGATGTATAGGAGTTACTTGAAATTTCAGCATACGCATAGTCAAAAGTTCTGCTTGCACAATTGCATCTCTCATACTCCAGTACTGATCTCCTAATTCTAATGGTTGAGATCCTCTATGTAATGTACTGTAAGATACATTCATCACATCTCTTATTTTTAAATTATCATCTTTTACTTTCCCTGCTAAGTAAAGGCAAGTTGCAGCAATTAGCTAGAACATTTGTATAAAGAATGATTATTAAACATTATATACATATTACAAATTTTAATTATTAATGAATTATTTACATAATTATCATAACCCCCTGGAGCTGCCTCTTTTATAAACCTGTGATATAATGTTGCAGCTGTAGCGATAGTCAGTGGATGTGCTTCTAGTTTTAAACCTAGAATTATACAAATAGTTAATACAAGTTTTTAAAGATATAAAAGTTAGTTAAAAAAAGCTTACCACATTCAAATATAAATCGTGAAACAGTAAAATTGTCACTACTTTTAGTGTAATCAATTGTAATACTTTTTTGTAAAGTATTCCTTTTTTCTCGCTGCATAGCTAACACATCAATAACATCTTTCATTTTAGAACTGTAAATATATAATATATATTTATTAGTTTTATGCAGTAAAATATATAAAAATTATATTACAAACATATAATTATAAAAACAAATATAGTTAACCATAGACCGGCATTTTACTTTTCGAGCACATAAAACGATTATTTGTACTAATTTTTATACGGTTTTAAATTACCTTAGCGTTTCTGTACTAGTGGGTTCCGTTGGATTCATTTTGACAATTTTCAAATTGAATCTGTCTATAAACAATGAACTTTAGTTTATTATAGGTTACAACGACAATACGTATTTATTTTCTGCACACTACAGCGTCAATGTTACCAACATACCAAACACATTTTGGTTGCGTTTTCTTCGCGCGTGTTGGGTTCTCCAAACTTGACAATTTATGCAGTGAAGGTGTTGCAGAGGTAGCATGGCATAATGTTGACATTTTAAAAATGTAAATAACTTTATTTTAATATGTATATAAGAATGTAAAGGCATATGCAAGTCATGTCAAAAGAATATAAGTTCATTATATTTTACTTTGTATAACATACAAAACATTGTACTTTTATTTATTAACAATATGCCGCTGAAAGGAATAAAAGTTTTAGAATTAGCTGGTCTTGCACCAGGTCCGTTCTGTGGAATGATATTAGCTGAATTCGGTGCATCTGTGATTAAAGTAGACAAGGTATTACATGACTGATTTTATTTAATATTAATCCAATGGTTGTAACATTAAGATATACCTATTACAATTAATGTGTCTTTCAGATTAATACATTTTATAGCATTGATTCACTTGGCAATGGAAAACGATCAATTGCATTAAATTTAAAAAGTCATGAGGGTATTAATATATTTAAGAAGTTAAGTAATCAAAGTGATGTGCTCATAGATCCATTTAGACCTGGTATGTATTTGCTAAGACATATGTTACTTACAAGAATTCAAATTAAAGGATTTATAATAATTTAGGTGTAATGGAAAAAATGAAATTGGGGCCAGAAGAACTTATGAAGGCAAATACAAGATTGATATATGCTAGATTAAATGGATTTGGTAACAAAGGACCTTATGCTAATATGGCTGGACATGATATAAATTATTTAGCTTTATCTGGTAATCATCCTACAATTTTATTTAAAATGTTAAGTATTTTTTAAACTAGTTTTAATGATATTTAGGTTTATTATCTTTATTTGGTCGTTCCAATCAGAAACCAACACCTCCAGCTAACTTGGCTGCTGATTTTGGTGGTGGTGGATTAATGTGTGCCTTAGGAATAATGTTAGCATTGTTTGAACGTACTAAAAGTAATACTGGTCAGATTGTTGATACATCAATGGTAGATGGAACAGCATATTTAGGAAGCTGGCTCTTTAGATCTCAAAAAGTTCCAGGATTATGGGGAAATCCACGTGGTAAAAATATGTAAGCATCTTCAAAATAAAATAATTTTATTTGTAAACTCACTTATATATGATATCTTTTATAATGTTTAATAGATTGGATAGTGGTGCACATTTCTATGATACTTATGAAACAAAAGATGGACAGTATATGTGTGTTGCAGCCATTGAGCCACAGTTTTACCAAATATTTTTAGATAAACTTGGCCTTTCAGCAGATGAAATGCCACAGTTTGGAAACTTTGATGAAAATCGTGAAACACTAGAAAAGATATTTAAACAAAAGACTCAAACTGAATGGTGCTCTATATTTGATGGCACAGATGCTTGTGTAACACCAGTTTTAAATTTAGAAGATGTTGCATTACATGCACATAATAAAGAAAGAAAGACATTTATGTCCAACAAAGATGGTACAGTAATTCCAAATCCTACTCCTCATTTATCTCGTACTTCTGGAAGGTCAAAGGGATATGAAAGAAATCCCGAAAGAGGTGAGCACACAACAGAAATTCTTACAGAATTAAATTTTAAACCTGAAGAAATAAGTACCTTAATATCAACTGGAGTTGTTAGCCAGGGTATAAAACGTTCTAATCTTTGAACACACAATATTTATATTACAAAATTTTTAAACTTTGATTGCAATACATAAAAATGTACAGTAATTTAAGTAAAAAGTATGTTAAATATATATTTTTTTAAAATAATATCTGGTTCTTTCATTTATTAAAATTTGTATATATTTTAATATATTTCACAGTTTAAAACTCATAAAAAGACTCTTATTTAAAAATTTTTTAATGACAACCACAACTATTAATAACCATATTTTTGTATTTTTTTAAGACAACATTACTGTCATCAAGAAAATAAAGTACTGATATTGGTGATAGTTTTGAAGGTGTACAACATGGTTTTGGTATCTCATTTGGTTTCATAAGATGTACTAAAGTTTGTACAATAGCATGATTAGTCGCGTTCATACGAATGTTTAGTGGAAAACTGCACTCCCCACTGCAATAATAAGCATTATATCCTTCTGGTGCTATAATCCAATCCTGCCATTGAAGATCTTTGAAACTTACATAAAGTGTTTTCATGCTGCATATTTGTTCTCTTTTCTTTCTTGTTACAGAATCAACATAAGGATTTTGAACTTTAGTAAAATGTTGTTTTTCAAGTACAGTATCTTTTTTCTGTTTAGAAAGTACTTCACGTTTACTACGATTACCACTATTTTTAAAAAACCCCACCATAAATGGTTGCTTATCTGGGACTCCTAAAACACCTACAATTCCTATGTCATCTGGTCTCATAATATGACCAGTATAATTATCATGATATACTGCTAAGAATAATCCTCGATTTTCTTTTGGGTATTTGATCCAATGTTCAAGAGCTTCATTAATATTTAAAGTTATCCAATCTTCCTTTCCAGTTACAGTATTTGCTGAGTCAATGAAATGTTTAATTCGTCCTCCACTTTTTGTTCGCGCCACTCTATATACTGCTACTGTGTAAGTTTCATTAAATCCAATATTTTCATTCAAGCTTTGATATAATCTTAGTTCAGCTGCAATGATATATTCTTCCCGCGGTACTTCCGACACATCGAACCAAATTCTTTTACCGCGGTTAGTTTTAGATGCATTACCTGAGTATGGATTATGAGCACCAAATGTCATTATAAAATCACTTTGGTCAATAACATTAATATAATGGTCATTTAAATTAAACTCTTCTTGAATTGACGTGTCTCTATCACTGGACAATACATTTTTGTAAATATTCAATAGAAATTTAGGTGCAGACCTCTTTATGAGTAAAGCTCTGCGTGTGATTCTATTTGGTTTCTCAGGTAATTCGAGGATATTTAACAATTTGCGTTCGATTTCTCTTTTCTGCTTGTAATTGAAAGTTTTATATAAAACTGTTTGATTGAAACCGTTGTCTATGTAAAATCCACTTGATGTTTCAGAATTCGCATAAAATATGATTATTAAAAGAAATACTACTTCTACAATATATATTTTGTACATTTCAAATTAAAATATAATGTAGAACATAAAATATTTTTCAAAGAACGATATTCGTTTCATACTTTATTCAGATATTATTAAGCCACAAAATAATATTTACTTTCGTAGAAGCCTCTCATTGGTAGATTTATGTTTGTGTACAAACAATGCACAGACTGGATTTGATACAAGAAATAAACCATTGTCTATAAATGATTTCTATAATACATATCACATAATACTTTGTGGTAATTCACAATTCTGATTACAATAATTTTTGCTTTTTATACTATGCTAGACTGTTGTTAAAACATGCATTAGTATATTACTAATCAATCATCATAATTAATTTCGTAGGCTTTCTCAAAATATTAATTGCAACTTATAGCATAATCTAACTAGTGAATTATACCTTGCAAAACTAATAATTTGGAATCTAATAGCACATAATCGCAGTGTACAGTTTTATTATAAATAATGAATATTTATTACAATCTACATCAACAAATATAAAGCATATTAATTAAATATTGTTACTGCGGAGGTGGCGGTAGTCGTTCAGATTGTTCTTTACGAGGATCTTTGCAAACAGGTGGCATAGTAGCTTGCTTTATCGGTAATAAAGATCCAAATAAAACATGCTGAATAACAGGAAATTTTGCTAAAACCTAATATTAAAATTGTATTAATATTTAGATTATTATTATGTAGTAAGTTATTATTATCTTTTGATATTAGTTTGTACCTCAGCTTTGTACATTTTAATAAGACCACTGTTTACTTTGACCCATGAGGACACTGCACTAACATTCCATAATTGATTGGAATGCTCAGCAAATGGACCTGTCTTTACCTGGAATGATATTATGATTACAACAAACGTATAATATACTAGTTGTACATCAATATATGTATTTATATAAACCTTTGAAATGAATTGAATGCAACCAAGGAACATATACTGCTTGCTGAATGATTCAACAATATCCTGATCAACAAAATGACGAGGTTCTATACGAGGATGACCTGGAATATATTTATAATTTATGTATCTCTGTAATAAATTACTAATAATGGTAATAAAAATGTGAAGATACCAATTAGCTGAGCACTCCCCCATATGAAAGGAACAAATTGGTAGTCATCTAAACTCCAAACACCATGACTACCTGCTGGTTCCATTCTGTATGTTAATTGCAATCTGCGAACTAATTCAAGATATCTTCCAAAAAAAGAAGTAACTTTAGTTTACAAATATGTACATAAAATAGTATATTATTTACATTCAATGAAAAAAATAGTACCTATTAAATATTTTAACAACTACTGCAACTTTATCCTCCTGTTTGAAAGCACCAATTTTGAACATACAACACAGAAACATCAAAAATGCCATTTCATGTCCTGTACCATAATCTATACGTGTTGCATTACCAAAACCTTCATACAAATATTCTACTATCTCTGGGACTGCTCTATACAATTTTTCTGGTAATACTTTTTGCAATTCTTCCACTCCATTCTAGAATACATTGGATTAATAAATTTTTAATAATGTATTTATAATAATAAGACATATTTACCTGTTGTAATCTTTCATGCCATATTCTAAATGATTTGTTACCAAACCGTTGAGGTTGTTCAGTTGGAGGTATTTGTGTTATCCACTCATCAAATTCATTAAGCATTTGTATAATATTGTCTATTATAGGACTGTGTGGGCACTCAACATTTAAAGCCTTTCCTTGAACTGACTCATTTAAAGCTAGTATAAACCCCAAGTATTCCTACAATAATAGTTTCATAATTGTTATATATTAAAGAAATAGTAATATATAGTTAAAAAAATATATGGAGCCTTACAAAATATGCTTCTGATTTTTCCCAAACTGCCATGTCAGTTGGTGTTTTAACTGACTTTTTTGGAACAACAAATTCATGGTCATCCGCTAAAATATTACAAAGCTATTATTTTATCTTCATAATTCATTTTTATATTTACATGTTATACTTACGTGATACTGGTCCTCTTCTTGCACGTTCATTTGATGTTGACATGGTAGATATTTTGAAAATCAATTATTATTCTGCACAGAAATATGAATGCTTTAGATCTTTTTTAAAAATAAGGCAATGTACTCAAATAATACTCGATATCGACGTTGCAAAACACTTGATCTACATAATGCTGGTATTACTGGAGTATGAATCATTCAAATATTTTATAGAGTATAGTGAGTGACAATTCAAATTATAAAAATTAAATACTAAAACAATTAAAAATGTTTCCCGATAAAGAGGTTTCCTCACGAAAACAGCTTACCACCAGCAAACTTTGGAATACAAAAGTTGATAGTTTTTAATTACAAAAATTACAATTAAATTATTAAATATATATATGTGCAATTTTCATACACGAATTTATTTTATTTTCGGAAAGAAAATATGACATCTTTTTATTAATCAGAAGTTGGTGAAAAATGTATAAGTAAACATACCTGGTGATCCGTATATTCTATTCAACAAAACACTAAACTTATCATACGACAACTTTTCATTCATCTGCGCATGTAGTTCTAATTGGTTCGATCATGCTTCGATTTGCACATGCGTTTTTCTGATGTTCGTGGTATCAGTATATGTATCCCGTGATCTTTTATTTTGTATATTTCCTATATCACCAGTTCATCGGCTTATTTACGTATTTTTGTCTACCGTATATATGATCAACAGAATGGACAGCATGTGGTTAAATGGAGAGGTGAATCTACTGAAGTTAGTCGCAATGCGCAAATCGAATATCGTCTCTCGGTGAACAGACTATAGTTTAAAACTTGTCAGCAATAACCGCCAATCAGTGGTGGGCAGTCTCAGGCTGAGATCACTGCCGGCGGCAGTGATGAGATATTGGACGGTTTTAGTCTCAGTGAAGTACAAGTTTCAATAAAATGGGGTACCTTAATCACCCCTCATTATTTTTCAAAAATTTTTATAATTTGGTTGTGAAATATGAATGTATAGATTGGATAAAATTGGATTATCTACTTATTTTCATATTTGTGGAGCAGATGGAAAGGAAGGGCACTAAAATAACTGTAAGCAAAATTTATAATATAAAAATCTAGTGGCGCCACTAAATACATACGTTGTGTACGCTCCTGCATTGCTCGCGCATGCGCACAAAAAACCGTCCAATATCTCATCACTGTCTGCCGGCAATAACAGTTGTGTATCAAAACTGCGTCTAAGCGATGATACCTGTATTTGTCATAACTATTTATGAACTTATGATTACTATTCCTATTTAACATAAATATATATAAATTATGAAAGAGAAGGATTGGACAGTTAAATATGTTTGATATTAATCAGTATTTTTAATATTATATCAAAATCTTATTATTTTTGTTTGAAAATTTATACATGCCAGGTATGCAAATTGTACTGTAAAAGAGTTCATAAGAAACTTTATACTTAACATCATTCTTGAATTACAGCTATGAACTATTCTCAAGAACAAATAGAACAAAAACGTTTATTGGCTTTACAACGTAAAAAACAAGCTCAAGTAAAAAGCACTCCACTTAGTTCTTCAACAACACGAAACAGTCTTCCATCCACCAATAGCAATGTCAGTTTTAATAAAAATAAGGAAACAAGTACAAACAAATCTTTTGGAAACTATGGTGCGAAATCTTATGGACATAATGCTGACTTTAAATCAAATTTTGGAAACAATTCAGCTAGAAATACTCCAAAATTTAATAATAAACAAAAGGAACGTTATAGTCCTATTTCAACACAGAATTTCTTTGGACAAAAATCACGTATTACAGGAAAATGTTACATGATAACTCATGAAAGATTTACTTTGGAAACATCTGTATATTTTCCTCCACTTATTGAAGCTTTAAAATTGATTCCAAGCAGAGCATATGGTAATATAACAAGCTGCTCACTATATTTTTAATCTGATATTATAAAGGAACAAGTAAATATAACAGTATATTTTTAGATATGAAAACTAAAACTTGGAATTTTAAGTTGAAGGATTATGAAACTGTAATGGAGAAAATTATTAATTTCAAGACAGACATACAAGTAATAGGATTACCGAAAATTGTTATTGAAGTAAGATTTAAGTAAAATTTAAATTACATTTGTACAATATCATTGATAAATTTTTGCATTACAATCTATTTTCATTTCAGCTATTTAGAAAGAATAATAGTTCTGAGAATATTGATGAAAACATTGATTTATCAAAAATTGATCCCCAGTTGTTATCAAGTTTGATGCCTTTTCAACGCAAAGGAATATGGTAAAATTTTATTCTTAATCATTTACTATTATGTTCCACTGTTGTACAATTTAAAATAAATATTTGTTAGCTATGGAATATCTAAAAGAGGTCGTTGTATGATTGCTGATGATATGGGTTTAGGAAAAACCATTCAAGCACTGGGTATTGCACATTACTTTAAAGAGAATTGGCCCCTTCTTATTATTGTACCATCTTCAGTTAGGTTGAGTGCAAAAAATATTATCCATTACTGTTTAAAAAGGGATATGTTATAATTGCATATATTAAAAATAATTTTTGCGATTTAGATACCAATGGACAGATGCAATATATACATTTTTGCCATCTGTACCTGCTCAATATGTTCATCAGTTTGCAAATACAAAAGATTTTATTACGGGTAGTAAAATTGTTATTACATCTTATGATCTGTTGGTACGAGCCGTGGACGCATTCGAGCGACATACATTTGGCTTTGTTATTTTGGTATGTATTATAGTATGGTACACTTCCTTTAAACAGAAAGTTTGAATAGTCTAATTTATGTACAGGACGAATCTCACGCATTAAAAAGTGTTAAGACTGCTAGGTATAAGGCTGCACAACGTATAGTTTCAAAAACATGTCACGTTGTTTTACTTTCCGGGACACCTGCTTTATCGAGACCTATAGAACTATATTCTCAAATAAGTTTGATAATGAGAAATTTTATGGGGTAATATAAAACATTGGTTAAACTTCATATGCGAGAAAATGAGAAAATACACAGATACATTAAATGAGAAAATTACACAGATATCAGGAATATGGAATTCGGTACTGTGCAGGAGAGAAATCTGCATTTGGTTGGGACTTTACAGGGTCATCAAATATGCAAGAATTGCAATTGTTACTGAAATGCACATGTGTAATTCGGAGATTGAAAAATGAAGTATTAGAAGAATTGCCATCAAAGAAGAGGTAAAGAATTTTTATTTTCTTCAATTTATTCTGTTATGTATGAATGTACGCATTTCTAACAGTCCTCCAATTGTAGGGAAGTAATTGTATTGGATCCAGATTTAATTAAAATCGGAACCAAAGAAATGAAGGAGATGTCCGCAAAATTGGAGCGCAGTTCTTTAACTGGCATGGAAAGACATAGTACTCTTCTACAGTATTATAACGAATCTAGTATTGCTAAACAGAAAGCTATATGGTATGCTGTATGGTGATATTATTGCTTTATATGATAAATATTTTTTTTTAATTAACATAATGTTCTAGTGATTATGTTACAAACTTGTTAAGAAGAAAACAAAA
This sequence comes from Megachile leachella, assembly GCA_963576845.1. Lineage (NCBI taxonomy): Eukaryota > Metazoa > Arthropoda > Insecta > Hymenoptera > Megachilidae > Megachile > Megachile leachella. The sequence continues at coordinate 17,283,616 of OY756251.1, forward strand.
ATGTATAATATTTGCTCATCACCAGAGTATACTAGATGCAATTTCGGAAGTTGCGGAGTCTATGGATATAAAGTAATTATATTTTTAGTAATTGAAGATATATATATTGTTTATCATCAACTTTATGCATTGCAGATATATAAGAATTGATGGGAAAACAAACCCAGAACGTAGAAAGTATCAGGTGGATAAATTTCAAACATCTGATGCTTATTTGGTGGCAATTTTATCCATAACAGCAGCTAATGCAGGAATCACTTTAACAGCTGCGCAACTTGTAGTATTTGCAGAATTATTTTGGAATCCTGGGGTACTTATCATTTGTATTATTTGAAATAACAGTTGTTCCATTCAAATGTATTAATTATACATTCTATTGTAGGTTTTGTGCCAAGCAGAAGATAGGGTACATAGGATTGGGCAGAATGAAAATGTTGTAATCCAATATTTAGTTGCAAAACAAACAGCGGATGATTATCTATGGCCTTTAATACAGAGAAAGATGAACGTGTTAAACGAAGTTGGATTAGATCAAGATTTTTGTCTCAAGGACGTTGATGTTACAAAGCAGACGTTAAATGAAAAACAAAGAACGTTAGATTTCTTATTTAATAACAAGGACTGCAAATTTGAAACCGATGAAGAGACAATACAAAATAGTGATAACACAATTCAACAAAAGGAAAATTGTTCTGCCACAGCGTCGCAGGAATGTGATGAATTACTTGAATTGAATGATGAAGATTTTGACTTTAGTAATTGGGATGATATAGAATAAAACATTATTTTTGTACGGTATATTGTTAATATTTTGAGAAATACATATGTGACTGAATCTGTGTTTAAAGAATAAAAGCATTTATAGTTTGAACAGATTTTTATATCTTGAAAGCGTTTTTATATGAATAGTGAAATAAAATAAAACAAAAATACTTCAATCATTTATTTATTAATTCAAATTACAGTATAATGAACTGTACTCTATCTGTACTGTACAAGCAGATGTGCCTTACTTCGAGGTCTATATGTATTTCTATATTCTTAGATCCTATATCTCTGGATCCCAATATATCCCTAGATCCCTATATTTTCAGTAATTTATTATAACGATGAAAGATGTCTTCTACCTTATGCTTATTATTTGTATAAAATTTTATTCTGTGTCCATAAAAGTGTAAAGCATTTATGTTTTCATTTAAATTTATTTTTAAAGAATCGAAACACCCGCCAGGAGACTTTGACTTATCATATTATCAATACATTCATTGGTTTCATTGGCTGTATTTTCTTTAGCTTGTATTTACAACCGCAAAATGATGTAATGAATGAACAGGCGACTATATTTGCACCCCTGTTATTGCACATCTTGTATGAATATAGTAATAGACTATACTTTGAATATTTACCGCACAAATGAATTTTCAGTGGCAGTGTTCCTTCCGAAACTAATGTTTGTTCTTTGGTTTGAACCGCGTTCAAATCTTCGTTTATATTGTTTGTAACGAAGATAGTTTACAATGTCTATTTCTAATGCACAGCAATTTTTAGTCACATTGTATAAACGTTACATAATTTCACTGCCATCGATAAATTTATCCAGAACTCAAAAAGCAAGTATCCCTTTTAGAGGTTAGAATAAATACATTTACATCCGATAATTTTAATATTACATAATATTTAAAAGTAATGCCGCATTGTTGTTTACTAATTTTATGTTTATGATTAATTTGGAAAGTAATTATGCAGGAATTTTGTGTGAAACTTACTATATAATAATAATATTTAATGATATCCTAATATCTTCTGCTTTTTCTCATAGATTTTTATTATTTGTCTTACTGGAGGATCATTGCTATTAGGAGGATTGGCACAGTTTTTAAAAAGACGGAGAAGACATCCTCTTGCTCCTTCAAGAAGACCTCTGAGAGATTTAAAACAAAGATTTGCAAGCGCGAAGAATTCTAACTTTGGTAATTGGACAGTATAAAAGAATAACCTTATACATTGATAATGAAAAAGTATCATAATTAGTCTGAAGCATAAGATTCCATTGTATCAGAAGGTATGGTATTTAAAATACTTTTTTAATAAGTATTTTTATTTGATATAGATGCATTATCCCAAGTATCGTGGGCAAGAAGAAGTGAAGCAAGTAGCAGGAGCCACATAAGCGATCGGGCATCGCTTATATCCTCTGTCCCTGGAGGTCCAGATGGTGATGTTAGACTTACACCACAACAATATGGAGTTCTTGGTGAGTCATGTATCATTTTAATAATAGTTTTATAATATGTCACATATCCTATAACATTTTTTATGCTTGTTGAAAAATAAAATTTAGTTGTGATCCTGGCAGTATATGACATCAGTATCTTTTTATTAAAAATTAAAAATGAAATGGCATAAGTAGGTATGTTTGAATATAAAGAGTTTATCATATATGCAGGTACAAATTATTGGAGGATAAATATATTTATATACGCATAGATGCATATGTATATATAGTATTTATATTTACACAATAATGTACAGCATGATAGATTATACACAAATAATATATCTACAAAATGAAAATGTTGTAAAAATCAGGGATAATCCTGGATATTGTTAAATGCAGATTTTTACATTGGAATTTTTATTAACACTTTTTCAAAGGCATACAGTAATATGAGGAAGCAACTAAAAAATAAGCAGTAATTCTTTGTCCAAATATATAGATTTCCTATATCTTTCATTATTTTTATCCTGGAAACATACTATTCAGTTATTTTGGGCTAGATCCATTACATCGCTTTATTCACAATGAGAAAATATTGCTCACAGTATTAAACATTGCATCTTGCATTTTCTATCTACTTTTTCTTCCGTTTTCATTTAAACACACAGCATTCTAGAACTCACATGTCCCAATCTTGCAACAAATTATTGCTTTCTATGATAATTAACAAATTATTTAACAGAATATGTCACATTTTTTTTACATCTACATAAAATTTTACTGAATATCACATTCTTGTGATTAGGCTTACTCTGATAAATATTATATTAGAAACCCATGGACATCTGTTTGTAAAATGAATTTTTCACAATATTTTCATTGACATTACAATGTAATAAAATATTATAATTGTACATTATTAATTACTGTCAGGAAAGAACTATAAATGATTAAATAATTTTATAACAATTACATCTAGTAAGAATATAGAAATACACTATATACATGTAAATTTGCAAGAAAATATTATCGGAATTCTAAGAATATATGACAATATTATTTTCTTCCTTGTGCATCAAACTAAGAATATTTAAATCAAGCACAAAATTCAATAAGTCCATATTTCTCGTTTGCTTACCAAAGAAATGTATCTTATAAATTATTAACGTATTTATACAAATTAAAATAATGCATTCCTTTACCATTACAATTTCCATTAACAGTTATTTTCTAGGAATCTCCAAGCCCTATCACTTTACATCGGAGATAGATGGGTACACAAGAATTGCTAGATTACACGTTCACTGTAGAACTAATCATTCTCAGCAGTTAGAAACACTAATAATTTAGAAAATATAGCTCTTTTCAAGTAACATCTTGAATCCTGATTCATCAGATTTTCATTTAAACTGTGATATTAAAATAGTTTCAAAGAGATATCTGTACCCATCCATCCGTACTCTATGAATTCTTACTCGCTACACCTTTATAAATTTTACACTTTTCTAAAATTATACTGCAATCTCAAAAATATATATATTGTAACTGCATTAACTCGCGCATCTTTTTCCCTTGTTTCATTTTCATTTCGCTTTTCTCATTACAATCTAGTTGCCCGAGATAATACTTGCAGTAAATTCTAACTCTCTGAACACGATTCTCAAAGAAGGTATTACCATATTTTTTCCTTTCTTTTTCCTCTCTTTTTAAGCTTTTTAAAGTCTTCTAGAAGGTCTAGAATTACACTTTGCGAAGGCATAAAATAGTTTTAGCTGGAAAATTGATTCACAGCGGAATTAGTAAAGACGGAATGTCAATAGTTACACTCAGTTATTCAACAATATAGAGGTAATGTTAACAATACACCTGTTAACATATGCATTGGCTGCAATCGCTTGTACTTAACATTCTCATGAGTCTAGCTCATTGTTAAGGTTATCCTTTTTCTTTTCCTCTTTCTTTACTACCCTAAACGTGTATATATATATGTGTATATATATATATTTCATGTATATATATATTTGTATATATAAATTTGCATTGAAGAAAACTTGATAGATAATGTAAACGCGTGACACCTACACCTATACATTAAATATCAAGTTCATGTTTTCGAAAGGCAAGCACATGTCAGCGCTGATATCGCAGTCCGACAATCAGCAATTTTAATCAAGGAGGCTTTTATTTCGTGCCATAGTCGCTATGTACGAAATAATTACAGCAACGTCTCAGGTTTGGTTGTCTTTTTTTTTGTTCTTTTTTTCTTTTTATCTTACGCGTGTAGAGTGTGTAGAGTGTGTATGGTAATGTGAGCGTACGTTAATCTTTTCTTTCGATACTGTTCTACAGAATATATTACTATTGCAACGCTGGGAATTATGGATCTCTTAGAGGTGATTTCACGTGACTTTATGGACGATCATCGTCAACGAAAGTATGAACATCGCGTTCAGTCTGAACGTACAGGTTCCAGAGTGCGAAGCGTCTACCTTGTTCTTCAACGACAACGGTCCTCCGTCGTCGCTCTGCATATTAGATATGTCCGACTTCTTCGGCGGTACTATCAAGTTTTCATCGTGGTCATCGTTATCCATCTTCTGTTTATGAATATCCTTGCTGACCGTCGCCGGTAAAGGGGTGGTACTTGTTGCTTCCGTGGTGGGCGGTACGGTGGTGGTAGGAACTAAGCTGTAATTACTGAGGAAGTAGATAGGCCCGAATTCCGGTGTAATATCGAACATGCTCTCCTCTCTGCGTATACCGCTTATCACTCGAGACTTTGTTTCCCCGTCTTCGTAATGGGATATCAGGGTTCCAGAATAGGGTACCTCCATGTCGGTGTAGTTTGCTCTTAAGGTTACGTTCACCCCAGTGCCGGGTTCCAGGTAGATCAACACCCTGTTAAAATAATACAATCAGTGATGGAATAGAAAACATCCACTAATTAATTTCTATATTAACTAGGATTTTTAATTAAAGTATCTTCACCTTAGAAACTTGAAAATTTGGGAAGTTGACAATTTAGGAATTTTTTAATTTGAGACTTTAAAAATGTAAAAACTTAAAAGGTCAAAAATATCAAGATTATAATAAGGGTTATCTACAGCTCCTTTCAGAAGATCTAATTACATAAACAAAATTGAAATTCTTTGAAGATTTTTTTTCAACTTGAAGATACAATAATACTCACGTGTACACATCAGTACGATTAGTAGTCTCCGTAGTACCCCAAATTATCTTCGGCAAAGAGGTGCCGTTCGTTAAGGTAATCGAGCTATTTAGACCTTTGAGAATAGCGTGTCCTTGACTCCAGTACACAGAGTGCTTATAAGTGTATCCAAAAGCTTGCGCCATGTTCGCAGCTTCCTCTCCATTATTGGTGATCGTTGCCTCGCCCAGTACATGGGCTGTATGTTTCATCACACGTTTTTTAGGCCAATTCAATTTCACTCTATTTAGGTCGTAGTAGATCGGTTCAGTTTCCACGAGAACGTCGCCGGATTTAGCCGATCCTTCGGTGCCGTCCTAGGTAACAGGAAAATAATTACCTAGCTGTTGGAGGTGGTACCGCTGTTGTGAACCTGTGCATGGTGCGTGACTACTCCCACGTACTTGTTGCGGGAAGTGATGTATACTTTGGAGGAAGCTATTTATATCAAATTTGGGGATTAGGGAATTTAGGAATTTAGGAATTTAGGAATTTAGGAATTTAGGAATTTAGGAATTTAGGAATTTAGGAATTTGTAGACTTTGGGTTGTGGAGTTTGAGGAATTGCGAATTTGGGGATTTGGAAATTGGGGGCATGGGGAATTTGGGGATTTGGAAATTAGGCTTCTAGGGAATTCAGAATATGGGAATTAAGCTTCTAGGGAATTCGAGATTTAGAAATTACCCTTCTAGGGAATTCTAGACTTTGGAAATTAAGTTTAGAGAGAATTCGAAGATTTAGAAATTAGGCTTCTAGGGAATTCGAGTACACGTCAATTACACGTCTAGGGAATTCAACAACTCAGAAATTATGCCTGTGTATTTGTAAATTTCTAAACATAAAAATTTAAAGACACCACAGTTTAGGAAAGTAGTTAATTTAGACAATTCATAAATCCAACAATGTGAGAATTTGACAATACGTAACCGAGGGGACTCCAACATTCAAGAATTCTTAAAGTCAGGTATGAAAAAGGTTAAACAGTGTCTCCCTTCCTATATTGCCGTTTTCCCTAAACAACTCCCCACTGCATTGTCTTTAACGTCCGCAATATTGTTGACTCGCAAGGGGCCTACCCAGTGTCCACAAAGAGCGAGACAATTAACGGAAACGGCAGTTCTTCCCCTGCAAAGAGAAGACCCCGAGCGTAGACACAGCAATTACTTACATCTTTGACGTAGCTGATGGTGCCGAGATTGTCGCTCGAACTGAGTGTTCCAATATAATGGGTGAACCGCGTACTCTTGTCGTGGGTTTCATCTTTGCCATTGTGCACCGCGTGTCTCGCGACGAACATCTTTTCCGATGTCGCCACGGCACCGATGGGGGTGGACTTGTATTTGTCCCAGTGTTCCCAGTTGACGCGGGCCGCATTGTCCATGTTCTCCAGCAGCTCGTACGACTCGTACGACTGTACACTGCCGTGAATCGTCACGGTGCATCGTCGTTCGTCGCCTCTCTGGCTTCCAGCCACCCAAACCGTGGTGTGCAACACCCGGCACACGTACAGGGGTCTCTTTCTTTCCGACTTCTCCGCCTGATTGTTGTGCGAGTCGTCTGGAAAAAGAAAAAACCCGTCATTATGGCGCGAGACTCGGCTGTTTCGTCGCCCGAAACAATTATATTCTAGCGGAAACCAACGTTGGAAACGAGACGGTTCGGTCTTTTCGTTCCGTCGAGACTTCGAGGTTGTCTGACGAGACACCAATTAGTCGCTAAAACTACGACTCGAGGGACAGGTGCAGGTAATTCACGCTCAGACTTTTAGGGACTCTAGGTTTTACGGAGTCAACGACCGAGGTAGATTGCTTTGGGTGTTTACGGTGAGGCTCTTTGGGATTTAGGGGTTGTTGGAAGCTTAGGGAGTTAGGAGCTTAGGAAGGTGGATTTTTTTTATTTAGGGAGGTAGGTTGTTAAGAATGTGGAGTTTGACTTTTGCAAATTTTGGAACTGAAGTCCTACCAATTAGTCGCTGCAAGTTTAGGGATTTGAGATGTTAGGAATGTGGAGATTTGCGTTGTTGGAAATTTAGGGATTTAGAATCTTAGCAATGTGGAGTTTAGATTTTTGCAAATTTTAGAATTTGGAGATTTTGGCTCTTAGGAATTTTGGGATATGATCTATTAAGAATATTGAGATTCAGAAATTTGAAGGATTTCTGCACTATTAGAATTTTTGAAATTTAAGGATTTAGGTATCTAAGGATTTGTACTATTAGACATTGTTTAGTTTAGGGATTTAAGGACCTGGAGATTTGAGTTACAATTTTTGAGACTGAAATATTTGCAGACCTATAAATTTGTTGATTCGTGTGCTTGAGAAGTTAGAAATTGATTGATTGATTGATTTTATAAGGACTGCTATGATCATTGCCTCGGAAATTTATATATTTATGTACTTGAACATTTACGTATTTATTTGAAAATTTTTAAATGCATTTCAATATATTAAAATTTATGTTCATTAAAAAATGTTTAAATTTCGAATCTCATTATTAAATTCGTAAATTTGAAAAGAAACAAAGAAAAGTGACCTAACATTCATGTTAAATGATCTAACATTAATAACATTAACAAAAATGTCAACATTCATCTTCACAAACCTAATAAATAATTCTCGCCATATATCGCCTCGTCATATATAATTCATACATTAAACGAAATCACCATATATCGCCATATACATACATCAAGCTTGATCTCATCTCCCCAAAGTACATACCTTCAGCTTCTTCGATCTCGAAGCCACCAATCACAATTTCCTTGGACGAATCATAGTTCTGTCGAGGTAACCAATTGAGGGTGGACGAAGTGATCAACTGATGATATTTAGACAGAATGTGTACACTGTTGTCTGCGTTGGTAAATAACAGTAGGACACCGATCAGTCCCACAGCGAGATATATCCTTTGCCAATACATCTGAAATTTCACAAGAAATTGCTCCATAAGCGTTCTCTCTTTTCGTAATCGTTGAAATTCAATTTCGCGAGGGTTGAACGCGGTAAACGGAGAAGAGACATTCTAACGAGATCGTTATTACGATACCAGCGAGCTAATTAGAGATGGTAACCTGAGACACTGAGATACAGCTTCTTCTCTGCTTTCTGTGGAGAAGTTGAATGTTTCAACTATGAGTGCGGTATATTTTTCTACAGAAAATTACCATCTCCTTTTTTTCTTTCAATTTACAAACCGGTGTCTCTATATTTAAACCCGACCCCATAACTCCGAGTAGTCTTTGCAAATAAAATTATTCTATAAATAAATAATATTGTGACCACTATTAATACAATGGTTATTAATACCTTGCAGTACTGCTCAAATCTGTCCCGACGAAAGGGAGCGCAGAAATGGATGGACAGAGTCAACTTGACAAAAGGTGTAGTTTTCAAATAAAAGAATAGTTTACGAATACGTATATAGGAAGTTAATACTAAAGGATTGCGTAACGTTTTGGTTGTGCCGTGTTGTAGCGACCTTAACTTTTGTAACAGTAGTATCTCTCCTCTTTGCGATTATGTTTCTGCTTACAGAGCGTATCTTTAACACAGCCCGAGTATAACTGGATCTCGTGCTCTACCTTGCTTCTCTCCTGGCTCGTGTGTTTTCGCTTCAGTTAATGCCGGCGAAACGAAACACAACTCGCCAATGCAACGAGCGAGACTTTTTCTATGATAGCATCGAAACGGTTTCTTGTTTCTGTCGGTCACAATTGGTCGTTTAACGTTGTCTAACTGACATAATTATTGGGAAATTTATGCAAACACCATCTTTATTATACACTGTATACACTTTTTGCTAAATTTCATTTCCTTACTGTTTTAAAATTTCAAGTTATGTTTCAATTTTTATACTTCATTCGTATATTTGGTTTCAGTTTATTAATTTTTGAACAAGATAAAATTTAATTGTTCTGTATCATTTTTTTGTTTACTATATTTTACAAAATTAGACTGATAATTATGTTGAATAGTTACGATTTTGTCAGATGTGTAATAAAAGTAGGAAGTACTTGTTTATTATGGAGCATTACAAGTAGACATACTGTACAATTACACGCAGTAAAATAACGAGTATATTTTATTAATTCAATGATTAATAATAATAGAATTATTAAATAAATATCGTGTATTAATATACACGAGTATATTTTTATTGAATACTTTGTTATAAAAAAATAATTAATATTACTTTGTCAACGGTTGTAGCCATGTACGCTTACTGGTTATTGTGTAGCACTTGTACGTCAAGGTACTTGGGCGCCCGTCCTCCCTTAAGATGGGTGACCGCGCGCCGTTGACAAAATAAAAAAAATAGTTACAGACCACCATTTCGAATATTCGAGTAAATTTCTAATTTGAAATTTGGCTTTCTACTTTAATATTCGAATATTCGAACACATTTTACTATAAAAAAAATTATGCTCCATATATTGATATATAAAAGAAAAAATATTAATCAATAATTACAAGAAAGATAAAACATTGTATCCGAAACAAATTACAGTAATTTACTTGAAGTATCCTAAGAATTCTGGGTTACAATCCGGTTTATAAATTAGCAGCAATTAAATTAGTATTAAAAATGGTGGAAAAAAGTGTATCCTTAGGAAAAATCTGATCTTGTGGAAACGCGAACGCGCCAGTTAGAGCGCCAGTGGTATATAGCCGGTATATCTCCGATACAAGTTACTGTAACGGTTCCGTGGCATATCCGTTTACGTGATAATACACTTATTTTATAACGTTGGTGCCCCACTGCGTTTGCTTTTTGCTCTTGATTCAAGAATTCCGTTCGGTTGCACTTCGAATACGAATGTAAACCGTGTAATCGGTGAACCAGAGATTTATGCGTGTAATTTCAATTTAAATCGAAAGAAAGCTGCGAATTGAATGAGACGATAAAGTAATTTAGATAAATTGAATGGATAAGGATCAGGTGTGGAAAGGTAACTAAATTAGCCGGAAAGAGTGCCGAGTTGGCTAAGTTGGGGTGGTTCCAAATTGCAAAATCCGTAATCCACTTTTCGCGGGTGAAAGAGATCACAAAGGTGGGCATTCTTTGTCGGGTAAAAAGCTGAACAAAAGGGTAACGCTTTATCCCGGGGGACAAAAGAGCATCTGTTTGTCCTTCCAAGCAATTTTGACCAAGATCAATTTCGCTTAAGAAACGTTCATTTTTAATTAAAATTTGTCTCAAATTAAATTTCGAAATAAAGTCAACTTTGGGAGTTGAAATAAATTCAAAGATAACGAAATGAAATTTTCTGTGTTAAGAAAGTCTAGTAATTCGAGATCAGGGGTAAATCCCGACGACTTCATACGTTCGATTTGCGGAAAACACAAGCCTCGAAAGCCGAGCTATTCCTGTTTCGGCGTCGAAACAACAGGCCAGGGATTTTATTGCCAGTCATTCAACGTGCTTGACCAACCATCACCGGTTCTAGCGTTCCACGTAGAACACACAATGCGATATCTACTGCATCGAACCCTTTTTTCTCTCTCCTTTTTTCGATCACTGCACGAACAATACCAACATCCGCGTAAACTGGCGGGAACGGAAACGTTTCATCACCTACAACGATCGGAACTAGATTCGATGTAGTACCTGCACTCGAACGAATTTCAACGTGGAGAAGTCCTCGAATGAAAATGCGTTCGGTATTTTTAGAACTGGAAATTTCCTGCAAACAGGATATTTAGGATGTTTGTTACTTTTCGTTTGACATGATGTGTATTCTGAGTGCAATATTTTTGAGATTTCGTGGGTATTTTATTTTTAGAGTTGCGATGTTAAGAGTTGTTGAAATGTGGGGGACATTTTAGTGTTGGTGGAGTTTTAAATAGGGGCACTTTAATATTGAGTGTGTTGTAAATACCAAGCACTCTAATTTCGAGTGCGTTGTAAATTCCAAGCACTCTAATTTCGAGTGCGTTGCAAATTCCAAGCACTCTAATTTCGAGTGCATCCCAAATTCCAAGCACTCTAAATTCGAGTGCGTTCCAAGTTCTAAGCGCTCTAAATTCGAGTGCGTTCCAAGTTCTAAGCACTCTAAATTCGAGTGCGTTCCAAATTCCAAGCACTCTAATTTCGAGTGCATCCCAAATTTCAAGCACTCTAAATTCGAGTGCGTTCCAAGTTCTAAGCACTCTAATTTTGAGTGCGTTGCAAATTCCAAGCACTCTAATTTTGAGTGCGTTGCAAATTCCAAGCACTCTAATTTTGAGCGCGCTCCAAATTCCAAGCACTCTAATTTCGAGTGCATCCCAAATTCCAAGCACTCTAAATTCGAGTACGTTCCAACTTCCAAGCACTCTAATTTCGAGTGCACTCCATATATCCTAGCACTCTAATTTCGAGCGCACTCCAAATGTCCTAGCACTCTAATTTCGAGTGCGCCATAAACCTTACACGCACTCTAACACCAAACGCACTCTAATTTGACATCGAGTGCCCTCAACTATCAAGCACACTAAATACACAACTTGCACTCTGGACACAACTAGCATAGGAGTACTGCATTCACTTTAATCGCGAGTTATTCCGTGCACTCGAATTCAGTAGCAATCTTGTTAAGAAATTATTAAGTATCAGATTTCCATTTGGGATCAATTTAACTTGAACAGTACACCGCGGTTCAATTTACAGTCGTTTTAATGACTATCATTTATGCAATGAGATGATAGGCTCGCTCTTATTTTAGCTTCTAATAGGATTCAACTTCGAATACTTTCAATGACTCTCTTTCTCCAGTTCCCCAATTAGAACTGCTGTATTCTTGTCCCGATAATTAGGCTGTCGTGACTTAATTGGAAAATGGCATATCTTGTTGGGAATCTCGACCAATATCCCTCATTCGCGGAATCAATGTTACGATGAATGTCGTTGATTACTGAGGCATCGAATTAGTATCACATTAGTATCACATTAGTGTCGACGCATTAAGTGTAAGTAGATTCATGTAGAGTTGATGTATTTTTAAATTGTCGAAGTTCTAGATTTTTAGAAATTCAAATATTTGTGTTGCAGGTTTATAGATTTCGAAGTTTTGAAATTTCCTAGATTTTTAATTCTGAAATTTTCGAATTTCTAAATTCCCCAAATTTCAAATTTTCAAATCTCCAAATTCACCAATTTCCAAATTCCCCAGATCCCAAATTTCCAAAATGCCAAATTCCCCAGATTCCAAAATTCTCCAAATTTCCCAATTTCCAAATTCCCCAAATTCCAAATGCCCCAGATCCCAAGATGCCCTAGATCGCAAATTCCCCAGATCCCAAAATTCCCCAATTTCCAAATTCCCCAAATCCCAAATTCCCCAGATCCCAAATTCCCCAAATCCCAAATTCCCAAATTCCCCGGATCCCAAATTCCCAAAATCTCAAATTCCCTAGATCCCAAATTCCCTAAATCCCAAATTCCCCAACTCCCAACTTCTCCAAATCTCCACTCACCAAATTCCCCCACTCCCCACACGACCACAACACTTGAAGACCATTCCACCTTCAACATTGCAAGAATTCACGAAAAAACCCGAGCTCTCCTATGCGGAATGCGAAGGTAGCCGAAGAAGTAGAGGTTTGACCGTGACATTGGTAATCCAAGATGTGTCAGGTTGGCCGAGTTCATCGTCGTTCAACCGAAAATAATAGGATAAAAGGAGGGTGTCCGTGCAATAGTTGACCTGTCAACAAGTCGTCGGATGTAGGTTTGCAACCGGTTTGATATATACGTATAAGTCTTTAATAATGTCTCGGGCACGAGTCGAGAGTTCCAACTAACCGTACGCCGTTTTCACGCGTTTCTTTTTTTCCGAGGTCGGTCAAATTCATATTCATGAGGATTCCATCTGCTTTCCGTGACCGGCGTTATAAGACTGTTTTTCCCTCGTGCTACATTTTTCTTTTCCTTTTCCCTCCTGTTTTAGCGTATCGCGACTATCGCGGAATCTCGGTTACATAATTTTCCGGCTTCCACGCGATTCAACGTACCGAGAGCGTAAATTGGCCGTGATGTAGGTGAGACTCGACCGTTTAACACTTTACTGAATCATCGCTCACTTTTTTTTTATAAAGCTTAACATGGGGTTTCTACACCTTTTTTTCTGCGTGATATCCGCATTTTTGAAGGGAGTATTATATTATGTGAGAAAGTTACGGAAATTTTAGAGAATTTAGGAGGGGTTTTTGGAAATATTAGGATTTGAAGTATTTGTTCATTTTTTAGGTTCAAGAATATTTGAGAGTGTTTGAGTATTTGGAAATTTGATATAAGCTTTTAGAAGATTGTTTTTCATTTTGTAGAATTTTGTAAACACCATATATTGTGCCCGTTTTATAGTCAGCCGACATATAATTTAAGTGGTGATTTATTTCTTTCTAATTTCATTAGCAGTGAACCGCGACGACGAGATTTGATCTCGCGATCTCTGGATTACCAGTCATGCACTCATCGCGTTCCGCCAAGTGCACATTACAAGCATTACACAATAATTTATATTTTTAATAAAATTGCATACTATTTCTACACAGATCATAATATTTAGAAATCAGTTTCTTCATCTTTTAATTTATAAATTTAATTCTATTTATAACTCGCTTGTATGATACACAAATAACAGTGTATATTAAAATCACATTATTAAATCAGCAATATCATTTACCATTCACTTAAATAAATTATATAACTCGTAAGTGAACCCCATTCAACTTTCATAAATTCCGTATTATCTACTGATCTCTAATTATTTCGAGCAGCACATCAATGAAGTCCAATCAAAACACTTTAACGTTGTACAGATTATCAGATCAGTGTTCAGACTTGTACTCCTGCTCACAAAAGGAAGCAATTAAATGCTCGAAGAATATCAAAGGCAGCTTTAAGAATACGGATCCATTCATTGAAATTCCTTCGGCATCTTTTTAACAAGCTTTACGTCCACAAATCGACGATTCCGTACAATGCCTTTTGAAGCCCATTTGAATTTCAACTCGATTCCCGCCACTATTCACAGGATAATTTTCGTCTCCTCTTAGACCTCTTTTCACGGACCTTTAATCTCGGTTATATTTCCTGACACTTTTCTTAGTATTTGTAAGACGCTTTCTCCAATTTATTCAAAAAAAAAAAAGAAATATATAATGTGTCGTATAATTTATTTATCAGATGCGTCAGTCAAAACTATTTATAGGTATAATTTTTAAACAAAAAATAAAAATGAGACTGTTAATACTTTACATTAAGCGATCTTTAATAATTCAAATAATAGTTGAACCTAAATTTTAATTCGATTATTAAAAATTTGATAAATATTTGTAATATTTGAACCACGAATGACGAGAGTCGTCAAAGTCCCAGAAGAGTTGAACAGAAATGGTTCTCAAAAAGCGTATCGTGCGGTTTCCATCGAAATAGATTGGTTGCGGTGCGATTGGATATCAGACCGCGGTACATCAAAGGAAATCGAGCTGCAAGCGTAATTGAAAGAACGAAAAAGGGAAAAAAAATAGCGAGAGAGCGAACCCTAGTCACGTATGATGCATCGGTCGTGTAGATCGACGAGAGATTTACAGGCGAAAGGGTAAGCGGACAAAGATGGACACAATGTGTGCCGCATGCATTATTAACACGACTACTCGTCCTTGCCGTAATTCGGTCAGACTGTATTCGTATATTTCATTTGATACGACGCCGACCTACTGACCTTAACTATACGGAACTTTTATTTGAGCCGGGCATACCGGACAGTTTATTTAATTGAGAGCTCCGCGTGCCGACCAGAGGTGCACAACAAGAAAGACACATGGCCAAATGAATAATATCGTTTCAGACGGGATCAAGTTCAATATGGAGACATTATTCAATGCGTAACTGTTCCGCTTTGGAAGGAGACACTTTCAAGGATTTGGGGTTTGTTCTATTTCGGGGAAAATGATGTAGGATTACTCACTGTATGATGAGTATTAGGGATTTGGTGGTTTAAGGGATTTTAGAGGATTCTGTTATAGAAATTTAGGGGCTTCCATTATGGAAATGTGATTATAGGGAATTCTGAGTGTATGAAATTGATCTAGGGATTTCTTAACCCTTTGCACTCCTGTGTCGAGTGTAGCTCGACATCACATTTCTTTGGGATCTTATGAATAATTCAGATAAATAGACTGGTTGAATTGTAGATTTTCATTTATTTAGTATTTATAATAAATGAAAAATGTATTTGTCACATACTGCACTTTGTTACAATACATTTTACTGAGAACCCTATTTTTTATCTATTTTGTAAATGAAGGAGTTGATAGATAATAGAAATTATGGAGTGTAAGGGGTTAATGTGGAACTTAAGATCTAGGGAATTATGCTTGTGGGAAATATTGAATCTAGGGATGTGGAAAATTGGGGTGGAGGAATTGGGGGATGTGGAATTAGACAATTTAGGAATTGAGGAATATGGGAATTAGATAATGTTGGAATTTAGAAATGTGGAAAATTAGGGACGTTGGAAATTGAAAATATAGAAATATAAGCATACAAAAATTTTACAACCTGACAATTCAGAAACATGACAACTTCAAAATTTGCCAATTTACGAATATAAATCTGAAGACCCACAAAATCTGAAATCTTAAAAATTTCCAAACTTGCAAACTTAATAACTCAACAACCTGAATCTCCTCCATTAAATCTCCACTACCTGCCTCAACTATTATCTCCACCTCACCAATGACTATTTCTCACTAAATAAACCAATAAATAACCAATAAATAACCTTAATCGCAATACACTTACACTTACATCGCACTAACTCTCTTCCAATTAAAGAAACCTTTCTCCCACTAACAACAAAATTCTTCGAAACCAATTAGTATATCCCACGGTGAAACGTTACCAATGAAATTAGATAATTGCCTTTCACACTAAACTAGTCACGGAAAACTCTGGAGCCAATAATTTCAGAGAAAGTCTCGTCACTCTCCGAGAATCGTTATTTCGAGCCTTTTCGAAGTACACGATGACTCACATACATGTACGTGTACTTTGAAATTAAAAAAAAAAGGAGGAATATTACGGTGATGTCATACCTCGCTCTTGAATTTAAACTCACTGGACCACTTCACTCAGTTTACGTACGCTTTAAACCTCTTTAATGATGAATCGTGAGTCACTCTGACGTTTTTATATTCATGTTTACAAGCTTGTATCTACAACGTTCCTTTTGTAATTTGATTGCGAGTAGCGGAAAAGTGAATTCATTGGAAACTTCTGCGCATGTACGAGGAAAATATCTTTTTTAACTTGGAGTTTTTGAGGTGGGGAAGGTGGAGACCTTGCGGAGATATGGAGTGTGTTTCGAAGAGATAGGTAGAGTGATAGGATGTTTGGGAATTGGAGGATTTAGGAATTGGGGAATGTGGGATTTGGGGAATGTTGGAGTTGGGAGGTGTGAGAATTGGGGAATGTGGAAATTGGAAAATGTTGGAATTGGGGAATGTAGAAATTGGACAATTTTGGAATTGGGGAACGTGGGAATTGGGGAATGTGGGAATTGGACAATTTTGGAATTAGAGAATGTGGGAATTGGAGGATATGGGAATTGGAAAATATTGGAATTGGGGAATGTGGAATGGGAAAATATTGGAATTGAGGAATGTGGAAATTGGAAAATGTTGGAATTGGGAAATGTGGAATTAGAAAATATAAAATTTGAAGAATCTGAAATTTGATAAATCCAAAATTTGGAAAATACAGAAATTCCAAAATGAAAAATTTCCAAAATTCCCAAAATAAAAAAATGAAAAATTCCCAAAATAAAAAAATGAAAAATTCCCAAAATTAAAAAATTAAAAATTCCAAAATTGAAACCTAACCCACCCTCAACAAATTATTCACACCCAACCCAACAAACAAAAAAGAATGTAAACCCCCCAAAAAAATAAACGTGGCCATTCGAAATTGAATTTGGAGCAGCAAGAAAGATCACAGCCTGGCGTGTTCTCGGTTTACAACACCATTACCTAGGACAACCGAGCTTGCATCTCGGTTTACTGGGATCGCGTGCCTTCGCAAACGCGTTCACGCAATCCATTACGGCATTATTCGTGGCTCGTCGCTGATATCTCTCTGAATCTCTTGACGTGAGAATGCCATCGAATAAGCTCGTTTTATTAGAATCGCTAATCGTTTCTTGTCGTTATCCTTGAATTTCTCGGGAGACGTGCCTGACCAGCGGGCACAAAACGGCGTTGTTATGTAAACACACGCAGACCCGCCAATGACACGTTGCTTTTTATAATGTTTTTAAGTGCTGCTTGTGCGCGGACAAAAGGATTATATCCTTATGCGTTTGTTGATTAAAAATTATACTTCTGGAAGATTTTTAGATTCAAAAGTGGACTTGCAGGATTCTCTAAGTTAGACTTTAGGTTTCCTGGTATAAAAACACTAGATTAGAAATTGAAGTCTAGATTAATTAAATCCCTAGATTTAGAATTGGAGTCCATCAGAATTTCTAGGACGGCAATTAGGTTTTCTGAAGTCCCTAGATCCAAAATTAGATGACTAGAAGTCCCTAGGATCAAAATTCCACTCATTTGAAAATTCCCTAGATTAAAAATTTCATACGGTTTGAACTTCCTAGGTGTAAGTTCAATTTTCAAAAGTCCCTAGACACAAAATTTTGCATTTGCAAAATTCTCTAGTTCCCAAATTTTATATTCGCAAAATCCCTAGATTCAAAATACCGCAGGAGCATAATTCCCTAGATTATGCTCCACATTAAGAAATCCCTAGATCAAAAATTTCTTACACTCAAAATTCCCTAGAATCACTCAAAATTCCCTCATAATAGAAAGTCCCTAGCTCAAAAATTCTATACTATTAAAATTCCCTAGATCCTAAGTTCCACATCAAGAAATGCCTAGATTAAAAATTTTGTATATCCAAAATTCCCTAGAATCACATTTCCATAATAGAAAGTCCCTAGCTCAGAAATTCTATACTATTAAAATTCCCTAGATCCAAAGTTCCATGTACTCAAAACTCCCTAGACCTAAAATTCCAAACTCAAAAATCCCTAGATCCGAAATTCTATATCCTGAAAACTCACTGGTTCCAACATTTCACCCCTAGATAAATCATTAAATATCCCTAGCTAAATATTACACCCTTAAAATATCCCTAACTATCTCTAAACATCCCTCCTCCTGTAAGAAATCAGTGATTTCATAAGAAAAAAATAAATAACAGGAAAAATGTATACGTTTTCCTATTTCTGAGTTATTTCCTATAAAAGCAAGAAAAGTACCTATATAGAAGTTTCCCGGCAACGCGTATCGCAATATGTAAATAGGAGTTTCCCAACAAAACTTTCGTCACGGTGAACTTACTTTTTCTGTTCGCATAAATTCATAATGGGTTACGAACACGATTCGAGCATCGAAGGTCGCGTTTTAGACTCAGGTAAAAGCCGTGCTCTCGTGCGGATATTTGAGACCTTTGGCAACGTAAAAGGAACGAGTATCGGTCGATTGCGCATGAAAGGGAGACAGTCTCGAGGGCACATATGCACTGATAAATAGATTACGGTCCCCATGCATTTATGCAACGACAAACGACACGGTATATTCCTTCACGAAATTTTGTTACAACCCCTATCTTCGACGAGCAAGCTTTTATCGTGAAACCAACAGACATCTCTGACACCTTCAAAGGTATTTCGAGAGCAAACACGGTGATCGATTTGATAACGTTTATCGTGCAACTGTTCGGGTACGATAAGTAGTGTATTAGTAGTGTATTGGAGGCTTTGTTGGGTTTGAAAATTAAGTGGTGGTTTCAGGGTTTAGGAATTGGGAGTTTGGGAATTGGGGGGTGGAGGAATTGGGGGATGTGGAATTGGAGAGTTTAGAATTTGGAGAATGTGGGAATTGGACAATTTAGGAATTGGAGGATGTGGGAATTGGACTATTTAGGAATTGGGGGATGAAGGAATTAGGGAATGTGGAATTGACGAGTTTAGAATTTGGGAAACGTGGGAATTAGACAATTTAGGAATTTGGGGATGTGGGAATTGGGGAATGTGGAATTAGGGGATGTGGGAATTGGAGGATCTGGAATTGGGGAATGTAGAATTAGAGAATGTGGAATTGGGAAATGTGGGAATTGGGGAATGTGAGAATTGGGGAATGTGGAAATAGAGAAACGTGGAATTGAGGAATCTGTAAATTGGGAAATGTGGATTTGGAAAAAATGGATCTAGAAACGTGAAATTGGGAAAAGTGGAAATTTTGAAATGTGGGAATTGGGGAATGTGGAATTGGAAAATGTGGAATAGAGAAACGTGGAATTGGGAAATGTGGGAATTGGAGAATGTGGAAATTAGGAAATGTGGAATTGGAAAATATTGAACTAGAAAAACGTAGAATTGGGAAATGTGGAATTGGAAAATAAAGAAATAGAGAAACAGAGAAATAGAAAAAGTGAAAATTAAAAAATCTACAAATTCCAAAACTTGCCACCTTAAAATTTCATAAACCTACAAAACCCAAACTTTGAAAACTTCCCAACACAAAAATTCCAAAACTTGAAACTATATCAAACCTATCACACTAAACCTTTCACCTCAACTACTCCCAGAATTCACCTCAGGTGAAATCCATTCATACATTCCGTGAAGCATGTTCTTGAAGAATGAGTTCATCGATAACCCCCGCAACCCCCGTGAGTAAATGATAATAAGATCAATCTTCATCAGATTAGTCGGCACAAATGCACGTACACACGTTCCAAATGAACTTAGCCTCGATTTCTCCAACGCCGCGTTTATAACGATCGTCCGTAGAAACACGTGACGTACGATTAAATTTATATATCGTAACGGTTGATTAAATAATTTTCATCGCGTGAGAAAATCGTCACTGATAGAAAAATTACTGAAATTTTCCGTCATTACCGCTGCACGCTACTTAACGCTTGGACTCGGTTCGTGACTTCCGGATTTTTACATTGTTATTCGGTGCACTATTTTGTATTTATTGTTTAATGTTCGGGTTACGTGCTCTTTGAGAAGTTTTTACTGTGAACGCTACTTGTATGATCTAACGTCATTTCGTGACATAAAAAAATTACAAAATGATGCTTATGATACATCAATTTAAAGGTTGAAGTTTACTGAAGATTGCTGTATACATTTTTCACTGGTGTTTTTAATATAAAATCACTAGTAATTATTTATATCAGACAATAAGTAATAATAAAATATATATGAAGTCTAATAAAATTTCATAACAGAAAATGATTAAATAGAAGCACTTATGTCAGATCAATTTAAAGATTAGATTTTATAGGAAATGATTATGTAAATAGTTTATCAATATTCTTAAAATAACTGAGTGGTTCTTCATTGAAGATGGGATATAACTGATGATATAACCTGTTTAATATAATTGTTGATTAGTGAATTAATACTGAGAATATTGACGATATATTTATATCCTCATTTTCAGTAAACTGTAAGCTTTAACCTGATGTAACACAAGTGGTCTTTCGTGACACTTTTATGTCATCAAATTCTAGGAGACTTCATATGTTCTCAAACAGCATGTTTCTTGTTATATTCAATAGTCCGCCATTTTGTATTAATGTACATGAACAGTGCACCTATACAGTAATTTTCAGTACACTTCAAGCTTTAATTTGATGTAACACAAGTGGTACTTCGTTACACTTTTATGTCATGAAATTCTAAAAGTCTTCATATGTTCCAAAATTCTTGTTGTAAATAATAGGATCCTTTGCTGTTATAATTAAAATTCAGCCATTTTGTATTAGTGAACATGAACAGTGCACCTATACAGTAACTTTCAGTACACTTCAAGCTTTAATTTGATGTAACACAAGTGGTACTTCGTTACACTTTTATGTCATGAAATTCTAAAAGTCTTCATATGTTTCAAAATTCCTGTTGTGAATAATAGCAACGTTTGCTGTTATAATGAACCTTCAGCCATTTTGTATAAACGAGCAACGAGGAAGTTTTCAATAAAAGTTAAGCTTTAATTTGCTGTAAATATGCGAAGAGCGCTAAAGGGTTAACGAGTGATAACACGTATCGTGCGTGATGTACCTCAAAAACCTAGAATAAAAGCAGCAGTTGTTTGGTAATGCTAGAGCAATAAGATAGGGCATGCCCTTGCCTTGGGAATACGAAATGAGAGTGGTATCGACTTTCTCCACGGTCACGCTATCAGCGTTACCATGATAACACCCCCGCGTCCCTGAAGCAATCCACAGGGACGAGAGAACACTCGTTGATACTCGTGCTTCTTAGCCACGTTGTACACGTAACCCTCAGCCAGGGTGAGAGAGAGGGAATAAAAAAAAGTGTACACATACGACAAGTCCTTCAGACTACGGTAATGACGAGGAAGAAGTAAATTCTGGCGGGCAACAAAGCAAACGTCACGAAGAGACACCTCAGGTACCCCACTGCGACTCGTTGTCGGCTGCACGCGTCTGTTACGAACAACGTACAATGGAACAAAAGAAACCTGGACTAGCTTTAGCCTACGCTGCTGTTCCGTGTTGAGCTTTTTATTTCTTTACCTTTGTCGAGTGCCGTTGGCGACCAAAAGTCCCGCGCAAACGAGGATGATACGTGCGTAAACGCATGGGATTATGAACGTTTCAAGTGAACGTCCTTTTGCGGTTTCTTTAATCTAGGGTAATAAGCGACACGAGAGGATAATGTGGTGCTAACACATTTTTGGCGGGATAATGACGACGATAGTCGACACCCTCAATAATAAACAAGAACTACATTTTTAGGATTATTAAATTACGTAAACAGAGTTACAGGCAATGGAATGCAATGAAATTCCACTGCAGAGCCCACTCCTCCATTAACTACATTTCACCAAATTAACAAGCTTGAACAAACCCGTCCACAATGTTTAAAATAATAAAACGATAATAAAACACCGCATAAAGTTTCATTTAACCCTCCGCGAACTGAAACAACAATATAATTCAAGTGGGATTTCATCCGAAGGATAATGGCAGGTTTCCAAGAAATCCCATATACTGGAAGACGATTTTCGGGTCAAGGAAGTTACGATTTGT
Source organism: Megachile leachella (assembly GCA_963576845.1). Classification (NCBI taxonomy): domain Eukaryota; kingdom Metazoa; phylum Arthropoda; class Insecta; order Hymenoptera; family Megachilidae; genus Megachile; species Megachile leachella. Next base: position 17,306,159 of record OY756251.1, read on the forward strand.
GGAATCAGTACACCGACGTTGCAGACCATCGTTCGACCTTACGTTGTTAACACTTAACAAGTTGTTCCGCGGTTGTCGACAGCTCAAGATGGCAGGCAATAAAATATTCTCGGTTCATGATGTAACGTGGAAAAAAAAACATATACGAAGTCACGTTCTCCTCAGCCAAAAACCGGTGTCGCAGGTAGCTCGCTATCACGTAAGTTTCATCGTGTTATGCGACGTTTTACACCGGTTTAGATTTATTTGCATACCACATCAAGGTAAACTTTTTTTTCCGCTGCTCTTGAATCACTCTTGCGAAATACTTATGTGTCCATTAGCGGGAAAAAATGAATGCTTTTACCTTTGATTGAATATAACATGGTTCAGCTTTTTTTCTGCTATAAAAGTGAAACTTGTATGTGATATGTAACCATATGTCTATATGGTTGTAACCATATACTGTATGTAGGCTAGGTATGCTATTTTTAAATTTTTAAATCACATTACTTGTGATCTAATATGTTAAACTCTAACATATCTATAAAAAATCATTAAATCCTAATATTTAGCTTCCAGTACCCCTAATTATATGTTTTTAAAATATGGCTATGAAAGTTTCCAAGGAATGTTCTGAAAATATAGTACGGTAGTAAAATCGTCGATGCGTGAAAGAACATGAACTTCCAACAGTAGGACACGCGTTTCACGTACGTAACAACCTCGAGTTCGCATCAAAACCATGCGATATAAACGTGAAATTAATTTTTGATATCAGAGCGCTCAGAGAAGAACACAAGCGCTCAGCTTTTGTCGCCTCGATCTCCGCGAATTGAATTTACGACCGTGTTAATATCGTCGAACTCGAATTTTTTTTCCGAGCCACGATTTTTCGCGATAAGCGCCGACACGGCGTTATCGTACAGAGTTTATGGATCAAGTTTCCTTCGCTAACGACGTGTAGAACAGTGGCTGCAGTATCTATTTATCATTGTCAAGGGCGACTATGCAACCGGATCGTCTCTCTGCAGCCATTGTTAAACTCATTTCCGTCGCTCGATTGCCCGTGAGTGCATTGAAAATTTAAGAGCCACCCGGACTAGACCCCTGTTATCAATCTGGACTGATGGATTCGCCGGCTGTATGGATTATGCTGTAATATTCTCGATGTATTTATATGTAGTCGGTTTTTTATTGCTGCGTAAGTTTAGAAACTTGATATCTGCGATTGTGGTATTGGAAGTTATCAGTAGGGATTGTAGGTAGAATTGTATCAGTAGGTATTGTATTGGAAATTAGGAGTAGAGATTCTGAGTTGAGGACCGTTAGGAAGAATTAGGAGCTGAGATGCGTTTGTGGAATTTCTTAGATTAAATGTTGGATGACCTCAAAATTACTAGAGTGGTAGTTGGAGGTCTCAGAAATTCCTATACTAGAAATTGAACCTTGGAGGTTCCTAGATGAGACACTGGACCTTTGGGTATCCCTAAGTCCTATATTAGCCATCATGGAAATCCCTAAACTAGAAAAACTACATCTCCAAATCCCTATAAGTTGGATCCCTTGGAAGTTGGACTTCATCAAAATCCTCAATCTAAAATTTCCACCCCTCCGAATCTCCAGCTTGAAAATTAAACTCCCAAAACTCCCTAAATTATAAATTACATTGTTCCAAAATTCCCATGTCGAAAATTGCATCTCTCTAAAATTCCCAATATGAAAACATAATCTAACTCTCTAAATATAAACTGTCCGCTATCTAGGCTAAAATTGCTATCTCTAGGATACTTAGATAATAAATAAGAGTCCTCAGAAATAAATTAGAATCCTCAGAATTCATAGAAATATCTAAGATATCTTTAGAAGATGAATGCAACGTCATAAATGAAAAATTATCCTCTGTACGAAATCCTCTCTATAGAATGTTAACAGACGTTTGCGCGATCCTCTTCACAACGGAAAAGTAATATTCCTTTTCATCCGTCTGTTTGTTATCGATTCGAAACCTCTGGCTTCATGAATGTTGTTCTTTCGCATGCAAATCCCCTCGAATAATCGACTGTGATGTTTGGAGTTTCGAAGTTAATACTTCCACGGTTTATTTTGGACGTGATTTAATCCCAGAGTCCTCCAGATGCGATTCAGGGACTTTCTGTTTTACTCTTCATTCTAGACAGATTGGCATCATATGCTCCTTGAACTCCTTAAACGAACATCGGCGTTTTCCAACGCGCAGCTTTTCAGAAACTGTTAATTGTTTCTAGGACTTTGGACGACCCATTTAAAACGTTCCTCGGAAATTGGGTAAGCGAAGTTTCGATTAATTCGCTGCAGAAACAAACCGTGTCGCTAAGAATTGTCGAACGTGTAACTTTGATCTTATCAAGATAAATAACCATTATCGATATCACCGATAATGCAATATTGACGAACCGTCAAGGCGTATCTGTTCGGTGCAACTAGTGATCGATTCTAGCAATACTCTCTCTCTCAAAAAATTCGCGCACATTCTAATACTTTCATCGCGCAAACCGACAATAACTTCTCAGTAATTTGAACATGCATACATTCACGAGGACTATCAAATCCTTTCGAACTTTCGAGACTTTCTACGGTTTTGTTTTGCACTTCGACGTAACGCAAACATGTGGCGTTACGACAAAACCTTTCGACTTCTGTAGGTTATGAAAAGACCATTCTACTTCGTCATCGTTCGTGAAAGTGTTGGAAAAAACGAGATCCAAAGGCCGTTCAGGAAACGGCTGAACGTTTTACTCCCGGTATAACGGTGTTGATCCTGTGTTCCTTTCTCTGTTACCTATCCGCTCCGATCCTTTACGAATCGTCTCGACCGATGATTCACTTGGTTGCAATTTTAAAAGACTATTCTAAAAACACCGCTAGGATGTTCGAAAGCTTTCTCCGTAGTTTCTCACGCGTTTAGTATCCACATTCTTCTAGGGATCGTAACGTGTTAATTACTGTAATGAACGAATATCCGTAGTAAGACCGAAGTTAAGGATAGTAATTGAATATTCAAATTTATACCTGTAGCTTGTGATCTCTTGTTATATTGCCGACTTCCTACAGACCTTGCGTTATAATATCACGTGTGATAATGTGTGACCATGAGTTATACTGATGGGTTGTGTAACAGTGCGTCGTGTGACCTCGAGTTGTATTCTCATGTGTGGTGTCACGCATGGTTTTGCGATGTGTTGCATTGTTATATGTTGTTTCATGAATTATTGTATTACGAGCTATAACACGTTGTGTATGAATATCGTATTAATGCGTTGTATCCATGCGTTGTGTTGCAACACGTTGTATATCAACATGTTTATCGATGCGTATGTATAACACATCGTGTAACACAACATATATGTTGACCCATTGTATTACAACTAATATGATTTATCAGTGCATCATATTGCAACAAGTTCTACATGGAATTGGGGAGTTTAGGAATTCGGGGATATGGGAATTGGACAATTTAAGAATTAGGGGATGGAGGATTTGGGGAATGTGGGAATTAGACAAATTAGGAATTGGAGGATGTGGGAATTGGACTGTTTAGAAATTGGGGGATGGAGGAATTGGGGAATGTGGGAATTGGACAATTTAGGAATTGGGAGATGTGGGAATTGGACTATTTAGAAATTGGGGGATGGAGTAATGGGAATGTGAAATTGGGGAGTTTAGAATTTGGGAAATGTCGGAATTAGACAATTTAGGAATTTGGGGATGTGGGAATTGGAAAATATGGGAATTGGGGAATGTGGAATTGAAGAATGTGGGAATTAGGGAATGTTGGAATTGGAGAATGTGGGAATTGAGGAATGTGGAATTGGAGAATGTGGAATTGGAGAATGTGGGAATTGGGGAATGTGGAATTGGGAGATGTGGAATTGGGGAATGTGGAATTGGGAGATGTGGAATTGGGAGATGTGGAATTGGGGAATGTTGGAATTGGGGAATATGGAAATTGGAAAATGTGGAATTGGAAAATATGGAAATAGAGAAACGTGGAATTGGAAAATCTGGAAATAGAGAAACATGGAATTGGAAAATCTGGAAATAGAGAAACATGGAATTGAAAAATGTGGAATTGGAAAATATGGAAATAGAGAAACGTGGAATTGGAAAAAGTGGAATCTTGCAACACGTTATATTGCATTGTACCTCGCGTTATATCACCACAAGCACAACCACTGCCATCACATCACATTACAAAATATAACATATTACATACACATCACATGTTCCCTCACAATATACCATCAACTCCAAATATTTCAACGACTAACGAGAGTTATATAACGGCAATATAACGAGAGATATCTTTCCCTCCTTCCACCAACAGTATAAAATTTAGAGCCTCGGTGATAAATAAGAATTAATTCGGATCGAACGATAATCTATTACCGGCGACTAAAATCCGCGGCAAGATTAACGAGCCACAAAGACGGTCGTCCTCGTATTGCTTCTATGAATAATTGCCAACAGCCACTGCCGCATTGTCGGTATTTACACGACGACCTTACGCTACTTTCCAACCACATTTCCAGATACTCGAGCATTCAATTCCGTTGCCCCGTTTGCTCGCTCGGAATTGTTTCGAGCGTGTACGAGAGCCCTCGAGCTGGTCACGACGCCTACGAGGGTGACGTTATCAAAATAGTTCTAATACCTCGATGATATTTAATGAATTCAAATGCTCGATGACGATCGGAGCTACAGTTATCGGGATATATTCGGAATTGTCTAGGAATTCAGACGAGAGAATGTAAAATCGGAGACAAAATATCTTTCCCGCGGGAAAATCCAGAGACGATTCGATAGATGATACTCGCAAAGTATCGTCGTATGATCGGTGCCAAACTGGTTCGTATACGATCACGAAGAGACGCGGAATTGTTTAATACCGTTAAATCAAAGGAAACAATCGACATGAAGCGAATCTTCTAATTCGTGTAGGCGTACGTTCAGTGTTGTCTGATAAAGTCTTCGAACGATTCTGCAACAACTCTAAGGATAAACCTCGAGCGGAAGAGTGCCAGGCACTGAACCTCGGGTTTATCGAGATACAGAAGATCTTCGCAGCTGACGTGGCCATAAAATGTGACCTCCATTGGTCTACTTTACGGAGACGAACTCCGAGTAGGAGGCACGTACACCTTCTACCCTCTTTGCTGTTCTACAATGGATGCTCTCTTTGAATGCTCGTCTCGACGAAAGTTAACTAGAATATTAACACTTTAACTGCCACAGTGAAATTGGACCTACGTAATAACCCACGTTATGCTTATAATTATTCCACATTCGATAAATCCATTTTTTAAACTAAATTCTTCACTTATCATCTTACAAAATTAAAACAATACAAATTTCCGATCTAGGGATTTTTTAAATCTGGGGATACTTGCATCTAGGGATTTTTAAATCTGGGGATATTTAGATTTAAGGATTTTTTAATCTAGAGATATTTGGATCTAGGGATTTTTTGGTCTGGGGAATTTTTGGATCTAGGGATTTCTGGTCTGGAAAAATTTTGGATCTAGGGATTTTTTGATCTGGGAAATTTTTTGGTCTAGGGATTTTTGGTCTGGGGAATTTTTGGATCTAAGGATATCTGGTCTGGAAAATTTTTTGATTTAGGGATTTTTTTATCTGGGGAATTTTTGGATCTGGGAAATTTTTGGATCGAGGGATTTTTGGATCTAGGAATTTTTGGATCTAGGGATTTTTTGGTGTGAGGATATTTGGATCTAAGGATTGTTAATCTGGGGATCTTTGGACTAGGGAATTGGTATGTAAATTTTAGGGCTAAGAATATTGATGCATAGGAGTATTGATATATAGGGATATTTGTATTTAGGAATATTTGGATCTACAGACATTTATATCTAGTCATGTTAGGATCTAGCGATATTGGAATTTAAGAATATTGTGGTCTGCAAATATTGTGATCCAGTAACATTTTAACAGCTAGGCCTACTGTAATCTAGTATCTAGGGATATTGGAATCTAGTCATATTAAAATTTAGAACACACAAATGATTCTAGAGTTTAAGAATTTTCTAGAAACAAAATTTGATCAATGATATATTAAGAGATATTTTATTCATGAATCTAGGGGTAATATTATCTAAGAATTTAAAGATGTGAAGTGATGACCAATCATCCCCATAGCATTAAACTAATAGTTTGCCATTTATGAATTGCCCCATTTACTTTTTATTAAATATGAACTTATATTGCTTATGAAGCATTGTTCTCCAATGACGTATGCGACAGTCAACCTGTTAAACGCGTCTGCACTCAATTTCTGCGAACGATCTCCATCGATTTACCAGGAAGAAATGATTTGTTGATCGTGCCCTTAACAGTTTACAGACGTTATAAGAGATGGCTGCAACTAATGGTGCAGGGCATCATGACGACGTGAACCAGATTATGAAAATCAGAGTGAGCCACGTAGGTTAAAAGCTCGTTGCGGCGAGCGATAATGATGTCACTTTTATTAGCCTCATCAGGGTCGAAGCATCCTCGACAGGGGATCCACTATTACCTAATAAATGACACGATCATGTCATGTATGTATCTTGTTACCCGTGGAATTTGCGTGCATCGACAGGTCGTCTACGTGCTAGTTGCATCGGTCGTGTAATCGATTTTAAAGGTGTCATTTGGTCTATTAATAATTTCATTTCATCCTTCTATCCGTTCGGTTTTATGTCCATTTTAAGACCGTATCATCTTTCGTAACGTTCGATTAATTTCGATAATGAAACGGTGATCATCGTACAGTTATTAATGAAAAAAATATTGCGTTGCGTGCATAATTACTGCGTTGTTTATCGGGCGTGACTGTCTCGGATGCGATTATGTTTCTTTCAACATTCTATGCTGTGCATCTTCATTAACTTAATCGAGCGTAGGTACCATTCAATTATCCACGTGTGTTACTCACGTATCGTTTACGAGGTCACGTTGTTTATCGAACGCTATCATCCATTTTTCACGGTAAAAACGGAGATGTAGGCGTGAAATGCGGGTAATTTGTGCAAATAGACTCCGTTCACAATCTTCAATTTACCACTTTCAAATTGTAGATGGAAATTGTGCACTAATTCCATAACCATTATGATTTACTTTTCTTCATGACAAAATGTACACGGTATTTCGAATTACTTCTTACGGAGATAATTCTGATAAAAAATACTATAGAAACAACAAGTCTTTGGTCGAAATACGAGCTCAAGTTTAGTTCAACTCTTTAAGAACATGCTGAACATGTTGACAAACTTCATTAGATCATAGAACACCTAACAGTCCATCCTCGAACAGATCATTCCCTTGAATCTTTAATAATGATTCTAAAAATATTTAATTTCCTAGTTCGTTTTCGAAATTAACCTCTGTGTCACGCGATCAATACAAAGATTATTTAGGTTCATTTTTCAAGATGGTTCCGCTTCAGTTACTCTATTCTATTTACGATAACATCTGTTCTGATTAGAAGGAAATTTCGTAGAGAACACTCAAAACCGTTCACATTTGTACGATACATTATTCTGCGTGTGTGTGCGTTAACCTAACTCGATGTATTAAAGACGCCAATAATTGTCGTATGTCGTGCTTTAAGGTTTAAATGAAAGTAAAATACCGCCTCGTGTGTATAGGGCAAAAGCTGTATAACGGATACGCAAATATCATGGGTGCAGGAAGTGCGCGTGTGCTAGGGAAATTTCCAAGTTCACCAGCGCACCAGGCACCTCCATCGATCTGCCGGTGCGGTGCTATTGCTACATTTACGGCATTCACTTTTATTCAAGATCCAACGGGTACGATGTACTGACCCCTGAACTTGACCTATACACAAAGTATACCTGATCTCGAATGGTTTCGGTAGATCAATAAAACGCAAAAAAGAGACGAGGAACGTGAAACGGTATAAGTTTCGATATTTCCTGCCTTCGATGTGTCTAGTCCTGTCAGGAATAACGCAATATTTTGGAACAGGTGTTTCCTTTTCCTACCGTCCTATCTTGTCGAATAATCTGACGAAACATCGATAAGAATTGTTTTGTATGTTTGTTCTTCGTGTACGAAAGGTTATAATAGTTCAAATAGAATCTTATTGCCATCCTAGACATTTGTCCCATTGACAAACGAGAGCGCGAACGATTCACAGTCAAACACCGAACGTGTTCAATAAATCGTAAAGAAGGAAACAATCGTACTTACTATTGCATTATCTTAATTATGCGAGCGTCCGAATACTGGCATCAATGGGACCGGGATTACGCGGTCTGGGCACTAGGTGTCGTCCGGTGTGTTTTATTCTGTATCGCGGAACAGAACGTGTGTTACAAAGTTAGTTTCTTTCTTTTTCCCCCTTATTTTTCGTTTGTAAATGTCGCGTGTCAACGGCCCCCGGTAGTACGATACGATCCTCGGAAGTACGAGAGCACACTACACCCGCCAAGTAAGCGGCAAGCCGAATAACTGACGCTAGCGCGAGGACTCAATGTGTCCCACCTTCCCTTCTTCTTCTGCGCGCTCACTCTCTCACGATCCTCGTTTCTCTCGTGTTGCTTTCCTGCTCCCTCGCTCTTTTCTGCACATAAGGGTGCGTTTTAACAAAACGAACAAGAGCATTCGTTCGTGCTCGTTTGGCAGGAAACGAACATTCGTCGAGCATCAGCTGAATGCGGCCAAGTACTCGTACACCTTAAATCAAATGCTTGGCACGGGGAATTGAATAATATCGAACTGAATTAGGTCAAATTCAAAGCGAATTGAATCGCGGGTAATAGTCAATTTCAATTTGCATCATCGTAAATCAGTGATGTGATCGTGGATTTTATTAGTCCATGAACGCATGCGCAAAAGATGGTCGCACCCGCTATATTATTGCGTACACAAATCCTAGTGAAAAAAAATAGAACAGCGCATTTTGGAATTAAATAATTATAAAAGTATTTAATCGATTGTATCAAAGTGAATCATATCGGATTGAACAACGTTAAATTGAATTAACATTGAAAAATGTCGATTTGCATTATGTCGACTTAAGTCTTGTGGAATTGAATCGAATCGAAAAATCGCGTCGAGTGGATTTGCTCGGTATGGAGGGTTTTCATTAGAGCATTCGGTCGCATGGAACATCGATGTGACGATTAACGAGCAGTGAAAAAATGCTCGTCTACGTTCGAGTCTTATCGAAGTAAGAATGAAATGAGCATTCGCTTGCTCAGTTGAAACACACCCTAAAAGTATACTCTCTCTCAAACGTTTCTCGACGTGGTTTCCAGCAGCGCACTACTAGCGCGCCGAACCGCGATGCCGCAACGCGTGCCTGGAACACACTTTGAGAACGCGCGCGCCTCCCAGCTGCCGTATCGACCCCTCCCCATTGGATGACACATCCTCCAATAACGAACCTCCAAAAGGATTACGTCACTTTGGTATTATTGACGCCAACCATCCGGCAGCATCGCAGTGCTGGATTCTTCGGGGTATCTTTTCTTTAATGGGAAGATCAGAGAATTCTCTGTACCAGGGTAGTCGTCATGAAATCTCTCCTTGTCATAAAACCAGCGTAGAATCTTCTCCTTCTTGAAATAAGGGATACTTTAAGTTGCATCACGAAGTTGAATGACATGGCTTGTGTAACACTTTGTAGGTTACCGTATCATTTTAATACACGAATGTGAATCAATTGCTTTGATAACCGAAATGCATCTATTTGATTTACATTAAAGTAATTATCGATGTATCTTCTTTATTGCTTAAACGTTTTTAGGTTCTTTTACATCGAACGACAAATTAAGATATACCGTACTGCAAAGGATCGTTTTCTCTTAATATGGATCATTAACTGTACGCGTAACTTTATTTACGTAAGTCTTTTTATTAGTTTCATTGCGTTTTATTTTCTTCCCATATTCCATCAGCCAAATGCAGTTTATTGAGTTCATATTAACGCATTCATTTTATCGTTGTGTAGGTACGTTACTGGGAAACACCCCAACTTTGCTCCCTCTGTTGCGCATATATTTTTCCTTCTCTTTGTGCATCCCCTACTCTAGACTGTGACAGTTGAAATAAAAATCAAAATTCCGATTGAAGGGAACGAGAACGAGGTCCATTGGTTTTTGCACGTCATGTAGCGCGTACATATTGCTCGATATATTAATGGGGATAACAACTACTTTAGCCCACTCTTCTCGATAATGTCGGTAAATTAATAAATCTATACATATTTATGCCCGTACCAATATATAATGAACATTATAGACGACCATTGACGTAGGTACAGACGAAGTTTATTCTGGTCACAGATTGAAGATAATGGGGTGCACCTTTAGGACGTGGATATCCTTAATTGATGCGGCGCGCTCGATTTCCGCCTCGACGAATTTCGTGTGTACGCCGATCACAAGTGACAAAACGTTGAATACGCAGAATGTCGTCACCGACTCGGAATTTAAATCCTGCGACAGTGTGACAACGTTAAGTAGGTGCTCTCAACCCCTCAACTCTTTGCTGACTGGCTGACACGACCGCCAACAGGGTCTCTCATTTGTAAATCTTCTGGCGTTGCAAAATCAGTCGTTGAACTTACCTCGGCCCCTTGTGCGACTGCCAAGTACCAAAGTCGCGACATTCGTCGTCTGAGCTTTTCGTCAAGGCATTTCCTGGTTGTCTGAAAACATCTCTTCAAACTGTTTTCCTTACTTTAATGGCCACGCACTTCGGGCAATCTTTAACTCTTGTCATTTCAAGTTCCTTTCCATATAATACATTATTAATGAGATTATATTTGAGAATACGTTATATACTCTTATGAATAGCTTATACGTCGCAAAATGACTAATTCTTAAATTATAGTTAGGATACGTAACCTTGTATTAATATATCTATGTAATTACTAGCATTTATTTTTAATCAAGCGGAATTTAATAAATGCAGACGCATGCCATGGAAAAGGTTAAAATTCCGGTTTCGAAATGTCGTATCGGTGTCGAATCAATATTTCTCATCCTCATCTCAAAAAAAACTGGTTAGAAAGAAACAGTTATGCTATAGAAAGCGTCGGCGCTTACAGTATAAACGAAAACAAGAATCTCGGAACTGTGCACGCTCCAAGCCTAAACTGAGAAGAAAGTGAAAGTGTTAGATCCATCTATCCCTTTCTATATGTTGTTCGATCGCAACTATACGAGACCCTAGCATTGAACGTGGACCTTGCGATATAGCAAGCGTAGGAGGACCATACACAGTTAAAAGTTTAGACTAAAGATATGGAAAACGATTAAAAAAGTTTCAAATAACAATTTTAGATATAATATATAAATAACAGTAACATGTACTACGACAAGATTATACATTTCTAAGTATCTATTTTTCCCTGAACTCCCACGGCGTGACGCATGTTCCAGCATTGAAAATTTATCTCTAGCGAAACATCGTTTGTACACATAGTACATGCAACTTACTAATCGTAGAAGTAACAGTATTCGTAACAAGAGGCAAAAAGAACCGAGATGCAATAAAGATCATAGATACCTTGAATCCATATATGTGTTCAAGATTGAGAACACAGATATATTGACGATGGGAGTAAACCGGGGAAACTGTATTTGTACGGTTAAAGAGGTGGATTCTAAGAACGCAGCGAATCGAATTAATCGGCTAATTCCTTTGAAAATATTAATCCATTTATACTCAAAGTTATGTATAATATCTTGTATGTTACCTTTTCCACAAATATCTTTTTATTATCCACTTCATTTCTAGCATTTCCTCGACGCGTTGCTGGACCGAAACAGCGGGCGACTACTGTGTGCCGTTACGTTGAATCTTGATAGTAGCTCACGCGATATCGCGTGATCGGATTTTTTAATGCGTCTTACACTGAGTGATTGGATAAACGCATTCGATATTAATGTATCCTGCATTATATTTAGTGCATTTGAAATTCACGTAATAGTCAGCGTCAACAACCTCCGAGAAATAAGCGGGTTAGCTTTTTGCTTTGCCGACATAAAATAACAAATATATTTAAGAATGTTAATACTTTCATAATTGCTTGTGAGATCTGCTTTAAAACATTAGCCTCTCTAGTGAGTATTTTCTGGATCACGATAATCTATTTTGGATGTAAAATATTGATTCTGACAGTAGAACCTATGATGGTGACATTCACTGTGCCCACGTGAATTGTCGTTACATGAAAGCGTTTTTGTCACAACGAATTAAACGAGTTCAAATTCGTCGTCTGTAATATTACGCGTTGGAGGAGAATGAAAACTGACAAATGTAAAACAGATATAACTGAACGTTGCAGGATTGGAAGCCCTGGAAAAAGCACTCTATTGCTGGGAGGATGCTCTTACGGCGTTTAGCTCTTCACTCAATAATGATACGCTCGCATTACCGTCTAAGGCGGATGCAGCATTTACGCACGATGTCCAGGAACTCCTTGACTTGGGCTATCAAATACAGAGCCATGCAGAACTTCTCTTTATCGATCAAGTAAGTTTTACTTCTTTAATTATTAAAGTATATTGGATCTTGTATTTTGAAAGTATAAGTCCATTTTTATTTATTTTAAGAAAATTAATGCGAAGCATATAGGTTATGATATCAAGACTGGCAATTCAGCAATTTTTTTTTATTGATTGATCAACATGTAATTTGACTTTAAAAATTTGTTTCAGGTGATTTTAGTGAGATAATGTATATTCATGCAAATAGACTTACAGTGCTTTTAAAATAGGTTCTATTATCAAAGTAAATTATTCTTGAAGTTATTTTATGGTTAAGGATGCCATTGTAAATATTGAACCATTATCATTGTACATATAATTGTCATTGTATATATAATTATTATTTTATACATAATTATCATTGTATACATAATTGTCATTATATACATAATTGTCATTGTATTATCTACAACTAATATCTAACCTAATATAAAATAGAAAGTAAAATACTTTCTTTCCATTGTCTCCTGCAATCCTTTCTACTCGCTGTCATTCCATTCCGCTACATTCATCAATTGCTTTTCCCCGTGTAAAAAAGTACAGGAATTAATCCAATTTAAATGATAACCGCGTGTAATTAGTGCAATGAGTCACTTGACCTAACGCAAGGAGGAACTATTACATAGGAAGTTCACGGCATCGCGACTACGGTCATTCTAAGCGTATAAAATGCTCTTGCAATTGAACGACTCAGTCACGTTTCTGATCCTCTTTTACGTAACAAAAACTATATTTTAATATATTGAAGTTGTCTTTTAACGACGAATGAATTTATTTGCAGCACTCCGTACTATTCCGTAACGAGAGCGAAGAGAGTTTGGATAGTCATAAACCGTCGAACATTGGCACCCGGATATCCGGCAAAGACAAAGCGGACGCCGCGTCTTCTCCGGAATCGTTCGAATCTGCGCGAGATGGGGTCAGTTAAAACATAAACTTTACTGCAATATTATAAAATAAAATTAATATTTATATTTTATTACTAATATTAATATTTATGCAGGTAGCAGATTTACGTGAATTTGAAGAATTTTCTGAATTGTTTCCTCATTTTGAAAAACAAAAACTTTATCATGCTGCTCTTAAACAACACGAGGATAAAGGTATCCCTTGCAGGTAAGAAGTTGGACTACAAACTCTTAAAGGAGTCATTCTTTTAGTATCTTAAAAAATTAAAAAATTATTTTTTTCCTAGCCAAGTCCTATGTATACAAAGATCATTATATACTTAGTTAAATTATTAATAATTTATTTATTATTGCAGGAGAATACATACAGAACTAGTGAAATGCGGCTCGGATGTAGAATATTTAGCAAAAGTGTATTGCTTACGGCAAGCGTACACAAAACTGTTCACTATACAATCTGCATCAGACTGGATTGCAGACATAGGCCGACAAGTTATTAGCGATTTGATCATGTATGCAGACAGGGTATAAACATACATCATTTACTTCTATGAAGAAAATAGAATTAATTTTTAAAACTAGTCTATATAGAGAACTAATAAATTATTTTTATTGTTAGGATCCGAAAGATTATTTAATACATTATGAACGGATGCTGGAGTTTCTGCAAGAGCCAAGTAATCATAGCATTATGGAAGAAGAACTGACTGCGAGAGGTGTTAAATGTATGAATTTCTATGATGTTCTTATTGATTTCATTCTGTTAGACGCGTTCGAAGAAGTTGAAAAGCCGTCCTCTTCAATTAGAGCTATTTTACAGAATAGGTGGATATCGGCTAGTTTTCGTGAGACTGTAAGTATGTAAATAGATGTAATTTTAATTTAGTTTACTGATGTTTATTTGTATTTAAGGCCATTGGAACAGCTGTGTGGACAATGATCGTGGGTAAAAGACGTATGTTGAAATACGATAAAGGATTTTTGGCACATTTTTATTCTATTTCTGAACAAATCTCTCCGGTACTGGTGTGGGGATTTTTAGGCCCTGAAGGAAGTTTACATTCCACTTGTCACTATTTTAGAGATCAAGTTATTGAATTCCTTGTAGATATATTTAATTTTTTTAAAGTAAGGTACACCACTGTTGACAACCTTGCTGAAGATATACTCAGGGAAATGAAGATAAGGGTTGAAAACATAAACCAAAGGCTTTCCTTAGAAGGTTGCTAATTAAATAGATACCATAGTAGCACTAAATATATACACTAATCGTTAATGTAGTTAAATAAATGCGACGATGGTAAATGAAATTAATCGCTCACTGGAAAGATTTAAAACATCAACTTGAATGCGAGCAGTGCGTTATTCATACCTTTTGCAAGTTACATAATAATCCATTCGTACGCCTTTGAAACTAAACATTTACTCTTTATCTATTTCCATAATTTATATGTAAAATATTTTGTACAAATTTTGTTTAACTACTTTTTAACCGTATTTATAGATATTTTATTTTCTGAATAGTGAGATAAATAGAACTGTTATTTCAATGAAGTATAATTCATTGTATGTATCAATCATTAATTTGCCTAAATGAAAATTTAAAAGTAACAAGTCAGTAACGACTAAATATTTAAACAATGATCTGAAGCTACAGAAATGAAATATGCTCATATTTATATCTTTACATATAAAAATAATATATTTGTTATACAAGCGCTATAAAAATTGACTGATGTTATAGAACAAAATTATTAGACTCATATATAAGTTCAAATTTGCATTTGTCCAGCACCTAATACCGAAATTTACATTTTTAGTACAAAGACATCGTATTAGATGTTTAAATGTAGTTATTTTATTGTAAAAATAGATTTTAATATATTACCATTAACTGTGCACCTAGAAATGATTTACATTAGCTGTATTATGATATTATTGTGATCAGCTGTTTATAGCATTTAAAGACAGTATATAGCATACCTGTTCTAGTTCCTTGGATACTTCATAAGAGTATGCGGTATTATAGTAAACTGTGTAATTTATACTTTATTGGAAAATATTCAACAACTTTATTTTAAATTACACACTGTATTTATTTATCTTGTATTAATACTGTATGTATTATCACACCAGTTAAGTTGTATTATCTTCATAGTACTTTATAGCAATGTTGTATACAGATGTGTACGAATCGAAGTATCTGCTGCCAAAGATAAGAGCAATATTACTAACATGTGTAGTCCATTATTTTTCCTGAGGGTTACATTGGTCCTTAAAATTATCCTTTATCCTATTCTAACTTTGGTTTATTGTTCTAATTGTTTCTGAATTTTTTAAAACATATTTATTATATTTCACTCTTTTTTATATAAAGCATTTAATGGTAAAACAGCTTGTCCATTGCCTCGTCATCAGATTCCTCTTCACTGCTAGATGGTGCATCTGGCATTATTTGTGTTATATTATTTCTACGCTTATACTCTGCAAAACTTTCCTTTTTTTCTATAATATAATTTTTATAAAATTATTGTATAATAGAAGTTGTAAATCATTGTGTCTATTCATAATATACATGTTCTAACATAATTACCTGCAATTCTTAATGATGCGAATGTCCATTTATTTTGATATACGTGGTCTGGATCTAAAACTATCAAAGGATTCTTTTCTTTGTCAATATGCAATCTTAACCACTCAGTCCCTATCAATTTCATAAAAATGATACAGTATATAAATTTAGAACAATGTAAAATAAAAGTAAATAAATATTTTACATTTATGAGCCTTAACAAGGGTAATTTTGATTTCTCTTCCTAGATTTATGTGAGTTGTTCCTTCTGCTTTTACAGTTCCAAAGAGGTATAAACAAATGTAATAACGTTTTGAATTTACTGTAGTGCTAAAAATAAAACAAATACGAATATAATTTTTTTTTAATTTATTTTTATTTATCAAGTACAATATAGTAAAAATTATTTTACAGAGTACCTAAATAATAAATGATCACATTTAACTTGAAGAAAATAATTATCTACGTTTTGCAATAAAATACGTATAACTACTGTAACGTCCGTTTGATACCACGCAATCTTTGGTGTATACAATTTACTAATTAATTTTGGATAACTCATACTTTCAAAAGTATATAAAATTCATTTATTTCATGCAAACCACCACCAAAATACGGCAACTTAACCTTATACAACAGAAAGAAATAAATATACTGGGTCACAATAATGCAATTTAATTAATATTTTATATATTTTATACACTTGCGTAAAAAATTATTATTGTTTATATACAAAAAAGTATTTTAACCTTTTCAAAATTTTAAAGTTCATAAATTTGAAAATTTGCCAACTAAACACTAACGAGAGGTGGGGCTTTCTTTCCCTATATTGGCGTTTTTTCTAGGGAAACCTACTGTGTTAGGTACCGTATATAATAAAATATTTCTCCTATAAAAAATAAATACAGTAATAACGTAAAAATAATTATATAAATTTTTGCGTCGATATCGCACATTCGTTGATTCAGTTTCCACTGGAAAATGCACCATATAGATATATAGATTTGGAGACCAATGAAGATTCATTTCAATGCGGTAGTTAATAAGCCGGGCGTGATCGCGATAAAACGTCAACCACGCAGTCAAAATGTCAAGAAACGATGGTAAAAAGGACTCGTCAGCATCTGCGTTTCGAAAAATTGACGTTGATCAGTATAGCGATAATAATTTCAAAGAGGAAGACGCTGACGGAGGATTGGGTGGACCTACCGGTCCGGACGAAAATGAAGTTTTGACACTTCTTAGCCAATATCCTTTCCATGACTTATATTTACATATAATATTGTTATAATGTATTTTTTTATATTCTCCTTAATATTTAATCAAGGGTAAGAATGCTGAAGCTTTGATATCAGTATTAAAATCTGCACCACTTGGGTGTAAAAATCAACAAGTAAAGGTAACCTCAATATCATGTACTAATTATTATTTTGTGGAAGTGTTATACATATATGCAAGAATATTCTTTTATATTATTGATATAAATTAGTATATGTTCCTAGTATGTGAGTATATGTAATGTTCTGAATGCAATTATTAAATATTGCAGGATAGCGCACGGAATCTGACATTAAAAGTTCTTCTAAGTATAAAAACGAATCAAATGGATGATTGTTTAGCACAATTGGATCGAGACTTAGTGGATGTTTTAATGAAATATATATATCGTGGATTTGAAATCCCAACAGAAGGTAGCAGTAGTCATTTATTAATCTGGCACGAAAAGGTATACAATATAAGTGGTGTTGGCAGTATTGTAAGAGCATTTTCAGATAGCAAACGTGCTTGAAAATTTGTACATTTTCTTTTAATGTTCATTACAACAATTACCATTAATCCTTACTGTTACTCATTGTCATTGTTAATACAATGAAGATGTAGATAGCCAAGTCATTCAATTTTCTATGTGGGAAATATAACACTTGTGTACATTTGTTATCAATAAAGTAATTTTTATTTCTTATACATTTGGAGAAGTGACTTCCTTATATCGAATTTCCATTATCTTTCATAAACTTGTTTTCATTCATGATTCATTTCAGATAAAAGTATTTACTCAATTATAAAATAATGTAACAGAGCATTAAAAAAACAGTCATAATTTTTATTTAAATTCTTTTCAATGTCTATAGATCTATCTGCATATTATTTATAACGATTAATACATATAAAATAATACTATATATATTACTTGAATGCAATGGCATTCAAATCTTATCATCAAATACATAACAAAACGGAGTAAAGTTAGAATATTACAAATTTTGTAATTGCCGTGAAGAGCTTCATTTTTATAAAAGTGTTGTTCAACAGAGTCTTCATTACTCACATTTGTCTTTCACTGTGAGCATTATCATGTTTGTTTGATGTATTAAATAAAGTGCACTGACAAATACTGCATTTGCTCTGTAAAATAATTGAAACAGGATAGTTATCATGAAATGATAAATATATAATTGCACATATAAATTTTGTAATACTTACTGCCCTTCTTTAAAGTACTCTTTTAGGGTATTGCTAAACCTTTTACTGTACTTAACAAATTCTCTTTTTCTCTGATCTAATGCTTGTTTTCCTGCAGAACCGCTTATAAATGCAGTTACTTCATTCACTGCATCTAGAAGTTTTTTTATTGCACTTGCAATTTCTCTATAAGAAAGTATATTATAAATACACTGTAGATAATAGATAATACAAGACTTTAGCATTTGTAAACATGTAAATGTAAGTTCATACTTAATTGTTTCAAGGAAAGTTTTACGATCTGTTATTTCATCAGGAATTCTACTAAGTATTCTCTTTAATGAAGTTGATTTACGATTCAATTCTTGAAAAGCATCTTCAGATCGAGCTGACCTATATTCTACCACTACAAGATAAAGAATAGTAAGTTTTTATAGCAGTGTCTAAAAATGAATGTTGTCCATATGAAATATAGTTTTACCATCATAATCAGAAGCTGCACCTTGCAACCTCAAAACACTTTCATTCATATCCAGATTAAGTTCTGCTCGTTGTATAATTCCAAGAATTAGATCAAGTGTAATTCCTGGATGAGAGTTTTCAGCTTTCAATAAAGCTGTACGTACTGTTTGAGCAGCCAATACATTCTGCCTTTCTAACTATGATAATAAATAAAAATAACATTTTTATTTTTGTTGAGCAATATTGTATATTGATAAATTTGTTTCTTGCTTAATAAATTTATTATAGATCATTGGGATGAATAAGTGACAAGAATGTTTAATACCTTCATCAGTATTGGTCTTAAAATGACAGGAAAAACCAGTGATGTAACTGGAGTCTCATCGCCCATTGTCATCCTTTACAACGTTTATTTATAAACGCAGTTTAAGCTCAAATAATACAACACAAATAAAATGTAATTAGTTAATATGTTTGACGGATAAAACAAGCATGGATAAAATTGTTTTCATTAAAAGAGAATGGTTTCGATCATACTATCCATATGACAGCTGTCACGCTCCAGTGTCTTATTCTAAAACGAGGTAAACAGGTTGTGCAATCGTTCAACGGGAGATCGTACTCAATTTGTATGTACATTGCAGCTAACTTCAGCGAATGAACAAAAAACCCGTCCGATAACGAGTGTGTTCTTCCGTGGAACGCATAATAAATGCCTCAATTTCTTTTCAGTCAAATATTCTGTATATACTAAAAGTACATGAAGTATATTATTTTGTTATTGAAATCATAATTTTATGAATAGTTGATATATTAATGTATATCTAAATAAAAAGCTATATCACAAGTACAGTAATCAATGAAGCGCATGATTAATGAAAAGCGCCTTGGCATAACGCGGTTGAACCAAATAATATCAAAACAATAGGGAATAATTTATTGTAAATATATTATTCTTAATTTATTAACATTATTAATATTTTCAATGATGTTAGAACGCAAAGATCCTGAAGGAAATTTATACGTTTTTGTAAGTATATTTACTATGAATAACCTCAATTTATTTTACATAGTGTAACATTTTCTTTATATTATTTTCTGCAGAATGAAGAAGATTTACCATATGAAGAAGAAATTTTAAGAAATCCTTATTCTGTGAAACATTGGCAACGTTACATAGATCATTTAAAAAGCACAAAAAGCAGTAATTTGAATATTGTGTATGAGCGGGCATTGAAGGAACTTCCTGGAAGGTATGTGTATTCATTGTTTATTAAACAGATTTTATAATGTAGTAATGTATATTTTTATCAGTTACAAGTTATGGTACAATTACCTACGTCAACGAGTAAGTCAATTAAAGGGAAGGTGCATAACAGATCCTCTTTATGAAGATGTAAATAATGCATTTGAACGTGCATTAGTATTTATGCACAAAATGCCTCGGATATGGATGGATTATTGTACATTAATGACTGAACAATGTTATATTACACGTACTAGGCAGGTTTTTGATCGTGCACTCAGAGCTCTTCCTATCACTCAGCATCATCGTATATGGCCATTGTACATTGAATTTTTGAAAAAACATAATGTATATGAAACTGCTATTAGAGTTTTTAGAAGATATCTTAAGGTATGATAAAACTTTATAATTAAAAGTTTTAATAACATATACATAAATGATAATGTGTGTTTTGTTTCTAGCTAGCTCCAGAAGATACAGAAGAATATATAGAGTATTTAATATCAATTGGTAGGCTAGATGAAGCTGCTGTAAAACTAGCACAGATTGTTAATCAAGATGATTTTGTATCAAAGCATGGAAAATCTAACCATCAGTTATGGAATGAATTATGTGACTTAATATCAAAAAATCCCTCTAAAATAAAATCTCTTAATGTAGATGCTATTATAAGAGGTGGTTTAAGACGTTACACAGATCAGTTAGGACCTTTATGGAATTCATTAGCGGACTATTATGTCCGCAGCGGCTTATTTGAAAGGGTATTAAATAATTATTTGTACATTAAAATATATATTTGGCTGATCTTAAAAGTTATGTAATTGTATACTTATATTCTTGGTAGGCAAGAGATATTTATGAAGAAGCAATACAAACAGTAACCACTGTCAGAGATTTCACTCAAGTTTTTGATGCTTATGCACAATTTGAAGAACTTAGCCTCAGTAGACGTATGGAGGAAGCTACAAAGAATCCTACAGAAGATGGTATAAGTATAGATACATGTATTATTGTTCCGTAAATCTTGTAGTTTTTAATTTTGTAACATTGTATGTACAGATGACATAGATTTGGAATTGAGATTAGCGCGGTTTGAGCACCTAATGGAAAGACGTTTATTATTGCTGAATTCTGTATTATTAAGACAAAATCCTCATAATGTACAAGAATGGCATAAAAGAGTTATGCTCTATGAAGGACAACCACACGAGGTACATAAGTCTTGCTATTTAATTTTAATAGAAATTAAAATCTGAATTTTATTATTGTTATTACTAAATTTGTTTTTAGATTATTAATACATATACGGAAGCTGTACAAACGGTGCAACCACAATTAGCAGTAGGCAAATTACATACTTTATGGGTTGCATTTGGTAAATTTTATGAAGAAAATGGACAAATAGCAGATGCTAGGGTAGTTTTCGAGAAAGCTACTCATGTCCCATATACCAAAGTAGATGACCTTGCTTCTGTGTGGTGTGAATGGGCAGAAATGGAAATTAGACATGGGTATTGTATCTATGTGTTCTCACATTCTTGCCCTTTGAAAATATCTACTTTCTAATTGTCCTAATTTTCTTTACATAGAAACTATAAAGAAGCTCTAAAGCTAATGCATCGTGCTACTGCTATGCCATTCCGCAAAGTAGCTTATCATGATGAAACTGAAACTGTTCAAATGCGATTGTATAAATCATTGAAAGTATGGTCTATGTATGCTGACTTGGAAGAAAGCTTTGGTACATTTAAGACATGTAAAGCAGTGTATGATAAAATCATTGACTTGAAAATTGCAACACCACAAATTATTATTAATTATGGTTTGTTCCTAGAAGAAAATAAATACTTTGAAGAAGCTTTTAGGGTATGTAAAAATTGATCTTATAATTATAGTTGATATCTTCGATTTTCAATAATTGTATCTCCCTACAGGCATATGAAAAAGGAATTGCACTCTTCAAGTGGCCCAACGTTTATGACATATGGAATACTTATCTCACTAAATTTTTAAAACGTTATGGTGGTACAAAATTAGAACGAACGCGGGATTTATTTGAACAGTGCTTAGAACATTGTCCACCAAAATACGCCAAAGGTATTATATTTTATTTTACAATTATATAATTGCCAATGATCATTATTCATTTATTTCTTTTCTTTATCACAGCCTTGTATTTATTATATGCTAAATTGGAAGAAGAGCATGGTTTAGCTAGGCATGCAATGTCCGTGTATGAACGAGCAACAAGTGCTGTTCTTCCTGAAGAGAGGTTTGAGGTATAATATTTAACATTGTTTTAATAAATATGTTATCTTTAAAATACCATTATACTAAGGAATATAATACATGAAATTTGAATGTTAGATGTTCAACATATACATAAAGAAAGCAGCAGACATATATGGTGTTCCAAAAACGAGACAAATTTATGAAAAAGCTATTGAGGTACTTAATGAAGAAAATACGAGAGAAATGTGCCTACGATTTGCAGAAATGGAAACAAAGTTAGGAGAAGTCGACAGGGCTCGGGCAATATATGCACACTGTAGTCAAATTTGTGATCCAAGGGTATGAAATATTAATTTCATAAAATAATGTTATGTTATAATAGTATGTTATATACAATTTTATATTTCGAACAGGTAACATCTAATTTCTGGCAAATATGGAAAGAATTTGAAGTGAGACACGGCAATGAAGATACAATGCGTGAAATGCTTCGAATTAAACGTAGTGTTCAAGCTATGTATAATACTCAAGTAAACATGATGTCTGCTCAAATGTTAAATAATGCTACAAATCCACCATCTGACGTACCATTAGACGCAATGCGACTTCTGGATAGTAAAGTACCAAATACAGGTTTGATTATTCTACTTTATACAAAAAAATATTTTTCAATTTATGCATTTAAGTACTATGGGTTATTAAAACGATAATGTGACTTTACAGAGAATGTTACTACGTATAAGGATAGCATTAAGTTTGTTCGCGGTGTAACAGAAAAGGATGGTAGACCGGAATCACAAGTAAATAACCCAGACGAAATTGACATCGATGTAGATGAAGAAGTTAACGACAATGAAGCTGATATAGAAGAAGGTAATAAATAATTCCTAATAATCGTGTTCAAATTTTTATTACATTTTGTTACATGTAATATATTTATAAATCATGTTGGACACTCTTTGTAGCAACACACCTATTTAATTTCTTTATTTATTACTTTCAGATATACCTATTGAAAAACAAAGTATTCCATCACAAGTGTTTGGTAGTCTAAAAACAACTGAAGGAGAAGATGACTAAAGCATACATAAATTATAGTGTGCAAAACACATGCAAATAGTAAAATTTACAATAAAAGAATTTGTAATTATATACCTAAATCTATTAATCACAAATTTCAATCATGTACAATATTTCTTTCGAGAAAAAAAGAAAGAGAAAAAGATGAAATAAATAAAATAATGTTTTTACAAGTATTTTATGACAGCGATGTTTGTTAAGTTTCTTTTTATAGTACTACCATTTTTATTTGCAAGTCAAAATAATTTCCAGTGAACAATCTATGGCAGTACCAAATTTGTTACTAACAAAATAAAGATCTTTTTCATTGAACATTGAATTATATTATTTATTGTTACAAGATATTAAATTACATATCTTGGCGGATTTATAAAATGGAGATCATTATAAACTTCGGACTCGTCCATGTCAGAATGATTTTGTATAGATGTTTGTTCCTTACGGATACCGCCAAATACTATTAATTCACCTCGACCGGCTACAAGCGAATAAAGTATCCTTTCATCGGGGCCCGATTGATTATTATGCTTCAAAGGAATCCATGAAGCTGTACACTCGTCACATAAGACATTCGTAATGTCCAACACAAATATGGATAACGTGTTTCCTGTTTTTTTAGTAGGTTTTGAATGCACTCTTCGATTTCTAATACTTTCTTCCATTCTACGAAGAGATTCTAGTTGCCGTTGTCGATTACTATTAGTGCCATTACGCACTGGTTCATCACGAAAAGCAGCCATGCTTAAAACATTATCATTACACAGTGTTAAACTTTTTGTAAAGTTAGAAGGATGAGATGAAGGACGAGGTGTTTTTACAGACACTCTGGCAAAAGATCCATGCCGACCATTAACGTTTACATCTCTATCAATATTTGATAAATTCCCTTGTCTGAAACCAAAATATAATTTAAAATTTACATGAAGCCAGTACTAGTACTAATAACAAATTTGAACAACCAAACCTTGGATGTAAAGAAGTCGAATCACTTGGTGGTGGTGTGACTGTCTTTTGACAAGTTACTTTCTTCAGTGATATACTCATATCATTTGGTTTATTTTGACATTTATTTATACTGAGAACAATAACGTAATTTCCCACCTATTAAATTATAAAATAAGTAAGTGACATAGAACATTACAATCTATAAACAATAATATTTAAGACATGCTCACTTTGCAAGCTTGATGACACCAAATACGAGTGGGTGCCCATTCTGTATTATGCATGTTCACTTTTTTCCATGTCCAAGCTGCACCTTCCATTTTCAATAACCAAGCATCATTCATAGCAATATTAGGTCCAGTACACCCTCCTAATTTTTCAAATATTTAAATGTGCTCCATTATTTCAAAGAAATTTTCTTTCCTTTGTCAAAAATATAATAGATACAATGTCCAAAATATTCACCTAGAACAAGAAGATGTTTATCTCCAAGTTCAATTTGAGATTGACCATAGCGTGGTTGTGGCTTTAGGTTTGAAGTGGCTTGCTTATGCCAACTATACGAATCCAGATTCAAACACCATATGTCATTGGATCTACCTCAAAATAACATTTTGTTATGAGATTAAACTAAAATACCAAGACAAAATTCAACACTTTTAAACATATTACCTGTATCCATTGCATATACCACCAAAAACAACCATATGATTTTTATGGATTGATGCAGAGTGAGCTGAAGTGGGCGGAGGTGTTTCCAATGTATTTATAGCATTCCATTTATTTGATTCTATAGAATACACATGCAATTCATTGAATAATTTCCATTGCTGAAAATATGTGTAACAACATGTAGGAATATACAACATTGGAGTTTTATTACTTATAATTGAAGTTAAATGTACCTGATGTAATGGATATGGTGATGGATGTGACCATCCACCAAATAAAATGAAGCTTTTTTTATAGTATAACATAGTAGCACAAGCTTTAGGAGATGGATAGCTACCCATAGTGATTAATCTAACCCATGTTCTTGTGTCCAAATCTAATCTCCATAAATCATTAAATGTTGTAGATGTAGCTGTACATCCACCAAAAACATACATAGAGTTTTCGTATGTACAAGCAGAATGTGAATGTCTCTTGGCAATAGTTGGCATCCAGTGCGTAGATGGCCATGGACTCCAGAGTAATGAGCCATAAGCCACAGATTTATGAAAGTGCGCTTTATTGTGCTGTATTACATCTGTTGTAATAAAAAATTTTATTAATGATTGTAATATAAGGTTTATAAACAGAAATAAAAAAATTAACAAAATTTACATACTTTTAGTGGCACGGAACCATCTTTTGGATACAAGCTTACATTCTTGCAAATCTTTGTATGGCGGAATTAGACTTAAAATATATTCTAGCAAAACGTCTGGTAAATCGTCGATGTTGCACTCCATTTTATACTAAAATTGTTTAGTTATTTAATTACTATGCTATTTTTGATGTTTAAATTTTCGAGCCAATACAAAACTGTTATTATTTCGAGCAGTCAAAAATCATGTTCCTGAGATATCACTTTGCGGCAAATCCAAAAATTTGAGAATGTTCCACCTGAGAATTAACAGAATTTTCTATGCAACAAATTCGGCACATCTCCATCACATAACAAGCATTTATGTTTACTGCATGCATTTTACTCAACTGCTTCTTCCATTGTTCAAAAACAGCGAACAAACAATTATTGTAATTTTTGTAAATAAAAATAATCTAACGGGAAAAGTCGTGCAAAATTGCGAGGCGATACTTGGGACGGATCCTTACATGATGTCTGTCATGAAACAACATTCGTTTGACAGTGATTAAAAGAGCTTCAGATCCTGTTCATTTTTGTCATTGTACATGATAGTTGAAAATTTCATTCTAGCATTGATCTTCCAGTAATTATTTTTGTTATATCTATTGGTATTTATCACTAAATAAAATATTCCTGCATAAATAAAAACATCATTAAAAAAGTAGGTGTAGTTCATCAACTTTGAGCATTTATCCGTCACTGTTTCTTGATTTTAAGAACACAAGTAGTCAAATAATGAAATTGGTTTGAAAATATATACTCTGTTTCATAAAAAATTGCACTAACTTTATGTTCCGTTCAACAAGAGAATATACTTTGTTCCGCGCAACTCGGTTAACTTCAGTAGGCTTGTCTCTATCGAGAGTTGTCTCACTATGATACGTTTTCTACCTAGCGAGTCACATACATAATAGCCAAAAGCACGAAAGCAGAAGGAAAACTAATGACATGTGAAGTATAAATGAAAGCTCAGTGGGTATATATGCACTTGGAGTTTTAAACATTGCAAGTACGCATGCACGTTGCTCTTGGTTACCATGCATACTCGAACCAATGAGCATCGACGTGCGTAGAACGAACGAAAAATCGTCGAACAAGTATGTTCTTTCATTGAACGATATTTCCAATTTTTAAAATGTATTTATCAAATATATGAATATAGCAAAAAATAATTAAAAACTATAACATTTTACTATTATTTTAGGTGATATCTCGTCATAAAAACGCATATGAATTTCCATGATTACAACGTGTAAAAAAGAACATGCGCAGAAGAACGGGAACTCCTTTTCTAGTAACATTTAGTAACTAATGGCATATTCATTTGACGGGTTTTTGTTTGTGTTTCTGCCGGAATGATATTGTTAACAAAAATGATATTTATATGGATTTTATTGTTATTCGTTTGTCACGAAGTAAAAAATGTTGAAGTAGATCCATCGAAAACAATAATTTGGGGTCCAGGATTAAAACCGGACAAAGTAACAATGCGAGCAAGATATATTTTTCTTCAGTTTGTTGATACAGAAGGAAAAAAGTATATTTTTGTTTTTATTATATGTAATACATAAAATAGAAATACTTTATGTTATTTAAATTTGAAAGAATTTTCATTAAACTCTATCTTAAAATATAATTTTTTAATTTATTAACTTATTACATATATTCTATGTACTGAAAAATTGCTTTTTTATTTTTAAGTTTAACAGAATCACCTGGAGAAGATATGATCAATGTTTCTATACAAGGCCAAAGTTCAACAGGTCATGCGTGTCATATATGGACACAAATTTTAGATTGCAAAGATGGAAATTTTATTATTCGTTATAAATTACATAATACATGTTTCAATTTAAAATTGAAGATAGGATTAAAACAACGTAATTTACCTATTTTATCATTGGAAGCTAAAGGTATTATTAAATTTTATTTCATCAGATTTTTATTTTTATACAGTAACAATAACTTCATACATATTTTTAGAACCTGCTTATGAAGAAGAATGTTATTGTCCAAATCCAGATATTGATAACTGGTTGGAAAACTTTGAATGTACAAAGAATTATACACAAATACACAATGATCTTGCTGATTTTATAGATGTGGATTTTGACAAAATACGTAAAGACATTGTGAAAGCATATGATCGACCTGGGAGCATCAGTCTTTGTCATTATGTAGTTAAATCTAATAAAGTAAGTACCACTGTACTTGGTTCATAACTGTATTTGAATTAAACTAGGTAAAAATAAGATTTTCAGGGAATGTCATGGTCAACATGTAGGCTTCAAAATATTTATGGATTCCATTTTGTTATCTATTACACGAAAAGTTATCTTGCCAGATATTGAATTCTTTGTGAACCTGGGAGATTGGCCACTTGTTGCAAAAAATGGCAAGAATTATCCTATCTTTTCTTGGTGTGGCTCATATGACACAAAAGATATTGTTATGCCCACTTATGATATCACAGAGTCATCATTAGAAGCAATGGGAAGGTATAAATTACATCTACATTTTAGATAATTTATCTAGAAGATTAATACATTGTATAAATCCTAAACATTTATGCATTGATTGATACAAATGAAACAGGGTAATGTTAGATATATTATCTGTACAAGGTAATACAGATACACCATGGGAAAAAAAGATAGATAAATTGTTCTGGCGTGGACGTGATTCGTGCAGGGAAAGACTTGATTTAATCGATATTTCAAGAAAATATCCTGACCTATTTAATGTCTCGATTACAAACTTCTTTTTCTTTAAAGGTGAAATGGATAAATATGGCCCTGGCCAAAGTCATGTTTCTTTTTTCAATTTTTTTAAGGTAAAAGAATGTGTGTTCATAAGCATGTAATTTTAATTTCGTAACAGCCGAATAATGTAACATTATTAACATTTTTGTAGTACAAGTATCAGTTAAATATCGACGGTACAGTAGCCGCATATCGATTTCCATATCTGCTTGCTGGGGATGCTTTAGTATTAAAACAAGACTCAAAGTATTATGAATTTTTTTACAATGATCTTGTGTCTGGAAAACATTATATACCAGTCAAAAGTGATTTGTCAGATTTGGTTGAACAAATTGTATGGGCTAAAAATCATGATGAAGAAGCATTACAGGTTATCAAATCTGCTAGGCAGTTTGTAAGAGACAATTTGCTGCCACATAATATATTATGTTATCATGTAGCTTTGTTTTATGTAAGTACTATAAACAAAAATTTTATTTCATATTTCCTTTTTCGAATGTAAGTTATAAAAGAACCTCTTTACATTTCAGGAATGGAGTAAACGCTTGAAAAGCGAAGTTAAGATACTAGATAATATGGAAGAAGTGCTGCAGCCTAAACATTCTTGTAAATGTTACGATAATAAGAGGAACCTAAAAGAAGAGCTTTAGTGTTCCTAATGTCGTAATTGCAACTCAAGTTTAAAAATATACATACTGACAAGATCTTTTTCTACTTTTTATTGTTTACTTTTGTCAAATAAAATTCAAGATCAAAATCTATATTTTTATACACATTAGTACCCATACATGTAAAACAAAAGATAGTATTTTTTAAAGTAAAATACAAAAAATATATCAGTTGTTAACATACTTTTTCAAGGGTTAGATAAGAACCAATTTGTAAATCCATAAACTTTTTAATGGTAATAAAAAAAAATATAAAATTAGGTAAGTAAATATAAAATTAATTCTAAGGCAAACGTATACATTGGAAGCTACAAATAGGTAATGTATGTTGAATCTTGTTTCATACACTTTATTCCGGTGTAACAAATATGTTTATGCTGCATTGTATTCACCGAAATTCCCAAGCTGCACACATTTTTAAATGATGCATAAGTTTATGTATTAAAATTAAATAATAAAATCCATGAAACTGAAACTGTAATATTACAATAAAATAGTTTATAATATCTTAAGAATTAAGATGTTTCCAAACCTTTATTATTCATAATTAAATAAAATTTTTGAAGTAGGCAGCTTTTCAACATATTAAAACGCATATACAAGATGCAACTTACACGAATCATTTCAATGTTAAAGTATTTTGTAATGAAATTCCTCATGATAATTTTAATGAAATTGTAGCAGCACTTTTCCTTATATATAATTTTCTATTATTTGCCTCATTATATAACATTGGACGATATGCTATTTAGAATTAAATTCTTAAAGTAAAGATGTTATATGTCATTTGTTACAAATTTGCAACTGAATTGTTTTTATATTAAATTTGATTATTATACGAATTTACATTAACATATACTTTATTGTGGTGGTGGTTGATATCCATAACCTCCGTACTGATTTGGTGGTGGAGGTCCCTGAGGTCCAGGAGGAGGAGGCATGTGACCACCAGGTGGTCGCGGTGGATATTGCGGATATCCTTGACCTGTTGGTGGTGGTGGATAACTCTGAGGAGGATACTGTGGATGTCCATAATGCTGACCACCCTGAGGAGGATGAGGAGTGTATACCTGTAATTAATTTAATGTTAAATTAATTCATTTACAATAAAGGTTTCATATTTTTCAAACAATCATACCTGTGGCTGACCACCAGGCGTTGGTGGCACATATGTCTGAGTAGTAGCTGGACCATAGCCAGGTTGCGGTTGTGGGCCCGGTGGTGGTGCAGGACCTTGAGGAGGCCCTGATGGTGGTTGAAATCCGCTTGGGGCAGGACTCTGAGATTGTTGTTGTGATTGTGGTGGTGTTTGAGATTGTTGTTGAGACTGTTGTGGTTGATGCGGCGATTGATGCGAAGGAGGTTGATGAGAAGACTGATGAGATGGTTGATGAGGCGGTTGATGGGGAGCATGAGAAGGCTGATGCGGAGACTGATGTGGCGGTTGATGCGGTGGATGCGACGTCGGATGAGGCGTTTGGTGCACTGGATAGCCAGATGGAGCAGGGCCTGGAGGAGCATAATTTCCGCCTTGCGAAGTAGGCGGTGGACCACTACTCGGTGGATAAGTTTGAGTTGAAGCAGACGGTGTACTCGTTGGTTGGCTACTTTGAGCATAAGTATTGATTCCACTGGCAGAGGCAGTACTAAATGGAGGAGATGTAGAAACTGGACCATACTGAGTTGCACCAGGACCAGGACTTGGTTGGTTACCATAATTAGGCTGAGGTCCAGTATTTTGTTGAGAACCAGGTTGTGGAGGCTGAGCACTGGAGGTGGGAGGAGCTGCATAATTCTGAGGTGGAACATTATTGGCATATGCTTGGGATGATGGAGGAGGATAATTTCCCGGTTGACCACCTCCATATGCATTCTGAGGTGGGGCTTGTGATGGAGGTTGTTGATAATTTGGCTGTGGACTAGGACTACCATACTGTCCCGGTTGTTGTTGTTGACCGCTTGACGGGAAATTTTGTTGAGAAGGATTAGAAGGAGGATAGCCCTGTTGATTCGGCGGCGGTGGACCGTAACCCGTAGGAGGTTGCGTGCTTCCCGGTGGTGGATATCCACCCGGTTGGGGACCGTAACTATTTACCGTGGTTGGAGGTCCATAGTTTGGCTGGTTGGATGTACTATATCCTTGTTGCTGTGAAGTATTTGGTGGTCCATACTGGTTTGGTTGTCCTGGGGTGTATGCAGATCCTTGTGGTCCTTGATAATTGGATCCAGAATTTTGATTGGCATACTGAGCAGGATAACCTTGTTGTGAAGGCTGTTGAGGATAACCTTGGGGTCCTCTATATTGTTGTGGACCAGGTGCAGTAGGTGGTCCTTTTAAAAAAGACAAAATAATAAATTTGAAGTATAGTATCACTTTATAGAAACAATTTTAAACTGAAATAAAACTTACTACTTATAGCAGGTCCTTGTCCAGGCATTACAGGACCACGATATCCACCTTGTGACATTGGTTGCCCTTGGCTAAAACTTGACATAGGTAAAGTTGGCTGGTTAGATGGAGGTATCTCTCCTCCAGGTCCACTTGTTCCTGTAGGGGCATTTGGTAGACCTTGTGGATTCATCATGCCATGTTGAGGACCATTAGGAATTCCTTGCGGTGGCTTATCATAGAAACAAAGATACCTTTAGCATGTTTATAATTTATGTTAACATTTAAAATATTTATTACAATAACCAACATGCAAAATAAATTAAATATTTCTTACTGGTAATAATGCTTGTATATTTTGATTTGCAT
Source organism: Megachile leachella (assembly GCA_963576845.1). Taxonomy (NCBI): domain Eukaryota; kingdom Metazoa; phylum Arthropoda; class Insecta; order Hymenoptera; family Megachilidae; genus Megachile; species Megachile leachella. The sequence continues at coordinate 17,338,148 of OY756251.1, forward strand.
CAGCAATCGATGCTAAATATACTAAATTGCGATGCAGCATTTGTTGGTACCTAAATAAGAATCATATTGCAAGTATATTTCTACTATAATAAATACTTCTTAAATATTTGTTTTGGGGCAAAACATTAAAAACAAGTTTTACTTACTGTATACATTCTTGTGGTTTTCCTTTACTTTGATATTCCTGTATTGTTTGTATAAGCTGACTATTTTCATCAAGCATCTATAGTTTAATAATAAAACATTATTATACATGAATATATAAAATAAACATCAAGGTACTGTTATGATATTAATCTGCAAGATTCATTACCTTCTGTATTTGGGCAGGATTTGGTGGCGGCCTACCGCGTTGAGCAAAGGTCACGGACATGATTTAAAACGTCTTATAAATCGTAAAGAAACTTCGACAGATATAATTAACTATTGTTCCCAATTTCGTCTGCGCAATACGTAAGCTCTCAGTTTTCCTCTCCAAATCGCTGCGGTTCTTTGAAACTTTAAGACTTCGCTATAGTGTTGCTTGTGTACATTGTAGCACTGCAATGTCCAAAGAAGAATAACTTAGCGTGACTCTTACAAAATTGTGAACAGTTAGGGATTCTTTTATCCAATATTATTTTGTTTAGAGAAGAAACTTTAAATACAGTGAGCCGCTGTTAGGGATCGCTTCGCAAAATTTCTATATCGTTTTGCAAATAAGAGAAGATTGCTGTCCATTTCTAAAATAGAAAGCTTGGGAGAAGAGCGTATCGTGTGGCAAATGTGCGAACTATTGTAGTCAAATGTACGATACTAAAAATTGAAAATTCGTTACTTGCTATATACTTCTATATATATAAACTTAAAATATAGAGATTGTATTGACTGAAATAAACTTTCAACGAAAACTTTCAAAATTAGTATTCATTTTGAGTTTTCATCGTGGCATAAATTGTACACGTATCCCATGTTCAACGAGAGCAGATCATTCGATACAAAACTTGTTCATTCAACGGGAAATCATGCCGACCTACGCTACGTGGCTAACTTCAAGAAGTTTCTTTCTTCGTTAATCATATATATGGTGGACAAAAATATGTCAGCAGGGAAAAGAGTGATAATATAGAAAACATACAAAATTTTTGCCCACCGGCTATATATGGTATATATGTCGTGAATGTGGCTGCGCGTTGTCTTCGGTTATAAAACGTGCTAACCAATCGGAGCCAACTCGTACAGGATGAAGAAATGCTCATTAGGTGTTGAGCGTCGGTCAAGCATGTTCTTCCATTTTTTGCTGAACAAATAATAGTTTATTTTACTTACTTTTTAATGTTGAAAAGAAGAGGAAATGAGCTTGGATTTGTAATACTTAACGGGATATAATAATGCAACTGTAAGGTTCCTATGGAGGTAATATTATAACGTATATTTATAAGAACTATAATTCAAAATCTTACTGTTTTCAGAATTATCCTAATTAATAAAATATGTGAGTGTAATAGACATTGTGAGATTGGTGAGCAAGGTATACAAATTTTTCTAACAAATAAGTATAGATTTAATTGAATAGTGTAAAAGAATTTATGGATATGATACAGAATATGAGGTATTATATTTTGTAATATAAGTTTAAAATCTAGTTATATGTTATTAAATACTAAATTTTTAGAAGTTTGGATATGATTCTGGGTATTGCATACTTAGGTTAAGATATAAAATTTATTATTTTAAGAAATATGAAACAACAAATGAAAATATGGATATTTTTATGGTATTGCAAGAGATAACATGGATATGATACAATTGATTGCATTTTTAAACAGTAGCTAAATATTTAAAATTGAATTTTTTGAGCAGAGTAGCTTGTTTAAAAAATGAGGATTATGGATATGTATTGCAAAAATATGGATATGGATATATCAGAGTTGGATATGGTTCAGAGTATTGAATTTTTCAATTAAAGTTTATATATTATAGATGAATATATGGATATTACTGAGAGTATTGCTATAAATAATATGGACATGATACATTGTATTGCACTTTTGAATATGTATATGGATTATGACAGAGTATTGCAAAAAGAACTATGGATATGATACAAATTATATTGCAGTTCCTATTATAAGTTATAGATTAGATATATTTTATTCCTTAAAATTTCTTTTCATGCCAAAGGATTGGATATGGTTGAGAGTATTGCATTTTTTAATTATAGTTAGGACAGGTTAATAATATAAATATTTCTATGAGTATTGCAAAACAATATGGATATATTTAAAAAAAATGTGCCTTTTGTTCTAATTTATAAGAATAAACTAATGCTTCAAAAATAAAAATCTATAATAAATAAAACTAGTGAAAAATTTTTAATGTGTAAAAGGTTGAAAAATGGTGAAAATGAGTGCAAGGTAGAATAAGAGGCACTAAAAAATGTGTAAGCTTTTCTTATGCCCGAAAAACTTACACATGAAACTAATACAATCAATATTTTAACTTACCAAAAAATAAAATCTGAAACATGCAAAAAAAGTTAAGGCACTTATGAATAATTCACTGACTTGCTTAATATAAAAATCTGAAACATACAAAAGTAATTAAGACAAATATGAAACATTAAAAATTACGTACTTAAAATAAAAACCTAAAGCATATAAATATGTATAATTAAATAAAGTTTTATTTATTCTAACTAAACATTGTGCTTACTTTTAAATTATGTGTATTATGTATTCTGCTTTCTATGTATTTTTGTAAATAAAATTTGCTTTATTATATATATTGCGTTTTACTATGTAATGGATTGTATAATAAAAATAATATAAAAATAAAGAAAGTTAGGTTAACTTAGGAAGGGTATAATTTCAAAAACATGTAGTTCATCCCGCTCACTGAAGAGATGGCACCACTTCTTCCATTTTTGCGAAATTTTAATTAATAGCATCGCTCATCGCTAGATAGCGTCGTCGATTCGTTCCAGATAAAGCGGGTGAAAATACACATTTTAAAAAATATAAGGAAAGAATCTGTAACCAGTGACTGCTATTTTCCGTAAAGAAGACAAATTTGCACTGAATGTACATTCGCTCGTTACATATCGTGACAAAAACCTGTTTTTCCTTAACCCAATCGATATAGAAGAAAACTTTAAAACCACTTTTGTATTACAAAAATGCATTGAATGAGTGGTCTATCGTATATCTTGTCTGTGGTTGTATACAAAGAAGATCGATATCAGCATGGCGGTAAAGGAGCGGCTCTGTTCAGTGTGATTGAAAATCAAGATTATTATGGCTCAGATTTTATATTACATAACAGGAAAGTGCATTTCCACCGAAGTGCATTTTTCACGACACTCAGTATCATCTTGAGCTACTGTAAGAGCGTAGCGGAAAAGTCGGTATTAAATTTATTATAACGAGTGAGAAAACCGAGGCAATTTGACAACTGATAATTGGAAATTGAAGTCCCAACCTCGACATACCGAACCGTAAACAGTCACCATGGCAAAGTACGAAGATATTGCGTAACGCTAGCCTTATCTAATTATATCAGCGTAGAAAGCGCATCTTTAATTCAGTGATAATGCTTTGTTTACTATCCCACACTGCACACTATTACTCTATCGTTGTTACATTTGTTTCATTGCTTTCCTTTTCGCCGGCATGTCTCTTTTTAAATCTTTAATTTTTATTAAAGAGAATGGTGATTTTAAGCTGGTGTGAGTTTCATCGTTATTAATGAAATAAATTCTCGTATTTTCTGCTTTACAGTCATGATACTTTTATTTTGTTACTTAATATACAAGGTATATCATCAAATTCACCCACCTGGAATACCATTACTATTTTAGATAATAGATAAAAATGGTGCATCAATAAATTTTTTATAGGTACAAAGCAGATCTAGAGGTTAACTTGTTTTTTAATACAGTACATTCAATTTCTTATGGTAAATTTTGAAAATAGTCAGTCTCAAATATAAGTCCTAAAATTCTTCTTGTTCATTTTATTTTCTTTACTTTTTACTTTGCATTTAACAGTCAATGAACAATTCGTATAAGTAATTCTATTATTTAAAGTAACCATGCTATTCCAGACAAATGAAATTGTTGAAATACCTCTTAGTGTTATAATTTTTAAATAACACATGTTTATTGCAGATTGATTTCTAAGAAATTAATTGTAATATAGTACATTGCTTATATGTATAATTAACTAATTTATGTTTATGTGTAATTTAATCACACTTTATATTTTGAATAGAATAGTATTTATGTAAATAAAAGTACACATTTGATTATTCTATTTATGAGTAAAAGTAATATTAAATTTTAGTTTCAAAATATGTAGTACTTAGTAGTAATCCATGCATGTACACATGTATTTAAATATATTGCAGTACATTTGTTTTATTAGTATTTCATAATGTAAGGTATTTAATTGGTTTCTAAGCCTTTCCGTATATTTAAATAATGTACATAATTTATATAAGTATAAATAAAATACTGCTTTCAAAGTTCAATATAAATTTTGTCAGAGTAAAACATTCCTTTTTATATTATTTATAAAATATCCTTTTAACGATAAAAAGAGATATGACTTGTAGGACTATGATACTTGTTGACAATTACTGATTAAATCAGTTTTACAAAACTGGAAAAACCTGTTTATCTCTTTTTAAATATCTGTAAATGATAGTATTACAAGCTCTTGTAATGTATGTATACACAACAGATCCTAATGTAACAACAAAGTGCTTATAAAAGGTGTGTTCTAAACTGTAATCTTATCTCATTTATTTTGTTATCGGTTAATGGTGCAGCTAATCAGTAATTTTTTGTCTACGATTGTTTTCTACATAGACCTCTTAGTATATCAGAATCATAGCAAGTTATAGACATTAATATTATGTCTGTGATTTTGTAAAAATGAAAATTGGTAAATTTTCACAATTGCATATAGAAAATTTTTTCAATTATTTCAGGGTAAGCTATTTCATTTTTTTACAAAATGATGTCTTATTTTATTTTCCATGTTATGTTATATAAATAGCTTTTAAATATTAAATAAATATTGGCTTATTACAATTGTCCTGAATTTTTGTTTGTTTTTAGAGAAATGATGATAGTGTTTGTTTACGACACTGCAAGGTGTTGTAAAGAAGATGATGATCCTGCCGAGGCAGTTATGTATTTCCATCCAGCATGGGTATCTCTTACTCAAAGACTAGCTTTAGCAGGTCAATTGATGGCTGTTAATCAATTTCTTACAACTTCTTTCTCTGCTCCAAAATCAATTACATTACAGGGTGGAAAATTTGTGTTAAAAAAATTTGGCCAGTATGTACTTGTAAGTATATCATTATCAAATTCTTAACATTATATAAAGCTATTAATTTTCAATGCTCATAACTATTCCATTTGGAAATCTTTAAATATACAAAGTAAAAGGTACTGTATAGCATAGATATGATAGTAGTGGTTATCTACTAAAGCTATTACAATTATCAGTGAATAAGTCTCTTAGTGAATGAAACACAGTATCTTTATTATTGTTTAATGTATCATTTGTTACCATGAAGTAATATTCAGCACACATATTTCATTCATTATTACTTTGCAGGCAGTAGGAACTGATAGGAATATTCATGATTGGGTTCTAGAAAGGCGTGCAAATACATTGGAATCATTATTACAATTTTTCCATTGTGATCTCAATAAAATATTAGAATCATTTAATAATGATAGAAATAAATTTACAGAAAAGTTATATCAAATGTTTGAAACATATTTGCCAATTCTTCAATATAGTGCCAATCTTTTTTCTAACATTCCTATTATTAAACTTCCAAAGGTTAATATTTTATTTTTATTTTTCTGATTATACTGCACTTTGTATTATAAATTAATTTCATGTTTTTTTTTTTGTAGAGTGCTAGTAACATATTTTTAGAAGCAATTCAAGTTTTACAATATTGTCAAGAAACTAATGGTATTATGGGTGGTGCACTCTTCTATAACAATAAGTAAGTTTTATAAATTATTCAAAATTTTTCTTTCTGAAAACATTAATGTATCAACATTTTAGGGTAGTTGCTACTCAACTGAGTTCTGATTTGACAAAACAAATTGTTATAACTGATCCATATAGAATAAAGGTATCTTAAATTTCTAATGGTATATAACACTTATATAATATGAACAAATTTTTTTATCACTTGTATTTTGTATAAAAATTTACTTCTTAGGCCCCAGCAGAGAGAATATCAACTGAATTTCATTTACCTGTTGGAGTGCAGTTAATGAGGGTGTACATTGAGCAAAAACAATTCACAAAACTCTTACAAGAAGCAAACAATGAACGATATTACAGTTCTTATTTGGATTCTGCTGCAAAAAAGACTTTACAAAGAAAGGTAAACAAATATTAAAAGATAAATTATGATGTGCATATAATAATAAAACTATTAAATTGTTTAGAATATGTCTAAGAATGCTAAAGAATTACCTTTATCTGGGATGAAACGTGACACTTCTCGTATTTTTACTGTACCTGAAGAAGGAGAATTGGATTCATCGCAGTATAATGATAATAGCCATTATGTATCTTCCGTTCCACTTACAACTTACAATTCTCCAGTTAAGCGCAAACAGGAAAGTAAATCAGACCGTCCTAAGTGTGCAAATCCTTTAACTCCAAGTGTTTGTTCTACGCCTTTAAAAGATATTAATAGAGTGTTGCATGGTAATGTCATGTTAATATGTAACACGAACGAGGAAGCAAATGGTGAAACAGAAGAAGAAAAGAAAGAAGTAAAAACAAATGTTGATGACATTCCAGATGTTGTTAAAGAAGCACTTAGATGTAAACGTTTAAATAAATTACGAAACGAAACGCCAAAAGAAAAACTAGTTAAAAGGAAAGAATTCAGTAAAAAAAGTTTAAGCATGCATGATTTAGAATCATCTACAAATTTTTACACTAATCGAATATCAGTTAGAACGTACGGACTAGGTTTACCGCAGACGAAAGCCAGTATGTCTCCTGAATCTTCCCCTCGAAGGAGACCTATGCATAGGCGACAATTTCATACAATTACTGATCCTTGTTATCCTGTATTTCGATGTGATGGATTGCCAGCATCTCAATCTCTGTATGAGCAATACATATCTTCGCATTATGAAGAACTTAAAGACGATCAAAACTATTTAGTAAATCACAACGACTTTTTAGTAAGTTTAACAAAAAATTGTGATGCGAAGAATATGACTAACAACTGTGATACAATAACTAGTAATAATTCTGAAAAACCGGGTAATTCTCGTGACATAAAATTAGGTGATAAAACAAAACAGGAAACTTATCGTAGATCAATGAGTCTTCCTTTAAAACCACTCAATATTACCGACAACGATGATAGACGAAAATCAACATCAGAATGTGGCAACTCATATGATTTTCTCCAGAAAAAAAAGTTAGATGGTCTACAATTAACACCTCTCATGTCCAAACTTAGTTTACTTGCTGATGAAAGAACCAGTGGTTTTTGTAGTAGAGAAACTACTCCCAGCGAATTTCGTGATTTGTCTGGATTTTCAACAACAACAAATCAATTGATCAAACAAAAATTAGAAGCAGTTAATAAGGAAACCGGTAGCGATGGAGAGGATGAATTAGAAGAAGATTGGGTAACTACATCTAAGAATGAAGTTTGTCTTGAGAAAACGGAATTATTTCTATGTGGACATCAAAATATGGTATTAGTATTGTTAATGGAAAACGGAACTGCCAATAATCCTGATCTTATACATTTTCTTGTAAGCATATTTTATATTTCAATATATCAATTATGATGAATAACTTTATTTAATTTAACAATATATATTACAGTGGCAAACTTGTGTAAGTACATTAGGAAAACTCGAAGCAAGATTGCAGCAATGTCTAGAACCTATGCCGTCAAATGAAAATAAAGAATTATATAGTATTTTAAGTATTGATCCCCAATGGGATACGATACATCGTTCTGGACTTTGGGGTGTCACTGAATTGGACATTGTTTCTTGTCTTCATGATAGATTCAAGCATGCTAGTAACCTCACGGATATCATTGTCAGGTAATTCTTTAGATGTTAGATGACTCATTTAAAATTAATTTAATTTTGCACATGACAGTTATAATTTGTTTTAGTAGATCTTTTTTGCTTCGTTGAAATAATGCTAATGTTTGAAAATTTTTTAAATTTGAGAAAAAAAGAATGCAACGTAGTTTTAAATACACTTTCTCTTTATTACAAATTTGTTATAATAAATTTTTGACTATTTACTCGTGCACAAAGTTTTAACTTTGACAAATATTGTTTATAATAATGCTTCACAAAGTATGGAAAAAAATACGAGTATATTTTATTAATTAATTAGAACGGAAGATACTGTTGTTTATGGTAACCAGTGTGGAAACATAGAGGTATTTTATCAACAAGCAGTGGCTCCAAATACCTCTGGAGGACTTCCGACTCCTGCAGATTTAATGGGAATTGTATCTCTTAAAGCAAAACGTAGACTAGAAAGAGATCACGGGATTGTATTACTATAAATTACAATTATCTACAAATATCTACATTACAACATCATTCCAGATTAATTTATTTCATTTAATATTGTGTTTATTGTATATTATGGCATGCCAAAGTAATGATACAATATCACATTTTGTACATATTTTTTGCGTATAGTAATAGGTAAATTTTTCGAATTTCTTAATTATTATCACAGGAACATTCTCTTTACCTTGTTACATGATAATACAAGGACATCGAAAAACGAGAATGTATTCCTGCATTTAGTAATTAGCATGTAACAGTAGTTGAATTTTTATTACTATAGTGATAACTTTCTAATAATCGTGCATAGATATCACGTATACATTTGAACGTGTATATAGATAGTATCATATTTATTTAAAATGTCCACATCATGAGTAAGAAACAATGAGTTCAAATTTTCATATCTTTCCAGATATTAAAATGATAAACGTTCTGTTAATTTAATTAACTAATCTTACAATTAAAATTTTCTACATGTATTTTTGTAACAAAGGAGATACTATTTGGTATAATAATTTAAGAATTGGCTATAATCGAAACTACTTTATATTAATTACATGTACCAACCATACATAATAAAATTGGTATTAAAGCATTTCTATTTTCTGGGCTATAAAAATGTATTTTAATATGAAATATTACATGTTTCACTAACGATATTTACTTTATAACGAAGAATACATTAATTGTTTAACAATATTGCTATCAGAGAAATTCAAATTTTATCATAATCTTATAAAAATATATTAAATATTGCGAGTTTCAGAATTAAAACAATGCTTTGAAGTTAAAAATTTAACTTTCTAAATATAAAAGGTAAAATTGGTAATACAATTATACATTTTACTTTTAGAATCATTTAATATAAAAATAAATGATTTTTATTATGTATGGTTTCAATGTTATGCGACACTTAACTGCAATAGAATAGCATGATGTGACAATGCTTTGTTTAATTCTAAGCTTTAAATGTCTTAGACAGAAGAAACAAACAAGACCTATAGTATTGTAATACTACGTCCAAATTAAGTGATATTTAGAATTAATTAAATAATTTATTTATGTATTTAAGATTGTGTTATTACAAGTAAAAATTTGTATTATAAATAGGTATAATAATTGTTAAGTATTGTTTAACTTTTTAATAATTCGGTGTTATATAAATGTGAATTTATATTTTATGTATTAAAAAGCATCATTTTTAATATATGATATCATTGAGTATATATGTTAAATTAAAGTAGCATTATTATTAACAAGAAAAGAGTATAACATATGTCAATGTTACAAAAAATATGTCAAAAAGAAATGTTAGAAAAACCACGCATATAAGGAATTTACTACAAAATGAATTACAGGAATTAAAAAATAACTAGCCATTAGAAACTAATAACAATTTTTCACTAGTTATAATAGGTTTCCATTAAGTATTAAAAAAGGATGATTATTATTTCTTTTCAATATGAATGAGTCAATGAAACTATGAATTCTCTTAGATTTTAATTATAATTTTAATTTGTAAACTGTATAAAAATTTATTTTCAATCTGTAATATAACAATATTATTATTAAGTAAAATGAGTTAACTATAATATTTAATATGTCAAACATCTTTATTCTTTTTCTTTCATTATGTACTTAATATTAGTATGTTATATTGTTTATAGTAGTATGCTTAAATTCGTATGCATATTTTCTATATTATACTTTCAATCATCTAATCTAGTCATCTAACATGTTATCAGAAACATTATTTCTGTAGTGAAATTAAATTTAGTCTAACCGATTAAAATGTTTTATTCAATTTAAAATAATTTTATCATGGACCATACTTTTCAAGATCTCAAAGTCCTAAACTTCTGGAATTCCAAAGTCTAAAAAAGAGTTAAACTTTTTATTATAATTTTTATATAGAATAATTTGAAAATGCAGATAAAATATGTATTTATATAAATACTATAAAACAGCATACTATATTTATACGTACTAATACAAAACTATAACATCATTATACTGTTTTTATTTTGAGCAAAACATCCATGTACAATTTATGGATATTTACCGCAGATCTGGAATCTGGAAGTCATTGTGCCGTTTTTCTTCCTTGACTTCGATGATGACGAAAATAAATTGAGGCGAGCCTCCTGGTTCTGCTAGTTTGTTAATATGCTTATTCCACGCAGAACACACGTTTCATTTCACGCGCTATTTGCATCAAAAACTCGTCTATTAAACAAGAATCACGCGCTGACGCACGACCAATCGCGTTTTATTATTCAAAATGGCAAGCCCCCATTAACGGAAAGTTTTTCAGAAGCAGACCATTCTGAATTTCCATGATTTATATAGAAATCACCTCTCTAGAAACCATATTCCATACATATTTAATACTTTGTTCTATTAATTAGTTGTGTCAGTAATAATTGTTTAAACAAACTTCAATTTATTTGTTTTTTTTTTAAACTAGATAATGAAAGCATCGATACTGAATACTTACAATATTTTCATGATACAATATCAGTCATGTATACTCAAGATGCAAATTTTAAAATTTCACATTCAATGAACACTTCACCTTACAAAAAATCAGAAAAGGTAAACATTCGCTCATAACAAAGTATTATCATGCATTATTTATAGTATCAAGTATACTGTAATAACAATTTTAAGGGATTGCAATATATTTCTTCTTCTCAACTACGCTTGGCTAGAAATATTTTTCCTTGCAAATGTATAAAGAAAACGTTAATAATGTTGTCACCTGTGTATCAATAACAAGTTAAATAAAATATAAAATACTAAATAACAAGTTAAATAAAAAATCTGAATATTACATAGAAGAAACCTCAGTGTTTAATATGCACAGAAAAGGTAAACTTTTAATGAACAGCCTACTTTAGCTCAATCAAAGAAATGACCTTAGCACGTGGTAATTTCAGAGGCGAGCCCACATTCGAGAAAACATCAAATGATCATGTCGTAGAGCAACCCTGAAAAACCTGCTAGAAACGATAATATTATTCAGTTGATTTGCGTATCACAAATCTAGAAGAATGCGATACAAAACAAGCCTCCACGATCGACCAATCAACGATCAGGATATCGATAGTTGATTTTGATGCGGTGATATTTAAGCGGGATACTCCTGTGATTATGAACCATTAAAAACAAAACTTTGACTAACTGCACTTGAGTTTCTACGGGCATTTAAAATGGTAAGAAAACAACAATCTGTAGTTAAACATAAAATTATATTACTTTATTTTATAAGTAAAACTTATATCAATTGATTTGTTTAAAAAAAAAAATTAATTTCAAAATTTTCTATCTTTTTAGACCACTTATACGGATAAAGGACCAAAGGTAAGTAGATTGCAACAATAAAACAAATTGAGTGTACAAATGTCTGATTAATGTGATTTTGGATTTTTAGCCTTTGGGTGGAAAGTTTGTATGCTTTGATCATATTAAATTTTGGGTTGGAAATGCAAAACAGGTAATCAAAACTTGTTATAAAATTAAAAAAATAATCAGGATTTTACATTTATTGTTCTGACTTCATAATTCATCATTTTAGGCTGCCAGTTACTATTGTGCTAGGCTGGGTTTTGAACCTCTTGGTTATCGTGGTTTAGAAACTGGCTCAAGACAAGTTGCAGCTCATGCTGTGAAACAAAATCAGGTATACTAAAAGAAAATTTTTATTAATAAAAACATTTTTATAAAATTAATATTGCAATTTAAACATGTACTGCATAAGATACAATACAGTAAAGGAAAGAGTGATACTTCATTTATTTTAGGATATTTTATTTACAGATTATTTTTGTATTTGAATCAGCCTATGAACCTGATAACAAAGAGATGGCAAATCACCTTTCACGACATGGTGATGGTGTCCGCGATATTGCCCTGAATGTTGAAGATATAGAGATCATTGTGAAGGTATGTAAAAAAATAAACAAATTTCTAGATTAAAAATTATAATAATTAATATTTGATAGATTGCGAAAGAGAGAGGTGCAAAAATAGTGAAAGATATATGGGAAGAAAAGGATGAATATGGTACTGTGAAATTTGCTACAATAAAAACCGTAAGTAGACTATATAAAAAGTATATATAAATATAATTGCTTTTAATAATTATTGTGTTTTAATTTTCAGTATGGAGATACATATCATACCCTCATAGATAGATCAAAATATAAGGGATTCTTTCTGCCAGGATATCAAAAGCAAGAAAAAGATTCGTTTCTGAAGAGTTTGTATGTAAAATACTTTAAACAAAGTATAATGTGAGGAGTAAATTAGCGCAATAATGTCATACTTTTATTTTTTAGACCGAAAATTGGATTAAATTTCGTAGATCATATTGTTGGTAATCAACCTGATAAAGAAATGGAACCTGTTGCAAAATGGTATATAATATAATTAAAAATGTGAGAAATTATGAAAAGCACATTTTTTCAAAAAAATGATGTGATTGTAGGTATGAACGATGTCTACAGTTTCATCGATTCTGGTCGGTAGATGATACTCAACTGCATACAGAATATTCTGCTTTACGCTCTATTGTAATGACAAATTGGGAAGAAACAGTGAAAATGCCTATTAATGAGCCTGCCCCTGGCAAGAAACGTTCTCAAATACAAGAATATGTAGAATACTATGGGGGAGCAGGAGTACAACACATTGCTCTTAATACAAATGACATAGTTACAGCTGTAAATATCATTCTTAATTTTCATAAATCTTTAAACTGATTTTCGATATTACGAAGTTTGTTTGTGCTTCAGATACAAAATTTACGAGCTAGGGGCGTGGAATTCCTGGATGTACCGGATAGTTACTATGATATGTTAAGAAATCGTTTGAAGAACAGTGGGGTAAAAATTATAGAAGATCTTAATATACTTCAGGTAGGAAAATGAAAACTGAAATACATGTGAAATAACTTTAATAAAAGCTTATAATTACTACTAAACCTTTAAATATTATACTTCCAGAAATTGAAAATTTTAATTGACTATGACGAAAACGGATATCTTTTACAAATATTTACTAAAAACATGCAAGATCGACCAACTCTTTTCATAGAAGTAATTCAAAGGCACAATCACAATGTAAGTATTATAACTAGTAATATAAAATTAAAATATATCTATTCTTTATTACAATTTAAACCTTCTAAGAATTATTTAAAATTAATATCATTAAAAATATATTGATTTCTATTTTCGTTATAGGGGTTTGGAGCTGGAAATTTCCAAGCATTATTTGAAGCTATTGAGATGGAACAAGCTAAACGTGGCAATTTATAAAGAAGTGTAAATTATAATTAAATAATTGCGTTAAGGCTACATAAAAATATGTATAGTTATTGCATTTACTAATTTTATATAATAAATTGTTATTATAATAAATTTAATATGGAAATACTTTCCATTACTTTCAATTTATATTTAAAATTTTTTTATATTGCTTATCGCAGAATGGAAGCTAATATCACATTATTAAGTTTGGATGTTGTATTTAATGGCCAGTATCTATTTTACAAAAATACATACAGCGTGAGGAGAAAATATGTAATACAATTCAAAGCACAATCAATTGATCATTTAAATCAAAGATTATATAACATGTTATGGTGGTGTTATATTATAATCACGTAACCAATAACAGGCATATTCAGAAAATGAGGAAAGCAAGACGATTATTAAACTGTGTTTATTTTGAATGCTCTCCTGTTTTTGTTTTATGGCCAAGATATAAGCAGATATTTTTTTTATATAAAAATTGCAATATCTAGAAAGAATAGAATAATATGTGATTGACAAAGGATATTAAGGAGAAAGTAGCTCACTTATTTCAATCTCTGGGGAGTCCATGGATCAGATCATTGTCTGCTATTAATCATGGTGAACTTGCAGACACTTCCCTTCACGCGCTATCATGAATGCCAAGACGGAAAATATCGTGTTGGCAAAAGAATGAATTCCCCAGTGGCTTCAGCACAAAAATCTGTGAGAAGGCATGTGGTGGATCTTCATCAGCCTGTAACAGATTATAAACATTTTACTAATATATATACAAGTATGTTATGCAAGTAAATATCTTTGGCAGTATTCAATTTGGACACTCTGCATAAAATTAACTTTTCATATGCAGAAGTTTGAACAAATTGGTTATATGCAAAAATATATTAATGCAAAACCAAATTATGGTTACCTATTGTATGTTATAATGGACTGAAATTAATAATTTTATTAAGTCATGCAAAAATGATCCAAATGCTATTTGAGATACAATAAACAAAAAATATATGTTATGTATGATAAACTTACCAAGTGATAACACTTAATCTAAAAATATATTTTGTGTTCCAAATTCATATAGAACTGCAATAAACTTGTATGTTATATTGGAGTAAGTTATTGCCAGTATTATGATGAAAAATACATAATAGTATTTTATTGTTGAAATTATAAAAAAATAAATATATTGCAATTATTATGCTATTACACTTTTGTATAAATAAAATAAAATAATTTTTTTTATTCCAGTCAGTTCAGCAATTTAAGATTTTGTTTTGTGTAATAAACAGTTTCCAAAGTTATAAAAATATATAATTAATAATACATAAACCTGTAGTTAAATATAGGGTAATTTCTTAATATTAAAAAGACATTTTGGTGCAACATTTATTACTGACTGGTGCAAGAAGAGAAAAGAAGTTATAGCACATACAAAAAGCAATATTGCTAAAACTACACATTTAAAGTTAATAACAAGCAGCCATACTAGTAAGTAACAAGCATTTTCAGACTAAAAATTAGAATTGAGCTTGCCTGTACCATGGTACGAAGACCAATGGAATATCAATACCTGACGCCTAAACGGTGTCGTGCAGGGCAAGTCTGAAGATGTCATGCTGCACGTAAAAGCTGGTGCCAATTGGCTTCAGGACAAATGTCTGGATGTATGCATGGGGCTGATCCTCATCAGTCTGCCCAATCATCAACAATCACTGACTCAATTTTCTTATTTCATCTTCTTTGCGGAGGTATATAGAGAGATTGTTGCTGGACATTAGTCATAGCTCAATCTCTATCTTCATATGGCAGCACAAAAAATGTAAGGCAGTACAGTACACATTTGTGTAGCATGTCCAGCCAATAAAGTATAATATATGGACAAACATAATGTACATCGATGTAACGAACAATTTAACCAAATACTCAAGCCAAAATTTCTTTTCACTTCAAAAATATATTGCATTATTTAGTCTCAACAGACAACAGCATCACAAAATCAAATTACTGAACTAATTGGAACAAGAATTTTGAACATATTAAAAGATATATCACCTTTTTGTGTTAAATTCTTATTATGTATATATGCCTTAAGTTTTTATATACTTCTGTATGAATATATTTATTTATTCTATTACTATCATAATATAGAAAAACTATTTCTCTTACCTGCAACCTTCCTAAGACATTAATGAGTACGCCACCATCAAACATTGGTTGTGAATCAATAGCAGTTATTATCCGATTAATTTTTTGAAACGTTAAACTCTGAAAATGAAAAATTATAACTTAATTCATTAGATAAAATTCATTATTCCTATATACAAAATGAATATACTTTATCTTTTAAATAACTAAATTTCAATATATTTTTCCACTTTCTTAACCTAACCAATATCTTTTAAGAAAGAATGACTGTTGGACTGTAAAATTATCATACGTTTCTTATTTATTATAAGTACTTACAGTTAATTTTTCCATTATTTTAATAGCACCCTGTATTTGTAAACCTTCAAACGTCATGAATGATGACTCGGTCTGTAAGTGCGATAGTGAATGAATATGCAAACCACGATTTACACAGCAAATGAACACAATTATGAACAGTAGAAACTTACATTATACATATTTATTAAATTTGGTCTTTGAGTAGGGTCATCAAACAGCGCATAATACTGCTGCACGAAACCCTTCCCAATAACTTCATATTGAGGGTTTAATGCCATTACGCTAACTTATTACGTTCCACTCACTACTCGATATTAACGATAATAGTCTTCTTCTGTGATTTAATGGTTCGACACTTTTATCTTTAGGAAAGGTCTTACAAGAAGAATAAAATAATGCCTCTTAACATCCCTCGTGTGAGATACAAGCGAGCAGGAAGCTACTTATGCCGACCAATTCGATGTATCGAGAAAATCGTTTGGTATTATTCTCGAACTCTCGAAAAGTTTTGATGTTTGACAAAGACTGTGCTGACTTTCGTGCAAATAATTTACTGCTTGTTCGCGAATTTCATAATTGTGAATATACAAAATTATTTCGTTATTATTTTATTAAATTATATAATCCATTTTTTAAGAAAGAAAAGGATATTTTTTACTTTTTAACGATAGATGAGAACAATTTAAATTGCAATTCTTCGTTAAAAAACAATTTTGTCCAACTTCATTTGAATGGTAACCTATCATTGGTTTGTTGATATTGCCGGATGTTTAGTGGTGCGACATCTGCATTTTGTATTTTACACTTGTTTAAAAGTTAGGTTAACTTCCTTTTTTCCGGTGCGAAAAACCGTGAGGTGTGTGTGGTGCCTGTCACTGTAGAAAGTAATCGAAAAACATCGGAAAATCGAAAAATAATCTCATTTTACATAGAGTATTGTTTTAAACCGTATTTATTCTAATAATTTTTATGTATTAATCATTCTTGCTTTCTATAACTTTTAAAATAGGCTTTTCAATATTTTAATAAATGCTTTGTTTATTTGTATTAAATCAAATTTGAAATTAAACATATGATTTGAATTCAATGTGTTTCAATTAATATTACTTCAGTATAATTTTCATTTTTAATTTAAAAAATAATTGTGCTATGATAGAGGTTATGTGATGCTCTTGGTTGCAATGTTTACAACTGCCAATTAATGTATTACCTACATTGTTATAAAACAAAGAAATATAATACATCACTTAAAGTAGATTATTGATTGGAACTAGTTTTAACAAATAACACATCTTTAGTTCTTTATATTAATATAATGTTTTGTCATTTTTGTGTATGCAGCACATATCTTCAAGATGGTGAAGATTATGAAACAGGGAAAAGTCGTATTGGTCCTTAGTGGCCGATACGCAGGGAGAAAAGCTGTCGTTGTACGAAACTTTGATGATGGTACTACAGAAAAACAATATGGGCATGCCATGGTTGCAGGCATTGACCGATACCCACGTAAAGTACATAAAAGAATGGGTAAAGCAAAAATCCATAAACGTTCCAAGATCAAGCCATTTGTAAAAGTAAGTCCATCTTTTAAATTATTTAAAAAAATATTAAAGCAAATAACATGTGAAACAAATATTAAACATTTCAGTTTTTATGTTTATTGCACTTAAACTTTTATTGGTAAACTCTTAAATAAGATGTTAATTAAATATATTTCAGGTATTGAACTACAATCATTTAATGCCAACAAGATATAGCGTAGACTTGCATTGGGATAAAGTAACTCCTAAAGATCTAAAGGATCCAATGAAACGCAAGAAAGTCCGATTTCAGACAAGAGTCAAATTTGAGGAAAAGTATGTACATCTTTGTGAGTTCTTTAAAAATTATTTAATGAATGATAAAATAAAATAAATACTTATTTACAGGTACAAATCTGGTAAAAACAAATGGTTCTTCCAAAAACTACGGTTCTAATTACAGTTAAATAAAAATAAAATATACAAGTATTTTAAGTGTTACATTTCTTACTCATTTTCCTGCAATTAGATAAAAGCACAACTATTTTTTCACATTAATGTTTAAAAAGCATTTGGTTTATTTGCACTGTTTAGAAGATAAGGATAATTCATCTTGGCCACTTAAAAAATTATATTTAACAATCAAAAGAACTTGAAATTATGATTTTTTTCAAAATGCAATACATGATGAGGTATATTAGTGTCAGTAAATTAACGATATATTTAAAAAATATTAGTTAATTGCGTGTAATTTAACATATAATAAATATATACTTTTAGAGTCGAAGTACCATAATCTGCAATGAATCTTCATTTGTTTTATCGACTATCACTTGCTGAGTTTCTTAATACGTTCATCTAAAGATTCTATGTTAGTTCTTATAATTTCTAAATTTGATGCAAAACTTTCTTGTACTCCTTTCAAAAGAGATTTATTACTTTCCAAATCGGTCGTAATTTGAGATTGCAATTCTTCTAAACGCGTTAAAGACTTACTAAAGGTAGCAGCTGAAAATTACATTGAAAAGAGAATTACATATTGCAGCATTAAAAAGAAATCTCATACTATATTAAAATACGCACCCTGTTGATGAATAGTATTTAAAGCCAACATTCGATTTACAGTTTGCGGTAAAACATTTGACATAGTTTCTGTTTGTTTCATTATATCATACATTTCTGATATCTGAAAACGATTTCAAATAAATATTAATTCGTTACGAAGCAAGTCGAACTGATATAACGGAAAAAGTAATTTACCTTTTGCTCTTGTTCTGAATCTAAGGACAATGCAACTTTTTTTTGTTGAATGTTATCCATTTTATGAATTACAGTAGCTAATCTGCTTTCAATGATGTCTAGTTGATACATATCTAATAATGCAGCTTTTGCTCCAAGTTCTTGTACAGCTTCCATAATTCCTTGACATTTGAGATTCTATAAAAAAATTCATTAGTTACTTTGTATTAATCTAGTAATAGAATGGATAATTATACTATACCCGTGAAAATTTGTCCAGTTTATCAGTAGCTGTTCCAATAACACTTTCTAAATTACAAAGTCTTTGTTCAAGCAATGCAATCCTAGCTGCTTCTTGCATTCTTGCTTTTTCTGGGAGATACATCATCTGATATTTAAGTATCCCAGGTTCAGCTGCTGTATCAGTCTTCATGCTCTGTTCTTTTGAATCAGATTGAGAAGCAGGAATATTGGTTTGCTTGAATGCTTCTATTTGTGATATTAGCTGCCTGGAAATTAATCATTTAAGGCAAGAAATTTATCAATACTTTATCATAAAAATTATATATGTAAATTTACTTAAGTCTTGTGCCTTGAGGATCTGACAGCGTTGCAATAAGATCAGCACCAAGACATTCTTCTAATTTTAAGGAATCTAACTGTTTTTCTAGATGCTGTACTTGAGATATTATATCAATTACAGATGTATTATCTGCATTCTCATTTTCCTGTTTTATGGTAGAAATAACATCAAATGTATTATGATATTTCAAATATAAATATGAAAGAGGAAAATAAAATTTAAAATAAAATATATCAATGAATACCTTTAAATCATTGACTTCCTCATATAATTCTTTAATTTCACATTGCAAACGTTGATATTTTTGAATGGGTGTTTCCTTCTCTCCTTCCCCAGGAAGTTCCCAATCTCCAGTTCTAAAATTTCAAATGTAACTTAATACATTAAAACTATATCTTATATTTATATATTAAAAAAGAGATTTACTTATATCCTGTCCTTGGTTTGGATGATATACGGTCTGAAAAATCAATTGCCTTTCCATTAACTTGTTTACCTTTAAATTTATTAAATGCTTCTGTTGCACTAATATGTAACTTTGCTATAGAATCAACTTCATCCTGAAAAATAAGAATATTAATGTTATTGAAATGTTACCTCTACATGAGATAATTTACAAGTAATCTATGAATATTTTACCTCTGGATAAAGTTGAAACTGCTCAGATTCTGGTAAATCAGTTGTTTCGTATACATCAACTTGATCATATGCCTATTTATACAAACAAGCAACATAAATGGCAAGGCAAAGGATAAGTGCATATACATTATATGGGATATATAATTCAACAAAAAAAGTATATCTAACTAAATAAAAGAAACGTTAAATATAGATTTTCGCCCGAGTGAAATGTACGACAACCAAATTATATTGATAGAAGTTTGACATGACATTTCTATGTGTAAAATATGAAGTACTTACAATTCCAGGTAAATCGGCATATTTGGGATCGGCCATTTTCTGTATCGAATTAAAACGTACTATTAATATTTAAATTACTTTAAACAGTATAAGGAATATTTATGTTCTAACAACGAATGATAATAGAATGTTTTGTAGAAGTATCAAAATTTTGACTCAATGTAACAGATTGTCATTGAATGTTCAATTCAATGTCCTCCATTTCGTTTGCACAACTTCCATGACATCTTTCTGTAATCTTCTGTACTATATAAAAATGCGGTAATTTTGAGCAATAAAAGTTAAATGTAAACAAAATAATTTTGGTATTATAAATCTTTATATTTCTGATAACTCCGTTCTATTTTTTATAAAATTTAAAAAGGGACAATACGTTATAAAAGAAGTCAGAAGCAACTAGTACTAGTTATTAAATATTGTTACATATTTTTTGTATTTTTTATGGTTTATATAGTTCATTATTAGTTAGTTCAATATTTATTAAAAAATGGTACATAAAAAGACGAGTTCATTAAGTTTTTATAATAATTTAATTAAAATGTAAATGTCTCTTATTAATTATCAATGAATGAAATTAAGAATAAATGAAAATATATGATAAAGGTAGTTACAAATGTTACAATTCTTCATGCATAATGGAGGCTGATGATCTTTCCGTGGGAAAGCCCCAGAAAAATGTAGGATATCCTTTAATCTCTCTTTCTCTTGCTACAAACGCTGAGAAAGAAGAAATACAATTTCCTATAAAATAATTTGCTCTTCCAAGAATAGCTAAGTCTAAATGAGGAGATGCAGGCTGATCTTGTTTGAACACCGGTACCTATATAAAATGTAGGGACGTTTTATTGAACATACTTTTACATAAACTGTTATACATACTACACAACATGTTAGTTAAATTTCTTACTTCCATACGTGCCAATGCTTTAGTAAGCTCCTCAATCATGTAATTATTATCAGATGCTACAAATACTGATTTAATGTCATTGCCATTACGTATAACACGTTTTAAATGACGTACTATCAAATCAAATGTTGGCAAGCACATAGCAGAAGTTGCTTTTCCACGTTCGTTTCGATAACCGAGACATTGAGGAGCAGCAAAAAGGTTTGGTGTACTTGATATAAATTCACAAGCACGAACCTGTTAAAAATAAAATATATTGTCTCTGTAGTACCTCCTCTTATCCAAAATATGTGAATAATGTAATAATAAATACCCAGTCAATTCCATTACGTAAATGAATTCCTACAAATGCTCCTCTAGGTAATTTTTCTTTTACAAATGCTTTTGCTTTATTAAGCATATCTGTATTCCATTCAAGACATTTGTGTAACTTTTTGTTTTCTAATTGAACAGGAAAGCTAGCAGGTGCACCTGTAAAAGCCAATACTGGCCAGTTTATAGCAGGGTACTGTCTTCCCCATTGTAATGCCATGTCTGTATGATAAACATCATAATGCAGAGGACCATAAAATTCTGATTTTACAAAATCTATGTTATATGTGTCCCAAAATGGGCCAAATGGGTTTCCTTCTTTAGCATTGCATGAATCTCCTTTTCCACGTGCAGAGTAACAAAAAGCTAAAAGTAACAAAGTGTTAAAAAGAAACATTTACTTTTTTTATTTCAAATTTAGAACTTACATACTCTTTCCTTTGGTTGCCATATCCTTGGTGCAATATCCTTCATGAAATCTTCCATCACTATTGCCTTGTGACAATTTTGCACTCGAGAAACATTAAAATATGTATCAAAAGGAACTTGTATCTGAAAAATACATTAAGAATTCAATTTAGAAATATTGTTATTTCATAAAATATTAAAGATCATTAATTACTAACAGATCTTGTCTCTCCAGTTCTATATTCAACCCATGGTGGTAGAACTAATGTTCTATTTAAGGCTTTTGCGAATCCTAAAGCACCTAAAAAATGGTCTGCTTGATTTCCAAATCTTCCTAGAAAATATAATTAAATAAATAATTTAAATTAATCAATTCAAAGAATACTTATAGGTATTACAGTAATATTAGTTAAATCTTACCCATGCAGGGACAATAAACAATGTAGCCATTTGTATCAATATCAAAATTTTCACAATATGTGCTATGCAATGTCATTAATAAAATAAAGAAAGTAATAATAAACATTATGATTCGCTTTTTGTATTTAACGTGATGTGTTGTAAATGACTTATATATATATATCAGGTTAGGAACACGACACACAGTTCGATCTAAATTCCAAAATTTAAAATCTAAACTATCTAGTGCAACTTTTATACATTTCCTCGATTACTATGGATACGTGCATTGATAAATGAAAACATAGAGATGCTATCGAAAAAAGAACCGACGCAAAATAGGGACATTCTTCTCTAAAATTGCATTCGATTCAACATTACTATAAAATCCCCACTCTTTGATTACTATATGAATCTTCGAATGAAAATTTGAATGAAATTGCACAGATATAAGAAAATAATAGATATATTTATATTTATTTTACAACGTCATATAAACATTATACAAAATTAGTATCAACTAGTCTTAAGTTAACAAGGAAAATATGGATATGGATATTTTATAAAAAAAAATACATAAATAATTAATGCATATTTGTCTCAAACTTGTAAAACCTTTTATATTAGAGCATACTATAAACCCATTAATACTGTACTAGCGGTAACAGGAGTTTGCGAAGGTGCACTGGCTTGTCTCACACTCATTTCCCAAGTATCTAATAATTGAGATACAGAAAATCGGCGGGGGAGCTTTGTTATACGTGCATTTAAAGCTTTTTGTACTGCACAAAGGAATGTTGTTGCATATTCATGAGGTGCCATAACACAACGCGGTGGCGTTAAAGGATAATCAGCAGGAACCGTAACTGATACTGGTGGGACGCAAGGAAGATGACGGTCATCCAACCAACATATTAACTGAATACACTTCGATCCATTTTGTTGTGCTGGATCCAGACTGACCTAAATGCACAAACATATTCATATGTTAGAATGTAAATTAATGTATTATATTAATAACTAAGTTGAATAAATTACTTTAAACCGTTGATCTAATCGAGCTATTTCTCCTTGCAAGACATCTGGAATTTCACTTGGGGATTCTTCTATTTTCTGTTTCTTCAATGGTGGAGGTAAATTCCTGTTTTCACAGATTTTCGTAAGACTTTATTCAGAGTACTCTACAATTACAACTATTTGTACTTAAATATAAAATTATTACTTACTTTATTTCCGGACCAAACAAAGCTTCTAAACATGGACCGAAGGTCCGCTGTAATGTATGATTTACAACTGGACTTTGGAGGTGGGTGCTTACTGCTTCCAAAAGTGGACTAAAGAAATGATGTTCCTTTAGAGTCGTTACAGGAGGTCCTACACTAGCATCACTTCTCTTGAAATCTAGCTTCTCAAGGACTACTTCACATTTTAGTAATGTATCCAAAGGCATACGTTTGCTGGGATTTGACAAAATTTCTAATAGTTTTTTCATTTTACTTAATTTATCGACATCTAGAAAGTTAAAAATGATGTAAGTAATAATATAAATATACAAGAATATTAATATCAGATAAAACTCATTAAAAACCTACTTCCTTCGTTTCCCATTTTAGCAATCATTCTTCTTAAAGGCTCAACATATTTACTTAGCTGTCTAACTTTATCTCTATATGCTTGATCTTCTTGTTGTGGGCTTGGAGTAGCACCCACTCCTCCAGGAGTATTTAGAGAACTACTGGGCGATGGCGCCATGCCTAATTTTAATATGATTTGTTTTATTGTTACTTCTAATTGTAATAAAGTTTTTAAAATCTTATATTAAAAATTATTTCAACATACCCACAGATCGTTGCGATCCTGCCATTATTGCATGTTGTGGACTCGGCGATGGAACTAATGCAGGCGAGGCCACCATCTGATTGCTACAAAGAACATAATTTTTAACTTTAATGTAAATTTTGAAATATATAAGAACATATTAATTTTTTTTAGAAAAGTTATTCTACAGTAACAACCTTGATGGTGCACCTAATCCAGCAGGACTTGGAGCTGATGGAGATGGGCTCTGTCCTAAAAATTGATTTGGAGTAACATTCCGAGGACCAGCAAATCCTGCATTTATCATTTCACCCTGCTAACAATATTAATATCTATGAAAATCTGAAAATAATATCATTTACATGTTAATTCTTTATTAATATACCTTTCTCTGCATGTGACTCAATTGCTGTTGCATTTGGCTAGGACCTAATGGTCCAGGAGCAATTTGATTCATTTGTTGTGGTATACTAGTTTGGATTCCACTAATAGATCCACCAATTTGATTACCTATTTGATTAGATAATTGATTCTGCATTTGAGTCTGCAAAATAGAAATATGTAAAAAATCATATATTATTACTAATAGTAAATATGTACATACTTGCATATTTTGCTGCATTTGGCTTGTAGTTATTTGTCCCATTTGATTAGGAACCATTTGGTTCATTTGTTGAGGAATATTTCCTTGTGCCATTTGATTCATTTGTGTTAACATTGAATTATTTTGCATAGTTTGAATGGATCCCATGTGACTCATTGGACCAGTAGTTTGAGCAGGCATCATACCCATTCCTGGCATTTTATTTTGCATTCCTTGCATAGTTATAGGTTGCCCAGGACGTTGGTTTAAACTTTGCAATACTAAAATAAACAAAGTACAACATGAAGTATGTGATTTAAATGAATAGATCTACACATAAAGAAATGGTAATTAATTAAAACTATTTGTTCTTTTCAAATATTTATTTTTCCCAACTTGTATTTATATTTTAACATAAACACATACATTAATAAAAGATAAAAATAATATACCACAGTATAACATAAAGTATACATATTTTTACATTAAACAGATCAATTTCAACTATATAGGGTACAATAATATTTTAACTTAAACTGATACCATGATATGTGTATATAAATAACAATAAATAATTAAAATATCTTAAGCATTTTTCAATATTTTCTTTTTCAAGATTGATTTTCACCAGAAGAATCTACTTCCATGAACATTTGAAGTGCTTCCATTAAATCATAATCAAAAAATATCTGTAATTTGTTTTCTAACTCAGTTATACATATTTTTTTCTGTTGTGCTGATAAATTTTTATTGTATATATATTCATATGCAAGATCATCAGTTTTAAAGTTTTTATCCAATACTACTTCTAAAATGATAGTATCTTCATAACATGTTTTTTTTAAACTTTTTGGCCATGCTTTCTCTTTGAGCATTATTTTTACATTAGTCAAGCATGGTTCTACTTGAAATTCCATATCCTTGTAGCCTTTGGAAACTTTCATAATATCAATCACTTTATATATATATCTCAAATTTTGTACATAAATGTCTAATATATTTTTAACTTTATGCACTAATGCAAGAACTCTTGGTCCAATAGGATCATAAGTACCTGTTTGTATTCTATTACGAAGATCTATTATGTCTGGAAAACGGCTATATCCTAAACTAATGTACCATTTACGTAACAGCTTAATATATCGAACTGCCAATTTAAATTTAATGCCTGGTATTATAGGATCATCAATGGCAGGTCTATAAATGTAACATACTTGGTCATCACTCAGATGAACTGCCATACCACAGTTCTTTTTAATATCTTCTGTATTAATCAGATGGCCACGTACATTGATCTTCCAAGATTCATGTAATAATTCTTCATCATGTCTACATTGAATATATTGAAAAAAATCAGCTTGAGATGGTGATGCAATCAGTTCTTTATAAGTATCTTCATTATCAGAATCATAACCAGGTTCACTTTCTGTAGAGCTGGCATATTGTGAATAGTACATATTATTCAATTTAGGCATCTTGTCTCATTTTATAAACCTCTTTCAGTATTTAATAAATGTTTTATGCAGTAATGTAAAAATTTCATAAATGAAATATTTTTGAAGTGATTCTTATTAGAAATAGATATTTCTTTAAATTAAACTAATATTTTTTTACGATAAACGAATCACTATCACTTCTTGTTGATATTTTGACTTTGAATATCTTAATTTAGGTCGCAGTTGACCGGGGAGCAATAAATGACTAAATTCAGGGTATAATTTTTCTCATTCTGTTTCGCTATGCGAAAGACGACGGCAACACGAATGTTGCCGCTTACCGATTTCTACGCGTCTACAGTCTTCTATTGTACTTTCTGCTCGTAAAAAGTTTAGCAGAATTGAACAGGACTACTGTTATGTATAAGAAAAGGTAGGCCTTATGGTTATGTAATCAATTGGACCCGAATTCTTTCCATTCAACTTTTGATATATACAGGGTGTTGCAAATTTAAAGTACCAAACGAAATATTAAATGCAACAAAATACAAAGTTAAAAGAAAGTTTTAACTAGAAATGAAACAGAATAAAGGTGAACAATATATACTTGTCATTTCTGTTTTTCATTAATAATTACTACTAATAATTTAATACTGATAATATCTGATACTATTAATATCAGCAACTTTTATTGGTAATAATACACATTTTAATACTTAATTCATAGATGTAACTAATATTTCATTTTGAACTGGACACTATATTTACTTAAATTATTAAAATATGAGATGATATTTTAAGGGAATATTTTTAAACATATAATACACTTAAAAATCATTTACTAAAAAGGAATGCAAAGATTTATAGTCAAATTTTTTCTAAAATCATCCTTAATTAATACATGTACTTACAATTTGTAGCAGTATTTGCAGGAGGCTGAGGAATTATTCCTTGAGGATTAGATCCTGGTCCATTCATATTCATCATTTGATTATTACCAGTTCCTTGACGTGCTAGTGTTTGCAATGCCCCAATTGGATCTGGCATTCCTTGATTTCCAGTACCAGCATTACCTGGTGCAGAACCTCCTGCTGCCTTTTTAGAATCTGAAAGTATAAAAAAATGATAATGCAATACCAACATTCAATTGCTGAAGTAATGTGTGCTCATATTAATATGTATATTACTTAGTTCTCTGACGTGTAGAATCAACCTGGCTACAAAACCTAGATATTCTTCCTGCAATGAAATAAATTTGTATGTTTAATTAATTTAATTTACTGTGCCATTAGTATAAGTTTTGTTCATTATTTGTTCAATATATTAAGTTTGAAATTAAAGGGAGATAACGAACCTTGGTTTTTGCTTTTTGGAAAACGTGAGTTTCCATTTCAATACTATTTTTGGTAGTAGGCATTCCCGACATTTGTATAGCTTCATCTCTGTATAGAAAATTTTCAATAAATAAAAATATATTTATATGTACATATATATCTTCATAAGCAGTTGATTCTATATGATTGATTCATTTTTTACAAAGCAAAATATATTGTTAGACTCAAGTTCATTTAATTATTTTATTATAGAAAGCTTATTAATGTACATTAGCTTACATTTTTGCTATAACACTCTGTCGAAAACTCTGGGTCCTCCAGGAATTTTCGTCTGTTGCCATTTTTAATAACTAAGTCAATAATCAAAGTATTTTCACAACTTTCTTTTATTAATTAGCTAACACTGAACACCTATGCAGCAGGCTCAGAGTCTACGAGTCTATTATTCAAAGCACTGTTTGTAACCTAAGGCAAATAAGAACAACTGCTCTTCTACGCCATCTTCTGTATTATGAAGTAAATAAAATCCAAAGTAGAACTAACTTCACTTGTTACGTTTCTATAACTTTAAGGTACATGACAATATGACAAGCATACTGAAGTTCGTCGCGAATCAAAGATTCCATCCGTACTTTGTGACTGATTCCTATTAAATTTTCCTAACCTTAAAATAAATTACATTTTAATTAACCTCTAAATTAAAAATGGCAGAATTGGAATTAACACAGGAAGAATTAACACAAAAACATAAAAAAGAACGCAAGGAACTACAAGGTATTCAAATTAAGGTTTTAATATTTTATTTTCAGTTTACACTTATATATTATCAAATAAATATCGTTTCCAACGTTATTTACACAAAATTTTATTATCATTTTGATATGTATTATTATTTAAATAACATATTGACAATTATTAATTTTTTTATGAATGTTCTTTGTATTTAAGCGCAAATACAAACTTTGAAAAAGTCAATTTGTAAGGGTGACAAAAAGAAGAAAAAGGAGGTAACAGAAGAAATAAGTCGTTTAGAAGAAGCTTTAGATAAAAAGCAGGATGAAGAATTAACTACATGGAGAGTTACACATCTTAATATTGATAATGTAGAAAATGAAGACACAGAAAATTATAATAATGATGACATGAAAAATAATATGCAATGTGAACAGTCAACACATAGAATTTCAAAAGCACAGAAAAGAAGAGACAAAAAAGCAAATGCAGAAAAAGAACGCAATCAGAGAATAATAGAAGAAGAAGCATTAAATGTTTTTGGAAAAAGGAACATAGAAATACAAACCATAAAGAAAATTCTATATGAACGTGGTTTAATGATTTATGAAATTCCAAGTGATGGTCATTGGTAAGTAATTTATTCATATTAATTTAACAGCATTTACAAATATTATTATCCTTATATTGGTTTTTACAGCTTGTACAATGCTATTGCGCATCAACTAAAGGTTATAGGAGAAACTCCATTGAATTTTCAAGAACTTAGGACAAAAACTGGTCTATATCTAAGAGAAAACATGAATGAATTTTTACCATTTATTTCCAATCCAGAGTCTGATGATTTTCTTTCACCAGAACAGTATGAAAAATATTGTGATGATGTTACTGACACAAATGCCTGGGGTGGTGCTATTGAGGTAAACTAAATTTAATCAATAAGTATTTCTGAAAAGTTACATGTATATAATTACAATATTCCTCCATGATTACTTTTGTTTCAACTAGCTACAAGTTCTTTCGCATGTACTGAAATGCCCAATAGAAGTAATTCAAGCATCAGGTGCACCTTACATTATTGGTGAAAGCTATAGTAATGACAAAAAAATGATATTAACTTATCATCGTCATATGTATGAATTAGGTGCTCATTATAATTCAGTTACAAAATATGTTAAGGAGGAAGAAAGCTGATAGAAATATATGGTGTTTAATAATATCTGCAATGAAAATTAAAGATGCAATTTCTTATTACTTTTTACTACAATAGAATATATGAACCATTTAAACAGCTGCCACAAATTAAGTGCTCAGGAAACATATCAGTTAAATTAATAGTCCAATGTTTATCTAGTAACTTTAATATATATATATATATATATATATGTATATATATACCAATCTGTAATTTTCGTCAGTAGTAAATTAGATCTATGACGTTATTGCGAAGATAACAAGAATATCTTCCTTTTTGTTTTTAATTACAGTATTCTTTTGGAAAGTTTTTAAAACAAGATATAAATTTTAGTAATCCTAATAAAATAACTCGAACAACGACACCTTGTCAAATTTTTAAGGTCTTTTTTAAAAGAATACTGTAGTGTTTATTATAAAATTTAATTTATTTATTACCTAAATGTTCGACAATATAAAAAAGCTGCCAGCATATTGCAAGTACATATTGTTCAGTACTTGCTTGCTCTAACGCTTCGATGTAAATATATATTTAAGTAAAACTTATGTTTCTTTTTTTACATACAGTAAAACCTCGATTAGTCATTCCTTGAATAATCGTTCCTTCGCATGTAATTTCGACTCCTTGAGTTATGTGTACTTATGGTCTTCCCGCATCTATTTGAAAAAATTAATAGATCTCATTCTAAGCGACTATCATAAGTGATAAATCGAGATTTGACTGTAATAAAAATATTGTGTGTACATGTAAATATATGGTACTACTTTCCTCATGTGTTCTTGGAGTTTTTATACTATTTTAATGGTAAATATTATGTGTAAAATATAAAATAAAAGCAATAAAATATTAATTTTTGTTGTTTTGAAAGTAAAATTTATTTACTCCTTAAAACGCGTATACAAAGAATAATCTGTATACTATGAAAAAAGAATGCAGTGTCAGTCCTCACTTTTCGACACTAGGTGTATTAGTATCATTAGGTGTTTTATTATCATCCACTACTTTATTTTTATTTGGATCATCTGGTTTCATTTGTGGGAATAGCAGCACTTCCTATAAGTATATGAAAATTTATGTAGCGTAACACATTTTTAAATGATTCTTCAAATAAAAAACAATTACCTTTATATTGTTTGCGTCTGTGAGGAACATAGTAAGACGATCGATACCCATTCCCCAACCAGCGGTTGGCGGTAAGCCATATTCTAACGCAGTACAAAAGTTCTCGTCAATCAACTGTGCTTCATCATCTCCTGCTGCTTTATCCTTTGCTTGTTGTTCGAACCTGAAAAGTAGATTGTTACAATCTTTTTAGCTTTAATTACCTCTGATAAAGATTTTACCAAATGAATTACCTATCCCTTTGCACTATAGGATCATTCAATTCTGTATACGCATTACAAACTTCTTTCTTCATAATAAATAACTCGAAACGTTCTGTCAAACCCTTTTCTGAACGATGCCATTTCGCTAATGGTGACATAATTTGTGGATGATCCAAGATAAACGTGGGATGAATACAAGTTTCTTCTATAAACTCGCCAACAAGCTATTAAAAATATTGATACTGGATATATATACGTAATCGCCTATAATACAGAAATTAAGAAATAATTTCTTACCTTGTCTAGCAATCTAGCCGTTGTTCTTGGCGGAGGACATTCAATTTCATGCTTTGCACATATATTACTAAGCATTTCATTTGCTTCAGGTGTATTTAATTGATCTGCTGGAGGTAATTTAACTTTTAACACCTCTTCCAAGGTCTTCATCATTGAAACTCGCTTAAACGGCGGAGTGAAGTCAATTACAACCTCTTCACCATCTGGTCCATCCGGATGATACGTTATTTTATAATCACCATGTATAGTTTTCACCATTCCTGATATCATATCTTCTGTAATAGACATTAAGTCATTGTAATCTGCATATGCCATATAAAATTCGCAAGTAGTGAACTCTGGATTATGTGTTAGATCTATTCCTTCATTTCTAAATTGTCTTCCAATTTCATATACTCTATCCATTCCACCTACCACCAACATCTATAATCATAGAGACAGTAATGTACTAACATATAATCATAATGTATATTGTCCATAATTATATGAAAGTACTGATTACTTTTAAATATAACTCTGGAGCAATACGCATAAATAAATCCATATTCAGTTCATTATGGTGTGTAATAAAAGGTTTTGCTGTAGCACCACCAGCAATCATATTCATCATTGGTGTTTCAACTTCTAAAAAACCAAGTTCATCAAGGAATTTACGGACGTATGCGATTATTTTTGCTCGTACATGAAATGTTTTCCTCACTTTATTGTTTAAAATAAGATCTAAATAACGCTGACGAAATCTTGTTTCCTATATAGATAAAAACAACATCATTAGTATTAGTACCAATACATGCTTTGAACTAAATATTTTGTTACTTTCTTTGTACCTTGTCTTGCAATCCAAAATAAAGGGTTGGCAACATATGCAGACAAGGACTTAAAAGGGTAATACTACGAGGCATAATAGAAAATTCACCCTTCTTAGTCTTTCCAGGATTTCCAACAACACCAATAATATCACCTCTTTTTACTTTAGAAATATCAGTGGCAAATTTTTCTTCATTCTCATAGTGTCTTGCATTTGCCATGACTTGAATTTTAAGGCCTTCACCTCTAAGATCATAAAAAATAAGTTTACCACCAGACTCTCTAATTGAAAACACACGACCAGCAACACTATGTACTTCATTCTCTAAAACTTCTCCATTTCCTAAGATGTTGCTAAACTTATCAATAAAATCTTCCAATGATATTGATACATGAAACTTATGTGGATATGGATTTTCATTTATACTCTTTAGATGATTAACTGCTTGTGTCCGAAGTTTAATGTATTCCTAAAAATAAGAATATGATTGAAATATTTAAAGACAATAATTATATAATAAATATCTATAAAATTGCAGAGATACTTCTTTAAAAGTAAGATGCATTTTAATGTTATGATATATATATTCACATTTGGATTAATATTCTCTTCATCATCCTTTTTCCCAGGGGCTTTGGCCTGAGTGTTTGTTGCTGCTGTAGCACATGCTTTTGCATCTTTTTCTGCCTTCGCTTTTAATTTTTGTTCAGCCTTCAAGCGTCTCTTTAATTCACTGTAAATACAATTGAGATATGCAAAGTACACTTTTAATTTATTTTAATATAAATAAATACAATCTTTTGTATCGTACGCACTGTGCACAAAAATGGCGTTTAGTTATCTGATGTAATTTTGTTGATTTTGCATTATGAAGTACCGGTAGTACTACGTCAACAAAAGCTTTGGTTATGTTACTTAGCATAATTAATTAAAGGTATTGTTGTTATTGCATCAATAATGTATGAAGATATATATACAATAGATACATTTATTTACAAATCTTTATCAATTACTACATATACACTTATAAAAAGTGTCCCGATACAGGCAGATATTTGTAACAACGTGGACAGTCAATCTATGACATCAACCACTGTTATATGTAAATTTTACGTTAAAATTACAAACGTAAATAGAATATAATATTACATAAATATAGAATGTAGAACTCCTACATTTAATTTTCCGCCAGTATCATTATTTTACTCACTTTTTAGATAGTTTTTCATCCGCAGTGTCTGCCATATTGGTAAACCTCCTCAAAAAAGGACTCTCCCTGTTATTGTTACATTGGTAAACCTGAGACATGTTTCATTGCGCCAATAACCCAGCACTTTTTTTCCCGCGGGCCATTCCAATTTCGAATTAATTCCATTCTGGTTTTTAATACTTTTAATAATTTCATTTAAACATATATAAATATGCATAGGTAATATAGTTTAACTTATTCATCATTGTTGATGATTTGATAGTTATATATGTAAATATGTTGTCTTGGCAACTGTATCCACTGACTCGCTCCTTCAGAATTAATCGGTTTCGCTAGCAATTTTCTAAGACTCGTTAGAAAATGGATGGTTGCTTCGGCTACCAAGAATTAAAGGCGTTGCAGGATTTAATTAGCGTTCCAAAAGATGATTCAGATTCCGAAGACCTGTTGCAAGCCAGCTCTGGGAAACTCGGTAGGTTGAGGGCAAATTTCGCTTTTCTATCGACTAAGTAAGAGTATTATGCCATTACTATCAATGCAATATAGACTTTTTTAAGGGCCTGGTGACATTGGTATTAAGCATGGTACGTCTCAGCAACACGGCGGTCCACATGCACCACTGAAGACAGATAATGATGATATTTGGCACCCGTCTGAGGTAACCACTGTACAAAATTCGGAAGCCTATGATCCAAGAAAGGTGCCGGAATATGAAATGAAATTTAAACAGGCAGTGACGGCAGAAGACGTCTTCTTAGGTGTTAGTATCACATCTTCAATTACTAGTAGACAACATAACGCGCATCTACAATAGTTAGGTACCTGAATAGAGTACAAATATGTACTCGTTCATCGTAATACGTTTCATTTTTTAAACTAGATGGGTTTCAAAACGCCAAGCACCTCTTCCTGCGAATGGCTATCTATATCCATAAAGATGCCAAATGAGACGCGCGAGAAGATCGAGCTCTCAGTGGAACCGGAAGCGATTGATGTGCGTAGTCCAAGGTGAAGAAACGAAAATAGAATTTGTCAACAATTTCGCAAAGATAATATGTATTTATATGAACATAAAGTAATTTATAATTTTCTAGATATCGACTGCACCTTGCAACGCCTCACCCGGTTGATCCAAATTCTTCATCAGCCAAATGGCACAGTGATATTTGTATTTTAGAGGTTATACTAAGGCTTGTTCGTGAATTAGACAATGTGAATTTTTAATTAATAATTGACCAGAGTTTTTAATTTTACCTGTATAAAACAATATAAAATGTGTGCGATATTACTGAAATCTGAACGAGTTTTAACATTTTATGAGATTTACATTTTTCTTTTGAAAAGACCGCCACAATATTGAAGCGCTAGAATCGTCTAGTAATTTTACAAAGAATTGTAATGCAAACAAACTTTGTTACCCGTCGGTAAAGAGAATTTTTTTTCTATTAATTCGTCTATTCACCAGAAGATAGCGTTCGTGTCATAAAAATGGCGAGAGCTACGTAAGCCCTGAATAGTGAAACAAAAATTTACATTGCGCGATAAGTCTATTTTATGTCTTGTCCGTGGTATTACACATCTCTTACCCCAATGACTCGTGTATTGATTTGAAATTTTTTAACAATGAAATCTTTTTGGGAGTGCCCTTTCTCTAACACAGTAAATTTATTTATAAAAGACTGCACCTTTGTAATACTTCAGACGAACCTTTCTTTCAATTTTGTTTCGTGCATTCGTTCAAGGAAACAGTTATATTATTACCATCTATTTCGCAATTTCTTTGATTTGAGATTTCCATTTACTGTCACTCCTCTATACTGTACTTCTCTTCTTCGAAATTTATTTTTAAATCTATAAATTCAGAAATATAGTAATCGTAATGACAACTGCACGTGTATCACATTGATAGATACTATAAAGAGACAAGTAGTCAGTTCTTGATTGAATGAAACTACAAGGAGAGTATACCAATAAAACAGTAGACATTGTACCCTGGATCTGATGTTACACTTTGCGCGTAAATCAGAAGTTTGAATAATGCACTTTCCGGCAATAAAAAGATACATCAATTACACTTACGATCGATGACCAATATTCTACAACATTTATTACTCACATTTACATAATATTTTCTCATAGGTGTCATTTTTCGCTATACCTGTAATGTCTATTTTTATCAAATGATATTATACATTTAAATTTTTTATGATGAACTCACGAATCTGATCGTAGTTCCTAAATTAAATACAGGTAATAGTGAGTAACTGTTGCGTGCAGTTGAAACATATGGCACGGCAGTCGTGGGAACGTATATTACGCATACTGTCCCCTATATATTAAATTAAATAGTAAACATCATCGATATTACAATCGATTGCATGCATTCCCTTCTTTTATTATGTTTGTTGCGTATACATATAAGTTTCTATTATAAAATCGTATATAGATAGAATGTTATTTATGTCCACGCGTGCATAATTTACTTTTGCATGATCACGTGTTTGAGCGGTGGTAATAGAAGGATAAAATGCGTGTTGCCATCCGGTGCTTGACATTGACAGGTGACGTACCATATTTCCAACCTAAAAGGGTGGAGTACATAGATAATTCTTTTTAGATCACGCTAACTATAACAGATGGTTTTGAAACTAACTACAGAAGAGAAATGAGGAAAAATTAAAAAGAGGAAACAGAAGTATTAGAAGAGAGCAAAGCCAGGTTATGAAGGAAGTCATAGCCGATTCCCAAATTTGATTAGTTGCTTTCGTGCGCATGTTCTATACCGCCAATTACGAGAAACTACAAATTAATATAGAGCTACAAACAAATGATAATTTATTTACGCATATGCACCATTTTCAAACTAAGTTTTAGGGATTTAGAGAACTTTTGTTTCCCAAATTTTGCATTCTCGAAACTATTACGAACGATGGCCAATCAAAATTGGAAATCAGTTTATCTGCCTACCTCACCCTTAAGAATATGTTCTGTCCCTATATTTCTAGTTCTACGAAAAAAGGGTACGTTCACATGACAAAAGCGAAATATTATCAACATGAAAGTGTAGAAGCAGAAATTCGCTAAGATGTAGGGCATAGTAATAAAGTTCTGTAAATTATAAGATAATAAAATGGACGAGGAATTTATGAGATAAATATAAATGTGTAAAGAACTAACCCCATAGTTGTAATCTGTACGGAAAAAGATTTGTGTAGATTTACTTCGATTATTCAATTTAGTAGAAACATAATATTAATTTTTATTCACGAATACTTTTAAGTATTTTCCATTGTAGATGTTCGATATTTTCAATTTCTATTGTAAACATTTCGGATGAAATAAAGGATGATTATAGTAGCTCGTAGTATTCTATGGTTGTGACTATAGTCACTTTTACAATTAGTAGTAAAAAGAAAATAAAGTTGGAATTAGAAGATGAAATGTGAAACGGATGAAAAGCAATGAAACGAAAGGGTAGAAAGAAAAGAGCGAGATAAAATATACGTTGATAGAAAAAAGGACGAAGATAACTGTTGTAAGCCGATACGAAGGGTGTTGGTGGGGATGAAGTAGAACGGGCAAGAAAGGTGGCGCTCACGCGCAGTCTGGCGTCGTCGGCCGACGGGTGTGCATCTAAAACTTATTGAATTGAAGTTTTATTTTATTTCGTCGTATTTACGGCCGTTTAAATCGTGATATCGTTAGTTCATTTTTTGTTGTTTGCAAGGACCGTCCTTTGAGTGTTGTAGTTGAGTTCATAGTAGTATATAATAATAGGAAGAGGAACTGATTACGCCGGTCGATGAGCTGCCGTTACTCGTGCTGTGGAGATCCTCGCATAGGATAATTGCTGGCTGATGCGACGTGCAATAAGGTAAAGTTTCATCGTACGAAAATACATTTTTCCGAGTTATTCGACATACACTGCTCTCTAGGCCGGTAGCGGATCGATTTTCGCAAAGGTAAAGCGGGAGCAGCGAGAGAGAGAAAGAGCGGCATGCAGAGCGAGAGAGAGAAAAGTAACAGGGGCAAAATGTCTCTTCCCCTATTTTCCTTTTATTATTTTACACCTTTGAAGTACGATCTCCTGCAATTTTTCTTCACACACTTCGTTATTTCGTTTCGTTTGTTTCATTGAAACTTTTAGGTTCTATATTTAACACCATTTTTCGGTTGTTACATATTTCGCGCGTGTAGATCTTGACGCTATCGCGGTCAAAGGAACCTGAACCCTGTAATGGAAATCCTGTAATAATTCCGGTGTTATATTGCTCTGACGTTTACTATGATTTGATTATCGATGAAAATTACGAACATCTTACGATATCATTACTTATTAATCATAATTATATCTTTCGCAATAAAATTGATTATCAAATCACTAGATATTACGAAAGAGGACGAAGTGATTCGTACGACAAACGAGACATCAGGGTAGATCAATTTCAGCCATTGTACCTCCTTGAACCGAACATGAAAGCGTACACGAATTACTCTAAAGAAATACTACATTGTGAGAGTAAACGTCGATTCTCGTTTCTCGTGTGATTAAATGTGACACATTAGGGTAGAAAGAAGGCTTTAACCATAAAGATATTAAGATCAAGGATGGTCGAACGGATTATTACCACGAGGATGTATGAGTATGACGTTTAGCGACCTCTGCGTGCCAGTGCAAAAGTAATAATCGCTTTAAATGCACCCTAAATGAATTAAAATCCGGTGGCCGTTGAACTAGGATGACTAATCTCGAGATACAAGAAACCCAGTGTGATTGTACCGTGACGCGAGTGCTGTCGTGTAAATAATTGTAGTCGAGTGAAATTTTTGTTACTTGTGTTTCTCGTCTCTGACCCTCTTCCGCCCTCCGGTTCTCCTCCGGTCGATAGACTCGGCTCGTCGTGGGTTACACACTCTCTCGTGCGACTAATGAAAAGGACGAAGACGAAAGTAAAGAAAACGAGGCACGAACAAGACACGAAAATCGTACGATCGTGATTGTATATATGGGACAGTGGTTTATACTGCGTTTCTGATCGATATCACGGACTGCAAAGTGCTCGTTGAACATCGACAACGTGATGGCAAACAAAGTGGCAGTGAAAGGTTGGCACGGTGATAAATTAATCTTTTGTTTCGTAAGAATCGACGAAAGGCAGACGAGGATTTATCAAGTGGCTTGAATTAATCAGACTGCCTGACAACCATTTGACATTAATTTTATATTTCATACTGATTGATAATTTTCATTTCTTGAACTTTACGCGGTTTCTTTAAATATTATATATCTTATAATGGATGACCCTTTGCTTAAAAATTTGTATTTCGACCCGTAGTCGTTGACAGAGATGGGTCCATACCGATAGGTATCGATAGCAATTCGATACTAAAATACTCAGCAGGCAGTATCGATGCCGATTCTTCTTCGATGGTTAAAACAATGTATTAAAATTTATTCTGTTTAATAATTAAGCAATTCAGTATTTTCGTAGAGGCATTAGAAAGTTATTGACATTTTCGTAGAAGTATCAAGCGGATATAAATATTTTTCGATGGCTGCGTTTTCAATGCTACTTGATATCAGATCGAAATTTACTGCTATCGATAATATCGATACAATAAGTTCCAACTTCCAGCAGTAATATGGTCCATTGTATGTGTTTTGTAGGTCTGGGTCACTGTTGACCCGACTACATCGTTCGAGGGTTAATCGGTGTCATAAGGGGAAGTGGTGGAATTGGGATTTCCGGAAGGAAGTGTTTTACTTTTGTCGTATTGAGACTTCTCTGTAAGTTAGTTACTTGCTGTTTACTTGGCGGTAAGTTAGTGACATCAGACATTTTGTTATCCTTTTAAGGAACATCACTTCCTGAGAATTGCAGTTAATGATGTGTAATTTTATGATGATGATGATACAAAATTATAAAAGCCAGTAATTCCATAAATGTGCGGTCATTAAAGTGTTAACGTCTTTTATTAATATTTGTAAAATAGAAACGTTGCCAGAGGCGGTGACGCAGACAAACGAATAAATTGATCACGTGTAGTACAAATGAAATTAGCAAACTCGTGTAAGAGTTATATTGCAAATGATTTTACGTCATTTGGTTAAATTTTCAATTGTTCAAACAGAACAGTCTTCTTCCTTACTTTTTTATTTGCGGTTAACTGATAACGATACGTTTTGTTATTCCGTGTAAATAATTCTGAAATTTATGATCGTGTTAACGGTGATAGGTTAGAAAACCGGCGGCAAAATAGAATCAGTTTCGTTCATAGAATCGAAATCTTACTGTATTTTTTGAAACCTACTTGAACATTAAAATTAGAATAAATTAGAAAACTAGTGAAGTTCAGTGATCTACTTTCTTTTCTTCTAATAACAGTATATTGGATTATTCTTGAAATACGTGATCACTCTCATATAGTTAGCGATATGACCCTCTTTTGCGGTAGTAACAACAAACATACATGATTTTCTTGTGATGCGATTAAACTCTGGATGTATGTATGATGAGTGCACTGCAACAAGTAATCTTTTAGGGTCTTCGTAATGCTTCCAGATTATGTGCTTATGTACCGGCTTTATTCGTCTTCCCTTGTCCTCTTACTGTTAGGCTTTTACTTTTTCATGTTTTGTTCCACTTAAACCGCAACTAATGTATTTAAAGGAAAGGAGTCCATCGACCCCTTGCATTCATTTTATTGTATCATACGAGAATATAAAAGTCCACATAACACGATTGCTTCTTCGATACGGTAGTAATTGTTACACATTATTTTCGCGCTTTCTTATTAAGGAAAAAGACCACGAAGAACCTTGATCAACTTTAGAAAAAATGACCTTCGGTTGAAACTTTTTCTTACGTCATGTTTGTCCTTTAAAATCACTTATCTGTTACTAATTCTTAACCTCAATTCAATCCGGTATTGCATAAGTGGATCAGGATTGAAAGAGATCCGAAGTTAACGTTTTATTTTCATTAATCTGATTGTAAAGATTAATCGTCTAAAGATGGGGTTTTATCGGCTTAACCTTTGACTTTGACAATTTCCGGTTTAAAACAATATTCTTAATTAAAGTTGCAAATGGTAATTCTGTCGGTTATCGGCGATAACACTACTTAATTTAATTAGCTTGCATATTAGACTACATAGTACAGTATTAGTTACATAATAGATTCTTGTTACATTGCTTATGATGAGACTGCAACGGCTGGAATTACAACGATATAATGCGTGGCAATATACGGCGTAGAATTACGACACATGGCGATATAACGCGTGGTGATTCGACGCGTAGAGTCGTGACACGTGGCGATATAACGCATGGTGATATGACGCGTAGAATTATGGCATATGGCGATATAATGCGAGATGACGCAACGCGTAGAATTACGACACATGGCAATATAATGCGTGGCGATAGAACGCGAGGTAATGCAACGCGTAGAATTACGACACATGGCAATATAATGCGTGGCGATATAACGCGAGGTGATGCAACGCGTTGAATTACGACACATGGCAATATAACGCGTGGCGATATAACGCGAGGTACTGCAACGCATAGAATTACGACACTTGGCAATATAATGCGTGGCAATATTACGCGAGGTACTGTAACGCGTAGAATAACGCATATGGTGATATAATGCGTGGCAATATAACGCGTAGAAATACAACGCATATCGAACCAAATAAACTTCCACAACACTAAATATTTAAGTGAATTAGAAAAACGGAAAAGCCTTTGATAACTTATCTACAGTTCTAACATCGTAATCTTTAATTATCTTAAAACATGATCGAGGTAATTTGCATTAAGTTTCCACTTAACAAGCTTAATCGACGAGCTCCTTTCTAAATTATCACTTTGAAAGCAACGAATTTATCACCTCATTTTCTCGTTCGATTTCTACTTTCCTACCATTGTTAATCCCATATAATCCAGATTATTTTTACCGCGCTCATTGGAGAATTAAAAATTTGAATTCAATTCGTATTAGATCATCCACTGCATATGTAATGATTTGTTACATAATTAATAGTTATAATTAATTATAGTGCATAAATTATCTTTGAATTTGTAATTTCTTTAAATGAGATTAATGATCTGGTACTCGGGAGTTCACGTCTCCTGGAGATAATATAATCAGTTCTTTTTAAATGAAGGACTAATTAGCAGATACAGCTTCATTAATATATAGAGCGTGGAATGTAGAACATTGCAGATAAGTACTTCCGGTACTTGTGTTTCCGTCACTGTAATTCTAACTTCTCATATTCGCAGGTTGTCTTAAATATCCTTCGATTAGACATTCTCTCAAGCTCATTGTTCTGTATCATAATTTGTTACATGCATCTTACTCCAATCCGATTTAGGTTTCTGATATCATCTTTTTGCATTTGCAATTTATAGCCATACAAATATTTTCAACTGTCATATATACAAATTTAAGGTTGGGTTTCTTCAAATTGACATTATTTTTCGTGTTGTTCGAATAAAAATCGAAAAGCAATGATGTCCACTCTATTCAAGTTCTGGGAAAAAGTTTGTTTAAAGATTAAAAGGTACTCGGTACGTAATTTCTGTAATTACACCGTCAAATACAAAACACGATGAACGCACCGTGATGGCGTCAGTTTGTCTGGTCGATCGTTCCTTACCTCGACAACCCTCGGTGTTGTGGGGTGAAGACCCTGTACGTCTAGCCAGAGACTCCCGTGCATTTCGTATTTATTATTTATACGCCGGCAAGTGCCTACATCCGGTCGGATACGCGCGGTAGATCCACTTCGTTAAGGATACCGTGTCGCGTTTGCGGCAGGAAATCGTGTACGATTGAGAGCTTAAAATGTTTTTTATTTCGTATATCGAATTTAGTTCGTGAAATAACTTGGATTGCATCTGACAAAAGTGGAAATGCACCACGCGTAACATCTATGAAATATATCAAATTTATAATCTATAAATAATTTAGGATTTAAATGTAATCTCACATTATATGATACTGAATTAAATATTGGGAAGTTTAGGATGTTATTATGTATGAACTTCTGATCTGTTGTTGAGATATTTGTTTTATTCGGGCGTTAGTAATTTCATTAATTTATTAATTCTGACGTATTATTCTTTTTTATCAATAATAAATATTTATTATAAATTCATATATTAATATATTACTTCGTAAATAAATCGTGTAGTAATAATTACAACCACCATTCAAAAATTTGTTAATATTATTGATGTAATGGATGTCTGAAAAAATCGTCCCTCAGGATTCGAACTTGGGCTCTCAGATTACGAAGTGCATATGCTACTCACTACACTGAAACACTCTACGATACTCGCTACATTCATTACTCTATTATTGGGTCCATATGTCTCGATCCCACAGTAACATTAAACCTTCTTTATACTGTATACATTAAACACACTACGAAATACACTTCATTTCACATAAATGAATTGCAGATTTCATTACGAATGTAATTATCGATAACATCTCTTACTTTCTGCAATTACAATTTTTTGTCTTAAAAAAATGTTGCGAATTTGCAACGTGAAGTACTCTTAAGAGCGAAAGTATAAAAAAACTGTAATTTAAAAAATGTTGAAAAAATTCACAGTTTTATCTTCTTTTCTTTCTACGTGCTTTCTCGAGCCGTAAAACGTTGCCGTGTAATACAGGAATTGCATTATTTACGTTTGAATTACAACTATTTATATCCACTTTCGTTGTCCGTATTTCATTTACAATTTACATGAAAGAAGAGGGCGTTGCGCGTTGCGAAAGAGGATACGTTTATGAAAAATGCAGTGGAACGCGCGCGCGTAATATCTCGGTTTGCAAATCCTTGCCGACTGAAATTTTATAAGCTCGCTCCGCGTGAAATTGGCCGACAGGCGTATAGAATATTCTTCTCCGTGACGGACAGTGTTTTTTATTTCAGTCATGGAAAACAACACGAATCCTCAAAGGATTTTGAAACGAAACGGCATCGTGAATATTCCTGTTATTAAAACACCAGGATAATTGCGAATTCGTTTGCGAAGCGTCGTTCGTTTTAATTTTTTTTCTCTATCGTTGCCTTTTTTTTAGTTTTTGTTTTTTTTTATTTACGAATTTTCGTCCCTTGTTTCGCGAGTACTCGCTGGAAAAATACACTCCAGAGATTTTTATCGATGATACACCGTTTGCTACGGATATCATCCAGGGAATCAAGACAATTAGGAGATCACGTTTCCGGACAATTCAACCGACTGAATCATGTTTCAGGGACGAAGGAAGCGTGTATTCCGCTCGGATTAATATTTTTGTCGGACGTACATTGGACGCTGATTAGGTGGCTTTGGGGAATTTGGGGATTTAGGAATGCGGTGATTTGGGAATTTGATTAGAATTTCGGATTTTGGGGATTTAGTGATTTTGGAATTTGGGAATTGGGGAATTGGGGAATGTAGGATTTTTGAACCGGGGAATATGGAATCGGGGAATTTGGAATCGAGGAATTTGGAATCGGGGAATATGGAACCGGGAAATTTGGAATCGGGGAACAGGGAATCGGGGAATATGGAACCGGGAAATTTGG
This sequence comes from Megachile leachella, assembly GCA_963576845.1. Taxonomy (NCBI): domain Eukaryota; kingdom Metazoa; phylum Arthropoda; class Insecta; order Hymenoptera; family Megachilidae; genus Megachile; species Megachile leachella. The sequence continues at coordinate 17,382,124 of OY756251.1, forward strand.
AATCGGGGAACAGGGAATCGGGGAATTTGGAATCGGGGAATATGGAATCGGTGAACGTGGAATCGGGGAATATGGAATCGGGGAATACGGAATCGAGGAATATGGAATCGGTGCATATGGAATCGATAAACGTGGAATCGGTGCATATGGAATCGAGGAATATGGAATCGGGGAATATGGAATCGAGGAATATGGAATCGGGGAATATGGAATCGGGAAATTTGAAATTGGCGGACTCAAAAATTTCAAAAATTGGAATCCTGGAAATAGAAAATTTAAAACATTTATACCACAAAATTACTTCCAGTAAATCGCCATATATTTATTCATTTTCCGACCTATAATTCTTAATATATTAATTAAGTTCATAGTTTAACTTAACAAGTTTTTGTTGCTGTTGGTTCACAGATGAGGGGACACGTATCAACGCGTGACTTCCTTTCGACCATAATCTATATGGATGGAGCAAGGCATAAGGATTGAAAGAACAAATCCAAGTCAAACAACGTCGTACCCCTGGTCCACGTCTCGTTTCGTCATCGAATTGTTTTCGTTGACCAGGGACAGGATTGATCTTTCTGCGAACAAGTGTGAGTAAACTTCATCTCTCATCGATTTCTAATTATTCTTTTGCCGTTCATCTGCTTTTGGATTTGTCTCTGTTTTCGTTTGTTCCTTTTTTAGTTTCGGCCAGATCCGCAGAAGAAGATCCTCTTGATTCTCCATAAATGTCTGACACAGAAACTCTTGTTTCCATTATGAGATTCTAGTGAACATATGTCGGGGTATTAATTGCGTAGTTGGTTTTCATCGACATGAAAGAGGTGTATTTTATCGCATTATTAATTACATACATATTTACAGCAGATGTTCTCTACATGCTTCCATTTCTGTACACACTTGACTTGTATCGTGAAACTCTGTACGTGTGTCATCTTCTGATTAGAATAGTTAAATGATATTAGTAAATCAATACCCTTTAAGCTATGCAATCATTCATTACAAGGACAAATAATTGATATTCGCGATAGATGTATGGTGCGGTGTTGATCTATTGTAACAAAGCACATGTAGAACACTGCCTATTTGTTAGCTTAGAAGCTAAAGCATTGTTATATATCAAAGCATGATACGTCCAAATTGTTAATTACACTAATTGTAATGAAAGCAGTTACTTTTCGTTTCTATTCTGTTGGGAAGATAATAAACAAAGAGAAACCCAATTAAGGACTAATTAATTAAAACGTGCGGCTTTAGTTGCTTCAACAGAATTATAATTAACGTATTGTAATCGCTTCTATGTATAGATTTTCACAAAAACACTATCTCTATGATAACATTACCTATAACGTTTTCACTGCCACAATTTTGTCGAAGGTCGCTTGCATTAACACTCAACAAACAGAAAAGTCCAATTATTTCCTTTAAACTCAGAAACAATTACAAGTGTTTAAGAAGTTTCAGAAGGTTGGCAATGACTACAGAAATATGGGCGGAATATCAACAATGCCTATGAATAACTTTATAGAACAGCTACTTATTGTTCTAAGCCAGATGTGTTTCTTCAACATATGTTCACTAGATTCGACACTGTCCATTTATCTACTCCATATATTATACTCTGAAAACACTTTCTACTCTTAATACTCTTAGGCTAATTTTCAATTCAACCATCATACATTTAAGAATTGATTGCATTATTTTATACAGTAGAAGTGTTTGGTTTTATTATACTTATTCAGCTATTAAACGTGTCTGTATGTAAACTGCAGTCTGTGTAAGAATACAAGATGTGTGTAATGAAGACTATGTATGTAAAGATGTATGTTATGCATGTACTAGTATATGAAGATGTATGTAATGTATGTAAACATGTATGTTATGTGTGTAATGTATGTAATGTATGTAATGTAAATACTATACATAATGTACATAAAGTATGTAAAGATGTATATGGTGTATGCAATATATGTAAAGATGTATGTAATGCATGTAAAAAATTACAAGCACCTTCATTATAGCAACATCTATTGATGAACGAAGTTGCTATAAGGGTTGTAATTGATACATAAGTTACTCGACACGTTTAATAACTGACAAGTATATTGAAATATAACTTTCTGATTGTAACCGAAGGTTTGTACGTTAGTTTGAGGGTAGAGTACTGCATCGAGCCGTGTTGCTGTAAAACTGAAACTGTGTTTGGTGAAATTGCAGTCACTCGAAATTCGTGGGTAATCGGTGTCGGCGGCGAGGATGGCGAGGAGCAGCGTCACTGCGAACGCATACCGGCGATGCACCGATTGCACCGTCGTCGTTCATCGCGATGCCATTGTCGCAGTTCGTAGTACGTCCCCTCGCGAATCACGATCGATCGGAATCGGGTACGGTAGAAACGGCCACGGCACTGGTACCTCTGGCAACACCAGCTACTCTACCAATTTCGATCAGGGAGAAGGGCACGGCCGATTAGAGTCGCTCCTTTCTATATAACTGCCGAGCAGCACGTGATTCACGTAAGTTCGAGAGCATTGATTTTTTTCCGACTAACGTTTTCTCTTCAGTTTCCTATTTCAACCTCATTTTTCTCTTGTTTGTTAGTTGGAAGTTATTGAACGGATGTTGTATGCACTTTCACACCCTTATGCTTAACGACTTTGTTAGCACCTCACACGTGAGCCGGATCGAAGAATGTAGTCTTGGATAAAGGATTTCAGGATGAAGTTTGCAGAGAACAGAATTAATAATCGTTTTGAGATTGTGCATCGGTGATAACGTAGTAGCGAGTATAGCTATGCTTTTATTGGACAATGCTATTTATGGTGAACAAACTTGAAAATTTATGGACATGAACATACAGGGATTTGAAAAGTTGAGTGTCATCTCTCAAATTCCCAAACGGAAAAGGGATGTTTATGCACAATAATTTTTAGTCATAGTTTAATTCATTGAATGCTCTTCATTTCTGAAATAAAAACCATTATTCAATTAATTTTTTCTCTAAACAAATCACTATGTATTTTTTTCTCTTAATGAAAGTAATTGGTGTATTGTTAATGATTAATGGGCAGCTCCAAGCAATTTGTCATCTGTTTTGTAACAACTTTTTTTTCACTTTTGTGTATGGCAATTTGTCATATGAAATAATGCTTAAATTTTTCGTTGGAATTAATTGAGTCAGTAATTCCCAAAATGATTCACACTGTTATTGAAATGCTAGCGTTACAGTTTGACCTAAGAAAGTCCTTACACTTAATTATTTTTTCAAGAAATCTAGTAAATAAATAATTACTTATTCAATACTTTCTGCACGAAATGGAAAATTTTAACAGAATTCCGCACGATAGTTATGAACGAATAAATTACTTCGATATCGTGCGGGAAGTATTACAATTATGAGGAATGAGTGTTTTCTCAGAAGATTTTCTTGTTTGTTCACCATATTCGGATTACAAAGCTTACAGTGTAATGTGAAGATCATCAGCGGCACAATGCGAAGCTCGTCCGTTGAAAAATGTCTTTTGTTACGCAAACGACTATAAAGAAAGTGGATATTGATTTTTCACGAAGGTTTTAGCGATAAAGTTGCCGACGTTTCGGTGAAACGCTTCGAAAAACATCGCTGTTAACCTTCGGTTAAATTAGATTTTAGTCGATACATTGGTTATTAGTTTTAGCGTTAACTCCTGTGAAAGCTTCTTTACGACTGGAATTCTGCGAAACGCATGTAACGCTCGTTGTTATGGTTGTACGGTACCATAAATACCGTGATCTGTGTTTCGTCGTGCAACTGTTAATTACCATGTTGTTTAGCTGCAAACGTTTGCAAAATTTCAATTGGAAACTTTGGAAATTTTCTGTAGTCTTACAACAATATATTAAGATATAGTCAACTGTTATATTAAGATATAGTTAACTGTTAATCCGAATTGTGTTAATTCAGTAATCTAGAAATTTGAGAACATTTTTAAATTTATAAATTTGATAGGTTTGAAAATTTGGAAGAATAGTGGTAACCACGACAATGTGTTAACATGAAAGAACGTAATTAACAATTTCCTCCGTATCTTTTTACGACTATCAGCAAAGCTTCCTGGTACAATTAAAAAGGCTCGAATATAACCATTGTTTTATTTCTCACGTAGAATGAAGTCAATGTTACGCAATAATCTTGCGAACACGATGATGCAATGTAAAAAGAGAAAAAAATGTGCGATGAATTTTCATCGATTGTTCTCGTTGTCATCTATCGTCGCATACAAATAGTGTCACCCAGCCATAAAGCTAGGAAAATATTTTTTTCACCCCGTTCAAATTCAATCGAGTTCGTGATGCTTCCTTGAACCTTTGCTCTAAATTTTCTAGATCTCTGGATATTCAGCTTCCAGCTTTTGAGCAAATACGATCGTTTACTCGAGCACTCTGCCTGGCTATGTTCATGGCTTTCTGACGAATCCAAATATTCTATAGTCACTTAATTATCGAGGATGCTAGAACTCGACGTTAATCATCATAATTGCTTCAAGAAGTTTTGCCACTTACATCTTGATATTTTTGGTTTAATACCATGAAACATGATGGACCACGAATAGAACATAAATGTAACAGAATAAAATTTTCTAAGAAGATAAAAATTATCTTAGACTTATTTTATATTATATACAGTAATTTATATATTAAATACAGTAAGAATCTGTTTAATCTCGATTAACTTTGATTCAATGTAACGCACTTTGTACATAGAAGTAATAAGTTAATACAAAATTAGCGTGAAATTAAAGTAAGACTTCTATGTTCGTAGTTCGTCGAGTGGCTTAAACCCTCTGTTTGACATAGAGACTTAGAAATTGTTCGCTTTGTCACGAAGTACTCTCTTAAATGTACTATAGATACCGAAGATCCGTCCGAAAGGTCGGCGCCGTACGGCACTTAGACTTTAACTCCCTGTTTCTGGAGTGACTTAGACTTTCATCTCTTTGCTTCCCACCTAAAACTTTTATATTCTCAGATGTATATTTATTTATTTATTCTGAGATGACTTCATTCAACTTTGTTTTCTATTGTACGTTGAGCAGGGAATTACTGTACTTATCCTAAAATTGTACCAAATGCAAGTATATTCTTCATTGTACTCTGAGAGTTAGATTACCATGCGTTGTATTCACTACGCTGTATTCGCTGTTCATTGTATTTTCCACAAGTTGTATTTGCTATCCATTGTATTTTCCACAAGTTGTATTTGCTATTCATTGTATTTTCTATGCGTTGTACTATGTGTTGACCAATCTTATAAATATCTCTTGTACTTAGTTTTGACAAACTAAATGCTAACTTTAGCCAACTAATAGTCTCACAAAATAGGTGCCTCATAAATATCACGCAGATACGAGCGATAAGTCATTCCCAGTATTAATAGCCATAAATATAATCTGAAATCGTTAAAATCTTAATACGGATCAGAAACGACCTGGTCACGTAGTTTCTCTTTCGAGGGTCAGCAGGTCGAACTTGTGCGTCTACCTAACACGAATATTATTTTTTCTGAATTTTTCTCATTTCCTTTTTTTCGTTAGGCTATTACAAGAAACTGTTCGGAGGCCTTGACATATTCACTGGCATATTGCTCGCTGTTACACGCGCGAATGCTTAAATAGTGCAAACGACGAATTATCGACCACATCGCGATCGTTTCTGTACGTTAGAGGCCTGCGACTTCGTTTCTGAACACACGGAGTTGTTCGAAGGGAAAACTTTCGTCACGGCCAGAGGGGGCCAATCATTGGCCAAACTCCGCGCAGCTGGATGTTAATCGATAAGAATATTTTCCGTGGCTGATTCGTCGATACTGTAGGGATTATTTTTAGATAACGAGTTCATATAAACAATAACAATAAACTGTAACTGTACACTTTACACTATATCGTCGTTTATACGTAATGGAGAGTGGACCACATGGTCGCATTTCGTAACGAGAGTTTAAGGGAGGCAATACTTTTAGAATCTTCAGAAAGACAATCAAAAAGAATAGTCATAATTCCAGCCTTTTGAAATATTTTGCAAAACAGAAAATATTCTATAATAGGTAATAGTATAATAAATTATACCTGAAAATGCAAAATAAAGGCTACACAAAAAGAATTCCAAAATATCATCTTATTTTCGTCTGTCTAAAGGTATTGCCCCCTTAATATATTATATCGCCATCGATATTATTGTGCTTCTCTGTTTCGAAACATTATTGGATTTGCTCGTTTTGTGTTGCAGAAATCAAGAGGAGAACGAGTGCATCTCGCAGAATGGATTTGTGCGGGGTCTACTTGTCTCAACTGCGAGCGATGCTCGTGAGGAATCTTCTGCTGAAGAAGCGCGACAAGCGGAAGACTACAGCGGTACGTGAGAAGTTCATTATTAGCTTTCTTAAAGCTCATTAACCACAAGCACCCCGCCTTAAAGAATCAGCTTTCGTTTGGAGTTCAACCAACGAGATGACACGCTATGATAAAGGAAATCGAATGGACCTTAGGGCCGAAGAAACTGGAAATTCCACAAAGCTTTTGTTATCGCTTCAGTTTCCTTATTTTAACACTTTACGCGCACTGTATGTATGTATAAGTCGTTGATTACTCTCGAGTACACACGAGTGGTTGTTAAAAGCTACTAGGGTTTCGCGATTAAAACAAATTGTATACATTTTGTAGGTCTGGTCCGTAATTGACCCAGAAAGTTACAGAAGAGAAAGCAATGCGATATTTCTGCAGCTGTCAGGATATTTCTGCGCTTTGCAGGAGAGCATTACCACACGCGTTAATGCGAGCGTATTTTTATTTCTCTCCGTTCACCGCCGGTTAAGTCGAACAGTTTTATGATAAGAGTGTAGAATCTTAATTGAGTTAGTTCGCGCTGGGAGGGCAGTACTAAGTATAGACACGGTAATACTTATTTTATGTATAAATCGATTTTCTCCACCACTAACGAGCTATATTTAGGTATGCCTTTCCCCTCTTCGCTTCGATCAATCCTTTATCTTAACAAGTCTCTGTAAAAGTTTGAACATCACCTGAATACCTTCTTGTTCTATTTAATAATTAGTTTCATATCTTCAACTAATTAATAAGCTATTGTTAATAATTCAATTGTAACTCGAAATGTAAACGCGATAATTAAGAATCTCGAGAATATGGACTACTTCCAATTTGGAGTTCAAAGTGAGTCATCACAAGAAAGCACTTCGTATAGATTCTAATTACTTAACCGGGAACAATTTCATGAAATATTTTGAAGTAGAGATTAAATCTTAGAAAAGTGGATATAGTCACTCGCATCTAATATTCAGTGGGTTGAAGATTCACCCTTTACCTTTTAATACCAAGCTATTCTTATAATTAGATTTCATACACTTCCATATAAATCCGCATGCTTACAAATTTGTAAGGTTTTCAATTTTTCAAGATCTAAGATTTTAAAAACTCCTAAATTAGTTATATTTTAATGTGCAATGTAATCGAGCCAAAATTGTACCCAGCGTTTTAAAAATCTCTGCGACGGAACTATATATCAACGTTTCTACGGATCAGCGAGTTCCACGTCGTCGAGACCCGAAGATAAATCGAATTTTCATTAGAAAACAGGGGGTGAAAGGGAGGAAAAATATGCACGTTCGATGCCAGTACACTGTAAACCAAATTCACGAGAGCATGAAACGATATAGAAAGAGGAAGATCCTCCGCAACTAGTTTCCACGGATGGCGACAAAATGACTGCGTTCCGTGGATGTCCACGACTGCCAAACTGGAGGGCGTATTGCCAATTCGTTTCGTCGCTGTTTTTGCGTGAGCTTTGTGCCAACTGGGCCAAGGGTCGTCGTGAACAGACGTACAGAACTTTTTGTTTTCACCAAGTTTTTTTTTTCTTCAGACATCTCTATCGGAGTTACGCAGCGACGATTCTTCATCGTTGTCGATACACTTGATCAAGGATAACATCGAAACGATCTCCTCTGCTGGCAATCTTAAAATAAACTTGGTCACCGAGGTACAGTTAGCACGAGCGATCTCCAAGAAGATTATTCGTTGTTTTCGTTTCATTGGAGACATTTGGAAAGGACATTCAATTGGACGTGGCTGCTGATAATATCGTAAAACGTTTCAAGGATACGTAGTAAACAATAATTCAGAATTTTATTATTCAAGATTTATTCCCTTCCACAGATACAAAAACAAGATATCAATTAAACCAACATTATTTCTTCCTGGAACACTTCTGTTTTCCCTCCTTCGCTTTAAAAATGGCCGGATCGATAGCGTTGGTGGGTCCCATGTTCCACATGGACGTGGAAATGGTTTCCGTGGGTTCGACAATGGAAGGCAGTAAATGTGGACCAACAAGAAAGTACACCTGCTCGACCCACGTCGGCAAAGACACACCCGCCACACAGCACTGCCACAATGGCAAGCCGAGATGAACCAGCATCATACGGAAATATACAATGAAACTGTCAGCCAAATGGTACCACCGATTCGCCTCCTCTCGATGCAGCCAGATACTAGGTGCTTCTTGTTCCGCTTTCATTCTGTACACCAAGTAGACCTTGGCCTTGCCACTTTCTGGGAAACACTGCGCGATTTCGAACATCTTGCAACCGTGCGCACCACTTCCTTCCAGAAGAACAGAAGCAGTGTTCTCGACATCAGTGCTGCTTGAAATTACCTCCGTTTCTGCCTTGTCGGAATCGACGGAAGAGGAAGAAGACACATCTCGCTTGGAATCCGTGGGACGCTCTTTGATGTACCGTTTAAGGGAAGAGAATGTCCCAACTTCCATGCGTCCGACTGAAAATTCTTCACCTGCAATGAACGTGAAGACAAATTGATGAAGATCAGTAGAATACTTCAATTTTACTATATATTTATTAACGAAAGCTATGTTAAGTTCTGAAGTCCATATTAACCCTTAATGGGAATTTTTTAATAGAGCTATTAGAAACGTAGAAAAGGAGACATTAAATAATATTAGTAATGTATGATCAAGAATGAAAGTTGACAGAAAAGGAATGTATAGATAATTCTCCAAAGGGGTTTACCAGCTATCTCAAGGTTCCACTGGAGCAAGAAACCGTCGATCGAGGCGTAGAAGTTTTTAACATCCTCTGGGAGCACACAACAATGTCGTTGCTCCCAGTTGGTGATAGTCGTACTCTCGCATCCGTTTCTTCTGTCGATTCGTACATTTTTTATATATGGCAGATTTTCGAGAATCTTTACCACGCCCAGCGTGAGGTTCTCGTAGAAAGAGTCCTCTGTAACGATGTCCACGTAAAAGGACATCGCTTTGTTTTATCCTGAAAGTCATATTACATGACTGACTCTGCTCAATACTGTTAATTTCCATAAATTATTGTGATGTTATTTTATATTGGAACCTGTACATTTTAATCTGTAATAATTTATTGTAAAAATGACTGTAAATGTACAGGACTTCCTAATGAACTCAACAGTATTAAAGAAGTCATTGTTAATAACAAAAAATAAATTGAAACTCTTTCAGTAAGTAACAGTAGATTGATGAGGAACAGAAAAGATGTAAATGTACAGGACTTCCTAATGATCTCAACAATATTGAAGAAGTCATTGTTAATGGCAAAAAATAAATTGAAACTCTTTCAGTAAGTAAAAGTAGATTGATAAAGAACAGAAAAGATGTAAATGTACAGGACTTCCTAATGAACTCAACAATATTGAAGAAGTCATTGTTAATAACAAAAAATAAATTGAAACTCTTTCAGTGAGTAAAAGTAGATTGATAAAGATCAGAAAAGATGTACAAACTTGCTAAATATTCTTAGTAATGCATCTTTTGCAGAAACTTGACTCACCCTTATATTTAGCTTACTCAGAATTTCTCAGACTCCTGCAAGGAATCTAATTTTAATTTTTTAAAATCATTGGTAAGAGTCTATTTTAGTTTCCCAATGACACAAGTTCAAACCGTTCAAAGAAACAGAAACTTGTATTTAATGCATTGATATTTTACAACCTTGAAAAACCAAAAATTTTTACTTGCCTGACAGAACCTAGATCCTTGTGAGAGGGTTGAGAACAATCGTACTGATGAATCGGATTAGCCTGATCCGTTGTTGATCGCCATGGTGACCGAGTATGAAAGCGAATCGGTATATATACTTTTCCGTATTCGGAAGGGTGGGTTATATCGAACGCTTGCGCAGGTTTACAAGAACGTCCGGTGTAGAAGAGGGTGCAGGCCAAATAATTATTATGCGAGGGAAATGGTTCTTTTTCGAAAGTACTGCTTTTGAAATTGATATGTATGATTTAAGACTTGCATTATTAACGCGGTGATTGCTATAGAGGAGACTGTCCCTATTTGCTACTGAGTTAGGGGAGCTTTGTGGAATAAAAAAAATATTTTACTATATTTCTGTCGAATGAATCTTAATACGTTGATCTCCAAGCCGAAGCTGTTGTTTTTATTCAATTTCTTTTTACTAATTTTTAATTTTGTTTGCAGGAGATTTTTCTACCCCTTTGTATCCTAGGCGTGTTAATCGTGGTAAAAGTGTTACCGCCAAATCCAAATTACCCTGCAATGACAACGCAGAGACAGGAAGGTGGTATATTCGAAACATTCAATGGTTACAAGAACAACACTGTCGCTGTTGTTCCAAACTCAACAGAGACCTTGGTATGTATTTTGTCAGTTGCCAACTCTTTTATCAAAATGTAAATCGTTATCTCTTTTGTTGTAGATTTTTTTAAATGCAATGAATACCCTGTGGTTATCGATGTGGGATTATCCTGGCAAGCTTCCCTTGAATTTCATGGTGTTTGATACAAAGGATGATCTACAAGCAGCGTATTGGAGAGATCCATACAGTGTACCCTTAGCAGTAATCTTTGAAAATTCTCACCCTATATCTCAGCATCTTCTGTAAGATAATTTGAATTGTATTCAATGTGTTATTTGATTCGTGAGATGAATATCGTGCATTAATCACGAAATTGCAATTTGTGTACTATACAGATATGAGATAAGAACCAATCCTTCATACACAAATCCGCCTTCACCGACTGAATTGTATTCCGCTCCAGTTACTTGTCGGAAAGACACAAGCCATTGGATGGGTGGAGTATTGTCGATAGAAACCGGTGGATCATGTCCTGTAAATAGTTATTTACACTCTGGTTTCTTAGCACTGCAAATGATAATGGATACCACGAAAATAAGAGTATGTTCTGAACTTGTTTTATTATAACCGTAATAGTATGGAGTACATTTTATTAATTTAGTCACGTCTGCTATTAATTTGCAGCTAGCCACGGGAAATAACGATATAACTGTACCGGATGTTAAACTTGAAATGTTTCCTAAGGAAGCTTTCACTGCAGGTAAAATATTAAAGTATTAACTCTCATGAATGATCTTCTTCTACGTAGACTTTTATAGGTAGATCTTCTACCTATTTCTTTACGTAGCTATGCATGTTAAATAACCAACATTAGAATCATGGTAGATTAATCATAGAAAAATAAAGATGTGTATAGTTTAGGAGTTAAATCTTAATGTACCTGTTTTTCTTTCGTGGGCATATTTCTAAGGATATCTTTTATTTAGACTGGATGCTGGCCTTTAGAGTTGTTATACCTCTCTTTATGGTTCTGGCTCTTTCACAATTCGTCACTTACCTCCTGATCCTGATAGTCGGTGAAAAGGAGAAAAAGATCAAGGAAGGAATGAAGATAATGGGCCTACAAGATTCTATCTTTTGGTAGGTTTGCATTTCTGCAGTAGTATAATTTAGAAATTAGTTAATACATCTTAGTTAATTTTATTAAAAAAAGAATCAGTGCATGTTTAACAATATACGCTTCATTGAACAACTTTTTATTTACAATAAAATTTACTCAAATCTTTTTTGGTAATAACAAATAAATTTTTTTTCTATTTTAGGTTGTCATGGTTCATTATCTACAGTGTGTTTGTCTTGTTACTCTCTGCCGTTGGAGTGATACTACTTTTTACACTACAAATGTTCCAACATACCCACTTTTTACCAATATTCCTTTTGGTAGTACTTTACAGCTTTTCCATAATCATGTTTGCGTTCATGATAACACCTTTCTTTGATAAGTCACGTGTAAGTATTTCATTAATTATACTAGTATTGTATTATTATTAAATGCAATTGTTTATTTCAGACTGCTGGTGTACTTGGTAATTTTTCAGTAACAATATTGAGCTTGATGTATTTCATACAAGTTTTTGTAAAAGATTCTAGTTCCATTTCGTTCTGGGTGGTTTCTCTCCTCAGTCCAACAGGCGTTGCTTTAGCGATGGATAAGGTTTGTATTCATAAAAATATGTAATCTAAATAAATTTGTAAGTAATATTTATATTTATTATTACAGGCTCTTGTGTTAGATTTACAAGGAGAGGGAGTCAATTTTGACAATCTTTGGTCTGGTCCAGGTATACCTTTCGGAGGCAGTCTCATTATGATGACACTGGATATTTTTCTATACGCCTGTTTAGCATATTATTTTGATTCCGTCATTCCAAGTATGTTTTTAAATTCCTTAAATTATCAACAAATAATTGAATACTAAACAAATTTTTATCTTAGGTGAATATGGAGTTAAAAGAACTCCCTGGTTTTGTTTTACACCCGGATTTTGGTGTCAGAGAAAAGCTCCACGGGTGGGTCTCATAAATTTTAATATAAAATACTATACGAAGGAAAATAGGAAAATGTATTCATAGACGTACTTACAGGTACCATCATCGAATGGCGAATCAAATTCTTTTATACCCGGTGAAGAAACAAACCGTGATATTGAACCAGTTGTACGCGAGATGAAAGGCCGCGAAGCCATTAGAATAGTCGATCTTTACAAGTCGTATCAGAAATGTCGTAAACCAGAGATTAAAGCTGTGAATGGCATCAACTTAACGATCTATGAGGGGCAAATCACGGCGATACTCGGACACAACGGAGCTGGTAAAACGAGTTTGTTCAATATACTGACTGGCCTGACTGCACCTACTGCCGGCACTGCCTTGATTTTCGGTTACGATGTCAGAGATTCCAATGATATGCAAATGATACGAAGTATGACTGGTGTTTGCCCACAACATGATATTCTTTTCGATCTTTTAACTCCTCGAGAACATCTCGAGTTCTTTGCTGCTGTCCGCGGTATTCCTAAGTCAATGATCGAACATGAGGTACATACATCTGCTGCTACGTATTTAAGATACTAGGTTATAACTGTTCTGTATAATTGCATTTTTATTTTAGGTAAAAAAAACTTTGAAAGATATCGATTTAACTGAACATGCAGATACTTTCGCAAAATACTTAAGTGGTGGTCAGAAAAGGAAGTTGTCTGTAGGTATCGCCATTATTGGAGATCCAAAAATTATTATCCTTGATGAACCCACAGCGGGAGTAGATCCTTACTCCAGAAGACAAATGTGGTCCTTCTTACAATCCAGGCGTCATGGGAAAGTGATTTTATTAACAACACATTTCATGGACGAGGCAGATATATTAGCAGATAGAAAAGCGGTTATTAGTAAAGGAAGATTAAGATGTTGCGGTAGTTCTCTATTCTTAAAAAACAAATTCGGCATTGGATATCACTTAACGTAAGTTAAATTGAAGTACAGGATATTTATATACGTGCATTTTATAATATTTGTTTAATTTGTTAAATACCAACAGATTAGTACTTGAAGGAAATGCAAGAGAACACGCTATTACCAGATTAGTAATGTCTCATGTTTCAAAAGCGGAAAAGGCAAGACGTCATGGTCGCGAACTAAGCTTCATTTTACCTCACAATTCCGTAGAAAGTTTTGCACCACTATTCTCAGCTATCGAACACGAAGTTAAGACTCGATCAAGCAGATTAGGTATCAGCAGTTATGGAGTCTCAATGACTACTTTAGAAGAGGTATTCTTGCATTTGGAAAGAGACGAAGGTACAGAATGCACGATGGATAATTTGTCGAAGAAAATGGTGCGTAATCGTGCATTGAGCAGGTCGTTATCATTACAATCGAAAAGCACATTTTATCAGAGTCTACAGAATGAAGGTGGTACTGTTCCAAATGATAATCAAGCGAAAGGTATATTCATAATAACACATAAAATATTATTATATTCATGATGTTCGAATTTCACTATTGTATTGTACTCTAGGTGCAGGAGATTTACCAGATGGCGTTCAAAATGATAGAAACCCTCCTGTTCGCGGCCTTGGATTAGACCCCATAAAAATTAGGCCTAATTTCCTTCAAACCCTATACGCTATGCTTCGCCTAAGGATACTCAGACTCATTAGAAACATTCAGTTACTGTATTTCACTATTGTTGCGCCTCTTTTTTTGATAGTACTTGGCCTCTATTTAAATAGCATTCAAACGGTTGAGGTCAAAATGCAGTCTTTAAAATTAGATACCGGTATGATTTACTTCTTATTATGAGAGCTATTCTGTATAATAATCTGAACAGGTGTTTAAAGTATATATATGCTTTTTCTCGTTCAACAGATACCTACGGCAACGAGACCAAAATTTTGTATGCAAACAATACCGATCATGACATTTCAGATCTAATCGATGGAATTAGTCAGGATGTAAAATACATTGAAGAATACTATGGAAACTTCGCAAACTTGTTGAAGATTGCACCACATATAGCCGCTTTTAATATTACAGAGTTCAGTTTGCCCAAGATTGATTTAACCATCGCTTATAACGACACTATGCAACATTCCCTACCGATCGTGATAAACCTTTTGTCTAACACCTATTATAGGTACCCTTGTTAGATTAAAAAAATATTTAAAATTAATATAATTACTACATGAAACATTATTGTTTATGTGATTAGAATGATCTCGGATAAAGAAAATTCGAAGCCAATCGAAGTGAAGTCGCATCCTTTCCAACAAACATCACAACCACAGGAATTTAATATTGGTACAGCGAGTTCAGCTGTATCAATCGGAATGAATTTCGTCTTATTACCAGTAACGTTAGTCGTAGACATGGTGTATGATCGCGAAGTAAGATATCTTTTTCGTACATCGTATTTGTACAATGTACAAATATTCTGATTTAATATTTATTACTGCGTGTGTTTTCAGATAAAAGCGAAAAATCAACTTCGTGTCAATGGTCTGTCGTTTTCTATGTACTTCTTGACGTATTTCATTGTACTTGTCGGCCTGATGACATTCATCTGTATATGTATTCTTGGCATTATATTTCTCTTCGATGTGCCTTCGCTTCAAGAAGTACCAGCACTTATTACCCTTAGCGGTCTTCTGATGCTCTATTGCCCATCGTCTATTCTATTCACAACATGTATGAGTTATATTTTTGACAAGATGGATTCTGCTCAAAGTATTTTGCCTAATATAGCAACATTCTTTGGGCTTATTCCGTTTATACTAGTCACAATTCTGGACATGCTGGGCCTTAGTAAGTTACGATCAATTGAAATAATTTAAATCCTTTTGGTTGAACAATTCAAATATTATAACATTGGGACGATTAAATTTTTCAGGTGGAACGGCAGCATTCGTTTTACACGTAATCTTTTCTTTGCTGAACACACTGTATGTACCGTATGCTGCAGTATATTATGTAGGAAGAGTTCATTTGATGTGCTCTATAAATGCTGCTTGTCATCATCTCACCATGTCCGATTATTTAACTACGGAAATTATTTTAATGGCCTTTGGCGTGCTTCTGCACTGCCCAATGTGGTTCTTCGTGCTTCTGATTTTAGACATTAGAAAGAGTGGTGGCAATGTCAGTGATATCTTCAAACACTTTTTGGTTGGTAACAAAACATAGCATAAACATAAAAGCTGATGTACATATAAAAATATACTTGGTGTTAAATGGTTGTTTTATATTGGTAGCGTAATGGTGGTTCTGTTGGCGAAGAAATCATGGAAAACACGGATATCGGAGAACACGAAGACTCGGACGTTAAAGCTGAAAGACAAAAAGTCTTTAATCTTATTACTTCATCGTCGGTTCAAGAACCACCTGTAGTTCTAGTACAGGTATTGCCTTTAATGGATTTCGTACTCTTCATTCTGTTCTACAGAATTTTAATTGAATTGTATTTAATAGAACTTGAGAAAAGAATATCGACAAAGAGATACCGGATCATGCAGTTGTTGCTCTAAACAAGATGAAGATGCCACTACTCAGATACAACGAAAGGTTGCTGTAAGAAATCTGTCTTTAGCGGTTGAACCGGGAGAAGTACTTGGCTTATTGGGTCATAACGGTGCTGGTAAAACAACGACTATGAAGATTATCATAGCAGAAGAAGCAGCCACTCGAGGAAGAGTACAGATCGGTGGTCATAATATCAATTCCAATATGGCAGAGGCTTTCAGACAAATGGGATATTGCCCTCAGCATGATGCTCAATGGAAAAATATCACTGTCAGAGAGCATTTGGAATGCTATGCTGCGATTCGTGGTGTGCCATGGGGAGACGTCGATAGGTAGTTTATTGAAACATTATTTTATTTACATTCTAGAACCTGCGAACATAAATGAACTTGATTTTATAGTATTGTGGATTTATATCTCACTGGTCTTCAAATTCATGAACATGCCAACAAACAAACTCAAGAATGTTCTGGTGGAACCAGAAGGAAACTCAGTTTTGCCATGGCGATGATAGGTGGTCCGAAAGTTGTCTTAATGGATGAACCTAGTACAGGAATGGATCCTAGATCAAAGCGATTTTTATGGGATACCATTCTTGCTAGTTTTCAGGTGTGTTTTGTCATTCAGTTTACTTCGTCTCTGAAATGGAACGTTTTCTTCAATTGGAAATTTGTCTTCAATAGGGTGGTAGAGGAGCGATTTTAACGACTCATTCAATGGAGGAAGCTGACGCTTTATGTTCTAGAGTCGGTATAATGGTGAAAGGGGAACTGAGGTGTATCGGTTCAACGCAACACTTGAAAAATCTATACGGTGCTGGATACACCCTAGAAATGAAACTTTTAGGGGGTGACTGCACACCTACGACACCTTCTGGTGATAGGATTACGAGTTTGAAAGAGTTCGTTTCTAGTCTTTTTCCAGATGCAACTCTGGAGGAAAGTTTTGCTGACAGATTAGTTTTCGCTGTTCCCCAACATGCAGTTAACTCGCTGGCCGAGTGTTTCATGCAGTTGGAAAAAGGTAAACGTATAATTAACTGTTGAATGTACCATGAATGTAATGCAATATTTCTAAATATTTTATACATTGTTTTTCAATTTAAATTTGATTTCTAGCCAAGCTTGAGTTGGACATCGAAGAGTACAGCTTCAGCCAAACTACTTTGGAACAAGTTTTCCTTAAATTTTCTCACTACGATGAATCTAACTCAGGAGAATGATGACTCATAAACATGAGTGTGTTAATTCCCACATGTTATATAGTGAAATACTCATGGAACTGCTCAAGTCGTGCAAGAAGTGTAAAGAAGTTATTCTTATGGAGAAAAGTGATTTGTTTTCTAGTGTTTCCAGGTTAATACTAATGAAAATCATTAAGACAGAATGATTTCTGCATTCTAAATATCAAAAAAAGAAAAACGTTATAATAGTTATATGAAAACCTCGTATTGTTGTTTGATGCATACGTGGAAGATATATGTCCTTGTTTTTGGTCTTGACGATAATTGTGAGTGGAACATTCGTATTTTTACGATATACATCGATCGACCTAATGCAAAGAGAAGAAAAACAAAATTAAATGATATTTTTTGTGCCGGTGTTCTGTCCGTTTATGTTCATCAGAATTACAGTGGCGTCCTGAAGTGACTACGGTGATGAGATAAATGAACTTGTGTGTAAAATCAATGAGCTGTAAATAGTGGAAAAATCGAACGATATGTCCGGTTGTCAACAGAAGCGGTAATAATGCTATTCAACAGTAATATTCGTAATTTTAAAAATTGTATTGTAATTTAGTCTATTATTCGATTCCTATTAATAGGTCTCACAATTAATATTGCTGTGGAATTGGAACATTATTATCATCATTATAAGTATAATATAAATATTGACAGGGAAGAAGAGAGTAAAGATCTAAGGATCAATATTAAATTCTTTTTAAACACAGTGAATTCAATGAATTACCTATCTACATTAATACACGTAGGAACAAACCTATACAGGTCTATTCATTTAGTGATATTTACGATTGCTCGTGAATTATCTCGAGTAATGTTTACATGGCATCCGTTGTTCAAAAAATGGTGCTGCTTATATGGAAAAAACAGCTACATTACACATACACCACAATTGGGCGACTTAATTTGTGCATATATCGTAGGGCGTAGTACGTATCTATAAAATATTTCTCTATTTCGCTTTTGGACTTTACCAAAGTCTTTTGAATAACGAGAAAGACATGATAGGTTGTTAATCTTGCCTCGGTAGCATATAAGAAGCGAGACTTTTGTGACAACTGTTCCATGATGAAGTAACTTAAATTCAGTAAAAGTAATCAGCAGGAAGCTTTCAATAATACATGAATGAGACTTTATTATAAAATACCTGTATGGATTTAATAATTTATTATGAGGCAACAAACGATCGTTGTAAAGTTATTGAACATTTTTATTCGTCTTACAATTGTGTAGTATATCCAACAAATGGTTCGGATATTTTTAATAATAATTTATTTTATTGCATATATGACACATGAGTAGGTCAAATAATTTTATGGGAAATAGTCGCTGAAAATTAAACAGTTTTAAAAATACGGAAGTTGATATTTAAGTCTAGAAAGGGCAAGATATTATATTGTTTTATAAAGAAACAGATTTAATGCTTACTATCAGAAAGAAGGAAAAGGTCAAAATTAAAATGTTAGAAAAAAATACGCTCTCTAGATTTTTCATTGGAGACAAATTTTCTTTTTTAGAAATAAATATGCATACAGTCGATCTTTCGAGGTCAGAGTCCCGAAAAATCGTATGGAAAATACAGTAGAAACATTGTTTGGAGGACTGAATAAAATATTTTGTAGATGATAGAGCATAGGTAGTCAAAAATTTGAATCTCGTTATAAGGGAGGTATTGATTTTGTAAATAAAACTCATTACAAAGAGTAATCATATTGTATAATATTATATATTATATAATACTATGATACTGGATATTATGTAATATATAATAGGAAAATATTGAATGATACATGCGTCATAACGCGCGTGAGCATTTATAGGGATTGTGTACGCACAACTCTCGTTCTAGCTAATATCACATAATATAAAATTTAGTCAATTATGGAATTACACGAATGAAGGAAAAACTGCAGGCAATTTTATGAACGTTATACATATATGAATATAAAAATACATGTGTATTTATATATTTATATAATGTGTAATATAAACGTGTACGTATACCATTTTTTAACAACACAATTATGTTTTAAATATATCACGATTACGAGATATTGCGGGAATATTGTAAACATTCCTGGACACAATTGCTACGTTAAGAAAGAGGCATACTTGCATTCATGCTAAGTAATTTTTATTGTTTCTTTCCGTCAGTAGCTCTACCTACATATATCTTCTCTGCTCATATATTAGTCGCCATTTGTGGCTTTTCTTGTTATAGCTCGTTCATACTTACGGAGTTTTCACGTTCGATCAATATATATGTATATAGGCGTATAAATATAAAGATATATATATGTATGTGCGCAATTGAATATTTTGCAACAAGAACGAGACTAATTAATTTTTTTGATTGAACTTTTCTCAGATTTGATTAGAATTTTGCTAGATTCTTACGAATTTGTAAATTATCCGATATCCTGGAAAAAAGAAAATTTTACTGTTTTAAAAATAATAGCGTCATGTTTATATATTGCGAAGTATTATAATTTGTAAATTTGCAAAATTTAATTGATGCATACATTGGCGTAACTAGGCAGGGACCACAATGGGCCTAGTCTTCCCAAAATATATATAAAGAAAACGAGACGTAAAATCTCTTATTAAAAATTTCCAAATACTTACATTCCCAAAATTTCCAAATTATCAAATCAGAAATGATGAAATTTTAAAAATTAGGGAACTTAGCCCACCCCAAACAAAAATCTTAATTACACCAATGTATGCATAACCTGAGTATGAAGGTTCCATTGCCAAACTTTTAGATTTTATTTCAGATTACATTGCTGAATTAACTTCAGTTCTCTCTTGGAATTGAAGCTTTGCTGATTTTTTAATACAAAAACCATTTTCATATTTTATATGTTTTTACAAGTATCGAAAATTGCTTCGAGTAAAGAAGCCCTGTTACCTCGTACGACAAATCAGAGTTGAAATGTCAGAGTTATAAATTGAATGTAAAATCAATTGTCATTCGTATATATGGTTTTATAGGTATAACATATACATATATATGTGCATCGACACGCGACTCGGATTGACCATCGTCGGTCAATTTTTCGTTTTTGTAATATCAACGATCCCGTAACAAATGGGAAAACGAAGCGACGAAATGATTTTTTGCACATACACAACATACATGCACGCACGCATGCACGCACGCATTCATGATGCACCCGAGCGCGCGACCGTTGACATTTACAAAAAGATCTCGCGCGTAAATAGATACGCACCCAGACACAAGGACATTAAGAGAGAAAGAGACTCATATATAGATACGATTATTAAAGATGCGATTTATCATCAGTAAACTACACGCCGAATACACCCTGTCGATAAACGGTTGACTTTGCGAAACTACATATTTGTTGTGTAAAGTGAATGTAATCGATTGGTTAACAAAAGCTTTTTCACCAATAAAAAAAATGATCAGTTAAACATTAACAAAGTGTCCTTCTTCAAGCATTTCATGTTTTTAAAACTATCAAAGTGCAAGAGGGCCTGAGAAACATGTGACACTGAGGAGCTTCTTGTATCTCGAATCCACTCGTTGTTGTTTAATATATAATTTTTAAATAATTCGTACATCGGCGTAACTAGGACTTTTGTCTGAGGTGGGCCAGGTATTCTAGATGTACTAAAAGTGGCTAGAGCAACTTAATATCATTTATATTCGTAGCCTCATGTGACAAGGATATCATTATGTGTTTTGTATTTGTTGCACATTACATTTTAATTTATATTGCAATAAGATTTCTGATGAAGGGAAGAATTTATATTTGAAAAGGACCAGACCCACCATGGTCCTTAACTAGTTGCGCCAATGGCAATATGTACAGTGGAGTTTCACTATATGGCCATTGAAAGCCGTGTTGATTGCGAATTATAAATTTCTCAGTTTTTTTAATTCCAAAATTTTAAACTTTGAAAATTTACATTTTACAGGGAACTTGCAATCTTATTCGTCAGCCAGAAACAAAACGATATCTATCTTCAAAAGTTCGTATGAAGGAGTACTCTTTAAATATATCACATGTATGGAGATCATATAGCGAGACTACACTGTATGTATGTGCGTTCGATCTAATTGATAGTATTTGTTATGTAGTACTAAGAGA
Source organism: Megachile leachella (assembly GCA_963576845.1). NCBI lineage: Eukaryota > Metazoa > Arthropoda > Insecta > Hymenoptera > Megachilidae > Megachile > Megachile leachella. The sequence continues at coordinate 17,403,700 of OY756251.1, forward strand.
AGTTTAGGAATAAATATTTCCTTTATCAGACCTCATTTTATAATACACTGAAGATAGAAGCTTAAGTTATTTGATAAGTAATAATGTTAATCGAGTTATTTCGTAGTGCAACTATTTGTATTAACTATATTTTTCAATTTCTTAATTTCATTTGTTTCGTTGTAATACTTTCTTTTTAATTTACGCGTTTCTGTTTCAGATTTTATAGCTGTCTTATATTGTCATTAAAAGTTATTTGCATAAAACCAATTTTTGTACAAATGTTTAATTATAATAGTACATTAAAAAATAATAAAACATTGGAAAAGAAAGATTGAACAAACGATTCACAATGTTTTTCATAAGCTTTATTATTTTCATCAGGATTTACTGAACACAAAAACTAAATTTATATAATGTTTATACGATTAAAAAAGTGTAGTTATATACAAATTAATTAATTTCAATTCCATATAAAACTTTATATAAACCAATTGCTGCATTTTACGTTATACAAAGAAACGAAAATTTTTATTATTACATAAATAACACTACTGTCAGAAAACTATTATAATAACGTATATTTGTCCTCCATTCGTATTTACACAAAAATCTTTTACGTATACTTATGCATACACATATGTATACGTATACGTAGACACACGTACATAACGTACTATATGCTTTTTATTGAATAAACTTGCATCTAATAAAAGTGTTCGTGATATTTTGTGAAGTGCAAAATGTATCAAAAATTTTCAATTGCCCTTAACGATAGTGAGTATCTTTTAATAAGGTATATAGATGATTTATTTACTACTAACAATTGTGGATAATAATATTAATAATAATTAAGTCTGTAAAAGGACATTAGGTCCCCCGCTTCAAATAAATAAATTTACAATATCGAATTTATTGTATTATTGTTATATTGCAATAAATATGTGTATATCAGACGGTTTACAAAATTGCAAACAAAATGTTATTTATAAATAATTCATTTTCTAATAGCCACGTTAACAAATCATTCTGACAATGAAAATTTGATTTTATAATTTTAATGAAGACAGTTTTCTAAAAGTCTGTTAAAAGTTCTAATCAATTTAAGAATAAATATCTGTCATGCATAATGAGAGTCCATAATTTATTTTTTATTGTAACATTTTGCGTTTACAATCAAAACTTCATTTATTTTAAAATATTTATAGTTTGCGAATAATTACAAAAAATAATTTCAAAAATGTGCTTTTAGAAAACTATGCTCTTGTCACAGAATTCATATTTACTACTTCTATACAAGCATATTATTGAAAACCCTTAAATTCTTTACAGTTTCTATATTTTAGGTACAAATTCCTTTATGATAAATTTTTATAAATGCAGTGACAAACTTTTTTTTCATTATAACAACAGACAAACCTAATAAAACCTTGTTTATTCAAAGTTTATGAAAATATAAAATTGTTTTCTTGAATTTTAAAAGTTTATCTTTTGTTTGAAGAAATTGTTCACATAACATGTATTTCATTTTATACAGCGATATCAAGTATTAACAAGGTTTTATTATCCCTACTAACATTTTATTATGGAAAGTATCTATTATATCGTAAATTTATACATAGACAAGTAAGGTAACAACAGACTTCTATATAAGTCGGGAAGGAAACATCCTTTACTGTATAACTTGACGTACATTTGTTAATTTCATTTAAAAACGTGATACAATCAATTATTATAAATTATTAAAAATATGATTTAAAAGCTATATCTATCTACGCTTTAAACCATTAATACACTTCTTGATCTTTATTACAAAATATTGAAAATTACATTAATGAACGATGACGATATTATTTTTACAATTAATCTTATTTAAATCGACATTCACATATATTATATAGTGTAAATATTCCAGAAACATTTTTATGTTTCCCACCTTCATAAAAGAAACTGAAATAGTTATTAAGAAAAAGTGTAGAAAAGGAATTAGATTATACTAGGTATAATATAAAATAACATTACAATTAAAGAATGTTTCTAAATCAAAGATTTTTCTGTTTTATGCACTCGGTACATTTCTATTATAATAAATTAATTCTCTTGTTATAATTTCGTTCCTAATATATTTTCTAATGCTTCAATTATTCCAAAGAAAAAAAATAGTACTACGAAGTAATTTTTTATGAAATTAATTTTTCAGTATCTTAAATAAGAACTTTTTATAAAGTAGTTCAATTATCAAATAAGTATTTTCCGCGTATTTATCATTACATTACTTTTAATCCTATAGTAAATATTTTAAATTTCTATTTATAATATATTACAATATTCCTATCATTTCAAGTTACTCTTAAAATTCAGCCGACTTTCCGATTCAATTCATAACTAAATTATATTCGAGCCGAATTTTAAGATTGAATAAAATTATATAACAGTTGATCTTTCTAATATTCCGTTAATTGCGTTGATCAGAAACGCTTTTCACAAAATTTAACTTCGTCCCTTGCATGAGATCAAAACGTTATGAAAAAGTAGTAATTTGTGCATTCAAATATATTTAATAAAATTACTACCAAATGTTTTAAAAATGCAATACCCCTTTTTATATTACATTCGACGAGATAATGGCAAATTTTTACAAACATTATTTGTATACCTTTCTTTATAAAATAATGTGCAATTGTATTTCTCGCTTTCCAATGATCAGTATAATAAATAGAAGGAATAAGACACGTGCACATCATTATCTTAAGAAAGTTTGACGCAATCAAATTAAGAGATACCATACAAATTTAAGGTTTCCTTTTTCATGTGGAGAGGTACAAACGATGATAATCATTAGCTCCAAAAGCGCAATTACATTTTGGACACTTCCGCTGTCTAGTCTCATACCGTGTACGTAAGCAATCCCAACAGAATACGTGGAAACACTTGGTTAAAACTGCATCTTTACGTTTCACTTTGCAAGAAGGACAGGTGAGAGTTTCCTTATACTCCCGTAACTCTTCGGCCATTACTTCGTCTAATGTTTCAGCAAGTTCTATTTTCTTCATTCTTTCAACTTTGCGTCTTAATTGCGCTATTTCCTCCTGTGACAAAGCATAATAATAATCATTAGCAATTTATTAATTCGCTTGTTTATTTTACTAGTAGTCTTATGAAAGTTCTTAACGTTTACCTGTAGTCTTTTTGTTTTATATGCTTCTGCTTCCAACGAACTTGTTTTCTCAGCTACGACTTGTTGCGCTTCCTTCATTTGGGAGTGATATTTTTCTAAACAAAGTACAAAAACATGCATTGAAAGACATCTATAAAAGCAGACAAATTTGTAAATAAACCTCTTACCGAGATGAAGTTTTAAATCAGCTGCTGACTGAGCGCTTTCGATGGCTTTTCGTTTATGCATCTCCATTGCTTGTTGTCTTAAAGCTAATTCTTTTTCAACAGTAGCAAGTGAGTTTTGTAAAAGACGTTCTTTCTCTTCTAATTTACGGACAACTACATTAGCAGCTTCAACTTGCGCTGTTAGCGTGGAGACTTGTTCTTTCAAAACGTCCTTTTCTTCTCTGGCTAATTTATGCAGTTGATTACTTTTAATCCGTTCTGTCATAAGCTTGAAATTCGCGTCATCTTTTTCGCGCAATTGTTGAATCAATCTGGAGTTTTGTTCTTGCATATCTTCAAAAGCTTGTCCAGTTACTTCCATCTCGTTTAAAAGAGCCTCCTCTTCCTGTAACCACACATAGTTCTATTTAGCATTACCACTTGTCCATGATTTCAAGTAAAATTGATGTTCTATATCATTTACTAGGTATGTAAACTTACCTGCTTTTGTGATGCAACTTGACGTTGAAGCGTATACGCTTGTTCTTCTAACTTTTTTATTTTTATCTGTGCATCCTCATCGGCCAACTTCTTACGTTCCTCGCGTTTGCTTTCCTAAAAGGAATGTATTAGTTGTTTAAAATCCATTAAACATTTTAAAAAGTTACTAAAAAAAAATCATATAACAAATATATACTTGAATCTTTTTTATTTGTTGACGTAATTCTTCTAATTCTGCTCTTGTTTTTCGTTCAGCTGCCATTAACTGTACTTTATCTCTTTGTTCTTTTCCAACACCTTTATACATGTCTAATAATAATTTCATTTCTTTCATTTCATTCACAGCCTTTCTATAATTATAATAATGTGTAAATATCGAAGAGAGTGCAAAAATAATAAGTTATAATCGCAGAAAGCTTTAATTTCCTCTTACTATTCTACAAGTAAAAATTATAGTTCAAAAATTGTAAGTGCTATTGCATAAACGTACTTGAGTTGTGCTTTCAAATCCCTAACTAGTTCTGATTCCGCCATTTTCGTATCTTTGGTACGATGCGCAGGATCACGATGCTCGGTTTTAATAGTTTCTTTTTTAATATCCTTCTCACGCTTAATATCTTTTTCTTTCTTCAGAGTTGGAGAAGTTAAGGTCAAAGAATCCGGAGTACCCTTGTTTCCATCTCCTTCTCCAACTTCAATAGTTTCCACTTCTTCTTCACCAGATTCTCTTTTAATTGAAACTCCACTTTCTTCTTTAATCTATATTAGTAAAATGATTGAAATAACTGTATTTGTAAAATCATGCTCATAGCACACATTTTGAAAATATGAATTTATTTTATACATGTGTAGAACCAGGGAGTGAGTTTGATGCATCTTCTTCTTTGCCGCTTCCATCTGAATTATTGCCTTCTTTATTTTCTTGTGAAGTTTGTTGCCCTAACTTTGTCGTTAATTCCTCTATTTCCTTCTTTAGCTACAGTAAAATATAGATACTGGTTATTAAGATCTTATTAACTTATTTTCTTTATGCATACTAATATAATAAAATACATACCCGTGGTATCTCTGAAGAAGCTTCTTTGTACTTCCGTTTATAACGATGAACTTCGCCTTTAAGTTGCTGATTATGATTCTGAAGAGATGTTATTAAATGTCTCATTTCTCTGTTGATTGGGCCTGTCTGTTCATTTGCTGCCAAATTTTGTTCAAATTCAATCCTTAACATTTCATATTCCTTTCGCAATTGAGCTAAAACATCTTCCAATTGTATACATTCTCCACGCAATTTCTTTTGAGCCATTAATTCTTCACTCTATTTAATAAGTGTATGCAAATTAGCACACGCTTTATAAATATACATAAAATAATATAAAATACACTTGCCTCCATCATTTCAATGTGACGTAAATGTGCGTTTTTGCTAGACTGTAATTGTTGACGAGCGTCATCTAATTGAGTTTTCAGTTGCATGGATTCGTTGTATAATACAGAAAATTGCGACTGTAAGCATTTATACTCTGTCGTCTCAACAATAACTGATTCTGGAAGTTGTCGAATCTGTAAATATAAAATAGTTTTCAAAATAAAATTCAAAACAATATTACATGTAATGCTAAAATAGACCCTCCATACATTGAATTTACAATATATTTATTTGAATGCAAAGAAGTAAAACACAAGAAACAAGTAAAAGCAAGTATAATTTAAACATTTATTGCACATGACATTAATTTACATTTAATACTGTGCATTATAAAAACTATATTTACAAAAACTAAAGAACTCACATCCATTTTTAATTTTTCTACTTCTTTCAACGCATCACGATGTTGCTGATGTAATTTATCCAATTCCTGTAACCTATTATTAGCTAGTTCTCTTGTTTCTTCTAATTCTCTTTGCAAATCTTCGAGCTGTGTACAACAAAACCAAATTAACACATATTAAAAATTAGTCAAACAATTAATGCAATATGAAATATATCTCACCTTTGTTTGTGAAACACTGGATGCAACTAAGGTACTTGGTTTATTACTACCCTTCTCATCAGCGCCATGTATTTGTTGAAACGCTTTTAACTTTTCAATTGCTTCTCCAAGATGATGCTCTAATTTGTCATTGCGCGCTCGTACTTTATTTAATTCATACTGAAGGTCATCTACTTGATTGCGAAGTTCTGCAGCGAGTGTATCTTTTCCTGTTATAGTATCTTGTAATTCTGACATCTATGATGCAACAAAATTATTAACATATATTCAAATACATATGTGATATGCCAAAGTAAGCAAACATACTTTCAATGAAATAGTGTGGTACTTTTCATGAAGCTGTATATTTATTGCTTGAAGATTTCTATTTTCCATTTGTATTTCAGCATTTGCTCTGCGAACTACTTCATCAATATTTGGTGCTTCTTCTGAAATGTAGTAACATTATCAATTTTTACTTTAATTCAATACATCTTTTTAATGCATTAAATTAAAATACCTCCATCAAACTCTCCTTTTAGTGCAAGAGTAATTTTTTCATTTCTTTGTGAAAGACGGTCAAATGCTTGTACAACTTTAGAAACAGCACGTTTGGACACTTGAACACGGTTTGCTAATTTGTCATCTAACTCTTCTTTGTCCCAAGAAGACAACTGCATAAGAAACGATGTTGTAGCTTCACTTTCATCTATAAATATAATTAAAAACATTACATATAAAAACATATTTAATTACACAATGACTCCATTGTTATGTCTTACTTTTATTTTCTGACTCATCAGCTGTTTCAGCATCAAATCTTTGAAGTAATACACGTATGTCCTCGTTTAACTGATTCCAATAACGGTTAACAACATTGAGTACTGCATCATCTTGCATTTGCCGTTTTTCTAATTGTTCAATTCGTTGCCTTAATTCAGCTTCTACTCTATGACGTTGTTCTAACCGCTACAAAGAAAAATATACAAACTAATGATCAGAAAACTTATTATATTCTAACAAATAAAACAAGCTGGAATAATCTAAGCAGTAAAAACATATACTACATGTTAATCTAGTAATTATTACCATAGTTGAGTTGTATAAAAATAATGGCATTATACTAAAACATTGTAATCAAACACAGAAAACAAAATAAATAGAAATTCAAAATTTTGGTTAACATTTTTTTTAATAAAATTTCATACAAAATTTTATAAATACATAATACACTACCAACTTACCTGAGCCAATTTTTTGTTTTGAAACTGTAAAACTTTCATATCCATTTCTTCCAAAGTTGATATAGGTCCGATTAATATCGGCTCAAATTGAACTTTTTTAATAGGCGGTTGGGAACCCGAATCCCCGCTTTCTGCAGGACGCTTTGACATTTTGTTGTAAGACTATTTAACTCTAAAAAATTAGAAGAATAAATTTTTTAGATGTAAAATATATTATATGTAATTTATTGTTGAAATTCTGAAATGTGTTATTGATCAAAGGAATCCATACCTTGTAACGTGTATTAATACCCCCCAGAAATCCTCTCCGCGAGTACCTTAAAGTTTTGATATTACTATGTCATTTTTGAACGTCTAAAACCTGTCGAAAAGAGCGCACTTTCGACAGATCTTTATATTTTATCGAAAACGATCGACAAAAAGTAGGAGCTTATAACGGAAGCCGCCATTGTGTCACAGCGTTGCATACGCGGCAAATTAAAAAATAAGGCGAAAACATCGACATCCACCATGACTATAAAATCGACATAGATACGAAACATGATCGCTTAGCAGAAGATCGCGTTCGATAATATCATTTATTACTATACCGATATTTGTGATTATTTTTACATGATTTTTATATAAAACATAATCGTATCCTTTTATGTATTATGTATTTCTATATTTTTTGGTTATCATCATTTTAAAAGAAACTAATTCGTAGTAGGTTACATTTCAAATTTTAACAACGTTTCTATAGAAACCATTTTTACTGATTCAATCGTGTAGATATAGATCAAACCGCGAATCAGCCGCTTTAAAGAAGTAGTGTTCAGTTTTTGAAGCAGATTAGAAATTTTCAAAATTTTAAATCAAAATGTCAAATAAGCACGTGCCTATAGTGGTTCCCCCGCCTCCATTGAAATTTACTTTAAACGAATGGCATCTTACCAATCGTTACAGGTATGATTAATCGATTCAAATGAAATCATATTCAAATGTTTGTCTACCAGACTTAATTAAAACTTATTCGCTAGGTATCGATGTTCCGAAGCCCAACAAGAATTAGCGGAACAGCTCATTAGTGAATCGCAAAGGGTATGCGAATCGACTGCTGAAAAAGTACGAAATAACAAAGAAGAAACAGACTATAGAATCAAAGAAAAAGTAGAGGATATCGAGTTTCGTAAGAAAGAGTTATTACGCATAAGAAAGGAAGTTCTTCTTGAAACTGATGCTCTACTGATATACAAGGAACGTATCATGGACGCTTTATCGTCCGTAAAGAGAAATGCTCTAGTTATTTGCGAAAAATGTCTTATTTTTAGGTCCGTCTTGCGTGGGGAACGTAAAATAAGATCAAAATATTAAAAAAAATAATTATTCGATATATATGAAAGTTGATATATACATATCATTAATTACCGACATTTTATTACAGAGAGCATAGATTAGGAATTGACTTAGTTCGCGACGACGTTGAGAAAGAATTGTTGAAAGAATGCGAGGTGATAAAGGGTGCTGAAAATCTATTGATGCGAATTTTAGAACAAACCCAGGAACAAATACGGCGGCTAAAAGCGACGCTTTATTATATGGACCATGAGTTAGAAGATAAGGACAATAATTTACGTATTGACAGACACAATCTAACTTTAAAAGAGAATAGCTTAAATTTAAGTATTTATCATGGCACTTCACGACTCGACCCATCGCAAGTATCACTTTAATTTCTTGTTTAATATTATATCACGATTACTATACTGTAATGTATGTTTGTATTTATGAAGAACTATAGAGTTGAATGAATGGGAAATGCAAACGAATAACAATATCATTGCCGCTTCGAAGGAAGTGAACAGCGCTAGACCAATGCGATGTTATATTGATACGGCTATTAGACAGGTAGTCGACGATTTAAACGAGCAAAAGAATATTACCGATGATGCTTTTAGACGACGCATTGAAGAAACAAAGGAAGCTAAAATAAAGTTGGAATTACAGCATTCTGAGGTTTTATAGTTACAATTTTATGGTTATAATTGGTATAATTATGTTATAAAAAGTGATGATAATTGAATAAAAAAATTGTATGTAGATAATGCGACAAGCAAACGAAATGACACAGAACATCACACGCATAGAAAAGTCAATCGCGGAAAAGGAAAGATATTTAGCTTTAGCGCACACGAGACTTGGAAACCGCTGTCAACGACCTGGTTTAGAACTTACGAGAGATCTAGTTGAAATTAACCTTGTTAAAGAAGTATACGATTTGCGTGAAGTTGTATCAAAATTGCAAGCAACTTTATTCGAGGTTTAATAATACCGTTATCCATTTTACTTAGTTCTAATCGTATGGTTATTTATTGACGATTATTTTTGTAGGCTCAGGCATCACTACGCTATTTACTGAAAACTCAAATTCAAATAGAAGAAGATATCAATGTTAAAATGAACACATTAAAAATTGACGAAGTCGATTGTATGACACTTCGTCAAACTATGGATTATCATGCATATTAAATTTATTCAAGAATTAAGTATCCTACTCTACATTTTGTATGAAATAAATATATCATGATTTTATGTATACACTAACTTTATACAAATAACTTAAATATAAATATGTACTCAATTATAATTCCCGCAATTTCAGTAGCGCCATCAACTTCTTTTAGTTTAAATCGATAATGTCGCATGTGACATGAAAATGGTAAGGAGGATGGAAGTTTACATGCCATGTTAGTTCTATTTTATGTTTTATCTGTGATTCTATCTTAACTGAAGTGTGAACAAGTGTGAAGTGCGTACTGTGAACTGTAGCTTCTATCAAGAACAAGAAAATCAAAAAGCTACTGACGTGATGTTAAGTCAGTAGCGACAATACGATGACAGATAGAGAGTGAAGAAGTGTTTTGCTGCAATATAGAATCGCATGTACACATTTGTTCTTTAATTTCATTTGATCGCAAAGGTATAAATTGTTAGAAATGGCATGTGACGCAATGACATCATTACCTGAAGAGATTGTCGTGTATATTTTGGAAGATAAACGGCTTAACTTCTTGGATGTGATTAATTTCAGTTTGTCATGCAAACACTTGCACAAAATTGTCAACGACAGTAATAAACTTTGGAAGAATAAGTTTTTTCAAAGGTATCTATTTAGTTATTTAAAATATCAAAAGTTAAACATAGTTGAGTATAAGTGATGGTAATCTTTTGTTTATTAAAAATATTACGTGATTTTTAGCACTTTGCCAATTAAATAAAATTTTTGTTTATGACAAGACTAGTTGATTAAATGACGTAAATTGCTACTTTACAAGGTAGTATAAATATCTTTAATGTATACTGTTATAACCTTCAGTTGTAATTACTATAAACGTAGATAGCTATCTTTTTAAATGGTGTAAAAACATGCTCTGCATATTAGTTAGTTATGACTTTAATTACTTTTACATTGAATATTTTGCAAAGTCTAGTTTCAGTGTTCTTTAATACATAATCTAAATATATTAAAAAAAAAATTAGTGTCTTAAAAATATAAAGAATATTACTTTTTATTGAAAAAAAATTAAACAGTTTTGTTCTTGAACCAGATGGCCACTTCTAAAAGAAGCATATCAAGAAAACAAAAAATTAGAAAATCAACAATTGATTTGGAAAGAAGAAATAAAAGTTAGTCTAAATACCAGGAAGAAGTTAATGTATCATTTATCTATGATGTCCAGTAAACATTATTGGAAACAGGAATTATCTGATATTGAATTTAAAGAGTTTGTTCCTTTATTTTGCCCAGAAGAAGGTGCTCATCCATTAGGCTATTATTATCTTATGGATGAACTCATGAATTTGATAAAATATCCTGCTAAGTAAGTATATTTGACATGATTTAAAGCATTAAATATTACTTTTGTTGTTATATATTCTTTTTAGAGCAAGCAATCTAACACATAGATATTATGCTCTTAAAGTTATTCGATATTTGAAACAAACTCACTTAAAGAATGAGTGGCAGAAATTTATATCTTTACCAAGAAATGAGCAAACGTTAGAACGTGGTGCAACTATTGTGGCACAGTGGAGCCAGCCTGAAAAGGATTTGTCATACTCATCAATATCATCAGCTTTAGATAATATTGCGGATCAAACCAAAGAACTACTCAAAGAGCAATATCCAAGTCATACTATATTTTCAACTCCAGCAGAACAATTTAATTATTGGAAGAATCATATTATAGATGACAATCAGTGGAGCATTTCAGAAACAAAACAAGTAACAGATGCACTTTGTGAAGTATTATTCAAAAAATTAGGATTTTATGGAAATAGTGAGATGTATTATTTATTAGAAACATCATTTATAGATTGTGTAAGTTAACATAGATTAAAATAATAAAATTTAGTCATTTTTTAATACCATATTTATTGATAAATAATAATATGGATTTTTATAGGTTTTAGAAGAAAAACGTGGAATTCCTATAACTTTAGCAATAGTATTCGAAAGTGTTGCTCGAAGACTTGGTATACGTTGTGAACCTGTTAGTTTCCCCTCACATTTTTTGTTACGATGGAAAGAAACATAGTAAGTTAATAGTTCTATTTTCATGTCAATTTAATTCCCCTGCATAAACATTTTAATATCTTTTAATTTATTTTAGTGGCCCAAATGCAAGGAATACAGAAAACTTTTATATTGATGTTTTTAATGGTGGTGAATTTCTGACTAAGAGAGATTGTCCTAGAATTGGTGTTTCTAGATGCCCAATAGAAAAATACAATATCCATGAACCAGCAACTGCTGTAGAGGTTTGTACTTCTACATTCTGTGAATGACTAATTGCTGTCTGCTTTTACGTTTGCCTTTATTATTCGACATAACTTGTAACAGGTGATAACGCGAATGGCAAGCAATATAGAAATAGCTGCTAGACAACATACTCGTATAAATAGGAGAACCGCAAGACTTCGTTCGGCTCTTGAACTTCGATACATGATAGAACCAAGTGATGCAGATATAATTTTGCAATTAGGTCGTATATATCTGTTACAGCATATGGATTTAACTGAATTAGTAAAAATATTGGAAAACATGCAAAAGGTATTTTATAAAATTTTAACAATGTATTGCAAAGTATTACATCGTATTAGAATAAAAATTTTATTAAAACTTTATAGGATTTAGAACTGACATCAAGAGGACAAGCAAGTATTATTTCACAGACATTTAAAACACTTCAGGAATATCAAAAGAATTTACAATTGAAGGTAGAAATAGCTATAACATTGTTATATTTATTTGCTAAGTTACTTGAAGCATTTTAGTAAGGTAATTACATATATTTTAGAAAGAAATAGAACCCAAGGAAAGAGTACCAGAAGTAAAATACGCGATAGGGCTAATAATGGAGCATAAAATACTTAGATACATGTGTGTAATAACAGGATGGGATACACGTTGTATGGCATCTACGGAGTGGATGAATGAAATGAATGTAGATGAACTAACACACGGTGCAGATCAACCGTTTTATAATGTTTTTGTAAATGATGGATCGTGTCATTATGTAGCTCAAGGTATTGTTGATTCTTTTACTGCTAATCTTATAAAATAAGGAAAAGAATATCTTTTAAAATATTTTGATTTATTATTAGAAAATTTGGAACTAGCCTCGAATCCGGATTGGATAAGTCATCATGCAATTGGGAGGTATTTTTGCAAATTTAATAATACTCATTATGTACCAAATGAAGAAAAAGCGAGTGAGTATCCAGGCGATGAAAAAATTCGCGATGAATTACTTGCTGCTCACATGCAAAGTAATGTGTAACATTAATAATTTATTTTTCTAACTAAAATATAAGATAATAATTATTCTTTCTTTACTACATATTCCATGCATACTGTTAGAAATCATATTTCTACAAAAAAGAGCAAAGGTTTTGTTTTTTATAAAAACATTAACAATTTTACTTTTTTCTAAATATTATGATTAGAATTTTCTTAGATACTTTTAGTAAGTTTTATACACTTATTGTAAATAGAAGAATCAGAGAGTGCAAAATTTTCTTTTTTTTAATACTGAATTAGATGTAAAATTGTATATACGAAAAACTTAGTAAGTTATATACATATGTAAACATACGAATTTTGGATTATGTAATATCATTAAATATGTAAATGCATTCATACTATTGCTTAGCGATAACACTTATCTTCTATTAGTGCTGTATGAAGATCCGAAAAATATAGAATAACTTTTAACTTTTAAATCAATTCGTATGTGATATAAATATGTATTAAACGTACTGTTACTTATAATAAGAGTAAAAAGTAGTTTATGTTTTTACAATACTTTGTTAAGTACTATGCAAATTAAATAAGCATCAATCGCTGAGCTACAAATAGTAATTAAATTGTACTTTTCGATACAGTATCGAAATATGTAAATTGTTAACGAGTAATGTACAACGTGATTTGAAATAGTGTTAAAGTTAATTAAGATTTAAGTGTATAATGGATAGAACAATGAAGGATATTTACTTAGTTGTGCACTTTATTTTATTTTTCTGTCATGGGCTGTGCTCATTTTATGTAGGTATATTTGCAATCAACCATATAAGAACAATACAAAATTTGTTGTCACTATACTTGTAATACCATAACCATTGAAAAAATAAAACATTGAGTATTTAGATACTATACAATATATTAATATTTTAGTCTAAATAAACTTGATTTTTTTTGAAAGTGTAATATACACGCATATAATAAATAATGATAAATAATGTAAATTGAACTACTTAATATGGAATGATATTTATCATATTTTCTTTCGTGTCTGCTTTTTAAGCTGAAAGAAGAATTAATTTGTTACTAATATCCAATTACAGCTAGAAAATGTTGTTTCATAGCAAGTACGGTATTATTTTTTCAACATTAATAAGAAGTACATGTAATATTTTGTGTTCATCAATAAAAATTAGTACCTGCTATAAAACGCGTTGAACTTACTCGAACATTACACTTACCATGTTATTAGATTTAGAAATGAAGTCTAATTTTTAATATTTTTACTACTTTTCTATCGTCTTTAATAATATTAATGTATAGATAAATAAAAATCACAGTATATTTGTAATGTTAAATACAACGGATGTAATTTAAAAGGAATTTCAAGAATTAGTTTCTTCTAATGACCTGTAATAATAATTTAGTTTTAACTTTATGAAAACCACATATTGTTATACAGTAATACAATACATACACATATATTAAAATTGACTTACTTTTCGGCAGTGCATTTATTGGAAGTATCATTAGAAGACATCTGCATGGTAGCCTCTAAAATGTTCTTCTGACCTGCAATTTTTTTAAACATTTTATAATCTCATATAACTGTTATAAAAATGGCTGCACTTACTATGCTTGTGCTGATATAGTGCAGGAGCCCAGCTATAATTGTTGGGACTAGGTATAGCATCTGTTGTATTACTTGTAGACGATGATGGAACATCCGGTCCTAATGAAAGGGCAGTAGATTTAATATTTGTAACAGTGCAACTGCTATTTTTTCCATCGGATGAAATATTTTTCCTGCATATAAAAATAGTATTAAATTATATTGTAAATTTAGTTATATTTTTATATTAAGAAAAATTTGTACCTTAATTTATTAAAACAGCTGGCAGTATCTTTCTGAGATATTGGAGATAATTGAATAGTTTCAAGTAATTGTTCGAATTCAAATATCTTACTATTTTCGTTATTTACAATACTAACGTTACTGGATGACGACGGCGAAGACTGTCTCCGCGACAATAGATGTTTTGATACAATTTTGTTGCTGTCCAACACTACTAAAAAAGTAATTTAAAGTAAGTTATTATACGCGTATTATATAGGTAGTAGTTACTAATGTCAGTTTCTATTTACCACTTGGCACTATCAAATCTGATCTAGTAGTTTCTACTTCATGATTCATCTTATTAGCTACAGATATTTTTGGAAGATCTTTTTCACAGTCTATTGAATTTGAGCGAGTCGCAGGTTCAGATCTTGTCTGACTCCCGCAAGCTATTAATCCGGAAACATCTTGTTGACAAATGTTAGATAATTGACTTAGTTTGGTTCTACCATTGCACATCATTTGGGGTTGGCAAAGGTGCGAAGAACATGTTGATCGTTTATCAGAAAATTGTTCGTTGCACACTGAATCAAGTTCACGATGCTTGTGTGAAAAAGTTGACGATCCATGAGTTGGCAGTGTAGCATTACAGTGTAAAGGGCTGGAATTATGATGTAAATTTGTTAAAGATGCCCGTGCATCACAAGTATCATCCACATGTTGGTTATTAAAGCACAAAGGCGGCCAGGCAGAATTCCGATCTTGCATTTCGAATAAATGTAGTAGCATAATTTCATCTTCTAAACTATCATTGCCGCGCAATCTACAATGGCAAATAAAATTATGTCTATCATACTAAGCAATCTAAAAAAATTATTTGTTGTTTCTATACTTAGTTACATAAATAATTTAATGTTAAAACAGACCTGCAAGTGTCTCCTGTACTATCTCGACTACTTTGTTGCTTTGTGCGCTGTTTATTCTGAATCCACAGCGTTAATGATTCTGCAACTTCTACATCATTCTCACCTGCAAATATACAGTAATTGTTATTATACATGGAAACATTTAAAAATATGAACTAAAATTGTGGACGATTATTAAAAATTATGTACTGTAATTAACGAAATATCTCATTTTGACAAATGCAAAGTTACTTAAGTAATTAAATTATTCAATTAAAATTTGTCTATAAGTCCGACTATTACAGTACATTCACGGGAATATTTATTTTTTATTATAAAACCAAACGCAGTGAGAGAGAGATTCATTTGAAAGAAACAGAAAATTTCTTATGAAATTGTTGGAAAGTGATCAAGAGTATGGGGAGTCGAATTTTCTTTCACAAAATCTTCGTCTGGTTTCTCATTCGTGGGTTTGTCATTTTCGGCACCTTTATCTAACTTGTTTTCTCTTTGTCTGATTCTCTGTACATCACCTACAGAACCTCTGTTTGAACTTGCGCCTAATTCAGCAATATTAATAATATTACTAATAAACTACTTTTAGTATAGCTTGTTTGTACCATACCTGACATAGTTTCATCGTCTACATCATTTTCATCGTTAGAATTATCATCTAAAAGTGTTAAATGCGGTTCATTATGTTCGCATTCATCCAAATATATATCATGTTCGCTTAATTCCTATAATAATTATATAAACATTATATAAAATGTTACGAATAATTATCATTTATTATTATTTTAAAAAATCTTACTCCACTATCACTACTGCTGCTACTAGATAAAAGATTCAATGGTTGTTGATTAAGTACTGTCGGAGACGAATAAGACGGAGACGGAGAGTGGGCATCGGTTGCCGGACAATCTCCAGATGAACCATCATTTGTACTGTGTAAATTGGGCGACTCAGCTTCGACGACACTTAAATTATTTATTCTATGTTGCTTTAAACTTGTTTTAGATGAAATGGACGACAATGTTGAAGTGGAGCCAAGAGGACGCATATTTGAGAGTTCTCCTATTTCACACATAGGCATTAGTTGATCACCCGTTAAGGCGTTGGTATTACTTCCTCCGGGAAGCACATTCTGCACTGATCTACTATAAGAAAGGAATTGAAATATCATTTAATACATGATAAAAATTGTATTACTGTTTGTTGTATAAACTAGTTTACCTTGTACATGTACCGTTTGGATATGTTTCAGCAGAACGGGTAGTGTTAGTATTAACTAATGGATCTCCAGCAGCTTGTGATTGTTGTTGCATCATCACAGGTGCTATGTTTGACGCAGATCCACATAATGTAGCTCCACTAGGTACTCTGGTTGCTGCCATAGCATTTCGGGATATTTCTATTGCTAGCCTCTATAAAAAAAGAAATAAGTTATTAGTAATTAACATCTATGCTTGGTATTAGGTACATGACATTGTTACCTCTTTCAGTTCATTGATTTGAGTAGCATATTGATTTTGAACGGTAATTAATTGACTAATATACCATTGTTGGTCTCTACAACGTTGATAGAACGTTGGTGGACGTACCTGAAACCTAATATTCATCTTCATATTATAACTTATATAATAGTAGGATAAAAAATAAATATATTAAGTTACATATTTTACTAGAATGTTACAACTTAAGAATTTTTAACATACCTTAATATAAGAGTATCTAACTCTGTATTTAAATATCCTTCAGTTGCAAGTAAATCTAATCTAAAAAATCTATTATAACCCCAACATTCACCGATTTCAAAGTCAGAAGCAAATTCTCGTACGATGTTCTTACTTGTATCACGAGATCCTTGGTGTATCATTTCAACTCTATATTCGTATCTGAAAAAGATTAAAGTGCGCAAATCAACTACTTTGAGAATAAGAAAATTTAATTCTAAAAATTGAAGATAAAGTTATATGTTCACACGTACTTTGATGTTTCTGGCAAACCAGCACTTAATTCTAAAAAAACCGATAAATAATTTCCACGTACAACGCCATTTCCATCAGGATATACTTTCAATCTCCAACACAATCCATTAACATGCAAGGGTGCAGAATATACTGGATCTGCTTTTAATTGCAGTTGTGTAAAATTTTGCATTGCAAATGTAGCACTATCATATCCTGGTACAATTTCACTGTAAATAAATGTTTTATAAATAAATGTCATATCATGAATTAATGTGTGAAAGATTAATCTTGCACCTGTGAAAATCAGCTGGTACAGGGGCAGTGACAAAACTTGTCATTGGTTTTTTTCGTACTTGATGTATCATCCTTGAAAGTTCTGAACTTTTAATTATAAGTTCAGAACGAGTACATGTATGTAACTGATGTTCTACTTCTTGCAATAAAGCTTCTAACTGTTCTGTTTCTAATGTTAAAGAATTCTTTTGACCCATTAATGTCAATAATTTAGCTTTTAGCTGAGAATCCAAACGTGCTATTATCAATTCTACAGCACCTCTAATTTCTCTGACCCTTTCATCCTTTGCAGCTCTTACTGATTCAACATTACGTTCCTAATGAAAAATTAAATGTGACAATTGCAACTTCAAAATATTTTGTGTAAATGTACACATACCACTTCTTGTACTAGGCTAATCAATTCCATTAATCTTCTTTTCAACTGCCCAACTTCTGCTTTTATTTGTGTAACATGCTGTTCATATACTTCTTCTAATGGCTTAAAAGTGTGCCCTGAATGGGTACCACCCCACAAAGCACACTGATGACATATACATCTACGACAGGTCCAACAATAAACAGATAGCTTTTCATGATGTACGGTACACCTGTTTCAGACATGTATAAATGTTAATAACATGGATAAATAAATTACAATTTTGACAGTATAAAATAAAAATAGAATACCTATCCCTATTTGAGTCATCATGTCTAGAGTTTGAGATACCAACAGCTTGAAGAGTATCCAGCTGTTGTGTCACTTCTTCAACCCATCGACAATTTACTAACTCATGTAAATGTAAAGAAGCTCTACAATGAGGACACTGAGAGCGTTGTTCTGTTAGCCATCGTCTAATACATGTGTAACAACATAATTTACTACAATGAGGACAAAGATGTGCATCTCTCAGCTTCTCCATACAAATGAAACATCGGAAGACTTCTGCCAATGTCTATAATAAAGATATGTATTTATAATAAATATAACAAGAATGTACATTAGCTTTCATACATTAAAAAATAAAATAGCTAAAATGAAATTATTTAGAGGGTATTAGAATTATACGAACCTCCACACTGTGATCGTCCGAATTTTTTGAATTAATTGATGTTTCTCTACTAGCCATCATGTATATCATTTATTAATAAAAGTAGTTACTGGAATATTATTGATTGTTACATGTATCCTTAACTGTAAAAACTATTCAAATCTTCGGCATTTCATGTCGAATAGTTCATTAAACTACATAACCGATTTAATAAAACATTATCTTAAAAATGAGTCCAGTATTGATCATTGTTGTTTATTAATTAATTAAACATACACAAAATGCTTTCCAAGTACTCATAAAAATTTGCAGAGGAGAATTCGATATTGTTATAGGTCGTGATTCGCCATGAAGTACCATATTTTACGGTACGCAGTGCAGGAAACATCTAATTTTCGTTGAACTGTTTTTGAAATTATATAAAGACATGCAATTTATAATATTAAATTACTTCTTTTTTATGTTGAACATACGTATAATAAACTGCAGAATACAAAATAATGTAGAAAACATATATCCCTGTATAAATATGATCAAGATATACTTTTTTTTAATTAAAAATAAATCATATCAGAACAAAAATTTGTTTTTGAAATTGCATTTTTATTAATACCTATACATTTAGTAATAAGTATCATAGTAAATAACGTTATAATTTTTAACAATAAATAAAAGAATGCATTTCAAAAGCATAATATACATTATCCACTGTGTATTATTCATGGTTATAAGTATACAACCATGAAATGAAAATAAGGCGTAGAGGGGCACCACACTACGGTGAAAGGCCTTCTGAAATCAGCTGAGATTCGCAAAAATTCTGTGGGATTTTTGCACACTTCTGTGGAATATTTATGCGATAACTTATTTGTGTAAGATATTCGCAGGATAACTTATTCCTTGGGATGAGTTGTCTATTTGAATTAAATTTTATTAAATTGAAAGAAAACGATAAGTAGCGTATAAGTCGAACACAAGTAATTTGGAAGAAAAATTAATTATATAAAAAATATAAAAAATATTAAAATTAAAAGAAAGTTATCAATAATCAAGTTCATTAGAAAGTTTACTAAGAGAAGTAAAATGGAAGAATTATCCAAAGAGTAACGATAAAAAACACAATAATAGGAGTAAAATTAACGGACTGGAAAACTAAATAAAAAATTGCTGACAGAAAAGATAATGATATTCGCCAGAGATAAATGCGAAGAAAAATAAATATAGACCAGAAATGTTACACGGTAATATAATTTGATAAATTAATATGGAACATGCTAGAAATTAATTAACTGGTTAGTATCAAATTTACAATAACTAATTGAATTTACTATAACTTTTTTAATACAAATATTGTTTACAATCTTTCGAAAGATTAATATTAATATTTCATGAATAATTAGTAAACAATTTAGATTTTAGATGCTGGAAATGTTCGAATGAATGCAATGCCTGATACATCAGGGGCTATACTACTTTCGTCTCTATCTTTCAAGTGGAAGAAGAAGATGGAAAGTACAACATTACTTGTGAACTCAATTTCTCTGCAACAAGTGTTCCTAATCGATACTTCGATGAAATTATGTGAATCCGCTCAAGTAATAACTGACAAAGTTTCCCATTAATTTCCAGAGTAAAATCACAGTATTTTCAGAATACCTAGTGCTCGGCGTTGCGGCTTTCGGTGACCGAATTTCCATTTTCGTTAACTGACGCATTAAGGCAAAGAATCCATCATAAAAATATTTATGCTCGGCAATATAAAAATTTTAACGTAACTTATTTTAATATATTTTATATACACCGTACAATTTAGTAATTACAGCGTAAATAATATGTTTCATTTTTATTCTAGCCTGGGGTCACGTTATACAAGAGGTACACAATGCCTGGCTACTTTAAGAGGAAAATGTAATTTGTGAACAACAGGTGCTTCGCGTAGAGGGAGGAGAACCCAAGAGGGATGAGGTTGAAAATGCGCAGGCGTTTGTTGGTTCACGAATATGCTCCACGTAAACCGACATTATCGCGATAAAAACCTTTCTCAATCGAAATCTTGCTAAAAGTTTCTGTACTGCTCGAGATAGCGCATGCAATAATATCGGCATGTTGATAGCGGGGCGCACGAAAGAGCCTGGTTTCTCTATTATCGTAGGTGGTATTATTTCTTCCCTCCCCGTTATTTCTTTTTTCTCGTTCTCTCGTAGTGATGGGATTGATCCCGGATCCACACAGATTTACGACGTGGATTTGTTATTCTACATGAACTTTTTTTTTTAATAAAAATATATGCACTTATGCAATATGTAACTAATTTTATTCTGTAAGTTGTAGATACTTATTATTATTGGTACATACTTAGTATTTTATTAATAATAAGTATAAATAAGCAGTTCAAGATAGTTGAATAAAATGATCTACATTTATATCAATTATTTCAGAAAGGATTTGAACCCAGGAAAAGGTTCTAAGTCTCATAAACCTCCCGCTGTGTTACGGCCTCTACCCAATAAACTTTTTCATTACCTGAACATATTGGGGTATACAATTTCCCAAACTTTGTATGCATATTCCTGGCCATGAATTTACTATAACTTTAATTAAGCTGAGTATAAACCCTTCATTCAAGTTTCATTGAAATCGGTGAAGACCACATCCGGGCTACCTTATTGATGAAGTCTCTGAAGAAAACAATACATTGACGCAGGACTCAAGCACAGATGCTGGGGAAGGTTTCATATCTTTCTATTATTGTCCTACATCCATTTCAATTTTCAATCGATTCCAAGCACGTGACAGGTAATCATTTTGGACTCGCATTTCAGATTAGTTGCTGGCAAAGTGTTTTCAAGGTCCAGGTGTATCACGAGGGTATTGGTCCCATCGCTATTCGCATCCTTCGTCGCCTGGCAGCCGGCATGTGCGCGTTGCAATCGATTCCAGAATCAACGCATGCCCTCCTCTCTTTCACCGTTCTTCGTGGAAGAATACTCCAGTCAGTGGCACCGTTGCGGCACAACTGGACGTGCACAGTAGGGAAATGATCTAACGGGCGCTGTTCCATGTTGAACAATCGTAGTTTCGAAAGATCGATCGAGTCGAACCGTGCGTCGAATCGTAGAGTCGGTTCAGTCAGGATGTATTAGAGTCGTAGAGAGGGCGAGGGAACCACGAGGAAAAGGTGTCACGCCCAGGTAAGCCGAACAAGACACGCGTTTCTTGTCGTCCTCGAAGCGTCGCTATGAGGCACCACGCAGGTTTCAAAGACCGGGGGAGGGGGTGAGGGAGAGAACGTGACTACAACCTGATGCTTCGAATCCCGACTATAAAGTTAGACGTCGTCGGTGCTTCGAGAAGTGCTGTAATATACATACGTGGACAATTGAAAGGTGTACATGTATAATTAGGTACTCGTTTCGATTTTATCGCACAACCTTGAAGCTCCAACAAGCGATTTAAAGGCGCTTTGTTTGCAACCCTCTGATGTATCTTTACCGATTCATGTCATCCGGGGGTTTCTTACTCTTTATTCAAATTTTATGATATTTATTATGTTTTAAAATATTCATATTCTACTCTAAAGCAATTCTAGTGTAAAGAAATTACAGTGATAAAGAATTATTAATTTGTACAGAAAATTGGTCACATTGAAAAGCACCTGTTGTAAACGACATTGAATTATTCGTGAATTTGCGAACCTAAAGTACAAAAGTTTTTGTCTAGAAATTTGAGTGTCTAATTTTAGTTAATCGTTTTGTGTTTCTTAGATCGTTGCCGGCCTATCGAGGGATAATGGTTATAATAATTAATAGGTGATACAAACGTACTGCGAACGATTATAATACAAGCTTCCAGGTTGCTGCGTTTAGTGTCCGCTAAGCTTATTTGCCTTACAACGCAGTAATTTGCTTCGTTTTGTACGTGCAGCGAGTGATTGCGTAAATCTAGTTGCTTATGTCATTACGCAAAAGGGGTGCTGTACCGCACCCTTTATAGCAATACCTGTCGCGTTAATCGTGAAATTGATTAAATTGATGTACCGCCGATGATCTTACGAATGTTTATTCTTATACTTTCATGTACGTTTTAAACATCTGAGATGCTTGCGGCTGGAATTGCGAGATACAAGGAAACGCGTTGCAAACAGCTTGTACGCTTTAATGCGATTTAAAGTTCGTTACAGATGTTTTTAATTCGATGAACTTTGCTCTCAGAAATGTACACTGTAACGATAGAGTATTATTAATAATTTGTTAACTAAATTTTGCTCGAGTTCGTTAAATTACTAAAAATAGTCAAACAAATGTAAACAGTTTTGTTACATTTATTTCTAACATTGCTTGTAATATCTCATTAATTAAAATTAGTTTGCGAAGAACTAAATTTAGTATAAAGATTGAAGTAAATAATTTTCAAGCTACAAAAATTGAAATCCAGAAATGAAAGATGCTGGCAAAGTTCCAACGTAATCTTTCCTCCCTCACTCTTCCGCTGATGATAATATCTCTCTAATCGAGAAAAGCATCAACAGAGCATTCTTCCTAATGGAAATAGCAACGACTCGCGGACTTCAAAGAAATAATCCTTCACCCACTTACTCTACCTTATTATTCCAGTTTACTCTTCATTTCCCGCTAGATGCTCGGACGCAGATTAAAAAACGAATTATAGATTTATCGCGTTCATGTCATTTCATTGCTGAAACTAACTTAGACGTGCAATTATAGGAACATCTATGGGCCGTACACGGTGGTGGAGAGGAGGTTTGGAGCTGTTGATGCTCTTCATCCTCCATCACGTAATTCTGGGTGATGGCGACGTTGGTGAGTACAATCCACGATCGTTTCTCCGAAGGGAACAATGAAAGCTTTTCTTACGTTCGCAACGAGCATTTCAAGAACATCTTTGAAATCAGAAACGAGATTGTCCTTCAATGATGAATTAATTCCAGACAAAGACCTACCTTGAACAAAAAATGTAGGGATAACCTTGGATGCTTTTATCATGAAAGCCCTATTCATGCTGCAGGAGAAAAACATGTTTAGAGTGAGGTGTACACAAAATTTCTTGATTAGGATATTTACTTACTGATTTTACTTGGATTTACACATCTTTGGATTTGTATAGATTAGGTTTGTTAGAAGTTAGATATTTATGTGTTTAGGTTCTGCATCTACAAATTTATGAATTAGTAGTTTAGTATATTTGTGAATTTCTATATTCTTATATTAGCAAACCCCCAATTCCCATATTCCCCAATTCCATTATTTCCCAATTTCCACATTCTCCAATTCCATTATTTCCCAATTCCCACATTTCCCAATTCCTACATTTCCCAATTTCCACATTCCCCAATTTCATTATTCTCCAATTCCCACATTCCCCAAATTCCCACATCCCCAAATTCCCACATCCCTAAATCCCTAAACCTCCAAATTACTAAACCCCCAAATTCCCACATCCCTATATCCCTAAACCTCTAAATTACTAAACCCCCAAATTCCCACATCCCCAAATCCCTATGTTCCCAAATCCCCACATCTCCAAATTCCCACAATCCAAAAACAATTCAACAGAATTGCACTCCTATTTAAAACCCCAATAAAAAATAAATATAAAACTAAAAAAGAAATACCATACCAGGTTTTAACAATTTTATTAGAATTCAATATTGAAATATTGAGAATTCATAGTGCAGTACCAATTCTGTTTCATGCATGAATAAAAAGTAAATACAAAAGCAGAAAAGAAAGATCACAGTTACGTGATCTTAAATAATATCAGGTATTCAGTTCACTCTCTTTATAGTCCATAAAAAGAAACGATTAAAACTGGAAAAAAGAAAGCTCTTGAAAGTTTGCATCCTCTTAACTTGCTTCACGTTGGAACTAAAATTGGATTTATCACTGGAGCTTGTTTATGCATCTCAATATACAGTTTCTATTTTTTTGGACCTGTTTGAAATACGACTTATTTGACTTGTTTAAAAAAGTAGAGAAATAACTTCACAGTTTAACCCTTCATTCCTTTTTTAGACAGCGGCGATTTATTTTTATCGCTTGATTGTGTCGACGATAAAACGCCGGTTTAAAAGAAAAGTTATTGTAACAATTAAAAGTGACACGTTATTTCGACGTCTACAATATATATTTGTGCCCCGGGAAACGTAATTGGACTGCAAAGAATTAAAATGGAAGAAAAAGAATGTATACTTGGTTTTAATTAAATGTGAAACAAAAAGAAAAATACGTAATTGCACTTTGGAGTTTCTTCTATAGAAAATGTACTCCGCAAAAAGGTCATATTATGACTTTCTTCGTCATTAAAAAAGAGAACCATTCAACTTTTACAGTCAGCATATTGAATGAAGAGTGTTCGATTTTCTTTCACTTGAAATAGTTCAAACAATATGGTACATATTGATCAAAACGTGAATAAACTTGTTAAACCATTTCAGAAGTTGTAACAGTGAATGAAAATACTTTGTCACTAAAGGTACATCATACTTCTATCCGCTCGAGTATAAACATTTTGTGCATGCAATCCATTTTCTCCGGTAGCAAATTCTCGTTGATCGAGAAGGAAAAAGAAATGAAAAATCGTCGGTACAATTTCTCTTGAAACGGCAATCGCTTCTTCGATATCCCTTTTCCCGTCGAGCGGCTTTCAATGAAAATTCAAAGTTGCCATCGATTTCCTTGCTTCCTGCGCTTTCCCGTTGCAAGCGGCAGATTTCATCCTTTGATAGCACGCTAATCTCTAGAACCCGATGAATTATATATTTATAATTTATTTTCCAGAACAAATCCGTCTTCATTAAACTTTGAAACTTTTAACAAGCTATGTGTTATTTTATTGCTACTTATATTAACTAATTATAGTTTAGAGATAAATCATTTTGTATTGTATGTAATTCTTCCTTGTCACGCACATGACGTAAGCATAAAATGCGTGGTAACTTGAACTTACACGTTCAAAATAACATCGTCGAATATAATTTCAGAAAATAAATATAATCGGTGAATTCAGGAACCACTAGGATTTTCCCTCGATAGAAATAAGAAGAGTCATAAAACTGCAAGAGCTGTAGAGTCCACAAAATGACGTCTATTAAAATGTTAAGCACATCGTCGAAAAGCGTAATCGTCTCGTTCTTTCATTCAGATCAAAGGTCTTTATCGTAGCGACCTTGAAAATTTGATGTTTCTTCGTGGATGGGATTAAACGATGAAAAAAGTGGTGGGAGAAGTGTGTTCGATTTTCGCCCACGACCTTTCGACGACTATCGAACCGTGCATCCCACGCGACCGCCGCCTTTGCAAATGCTTCCTCCCTTTGGATCTGCTTCCATCTACATTCCAACTACTAAAAGTATATCTCTGCAACTGCCCTCTTCCGTTTCCTTATCAATTAACATTATAGATTTTTACTGATCGACCTTAGATCTTATTCCTCGTAGATCAGTTTACTTGCTGTAATTTATATTGCTGTTTGATAAAATTCGAGCAGGCATTTAAAAATATGAAAGCGACTTCTCGTGTGATGTACATAATATTCTATAATTATACTATTCAATATTTTTATAAATATTTTAAATAATCCGCCAAGTTTTGTACGACGTCATTTTGGTAAAAAGTTTCATTGGCGTCACCTATCAGTGACGTGTTGACCTATTCACATATAATTGTGGCGGTTTTTTTAAATGAGCTGTTTATCTTCAGATGATTTTCCAAAAAGATTCTAATTCTTTTGGTATATGTTTCAGGATGTCTCTTCAGTAAGAACCTCTGCGATCCTCGAACGGAAACATGCTACAATGGTAATGAATGATTATATATAATTTTTATAATCAATATAAATAAAATTTTAATTCAACGTTTTAGACTTGGCATTCGGTAGATGTTTACCCGTGTATACCGATTTAACCGAGGATGACTATTATCAGTAAGTATCGGTGGATACAAATAAATTCTTTGAATAAAAGATAGCATGCATGCTCAAGTTTAGTAGTACAGAGTAATAATTGATGACATCCAGTACAAGCACTCTTCTCTTTTACTGTCTGATCATAAAATGACTATACTACTTAGAGGTGTTTTATGAGAACTGTGCATTTCCACTTCGTGAAAGCAAGCTATCCAAATAAAATAAAATTTATAGCCGAGTTCTTAGTGTGTAGAATTTATTTACAAATAAATGTATTACCTCCTCACTATTTTGGTACTGACATTTCTCTATTTACAGATATAATTTTGACATCAACGAACTGGAACAATTGAGACTGCAACTAGAGAGGCTGCAAGCTGATGGCTATAAATGGTCACATCCTTACACGCAATGTATTATGCAAACGTCGTTGTATAATTTACATCATGGGTATGATCACTGCTTGATGTGGCAATCTGAAATTTATAGTATATTAAGTAACTACCAAAGTGAATAAGCAAGTTGAATTAGCCCTTTGCACTCAAAGGTAGTGTGACTGTTTGCAAACAGCAACTTTGAAATTTAGTTAAAAAGTTAAATGAATTCTCTTGAGGTTATTATTTCTCTACTAATAATTTCCACTACTTGTTAGTTTCACTGTGTTTATACATCACATGTGTCATATTAAAGAATCAGTTAAAAAATAGTTATTTCAAATTGTTGTATAAAATAAAATGATGACTGAGAGTCACCTCTCAAGTGCAAAGGGTTAACAGATTGAATACTACATAAATTATGTTTAACTTACCTTATGTTTACAATGTATTAGGATATCTATACATTTTGAAATACATTTGGAATCTTGTTCAAGACATACTTTTCTTTCAGGGAGAGCTATGATCTTCGACTCTGTCAGCATTTGAAAACACGTACACGTTTTGAAAGTAAAAATAACATTGAACAGGTCAGTTATATCCTCATTTCTTTTCTTCTCTGAATTTGATATTGATTGAGTCTTCTTCTTCAAGGTACCTGCAATAGCCATAGTAAAATTCACACCCAATCATGGCGGATCCAACAGCCAGTTTGCCAATGAGTTGTATTATCCCCCTGGGACACAAATGCAATATGTTCCTGATTCTTTATACACTGATCAGCTCTCTGAACAATCATACAGAGAACAACCTAGAGAGCCAGCTTCTCAGTTCTACAAACCAGAATACGATCCCAATTCCTACAATGAATATCAGACTCTGACCAGAGAAAATTATGAAGACCAGGAAAGTAATTCACTTAATAAACCCTTGACCTTTGACGGAATTGACGAGAGGCTTTACAGGACCAGACGACAACCGTACAATCTACGAGATTACAGTAACATGGAGTCTATCAAAAGTGTTTTGGAGAATGATAATGAACCACTGAAAGAATTTACTAAGAGTCCAAATCCGAACAACATCGACGATCTAACAGCTGACGAGTTAGAGTTCTTGATAAATGAAAAGTCCTCTGACGATTATTCTACAGTTCCAAAGACCGCAGCCGAGTATGAGAAAACGTTTTCAAGAAAGTACAAACCGAGAAAGTTTGTTGAGCTTCCAGACGATAGTGAACTTATGTTTGATAATGTAAAACGTAATTCAAAGAATGATGACTATGTGAACGATGATTATGATGATATTAACGATGACAGTGAGTCAAGTCATGCGGATGCTTCCTCAAGGGAGAATGTGATGTATACTGAAGGGGGTCTTGTGCAAGCTAAGGATAAATCCAACGATGATTCAGATGGTAAATTTGTAATTAGGGCAATACAGAGTCTTTTTAGATCCTTGCTAGCTCTGTCTCCAAACTTCAAAATTTTTTTATTTTACTAACTCTTTAATGAGTACTTGATTTACTCAGCACTAGAATTCTAGAATCACTAGAATTATGAATAGAATTTTACAAATGTATTTCCATTTGCAGAGAACGGGTATGATAACTTATTCGATGACGACGACCTGAACGAACTCTGGAGACGTGAACTGGCTGGCTTCAAACGCCGAGAACGACTGGATGTTAAGAAACCAGGACCTCCATTCTCCACGAATAACTACGCATTTAAAATACCATCCACATCTGGTAATTACACTCATCCTAATTACAATTAGTATATTCGCAAGCAACTGTAAGTCAATAATTAATGTCTGCACAGGTTTGGAAAACGAAAACCGGTCTGACTCATCCGAAACCGAGCTAGACGTAAGTGACAATCAAATAAAGATGCTTGACCCTCATGCTAATCCATTTTCATCATATAAAAATATTTTCCAGAATGAAGTAATATTCTCTCCCTTTGTGAAAAAAGAAGTTGGAGCTGGACATCAGTCAGAGAGTTCAAAATCATACAACAATGTTGACTTAGATCACGTTTACATGGTGTTTCAACAACCGATTCATACGTGGTCAGAAGGGGAACACGTAGTCAAAGAGGTAAGTTTTGATATCCATTAAAATTTGAAAGAAGTAAGTACTTTTTTTATACAGGTAGAAAAACTACTGGAGCTAAGACCCGGAGTACTGAAAGACATTAGGGTGGGTCGAGCAGAAGTAACATTTAAAGTCGCTAAAAATAATAAAAACTATAATGCTACCGATGTTCTTAATAATATCGGTACGTAATCATTGAGTACGTATAAAGTGAAATAAGTAATGGAATTAAACAACTGTATATTTTAGGTCATATACGTGGAAAATTAAAAGAGGCATTGGGTGTTGTGGTGATTCGTGCAGGCATAGGTGACAAGGTTCATCTGAAAACATATTTAGGATAGAATGTAATCTGCTTGAAACAGTTAGAAGATTTTGAGTGTCTTCATTCCTCAATTAAAATAGCTATTTTATGCTAATGATCTTATACTTTGAAAGACAACATTCTCTAATTGTCTCGAGCAATACATTCAAAGAATATAATAAGACTGTCTCATAGAATAACAATTAATATGAATATTTGTTTAAAGACAAAGCTACCCGCCACCCTAGAAGTTGCCAGAGAATCTCAGATGTCGTCAAGCGCACTCGGAGCGATAGTAGTTGCAGGAGTTGCATTCGCTGCAGTGGCTGCAGCAGTAACCTTGGTATTCGCTCGTCGTCACGCTAAATTCCGAGCTAAATTGACAGGATTAGCTACACTTGATCCAGAAGCTTCAAAGGATTACCAGGATCTATGTAGAGCAAGAATGCAAGCGAAACAGCCAACAGACAAACCTGAATCTCCGCGTATTACCAGCTTGAGTCGTGAAAGTGAATCTAATAATTTGCCTTCGAATCGTTCAAGCACCTCATCTTGGGGAGATGAACCTGCTCTCTCGAATATGGACATATCAACAGGACAGATGGTCTTAGTAAGTCGACACAACTGTTTACAGAAAGAATGTGTCTAGTACTCTTTCATATTATTTTCTATAGCATCTTTAATTATGAACTTACTTTTTAGAGTTACATGGAGGATCATTTAAAAAATAAAGACCGATTAGATCAAGAATGGGCGGCGTTATGCGCGTACGAGGTAGATCCGTCATCCACAGAAATTGCAAAAAGCGAAGAGAATTTGAAATGCAATCGTCCCGGTGCGGCACTTCCTTACGATCATTCCAGGGTGATACTGAATGATTTCGCTAATGCCAATAACTCCGACTATATTAACGCCTCGACGATCGTAAGTATTATTAAGACAAATTCGTTCACGACTTCTTCGAAAGATATCAACGTACGGTGAAGTTCATGGACTAATCTGTACGTCATTTTCGTTTTAAATTCATTGAATCGGAACTGAAAATAGAAATCGGTAAGTCACACGACGAGCATGTAAAATACGCTATCATTTACATTCACAATGTTTGCGACAAAGCTTTCGCATAGATATTTTCACAGTTTTACAAAATCGAAGCATGAGTACAGGTATAATGAATATCCACCTTTTATGAGATGTTGAGATATTAAATTTAGGACTATAGAGGTCTAGCACTTTAGAAATATACATTCCAAGTAACACATGCACATATTTTTTTTTTAGTATAGACACTAAACGTGCACTACATAAAAACAGCTTAAATGACAAATCAGCTTCGATTTGAAACGAGGAAGATTGCATTATGAAATAGTACTCTGAAATGCAAAATTTTATGATAGTTTGCAAAGTTGCAAATATGCTTTCCACATATTGAAAGAAAACCGTGTGACTTGCTTTAGTTATTTACAGTCATCGTTTAAGAGAAAAATAAAGAAAAATAAAATCTCATGTTCTTGTAGACGGATCATGATCCTCGGAATCCAGCTTACATTGCTACACAAGGACCATTGCCTCACACAACGGCGGACTTCTGGCAACTCGTTTGGGAACAAGGTAGCGTTGTAATTGTGATGCTAACCAGACTCACCGAAGAGGGTATCGCTATGTGTCACCGTTACTGGCCAGAAGAAGGATCAGAATTGCATCACATTTATGAGGTGCACCTTGTCTCTGAACATTTCTGGTGCGACGATTACTTGGTTCGCTCCTTCTACTTAAAGAATCTTCGTACCGGTGAAACCAGGACTGTAACGCAATTCCATTTCTTGTCTTGGCCTGAAAATAATGTGCCACATTCCATTAAGGCTCTTTTGGAATTCCGCAGGTAAATATTCTTTTAATTCAAATATTGTAACTGATATGAAACTTTGATTTTAATTATTTGATACAATTTCAGAAAAATCAATAAGTCGTACAAAGGCAGATCTTGTCCTATAGTAGTACATTGCAGGTAAATTATTTGTACTTTGAAATAACTAGTATAATATGTTTGAATAATTAGCTAATTTTATATTAGAAAAATATTTTTGCCAAACGTTATTTTTAATTTAATTTTTTTGCTTATAGCGATGGTGCTGGCCGTACCGGTACTTATTGTTTAATCGACATGGTTTTGAATCGTATGATGAAAGGAGCCAAGGAAATCGACATAGCAGCTACACTAGAACACATACGAGATCAAAGGCCTGACATGGTTGCGACTAAGCAACAATTTAAATTTGTCCTGATGGCCGTAGCAGAAGAAGTACATGCAATTCTTAAGGCTTTACCCGTACCCCCCGCGGAAAAATCTTCTCTTCTAGTAAGCACTTCTTCCACGAAAGAAGGCTAGTAAAATTTGAATCGAATTGTAAACTGCAATCGCGACAAACAAAAACGAAGTATTAATTACAGTCTATCCAAAAAAATGGCCAAATATTTCTAATTCAACGTAATCATATTTATGAGTCTAGAATCTCTATCAGATCTTTTATTTTCTATATAACTTTCTTGCCTTGAAATATTTTTGAACAGATTTTAAAATCATAAGAACTGATCATGAGCTTGTAATAGTCTACTTCAAGTATGCTTCATTGTGAAAACCCTGAATTTCTGTATCCCTAGAATTTTAAAAAATACGCTGTTTTTGTTTATTTATCGAGTGTGATAAAAAACATGTGTACAAATTACTATTTTCTAGGGAACAATTCCTTCTGGCTAATTTGTAATATTTTTTATGATCTCTTAGTTGACTACGGCCTATTTAAATAATTAGGTGCAAACATTTATATACAAAAGACTGAGCTATACAACTGTTGGAACTCTACCTATTGGTTCACAAGCGAGTCATTTATATTCTTGTGAAATTTTTATGTGAAGTAATCCTTTGATTATACGTAATTTTAATGCTTCGAGAAAAATGAAGGCTTATCACTGATTATGTAGCTCAGTCTTTATAGTATTTGTTTCATCCTTAATAAATTATTTGAGTCAAATTAAAGTTATATTGCCTTCTCTAATGGATGACTTAACTAACGTGCTTTACAATAGCTTTAAAGAAAATATCAAAATATATTACGGTATAAAGAATATAGTTCTATCTGCTCAGTCAATTCTATCAGCTGCAAATAACTTAGTGCTCGTGTTGATTAAAGCAAATATGTTTAATTATGTATATAATTAATATTTATGATAATTTTTTTAATTAACTTTTGTTTAAGTGAAAAATGCAAGAATTGAAATCACCATTTTAGAGATTGAAATCAGAATTTTTATACTATTGTTACACGTTCTAAAAAATGTGGATTTTAACGAAGGGCTAAGAATGTTATTTCCGTACAATGAAATTTTATTCGACGTTGAACGAAAAGTTTGACGTGAAAAGATCGCGGGAAGCACTATTTATCAGTCTCTTTTCTACGCATACGAAGAAAAAAAAAATAATCGAACTGCACAATATTCACATTATAATTAAATATCATAAAAAAAAAAATAATCGGTTTTATCAATGTGAAATATAGTGTGGCTGCATAACGTAAACTTAATGTTCTAAATATCATACGAAAGTGTATTATGTTAACAAACTTTTCCAAGTGGAATGTTTAATTATTATATCATGAAAATGATATTAGGTGGTGTATAAAAAGAAAAAATGTAAACGTACATGTTCGCACAAACTGTCGTGTCGATATGATAATTTGTAAATGGAAATGCCGTCTGTTTGTTTTGAAACTACAGCATTATTGGTCCTGTGTATCCAGTCTCCCACAAGATGAACATATTGTATTTAAAGTTCCTTCCTTGTTCATTGTGCAGAACGATTACTGTCAATTAATATTTTTTCCTTTACATTTACATTTCTATATTATAATTCTTTCCTATTAAATTGTAGTTGAAGATAGAGTAATACATTTATTGAGTGCTGCAAATAATAAATTAAATTAAAAAAAAATTAAAAACGGTAAACAAATAGTTAAAACCATATAAAATATACAATACCAAATAGTTTGATCCTTATTACGAGCATTTCTGAATACCAGATACTTTGTGCATCTAAGTATACGGAAATTGAAAAAGTATTATTGTAATAATTTCGATTTTGTGTTGAATTAATAATGTACCGTGAAAGTTTACTTGACCAATTAATGTGTTTTATTTCTTTTTTTAGCACAGATTGATATAACAGATTCTATATTTTTATGCAAAGGGAAGAATCTATATAAGATGAAATAATATATAAATATATACTATGTTACTCAAAATGTAATACTATATGTGTTATAATATAATAAATCGCTCTATGTTCAAATCATAATGTTGCCTTGTTCTTCAAATTTATTTTTTAAACATTATAATTTTTACATATTTACAATATATTTCAAATTAAATAAATACATTTAAGGTTCTGCAATATTAATAAATACTGTGAAACAAAAAAAGAAAATATTATCTATATTTAAGAAAAATTATTTACGAAATATTAATATTTATATGGCAAATAAACTGCACTTCGATCTATTTTATTAATCATCTTGCAAAGTAGATGTATATGTACCAGAAAATAAAGGATTCCAAAATCCTGAAAAATAATAACATTTGTAAACATTAAAACATACTGCCCTATTCTTCTGAAACTAGAAGACAATAGTACTTAATATTACCTTCTGGTGTATCTTCTCTTTTTTTTTCATTAGTTCTATGTCGAGAACACTGATTCTGTCTTAGTTTTATTTCTTCTTCTGAAAGTCCAAGGTTAGCATAATACTAAAAATAAAAATATTTAAGTACTTCTGTGTAAAACATTATACAGATGCATAAAATATTATATAATACCCTTTGACATTCCCAACAAGAAACACCAGACATCTTTGCTCTGTCTACTTTTTTCTTTGAAGGTTGATTGACTTCTGCATTCTTTCTCTTACGATTTCTTTAAACCAAATTTATAAATTTGTATATCAGTACATATTTAATAATTTGTCAGATTTATATAAACAACTTACGTATCAAAACTAGTCAAAAGACTCCTTCTTACAGGTGAAGATGTTGGTGATTTGTTAGTAAATATATTTTCTTTAGTAATCTGTGATTTATCTATATTACAAACACCAGGTGCTTCTTTCAAATTTTCTCCTAACATACAAAATGTTTCATCATCACATGAAGAATTAATGTGAACTTTTTGATCAATTGGCTCTAAATATTCTTTCTTTATTTGATTAATATTTTCCAATTCTTCACTGTTTGTTATTGTAGTCGACAAATTTTCATCATTTACAAAATGCATATGTTCTAATTTATCTACCGCAGATAAAGGAGATCTTATATCACACTTGCTTTTAGTTTTCTCATCATTTTGAAAACTAAAAGGTTTCATTTTTTTAATTGAAGGCAATTCATTTTCTTGTTTAAATGAACAGGTTGATAGAAAATTCTGAGTGAGGCTCAACTGATTTTTTTCTTTTAAAGGAGATTTGACATCATTACTTTTGTCAGGATTATTTCTACTAAGAATACTTAAATCTTTAGTACCTTTTTGAAAAACTTTAATAGGAGTTTTTCTCTTGATTTTCAAATTTTTTATTCTTAGATTTGATTCAGTATGTTTATTAGGGCTAACTTGTATTATTTCTTCATCTACTGATTTATTTCGATTTTTTGATTCATTCTTTTTACTTTTTTCTGGTGTCAACGATGTGCATGTTGATCTGTTGTCTTCTGATTGTTCGCATGGAAGGAATACAAGTTTTGACTGTTTAACTTTTTTCCCACTTTTCAATAATGTAGTATCAACATTATATTGTTTACTAACTCCTAATTTTCGTGACACTTTAGCCAAAGGTGTACATTGTATTTCAGTAGGTGAAAATAATGAACATTCATCTTGTTTTGGTTCCACAAATAGTTCATCTTGTTGAGAACTATTTGCTAAATCAGAAAGATCTTCTTTTATTGGAACACATTGTTGTGCTAGATTTTCGTTGGATTCATTTGAAGAAGAATAACTGAATATATTATTATTGTTTTTAGATTTACAACGTTTTTTTATAAGTATTGGACTGCTTTGTAACTTGTCTTGGTTTGTTTGCCTACATATAGAATTGTCATCAAAGTCAGAAACAATACCAGAGCTACATGTAATAGGAATACTTGGGCATACTGATATGGGTATTTTTATACTTTCAGGCAGTATCTGACTTACATCAGGTGATTCTAAGGAACATCCACATTCCTCTGATAATGTATTGCTAAAATAAAATGTAACATGAACAATATTTGTTTAAAAATATATAAGTATTTCAGGTAAAGTCCGTAACTTTACAAATTAAATTTTATAATTGAAAATAAAATTGGCAAAAGAAACAAAACTTACACATCTTTATTATTATAATCATCTAACTGAAATGGAATCTTTAAATTAGAATCTTCACAATACTTTCTCAATTTTAAGTATTCATTCCATAATTCTGCAAATAAATAAAATTTAAAAGCTGCAAATTAACTAACACAAACTTTGCTCAAAATTGAAATTACTGTATGAACCATAAAAACGTTTTAAATTGTTTCATTGATACTTAAATCTTTTTATTTTATTTGTTGATAAGGAATATAAACAACGTACATACGATAACAAATAAAATAAAAAACAAAAGACGATAATACGAAAATATAATCAGCATAAGAAGCAAAAGAAATCAAATGCATATTTTATTAGTACAAAATATGTACTTACTTTTATATTGCTCGAATGCTTTTTCAAGCATTCCTGCAAAATTTTTCGTAGCATTTCGCGCGATTTCATTGTCTACAGAACAATCAAATTGCAGAACAGCTGACATAGCCATCAATAAAATAGACGAGGTTAGGTGTTTATTTTCTCGAGCGATTGAATATCCCTCGTCTTCTTATTTGTGTATACCGTTAATTCGTTGAGTTTTTTTTTTATTAATACCACACGAGTATAGAATCGAACAAAATCAACAAAGCAAACAATTTATTAGTCATTCCCACAATGTTGTACTGTTGTTCACTTCGTTGAACGATCTACAGCGCGTTGGCAGTTCGTTCGAATCGGAGCACAGTTCGCCATACCATCGTATGCAGCTTGCCGGTATAAAAGCACACATCCTAACCTCATTTTCACGATGTACGTGTTCTCTCGTAATCAGTTCAATCTGAAACGTTTGTGAAAGTTGTATTAATTTTTATCTGCTCTTACTTATATCTCATTAAAAAAATTACTGTTTCTGAAACATTTCTTCAATTTTTTGTAATGCATGGTTGAATACCCGTTTAACATACATATCACTTTGTAAGTACCTAACCAAAAAGAAACTAATTTATGGTATCATTAACTATTTTCGACTAGGAACTATGGAATTTGTATTACCATGTATAATTAGACTTTTTTGTTCCCATCCTAAAAAAATCCTGTTGTATTCATGTATTTTTGTATCTTTATTATGTATTGATATTTTTTTATGTACATTACATCCCGTAAATACTTCAATAATAAATAAGCATTAACATCTTATATAAAAAAATCTTATGCAACAAATAAATGTTCAGAATGCATCCAAATTTGAATATTTTCTGAACATCCCATTCTTTCATCTTTCATTTTGTTTCAATTATAACAAAATATGTTACTTAATATAAATCATATAGTGACAAATATTTTAAAATGAAGCTTTGCCTTGAAATAAAATTAAAATATCCCTGATCAAAGGAAATATTTTTGTTCAAAATTAACAAATCAACATGTACAGCTTTTGCATAAGTATAGAAATATTGAATAGTTTCAACATCAATTGAATAAATTTATACTTGAAAATATAAAAAAGAAAATATTGAGACTTTAAAGCTCTTGCTTCATATATCGTGTAAATGTGCACTATAAAGAGCATGTTGATATTATTAAAGATACAAGTACTGTATTAAGTAACTGGTCAGGTATCAATAATACATCAATTATATACAAGTATACACCAAATGTGCACTTACAGTTATGAACAGATAGTAGAGTCTATAAACAACTTGGATGCAGTTGTACTTCCATGCCTAGTTAATTTAAAAAATAGCAATTTAGACCTTTTCCAACTTTATACAGAATATATAGCTTAGAACGCTGTAAAGAGTTATATATACAAATCATTATGAGCTGAATGCTGACTGAGAGGAAGTTGAGGGCAGGAAAAGGTTTTGTGTTAGGTTGGATGCTGGTTTACCTGGGGGTCGGGTGATAACAGGGGAAGGATTGCAAGTTTCCAAACCATAGCGCGACATGAGCGCTAATAATGCACTGCGAACACCAGCTGTAGCAACTTGTGACCACCTTCCAGAACTCATTGCATCATCACCAGCATAAACTGCATGTGCATCAAAATTTCCTGACTGAGTTGCATTTGAATCTATGAAAGTGATATTTGAAATAATATCATATCATAAATATAAAATGAGGAAGAGAAAGACATTAAGCTTACCTAATGATGGTGGATTTAATCCAGGAGCATGAGAGTCTGTTAATCCACTTGGTCTTGAATTTGCAGCAAGCCGGAGTTCAGCATGCAATTCCCCTAACAACTGTACTACTTTTGGATCACTCTGTAATTTAATTGATTATTTAGTTTACAAGCTATAACAATCCAATAATACTGAAATTTTTAGCAGATAAAAGTCAAGAAACTATATAAAATATTCTTATATTGTTTACCTCATTTTCTGATCGAAGTGACATGAGATCTTCAACACGAATTGGTTTTCCCTGATTTAAGGTATTTGTGAGAATACTTAATCTTCGAGCAAGACTATCTTCTGTGCATAATTCTGTTATGTGAGAGGTATTTTCTCCCTTTGGCCGTGGTGTGACAGATGGAGGACTAGTATAATAATATGATGGTGATGAAACCATATAAGGTCTACTAGCATCTCCCTTGGACCGTGGTGTAACAGGCGGAGGACTATTGTAATAATATGATGGTGATGAGACCATATAAGGCCTACTTTGATTAAACAAATTATCTCCCGCATAATGAGATTCTGGACCAAGACGATTTGGATGAGAATTGTAACCTGCTTCCATTTTTAAACG
Organism: Megachile leachella; assembly: GCA_963576845.1. NCBI lineage: Eukaryota > Metazoa > Arthropoda > Insecta > Hymenoptera > Megachilidae > Megachile > Megachile leachella. The sequence goes on from OY756251.1 coordinate 17,442,366, forward strand.
TTTGGAAGATCTGAAATCAAGTAAAAAATTTATTTTAAAACTATTAAAATCTTATAAAATCATGTATTTAAATAAACATAACTGTTCATCAAAATGTTATATTTCAAAAATGTATTAAATTTAAGACATAACTTTATATAAAAAGTAACTAATACATATATTTCATGGTACATATAAACATCTGATGACAAATATTACATGTGTTATGATGAAAATTTATAGACTGATTCGAGCAGACACAATAACTTTTTTAATGATTTATGCTGTGTTAAAATGAAATGAATGCTTTTTGAAAGTAATAGTATATTAATAATATTAGTATATTTGTGATGGTAAGAATAATACCAATAAAATGAAAAGCTTTAAATCCAATTTCATATTGATATCATGAACACAAGTGGTAACATTTATTACAACTATAACACTTATATGATAATCCATAAAAATCATGCAGAGATAATGATTTGTAAACGTGCACGTTGAAGAAGCATGGCTAAGAAATCAATATTTTATATGGATATACATGCAATTTAATAGTCATAACATATCAACTTTTATTTATATTCTGAAAAGTTTATTTTTCACAACTTATGGTATACTTATTATTTATACCTTTATATCTGAATATGATGAAACAATTTTGTAAGAAATTATACATATTAAGGTCATAATGTAATTGTTGAATTCATTCTATCATCAATCTTTCTGCACAAAACGGTCAAGCTTTTTATTTTAATTATAAAGCCCAAGCAGATGAATTTGTTATATGATACACAAAACCAAATCTGATATGAATTATTAAACTGGACACCCTGGGTATAAACATATATAAATTTGAACATTTATTACCTATGTATATTCTTATAAGTGTTATAAAATTTGCCCTTTATCATTCAGCCACAATAACATTACTTCCTGAAACATAATTTTTTCTTTTATTAGATATTTTGCCAATTTGTATTTGTTTACAATTATTGTTATATTATATTAAAAGTGCCATGTTACTTTCTACAAATTCCACGATTTAATCTATTAATAGTCTGCAGTATAAATGTAATTATAGCATTTACATATAGTATTATTATATGTATCATAAATAATATGTACATAACCAAATGAATACTGTCTATAGAAATTATACAACAAGATCAGTGGTTATGTATCAACTTCTTTTTATAACAAATAATGTACAATATATTTATATTTATTTTTATTAATTACAAATCAGTAATTATACAAATAATAATATTGGCAAATTGTCAAAAACTCAAATTTAATATGACTTTGATTACATAAATGAGAAAAATATATTACAAATATTTTAATCCGTGCTATGTAAAAAAGTTGATATTACAAAAGTCTAATATAGTGAAATACTATTATAACTCCTTGACTATATTGCATTTGAGATATATATATATATATAGATTTTAATATGAATGTTTCATATCTGTGTCTATCTTTTGATTATATTAATCTTTAATTAAGATAGCAAAGATAGAAAACATGTTTCATTAATTACTGACGTGAAAAGATTATTATAATTTTTAATAACGGACTTCATTCTTACTTTAAAACTATTATGAAGATCATCAAAACCTTTAGTACTTACAATCTCAAATTACAGTTCTTTTATTGTACATTACTTTATGGTAGCTCATATCATAGTTTGTACAAGAGCATATTCTTTTTTTAATTAATGAAGATTTAACAATTTGTAACATAAATATTACGTTCTTTCATATATTTGTACATACTTCGAAAATGATTTTTTAAAACAGAACACAGAATGATCAAAGTTATGTAACTCATGTGATAATATTTATTTAAAAATGAACTACATAAACTTTTTAATCATCCTGTTAGCAAACAATTTTCAGTATTTACACAGACAGTTCAAACCATTTGTTTTCTTTTAATGTATATGCAATAACTATTATCTATATATTAACATGTTATTTATTTTTGTACAATCTACATTAAAATAACAAACGTGTTAAACATTTGTTTGAACTTATCGTGGAATAAGTAGAAAAATAGCATGTACTTTCACTTATTTTGAAAGAGTACATCATTGTGTACACTGGCATTATCATTCATTCCCAAGGTCCCAGTGTTTTTTTATCAAATACAATTCTTTTGAAGGATCATGATTTACTTAGTTCATAAATTAAAATATAGAAACATTGAGAGGTACTAAACAAATTAAATGATAAAATATTTTAATAACATTGGAAAATCATTGTCCATAAATATATTAGGCAAATCATCGCCCATGGACATTCAGTAAATATTTTATATTACAATAATTCAATATTATTTTACATTGTGATAATAATACATTAAGATTATCTGAATTCCAAATTTCATTATAAGAATGGCATTGATATAGAACACGTGCAGCTATATAAAATTATTTAACAAATATCAAAAATTGCCATTCGTATATTGAAACTTATAACTATCTACAATACAGAAGAACAAACTATAACACCGTTGCGAAAATACGATCAATTAAAATATACCTAAGCTATAAATGTGAATGTTTGAATAAACCGAACTAACGTAAATAAAATAAAATGTTGATAGGGATGGTCGTAATATAAATATTTTGCATTTTGCATGTTTACATTCACATTTCAATCTTGACTTGTATTCTGCGTCTTCAATCTTCCAAACAGCTTCTTCTGAACATCCACGTTACCTATTTACACTTCAGAGCTTTAAATATATATCATCTATTTGCTCGCATCGTGTCCTCATTCATTTTATACATATATCCTTTCATACGCTTGTAAATATTTCAATTTAATATAAAAATTAACATGAGAAATTTCATTGATTTTGATCTCTTTTTATTTACAATCACATCATTCTCTACTACTATATTTTTTTTGCATCTTTTTTACGATTTATTATTTAAAGGCGAATATTTCATAGATATATATATATATATGTTTATATCATTGATACAATCATGTATATTAAGAATTATATGCATATACATGCAAATCATGTAAATGCATACATATACTTCAATGACAACTTATACACAGAAGTGCATCCATTTTACATACACAAATGTGTCATAACATATGTATATGTATATTCATGCACTCATAGATTAGCAAATATGTACATATTTATCTGCGTATTGGTCATAATATTATTATATGTAAAAAATATTCGGTAATTTTTCCGAGCTCACGTGATTACTTTCTAAGGCAATCAATCAAACTGAATCACGAATGGATTTCAGTAGAGGATAATACGATTTTCCTTTTACCATAAAAATATCTATATCCTTTAAACCAAATAACATTCTAATATTATTTTAAAGCAAAATAGCAGTAAGATATTGTGATGATTAGTATGTAAATATTATAAGTTTTTTTTTCGGTTGTCGACTCGTATATGTATATATTACTACTATTATTTAAAGATATAGCCGTATAGCTTAAATATTATAACATATTCTGTCATGACAAAAGTATCGCTGTAAATTTTCTATGTTCTTTGATACATGCGTTTAAAATATTTCGTATATTTAAAAGTAAAATATTAGGACATTTTTTCTGTGGTAAACCAACCCATGAAAAGAGAACGATGTTGTACATTTTCGTGTCTCTATATTCCACTGTTCTGCACTATAGCCATCGTCGTGTTTGAACGACTGTGAATCAAACTAAAATTAACTTATTTTATCCATTATTGAAAGTCGCATGCAGACGGACGATGAAAATAAGATACTACAACAGTTATGTTTTCATTCTTTAAATAAATATCTCTAATAACGCATTTTGCTAAGAAAATAAATGCCAAGCACAACTGCAGTACACAGCCATCTACGTGTGTAAGCAATTAGTATCTGGTCAGTACTGGATCGCGTCTCAGTTTGTGCGAATATGTCTCTCTACGACTACTCACCCCCCGACATCTGATAGATCTTCAATAGCCTTATGAGGACCTCCTTTATTTGGAAGAGGAAGAAGAGGTATCTTTCCAGCAGAGCTTTCTTGCTGTTCGCGCAACTGACGTCTTCGTTTTTTGCTCCACAGCTCGTGACAATCTTGCCAAGTAGGAAGTTGAGGTGCCGGCATCCTAATTTTTTATATGATACAAACAGATTTTATGAACAAATAACGATTAAAACCGTTCGAGAAAATTATCAAGTAAAATAAATCCTATAGGGTTAACATTCTAATTGAATATATTCTAACGTATTATTTTAAATTAATAACTTAAATATTATTTGCTTTACAAACATATACTGAAATACGAAAAAGAACATACTGCTCTGGTTGAACATTTTTCAGCCAAGAACTTTTCAATGCATCAGCAGCCGTTATTCGCTTTTCAGGATCTAATTCCAACATTTTGTCTAACAGATCCAAAGCAGGGGCTGGCATGAATGAAAAATCTTCTCGTAAACGTCTTCTATGTGATTTTTTTGGTTTCAACGTATGCCACAATGGTAGTTTTATCACAGAAGGCCAAACGGCAGGAGTCGGTGTACCACAGACTCTAGAAATCATCTCCAACTGCATCAATTCCATGTTCGCCTGTTAAAATTTATAACATAATTAAATACATTATAATTGTTATCATTTAATTATATCATTAAATCAATACTATGTTGTACCTGAAATAGTGGTTTCTTAGAAAATAATTCTCCTAGAATACAACCACAACTCCACACATCTATCGCAGGACCATAACGTTCTTCACCCAATAATAATTCAGGTGGCCTATACCACAAAGTTATTACTTTGTTTGTATAAGGACGCTGCCTATCTTCAGCGTTGTAGAGTCTTGCAAGTCCAAAATCAGCTAACTTGACTTCACCTCTACGGAAATTATCCACATAATTAGACTGCATGAACTGAAATAATCTTTCTTTCTTGCAGTAATATATTTTACATACTTGTTATTCATTAGTATATTAGAACATTTAATGTCCCTGTGTAAAAAGTTTTTACTGTGGCAGTAATTCAGTCCGTCTAACAGTTGTTTCATAATGCTTGCATTATTCATTTCATTGAAATCAACCATTCCGGATTCCAACAGACCCATCAAATCATGATCCATGTATTCAAATACAAGATAAAACGAACCTTTGTCCTGTAAAAAAAATAGTATATAATATAATTCTTACTTTATTTTTACCTGCAATATTATGGATTTTAATACGATACCTTTCTAAAGTCTAAAGCATCCTGTTTATCAGTGACAATTTCTCTCAAATTGACAATATTCTTATGATTAAGCTGCCGCAAAATTTTAATTTCGCGTACCGCTGTGATAGGAAATCCTTCTTTTTCGTTTTCTAAACGAACTTTTTTCAGTGCGACCAGTACACCAGCTCGTTTATCCTGAGCTTTATAAACTTGACCATAAGTACCCTCCCCAATTTGAGCTATGACTTCAAACACGTCAACACAACGTTCTCCCCAGTCTTTACCACCTGAAGCTGACATAGGAGTATGACAGTTTCTGGAACCCCTACGTTTCAATATTTTTGGTCTTTTCAGTTTTGGTTTCGGTGGAACACGTTCAACTTTCAACCGTGGCGGTGTTGCATTGGGATCATCTTCTCCGCTCAAGTCCTCTGAACCAGGAACAACTAAATGTCAGAAATAAAATAAACTTAAAATCATGATAAAACTACACAAATTGAACTAAAATAATACTAATATCAAGTCACCTGGTGGCATAGGTAAATCCTTAATACTTTTCTTCTGAGGTGGTTTAGTAGTGGAAGCAGGGAATTTCAACTGCGCTTTGCTAGGCGGACTTGGAGATCGACTTGGTGGTGAGTCTATACTCTCTAAATCATTTTGATTAATCCCAGGCGGTAATGGCAATCTTGATAAACTCTTAGTTTTAAATGCCACGATAGGAGGTTTAGGAGGATCTACAGACTTCAGAGGAACTAAATTATTAGGAGGGTTGAACTTAGACATAGCTGTATTCGGCGCTGGGACTGGTATAGGTATAGGTGGTGGTGGTACAGATAAATTGGGGAGAACAGGTACTGGTACAGGAATAGGCACTGGCATAGATACGTGTGGTAAACCCGTGTTCGCAGGTTCGGACAGCGGTAATGGCGGTGCTTGTACATTTGTAACAGTTGGAAAATTTGGACTGCTTGTTACAGTCGCCGAACAACTAGATGTAAGTGTTATAGATGAAGTATATATAGCATGTTGATTAGCCCCAGGCATCAAGTTTGGTGCATTAACGGATTGTACTATCGGCAACGGAGGCGTTTTTCCTGCGATTCCATTATCATCCGACATTGGAACTGGAATATCCACAAGATCAACAGACTTCACACTGTCGTTTGTCGGCTTCAATTGCTCTTTGTGATTTACATATTTGTCTTTATTGTCAGAAGCTTTATTTTCGGAAGATGCACTACCGCCATCCTTCTCATCGGTGCCTTCTATAATTTGAACTTCATCCTGATTAACAGCTTTTTCTTTAGCTGCTTGTAACTTTTTATACGCTAATTCTCTCATATTTCTATCTTTGACCAACTCGGCGAATAAACTGGTTTCACTAATTTTTGCCTGTACTCGAAGATTTCTTGCCGTGATACTTGATGGACTCCTTGCTCTGGGTCTGTGAGGTGATGGAGAAGGTATCCTCGAAGGTCGAGGGCTCTTTGATTTGTGTTTTCGTAATGATTTATGAGATTTGCTAGGAGAACGGGATTTCTTTGGAGTACGACTTCGTCTTCGTGAACGCGATCTTGAACGAGATTGTATTTTTCGCCACCTTCCAGGACTTCGAGATCGCGATCGAGAAAGAGGTAAATGCAATCTGGAAAACAACATATTTAATTTACGAAAGAAAAATGAATGATTGTAATTCAAAAATATAATACCTGCTTCCAGTGGGACTTCTCGTTGACCTCGATTTTCTTTTATCCCTTCTGTCTTTTTCGTGATGACGATGTCGTCGTTCAGATTCTTCCCGCCTTCTACGCTTGCTCGAAGATGGCGAACTAACAGGCTCTCTGCGTCGATGACTTACAGGACTTGGACTAAATTCCCGTCGCCTTGTAGGACTAGGACTATGCCTAAGCCTATGCACCATTGGACTTGGACTAAAATCTCTTCTTCTCGTTGGGCTATGGTCCCTTCTTCTTGCTGGTGGACTTGGACTATGAGGTCTCCTCCGACTTGAACTAATGGTGGGGCCTGGACTAACGCTATTACGACGAGTATGAATACTAGGACTATGTTTTTGTCTTTCAGGAGTATGTTTCATTGTTGATAAACTTGCTTTATTGCTTTCTGGCGTTGTAGTTCTTGGTGGCATTAAAGGGGTATGTGGTGATTCTGTTGGCCTTGGAGGAAGTGGGGGAGGAGTTACATTTCGGGGTTGCCTCGTTATTTCAAGTTCTACGTCACTCAAGCATCTTTGTTCTTGAGGCGTTGCAGGCGATATTGGCGAGGTACTATCTTTTAATGGCAAAGGTGGAGACTCTGACCAGTTTCCAACTGGTTTTTCATGGTCTGGACTGATGATAATTTCATCCGCGATACGATGTGGGCTCAAACTATGAGAATGTCTTTTGGACTTCCGTTTCTTCTTCTTTCCCGAACTTGAAGAAGGACTAAGACTTCTCTTCTTCTTCTTTTCCCGTTTGTGTTTTTTCTCTTTTCTTCTCGCATATCGTCTAGACTCTTCTTCGTAGTCAGGTGTTCCACCATGAAGTGCTGAAGGCTGTTGTTCATTTGGTGAATAATGTCTATTAGAATGCCTATGCTGAACAGGTGGAGATGGTGAAAGACTAATAGGAGATGCTCCAAGGGCATGTACTGGACTTCCACCATAATAACGTCTCTGCAAAACTGGTTCAGGTACTTCTCCATCTGTATAGCTATTACCCCTACTATCTTCTGACTGAATTTCTCCTGCTTCTGGTTCAGATAAATCTTCGCTACTCACATCTGAGTATTCAACCAAAGGTTTAACAATGGAAGAAGCTACAGTTGGAACATTTTCTATAGATTTATCTCTAGACCTCTTCTTTTTCTTTTTTCCAGAACTTTTACTTTTCCCATGCCTTCTGTGCTTCTTATCAAGTGCTTCAAAACTGTGACGATTTATATCACTGCTGGTACTACCTCTTCTACGGGAACGAAATCTTCCATTACGTTCAGCTCGCTCAATATCACGGCTGCTAGGCATGTCACCTACTGTAATGCATAAATATAAACAAGAATATGATGAGTATTTTGCTTTTGTTTTGATAATATATTAATTTATCATAAAAACATTTATTGTGTGATTTATGTAAAAACCCCTGCATCTTTTTGAATATTTTCACTGTAAATACATATATAGGTACATGTATAAATAGAACAAAATATTATGTATTTTGCATAAAATCTTATTTACAAGTACATAATGATTCAACTGACAGTGAAATAAATGTATTAATTAAAAGTATGTAAATATTTATGTGTACTTGATAAATCAAATGTAAGAATAGAAATGAATGAAGTATTACAATTTAACATATAACAGAATTAAAAATACTATATATTATCAGCTATTTGTAGTGCTTACCTTAATGTAATTCAGAGTAAAAAATTTTTAAAAATATTACTACTTCTATTTTCTTCTACACTTGAATACCGATCGTCATGGATATAGCGCACATATATAATATGCGCATGTATGAAGACACACGAACATGCACATGCATAGATTAGTCGACGTAACAGTATATTCGACACAACACAATTCATTAACAAGTGTAATGATACAGTGATTTTTAACGAACTGTCACGATTTCCAGACAAAAATACAAAATTTATCAAATATATATCTATGATTCGTCGATTCAAAGAACATCGTGTAGAAAATAATTTTTCATTGAACCTAGCACAGCCGCCATTGTTAACGATTGGGTAGAAAGGGAGTTGCCCAGTTTTCGTAAAACAGAGTTAGTTCTTATTTTTAAAACCATTATAAGATCATGACAAATATTAATACTCACGTGCAATATGGATCTTGTGATATCACACTGAATGTTGGCTTTCTTTGCATCGAGCTGATCCAACGTAGCGATGAGTGTAATGGTTACGTTCGTTGCTCAGTAAACAATTTCAGCACATATTTCGTAGGCCACGAGTAAAATTTAATAAAAATTAATAGCTATTGTAACGGTTGAATGTTCAGGCAATCATATTTTTATAATTTTACAAGCCGATGCATCATATCTCATGAATTTTCTTTGGATTGTATTTGGCTTTCTCATAAAGGTAGCTGAAGTAAGTAGAAGCCATTAACCATTAGCACGTCATTATTGTCTGATGTAACAAGCGGCAAGTGCTGCGCTCTACCGTCTAACAGTAAAATATTGGAAATTGCGGAATAATCTTGAATATTGTTATACTTGATGCAATTGGTCAATTTAAATTTACATGTATGCCCATGTATAAATATAAATACATATATCTACAGTTGAATATTTATTGCAAAATATAAGAATGCAAATAAAATATATCATATTACTGCTATCTTCGTTTACTTACATTTGAGATATCACACACTACAATTAAAGTAATTGTAACAAATAATATGTTTAAATTTGAAAGTTTATGGACTTAAAAATATATCCATAAATTTGAAAGTTTATGGACTTGAAAATGCGCCTGTTAAAAACAAACAAGTAATAGGATCTCTGTCTTCAAAACTGTATCCTCATAGACTTAGCGGTTTGTTGATCTATAATATATTTTGTCTGTGATATTAATAAACGCGATAAAACCTATATTTGAACGCAACTATTATTTTTGCTGTTATTATTGGAAAAGCAAAATAAATTATGGGAGAACGGTATAACATTCATAGTCAACTAGAACATTTGCAATCAAAATATATAGGCACTGGCCACGCTGACACAACCAAGTTCGAATGGCTTGTGAATCAGCATCGTGATTCTTGCAGTTCTTACATGGGACATTATGATCTATTGAATTTCTTCGCAATCGCAGAAAACGAAGCAAAAGCACGTGTTCGATTTAATCTTATGGAGAAAATGCTACAACCTTGTGGTCCACCTCCAGAGAAACCAGAGGATTAAGCTTTGATGGGATGTGTTGTGTATTGTGAAATTTATTAAATTTAAATCATCTTGCTATTTTTATGTTATATAGATAGGAACTTAATTACATTTTTACATATGCAAGAAACAGATTAATTGAATTAATAAAAATTGATAACAACCTTCATTTGAATGAATTGAATTGTTTTTTAACAACATAAAGTTTAACAAATTAAAATATGATTGTGATACAGTAATATTGTATACATATTTTAAACCAATATTTATCAAGAAAAAGTGAAATATAGTAAAGTTAATATTTTATAACCAAGATGCCAGTTCAGTGTTCAATAAATTGTGGAAAAGCTGCTATTCTGAAAGTAAATAAAATGAGTAATTCCTTATGATCAGTAATATTTGTACTAAAAAAATATATGAAAAACATCTGACATGTTCATTTACAGAGACCCAAGACTGGACATGCATTGTGTAAAGAATGTTTTTTCCTAGCTTTTGAAAATGAAATTCATAACACTATTGTAGAAGGCAAATTGTTTAAAGTTGGTGATAAAGTTGCTATTGGAGCCTCAGGTGGAAAAGATTCTACAGTACTTGCATATGTGTTAAAAACTTTGAATGATCGTCACAAATATGGCATCGAATTGTTTCTTTTGTCAATTGATGAAGGAATCACTGGTACTATAATCAAAAGTTATAATGCATGTAATTTATGTGAATTCTTTTATTAAACATCCGTATTATTTTAGGGTATAGGGATGATAGCTTAAAAACTGTTCAGCAAAATAAAGAAGATTATGGATTACCTTTAAAAATATTATCTTATAAAGAATTGTATGGATGGACAATGGATGAAATTGTAGCAGAAGTATGAATTTATCTAACACTTTTATGTCAGAGTTATATATATTTGTTATTTAATAATTGTTTAATCTTAGATTGGAAGAAAAAATAATTGTACATTCTGTGGAGTATTTCGAAGACAAGCATTAGACAGGGGAGCTGCAATGTTGAATGTAGATTGTATTGCAACAGGTCATAATGCAGATGACATAGCAGAAACAGTTATAATGAATATCTTACGTGGTGATATTTCAAGGTTACAAAGATGTACTTCAATTATCACTGTAAGATTCTTTTAAACACTTCCCTTTGAGTACAAAAAAGAACTTGTGCTTCATATGCATATATTAATAATAAATCTTGTAATTATAATGCAGGCAGGAGCAGATTGCATAAAACGTTGCAAGCCACTCAAATATGCTTATGAAAAAGAGATAGTAATGTATGCTTACTTTAAACATTTAGTATATTTTTCAACAGAATGTGTATTTGCACCAAATGCATACAGAGGACATGCAAGAACATTTCTTAAAGATTTAGAAAAAATTAGACCATCATCTATATTGGATATAATTCATTCTGGTAATAAAAGTTATAATATTCTTGATTAAATTTTATTAAAATTTGTTTAACATGTAATCAATGTATGTTTTTATAGGAGAAACAATGCAAGTTAAAGATACTATTAAAATGCCAGAACGACGAACTTGTTCACGTTGTGGATTTGTTTCAAGCCAGGAAATATGTAAAGCTTGTATCATGTTAGAAGGTTTAAATAGAGGACTACCAAAACTTGGTATTGGGAAATCGACGAAAGTGAAACGAATAATGGATTCAAATGTAAATAAAGATAAGGAAAACAGTGAAGTTAAAAGCAATGATGAAAATAAATTAAAAAATTTAGAATTTTGATATTTTTCGTATTTAAATATATCAAATGTAGGTTTAATGTGTATTATTAAATTTAAATATAATATACTATGATAATTTAATAATTAATCAAATTACTTCATGTACTTTGAATAACTGTTTTATTATTCAAAAGTAAAATTTTATAATCTCAAATTACAGCATTTTTTTAGTTTTTATTCATGCCGCATTTATTTATTTTTGGTTCTATAAAACATGTTGCATTGTTAACAAATAAATTTTTTTAAATTATTTTATTATTTATGAGATGTTAGATAATATATGCCGCAGCTTTCTGTGTAATTGGTACTCTACAAACAGGGCAATCATTAACAATATCATCAGAACAATCTTCGCATAAGCAAACATGTCCACATGGAAGAAGAATAATTTCACGTGGATTTGTGCGACAAACAACGCATAACTGATCGTCTCGAAGATCTGTATCTCTTACTCTTTGCCGTCTTTCTTTTCGAGATGCAGCAAGAGATTGCCTGAGTTCTTCTGCTATTCTTTGTTCTGATCTATCTTTCCAATAACGTCGAAATACTATCCCACCAATTAGCAATCCAATTGCCCCAAACATTAAACACAATAATCTATAACAAAAAATGATTTGGAAAACCTTGTTATATATTATACTAAATATATAACTCACCTATATGTCCTTTTACGATCGTCTAATTTCCGAAGCAAAGAAGTGATGGACATGCTTGTTAAGTAAAATGGTGTGCCATTCAATGGTGGTTGTAAAACAAGAGTTTTAGATTTTCCTCTTGTTAATTCACCTATACCTGTCATAACTGCACCTTCCCTGAGTAACTCTTCGGTAGATTGCAAACCACGTTGACGTACCCCTAACAAATCATAATTTTCCATAGATATATTTAAGTAACATATTGATAGGAAGATATGGAATAATTCTTTTACACCTGTAAAAAAACCCCATAAATGGTCTGCAAATGATGGTACTGTTGGTTCAAAGGTATCAGATACCACATCCATATCTAAAATATCTGCTAACAATGGTTCTATTACTTCTACAGCATGAGAGCCTCGTTGTAAAACAAATGGTACAGTATTATATACTTTATGAACAGTTCGCTCCTGGTCTGACCTAAGTATCAGTAAATGATAATACTATTTATGCTTTTACGAAGTCTATAATTAAAATAAATGAAATTTTACCAAAAACCAGCAGTTGTTCTAGCCACAACATGTTCTTTAATTTTAAGTTTCTGTACAACTCCTGTCAATTTTTTATTATTAATGCTACTTAATGGTTTTCCTAAAGGTTTCACAATACCCCTAATAGCTATGTAGCCTATTTTATTACTAGGGCTTTTTTCGACAAGCTCTCCCAATTGTGAACCAACTTCGTGAAATTCGGCTTCCTGTGGAAAGACTGAACGTTTTGAAGTATTTTTAAACATTAAATTCATTGTTATAAACAATGATTCAGTTTATCATGCAGAATTGTGCAGGTGTTAAGGTTAGGTATGAAATAAATATATCGATATGCAATGAAAAACGTTTATTTACCTGTACTGCAGTAATTGCATTTTTACAATAAAAATATTGCTTCAAACAAACACCAAAAATGATACTGTCAATACCTAAGGCAATTATTTCACCTAAATATTCCATGACTAGGTTATATTTTTAAATTTAATGTGAAATTGCTGTCCATTGTTAATATTTATATTGTTTGTTACGTAATCCGTTCAATTTCATTTTGATAGAATATTTGGAAACTTCATACATAAAATTTTCATAAATAATAAAAAATTAAATTGCACATGTATCTGATGACCAATGTAAGACAGGACAAATTGTAATTGCCTATATATACATATCATTTTTTTAAGTTGGTGAACCTGAAATCGCATTTGTTCTTCCGCCATAATTAAAATTGTGTTTTGGCATTTGCACATTGTAACTGTCCTTTACAAATTCTTATTATTTTTTCAAGTGTTCCTCAAGATATTGTCATATTAAGAAGCTACGAGAAGCATTTGACTAAATCAAGTGAGTTTCTTTTGAATTTTTAAATAAATAACACATATTTTTATGAGAAAAGAAATTTTATTGATAACATAGAGGTGATCAAACAGGTATAAACAGTATGTATAAAAGTATAAAAAATAAATAGCGAGGGCGTTGCAATTCCTGCAAGTCTTAATGAGAGCGAATTTATCGTAATGCGTTTCGATCGTTTAAAAACGCGATTATGAATCCAATGATAATAACATTACTAGTGACATACAATGATAATAATAATTGACGTTGTACACACTTAATTGTATGATTAATTTCTCTAATCACACAAAACACTTTCATACGTTCATACACCATGCGCGCGCACACATACGATTTCTTCTTTTCAAATAATAATAATAATTCAAACTAAATGGCCGAGATCAAAGCGAGTAACATTCATAAATAAACTAAATTCCACAAAAAGTGTTACTTGCATTCTAATTTATGATTCGAGTATTTTTTTCGAACATATCTAACATTTTCTTCTAAAAAATATTAGATAGTAATTCAAGTACTAACACGTGTATAAGTACATCAAATCAAACCGGAACAAATAAAAGCATATTCTAAATATTTTTTCCTTTTAAATAAAGCGTTAAAGCTACGTACTGAAATTTGTTCATACTGGAGCATAAATTAGTCATTTTCCACTTGCAAATTACGATCGATTTACGATATTCAACTGTCTCGCTTCGATTACAAGGTATGCTTCCGAAACTAACCGCTCGTAAAAATAAATGAACATTTTCAAAAAATAATAACCAACGTTGAAGTCATTTAATCGAATGCTCATCTAACGAAACATCATAGTAGCGTTATTCGAGTATTTTCATGACCCCCTTCGGTTAAATTCTTTTTTATGGCAGTCAATTCGTAGTCTATGTATAATCGTCTGCAATTGTCGAGCTTCGACGACCACGATTGAGGTCAATCGCGTGTAGCAACAGCAGAGATTATTCGAACCTCTCGCACACGTGTTCCGTTTGATAACTCGTTCAGGTTTTTAAAGGGAACTACGCATGCGCGTTGCGCAACACCTTAAGCGCAGATATGCATTATTTTTGAAAAAATGGCGCGCATTAGCTTCTATCAGAGGCAGGATCAGACGAAGCGAGGGTCGATAAGTAGTTACGATATCTTACAAGATTAATTAATATTGCAATTTGATATATCATTGACGTAATATTATATAAAATTATTATTTATTTTCTACAATATTAATTCGTGTAAAATAATTTTCGAAATATTTTTTTATTTCGGACCCCTCGAGTAAGGCTTCTGGATCCGCCCCTGAATGTACCATCCTTGTGTACCAAATGTTAGTATTCTAATATTAGCGATGTTTCGTTTTCTAGATAATTTTCATAAAGAATTCAAATAAAATTATAAATCACACGCGTTAAAATTCACATTTCCAATAAAACTATTCCTGACCTTAAGAAATCGTCCTACGACTTATTTCCCTTAAAATTCGTCATACAGGAAAATATGGCAGTTATTGTTCCACGTTTGAAACTGAATGCAGACATCGGTATCTCGTTCAGAAAGATTAGAATGATTTCGATATTCGAACGATTCTGATCAGGCAGTGTTTGATAAATAATTCGTTAAAAAGAAACCCTCATGCCCCTTAGTATCGATTACTATCCGCGTTAATTTATCCTAGAAGCTTTTCTGATATGCAATAACAGAAATTTCGTTTCTGATAATCTCAATAAAAGTTCAATTCACTAGATATCCATAATGGATTCGCGTTAGAAGCACGTATAATTGCTTGGTCACAATTGCATGTGTTCCACCGTTCTCGATTCTTTAAAAATACAATGAGATTTCATTGTCGTTCGCGTTTCTCTTCACAGCTTTTCACCTCCCCGAAATTGTCTCTGTCGACACTCTTTTAAAATCTTCGATTCGCTGAGTGTCTTTTCCATCGATCACCGCAGGATCCTTCCTTCACCGAATCGTTGAATTTTCTTCGGTCGATGCTTCTAGCATCCTCGCTCATCTTCACCCACGCCCGTTTTGAACGAACGCATGGGTCAACGGACGATTGTCAAAAAACGTGTATCGAGCTAATCCCGATCAAGGGACTCCAAAATCCTAGTTTCTTCAGGGAGACTATCCTTGGAACCATCGGAACACTGGTCGTCCACCGAACGCGTGAACGATAGATCTCGACACGATCAGTGTCATTTCGATTCGTTTTGCCCGCATCCTCTGTTCGAGGATCTCGACGGGGAGATTCTAGGCAGGTACTTGCACCACTGGCCGGTGAATCGGCACTGATATCACGTAGATGTCCAATTTCTCCCCGGAAGTCTTGTCCACGATTTCACCATAGTTCACGGAATCGTACGGAGGTGGCGCGAACAGATGATAAGGAGGAGGTGGTGTCTCGGTGACCACTTGCCCGCCGTTCATCACCTCCGCACGTTGGGCGTAGGGCACCGTTATTGTCCTTCCACCGCGACGACAACACCACTCGGAACAGCTCACTATGAGGAAGAAAGCCACCAAACCTCCGAAAGATCCGATGTACCACACGATCGACCAGGGGTCCAAGGGGTTTTGGCTGTCTCCGTCTGGAAAAAAAAGAAATTTGTGAGAAGAGAAATTTAGGAGATCGGTTATACTATTCTTTCTTATTAGAACTTCTTACAATTATGTTTGAAAATTATAATTTCCTTGTGAGAAGAGAAAGGGAGATTTGATGTTACTCAGCCATGTTATTTTTTCTTACTATAACATCTTACAATTATGCTTGAAAATTATAACTTCCTTGTAAGAAAAGAAATTTGGGAGATTTAATGTTGCTCAGTCACGATGTTTTTCCTTTTTATAATATCTTACAATTATTTTTAAAAATTATAATTTCCTTGTGAGAAGAGAAAAGGAGATTTGATGTTACTCAGTCATGTTATTTTTTCTTACTATAACATCTTACAATTATTCTTAAAAATTATAATTTCCTTATAAGAACAGAAATTCAGAAGATTTGATGTCACTCAATCATGAAGTTTTTTCTGACTACAACATCTAACAATCATGCTTGAAAATTATAATTATAAACCACAAAATAAAGTACCTGTTAAATTATTAATTATCAGTACTAAAAATATAACGATTATTTGAGAGATTTATAGATCGTGTCACTTCGTGAATTTTCGTAAGTGCCCGATAAAGCCGACCCAACCGAAATATCATAAGCGTAGCACAGATTAGATTTGCTAAAAATAAAATGTCAATCAAATTGTTAGATATCGACCACTCGAAGAATTACTCACAGTTATATTTTAAAGAATTGGCATTGAATCTTTGTTAACGTTATTCTCAACAGAAAGAACAGTTTGAAAGTGCATCTATTTTCAGCGGCGCAAAAATTTATTTAACCTCCATAAAACTTTCGTTCAGCAAGGTTGGATTTATTTTTTCAAGCGAAGAATGTGTTGCAGACTCTGTAGGACCGGGAATAAATTTTGCGGAGAAACACTCGATAAAATGATACAAGTGACCCTAAACTCGAGGGTACCTAAGTAATAAATCGTATGTACATACAGTGGGAGAAGTTATTGGTTTACTCCGCTGACGTCTTTCTACCATCTCCAGAATTAGTTCACAGATATAAATTCCTCGATAATTTACGGCAAATCTACGTTGCAACTGATTTAGCTCGATTACTCTGATAAAGTGTTATGCAAATTAGTGGGACGGGACTCGTTAATGAGCTCAATGAGAGTTAACTAACCGTTTGAAACGATGTGTAGGTACAGGAGACAATGGGTACTTCACACTCTACTAGCGACTGATATTCGAAATTTAATTTGAAGGAGAAAAAGATGGGTTGCCACCAACTTTAATCACTGCAATGTCTAAGTCTTAAACTCTTTATCTCTTCAAACTTCTAAATTTTTCAGATCTTTTCAAATAAAAATTTTCAAGTCCAGCGTGAAATTATTGTAGATGTAATCAGTAATATCGATTTTTGTTCCGGGCTCCCTAAAATCTAGCGACGGTGATGCGATTCTTTGCCAGCGGTCTAAAAATAATAATCGAAATCCTCGTTATTGATTCCGTCGGAAAAACTCGTCGATTTCTCCGAAGATTCTACGAAGAATAAACATTATCTAGAAAGTAGAGAATCGACGTCGATCATCGACATTAACGATTCCGATGACGGAACGATAACGATTGCTTCTGATACGTGAGATATTTTTATACGTCTTTTACGAGACGTAATTTCATATGCACAACGGTACGTCGTACTTGGTCTGACGCGGTATTGTTAATTCATGAATAAACGTCGATGAATTAAGACGTTAATAAACAGATTTATCGTACGACAATTAACTGAACGTTTATAATACGAAACGTATTATGAAAAATTATACGAAAACGAATGAAAGGATGTATTGTTCGTGAGGATATCTTAATGATTAATCACGAAATGCATAATCTAGAATCTAGAGGATCAAAGTATTAATTGGATGTATGTACCGTGATTTTATTGCCCGTTAAGGGGATTTAATAATTCTGGAACTTCGGGTAATTTAATACACTCGATACATTAATTACAATGTAATGCAGGAAAACAGGTATTATTACCATTAATATTTTGTAATACGGCTTTGATTCGAGATAATAAAAATTAGAGCGAACAAAGATACCGTTACAGTGTATTGAACTCTGAACAGAACGTGTGCTAATTCGTTTAGCAGTTTTCTGCTTGCGAAAGCAAAGAAGCAATTTTTTAACACCTACCAACAGGAAGTATTGACGTTTTTCAGTTTTTGATCGTTCAGCAAATATGTACCGACCAACTCGTGAGAACTAATTAGTACATTTTCAAACGTGAACGTTTAATAGGATTAAATATAGATATGTTACAATCAATGACATTTTCTGCAATTTTCTAATTAACGTCAAATTACCGTAACTTCAGCTAAACACCGCAAGTTACAATAACTTCATTCAGCTTCAGTTGCAGTAATTTAAGTCTCGAAGTAAATTACAAGTGATCGTTACCTTACGTAACTTATAATTTAAATTGTTCTTTATTTCGAGTGGTAGATTAAAGACTTGCAATGCACAATATCAAAATTGCTTTTAATCACGAATCGATTAACCTTGTAGCTTCAATCAAAAGTATAAAAAAGACCCGTCGATAAACAACGAGTGTTTGTAATAAATCATGATTTTATTCGATGGATTAGCAGAAAGAAGAGAAGCTTACCGTTGGACGAATCTTTCCCTTTGTTCTGCATACTGTCTTCTTTCTCGTTCAGCTCCGATTCGAATTCGATTACGTAGACGGTTGGCTCGTCGTCACGATCATCGCTCGACGAATCGTCCGGGTGTTGTTCGTGGTTGTTATTGGTTTTATGAATCACCTCGTTGGTCTCCAATCGTCGTTGAACGTCGGTCGCATCGTAACTCGACACTCCGTGAACTGCAATAAGACATAAACGTGCGTGTTACAGACACATTCGTGCGGTCATGATAGAGGCTAATTGCTGAAAAATTAAAACCGTCTTGACGGGAACACTTTCGTGATGTATGGTACAAAATGATTGAGAAACCCGTGATGATGAAACCGGCGGGTGAACCGTGGGACGAGAAACTCTTTAAAATGTATTCGATCGAAACAAATAATCGTGTTACGTAGGCATACGGTGTAGATCTGATAATCGTTCGCATGTCTAGCTCATCTGCAATTATATTTTCTTATATTGCATTCCATTTCCTAATATTGCAAGCTCGAGTGTTACGGTGCTCATCTACATTATAAGAGCGAATCATGAGTTCATCAGATATACGAGAGATACATTTGCAACACTCTCAGATTCCTACTAGATTACTAGATTTCTAAATGTATGGACTTCTGAAATTGTATATGGGTCATTCCACATTGGTCACTTTTGGACGTGAGGATGACTAGATCTCAAATATTCGTAGATCCCAAATATTCCTAGATCCTGAAATCCCTAGATCCCAAATTTCCCTAGATCCCAATATCCCTAGATCTCAATCTCCTTAGATCCCTAGATCCCTATATCCCGATATCCCTAGATCTAGATAACCTATACCTACACTCCCACATATATTTTTCAAGAGAACGAATTTTTCGAATCATTCTATTCACTCGAAACGCTCTTTCCTTTTTTTCGTTTCTCGAGTGGTCTGTCAATAGTGATCGTGATCAGTTTTAATACTAATAAGATAAGCGATGTGTGGATCTATAATTCAAGGGGGAGCAAATTGATAATTACAATCCACTTCTGAAATTAAATTTAATCGTATCAATGGTCAATTTCGTTTTTACTTCGTGACTTATTATACGCGTAATGAAAGCACGAAGCGTTAGAATAACGGAAGCCATTAATTTATTGCTGTATCTAATATCAGTCAGCGGGGAGAAATATTCGATTATCTGTGTTCGAACGATTTCCACGCGTGTCCGTATCGCGAGAGACACGTACAGGATATAAAATAAAACGATAATTCCGCAAACGCCGAATTTTTGATCCGTGGATCAGCACGTACGCGCATACCGGATATCTCGCGATAACACTTATCAATACGAATGGCCTGTCTGACAGTAATTACGAGAGACGCAACAAGATCATGCCACCAGCAAGTGTCCCGGCACGCTTTGCCGTTCCGTGACGGACAGAAATAAAAAATATCTACGAAAATAAACAAAGTTCATACACGACTACGAAGATTGCGAACGAGCCGGAAGATGTTGAACTCGTGTATCGATCTGTTAAAAACGTGCTTAATCACACGATCTACGGGCTTGTTTGCAGATAACGAGATACAGAAGAACGACTCGTATTTGTCGGTGAATTGAGACACTTCTGGCGCCAACCACCGAGACGTGGGCAATGTACATATTTAACCCCCCATTGCCGACGATTAACACGTGAACTTGTCAACGTTTCGATACATAATCTAATTAGAATACATTATCTGAAGAACAGTAGGTCCTCGACTCGTGATATTGTGTAATACCTTTTATAATACGTGAGCCTTGTGTCTATTTATTCCGTGTGCATGCTTGTATTAACATGCTGATGAATGAACAACATTTTGGGGCCTTGAGCTCGTTACGTACAAAAACAGGAATTTCGTCATAGTAGCACTTTACGTTGGTATAAGTCTAGTTCCATGAAATTATATTTTCAAGATATGATACAAATCTGGGCTTTGTGCGTTTCTTATTATTTGCTGGGGGAAATTCTGGGGGTTTGACTAATTTTTGGCTGATGTGGGAAGATTGGGTATTTGGCGGTTCGTCTTTAGCTATGTAGAGAGGCTAGGAAAATTAAAGGAGAGGGAAAACGTTTCGGGGATGTAAGAAAGGGATAGACAGGAACTATATATAGAAATAGGAAGGCTCTTTAAGTACTTGCGAGAAAGTCAAGTCAGTCTCGGTCCTATGCGCCATCTAGTGGCGATGAGCGTGGGAGTGAAACCGCCACAGATATTTGGGGATTTGGGGATTTGGAGAATTGGGAATCGAGGAATGTGGGAATTGAGAATGTGGGAATTGAAGAATGTGGGAGTTGGGGAGCGTGGAATTGGGAAATGTGAAATTGGGAAACGTGGGAATTGGGGAATATGGGAATTCGGGAATGTGGGAATTGGGAAATGTGGAAATTGGACAATGTGAGAATTGGGAAATGTGAGAATTCGGGAATGTGGGAATTGGGGAATGTGGGAATTGGGGAATGTGAGAATTGGGTAATGTGGAATTGGGGCGCGTGGAATTGGGAAATGTGGGAATTAGTGAATGTGGAAATTGGCAAATGTGGTAATTGGTGAATGTGGAAATTGAGAAATATGGAAATTAGGGAATGTGGAAATTGGGAAAAGTGGAAATTGGTGAATGTGGGAATTGGGAAATATGGAAATTAGGGAATGTGGAAATTGGCCAACGTGACTCCATAAGTTTCTTCATTTGCACACTACATGTCCTCTGTTTAATATTTCCGCCATCAGACAAGGTAAAAATGAAATTTCGAAGAACAAGTTCCGACATGAATTTATTTCGCGAAACGAGGAGACTTTAAGCGCACTTCCGTCTCAAAGTTGCCACGAACTTCGGATGAAAAGTTTATCAACGAGATAGAGCGGTCGTAATACGAACGTTCCACGAGGTATTTCTTCAGCAACTATGAAACAAACGCATTACGAAGTAGGTTGTTCCTTTTAAAGTGATAGGAAAATAGCATTGTTAGGCCGTATAAATAACTCCGGCAAGTATCCCGTGGTTTCTTTACGTTTCCTGCCCCATTCTATCGCGAAACGGGCCAGGTATCATTATTTCTCGGAACAACTTGACGAACTTTCCTTCGAACAATGGTTTCGTAGTTTCCACAAATTTGAAGCACGATTTCACGAGTCCCATTCAAACATCTTCTTCTTCGACTTATTAGCTTGTTACGTATCAATATGATATAACAAGTCTGACATAGTTTCGTGAAAAACATTGTGAAATACCACTTGTGGCACAGCAATTTGTAGTTTGAAGTTTGATAAAAATGTTCGCTAATGTTTTCAATACAAAGTCTTCACGTAGTGGCTACAGCAAAAAGTGCCTCTGAGTGTTTCTGATGTTTCAGGACATAAAAATTGCACAAAATGGCGCTTGTGATATATCAATTTCAAGCTTGAAGCTTAACGGAAATACCTATGTAAATATTTAGTAGATAATTTTAATAAAAAATGATTGTATCAAGCAATGGTCGATATCAAAACATGTAAAGTCCGATGAAATTTCATGACATAAAAATTGCACAAAATGGCACTTGTGATACATCAATTTCAAGCTTGAAGCTTAATGGAAATACCTATGTAAATATTTAGTAGATAATTTTAATAAAAAATGGTTATATCAAGCAATGTTCGATATCAAAACACTCGAAGTTCGATAAAATTTCATGACATAAAAGTTGCACAAAATGGCACTTGTGATACATCAATTTAAAGCTTGAAGTTTAACAGAAATACTTACATAAATATTGAGTAAGTATTTTTACGAAAAAATGGCTAATAATTATATCAAAGTCAACATCAAAACATGCAAACTCCAATGAAACGTGACACAAAAATTGCACAAAATGGCCCACATCGATAAAAATAACATAAAGATTGCATCGACATTTTTAATATAAAATGCTCACATAATTAAACAAATTTGCGAAATAAAAAGCATCTTCCATCGAATAAATGAGCAATAATTTCGCAACATAACAAGTTTGATACGATTTGATAACATAAAAGTATCGTGCAGCGGAATGCACATTGTGTCACCATTATTTTGACAACATCACGATATCTTGTTGCATGAGTCGTAAAGTTTCGAAAATATTCCACATTTTTTTGCAACGATCCGCAGATAAGAAACCCGTTCTATATTCTTAACCTTACTGTTGACAGTACAGATTTGATCGGTTCGTAATAATTATTAAACTCTTTGCTTACAATTTGGATTAATTTACGGACGTATTTTCCACGCTGAACTTTTTGACTCATCGTGTTCCATTACGATGCAATGTCTGGTGAAATTACCGTGAATCGATTCGAGTTAATTATAAACGATTCCACGGAGAGTCGACGAACGTTTCGAGAATCACGTACGCATTCTCCTTAAAAAAATAATGACAGCTGCAAAGGAGCGCAATCTTTATATGGTGAATCGGAGTGACTTAAACTTTAACCTCCAGTAACCTTTTCTGTATCTATGCTCCCACAAATTATCTATTCTAAACATCTACACTTTAATTTTTAAATTGAACCTCTTCAATGTATGAATCACATCATAAATAAGAATTATTCATAAATAAGAATTATTATCTTAAATTATAAATTAAGACTTAATCAAAGTTAACACAAATTTGTCAAACTGAAATGAAATTAAAATTGATGAATGCTATGAAATATTTAATACGGAAATAAGCTCTGAATAAAATATTTATCCGAGTTTTATAAAGCGTCCGATCGATAGCGTCGGAGGTATTTAGACCTGAAAGGCTTATCTTGATGCAACCTTCGAAAACACGATTACCCTGAACGAGAAATTGCCGAGGATTCACATCGTTCCCAATATTGACGAGGTAAATCAAAGAGCTGAAACGAGATTCGTAGCCTACGTGTCCCGAAGATATTTCGTCTCGAGAAATAAGAAACTGGTTAGAACGAAGGAGATGAGAAAACGAAGGGGTCCAAACGCACCGATAGCAAATATTTAAATATGACGATGGTTTGTGCAAAACAAACTATCCTTTTTTTTGTTAAGGCCTCGTTTTTTATGAAGCCTCGTGTCACGAGTTAAACAACCATGATCTAAAAATAATAATTCGGTAAACTCAGAAATTTGGAGATTTTATCATCATTTGTAATATTAATATTGTAATTTATATCGAATATTGTAATTGAAGTTCGTTTAAAATTTTCTCATCACGATGTCGACAAAAACGAGTAAGAACCTTGGGTGCTTAATCCGACAGTCTCTGTCGATCAAGGACCGATCTCGTGGCTGCTTTCTCTCTCGTTTCGTATTTTAATTACGTACTTCTGGAAATTAGAGTCACGAGAAACGATACGCAATACTCGACGAGCTGGTTCGTGAATCAATATCGTTGTACAAAAGGTGAACGCTGAATATACGTTGAATTGAATCATCTAATGGCAGGTTTACAACGAAACAATACACCTCGGCCGAGGGAGTTGCTTAGAAACATTAACCGTGTACGTAACTGGTATTCAAATAAACCGCCGTTAAATACGAATAAAGAAGACCGGATCAAAGCAAGATTACGAAGCCGACGATGCCATTTTATTTCTATCGGCAGCTGAAGAAATAAGTCGGTACAGACGATCCGCGGTAAAAAAAGAAACAAAAACCATCGTTGTTTCGAAAGGTGTTGCAAGTACTCCCATAAAACCGAAGCAATTAAAATCGAAACACGGTCCCGTTTTGTACCTTTCACTCGGTACACCGTTACGTTATACCGGTAACATTTTCTTCTTCTTTTTTTTCGGTCGAGACGAACTGTTTCAAAAAATTCTGTACCTCAGTTCGTTTGACGGGTTACATAAAACGTTACAGTAGAATTACTGCATTATGTAAACATATGAACAATATAAACAACGCTTGATAGAAACGACCGTTCTTCTTCAAATGGCGCCATAGGGATCATTTCACTTAACCAAGACGAATAATTTAAGCAGAAAGTGTATTTTGCGTAGTGTTGTTTCGCTAATTACTAATATAGGGATTTACAGATCTGTACATTTCAAGATTTAGGGATTCGAAATCTAGGAACTTTAGCGTTAGAAATTCGAGATTTAAGAACTCTGCAATTCGGGATTTGGGATCTAGGGATTTTTGGGGTCTGAGGAATTTTTAGAAACTAGGGAATTTTGAGAATTCGGGGAATTTGGATTCCAGGGAATCCGGAATCTAGGGAATTTCAGATGTAGAGAATTTTGTAATTTAGAGAATTTTGGAACTGGGAAATTTTGGAACTAGGGAATTTTGGAATCTAGCAAATTTGGAATCTAGGGAATTTCGGAACTAGGGAATTTTGAAACTAGGGAATTATGGAATCTAGGGAATTTCGGAACTAGGGAATTATGGAATCTAGGGAATTTCGGAATTAGGGAATTATAGAATCTAGGGAATTTCGGAGCTAGGGAATTTCGGAACTAGGGTATTATGGAATCTAGGGAATTTTGGAACTAGGGAAATTTGGAATCTGGGAAATTTCGGGACTAGGGAATTATGGAATCTATGGAATTTCGGAACTAGGGAATTTCTGGAACTAGGGAATTCAGAATCTAGGGAATTTGGGATTTATGGGATTTCGGGAAACTAGGGAATTTAGAATTTAGAGAAGTTGGGATATTAGAACTCTTGGGTCTAGAGTATTTGGGATCTAGGGAATTTGAGACCTGACGAAGTTGATGAAATTGGAGAACTGGGGAATTTGGAAATTCGGGATCTAGGGATTCAAGAATCTACGCACTTTGAATCTAGGGACCTGAAAACTTATCCATCTGTAGAAAATACCTAACTTTTCTATTTATAAAAAATATCAAAGTAAACGCGAAATGAATTTTATCGTAAGTAATGGTAAATATGTGTTTGACGATGATGAAGAAGACGGAGATGCTCTTTTAATAGGATGCAATTTCCATTCGCAAGCTTTGAGCAGCAAATTCGCAATTAATCGTAACAACAAAAGGCATCAGGATCTGAAACGTGACTATGCGAATGGAAGTTCATAGAAGAACGTAATCACGCGTAGTAAGACGGCTGATTAACGGCGAACATACATGTCCAATTCGTCCAGGAATAGTACAATGGAAAACAATTTTACAACAGAGTCAACAAGGACTTCGCTATTAGTCAACGATACATACACGTTGCGCAATGGAGTATGCGATTCACGTATCGCGTCGGAAATATGCAGAAGAATCATCTGCGAGAAGAAATATACGCAGAATCGGCAATTAAATCTAGAGAAGTTTTGATACGAATAGATGTGCAATTAACAGTAATAAATAGTCGATTGCAATTGAGCACCGATCGATTCACAAGCGGACCTGCGAGCGAGACTTTAATCGTAATTGTCCATCGAACGATATACTAATTGGGAGGCAAAATTGAATTCTTCTATCAACTTGTCCATTCGAAGACTCTTTAATCGAAGTTCTGCTTCTATCGAAAATTAAATGGAATTTTGACGAAAGGTTTTAACGTTCATTTTCACGTTCGAAGTTCAAATATTATATAAAATTCAGGAACAAAAAACAGGAGCCCGCAGAGTAGTTACACAGTCGTTTCATTAAAAAGTAATTAATCATTCGGTCATAAATTAAAGAAGTGATGCAATTTTTCAGCAAACGTGACTTTGTACGAACACGTGTACCAAGAATTTCCATGAGTTTTATTCAAAATTTTCGACTTTCGACCCGTTCAGAGTCGATAGTGCCTAATTTACCGGAGATAATATCACCGATTTATCGTGCGCAATATGTCCTCGACAGATTAGAAAGAGTCGATGAGATTTTTGAAGAAAATTATTTCTAGAAAGCGATGGAAAGATGTTTACTCTCTCGACTTTCTTACGTAAAATTTGAACGACCATGCAGCGAAATTCTTGGCAATTCGCCAGTACGATACATAGCAGCTCTATCGAACATAGTATCTGATCACATCTGCTAATTCGATCATGAATGAGCAGAGAGATTCACCTTCTGCCACTCTGACCAAAGATAGGGAAACATCACGTAATTACTGTAATTAAACGTGATGCTTACTCGTTACATCGGATAATAACGCATGAATAATCATGTAACTCGTATTACATAATTACGTATGCACATCAAATAAACGTATTTCCTAGAATGATTTACATTCAACGTAACTTTTAGCACGTACAGAATCCGTTGTTCAGTTAGATAATTTTATCATATTTCCTACAACCATGTTTGACACACATGTTCTATAGATTGTTTCCTTTTTTAGAACGCGTGCTCTAGCGAAAGTAGTGTAAGTCTCAAAATCTTATTGCAGTAAAAAGTTCTTTTAAACATCTCCTCACATTGAATACTAATATAATAAAACAGTAACAAATAAAATTGTAGTAGTAGTGTAAGAAGGGTGACTGTAACATTGAAAGTAGCAATTAAATTTAGATGTGGTCGTACGTGGGATAGATTCATAGAGTTTGGTGAATCTGCCGAAAAATGTACAATTATCTCGAATCTTTGTTCGAGAGGAAGACCTTCGAACAAGATCCTTTTGTTTTCGGGCCGGAGTCCGGCCGAGAAACTTGGCCACGTACCAACTTTCACGTTCGTCCGTGTATTATTATCGGAAGTATTGTTACCTGCTTGAAGTGTACATCCATTGTTCGTGGTGCACGTGAACAGACGAGAGTCTCACTAGACTTTTGTCGGATTCCGGGTCGAAGGGACGACCCTTCTTTGCTGCTGTTTCAAAGTCGACCGTGTGCTAGATCTAACCATGATCGAGATAATACATGGATCTATATTTGTCGACCGACAATAAATATCTTTGGGTCAAAGGGTCGTTGCTTTATCACCACGAATTAGATTTCTTTTTTCTTTGAATGTTGATTGTGTTGGGGTAATGTGAGAACTGGGGAGTACTTTTTTGTTCATGGAAACTGGTCTTCTGTCGAGTGAGATGTGGGGATTCTCTAATTTTTTGGTTTCTTCAGGTTTTAGTTTTCAAGTTTTCAAATTCCCACATTTTCCAATTTCCACATTTCCCAATTCCCACATTCCCTAATTCCTACATTCTCCAATTCCCACATTCCCCTATTTCCACATTCCCTAATTCCACAACTTCCCAATTCCCAAATTCCCAAATTCCCAAATTGCCAAATCCTCAAATCCCCAAATTCCCATATTCCCAAATTCCCAAATTCCCAAATTCCCAACTCATCTAAAAAATTTGTCAAACCCCAGAATTTCCACTAACAAATAATAAACAACAAACTCATTTGTCCCAAAGAATATCAGTCGAAGCTATAAATGGAATACTGGCAAGTGATCTAAAATTACCGTAGAAATTATCGTGGAGCTGTCTGTATTCATGATACAAATATCGGAGAAGACACTTGCTGATGCAACGAGCGTACAGTTTTGTATTCACGTGGCAATTTTTGCACGAACGGGGACAGTTGCTCGATGTTGCGAATACAGCTATGGCTACGAAGTATAACGGTTTCCTGAGGCTCTTGTAGCGTGCTCCACGTGTAATAGAAACGTTAACACATCCTTGGAACCCGTTGTAGAAACTTCAGCCGGGACAACCGGTCAACTAGAAATTTAGCGAACGGATTAGGATAGTACTTCAGCATCTCGAACTGGAACAGCCATTAATTCATGCGAGTCAAAGTAGATGAACTCTTATCGTTTGTACTGGAAATGTATCGGTTTAGATATTGTTAGAGATTTAGATCCTGGGATGTTTAGTATTTATGTAGGTTTAGATATGGATATCTGTGTTGTTAGATAAATGTATTCCTAGTTACCTATATTCCTAGTTAACTACATTATCAGGTATATACATCTCTACATATACATATACATATGTAATCTACATATACAAGTACGTATATAATCTACATATACATATACATATGTAAGACATCTACATATGTAACATGTATGAAGATGTATATGTGCATCTCTAGACAAACATATACCTATATATTAGCATATATCAGACGTCTACATATGTAACATGTGTGAAGATGTATATGTGCATCTCCAGATAAACATATACCTACATATTGGCATTTATCAGACATTTACATATGTAACATGTATGAAGATGTATATGTATGTGCATCTCTAGATAAACATATACCTACATATTGGCATATATCAGACGTCTACATATGTAACATGTATGAAGATGTATGTCTTCAGGTATGAACCAGATACCTGTATCTTCAGATGTCTAGTAAAAAA
This sequence comes from Megachile leachella, assembly GCA_963576845.1. Lineage (NCBI taxonomy): Eukaryota > Metazoa > Arthropoda > Insecta > Hymenoptera > Megachilidae > Megachile > Megachile leachella. Next base: position 17,471,758 of record OY756251.1, read on the forward strand.
ATTCGTTGTGCCTACACGTTCAAACCTACACAGAGTTTCGAGTGCCTCGATGCAATAATTTCCTAAAAATGACCTTTACGAATGCACCTCGAAGTGTGAAAGAAATCGAAAGATCGAACGTGGGTCGGTTAAAGGGGTTCATTATCGCGGTTTGGTCGATCCGAAGTAGGAGAAATTTGCAAACGGTCGCTCATTATCGCGATCTGGAATTACTGAATTTCCTCGAGAGTTAGATGTTGGTGAAAGGTCGTAATAGCGGCTTCGTTAACCGGTTTCGTGGCCACCAACGCGAATCATTTCCTCCGTTTCCTGGCAAAAACCCGGGCGGCTTTCGTTTAACCAGCTGTTACAGCTGTTACCGATTCGACGACAATATCACGTGGAACTTGTGTCCCGTTGTTTTACGCGTCACCTCCATTCGGAGCAGGGATTTTTGTCCCGAGACAAAAGAAGCAACCTGCGACGATCGTGCAGATTTTGCGAGATAGCAACACTCGCATTGAAAAATGGAACGATCGTGTAATTGCAGCGGCTTCTGTTACACGACCGTTTTCGCAGTTGAGAACGTATCTGGTGCGGTGGTATTCGCTTTTAATTGCAACGAATTAAATTTTTGATAAGATGGGAAGTCCCGTTTTAAACTTTGAATGCAGTCATTTCGCTAGCGGTTTTTCTCCGGGTGAGGATTAAGTTTTATTACGCAGCGATTGACCCCCATGGTAGTCAACGCGTTAATGGATTCTCGATTGGTACAAGGTTCGCCAGTAAAAGTCTGACAACCGGTTCTTGCACACATATCTGGAAGTTTCGTCGAGTATCCAAAACGATCAGTCTTTTCAGACTTTGATTAAACGTTCAGTTTATTTGTTCGGTCTTTTATCAACGTACATAAAAACAGATAAAGTGGAGAACATGTAAGCTGTGGCACGAAACGAATTCAAAGAACGGATGCGAAGAAATTCGAAATCGGGGAATTACAAAAATTTTTGCGGATTTTCGTAGAAAGTGTGTTTGAAAAATCTCAAAGTAACGCCGCTGATATCACTAAGAAAGTAATATCAGCAGGTAATTAACCCGGCTTTTTTACAATTTGTCCAACGATCAGCGATAGATACGTAAAGCCTATATGCAGATAAGATCGAGGAATTTCGTTATGTCTCGATTTATGATCCACGATAAAACTTGCGTACGCTATCACGTTTATTATCTCACGAGGTGCACTGTGAAATTTCCAGAAGTGTATTCGTACCTTGCAGGAGGCGTGTTTGGAAAGGAATTCCTTGCAAATGTAGACGTCATACTTGTTTGCGGAGTTGATCACTCCGGTAATCGTTGCCGGTTCGTTTTCTCGATTTTTCGTCAGGTTACGACATCTTTTGGCTCTCGTGCAACGCGGTCTCGAATGATCCGCACTGGATCAGGCTATTAATCAAACTCGTGACTCGCGCGATCCATCAATCGATCTAAATCATACGGAAATGCATAGTTTGTACAAGCCGGTAACGCAGAGACAATCTCCAACAGAGAATACGATAATGTCGATGGAAAAAACTTATGCACGTATATCAGCTATGTTTTATCTAGCGCCGTTTTGCTATGCGTTATATGCACATGTTACTGAGCTCGAAGATTTATGTTCCAAGTGCAACATACTCGATATTACACTGTTACAGCGTGGCGTACGATGTTATCCTTATTTTATGTATTTTAGATCCGGATATTACTAGATCACGATACTTCTAAGCCTTGAAATCTCTTTACGATAACTTTAGATGTCAGTATGACTAGATTCCGATAAATACCTATATTCTTTAATATTGAAATCCCTAGATCCTAATACCTTTAGATGTCATTGTCTCTAAATCTCAATTCCCTAGATTTCGAATCTCTAGTTACAGAAGTCTCTAGATTTCAAATATTCCTAGGTATCGAATTCCCTAGATTTTTAATATTACTAGATTTCAAATTCCCCAGATTCCAAAATCACTAGATCCAAAATTCCTTAGATTCCAAATTCCCTAAATCCCAAAAATCACCAGAGCCCAAATTCCCTAGATTGAAAAAATCACTAGATCCCAAATTCCCTGGATTGCAAAAATCACTAGATCCAAAATTCCTTAGATTCCAAATTCCCTAAATCCCAAAAATCACCAGAGCCCAAATTCCCTAGATTGAAAAAATCACTAGATCCCAAATTCCCTGGATTGCAAAAATCACTAGATCCCAAATTCCCTAGTTCCAAAATTCCCTAGATTCCATAATTCCCTAGATTCCATAATTCCCTAGTTCCGAAATTCCCTAGTTCCAAAATTCCCTAAATTCTATAATTCTCTAGTTCCGAAATTCCTTAGATTCCAAAATTCCCTAGTTCCAAAATTTCCCAGTTCCAAAAATCACTTTAATCCCAAATTCCCTAGATTCCAAAAATCACTAGATCCCAAATTCCCTGGATTGCAAAAATCACTAGATCCCAAATTCCCTAGTTCCAAAATTCCCTAGATTCCATAATTCCCTAGATTCCATAATTCCCTAGTTCCGAAATTCCCTAGTTCCAAAATTCCCTAAATTCTATAATTCTCTAGTTCCGAAATTCCTTAGATTCCAAAATTCCCTAGTTCCAAAATTTCCCAGTTCCAAAAATCACTTTAATCCCAAATTCCCTAGATTCCAAAAATCACTAGATCACAAATTCCCTAGATTCCAAAAATCTCTTTGATCCCAAATTCCCTAGATTCCAAAAATCACTAGATCACAAATTCCCTAGATTCAAAAAATCACTAGATCCCAAATGGCCCAGATTCGAAAAAATCACTAGATTCGATATTCCCTAGGTTCCAAAGTCCCTATGTCTGGAATTTCAAGATCCCAATTATCCCAGATCCCTAAGTTACGATATGCCACGATATAATGTTCCCTTATCTCAAAACTCTCATATAGAAATATACCTAGTACAGTAAGACCCCGCTTAACGCTGTTTCAGTATTACGCGGTAGTATTGGGATTCCCCTAAATTGCACACTGTATTGATACTTGTATATGTGTGCAAATGAAACGGCCATGCACCAAACTGAACTGATAAATTTTCTTACTCTCTGTTCTTTTTCACTGATCCCCATTACATATGTATTTACATATGTACGTGTTAAGTTGTCTCGTTTAACGCTGTTTCGTTTAGCGCTGGAACTTATTGGAACGTATCCCCCGCGTTAAGCGGGGTCTTATTATACTGAAAATCTCGAAATGTTCAGTATCCACTGGACCAAGTACGTTTATATTCCAGCGAAGTATAAAAACATGTCAATAATTAATAATTGAACTGGGTATATGTCTAGTTACGAATGTCTGATTTCACTGTGCCGGTCGACGCGTTAACTAGCTATCGAGAATAGATCGTATCTCGATACTTTCTCCATGACCCAACAGCTTCGATATTTATTGTTTCTGTTCCCGATACCGAGGGGAAACTCGCCTTAAGGCGTGCAAGCACATGCAAGCTTTTCTGCAACTGCAGCAGTTCACCACAATATCCAATCGACTGAGACCTAGCCGGGGTTTAAAAGGGCCTCTGGCTAGCTGCCAATAGGGCTGACAGAAAACGACAAGCTCGTTAACGAATAACCGGCGACAATTAAGGTAAACGAATCGATCGGGCCAGGGTATTTAACCACGACCAGGTCGAAGTGGTTGCGAGTGCAATTAACCGGCAGAATCGAATTCATTTGCTTTCGTCTCGTTGCGCTTCTGTCCCCTGTTTTCGGTTCTCCGCCGACGAGGAAAATCGACTGTCATCGATATTGTTCAACTTGTGTCTCGATGATTCTTGTACTTTCTTTTTTCTTCCTTTAATCGTCGAGTGACTAATCTTTAACGCTGTCGCTGTGAAAATGGACCTCCGAGGAGAAAATTCGCCACTTTTCTGCCCCGCTATTTATACGAGCGCGCTGATGTTCTTAAAGCACCCGAGAATGATTTATACACTGGAATCTGTCGTGGCGCGAAGGTAACATGCATCATGTGTAAATAATGAAAAGATATACGATTGTTTTTAAGTGCTGTTGTGAACCGTTTTCGTTTCTTTTACATTGGAAATTCATGACGGGTATATTTTATAATATGCATGGAAAGATTATTTTCTGCGTATTTTTCGTACGTGTAAGATTGTCATTACAGTAAAGTTTAGTAATTGTAATGTACGATGTTACTGTAATATACAACGTAATGTTATTGTTGCTACACAATCAGCTTTTTCGAGGTTGTATACCGTGAAGTTAAAAATGACGATATCTTTGTTTACAAATATTGATAATTCGAGGAACATACTGATACCTCCTGGTAGAAAATAATATACGGTTTTGTTTTCATATAAACGAGACAGATTCGCGGTTTGCATAATTTATGTCTTTTCGTCTGGTTTCGGACGTAAAAGTCGCGATAAATCTTTCTGTAAGTTGCAACCGCGTTTCCAATAAAGTACATGAATTTAAAACAAACCTCCTATTAGTACCTCATTTAACATTCTTCGTATTTCAGTCGTAAATTGACCTACATCCTACCGATTCCACTCTGATTTTAATCCTAATCGCTGTACATCTTAGGTTTCATAGTTCTAATCTCGGTTGACAGGTGGAAAAACTCTCAAATAAAGAATTACGATACGGTTATCCATATAATAATTAAAAAGATACTTATGATAATGAAAGTCAGGTGTCCAATGAAATCGCAGCATCGATAATCGATGATGAACCGATTTATCAATCGACGAAGATTAAACAACGTATTTCCCACAGTTTTATCGTTCGAAAGTTTTCCGTACGGAATAATTAATTTCGGTGGTAACATTACGTTGCGAATATATTGAACAAGTTCGATTATCGGAAAATCGTTCGCTTTGATTTTGTAACTCAAACGAAATCCCATCGATATCGAAGCTTTTAATAAACCTTGATCGATCGAACTTATCAAGCTCTAGTGTCGTGTGAAATTAAAGTGGTAGAAATAAAAAACGAAGGTGTCAGACGGATCGATCGCACGGTGAGATTGTCTTGTTCGAATCAAACTGATCAAAGATTCGAGTCGTCGAGTGAATCTAGCGAAAAAGAAAGGAATTCCTTGTTCTCGACATTTTCTGCTACGAGGAGTGGAGATTAAACTTGGTAGTTGTGGTGATGGAGTTTGAGACACGGAGATTGATCTTGGGTTCTCGTGACCCCACTCATTAACAGAATTAGTCACACGAAATTTGCACGTGGATTGATAAATCATCGTCGAACATCCGCGAGTGATTCTGCTATTTTCGAAGATTTCCTACGAAAACATCTTCCCATAAAGGCAAGAGTAATTCATTCCTGCATTAAAAAATCTTACAAGGCAAATTAATAGTCGATAACAGATAAGATATCTCGAACAATAGATACCGTTGCATCGATCACCAGCGAAGTTAAATGATCACCCATTGACCCGAAGTTTCATAATCGCTATACGTTAATTAACATTCGATTGTATCGACTCGTTCGATTAATTCAGAATAGCTCGGAGATAGAAGTCTTGCGACGATAAAAGTCGTCGTCGGAGAAGAAGAAAAAATAAATTCTAATCTGTTCGATCACAATAAAATTGCTTTAATCCCTCGACAAAATGAGATCGATTAGCGGAGATCGTCGATATCGTCATTTTTAACAAGCGTTAATTAACATTTTCCACTCCCACTGCACTGCGAATTGTTTATCAGTTTAACATCGATAAACAACCTATTCATCGGTTATTTTTGTGTTCTTTATTTTTTAGCATCCGTTGCGAATAATGGGTAGCCTCTTGATGAGGTCGATAAGTTTTTATCTGGCTTACGTTAGGTTTTACTAATGTCAAGGGTTTTATAATAGATATGATCATATTTTATGATGGTATGGACAATTTTTAAATTGGGGGGCAGACATTGTGGAACTTGGGAATTTAGACATTTGGAGAATTATGGGAAATTTGGGAAATTTGGGGAATTTGGAGAATTTGAAGAATTTGGAGAATTTGGGAAGTTTGGGGAATTTGGGAATTTGGATATTGGAATTTGGGAATTTGGGATTTGGGGAATTTGGGATTTGGGGAATTTGGGATTTGGGGAATTTGGGATTTGGGGAATTTGGGATTTGGGGAATTTGGGATTTGGGGAATTTGGGATTTGGGGAATTTGGAATCTAGGGAATTTGAGATTTGGGGAATTTGGAATCTAGGGAATTTGGAATTTGGGGAACTTTTAATTTGGAGAATTTTTAATTTGGGGAACTTTTAATTTGGGGAATTTTTAATTTGGGGAATTTGGAATTTGGGGAATTTTGGGATTTGAGGAATTTGGAATTTGGGGAATTTGAGATTTGAAGATTTGAAGCTTTTAAAATGTAACAATTTATAAATTTAAAAATTGAGAACATAGAAATGAACTTAGAAATTTTGTCACTCGAAAATTTACAGATTCAGAAATTTGAAAATCTGACAATTTCTAGAAAACCACGCAAGGAATGCGACATTCAGCGTCCAACGGCCTACTGTGACGATCAATTAAATTTGATACACAAATTGCGTCACGGTACCGTCACGTTCGTTGCCAAAAGAGCATATGACTTTATAACGTCACAAGAAAGAGAGCGGTCCGAAATTTCTGATCGGTACAAATTATAATTTTATCAACGATCTCACGGAATTGTTTGACGGTCGGGGACAGCAGGTGAAATTATACGAAAACCTCTGGAAAGCCACCAAGTCTGCCATAATTTCTCGTGGCAACGATTCAAGCCAAATTCTCTCATCTCTCCTCTGTCGTTGTAAGTTAAATCTATCTCTCGAATGAGCTGCACGAGAAATGTGCGATTTCAGAATGATCTATTTTTAACGCTACTTTTATGTGAGATTTCTGTTCGACCGAAATATTTCAAAAACACCGTTGACAGAAACAAAATCGAATGACGGAAATTGTTTTTACAAGTGTACAAATACGTTTCATAATATAATTCCATAATATATTTGATATGACATTTAATAATGTGAGGAACAAATAAAAATAATGAGTCAGCTTTGTCAATTTCATCTTGGTTCATATTTTCTTATTATTAATTGTAACTTGTTATATATGCTCTTTAAAAAGTTAAATGACCTCTGTCAAATAGCAACGATACGTAAAAATTAATATAACTGAACACTGATAGCATTAAAAATGCAGTTTTAATATATAGGAATTTTTTAAATTAACTGAGATGTGACAGTTGTATGGAGCACCCTGTATACCTTCACCTATCGACTCTCAAACACTTTCGAATAGCAACAAAACCGCGTCCTACTGTTCACTATTTATACTGGTTGTTATCAAACACGCGAGAAAGTCACACACGATCTACGAAGCTTCGAAACAGCCTTCGATAATGGAAAACGTGTCGCGGGAAATAGAAGTTCGAAAATTCGCACGCGACTCCACGTGTTCCTCACCGGCGTGTTCTATCACGCGTTCGAACTCTCGTCACACAAAAAATAAATATTTTACACGAGTGTCATTCGAATTTCGACACTTCGAAATTAGCTGAAATGCACCTTGTACTTTCGCGGTGTTTTTATAAATTTTTACATAACACAACGCACTGATCGTGTCACGGTATTGATTGAACATTGTTTCTTTTTTTATTGACTTGCTTACCTTTGACAATCTAACTATAGTAGAAGTATGCTACTAGTAACTTTGAACTATTTATAATTCTGAATTAAATATAGAAATCGATAAATAATGAAAACATGTATTGAATGAGTACACGTGTACGTGTTAATTACGGTCACTTAATAACCGAGGTGAAGCACTCATAAAACACACCATAAACCGAGAAACTCATGATAATTCGATAAATTGCCGGTAACGAAGCGTGTCACTCGTTTAAAATAATAAACAATTTGCAGTACCTGGTGCAGGAGCAGCGAGGAATGCTTGATTGGTGGCGACGAGCAAAGAGACCAGCACGAACAAGGACCACGCGAGCACGATCATCCTGGATCACTGAGAGATCAAGCTTTCGGGAAAACTGAGTGGACCGCTCCGGCACGACGATGGTTTCGCGCACCTGGTTTCCGGTACACGTATACGGTACAGTTAGTAGGCTGTGTGTTCGCGAGCGTCTCTTTAATTGATCTATCTATTCGAAACACGTTTAACGGGGCCGTCAGGCTCGGACTCGGTTTAGCCGACTTCTCCGACCAGTTAGCCAGCAGTGAACTGTTCGTGTTCCTGCCTTGGGCATCGTAATATACATAAAGTCGCCAGATAAGCCGTGGCTGATACCCCACCACGAGCTGCACCGTCCCACGACGCTCTGTGTTTCCTCGCTCGCTCGCTCGTTCTCGATAGAGGAACTCGAAATCCTCTTCTTCTTCTCGAGACCTCTGTCGCACTGCCAACTCCTCCGCGTCCCTCTACACGTGTTCCCGTGGCGCCGATTGCTACCCGGTCTCTGCAAAAACTTATCTGTATAGTATTCCTATTGATACTGGTAAGTCAAGCTTCGGAGAAATGGAAACCTATTTAAAAACGCATCGATTATGATTTTCACTTAATCAACTCCTAACAAGAATATTGGCTAATCGGTTACAAAAACCGGATGGTCTTATCGAATTCTCGGTATGTCTTTAATTATTGTTCCTGACGGTTTATTTTTAATTATTCTTATCTCTTGAGTGGCTACATAAAGATATGTGTGCACATTACTTAGTAAATGAATTATTAAAGTTGTAAGTTTATTTGTAAAATTATAAAGTCAACAGATTAATAGATCTTCTATGAAGGTTCTAAAATGTCGTACAGCTAAATATCCTACATCTGAATGGCCTACATCTAAATGTCCTACTCTTAAGTGTCCTACACCTAAATATCCTACACTTAACTGTCCTACACCTGTCTGCCTTACTCTCACATGTCCTATACCTATTTGTCCTACTCTCACGTGTCCTACATCTAAATGCCCTACTCTTAAATATCCTATACCTAAGTATCCTACACCTAAGTGTCCTACATCTAAATGTCCTACACCTAAATACGCCTAGATACCATACCTATCCTATGCAGAATTATCCTGCATTTTATTTACTCGAAACCGTAAATATCTCCAGATTCGATCCTGCACATATTAGGCAGCTTGTTATGCTAATCTCTTAGCCTACACATCGACTGTTCAGGGTTTAAAAAGACAAATAAAAGTGGCCGCACGTGGTCCTCACAATGAACATTAGGTTTACCGAGTCATTCGATTGTGTAATTCTTGGCACATTGTACCAAGCCTCTCTTCCGTGTCACACATCGAAGTATCCCTGTGTGTATTAAAAAGCTTCCTTCGTTCTTATCTAGAGACAATTTAAATATCTCGAGTTAAGGATTAACGACGCAGGTTCGCGTGTACCGGCTTACACGATATTTTTTTTGCGCCCAATTGTTCGTGAGTCACGAACGATGTAAAATTTCTTGTTGAATGTCAAGGACCGGCATTTTACATAATATCGCGTTGTGAAGGATACAGAGGCACGAGAACAATCGATTGTGAAGGGGAACGGACAAAAAATTGCTTTGATTCGAATTGTTTGTAGTGGTACGAGATGAGGAAAACGAAGATTTTTCCGTGTCGTTTTGTATCTAATCTATTGGCTGGATTTGTAATTGGTATGTTCGATAGAAATAATTGTACCGACGCAGTTTTCATTGCGTTCCAGCTAAATTTTACTTCGTCATCAACTTGTTTACTCGTTCCCCGAACTTCGAAGATCTACCTTTGGCTACACCTTTTTTTCCTCTTCCTGACTCATGCATTTTCTCTCCAATGGTTGTATTATTTACACGAATAATTTTACATTTCCTAGAACATTCCTTATACATTCATCTTGCATCGTGCTGTATAATCATCGATGCTTCATAGCATTCAATTACTGTACCACGAAGTGACTGCTCACCATAAGAAACCCTGGTCACAGATATGGAGATCGAGAGATACAAGGATCTAGCAATCCACGAATGTACGTCTTGATACGAAAGTTTCGTTTTTTGCAACACAACTGTATCTGCTTATTACTTCCAATTCAATTCGAATTAAAGTTATTTGTATCGTGTTCTTCCGGTCTTCCAATCGAAATAATCACAGTGTCAAACTCGACAATTTTTGTCGCTTTTCAGTCACGCTTCCATGACGATTAAATCTAAATGTCATCGCACGTCGAGCAGCAAACGAGTCGCATTACCATAATCCCATCACCGGCGTAGATTATGGTCGCGTTCGTATCCCATTAATTCCACGTTAAATATTTTCGCTGGAAACTCGGCCTTCCGGGACTTAACTGTTTACGGTCCAAGAGTCTCTCCTAAATACCAGTCAAATCGTATCCCTGACATTTGCGTAAAAACATTCTCCGACATTATTGTAACAAAATTCTGCATTTTAATTAAACTCGTTTAATTAACGAAATTACTTTTGTATCCTCACAACTTCATGAAAGATTTCAAATTTTTCATTCAACGTGCTTACGTTACACCATCAAAGTAATTATTTATACTGAGTCATTATCTGCTTGCTGATAGTATTCATTTACCTTCCTCATCGACGATGAAACAATATATCTATGGTAAACAATGTCTTCGATTTGCTTAAACAATCTTTTGGGTTACATAGGATTTGAAATGTATCCAAACGAAAGATATCAAAGGTACAATTTATAATGAATAATCTAGGACTGATACAATAGACTGCAGGATCATTTTGACCCACTAAAGCATCATTCTATATATATACTTTCTCTTTGCAGGTCAAAGATGATTCATTATTTCTGATTGTCAAAATGATTCTTCCAAGATGAGGATGTTGAAGATGTTGAAGATGTTGAAGATGTTGAAGATGATGGAGATGTTGAAGATGATGAAGATGATGAAGGATTTAGATGATAAAGATGATGAAGGACCTAGATGATGAAGATGAAGAAGGATTAAGATGATGAAAGCGATGAAAATAATAAAAATGATCAAAATAATGAAGATGATGAAGAATTAAGATGATGTAGATGATGAAAGTGATGAAAATGATAAAGCTGATGAAAATAACGAAAATGATGAAGATGATGAAGACAATAAATACAAATAAGATAATGAAGATAAAGAATTGAGAAGTAAATGATCAACTAATTTGCTGTTTTCAGCAGGAACTATTTCCCGAGTTGAAAGTTTGAAGACCGCTTCAGCATTCGCATCCAGCTGATCTACTGGGTGAGTTCTTTTCTTCCTAGTTTCTGAATGACGAGGTTCTTTCATAATTTTCCCTTTACTAGGTATTACACGAGTGTCACGCGTTGAGGCTAACTTATGTGATACTTGACACACTGGTACCGGCGATAACGAGCCACCTGGAACGAGACTAACGAGCATCTCACATTTCGTACGATGTATTCTGCCGTTACTGACATAATACGCGATGCTTTCGTGTCAGATGAGTCACCTCGCCGATATTGTCTGCATCACGAGGATCCTCCCGCGCACAAATCAACCTCCAATTATTACAGCCCGATTAGATCTCAATGATCCGTATCTGATACAAACCGGAGTCAAGGTAATCATCATTTCGTGAAATCATTTACAAATTAAAGTTCTAGTCAAAAAATAAATTTCGAATACAAATGTACTAATTTCCAGCGCCAGTTGACACGTTACATCGCCAGGAACAAAAGGATTCGATATTATTTAAATACGACGCCACGATGAACAGTTGAAATGCCCAGCTCGTACAATTCATTTGCATTTAGAGCTCACCAGAAACGCCAGAAATATCCTGTTTACGGTAAATCCTAGTCACGACTGCGTTGCAGAATAATGCATTAAATTTTTACGTTTTGTTTGTCCAGACATATTTGGTTACGTCGAGAAGATGCTTTATGTCGTGCTCGTATCTCGACGACATGGTGCTCCTTGTCACATTGACTTGTGCTCGTTGGACCGTACATTTCAATCCCGCTTCACACAACGTTTTCTCATGCTAATTTCAACGGCAGCCGATTTTCATCTCGTACAATGCTCACGTACGTCTGAATCAGTTGTTTGCGGCTCACAATACAATGCATCCCTGTTTTCCACTTTACGCGTTTGATTAACAGTAAGTAGCTGTCGAATTAATTGTGGTGTAAACAGCAATTATTGTGATCTATTGTTTTATGTTTGTATCATCTTTGTTATGTTTGATGACTTTGTTACTTTAGTACTTTATTCACATTAGGTACTTTATTACTTTATAATTTTTAAAAATATTCTGAGTGATTGTATATTCATTAAGTGAATGTATATTCTAAGAATTGCTTTCTTATTTCAGAATTCTGTGACACTAGCCCACAAGCTGATAAAGCTTCGAAAACGAGATCTTCCACGTCTCACCATCAGACAATTCAATTCGATTTCTTCGTCCGATGCATACTGATGTTTACCAGCGTGTTTGCAATCCGTTCCACGGCTCCATTGTGTTTCTTTAATTTTATTATTAAGTTTCACATCACGCTCGAGCACATTGCACATGCGAAATGAAAATAGACACATCGCGCCTCTGTTACCCACGGCCTTCGTTGCATATTTGCTTACAAGGTGCGTCTTAAAAGCACTGTAAACACCGAGTAGTCTATCTACTCGGTGATTACGTATCCCATTTACTTCGCACTAAAAATCGAAAATCGTGCCCTGTCGTTTTCCAGCAAACGTTATTCCCTTGTAATTCGTATCTGGAACGGTGGTTGAATTAATAATACGATTCGACCTAACAATAAACCGTATAGATTGAACCATCGACCTAATTCGTAGGACAAAAAATAATTTATGACGAATAAAAAAAGCCCTTGGTTATTTCGAACTTACACTTTGCTTATTGACGTAACTCCAATTTTTGTCCTGCGTGAATCAAGTTTCTGTAAACAATTTCCAAACGTGATTATATCTTTTAAAAATTACTGGAGTCAACTATGAAATGTTCACAGCGTTACTAAAACCGAAATGTTCGATGCGTTAATGAAAATTGATCGATCCGCTCCTCGACGACAGAACAAACGTAAATGGATTTAGTGTGTTCGAAGATGTATCCGCGTAGAACATCCGCTAGATTACGGAACGAAAGTTTGTATATTAAGTGAGTTATATTTAGCTGCATCGATGTTTTGAAAAATATAAAGAAGCGCACGATAATGCCAAGCGACGATATTAAATTTAATGTAGCCATCGCTCACGCTGTGAGAACTCGTTTGCAAATTAATGCAACGACGACGACAGCGACAAGAATACGCGTTGGGACGTTCTGATCGCTCGATTATTATCTCCAGTCGCAACGGGTGAAAGAAAAATTGCCTAATTAACGCTTCTTCGTGGCGAGATAATAGCGTTACGCCAACAGGCGTGTAACTAGAATTCTATGCAGTGGGCCAGGTACTCCAATCTTTTTCCTCTGGATCAGTGGTACAAGCTCGCTTTTGATAATTTAGGAATTTAGAAATTTACAACTTTGAGAATTTCAAAATTTAAATATTTAATGTTTATATTTGAAAGTTTGAAAATTTGTAATTTTTTAAATTTCTAATGTGAGATATGCAGCGTCCTACGTCCTCCATACGAATGTGCACAAACAAAGACTTTCTCCTGTGACGACGTGAACTTTTCTTTTTTCCATGACATAATCGTCGAGCAATACTTACAGTCACCGTTTATTGCAGTTTTCGAATGTAACGCTTATTCAACTCGATAGGATATGAATCAACTTACCTTCGATGTTTTTACCGTTAAATAATTTTTAACGGTAATGCATATTATAACGTGTTAAACGCGTTGACCGCATTGGACCGTAAATGGTCACAGTTTCTAAGTTATTGCTGTTTATTTGCGTGTAATGTGATTATTTTGTGGCGGCGTGACTCGATTCCTCGTTCACAATTTTTTATCTGGGTTGTACGATAAAATAAAGAAATAAGAGGGTGTTCGACGCCTTTCACGTAAACATCGGAAAATATTAAGACGATAAGTTTCTAAATTGAGAAAATTAAAAATGTTAACAAATGTAATTGACCTGCGATATTTGTCGAGAGTTGTTTCTAGAAAGGCAACGTGAAAGTGTTGACCTAATTAGAACTTTTATCTGGAGTAATTCGAGTTGCTAATAATTTTAATTCCGTAGATATTATCAAAGGATTTAGAAATTTTGAAATTTTTGTGTTGTTCGGTGTAGAGATAATTTAAATTATAATTATAGAACGATTAAAATACGAAATGTTATTGAATGATTTATATTTGACTCGCGAGGGGCAATGATCCAAGAGTTGAAATTCTTGTTACGTTGGCAATGTGCTCTTGTCGCAAAGTTGACCTATGCGTTAGATAAAACAGAAAGGGTAGGTTTCTCTTAATCGATACTAATTGATATCTCCATTGAGTAACCCAAATGCGCATATGTTCTTTATCAAATTAATAATGACGAAGTCGAACCTAAAAATAACAAAATGTTCAAAATAAATTCAGTAATCCATCAAATTCTGACACACGAGCTCTCATATTTGACCACTTTTATCATCACGTATGGTGTAAAGGCAATCGATACCTATTTGTCCACTTTGCGAATATAGATAAAGGTTGTAATATAACTTCATGCTGTTTTTCGCGATAATCTCGTTAAAATTCGGTAAAACATGCCTCTCGATAAGAAATTCACCGAGATATCATTATTTTATCATGTTATTATTGAAAATACACAATCTTTGAACATTTTGAAAGGACAAAATCTTTATCTACCGGCATTGTTGAGGTTTGATTATGTTCAAAATTAATTACTCTGAAGAATGAACAGTTAGTCACTCGCACGTACAATAAAATGATTAAATATATCTTGGTCTATCTTTTATTATAACCTCGAAGCCATTATCGATCCATTTACCATTGAACGATCGTTGTATATCACAATAAAACAAACTTATGTTTTCTGTAGCATTACCAAGTCATGCAGCTATTATTAACCCTTCAGATAATAATATCGTAAACAGGAACCGGTTAATCGAAGAACCAAGATGGATGGACTGATTGCAATCGCCAGTTGTTATTAATATAACAATCGTTTTGTATTAAACGTGACATAACATTCGTCGTACAAGTGTCAGTTACTTCATTCGACTATAGTTTACATCTTCTGTTTGAATAAATATGACGAAACGAGGCTTGACGGTAGCGGTGCTTCTTCGAATTTTATTTTCGGAGGAAATAATTAGAATGTATCGTATTACGCAATATAAATTAGTATTGTATTGATATAATCTTCAGACACACTTATCTACATTAATAATTGGACGTTATTGCGTTGTAAAATGATGCCATAGATTATTGGTAAGTGCTTTTATATAATAAGTTATCGCACTATAATTCAAATACCGTGTCCGATATTTCAGATTTATATGTATATTTTTGGATGTAGAAATTATCTACAGATCTAAAGATACGTTAGAATATATAGGTCGTGGGGAAAGTACGTATCTAAGAATTTAGGTATATAAATCTTCATATGTATACACTTATTATAAAGATGTATATCATTTAGCAAACATCCAAAATAATCAGCAATTAGTCCACATTATATGTAGCTGTTAAATATCTGCCGATGATCTCGAGTTCCGGAGAGAGATACTATCAAGGCGCGAACTGAGGTCATCTACATGTTACAATAAGCGTGCTTTCTATTTTTAACTCCATTTAATGCTCTTGTGATAAGCCGCTCCCATGGAGGTACACAGACAGTCGATTACTCTTGATGCTTTTCCTCTTTTCTAACGCGCGTAATGCACTCGATTTAATCATTGTGTCGCGAAATCTTGATGTCCATACGTTAACTATAATTCGCACGTCATCTGACGGAAGTTTCCGACTTGTCATATTTTGACGTACCGATTTACACAAAAATTCGTTAATTGTTAACAGAGGTCCTAAAACCGAACATTGACTAAAGCGTTTTTTCCGATGATGCAGATAAACACGTCTCACCTGAAGTCTTGACATCATTGTTCCTTGAAAAATAAAATCTCGTGCGCATTACTTTTGTACCTGTTACCCTTTCCTTGACGTCATTACTGCTACTGCGTTAATTACATTTCATATTGATAGTTTACACGCTTAATTTGCATTGAAATTATACTCTTTACCGTAAAGCAGTAAATTAACGTATATTTCTTCTTTTCTTAGCACCTGAAAGTATAACGTGTCCTATAATTTGCTACCATTTATGATTTCAAATAAAGAATCTACTCGTAGATCTTAATCAATAATTAGTATGTACGCATCTTCCTGAACCTTGAGTGACGTAACGCATACTTTGTGTAAATTAATTATGCAAGATAAGAATCACTGTGTACGTATTTGGAAACAGGTATAATAAAATGTTTCATTCGACGTACGATAAAAGCAATTAACGGGAGTATTAAATCCTAACCTTTCGAAGACAGCTCTGGAGCTGTCATATCTCTGATATAGTCTTGATTGGTCAACTAATCGAGAAGCAAATAAATATGCACCTTTGAAACGCTGTTTTGGTTTCAATACATTGCTCCCCTGTGTTATCTCTGAACAGAGCCATCTACCGGATGGTTTACAGAACTAAAACTCCTGGTAACAGGAGCGCAGAAAAGTGGAGGAGGTATTCGAGGAGGTCAACAGTGCGACAAGGATAGGCATATTATGTGACAAGGATAGACATACTTCAATATGGCGCATCACTTATGGTCATTTCTATGAGACACACTTGCTCTGCGCATCCTGACTAACTTCACTAAATTCACCTCCACCTAGAGTTCTCCTACTATACGTTCATTATATTTAACCAAACTCGACAGCGAAAAGATAATTACTCAATTTATGTAATTAATCTTGTACCTTTATAATTGTACATTAAATTAAAGAGTGTTACCTCCGGTCTCTTGTAATAATAATTCGAACTTCGAAGGACGATATTTTATTAGACTTCAGTTTTTAATTTACACTTCATACATCATCAAATTCTTTGTTACATAAAGTTTATTAAACTTATACTTTTATTTCTATCCAATCAAAAAAATAACAGACATTACAATATACGCAACTAAAACGATTACACATTCCCGCCTATTTTTGCAAGGAAACGGCAGCGCCATTTGTTTTGATTACATGCAATTTTGTGCGAATAACGTTGAATTTCGGTACAACATAATTTTTCAGTAAATCTTTATCGAATATGAAACGTGCCAGTGCTTGATCCCCAATTCCAGATAAAATAGCCACGAATCTCCCCATTTCATTTACGCTTTTCATTTGATCTTCCATGAAGCCAGTAATAATAAAATCACTGGCATTTAAATAGCCATGTTTTTCCGCCACGGTATTTACAGCTACCAATTTTTCTGCTACTTCAATCTCTAATTCCAAAGCCGTCTAAATAAATATAAAATAAAGTTCAATTAAAATAACGCAATATTTATATTTAATTAAAGAATTTAAAAATGAAAAAATTTACAAATTTTGCAATTTGATTATTTTTTCTAATCTCTACACAAATTTTAGAGTATTGTTGAATTGGGGTTCGGTGCAGTGATGAGATATTGGACGGTTTTTTTCGCGCATGCGCGGCAATTTTAGTCTCAGTGAAGTACAAGTTTCAATAAAATGGGGTACCTTAATCACCCCTCATTATTTTTCAAAAATTTTTATAATTCGGTATGAAATATGAATGTATAGATTGGATAACGACAAGAGTCGAATAAATGTTGTCAACATAAGAAATCCAAAGTGCATTGTGTATCACGTATTGTATTAATTGGTGTAGGCAAGGTTATTATTACTTCATTACTTTTTTTACAATATTATTTTGATATTATAAAATTAATGTTGCTCTCCGATCCACTTTAATAATATAACCTTTACATGTCAGAATATGGTAGTTGACTTTGTGCAGTTGGTAATGTTCAACCCTGCCACAACTCCAACGTCACTTTACTCTGGTGAAAGCAGGCAAGCCAACTGAATTTTAAGCCGACTCTAACCCGACTTGCACTCTCGGTGGAAACTAGGTAAATATTAACCTTACATCCGTTTCCATTGTAAGCGAATTATTCGTGTAAATTCACATTTCGATTTTGAAAATACATTGTAGTTTACCATCTTATAACATTACCAATGGAAAAATTGGTAATAAACGAAATTTTGTCTTGTGCTGCAAGTTTTAAGCGTTTAATTGAATGTTAATGTTTACACGTAGAATTAACGCTTATGTGACCGCACGAAAATAATTCTATTTTCAAATACTGACAAAATTTATTGAAATTCTGACAAAGTTTCCGGGAAAAAACACATTGTCAGGTTTCAACGCTGCACGATGGATTCCATTCCAAGAACGCACGAAGGTTTGTTGTTATTCAATTCTGTGGGCTCCAATTATACATTATACTGTTTTAATACTATTTATAGTTCCAACTATTTGTTTAATTTTACTATGCATTCTTAAAAGTTTATATCCTACTATCTTGATCCAAAGTATTGCTAAAATAAAAAGTACTCAGATGGTTAAATACTTGATTAGTTGACCACTTGTACTTTTGTATTAACTTAACTTAATACTTTTTAGATATTGAAGCACAAATAAGAGAGATTCAATCAAAGAAAAAAGAGATTCAAAATACGTCAACAGAGAAAGAGCAAGTAGGACTAGGAAAAACTGGTTTCTATGACCAAGACATTTACGATGGAAGTAATAACAAATATGAAGGCTATGTCACTTCGATTGCTGCTAATGATGAAATTGAGGTAATTTTATTTTCCATATCTTCAGATTTCATTTTACTGTGTTTATGTAACATTCAATATATTAATCTTTTTAAGGATGAAGATTATGAACCAACCACTTTTAGTACTAATAAAAGGCCTGGTTATAATGCACCAGCTGCATTACTCAATGATGTTGCACAGGTAGAACACCATTGTCATTTATAATATTTATAATAATATTAACAGTGGTAATAATATTAACATTTCATATTATTTAGAGTGAAAAGGATTATGATCCATTCGCGGACAGAAGACGACCTACAATAGCAGATAGGGAAGATGAATACAGACAAAAGAGGCGGCGAATGATTATATCACCTGAGCGTGTTGATCCTTTTGCAGACGGTTGGTATTTTTTTGTTATGTTAAACCATATGAGAATAAAACAGGTAATTAGATATTAAGTGTGTTTATGTATTATTGTCTTTGTTCATATTTTGAAGCAATGTAATAGAGTATAATAGTCACACCTTTTTTTTATTCTCTAAATTTTTTTCATATTTAGTCAGCAAATTTTTCATGCTTGTATTAAAATATTTAAAAATATTTTACAAAATTTATTGGAATCGAATGTTGTGTATAATTACATACTAATTATATTGCAACAAAATATATGCACAATAAAGCTTTTATCACTGCAATATGTGAGGAAATAAACCCACGTTAAATATACAAAATCATAAAGAAAGATTCAACTTAATTTTAATGTGATGAACCCTCTTTTTGAGGATCAAAAATTAGAACATAAACTTTATCTATTTACTCTATTAAATAATACATATATGGCATATTAAAGTAAAGATATAAATTAAGTTGACTTTTTCACATCAAGTTATACAATGACACAAAAAACTAAAGGTGATATTAGAAAACCTTAATAGCTGAAAGGTAATTTTGATTTATCTTTTATTATCCATATTCAAAGTTTTGTTATGGAATGAAAAAAGACAAAAGAATCTATATTATTTATGCAATTTATAAATAGTAATTGAATGATTAATGAATTATTTAACTTTATGGGCAATTAAGAGAATCATTATTTTTCTTATTCTTTGAAGTGATTTTTGAATAAATAATTAAGGTCTTATTTCACATATTATGCATTTTATCTTTTATACTTAACTAAATGTGTCATACCATTAGGGTTTCAACATTGAGTCATATAAAACTGTGTGCCACTTTGATAAAATTACATGTATGTATAAATAAAAATATTAAGTATGTAAATACTACAGCAAACAAAAGTACTTTTAATATCTATACATATGAACTTGATTTTAATATTTAATTTTGAATCAATATTTATTAATTGATTTAATTTGGTTGCTGTAGTATTATTAACTACAATAACTGAGTGGAAAAATATAAAATATTCAATTTTAAGAACAACATCTTCAATGGTTATTTAAATACTCACAGTGAAATATAAATACTTTTTGTTTGGTAATACCTCAGTTGTTAGTAGTTAATAAATTTAATATTTTTTCATGCTCAGATTGTGGAAGCATTGTGAAATATATAAGAACTGGGTTGAATGGAAAGAGTGAATGTGATTCTTTCAAATACATACTAATGTATACATTTTTTTCCAATCTTAGTGACGGTCTGCACGTTTGGAATCATCTGCTTACCGAGGATACTTTGTCGAAGGTTAAGCGAGATTGAATTGTCACAGCATTACAGTCACATCCTATAAATGATACAATGAGATATATTCATATCAAATTGTAATTTTATATATGTGTTTGTGGATTTTCTTATTAACATAGCTTCTTTTATTTTGTTTTTTAATTATTTACGCGATATGTCCTATGTCATCAAATTCTCATTGTATCATACATTTTTCGTGAGAACGTAAATATTGAAAAATAGAATGAGTGGATGGTGTGCAAATATTATTAATAACAAGAATGAGTTGATTTTTAGATGGCTAAAGTATTTTTCGATGTGGAAGACTTGAGCAGGACAGTGCTTCCTATGGCACCAAATTTTCACGTACGTATGCTACATGCAATCTGCTGTTGCAGCTCTCTCAAATCCGTTGTGTAAATAAATATATATCCTGTTGTTTATGATTTACATTACCTTTATAAAGCTTTTATCATTTGACTTGATGGTATATGCAACGTGGAAATGAGAGTGAATTCAGTAGTTTACTTAGGATATACTTGTATATTCTAAGGGCATTTTAATAATAAATATTATAATAAAATGACTAGGTATGTTCAGAAGTTTTTGAAAGTTTAAGCATTCTTTGATCAAGGAACTAATGGTTGCGCTTTGCGTGACTTTTGATTCCTGATTACAGGTGGTAAGACGCCAGACATCGGTTCTAGGACGTATACTGAGATTATGCGAGAACAATTGTTGAAAGGAGAAGAAACCGAGGTATGTAACCTCAAGTTTTCCTTTGTTTTTCTTATTCATTTTCGAATAAGATAATCTCTATTTTTCTATTTCTTTGCAGTTACGTAAGAAACTAGCAGAAAAAGCCAAAGAGGGAACTTTAAAGGCAAATGGTGAACCTAAACCTGCACCTAAGAAAAGGGGTCGTTGGGATCAAACAGACGATGCTCCAACACCTAAGAAACCATCTGGTACTGCTATAGCGCCAACATCTTGGGATAATGCAGATGTAAGAAAATAAACTTAAGATTATTCGCAAGTCTGGAAAAATTTACATGATTTTACATTTAAAATATTATTAGGTAACGCCAGCTGCAATCAGATGGGATGAAACACCTGGTCACGGTAAAGGTGGAGAAACTCCTGGTGCAACGCCAGGCGTAAGTACACGAATGTGGGATGCTACTCCAGGGCATGCGACACCTGGCGCAGCTACTCCTGGTAGAGAAACTCCGTCTCATGAAAAAACTGTTTCAAGCCGTAGAAATCGATGGGACGAGACGCCAAAAACTGAGCGTGGTATGTTTATTTAATTTTCAGACATAGTAATAATAAATTTTACATCAAATATTTAACATCAATGTTATAAAAAAATAGAAACACCGGGTCACAGTAGTGGCTGGGCAGAGACTCCGAGGACAGATCGAGTCGCGGGAGATTTAATCCAAGAAACACCGACACCGTCTGCTAGCAAACGTCGAAGTCGATGGGACGAAACACCTTCAAATCAGACACCTGGTTCTATGACGCCGCAGACGCCAGCGACTCCTCTGACAACACCTCACCAAACTTCTATTTTAACACCTAGTGGAGTGACACCAACTGGACCTAAAGCCATGGGATTGGCTACCCCAACACCTGGACACCTGATGTCAATGACACCAGAACAACTCCAAGCATATCGTTGGGAAAGAGAAATAGACGAAAGGAATAGACCGCTTTCAGATGACGAATTAGATGCTTTGTTCCCACCTGGATACAAGGTTCTACAACCGCCTGCTGGTAAATAAAAATATAGATGTGCCTTGCAATTGTAACTATTCGTGTTTTTAACTGTTATTCAAATGAATATTTCTTCGTTACAGGGTATATTCCAATTCGTACACCCGCAAGAAAACTTACTGCTACGCCTACACCGATAGCGGGCACTCCACAAGGATTTTTCATCCAGACCGAGGACAAAACCGCGAAATTCGTGGATAATCAACCTAAAGGAAATTTACCTTTCATGAAACCAGAAGACGCACAATATTTTGATAAATTATTAGTTGACGTTGACGAAGAGACACTCAGTCCTGAAGAACAAAAGGAGAGGAAAATTATGAAGTTGTTGTTAAAAATTAAAAACGGTACACCGCCGATGAGGAAAGCTGCTTTAAGACAAATAACTGACAAGGCAAGAGAATTTGGCGCGGGTCCGTTGTTTAACCAGATACTTCCTCTCCTTATGTCTCCTACGTTGGAGGATCAAGAACGTCATCTTTTAGTGAAAGTTATTGATCGTATTCTTTACAAATTAGATGATTTGGTGCGACCTTATGTACATAAGGTGAGTTTACGAATTGTTATATAATATTTTAGCTATCATCTCATATTAATATATTTAAAAATACAATTTATGTTATAGATTCTAGTCGTCATCGAACCTTTACTCATTGACGAGGATTACTATGCTCGTGTAGAGGGTAGAGAAATTATTTCTAATTTAGCGAAGGCGGCAGGTTTAGCGACGATGATCTCCACAATGAGACCAGATATCGATAATATTGATGAATACGTGCGTAACACAACTGCAAGAGCGTTTGCTGTAGTTGCTTCAGCCTTGGGAATTCCTTCTTTACTTCCGTTCTTAAAAGCCGTGTGTCGCAGCAAAAAATCGTGGCAGGCTCGTCACACCGGTATAAAAATTGTACAACAAATTGCTATTCTTATGGGATGCGCTATATTACCACATTTGAAGAGTTTAGTTGAGATTATTGAACATGGTAAATACAATATTAAATCAACCTATAATAATAACAGTAATAAATAGTTCGTATAAGTAACAAATATGAAACATTATCTTCCAGGTCTAGTCGATGAGCAACAAAAAGTTCGTACCATCACCGCTTTGGCAATTGCTGCTTTAGCCGAAGCTGCAACGCCATATGGTATTGAAAGTTTTGATTCTGTTTTGAAACCACTTTGGAAAGGTATCCGTACTCATAGAGGAAAAGGTCTTGCTGCATTCTTGAAGGCTATTGGTTATCTAATTCCTCTTATGGACGCCGAATATGCCAATTATTATACTCGTGAAGTGATGTTGATTCTTATTCGTGAATTTCAATCTCCTGATGAAGAAATGAAAAAGATTGTTTTAAAGGTAAGTCTTAATAATAATAGCGATACGGATTATGTTGAGTATGTAACATATATGTATGTTTTGATAGGTGGTGAAACAATGTTGTGGTACAGATGGTGTAGAAGCGCAATATATCAAAGATGAAATTCTTCCACATTTCTTCAAACACTTCTGGAATCATAGAATGGCTTTAGATCGTAGGAATTACAGACAGGTATGTTATTTACAAATAAATATGTATTTAATAATGTAGATTTCAACTTACAAATTGCAATTTTTTAGCTCGTAGATACAACCGTTGAAATTGCAAATAAAGTTGGTGCATCAGAAATTATAAATCGCGTAGTAGATGACTTGAAAGATGAAAATGAACAATACAGAAAAATGGTTATGGAAACTATTGAAAAAATCATGGGTAATTTAGGAGCTGCTGATGTTGACTCTCGCTTAGAAGAACAGCTTATAGATGGCATTTTATACGCTTTCCAGGAGCAGACGACGGAAGTAAGTAATTGTAATTCTTGTGCTAATTAAATTTATGAATTTGTTTTAATGAATGCATTAACTGTTGCAGGATGTAGTAATGTTGAATGGTTTTGGTACAATAGTGAATACATTAGGAAAGCGAGTGAAGGCATATCTTCCACAAATATGCGGTACAATATTGTGGAGATTAAATAACAAATCTGCGAAAGTCAGACAACAAGCTGCTGACTTAATATCGAGAATTGCTGTCGTTATGAAAACGTGTCAAGAGGTAAACTCTTTATTGTATTAAATTGGTTACATTTAATATTAACAAATTTATTTCTTCTGTTATTATAGGAAAAACTAATGGGCCATTTAGGTGTTGTCCTTTATGAATATTTAGGTGAAGAATATCCTGAAGTACTAGGTAGCATCTTAGGCGCATTAAAAGCTATCGTTAATGTCATAGGAATGACAAAAATGACTCCGCCAATTAAAGACTTGCTGCCACGACTTACTCCTATATTGAAAAACAGACATGAAAAGGTACAAGAAAATTGTATTGACCTCGTAGGTAGAATTGCAGATAGAGGCCCCGAATATGTATCTGCCAGAGAGTGGATGAGAATATGTTTCGAATTATTGGAATTACTCAAAGCCCACAAGAAGGCGATTAGAAGAGCTACAGTAAACACATTTGGTTACATCGCGAAGGCAATAGGGTAATTATTAAAGTTTAAAGATCTTATTACATATTACATTTTGATATTTCGTTATATGTTTCAATTCATTTTTCAGACCTCACGATGTATTGGCTACACTGTTGAACAATTTGAAAGTACAAGAACGACAGAATCGTGTATGTACCACGGTAGCTATAGCTATCGTTGCCGAAACTTGCAGTCCATTTACAGTACTTCCTGCGTTAATGAACGAATACAGAGTACCGGAATTAAACGTACAAAACGGTGTATTAAAATCTCTATCCTTTTTATTCGAATATATTGGTGAAATGGGAAAAGATTACATTTATGCTGTGAGTCCGCTATTGGAGGATGCACTCATGGATAGGTAAGTATTTGTCCACGTGAAATTAACTTCTTTTTGTTATGAAATTCAAAGTATTTATTTTTTTGCAATAGGGATTTAGTTCATAGACAAACCGCGTGTGCTGCGATTAAACATATGGCGTTGGGCGTTTATGGATTTGGTTGCGAGGATGCGTTAATACATTTATTGAATCATGTATGGCCAAATGTTTTTGAAACTTCACCACATTTGGTACAAGCTTTCATGGATGCAGTGGATGGTTTACGTGTCGCTCTTGGACCAATTAAAATACTGCAATATACTTTACAGGTATATATAAAACTTCGCACTTTAGGTTAACTTAAAACATTAATTAATAATTATGTTCTTTAATTTACAGGGATTATTTCACCCAGCACGAAAGGTACGAGATGTATATTGGAAAATTTATAATTCTCTTTACATAGGTGGACAAGATGCTCTTGTGGCTGGTTATCCTCGAATTATGAATGATCCAAAGAATCAATATATTAGATATGAATTGGACTATGTTTTGTAATAGAATCAGTAGGTATATGTAAAACATGTGTACCATACATTTATATGATCTTCGTAAAAGTGTCATTGGCTTATTGTTTATAAATAGTTGTGCTATATAACTGTCTGTTACATGATACATAAGATAGACATCTACAATGAACTTTGAAAGTATTTATTTCTTGGACTTCTTTTAACAAGTTATACACAAATTTTTTTATTAGAAATTCATTCTATCTAGATTCTAGACTTACTTAAAAAGAAATATATGTCAGTCCTTATAAATAAAAAGTTTCATATCATAAGCAATATTAAATTTATTACACTTTAAAAATCACTTAGTTGTTCCCTTAAATGTTCAAAAGTTAAGTGGTAAAGCTAATAATAGAAATGAAAAAGAATTCTATTTTTTATGAAAGCAATATTGTAAACCAAACACATGATCAAGAATTATCTAACACTTTATTTTTAAGTAATTAAATAAAACTAGTGGCAATGGATGTTTAAATATTTATTTATAATTTGTAAGAGAATTTGATATTTTATTAGCGTATATCGTGGAAAATGTCCACGTATTGAACTTGTGTACGGATATTACAATTTTTAAGTATTATTAGAGAATACAGTCATATTTGTTTTATATAATCTCTTGCTATGAAACATACTTCTTGATCATAATAATTTTTGTATCAAAATTGCATGTGAAATGTTTATCTCTCCAAATACATTCTTGTTTACTTTGGCATAAAGCATTATGCATATAAACACATATAACATCATTATATTTACGACATTCCTTGATTATTTATGATTTCAATACAATTCCTTTAGTTTCAATACTAGTAGGTACGTGATACGGATTACTTCAGCTCCTACGTTCGAATTGGAAACCAAGCAAAATTTAAAGACCAAGCTCTTTATGTCCTCAAAATATTTTAATTATATATGAAGGCCTTTTACTTAATAGCACTTTTGTATACGTACATATCCGCAAAATATCATAACAGGAAATATACAATGCTATTAGAAAAAGAAAGTTATACTAATACAATTAAAAAGATATCTAAACACAAATTATGATTTGTGAAACATTCAAAATATTAAACAGATATTGAAATATATATATATGATTAATTTATAAGATACTTTAAAATATTTTAAACGAACGCTGTTGTTTAAGATTTCATTTTCACTTGCAATGTGTATAACACGCATTAATTAAAATGACAATATGATTCTGAAGTCAAAATAAAAAGTCTGATGATGAAAATAATACAAGTTATTGTTATTATATTTTTTATATTAACTATTTCAGTATGATTTTTATATAAATCATTTGTTTGAAAAACCTTTGGTATAAGAAGTACGCAAAATTGGTACTTGATGTAGTAAAACTTGGTATGATAGAAACGTAAAGAATAGCTGATTATAGAATCACATTGATACATTGTATATATACACATTATAAAAATTATTTTCAAGCTAAGTACTTATTAATGATTATGAATTTGCAAGAACCATATATATTATATATAATATCATAAAGATGCTCTTTTTAATTTCTTCAAATGTACTTTTCATTTATTTTTTTTATTTTAGAATTTTAAAAATCAAATTCGATTACGAAAATTACGGTATATAAAAATGATTTTTTAATTCCACCATTAGCACCAAACACGCATTTAACCATAATAAAGTTTTCTCTATGAAATCTATGAACATAAACTTCGATTCCACAACTTACAAATACTATATGTGATTCTATTAAAATTTGTAAAATATCTTTATGGTGTTTTTTAAAAAATTGATTAAAATGATAATATAATCGTAGTGTTAAGTAGGTTACTCCTTACACCGATAAAACTTAATAAGTAACGAAATATACGTACACGGCTATCGCAAAAGTATTAATTTGAAAAAAAAAGATGTATAAATATCAAAAGCACGCGTAACTGTAGTATACAATTCACAATGAAAACTAGATAAATCTCACTTTCACTCTTTTACATCAAGACATTTCATTTCATCCATAATATGCCGAAATATTCTCTCTGCTTATCTCTCGTTGTAGTGTAATAAGATTTACGATAGAATATCATATTTTGTAGTTTTAATAACTTTGGTAAATGACTATAAGATATGGAGGCTGTCAGTCATTTCTACAACTAATAAAATCATTTATACTAAAAAGTTTTTAAACTGTATGGAAGTCGGCTTCGCTACTTTCATTAAGAAATATATGTAATAAACTTTTGGTGAAAATTAGTTTACATAATTTAATATTGTGGATGTAGAAAATAACACTGTACTACTCTTATAATGGAAAATTCTTCTTGTCTCTCAAATCCTGTTGCATCTTATGCTCATTAGAAAAAAATATGCTGTGAACGTTGAAATAATGATATTCTTAAACTCGTGATCAATAAAAAAATACGTATATGTGTTTGATTATGATTGTATGTGACATAAAATATTGAATAAATGTGAGTTTCGCGTTTACGTTAAAAAAATTGTTAATAAATTTAAAAGTAAACACGAATAAAACGATACAAAGAATGTTCAACTTATATAAATTTCTCAATACTGAAAGGAAATTTCAATCAAAAAGGTGCAACAATTGCCGCTGCTTCGCCCCTACTTGTCGGTAACGAAGCACATTCGTGCCACTTGTTTGAATGTGGATCATAACATTCAACGGTAGAAGTTGTAATTTGGGTTCGATAAAAATGGATTTCCTGAGAATGATCACCCCCTATAACATATAATCGACTATCAGCTGCTGCCACTGCAGGATATGATCTGCCCATATTCATAGGTGCAACAGTACTCCATTTATTCTGAAACATAAAGTATCCACAATACAAAGAATTTGAACAAAACTATAATGTATTGAAAAAAAGCAGTACTCAAATCACCTTTTCAAAAGAATAACGTTCAACAGATGTTAAAACTTCTTGATTTTTATTAGTACCACCAACAACATAAAGATATCCATCAAGAATTGTAATTCCCATTTGTGAACGAGGTGTAAGCATGGGAGCTAAATAAGTCCATTCCCTTGTTACTGGATTGTAACTCATTACATCTTGACGGTGCCTGCTATTATGCGTACAACCACCCACCACGTATATCAAACCTAAACAATATAATATGTTCAATGTTTCTCTAAACAAAATATGGTCAAATTAATTAATCTGTAAAATATTAGGTTTACCCTCATAAGCAACTACTCCCATACTGAACCGAGGTTCGGGAAGTTGTCCATCAAGCGTCCAAGAATTAGTTATTGGATCATATATTTCTATTGATCCACCAATATCTTCTCCTACCCAGCCACCAAATGCATATAAACTATTATCCAAGGCACAAAGTCCAAATTCGCATCTGGGTTCTTCCATGCAGGCAATAGAAGTCCACACGTTATCACGTGGATCATAACATTCGCAATTGGCAATAATACACGATTCCAACTCCCCGCCAACGACATATACTTTGCCATCTAACAATGCCACTCCCGGCAGTATTCGACCTATACCTATTGGCGCTACTTCACTCCATTCACTACAAAATTAATAGAATCTCATGAATGAAAAAAGTAGTGCATGATTTGCATAGTTCTTTTTAAGATTCATATAAAATTTTACCCTGTAAATATGTCATATTTTTCGATCGTTTCATAAGTACTTTCAGCAGCTCTACCCCAGCTGTCTGCTGAATGTTCACGTCTTGATCCACCAATCACTAAAATATTCTTTTTAGCGCAAAGTCTAGGTTGTGCGTGAAGAGGCACAAGACATCCTTTATTAGATATTAAATCTTTTTGTATTGATCTTAATGCAACAATCAAACTTGCATCTTTACATTCCAGAATAACTCTTTCCAATCTCGCTAATGAACACAGTCGTAAACGAATGTGACTTAATATTTCAAATACATAACATCTTCTTGTTGGTATATCATGGACAATCCAATTATATGCTGCGTGGAAGACCTATTAACAGACCAATACAACATTTAAAATAATTAACTAAATCAAATTCGTATATATGTTCAAGAGCATATATAAAAATACAAACCTGAAATTCAGTATCAATATGAATGTAATCACTACTAAGAAAATGAACAAGATGTTCTTTCGGCAGATCCAAAAATTCTTCCTCCTGAGATACTTGAGGAAAATTGACTTGTATAAAGCGTAGGGCAGTTTCCAAAAGATCTAATCTGTTATGTGCTTCTGCAAATCTATTTAATACAATAATTTTAGAAGATAATACTATATAAAATTGTAATTGTACTTAATAAACCACAATTTACAAAATGTTTTTCTTCAATCTTACTGATCTCACCTATAAATCCCAAGCGCATTTGAATAGTGAAGTTGCTGTTTTAAATAAGTAATGCAACCAGACACTACTTCATCTAATTCTAACATATCAGCAGCTGCAAATAATTCTTGAACATTGTCCTGAGTGATATCAACATTTCCAGTATAAATAAAATCTATCAGAAGAGAAAGAATGTTAGCTGATACTGAATGAATTTCCACCAACTCCTGTTGTTCTTCGACAAGACCACCAGTAAACATAGCATTGAAATATGCACTTCCTGCTGCTAAAACTGATCTATGTGCTCTAATGACACTACCACCAGCAACCAAACCAACATCGCTAAATTGATTTTTTAATCTTTGGGTATTCAAGTTCCTTAAGACTTTGGGGGCATATTGCCCCACTGCATAAACAATGTTAGACACATCAGAGGTTTGCTTTACTGGTTGCGTTGCAAAACCCATATTACTGCAGTTATGTCCATTCTTTATTGGTGGCGCTGCACCATCCGCCATGAAACCATCAAGTTGTCTTTTATCTGCAGTTCCTAATGGATAAATTATGGTTTTTATGATATGTATTATATTTACAGAATACTTTATATTAGTTTTGTACAACTACAAACATTTATTGACTTTTGAAATATACAGTAGGAAATTGTGGATCCCTTAAGATTTTCACAAAAATATTTGTTATGGATTTTAATATTAAGTTATAGCTATATAATATTGAAATGTTAAAAAACATGAAGGAAACTATTATAATAAATTATTAGTGGAAGACTCTGTGATTCCACTCTACCATTTATGTTTCAAAAATATGCTCCTTAATCTAGGAGTTCATAAATAATGAAATAAATATCTATTTTCTAAAATTTATTGGAAAAATGTATCTTTAAAAATTAAGTGTAAAGTAGAAGCTATTGAAGTAACAGATACTGCAGTAAACTTAAACTGAATATATTTCAATGTCATATATGTTGAATCACCTTTAACTTATTTATTAATTTAAAAGTAACAAATCAGCATTGAATATAAGCATACTTACGACATATACGTGAAAGCACCTTATAGACGCTATGAAACGATTTTGTATTATTTTTTCCTTTTAAACGCATCACTACCACCACATTTTCATGTAATTTATTATAGCTTGATACCAGGTTCTATTTGCTTTATTCTTTTACTGACTCTACCAATTAGTCACTAATTCAGTAATATGAAATCTGACATATGTCAAATAACCTATTTAGTATATGAAAGTAGCTACAAGAGAATTACTAATAAGTATTCTGTATATATTCGTACCACACCTACAAGAATTTATGCAAACTGTAAACGATAAAGTATGACGGTGCTTTTTATCAAACAGAAATTGGAGTATTCCACTTGTAACTTAAGAAAACACTAATTCCTTGCGTATTCTATATATTTAAATTAAAACTTTCTATTCACACATTCTCCTCGTTCGATTTTAGTAATTCAATTATGAGTTCATCGGCTTGCAGTTATACCAACAATACAAACATGCATATGTACTACATAGAGAAAGCTAAAATGTATGAACAGCAGTCAATAACTTGTCATTGTATCGAACCCTTTTTCACGCGAACAGAATATTATATATATAATTAATTTAACATATAAATATTTTTAGATTATTCAGGTCAGCTGATTGATATTTGTAGTGGTACGAATGAAGTTCATATCAGTCTTATTCATCATGTGCGATGAATATAAATTATCACATTTTTCTCAAAATTAGATCTTATATATCATTATTTTGAGATCTGATCATTTTATATTGAGAAAATCGACCATCATTTTTATTTTTCAACGTCTGTAATAATATTGCGTAATAGAATCTGTTTATTTTTGTTAATATTTTAACATGACGAATATTTCGAAAAAAAGAAAAACCCCATCAAAACTTAAGGTAAAAAATTACATATTTTAAAAAACGAAAGGAAATCTTGTTCTTATTAATGTGTTTACAGAGTGTGGGTAATCACGACGAATTTTTAAACCGTATTTCTAAATCACTTTATTATTCAAAATTACCAGGAACTGATTGCCTCAGTTTGCCTGTTACTGGTAAGTATACTTTTGTCACATTTTGCATTTATACATTTTAAAAACAATTGAGAAAAAATGGATAAAAGATTAGCAATGTACAATTGATTAATTGTTTTGTAACATTGGAAACTATATAATAAAACTTTATTCTTAGAATTGGCAGCAGAATTCTTTACTGAAGTAAAGAGTGGTCATACGCTCGAAAGATTAGATGTGGAAGAAGCAAGTAAAATTTCCAGAAATGCATGTGTTTCACCATGCTCACTTGTTTTGGCATTACTATACCTAGAAAGATTAAAAGACTGCAATCCAGAATATCTTCAAAGGGTAGCACCGTCTGATCTCTTCCTTGTTTCTTTGGTACTGCATCTATATTGTTTATTATATAAAATTATATTATTTTACAAAATATCCTTACTTGAAAAGATATGTTTTTTGTTTTATAGATGGTTGCTAGTAAATTTTTGAATGATGAAGGAGAAGATGATGAAGTATTTAATACGGAATGGGCACAATCTGGTGGTTTAACTATATCATACATAAATCAATTAGAAAAGGATTTTCTTCAAGCTATTGTAAGTGAACTAAATACATTATCATAAAAGGTTGTTTAATGAGCTAATAATATATTTTATTTAGGATTGGACTGTTTTTGTTCATAATCAAGACTTCTGGGAAAGATTGCAGAAATTAGAAAAAGATATAGCTTATAAAGAAGCACAAAAGAGAGGATGGTTTTCATATACAGAACTAAGTTGTCTAATGAATTCAGTGCAATTAATAACAGTAGCACATGCTATGATAAATATATCATCTATTTGTTTAGCAACATACACTGCAGGAGTAGTCACCCTTCTAGGCTCTGCTTTGGTTGCAAGTTACTTCCCAGGAACGATACTTAGCCCGAAACAAATAAATTCTACGGATATTATAAAAACAGATTTGAATCCAGTTGTTGATGTAACAGAAATAGCTATTGAAACTTTACCAGAGAATATTTTTACTTCAGATTTAATGTTTGATACATTGAGTTGCAATCAAACTCAACAAAATTGTGAAAATATTGAATCCAATGAAGTTGTAAATGTAGATTGGAAATGGTGGCTAAATCCAACTATGATTTGGTTACAAAATATTCAAGATTGGAACCAAAAAAATGATTGTATAAAACAAACAGTAAAATTAAACGTAACGAAAACGTTAACGCCAAGTACTAAATTTTTACTTGATATTGCTACATTAATACGAAATTCAGACGAATTTTTAATGAATATAAATTGGAAACAAATTCTGGGTATAGACTTAAAGATTGTTTTGCACGATTGGAGATACTATGCAAACTATGTTACAAAAATAAATGTTGATCATCAACATTGAAAGTTATATACTGAAAGAATGAAAAATTTTACAAAACATAAAGTCTTTATTAGACAGATTTATAGAAAAGAAAAATATATATTTTTTGTACTAACTTGTAAATTCGTAAACAACCACTATACTAACAAAACAATTTTTCTAATAAAAAACATGGACCGAAAATTAATTTCTGGAATTATTAAAACCCTCAACATCCTTAGATCTAAATTACAGGGAAATAATATTAAAACAGACAGATACATCTATTACTAATACTGTTAATATCAATGGTACAGTTAATTTATACATATTATTACATTAAATACATTCATTATAGAGATTAAATTATGTTACATAATTTTATGATTGTCATAAATTAATATTGCAATTAGTTGAATAATGTGAGTGAATATTTCTTGGTTCTATCACTACACATTGACACACTGTGAATGGAAGATATTCATATCTCTATTGCAATATTACAATCATTTAATTATTTAATATTTACAATTTCAACCAGTGTGATGAAAATAGGAAAAAATAGGAATGGGTGTCATTCCAATGAGACAGCCAATTGTAACTCCAACAACTCGTCCCTGAATTATCATAAATTACATTTTCTTAGTTAAAGTTATTAATGTAGATTTAAATAAAACATAAAAGCAAATGTACATGTCATACCATATTTGCAGCTGCTTTTGTTTTTTTGAGATTTAACTGTACAGGAGTAAGTTTTGGTGCTTCAAATCCAATTTTTTGTGCTAAACGTTCTACATAATGTACAGATCCAATTCCTATTATATCAGATATTGTATTTCCTAATGCTGCAGCTGCTATAGTTGATATTGGAAATCTTTTATTTAACATTATTTCAATTTGATCTCCCTGAAATAAGTATGTTACAATTTGGAAAATACATTGCATACACTTAGAATACGTACAGCCACAATCATGATGAAGTTGTCAAGAAAACCAAAGCCGATGAATGGAATTGCATTTGAAATTGCAACTGCAACAATATTACCTAACATTACTATACCATAGCTCTCATTCAGAAACAGTAATGTATTTTTTAACTCAATATGTTTTTTTAGTAATTCCTCGTATTTCAAGAAGTTTATATAGGTACATTTTATTAAATATGAGTAATGTTAAATTTCATACCTAATATTAGATCTTTCATAGATGGTTCTGGAACAGTTTCAACTGTAACGGGAAAGAGAAACAAGGTAAATATACTTTTTCCAACAAAGTATTAAAGAAGTAAGGATTTAGTGAAATTTTTATATTACTTACAAAACAAAAAAGTTAACATTCATGCATATTTTTTTACATGTGCAATATAGTTATAAAATTTTTTATATTAAGAATGCTAAGTGAAAATTGTATAATAAAATATCAGAGAAAATCTGTAGGGCAGTTAACTAATTGAGTAATTAAATACACAAGACGTTGGAAAATAAAACTTTATTTAAATAAAAGTACATTTTTTCTATCTAAAACATATTTACATTAAAGTTATGTTAGATAGTGTAATATACATTAAACATTTCAATAATTGATAGAGTAGACATTCTATAAAGAATTTTATATAAGAGAAGACTAGAAACCATGCAGAAGACATACAAAGAAATGTATTTCATAGAATCAAACTAAACTTGAACAACACTTTAATAAAGATCTTTAAAATTATTTACCTAAATCTTTAACTTATTTGTATAGAGTTATCTTGCAATGTTCATGTGTTCATTGTAGAATTAATTGGGGAAAGTTATATTCAAGTTACTCAGTGGAACTGTATAACAGGTAATTAAAATAACACAGTTCTATTAAAAAAAGCATGAAATATAAAAGTAATAAAGTGTGTATAAAGTATGTGTAAAACATTTCTATAAAATTCATAAATATTTATCATTACATATTATGTTCTTATTTAAAAGGAACAAATAATTGATGTGATTATAATGTAGAAAGAGCATAACAAAAATATAACAGAAAAAGTATTAATTGTCCTTAATGTACGATACTGTCATGTGTCCAAACCAATAATAAAAATGTACATGTAACATAATATATTACCTAAGTGTGGCTCTGTAGTTGTCTTATTAAAATATCCAGAAAGTTCAGTCAGAGTAGAAGAAGCAAGTAAAAGAATTAAAACACACAGTCGAATGAAGTGTATGGTTTAATATATATATTAATATAGACTTACAAAATGATGTCCATGTAGAATGCGATGGAAGGAAATATTTTAAACTGTTAAATAATGAAAATTACACCGAATCACAATATGATAATAATAAATATTTTTACCTTTAAATTGTTATAGTAATATTAAGATCTATATACTTTAATAAAACAAGCAAGTTATGACTTTTTCTCTTACTATTATAAATTGTTATTGGTTAAACTCTGCAAAGAATTAATTAATATATTGAAATTCCTACCATACTTGCGCATGAGCCAATCGTCCGGTACAACACAATAACTTCCTGTAGGGTCCACGTCACCTAAAGATGTTATTTTGCTAGGCCTTCCAAATTTATTACACCATCGAAAAGCTGCTAACTGACCTTAAAAGTATAAAGCTTTTTTATTATATTTTTTAGTGAATTTTGTGTCTAATAGACATATAACTTTAGTTGTGAAGAACAACTTTATTTTTGTAATAATTACTTTGATATTGAGCTCTATCATCTTCTGATTTACATTCTTCCAGAGCTTTTAAAAAATATTCTCGTTCTTCGGCGGTAAGTTTGGAGGCCACATTTTTCGCTTTTTCTTTAGTTAAAGCACCAGGAAAAGCTAGTTTACTTTCGCTACTGTAATGTGTCCTTTGCACAGTATACTTATCAGTGATAAAAGAGGGTAAAAAGAATTTTTCTGATAGAAAATTATTTACACGACATAGTTTACGATTACGGTGATAAAAGCGAGATGCATGTTTACTAAAATACATAATTTCGCGTGGAAGTAATACTGTTTGACTAGCTAAAGCCGCGACTGTCACACACATTTTTCTAAAATATATAATTGACTTTTGTTACTGACGTTCTGGACATGTGTACAGCATTAGTTCCTAAAATCAATAATTCCAGTTGTTATAAAACGATTAAGAGATAAAAAATATAGATTTCGCAAGTACTTGAGATACGTACCCGTTTCGATTGATTTGGAAATGACTCAATATGTATTGTGTCACTGTCAGTATCAGTAGTACGTAGTAAAATATATCCGACACTCAAGAATGAAAATACTATCATTGATAATACAGGTTTAGATTGGTTCTTACACACGTATACCTTATTTTACGAAATTATACTAATTCGTGCAGTGCGCATTTCAATTTACGCTGCTCCACCACTACCAGTGATGGGCAGTCGTGAGTGAGAACTTCTGCGAATAGCTTTCTGCGCATGCGCTGAGACTGCCCACCACTGACCACTATTAACTTTATACTTCGTTAGCCATATACATGGTGGGTAAAAAGTTATACGAATACAGAAAAAACTAATGTATAGAACATCGAAAGTATCCATAATAAAAGGTCACTGGATATATATGTTCGATATTCCGAAAGCCGCAACGCGCATGCAAGTAACGACTTGTACAACGAGTATGTTTTTTGGTATATTACAAAAATTTTTAATATAATTTAGACACTTTTTTATTTATACACAAAATATACATTGTTCGTAATTAATCGATAAAACCATTTGTTATCTTTCTAATCGTACAGTTTTTATACAAGGTCGCCCATATCTACGTTCAGCTTCTGCCAAAAAAGCATTTTCCATTTGCCTTACAATTTCGTTAAAGAATAAATTCGATAAGTGTGAATGAATGATCGATTTGAATTCAAATGATAAAGAAAAATCGATAACACAGGTTTGTGCGTTGTTTTTTAACCCTGAGCTAAACAACCACAGTGTGTTTAAATGATTAAATAATCTACCATCGGTACATTCAGCCTTTACAAGATGAGGTTTTACCATCGTTACTTTGGATGTATAACTTTCGTTTATAGGCGGGAATCCTATTACTAAACTAGCTTTGAGTACGTCGTCCTTTTTATATATAACATCGGATTTTTTACAAAATGGAACAAAATGTTTATAATTTTGTACGTCAGCTACAACATTATATATTTGTTCCATTGAAAACCTAGACGGAAAAAATTTTCTATAACCTTTTGCAATTTTTTTTATAGAAAATTATCAATTTTTAAATTTTATAAAACTTACCCTATGAGTTTGCGACCTTCGTATTCTTTTGTTTTCAATGAGTCGGCCATAAACATTCTTTGTATATATTGTTTTTGAAAACTACATTTATTTTGAAGTATAATATTTTCTAATAACGTAATATGCCTGGAAGTAGTATTATTTGTTTGATTTAAAAATTAGTTATAACAATTTGTACAGCTGCAATTAAAATAAATTGATGGATATTACATGAATATAGTAGGAAATGAAAAATATACTTTGATGACGTAAATATAAAAATATAATTTTATTCACTTTAAAGTTTGTTTCATTTTTATATTACTGGTTTCAAGACTATAAATAATAAAATTGTAAAATAATTACGAAATGTTTGTTATGGCAGAAAGTTTTACTGGCACAAATAAAACAGAATAGGTATAGGTTATATGCAAGGAGTTAATCAATTATTAATGTTATTAATTTCTTTACTACTGAATCTAGTATATTTAGTGCATATAATATTATTTACATATCCTTCATACAGTATAAGAGAAAGAATATTTTAATAATTAATATGTAATTACCAAAGATGGAAAACATAACCTACAAGTTATGTATGTATAATTTGTAGTATCAATTGATGCAAATGTATATTAATTAAAACATTACCTATACATGGTGTAGTAATGTAATAATTCCACTACTGTGCAATATTATTAAAATTTGTACTATCTATAAATCATATCTTCATATATGAATAAATTCGTAAACTATTTGAACATTATTCATTTTTACTAGTTTACTTTCTTGTTTCCCAATTAACCAAAATATATTTCATTTTTCACGATGTATTTTATAACATACATTTCAAGAAATATGTGAACGAACTTGACCAGTCACTTAAAAAATAAAAGCACGTGAATACTTTATGCAAGCTCTTGCATGATGAAAGTACATTTAAAAATAATATGATATTTTTGTAGTCAAATGTCAAATAGTAAGATATAACAATCTATAAAATATATTCGTAGAGTATAATCAATACGTATTTCAATTATATATGAATTGAATATTCGTAATATTCGATTTCACTACTTCATAGTTTAATCTTCATTAAAAAAGAAGCAGCTTATATTTATATGTAAATTTTTTATTAATTTTTACGCGATTACGAGTATTACAATATGATAACTTTTTCATATTCTTATATATTTTTATCTAAACAGAGCTGGTAAAGTTGGTACATACACACTCACGTGTGTAGAACTTACATAACACAGGTACCGCAAACGTCTTACTCCTACTTATTTTTGAAAAATGGCTGGTATTGCTCCTCAGGCTTGCAGAAATGTGTTTCGACAAGTGAGTACTGTGAAAGCAATATACTTCAACAATAAAAAAATGTTATACTGTAATGTTCTTTTCATTCTTATAAAGCACTGTGCAAAATGTCGGCAATAGAATGTAACCTCAATTTATTCTTCTACTAATGTCAGTTCTACTGTCTTTTCCATTGTATGTTTTGATGTTTATGTTGAAACAATAAATTGTACTTTAATATTCATTAATTAGACAATGTTAATATTTTATTGTTTTGTATATTATTTTATTTATTAATTTTGCATACGTAATAATGATGGAAGTACTATAAACATTTCAATTAAAATTATATAATAATTACATAGATTTTTTTATGATTGAACAATTGATTTATTATATATTATTAATAATCATTAAGTATGTATCAAAATTTCTTCTTCTTTAAATAATTTACATATAAAGACTTAACATTGAGATTACAATTACAATGGTAATTAATATAATTTTAAATTTAGGTCAGAGGTTTCCATATCTCTGCAAGTCAAAATGCTGAAGCCAGACTAAAAACCTTCTCTGTGTACCGTTGGAATCCTGATAAGCCCGATGAAAAGCCGTATATGCAAGAATATAAAGTAGACCTAAACACGTAAGTTCAACAATTATCTCCATTATTTGCTTTATATTTATATAATTTATGAAATATTATTTCAGTTGTGGTCCTATGATTTTGGATGCATTGATTAAAATTAAAAATGAAATTGATCCAACTTTAACTTTCCGTCGTTCCTGTCGTGAAGGCATTTGTGGTTCTTGTGCTATGAATATTGGCGGTACAAACACATTAGCATGTATCAGGTATTTAATCAGTATGCTTATTGGACATTTTGCAATAACAGTATTATAACTTGATATTAATGAAGTTTAAAATTATTGTAGCAAAATTGATACTAATTTAAATTCAGTTAGTAAGATCTATCCTTTACCGCATATGTATATAGTGAAAGATTTAATCCCAGATCTGAACAACTTTTATACTCAATATAAAAGTATACAGCCATGGTTGCAACGTGGTGAGGGTAAAGAAACTGGGAAAAAGCAGTATTTGCAAAGTGTTGAAGACCGTAAAAAATTGGTAGGCACTATAATTATCAATAAGATGTTGTATTTTCTATTTAAGTTCATATCATATATAACTTTTTATAATGTAGGATGGTCTCTATGAGTGCATCTTATGTGCTTGCTGCAGTACTTCTTGCCCATCATATTGGTGGAATGGTGATAAGTATTTAGGACCTGCTGTGCTTATGCAGGCATACAGATGGATCATTGATTCACGTGATAACAAAACAGCTGAACGTCTCGAAAAGTTAAGGGATCCTTATTCAGTATATCGTTGCCATACTATTATGAATTGTACTCGTACTTGTCCAAAGGTAAGTCTGAATTATATGACAATCATAAATTCAATATTAAAATTGTGTTTTTCACAGGGCTTGAATCCTGGGAGAGCAATTGCTGAAATAAAGAAATTGCTAGCTAATATTAGTCAGAAAGAGAAACCAGGCCTCGATGCTACAGCATAATTATGTAGAATAAGATGAAGATTAGAGAATTAGTGAGTCATGTGTATTTTCCAATCATTGTGATTATTTAGAAACTTAAATTTTATTTGAAAAAGAAAACACAAGTAATGGATTCGTTTAAATTACTTGGCAAAACAGCATGTGCTGATGCCAAATTTTTTATGTAATAAATTATATATATTTCAGCTATTTATAATGTCTTTTACTACGAGTAAAACTTAATTCCCCAATAATTTAGATAAATATTCCTGTTTGAATTATTTATTTTATATACATTAATATTTGAAACCAAATATATTAAAACTTATTTAAAGAATTCAGTGTAATATATTCAATGTTTTATATTACATATTTTATGTTTTAGCGATGACGTATTATTGCTAATGCAAATTTCTTAAAACATTTAATAGTTCTTTAATTAGTAGCACATTTGTTGGATATGTATTTTACCCTGCTTTTATTATAAAAACAGGGATAAACATGACGTTTTCTAATTCGAAGTAAATTTTAATATCGTTAAAAACAGATGCGTATACGACACTAGAAACTCGTACATTATAATAAAATTAGAACAAATCATGCATTCGTAAGATATGTCAGAATAAGAGTCTTAAATTTCCAAAGATTCAATTTTTGCATAAGAAACGCATCAGATGCATGATATGCTGAATTGAAAACTATCTACAAATATTTCAAAATTTTTAAAGATTACAAGTGCATTATAATGAGATCTAAGGTTCCGCAGCCATTCTACTTCTTGCTGTTTCCCTTGACCGATTGTGGAC
Source organism: Megachile leachella (assembly GCA_963576845.1). Lineage (NCBI taxonomy): Eukaryota > Metazoa > Arthropoda > Insecta > Hymenoptera > Megachilidae > Megachile > Megachile leachella. The sequence continues at coordinate 17,513,038 of OY756251.1, forward strand.
CTCTGCTGTTCGTAGCGTAATACCAAATATATCTTCGTGATAACGATTCTCGTCCTAAAAAGTTAAATTACATAAAGTGTCTGTTACTTAATTATAAAGTTACGACATGACTTACGCGCAACGATAACATGTACGCTTCAACTTGTTTATTCGTCATTTCACCATGAGTTTGTATAATATGTTTCAAAGTTTGATAAACGTCCTCTGCCATGGTACAATCACCGCAAACGTAGAAATGACCTTGCTCATATACTAACATGTCATAAATTTGTGGGGCTTCCGCTTGAATTAAGTCTTGTACGTATGTCTGTTAAAACAAATATATACAATAAACAACAATGAATTAAGTAAAATGTGACATCTGTTTAAAAAATATTCTAAATGCATATAAAGTATTAATATGACCTTTTTCAATCCAGGCTCTCGAGAAAGTGCCAAGAAGACTTTATCCAGAACTCCTGCTTTCACCATTTCCTCTTTCTCTTGTCTGTACAGATCCAAGTTCTTATTGCGACAACCAAAGAATAGCCAGACCTTTCCATATTCACGATCTGTAAATTTTACACAATATGATTTCAATGAAAGGCATGATTGTCAATTATGGAATACCTGGTTCAGATTTTATTTGTGCAAGTCGATGATGCCAGAAACCACGAAAAGGAGCAATTCCAGTTCCAGGACCAACTAATATCATTGGTGCATTTGGTTCAGTTGGCATATAAAAGTTAGGTGCACTAAAAAAAAGAAGGTATTATATTCTTTGCATACTGAGATAATAAAAGTATTGAAAGTAGTAAACTTACCTTCGTACAAATACATACAACGGTTCTCCGTCTGATATCTCGCGTAAATAATTAGAACAAACTCCATAATGGTTTGGTCCAGAACCACCTAAAATATTCACTCAATTTTATGTTTCAATGGAGTGTAAATAGGAAGAAACAAAGATAGTTATACCTTGCGTTTTATATTGTACTATTGCAACTGTGAGATGTATTTGCCCTTGATGCACATCCGGAGAAGAAGAAATGCTATAAAATCTCGGTTGCAGAGGAGTTAAATGAAGCAGCAACAATGGTGCGAATGGTCTCACAGATGGAAATTCATCTAACACTTCTACTAAGTTTGGGAACTTCCAATGTCTCCAATCTTCATAGGCTGCTGGATCCTGTAAAAAGATTCTTAGTCCTGTGGTTCAATTCCTTTATTAAATATCCATCATATTTACAGAAGACAGCAGATGAAGTTGCGCTTGTTCTTTTGGATTCGTAGCTATCGACGCAAAGTATCTGAGAAGATTCGGCGTTGGTGGTGTTGTAATGTCCAGAAATCTCGTTAGCAACATTTTTAACGAGTTGGGCAAATACCTATCGTGTGGCATCCACGTTTTCACAATACCTGAAGAAAAATAGAAACATTGAAATCATATGTGAGAATTTGGATAGTTATGTTACAAACCATTTGGAGTATGAGATTGTTTCTGCATCTGTAATTCAATGGGTACATCTGGGTCGAAAGGAGTCTGTATTCGTTTCAAGATTGCTTCCACCAGTTCTGGTCTGTTGCATGCAAAAACTCCTAAATGATCACCAGGCTTGTAGGAGATTTCCATGCTTGCTATATCGTCGAGTTCCAAGAGTAACGTGGTTCCACTATGTAAAATAGAAATGTAAAGGAAGGAACACTTTTTATAAAATGATGAACAAGTTATATGTACAATAAGCACCTAGTTAAGTCGCCACTTAAATTTGTTTTCCGGAGCATGTTGCAGGTAGTCACGTTTCTATTATGACACTTACTTAACGCTGAAAATCAGAATCAGTGATGGAATTACTACAGTGTTGCACATAAATAAATTACAGGTATATACCTTTTCCAATTGGTTGAGCTTCAGCTTCTACGAAACGAACAGTCGCTGCCGACAAAGCTTCTGATCCCAAAGACAAAGCAACTTCCAGTAAAGTATCGTCATCGTCCAAGCAAAATGTCTCGCATGCAACCTAGTACAACAGTTGTTAGAAGAGTGACAAGAAAAGATATTAACAAGAAGATACCAACAGCAAAAGTGTCTGCTGCCCATTTTCGGAAAGCCTGTTCTTGTCCACACATCTCATCTCCCTGTGCCAATTTCAGCAGTCGTTCTCCACCTAATTCACCTAACAAATTGTCCACGTAACGACCGAATGCACAGAAGTTTGGGTACGCGGATGAGCCCAGTGCGAAGACAGCGAATCTAAGAAATATTGCAGATTTTGTTTTCTGTTTGTGAAATCATCTCAACAATGCATACCTGACATTACTCAGTGGTCCAAAAGTATCTTCTGTCTGAGAATCTGTAGTGGAGCCACGAAGAGAATCCAATCTATCTAACTTCTTTGAGTTACTGACTTCTGTTTGGCTGTTTGCTTTGATAAACGATTTTGAAGTTGCCAAGCTATAGGATTATCATACAAATAGTTGTATTCTTTATTTTTAACTTTGTTGTAAATGTGAATAAGTACCTTATTTTATTGCCACTATTGATGTACGTTTCATTCATTTTCATTGCATATAAGTTTTGAGCAAAAGCCTGGGAAATGAAACATATGTGTAGAATCATAATTGCTTCAAGTTATTTAATAAAAAAGAACGTACTTCACCATTTTCTGGAGGATCGCCGTTCCCAAAAGTGGATGTTATGACTAGTAATAAAGCTTCATGTTCTATATTGCTGATATCATAATCTGACATAGAAAGTACCTGTAATCGTTAGCTTCAGGTATTTTTGACACATCATTTCTCTAGGAGTACTAGGTAAACAGGAAGATTAAATGATGAATACCTGGGAATGAAATGCATGTCCTAATAATTCACCAAGTTTCTCAGCATACATCTGAGATGTGCCAGTTTCTGTGGCAAACAAGACTGTGGCTTTTATCCTTCGAGACAGAGCTCTTCCAAACAACTTTGATGTAAACTTCACAGCTCTAAAATTATTTTGGTAAAGTAATTTTTATATAAGAAATTATTTGTCTTTACATATACCTTGCAATTTGTTTGAAATGGAATTTTCTTCTAGGTTTCTTAGACGTTGATCTCTTATCTCGACCCTTTTTCCAGACGTGAGTTTTCCAAGCAGGATCCTAAAATCATATAATGAAGATATATTGGAAATGTCAGGATGTATACTAAATTACTTGTTCAAACAACAACCTGTGCATCATAAGAGGGTTTTAAATGATAAAGAGCCATCTCCTGATGAAACACAGGCGTGGCTGATCCTGATATTGGCGGAACAATCCACAACCAATCGGCTGGACAACCATTTCTCAACCGCATCTCATTTTCATAGTGTTTCATAAAAGATTCTGAAGCAGTGTGATGATCTACAATCGTCACGTTTTTCATCTGTAAATGACATCAGTTTAGTGTCAGTTCAAGAGCAAAAAGGTCTGAACAGAAAATGATCTACTTGAAAACTGTGTAGTACTGCAACATTAGCTTCTATCATAGCCTTGTCTTTCCATAAAGAAGTAGATGTTCTTGTGTCTAGCCCCATATGTGTGGCTATTGTCTGCAAATAACATCATTTATAAAAGCATAAGCTTATTGCTATTTAAAGATACTTGGATGCCTTAAGTAATGAAACAAAAATTATCTTTATCAACCTCTAGTAAATTATATCGTTGAACATCACATAGATCTCTTGCTCCAATTTCAGTGCTCATGTACCACCCATTGAAAGGAGCGGCTGTGAACTCCAGTCCTCCACAATCGAACACCATTCCTGATACCGCAGGTACAGCGAACCACTTCAATTCTAATTTTTCGAACCAATCGTACCTGTGATAAAGGAATTAATATTACATAATAATTTTTAGGAGTGTGTTAACGTTACTTACGTGGGATGACTGAGAGGTACTTCGAGAACAAGTTCACTTGGAATGTCAAAGTAATCAGGGTCGTGGCCGTTTGCTGATAACACCAGTGGCAATATATCAAAACGAGTACGTGCTCCTTTCCAGCCCAGTTTTATGCAGAGCTATGAAAATTAGCATGTTACAAGTCAGCTCAGAATAAGAAAATAATTTGAACATAATTTCAGGTACCTCGGTGAACTCAACATTGGCAGGATCACCGGTTACAGTACCGTCCGGGTTCTTGTAACCCGCATAGCCGATCAGCTGTTGATTCCACACTCTATAATCATGCTTCCCATCTGTACGTTGTGGAAATATCGTTATCGCGGATCTAAAATTTGAATGATTCAGGGAAAATGATAAAATCGAGGAGGATCATTGCATTTCTGAACGTACCTGATATTTCCTTTGTTTGTGCTGTACTTGATGTGGTTACATAAAGCTTCGAACATGCCACTGGTTGTTGTCACATAGCGACAATCAAACACCTATAAATGACAGTGTTGTATTGAAACAATTCTTTGGGTATAGACATTAGATTCACAGTTTAATTAGTAGATCAAATTTTATGTCAATTATTTTATAAACTTAAATTTTATGAGAGACTCAAATTTTATGTTGAATCTTTAATTTTGCAGAATATTACATACTTGTAACTTGGACCACTGAATACGACCAATACACCTCGCAGCATTACGCCACGCTAATTTTGCTCCAAACACTAGTTCAGTTTCTGTTAGTTGATAAGTACCAGTGACGTACACTTCTTTCTGTACGCTGTCCCAACGAGAACGATGTGCTTCGCTGTTTAGTCTACAAGGAGCAAAGTGGAATTAGGTTTCAGTAGTATAAAGTATGTTTACGGTGGCGCAGTAGATACAGCCATTAGTAAGACTGCTGTAGTCGAAGTGGAAATAGACATACATTGCAAGACGACTTAAATGACAAGTTAAAATACCTTCTAATAGAAGAGAAATATTGCTCAAGGAAATCTTTTGCGTGCACCAGGATTTCTTCTCTTGAACGAGCCTCTGTTCCATGAGTCGGTAGCTGCATAACGCTGCCGAGGCACACTTGACCGGAACATAATGTTCTCTGAAAAAAAAAACCAGCACATTTCATTAATATATCTTTTATTATACTTTTTCAACTTAAAATAATTTATTATATTACTATAACTGTTAAAGGAGTTGACGAATGATTTTTCTTCAATAGAACAATCAGCGCTGAAACAGTCTATCTTTTATTTCGTGTGCATTCATTTAAATGCGATTTGTTTTAAGCACCGTATTGTGCCAGGATTACTTTCACGAAACAGAACGTATATGAATAATATTTTAAATAATCGTCTGGAATAAATTTAAATTTCTGGAATAAGTTTGACAGTCAACAAAATTGTAAAAAGACTTTTGTTACTTAATTAACAAATTTGCGAAAGTTAAATCTTAATTAACTTTTAATTAAAGCTACGAAGCTATCTCATCAAGGGGTTGAATCTTCTGCTTTGAGAAAACAAACTTTTCTCGATTGACATATCGATTTTTTTTTTATTATCGGTATACTTATATTGCAGCTGTAAATACACGCATTAAGATCATTCGATAGAGCTTGATAGGCAAAATTGTCAAAGAGAATGAGATGTGTTGTAATCTTCCTATGTGCACTCTTGTGCAACTAGTGGGTCACCAAAACGAACTCGGTTTCTTCGATAGTATTGACTTGCTTCGTTACAAATTCACCCGCACTTCCACTCAAACTCCCACGCTGTTCTTCTCCATGTACAATTTTCAAGACGCAAGAATCTCCAGGTAAAAGAATCATCATACATTCAAAAGCAATTTATGAATAAAAAAAGAGAATTTATTTACATTCGATTTATTTTAGATACCTCGGCATTCCTGGCATGCAGAGAATCAAACGCTTCTGTCTTGTAAATGAGATTCCTGAGTTTCGTCGGTTTCCTCTGACACCCTGCTGTCTCGTGCTCCTTCATCCTCGTTCTCGTCGTTGTGACAGCTTTCTTCTCGGGAAACGTGCTCCTGGCTCACCGCTCCGCTTGTGTATGATGCTGCAGCGGCACGTACACTGGTTTCTGGTTTCTTTCACGAACCTCCCTGAGAGGGAGATGTGGAAGGGATATCTGCTGCGTGACAAACGAGAGGTGTATACACCCCCGGACGGAGATGCGCCATCGATTTAGCGCGTCGAAATGTCTCGCGCATCGTAAATCGTTTTCCCGGTATTGTACCAAGCTCTGTAACGGGTTTATCATGCGTCGGTTAAAAATTCATTGTCAATTTGTTCGAGCGATAACAGGAAATTAGATATGCGTTAAGCGGTGGAAAATGGATGAATGGAACATGAAAGAATTAGCGATAGAGTCGAGTAATTTGTATGTGGATATAAAAATCCAGATTTGAATCGCTGGAAAAAAAAATATGTATTCCGTAGGTAGTGCTGGGCAGGGGTACTTACCCCCGGGGTTTGAAAACTTTGCCCAGAGCCACATTTACAGTGGTACTCTTTAAACATAGAATCACTCTTTAAATTTGTCTATACTTTATTATAATTTTTATGATCTAAATTTGCAATGTTTTATATACTATAGACATCAGCTACGCAGACTACAATGTATACCACCGATAATTATAATATGTAAACCACCGATACTAGATTTTGAAGACAACAAGAGATCTATTAGTATCTTCACATTTGTCTCTATGAACAATATAACTTCATTAGTATTTCTTCTTGTCTTCAATACCAATCGAGATACTCAGGTGTTTCGTTTTATGTGACTCACTTTACGAGCACATACCAGACTTGATTCTATCGTTAGATGCTATCGTAAAAAGTGTGAGACCTATTCACCAGGTTAATGATGTATATTTAAGTGACTATTTTTGCACGCCGTAAATTCTTTAACGCCTTTTTATAGGTATTATTCTTGTTTTAACCGTCCGCTTGAAATTGCTATTTTTCATAATGGCAAGGATAATACGTATAGGCTTCATAATGAGAAGTGTTTTATTGATCGTTACTAAGATCGTAAATTTTTTCAATCGCTACACCGACTGTAACACGATCGTTTCAACGATCATTAATACCTGCTCAGAGTAATTGGATGTAAATTTATCAAACGACTGTAAATAGTTTACTAAATAGTTTTATGATTGTAAATAGTTTGCTAAACGAAGCTATACATTATTAAGAGTTATCGTTAAGATTCTGATTTAATATTTGAAAATATCATTTCAAAAGATTTTTCACGTAGTATTACAGAGCTTGTGTTTACTCACGTAGTAGTACAGTTTGAAATTAATCAGACAACCCTTGATGCCTTAGGCTGATTGTGAGTCACTATAAATTTGTTTTAATCAAAGAGATCAATACATCTTACTTCGTTGCTTTATTAAATAATTTTGTAAATAGTATTCAAGATATACTTACATAATTTTGTATTTAATTATTAAATAGTATTAAAGAATAATATATTATAGGATGTTCAATATTGTCACGTAAAGTTTGTAACACTGTTAATTGTTCAACTATGTCCTAGTTCAGTTTTACTCAAGAAAAGAAGACAAGTATAAAGATGCAACAAGAAGATAATCGCAAATCTGAATCTAGCAGTTTAACTCCAGAAAAATTGCAAAGAACTCCTCGAGATGGGGGTAAGTTTTATCAGTATGTGGCTTGACGTGTATTAATGTGTTAATAACATTATGTTACTACTTTTCAGGATCCATTAGAAGAGACGCGTCTCGTTCGCAAGAGCGGAGCAAACGAATTCATTATACTCCGTATAATAGTCCTGAAAAATACTCTAAAACTCCTCAAAGTAGTGGTATGTCCTATTTCAGTCTATAAATTAATATATTTTAATATGGCGATCTAAAAAGTGTAAAAAAGAAAATTATTAGGATCTAATAAAATGTCTGGTTCGTTTATTTTGTAGGATCCTTTAGGAAAGAAGTTATGAAATCACAACTGGATAGTAATAAACGTAAAATTCAGTCGACACACAACGAAAGTCTTGAAAAGATTCCGAAAACTGATCAGGGTAGTAAATTTGTTAACACCTTGATAAGTCAATGGTCAAAGCACATGGGAGTGCAGACCCCCTTGTCTCAAACATCAAAGGTATAATTATTAATATTGTGGGATGAAGTTATAACAGCCTTAAAATGAAACTTTTATTTGCATGATTTGAAAGAAAATTTTGAACATTTCTTCTTAAAGGCCTGTAGGGTAAATTCATGTGTTGCATATGTAAATTATTTTGTTGCTTATAAATATGAATATGCAGGCACAGGAGAGCCCAATGTCAGAAGAGATTAGAGGAAAATACAGTGTGGAAGAAAAAAAAATCCAAAAGTTACAAAAGAAACTGCAAGCTGCTGAAGAAACCATATCTTCACTGACTGTTGCTCATGAGGCTGAAGTGAAAGCCAAGGAAGAAATACTGCAGCAGTAACGTGCTCACTATGATGAATTAAAATACATTAATTTGTGTTATGTTTATTAAAGTGAATTAATTATGAATGCAGAATAAATTATACCTATTTTGTAGGTTGAACAGCGATTGGGAATCAATTACTAAATATTACTATGAAATCTCAGAAAGTATAAAGCAATTCCAGCAGCACAAAGATAATTTATCAGAGTTGTATAACAATGTTATACTTATGCAACAATCAACTGTAAAAAGGTTACAACAGGAATTAAGTAGTTTGAGAGTAAAAGGTAAAGCTTCATGATTGATGTAATTATTTAAATATATATATCTTTATTATGCTTTTATGTAGATGATGCACACAAGAATATTGTTACTGGTATTGAAAGTAAAGTATCACAGCAAGAAAAACGGTATTTGTATAAAAATTAACACTAAACTAGTACTAAATTATTCACTTACCTATTAATTTAATTTACTGTTAGAATACAAGAAATGTTAACTGTGGAGGCTGAATTGAAAAAGCAGTTAGATGATGTAAAGAAGAAATCAATTGTAGAGAAAGATCAGTTACACAATATTCATGCAGAAGAAAAATTAGAATTAATGAAGGTCTAAAACATGTTCAGTAATTTTTACCTTATTCTTTTTTCCTTTTTTGTGTTGAAAGACGTGCACTATCTTCTTTTCTGAAAATAAGAAAAATACTTCTCGACTGTATTATCGCTGCACGTTGTTATCATAGATGCAATAAACGTGTGTAAAACATTGTAAATGATATTGATTTCAGAAACAAGACAAACTCACGTCGATAAACAACGATTTACAAGTGCAATTGCAAAAGATCGAACAAGAGAAACAAGGCTTGAGTAACTTGTTCGTCGAAAAAGACGAGAAAATCTCTAAACTGCAAGAACAAATTGTTGCGTGCAAGTAAATATTTTTACACATAAATTCAATATATTTAATAGCATTGATTAAGTATGTGTATATTGTGACAGAAATAAGGAGCAGGATTTATTGCATCGAAGCACAGAATTAAGTTTGAAGTATGAAGAGTCAATTCGTAAAAAAGAAGAATTAAGAACACAATTGGAACTGAAAGTGCAAGAAGTATAATCACATACTTTTTCTGATCATAATATATTTATACATATAAAAAATTAATTTTAGTTTTTTTCAATAGATCAATAGATTACAAGAACATATAAAGGCAAGACAAGAAATAGAATCAAGCTTAACTAAAGATCTTGATCTTATTGATAGCAAATATAAAACTATGCAAGATGATCTTTTAAATGTAAAAAATAAATTAAATGAAGCACAAGTTCGTAATTCGGATCTAGAAACATCCCTGGAAAATATGAAATATAAAAACCAGCAGAAAATAGCAGAATTGAATAAAAAGATTAAGAGTTTAGAAGAAGAAAATAATAGGGCACTCTCTGAGAAACATTTAAAAATTCAGGTACTACATTATATAAAGTTTAAATCTACAAATGGTAATTTTGATCTTGTTCTTCCATGTAGGAGTTGGAAAATACTTGTAAATTATTAAGAGAAAGACACGAGAGAGAGATAACATCTTTAAAAAACGAGTTCGACATTGAACGTGCAGAAATGAGAAAAACGATAGACATACAAAATTCTGCTTTCACGAAGTTAAATGATACTTTGAATAAGATGAACGAGGCAAACCAGATAAAAGAAAAGTACTATCATGCGAAAGAGAATCATGATAAATTGCAAGACAGATTGAATGAAAAGTCACAATCAATTGTAGAATCTAACTTAAGCCAGATGAGGATAAGCGAGAGCCACGAAATGGAAGCGCAACAATCGCAAGAGAACATTGCAACACAAAAAATTGCATTCAAAAATAAAAATGAAATATCTGATCCAAAAAAGCAAGATATATATACTTTCAATACAAAATCACAGCAAAATGTAAGTTATTATAATAAAATCATTTTTATGAACTAATAATTTGTTTAAATATATGTATTGAAATTTGATTTAATTACAGATATCACCCATGAAGCAAAATAAGTTCAACCTGAGTTCTTCAATGAAGGTAATATTATTAAATTTATCTTGTAACATTTTAAAAGAAAAGCAAACTAACATTGCTTTTATAGGTTTCTGATAGTGTTGAAAAATATTCTTCTTACCTTTCTCAAAGTAAGAACTTAATGCAATCATTCACAAAATCACAGGAAAATAAAGAAAGAATAAATGAGGTATTTATTTTAGAAAAATTACTTCTTCATATACAGCTTGCATAATTAAAATCTTCTTTTTCTTTTTACAAATAGGATCTGATTAATGCAACACAAAAGAAGAAAATATTTAAAACACGTAGTACTGGTTTAAAACAATATGGAACTCCGCGAAAAATGTTAAAAAAATAAAATGTCTTATTTTGTTTATCTTGCTCAAATGACAGTAATAATGTATGATTTTAGGAAGATGGTTAGAGACAAATATTTGGTATTTGGTTAAAAATACATGTATCAACACATAAGAACACTTATTCATAAAATAACATTTTTAATAAAAAATAATAAATATGTCACAATTTACAATCAATATATACATTAATAAAATGTGCGTAATATTTCACAAAATAATATACCAACATTGTTCCTATCTAACATCACATTTTTGGAAAATAATATGTATTACATGCTACATATATAATATTGTGTTTTTCATTCATGTAAAGCTTATTTCGATTGTTGCGTTTAAATATGTTGTGTGACATATAGTGACATTTAATATTCAGAACAAAATAAATATATATACATATATTCCAAGAATAACTCTAATTAGATATTCTTGTATATTTTCATTAAAATTGAATTAACAAATGCTAAACTGCTGTGCATACTTACTTTTCAACTCATTTGATTATTTATTAAAAGTGGAAGAACAATCCCATTTCATAGATCTTTCCACAGCCATCTTCCATTTTGAGTACCTCAAGTCTCTCTCTAAAATGTAAATAAATATTTGTGAATTTGCTGCCTATACAATAGTGCTTATAAAAATTTTACCATCTTCTCCAATAGCAGGTGAAAATTTTGTGACTTGGGATGCATCTACATCATTAATGTCTATGACTCCTGCTCCAACACCAGCTAATATAGCAGCCCCTAATGCTGTTGATTCTACCATATTAGGTCGCACTATTCAAATCATTAAAACAATATTAACATACAATAAATTTTAATAGAAATTTATTATCGAACATTCGGTTAGGTGGTATACATACCTACGCTTATTCCAGTTAAATCAGCTTGTAGTTGCATAAGTAAGTTATTTACTGTCATTCCACCATCGACTTGCAATGTCGTTAGTTTCGTCCCTGAATCTTTAACCATTGCTTCTAAAATATCTCTTGTTTGAAAGCAAACAGCTTCTAAAGTTGCTCGAACGATATGATATTGTTGTGTATCTTCAGTAATACCACAAATTATTCTGAAAAATATATACCACTTATGATTTGTACACTACTTATGAATCTTACTACAAAAAATTATTTACCCCCTAGCATCTTGTTCCCAATATGGGGCATATAAACCAGAGAATGCAGGTACAAAGTATACATCTCCAGAACATTTTACATGTTCTGCCATTTCTTGAGACTGTGCAATGTTATTAAACAACTGCATGTTATCACGTAACCATGATAATGCTGCTCCAGCTACAGCCACTGATCCTTCTAATGCATAAGTTGCTGGAGCTTTACCCATTTTATATGCAATAGTTGTTATAAGACCCTGATTCGAATCAATTTTCTAAAATAATAGAATGGTTATTAAATAAGAGAGTTCAATTACCTACATGATACAACAATATTAACTCTGTAAGTACGTACAACACTTCCAGTATTATATAACAAGAAGCAACCAGTTCCATAAGTAGCTTTTGCTTGTCCAGGCTTTAAGCATAACTGACCAAGCAGAGCTCCTTGTTGATCACCTACACACTGTGTGAGCAAGAACAGGTATATGAATTAAGTCAAGTATTAATTGCAAAATACAACATTTTTGTAATAATTTACCCCTGCTATAGGTACACCAGCAAGAACTGAAGGATTGGAAACTGTTCCATACACTTCAGCACTAGAGCGTATTTCAGGAAGAATATGTTGTGGAATTCCAAAAAATCGACACAATAGAGGATCCCATTTCAATGATTCTATGTTCATTAACATAGTACGAGATGCATTTGAAACATCTGTTATGTGCAATTGCCCCTTAGTGAGATTCTGCACCAAAAATTATAATAAATCATAAATAGAAACATAATATAAAACATAATATAAAAGACAGATTAGCTATAATACCCAAATAAGCCATGTGTCAATTGTTCCAAATACACATTTTTTTTCATCCACTGCATGTTTAATACGAGGAATGTTATCAATAAGCCAACGTATTTTAAGAGCACTAAAATATGGTGACATTGGAAGGCCACAAAGTGGTTTTAAGTAATTTTTATTTCTTGTTTTGTTAGGCACACTATCCAATATATCCTCTAAAGTTGTAGTTGTTCTCATATCCAACCACACTGCAAAGTTTGTTAACAATTAATCTTATTAATATTGATTTACACAAACATGCATATTATTGACACAATAAAAATTGTTTTTCACCAATTGCATTGTGCAATGGTTCTCCCGTATTTCTATCCCACATTAATGTGGTTTCTCGTTGATTAGTAATTCCAATTGCTTTGATGTCAGATACGCTCAAACCAATATCCTTTAATTTTTCTACTGTTATCTTGATGCAATCGATAACAGCTTGTAAAATTTCTTTTGGATCTTGTTCCACCCATCCTTCCTGCGGATACTTCTGCTTGATTTCAATTTGGTGTGATGCTACTACTTTTCTATGCAGTACATCAAATACCTAAAGTAAATATAATACATTATACTTCATATTTAAATACTCTTTATTATTTTACATAAATATATTATTATCTGTACAAACAGTAAGAAAACTGTATTTAGCGAATTTATAAATAAAAAATAAATACTATATCATTTATGAATTAAAAGTTATAGATGATCTTAAAAATCAAATATTTGATATCATGCTATCATAATGTAAACATGGTGCTCCACGTAGGTATACTAGCGTACTTCAAATTACGATTATTCATCTTAGTCAATAATCCCTTATTTTTGCTACGTACATTTTAATGGATGAAAAAAAATTACTTACTAAAAATCTAGCGCTACTTGTTCCTTCGTCTATTGCTCCTATAAATGGTCCGGAACGATTAAAATTTTGAGACATAGTATTTTTTTTGGATCACTTAAAATTCAATGAAATGTTCGAAAAAACATTTGAATGTATTTGTGCGGTGATCTGTACTTAATCTTTATCTTAGCTTGTTATATAATAATATAAAATCAAATATAAAACATATTAGATGACATAATGACATATATTTCAAATGAAATTAAAAAAATATACATTATTTATTTTTTGTTCTATATGGTTTTTTATTGATCACATTATAAATTCATCGTCATTCATCAAATAATGTGATATAGATTTTAAAGCACCCATAATAAAAATTAAATCCTCAATTTTCTATTATAATTTGTCAATTAATTTAGCAGTTGTTATTTACGAAATCGTACAAATATTAAAGATGATGGAAATACATGAAACGCTAGGTTTATGCATAAAATATATTTATTTCTTTTTTTTTCAAGTAAATGAATTATTAAATTTATACTCTATATAAGTTAATAACATTACGAAGTATTACCATTTCAATTAACATTGTTTAAGAAAAGATATACATATTAATATTTATTCAATTCTATCAAAAATGTAAACTACATTACTCAAAAACATAATAATCAATGCAAATATCTAACTTTTTGTTTTAAATATATTTGTTATTCAAAATAAGTTAATTAACATATATCTCCATAGAAATACGAAAGCGAAATACGAGCGATATATGTAGTTATATATAGAAAGGGAACGTTGCTACAGTTCGTCTAGGTCCAGGGTCGTCGAAATAAATAGGTGGGGATGTTGGAGTAAAATTTCCCAGGCCCAAAATTCGCAAAGTCCCGAGCATTATTCCATAATTCGTTTTGTTCTTTTTTAGCTTAGGGCCTATGAATGTAAATCTTTTTTCGCAGGTTCGGTGACATCTTTCGACGCCCCTGTCTGTAGGTCTATAATTTCAAGTGTTATTTTTCTAGAGTTTTTACCATTAGAAGGTTTGCTACGAAAATATTTCCCCAGATTTCTCTATTCTAGTAACTTTTAACGCTTGAGCTAGTATTTATCTCATTTCACTTTGCGTTACCGGTAAGGACGGACGTACGTTTGTGGGTGCAGTGGACAATTATTTGTTCGATGATAATTGAATTAGATTAAGTGTTCGCCAGTGTCTAATACACGTGAATTTTGTAATGTTTCAGGCAAATAACTATTAAACTGGCTTCGTAATACACGTTTATTACTTGGCCGGATTTCTTTATTACGGTAGAGTAAGTATTCCATGATACGTCGTGTCTGCCCCATGCGAAACCCTCTCCCTCTTTCCTCTTGTCCTTCTCGCTCTGGGATATAACGGCATCAGACTTAGATTGCAAGTCTTCTATTTCGATACAAAAATACGTGGATACTATTTCGATCCATGCAACTTGCATACATTCATTTTGAAAGAGGTTACCGATCTTATGACGTGTCAAGTGAATACTTCATTCCATATGGTGGTCACTGCCTCAACCACTTGGTGGTCATTGACATGCTGGCATTTAACTTGAACTGTTTTCCTATTTCCTATTAAATATCGCAATCATTATGAACTTTTATGGCTGGTTAGCGTCTAGAGTTATTTGTGTTAAATATGTAATCATTAATTAAATGCTTATTTGAAAAGAATGTACTAGAAAAAATTGTTCATAGTACTACTACATTCTGTAAAAATTTTTGGCATTTTTAGCAGTCTTTCCAAATCCTTTGTTTCTGTTGTTCTGTGTAGTCTTTTAATTCATTTTTCATCTTTTCAATAGGTTTTATTTAGTTGTAAAAGTATTTTGTTTTAAATATTATATACATATAAGTATTAATGAATTCAATTTTAGAATAAAATTGATTATGTAATTTTTTATTTTTAAATTAACTGCATAAAATTCTGGTTTAAATTTATTATATAAAACAAAAATTCAGATTTGAAATATAAGAATTAGAGCTCCTTTTAATGGTTACTTGTGTGTGTTAAGTAATAAGTTTTATTTGATTAATATTCTTTTGTGTTACAGTGCTACTGTAAGGACTTGGCACGGAACAGGACAACCCCATCATGCAGCAGCAGTCAGTAATGGAAGAGGGAACGGCCTATGAGCCACCTACTTATGATGAGACATTCCCAGTTCTTCCTGAGTCAGCCAGTTCAAGTTCAGGGAAATTAAATATTTTCTCTATAAATAATAATTTACAGCTTGGACGTATAACAATCACACAGGTATATGTCATTTGTCACAGTGTATGTGTATAACTTTTTACAATGTATTCATATATCCTTTTAGATATTTCGTGTGCCTGGAGAAGAACGCAAATTTGATCACAGTGACAAATTTGGTGAACGTGAATCCATACGTACATGTAAAACTATAATGAAAGAGACAAATACTAATATTGAAATAGCATCATCAAAAGATCAATCTCTTACATTCCTAATAACTGGCAAGCAAAATCAAGTGTTGGAAGCTAAGCGTCGAATTTTAACAACATTTCAGACTCAGGTTAAACATCATGGCCACTTCTAAAATTAAATTCTCCATTGTAATGAATGATCTCATAATGGAATTATTACTATAGGCAAGTAAACAAATTAGCATTCCTAAGGACCACCATCGTTGGATTCTTGGAAAACAGGGACAGCGTCTCAAGGATCTAGAGAAGACAACTGCAACAAAGATAAATGTTCCGTCTGTGCAAGATCAGTCAGATATAATCACAATTACAGGAACAAAAGAGGGAATAGAAAAGGCTGAACATGAAATTAGGGTTATTTCAGATGAACAGGTCAGTGATATTATTTGTTATTTTGTTTATCTTATAGTAAATGGGTAACCTATACAGCATTTGGTTATATTATAGTCAAGGAAAGCATTTGAAAGAATATCTGTGCCAAAAATATATCACCCCTTTATACATGGTGCACACAATGAGAATCTCAATGCTATGATGGCAGAAACTGGTGCTCGAATTAATATCCCTCCTGCTTCTGTGCAAGAAGATGAAATTACTATTGCAGGTGAAAAAGAAGGAGTCTTGGCAGCAAAACAAAAAATTGAAGCTATTTACAGAGATATGGTAAGAGAGACTGAACTTAAGAGACTGAAATTACATAAATTTGTATATATTTTAGAATTAAAATTATAATTATGGTTTAGGAAAAAAGATGTACCACAGTATCAGTTGAAGTTCCCAAACAGCAGCACAAATATGTTATTGGTCCACGTGGTAGTACCATAGCAGAGATATTACAAGTAACTGGTGTAAGTGTAGAAATGCCAGCACCAGATTCCCCTACTGGAACTATTACTCTTCGAGGACCTCAAGAAAAGCTTGGCCAAGGTAATATTTAGTCTATAGTTGGTAAAATAATTAAATATATGAACATCTAGTGTTAACGAATATATCCGATAATATAGCATTGACCAAAGTGTACGAAAAAGCAAATAGTGTTCGTACAGCTGTTGTAAAAGCACCAGTATGGATTCATAAGTATATAATAGGACGAAAAGGAGTTAATATCAAACGTATTACACAAGAAATGCCGAAAGTAAATGTAGAATTTACTGGTAAAGAAGACAAGATTAAGATTGAAGGTCCTCCTGAAGAAGTAGAAAAAGCACAAAATGAACTTCAATTAATGGCTAGTGATCTCATATCCAAGCTTACTTTTACAGAATTAAATGTTGATCCTCGATTTTATAAACATATTATTGGGAAAAATGGTTGTAATGGTGAGTAATTGAATGTTATTTTAATTACTGTATTGATTATAAATTATTTATGTTTTCTTCTGTACAGTAAATCGTGTGAAAGAAGGTACAGGCGTTGTTATTAATATTTCTGAGAATGACGGTAGTAATGTTATTCGTATCGAAGGAAACCTTACTGGTGTGCTCAAAGCTCAAACGGTTTGTATTGTGCATTCATTTTATATACGCGATATAATACTTTAAACTCAAGATTTACTGACGCTTGAATTTGTTACAGGAATTAGTAGAAATGGTGAGGAAATTAGAGAACGAAAAAGAGAAAGATGTGATAATAGATCATCGTTATTATCCGGGTATTATCGGAAACAAGGGAGATAATATTAAAGAGATTAGAGATAAGTTTAACCAAGTACAGATTACTATTCCTGGTCTAGGTATGTAGCGTGATATATGCAATAACTAGAACTCGGATTTATGCCAGGTACAAACATTCGAAAGACCTCGGTTCTTGTTGGCATTTAGCCAACAGGGGCTCGATGTGAATTTTTAGAGTGCAGATAATATATATCATTTTGCATTGTTATGCACTCTTTTTTGTTTAATTATTCAAATATAGAATACCTAAAATTTATGAGTCTCCATAAAATAATTATATAAAACTTTTAAAATCGAGATATTTTACGTAGTATTATTTAAAAATTTTCTGCTCAGGCGCGACAGGAGATATAGTAAAGATTAGAGGACCCAAAGAAGATGTAGATAAGTGCCATAAGTATCTAATGAAGTTAGTAAAAGAATTGAACGAAAATAACTATGTATTAGAAGTCCCCATTTTTAAACAATTCCATAAATTTATCATCGGAAAGGGTGGAGTAAATATTCGTAAGGTTGGTATCTTCTTTGTTATGTCACATCGTAAATGTATTTTATTTTAAATAATATATATATTAACTTTATAGATAAGAGAGGAGACTCAAACTAAAATTGACTTACCAGCTGAAGGTGAAAAAAGTGACGTCATAACCATTACAGGAAAAAAAGAAAACGTCGAGAAAGCTAAAGAAATGATTCAGAAAATCCAAAATGAATTGGTAATTTATATTTAAATTTTTATAAAAATAGTGTTGAAATAATTGTTTATATTAATGCATCTTTTCATCAGGCTAACATTGTTACTGATGAAATAGTAATTCCACCAAAGTATTATAACTCACTTATTGGCACTGGCGGAAAATTGATTCATTCCATTATGGAAGATTGTGGCGGTGTTGCTATTAAGTTTCCTACTGCAGAAAGCCGAAGTGATAAGGTAAATTATTGTTAATTCTAACGCTGATAATCCTATATGTCTTTTCTGATTTGTCAGCATAGACGATAAAATCATTAATATTTTATATTTAGGTAACTATTAGAGGGCCTAAAGAAGACGTGGAGAAAGCAAAACAACAATTGCTTGAACTTACAAATGAAAAACAATTATCTAGCTATTCAGCCGAGGTTCGTGCCAAAGTACAGCATCACAAATTTCTCATTGGAAAAAATGGTGCCAATATTAAAAAGGTCTGTAATCATTTATTCATGGAATTTACATAATATATGTCAACATTAATTATACATACTCATTCTAGATAAGGGAATCTACGGGTGCACGTATCATATTCCCAACGGACGATGAGCATGATAAAGAAGTAATTACTATCATAGGAAAGAAGGAGGCTGTCGAAAAAGCTAAGGCTGAATTAGAAGCTACAATCAGTGAAATTGTACGGGCTACTGTTACACAAAACTACTTTTACATTTATCTTAGGAGTATAATTATTTTTTGAATTCTTTGTTTTGTAGGATAATATCACTGAAGGCGAAATTCGTATTGATCCAAAGCATCACAGACATTTTGTAGCTCGTAGGGGTGGTGTGCTGCATCGTATTGCAGACGAGTGTGGGGGAGTGCAAATTTCATTCCCAAGAGCTGGTGTCGATAGTGATCGAGTAATTTTAAAAGGGTCACACGAGTGCATAGAGGCAGCGAAACAACGAATGCGAGAAATTGTACAGGAATTGGTAAAATTTTTTAATTAATATTTTAATTATTTCTTCTAATTTCGCATTTTTCATAGGAATAAAAATTATTTTGTTTATACTTTTTAGGAATCTATGGTAACTGAAGAATGCATAATACCGCAAAAACATCATCGTACGGTGATGGGAGCAAAAGGTCGTAAGGTGCAAACAATTACGTCTGAATATGATGTACAAATTAAATTCCCTGATAGGGATACGTATGGTTAGTATATAAAATTATTTTTTTAACAAAACTTCAACAAATTTTTCATGTTCATGCTTGTATTTTAGATGAGCAACGTGTAGCGGGACAGATGAATGGGGAGAATGGAGAAGTTACTGAGACCATTCCAGCCTGTGATATTATTCGTATCACTGGACAACCAGAAAATGTAGCAGCTGCTAAACAAGCATTGCTAGATCTTGTACCGATTACAATAGAGGTTCGTTTTCTCAATAATCATATTACATTGCATTAATGATCTAATAACTATATAAATGCAAAATGTATTACAGGTAGAGGTGCCGTTTGATCTACATCGTTCCATAATAGGCCAGAAAGGTCGAGATGTGCGAGAATTAATGAATACATATGATGTTCATATCATGCTGTCTCCGGCAGAAGAAAAGCTTGATTATATCAAGGTACGTAGAGTAATTCATTATTATTTAAAATGAAATAATAATACGTGATCTATTCATTAGATTTCTGGAACTCCTTCATGCGTTGAAAATGCAAAACAAGCTATTCTTGACAAATGCAAAGCATTGGAAGCGGAAAGACAAGATAGAGCTTTAAAATCGTTCGAACTGAAGGTGAGTTGAATTGTTAGTACTATAAATGCGGAATATTTGTGCGAAAATTTTTTATTTCTTCCTTTTCTTAGATCGAAGTTGATCCAGAATATCATCCGAAGATAATTGGACGAAAAGGAGCAGTAATTAATAAAATACGTAGTGATCATGATGTTCAAATCAATTTCCCACGTAAAGGTGACCCTGAAGAACATATCATTACAATTACTGGTTACGAAAAGAATGCTTGTAGTGCACGAGATGATATTATGAAAATTGTCAATGAATTAGTAAGTTCATCAATCCGATGGTATTATTTATCTAATATTGTAGAATATATGTTTAACAAAATATATTTTATAATTCAGAATGGGTTGACAAAGGAAGAAGTACACATCAATGCTGCTGTACATTCACGGTTAATTGGTTCGAAGGGTAGAAATATTCGTAAAATAATGGACGAATTTAAGGTGGATATCAAATTTCCAAGAAAAACTGATCCTGACCCCAATATTGTAACAATTGTGGGAACAGAGGACAACGTGGCAGATGCAAAAGATCGTTTATTGAATTTGGAAGAAGAATATGTAAATATTTTTGAATAAATTTCTGCTATATATATTTTAGGATTTAATTAGTGGCCTTTTAAACTGAATTTCACGACATTTGTGAAATTTCAGATTCAAGATGTTTTAGAAAACGAATTTCGTGAAAATTTACGTTCACCTCAACGAGACGAAAGGAATTCTGGAAATTCTGGCTTCGTCGTGAAAGGAGGACCTTGGGAGCAGCAACCACAAAGTGCTCCGAATACCGCTAGTGTTGAGGAATTTCCACAATTTGCTGGGTATTCACACGTACCTGTGACTAATCCTGACGGTCCTTGGGGTGTAAAACGTTAATATATCAGTCGAGTAAAACTGAATGAAAACTATAAGGTAACATTATATAACTTTCCTCTGACAAACGATACAAAAGGGTACACACATTAGTGCTAGGTGGTTCCCTGTTCCATTACTGATGTTGCTGCATACGACCTGGCCACTCTATTGGACTCTGATACTGGTTTACTACATAACGTTTGACGATGATGTTTATATTTGCAGTTCATATACTAATAACCTATGTATCTGTAACTGTAACGCATGATATTTTAAGTTGATTGCCATGTTAGGAATATACACACATACAGTCAGACGCAAATTGCGAGTGATTTCATTCATAAACAGAACGTCTGATTTCTTCATAACTTTTATTTTTACTGATATGCCTTTCAGGTACAGATATGTTGTACTTAAGACTGTGGCTTCGTAGGAACTAATTTTTTTGTGTATATTATATATTCTTCAGATTGTCTCTATCCGTATAGATTGTGCGGTTAAACATATTGCGTTTAGCCGGATATAATGTTTTGTTAATTTATTTATATTTTTTGTATATAAATTGCATTTTTTTGTTGTGTTGGACTTAAGTGAAATCGTTTTTGAACTATCATGATGATACATATTAGAGTCTATATCAAACCTTTGTGAAACGTAAAGCTTTAAGGTCTTTCTAAGGAAAACGTTCCTAAACATGATTTCCTGCTTGTTTTTTATATATGTAATGTGATAAATGGTCGCTTTATATTTTTTAAATTCCAGTACACTAAAAAACGGAAACATAACAATCTGCCAGTGAACTGAATGTGCATTATTAAATATTGAATTTAACGAAAATTAATGAACATTGAATGTGTGTCAGGGAACATAATCTTTAGAAGGCCTTGCTAATTATTGCACTGCATTTATGCAGTCATCAAAGACGAGACACGAGATCAATGGAATTATTGAAAAAAATCATGAATAACTGTAATTTAAAAGCGATACGCCGTGTTCTTTGAATAGCTAATTTTATTTATTCTCTCTGTTTTACTGTTTGCTGTATGATGTGCAAATTTTTGCATTCTACTATTTATGAGGCCAACTAGCTAAGAAAAGATATTCGGTTCAAGTGCCTTGTCTATTTTCTTCAAGACAGCTCATTTCAATTGTTGGAGGAATGTGAATATTAGTTTATATATAATTATATATAGTATATAAATATTGATAATAATTATTATATACATATAATCAATTATGATAGGTATTGTACTGCACGTACAATAATATACTACCATCATGAATAAAATAATAGATACTATCATGTATACAGAAATTCACCTATATTTTTTAGATTTACAGTAATTTTTATAAAACTACTTGGTACGACGACTTATGTGTCATCTCCAATGCATGGTTTATACAAGATGCCAGAATTAGCAGTCTTAATATGCTTAGTTTTGGCTAAAGATTTGATAGATGCTGTGCATGAATGTACCTTTTCTAATGAATTATAAATACAAAATAATTGTAATTATGGAATAATAATATTCTCTGTACACATGTCATGATATATGAATTCTATTGTAACAATATATATATACATACATATATATATACATACATATATATTATAATTAATCTATTGTTAAAAAAGTTGTTATTTTTTCCTTCTGTGGTCCATAGCCACATTTTTAAACAAACTCTCGGTATTAATACTGTGTCACTTTGTCAATTTAATATATTTATTGCAAAGTAGATGAAAGTTGTAACATCTTTAACTGCTTTACAAATCCTTCATTAGGTTTAATGCAATTTCTCAACTTTTTCACTCTGTCGTAAGCATCATTATAAGGTAACTTCTCAACAGTCATTAAATAAGAAATAATAATTGTTGGTGCACGAGATACACCGGCATTGCAATGTACAAGAATATTTTCATGACGATTTTCATGTATTATTTTAATACATTTTTTTACTGGCACTATTAGATCAGATTCAGGTAGATCTAATAAATCACAGTAATAATACTTAATTCCATCAAATTTTTCCATTACGTTAATACCAATGCTTAAAATATGACGAATATTATGTTCTTGCAAAATTTCCTTATTTACAACAGGATCTTGCGAGCTGAGATAAAGTCCTGACATTATCTGACTGATTTGTAAGTCAGGTTTATCATCTACCACAAATGGTATTCCAATTGGTAATTCTTTTTTTTCACCGTTCACTTCTTGGTACCTTTGACCAAGCATATTTGTGACAACAGTTTTACAGGGTTTTAACTGCAATCTTTTATTTTTTATTAAATTTTCTAAACTCATTGTTATATATATATTTGATGAAGTCAAAATATGTCAATTATGAAAAGGCTATTTTGTTTATATTTTTGCATAATTTACTTCTTTTTCTTCTACTGGTATGACTACTTTAAGATAAGGACCCGTTTTGTATTCTATTTTATACCGATCTAAGTCTTCTTGACAATATTCTATGTTTGCAAGAAATAAACCATGTCCTGGAATTGTTTGTATCTTATCAGGCCAATTGTGATGGCCAGGAACTTGTAACATTACAGTTATATCTTTTTCTGTTAGTTTTCCAGTAGCTAAAGCAAATAGAGCTGATACAATTCGTCTGACCTGTAAAAAAATAAAATCAGTATAAGAATTGTAATATTTACATTCATATTTGACTTGTTCATAAAAATATTCAAATACTGCACAGTACAAAATGAAATTGATAGAAACTCAAATATGAAAAATACAATTAAATTGATTTACATATGTATCCATAAAAGTAATTATTTTAAAAAAATTATTATTTAAAGTTTAATATATTTGTAGAAAGTTAATTGTATTCAATTATTATATAAACTAATGTTAATTCATATACCTGTTTATACAAAAAACCTTTTGATGAGCATACAATATTCCAAAAGTCAAAATCTTGGGACAATGGATCAAGTGGCATAAAGGGTTGACCTTTTTCTAGTGTTAAGACATTTAGTTTCCTTACATAATTAATTGGATGTGGAGAATTTTTTTTTGCACTGAATGTTTGAAAATTTTGTGTTCTCAAAAATAACTTGAGTCCATTTCTTAATCTTTCAATATCAATATCATCTGATCTACTACATGCATGATACAAGATTATAAAATAATCAACAATACATTCAGAAGATAATGTTTCTCTAATAAATAATACCTTAAATAATGACAATATGACCTTTCCATAATTGGAATCTTATGATTCTCTTTATTTTTCGGTATCATAAACCTATAAACGTATGTTCTAGAATTTATTATACGTTTCGTTCGAAAATTTGGCTGCACAGGAACAAACTCTAAAAGTCTTAAAATGCAATGATGATTTCTTACAAACGTATAATCATTAAACAGAATATTAATAGTGAGTAACTGATTACCTAATATCATGATTGCACTTTGCCAAATATCGATTGATAGTTTTAAGTATTTCCTCTGGATTATAAATAACATTGTACTTATTGTTTAAATCAATATGACCTAGGTTGCACAAAGCATGGACTCCAACGTCTGTTCTATAATTTATATTTTATATATTACTATTTATAATTTTAAAAACCACAATTATTTCAATTTATGATTAGACATAAGATATGAAATAAGAAAAAACAATTCTGTGCAAAGCCCTTCACCTACTACTACAGTACATTCTTGGCGGATCTATACATTTTGGTATTAGCATTGTAAAAGCGGTTTCTAAAGCACCTTGAATAGTATCTGGATCATTCAACATAATATGTGAATCTTTAATCACATTTTTCTGAATTCCTCTAAAAATATATACAATTTATATATAATAAAAAATGTTAACTTTCCGTTTTAATTATACAGATTAATTAAAAACATAAGAATATCTATAACTATACCTATACTGTGTACCAAGATATGAAAATTTAATAAAATATCTTCCCATTTTTCCAATTTATAGAAAGATACAATGTATACTTAATGTTTCAGTCACAAATTAAACGTACAGTTCACTTTTACAAAAATAACCTTAAAATGACTACAAGCACGCTTAGTTTAGGTTTGTTTATAAGCACGTGGGACATTGCTATACGATTCAGAGGCTAAGGTTAGATGGTGTTATATCATCAATACATAAGCAGCTCTTAATATTTCTCGCAGTCCAAACAACAATGACATAAATTAATACAACTCTAAAAAGCAAGGTTTCATTTAATAAACATCCTTACCTTTATTTCTGTAAGCACTGCACTAATTTTTCGTTGGTATACCTAGGGCTCGAAAAATTTTAGGTACGCTCCTGCAATTACTTCCTTTACTTTCATGTTATCCTATTACATTACTTTTAGTTCAAGACGTGTACCGCTAGATGGTGTTGCCTCATTTTTTTTTACTTATGCGCGAAATACA
The DNA here is from genome assembly GCA_963576845.1 of Megachile leachella. Taxonomy (NCBI): domain Eukaryota; kingdom Metazoa; phylum Arthropoda; class Insecta; order Hymenoptera; family Megachilidae; genus Megachile; species Megachile leachella. Next base: position 17,538,534 of record OY756251.1, read on the forward strand.
GTGCAAGGAACTATGTATTAATATTATAAATGAAGAAATGGCGGTTAAACTGTTGTACCTCTTTTAATCAGTACAATAATCATAATTATATTTTTGACACTTTAAAAGGGAAACAAAGTTACAGGAATCGAAGTAAAGAATTTATATTTCTATGTATTAAATTTAATATACGTGTAGTTCATTCTAAATTGTAATCGATATATAATAGACACGTAATAAGATAATCTCAGAAATCAAGCTCCATTGCACAAGTAGATTAAATCAAATTCCATAATTAATGAAGTTGTAACATAACAAATCGATTTATTTACGCTCATAAAAGTTCCAGACGGTTTATATTCCACAGTAATTGAATACTTTCTTTTCTGCCCGTTCGTACAATGAAGAGACGATTACTTTGGTGGTGGAAGATTTTTAAACAGTATTTACAAAACTGTAGCGTCCATGGCGTCAGATACCTGGTCGATGACAATATTACATACGCGGAAAGGTAAATGCGTTTTATAAAAAAATTATAACCGCTATGAATACATTTCGTAAAATTTTTATTCACAGACTTTTTTGGCTGATCTTTTGCGTGTTATGTTGGATTGGATGTGCAGTTACGATCAAGGATGTGGTGACAAATTTTGTTAAGTCTCCTGTCGCTGTAACTACCGAGACTATGTACCTCGATTGGGAGACACCTTTTCCCGCCGTTGCTTTTTGTGTTTCTACCAGCAAAAAAATTAAGTCTAAATATTCTAACACGTAAGTTAATTTTTAAAGATAAGATATGTTGAACGATATTTGAAGAGAACGAAATTCTTACATAAACTCAGAATCGTAGAAAAATAAAAAATTTCCAAATTTTCAAAATATTAAACTTAAATTTTTTTTTAAGCAATCCAGGAATGTTGCCGAATAATTTCAAACGCGCTATGTTTAAAACATCGGCTGAAGATCTTTTGCTCGCTTACGAAGAGGTAAGAGATATTTCACATATTTACTAGCAGTGTAATAAATTTAATTTATTACTTTATAGTAATTATAGTAAATATAATTATAGTAAATTTATAATTTATATTAAATTATAAATTAAATTATAAATTATAGTAATTATAGTAATAAATTATAGTATTACTTTATAGTAATAAATTATTATATTATTATATTATATTATTTTATAGTTTAAAGTGCCCTGCGAGGACTTTCTAAGCGGATGCAGTTGGAACAATATGAAGTTCAATTGTTGTACCGAATTCCAAGAATTAAAGAAAACCGGCATCGGATATTGCGTCGCGATAAATTCTTACCACTTGAAGAGAACTAATAAACCGAGTGTACCATTTTTCATCAACCGCACCGTGAAATACGGCGATCTGATAATTGATTTCAAGCTGAGCGCGAAGGCGAAGGAACACTCTCACTCTTCATTTACAGTTTGTATCTTTCTTACATTTTTTTTTAGCAGAAATAACAAATTGACATCATACTGATTTAGGTGCACGTCCTCAACAACCTGCAGCTACCGATGATCAGCAACATAGAAAAGGACGAGATCCGCATGAAGCGTGGCAGTACACATCCGATTCAGTTCATAATGTATGATACATTCAACGAGGATGGAGTGAAGTACGTCCCGATTGAGCATAGAAATTGTCGCTTTATGTACGAGAATCGCGTTGACAGTCTGTTTGACATTTATAGTAGCGACTCGTGTTATCTTCAGGTACACAAATCTTAAATATCATACAAATAAGACGGTCCTGAAAATGCATAAATAATTTATACCTCACGAAGACTGATTAATTACACGGGAATTTAGATGATAATAGAGCGGATGATAAAGTTCTGCGGTTGTGTGCATTTTTATTATATCGTACCGTCTGGAGCGAGGGTTTGTAACGGAAGCGAATTGCTCTGCATAATCGCCAACAAGACGGAAATCATGTCCAAGTCGGAGAAACTCGAACAATGCTACCCGAATTGCGAGGGAACGTCTCTGACCATGTATGAAGATGTATTTGTAATTTAGATTTGAAAGGGTGTCCTTTGTCTATAAAATGGTACATAGTTTGACAAATCCTCAGAAACCGAATGGAAGCTTATGAGTTTGACTCTCTGGATGGTGCCCACTCAAGAATCCATGTTATTCTACTTTCGCAACCGATGAAGAGGTATCGCCGATACGTGGTCAACGACATATTGGATGTAATAGGTACTATCACTAATATTTAATTTTTTTCAGTAACTGTCACAGTCAAATGATTGTTTCCCAAAAAAATTATTCCCGTTTTCAGTTGCAGTCGGAAGCGCTTTCGGTCTCTTCATGGGCGTCAGTATTTTGAGCTTCTTCGAAATACCGTACTGGTTATTTATACGTCGAGATAAGCTGGAAAACAATTTTTCTTGAATCAACGTTTTGAAAGTCACAGATTGTTTGATATCACGGGTGCAATCGATACTGTTCGTTTTACAACGGCACTGCAGTTCGTGCACGAGATTGTTACTAAAACGAGAACCAGAAGTAAACATAACGATTTTTTGTACACATGCACAATTTAATCTAGCAACTATTTGTCGTTAAATATGCACGCGAGAAACCAGGTAGTTACTGGTTATAAATACATCAAAGATACAATCAAAAAAGGAAATGAGCTTGACTTGATGCTTATATAAAGAGGATCGTGTACTGCAGTATTTACTTCCTTAGTCATGTCAAGATCAGAGCCGAAAGTTCGACTTACTCCAGAACGCTTGCACGACAAAATAAAATATGATACGAGTATTAATTCTGATCCACTGACCACCCATGAAGTCAAGGATTTGGTTAAGAAGGCAAAAGGCGATAAAGCGGAGGTAAAGAAATTCTCTTTCAAACCCTACTCCGATGGGAAGCTCGGATTCCTCGGATCGTACAAACAATTGTGCGTGGACGTCAAAACCGCAAATGGGAAAGAAACGCTGTACTTCTTCGTTAAAACGGTGCCTTTCGAGGTGCCGTCACAAGCGGAATACGTACTAGACAAATGTGTTTTCCTCAAAGAGAAGATCTTCTACCGCGACATAGTTCCTCAACTCTATTACGAATACAGAGATAAAGCCTGGAGTTCAACTTGCTACATTGTTAAAGAGAATCTGCTGGTATTCGAGGACTTAGGAGTAAAGGGTTATACTCTCAGAGATAAATTGTTTGACAAAGAGTTGGTTGTTTCCGGTTTAACGGCCATCGCAAAGCTGCACGCTTGCTCTCTGTTGGCGGAAGCCCGTCTTGGAACATCCATGAAGAAGTTATATCCCTCTGCATTCGTGGAGAACGCCTTCAGCCACTCTGGGAAGACTCGAACGTGGTTTGACGTCAGCGTTAAAGCCATCGTCGCCGTAGCTAAACATCTCGGTCTCGATGCGAGTTTACTACCAAAGGCGTGCGAGGAGGTGTTTCCCGCGATGGAGATGTCGTCCGTGAAAAAGAACGTCGTCAGTCACGGAGATCTTTGGGGAAACAATCTCATGTTCAACAATGAAAAGCCTCCGCACTGTGTGCTGATTGATTTCCAGTTGTTGAGGTACTCTCCTCTGGCACACGACGTCGCGCAGTTCTTGTACCTCTGCACGGAACGCGACTTTAGAACAAGTTGGGAAGAGACCATGTTGAAACATTATTACAATGTCTTGTGTGAGACACTGAAATTTTCAAGGCAGAATGTAGACATCCCGTCTTGGTCGGAGTTGATCCAAGGAATGGAGGAACAGCGGTTAGGTGCAGTCATCACGGCGTGCGTGTACTTTCAGACGGTGCTTATGGATAAACATTTGAGCGCGGATCTTTTGAACGATGCTGACAGTTACCGTCAGTTTGAATTTGAAAATAGGGACGAGATAATACTGAAAACTATGAAGACAGATCCTGTGTATTGTAGGAGACTGGCGGACGCTGTGACCGAATTGGTTGAACTCAGTTTTCGAATGGATCAGTTACCCAAACCGACGTAGCATTAAACAAGTTTTAACTCTTCTCAGTAAATCAAATATAAGTTTAATGATTGTACCTTTGTATTATACATTTCTGTATAAACGGAGACACTATATTTGTAAAATAACATGTAATAAATAATACATAAAATAAATGTTTCTTATGCAGCAAATAACATCATGATTTCAAGAGTTTCTTTTTGTTCATCGATAAGTAAGTGAAATTTCTGGTACAAGTAAAAGTCATAAAAATCAAAAACCACAATTTTAAATGGGGTAAAATCTATTTGAATTCACAGGAATCTTCAGTAAAAAAGAGTATCATGATCTATCTGGGTTTTCCTTCATCAATGTTCAATATCGTCTCCGGAAGAATAGTCGATAGAAAAGACCAATTGTAATCGACGAGTTGTACTTTCATTTCGTCTGTATGCTTGTCTTCAACTACGGGCGAAGACTGACGCTTCACTGGCCGCGGTGATTCCTCTTCGCTCTCATCCGATGTATCTACTTCATTCTGCGCTTCATTCCTTCAAAATGAAAACCAAGTATGATCATAAATATATTTATAAAATAATCTCAATCTTACCTGGTGTTCTTCTCGTCTGTTGATTGAGTTTTCGCAGCAGGCGACATCAACAGAGACGTAATGAAAGAAGAACAAAGCAACTTCATGGGTGGCAGAGTATGGGCCGAGACACTCAACAGCTGAAACGAGTAACATTAATTTATGTCTACAGAAAGTTTAAAATAATTTGTATATAGAAATATGTTTCTGCGTAGGTTTTGCGAAAGAAGAAAACGAGTTCGAGAAGAATTTGAAATGCATTTACTTTGGTCGTACTGACGCTCGCGACGTCCGATTAGTTAATTAACGTTAACGCTGACGCAGGCACACCCCCGAATGAAAATTTCTGCAATTCCTGCAATCTTCTACTTCAGATCTAGGTTGACGCGTCTCTTATGCGGCCTACACGAGTAGTCGCGGTACACACCAGTTTTCGCCAGAAATTTGCCAGAAACGGTGCATCACGAAAAAGAAATATTACTGGGAAAATTCTTTTCTTTACTGAATCATGACCTCAGACGATCGTATTAAAATTTGACTAATACTAATATTCTCTGGTCATACTAATTTTAACAAGAATAAAAAAGATTTATGTAAGATGTAAATTCAGGATGATTCACATAAATGGTGCTTCATTTTACTTTTTATCTGTTGAATATTTCTTCGATTACCTAACTTTTACAAATTGAAGAAAAGCATCTCACTATGCTTTCAGTCATTTGCAGTTTCAATAAATTAACATGTTCTTTTCTGACAAATTAAAATAAAATTATTATGTGACTTAGGGTACCAATTTTGTTATAATTTATTTTACAACAGATTGTCATATTATTGTCTAAAGAAATTACCTAGTAAATTAACTCAGATAACACTGAATTGTACCAATTGAAATGTAAAATGATATAAAATTTAAGAAAAATGTATTGTGAGAGAATTTAGTATAAAAAGGAGCATGATCGATACAGCGATAGAATAACGCCTACAACACACGAGAAGAGAATACGATATTATTAATAGGTAACGTAACAATCAGGACAGTTCCCGTGGGAGATAAGAGTTTGTTCCTAGCTTCCCAACAGGTTCGTCCTGACCTGGTTTTACCGGAACATTTGCAAACAATTCTGAAGCAACGTTGAAAACCACCGTTCTCCATTGTACACCGTAACGAGAACGAATAAAGGACCCGGGGCGGTTCGACAGTAACGTTGATACTGGGTGAAGTTGTCTTTTTGACGACTCTTTTCTTAGTTTTTTAAGAGATGATATGATCAAGTTTCTTAATTTCTGAATCACCAAATTTTTGAGTTACCATGAATTTAAAGTTCTAGATATTCAAATCTTGGAATTTGTAGGTTCAGAAATTTTTAAATAGCTAAATTTGTAAATTTTCGAGTTTTTAAATATTTTAACCCCTTCTCAAATTTTTAGGTCTCCAAATTTCCTGATCTCCAAATTCCAAATTTTTAACCCCCAATCTCTCAAATTTCCTGATCTTCAAATTCCAAATTTTCAACCTCCAATCTCTCAAATTTCCAAATCTTTAAATTCCAAATTCTCAACCTCCAATCTCTCAAATTTCCAAATCTTTAAATTCCAAATTCTCAACCCCCAATCTCTCAAATTTCCAGATCTTCAAATTCCAAATTTTCAACCCCCAATCTCTCAAATTTCCAAATCTCCATATTTCCAAATTTTTAACCCTCCAATTCTCCAAAGTTTCAACCTCGCAAAGTATCAACCATCTGCGTCCAATCTCTACTTTCTCAAATTCATCTTCCAACTCCCAAACTTCAACCTCTGCAAATCCCGAAATTCCCAAGTTTCTAAATCCTCAAATTCCAAACTTTCGACCGAATATATACTCTGCTTAGAAGGACGTCAGAAGTTTTGATTCTTCAATCACTGTAACTTCGAGTTTGTTCATTGATCTAGCTGATAGAAAATTTAATTAACACCGCATGACCTGCGAAGCAGCACAGAAACTCAATGAAACAGCGAACGAAGCGTTAAACATAAACAATAAACAATATGAGTAACTCTTGAATGAAGAAGATTAAGAGCGATCATATTTTATTATTATCTGGTATTATGAAATATCTTAGTTCTTGAATAGTTGAATGCATGAAACATAACAACTTATGAGACAGATTTCCAGAAGAATATAGAAGGAAGCTGCACAGTAAACAATTAAGTCGCAACGTTTCCATGGAATTGACGCAATTTATAAAGCATGTGCGAAAGCAGTCGGTTGACGGATATCCGTCTACTGACCACGTAGACACCTAATTAATTATCTTCGTACGTCGTACGTACAGTTTTATGACATCACTGTCTCCAAAATTAAAATCCTTGCATCCTCGATCAGAATTTTCCCAGGAACTGGAGTATGTCGAGAACTACGTCATAATAGCGGATTTGAGCTCTTAAGAACTTTCTAATAACCTGTTTCATTATTTTGTGAATATTAGTACTTTGCTGGTGAAGAGATAATATCAAAATAATACAACTTATTATAAAATATAAAATATTTCTCAAACATAAATATACCATGAGTTTCAATTTCATGATTCAATCTTATAAAGACATAATACCAAAATAATACAACTTCAAGATATAATATGTTCTTTAAACTTAAATATATCACATGAGTTTCAATTTCATGATTCAACGCATAAGAGCATATGAAGAGATAATAAGAAAATAATACAATGTCAAACTACAAAATATTTCTCAAGCTTAAATATGTCACATGAGCTTCAATTTCATAATTCAATTTCATGAAGATATAACAAGAAAATAATACAACTTCAAAGTACAAAATGTTTCTCAAACTTAAATATATTACTTGAGTTTCAATTTCATGATTCAATCTCATGAAGATATAATAAGAAAACAATACAACTTCAAAATATTAAATGTTTCTCAAACTTCAATACATCACATGAGTTTCAACTTCATGTTTTCATTTCATGAAGATATAACAAGAAAATAATACAACTTTAAAATATAAAATGTTTCTCAAACTTCAATACATCACATGAGTTTCAACTTCATGTTTTCATTTCATGAAGATATAACAAGAAAATAATACAACTTTAAAATATAAAATGTTTCTCAAACTTAAATATATCATAGAAGTTTCAATTTCATGATTCAATTTCATGAAGACATAATACCAAAATAACACAACTTCAAACTACAAAATGTTTCTCAAACTTAAATATATCACATGAGTTCCATTTCTTAATACTTTCCAAAATTTTCTAACAATAAATTTGAAAGACTTATCAGAAAAAAATAACATATCAAATGAGTTCCATGATCCTCTTAATACCTTCCTAAGTTTTCTACCAAAAAATTTGAAAGAGGAAAAACAATGTCAATTTCTTATAAGTGACAAAAGATTAGAGTATTACGGACGATCGTTTGCAATTAATTAAATGTTGCGTTCATGTTCTTTATAATGCTATGATTAGCAATCATGCGGCCTTAAGGACCGCCGGCTCGTGATGATCCTTAATTTGCTTAGCCTCCAGACTAAGGCAGCCTCCAAATGGGGCAAGATTTAGCTTTCAGATAGGCCGATGTTATCGCGTTAACAATGTACGCGTCACTTCAGACAAAGTGTCTGCTTGTCACCACCGATAACAGGGTAAACTTTGTCATTATTGATTTTGCATCAACCCTGAATGTACAACGAAATTTCATGACCTCTTGGACATCTCTCCTCGGTATTGTTCTCGGGTATGATCGAAGCGTGACCGCCAAGATACCGCGATCATACGGTCAGAAACATTCTATTTCTGAAACTGCTTCTAGCTGATTTAGCTCATGGAATAATCACGAACCCTGTTATCGTCCTGAAAGAGGCAGACTGAAAACAAGAAGAAATATAGATGTTTCTATATACTATAAACAAGATAATGACGTTCCAAGTTCAGCAATGCAAAAAATTCGGAGGCTACCATGATAGAGATAAACGTGAATTTTTGTAATTGTGCGTAGGTAAAGATAGGGACCGAAACTTTCCGATTTTGGGGTCCAAGCAATTTCACAATTTTTTTATGTCATTTAAGTTTGAGGTTTTAGAACTATAAAATGGAAGAATAGAATCCTGAACTTAAAATGGTATTAAAGTGAGTGGATCTCATTTTTGTAATAAAAGCAGTCCTGATCTAATAGACGAGTTTCGTGACGATGAAATTCCTTGAACGACCCCGAAGGTTCTTCCACGGAAGACAATGTCCCAGGTCGGAGGGACAACTGGAACGCCGTGAGAGGGTGGGAGTGCGGAGAAGTAGCTCCTATATTAAATCATGGCGAGGCCACTTCCCAAACTCAGTCCTACGTTGAACGTTGGAGCACGCAAGAAACTCCTGCCCCCTTACTCTTCATCGATTTTTTGATTCCATCAAGCAACAAGTCGTCCTTCATCATAATTCTTTGAAACATTTCTGGTGAACAGTGTCCGTCGTGATCAAATTTTTCATTCAAAATAGAGGTACTTTCAAACTTGTTTTTGGAGATGTTTCTTTGGTTCAAGTAATCAATGAACATTTTGTGCTTGACAGAATTGTTGAAGTCTCTCTAACAAAGTAGAGGAGGTTCTGAAGTGTTTGAAGAAGCTTGTGAATCACAGTTTTGGGCATGAAGTTAACAGGGTGGAGTTTTGTGTCGTACATCTTAATGCTTGTCTTCTTTCTGGCAGTTGCTACCAATGCATATCCTGCCAGCAATCCGGAGATAGTAAGTACTTTTCTTCTATTTGAGTGTTTAGGCAAGCTATACTCTTCTAAGCATTTGTAACTTGGTCTTACTCAGAGCTGACTTAGTTAAAGTTGAATACATTTTTCAAAATAACTACATTATATATATGGTACTCTTAGGTACTTTCACAATGTAGTTTAGTATAAAATTGCTAGATATTTAAAGTATATAATGTACTTTTAAACAACTACAGATATAGCCACTTTGTTGTCATTAAATCTTTGTTAACACTTTAATAGCCATTCTCATGTATGCATGATTCAGATATGTGACTTTTTATGAACATTCATGAACAGACTGTATGAATAAGTTTATGCAATACCAATTACTTATATGATTACTAAATCATTACCTATTCATGTTATATTAAATAAACTGTATTTAATATGGCTCAAAAAATTATGTTATTAGTTTCCAAATGCTTAGACTAGTATAGCTTGCAACTCAAAATAGTTCTGGTATCCTCATCATTTTCATGTCCCCTCAGGGTTGTAAAAATTCAATTCTTGTACTTGAAAGTCCACGTTGAAAATGAGGTTCCTCGTATTTCCTTTTTAAAGTGAATCTTCTATGAAATTCATCCACGTGTTGAAAGCAATGCGTGGGCAACGGGTAACATTAGGGCTTTGACTCGTAAACTCCAGGCTCCTCGTAGCGAATTAGGCACGTAACAGCAGAAAGAACGATAGAAGGAAGCGAGTCTAGAAAGATGCAAACGTGAGTCAGCCTGATAATTATACTCCACCGCATATTTGTAGTCCGAAACCAGGTTGAACTGGAAAAGAAGCAATGTCTTTATACTTTGTTTGTTTAGGCTTGTTTTCAATCAAAAGTAGAGAGTTAAAAAAAGAAATGTCAAGACCTTATCAAGGTCCCATACATTTTACTGATATAAACGGTAGTCGCGTAGTCGACCATAAAATGTTATCGTCAGGTCGCGGGAGAGTTTGCATTAGTAAAAATGGGGCAAATAGATAGCGGAGAAAATGTACTACACGTGTTCATCGATAAACAACGTTTATATGACATAATTCGGTCATTGATATTCGATCATACATTTTCTCTCAAATATCTTATTTATATGAAACCACGAGTGGAGTCAATGAACATATGATTACCGCACTAAAAATAATATTAAACTGTATAATAATAATTATTAAGTCCATGATCATTCGCTCATCAGTTCGGTGCTTCGTGCTCACGGTATATCTTATTGAACCGCTATCGCGAAGAAAATTGTAGCAGCGAACGTCGTTTCCGGATAATTTAATTGCAATTAATCTCAGGAGGAAAGGTCATGATTCAGGGGACCGCTTTATAAGCGAAATGAGACTAAACACGGGGCGATTATTTTGTATACATGTTGCAACGATTATCTGTTTGTCATTAAACGTTTCCATGGAACTTAGTCTGATTCCAAAAGGACAAGCGTTGTCCAGGTCAGCGAAGGGCAGATTGTCCACCGAAGTCACCTCTCATTTCTCATTTAATGTATTTTTATACACACACTGCAAATGGTTCTTTAAGTTTTATTAAACATTGTCAATTATTTTTTTAAGATATATAACTTGCAGGCGATCGAGAACATGAGACAGATTCCGCAATGGCATTGTCTACGTTATAGAAAATTCGATCTAGTTCGTCGCTGTAGGAATTATCGTTTAGGAAGGAAACACTGACAAATACAATACCATCGCAGCCCTGGATGGATGACTACGATCAACAAATCACCTTACTACAAGTTCCATCGACCAGCTATACTGAACGTTTTACTCCACGTGTTTAAATTGATCTAAAGAAAGCAAGATGTAACCTGCTACGAAGATTCTTCTGTAGAGAACAATCTACAAAATTATAAAAAGCGATGTTCACGTAGATCTTAATTTAATTTTTTATACTTCATCGTATACCTTAAGACTGTACTCCTAAGACTAACATTTTACTTGTATATTTATTTATGATTTTTGTAAAAACAATTATGAAAATCTTTTATGTAATTAACTATTTAAATCTCGTTTTAACACAGAACTTAATAAAAATTAATATATGTGTTACTAAGTTATTCTACTGATACTTTGATGTATCATAGTTATTTATGACTGTACGAAGAGATGTATATAAATGTTTGTTCTCGTTATAAAATGAGAATGCGTTATAGAATAAAGTTATTTTTTGTATCGCAAAAGTACCTTTAAATAAAGATCACTTACCTGGTGATGCTCTGATCTATTGAAGTATAAGCAAGTAATTTAAAATACAACCGAGTTCACTTACTTCGTTCACCATTCCTTTTCCTAATACATTCAACTGTTCATGTATTAACGGAGCAGTCGCTTCCTTGTCTGTTGTAACTTGGGCTGCTATTAGACTGCTGAACGCGGTTGCTGGTACTGATGCGTTTGTGGACAAAGTTTCCAGAGAAATAGATACTTCAGTCTCTGGTTCCAGCGTTAACAACTCCTATGAATACATTTATTAATTTCAATGTTATTGATTTATTTTATATTTATGTATTACGTACTTGATTAGAATCTATAAAGAACAGTTGTGATCGTTGTTGCCATAGCCCGTACGATAAATCTCGCTTCCTCTGTAAGTGGGGTACGAAGGTAGCACCCAAAATACGGTTACCAGGCTCAATAATATCTTTTCTGATATAGATAGGCATTGACTTTTGCGGTGTAAACACATATACTGAAATTAATTAATTAACAGACATACAAAAATGTAACCCAATACAATTTTTAAAAAAGCCTAAAAGCTTACGAGAGTTGTCAGTTGTAAAAACGGCCATATACGTAGACTTTGGATCCGCTGTTAAAGTTGCTACTTTCAGCGGTACACTCCATATTAATGTCAGAGACAAAATGTTCCAAACTGCAATATGCTGAGTGGAAGCTGTTACCACGAGATGACAGGCTTCTTGTTTTCCAAATTCAATTCGCCTGTTCATAAATGGATAATTATGTTACTGTCGTTTGTATAATTAATATTGCTACCGCTCTGAGCAAGACTTACGTTATAGGATACTGATATTTACTGTGTGTAAGGCTACATTTAAATGTACAGGTATCAGGAGTCCACATTGTCACGCTAGAATCAAAACCAATACCAACTAATGAACCATCTACTGAAAATCCAGCATCCGTTACAGGCAAATTTCTATAATCTCCTATACTATGACATTGCCAATGTTTTGTTTTCTCTAGAACAAATATAAGCTTGTAATTTAGTACTATAGTTCTTTGTAATTTCTGAATGAATATAAGATTTATACATACTATAAACAGAAGAAGGTTCAGCTAGCTGCCATAATTTGAATTTTTTGTCTCTACCAGTTGTAACTGCCATTGCGGCATCTTCGCCAAATATATCTGGTTGAAAATGCAAGGCATTGATACCACCTTCATGAGGAAGTTCTATTGATGTGTTCAATGTGAACCTAGCAAGGCAATATAATATTATTTACATCTGCATGCAAGGAAGATGAGCTTTATACTTACAATTGCTGTTTAGTGTCAAACATCCAGAACTTAAGTCTTACTTCTATACACGATGTTTTATCGTTTCGTTCTTCTACGGTTGCTAACCACGAACCATCGTGATTTAGAGCTATTTTTGTAACTTCCGTATTAACGATTATTATACTACGTTCTTGGGTTAAAAAGTTTTGTGCGGTAATATTTATCTAGAAATAACATTCATATTGATATAGTAGTCTTAAAGATATTCATTTTATATTTACTACAACTTATATGATTACCTACATTATACAATAAACTTTTTGTATGGGTGTTATAAAATTGAACATGTCCAGTACGACTGTTTAACACAAGGCAGTTTGTACGTGGATCAACAATCAGACCAGCAGGAAATAGGTCTTTAGAAGATGAAGCTACACCCCATGTAAAATTCTGTATTACAGATGTTAACTTTCTTTGTGGATTTACAACTACAATGCCTGTAATTTTGACAAATAATATTATTATTAATGTGACTAGAAAATGTTCCAAGATTAATAATGTATTACACAATGCACATACCATTATCTAAAGTAGATACAGCAACATACAAATTATTTGGAGCAATAGTTAGATGTTTAATAGGTGCAGGTAACCGAGGTAGAAATGATTTTTGATGTGAATTTGCTAATACCCATTTTACAAGTACACATTCCCCACCTCCAGTATACATATGTGTACCTGTGAATTTTTATATGATTATAACTATTACTTAATTTAAGATGAGCAATAAAAGAATTATGATGGTTACCCGATTTACTAAATGCTATCTCTGTAACTGGTAAAGTGTGCCAATGATACACAGCTGTACAAGGTCTGGTTTGAAACAAACCCCTCCATACTACAACACGGCCAGTTGAATCTCCTGTTGCAACACATTCTTCTTCTGGATGTCCAGCAATACATGTTGGTATTCTACCCGTTTTACCTGTTTTATGCCTGTAATTACAAAATGAAGTAGAGTTTGCACTTCTAATCAGATTAAAATTCTTTTTATTAGATTATGATACCTACAATTTATCAGTAAGATTCCTTGATGGATTTAATATATGTAAATCTGCATCATGGAGGATAGCTATTAAATTGTCTCCATGATTTCCTATTATATCAACATAATATTCAGGAAAGTTAGTTCTGTAATAATAAAATTCAGTTAAATACATATATGCCAATGAACATATTTTTCTATCCTGATGACAAAAACTTTGACTTACAAGATACATGTAGACTTTGTACAAATTCCATTCTCTAAATCAAATAAAACTATATAAATTTCTGTTTTATTATTAGCTAGGTAAGTTACAAGTACTTGTCGTAACTCATTTCCTTTGTGAGTTTTATAATTTACAATATGAAAGGTTTTTATTTTAGGCTCTTCTTGAAATTTCAATTTCTGTGAAAACATTAACAATAATTATGACAAGCATTGAATAATATAATCTTCTAATAATAGAAAATATGTCCAATGTTCGTACTAATTTTTTAGTGATAATTCCACTCTGGCAACTCCAGAAATTGAGTTCTCCATTTTCTGTACACGTAATAATTTGATTAGGATTATCAGGATGGACAATTAATCCTGCTATCCTATGATTTGCTGGTTCTAATTCTCTTACAAAATCTCCGGTTTGTGTACTATATGCTCTTATAACATGTTTCCATACTATGTACAATGTTCTGTAACAACAGACATTAAATAATGAGACTATGCAAGTATTAATAAATATCATTGTACAAACTGAGCAAAACATTTTTATACCAAAACTAATGTTACTTAATGTCAGTATTTAACAAATCATAGTAATATGTTTCACAACTTTTGAACAACAGCAAAACATAAACACTTTAATGAAAACTTACTCTCCATCATGAGAAAAAACTGGCCGTTGATCTATTATACTACCTCCTCCTTTCCTTGCAAGAACTAAATCATCAACATCTATCACTTCAATTTTTGAAGATCGGCGCCTTCTATTTAACTTCATCTGCATTTTGTCACTTAATTCGAGAAAACTTAATATTTCTGGTATATACAGTCGGTACCATATACTCCATATATTAACGATACCATATAATACAAAATTACACTTTAATTATCTATATTTAATTATATTTTGACAATTACACGTGGAGAACGTAAAATAACCAAACTAAACACCGACCACATGGTGCGTTCTTGGATCTAAACACTGGAAGTTCTGGAACCAACCAACTTCATGTATCAATTGTGCAAGTATGTTGAATAAAATAACTAACACTAGCTGCAACTTCAAGTAAGAAGGTTATTTACCAAAAATAATATTGATACGTTACCGACGAAGATATTTAGAAATTTGAAGATTTCTATATCTGGAAAATGAAGATTTGGGAATTTGAGAGTTTGTAAATTTAGAAATATGGAAATTTGGATAGTGCTGTGTTGATAAGATACCGACAGTTTTAACTTGGTTGTAGTTCAGTAGGTTATTATAGATGTCGTGAACAGAGTGTTGATTTTTGAAAGGATTACTTTACATATAGACATAGAGTTTACTATTTAAATTCAGTATGAAATAAAGGGAAAGTAGAACAAGTGGACAGAAGTTCAATTAAAGATTTTATTGAAATATAAGGAATCTGTACCAGACAGAACTAAAATTACCGTTGAATTTGGTACTACCGGGGTTCACATATCGTATATGCCTGCTTAAGCGCTGGGTTATCTTTCTTTCTCTCTGTGTGTTTATCGTATAAGTAGTCTGAATATCTATAAGTACAGAAACAATGTCGAAGGTACGCGCACAGTCTATCTCAAATAATTCTAAAGCTAAAAGGATCTCCTCTAGACTTGCAGTTGCAATTTAATTACATTTACAACTTAAAAGGGGGATTTTCGCATTTCTGTTCTATTTACACAAATTTATTACTGAAACGTCTAAAGCTACGCGTTTTTTCACCTCGTGTTGCGTTATATATATATGTATATATAACGTAAGTTTCCACTATTTACAATTTTTACAGAATATCTTCTTGTCAATATACACAGTGATACATTACAACAATTTAAACGTTTATTGAAATCCTGTGCAACTTCTTCTTTGCAAGGAATCGTGATCTAATTGTACACAAATAGCCCCATTATTTTTTGTTAAAAAAGATAAATCATCTATCGCTCTGCTCTTTTCGAAAATCTATACAAAAAACATTGAACAATTTTTGGAAGTATCGCTTTTCTCGCAACGAGTAACGATTTCTCAATGTGTAACGTATAATCGAATCGAAAAATAAAACAAAAAGAACCGTTCGAACGGGGACGCATTGCGTACATTATCTAAGAAATATACTCTATACTAAGAATGTAAAAACCTAAAAACTTTTATATTAGTTACAATAAATAAGCAACGTATATGCGTTTCTTCCTTTAAGTTTTACGCTTACATTATTTCACTATATCACGGATTTACTGGTTCTTGAAAGGTGTGCACACGCGAAACTGTACGGTGCGAAGTCGTTTAAAATTATTTAAAAAACAAAAGATACGATGCTCGAGTCAGCGATGTTTACATTAGAATTTACTTGTACTCGATTGTTTCTACTAAACATGATCGCTCGGAATAGGAACATGTTATTCGGTTAATACGATTCATCTTAAGAAATGAAGTTATGCTGCTGTATCGGGATATGCATAAACGTTTATCGAATACGACATTGGAATTGAATCGCGCGCAAAATATTATGTGCTTAAGTCAGTCCTTAAACTCGAATGAAAACGAAAACACATTTGACGGTATTATAAAAAAGAAAATGCAACAGCTAACATCATTAAACAACACGAAATCGATATGTAACGAGAATCAATAATATAGAACGCATTACAAAATCATTGAGTACAGTCAGGGTCATAAACATTTGCGGAACTGGGTTTCAAAACCGTATAGAATTGTTTTTCATTTCTGAAATTTAAAATTTGAAAGTTTCATTCAATATATAGCCAATAACAATTCTCTGCTATAATAATTTCTTCTGTGATGATATAGCAAGATTTTACTGTAATATAGTCTTAAGGTTTGAACCTGTCTCGCGTCGACCCTGCGTACAATGTTGTTTATAACAAAATATACATAATTATTTTTTTTCTTAAACTGTGCATTGACCTGTGCGATACTACAACAACCGGAAATAAATGAACATGTGTGTTTTCTAAACGAATCTAAAATCTACGGAACGAATGATACACCTTTTTGTGACATGATATTATTCTACGTAAAAAAAAGTAAACGAACAAAGTAATATTTACCGGTAAATACAATAATAATATCATTAATGCTGAGAAATACGTTGTCAAGATAGTATCTTAGTTTCGTTCTATACTTGAAAACTGTTCACTTCCTTTTTTTCAATCTTTTTAAATAGCTTCTACGAAGCCGCTTCGATACTCTAAAAACGAATTAGAAAAATATTTCTTTCCAGATCTGTACTATTTTATCATAGTAAAATTTCAAATTAACTAATTTACACACCGTGTCTCCTTTGCACAATTCTAAATAGAAGCGGAAATGCAATTATCGAGAAAAATGTCTTATTCTCAAAAAGGTTGTATCAGATCTTTAGTACAGAATCGTGTACGTCTATCAAGCGTTTTTAAAATGTACAAACGTGTGTATCACAACGCGTGATCGTGACTCGTGACGTATCGTTCTCGTGCAACGCGGTAGTCCTATCGTTGATCGCTGATTTACACGTGTTTCTGTTCAACAACTAAACTGACCATTTTCAATTTGTTTCATTACAATCAAATCATTCGTTTCTTTTAAAAAGTTCTTAGAACTTCGAATTCGGAACGTATGATTGCCGGAAACTTTTATAATTATTACATTGTTCCATCCGCTACAGTCAAACACGTTCTTCCTATGGATGTACCGGACATGTTGATTAGTCGAGCATCGGGACGAATTCGGAATAATTCGGACCAAATCGGGCACGAGCTCGAAGATATTTTTCTTTGTATAACCCTTCGGGATTTGGAAAATTTGAATATGTTCGAATTGCTGTCCGATCTTGTCCGAATGTTTTCGAATCCGATTCACAATCTCGAGTACATCCTTAGTTCTCCCAAAAACTGATTTCATAGATTCGATACCGTCAATATTATCCTCGACTTAACACTGAACGTGTGAAAATAATTTATATTTACAAAATTGTTGTTTTCAATATTAGAATTCACAATAGAACGTCTCTATCAGAAGATCATTAATAGATATCGCTTTTAGGATCCCTTTCCCGGAAGAATCCTTTCTCAGTCTTGCACTCCCTGATGGTAACGGTTTTAAGATTCACCGTGACGTCTGTGATGAACACCTGATCGGCGACTGGATTCCTTGCGTGCCAGTAATCCGTACCAGGGCTGGAGAGGGGGACATACACGTCTGACTTGGTGATCTCCGTTTGCTTCACGTTCGTCGTGTTGTTATTATTATTATTATTGTTATTATTATTATTGTTGTTGTTGTTATTATTATTGTTGTTATTGTTATGACTGTTGTTATTATTATGACTATGGTGTCCATTCACAACGGTCGGTAACCTATTGTTGTTGGTGTAAGAGTCTGTAGGACTGGGTGATTTGTGACCGTTCGTGTCTATCGTCACAGCACCGTTCGACTTCTCTTGTTTTTGTTCCGGTAAATGTTGCTTCTTCTTAGTAGGCTGTTCTAGGGGTGTGTCTATCTGAGGAGACAAAGGTGCTGGCGGTGCACGAGGCAGCGAGGGTGGAGGTCCGTGAGGCACGTCAGCTTCTGCTCGCTTTTTTTCTTGCACAGCTGGAGCTGGCGTTGTCGGCACTGCTGGTAGCGGTTCCTCCGGTGTGGATTTCACGCTCGACGATGATGGCCTCCTACCGTTAAGTTTGTGGCTCTGAAATGCATTTTGAATAGTCTTATTATTCTGCAAATATCTTTATTCTACTTAATTATTGTATATGCATTAACACATGCGTGTTAATCTTCGTGATACATACGTGGCAAGAGGGCGACGTTAGATTGCTATTTAAAGGTAACAGTCGAGGGATTTTGTTCGGTGGTGGACTTCCGCTACCGCTGCTTGGACTGCTCGTAGTAATGGTAACACCGATTTTTCCAGATTCTTTGCTGAGAACTTCAGCTTTCCTCTTTGTGCCCGTTGGTTCTCTCCTCGGCAACAAGGGGCTGTCCACACTGCTGTTGGAACTGTCCGAATCGACGCTGAAGTTGGACGCAGACAATTCTGGGGCTGTCGGTGATTCGTGTCCATCGAGGGAACTCGGAAGCGTGTCTTCGTCAGGTGCAACGGGATTCAACCGACGAGCTGAGGTACTACCTGTAGTTAGGGCTATTGGTTTGGACCGGGTACATGAGACACCCGGGTATCCGGGTTATCGTGGGATACAGACGTTCGATAAGTAGCTGCCATATAAGTAGCCGATTGGGACGCATCGAGTAAGTCGCCGCCATATAAATAACCGATAGAAATATACCGTACTCGCATATCTTTCATCACGGAAAGTCCAATTACATCATTGTATTATTTCATTAAACTTTGATTTAAAATACTTTCAATTATAATGAAGTAAATTTTATAATACGTATAAAAAGATAAAGTTACAAGAATATACGACAAACATAAAGAAAACGAAGTTAGATTTGTGCATAAGAATGTAAAGAATATTGTTGAATATTTAGGGACCGACGTTAAAACATTTTAACCATAAAAAGGCGGATCTTCATCATTTATCAGTTAATAGCTTATCTTAATTACCAGAGTTACCCTATATTTCATAATGTATAAATAAAATAATTAAACGAATTGAATTGTTGCTTCTTTTGTATGATTTTATTCCTATTATTCATTACATTCTTACATAGGTCGATTCCTTGGAACATTATACATAAAAAAAAGTCAATTCGTCAGATATGGAACATATTCTATATAAAATGCTCTTTTTTTATTTTAAATGCATGTTTAATATTACTGCTAACCTTTTACCACGCAAAATGTTCCGAAATGCGATTTATGTAACAAAAGCAATATTTCTAATCCATTTAAAAATGCAATTAATTTTAAAATTCCCCTCACCCATCAAAGCATTTAAAAGACAATTAACCTTGGAAGATCCCTCACCAAAGAGAAATTATTGCTGCTATATATCTAATGGCCCCTCTGATACTACATAACTTTCTTCATATCTTTAAAAATGACGAAGATAATTAAGATAATACAAAAATTATTGCAACTGCGTGCATATGATTGGTTGCTCGATAAGTAGCCAATTCCTGGAAAAATCCGCCTCTCTATTCCCGAATTCGGCTATTTATCGAACATCTGTACAGGAATAGACCTATCATCTCATGGTATTCTATCTCACGTTCTGAAATACCGACGTCGCTCTAAATCTCTTTCGTAGTCTTTAGGAACTACATTAGTTCAACATTGCTGAGATTAGGTAATAAATTCGGGCAAATCTCAACTCAGAAATTGTGCACAATTTCCTTAAGTGAGTGTGGAGGCAAACGGGATAATCAGATATTCCAATTTCCAGCTTTCTCAATTGGGTCATACTTAGTTCAAAATTTCCTCTACGCTCACTTACAGAATATTATAGTAAAAATTTTGAATTGCAACGCGAGACAAAAAACGCAGAGATGATGGATCTATCCTATACTTCGTCTGTGTCACGGGTACCTGTGCCGGGTGATATTCTACCCGGTTATCTCACAGGTACCCGCGTACCCGGGTGTCTTATAAGTTGTCAGCTCTACCTGTGGTCGACTCATCTTGACTATCTTCCCCGACTCTTTCATCTCCACCGGGTTCTTCCTCAACCACCAAATTCTCCAACACTTGTTCCTGTGTGTTCAAAAATTGTTTAAATTTCATGTTACTAATTGCTTCCTTGTTATTAACATTCAGAGCCATGATAGCCATATCTGGATGATATGAGAACCATTAAAAAGATGTTAGAGAAAATATTTACCAGTAACTGGTTATGAAGCTTTAATATTAAAAATTTGCGTTCTTGAAAATTTAAAGTTCATAATATTCATTGTTAATGAGATATAAATATTTACACTGTATCTGGTATCCCTCCGCCTGGGTCTCCTCGTGGGTACTGAAGCTACTGTTACATCCCCGCCATTTTTTTGATTTTCTTCGTACAATTCAATCAACCTGACATCTAGAATGTTCTCTTCCGGTTCCCACGTGTTGTATCTGTTAGAAAAACGTTGGAAATTAAATTCGTGACCTATTCAAGTAAAACTGAGTATTTCGATCTACTGTTATCTTTCACTTACTTTTTACTCCATCCTTTCCATTTTACGAAGTATTCTACCTTACCCTGCAACGAAAATAATCGAAATTTACTTGCAAGAATTGTTTACATTTATTAAAAATTCTTAACAAAATTTAATAATCGATTCTTAAAATATTTTAAGATTTAATATTTTATATTTTAAATAATTTCAAAATTCATCTTTCTTACGTTTACGTAAAAGTTACTTGAAAATCGGTAGAATGGCAATCTACATTATCATTCTTCTAAAAGATCGATCTTCAGTGCCACATTTTTGACAAATAAAGTATGGTTAACTTTTATTCACGGCTTGTGCCACAAATCATATTTTAAAAGATATGAAATAGATGACACTGACAATCGTATCGCTCTATCTACAAATTCATCCCTCTACTTCCGGCGCGAGACACGTAAAGATGGCGAAAGAATTCGAACACCTGTTCGAAATACAGAAGATTCTCGTAACGCTTCACGAATTGCAAAACGTGAATTGCACTGTTCCTAGATGCAAGTGACATAGATACCAAGGAATCAAGATAACGAAAACTCGGTCTATCTACCGAAGATTCGAATTGTGTGGGTACACATGCGTGATAGGTAAGTTGGTAGGTAAAATGCCATATGGAGAAAATCAAATTTTTTACGGCTATACAATTACGTGGAATATTACGCCGTTTTGCTGAGATTTTATAGAATGAACGACGATAAAATTTCCTCCGAGTGTTCCATCATCCAAATTCAAATTTCGCGGGAAATGCGACTCATACGTGTCGATGATTTAACAGCTCTCGTAAACTAAAGAAGATAGGTCAAAATAATAGGGGAGACAACTGTAGTAAAAGATGAAATACAATTTTAGAAAGAATAGAACCATAAAATACTTTAAAAGAGTTTTATTTTTACGACGTACCTTACGTTAATAGTAGCAAAAATAATTGAACGAATGAATGGATGACGTTATTCATACTTATCTAAACAAATCGAACATGACTTTATTCGTACTCAAATTTAAAATCTACTCTAACCTAATTTCAAACAAAAATAATCGCCTGACAACGTCATAACAATGACAGTTTATATGCTCAGCCCTTTATAGTTTAGTCGTAACTCTCGTTCGTTTTAACGATATTGCAACATTATCGACATATCGATATGTATCGATATCAGCACCTCTACTTTCATCGTAAGCCCAGTACATGAACGTGCGAGAAAGAATGTTGGCGCCAGTTAGTTAAGAGCCACGACGTCAAAATATAGCCGGTGATCGCAAAGATCCGTTTCGCGCGTCTGCGTCAAACAGCGGATTTTCGAATCCATCTAACACAGCCGTACGGTCGATAAAACGGGCGGCGTTGACTTCCACGAGAGCCGCCTCGTACAGCTCACCTATTGGCCGTCGGCCAACGAACGAAAGCGTGCCGACCGGTCGAGGTGCGCAGCCAGTGTGACAGTTGGAAAACAATGACATAACTGTGCAGGTATAGGACACACGTTGGTTTAATAGCGCATGAGCCGGTCGCAGCTGACAAGTTTCGCGTGTTTTATGTCGATTTACAACGTTGCCAGCCTCTCGACACGCGTCGTTACCCAGCGTTTCGATGTGGAGGTGCTGCTATTGATTATCGATAAATTATCGATACGTTATTGATGCTTACCGATATATCGCTAACTATGTGATTCAGGTACCATGTAACACAAACTTTTCTTGTCCTCTGAATTTCAAGACAAATCTATCTCAATCAAACTGACATACAATTAATTCAAATCATTTTATTTGTGTTTAATTGGTGAATCTAGAAATATGGAAATGAAACGTGAGTTTGGATTATAAACATGGAGGGGGAAACTAATTTGAGAGGGGGCCTTAGACGATGCCCAAATTTGATTGGTTGTTTGCCTGCGCATGTTCTGTACCGCCAATTACGAGAAACTAAATAACGTTGATTAATATTGACTTTAAAGTAACTATCGAAGAAAAGATTGCTGTTTTATGCCGACAAATTATTTTAGAGGTTTGTACATTTTTTATCGAGACTAAAATTTAAAAAATTAAAAGTTTCATGTTATATTTTACAAGTTTTCTTACTTGCTGTAATAATATTTTAATATTATCAATATATGTGTCGAATTCGATGATCACCGGCACGCGGTGGAGTCGCGTCAACTTTTGTGTGTCAAACATTTGGAAAGTTGTTCGTTCGAAGAATTATCGATGAATTTGTAGAAGAAGCAGTAGACGAGACAAAGTGATAGAAGTTGGTAAAATAGGAAAAAAATACGTGAGTTTTAAACGTGACTGTTCGCGTTTGACGAGAGATATCGAGAGCATCGTATACGATAGAAATCGCAACGGGAGGGGCAGCAGAATCGTCGGAACGCTAGTGGGAAAGAGAAAGATAGCGAAGGGAGGGGAGTAAACGGCAACGGCGCATAGACAAACAGATTCCGTGTAGTGGCGCTACCTGACGGTGACGGTAGGCAGTTCTCTTACTTACCCGCTTTTCCCTCTTCTTCATAATCCGTTCCGCGGCATAAACTCTGTCACCTAGATCCATGATGTTTTTAATCCTTGTTCGACGGACGCGTAGAAAAGCAGTAAATATATCCAAGAAGCGTGCGATGCGTGTCACGTAGAAACGATATCGAACAACGTAACACCATATGTACCGACACTGACTTTAGGCAGAACTTTAGCTCCAATTGAATCGAGATGACGTACGTAAACACAAGGAAATAAACCGTGACGAGTGTCGTATCACCAAAGGAAACGTAGCTCTGATTTCACAAAATTCGTAGAGCACTGTCGGTGTATCGACGGTGAAAGACACGGCACGTGAAATATGACCACGTGTTATATTTTCGTGTTTAAATAGCGATCAATTCGATCGCATTCTCGACGCGTAAAACATTTTCGTATCGAGTCATGTGAAGCAAGCTGCGGCACGTGTTGTCTCGTATACGAGAACACTCGGCATCGCTCGATGTTTTCCGCACTGATCGGCGTCGACCGACGGTGATTAGAGTGGCTGCTATTTCAGCGGCGAGGCGGCAATGCGGCCGATGTTTTTTGAAAGGCCAGTAGTCGCGGCAAGACCGACGAACACGAGCGAAGTCGGAGTACACGCACGTCCCATCGGGAAGGGAATTTTAGGCGGCACAGTTAGCGCGCCGCGAATTTCTTCCTCGTGTGTTCGGCCGCACGATAATCCCGCGTACGTATACCGGTCGAGCACGACGTTCTCGCTCGACCACGTTTCGTTTTCTTTCTCGTATCGGTGCTAATGGACTCGTTGGTGTCTGTGTTGGCCGGCAACACGTTTTCTGCTTCTGCTGGTGCTGCTACTCCCTTCGTGTAAGATCGGGCTTCGTGACGTCAGCAGTTCCCCCTCACCTCGTAAACACCAAACATGGCCGTCGTACGGATATACGCTGGTCGAGTGCGTCCCAAACTGACGGTGAAAACTGACGTTGATACAGGCACTGGCGACCCGTGGACACACGAACGGAACGCGGTGAGACGTTATCGAGCCTCGTGAATACCGGACAGCTTCTTCGTGTACGAATATACGAAAATCGGAACGATCGAGCCACAGCGTCTAGCACATTCTGCGGATCGAGGCCGACTAGAGCCGAGGTCTGCCGAACTCCCCTCGCAGGCTTAGTGGACTCGCCCGACCCGCTCGAGGTTAGGAGGGGAGGGGGTAAAACGGTAGAGAAAGAGTATCGAAGGGGAAGGGAGAAGTTCTCAACGGTACGTGCGCCGCACACGCGAGAGAGAGAAAGAGAGAGAAAGCGAAAGAAGGAGAGTGACCGGGGACGAGGAGGGTAGGGAGAAAAGGGAGAGAAGAGCAAGCGCAATGGAGGTAGAAAAGAGAGACGGCGCGACCAGGAGCGCCGTCCTCGGAACAAGAAAGCTGCCTGCCTGCCTGCCTGCCTGCTAGCCAGCCACCCCAAGTTCCCTTCTAGGTACGTGTATCCGTGTATTTGTGTGAGAGAGACCAGTCGATGCGACGTTGCCAACTCTATTTCATCGATAGTACCGCTCCAAATGTCACTGGCGTATTACCGATAAACTCGACGATCCACTATGTCGTCGTAACGTTCACGATTTACCGTTACGAACCGAACGCATCGAATGCCGTGTCTATTCACGTGTACACTCACGATTTTTAACGGGAAAATTCGCGAATCGAGGTACCGTGTATTCGCGCCCACGATATGACAACACTGTATCCTCTTGCGACGTACTGTCACATACTACCACAACACACTGGCGCACGGCATCAACGATGCTTTTTAACGGTAAACAGACGCTACGAACGAGTTATCCGGCGAAATCACGAAATTTCTAACACGCTAGAGACCGTATCGAACGAGAACGACGTAGGATAAAGCGCGTCGCAGTATACGGGCGGCGCTGTTCGTGAAAACGTGTGCAACCTCAACGGATCCCGAAACGAGAGTGTCCTCTCCCGTGGCGACGAAACACGCAGGGAGAGCGAAGGAAAAGGAGAGGGATAGAGAACGAGCGAGAGAGCTAGATGGGGAGCCTGCTCTTCTCCGTCCTTCGGCGTAAATAGCAGGATAAAAAAGCCACGACGGTGGCGCTCGATTGGCGGGATTCGCGAGGCGCCACCGACGCCAGCCAGCCCGACCAATCGTCGAGTGGCACGGCCCACGTCCATTCCCCTCGGCTCGTCGAGAGGGCGGGCTCACGAACGATCGTCGTCAGACGGTGTTCGGTTCGAGGTCCCTGCATTCCCCTTGACGCCAGCCTTTCCGTTTTGCCGCAACTTTCCCCCTCTGTCTATGTTCCGACAGAGACAGACTCACTCACCCCCTCCCCCGTTGTTCTTCCCCTCGTGCTGGGAAACCCGAATAGCGGAGCGCTACCGTGCCATCGGTCATTTGTCTCTTTCTATCGAACTCTCTCTCTCTGTTGCCCTCGAACGCCCACGGGTGTGTAAAGTCGCGTACACGTTATATCGTGTGTGCGGCCGTAGGGCGGGCACGTGGGTGAGGGGCACCGGGGGAGGTACATATATACGATTTACATATATACGAGCGTACCGTTTTCCCCTCTTCGTAGCCACGCCGGCGGTGGCCGAGCACCGTCGGTATTGAAATATCCTGGCCCTGGAGAGCCAAGTAGCCGTGCAGCGATGCCGCTTCTCTTTATAAACCACTACGTTTCTGCACCGGAGACCGATCTTCCTCTCCTTCGCTTTTTCCCCACCCTTCCTCGTCGCGTGCACCTTTCCCCTTTCTTTGTCTATGCTTCCGCCCTCCCTCTGCATCCCCGCTCCGTTAACCCGTGGCAATGTTCGTAATCCAACTCGGTCGTACCCTTACTCCGAGTCGCGACGGGATGGGAGTAACGTACCCTCTTTTGCGACTTCCTTTTTCCCCTTCCCGTGCCGGATTCGATGTTCGCCGCGCGCTTTCAAGCCTCGATCAATTGCCAAGGGTTTTGTGACCAGCGTAGAAAAAAAATACGGACCGCGTTGGGCGACTTTCTTGAGCCGCGCGGTATTGCGCAACCATGGAATACACAAAGGCAACGTAGATGGCGTGCTGCGGGTACACGCAGCTTGTGCCACGTCCCCTCCTTTTCTCCTCTTCTTTACCCCGCGTACGAGTAATGCTCTCCTTTGTTCTTTGTCATCGTAGCTGCTGTGCTCGCGGCTTTGATGCAACCTCCTTAATCTCCTTAATACCTCCTTTAGGACTACGTCCGAGGTAAATGATCTCCGACTACCGGGCTATTCGATTCCATTGTAATTTTAGCCTTTGATATCGGTTACGTAATGAGCCTTGTTTGTGTACATACGTGGCCCCAATACCACCTCAGAATAGACCCTGTATTCTTACCTTATAACTTCCTACCGAAAAATAAATCTTACTACATTATTTCAAACACCAATTAATCGAAATAAATAGAGGGTTAATTCAAACCTTCTTGACTTAAAATATAAAATATAACAAAAAGATGTGCGTACAAAGAAGTAGCTGTCCCAAAATGAAGTAAAAGATAAAAGATGTGACGCAATAAACGAACAGATCGCGAAATGTAAATTAGTCCTCCACGAACTTACTTTACGACCCAAGCATATTAACCATCGAGTGTCGAAAGTTTTTGCAACGAGCACCCATGTTAATGAGCCTTTGGTTCATATGAATACATCGAGCTCCATTAACGATTTAAGTCCCGAGCCGTCCGTCTTTATGGCCCGAACGAGAATACGCGACCAAAAAAATATGCAAAATAAATAAGAACTAGTTAGGAACCGTGTAACGATCGCGAGATGGCGGCAAATTAATTAGAGGTATAGAGCACGATGAACAAGAGGAAACGCGCACGAAGTCGCAGCGCACGCGACCAAGGATACAGCGGAACGATGAGGCCACTGATTCGTGTTTCTCATTATGCCGGCCGTCCATCGCGGACACCGCAATGTCGAAAGCAGGGCGTGGCACATCCTTCCTGTATCTAAATGTCTTAAGTCTTTGTCTAGTGAATGCGATCATTGGAGGGTGGCTATTTTTGATACGGTGACGTCTTTTGCGAGATATTTGTCTTGCAATTTTCACTTCGGGTTTAATTTTCTGGTAGATTATTTTCGGAGTTTCATTTAGTAAACTTAATGGTTTTTATATCGTAACTTAATATTTGAGTCGTGAATTAATATTTGAGAAAGTAGGTAATCGGGTACAGAGTTAAACGTTCACATTACGTTTTGGGGACGTTGAAGTATTAAGAAATCTTGGAGCAGAAGAGTTTTCGAAATTAGATGTTCGGAAGAGTATTTAGCAGTTCATTCTACGAGGTTTCAATGACAATATGAAGCTGAAGAAAATATGTATTATATTACGATTTTGAAGTGGATTTTGCTTTCGGGGGGTTGAGAAAAGTAAGGTTAGGTGCCGCTGAGTGTTTAAGACTTCGTCAAGAATTGGTCAGTGCAATGGAACGTGAATTCAATATTGTTTGTAAATACGGTTACTCAGCGTTTAAAATAGGATTTGGTAACTCGTGATTAAGAGTTTGGGATTCCCGGAATGTGAGGGTCATCGCTTTTCCTGCAGTGATCTTACGATTCTCTGAAAACTGCTATAAGATATGTAGCAAAAACCCATCGCAATCAAAGTACATCTTCTCAATACATTATTCGATCTTCTGTACTCTTGTTGTCATCATTTGTGTCTCAAATAACGCATACAGTTTAGAAGCAAATAATCATACAAAAGATCGAGAAATACTATGTGAGACTACCTTACTAAACACAGATAAATAAATACTTGATGAAACTGAGCAAATTGAGAAATTGAGAAATTCTCTATTCTCACTACACTGTATCGCTCTTAAATATCTAACTCGATCGAATGTTACGAAATTTTGTACAGTTTCCATAAAGAATAAATTTATAAATTGTTAATAGTATAATTAAGTTCAAGAGCGTTGCTAAAATTTGAACACAGTGGCATCATCGTTCGAACAGTTTCGGCGCGCGCGCATGCGCGTAGCTCCACGAAACCAGGAGAACTAAGTTCCGAACGACAGCGTGGTTGGAAAAAGGGACCATTTAATATCTCCAGATCGGCTGCAGATATTAACATAAATCTTTTTACATATTATTCTCTACCATTTGTCATGTCTACTAATATAAAATTCGCCATTATCGAACCAGTAGTTTCCGAGATATTCGATGATTTAGGTTAGACCGGTGGAGACCTCTCCGAGCGCGGTTTCGAGGCTTCGATCGAGTTTCTTTCTATTTTTTAACACGGTTTCTTGATATTATTCCTTCCCTCTCTTTCGTAATATTGTTAACCAAGCTCTAATGCATATTTTAACTTTCATCGATCATGTAATCGCGAACGGGTTAGGGAATTATTGATGATCTTAATTTCACGAAATATCGACATTTTGTATCCATTCGACATTCGTATGTAGTGTCGATAGTTTTTTGCAAAAGTAATAACTCGTTCTTTGCGTTGTTTATTTCGAAAGTTTTTTATTCGACCAGTTGAAGTTACGCAGGTTTACATAATCAAGAAATACCTTTAGATTTGCAACCGGTCTGTCTTCGAAGTTTTGTACCGTTAGATGCAAATTTGTTGCCCGTACGTTAATGTACTGGTTCGCAGATAAAGTTTCTTCGGGTCTAGTAAGTTAATTTCTGGCAACATTGTGGGTGTACGGATGTGGAAGTAGTTCAACTAATTTGCAACTATTCGTGCATTAAGCGAGAGATTCTCGTTTAGAAAGCTTCTACCAGTTCTCGAAAGTTGCACACGTACCGCACGCAGTATTTAATCACTGTTTTTCTGCGGTAATTTCTTTTTAACGAAGCTCATTATTTCTCTATATAGAAACGCTGTTTATATTCCCATACACGAAACATATTCCACAATCCTCAAACGTATCGAATACTGTAACATGTTTGCATAACATTCAAAATCATTTAAACGAAGAATAAATAGTATCAAGCATTAACACTAAAACTACCAGACCGCGCCATAAGTTTCTTCTTATAAGGTACTCATTTTGTTAAAGTACATTCTTTAAAATCATAATTGACTTTCATCCAGATAAAGAATAAATGTGTGTACTAATTTATGTTTTGTCGTTTGTATATTTATTTTTTAATTTCAAAGTAAGTGCAGATTTATTTTAAGCGATTTGAAAAATGAATAAACATAAACGCTTGATAAAACCAGCCCCCGTGATCTTAATGGAGTATCGTGAGTTGCACTCATAAAAAGCGTTCATATATGAGGTGTTTTCTTATCAACCCTTATTTATCACCCTCGGAGCTAACCTTCTACCAGTTTCCTTTAATCTCTAGGCAATTTTCCAAAGCTGGCGCGCTAAGCTGTTAACTAAAGATTCATTAATTTTTACACCAACTTTGTTCTTAGTTGACATTTCATTTCTTTGAAACTTCGCTAATGTTTATTATGAAGGATATGTTGCTTGAAATGAGGAGGTACTATTATTTGCATTTAATATCTGCTAGTTTTATATTGAAAGAAACGGAAAATGAAATTCGGGGGATTGGTGTAAGACGTATTTTTGATGAAACTTTGCAAATATTTATTATGTAGGATAAATTGTTTGAAAGGAGGATGTATTATTATTTACATTTAATATTTGCTAGTTCTATATTGAAAGAAATAGGGAATGAAATTCGGGGAAGTGGTGTAACACGTATTTTTCATGAAACTTTGTATATTTCATGTGACACGAAATTTGACTTATTGACTACTTCAATGACATCTACTTAGAATGTAGACTTCTTTATTTCTTTACTGATTTCTTTACTGAAATGAAATTATATGTCGTTTATTAATTTATTTAGACTTGTACTATTTCATCTCATGAAAGACAATCCACTCGTTGATATGTTCACCATTTCTTTCAAACTAAAACTCAGATCAATCTTTCACTAAGTTACATCAGTTAGTTTAAAGTTAAGTAACCTAACTAACCATCAGTAACTAACCTAACCATCACAGGTCTAATTTACATATCACAGATGCAACCAGACCTAGCAATAAGTCTTATTTTAAATACCGAAATGGTGGTTATGTACTAATTGATTAATCTTATATTAAAGACAATCTTGAAGTAAAATGCATCGTTTTTGTTTGCAGGTCTTTGAACGGCAGTTTTGGCCAGAGCGTAGACACCCGGTAGACGAGCAGCGACCCACGTAAGTTCGATTATTAATTCACTGGCGCACAGGCTTGGCGCAATGCACCGCTCTTTATACGGAGCGACGCACCGCGCCTTGTGTGTAGAAGCGTGTTGCGGATGTACGCGTGTAGGTGTGCGACGCGACTTATGAGCCTAACGACCGCACGTCGTCGTCGCGTTATCAGCCTCGTGTTATCGCGCGAGTTCGTCTTGCGCCGATCGAGTCCGCGACTCCCACGTACGCATGGGAGACCTCTCCACGCACTCGATTAAGGGGAGGTTCTAATCGACCTTACCTTTTCATTTTTACTTTAATCGCTTTATTACTTTGACTGCTATGTTACTTTATACTATTTGCATACTATTACTTTATACTATTTCTACTGTTTATATTTCTGTTCGAAATACTCACTTTATATTCGTCTGTTCGCTTCATATTTTCTGATTAACTTTGTCTTCTTAGCTGGACACTGTCAATTTTTAGTGAAGTTTCCGATTGGTTTATAAGTTTTGTTTTGGTAGCTGTATGTGGACATTGTCTAAATGTTTACTCAAGTTTGTTACGTCTCTAATAACTCCATAAGTTTTGTTTTGGTAGTTGTATGTGAATACTGTACATTTTTACTGAAGTCTGTTACGTCTCTAATAACTCCGGAAGATTTGTCTTGTTAGCTGTATGTGGACACTGTCTAAATTTTCACTCAAGTTTATTACGTTTCTATTGCTTCATAAGTTTCGTCTTTTTAACTGTATGTAGACACTGTCTAAATTTTTACTCAAGTCTGTTACGTCTCTAATAGCTTCATAAGTTTTGTCTTGTTAACTGTATGTGGACACTGTAAATTTTTACTCAAGTCTGTTACGTCTCTAATAGCTTCATAAGTTTTGTCTTGTTAACTGTAAATGGACAGTGTCTAAATTTTCACTCAAGTCTGTTACATCTCTAATAGCTTCATAAGCTTTGTCTTATTACTTATATGTGGAGGATGGATACCATGCGTACATTTATTAACGCGATCGCCATTTCACGTGTCGGGTGTCGTACGAATACTAGAGCCACTCATTTTATGAGTCTTGCATCCAATAGTGAATTTATTGTACACTTCAAGTTTCATAAACACTTCATACAGAAAGAATAGTTAGGACAATCAGGTATGTAAACAGTAAAATTCTTTAGGACTCTTTATGGCCTCAATATAGTCGCACAAAGCGGTATTATAGTTGTGTATACTCGGACATTCTTAACCCTTAATTATCACGACGGAGTCTAATTTCACGTTGTTAAAATTGACTTTAAACAGGGTATATTTAGTTGGATATAATGGTAGTTATTGTCCAAAAAAAACTTTATTGTTCTTTCACGCTGAAACTACCAGTCATTTGACCGCTTCGCAAGTTTCCTATAATATTTTAAACTACGAAGTTTGTTCGATTTTCTGGGAATTTATGTTGCTTTTTATCAAGATATGGATTCTTGGAAAATATGTACGTTCAATTACATTTAATCGTCCATTTATTTTTCCATTTCATTTCTAATTTCATGTCATGCGTGCACATGTAAAGTCAATGTTGCAATACAGACTATTTGATCAAACATGTGACAATAGAAATTACACAATAATACTGTCTATGCGTCACCAATAAGTATAAAAGTCATCAATAAACCATAAAAGTTGTATTTGAATCTTGACAAAGTAACAAGCACAAATCATCAAACCGTTTATTAATAAATTACAATTCGTACCAAAAAGTACCAAAATTAAAAACTTATTTACAACTCCTTTTCATTTCACTTTGAACAAAAAAATAACGCAAATGGCAGTTAACCCATGTACAGTTAATTCGTATGATCGTAATTCAATTACAAAATAGATTCGGCGTAACTCGTGCATGGAAGAGTGTCAGTTGCTGCCGATTTCGCGTTTTCAATCGAATCTGCATCGTCAATTAATTCCATCCATGCACGGCCGACAGATGATGCCAGTAATTAGATAAACGATAAAACGTTACGACTCGTGGTGATAGCGAAAACGCGTGACCTACTTTACATACAATGGAACGCGCATAAATGGCTAACTATTCGGAACGATGCTATCGGTGATTGCTCTCGATATTCTTGCATTTACACTTGTGAAAAAACATATATTTCTTTTTATTCTATAAAAGCAAAAACATGGGAAACTTAGAGTTTCAATTTTTATGGAAGAAGAGTACGAAACTATAGAAACATTTTTTAACGAAACAAAGCTGTAGAATGCTTTTTAAAAAAATTGCATCTCAAGATAGTTTGTGATAATAAGAGATAATGTAAGTTATTTTTATTTTAACATTAAAGAAATTTGTATTAAAAGAATGTAAATTCAGTGCAGAAGTTTATATAATTTCGATACGAACATTTTCTAATTAAAGTTTGAAAGACAAACCGAGATTCAAGTTTTAAGTTACGTGAAGTTTTTCAAGTCGAAGATTTGAAAGAAAATTTCCAATTCGAAAGAGAAAGAACGTTTCGAGAAAGTGCGAGGTACAAAGAGAAACGCAAAGAAACATTTCCATGGAGGGTGGAAGGCAAAACGAAAGCAGGCAATAGAGAAAGCAGTTGAATTTGTATCGCATTCGTGTTCAGACGCGTTCGAGGGAAGGTCCCAGAACCTGTGGCAAACTAACAAAATGGTAGGACCCAGGCCGGGTCAAAATCGAGCAACAAGTTGCAGGCCGCCTCTGGCTCCTACAGGGTGTACTTAAAATAAACCTTGAACCCCTGTTTCCGCTAAGGAGACGTCGACTTGTAAATACTTTTTGCTTCTTTACTACTTTAGAATTCTTCTGTTCTTTTCGATGTTTTTATATTATATAGATTTCTATTCAGGTTTAGAAAATTACTTATGAAGTGTATTTGAAATCGAAAATCTTCTTTACTGTGAGAGTAAGAAAATGTACTATGTTAAAAGTTTGTGTTATTAAATATTGCTGTAGAATTTTATTATTGTTCTTATAAATAAAAGAAGATGTATACTAACTGTTCTACATACAGTAGTAATTTTAGTCACTCGAATATATTAAACGAAATCTTCCACCTTAAACTCGATAATAAAATCGAATAACATTAGTTAATTTCAAGCTTCGCTTTCTTGAAGAATTTCGTAAAAATCCGCTATGTTTCAATCAATTATCCTTCAAATCTTTTTTAAAAACCTAACTTAACTTAACTTAACCTAACTGACAAAATTTTTTCCTCGAAAAAATTGACCGCGAAATTTGAAAATGTGGAACAAGAGTTTTGAAAATAGATTTGATTCTTGAAAGTAGAGAAGTTGTGAAGAGATGTTTGGAGCGTCCGACAAGATGTACGGGACGATGTAGAACGATTAATCTATCGATCGAGCGGTATCGATTAATTTCCCGTAGTCGAACGCGAGTCGAGCAGTTTCACGCGCTGAATTGCACGCGCGGTGATTGATAAACTCGCGGACTTTCTACGTGTTAAATTTCACGTATCCTAATGGTCGGCGAGCGTGGCGGCGTTTATGGGTCCGTTCTATTTTCGATTTCGAGCCGTAAACTCGTGTAAATCCGCCACACCCTCCTTTTGTTCGCGGACAGAACCCGCGTTGCGCCATGATTTACATCCTCCTTAAACATAAACGATCTCTCGTTAAGCACAGTTTAATCGTATCGAGTTGCGACTTAGATATCGTTCGGAAATACATCCCCCTAAAATTCATCGATTTCTTGCAGTTATGGTTGTGAGTTAACAAATATTTAACGTAGATATCATCGGTGATGCTCGATGTATCGTACGTAATGAGACGGAATCGATAGTTCTGGAGGAAAATCGATATTTCACGCTAGTGCAGTTCGCGGAACGCCTTTCCTCAAATCGATCGTAGCGTCCTTATTTCTTGACGGATTGCAATGAAATTTAAAATGTAGAACTGCGAAATGGTCTACAATCGAACGCAGAAGGAATCGTTCCGATATTTCGATCAGGAACGAAGATATTAATTAGGGGATTTGGGTCTGCGCGAGGACGGACGAAAACGCGTACCGCGTCTGCGCAGGTTTCCTGCCTCTCTCGAGCCAAGTGGAACTTTCCACGACACGAGACTCGACGACCTCGCCGTTGGTATCGATATCTCGAGGTGAGATCATCGGTTTCGATCGTTCTTCGAGACCACCCGCTTTCCCATACTTCTATCGCTAATTTTATTCATTTGTTTATCTCGTAAACTGCTAAAATACGCTTCGGGGTACTCTCACGCGATTAAACGTCGAATTAAACGCGAGAGACTTTGATTACACAAAAATCTAAGAATGTATGATTTGAAGGTTCCATCATGGAATTAATTAGGTAATTAAATGGAGATACGCGTTATAATATGCAAGGTTGAAGATACATGCAATTTTAATGCAATTTACTGAAGATATTTTGCCAGGTCGAATTTCGATTGTACAATGTTCGATCTGTTACTTTCTGACGTTTTTGAACGCTCATTTGCAAAGTTACGTAAGCTTCTTGAATTTGCGAAGATAACATTTAGTCGTGAATTCTATTTAAACACTGAGGACTCCTTTTTTATCAGACAGAGACAAATTGAGGGAGTGTCTCCGCTTGAACGTCCATTTTTATTTAAGAACGACAATCGCAAGGTATACCATGTTTTCTAATTATATTCAAGTATAACTACAGGTAATATTCACAGGTTTTACAAATATTTTTATGGAAAATACGGAGTTACAGCTGGTTCCGCAAGTGCGTCTTACAAAAGCTGCTTCAGGCATAACTCCGTAAATTGTCGATAAATATGCTAACAAAAATTCTGATTGTTACTTCAAACACTCACGAATATTACTGCAAAACGTCATGTATGTCAAGCTTATAGTTCACTTCAAATAAATTTGTGAAGCTCGTGTTCGAAAATGGGCGTTCAAACACGTGTAGCCTTACACCGCTTCGTCCATGAAAGACGTATTTTTAAAAGACATTTTCACGTTATTCCAAATAATCATTTGTAATTTAAATGTTTTGAGTGTTTGTAAACGAAGGAAATTTTAAGCTATAACATTTATTTCATTGGAGTATCGTAACTTGTATTTATTGCTTGATGCAAGACAAGAACATCATATTACTTGCATCAAGCAAGTTGTTAATTCAATAACCTCAAACATTATAGAGCTATAAGATATATAAAGACAAAGTTATCGTTCCTCAGCTGAACCAAAAGCAGCCTGATATTTTTAGCAATGCAAGTTTCTAAGCTTGTATTCTCGAATTTGATGAAGTCCATCGATTTCTACGCAGCATTATTTTAAAATAACCTTTCGTTAGATACGTCCCAATAAAAGTGCACTTTATTCAGACCTTCAGTAAATTATTCGCTGCAGTATGTCGTTTATTAACAATGAGTTAAACGAGATTCCGCGCAAATGAACATAAAGACCTGTTAATTTCCATCGAAGTTGAAGTTCGAAAGAGATTCTTTGCCCTTGTACGTTTCGCGGATGCGTTTATGCCGATGATTCCGGCGTACTGCTTTCTTTTCGTCGGAGAACCTGTTTCCAACGAATTACCAGCACCGCCGAATTCGCGTTTCCATCGAATTGATGCGCCTCGTTCTTCAAGGTTCTTCTTGTTCCTTCCAGTTCCCTTCGTTTCTGGGCGTTGATCGTACCTTGGCAGTCGACCCTCCCTGCGGGCGAGCGAAAAAGCAACCCTTTCGAGATCGTTCGAAAATCAGGAGTTTATCCGGAAGAAGGAGAAAAGGGTACGTACCAGCGCGTGTTTTAGGGAAAAACCACGAGAAGGGGATGTCGAGGGTGCGAGAGAGATACGAAGACCCTACACCCACCCCGGACGATAATTCCCGTCACCATGGAAACACCCCCGAGGCGTCCCTGTGTCAGTCCACCCCCGCACCCCACAAACACCACCGTCGATCCCCTCACCTCCTACGGTCCGCTCTTCTGCCACCCTAGCCCCCCTCCTGAAGCCCCCTTTCGCGAGTCTACCAGGAACTCGTATCGATCCGCAGACGAGTTCGAGGTCCTACGTATTCTACCGGGGAGTGTTACTGACAACGGGATCTCTTCTGCGTCTCTCCCTCGTCGCTGTCCTTTTCTTCGTCATCCCCTCGACCAACGTCTCCCTTACAGACCCCCTTCGTCTTGCCGCTATCGGGAATCGCGCGTTATTGGATCTCGATTTGTATCCAGAACGTGTTTCGGGGTTTGCACGTTGTTACGCGATTTTGGCGCGAAACGGAACTTTCGATAGGGTGGCGGAGGGTTGTACTTTACCAGCTTCTCTCTCGCGTTCGATCTCCCTCGACTCTGCGTTTCCCGAACGTACACCGACAGTTTGTTTCTCCCTTGTCTCAGATGGTCTCCTTCCCAGTATAGACTCCGGACCGACTCTTCGTATACTCTCTCTAGAAGACTAGTGACTCTTCACTCTCTTCATTACACTCTCGCGTTTCTCCTGTCTCTCTCTTGTCTTCTATCTTACGAATCCTCGTTTCTTTCTTATAGATCCCCCTCGTCTCTCGTCTCTTTTTCTCAGTCTCTCCCCCGTCTCCCAATTCTTTACCGTATCTCTCCCTTTACCATGTTTCTCCCGTGTCTCTTCTAAACTTCTTCTCTTCTTCTATCTCCCCCTTTTCACTCCTTCAAACTCGGTCACTCTTTCTATTTCCCTGTTCGATTAGAATCCAACAAAAGCCCCGATATAGGTAATGACCGTGGCGGGGAGGCAAGGGTCGGTCAACATCGATTCGTCGAGTGATTTGGGATTTGGTTTGTGGTTACAAAGCTACCTGTAACTAGATCTAACTCCTCCTCTCCTGGATACCCGGGCCCCCTTCCGATTACTCTCTTTCCGTTCCTGTTTCTATCCGAGTAGCGGGATTCTAGTGGGTCGCTCGTTCTCGCACGGATACGGAGCCTCTTCTTTTCATGCGTGCAACAACCCGACACGCGAACATTCCGTAATTCAAAGTTATTCCCGATTGTTTAAGCATCGAGTTCGCACATTAATACGATGATCGAGCTCTTCGTTGCCGAAGAGTTTACTCACGAGAGTGTACAATGTGTGCACACATGCTCTGTTTATTTTGTGTACGATGTCTGCGATCTTGTAATCTCTTTGTTACGATAGATTCGTGTCGCGTTTCTTTTCGAAGAATATTAATTCGTAGTAAGCGATTGTTAGAGACAATGTTTAACTGCTGTGGGATGCAATTGATCAAGTTATCTACTTTGAATCTAGCATAGATGTTTGCTACAGTTTGTTCTATATAAAGAGAACTGCGTATTTGAGTTTAACCGAACGAATTTACGTTACAGCGGTTTACCAGCAATTTGCAATAATAACTGTTAGGTCTGTGTAATTGCGAACAATTTATGGATTGTGATTTATTGTGAGGTACATAATTAAATGGTCTATATAATTAAGGTCATGTGGCGAATGCATTATTACATATTTTACGGTTGATATGTCGCTTTGCGCCTTTTGTAGATTTGTTAATTTAATTCTTGATTAAGAGAGGAGTAAAAAGTACCTGTAAAATCAATAATGATATGAACAATTTTTCCACATCTCTCCTCTGACTCTTTATGTGTACCTTTACAAGTATGTACTACGTAAAGCTACATAGATGTCATACGGAAGAAATGCTGATTTAATTGGTCACAGTAAAATGTACCTGAACTAACACATATATCTTTACTATTGATATATGCTGTTGCTACTATGTATTACTGAAAGAACATCAAGTTTGTGTAAGCCAGAAGAGTCTAGCTATATGAACATAAGTAACCTTGTTTCTGTATTGTCTTCAGTGACATCTTTTCGGCTGTAGATGGTACCAAGCGCTTTATAAAAATATGAATTCTTGTATGGGTCTTGTGAGACTAAAGGTAATAGTTGATCGGAGCTAATGTTATAAGTATTCATAGTCAAACTTGATGATGGTGAAAGTATCTTCGATTGAATCTGACTATGTTAGAGGTGTTTTTGATCAAATTTGATGCTGTTAAGAGTATCTTCGGTTGAACTTGACGATGTTATAGGTAATTTTCATCAAACTTGATGATGTCGAAGATATCTTCCATCGAACCTGACGATGTTATAGGTAATATTCATTAAACTTGACGATGTCAAAAGTATTCTCCATCGAACCTGACGATGTTATAGGCACTCTTGATCAAACTTGATGATGTTATAGGCACTCTCGATCAAACTTGACGATGTTAATAGTATTCTTTGTCGAACTTGACGATGTTGAAAGTATCTTCGATTGAACCTGACGATGCTAATAGTAGCCTTGATCAAACTTGACGATGTCAAAGGTATCCTCCATCGAACCTGACGATGTTACAGGTAATTTTCATTAAACTTGATGATGTCAAAGGTATCCTCCATCAATCCTGACGATGTTATAGCTAATTTTCATCAAACTTGACGATGTTAATAGTATTCTTTGTCGAACTTGACGATGTTGAAGGTATCTTCGATTGAACCTGACGATGCTAATAGTAGCCTTGATCAAACTTGACGATGTCAAAGGTATCCTCCATCGAACCTGACGATGTTAGAAGCATCCTCGATGAAACTTGACGATGTTAAAGGTATCCTCCATCAAATCTAACGATATTCCAAGTATCTTCTCTAAAATCTGACAACATCGAAAGCATCCTCGATCCAACTTAACGACGTTCTAGGTATTATCTACCAAACCTAGCGATATTAAAAGCATCCTCGATCGAATCTAACGATATTAAAACTATCTTCCATCAAACCTATTGATATTAAAAGTCTCCTCCATCGAACCTGACAATATCAGAGCTATCTTTCCTCAAACCTACCTATGTCAAAAGCATCCTTGATCGAACCTAACGACGATCCAACTGTTCTCTACCAAACCTACCAATACTAAAAGCCTTTTCCATCGAACCTAACGATATTAGAACTATCTTCTACCAAATCTACCTATATCAAAAGCATCCTCCATCGAACCTAATAACATTCCAACTATCCTCCACCAAACCTACCAACATTAAACGCATCCTCCATCGAACTTAACAACGTTCCAACTATCCTCCACCAAATCCACCGATATTAAAACCCTCCTCCATCGAACCTAATTATATCACAACTTCCCTTTACCCCAGCAACTTACGCAACGCTCAAACCTAATCCACAAAAGTAATCCTTCAATCCAGCTAGTTCTCCAGCGTCCACTTTTCCATCGGTACCAAGAGCCACTAGAAAGTTTAGGAAACGTAGAACCTCGATGCATCGGTGCTGGCGTCTGGCCTCCGGGCGTCGCAAAAAGGAGGCATACTTCGCCAATCCCTCTTACTCTTTCCTTCTTCCAACGTTCACCTCTCGTGTCTCTCCTTCTCTCTTAATGAGAAAGAAGACTCGTATCCGCGAATACGTCGACATGCTTGCGAGAGTATCTGTCTAGCTGGCGGGAGAGACCTTCGGTTCTTTTGCCAGCCCTCTCGAGTCTCTCCCTCGTCTCTTCCATGCTTCTTCCACGTTTCTCTATTGTCTCTGTTGCGTAAAGGCCATGGAGAGTCCCTGACTCTCTTCTTGGTCTCTCGTTTCAAATGTGAGATGTGGGAGAGTTCTGTCTCCCGCGTATTTTGCGCATGGAGGTGTGGTGGACGTCTCTCCCATGTTTCTTCTGTCTTTGGCTCTTTCTTGTCCGTTCTTCCAGGGTTCTTGTCTATTCTTTGTCTCTTCCATGGTTCTTGTTCATTCTTCTCTTTCGTGGTTCTTGTCCATTCTTCTCATTCGTGCTTCTTGTCTATTTCTTGTCTCTCGTGTTGCTTATTCTTTGTCTCTGTGTCTCTCGTTTGTTCATCGTCTCTATATTCGCGGACAAGGTCTGTCTCGTGTTTCCCATGTCTGTCCACTCATAGACATCTCTCTTATGTTTTTCTCCTTCATCTGCATAAAACCCTGACGACTTCTCTCTGTCCTCTCTCCATTGATCTTTCTTAATCTATCCCGCAACAGATCACACGTCCCATATCTCCCTTCCGTAAACCCCTGAAAGAGTCCAATCTCTCTCGTTTCTTCGCCTCTAAAACCGCGGAATCTCCCTCGTCTTCCCGTCTCTCATCGTCTCGCAGAGGCGCGAAAGGGCGTCTCTCTCGTTGTCCTCTCTCCGTTCTCTATTTCCCTCTTTATCTTCTCGTCAAGTAACACGCGCTCTTTCCTCTCGCGCCATTCTCTTGCTCGACTCTGGTCCTCGTCGCCGGCACCGCGATATGTATACACTCGTCTTCTTCTAGAGCGGCGAGTGTCTCCTTTTTTCCGTCTCCTTCGCTCCGCTGCTCGAGAACCGCGATAAAAGCAAGGTTATTCCTGTCTTCTTTTAGACGCTGCTCTTTTCTCTCTCGCTTTCACCGAAGGCGCGCGATGAGTCCGTTGCGGGATCCACAGCGCCGACGTGTACCAGCGACGCGTACCAAGGCGTTATCGCACGTGACCGTATGGTTCCGTTGGATTTTGTGGAGGTAGTGTTCTTAGCTACTGATCAAGGTTGTTCTGAGATAATATGCGCTTTGAATGATTTTTGAAACTTTCTGCATCATCGATTGCATTATTAAGTTCATATTTGGGTTTCATTATGGAGTAAAATAGGAGTAACATTGGAGGTGACTAGTATGGAGAATTTTGGGGGATGAAGTTACGTCAAAATCGCACTTGTTGTTGAGCTAACAGTAACATATATTAGTTACCATCAATTAGTAAGTCCACACTTCAGGTTTCATTCGTAATGTTAGATGTGGAGTAACGGTAAAGGTAACATTAGAAGTGACTAGTCTGGAGAACTTTGGGGGATGAAGATACGTAAAAATCGCATTTGTTGTTGAGCTAACAGTAACATATATTAGTCATCATCAATTAGGAAGTCTATACTTGAGGTTTCATTCATAACTTCATATGGGAAGTAGCAGTAAAGGTAACATTAGAGGCGACACTAGTTCATATAATTTTTGATAATGAACATCTACAAAATCGCACTTGTTGATGATCTAATAGCAGCATATATTGGTCATCATCAATTAGCAAGTCTATACTTGAGGTTTCATTCATAACTTCATATGGGAAGTAACAGTAAAGGTAACAATAGAGATGACTCTAGTTTGCATCATTTGTGATAAGAAACATCTACAAAATCGCACTTGTTGATTGTACTAGCAACAGCATTTGTCAGCTAGAAAGTACATAGTCAATCTAAAAATGAAGTTTAACGAAGCTGTTAACATTTCGTACTACAGCTTGTACCTATCAATTCAATTTACGAAACAGATGAAGAAATAGATTTTATCAGTGCAATTTGTCAATCAGAAAGTACATAGACAATCTAAAAATGAAATTTAAGGAAGCTGTTAACACTTTGTACCACAGCTTGTACCTATCAACTCAATTTCCGAAACAGATGAAGAAATAGATTTTATCAATGCAACTTGTCAATCAGAAAGTACATAGATAATCTAAAAATGAAGTTTAACATAGTTCTTAACACTTTGTACCACAGCTTGTACCTATCAAATCAATTACAAAATAAATCAAACAGCGACTTTTCAATAAAATCATATCAGTTATCATTCTTACTGTTCTAACAATGCACAGCATGTAACAAACGTATCTTTATATAACAAATGTATTTGTACATTATAAATAAACAACAATATCCACTCTCAATCCACTCATCCAAATTACAAGATCCAAAAGAAACATCTTCCAAACGACACTCGATACGAAGAGCAAGGGTTAAAAGATCGATTTTATCGCCCCCCATTAAATTTGACATTCATTAACGTCACGATTACCTCGGAGTTCCGAAGTATCAATAATCGCAGGATGCAGTTGAAGCGGAGCGTTCTGTTACAATATTGGTCTCGAAGATAAGCGTAACACGAGCAAACCCGCGATTTGCATGAGAAACGTTTGGTCGTATTAACGAAAGCGTGACTCAGGCAAACTTTCTTATTGGGATAATTGTGGCGGTATCGGAGGAATAAACATTCTCGAGATAAAACTATCCGTATAAACATGTCCGTACGTTCGAACTCTTTTGGTACGCTTGATCGGTGTGTTTGATAAAAAGTAGCGTGTAATTACAAATTATGTACGAGAGAAATTCAGTAGCAGTTTACAAAATGTTATTAGCTATTATTGATAGTAGGTAAAAGTGGAAATGAAAGGTGTATTATAAAGAAACAAGAAAGCTGTACCACAATTCTTGCTATTGTAATAACTACTATACCTAACCTACCTAACCCACCTAACCCACCTAACCTACCTAACCTAACACACCTAACGCACCTAACCTAACATACCTAACACACCTAACCTAACATACCTAACACACCTAACTTACCTAACCAACCTAACATACCTAACACACCTAACTTACCTAACCTAACCTTCCGTTTCTAACTGAACTGACAACACTTTTTCAAAACGCTGATAACCATTTCCATATAACATTTCACACTGTTCCTCTCACAAATTGTCATTCACACTTGCAATCATACATGCAATTTCACAGTGGTTGCCAAACTATACATACATTGTACATCTAATCAAACGTAAAATACAATACACTCTCACAATAAGTCCGTAGATAATAAAAATCATGTATCACGTAATAAAAAACACAGTACGAGTTTTTTGAGTTATAGAAGAACCGAGTAAAAATGAGTAATAGTATTTTGTTAAGCTTATGAAGCTCTTAATAAGCTTCCTCATTCGCTTCGAAGTCATACATAAACATCATTTCGTAAATTTTTGAACATATAGTTGAAGTCTTTTCTTTCAACATTTGCTTTCGTTTTCAGTGCAGAAAAATATCGATTTTAGCTTGTCGCGTCTCATTCTATTATTTGGTCGTTCGGCCGTTGAATATTTAAGAAACGAACGACCAGGTCGTATGATGCAGTTTTCCCGGAACGATCGGACCGGTGAGTCGCATCTTTTTTACATCCGTTGTATTTTAATAATATTCGTCGGCGTATCGATGCTGGAGGCCTTTGAGCGGTAACGTGAATGCTAATCGAATGGAAATCGTCGGAACGACGGGAGCGTATGTAAATACGGCGTGCTTTAATCAGCGAGCTGTCGCTCGGTTGCAATGAGACGCGGACGAATGAAGGAACAATTTTCGATATTTTGAGAAATACATATTATATATGGAAACTAAATTTCCCTTCAAATATTAGAAGGACATTTATGACGACTCTTAGGCACTTTTCGTGGAGAAAATTTTGATAAATAATTTTAAGAGATTGACTGTGGAAATTTAAATATTAACCCTTCGCCTTCGAGAGGTGAATCACAGTCACCATTATATTTAATACAGTAATTTTAAATGAGCATTTTTTAACTGATTCCGTAACATGACACGTGTGATGTATAAACATAGTGAAACAAACAATATTGGAAATTATTAGTAAAGAAATAATAACCTTAAAAAAATTCATTTAACTTTTTAACTAAGTTCTTAAGTTGCTGTTTGTAAACAGCTCTCTTCAGCTCTTCGAGTTGCAAAGGGTTAAGATAAATTTAAATGTGGAGATACAGGAGTGTTTTGGAGTATATTGGTATTTAGGGATATTAGGGGTTCTAGAGATTCTAGGGATTTCAGGGACTCTGGGTTGAAAATCTGAGATAGGAATTGGCGAGTGTGGAGATTTGGAGACGTAGAGATCTGGAGGTGAGGAGATTTGGAGACGTAGAGATTTGAGAGCGTGGAGGTTTGGAGACATAGAGATCTAAGGTTATAGAGAATTGGTGAGTGTGGAGATTTGGAGACGTAGAGATCTGGGAGTGTGGAGATTTGGAGACGTAGAGATCTGGGAGTGTAGAGATTTGGAGACGTAGAGCTTTGGGAGTGTGGAGATCTAGGGTTACAGGAATCGGTGAGTGTGGAGATTTGGAGACGTAGAGATCTAGGAGCGTGGAGATCTGGAGACGTAGAGAACTGGGAGCGTGGAGATTTGGAGACGTAGAGATCTGGGAGCGTAGAGATTTGGAGACGTAGAGCTCTGGGAGTGTGGAGATCTAGGG
This sequence comes from Megachile leachella, assembly GCA_963576845.1. NCBI lineage: Eukaryota > Metazoa > Arthropoda > Insecta > Hymenoptera > Megachilidae > Megachile > Megachile leachella. The sequence goes on from OY756251.1 coordinate 17,583,435, forward strand.
TTACAGGAACTGGTGAGTGTGGAAATTTGGAGACGTAGAGATCTGGGAGCGTGGAGATTTGAAGACATAGAGATCTGGGAGCGTGGAGATTTGGAGATATAGAGATTTGGGGGTGTGGATATCTAAGGTTACAGGAATTGGTGAGTGTGGAGATTTGGAGACGTAGAGATCTGGGAGCGTGGAGATTTGGAGATATAGAGATTTGGGGGTGTGGATATCTAAGGTTACAGGGATCTGAGGGTGTGGAGATCTAGGTGTGTAGGTATAGAGACACGCGGAGATCTAAAAATATGGAAATCTAACGTTATAGTGTTCCAAGGATGTGGAGATCTAGGGGTGCAAAAATATGGACCCGTTAAGATCTAAGAGTAAGGAAATCTAGGTTTATAGAAATCTGAAGATGTGGAGATCTAGATGCGTAAAACTGTTGACACATGCAGTTCTAAAACTCTGCCTCCGTAAAAATCTAAGAACCTACGACTTCATGAACCCCCATAATGAATCCTCCCTATGAATCCAAGAATTCCTATAACGAATTCCACTTATGAATCCATGAATTCTAATGAATCCTCCCTACGAATCCTCCCACGCTAAATTTGCTAGAAACACCAGCGATACAGCCCAGTTTCATGTTTAAAGCTACGAAAACACACGAAGGCAGTGAAATATCGAGGATAAAAGTCGCGCGATGTGTTGAAGAAATTTCACACTCGAGCGTGTCGCGTTAATTAACCCTTTGCAGTTCGATATCGAGTCTGAATCGATAGCAACTACTGTCGCGCCAACTTCCGCGTGAACTGCGTTTCGACATTGTTTTTGTACATTGAATAATTCCACGGTAGACTGCGTTTTCAGCGGATGTTGGTACGGTACAATATTTTGTGGTGTTACGGAATTGATCAGTAAACCGAAGACGTTAAAATAAATTTAAGATAACGTGGTTGATAAATGTTGTGATATTATTGTTTTCTTTGAGTCAGAAACATACTGGGGTAGTTTCACTTTTTAGCGAAGAATGCATATCAATCGAGTAACGTTTATTAGATTCCTCGTTCTGTTACGTTTGTGTATTACCGGTTGTTATTATCTTCATAAAATACGGCTTCCTTCTTCGCTACGAGGTGGCTTCTTTCGTGCGATAAGCATCTCTCATTGAGGCTTCTATGGCCGCGTTTTTCCCCGCTTCTTTTCCTTTTTAACGCCGATCATTTCTCTTCTACCTGTACACGCGTTTACACGATAAACATCGGGCGTTATAGCTGCTTAACGATCTTATGCACCGACTTATGTGCTAGACGTTTGCCATTAACTATTATACGAACATCGGTTTCACCATGGCTGAACTTGTGTATTAATCCGTGGGATCTCGTCGACCTCTGTATATTTTCATTTTCCCGATATTAATGCTTTGTTGCAAATAGGACGTTTCGAGGGGCAGTACTTAGATTGCTATGTTGTGTGTCGACACGCGTTATATCGTTACATGTCAAGTTTTCGATCGATTGTAAAGTGATTTCTGTGCGTCGAGTCGCTGCGTTAGATATTTGGGACGTTAGACTTTTGCATGTCATAGTTTTGCACGCTAGATATTTGTACATTAGATATCTGTACGTTAGAGTTCCACGCGTCAAAGTTTTACGCGCTGGATATTTACGCGTTAGATTTCTACGCGACAGAGTTTTACGCGTTGGATATCTGTGCGTTAGATTTCTACGCATCAGAGTTTTACGCGTTGGATATCTGTGCGTTCGACTTCTACGCGTCAGAGTTTTACGCGCTGGATATTTGTGCGTTAGACTTCTACGCGTCAGAATTTCACACGTTCCATATTTACCCGTTAGATTTCTACGCGTCAGAGTTTCACGCGTTGGATATCTGTGCGTTAGACTTCTACGCGTCAGAGTTTTACGCGTTGGATATCTGTGCGTTCGACTTCTACGCATCAAAGTTTTGTGCGATAGATATCTATGCGTTAGACTTCTATGCGTCAGAGTTTCACACGCTGGATATCTGTTCGTTAGACTTCTACGCGTCAGTAGTTTTACACGATAGATAGATATCTATACATCAGATTTCTACATATCAGAGTTTTACGCGCTGGATATCTGTTCGTTAGACTTCTACGCGTCAGTAGTTTTGCACGATAGATAGATATCTATACATCAGATTTCTACACATCAGAGTTTCACACGCTAGATATCTGTGCATTAGATATCTATACGTTATATTTCTACCCGTTAGACTCTTATACGCATCAAAGTTTCATACGTTAATTTTTTTTTAACGCATTGTGTTGCAATGCATTAGACATCTGCATATTAGATTCCTGTGTAATATGCTTCGACGCGTTGTATCGTGTGCATTAGATTTCTATACGTTAATGTTCCATGCGTGGTGTTGCTACATGTTGCGTCTCCAATAATTATATTTCTATACGTTGTACCTCTGCATATTGTATTTCTAATCGAAATCATGTCTAACACAATATCAATCTAATCCGAAATCGGCCTAATATACTCCCAATATAATACAACCGCAATATCATCTGTTGATCTAACCTATCTTCTACTTGACCCAATTTGAACCTAACCCTCCTTCCAGCTATCTAATATAGCTCCAACAATCTTGCACTAACAATCTGCCCTGGTTAGGCAAGGTTTTGCTTACCGTCCACCTATGACGACAGTCCACCTATTCATCCATGTATTATTCACATATGTAGAATAATATTTAGTAAAAGAAACGATTAATGATATTTACTAACAAAGAATGAATATTTATAATTAATCAAACACTACATAAATGGAATCTCATGAAAATAAATCTCACGATTTCTCACAAAGCAATGCGCTCTTCGTTTCACTCCTCAAAACATTCAATCACACCCAAAAGACAATCTTCTAGCAATCTTCATTACATGCAAACTTCAATCATACCATACGCAAGCTTCATTCATAATATTCACCTATAGTAATCATACAATTACAGAGTACTCACACACACATACCACACATATTTCATGGAATCTTTAAGGTCGTTTGAGGACATGTAATCTAGCGATGTAGATTTTAAGGTTTAGGGGTTTAGAGTGATGGAATTCTGGGATATGGAGATTTGGGCAAATAGAGATTTCGGAATGTTGGAATTTCGGGATGTAGGGATTTGGGGAGATGGGGATTTGGAAACTTGAGAGTTTGGGGAGATGGGAATTTGGAAGCTTACGAATTTGGGGAGATAGGGATTTATAAGCTTGAGAATTCGGCGAGATGGGAATTTGGAAGCTTGCGAATTGAGAGATCTAGAGATTTACAAGCTTGAGAATTCGGGGAGATGGGAATTTGGAAGCTTGCGAATTGAGAGATCTAGGGATTTGGAAGCTTGAGAATTCGGGGAGATGGGAATTTGGAAGCTTGCGAATTGAGAGATCTAGAGATTTACAAGCTTGAGAATTCGGGGAGATGGGAATTTGGAAGCTTGCGAATTGAGAGATCTAGGGATTTGGAAGCTTGAGAATTCCGGGAGATGGGAATTTGGAAGCTTGCGAATTGAGAGATCTAGAGATTTACAAGCTTGAGAATTCGGGGAGATGGGAATTTGGAAGCTTGCGAATTGAGAGATCTAGGGATTTGGAAGCTTGAGAATTTGGGGAGATGGGAATTCGGAAACTTGAGAATTCGGGACGCTTAAAAATTTGGGAACTTGAGAATTCGGGGAGACGGGAATTTGCAAGCTTGAAAATGTGGGAATCCAGGGATTTGGAAGCTTGAGAACTTGGGGAGATGGGGATTTACAAGCTTGAGAATTCGGGGAGATGGGAATTTGGAAGCTTGCGAATTGAGAGATCTAGGGATTTGGAAGCTTGAGAATTTGGGGCGCTTGGAAATTTGGGAGCTTGAGAATTCGGGGCACTTGGAAATTTGCAAGCTTGAGAATTCGGGGCGCTAGGAAATTTGGGAGCTTGAGAATTTGGGGCGTTTGGAAATTTGGGAGCTTGAGAATTTGGGGCGCTTGGAAATTTGGGAGCTTGAGAATACGGGGCACTTGGAAATTTGGGAGCTTGAGAATTCGGGGCGCTAGGAAATTTGGGAGCTTGAGAATTTGGGGCGCTTGGAAATTTGGGAGCTTGAGAATTCGGGGCACTTGGAAATTTGCAAGCTTGAGAATTCGGGGCGCTAGGAAATTTGGGAGCTTGAGAATTTGGGGCGTTTGGAAATTTGGGAGCTTGAGAATTTGGGGCGCTTGGAAATTTGGGAGCTTGAGAATACGGGGCACTTGGAAATTTGGGAGCTTGAGAATTTGGGAATCTAGGGATTCGGAAGCTTGAGAACTTGGGGAGATGGGGATTTGCAAGCTTGAGAATTCGGAGAGATGGAAATTTGGAAGCTTGATATTTAACCAATCTATTTATCTGAATTATTTGTAAGTTCCAAGAGAAATGTGATGTCGAGAGAGGCGTGCAAAAGATTAAAGAATAGTATTTTTAAACATGACATCGAAATGACGAGAGGTGAGCAAGCTTCTCGAAGTCGTCTACGCTCCCAAAATCGAGCGACGTTCTCGAAACAGCATCCAAAAAAATCGAGAGCCAGCCTGTTTGGCCGGATCCCGCTGATCCCACAGGGAACGATTCGTCATGATCGTCAGTCGGTCGTCTGGTTGGTTGAGCCGGCATGGAAAGCCATTGTTACGCTCCTATGAGTGGTACTCGCTGTCTCTCTCTCGTGCCCGTGGCGCCCCCATCACTCTGCCATGAGACCGACGGAGAAAGATAGACAGAGAGCGGAACAAGGAAGAGCGGCCGGATGAAACACGAGGGAAGAGGGACGATTATAATTACCCTTTAGCGTTCAGAGCTTGTTTCTTTTGTATTTTCTCACCTTTATCGCTCGTTTGTTTGTCCTTCACTTTCGATGGACTCCCTTTGACTTCTCTCCTGTTTACCGCTTTTGTATGCTCTGTTTAGGGACTGTTTAAATTTATTTTCGTGTATTGTCATTACGAGGTTAAATTTCAATTTTAGACATCTTTGATTTAAATTTTAATTTTAGACTTCTTTGAATTAAATTTCAATTTTAGACTTCTTTGACTTAAATTTCAATTTTAGACTTCTTTGACTTAAATGTCAATTTTAGACTTCTTTGATTTAAATTTTAATTTTAGACTTCTTTAACTTAAATTTCAATTTTAGACCTTTTTGACTTAAATTTCAATTTTAGACTTCTTTGATTTAAATTTTAATTTTAGACTTCTTTGATTTAAATTTCAATTTTAGACTTCTTTGACTTAAATTTCAATTTTAGACTTCTTTGATTTAAATTTTAATTTTAGACTTCTTTGACTTAAATTTCAATTTTAGACTTCTTTGATTTAAATTTCGATTTTAGACTTCTTTGATTTAAATTTCAATTTTAGACTTCTTTGACTTAAATTCCAATTTCAGACTTCTTTGACTTAAATTTCAATTTTAGACTTCTTTGAATTAAATTTCAATTTTAGACTTCTTTGACTTAAATTTCAATTATAGACTTCTTTGACTTAAATTTCAATTTTAGACTTTTTTGATTTAAATTTTAATTTTAGACTTCTTTAACTTAAATTTCAATTTTAGACCTTTTTGACTTAAATTTCAATTTTAGACTTCTTTGATTTAAATTTTAATTTTAGACTTCTTTGATTTAAATTTCAATTTTAGACTTCTTTGACTTAAATTTCAATTTTAGACTTCTTTGATTTAAATTTTAATTTTAGACTTCTTTGACTTAAATTTCAATTTTAGACTTCTTTGAATTAAATTTCAATTTTAGACTTCTTTGAATTAAATTTCAATTTTAGACTTCTTTGACTTAAATTTCAATTTTAGACTTCTTTGACTTAAATTTCAATTTTAGACTTCTTTAACTTAAATTTCAATTTTAGTCTTCTTTGACTTAAATTTCAATTATAGACTTCTTTGACTTAAATTCCAATTTCAGACTTTTTTGACTTAAATTTCAATTTTAGACGCTTTCAAAAATTACATCATTTTTATAATTTTTGAGGAAAAATTTAAGTTTTATTCGTGGGTCTCGAATGACCTTATTGCCTTCACTAGAATAGGTAGTAAAACAATAAAGATGCATTCGAAGACTTAGAAAGTAAATTAGAACGGTTTCGTACGTAGAACGGTTTCATAAGTACTTTCTTTTTAATTTTTTAATACTCCACTTTAAAGCGTGACATTCCCAGGTTTTTCCCTTTCTACTTGTTACTTCAATCTTTCTTTGTGTACTCCGAGAAGTACATGGAGAACAGAAACATACGTTCGGGCACATACCAAAAAGCCGAAACGAAGAGCACGCGAGGCGAGCACAGAGTTAAGTGACCCGACGCTCACGTGACCTCCTCGTGCAATGAGGCGCGCTCGTTCCAACCTCGTGACTCGGAAACCTTCGGGTCGTCTCGTCCCGTTTCGTTCCGTTCCGTTTGCTTTCGTTCCGTTTCGTTCGTTTCTTTTCTCGTCGTTGTTCTTTTTCAAATTTTACCGCGCCGGCTAAGCACTTATTCTTTTCGGAAATTTTACATTAAATGTAACTGAACCTATCAGCAATGCGTATTTAATTTGAAATTAAAAATGAAGTTAAAAATTGAATAAACAAACATGAAACAAATTGATGAAACATGAATTAGTACACACATTTATTCTTTATTTTAATGAAAATCAAGTTTGATTTCGAAAAATGTACTTCAACAAAATGTATATATTTTAATAAGAAACTTGTGGAGCATTTAAATGGTTTGGTAGTTTTAGTTTTAAAATAATGAGAGGATTTACAATGATTTTAATAAAAGGACTGTATACTATAAATACTTTTATATATATTCTTTTTTTAGATTTTAGAAAGAATATTTGTTGATAATATTTGTTAAAATCATTGAGTCAATCAATCACTTAAAAGATAGATAATAGGTAGACAATAAACTTCTTCAAGTATGAAGTCTTCAACTAATGTGTCTTATAAGTTTAGTTCTTTAAATTCAACAAGTCTTCATCTTCTATATATTTTTAGCGAATTTTGTTTCACTATATGTTTTGTCATAATCCATAAAATTGTTCTTTGTAAATCTTTGACTATATACTACACTTTTATATATTTTTTTTCTTAGATTTTAGAAAGAATATTCATTGAAATTATTTGTTAAAATCATTCAAAACTGAAAGGACAGATAATATGTAATGAACAAAATTCTTCAAGTGTACTGACTTGTCTTATAAGTTTGGTTCTTTTAATTCAACAAGTGTTCTTCATCTTCTATATATTTTTAGCGAATTTTGTTTCACTATATGTTTTGTCATAATCCATAAAATTGTTCTTTGTAAATCTTTGACTACATACTACACTTTTATATTTTTTTTTTTTTGATTTTAGAAAGGATATTCATTGAAGTTATTTGTTAAAATCATTCAGAACTTAAAAGACAGATAATATGTAATGAACAAACTTCTTCAAGTGTACTGACTTGTCTTATAAGTTTGGTTCTTTGAATTCAACAAGTGTTCTTCATCTTCTATATATTTTTAGCGAATTTTGTTTCACTACGTGTTTTGTCCTAATCCATAAAATTGTCCTTTGTAAATCGTTCTTTGTAAATTGTTCTTTGTGAAATGTTTGTCCTTGAAGCCACGTAAACGCAATTAATCGCCGGAATAATAGAGCGACAAAACCTTATCGTAGCGTAAATTTCAAGCTCTGCTTATCCCTCGTTTCACGAACTTATCTTTACGAGTAGCACGGTTAACATATTGCATTGTTTCACGTCTGTCGCGACATTGATGCACGCTTATCACGGTAAATGAAAAATGTTGCGGATGCTTCTGTTACACGCTAATATTTAACGGGGGCTCGTTCCAAATGGTTACGGTCGCTTAACATTTTCATATAAATCAATCTAATTGAAATTATAATTGAACCGCTGTAAATGTATTCACCTTAACATTTTAATGTCTGGAGAATCTCTTGAAGCTACTGTAGTTACGCTAGTTAAGTATTGCGCTGTTCCAGTTTGAAAACAACCGCACATTTTCTCGGTATCGTAAATCAAGATTATCAGCCGACCGTGGAGCAGTAAAACACCTATTCAGTGATTATATCAAATAGGTTATAGTTTTTATTTTGTAAATGGGGAGCGAGAGATTACTTTGTGTGGAATGGATGGGTTTGTCTTTTGGAAGAAGAGGAAGGTTGTGAGTGTATCAGTATTTGGTGTGTGGTGGATTTCAATTTGTTAGATGTCGAAGCGTGGAATTTTTCTGAGTTGCGATATTAAGAGTTAGAGAGATTTTTACATGTTGGATAATCATGTGATGGATATCTACGCGTTAGATATTCACGCGTTAGATATCCACGCGTTAGATATCTACGCGTTAGACATTTACGTGTTAGATATCTACGCTTTGGATTTCCATGCATTAGATATCTACGCATAGAATATGTACGCGTTAGATATCTACGCATTGGATATCCACGCGTTAGATATCTACGCATGGAATATCTACGCATGGAATATCTACGCATGGAATACCTACGCATGGAATATCCACGCGTTGAATATCCACGCGTTAGATATCTACGCATGGAATATCTACGCATGGAATATCCACGCGTTAGATATCTACGCATGGAATACCTGCGCGTTAGATATCTACGCATTGGATATCCACGCGTTAAATATCCATGCGTCACATACCCACATGTTACATACTCTCGCGTTACATATCCACGCGTCACATAGCCACACGTTACATACTCACGCGTTACATATCCACGCGTTAGATACCCACACATTAGATATCCACGCTTTGGACTTCTGTAGATTACATTCTCACGCATTATACCGCTACGCATCAGATTTTTACGCATTACACTGCTACGAATTAAATTTCTACACATTATCTATCCCTGCGTTGTATTACTACGCTTTAGAGATCTCTACATTAATCTCCTATATATTCGATTTCTACACGTCAGATTTTCCCTTATCGTCATTAGGTATCGAAACGTTAGATCATTCTATGCGTTCCATCATTACAAGTTACAGATCCATATGTTGGATTTTTATATATTATATTTCTACTCTGCGTTTAAAAGTTTAATACATTATTGTGTTCTTGTGTTACTATTATGAGTTTATTGTTGTGTTCTCATAAATAAAAGTATAGTTCTCAAAACTCTGTTCCTACATAAATTATCTTACGCTACAAATCAAATTTCTGTAACCCATTAAAAATAAATGCACATGTGAAAAGATCGTAAGTCACTTTCAATCTCTAATTTCAAACCTTCTATAAAGTATCACTCCAATCCGAAAAGCTTCCGAGTGGATTTCTACCAAAGGTTCGGCTGCCATTCTTAGATAAATTATATCACGCTACAAATCAAACTTCAGTATAAAAGTACAAAAATAAATACACCGCATGTGAAAAGATCGTAAGTCACTTTCAATCTCTAATTTCAAACCTTGTAGAGAGTATCACCCCATTTCGAAAAACTTCCGAATGAAAGGTTCGGCTGCCATTCTTAGATAAATTATATCACGCTAGAAATCAAACTTCAGTATAAAAGTACAAAAATAAATACACCGCATGTGAAAAGATCGTAAGTCAATCTCTAATTTCAAACCTTGTAGAAAGTATCACCCCATTTCGAAAAGCTTCCAAACCAAAGGTTCGACTCTTAGGTAATCCGATCCGTTAATTACAGGCAGTTAAAAGACGTTTTCACGGTGTCCCTCGGGATATCTTCGGTTTCTTCGATACCAACGTGTCACCGAGCTTGGTAACCGTTTAATGAAATGATGAGACAGACGGTCTGCTGGTCTGTCTGTGGTTTCGCCGACAGACAAAGTACGACCGTGGTCACAGAGTAGGAACGAGACTTGGCTTTACAGACGTGCACGGGTACCACCGGAAGTGGCCCATCACCGCCCCACATTCTCGACTTCCGCTCTCGCGTATCGTCGCAGGATTACTCCTCCGTCTGTTTCTCCCTTGTCTCGGTGGCCGGTGTCGTTTCTCGTTGACAGGACAGCCGAAAACAGAAATATACACGGGCCACGTGACACCGGAATGAAAATTACTGATTATAGGTACGGACCGGATGACAATTTTCGTCGGAGAATAATACCGGACGAGCTTCGTGAAGTTCTACTATGAAATTATGTCTCTTTTGTTCGATGATCGTTGGTTATTTTAAAGGTACTTCCTATGGGTGTAAGGGTTACTGTTTCCACCGAGTTTTTACCCTTTTTAAACTCTTTGTGGGTTGATAGTTTTAGGTTGATGGTTTTAGGATGTTATTTAAGTATTTCTTGGAGACGGTCTTTATTTATTTTTTGGAGACGGTCTTTACTTATTTTTTGACGGTGTTTTTTAAGTATTTTGTGATTGAGTTCTTCAAGTATTTTCTGATTGGGTTCTTCAAGCATTTTGTACTAGGGTTTTTCAAGTATTTTCTGAGTGGATTCTTCAAGTATTCTGTGCTAGGGGTTTTCAAGTATTTTCTGATTGGATTCTTCAAGTATTTTTTACTAGGGGTTTTCAAGTATTTTCTGATTGGATTCTTCAAGTATTTTGTACTAGGGTTTTTCAAACATTTTCTGATTGCATTCTTCAAGTATTCTGTGCTAGGGGTTTTTAAGTATTTTCTGATTGCATTCTTCAAGTATTTCTTGCTAGGGGTTTTCAAGTATTTTCTGATTGGATTCTTCAAGTATTCTATGCTAGGGTTTTTCAATTATTTTCTGATTGGGTTCTTCAAGTATTTTCTGTAGACGTTCTTCGTTTATTTGCTGATGGCGTTCTTCAAGTATTTTATGAGAGGATTCTTCAATTATTTTCTGATTGAGTTCTTCAAGTATTTTCTGACGGTGTTCTTCGTTTATTTTCTGACGACGTTCTTCAAGTATTATATTTTGTAATCATATTATCTAACTACTTTTTCATCTTGACTTTCTATTATTTTCTGCCCATGTTCTTCTACTATTTTTTTTTAATCAGAGGACCTTGATGTTGGGTTACAATATTTTCTCCCAAAAGCTCGAATGCTTTTGAGATTTCTCTTTCGTTCCGGCTTTGTATGTCAGCTTCATATTTTGTCACCTTCAGTACCACATAAAACAAATTGAATTTATCAATCTCTTACTGAATATCTTCCTGTCAGTTATCGATGTATATCTTGTCTTCTAGTTAGTCTTAAAGGTAAAGTAAAAGTAGTATTTGTTGATGAGGAATGGCTACTATAACTACATAAAAAGAAAGTACATTAGAAATGGCTACCATAAGTACATTGAAAAAAAGCACTTAGAAATGGCTACCATAAGTACATATGTAAAAAAAAGTACATTAGGAATGGCTACTATAAGTACATAGAAATAAAACACATAAAAATGGCTATTATAAGTACGTAGAAATAAAACACATAAAAATGGCTACTATAAGTACATAGAAAAAAAGCACTTAGAAATGGCTACCATAAGTACATATGTAAAAAGAAAGTACATAGAAATTGCTACAATAAGTACATATAAAGAAAGCACAGAAAAAACGCCTATTATAAGTACATAGAAAAAAGCACATAAAAATTGCTACCATAAGTTCATACAAAGAAAGCACACAAAAAACGCCTATTATAAGTACATAGAAAAAAGCACATAATAACAAACATCTCTTTTATTCCACGTAAACTACACAATTTTCCCTACGACCTCCTCAGAAGAAGGTCCACAGCAAAGCAAGTCTCGCACATCGCTGTCACTCGCAGAGACTTCAATGGCGTTTCTAGAATTTCGTCCTCGACGAAATGTTACGCAACGCTTAATACGTTCGTTTATGGACATTTTGGTAGACCTAATTCATCGATGACACACCTGAATGGAATCAGAAACGACGAGTCATCATACTGCAATGAAATCACCGATTCTTCTAAAACATACCGATCTTGTAATGTCACGAGACCATCGATCGTTCTATGAAAAACAACTGTAATTGATCGCCTTCGTTCGATTCAATTCTAATGATCGCTTTCCATATGTGATTCCATCGTTCCCAGAAGCAAAAGCTGTCATTGAAGTGGATCTAAATACCTTTCGTGATTGCGTACTGCAGGCTATTATTCGGATCTTGTAATTTTATATTCGTTTTTGTGAAGTTGTCGAGGTAATTGTATATGGAAATTTTTATGTTGAATGGTGTAGTTGCTTGTTTCATTTGCATTTGACCTTGCGGGGATGTTGTGGAGGTGCAAATGGCGGATTGTTCGAGATGTCAGCAATTGGTACTCGGCTCTAGTTTTAGAGATTTCAAGGTTTTGGGGTTTTAGATGGGGAGATTTTTAGGTGGAGAGATTTTTGGATGGGTAGATTTTTAGATGGGGAGATTTTTGGATGTGGAGATTTTTAGATGGGGAGATTTTTAGATGGGGAGATTTTTGGATGGGTAGATTTTTAGATGGGGAGATTTTTGGATGGGTAGATTCTTAGATGGGGAGATTTTTAGATGGTTAGAGTTCTAGATTATTAGATTTCTGGATTTTTAGATTTCTGAACTTTTAGATTTCTAGATTTGTAGGTTTCTGAATTTTTAGATTTCTAGATTTTTAGGTTTCTGAACTTTTAGAGTTCTAGATTATTAGATTTCTGGATTTTTAGATTTCTGAACTTTTAGATTTCTAGATTTGTAGGTTTCTGAATTTTTAGATTTCTAGATTTTTAGGTTTCTGAACTTTTAGATTTCTGGACGTGTAGGTTTCTGGATTTCTACATTTCTACATTTCTGCATTATTAGTCTTAACCTCTTTCCGTGCTTTGACGAGTCTCACTCGTGACGCACTCCCTGCTCAAATGTAACAAACTGTACAATTTCACAATTTTGAGTACCCTTCAACTTGAAATTTATGTCCAACTATGAGTTGCATTATCAAGTATCCCTTAATATAAAGTACACAGAAAATTTTTATTTTCCTTGTCCGTTTTAATGTTATAGTGTTGCACAGTTGGTCTTGACTGACGCATCTGATAAATAACTGACAAGAGAAGGGGTTAAGACCAAATACAAAAATTGCAATTTTCTCTTGAACTTCAACTACTACTTCCAACCATCCAAATTTCATTTCCATTTCAAACAAAATACCTTTGTAATTTTTATATCAAGAGCCTCACTATAACAAAGCCTCACAATACCAAACCTTCACAATGAGCATCCAAGCCTATACGATTCATACAAGTACCTCGCAAAGTAATCTCACACGAAGAACGAAGTAAAAAGATGTCGAGATTCCTGTTGGTGACGAGCACATTCCGAACGTTCGTTAGGGACGAAACAAAATAAAAGACCTCACGAGGGCTGTGTCTGCGCTTTTTTCATCTCACCTTGGCGTTGACAGTGTCAGGCGATTTTGGCGCGCAAACGAATGTCTTTTGGAACGTCTCCAGGTGCGGCCGAACGTTTCTTCGTTTCATGTGTGCGATTCAAGTATCGCCGAAGGAAAAAGTGACTCTAATTTAGGAACCTTAGCGAAGCAATTCTAAGAGACAAGTATACAAGAGTATATTAATTATTAATTAATACAATTGTGGTGGTCGATCATTGATGAAATTGTTGTACGATGTTGTGGTAGATTGTTTAATACGTTCACTGTGGTTGAAGATGAGAGTTAACCTTTTGCACTCCTCAATTTCTTTTACATACCGACTCCTTAATTTACAAAAAAATTGATCAAGATAGGGGTCCTCAGTAAAATTTGTTAGAACAATGTGAAGTATGTGACAAATACATTTTTCATTTATTATAAATAGTAAATAAATAAAAGTATATATATTTAACCAATCTATTTATCTGAATTATTTGTAAGATCCAAGAGAAATCTGATATGTCGAGTCACACTCGACAGAGGAGTGCAAAGGATCGTTTGAGGAGATGTGTTAGATTTAATGATTTAATGTATTTTGAAATTTTTTCTGTTTGGTCGCTGTGTATATTTGTGCGAATGAACCTGAAGTGCGGCACAGTTGCCATTATTTTTAATCCAACAGACAACATTCAATTTTTATTGTATCCTCCGCGTGCAGTCGTCGTCGCGCATAGAAATCGAGCGGTTCAACAGTTTTTCGTCGTCAAGTTTCTTACGTTTTTCTTTGTAAATAAATTATTCTAAAACTCTGTGGAAGTTACTCAACAAGATGTAATCTAGATGTAGATTTTAAGGTTTAGGGGTTTAGAGTGATGGAATTTTGGGATATGGGGATTTGGGCAAATAGCGATTTCAGAATGTTGGAATTTCCGGGTGCAGCCATTTGGGGAGATGGGGATTTGGAAGCTTGGGAATTCGGGAATCTAGGGATTTGGAAGCTTCAGAATTTGGGGAGATGGGGATTTGGAAGCTTGAGAGTTTAGGGAGATGGGAATTTGGAAGCTCGAGAATTTGGAGAGATGGGAATTTTGAAGCTTGAGCGTTTAGGGAGATGGGGATTTGGAAGCTTGAGAATTTGGGGCGCTTGGAAATTTGGGAGCTTGAGAATTCGGGGCGTTTGGAAATTTGGGAGCTTGAGAATTTGGGAAGATGGGGATTTGGAAGCTTGCGAATTCAGAGATCTAAGGATTTGGAAGCTTGAGAATTTGGGGCGCTTGGAAATTTGGGAGCTTCAGAATTTGGGAAGATGGGGATTTGGAAGCTTGCGAATTCAGAGATCTAGGGATTTGGAAGCTTGAGAATTTGGGGCGCTTGGAAATTTGGGAGCTTGAGAATTTGGGGCGCTTGGAAATTTGGGAGCTTGAGAATAAGGGGCGCTTGGAAATTTGGGAGCTTGAGAATAAAGGGCGCTTGGAAATTTGGGAGCTTGAGAATTTGGGGAGATGGAGATTTGGAAGCTTGCGAATTTGGGAATCTAGGGATTTGGAAGGTTGAGAATTTGGAGCGCTTGGAAATTTGGGAGCTTGAGAATTAGGGGCGCTTGGAAATTTGGAAGCTTGCGAATTTGGGAATCTAGGGATTTGGAAGGTTGAGAATTTGGAGCGCTTGGAAATTTGGGAGCTTGAGAATTCGGGGCGCTTGGAAATTTGGAAGCTTGCGAATTTGGGGCGCTTGGAAATTTGGGAGCTTGAGAATTTGGGGCGCTTGCAAATTTGGAAGCTTGAGAATTCAGGGCGCTTGGAAATATGGGAGCTTGAGAATTCGGGGCGCTTGGAAATTTGGAAGCTTGCGAATTTGGGAATCTAGGAATTTGTAAGCTTGAGAATTTGGGGCGCTTGAAAATTTGGGAGCTTGAGAATTCGGGGCGCTTGGAAATTTGGGAGCTTGAGAATTCGGGGCGCTTGGAAATTTGGAAGCTTGCGAATTTGGGAATCTAGGGATTTGTAAGCTTGAGAATTTGGGGAGATGGGAATTCGGAAGCTTGAAAATTCGCGATCTATGGATTTGAAAGCTTGAAAATTCGCGGTTTATGGATTTGAAAGCTTGAAAATCCGCCTTCTATGTATTTGAAAGCTTGAAAATCCGCCTTCTATGTATTTGAAAGCTCAAGAATTCGGAGATCTAAGAATTCGGAAGCTCAAAAATTCGCAACCTATGAAAAGCTTGAGAATTTTGAGATACAGACATTCCAGAATGTTAAAATTTTCGTTAATCCCGCATCAAGTCCCTAAGAGTCCTCCAGCGACTACTGAAAGCGTTCATCAAACAAGAACACACCACAAATTGCAAAAAGCGCAGTAAGGTTCGAGCGTAACGATAGTTGTAGCCGGTGATAAGGTATTATCGCGAGTTTCCCGCTATCGACCACGATCTCTCGCCGGCTGGCGCCGTAAAGATGGCGATGTCGGCGGGCGAGATTAACAAGCTAGCCCTGGGTGAAATTCCTGAGAGGGAGGGAGAGAGAAAGAGACAGGATTGGTGTGACAGAGACGCGAGAAAGGTAGGAAGGGATGAAGAAGGGGGCGAGAGGGGAGGCAACAACCGGCACAGGGGAAAGCCTTGCTCACGAGCAGGTGTATCTGGTGGTAACCGATCGATACTCCGCTCCGATTATAGAGAAGCCGACGACACTGAATTCTGCATGAAGCTTTTGTTCCGCTCTCTTTCGCACCGGCCAATCGGATTTTCTATTTTCGCACCCTGACAACCGCGAGAACGATCATTTATCTGCAGGACCTCTTTCGAAGCTCTACCTGTTTTATTTTAAATAAATACAGGCTTTTATTTTTGGGCTATTTTGTATTAACTCCATGCTGTATTTTATTTGTCATTTTAAATTAATTAACTTCTACGATGTTAAAGGAAATAAGTTTTAATTTTGGGGTTGTTTTGTATTTAGTTCTGGTTGAACCTTACTGTATCATTTATTTACCTGTCGATCTGAATTAATTGTTCACTGCTGCAATGTTAAGACAAGTAATGAAAGATCACATTTTATATCAATTTTGAATCCAAATCCTGGCAATGAAGTTTATTGAAATTATTCATAAATGAAGTTTGTAATTGAATATAAAGTTCAAACTGAAGTGTATTCAGAATTTGGGTTATGTGCCATGTTTGTTCATTTGTTATGTTTGCGTTAAATCAACATGGCGGTTAAAATACTTATGTTCACCTTTACATCAGCGTTGAGATTAAAATATCATGTACACCTTTACACCCTCAAGACACCTTACACTTTCAAAATATTCAAAGTTACTATTCTAAATAAAATTTACGAAGAATATATTTAATTCACAAAACCTTACAACATCCCTTAATATCTAAAAATGAATTATTGATTCTAAAAATGTGATCTGATAATATTTGAAACAGTAATTGCAATTACTGAGAGCGTGACAGCATCCGATCACCACTCGCTGGCTCTAAAAGGGTTGAATTTTCAGCGAGTGTTCATCTCCCGGTAAAAAGACTGCTATCCACCCTCTAACGGCTCTATAGAGGCTAGATATACACCTCGGTGGTGTTCAAAGTGTTAATTGCAATCGGTGAGAAGCAGCGTCGCGACGCATAGTCTGTTGGAACGCGCTTATGACTCTAAAAGGGTTGATCTTTCACCACCCGTTCATCAAGCATTCATCACTCGGTTCAAAGACTAACAGCTACCCTCTAACGCTTCTATAAATCTTATATAAACCGCTATAGCATCGTTCGGAACAATAATTGCTGCGTACCCTCTGTTGGATATGGGTATCGATCATTTTATCGGAGTCGCGTGAAAATGTTATTGATCATTCGATTGATAACGTTGTTAGGGTTGAGGTCAACAGGTGATTGAAGTGCAATGTGGTGTATAAGTGTGTTTTTTAATACAATTGATTTTAGTGCGACCTAATATTTCATGTAGAAGCTTAATTTGATCTAACATTTAATGTAACAACGTAGTCTGACATAACACTTAATGTATTTATCTAATGCAACCTAACAGTTCATACAGGAGCTCGATTTAACCTAACATTTAATGTAGCAGCTTAATTTAACATGACACTTAATGTATTTATCTAATGCAACCTAACAGTTCATACAGGAGCTCGATTTAACCTAACATTTAATGTAGCAGCTTAATTTAACATGACACTTAATGTATTTATCTAATGCAACCTAATAGTTCATACAGGAGCTCAATTTAACCTAACATTTAATGTAGCAGCTTAATTTAACATGACACTTAATGTATTTATCTAATGCAACCTAATAGTTCATACAGGAGCTCAATTTAACCTAACATTTAATGTAGCAGCTTAATTTAACATGACACTTAATGTATTTATCCAATGCAACCTAACAGTTCATATAGAAGCTTAATTTAACCTAACACTTATTGTAGAAGCTTAATCTAACCTAACATCTAACGTTTCTACCTAATGCAGACTAACATTTAATGCAGAAGCTTAATTTGACCTAACACTTATTGTAGCAGCCTAATTTGACCTAACACCTAACGTTTTTACCTAATGCAGTCTAACATTTAATGCAGAAGCTTAATTTGATCTAACACTTATTGTAGCAGCCTAATCTAACCTAACACCTAACGTTTTTACCTAATGTAACCTAACATTTCAGGTAGAAGCTTAATTTAACCTAACATTTCATGTAGAAGCTTAATTTAACCTAACATTTCATGTAGAAGCTTAATTTAACCTAACCTTTAATGTAACAGCCTAACCTGTCATAACACCTAACCTTTCTACCTAATTCAATCTAACATTTAATACAGCAGTTTAATTTGACCTAACACTTAATGTAGCAACCTAACCTGACCCTAACATTATCACAGTACCAACCTTATTTATCCTAATGCAACAGATTTGACCACTATGAGTAATCTAACATTTAACGTAGCAATCTAACCTAACCCACCTAATTACCAATCTAACCTAATAATTTGAACGATACCAGCTAATCTAACTCACCGTTAATCTACCATAACTCAATAAATTTAAACGACGCGATACATCAGATAAGGTTAGGTTTGCGACTAAACAGTCCCCATTACCCCGATTACTCCCATTAGCTTTAACGATCTCTTAATCGATGCATCGTTAAAGATGAAGATAATCGATACACCCGTAAAACTTATGACTAAGCGAAGTTTCCTCCCCGAATCAAAAATGAATAAAAAATCAAACGATCGTAGAAGAAAAAGATTTTTCCTGGAGGACAAAAGAGGATGTCGCGTCGCGAATGATCGGTCGACACGATACCGCAGCTTGGAACTTTGGCGAGCAAACACTTTCGAATACCGGCAATCAGTGACGTAATCAGATAGCGCGATGAATATTCATGAGCCAGAGCGCATGCGTTCTGGCGTGCCTTTGCGCGCTTATTAGCATAACTCGTCCGCTTTATCCATTAGCCATCCATTGGGCCCAGGACTAAGCGAGCGTGCTGCTACTCGCTCGGTTAACCGCGCCGTCCAATTAATATAACCGCGGGGAAGAGAAGAAAAAGAAGGTCGCCGAGTTTAATCGTATCGACTCTGGCTTCTGGTTTGTACACCCTGCTGGAACGAGAAGCGATGTCGGTAGCCACTGGACAAATGCGAATTAATCTATTAATCTTTTCATTTTCCTTCGTTTTCTTCTTTTTTTGTGACTGTCAGTTGGCGTTTATGAGATGACGTTTGTAGAGTGGTCCGAGAAAGGAGTAGGGAGTTCGAGGTTGGAGTAATTCTTTCGGTTATGGAAGTTTTGACGGTTATGTTAGATTCGGGTAATTTTTATTTTGGGGTTTATTGATGAATGTGGGAGGAAATTTGTGGATTCAGAGAAGAATAGATTGTAGGACTTGTTATATTGTCAGTGATGGAACACGTCGTGTAACACATGGCGATATATGTACAATGTAGAGGTACTAATGAGTTACTGTTGCACAGTGGTGATATAACGCGATGTTACAGCACGTTACGGTTACGTGTTGCATCTCTGTTCACTGTACTTCGTAACACGTTGCAGTTCCAGTAAATTGCAGTCCACAATGTGGAGTTCACAACGCGTTACACTTTCAGTAAATTGCACTTTACAACGCAAAGTTCACAGCGCATTCGAGTTTCAGTGAATTGTAGTTCAGAATGTGGAGTTCACAACGCGTTGCAGTTTCAGTAAATTGCAGTTCTCAACGTAAAGTTTACTACGTGTTGCAATTTCAGTAAATTGTACTTTACAACGCAAAGTTCACAATGCGTTCGAGTTTCAGTGAATTGTAGTTCATAATGTGGAGTTTACAACGCGTTGCAGTTTCAGTAAATTGCAGTTCACAACGTAAAGTTTACAACGCGTTGCAATTTCAGTAAATTACACTTCATAATTCAAAGTTCACAACGTGTTGCAGTTTCAGTAAATTGCAGTTCACAACGTAAAGTTTACAACGCGTTGCAATTTCAGTAAATTACACTTCACAATTCAAAGTTCACAACGTGTTGCAGTTTCAGTAAATTGCAGTTCACAACGTAGAGTTTGCAACGCGTTGCAATTTCAGTAAATTGCAGTTCACAAAGTAGAGTTCTCAACGCGTTGCAGTTTTAGTAAATTGTACTTTACAACGCGTTGCAGTCTCAGTAAATTGCAGTTCAAAATATAGAGTTCACAGCACGTTACACTCTCAATAAATTACACTTTACAACGCAAAGCTCACAACGCATTAAAGTTTCAATAAACTGCATTTTACACCGTAAAGTTCACAACGTGTTAGAATTACACAGCGTCACAACATACTGCAACGTACTGCAATTTACAAGAAATTATAGCGCATAGTATTTACCGCGTTGCAGCTTACAATGCATCGTGAGTACAATGCGTTGCGATTTCCAACGAAATGAAATTATAATGCATCGCGCTTTCCTACGGAATGGAACTATAATGCGTTGCGGTTTCAACGCACTGAAGTTTACGATGTGTTCAGATTATAATGTGTTGCAATTTACAACGCATGGAGATTATAATGTGTTACAGTTCAAAACGCTGCGAGATTATTATGCGTTGCAATTCACAACGCTTCGAGATTATTATGCGTTGCAGTTTACATCGCTTTGAGATTATGACTTGTTGCAGTTTGCAACGCATTGAGATTATAACGTGTTGCAGTTTGCAACGCATTGAGATTATAACGTGTTGCAGTTTACAACGCATGGAGATTATTGTGTTGCAAATTATAACGCTTCGAGATTATGACTTGTTGCAGTTTGCAATGCGTGCAGATGTGTTGCAGTTTATAATGCATTAAGACTTGCAGTGTGAGGAAATTACACTGCATTGAAGTTCACAGTGTTCACAATACACAGTGATCACAGTACATTGATTAAATCAATATATCAATATATTAAATCAATATAATGAACACAATCAAGCACAACAATATATTAAATCAACATAATGAACACAATCAAGCACAACAATATATTAAATCAATATAATGAACACAATCAAGCACAACAATATATTAAATCAATATAATGAACACAATCAAGCACAATAGTATATTAAATCAATATAATGAACACAATCAAGCACAACAATATACATACTTGCTACAACAAACATAATTAAACTAATTCAAATATTAGAATAAGCAGTAAGAACCTCGACTACTAGTAAAATCACAGTAGTCGAGGCTCTTATAAAATCAATCAAACAATCAATTATTAGAACTAAACAATACAGTAACATTAGAACCTATGATGCATCATATCAATCTACGGTAATATAACGAGAGAGAATCGTTTCGATTCCATACTTAAGCCGCAGTCAATAAATTTTCCCCCAGAGCGCAACGAAATAGCAAATATTTGAAAATGGCTGAATTACAGGAACTCCGCAAGCAACTATTTCCGCCGAAAACTAAACATCGTGCTTGCTGGTCGTGTTCTAACAGATTTAAAGAAGCGGCTGTCGTCGGACGAGCCAACTAGCCAAAGTATTTTTGGCAGTATGCCAATGCACGCGATCGTGGGTAAAAGCGCGCAAGTATCTTTTATCAGAGACCCATTGCTCGAGAGTCGGTGATATTCAGTGAAGCTAACAATCCTCCACTTTCTTTCTTTTCATTCGTATCTTCGTTCTTTTTTTTTCATCGAATATATCGAGGCAGACGAAACGTGTTCCAGAGCGTAGCATTATCTCGCATCGCAGCGCGTAATTATGTAATTACAATGTTAGGCCTTGCCAACGGGCTCTGATTAATAAGAAAACGAAGGCAACGCGTTTACAGGACGTTTTTCTCTTCACGGTTTTGCTCCACGCCGCTCGAAGTTTAATGAAGGGTCCCCGAATGGGAGCAGTTATATCTCAATCATCTTAATGTCGAGACCATCGCTTTTAATCGCTGGCCTCTTCGAACTTATCGATCGTTTCTTCCGTTGAACACTTCAACCGTTTAAAAGAATTGATATATTTGTGTTTGTACGAATGATTTATTCCTTCTCGATTCGTTTTGCTCGATACTGTGATACAGATTCATTGCTTTATTCCTGTTTTATTTATTATTCATCAATTCTAACATTTTTATATTTATTTTTACCGTGTACTACATTTATTTTTGCTGTGCGATACATTTATTTTTACTGTATTTATTTTTACTGTAGTTTTCTGTATTTATTTTTACTGTAGTTTTCTGCATTTATGTTTACTTTCGGATATTTTGTTGGCGGGTGATTTTGAAAGTGGAAGACATTTTATTATCGGGTGAATTTGAAATTGGAGGACATTTTGTTATCGGGTGACTTCGAAATTGGACATTTTAAAGTGGAGGACATTTTGTTATTGGGTGACTCTGAAATTGAACATTTTAAAGTGGAGGACATTTTGTTATCGGGTGATTTTGGAATTGGAGGACATTTTGTTATCTGGTGATTTTGAAATTGGAAGACATTTTGTTATCGGATGATTTTGAAGTCGGAGGACATTTTGTTATCGAGTGATTTTAAAGTGGAGTCTTGAATTACATTTGCAATGATTCTTAAGAAATTGTTGTCTGAAAAGCATTTATCAAGATATGTACGTATATCTATGAGTTTTATTACTCCGATATTCATTTACGTAATAGTATAATAGACCAACGCTAAGGGGATGAAATGAAGTTGATTTTTTATGTATACAGTAAAAATTTGATAGGAAATAAAAAGGAGAAACATACCTGATTAACCACGTAGATATATGTATATTCTACCTGTGACAATTACTATCTGTGACAAAGTGGTTAGTATTAAAGACACTTATGGTTAAGGTACTCAAGTACACTGTAAAATGAAATCATGTGAACAGTTGTCA
Source organism: Megachile leachella (assembly GCA_963576845.1). NCBI lineage: Eukaryota > Metazoa > Arthropoda > Insecta > Hymenoptera > Megachilidae > Megachile > Megachile leachella. The sequence continues at coordinate 17,606,200 of OY756251.1, forward strand.
CAGATTGCGATCTTTACTTTGCATACATCACAACATAATCCAATAAACAGTAACTTGTGTCGCGAAAGAAAATCAGACCGGAAAACATTATCAAATTCCGTGAAAATCAGTGTCGAAACGAGCGAGGGTTGAACCGACAGACCCCCATATTCGCCCTTCAACGCTCGTTGATATTTAATGAGACGATAAGGGGAAACTGGTAAAAGAAAGTCTGCTCTCACCTTGTGCAATTCCTTTCGTATTTAAAAATTGATGTACACTTCAGCCTTCACTGAAGACTTAAGCCTATACATGAAGACTTAAACTAGCTAAAATATGAAGACTCAACCTAGCTAAAGTATGACGTCTTAAACTAGCTAAAATATGAAGACTCAAACTAGCTAAAGTATGAAGACTTAAACTAGCTAAAATATGAAACTCTTCACTAATTAAAATATGAAGAATCTGATGACTCCAACTACCTAAAATATGAAGACTTAAGCTAACTAAAATATGAACTTCACTAATTAAAATATGAAGAATCTGATGACTCGAACTACGTAAAATGTAAAGACTCGAACTACCTAAAATGTGAAGACTCTTCGCTAACTAAAATATGAACTCTTTGCTAATTAAAATAAGAAGAATCTGATGACTCGAACTACGTAAAATGTGAAGACTCTTCGCTAACTAAAATATGAACTCTTTGCTAATTAAAATAAGAAGAATCTGATGACTCAAACTACCTAAAATGTGAAGACTCTTCGCTAATTAAAATAAGAAGAATCTGACAAAGACTTGATGATGACTAATGAAAACTGAATACGGCCCACTGTAAGATAGTTTAATTATCGAAAGAAACGCGGAACCGTGAAAACGGGTCCCATGGGGGAGTAGTGGCAGTCGTTATCGAGCAGCGTTATACGCCGAATTAAAGGGGTATGGTAAAATACCATGGGGTCGCGGTCGAAGCCACGCCTCGTTCTCTGCTGTTCTCTCCCTCCCTCTCTCTTTCTCTCCTGACATCGGCAAAATAAAAACATGAAACTCCGAACGATTTGTCTTTGGCAAGTTTTATGGCGCTGCATGTTCGCTACCCCTCTAATCACTGGTACACACGGTATTTCATACCCTCGGCACTTTCTCGTCTTTCAATTTGTCATTTCTTTGTAAATAACAGTTTTAATATCGTTGCTGTACATGTTCATCCATTTGTGAATATTCTTTAGAGGACATCTTTTTAAAGATCATTGAAGGTCGATTTTTAAATTGTTCACCCTTAAACGGTTCGCTTTTAGAAGATTCATGGTAAATGCAGTTTATTGTGATTTTATACAAATGGACATTTTTAAAAGAATTATTATAGGTGTTTTCAAATTTATGAATGTTATTTAGACAATATTTTTTTAAAGATCAGTTTTGAAGATCCTCTTGAAAGTTTCATGGTAAGTACAGTTTATTATGATTTTACACAAATGAACATTTTTAAAAGAATTATTATACGTGTTCATTAATTTATATGAATGTTGTTTAAACATTTTTTTGCTTCACTGAATTATTTCATCTTACTAACTGCTCCGTTTCTAAACACATTTGAATAATTTGATGACGGTGGATGATTGAACTATGGACACTTATATAAACTTACAGAAACTACATTTAATCGTTCGGACAAGAGATTAAACCTTTCAAGCACAATATCCAACAAAAATAACTACCACATTTCTTTTTAAATTTAATCAGTAAGTTTCCAACTGCACAAAGAAGCAACTGGTAAAACAGGTAATTGCACAAAAACACAGAATAAATTTCATGTTTCTATCACCAGCAGAATTAAATGATACGGTACAATAACCTATTCATTCCGAAACTTATTAATATTAATCCGCTTGTTATATAAACAATTCGAAGCGTTCCTTTAACGAGTTAACTGCGTTCGACGCATTTACAAAACATTTTGATCGACATTGTTTATATCCTTCCTCGCTTTACTTCACTGTTTTCGTTAAATTTATAGTGGAAGCTCTGCGCTCTGTCTACTCTTGTCTGACTACATTTTAATTAATAGTCAGTTTATGGAACGTAAAATGACGGGTTCTGGAGTTTTTATTTTCAACTAGAATTATTAAGAATTATTAAGAAAATTATTGAGGTGAGTCATTTGTAAAAAATCGTTATATAAGCTTGTTTACGCACTATACATTACTTATTCATTTTTGTAATTCATTTTGTATTCTATTTAACGTTAAAACTACTCAGACGGTGAAATAACAGCTTCGAAAGTTTTTTGTTATAAAGAACACATTTTATTAAGGTACATTTTTTAACAAAATAATTTTTCAAAATTAGCATTGTTTTTCATTAAGCTAAATAATAAACGTGTGTACTAACTTATGTTTGGTTTGTTTATTTATTTTTCAGCTTCATTTTTAATTTCAAATCAAGTACACATTATATAGGTTTAGTGTTAATTCAGATTAATTTAAACAGAAGTTAAACCATAAGTCTGGGGTTAATCCGTAAGCTGTTTTCAAACTAAATACCGCGGTAAACCACAGAAGGTCGTTCGACACATTGACGAGTAAAAGTCAGGTAACAAAACGGAAAGGAAAGTTGAAATTCGAAGGTGAAACGATGGCTCGCAGCATGTGTTTCCCAGATGACACGTCGCCTTTCCCGGCTCGCTTTTTCCATCCAAACGGTTCACGTCGATTAGGCGGCCGTTCCCTCGAAATAGAACCATTTATTAGAACGTTACTCCGTGCAGCAGACTTTCCGAACGACGAACAGGAATCCGATAATGGACAACGCGTGAATGACGCGTCCCTTATCGCTCGCTTAGTGATAAGGTGAAAAGTAGTTCGGCGATTTGCTCCAGGAACGCACCAATTCAATCTTTTTCAAATCTTTCAAAAATCTCTAATTTCATCTTTTTCAGATTCTTAAAAAATCTCTAATTCAGTCTTTTCCAAATCTTTCAAAAATTCTCTAATTCAATATTTTACAAATCTTCCAAGAAATTTCTAATTTCATCTTTTTCAGATTCTTCAAAGATTTCTAATTCAATCTTTTTCAAATTTTCCAAAAATCTCTAATTCAATCTTTTCCAAATCTTCCAAGAAATCTCTAATTCAATCTTTTCCAAATCTTCCAAAAAATCTGTAATTCAATCTTTTCCAAATCTTTTAAAAAATCTCTAATTCAATTTTTTCCGAATCATCCAAAAAATCTCTACTTAATTCAATCTTTTCCAAATCTTCCAAAAAATCCCTAATTCAATCTTCTTCAAATCCCCCCAAAATCTGTAATTCAATCTTCCACAAATCCTTCAAATCGCCCACTAATTACACTTTTCAATTTTTTTTAAATTGAAGCTTTTTACGCAATTATACAGTCACCGCGTCTGACCATCATTTACTAGATGTTATCTCACTCTGATTACTTGTTTAGCTCACTCTGTTGATATATTGTTCATAGAATATGGATTAGAGTTAACCTTTTAGTGTCGAACAATGATGTATCGCTGTTGACGCCGCTGCAGAGTTGGTCTCATTTATATTCTGTTTTTTTATGCTGTTCGTTTAATACGTTCTTTTAGGAATTATTCATACATATAATATTAATCTTAGCTATTTTTTGTACGATGTTATCTTCAAACTTTATTATTTTTTTCTACTATCTACTTCTACTTTCTTTCTGGGTTTAGTTAGCTTTCTTTCTTTTTCAGTTTTGTGTTCGTTCTGGAGGTACCATTTTTTCGGACGACAGTAAGTGTTACTGTCTCATGGTTTTGTCTTATGGATCTTTCTCATTGGATGTGTCTTATGGTTCTGCTTATGGTTCTGTTTTATAGTTCTGTCTTATGGTTTTGTCTCATGCATCTTTCGCATTGGTTTTGTCTCATAGATCTTTCGCATGGTTTTGTCTCATGGTTCTGTCCCATGGTTTTGTTTTATGATTTTGTTTTATAGTTCTGTCTTATGGTTTTGTTTTATAGTTCTGTCTTATGGTTTTATCTCATGGTTCTGTCTTATGGATTTGTCTCATAGTTCTGTCTCATGGTTTTGTCTTATAGTTCTGTTTTATGGTTCTGTTTTATAGTTCTGTCTTATGGTTTTGTCTCATGGATTTGTCTCATGGATCTGTCTCATGGTTCTGTCTCATGGATCTGTCTCATAATATTAATCAAACTAACATATTTAACAATAATCGTTTAAACTTAACACAAAACGTACACATTTCTATCATCAGTCTATCATCGTACATTTCTACCTCAGCCCTCAAATAAACTTCTAAACAAGTACAAAATGAACGTTTCAATCTAAAGTAACTTCCAATGTACTACATTTTTGTTGCTGAAACTAAGAAACTTGCAAAAGGACTACTTTACTTGCAGTATCAAAAAGGACCACGTTACTCTCAGTATCAAAAAGAACCACGTTACATTCATTATCAAAAAGGACCATGTTACTTGCATTATTATAAAGGATCACGTTATTTGCAATATCAAAAAGAACCACGTTACTTTGAGTATCAAAAAGGATTACGTTACTTCCAACATCAAAAAGGATCATGTTACTTTTATTATCAAAGAGGATCACGTTACTTGCAGTATCAAAAAGGACCATGTTACTTTCATTATCAAAGATGACCACGTTACTTGCAGTATCAAAAAGGACCCTGTTACTTGCAGTATCAAAAAGAACCACGTTACTTGCAATATCAAAAAGAACCATGTTACTCTCAGCATCAAAAAGGATCATGTTACTTTCATTATCAAAGAAGACTACGTTACTTGCAGTACCAAAAAGAACCACGTTACTCTCAGCATCAAAGAAGACCACGTTACTTGCAGTATCAAAAAGAAACCACGTTACTTGCAATATCAAAAAGAACCACGTTACTCTCAGCATCAAAAAGAACCACGTTACATTCATTATCAAAAAGGACCATGTTACTTGCATTATTATAAAGGATCACGTTATTTGCAATATCTAAAAGAACCACGTTACTTTGAGTATCAAAAAGGATTACGTTACTTCCAACATCAAAAAGGATCATGTTACTTTTATTATCAAAGAGGATCACGTTACTTGCAGTATCAAAAAGGACCCTGTTACTTGCAGTATCAAAAAGAACCACGTTACTTGCAATATCAAAAAGAACCACGTCTCTCAGCATCAAAAAGGACCCTGTTACTTTCATTATCAAAGAAGTCCACGTTCCTCTATCAAAAAGGACCACATTTCAAAAAGCCCATCGAACCGTCTCGTTTTCCGTCAAATCCTCCGACAGTCTTTATCAAAAACCCATTGCGCACCAAACCACACAATTGCGTCGAAGATACGCGTAAAAATGCGTGTTCGTAAAAGGTAAATCGTTACCGTTAAGATAGTAAGGCGTCAGCTGATAAGTATTCGAACGAAGAGGCGTCGCGACGCGATCGAACCGTCGTTGTTCCGGTGGCCCGTGACAGTTACTTAACTCCGGGTACGTGCACCAGCTGTACCCGTAGTCGTGCCATTACGGTAATTAGGGTGTAATTGGGCATAAATTGTCCGGTGGCTTCGGTATCGCGAGTCGCCGGTGACGAGCTGAGGAGGCGGAGACAAGAGGGGGCAACGGCGCGGCGGAGGGAGTGGTGGGGGTGGACGGGTCGGTGTGCGAGAGATAGACAGAGAGGGGGGAGAAGGCTACGGCGAAGAGGGGGAGGGGGCTGAGGGCAGGGGAGGGGAGCCAGCGTAGCGTGAACGTAGCGAGACCGAGGATACGCGGTGCGTATACATGTCGGGATACGCGTGCACGCGTATCTCTCGCTTCTCTTTCCCAAGGTAAATCAGACCGTTCGACACCTACCGACGTTTATGCTTTATGCGCTTTCGATCACCTTTTATGTGAAACCGACGTAGATTAATTACTGTAATACTCTTTGGAGGTACATGGTCTGTCCAATAAGTATTTTTTTCTGCTAGTTTGGAAGATCAGGGAGCAATCTCTATTGACTAGATCGGTGCAGGGAATTATTATGTATAATAGAAATTTAAGTTCATTTGTATTCCACCATTTGTTTTGTTTATATTGTGCTTGATGTGGAAGCGAATTGAACGTTTGCGTCGAGTTTCAAGATGCAACGAACCGTCCAGCAGCGTTATGCCATTAAATTTTGCATTAAGCTAAATCTCCTACGGAAACATTTGATATGATTCGTCAAGCTTACAAGGATGATTTCATGTCCAGAACGCGTGATTTTGAGTGGCACAAAATGTTAAAAAATGGTCGCGAAGACGTCGAAGAGCAACGCGTTGGACGACCGACGCGACGTCGTACCGATCCGACATCAATGTCGACAAAATGCGGAAATTTTGAATTTTGAAACCACCGTACAGTTCAGATATGGCTCCCCCTGATTTTTTCTATTCCCTCGCATTAAAAGAAGCCTTAAAGGACATCGTTTCGGGACGATTGAGGCGGTTCAAGCGGCTTCGACGGAGTGCCTGAACAGCCTTACGCTTGCCGACTTCCAGGGAGCATATGAACAATGGAAAACCCGCTGCAATGGTGTGTTAAATGCAGGAGGGATATACTTTGAAGATTATTAACGCAATGTACGTATATCTTCAACGAAATTCATTTTAGAGCATCAGTCCCGGTACTTATTGGACAGACCATGTATTTTTACTGGTGGCGCCTCGGTAACCTTTCGGTTGACAACTTTGATGGATTCTTTTGAAGCTTTGTTTCCCCTTTTGCTCGTATTGTCACTCACATATTACACTTCGGATACTGCAAACTCATATTTGAGCACTCCTTGAGAATTAACTTAACTAATTAATAGAAAAGATACATACGTCCTTATCCCATTTGTTCTAACATTGATAATTAACCCTTAAATACATATAGTTGTATAAATGCAACATGCCAGTCTTAATCTTATAAATTATATACAAAATGTAGGAAACCTGCTATGAGTAGTGTTGCAGATATGCCACGTACTTTCAAGGTATTTTGTTAGTTGATTTCTTCAGGTAAAATTAGAAAATCATGCATTTAAGGGCTAACTCCGAAGCAGTCAATCCTAGATTATTTGCAAATGTACAGGGTGTCCGCTCAAAATGAAAGAGGCTCTATGTTTTGGTGGAAGCAAAATTTCTTTATTGTTATTAATGTAAAATATATGATGGTTTCGTTTTTTAAATGGAACTATTTTTGTATATGTGATTACTGTTGCCCCCAAATTTGCATTTGTAACGTCGAACGCTTAAAACTAGAGTAGATGAAACGTAAAAAGCATTGCAGAGGCAATCCATTAAGCAATAATTTTAATTAAAACCGCGCGAGTACACGTAAAACTTGCAGTACCGTGTCTCTGTTATTCGATTGGTTTTTACTTGTTGCCCCGTCGATACTTCACAGCGACGATTTTCCCTTCAAATATACACGTTAACGGGACAACTCCGTTATTTTCTGCGCGCAAATTGTTCCTGCGATCGGGCCTGCCATTAAGGAGCGGTGCTAGATCATTGTTATCACCGGGCTTGTTTTCTATCCAGACTATTTCCCTCCATTATTTCCGACTATTGTAGCAACATGCAATTTCCAAGGAAACGCGCGGACCGTGCTTCCCGAAGCGACCGTGAATTCAACAGGTGACACCTTTTCGGGACAACGCTCTTCTTACAGTCTTTACAATTTTCGTCTTTCTGGTTTTCGATGTCGGAGCTGTTGTTTTTAAAAGCGAGTGTTCATTGCCTGTCTTCAAACAAATGTCGTTTTGAGATTGTTTAATGATCGCTTCATTGCGTGACTGTGCATGTACAGTTAATTAAGTTCGGATTTAGACGTTGAAGTGTGAGATTCGCTTTCAGACCCGACTGCGTATCATAACACTACAATGACCACCGAATAATGGATGCTTGTGCGTTTATAATAAATGAGAGACTACAAAGTGTACATAAAACATGTAACAGTGTAATGCAGATTGAATTATGATCATGTTTAATGAACATAGTGTTTGTAGCTACTTAACGTAACTTTACTAGCTAACCTTAATCTCAACCTAACTTAACTGACTCAACCCTAATATCAACGTAACGTAATTGACTTTGTCTTAATATTGACCTAATCTAACTGACTTAATCTTAATGTTACCTAACATAACAGATAGTCTTAATCTTGATCTAACATAACTGACTTAGTCTTAATCTGATATAACCTATTTGACTTAGTATCAATCTTGACCTAACTTAACTGACTTAATCTCAATGTGACCTAACCTAACAGACATAGTCTTAATCCAGACCTAACATAACTGACTTTGTCTTAATCTGATCTAACCTATTCGGCTTAATATCAATCTTGACCTAATTTAACTGACTTAGTCTTAATCTGACCTAACCTAGTTCACATAATCTTAATCTGACCTAACCTAATTGATAAAGTCTTAATTTCGACCTAACATATCTGACTGAACCCTAATCTGACCTAACCTAACTAACTTAACCTTAATCTTGACCTAACCTAACTGACCTAACCTTAATCTTGACCTAACGTATCTGACTGAACCTTAAACCGACCTAACCTAACTAACTTAACCTTAATCTTGATCTAACCTAACTGACCTAACGTATCTGACTGAACCTTAAACCGACCTAACCTAACTAACTTAACCTTAATCTTGATCTAACCTAACTGACCTAACCTTAATCTTGACCTAACCTAACTGACCTAACCTTAATCTTGACCTAACATATCTAACCTAACCTTAATCTTGACCTAACCTATCTGACTAAACCCTAATCCCAACCTAACCCAACTAACTTAATCTTAATCTTTACCTAACCTAACCAATACAGCCCAAAACAGCAGTTACACGAAAATCGACACACGTGAAAGATTTACAAGTATCGACAACAATGTCCGTTTAATTAAAACGCAAGAATATCACGTCTGCAATAAAGAAGGAGATTTTCCATCGAGAGATTCGTCGTCGCGTGCCATGAAGCGAGGAGAGGGAATTTAAACGAGCGAAATAAATCTCGCAGCCCCTTTCGCGATCCAACGTGTACACTCGTTGTCGCTATGATAATGAGTACTATCAATTTGCATCTGGGTTATTAGCACTTGCTCCACTCTGCTCCTCGAGTCAACGACAATTCTCCCGTTGGTTAAGCCGTCTTATCGATTGCTTCCTGTCGACCGAGTGGCTCAGGTAATAACTGTTGTCTCAAATGTCTCTTGGACATTTTCTCATTGTCGTCTTTTCTCCTCCTCGTGTTCTCTACATTTTTATTCTGCACTCAATCTCTTTTATTGGACCTATACTTTCATTAAATCGGTTCCTGACAACTGTAGTGTGTGGAGATTATGGAGAATTTGTGTTGTGTTGAATTTTGTAGCTGTAAATATAATTGTGATGTGTGATATGTGAGATTATGTAAATTTCGAAAGTAGACTCGGTGCATGAAAGTGGTCTAATAATGAAATTAGTTAATAATGCTAAGGGATCGTTAATTAGATCATCAAACGTGACCCGAATTTCACGTATAACTGAATAATTAATATCATGTTACGAATATTTCTCCAAAATTCCGTAGTATAATCAATACAGCAAACAAGTGGACTTAGACCACTTCTCATCGACACAATTTGACAGTATCGAATAATTTAAGAGTAGAGGGAAGTTAAAGAGTCCCTATTTTTTTGGATACCGTTGCTACGTAGTTAGCTGTTTAGCAATCGCGAGGACCGAACAAAAGGTACTTAGGGGATATACACATCCCCTTGTTGATATCGTGCCGCAATGTGAGGGAGGCTCACTTTGTGTTCCTGTAACACATTGTTGCAACTGTTCTTTGTTTGCTTCACTCTAGACTGAAACATTAGAAACGTTCTCCAGTTACGAAGACATAATTCATAACCTGTCATTATTAGTGTTAAAATACAAAAGGGCTTGTTTCGAATAACACCGATATCTCTTGCAAATCTTCTTTCGCATTTTGCTACCTTTTATCGACCACACATTTCCTTTGGAATTGTACGGAATCGATATTCAAAATTTATACATCTATTCAAGAATTTATATATGGATTCTATTAAGTGTTCTAAAATTTCTACGTGCAGCTTATTAGCTATTCTGAAATTTGTACATATGTACTTTTAGGTGTTCTCAAGATTCTACATATGTCTTCTTAGGTTTTCTAAGATTTATACGGACATCCTTTTAGGGGTTCTAAAACTTCCACATATGTATATCCCCTTAGGTCTTTTAAAATTTTTACGGACGTACTTTTAATTATTTAAAAATTTCTCTGATCTCAGGTCTCTAACTACATATGTACAATTACATATGTCCAACTGCATATGTACAACTTCATATGTGCAATTACATGTGTCCACCTACATATGTCCAACTATATATGCACAATTACATATGTCCAACTACATATGTTCAACTACATATGTCCAACTACATATGTACAATTACATATGTTTAACTACATATGTCCAACTATATATGTTCAATTACATATGTCCAACTACATATGTTCAACTACATATGTCTAACTACATATGTATAATTACATATGTCCAACTACATATGCACAATTACAATGTCCAACTACATATGCACAATTACACATGTCCAACTACATATGTACAATTACATATGTTTAACTACATATGTCCAACTATATATGTTCAATTACATGTGTCTGTGGGTTAGAAGGTACTTAAAATGGAATCAAAATCCAGACTACAATTACTAACCACACTATTTATTTTATCGGGTGAAATACAAGATTGCAGCGTCGGAAGTGCTCTCGGCGATTTACTATACAGAACGAACCCCTAGTCTATACAATCCCTTAGTTTTACTTGCTCGCGCGGACCCTAACGAAAAGCCTTCCTAACCTTCAGAAAAAACCCCGCGCGGTTGGGTCTTGCAATTTCTTAAAAAGACTGGCCCGCATGCCTCGTCGCCTTACACTTCTGGAAAAACCTGGACTGGGCGAGTGGTCACCAAATGGGCCACTGCCCGATGACCCGGCTCGCCCAGCCTAACAATAAAATAGTAAAAACCTTCTTTTACAATCGTAGCGGAATACCCGCTACATCACCCCCCTGCTAGACCTTAACCTACATTAAACAAAACCGGCCTGGAATCTGTCTGGAAACCTAACCCGTCTTCCAGAACGTGTCGTAAATGGAGATGTTACATTTTGCGCTGGCGTTAATTGCTCCGAACGATTTTCGGAACTCGCAGGTGTTGTCTCGGTGTTGCGCTCTGTCTCGGTGTGTGGTATAATATACATGCTATTACCCGAAGTCGAAATGTCCTCGCCTAAAACGTAAGCTGGTTTAACCCTATCTAACGAAACTACACTACGCTTATTATCTATACTAATCGTAATCGTCTTATTATTTCTACTTATCACCTCATACGGGCCATCATACGGTGGCTGCAAAATTCCTTTCACGGCATCTCGCCGCAGAAACACATGCTTACACGAGGCCAAGTCCTTATACACAAATATTTTCCTATTTCCATGCCGCGATCCCTCCGTAGGGCCGACGCTTCGAAAATGCTCACGCAATTGTTTGACGAAAAATGCAGTGTCACGCGCGTTTGTCGCTGGTGATAAAAACTCGCCAGGTAATCGAAGAGGCTCACCATATACTAACTCGGCTGACGTAGCCTTGAGATCCTCCTTCCATGCTGAGCGCAAACCCAACAGAATGGTTGGAAGAACCTCTGTCCAGCGGTTGTTCTGCTGGCAACGGATCGCGGCCTTAAATTGTCTATGAAATCTTTCGACCATACCGTTAGATGCCGGATGGTATGCTGTTGTACGAAAGTGAGCCGTACCTATCAACGAATTGAGCTCTTTGAATAAGTACGACTCAAATTGCCTACCCTGGTCGGTGGTCACTCGGAGTGGCGCACCGAAACGACAAACCCAGCCTTCATAGAAAGCTCTCGCGACAGTACTCGCTTCTTGATCGCGCAAAGGTAACGCCTCCGGCCACCGAGTAAACCTATCTACGCACGTCAGACAATAGCGAGACCCTTCGGAAACAGGTAGTACCACTATGTCAATGTGCACATGTTCAAACCGCGCTGACGGACGTGAAAAATTCCCGACCGGCGTCGTAACGTGCTTATTAACTTTATTCTTCTGACATGGGATGCAAGCACGCGTCCATTCGCGACAATCAGTCTTTACCGACGGCCAGACGTAACGCTGCGTTACGCATTTAACCGTCGCGTTAACTCCCGAATGCGAAAGGTTGTGTAACGTGTCAAACGCTGCTCGCCTAAACGGCGGCGTTAAAAAAGGACGCACGGAATCCGTCGAAACATCGCAATAGATCTTAACATCGCAACCAGGGATTGACATTTGTTTAAATTTAAGACCGGAACCGTTCTGCATCAACGCTTTCAGTTCGGGATCATCGGCTTGGGAAACTGCTAATTTCTTGAAATCAATTTTTTGTTCCACGGTTTCTATACGAGACAATGCATCAGCTACAACATTGTCTCTTCCTGAAATAAATTGGATATCCGTGGTAAATTCACTAATGAAACTCAAGTACCTAGTCTGTTTGGGAGTGTATTTGTTCGAATTATTCGTAAAAGCAAAGGTTAACGGTTTATGATCTGTAAAAACTGTGAACGATCTCCCCTCAAGTAAATGCTGAAAATGTTTAATTGACCGGTAAATAGCCAAAAGTTCCCTGTCAAATGCCGAATATTTTTTCTCTGCCGGAGAGAGCTTCATCGAGAAAAAAGAAAGTGGCTCCCAATCGTTACCGACACGCTGATGCAGCGCGGCGCCGACCATTAAATTTGATGCGTCGCAGGTAAGCGCAACCTGTGCATTCGGTTCGGGGTGCGCAAGTAAGGTCGCCCGCGACAGGTCATCTTTACACTTCTTAAAAGCTATCCGTGCCTCAGGTGTCCACGGCACCGGCTGACTACCTTTTATATTGTTTAAAAGCAAATCATTTAACGGGGCTTGTGCATGAGCCGCTTGGGGAATGAACCTCCTATAAAAGTTAACCATTCCTAGGAAACGGCGCAATTGCTTTGCTGTGGATGGCTCCGGAAATTCACTAATGGCCTTAATTTTATCATCGCCCGGGCGCGAACCTTTTTCAGAAACAATATATCCTAAAAACTTAACCTCCGACTTTCCGAAAACGCATTTACCAGGGTTTACGACTACATTATATTCCTTAAACCTATCGAATAATACACGCAAATGCTCTAAATGCTCTTCTTCCGAACGGGAACCGATTAAAATATCGTCTATATATGCGTAGCAAAAATCCAGCCCCCGCAATACCTCGTCGATGAACCGCTGGAACGTCTGAGCGGCATTGCGGAGACCGAACGTCATAAACGGGAACTCGAACAACCCAAAAGGGGTGGTTATAGCCGTTTTCGGAATATCTTTAACCGCTACCGGGATCTGATTATACGCCCTGACTAAATCTATTGTCGAAAATATTTTCTTCCCGCGTAACGACTGCGCGAAATCCTCAATGTGACGCACCGGGTAACGATCCGGTACGGTTCGCGAATTGAGTGCCCTATAATCGCCGCACGGTCTCCACGCATCGTTTCCCTTTTTTGGCACTAAATGTAAAGGTGACGACCAATTACTTTTCGATGGACGCGCAACACCGAGACTTACCATACTCTCGAATTCTTTTCTCGCAATCTGCAACCGGTCCGGTGCAAGTCTTCGCGGCTTGCATGCGACGGGCGGTCCTGGAGTCGTTTTTATAAAATGCTGCGTCCCGTGGTTGATTTCGGCGGGGGTGCCGCTGGGCCTCGTAACCTCCGGGAATTGTCTCAGGAGCCGATGAAAAACAGATTCACCTTGCACCGTCTTGATCGTCACAACCTCACCGTGCACAGGTGAACCCCCTGACGACAACGTCGTCCTCGTATCCAGAAGGCGTTGATTCCCCACGTCGACCAGCAATCCGAAATGGGCCAGAAAATCCGCCCCAATAATGGGCTTGGATACCTCCGCAATCACGAACGTCCAGGTAAAATCCCGACGTAGACCCAGGTTCAAGGTAAGGGCCCTTGTGCCGTATGTAAGGATCGGCGTGCCGTTCGCCGCGGATAATTCATATCCCACTGGCGAGCATGGTCCCGGGATCAGCCTCCTGGGAAATACGCATAAGTCGGCTCCAGTATCGATCAAAAATTGCGTATTCGTGCACCGATCCAATACGAAAAGACGGCGTAATGTCGGGCTGGAGTCGTTAGCCGCCATCAACGACTGCCCTTCTAGTTTTCCGGACGCGAGGAGAAAGTACACGGCGCAATACACCTGTGCGCCCTTGACGCGAAATTCGCGTGGTACCAGCACATACCGTTCGGAGCATGAGGTCGATGACGTGAAGTGGACCGGCGTCTTGACCAACTCCGCTGATCCTGATATCTCCTGGATGACGTCGGCCGATCCCTTCGCGATGCCCGCAATTCTGCTATCTGTTCCGACATCATCTCCGTCTTGTTCTGCAGCGTGATGAGAAGCTGCATCAACCTCTCAGTTACAGTATCCACTGGGTTCGATGGTGCTGGCGGAACGGCAAGCGACGCCTCGGCCACAACCGAACGACCAGGCATTGTTTCGATGATAGCATCCGCCAATTCGGCCACCTTGTCCAGCGCTGCGTCTTTCTGGGTGGCTAAAATCGCCTGCACATTCGACGGCAGACGCCCCATCCACAGGGTCCGAAGCAGGGGCTCAGAAACACACGTTCCAGCCAACCCCCGTAAATGGCGGAGGAACTGCGATGGCTTACGGTCTCCTATTTCCTCATGCTCGAGGAGTCGTCGGGCCTTCTGCTCCTGTGAAACGCTCAACCGACGGACGAGCTCCTTTTTCAGGGTCTCATACAGACCCGAGGGCGGAGGGTTTAGCAAAATATCGCGTACTTCGGCGATATATCGTTGCCCCAATGCACCCGTAACGTAACTTGCTTTCGTCCCGTCAGCAGTTATTCCCGCGGCAACGAAGTTCCTCTCCAATATACAAAACCAAAGTTCCGGATCATCTGGAGTAAAATCCGGGACGCGAATACCGACTCGTTCCAGACCGGCCGAGGATGAACCACTTCCCGACGCACTATTCGTAGCCATGATATATATACGCTTTTCACTCGGTGTTAAACTAAAAATGTCACTTACTCACTACACTCCTGTTCTAAAATACACCTATTATAATCACACCCGATTAACCGATCACGTCGGGGTCACCAGTTGTGGGTTAGAAGGTACTTAAAATGGAATCAAAATCCAGACTACAATTACTAACCACACTATTTATTTTATCGGGTGAAATACAAGATTGCAGCGTCGGAAGTGCTCTCGGCGATTTACTATACAGAACGAACCCCTAGTCTATACAATCCCTTAGTTTTACTTGCTCGCGCGGACCCTAACGAAAAGCCTTCCTAACCTTCAGAAAAAACCCCGCGCGGTTGGGTCTTGCAATTTCTTAAAAAGACTGGCCCGCATGCCTCGTCGCCTTACACTTCTGGAAAAACCTGGACTGGGCGAGTGGTCACCAAATGGGCCACTGCCCGATGACCCGGCTCGCCCAGCCTAACAATAAAATAGTAAAAACCTTCTTTTACAATCGTAGCGGAATACCCGCTACATGTCCAACTACATATGTTCAACTACATATGTCTAACTACATATGTATAATTACATATGTCCAACTACATATGATCAACTACATATGTTCAACTTCATATGTCTAACTACATATGTACAATTATATATGTACAATTACATATGTTTAACTACATATGTCTAACTACATATGCACAATTACACATGTCCAACTACATATGCACAATTACAATGTCCAACTACATATGCACAATTACACATGTCCAACTACATATGTACAATTACATATGTCCAACTACATATGCACAATTACAATGTCCAACTACATATGCACAATTACATATGTCCAACTACATATGATCAACTACATATGTTCAACTTCATATGTCTAACTACATATGTACAATTATATATGTACAATTACATATGTTTAACTACATATGTCCAACTACATACATCCTACTACATATGTCCACCTCTACACACATCTCTTACCTACTCCAAAATTTACACATATTACATACCCACTTAAACATTCCAAAATCATACCCCTATCTTACAACTGCAATAATTTCTACAACGTCATTTCCACAAAAATTCCCCTTCAATCTAACTCCCCAACGCAACAAACCAACTCTTTACACCTTCCAATAGAAACAATAATGACGTTACAACAGTTATCCGACAAAAACTGGAAAGGCAATAAGAGAATACCCGAGCTCGCTAGCTCGAAGACAGGATTTGGACACTGGTCCGTTTATGGCACCGCGTGAAATGAGTTAGAGGCCGGATAATCGGGGTAATAAACTTCCGGCTGGGCCCCCCGTGTGGGCGGCCACGTGGGTCGTCCCGACTTGTGGTAATACACCGACGACGTCGGTGTAAATATATTTATTATGGCCACCCTGTTTGTCCTCCACCAGGTACATTTTAACTATCTTTCAAGGGTTACCTTCACGCGTATGCCGTTTGGGCTCTGAGGGTGATTTATGGGTAATTCGATTCTGTTTGGGTTCTTGCGACTTTTGGATGGAAATGGTGATATTGGGATTTTGGGGTATGGGAAGGTAGGGAAGATAGGGATATAGGGATATAGGGAGATAGGGAGATGGGGATATAGAGAGATAGGGATATAGGGAGATAGGGAGATAGGGAGATGGCGAGATAGAGAGGTAGAAAGATAGGGATATGGGGATGTGAGGATATAGAGATGTGAGGATATGGGGATGTGAGAATATGGGGATATGGAGATTTGGGGACGTGGAAATTTGGGAACGTGGAAATTTGGAGACGTGGAGATTTGGGAACGTGGAGATTTGGGAACGTGGAGATTTGGGGACGTGGAGATTTGGGAATGTAGAGATTTGGGAGTGTGGAGATTTGGGAACGTGGAGATTTGAGAACGTGGAAATTTGGGAACGTGGAGATATGGGAACGTGGAAATTTGGGAACGTGGAAATTTGGAGACGTGGAGATTTGGGAACGTGGAGATTTGGGAACGTGGAGATTTGGGGACGTGGAGATTTGGGAATGTAGAGATTTGGGAGTGTGGAGATTTGGGAACGTGGAGATTTGAGAACGTGGAAATTTGGGAACGTGGAGATATGGGAACGTGGAAATTTGGAGACGTGGAGATATGGGAACGTGGAAATTTGGAGACGTGGAGATTTGGGGACGTGGAGATTTGGAGACGTGGAGATTTGGGAACGTGGAGATATGTGGATGTGAAGATATAGGGATACAGAAATGTGGAGATATGGGTATAATGGCACATACATACATATGTAGAAGTATTGAGATATATGTTCGTACACACGTAGAGATATTGCAATATAGAAATATAAGAATTCAATTCCGAAATCAATGAATCTAGAAATCCAAAAATCAAGAAATCTACGACTCCACATCTCTAAAGACATCGACACCCACAAATCTACTCACAAACCAAAGAATCTATCAAATCTAAACATTATAATCCACCCTTAAGTTCGATGATTCACAAACGAGGGTGGAGAACTGATAGAAACGAGAATGATTCGGTGGTCGGAGCTTTCGAAACGACGAACGATGAGTTCACCGCGACTTCCTTTCTTAGTCATCCAAGCAGGCGTTATTTGCGTACCTATTATCGTCCCTCGTCCATGTACCTGCAACGAACACCCAGCTCGTCCGCATTGTGAAAGAATGCTTCTTACAGCGGGGAATCGAAGGCTGCGTTCTGGAAGGCTTGGTCCCGTTTTCAAAGCGAAATTATGCGGAGGATGCTCGGAGAACGGCGGTACCGTTCAAAACGTCAGAACGTTTCTTCCAGTCGTTTGATGCTTTTCAACGTTATTTTATATCGTCTTTATTTTACTGTTATTATATTCTGCTCTTGTATTACTGTTATTTTACATCTTTGTAGTAGGATTATTTTATTAACTTCTTTGTTAATAAAGTTTGTAATATTGTCTTCCACACGTGACACACTCACACTTAAAATCTTATTCGAATTTTTAATATTTTTCAATGTGAAAGCATACTTAAGTTTAAGTCCAGTTACAATTTGCATATGCAACGATTGTATGATACTTAACCTTAACCTTCACCTAACATATCTGACTTAACTTTAATCTAAACCTAATCCAATTGACTTAGTCTTAATCTTTACGTAACCTAACTGACTTGACTGACATATTTAAAAAATGCAATTAATTTTAAACTAAATAAATTTAAAGTATACTAAATTTTTCCAGAAACTTTAGAATTAAGCATGCCCTTAAAACACATCAACGAGACTCGAAGCTGTTCGAAATGCATATTTAAGAAAAAAGCAGGCATTCTTTAGATCGCTGCCGAACAATTCAGCCTTGCCCCATCAATATGTATGAACAACGGCGAAATCTATGAAATCCCGATGAAAAGCTGACCCAGTTTTCGGACAGAATTTTATTTTCAAGGGGACATTCACCGATTGTGCATCGCATCGTGCACTTTCATCGAGCCGCACGTTGCTTTCCGCGAATATTGCGCGGATTTGTAACGCCAGGAAACGTCTGATTTTTGCGGATGAACGTGAAATGAATATTTAAGAGGGAGTCCTGTCTCTCTTCTCGTCCCTTTGATCGTATCGATCACTATCGACGTTCGGCTATAACCTCTTTCTTGAAAATCAAATATCGGGCAACAATGAAGAACTATAGGGAGAGAATTAAATTTCAACACATGCTCTTTTTAATTGTATCAGCTAAAACTCATTAATTGAGCTATAATATTAAAATGGAGAAAGAAGGTTAAAGTTTTTAAGTGTAATTTTGTACTCAACAACCTTATGTAAATTATAATTGGACTTAGAGTTAACATCTTGCACTATGATTTGTCAGGTTCGTCAGTAAAAAGCAACTAATTTTACCAAAGTTAGGTTAGGTTCGAGTTAAGGTTAAGTCAGATATGTTAGGTCAAGATTAAGGTTAAGTCAGTTAGGTTAGGTCAAAATTAAGACTATGTCAGTTAGGTTAGGTTAAACTTAGAGTTAAGTTAGTTAGGTTAGGTCAATGTTAAGACTAAGTCGGTTAGGTTAGGTCAAAATTAAGACTAAGTCAGTTAGGTTAGGTTAAACTTAGGGTTGAGTCAGTTAGGTTAGGTTAAGATTAAGGTTAAGTCAGTTAGGTTAGGTCAAAATTAAGACTATGTCAGTTAGGTTAGGTTGAACTTTGGGTTAAGTTAGTTAGGTTAGGTCAAGATTAAGGTTAGGTCAGTTAGGTTAGATCAAGATTAAGGTTAAGTTAGTTAGGTTAGATCAAGATTAAGGTTAGGTCAGTTATGTTAGGTCAAGATTAAGGTTAGGTCAGTTAGGTTTGATCAAGATTAAGGTTAGGTCAGTTATGTTAGGTCAAGATTATGGTTAAGTCAGTTAGGTTAGGTCAAGAACAAGATTAAGTCAGTTAGGTTAGGTTCAATTTAATGTTAAGTTAAATATGTTAGGTCAAGATTAAGGTTAAATCAGTTAGGTTAGGTCAAAATTAAGACTAAGTCAGTTAGCTTAGGTTAAACTTAGAATTGAGTCAGTTAGGTTAGGTTAAGATTAAGGTTAAGT
Source organism: Megachile leachella (assembly GCA_963576845.1). NCBI lineage: Eukaryota > Metazoa > Arthropoda > Insecta > Hymenoptera > Megachilidae > Megachile > Megachile leachella. Next base: position 17,625,915 of record OY756251.1, read on the forward strand.
CAGTTAGGTTAGGTCAAGATTAAGACTAATTCAGTTAGGTTAGGTTCGATTTAAGGTTAAGTCAAATATGTTAGGTCAAGATTAAGACTTACTCAGTTACGTTAGGTCAAAATTAAGAGTAAGTCAGTTATGTTAGGTTGAATTGAGGGTTATGTTAGTTAGGTTATGTCAAGATTAAGGTTACGTCAGTTAGGTTAGGTCAAAATTAAGACGCAGTCAGTTAGGTTAGGTTCAATTTAAGGTTATGTCAAGGTTAGGTCAAGATTAAGGTCGAGCCAGTTAGGTTATTCACCACGAGTCTTTCGCCACGAAATCTCAAGATCGAGATCCAGAGAGAGATCGCGAGGAAAAGAGAATCGGAGGAAATGAGCGACATCGAGGGTAAAGGGTGGACGGAAGAAAGACGGGGGTGAGACAGGGACAGATAGAGAGAGAAGGGGTCTGTAGTTATGGGAGTTGCTGTGGAGTGGAGTAAGCATTGTAAATCAATACCCTGACGGCTGCCGGCGCTTCGAACGCGCCCCGTATTTCAGCATGCCAATACACTGGAACTATCCTCCATCGCTGCTGGATAGCGGAATATAACGCTTAATAGAGGTCGCAGATGGAAGGGATTGAAAGGGTGCGCGGGGGGTGGACAAGATTGCTGATGGTATGGGGTGAACAGGCAAAACTGGGACTGTTAACGGATACGGAAGATTCTTTCTCTTCTTCGATCCACTTTTGCGACTACGTGTTTTCTACTCTTTCGAACTTTCCTTCTTTCTCTTTTCTTATATTTATTTATAATTGGTACGGTTTTTAAAAAAATGTATATAGTATGCGGTTTAAAAAATTTCTTATACTATGACATAATGTATAATACATATAATGTACACATATGATACGTACAATGTATGATACATTCAGAAAATGTGTACATTAAAATATCGTTCATTAAGCATGGAAATGCAGTTGTATGTATAATGTACACATATGATACGTACAATGTTCAATACGTTTAGAAAATGTGTACAGTGAAATTGTCATTAATTAAGCCTGTAAATGCACTTCAAACTAAATATTGTTTGGTTACATATCATTTAGAAAAGTCATAAAAATCTGCACATTTTAATACAAACATGTCGACGACTTATTAGTAGAAGTTTCATAACAAAACATGAAAAATATAAAAGCTTCTTTACTATGATCAGTTTAAGAGGAAACCATTTTTTCCTTCTTTGAAGTGGTTGGTTTAATTCACCCTTGCATAAAGTACTTCTGACATCGATTTCTTTTTAAATCATAATTATACTCAGTCTTCTACTGTGATGATTTTTAGAAATTAATATTCTGTTCTCCTTTATGAAGCAGTACTTTTAAAATTGAATTAAGTAAAGGTTTAACTAGTTATTTTATACTAATTCATCATCCTATTAAATGTACAAGTCCTCTTCTTGTTTCTCAAAGAAATAAATTATTTATACAGCCCCTATTTATTTTCCACATATAAATAAAAAGCACGAAAAAATTCAAGGTGATGAATTAAAAAAAAAGTCGAAGAAACTCGATGTTTCCTGTTTTCGCATAGTATAATACATGTAGGAATAAAAATTTCATCCGAGGAGTAGAATCCGGTTGGATTTCAGAGAGTACTATTTGGGAACAAGCACTCTACCAGAGAGAAAACTAAAAGTTGAAATTTCTCGTTGGACGACACGTACGTATCGTCGAGTTCATCGCGCTTTTCCCAGTTTTCTGGGACATCCAGAATTACCCGTCTCATTGTGCCGCGTTTTCTTTTTTCATTATACGTTCAATCCGACGTCGGGTCTCGCGATGAATTAATAAATCACTGTACGCTCTATTCCAGGAAAATTCAGTCGATCATGATATGTACTTGCTTCGGTGAAATGATCAACATTAACAAAAATTTCATGTTCGATATTAATACGTCATATACATTCGAAGGAGTAGTTACATTGTGTTCGATGTTGGATGTCAATTGTTTATTTTTAATTCATTTATTGAGTTCTTTGTATGGTTTGTAGTAATTCTTAATTCCTGGTTTGTATGTAATTCCTAGTTCTTGGTAATTCTTTTGAGATTCGGGGATGTGGGGATTTAGGGATTTTGGAATAGAAATTTGGGAAGATGGAATTTAGGAATTTGGAAGGGTTGCAAATTTCGGGGCTTTGGTATTTCGAGAATAGAATAGAAATTTAGGAAGATGGAATTTAGGAATTTGGAGGGGTTGCAAATTTCGGGGGTATGGCATTTTGAGAGTTTGGGATTTGAGGACGTGGGCTACTTGGGGACTTGGGAATTTTGGGAAATAGGGATGTGGAAAGATGGGAATTGCATAGTTTTGGAATTTGGGGAATTGGAAATTTGGGGGCGTTGAAATTGGGAAATCCCCGAATTTGAGGACGCAGGGATTTGGGAACGTAGGAATTTGGAACCCTCCGAATTTGGGGGCGTAGGAATTTGGGAACCTCCGAATTTGGGAGCATAGAAATTCGGGGGCGTAGGAATTTGGAAACCTCCGAATTCGGAGACGTAGGAATTTGAAACCCTCCGAATTTGGGGACGTAGAAATTCGGGGACGTAGGAATTTGGAAACCCCCGAATTTGGGGGTGTAAGAATTTGAAACCCTCCGAATTCGGGGACGTAGGAATTTGAAACCCTCCGAATTTGGGGGCGTAGGAATTTGGAAACCGCCGAATTTGGGGGCGTAAGAATTTGAAACCCTCCGAATTTGGGGACGTAAGGATTTGGGGGCGTAAGAATTTGAAATCCTCCGAATTTGGGGACGTGGGAATTTGGAACCCTCCAAATTTGGGGGCGTAAGAATTTGGGGACGTAGGGATTTGGGGGCGTAGGAATTTGGGGACGTGGGAATTTGGAAACCCCCGAATTTGGGGACGTGGGAATTTGGAAACCCCCGAATTTGGGGGCGTAAGAATTTGAAACCCTCCGAATTTGGGGGCGTAAGAATTTGAAACCCTCCGAATTTCGGGATGTGGGAATTTGGGGATATAGGAATTCGGGGGCGTAGAATTTGAAAACCCCCAAATTTGAGACCGTATAAATTTGCAAATTCCTCAATTTGTGAACGTCGAAATTTGGGGATATATCAATTTATGTACTTGTAACGTATATGTAGTTAGGTAGTTAGGCAAGGTAGTTACGTAGTACATGCATATGTATGTAGTTAGATAGTACATATGTAGTCTACATGTAGCATACATATCATCCAACAAAAAGAACTAATAATTACACTCGACTAAAGAAAAAGAACTAATAATTACCTCCTAGTAAATAACACACAGATAGAGTTAGACTGAAAATTTAGTACAGCGTCCCGAAAGTGGTCGCATAATCGTTAGTTCAGGGATGAGAAGGTATCACGAGGGCAGGTGGAGCTATTTGGAGAACAGCCCACTCGACAGTTTGGTAGTCCACCGATTTCATCTCTTCCTTTCTCTCTTCCTTTTCTTTTTCTTCTTCCTCCTCTTTCTCTTTCCTCAATCGCTCCACGAACCTTCTCGACCTGCCTCGAGTCCCGCAAGGTTGCCGATCTTGCGATCGTCGAACGACCAGATGCTCTTATATATCCTTGTGGCAGCTGCGATGATCCTGTCGACGTCTCTCCAAGACGCACGAGGAGCACGTGGCCAGGATTAAAGATGAAAAAAGGGAGGCACCCTTCTTCGAATCGTTCACTCGTTCCAAAATTATGCTTGACGTTCATCATTCGCTAGCTTCATTTTTACTTCTTCATTTATTTATTTTTTTGGTCCTTCATTTATTTATTTTTTTGGTTCTTCGTTTATTTATTTTTTAGGTCCTTCATTTATTTATTTTTTTGGTTCTTCGTTTATTTATTTTTTAGGTCCTTCATTTATTTATTTTTTTGGTTCTTCATTTATTTAGTTTTTTATTTCTTCATTTATTTATTTTTTTGGTCCTTCATTTATTTAGTTTCTCATTTCTTCATTTATTTATTTTTTTGGTTCTTCATTTATTTAGTTTTTTTATTTCTTCATTTATTTATTTTTTTGGTTCTTCATTTATTCATTTTTTTTATTTCTTCATTTATTTATTTTTTTGGTTCTTCATTTATTTAGTTTTTTATTTCTTCATTTATTTATTTTTTTGGTTCTTCATTTATTTAGTTTTTTTATTTCTTCATTTATTTATTTTTTTGGTCCTTCATTTATTTAGTTTTTTATTTCTTCATTTATTTATTTTTTCACTTCTGCATTTATTTTAGATTTTCTCATTTTTGGGTGAGAAAACTTTAGGTGATATCTCGTTTGAGAAGCTTCTTCATTTTTAAATTTATTTGCAACTTTTTTTTCTGGTTTAAATGTTATTTAGTTTATCAAGGATTTCTAGTTTTTAATTTATGCGTACGCATTTATTTTTCTTTTCTGATCCAAACGCAATATTCAATTTATAAGAACTTTTTATTCTTTAATAAATTCGATCCTGTTTTATCTTCGATTTTTATTTCTGCTCGAAATACATTTCATTTACGAAGCCCTTCTATTTTTTAATTTCTCCGATTCATTTTCTAATTTTATTTTTGATGCACATACACTATTTCCTTTATAAAGGTTTTTATTTTTAAATTTATTCGATCGAGATTTATTTTTAATTTTTATTTTTAAAATTATTCGTTGGAGATTTATCTTCGATTTTTCTCTTTTATGTTCCTTTTATATGGAATTATCAAGTTTAATTAATTATCATTTTAATACATTTTATATTTTAATTTTATCAACGTAATTTTGTAATGGCGGATTGAATTTCAATATAAAATATCGTTTCTTATATCTGCTAGAAGTTCTGAATCGGTAATACGGTTACTTCAATATTTCAAGCGAATTGAAACCAGTTCCATACGATACATATTACAATACTTCAGCTTTGAATCTTAATTCTGTTCTTGTTATAAAATATATAAATGCACGAATATTGATTTCTGGTTTAACACCTGTATGCTCCATTACTTGCAGGTTTCACTTATTCTATAAATGTTCCAACGAATGTAGGACTCGGATTACTGAAACGTAGAAATTTGTAAATGTGCAGATGTGGAAGTTCAAAAATATGGAAATTTAGAAGTGTGCAAATGTGCGAGCTTAAAAATATGGAAATTTGTAAGTGCGCTAACGTGGAAGTCAAAAACATGCAAATTTGCGAGTATAGAAGTGTGGAACTTTGAAAGTTTGCACATTTCTAAATGCAGAAAAATATTGTGACACAGAAGTTTAAAAATATTGAAATTTAAAAATGTGGAAATTTAAAAATTTAACAATTTGCAAATGCAAAAATTTGTAAATGTAGAATCATTAAAACATGGAAAATGAAAAATGTAGAAATTTAAAAATATAACAATTTACAAATGCAAAAATCTGTAAACGTAGAATCATTAAAACATAGAAGTTTGAAAATGTACAAATTAAAAAATATAATAATTTGCAAGTATAAAAATTTGTAAATGTAGAATCATTAAAACATGGAAAATGAAAAATGTAGAAATTTAAAAATACAACAATTTACAAATGCAAAAATCTGTAAACGTAGAATCATTAAAACATAGAAGTTTGAAAATGTATAAATTAAAAAATATAACAATTTGCAAGTATAAAAATTTGTAAATGTAGAATCATTAAAACATGGAAAATGAAAAATGTAGAAATTTAAAAATACAACAATTTACAAATGCAAAAATCTGTAAATGTAGAATCATTAAAACATAGAAGTTTGCAAATATGGAAATTTAAAAATATAACAATTTGCAAATGCATAAATTTCTAACTTTAGAAACATTGAAATATGGAAATGTATAAATGTGAAATAGTGTAAGTTTGAAAACATAGAAATTTGGTTTGCGAAAATTTCTAAATATAGAAGCATTGAAACATGGAAATGTATAAATCTAGAACCACGTAACTCCAAAAACACAAATCTGTAGTTGCGAAAATTCACTAAACATAGAAATATTGAAACGTCGAAATGTATAAATCAAAAACGTGTAAATGTAAAATCTGTAACCACGAAAACTTGCAAATACAGAAACATAGAAACGCAGCAATACATAAATCTAACTTAGCAAAAATTCATAAATCAAAAATAGTATCAGTACAAAAACATGTAACCAAAAGTACAATTAACCTACAATTCAAAAACAATTCAAGATAATAAAAAAAAATATACTGACCGAATTGAGTAACCTCCTCCTTTTTCGAAGTCTGTTAAAAATATCAAAACACAGAAATGTAAATTTGCGATCATCCTTTTTCTTTCAAACAGCAAAAAAACTAAACTGTAGGAAACAGAAAATATGTACGAGGTTTGCGATGTTACAGCAAACGATAGTTTCCATAAGGAGAGAGATCTTCATAAGTGGCTATATCGACCGGTTGGCTCGGAAATCCGTTTCACGAGGGCATGACCCGGTGGTCGTCCATTTTGAAAGGCATACACCTTATCTGCGGACCCCGTGTCACCATCGGTCTGTATTTTCTCGCAGATAACAGCGCGTTGTTACGTTGCTGCTTACAAATGGTGCGCTCAAAGCTCATATCGTTGCTTTCATTGCAAACGGTGCAATCTCCTGAAAGCTTTTCGTTATATGTACTTACTCAAAATAATGTTCTAAATGAACTTGTTCTACCTGTCTTTTTTTTTAAATATACGCTGTAAACATTTCATAAAACGTACCTCGTAAACATAATATCATCAAACATACCTTGTAAACATATCATAAAATGTAGCTCTGTAAACATATCATAAAATGTTTGCTTTGTAAATATGTCATAAAATATAGCTGGTAAACATATCACTAAATGTAGCTTTGCAAACATATCACAAAATGTAGCTCTGTAAACATATCATAAAATGTTGCTTTGTAAATATATCATAAAATATAGCTGGTAAACATATCACTAAATGTAGCTTTGCAAACATATCATAAAATGTTGCTTTGTAAACATGTGATAAAATATAGCTGGTAAACATATTATGAAATATAGCTTGTAAACATATCACAAAATGTAGCTTTATAAACATATCATAAAATATTACTTTGTAAATATTTCATAAAATATAACTGGTAAACATATTATAAAATAGCTTGCAAACATATCATAGAACAAACGCTGTAAACATAACATTGGGCACCTAGGAATTCGGGGACGTAGGAGTTTAGGAACCTCCGTATTTGGAGACGTAGAAGCTTCAGCACGTAGAAATTTGGAGATGCAGGAATTTGTGGACGTAGGAATTTGAGGATGTAGAAATATGGGGACGTAGAAGTATGGAGACATAAGAATTTGGGAATCCACCAATTTGAGGACGTAGAAGTTTGGGGATGTAGAAATTTAGAAACGCTGAGATTTGAAGATGTAGAAATTTAGCAACCCTCGAATTTGGGAACGTAGCAATTTGGGAACCTCCGAATTTGGGGACGTAGAAATTCGGAGACGTAGGAATTTGAGAACTTCCCAATTTGGGGACGTAGAAATTCGAGGACGTAGAAGTTTGGAGATGTAGAAATCTAGAAACGCTGAGATTTGAAGATGTAGAAATTTAGCAACCCTCGAATATGGGAACGTAGCAATTTGGGAACCTCCGAATTTGGGGACGTAGAAATTCGGAGATGTAGGAATTTGAGAACCTCCCAATTTGGGGACGTAGAAATTCGAGGACGTAGAAGTTTGGGGATGTAGAAATCTAGAAACGCTGAGATTTGGAGATGTAGAAATTTCACAACCCTCGAATTTGGGAACGTAGCAATTTGGGAACCTCCGAATTTGGGGACGTAGAAATTCGGAGACGTAGGAATTTGAGAACCTCCCAATTTGAGGACGTAGAAATTCGAGGACGTAGAAGTTTGGGGATGCAGAAATTTAGAAACGCTGAGATTTGAAGATGTAGAAACTTAGCAACCCTCGAATTTGGGAACCTCCGAATTTGGGGACGTAGGAATTTGCGAACCTCCGAATTTGCGAACGTAGGAATTTGGAAACCCTGCGAATTATAAACATAACATAAAACATACGCTGCAAGCATAATATGTCAACTTAACACATTTAAATTACAACACTCGTCAAAGTAATTTATTCTTCAAGCTTTCGAATGGTAATGTTCATTTGGTTCGAAAGATTTAGATAGCGTTCGATCGGTAATCAAAGAGAAGGGACAATGCAGTCAATTGACAAAATAAGCTTGTTCCGATAAGAAGTTACGGTCTTTGGACCTCGTTATCGATAACGATGCACGTGTTCTTTTTGTTACCGCTTACGGATTGTTCTCCGTCTTAACTTTACAACCCATCAACTGCTAAAATTTTATTTTAACTTTCATGTACAATAGGCAACATTTAAACAATACATATAATAGTCTAATTTAAATAACAGTTTCTTAATGTTTATAATAAAAATTACTCCTTCAAAAATGAAACACAACTTCATGAATATCATTCTTTCATTGAATCTTGCTGACGATATTTTCAATTCTGGAAAAGGAGGTAGATAGGGTGGTCTTTTGTAAATTTTACATAAGTTAACAATTACTAGTTTACTTTTTACTAGTTTAAATACACAGTCATGTTTCAAATTTCAAGTTTTATGGATTTTTTAAGAGAAACTCTGAGACGTCTCGTTGTTTCGTTGGTTAAACCAAAATGGCGGTTATAGGTGTGCTTAGAGGCGCACAAACTCGTTAGTAATCGTCAGTTTCACAGTGGTGAATGAATTAATAAAATTATTATATAGTTCACAATTATTAAAATTATTAAAGAAGTTCGCATCGTAGCTCCGTGAAAAGGAACCCTTAATCTCCTTTCATGCGTGACTTTTGGTCGATTGTGCAACAGGTGGTGGGTTCGACCTTCGGCCTCTGTTACGTTCTACGTGCCATTCGAAACTTCCTCCTTTCCTTTTTCTTCTTCTTCTTCCTTAACTTTGTAGTCGTTTTTCAAGACGCAGGAAATCTGTTCAACTTTCTGTTACATTCTCAAACTTTTCGTATTACGACGTCAATCGTTATGGACCTCTTTCTCGCTCTTACTAAATGGACCAACTTTTAATAATATATTTCTGTATTTACACTTACAACTTTATCAAACTTCCAAATTTTTTAACTTACATAATCTTTGAACTCTCAAATTTCTAAACCTTCAATTATTTTTTTTAAACCTTTAAATACAATAAAAATGTTGTAAGATACAATAAAAATGTTGCAAGATATAATAAAAATATATCAAACACCCAAATGTTTCGTCTCCTAAATATCTTCAATACAAAAGTCCCCAGATACCAAAATCTTCAGTTGTAACAATAAGAAACAAAGTACACGTGCAAGAATTATGGCGCATATCGTTCGCCAACTTTGTAAGTGTTAATATTTAAAGCAGCAGCTGTTTCCCATACTTCATTCTGACATTACCTTGAACGTACCGACCATGCAGTATTTTTACGTCGCATTACGAGCAAACAGAGACCACTTTGTTTCTATTACAGGTATCAATGGCTTAATACTACTACCATCATGATCAAGTCAATTGATATATCACTTCTTTTTTAAACTATCAAGCTTTTAATATTTTTTCATTTTCAGGCTCTCAAGGTTAATTTTTAAGTTCAAGGTTTGAAGTAGCTTTCAAGGTTTTTTTTTAATTTTTAAATTGTTGAGTTTTCAAGGTTTTTGATTTTTTAATTTTGAAATTGGCGAGTTTTCAAGGTTTTTCATTTTTTAATTTTTAAATTGGCGAGTTTTCAAGGTTTTTAATTTGCATGTTTTCAAATTTTTTATTTTGCAATTTAGTAAATTTGCAAATTTGCAAATTTGCAAGTTTCAAAATTCTTAAATTTCCAAATTCTCAAGTTTCCAAATTCTCAAGTTTGCAAACTCTCAAGTTTCCAAACTCTCAAATTTCCACACTCTCAAATTTCCAAACTCTCAAATTTCCACACTCTCAAATTTCCAAACTCTCAAATTTCCAAACTCTCAAATTCCCAAACTCCCCAATTTCCAAATTCTCAAGTTTCCAAATTGTCAAGTTTCCAAACTCTCAAATTCCCAAACTCCCAAATTTCCACACTCTCAAATTTCCAAACTCTCAAATTCCCAAACTCCCAAATTTCCAAATTCTCAAGTTTCCAAATTGTCAAGTTTCCAAACTCTCAAATTTCCAAATTCTCAAATTTCCAAACTTTCAAATTTCCACACCCTCAAATTTCCAAACTCTCAAATTTCCAACCCCTCAAATTTTCAACTCTTCAAATTCCCAAACTCTCAAATTTCCAACCCCTCAAATTTCCAACTCTTCAAATTCCTAAACTCTCAAATTTCCAACCCCTCAAATTTTCAACTCTTCAAATTCCTAAACTCTCAAATTTCCAACCCCTCAAATTTCCAACTCTTCAAATTCCCAAACTCTCAAATTTTCAACTCTTCAAATTCCCAAACTCTCAAATTTCCAACCCCTCAAATTTTCCAAATTCCTAAAATTCCAAAAATCCCAAATTCCCAAACTCTCAAGTATCCCAAATCTCTAAAATTCCCAAATCACCCAAAACTCCCAAATCTCCCAAATCTCCCAAAATTCCCAAATTTCCACCCTCCATAATTTCCACCCCAAAATCTGCAACTCCCAATATCCCAATATTCCCATACCACAATAAGTTAAATTTGTACTCGAAATACGGAGTCCGAGAATCGAAGTTGCAATTAGGATACCGAGCAGAAAGTCGAGTAGGCACGTGCCGACAAAACCGGGCTACCGTTGCGTCGTCTCTCTCTGTATATCTCCGCCTGTTCTGGCCAAGCCACGAGAGAATGTAATAGCTATACTCTCCGGAACAAGGCCGTGCGGTGAGCTACAGATACGATCGATCGTCGATGGAGCAGAGAGCGGGCCAATTTACGCGAAGGTGGACGAACATAGATCGGTAATGCTTTCCTGGAAAACAAAGTCTACGATGTTGTGGCTGACCGAGGACCATCATTATTGGATACGGTTTAACTTGATACGAATAATACAATTCTGTTGTTGAGGAGAGTCATTGTGCAATAAGACATCAGTTGGATAATTTGGAACATTTACAATTTTATAAAATTTTAGAATTTAAATTTGGAGATAAGTTTGGATTTAAGTTTGGAGTTTTAAATTGCTAGAGGAGGGAAGATATAATTTTCTAAAATTGCAAATATTGTGGTATGGATTTGGGAATTTGGATTTTTGCAAATTTTTTGAGTTGGTAATTTTGATATGTGAGAAGTTGGGGATGTGGAAATTTGCATATGTGAGGGTCGTAGAAATTTTCATATGTGAGAATTTAGAGATGTAGAATTTTACATATATGAAAATTTGAGGTCGTAGAAATTTTCATGTGTGAGCATTGGGAGATGTAGAATTTTACATATGTGAGAATTTAGGGTCGTAGAAATTTTCATATGTGAGAATTTAGAGATGTAGAATTTTACATATGTGGAAATTTGGGGATGTAGAATTTGACATATGTGAGAATTTAGAGATGTAGGATTTTACATATGTGGAAATTTGGGGATGTAGAAATTTTCATATGTGAGAATTGGCAGATGTAGAATATTACATATGTGATCATTTGGAGCGATGGAAATTTGCATATGTGAGGATTTGAAGATGTGGAAATTCGCATATGTGAGAATTTGGGTATGTGGAAATTCGGATACGTTAGACATGTGGGAATTTGGTAACGTGGAAATTTGGACATGGCGTAGAAATTACAATGCGTAGAAATTGCAATGCGTAGAAATTACCACGCATAGAAATTCCAAGCGTAGAAATTGCAATGCGTAGACATTACCACGCGTAGAAATTCCAAGCGTAGAAATTGCAATGCGTAGATATTACCACGCGTAGAAATTTCAATGCGTAGAAATTCCAAGCGTAGAAATTACCACGCATAGAAATTCCAAGCGTAGAAATTCCAAGGGTAGAAATTGCAATGCGTAGATATAACCACGCATAGAAATTTCAATGCGTCGAAATTCCAAGCGTAGAAATTACCACGCATAGAAATTCCAAGCGTAGAAATTCCAAGGGGAGAAATTGCAAGGGTAGAAATTGCAATGCGTAGATATTACCACGCGTAGAAATTTCAATGCGTAGAAATTCCAAGCGTGGAAATTGCAATGCGTAGAAATTACCACGCATAGAAATTGCAATGCGTAGAAATTCACATATGTGATAATTTGGAAATGTGGAAATTTGCGTATGTGAGAACTTGAATCTATAAAAATTTGGTAATTTTATAACCTCTCAACTTGCAAACCTCCACATCTACAAACTAACCCACTAACCTCTCAACTTCATAAACTCTCAAACTTACAAATCTCTACCACCTTCTTTGAAAACTATGACTCAAAAATAATTCCACAAAAGCCTCCATATCTCAGCATCTTTCACTCCATCCCGAAAATGGCAGATGCATAAAAACGCACACGTAACAAGTACGAGACGGTAACCGTTTCCGACCATCCCCACGGATTTACATGAATCCCACCGCAGGTATCGACGCTTCGGATCGGCAAGATTCCTCCGGGCTGTTCGCAGCGAGAGCAAGAGGAAATCGAACGGGACAGGAGGAAGACAGAGACGAGGGAGAATGGAAAGCACACGGTGCCGGTACGGCCGTTAGTCAAAGAGACGACTCGCGTTGATTTACAGCTTACTAAATAGACGGCTCTTACGGTCTTGATGTTCTCTCGCCACGGAATGCAGCGGGAGGACGAAGCCTCCGACCAAACTCGCCACAATATCCAGTAGAATGCGCTCCAACGGAAACATCGTCCAAGTAGAATAACGATATATCCTCTTCGTTTATGATAGCTACAGATTCGAACGAAAATCGATATTGGGTTATTGGAGTGCATTGATTTTGTGATGGACTTTAGGTTCGATGCACCATTTAAGTCTACAATTATTGGGTATGATATGAGGAGAGTTATATGAGGAGAGTTATGTGAGGAGAGTTATGTGAGGATATGAGAGTTAGATGTTAGAGGATATGAGAGATATTAGAGGTTAGATGGGTTTAGGTATGATAGATATTGTTTGTGGACAGGTTTATTTGTATTGAACTCTTTGTGGATGAGAGAGGTTGTATTTAAGAGGTTTGTCTTTGATACCATGTGAAAATTTGGGGATTGCAAACTTTCACATGTGAGGAGTTGGATATGTGAGAATTTGAGGATTTGCAGATTTGGACATGTGAGAATGTGGGTATGTGGGAACTTGGACATGTGGGAATTTGGGTAGGTGGAAATTTGGATATATGGGAATTTGAGTATGTGGAAATTTGGTCATATGTGAATTTGAGTATGTGGGAGTTGGGACATGTGGAAATTTGCATATGTGAGAATTTGGAGACGTGGAGATTTGGTGATGTGAGAAGTTAGGGATGTGGAAATTTGGTCATATGTAAATTTGAGTATGTGGGAATTTGGAGATGTGGAAATTTGCATATGTGAAAATTTGGAGATGTGGAGATTTGGTCATGTGAGAATTTAGGGATGTGAAAATTTGGTCATATGTGAATTTGAGTATGTGGGAATTGGGATATGTGGGAATTTGGGGATGTGGAGATTTGCATATGTGATAATTTGGAGATTTGGAGATTTGGTCATGTGATAATTTGGAGATGTGGAAATTTGCATATGTGAGAATTTGAGTGTGTGGAAATTTGCATATGTGAGAATTTGAGAGCGTGTGGAAATTTGGGGATGTGGAGATTTGCATATGTGATAATTTGGAGATGTGGAGATTTGGTCATGTGAGAATTTAAGGATGTGGAAATTTGGTCATATGTGAATTTGAGTATGTGGAAATTTGCATATGTGATCATTTGGAGATGTGGAAAATCACATGTGGATCTGGTTAGACTGTATTTATTTCTTTATGAACAAGACGAGGTTGTACCTGTCTCTTCACTCAGAATTTTTGATCTTTCATCAGAGTTCTTGACTATCTGAAGAAATGATATATTATATCTACCTGTAAATGAACAGAGTTACACCTAACCCTTCATCAACAAGTACAAACAATAACTCTTCACATCCTTACATTATAACCACATATATGTACATAATACATTCATAACATCATCATACAAAGAACCTTAGACAACCCACAGAAAGTCAAGTTCACATTTCAAAGTTACATAACTCCATTACCTCCATCAACTAATTTAATCGAGGTACCCATTCGTCCATTAAAGTGAAAATCCATTCATCCATCAAAGTGAACAAAATCCATTGGTCCAATCGATATCACTCCAGAAACGAAGTTTCCACTACAACTAAAGGGTTGGCTTTCTAGTCGCGCGACAAACGCATAGATCCATCGTCAGTGTGGCGTCGCTCGGTTGAAAACTCGTCCGACCTCGAGCAACTGTTTACTCCGGACGGTGTGCGGCGCAATTCAGCGAGCCCCGAGACACGCAATCGTCACGGTTCTTCTTGATACCGGATTTAAAGGCCTTAACGCTCGGTTTTCACGAGTCTCCGGTGTCGTTGAGTAATCCTATCCTCGGGACACATCTAGCCAGCATAATGTCGCTCGACCGGTAGCGCAACGAGCGGTCACTGTTCCTGCTTGTAATATTTTAAATACCGAGCCACACACGTTTAATCGACTCTTCATTTACTTCATCTTATTCTCAATCATTTCACACAATTTTTGGGGAGATATCAACTCATATTTCATTATTCTTATTGAGATATTGATTTAATTAGGTAGTTTGAGGTAGTGGATGATGGTATAATGGGGATTGTTGATATATTCCTTGTTCAAACGTTCCTTGATGGTTGCTGATAATGGAAGTGACGATATATCGCGTGGAATTGTTTATAAGTACTGATACTGTGTGTAGGTAAATAGTAAATGATGATAAGGATGAAGAAGTAGATGTAGAAGAAGAATAAGACAAGTTGTAATATCTAAGAATCGCATGGGTTAAGCATAAGAGTGCTATGCATCTACAAAAATTCTAACAAGAAGGAATGGCGCTGCAATGTGGTAGAATCGCAACGGGTAGAAATACAACGGGAAGGAATGCGGCGGGTAGGAATGCGACGAGTAGCAATTGCAACACGTGGAAATTCCAACGCGTAGAAGTTACAACACATAGAAATTCCAATGCGTAGCAATTACAACGCGCAGAAATTATCATGTGTGGAAACTGCAAGCGTAGAAATTCCATGCGTAGAATTTGCAATGCATAGAAATTGCAAGCGTAGAAATTGCAATGCGTAGAAATTGCAATGCATAGAAATTACCACGCGTAGAAATTGCAATGCGTAGGAATTCCAAGCGTAGAAATTCCAAGCGTAGAAATTGCAATGCGTAGAAATTCCAAGCGTAGAAATTCCAATGCGTAGAAATTCCAAGCGTACAAATTGCAATGCGTAGGAATTTCAAGCGTGGAAATTCCAAGCGTAGAAATTACCACGCGTAGAAATTCCAAGGGTGGAAATTCCAAGCGTAGAAATTACCACGCGTAGAAATTCCAAGCGTAGAAATTTCAATGCGTAGAAATTACCACGCGTAGAAATTCCAATACATAGAAATTCCAAGCGTAGAAATTTCAATGCGTAGAAATTCCAAGCGTAGAAATTCCAAGCGTGGAAATTCCAAGCGTAGAAATTACCACGCGTAGAAATTCCAAGCGTAGAAATTTCAATGCGTAGAAATTACCATGCGTAGAAATTCCAATGCGTAGAAATTCCAAGCGTAGAAATTGCAATGCGTAGAAATTACCACGCGTAGAAATTGCAAGCGTAGAAATTCTAATGCGTAGAAATTACCACGCGTAGAAATGGTGGCGCGTAGAAATAACAACGCAGTAGTAAAACGCCACACATCACTACCCATCCCCTCAAAACAGTCCAGTACCTGCGCAAAAGATCTCCGATCATTCATTAAATAAAATCATAACTCCGTATTTTCGTCTTTTCCCATCCAGCAAACAAGCTAAAACACTGAAACTTCCATGAAATCCGGTCGGAACAATTATTTACGGCAAGGGAACGAAATATATATCTGGTTTCCTTATTTTTGTCGAGGAACGGCGCGCGAAGGGAGACTCGTAGTCGTCGAGAGCGGGCCGAGGATTCATTCGGTCGGTTTTTGCGCAACTCGTCGTTTCGCTAAACCCTCTTCTTTCTTCTCTTTTCTTCGGACCCTCTCTTCCTGAGACAAGCCTCTCAGCCGGTCATTGATTCGACGTAGATCTCGAGAGATCGGATCCTCTCGTGCGAAGCATCCTTTCAGTCCTCATTGAAATACCTTCTCTCTTTACCTTCCCATCTGTTTTTATTCGATGCTCCCTTTCCTACCTTACAAGTCTTCTTCGACTTCTTAATAATTATCGTTTGTCGTGTGCAACGTACGTTTTCTTTGTGTTTATCTTTTCTTCTCTAGAGATGAACATTCATTAATGTGCTTCATGTAACAATTTCAAAAAAACATTTTACATGTGCATAAGATTATATGATTTTATAATAATGAATATAACACTGCATAATACTACATCATACTGCATAATGTACATAATACTACAATTTAAAAAAAACATTTTATTACAATGTCATATGTTATTGAGTTTAATATTATTCTTATAATATAATGTAGTATTTTATAAAACTAATACATCATTAGTATTTATCATTAAATCTAATACATCACTGCAATATGATTATTATTAAGTTTAATTTCATTCTTAAAATATAATGTTATGTATTATGAAACTAATACATCATAGTATCTAATACATCACTATATGTTGTATCATTAAGTTTAACTTTAACCTTAAAATAAAATGTAATATATTATGAAACTAATACATCATTGAATCTAATACATCACTACAATATAAATATCATTAAGTTTAATATTATCTTTATAATATAATGTAGTATATTATGAAACTAATGTATCATTGATTCTAATACATCACTACAATAAAATATATATTTGCAATTCTAAACATCGTCAAGTTTAATACATCCTCACAACACAATAATTGTATATCAGAAAATTAACACATAATTAAATTAAGTATATCATTAAATCAATACAGAAATAAGTTCATTCCAAAACACACAGCGATACGATTATAAATCAAATCTTCCAAGACAGCTGGCAATAAGACAAAGGCAAAATTTCCTAAAAAAGGTGTTCAATTTCCTTGGATGAAAATATCAGTTGGTGTGAAAACACGGCACACGTAGCCCACATTAAAGAGGTGTGTCGAAGAGAAACGGAAGCTGAAGGAACCGCATGAGGAAGATAAAGACGGATATAGGCACAAGCTGCGTTTTCACGAGGCCAGCGTTGGCGCGTGTCCCGCAGGAGGCAGCTGTCGGCTCGTCCGTTCATTGTGAAAGGAAAAAGGAGGGAAAACGGTCCCTCGGGAGAGCTTGCCCGGATATATCGCGTATAATGGCTCGAAATGGGCAAATTATAGAGAGAATTTCGAGTACCACCCTATTATACTGTACATGATTCTCCGCTCGGATCATACACGCGCACGTGCTTCTGGTTAGATCATCTAACCTTCTACGTGCTAAATCTTCGTCTGCTAACTTTGTGCTTAAAACCAGACTTTTCAATGCTATTCAATTTTTGATACAATGTGGTATGATGTAGTATTACGTACATATTAAATGCTTTTTTAAAATTGCGGTATTGTAAACATTATGTAGTATGATGCACTATTATGTACATATAAAATGTTTTTTCAAAATTGTAGTATTATGTTCATTATTTAGTATGAAGTTGTATTATGTACTTATAGAATGTTTTTTTAAAATTGTAGTATTATGTTCATTATTTAGTATGAAGTAGTAGTATGCATATGTAAAATGTTTTTTTGAAATTGTAGTATTATGTTCATTATGTAGTATGAAGTAGTAGTATGTACATGTAAAATGTTTTTTTAAAATTGAAATATTATGTTCATTATGTAGCATCATATAGTATAATGTACATATAAAATGTTTTTTTAAAATTGAAATATAATGTTCATTATGTAGCATCATATAGTATAATGTACATATAAAATGTTTTTTTAAAATTGAAGTATTATGTTCATTATGTAGCATCATACAGTATAACGTACATGTAAAATGTTTTTTTAAAATTGAAGTATTATATTCATTATGTAGCATCATATAGTATTATGTACATATAAAATGTTCTTTTTAAATTGTATTATTATGTTCATTATGTAGCATCATACAGTATTATGTACATCATAAGCACATCTCCCGTCATAAATAAAACACATCTAAACTTTCGTTTTCCATCAAACCAGTTCACACCTTTCGAGATCTCGTTCGTATTCGCGATTAATCAATTTCCGACGTGTAGCAGATGGAATCGGGATTCATAAATGCAAGAGATTTAATTTCCCAGCGATAACGCGACAGGAGCGCGTTACGTAAAATGGCGGTCCGAGTTACGTGCGATCTCATTTATCAAACGCGAGTTCTTACGTTTAACGAGACAACGACGATAAAACAAACGACAGCCGCTTCGTTTTCATTACCGTCATTTAAAGTCCGTAACTTCTCCCTGTTATTATCGTTATCGTGTTCCTTGGACGCTCGTCGCGTACGAATCGATTACGACAGGTGCAAAACACTCGCACGGGTAATCGAGAAAGAAACAGGGACGCTTAATTGCTGGCTAATCGAGTGCTACTGCGTTTTTGGAGAAATTGTTCAGAAGATTGGAATTGTGTGATTTATTTGTTTTTTGTAGTTTTAGATTTTTTAGGATTTTTTAGGATTTTTTAGGATTTTTTAGGATTAATATGGGAAGAGTTATAAATTTTTGGGTTGTATTGGAAGGTTAAGTTTTTAAAATTGAGGGAAGTGGAGTTTATTGGAGGCTGTGGCGGCCATCTTGTAGTGCGGAAATAGTGCTAACGAAGCAAGCACTAGAATAGTGAAGGAATTTAGGCTTCTTTTTAATAGGGGTTCATATGTGAAATTGACGATTCTTCACTTCTCAAATTTTCGTATTTTCATGTTTGTAATTTTTAATTTCCAAGCATCCACATTTTTATATTCTCAAATACCCAAATTTTTTAATTTCCAAGCATTCAAATTCTTTCATTCAAATTAATTTCTCAAATTCAACTTCTAAATTTTCAAATTTGCAAATTTCTGAATGGTTAGATTTCTAAATATAACAATTTGTAAATTCCCTGATCAGTCTCTAATTTCCCTATTAATTTTCCTTCCCCATTTTTACCTTCATCTTCACACGTTCTTACATTTCCATATTTTTAAGCTTCACATTTTAAATATCTTTAAAAATCAATGAACAAGTCCTCTCTATTTTCAAATATCTTTAAAAATCAATGAACAAGGCCTCTCTATTTTCAAATATCTTTAAAAATCAATGAACAAGTCCTCTATATTTTTAAATATCTCTAAAAATCAATGAACAAGTCCTCTCTATTTTAAACATCTTTAAAAATCAACAACCAAGTCCTCTCTATTTTAAATATCTTTAAAAATCAATGAACAAGTCCTCTCTATTTTCAAACATCTTTAAAAATCAACGACCAAGTCCTCTCTACTTTCAAAAACCTTTAAAAATCAACAAACACGAAGTTCTCTCTTTTATTTCACCATTCTCCCGCGAAGTCAAAGAAGATATCCTTGATAACAATTTCAGCAAAAAGAATAAGGATTAAGCAGACGTGCGATGTCGTAATCTCGATTACGAGCGTACTATTTATAATCGGAAGTAAGCGCGTCGAAGGAACGAAGGCGAACAAAGACGTAGAAGCGAGCATCGTAATCAGTGACTGCGATGCTTGATGGCGCGTGACGGAATGACACGATAATCCTATAGTCAGAGTGGTAACCGACTATGATCTATGTCCGGTGGAAGATGGAATAACGGTTCGGTGTTCCCGTTTCCTCGCGATTTTCTTCGTCCGCCATTGTGTTCCTTGAGACGCCTTCGATTTAGTGCTGGCAGTAAAACTACAGCTTCTTTTCTCACGAGATACTTTTACTCTTCCTATAACAAACTAGCTCTTCAATTTCTGTTTATGTAGCTTTGTTAGTGGTTTTATAAAATTTGTGGTTTAGGAAGTTTCTCAAATGAGTTTGTCAAATGATTTCATGTTTGTCTTAATTATTCATTTTATATTAACTATTTAGTTTATGGTAACGTTGTAAACTGAACTTAGTATAAGACAGTCTAACCTAACTTAGTATAAGACAGATTAGTGGTTTTATAAAATTTGAGGTTTGGGAAGTTTGTTAAATGATTCATTTTATCAAATGAGTTTGTCAAATGATTTCATGTTTGTTTTAATTATTCATTTTATATAAGCTATTTAGTTTATGGTAACATCGTAAACTGAAATTAGTATAAGACAGTCTAACCTAACTTAGTATAAGACAGATTAGTGGTTTTATAAAATTTGAGGTTTGGGAAGTTTGTCAAACGATTCATTTTGTCAAATGAGTTTGTCAAATGATTTCGTGTTTGTCTTAATTATTCATTTTATTTTAACTATTTAGTTTATGGTAACATTGTAAACTGAACTTAGTATAAGACAGTCTAACCTAACTTAGTATAAGACAGATTAGTGGTTTTATAAAATTTGAGGTTTGGGAAGTTTGTCAAATTATTCATTTTATCAAATGAGTTTGTCAAATGATTTCATGTTTGTCTTAATTATTCATTTTGTATTAACTATTTAGTTTATGGTAATATCGTAAACTGAGCTTAGTATAAGACAGTCTATCCTAACTTAGTATAAGACAGTCTAACCTAACTTAGTATGAGACAGTCTAACCTAATCTAGTTCATAATCAGACTAGAGGAGTGCCACCTCTTGTTATATTTATTGTTTGTTCGTATATTTTGTATCAACCTTGTAAGCTAAATTTAACCTAACCTAACTTGGTTGTTAAACTAGTCAAGTTTGAGTAGTATCATCTTTAACTAAATTTTAACTGAACATAATCCAATTTATCCTAACTTGATCAAGTTTAAGCTAGTTCTTAAGGTAATTACGTTGGAGTTGCATCTTATACTGACTCTTTGAATGCACACTTTGTATCAATTTTGCAAACTAAACCGAACCTGAATTTACTTAGAATTCTAGTCTAAACCTAGTCTAAACTTAACCTAAAACCAGAGTAACTCTATATTGAATCTAATACGAACCTAGCTTAAACTTAGTCTAAATCTACTTGAAAGTCTAATGTAGACCCAAACAAAATTTTGCCTAAACTTACTTGAAAACCTAGTGTAGACCTAGCTTAAATGTAGCATAAACCTAACTTAAACCTAGTCTAAACCCAGCTTAAACTTGTCTTTAACCTAGAGTAACTCTAGACTAAACCTAACCTAAACTCCAGTGTAAACTTAATCTAAACTCATCTGAAACCCAAGTGTGGACTTGGCCTAAACTTGACTTAAAAACTATCCGAAACTCTAGCGTAGCCTCAGTCTAAACTTGGCCTAAACCTAACCTAAAGTTACTCTAAACCCACTCGAAATAGTAGTGTAAACCTAGCCTAAACTCAGCATAAACCTAATTTAAACTTACTCTAAACCCACCCAAAACCCTAATGAAACCCTACCTTAAACTTACCCTAAACCTAACCTAAACCTCTCCTAAACGCACCCAAAACTCTAAAGTAGACCTAACCTCAACTTCCCATAAACCTATAATAAACCCAGCCTATCTCAACCTCCGAACATAATCAGATCAGAACACTTCGTTCGACAATTTATTCCGGTTATCCTCGCGATGGAACGTCACGTCGCCACGATATGGACGCTTCCTCTCGTTTGATTTTTTTCAATGAGCTTAAGTCGGCGAGTTTGTTGGCGTGTTATCGCGGCTGACAGGAGGGAACGGTGAATCGAACCGTGGAGAAGTCGATTTATCGTTCGATCGGGAATCCCTTTCTTTCTTTACTTTTTATCCATGCCACCGGGAACTCACCGCGAACGCGACACGTTCCTCCGGGGTAATTTACTGTGCCTCTTCCCTATTGACATAGTCCTCGAATTATTTCTCATTCTTCGAATTTTTCATGCTGGTGATTGTATTCCGTATGTGGAGTTCTCTTGCGTAAGATTTGGGAGACTTTTGAGAATTTTTACATCTTTAAGGGGTTTCCTTGTGGATTTGCAGATTTTTGTGCAGTTGTCTTGCGAATTTGCAGACTTTTGTGTAGTTGTCTTGCAAATTTGTAAGCTCTTTTAGGGTTCTTTTTAGGTTTGCAAATTTTTGTGAGGTTTGTGATAAATTTACGGAGATCTAGGTTTGGAGATAAGTAGATACAGAGGTCCTTAGTTCACAAGTTCTATGTACTGAGGCATCTAGAACTCTTTGAAGTTGTGGATTTTCATATTTTTAGATCTCCAAATGTCGAAATTGTGGACCTTCAAAATTGTGGTTTGCTTCTATCTTTGTAGAGTTCCAAACTCTGCAAGGTCCTAGGTCCATAAATTCTATGATCTTCAAATTTCTGTGTCTGCAAGTTCCAAACCTTCTGCTTTCCCAGTTCTTCAAGTTCCTATGTCCTCAACTTCTACATCTCCATATTCCTACATCTACAACTCCCTACATCAAACACCACCCAAACTCGTAGATCTCCAAGCTTCAGATCTCCAAGCATTACATCTCCAATTATCTTCATCTCCTAAATTCAGATTCCCAAATTCCCATATCCACACATCACCAAATCCTCAACATCATCTTCCATCAAATACGAAATCAAAAACCTTCCAACAGACCCTGCAAAACTCTACCATCCTCAACTTCCATCCCCAAATCTCCAACTTCCATTTTCTCAAAAACTTTCACAAACTCCTAATTTTTTCTTCCCAAACGTTGTCCCATATAACCCAACCACATCTAACATATCCGCCAATTTCACGGCACACCCAGTATCGACAGAAAGAGCATATTTCGAGTTCCTCTTGATGGAACGCGAGCAACGTGGCAGAGGAAACGGTAGCGTATCGTCCGGAGAAGAAACAGAGGGCTTCGGCATCCTTCTGAAAGGACGAGGACCAAGGACAACGAACGGGAGAGCATTTAGCTAAGCATGCGACTAGTTTTTGTCGCGTAACTGCGAAAGGAAGAAAGGAGAAGGATAAGGCGAAGCGAGAGGTTAAGGAGGGACGAGCGAAGTAACTTCGCCGCCAGGTGGCAAGTATGCTCTTGAAACCTGCCGTACGTGCTGAAGATCTTCCCGAGATACGGGTTTAACAAGGTCACGAGGACTACGGATTTATAGCATCAAACCTCTTTTTGGCCGTGTTTATGTACAGTCGAAGACAAATCTGACGGACCTGTGGGAAATATGGCGATGCGGAGCTTCGGATTATGAGAATGGATTTTTGGGTTTTATTTAGGAAGGTGGGAATTTGGGGATATATGTGTATTTAGGAAGGTAGGTATTTAAGGAGATAGGAAGTGGAGGATATATCTAGGGAGATGGGAATTTGGGGTTGTGTAGTTCGAGGGAGATGAGAATTTGGGGATGTAGGTATTTGGAGATATAGGGATTTGGGAAATTAGAGATTCGGGGATTTGGGAATTTGGAAGCTTGAGAATTCGGGGCGCTTGGAAATTTGGGAGCTTCAGAATTCGGGGCGCTTGGAAATTTGGAAGCTTGAGAATTCGAGGCGCTGAGAAATTTGAAAGCTTGAGAATTCGGGGCGCTGAGAAATTTGAAAGCTTGAGAATTCGGGGCGCTGAGAAATTTGCAAGCTTTAGAATTCGGGGCGCTTGGAAATTTGAAAGCTTGAGAATTCGGGGCGCTGAGAAATTTGAAAGCTTGAGAATTCGGGGCGCTGAGAAATTTGGGAGCTTGAGAATTCGGAGCGCTTGGAAATTTGAAAGCTTGAGAATTCGGGGCGCTTCGGAATTTGGGAGCTTGAGAATTCGGGGCGCTTGGAAATTTGGAAGCTTGAGAATTCGGGGCGCTGAGAAATTCGAAAGCTTGAAAATTCGGGGCGCTGAGAAATTTGAAAGCTTGAGAATTCGGGGCGCTGAGAAATTTGAAAGCTTGAGACTTCAGGGCGCTGAGAAATTTGCAAGCTTGAGAATTCGGGGCGCTTGGAAATTTGGGAGCTTGAGAATTCGGGGCGCTGAGAAATTTGCAAGCTTGAGAATTCTTGGCTTTATGGATTTGAAAGCTTGAGAATTCGGGGCGCTGAGAAATTTAAAACCTTGAGAATTCAGAGGTCTACGTATTTGGAAGCTTGAAAATTTGAGCTGTCTAGGGATTTTATAACCTAAAAATTTGCCCCGTCTAGGAATTTCAAACATAAAAATTTGAAAACTCAAGAATTTCAAATTTTATAACCACAGTACCTTAACAACCTGAAAATGCAATAATATAGAAATCTAGAAATTTTTTTTTAACTGTCTGCATTAACAGATACAGTCTCGAATTACCGCCTCTAAAAAGACTTCAAAAAGTTACTAAACACACATGTTTTATACTCATACATACAAAGTTCTCAATTTTATCAAAAAGTAAAAAAAAAAGAAAATTGTAAATATTTGAAATTAATTTAATACGAACGACGTTCATAAAGTTACCGTAGGTCCTCATGTTGCGTCACTTTTCGAGCACCATACGAATACGTGCGCCGAGGTTGTAATAGAAATTAATTGTTGACCGAACAGCACGTTTTCCAGGACAACGTCCGACCAGGAGCCGACATTACACCGGCTTAGCCCGTAAATTCGCGCGTCACAGTTTTGCAGGGACGTTAATCGTCCTCGTATACTCGACGCTGAAATATCGTTAGTCGTTTAACGAGGACACACGGATACACGTGTTCTGTGTCCAGAATCGTCGTGATCCAACGCTTCAAGCGTGCATACGATCCTTGGAAAATCGATCGTTGTTCGGGTACAAATTAAGCTTTGCTTCGTATTTTCGAACAGTGAGGAGTTTATATTGAAGTCTATAATTTTGCTGGAATTTTGGTATTTTTGATATTTTATGTTCTTTGGAAAATTTTAATTTTTGTATAGGTAGGTGTATGTACATACATGTACCAAATTCCACTTGTCTCAAATCCCACATGTTTCAAACTCCACACATCCCAAGTTCCATACATTCCAAATCCCACACATCCAAAATTCCACACATTCCAAATTCTACATATCCCAAATCCCACACATTCCTAATCCCACATATCCCAAATCCCACATATCCCAAATTCCACATGTCTCAAATCCCATATATCCCAAATTCCACATATGCCAATTCCGACACATCCCAAATTCCACATATGTCATATTCTACACATCCCAAATTCCATATATCCCAAATTCCACATATGCCAATTCCCACATATCCCAAATTCCACATATGTCAATTCCCACATATCCCAAATTCCATATATCCCAAATTCCACATATGTCAATTCCCACACGTCCCAAATTCCACATATGCCAATTCCCACATATCCCAAATTCCACATATGTCAATTCCCACATATCCCAAATTCCATATATCCCAAATTCCACATATGTCAATTCCCACACGTCCCAAATTCCACATTTGCCAAATTCCATATGTGCCAAATTCCACACATTCCAAATCTCACATATCCCAAATTCCATATGTGTCAAATTCCACACATTCCAAATCTCACATATCCCAAATCCCAGATATTCCAAACTCCCAAACTTTCAATTCCAAAATCCACCACCTCCACATCTCTACATCTCCACATCTTCTACATCCATATCTCCCACCTCCAAATCTCCCAAATCCTTGACAACCCAAAACCCCCAAAGAACAAAACCACCAACTCCCAACCTCAACATCTCATAAACAGCTGCACTTAATTCAGTACCTATCTATATAATGCAGTATTCATTCACCTAATCCAGTATTCATCCATCTAATGTAGTATCCATCCACCTAATTTAGTATTTATGCATCTAATGTAGTATCCATCCACCTAATTCAGTATTTATCCATTTAATGTAGTATCCATCCACCTAATCCAGTATTTATCCATCTAACGTAGTATCCATCCACCTAATTTAGTATTTATGCATCTAATGTAGTATCCATCCACCTAATTTAGTATTTATGCATCTAATGTAGTATCCATCCACCTAATTCAGTATTTATCCATTTAATGTAGTATCCACCTAATCCAGTATTTATCCATCTAACGTAGTATCCATCCACCTAATTTAGTATTTATGCATCTAATGTAGTATCCATCCATCTAATCCAATATTCATTTATCTAATGTAGTATCCATCCACCTAATTCAGTATTTATGCATCTAATGTAGTATCCATCCACCTAATTCAGTATTTATCCATCTAATGTAGTATCCATCCATCTAATCCAGTATCCACCCACCTAATGTAGTATCCATCCACCTAATCCAGTATTTATGCATCTAATGTAGTATTCATCCACCTAATCCAGTATTTATCCATCTAACGTAGTATCCATCCACCTAAGCCAATATTCATCCACCTAATGTAGTATCCATGCACCTAATCCAATATTCATTCATCTAACGTAGTATCCATCCACCTAATCCAATATTCATTCATCTAATGTAGTATCCATCCACCTATTTCAGTATCCATGCACCTAATCCAGTACTCATCACCCACCCACAATCCACCACCATAAAAATGGCAGTTTGAAAGACAAGCAAGTCGAGGTTGATCAGCACCGAATTAAACAAGCTCTCCAGGTTCCTGTTTCCCGGGGTGCGAGCGATTTCAAGGGTCGTTACGTTCCCCTCGTCTGCTATGCGGAGAAGCACAGCGGCGATGCAGCGCGCGAGAACGAAGGACACTGGGGCCCGTGCTCCGTCTTTCTCGGCTCGTTATTCCGGTCAGGGACCACCTCCTGGCGTGGCGGCGGTCCTCATTGTAGGACAAGTAGTCGACGACTCTCTTTTACCTCGAAGGGTCGGGAAAAGCAACACCGACGACGCTGAAGGTCGTTATGAAACGAGGCGCCTACCGTTCAGAGGACCCTCTCTCTCTCTCTCTCTCTCTCGCCCTCTGTTTCTTTCGTTCGACGCTCCGGGATACTTCGCCTCCATTTCACCTAATCTCACCCTTCTTTGCACTGAGTCTTTGCATTCTACTTTCTTTTCGATAACTTTGCACTGTGTTATTTTTTATTTTATTATTTTAAAAGATGTATTATAATATACATTTATAGAGTTTAATTTTATCATATATGTTATATGTTCTGGCGTATGTCTCCAGATTCTTCATTTTCTGATTATTTCATAAAATATGAATTTTTTAGTTGAGTCACTTTTTCAGGTTCTCAGGTTCATTTACCTTTTGGTTCTTTCTTAAGTAAATGAACTGTTTAGTTGCTTTAATAAATGATTGAAAATGATAATTTTCGATCTCCATCAGTTACATCTTTTTGAGGTTTTCAATCCTTTGATCAGTGTATTAAACATGTAATAAATATGTAATGAGTTTGTAATGAATTTTATGACGAATCTGTTACAAATTTTATAATGAATTTTATTATGAAATTGTAACAGGTTTGTAATAAATTTTGTGATGAATTAGTAACAAATTTTATAATGAATTTCATAATGAATTTGTAACAGGTTTGTAATAAATTTTGTGATGAATTAGTAACAAATTTTATAACGAAGTTTATAATGAAATTGTAACAGGTTTGTAACAAATTTTATAATGAATTAGTAACAAATTTTATAATGAATTTTATAACGAGTTAATAACAAATGTTATAACGAATTTTACAATGAATTTGTAACTTGTAATAAACTTCATAATGAATTTGTACCGAATTTATAACGAATTCAGAACGAATACATAATGAACATATACTGAATCCATAATGAATTTGTCGAATAACGTTCATAGGTCTCCCACTTCACAGAGTCCCATTTTATTCAATGATTAGCGTCTTGGATGATTGCAGCTCGTAAAATCAGAGGTACAAGCCCGACCGCAGCAAGTGTCGGCGACATCGTGGCAAGCAACAGTTTGCCGGCGATAAATCACAATCGTCGAGCGTGTCGAGCAAACTATCGGTTCTAGAAACGGTACTTCGATCGATCCGTGCGTTGCGAATCCCAGTGTCATCGACTCGTTGCTGCGAAATCGCGCGTTCAAAACGCACCACGTGAGCGGATTTACAATTCTGATCAGGATTTTTTACTTCTTATGTACTTTTTACACCTTTTACTTACTGACATTTTGTATATGGTACCTCGAGTTATGTGGATGGTTTCATTTGGACCCGTTTTACTGGATTCGTAAATGAACATATGATCCGTTCAGTGCACCCATTGATTAACTCCATTTTTTGAAAAATTTTAAATTATTACAAATATAAAAAGTTATGACTATACCAAATGCTTTAACACTTAAATTTAAGATGTTTCAAAAAATGGAGTTAATCAATGTGTGCACTGAACGGCTCATATATAAACTTGAAGAGGAAAGGTAGAAAGATAGATCAGAGGTAAAGATGGTCAAAGAGAAAGAATGGTCGGAAAGAAAATTTAGATTGGAGGACGGGTGATGATTGGGAAGGTTAGGGTTTAATAATCAGGGGAATAGACAGATGTGGGTGTAGTAGTAGGTCTAGTAGGTCTAGTAGGTGCAGTTTTTGGAGTTTGTTCATTTTTGTAGTTTGAGTTTGGAAGTTAGGTAGGTTTGGGTGAAAGAGAATTTGAGAAGTGAAAGTGGGAATTGAGGGAGTGAGGAGTTGGGAATGTGAGAAATTGGGAAGTTGAGCAGTTGGGGGATGGAAAAGTTGGAAGTGTGAGAAATTGGGAAATGTGGAAATTGGAAATGTGAGAAATAGGGAAATGTGAGAAATTGAGAAATGTGAGAAATAGGGAAATGTGGAAATTGGAAATGTGAGAAATTGGAAAATGTGGAAATTGGAAATGTGAGAAATTGGAAAATGTGGAAATTGGTAAATGTGGAAATTAGAAATGTGAGAAATTGGTAAATGTGGAAATTGGAAATGTGAGAAATTGAGAAATGTGAGAAATTGGTAAATATGGAAATTGGAAATGTGAGAAATTGGTAAATGTGGAAATTGGAAATGTGAGAAATTGGTAAATGTGGAAATTGGAAAAATTAGAAATTTGGGAAATGTGGAAATTGAAAAAATACGAAATTGAAAAATGTGAAAAATTGGAAAAATATAGAAATTTGCAAACTACGAATTTGAAAATGTCATCATCACACATCTTTAAACTCCAACAACAACTTATTCCCTTTCCTACCACCTTAAAATAAATTTTACTAACCTCGCATCTTTCATCATCCACCAAGCTTAGATCATTAACATCGAATCATCATAAATCCTCCACCTTCCCTCCAATATGTTTCATTTCACAAACTCTTAAAATAAACCTAATCAAGATTAGATCTTAACGATAAATCACCATAAATCATATCACTACAATTTGTTTCATGTTGAAACAAACTGATCAAGATTAGATCACAGATATATCGCCACAAACATTTAGCTGCAATTTATTAATTTTCTATTTTACAATTAGTTACTTTTGAACTAAGTATGATCGAACATAGACCATTCGTGATTGATCATTATAAATACATACGAATACTTTTTGCAGCAATTTTAACACTATGTTAACGTGAACATAATCAAACTAGGATCGTTCGTGATTAATAGTCGTAAACCAGGTTCTACAACAAGCGTGATACTTGTAATAGAGTGTTGATGTGTTCAACAATGAATTTAATTAGAAAAAGCGAGTTAATTTACTGGTTCAGTAATCATATCCATAATCATGGCTGTTATATCAGATTTATATCTTTTAATTGTATCCAATTATGTTTATATTATAATAGTACTCTAACAATGACTAAGGTAGTTTCTGACCAAGTTCATTTGCAGTTAGCATGTTAATGTGTTACAGTTTATTGTTACAATAATTAGTATGTGACTAATATGTATTATCAGTATGTAATTACTAGTATTCTGTCATAATTAGTATAATCGTACAAAGTGATTTGTAATTTAAAATAATTTATATAATAACTTCACTAGTGATCACTATGAGTGCTGTATGATCACTATGATACAATTATTAGTGTTAAATCTACTACACTATATAAATACAGAAGTCATATTTCTGTGTATGTCTGTGTAAAGCCTCTCCATATCTACTACACTATATAAATATTTTTATAAACTAAATTGTCAAATTTAAAAATCTCTGAACACTCAAGTTTCTAATGTTAGGTTAGGTAAGTTAGGTAAGTTAGGGGTGTTAGGTATGTTAGGTTAGGTAGGTTAGATAAGTTAGGTATGCTAGTTAGAAAAAAAAGTGAAAAATGTACTTTCTTGTCGATGAAAAATGTGAGCGTGATATGTTTTTGATTTAGAGAAAATCCCTGTATTAATGGTTAATTTTAAAATTAAAATGTGTTGTTTGTGTTAATTATTAAATAATATGTTGGTGTTCAAAAGTGTATTATTAGTTCTTTTGTTTTCCCTAATCCTGATTATTAGTAATAATTAGTAATAAAATAAGCAATAATAATAATCAATAATAATAATCAATAATCAATTAGTAATAAGATAAGCAATAATAATAATCCATAATAATAATCAATGATCAATTAGTAATAAGATAAACAATAATAATAATCAATGATAATAATCAATAATCAATTAGTAATAAGATAAACAATAACAATAATCAACAATAATAATCAATGATCAATTAGTAATAACATAAACAATAATAATAATCAATAATAATAATCAATAATCAATTAGTAATAAGATAAACAATAACAATAATCAATAACAATAATCAATAACAATAATCAATAATCAATTAGTAATAACACAAACAATAATAATAATCAATGATCAATTAGTAATGACATAAACAATAATAATAATCAACAATAATAATCATTGATCAATTAGTAATAACATTAACAATAATAATAATCAATAATAATAATCAATAATAATAATCAATAATCAATTAGTAATAAGATAAACAATAATAATAACCAATTTATAATAATCAATGACCAATTAGTAGTAAGATCAATTAGTAATAAGACTCAAAAAAAGTATGTTCGTGAACAAAGTACCTTCGTTCCTTGAAGTATACGAAAGGTGAGGTTGTACTTACAGAGCATCGACTAGCGGCGAAAGTCGCGCTTGTTCCGAAAATACGGGTCGGTGTGCTTTTTATTATTCATAAACCCATCGAGTCCCGGCGGCGAGAGCATTTTTGACCCAGCGCAGCGGTGCGAGCGTACCGCGGCAATCGTCACGTACGCGCGACGCGTACGAGCGCGTGCACACACGTGGGACACGCGTGCGTGTTCACCAAAGAACGTCGAAGGTTTCCATCAGCGATTCCGAAGAGAAAGCGAGACACTTCCATATAATCTCACAAATGTCTATATTTAGGAGCTATCTGCGTTAATCTGTTGTTACTTGTGTAGTTAACACTTATTTTTGACACTTTTCAACCCTTGTGGGCAGTTGTGTGTATATGATGGAGCAATCTTTTGTATTTGAGGACTTTTTACGGAAGTAAGGTGTAGGAAATTTGGTGATTTGGTAATTGAAAAATTTGGAAATTGGGAAATTTGGAAGTGGGAGGTTGAGAAGTTGGGAATGTGAGAAATTAGGGGTGTGACAAATTGGGAAACTGAGAATTTGGGGTTGAGAGAAATTGGGAAATTGAGAAGTTGGGAATGTGACAAATTGGGGGTGTGAGAAATTGGGAAATGTGGGAAAATGGAAAATGTGGGAAATTGGGAAACGTGGAAATTGGAAAATGTGGGAAAATGGAAAATGTGGAAATTGGAAATGTGAGAAAATGGAAAATATGGAAACTGGAAATATGAGAAATTGGAAAATATGGAAATTGTGAAATATAACATCAATATTGCCGCCAAATTCATTTAACCAATAGATCGAAACACCGATGAAACCTCACCAAAAAACCGAAACCAGGTCGCGTTAACAAAAACACATTCACGATGAACCAGTCGGAAAAAGCTCTCGCAAAAAAGCATGCGTTGATCGAACAAGGAAAAGCTTACGCGTGACGCTGTTCGGGACTATGGCGAGAAAAGGAGAGTACTATTCTGTGTCTTCTTTTTCGAGGGAGGGAACCGGCCGGACGGGAGTGGAAGTCCAGTGGTACGACCCTCGTTTCTCCAGGAAAGACAAGGATGGTTTGCGGTGGATCTACGAGGGTGTCGAGGTGACGGTGAAACGTAGAAGGAACCCGAGAACGTGCCAAAGCGAGGGAGAAAGAGGAAGAAACGAAGGTGGCCGAAGAAAGGAGAGACAAGGAGAGAAGAGGTTTCATGGGTGTGCAAGCGAGGTCGAGGAGGAGCGCGTGAGGGCTCGTTCTGCTCGGGAGGAGCCTGTCGCAGGGGCAAGGGGATCCTTATCGGGTTCTAGGATCGCGAGGCTCGCACGTACGCCAACCGCAACGACAGCGACCACGTACAACTGTTCGGGTTCGCGTGCACGATCGCATATGTGTTACACGTATGTGCTTCTGATACACTCATTCAGCATATGATATACTCACACTCGTATACTGATACACTCATACTCGTACATTCATACATTACAGATATAATATACACATATGATATACTTACACACATGATATACTTACACACATGATACACTTACCATATGTGCATATAATTCACACACTCATATGTTCATATAGTACCATTGCAAACACATGTGCATGTGTTATACTTACTTCATATGATACACTCTCATGTATGTATATAATACACTCACTCATATGTGCATAATATACACACACTCACATATGCATATAATACTTTCACTAACATGTTCATATAATATGCTTGCAGACATGTGCACATATAATAATACACTCACAGATATGTGTATATAATATGTTCATTCACATATGTATATAATGTACATACATGTACATGTGCATATTATATACTCACTAACATGTTCATGTAATATGTTTATAGATATATATGCATGTAATACATTGACAGACATGTGCATATAATATGTTCATACACACATGCATATAATATAATCATTGACATGTGCATATAATATGTTCATTCACATATGCATATAATATAATCATTGACATGTGCATATAATATGTTCATACACACATGCATATAATATAATCATTGACATGTGCATATAATATGTTCATTCACATATGCATATAATATAATCATTGACATGTGCAAATAATATGTTCATACACATATGCATATAATATAATCATTGACATGTGCATATAATATGTTCATACACACATGCATATAATATGATCATTGACATGTGCATGTAATATGTTCATACACAAATGCATATAATATGATCATTGACATGTGCATGTAATATGTTCATACACAAATGCATATAATATAATCATTGACATGTGCATATAATATGTTCATACACACATGCATATAATTATAATCATTGACACGTGCATATAATATACTCATCGACATGCGCATATAATACGTATGTAGTGCACGAATGCATATAAAAGAGACACATGTGGGTACGAACGTTTTCTCGCCACGTTTCGAACGGACTCCCAGCAGCGTGTCTAGACTTCTGTTTCTAGCCGCTCGCTCTAGACACCGAGAGCGAACACGGTCGCGCCGTGTGCATCTAATTAGAGCCACGATGAATTTCAATCAATTAGAACGCGATCCGTAACTGGAATCCATCGGACCGCGGTTACGTAAGCCGCAGAGCGCCGATACAACGGATTCGATTGCTTGCCAGACCGATCGACAACGGACATTGCGATACGGCTGTTGCGCTAACGATCTTCGTTATCTTAATCGATCTTGTCCTCTGATTGAACTCCTAGTTATGGTCGTTGTTAAATGGATGGACTATGATCTGGATGTGTTTTTTGCGGGTATTATTGTTGAGGAAACTTCAGGCATTTTGAAATATGATGGAAAGTGTGTGTGCTCTTGTATGTGCGGTTAGAAAGGGAACTTTTTGAGAGATGCATTTTGAGGTGCATTGAGTGAAGTACTTATTGAGATATACTTTGATATATTTTTTAAATATTCATCTTGAATATGAAGTTTTAAATGCACTTATTTGTTGTGATTTATTAAATGCACTTGTTTGTTGCAATTTATTGAATGCACTTATTCATTGCAATTTTTCAAATGCACTTATTCGTTGCAATTTATTAAATGCACGTATTTATTGCAGTTCATTAATTCATTGCAATATTCCTGCTAGATAGCAAGTTTCAAAATGCACTTATTTGTTGTAATTTATTAAATGCACTTATTCATTGCAATTTATTAAATGCACTTATTCATTGCAATTTTTTAAATGCACTTATTCGTTGCAATTTTTTAAATGCACTTATTCGTTGCAATTTATTAAATGCACATATTCATAGCAATTTATTAATTCATTACAATATTCCTACTAGACAGCAAGTTTCAAAATGCACTTATTTGTTGCAATTTATTAAATGCACTTATTCATTGCAATTTATTAAATGCACTTATTCACTGCAATTTTTGAAATGCACTTATTCGTTGCAATGTATTAAATGCACATATTCATAGCAATTTATTAATTCATTACAATATTCCTACTAGACAGCAAATTTCAAAATGCACTTATTTGTTGCAATTTATTAAATGCACTTATTCATTGCAATTTATTAAATGCACTTATTCACTGCAATTTTTTAAATGCATTTATTCGTTGCAATTTATTAATTCATTATAATATTCCTACTAGACAGCAACTTTCATAGTGAAATTGTAACCGAATTGTAATCATCATTTCTTATATAAAAGTATTAAAAGACATCAAACAGCAGGTTGTCCATAAAGTTCAAATAAGTCTGACAATGATTTCTATGACAACATTTTAACAATAGATCCAATTAAGTATCAATAGCTTCATACAGATCTCTGCAAGCTTATTCCATCATCTATCCTCTACTTTTACTGTACCTAAATAATTCTATCTTCAAATCCGACATTAGCATAATCTTTACAAGCTACACTTGCAAAACACTTACACGCAATCCTCCATCAATCATTTTCGAGTCATCAGCCTACACCCAAGTGCCCACGAGACGCGATCTCCATTCATCTCCAAAACAACCACCCACCTGACTACCGTTTATCAAATTCAAACGCCTAAAAGAATAAGAAAGTGATGTAAGGTGAAGGGACTCATGTGGATCATATGTGGATCATGAGGATGTAGATCGATTGTTAAATACAAATTCAACCAAAAAGAATAGCAAAAGAACTCAGCCTATTAACTCACTGCTCCTAATTTTCAAGTATCAAACTCACTATCAAACTCACTATCAAACTCATTATCAAACTCACTATCAAACTCAAGCAAAAAGAAGAATTACGTGGATGTAGATCAATTGTTAAATGCAAACTCAACCAAAAAGAATAGCAAAAGAACTCAGTCTATTAACTCTCTGCTCCTAATTTTCAAGTATCAAACTCACTATCAAACTTTTTATCAAACTCACTATCAAACTCAAGCAAAAAAAAGAAGAAACAAACGACGATACCATAACTGACAGCACCAAAGATTTGATGGATGTGGAAGTTGTGGAAACTTCCAAGGATGTGAAACACCAAAATGAGCACCCAGCCCACTAATTCTCTCCTCCACTTCCAAAGTCTAAACCCCGCAAAAAAGAAGAATAAACGAACACCATTACAGTAAGCAATACATCGAAGATTCGGTCATAGCGGAAGTCGAAAAGGCGCGGGTGTTGTCGATAAATCAACAAGTACACCATAGAGGTTAACCTAGCTCTTTCACAGTCCGTTGGTTGTTGCTCGCCTCGGTTAACACGCTCGTGTACACACGTATACGATGTGGAGGCGCGGACACGTGGACAGGAACAGCTTGAAAGAGAGCTAGGTAAAAAGAAAGGAAGACAGAAAGAAAGAAAGAAGAAACGTAGAGAGGCAAGCACGGCCGATGATTTATCTCGTGGACGGGTCGGAGGCTCGGCTCGGTTCCGAGGAATTTCTGGTGGCGGGACGATCCGCCACGGCAGGACGAGCAGAACACGAACGATCTCTCGACGAAGGGAAGTCGATCGAGCGGAATACGTCGACGTAACGAACCGATTCTCGCTGCTATCCGCTTCGTCGAGCCATTTATCCCGCTGACAGATGTTAGCTCGTCGCGATGAAAACCGTGGGCAATTTCGTTGACTTGGATCCTTAAATGTACCGGTTGGATTCGATACGCGGACGATTACTGTATTTAAAAGGTAATCGGTGCGGAGTGTGTAGCTGATGTTAGAGGTGTGGTGCGTGGGGATTTGGGAAGGTGCAGAGTTAAGGAGATGGGGTCTTTGGGGGTTTGAGTAGTGGGCGATTTTGGGATTTGGAGGTTTGGGAGTTTGAGGATTTGAGAACTTGAGGATTTGAAGATTTGCAGATTTGGAGATTTGGGGATTTGGGAGTTGTGGAATAGAGGGAGTTAGGAGTTGAGGAAGGTTGGGGTATAGGAGGCTTAGGGAGTTTGGGGAGCTTGGGAGTCGGGAGACTTGGAGATTTGGAAATATAGGGATTTGGGGATGCGTCGAATTGAGGACCTGAGGAATTGAGAGATTTGGAGATTTGGGGATATAGGGACTTGGAAATACGTGAAATTGGGGACCTGAGGAATTGGGAGATTTGGAAATTTGGGAGTAATGGGATTTGGGGATGTGTGCAATTGGGGACCTGAGGAATTGGGAGATTTGGAAATTTGGGAGCAATGGGATTTGGGGATGTGAGGAATTGGAAGCGTGGGAATGAGGAGATTTGGGAATTTAGGAGCTTAGGAATTTAGCACGCGTAGAATCTACAGAGCTTGAAATTTGGGTGCTTGGGAGTTGGAAGATTTGGAGATTTGAGAGCGTAGGAATTTGGGGACGTGAGGAATTGGGGATCTAAGGAATTGGAAGCGTGGGAGTTGGGAGATTTGGAAATTTGAGAGCTTGGGAATCTAGCACGCGTAGAATCTACAGAGCTTGAAATTTGGGTGCTTGGGAGTTGGAAGATTTGGAGATTTGAGAGCGTAGGAATTTGGGGACGTGGAGAATTGGAGATCTGAGGAATTGGAAGCGTGGGAAT
Source organism: Megachile leachella (assembly GCA_963576845.1). Classification (NCBI taxonomy): domain Eukaryota; kingdom Metazoa; phylum Arthropoda; class Insecta; order Hymenoptera; family Megachilidae; genus Megachile; species Megachile leachella. The sequence continues at coordinate 17,663,154 of OY756251.1, forward strand.
CGGTAGATTTGGAAATATGGGAATTTAGGAATTTAGAAAGCGTGGAATCTACGCAAATTGAAACTTGAGGTGTTTGTAATTCGGGATTTGGAAATTTGGGAACGTGTGGAATTGGAGATCTAACTAATTTCAAACACACCAAAACAGTAGATGTCTTAAAAGAAATACAGAAACATAGAAGTCCTAAAAGAAAAATTCTAAAAGAAACTAGACAATTCCTAGTCAAAAGTGTGTAACATAAAAGGAATAACTAAAGCATGATGCTTTTGTAGATAGACTTAGAAATTATACATTACATCCGTTTGAGACGCGATTGTTTCGTCGAAACGTCGTTTCGAGCGATATTCAACTGGTCACCTGTTGATCGCAACCGTAGGACTTTGCAGCACGCCGGAAACAAAAACAAATTCGACGTTTCCGGTCGTAGGACCGGTCCTACCTTCGCGTCATCCCTCTTCCCTTCTGACACATGATTCGCCCTACTAATTGGACCTTTATCATGCAAATACGATTCTCTTACGATTATCCTCTCCCTCGACTGTTACAAACAGCTGAAACCTTTCGGTTTTTTACAGAGAAATGAATAATGCGTGCTGTGTATGCAATTCGTAACTGAACAATCTTATCTGATACTTACAATTGTCTTTTCGTGTGTGGAAATTGTGCAAATTGTGGAATTCAAATTGTGGAATGTTTTAATAAAGAGTAAGATGTATGTTTCAATATCTTTAACACTTGATAAACTTGATGAAACTTCTTATTAATATGTTTGTTGTTTATTTTTGTGCATATGTGATATATGACATATGTGAGGTGATATGATATGATGTTTCATGAGCTGTTTGGTGAATGATATAAAATAAATGATGTATGTATGCGTATATGTTTTATATAGGTGATATAGAGCGAGTATGTGTGGACATGTTTAATATGCATCATGTAGGATAAATAGATATGCATGCATGCTTTATATGCATGACATAGGACACACATATGTATACATGTCAGCACGTATAATATACAACAGATTATATACTGATTATATAGTGAATCAACCGATTATATGTATAGTGAATCAACAGATTATATAGTGAATAATATAGAACACATTATACATGTATGAATATGTGCACATGTGTACATGCATATGTTCCATATGTACCAGTTTATGCTCCTCTCATATGATACTACTGTATCAACTGCTACTTCATCAATAATCAAAATAAAATTAAAACGAATTAAATTAAACCTTCAATAACATACATACATGCATACGTTCCACATGTGCATGCATATGTTCCACATGTGCATGTACCAATTTATATTCATCCCGTATGAAATACCATTTTCAAAAATGAAAAATAAAATATCTGACTAGCAGATGCAAAAAGAACTCAATGAATTTGTCAAACTTATGAACATCGATAGAATTTAATTCGAAAGTGAATATCAATAACGAAATTAAAATATCAGAAAGAAAAAGATGACACTAGAAAAAAAAATAAAGGAGAATGAAAGAATGATAACCAAAGCACATTTCCCCGGTGAGTTTTCTTCTGTTTTCGTGTGCGCATCACGCGGAGTCTCTGGATCGTGTAAGGCTGTTCCGAATGAATGAGAGAGGAAGAGAGAGCCGAGAGAATTATACTTGCATGAACCAGCCCTCTCCCTGGCCCTCCGGCTTGAATGGTAATTAAAGCGTGCGAGACTTTCTTACGACGCTCTTAATTCCCAACAGAGACAGGGTGGATCGCTGATTCCTCAACGAATTTGCTCCTCTCCGCAAACGAGCTGAAAAAATACGATCGATCCTCGAGATACCGTTTCCTCTCAATCTTACATATCACCGCACTTCAAAATATTTCACTGCGAATTTTATTTGATAGCATTTCCAAGTGCAATACAAATTTTGCAATAGGAAATAGAATGATATGTTAGAAAGAAAATTTGGTGGACAAAATTGTCTTGGAACAACTGGAATTCATTTGTCGTTCGTGGACGCCATTTTATGTTGTTAACATTCAAGTTCCTAATGTTAGGTTAGGTAAGTTAAGTAGGTTAGGTAAGTTAGGTGTGTTAGGTATGTTAGGTATGTTAGGATGGTTAGGTAAGTTAGGCGTGTTAGGTATGTTAGAATGGTTAGGTATGTTAGGTATGTTAGGATGGTTAGGTAAGTTAGGTGTGTTAGGTATGTTAAGTATGTTAGGTTAGTTAGATGTGTTAGGTATATTAGGTTAGGTAAGTTAGGTATGTTAGGTTGGTTAAGTAAGTTAGGTGTGTTAGGTATGTTAGATTAGGTAAGTTAGGTGGGTTAGGTAGGTTAGGTAGGTTAGGTAGGCTAGGTACGCTACTAATATTAAAATAGTAATAGTAATATTAAAAACAACACGAAATTACATAATTTAGAATTTGTATCCCAAATATAGTATTCCACAAAATATCTAAATTCCACCAACGTTATACAACATATTTGATTTTGATTAATTCCCATTGTTCATCAAGAAGATTCGTCGGCCAACGTAGTATCACGCGAATCCGCGCATGCGATACATTGCAGCGAACGAGCGGACATCAGCTTCACCGACGACCCATTTAATGCACGTGTATATATGTATCCACGTATATACATGCACATACTCGCGTTGAACAGGCAGTTCTGCTGTTTAGCGAAGTATAGTTGCAGCCGGTACAATGACACCGACTGGAATCTCGAGATAAACTGCATTTCACCGTAGACCAAACGGTTAAACATGGAAAAATCGCGAGTCTGTCGCTGCATGGTTAAAACTCGATCTTCGCTTGATAATTCCTACGTGTCTGCTGCTTTTTGTGACTGCTAAATGTCGGGTCATCTTGGTCACGTTCTAGGAGCACCGTGATCTGTCATCGTGGTCTATAATCTTTATAGCGTGCTATTTTGAATATGTTTCGAGGTTTCGCTGGTTGTGAGGATTTTAGATTTTTTAAGTAGGGAGTTGTGTGGTTGCCTGGTTGATTTGTCGATCTTTTAGTTGGGCAATTTGTCTATTTTTTAAATTTTTGAGTTTTCAGTTTTTTAAATTTTCCAGTTTCTCAAATTTGAAAGTTTTCGAATTACAAAATTGTCAGATTCCAAATTTCTCGAATTCCAAATTTCTCGAATTCCAAATCTCTCAAATTCCAAATCTCTCAAATTCCAAATTTCTAAAATTCCAAATCTCTCAAATTCCCAATTTCTCAAATTCCAAATCTCTCAAATTCTAAATTTTTCAAATTCCAAATCTCTCAAATTCCCACACTCTCAAATTCCAAATTTCTCAAATTCCAAATCTCTCAAATTCCCAATTTCTCAAGTGCCAAATTTCTCAAATTCCAAATCTGTCAAATTCCAAATTTCTCAAATTCTAAATCTCTCAAATTCCCAACTTCTCAAATTCCCAATTTTTCAAATTCCAAATTTCTCAAATTCTAAATCTCTCAAATTCCCAACTTCTCAAATTCCCAATTTTTCAAATTCCAAATTTCTCAAATTCTAAATCTCTCAAATTCCCAACTTCTCAAATTCCAAGTTTCTCAATTTCTCATTCTCTCAAATTGCAAATTTCTCAATTTCTCAATATCTCTTAAAACGACAACCAACAATGACAAATAACTAAGCAGACTATTAATTCATCGACTCCTACATTTAATATAAACATTTTAAAACAACAACCACTAATAACAAATAACTAACCAAACTATTAATTCATCGACTGCTACATTTATCATAAACAATTTAAAACAGCAACTAATAGTAACAAATAAGTAAACAATCTATTACTTCATTGACTCCTACATTTAACACGAACGAAAAGTATATCAGAACATAAAAATCTCTTTCCCAAGCAATTTTATCTTCCCCATCTCGCCCTTTTTCTTACGAAAGACGCGATATGGCAGAATACATGCAAAATGCATGAAAAGATGGTATCTATATTTAACTTTCCAGATGCATGATATTAAAGCTCTCGTTTGAGCTTTAACGACCCTCGTTGAATTTCCAACGAATGTAACTGTGTGACCCGCGAATGGGTTTCAGTTTCGAGATCGCTGATGCTCTCGCGAACAAAGTTCACCGTTTCAATGAAATGCTGAGGCTTCCGGGTTTAAGACAGCTCCTCTACGAAGAGTGTTTCGACGTTCTGCCGGCACTGCAGTTAGTTCCATCGAGATCTAGGTTAGGTTCGTATCTGGTTTACGGTGCGTCATCGGACTCAAATCAGCTGCAATGCAGGCGAAAACCGAATACATATTTTTATCGGGTTTTAACCCCTTTGTAACGCGTTAAATTCAGACTAAATTTATAAATACATATTATCCTTTTGTATTAACGGGTTAAATTTAGACAAAATTTATAAATACGTATCCTTTTGTATTAAGGGGTTGCAGACAAAATTTATAAATACATATTATTCTTTTGTATTAACGGGGTAAATTCAGACAAAATTTATAAATACATATTCTTTTGTATTAACGGGGTAAATTTAGACAAAATTTATAAATACGTATCCTTTTTTATTAAGGGGTTGCAGACAAAATTTATAAATGTACATCTCTATCACAGGTTAACTCCTGAATACTAGATTTGTGAAACTCTGGGAACTATTTAGATTTTTAATTTAAAATAGCAAAAATTAACAAGCTTTTGACAAAATGTTAACAATCATAGAGACCTAGTTTAACACGTTGACTGCCACGTCACCCTTATACGGATGACACTTAAGTATCTGTACTGATTTAACACGTATATTGTTAAAATTTTATTCACTCTCCTAACCACAAATTTTTGCATTAATTACATGGATCTATGCAAATGTAACAAGATATTGTGCAAATATTTAGAAAAATTGATCAAGAATTAAAGCACTATTGAATGCCATTGAAAATTACTTTAGTGTGGCAGTCAACGTGTTAACGAGGTTAGGTTAGAAATTATTGTTACTATGTCTAAATCATTTAAATTTGTATTTATGTATATTTATTTCAACAGTACAATTTTGTATATTATCGAGCTTGAAAATAAAAATTTTATATAAAGCAACATCAATTTTAAAATAACATCAGTTCTAAAATAAAATTCAAACCTAAAATACCAAAGTAAGAGTATAGAACGTAAAAACACAGTAAAGTAAAGAAATATATTATTAGAGAAATTAAAACCGAGGCTGTCCATTTAATTTGTGAATCGAAATGGAGGTAGGGGCAGCAACGTCGAAATTGCATCGAAAGTCAACAGGAGTTGGCGAACTCACCGTCGAGGAGAGAAAGAGAGAAGAAGAGTGTGGAGGCAGCGATTTCGAGGAGAGGAAGAGGATCTTTATTATACGCGTGCACGAGGAAGAGGTACACGATGACGATGCGGACAGAGGTTGGCTGCTTGCCAGTAAGAGATCTCATCCTTTTCCTGGTTCTTCCTATTCACCAGCTTCGTGAATACCGCACCCCTGTTGCCCATTCTTTCTCACAGTCGATATCGAGAAGTCGCGGACGACGATGACCCGACGTTTTCACGTTTTTGACTAATTCTGCTTTTTGCTGATTAAACGGACTGTTATTAATTCCAAGTTATATATTCGTTCAAGTTATGTATAGGTACAGGTTATGTACAGGTACAAGTTATATAGATGCAAGTTATACTTTCTAAATCGTGAGGACTGTATTTTATGATTTTAGAAGGTTTATGTTGGGAAGACAAATTTGGGACCTTTTATATTTTATTTTTAAATGTTTGGATATCTCAAGAACAGGTTAAGTTAGGCTTCAAAGGCAAGATATTCTACAGTTACCACTTGGTATCCAACTGTACCACTTTCTACCTAATTGGAGAATTGCTAAATTTCAAAATCCAAAAACAACGACCCTATCACATAAATCACATAAACTAGTTCGCTAACGAAAAAAGACAGTAATTAAGGAAGAAAATAGGAGAATTAAGAGCGAAAGAATGATAAAAATGGAGGATTCAAAACGATATCCTCCGGTAGCATCAGGTCGGACTGCACGGAATTGGCGGTGATTTAAATTGGCTGCCCTCTCGACCTGCCGTTTAACCTATTTACCATCGCGCTTCTGAATACGCTCTTCTCTTCTTTTATTTCAATCTTCTTTTTTTTTTTTATTCTTCTCCTTCTCCATCTCTCAGCCGAACTTCGTTACCTGTCACAACCATTTATCCTCTTTGTAGCATGACCCAGGCTTTTTAACCTGCCACCCGAAAAACGAACTTAATTGACGGACTTGCTTTTCTCTTTCGGTTTTCCGGTAAAACGTGTTATTTTGTCGATGTTAATTAAGCTGTTTGGTGGACATTGCTTGTTTTCGTATTTTTTATTTTGGGAATTCGGATTTTTGTGGATATTTGGGGATTTTTAGGAGTTTTTGGGGATTTTAGAGATTTGGGAATTAGGGAATTTGGGAGGTACCAGGTTTGGGAATTTGAGGATTTAAGGAATTGAGAATTGGTACTTTTTGGAATTTGGGGATTTTTAGGAAATTTTGGTGTTTCGGTTTTTGGGGATTTTAGGGATTTGGGAATTAGGGAATTTGGGAGGTTGAGGTTTGGGAATTTGAGAATTTAAGGAATTGAGAATTGGTACTTTTTGGAATTTGGAATTTTGGGGATTTTAGGGATTTGGGAATTAGGGAATTTGGGAAGTACCAGGTTTGGGAATTTGAGGATTTAAGGAATTGAGAATTGGTACTTTTTGGAATTTGGGGATTTTTAGGAAATTTTGGTGTTTCGGTTTTTGGGGATTTTAGGGATTTGGGAATTAGGGAATTTGGGAGGTTGAGGTTTGGGAATTTGAGGATTTAAGGAATTGAGAATTGGTACTTTTGAAATTTGGAATTTTGGGATTTTAGAGATTTGGGAATTAGGGAATTTGGGAGGTACCAGGTTTGGGAATTTGAGAATTTAAGGAATTGAGAATTGGTACTTTTTGGAATTTGGGGATTTTTAGGAAATTTTGGTGTTTCGGTTTTCGGGGATTTTAGGGAATTGGGAATTAGGGAATTTGGGAGGTACCAAGTTTGGGAATTTGAGGATTTAAGGAATTGAGAATTGGTACTTTTGAAATTTGGAATTTTGGGGATTTTAGAGATTTGGGAATTAGAGAATTTGGGAGGTACCAGGTTTGGGAATTTGAGAATTTAAGGAATTGAGAATTGGTACTTTTTGGAATTTGAGAGATTTGGTAATGTAGGGTTTTAAGGATTGGATACCTTCTGAATTACGGAATTTAAGAATTGAATAAGTCACATAGATATATGTAGAATTGAGGATTTGATCATTGATAGATTTGGCAATTTGTGGATGTAGAAACTGAATGATTTAAAAATTTGAGATATTAAGGACTTGAGAAATTTAAGAACGTGAAGATATGATATGATATGAGAAATTTAAGAATGTGAAGTTTTAGGAATTTGAAGATTTCAGAATTATTGGTTTAGCAATGTTACAATTTAAGAATATGAAGTTTTAGGAATTTGAAGATTTCAGAATTATTGGTTTAGCAATGTTACAGTTTAAGAATTTGATGATTTAGGAACTTGATCACAAAGTAAGTAGATATGCTTGCAAATGTAGAAAACTTGTTGACTTTAGTTGAATTTCCACTTTATACATTCAACGTAAAGAATCAACCTAATGAAATCAACGTAAAGAACCTACTTACTAGAATCAACTTACAGAATCAACCTATCCTAATTTTCAATTGCTTCAGAAATCACCCAATTCACTGTCCATCCACTTCCTCCACAAAACCTTGACTTCCCATAAAAACTTCCAACCACAAAATTCCAACCAACCTCAAAAATTCCATAGCATCACTAAATGTTGTTTGGAGGTTGTATATCGTTTCGGTATCATGGAAATAATCGTAGGCTAATTAGGGTGTCACGTGTCGAATAGAGGGAAGGTCGGGGGCGACGTTTAATCGAATTAGAGTAAGGCACTCGAGCGTGGCACGGAGAAGGGTGCTCGAATGGAAACCCAGCCTGAGCGTGGATGGTGTTTCGATCTGTTTTGTCTCTGCTTTGTCCCCGACCCTCCATACGTTCCGGCCGGTAATCAATCTCGTCTTCCGTTCGACTTCGACCCCGTTCCACGTTTTCCACATATTTTTTAATCGAACCTCGGCTGTCCGATGCTTGTCCCGACGGACAAAACGCGTCTCGAATACGATGACAGCGAAATTTTTCCGCGAAAATACCCGATATCCTGTCCCTTTGAGATTAATCGAACCTCTCGATCCTCTAATCGCTTTCAATGTCATACCTACTCAAAATTTCATTAGTATACCTACTTCTTTTATTTTTTAAATTGTGATTAAACGTGCAAGATTCACTTCATACTGAATAAGATTTAAACATGATCATTTATATTTAACTTTAAATACAATTTATTGTATGATAAATATTTTTTAAAAATGCATAAAGTACGTACTACAATATTTTGTAAGAAAAACATTCTTCTTGAAGATCGAAGAAATTGTTCTTCAAAAAATGTTCTCCGTAAAAAACTGCTTTTTCTGTTTGAAAAATAATATTTTAATTTGTACAATGATTAACGAGTTGAGAGATAAATAATTGATGTACGAAGACTATCTTTTGTGTGTTCAAGATTAATTTCTTCTATGTTCGCCATTTTGTTTAGCTTGTCTAAGTTAATACACCTACGTCCGCCATTTTGTTTAGTCTGTCTAAGTTAATAGATCTATGTTCGCCATTTTGTTTAAGCCTGTCTAAATTAATACATCTATGTCCGCCATTTTATATAGCGTGTCTCAATTAATACATCTGTATCCGTCATTTTATATAGCCTGTCTAAATTAATAACTCTACGTCCGCCATTTTATTTAGCGCGTCCAACTTAATACACCTATGTCCGCCATTTTGTTTAGCGCGTCGAATGTAACACACCTATTAAACTTGTTATAGTATACTTTCCGTACATGATCTTCTTTTTAAAGGTCTTTTATAACAACGAAAATAAAAAAGAAGTAATCAAAATGAATTTAATAAAATGAATACAAGGTTAGAACTTTCATACATTTGATTTAATAGTTACAATTCTTTTGTTCATACATCCTCAACATTTTTTGTGAGACATATTTTTATTTTTGAACGTCAGTAGACATCATATAGTTTCAATTATAGTTATTCATTATTAAAAATCAATTTTATACAACGTTTTCAGAAATTCATTTTTAAAATCAAGTTAAGAGACAGCTTTGCTTAATAAAACATTTCTGAACTCACAAAAAAGGTTCTCAGTAATCAATTAACTAAATAGTAATTAACTTGTTCATAGTCCTCTTCTATTTCTATAATCTTTTGTTATATAGATCAGAACGATAGAGTGACGGTATCAGACTTCTTCAGCAGGTAAAAGATCGTCGACAAGAAGAAAATGATAAACGCGGCGAAATCTAGAGCGGTTCTTTCAATCGCGTTTCGCTTCGTACAACGACGACGACGACGCTCCGCGGGTATCTGGGTCATCCGTGCGACCTAACTTACACTTGTATGTGTGTGTGTGTGTTCCCACTTATACACGATGGATAATGCGCGTGCATGCCCGCGTTTCGACCAACGTTGCTCTATGCCTATGCCGTAACCGTGTATGCACGGGTGTGTAAACGATCGTAAATCGGCGATCGAGACACACCGTGCATGGCTTGGATCGTGTACAGTCAATAGCAAATCTGGTTTCCCTAGGGAAATATGATGGTTGGGTCAGGTTAGGATATATGGAGAAGAAGGTTGGAGAAGAATTATGTTTGGGTGCTTTTTGGGGAGTTTTGTTGGTGTGATTTGGGGTGGGTTGGGAAGTTGAGGAGTTTGGAATTTGGAGCTGTAGATATTTAAGGATCTAGGGATTTGGGGGCGCAGGGATTCGGGCACGCAGCAATTTTGGGACGTAGGAGTTTCGAAAGCTTTGAATTTGGGGATGTTAGAATTTGGGATCTCTCGAATTTGAGGACGTGGAAATTTGGGCGCGTAGGAATTTGGGGACGTGGGAATTTGGGACTCCCCGAATTTGGCATCTCCCGAATTTGGGGACGTGGGAATTTGAGATCCCTCGAATTTGGAACCTTCCGAATTTGGGATCCCCCGAATTTGGAGACGTGGGAATTTGGGATCCCCCGAATTTGGAGACGTAGGAATTTGGGATCCCTCGAATTTGGGGGCGTAGGAATTTGGGGACGTGGAAATTTGGAGGCGTAGGAATTTGGGGACGTCGGAGTTTCAGATCTCCCGAATTTGGGATCCTTCAAATTTGGGGGCGTAGGAATTTGAGAGCGTAGGAATTTGAGAGCGTAGAAATTTGGAGACGTAGGAATTTCGGTTCTCCCAAATTCGGGGACGTAGGAATTAGGAATCCCCCGAATTTGGAGGCGTAGGAGTTTGCAAACCCCTGAATTTCGGGACGTAGGAATTTAGGAACCCCCGAATTTGGAAACCTCCGAATTTGGGGACCCCCAAATTTAATTTGATAAAACTAAAAAATGTGAAATTTATATACAAGTAATTATTTTAAAGAAAGTCCACGTTGTATCCGAGTGTACCCGCCAGTTTTCAACGTTTTCACTGTTTGCCCCGTTCTCTCCGAACGATTCATGACGTGTTTCCGTGATTCTTGATTTTCTAGCCAGCACGTTTGAAATGCTACATTCTCTCATCAATTTGTATCTCGTTTTAGTTTCTTTGCAACAGACCAACGATTTTCTGTTATAGCGATAGGAGATCTTAGCATACCTTCACTAAAACTTACATTTATTTTAACTTACTTTCTACATTAATCTATTTCTTTATCTGTGTTTTCTAAATATATTAAATTACGTTCTGTATCGTTGAAAGCTGTATTTAACATATTTTGTTGGGGAAATTTGATATTGTGAAAACAGAAGCTATCATGCTATCATCTTGTTAAGAGCAACAGGTATGTTAGGTGCAACTATACAATTATATACAAGTTTTATTAAATTGAGCAAGTTTTAGAGATGTTGGTATATGAGGAATATTGTAGGAATATGTGTGATGTGGACATGCAAGTTTAATTTCTACAATCATCAGGTTCAATTGTTCGTACTTTAAGTAATATTTTAATTAATCATATTTGAAGTAATCAATGTAACGAGTACATTGTTGGGATTACTTCTAAATGAACATATATGTTGTCTGTACAAATTCATCAAGTTCAATGATTTTTAAGTAGAGATCATATATGGATGCTCCACATATGTTCATACATCGAAAGGAATCAATTTAATGCATGTATAATTAGGATTATTATGAAAAGAATGTATACATTGTCTGTACATATTCATCAAGTTCAAAATGATTTTTAAGTAAAGATCATATATGGATGTTCCACATATGTTCATACATGTATATGAATCAATATAATGCATGTATAGTTAGGATTATTATGAAATGAACATATATATTGTCTGTACAAATTCATTTTAATATGATTTTAAAGATGAACTCAGTAGATGGTCCACATATGTTCATACATGTAAGTGAATTAATGTAACACATGTGGAGTTAAGTTTGTTATTAAATGAACATATACATTGTCTATAGAAATTCATTAAGTTCAATGATTTTAAGTAGAGATGAAGCAGGTAGTCTACATGTATTCATATGTCTTAAACAAGTATATGAACATGTCTATATACATTCATACATTTTAAGCAATTATATGAATATGTCTATGTATGTTCAAGAAGTTTAATCAATTATATGAACATGTCTATATATATTCATGCATCTTAAACAATTATATAAACATGTCTATATACATTCATGTATCTTAAACAGTTATATGAACATGTCTATATATATTCATTAATTTTAAACAATTATATAAACATGTCTATATATATTAATTAATTTTAAACAATTATATAAACATGTCCATATATATTCATTAATTTTAAACATTTATATGAACATGTCTATATACATTCATGAATCTTAAACAATTATATAAACATGTCCATATATATTCATTAATTTTAAACATTTATATGAACATGTCTATATACATTCATGAATCTTAAACAATTATATAAACATGTCTATATATATTCATTAATTTTAAACATTTATATGAACATGTCTATATACATTCATGAATTTTAAACAATTATATAAACATGTCCATATATATTCATTAATTTTAAACATTTATATGAACATGTCTATATACATTCATAAATTTAAAACAATCTATATACATGTTTATATACATTCATGATGAACATGTTTGTATACATTCATAATGAGCATGTTTATATATAAACACGAATTTTCAACAATTCTATAAACACGTCTACATACATAATTACATTTGCAAGAGGCTGTATAAAAGTTGCAACCTCTTCTTAAGAGCAGATTGCAGCGTAGTCGGCACGAACGTGCGCATAAGTGCACACCGGAATGCCCGACGTAGCTACGGTGCATACTTAGCGTTGCACGCGTGTGCGTGTGTGCTCGCGACGCACACGTGATCCACACGCACGCAGCGATGCACGCAACCGTGTCGAGGGAAGAGAGACAGGAGATACGCGAGTGGTTTGTGTGTGCAGGCATGTGCAAGCGCAAGGTCGAACCGGGGTTGGGAATTCGGATTGCCAAGGGTTCCCACCCCTTCGTTATTGCACCAGAATTCTGACACTACCTGAACGAGACAGAGACAGAGGGTGGCTGAGAGACGGGGTGAAACGGAGACGGATTATTCCCCGTCTCGTTCCGGCCCGCGGTATCCTTCGGGAATACCTAACGGGTGGGTATGTTGCTTGTAGGTTTCATTCGACACGTGTTGTTTTCTAATCTTTGAATGTTTTGTAATTTGTGGAGCATGGATTTTGTTATTTGGGGAGTTTTGTGGTTTGGATTTTTGGGAGTGTTTGGTATTTGGAAATTTGGATTTTTAATTTAGAGATTTGTGGATTTTTAAGGTTGACAAGTTTTTAATTTTCAAGTCTTGGGATGTTGAAGTTTGTCGATTTGTAAATTTGTTAATTTCTGAATTTTCAAGCTTGTCAAATTCCTACGTCTCCAAATCCCTAGATTCCTAAATTTCTAAATCCCCAAATTCCTGCGTTGGTAAATCCCCAGATTCCTAAATCCACAGAAGAGCAAATTCCTAAGTTTTCAAATCCTTAAATTCCAAATTTCTCGATCTCCTAATACCTTAGTTATCAAATCTCTAGATTATTAAATTTGTGAATCCCTAAATTCCAAAGTTTCTAAATACACAAGTCACGAAATTCCTAGAGTCCTAAATTCATAAATCCCCAAATTCCAAAGTATCGAATCTTTCAAGTTACCAAATCTCTAGATTCCTAAATTCAAAAATCCCCAAATTCGAAAGTATCGAATCTCCCAATTCACCAAATCTCTAGATTCCTAAATCTATAAATCCCCAAATTCCAAAGTCTCCAAACTCGCAAGTCACCAAACCCCTAGATTGCAAAATCTAGAATTCCCTCAAATTTCAAAGTACCCATCTCTCAATTCACCAAATCCCTAAATTCCCATCTTCCTAAACCTTCAAATCCCTATATTGTGAAATTTCTCAAAATTGTCAAATTTTCACCAAATTTTTACTAAATCCGAAAGTCCCAAAATTGTCACATTTCCCCAAAATCTCCAAACTCTCTAAAATTAATCACGTGCGCAGATATCTCCACTTCGATTGTCATAGTTTCCCTAGGGAAGCTAGATTTGCTATCGACTGTACGCCGTTCTCGTTGAAACCTGTTTGTTAGGGTGGTTATCTTCTCGTTCCGTGTAGGGATGATATAGGGTCTGTTAATGAGTATCGAGCGTATATAATTGTTTCTTTTCCGTAAAACATCCCCAAAGAGGTTAAATACAATCACCTTACCATAGTAAAGATTAAACAGTTATTAATATTAATATGAGCTGTTATTATTTACTATAAAATGAAGTCTAAACTTGTATCATTCCTTGATAAACTTAAGGAACAATATTAATATGAATTGCTTTTATTTATTATAAAATGAATTCCAAATTTGCACCATTTCTTAATAAACTTAGAGAAAAAATTTTAAAGAAACTTCTTGACAATAGTGAACTTGGTACTTAAATTAAATTTGTTAAACTTCAATTTGAAATTTAAAAAAAAAAAAAATGATATGTAATCCATGTAATCTATGAATATGGGTATTATACAAATCAAGTTTCCAATTTCAAAATTTTCTAATTTCCACATTTCAAAATTTGCAAATTTACAAATTTCCCAATTTCCCAATTTCCTAATTTCCCAATTTTCTAATTTCCCAATTTCCCAATTTCTCAATTTCCTAATTTCCTAATTTCCCAAGTTTCTAATTTTCTAATTTTCTAATTTTCTAATTTCCCAATATCCTAATTCCCCAACTACGTAATTTCCTAATTTCACAATTTTCCAGTTACCTAGATCCTTAACTTCCTAATTTCCAAATTCCCTAATTTTCCACCTTCCTAATTTCCTAATTTCCCAATTTCCTAATTTCCCAAGTTTCAAATTTCCCAATTTTCTAATTTCCTAATTTCCTAATTTCCCAACTTCCCAATTTCCTAATTTCCCAATTTTCTAATTTCCCAATTTCACAATTTCCCAATTTCCCAATTTCCTAATTTCCTAACTTCCCAATTTCCTAATTTCCCAAGTTTCTAATTTTCTAATTTCCCTATTTCCCAATTTCCTAATTCCCCAACTACCTAATTTCCTAATTTCACAATTTTTCCACTTACCTAGATCTCTAATTTCCTAATTTTCCACCTTCCTAATTTCCTAATTTCACAAGTTTCGAATTTCCCAATTTTCTAATTTCCTAATTTCCTAATTTTCCAATTTCCCAATTTCCTAATTCCCCAACTATCTAATTTCCTAATTTCACAATTTTCTAGTTACCTAAATCCCTAATTTCCTAATTTCCTAATTTCCAAATTTCCTAATTTCCCAGCTTCCTAATTTCCTAATTTCCCAATTTCCCAATTACCTAAATCCCTAATTTCCTTATTTTCTAATTTCCTATCTCCCCACTCCTTAATTCCCTAATCCCCAATTTCCTACGTTCCCAACCCTTACTAAAAAACTAATCTAAAATTTGTTTAAAAATTTCTGTTGCAGGTGCCACAACGAGAAAAACTTGCACGTGACTGGAATTAGAAGAAGAACCGGAATTAGTCCTGTCTTCCAAGAGAATCACCCGTTATATAGCCAGACCGATCTGTTCGCGTAATATTATAGTCCGGTGAACAGTAATCTGGGTTACGCCCTCCCCTCGATTCATAAGAACCACGCGTTAAAACGGGAGAGATCGTGATTTCTCTCCTCTCGTCTCTTTCTCTCTTTCATCTCTCTCTATCATCTCCCTTTTCTCTCCGCCTCTCGAGTCCTTTCTCTCTCTTTCTCCGTCCTTAACTCCTGCCTATTTCTCTTCTTTCTTTCTTTCTTTCATTTCCTTCCGACTTTCGTTTCTTCTTTCGGTTCGATCTTTCATCCCCTAATTATCCTTTTAGTAGGGACAATAGAAGGTTTGGGGCTCGGGGATTCATTCTGGATATTCAAATTTTTATGATTTTGGGATTCTGTGATGTGATGGTGAAGTTTGTGAGGATGAAGTTTGATTGGGTTTAGTGATGGTGAATTTGGGATTTTGTAATTTTATCATTTTTGTAAGTTTGTGATTTTGTAAGTTTAGGAGATTGTAAATTTGTAATTTTGGAATTTGATGAGTATGTAATTTTTTCCAATTTTCCAATTTCCATATTTCCCAATTTTTCATTCTCCCAATTTCCACAATTTCCTAATTTATCAATTTTCCAATTTCCACATTTCCCAATTTCTCAATTTTCCAATTTCCATTTTTCTCAATTTCTCAATTTTCCAATTTCCACATTTCCTAATTTATCAATTTTCCAATTTCCACATTTCCCAATGTTTCATTCTCCCAATTTCCACATTTCCTAATTTATCAATTTTCCAATATCCACATTTCCCAATTTCTCAATTTTCCAATTTCCACTTTTCTCAATTTCTCAATTTTCCAATTTCCACATTTCCTAATTTATCAATTTTCCAATTTCCACATTTCCCAATGTTTCATTCTCCCAATTTCCACATTTCCTAATTTATCAATTTTCCAATTTCCACATTTCCCAATTTCTCAATTTTCCAATTTCCACATTTCCCAATTTCTCAATTTTCCAATTTCCACATTTCCCAATTTCCATACATTCCCATTTCCGCATTATCCAATTTCTTACTTTATCAAATTCTCACTTTCCCAATTACCCAAATCCCCAATTTCCCAATTTCCCAGTTTCACAATTTTCCAGTTTTTCAATTTCCCAATTACCTAAATCCCCAATTTCCCAAATTCCCAACTTCACAAATCTCCAATTTCACAAAACTATTTCCCAATTCCCATATATCTAATTTCCTAATTTCCCAATTTCCTAATTCCCCATTTCTTAACTCTCTGTCAACCAATTTCTCTAATTTCCTACGTTCCTAATTTCCTAAATTTCCATCTCCCAATTCTCCCACATCACAATCTTCTGACTCTCCAAACTCTCATCCCCATAATTTCCCAACTTCCTAACTCCCCGCTCCTTAATTCCGTAATCCCCAACTTCACCAATTCTCTACCACATTCCAAAATCAATACCTCTAAACAACCTTCCTCTCTAACAAACAAACCTCTCCAAAAAAAGCCACAAGTAAATTTCCTATAAACCATAAAGTTTCCAATCTAAAATCACTATCCTAAAAATATGCCTAAAAACCCTCGTTCCAAATATTTAAACGCCCGCAAAAAAGTAACAATTCCTACAGGGGTTAATCGAAAGCAAGCCATTGACCAGAAGTTTCCGGATACTCAGCAAACGTTCAGTTTCTACATGTTCAGCGATAAAACCGAGCATTTCCAAACATCGCCAAGTATCCAGCAATTATTTCTACGCTCATTTCGCTTGTGGGTCTTTTTGTTCCCGAGTTACAACGTCCTGCTTGAACGAGCCAGCGAAACGGACGCTTTGCATTTGCTTCCTCCGAGAAGCGAATTTTTTTTTTTATCCTACAACGTTCTACTTCGCTCTACTCTACTTTTTTCAACCGTGGTCCACTTTCCCGCGTTAATTCTGGATTTACGAGCGTCCGTTTGCCTGGCGTTACGCACGTTTCGCGAAATTACGGTTACTTTGCTTGTAAAATTGACACCTGCCCCTCGACACGTCGCTCTTATGTCGCTGTTTATGGATCTTTTATTAACGATTGTTCTTGTGAAATTTGTATTGAGGAAGTTTGTAGTTGGTGAAATAAATAATGTAATGTAGAGGATAATAGTGAGTTTATTTAGCAAAATTCAAGATTTCCAAACTCTGAATCTATCAAATCCCACACATGACAAATCCCAAATCTCCCAAATCCCACATATCCCAAATTCCATATGTGCCATTTCCCACATATCCCAAATTCCACATATGCCAATTCCTACATACCCCAAATCCCATATATCCCAAATTCCACATATGCCAATTCCCACACATCCCAAGTTCCACATATGCCATATTCCACATATCTCATATTCCAAATATGCCAAATCCCACATATCCCAAATTCCACATATGCCAAATTCTACATATCCCAAATTTCACATATGCCAAATCCCACATATGCCAATTCCCACACATTCCAAATTCCACACATACCAAATCCCACACATCCCAAATTCCACATATGCCAAATCCCACATATCCTGAATTCCACATATGCCAAATTCTACATATCCCAAATTCCACACATGCCAAATCCCACATTTCCCAAATTCCACACATACCAAATTCCACATATGTCAAATCCCACACATCCCAAATTCCACATATGCCAAATCCCACACATCCCAAATTCCACATATGCCAATTGCCACACATCCCAAATTCCACAAATACCAAATCCCACATATGCCAAATTCCACATATCCCAAATTCCACATATGCCAAATTCTACATATGCCAATTCCCACACATTCCAAATTCCACATATGCCAAATCTCACATATTCCAAATCCCACATATTCCAAATTCCACATATCCCAAATTCCACACATGCCAAATCTCACATATCCCAAATTCCAAATCTCTCAAATCCCAAATCTCCCAAATTTCAAAATTTTCCAAATCCCAAACCTCCAAATCTCCCAAATCCCCAAATCCTCAAATTCCCAAACCTTCAAACCCCTAAATTCCTAAATCATCAAGTCCTTAAACCTCTAAAACCCCAAATCACCAAACACCTAAATTTCCAAATCTCCCAAATCTCCCAAAATCCCCAAATCCCAAAAAATATCCAAAAATCTTCTTGCAGGCCGGTTACAGCGACATCGCGAATAGGCCCACATACATTGATCGAATAAATCAAGGTCAAGCAATTTAAGAGGAATATACGGTGCCGTTCAGATGGCCGGGATTCTGTAGTGACGCAGAAAAATCAATTTAAACAGCCGCTTTTAAGTCGAATTAAAACGAATGCGCTTAATTAAAGCGGCCTCCGCCGCTGAACTAAAGGAGTTTTATTGACGTCGAGCAGCTCCTTTGTCGGTGCTACGTGTACCCTTTCATTATTAACTTAAGAGGTGTCCATCTTTTTTTCTTTCTTTCATTCCGTCTTGCCCTCTCAGTTTTCGTCGTAAATAAATCTCCAACATTATACCAGTTTTTAACATTATTCTTTTTTTTTTAATCAGATGTCAATTATTTGTTGTGGTAATATTTTGAATTACGTAGTGTACCTCCTTCGACGTAATCCGTTTGCGAACTATCGGCTTCGGTTAGTTATGCTTCGGTAAGTGAAACGGTGTTATTAATGTTCTATTAGGAAATTAATTTAGGATTCTTATTTTAGGTAAACATGTGTGGTTATGTGGATTGGAGTATATATAGTTGTCCCCTACAAAAGAGATTGTGGATTAATGGAGTTTGAGATTTAGAGGTATTTGTGAATTTGATATGAGGATTTGGGGACGCAGGGATGGGAGGACGTAGGAATTTGGGGGCGTAGGAATTGAGGAATGTAAGAATTTGGGGACGTAGAGATTTGGGGAATGTAAGAATTTAGGAACGTAGGGATTTGGAGGCATAGTAATTTGGGGACCTAGGGATTTGGGAGCGTAGGAACTCGGGATCCCCCAAATTTGGGATGTCCTGAATTTGGGGACGTTGGAATTTAGTATCTCCCGAATTTGGGGGCGTGGGAACTTGGGATCTCCCGAATTTGAGGACGTTGAAATTTGGTATCTCCCGAATTTGGGGACGTTGGAATTTGGTGTCTCCCGAATTTGGGCGCGTGGGAATTTGGGATCTCCCGAATTTGGGGACGTGGGAATTCGAGATCCCTCGAATTTGGGATCTCCCGAATTTGGGGACGTTGGAATTTGGTATCTTCCGAATTTGGAAGCGTGGGAATTTGGGGACGTTGGAATTTGGTATCTCTCGAATTTGGATGCGTGGGAATTTGGTATCTCCCGAATTTGGGTGCGTGGGAATTTGGGATCTCCCGAATTCGGGGGCGTGAGAATTTGGGACCCCCCGAATTTGCAATCTTTCGAATTTGGAATCCCCCGAATTTGGAATCTCCCGAATTTGGGATCTCCCGAATTTGGGGACATGGGAATTTGGGACCCCCCGAATTTGCAATCCTCCGAATTTGGAATCCCTCGAATTTGGAAGCGTAGAAATTTAAAATCCCCCGAATTTGGGATCTCCCGAATTTGCAATCCTCCGAATTTGGAATCCTCCGAATTTGGGATCCTCTGAATTTGAAAACCCCCCAATTTAGAACCCTCCAAATTCGCAAACATAAAAATTCCGAAATTCCCTAAAATAGCACCTTTCCAAATTCCCAAACTTACACATCCCAATCTCCCAATATCCGCAACAAATTAAAAACGTAAGCACGAACCGATCGATCCGTAAAAGTTCACAGCCGGTACAGCGATTGTACCGAGAGGAGGGCAGAAAAGCGAGCAGATATCAGAAAAGGAAGTAACGGGATGCAGGTTCGCCGGATAAAGAGGAGCGTTAACGGTGCCCGAGGTTTCACCGCGCTAAATACACGCCCGACACGTTTCCCTCTCGCTGAAAGCGTTAACGTCGATCCCACGCCGACCCAGACCCTCTTTCTCTTTTCGTCGCGATGCTGTCTGTCGGTGAAAAGAAACTGCCATCCCGAGGAAAGAGAGCTCCTTCTATGTATAGGGTAGAGGCTGCTAAGAGTACGCAGCTTCTAACAAGTTACGCTACCGCTCATCGGCTCCTATGAAAATTTAATATATTGACACGAAATGGAAATGGCGTGTGATTAATTATTGTGAACATTATTTGGGAGGTTCTTTTTATTATTACAAGTTTGGGAGGTTCTTTTTATTATTACGAGTTTGGGAGGTTTTTTTTGTTATTACAAGTTTGGGAGGTTCTTTTTGTTATTACGAGTTTGGGAGGTTCTTTTTATTATTACAAGTTTGGGAGGTTCTTTTTTTTGTTACAAGTTTGGGAGGTTCTTTTTGTTATTACAAGTTTGGGAGGTTCTTTTTATTATTACAAGTTTGGGAGGTTCTTTTTATTATTACAAGTTTGGGAGGTTCTATTTATTATTACAAGTTTGGGTGGTTCTTTTTATTATTACAAGTTTGGGAGGTTCTTTTTATTATTACGAGTTTGGGAGGTGTTTTTTATTATTACAAGTTTGGGAGGTTCTTAGTTGTCACTTTCTGGTTTTGAACGGTTTTACAGTTTGGAAGTTTGTAGGTATTTGTTTTAGTAGTTATTTGTTATTTGGGGATTTAGGATATTCGGAATATTTGGATATGGAGTGATGGAGTGATGGAGTGACGTGTAGTGATGGAGTGATATGTAGTGATGGCGCGAGGTTCGATTGTGGAAATTGCTAGGAAGGTGTTCTTTAATGGTATTATCTTCTATGGCAATTTTAATATGGTTGATTCTAATAAATAGAATAAGTAGCTTCTTAATTACATTCTTGTTTCAATGAAGATTTACACACTTATATGCATACGGATTGATGAAGTGAGATACGTAGTAATGGCGCGAGGTTTGAACACGAAGATGACTACAAAGATATTTTGTACTTACACTATGCTTTTGTAGCATTTTTATATGGCAGTTTCAACCAAATAATGTTACTCAATCGCCACTTATAAATTTCAATGAAGATTTGTACTGTTATTTGTAACATATGTAGTGATGGCACGAGGTTTGATCAAGAAAATGACTACAAAGACGTTCTTCACTTGCAGCGTGTTTTTGCAACAATTTCAATATAGCAGTTTAATGTTACTCTACCAAATAATGTTACTCAATCATTACTTATCGAGTTCAATAAAGAATTGCATAGTTATTTGTACGATATTATGTAGTGATGGCACAAGGTTCGATCAAGAAAATTATTAGCAAAATAGCTCTTATTTGAAGTGTGTTACTGTGGCAGCTCAAGTAGTAACTTTTGAAGATGCTCTTCATATGTAGCGTTCCGTGGCAATTTCAAAATGGCGGCTTCTAAGAGGTAATATGAAGTTACTCCTCATTTATCGGTTTCACTAGAAACTTGCAAGGTTATACGTAAAATATTATGAAGTAATATTTAGAAGTAGACATGACGTTTGATCATTAAAAATACTAGAAAAGTGACTCTTTATTTGCAGTGTCTATTCCTGACAATTTAAGTACTTCAGTTTCAAGTATTTCATTTGAACTTTAACTTCAATTGCAATTATAATGTACAAAATCAAACCTTGTTAAACACAACGTATACTTAACATCATAATTTTCTTCGCTCATTTAAACATTATAAAAATGATTTGCAAATGAAGTATCTACCTTCAGAAGTGCTAGCTTAAATGAAGTCATGATGTCTCCAAAAACTGTTACAAAAATGAAATACAAGAGTGACTAACAAATGAGCAATTAACAAGTGAACGAATGAACGAATAAACGGCTCGTAATCACAAAAAACTTATACCAAACCTATCAAAGATAATTAAATCCGTTAAAATTCAATATTGACATCAAGAACCGTGCGAGACGAGAAGGTTCGTGTATCAAGTGGTGACAGTAAGGGTTCGTCCACGGCGTGAAAGACGGTACCATTGAAATTACGCGGGACATTAATGAACCGATCGAGCAAACGCAAACGATGCCGGTCGTTTTGCGCACCCTTCGTGTGCGGTGAGTTCTGTTCGCTCGTTTCTTCGTCCCGGAGATTCCTCCTTTTTCTTATCGTTCGTTTTTCTTTAGGTCTCTCTTCTCGAGCGACCGCTCACGAGATTTATTAACACGCGGCGCGCCTCGCGGGGATACACGCGTTGCGAATTACGGACAGGCTGTGAATACGTGCGCGCGCGCATCGTGCACTCTGAAAGAGGGACAGAGAGAGAGGGTACCAGATTTGCACACAATACGACTTATGAAAAATATCTGTATTAAATAACCGCGTTTTCGACGTAGCCGTCTCATTGTTCGGACGAAACGGCGCTAAATCAACGAGAGCGCTCGTCCTCGTTTCGGGATGATAGCGAGTCGCTGATGTTTCCGACAGGTTTGCTGAAGGATTTACGGAATTCGAGGAGTTCGAACTTTTTTATTTTCTGAATTTAGGGACAATTGGAGAAGCTGAAGAATTAGGGAATTTGGGAAATTTGGGAAATTTGAAGGATTTGGGGAATTTGGGGGATTTGAGGATTTTTGGGAATTTGAGAAATTGTGGGAGTTTGAGAAATTTTTGGGAATTACGGGGATTTGGGAAATTTGGGAGATTTGGAGAATTCAAAGAATTTGGGAAATTTAGGGGATTTGAGGAATTTTGGAAATTTGAGAAATTTTGGGAATTTGAGAAATTGTGGGAGTTTGAGAAATTTTTGGGAATTACGGGGATTTGGGAAATTTGGGAGATTTGGAGAATTCAGAGAATTTGGGAAATTTAGGGGATTTGAGGAATTTTGGGAATTTAAGAAATTTTGGGAATTAGGGGGATTTGGAAAATTCAGAGCACTTGGGAAATTTAGGGGATTTGTGGAATTTTGGAAATTTGAGAAATTTGAGAAATTTAAGAAATTTTGGGAATTAAGGGGATTTGGAGAATTAAGGAAATTCGGAAGATTTGAAGAATCTGGGGAATTTGAGAAATTCTAGAAATTAGGGGGATTTGGGGAATTTGAGAAATTTGGGGGATTTAGAAAATTTGGGAAATTAAGCAAATTTAAGCAAATTTGGGAGATTTGTGGAATTTTGGGGGATTTGATGAATTTGGAGAAGTTAGAAAATTTGAGGAGTTTATGGATTGGAATTTTTAGAAATTTAGGAACTTGGATAATTTGTGAAACTTGACAATTCTGAAGAATTTCAAAATTTGAAATTTGTAAATCTTTAATATAGAGATTTGAGATATCTGAAAAATTAGGACTTAACAATCGTTTAGTTTGTGGATTTGAAAATTGAAAATTTGATTGATTGATCGATCGATTGATTGATTGATTGATTGATTGATTGATTGATTGACTGATCGACTTTATAAGCGTTTCGACTGCTATGATCATTGGCCAATTAAAATTTGTGAAGTTCGTGAATTTAAAAATTTATAATTCAAAATTTGTGTAGTTTGAAGATCTGAAAATTTAGAATTGAATAGTTTGAGGATTTGAAAATCTGTGAAGCTTCATAAAATATTCAAAGGAACTAAAAGATAATCTAATTGATGACTCGTCTCGTTTCCGTAATAAACGATCAGCTCCTGATCCCGGTCTAAAGATTCCCCTTACAGCAAGGACATTGCCGCGCAATTACAAATTCCCACAGTGTACCGAAGAGGGTTGTTTCTCCCCTAACTTCTTCTTTTCTCTCTCTCTCTCTCTCTATCTCTATCTCTCACCCTCTCTCTTTTTCTCTTTCTCTCTTTCTCTCGATGTTCACCCAGCTAACGTAGTCTGTATACACAGGGGAGAGACTGCTTAAGAGTACGCACCTAAGAGATTTAAGTTTGTAGTGGCTTCATTTTCTTTCAAGTCTATCGAATGTAGATGTAGGATCTGGTAACAGTTAATTATCTTCGAATTTAACCTCTTCCTCGTGATGCACTTACTCCTCAAATGTCACAAACCTTACTTAAATTTTGAATTCTTTTCAACTTGAAATTTAGGTCCAACTATGGGTTGCTTTATCAAGGATCTCTTAATATATCATAAAATACATAGGACATTTTAATTTTCTTTGTCTGTTTTAATGTTATGGAGCTGAGTAGTTGGTCTTGACTGACATACATATGTGATAAATAAATGACACAGGGGTTGATCTCAAACATTAATCTTGGGAGTAACATTACAATCAAATATAATACTTTGAATCCTAAAATTGTTAGTCTGAGGACGTTTTGAGGAATGAGTTGCTTTTCTGTATATAATCGACACTAGAACTACCAACCAGTCAAAATGGTTGGTTCCAGATTTCCCATTTTATATTTCAAGATTTTATTGTCACAATTTTATGGAAATGTCTGTCATATTTTGTTGAGGGAAAAAATAGTTCTATATGTTACTTGAAGCTTTAGTATTTATTTATTAACCTTTTCATTTTATATTTCATTCTTTGATGAATGAGCATTTAATGTTGGTAGTTCTAGTGTTAAATGCTATCCATAATATGCTACACATGCTCGAACTCCACATCCCTGCACATTAACCTAACCCCAAAAATAAATTTAAAAAATAATCAGCTACTTAATTCGCCTTAAATAAGTTCACAGACGCATATTTTCACGAGTAACTTCAAAATTAAGACAGTGAAATGAATGGCAATTCCGGAATCATGGGAAACAGCCAATTCTCAGCATCCGGTGACTTCCAATTACGGTCGCATTGTGTCTCGAAATCCTCCGCGTTCCCGTTTCCGTACCGTCAGAGGAGACGAAAAAAAGAGAAAGAAAAGGAACGAGCAAAAGAAGCAGAAAAAAGAAAATGTCCGTATTAGAAGAGCACAATGAGGAAGAGGGGTCCAGTGTTCATCGGTGTCCGTGTGTGTACGTGCGACTGGAAGTGGGCTAACTTTTGATGCGTCTCTAAATAAGGGTTCGACACACCTTGTGACACATGTCACTCACGCACGGTTATGGGTATCATGAGACGGGTTTAAAAACAACGGGTTCAACGTTTCTCACGAGGGAACTGGTTCCTTTTTTTCAATTTTTTTAAACTTTTTCAATTTTCGGCATCTTGATAATTTGCTGTGCGTCCATTAATTCAATTTTTTTGAGGTTTTTTAATTTTCAGACACATCTTGATAATTCGCTATGCATTAAGAAATTTTAGTTTGAAAGTTCAATTTTAACACATTGACTGCCACATTGGAACAATTAGAAATCAAGTAGTTTTAATTTTTAATAAATTTTACCAAATATTTTCACAATATCTTATTACACTTCTTTTCCATAGATCCATGTAATTAATGCAAGAGTTTTTTATGAGGAAACAAATCTTTAATAATCATGTTAGATCAGTTTCGTAACGTGTCACTCATACGTGGATAACGTAGCAGTCAAAGTGTTAAGAGGGTTAATTTTGAAACACATATATGAACATTTTAATTTGAAGTTAGAAACAAATTATACTTGAGTTTTATATATACATATATGTATTGAATGCATAATACAATATTACACATGTAATAGATTATAGCTGTACATATAACAGACTTCAACTTCTATTTAATTTACGAAACACAAAATCCTCGAATTATAAGTCA
The DNA here is from genome assembly GCA_963576845.1 of Megachile leachella. Classification (NCBI taxonomy): domain Eukaryota; kingdom Metazoa; phylum Arthropoda; class Insecta; order Hymenoptera; family Megachilidae; genus Megachile; species Megachile leachella. Next base: position 17,689,002 of record OY756251.1, read on the forward strand.
CACTCTACACCCTCATTTAAAGAATTTTTACCTGCAACCTTAAAACCGACTACATATTTAAAAAAGTATTATATATGCAACTTTATGAGGTTCACTTAAATTTACGATATCAATTATTGTTTATTATCAATCATACTACAAATTGTTCCTATAAGAATCAAATAAACTGCATAATTTTCTTCTGACAATGTAAAGATACTTTTAAATCAGACTCAATAACGAAACGAATCATAACCATTAGAAAAGTCGGAAAGAAATTAAAAAAGTGTTTTACAACATCCAGAGGACTAATTTTCTCGGAGAAACATTGGCAAACAGGCCATTACCGGCGTCAAAACGAGGGTGTCTTTACGAGTGGCGTCATAAATCGCGCGAACCCTCGTCGTCGACAAATAAACACGCTCGAAACGACGAAACCCGTCCCTTCGGGTTGTAATACCAGCATTCGAGTGCCACTGAAAAGTCGATTCATCCTGTTATGTAAAAACACATGAAATTTGGTAACAAACTGCGCTAAAAAACAATTTTAGACTATTATACAATGTGCACATAGGGGCATTCAAAATGGGTGCATCAAACTCTTTATGATCTGTACTTTATCTGTACTATACTACCAGATACATATAAAGCGATGACCAAACGATGATTTTTTCTATATGCAATTACGTTTTGAAAAAGAGAAATTACTTTGTACGATTTCCATGATGTCTTATATTTATGTTATTATTATGTTTTTTATTAAATATCGAAACTCCATTGGTATCGATTTATTCTCTATTCATTTCGCAATATGCTGCTTTTTGAATTTTGTAAATATCATGCTTACTTTGGTTTTTACGAGCATTTTCGCAAACCTCTACAAATTCGTTGATTCGACCCGGTATTCTTCGCCTAGGTACGCTCTTTTCGTTCGGTGCTAAAAGGGTTAAGCAAGTATGGTACCAAGTATGGTCAATGTAGGATCTTGTTTTGTGGAGAGATATTTTCTCAAATATGTACGAATTTTTGGATTTGGGAATTTTGGGATGTAGAAATTTCGGGGAGGTAGAAATTGGGGGATGTAGAAATTGAGGGATGTGAGGATTTGGGGATGTAGGAATTCGGCAATCTAGAGATTTGAGGACATAGGAATTTGGGGACGTGGGAATTTCGGAACCCTTCTAATTTGCGGACGCAGGAATTTGGGGGAGTAGAAATTTGGGGGCGTAGGAATTTGGGACCGCCCGAATTTAGGGACGTAGGAATTTGGGAACCTCCTCTAATTTGGAGACGTAGAAATTTGAGGACTTACAAATTCGGGAACCCTCAAATTTGGAAACCCTCGAATTTGGAACTCACTGAGTTTGGAACCCTCCGAATTTGGAACCTCCACAATTTGGCACCCTCCGAATTTGGAACCCACCGAATTCGGAACCCCCTTAATTTGGAACCCCCCGAATTTGGAGACGTAGAAATGTGTAAATCCCCGAATTTGCGAACCTCCGAATTTGCAAACCCCCGAATTTGGGAGCGTAGAAATTTGCAAACCCCCGAATTTGGAACCCCACGAATTTGAGAGCGTGGAAATTTGCAAACCCCCGAATTTGAGAGCGTAGAAATTTGAAAACCCCCGAATTTGAGAGCGTAGAAATTAGCAAACTCCCGAATTCGCAAACCTCCGAATTTGAGAGCGTAGAAATTTAAAAACCCCCCAATTCGCAAACCCTCGAATTTGAGAGCATAGAAATTTGGAAACCCCCGAATTTGAGAGCGTAGAAATTTGAAAACCCCCGAATTTGAAATCGTAGAAATTTAAAAACCTCCCAATTTGCAAACCCCCGAATTTAAGAGCGTAAAAATTTGAAAACCCCCGAACTTGTGAAATCCCTAAATTTGTAAACCGCCTAATTCGAAGATTCAGGAATTAGAAAATCCCAGAAATTGAAAATATAGAAATTAGTAAATCTAGGAATTAGTGAACCTAAGAAACTCAGTAATTAAGCCAATCAAGAGCAGTGTTGATTTCGCTCCGAAAGAAGCAGCTTTTTCAGCTGTTTTTATCAAGAAGCTTTTCATTGTTCAAGCACAAAGCATCGTTGCGCTTTTGTGAGTCTAGCTTAAGACTGTGCTTGTCTTTTGTCCTGGAAAACAGACAATGCCAAGATAAGTAGCTCTGCTTCGTGACCGAAGCGTTAACTTCGCATGTTTTAGTAGATGTTTGAAACGAACCGCAGTATCGCATCTGTCCTCGATATTAATGCATCGATGGCATCACATTTCGTGGAATGCGAGTGTGTCGCAATTCTATGTTATTTCGGTGGAGTTGTGAAATGAATAGAATATAGGTATAAAAATGTGGGACACCGGGTAGATCATGTTCTCAAGCCGATACTGTTATCGACTACTAAAAGATAATCAGCCACTCGATTCGAGTGGGCGTGCGACCGGCTGCATCGTCACGGAATTTATTCAGCTGCCTCCAAATAAATGCAATCTGATTTATCGGTCTTCTAATGCATGAGGACTGTGAACTGTCACTGTAGGGTCCAATATTTTAAGATCCCAAAATTTTGGAAAGTTAAAATCTTTCAAATTTCAAATCTCTCAAGTTTCAAATCTCTCAAGTTCCAAATCTTTCAAGTTCCAAACTTTCTGAGGACCAAATCTTCCAAATTCCAACACTCTAAAATTCCAAATCTCTCAAGTTCCAAATCTCCCAAGTTCCAAACCTTCCAAGTTGCAAATCTCTCAAGTTCCAAACCTTCCAAGTTTCAAATCTCCCAAATTCCAAATCTCCCAAATTCCAAATCTCTCAAGTTCTAAACCTTCCAAGTTCCAAATCTCTCAAATTTCAAATCTCCCAAGTTCCAAATCTTCCAAGTTCCAAATCTCTCAAATTCCAAATCTCTCAAGTTCCAAATCTCCTAAATTCCAAATCCCTCCAATTCCGAATCTCTCAAGTTCCAAACCTCCCAAGTTCCAAATCTCTCAAGTTCTAAACCTTCCAAGTTCCAAATCTCTCAAATTTCAAATCTCCCAAGTTCCAAATCTTCCAAGGTCCAACACTCCCAAAGTCCCACACTCTCAAAGTCCAACACTCCCAAATCCCAACACTCCCAAATCCCAACACTCCCAAATCCCAACACTCTTAAATTCCAATACTTCCAAATTCTAGAATTCCCAACTCCCTAAAATCTCTAAAGTCCCATAATCCCGAAATTTCCAGCTCCTATAATCCCCAACATCCTTCAAATCTCCAACGTCCCAGAATCCCAAAGTGCTAATGTCTTAAAAATCCCAAAATTGCCTAAATTCCAGTGTCAAAACTTAAAAAATCCCAAAAGTCCCAAGATTCCCAAAATCCCCAAAATCCTCAAAATCCCCAAAATCCCCTAAATTCCCAAAATTCCCTAAATTCCAGTGCCAATACCTTAAAAATCACAAAACTCTCAAAAATCCCAAAACTCTCAAAAATCCCAAAAGTCCCAAAATCTCAAAATTCCCCGAATCCCACTACTTACACCTTAAAAATCCCAAAAATACCAATACCCCAAAATTCCCTAAATTCCAGTGCCACTACCTTAAAAATCCCAAAACTCTCAAAAATCCCAAAAGTCCCTAAATCCCAAAAATCCCAAAAGTCCCAAAATCCCAAAAATCCCAAAATCCCAAAAATCTCAAAAGTCCCAAAAATCCCAAAAATCCCAAAAATCCCAAAAATCCCAAAAATCCCAAAAGTCCCAAAATCGCAAAATACCCCAAATCCCACTACCAACACCTTAAAAATCCCAAAATCTCAAGATCGCAAAGTTCAAACCCGCCTTAAATACCTCAAAGAAATAGATCTGCAAAGTACAAGTAAATATCGCATCGCAGCTCATTGTCGACCCCCACGTTACTCTTTTCGCCAAAGGTTTACGTAATCGCGATTACGCGCGCGTCCTTGCGAGCGTATCCGAGCTGGTCACGCGACTCGTCGCGCCATTGCTTCGAGAATTTTCAACACGTTCGTCCTGGACTCGCGTAACGCGCCACGCATGAAAAAAACCGGTTCCTTCGGCTCTGCTCGAAAGTCGATGCTTCGTTTGCCGTCAAATATATTGCCGATTCGAGATTTCTATTTTTTTTTAACTTTTCGTATGATCAGGCGACATCTTCCTCTTCTTTTGATGCTTCTTTTGATGCTTCATGCTTTATGTACACCCTTTTTTATGTTTCTTGTAAAACTTCAAGTAAAAAAGGACTTCTGTATATCAGCAACTTTTTATTCAGGTTTCAAAATGTCTGCCAGAATTACAAGGAGAAATTGTGTTTTAATAAACAATGATATATGTTGTACACTTTTTATGTTGTTCATAGAAGTTCAAGTACAGTGACATTTGTCTAAATAGCAACATTTGGTTGAATAGCTTTATTCATTTTTAAAAATGTCTGCCAAAGAATCAAGAAGAGATTCTTCTTCAATTAACAACGATATATTATTGTACATTTTTGTAAGTTTCTCCTAAAACTTCAAGTAAAAAAGCACTTCTGTAGACAGCAATTTCTTATTCATGTTTCAAAATGTCTGCTCAGACAACAGAAACAGACTGTTCATCAATTAGTAACATTATATTGTATATTTTAAGAACGCCTCCATCAATGTTGCAATCAAAATGGCTGTCCTACAATCATCAACGTCCTCTGCATGTTTCAACATGTCTACCCAAAAATGAAGAAGAGGATCATCTAATCTAAAGAAAATATACAATGTTTTTAAACTTCTTCATCGAATGTGAAGTTAAAATAGTACCTCCACAATCAACATCATCTGCTTAATATTTCAAAATGTCTACCCAAAACACAAAAAACAAATTCTCCATAAAAGAAGACAACATTCAATGTTTTTAAACTTCTTCATCGAACGTGAAGTTAAAATAGCACCTCCACAATCAACAACGTCTGCTTCACATTTCAAAATGTCTACCCAAAACACAAAAAACAAATTCTCCATAGAAGAAGACAACATGCAATGTTTTTAAACTTCTTCATCGAACGTGAAGTTAAAATAGTACCTCCACAATCAACATCATCTGCTTCATATTTCAAAATGTCTACCCAAAACACAAAAAACAAATTCTCCATAGAAGAAGACAACATGCAATGCTTTTAAACTTCTTCATCGAATGTGAAGTTAAAATAGCACCTCCACAATCAACATCATCTGCTTCACATTTCAAAATGTCTACCCAAAACACAAAAAACAAATTCTTCATAGAAGAAGACAACATGCAATGCTTTTAAACTTCTTCATCAAACGTGAAGTTAAAATAGCACCTCCACAATCAACATCATCTGTTTCACATTTCAAAATGTCTACCCAAAACACAAAAAACAAATTCTCCATAAAAGAAGACAACATTCAATGTTTTTAAACTTCTTCATCGAACGTGAAGTTAAAATAGCACCTCCACAATCAACAATGTCTGCTTCACATTTCAAAATGTCTACCCAAAACACAAAAAACAAATTCTTCATAGAAGAAGACAACATGCAATGCTTTTAAACTTCTTCATCAAACGTGAAGTTAAAATAGCACCTCCACAATCAACAACGTCTGCTTCACATTTCAAAATGTCTACCCAAAACACAAAAAACAAATTCTCCATAGAAGAAGACAACATGCAATGTTTTTAAACTTCTTCATCGAACGTGAAGTTAAAATAGCACCTCCACAACCAGCAACACCTGCTGAATATTTCAAAATGTCTCCCCAAAAACAAAGAACAAGTTCTCCATAAAAAAAGACAGAATAAAACGTTTCTAAGCTCCTTCATCAAACATGAAGCTAAAAGGGTACCTCTACAATCAGCAACGTCCTCTGCATATTTCAAGATGTCTACCCAAAAACAAAGAAGAGCTTCATAGAAGAACGTACGTTTCTAAGCTTACGTAGAATTAGATGGCTTATAATCAGCAACGTCCCCTGCATATTTCAAGCTGTCTAAGAGATTGTTCGTGAAAGAGCAACACGGCATTTTACGTTTCTGGAATTCTATCGGAGTCAACAACTTTCCGCGTGCTGCTTTGTATGCCACACGGTTCCACCTCCGCGTCGAAACACGCGAGAGAAATCAAAGTTTGCGCACACGGTAGAGGGATCGAAAAGCGTCGAAAAAGGCGAGAAACATTGCGGAGAACGATCGATATGCCGACATGCTGGCCCACGCGTGAAATCAATGCCTGTTGGCGCCGCCGAGGGCCGGTCACCATATTGTGCTCGAATTTCTTTCGGCTTCTTTCGAACTTGTTTCTTCGATACGGACGTGGTTGAAAACGAAGTTAAATGTTTTTGTTAGAGAGTGCGTTTGGGGAGAAATAGGTTGGGATATGGGATGGGAAGGTTAGGGATTTGGGGATTTGGGGCGCTGAGAAATTTGGAAGCTTGAGAATTCGGGGCGCTGAGATATTTGGGAGCTTGAGAATTCGGGGCGCTTGGAAATTTGCAAGCTTGAGAATTCGGGGCGCTTGGAAATTTGCAAGCTTGAGAATTCGGGGCGCTTGGAAATTTGCAAGCTTGAGAATTTGTGGCGCTAGGAAATTTGGGAGCTTGAGAATTCGGGGCGCTAGGAAATTTGGGAGCTTGAGAATTCGGGGCGCTAGGAAATTTGGGAGCTTGAGAATTCGGGGCGCTTGGAAATTTGCAAGCTTGAGAATTCGGGGCGCTGAGAGATTTGCAAGCTTGAGAATTCGGGGCGCTGAGAGATTTGCAAGCTTGAGAATTCGGGGCGCTGAGAGATTTGAAAGCTTGAGAATTTGGGGCGCTTGGAAATTTGGGAGCTTGAGAATTCGGGGCGCTTGGAAATTTGCAAGCTTGAGAATTCGGGGCGCTTGGAAATTTGCAAGCTTGAGAATTCGGGGCGCTAGGAAATTTGCAAGCTTGAGAATTCGGGGCGCTGAGAGATTTGCAAGCTTGAGAATTCGGGGCGCTGAGAGATTTGAAAGCTTGAGAATTTGGGGCGCTTGGAAATTTGGGAGCTTGAGAATTCGGGGCGCTTGGAAATTTGCAAGCTTGAGAATTCGGGGCGCTAGGAAATTTGGGAGCTTGAGAATTCGGGGCGCTTGGAAATTTGCAAGCTTGAGAATTCGGGGCGCTAGGAAATTTGCAAGCTTGAGAATTCGGGGCGCTGAGAGATTTGCAAGCTTGAGAATTCGGGGCGCTGAGAGATTTGAAAGCTTGAGAATTTGGGGCGCTTGGAAATTTGGGAGCTTGAGAATTCGGGGCGCTTGGAAATTTGCAAGCTTGAGAATTCGGGGCGCTTGGAAATTTGCAAGCTTGAGAATTCGGGGCGCTAGGAAATTTGGGAGCTTGAGAATTCGGGGCGCTTGGAAATTTGGGTGCTTGAGAATTCCGGGCGCTTGGAAATTTGAGAGCTTGAAAATTCGGAGCGCTGAGAAATTTGAAAGCTTGAGAATTCAAGGCGCTGAGAAATTCGGGGCGCTGAGAAATTCGAAAGCTTGAGAATTCGAACTTATTCCTTACATCCAAACATTCTTCGAAACAATATTAAATCTTTCTGTTAGAAAGTGTATTCAACGAGAAATGCATTGATTAAGATACGTAATGAGAAGTTAAGAATCTAAATGAACGATTTGAGTTGCGGTCGAGTTCCAGGGTCGCCATGTTGACGGAATGCGGCCGAGATTCCTGCATAAATTTCCGGCCACCCCTCGGAAACGATCGATAATCAATCATTCCGATGCAACCGCTCGATATCGATGTCTTCGCGACGCTACGTGTCGTATTATGTTACAGCTATTAATCTTTCTTGGTACTCTTACAACGATGTTTATCTTTGGTTAACATGTTCCGTGTGCATTGATGAATGTGGACAGTTTCTGGGTTAATTGAGCAAAGCAACTTCATTTTGCGCCTTTGAGAGTTTTGTACCTAACTGTTATACAATTCTATTTATTAGATTGCGAGATTAAATTAGGGTAAGATTTAAAAATATCGGTTTTTCGTAAATATTTGGAGAATCAAATTAGTGAATGGTGAGTTTTTGGGGTTACTGGAATTGGCAAATATTTAGGTTGTTTAATTTATGAGCGCCGCAAACTCTCAGGTCCTGAATTTCTCAGCGCTCTAAATTCTCAGATTTCGAATTCCTCAGCGCCCCGAATTTTCAAGCTTGCAAATTTCTCAGCATCCCGAATTTTTAAGCTTTCAAATTTGCTCAGCGCCCCGAATTCTCAAGCTTTCAAATTTCCAAGCGCCCCGAATTCTCAAGCTCCCAAATTTCCAAGCGCCCCAAATCGCAAGCTTCTAAATTTCTCAGCGCCCCGAATTCTCAAGCTTTCAAATTTCCAAGCGTCCCAAATCGCAAGCTTCCAAATTTCTTAGCGCCCCGAATTCTCAAGCTCCCAAATTTCTCAGCGCCCCGAATTCTCAAGCTTCCGAATTTGTCAGCGCCCCGAATTCTCAAGCTTTCAAATTTCTCAGCGTCCCAAATCTCAAGCTTCCAAATTTCTAAGCGCTCCAAATCGCAAGCTTCCAAATTTCTCAGCGTCCCGAATTCTCAATCTTCCAAATTTCTCAGCGCCCCGAATTTTCAAGCTTCCAAATTTCTCAGCGCCCCAAATTCTTACATCCCCAATTTCTCAGCTCTCCAAATCCTCACCCCCCAAATTCTCACATCCCCAATTTCTCAGTTCTCCAAATCCTCACCCCCCAAATTTTGGTTCCTTCCATCTCCCCATAATAGTAACATAAAAATTGTCTTTCCACAATGTCCTCTCCACTCATTATCCCCCAAAATTCCTCTTCACCAAATATTCCATTCTCTCCACCACTCCAAAAACCCCGAAATTATTAAAAATCCCTCCCATTAATCAGCAATCTTGAACGACCATAAATCGCGTTATAAAGAGGAGAAACGATGATCCGATACGTCAAGGTGTGCCTAAGAAACACGAACCTCTCGACGTGTCTCCGTAAATTCGCGTTTTATCGTTCGCAGCTGGAAAAACGAGCGGTTGTTCCGTGGTATCGGCTTCCACAAATCGCCTCGTTCGATTGATAAAAGCAGGAACGTTCCGGCTGGTTTATTAAGATCGTGTCTCGATATTTACGGGGTGGCTCGAGACGATCGGAGGCGTAATCGCGCGACGGCCAGCGAAAGCGTAACTCTTCGATAAGGGAGCGAATGTTTCACCGGCATATAAGAGTACCGTGAATAATCCCCGATTATCGTCGCTAACGGGAATAATCGATAAGCGACCGGTATACTCGGCCTCGGTATCCTCCTTTTAATTCTCTCGAAATTATGTGAAACCGCGATGAACAAGTTCTTTTATCGCGTCTCATTTTTATGCCTCTCACGCCCATATAATCTTTATCCTTCTCGTTTTACGATCTTCGATGTTCGTCAATTTTCAACGTTTACGCACCCTTCTTGGAGTTTATTCGATCGTATCGATTTATGTACAAGCATTACGAAATTTTTATTCGGGAATTTTTTGATAATTGGTCGACTTTATGGGTAAGGTTTTATTGTGAAATTTTTTGGTTGGTGGTTTGGGGAAGTCGTAGTAGTTGCTTTAAGCTGTTTATGAAATGAGGTATGTTTAATTTATTTGTATGATGAAGTACATTTATTTATTCGTATAGGGAATTATATCTGTTAATGTATGTATGTATTGATACATGTGTGGCAACATACTCATATGTGACACGTATCAATTTATTCATATACTGAATTACGTTTATTAACTTGTTCATATAATGAATTATATCTATTAATGTATCCATGTAACGATACATGTTCCTCAACATGTTCATACAATGACATATGTTCATATGTGACATACATGTAACTTATTCATGCAACCCATATGTAACTTACGAACATAACAAATTATGTTTACCAACTTGTTTATATAATGAATTACGTCTATTAATGTATCTGTGTAATGATATATGTTTGTCATATATACTCATGTAATGATATATGTACATATGTGACATACATGTAACTTATTCATGTAATAAATGATGTTTATAAACATCTTCACATGATGCATATGTATAACACATATGTAATTTATTCATACAATAAATTATGTTTATTAACCCTCCTTGTATGATGTACATGTGTGACATATGTGTAACTTATTCATGTAATAAATTATGTTCACGAACTTCTTCATATGATGTACATGTGTGACATACATGTAACTTATTCATTTAATAAATTATGTTTATGAACATCTTCATATGATGTACATGTGTGACATATATGTAACTTATTCATGTAATAAATTATGTTTATAAACATCTTCATATGATGTACATGTGTGACATACATGTAACTTATTCAGGTAATAAATTATGTTTATAAACTTCTTCATATGATGTACATGTGTAACATACATGTAACTCCTTCATGTAATAAATTATGTTCATGAACATCTTCATATGATGTACATGTGTGACATATATATGTATATGTAATTCATACACGTAACAAATTATGTTTATACATGTTTTTATGTTCATACAATAATTCACAAGAAAGACAAAATAAAATAGGAAGAAAATTGTGTAGGTTATTTTGACTGACTTTTGAAGAGCACACGTTACAGGATATGCAGGATGTGCATGTCGCACGAACGTCCGCAGTGAGCTAACGAGTTACCCTTTTACCCGAGAACCGTGATGGCTGGTTTTTTTCTCTTACTCAATTTTTCGACATTTTTTCGTCCGGTCGCAGTTAATCATTGGACGGTCTTTTATCGTCAGCACCGAGGCGAAAGAGGCCTCGAAATAACGTGTCGTGACCTCGATACGCCAGCTCTCAGCAATGGCTGATTCGTTGGTTGGCTCGCGGCCCGATTTTCCTTCCGATATCTTTCCGTTGCACCCTCGAAAACCACCCCCTGTTGTTCGTCGCGGCTTGCACACGCTCGTCCTCGGGACGATGCTTCGTAAACGGGACTCTACAGGGTGCTGTACGAAAATTTACATTCAGTTTCTGGTGGCATTGGAAGATTTACGATGGTGGAGAGATTTATGAAGCACGTCAATATTTTTTTTTGTAGTGCGGAAATTAGGAAGTTGAGATAAGAAGGTATAAGCTAGTTTATGGTGCTATTTGTTATTTATTTGCATAGTTTATTTTAGTATGGCGGTTGTTGGACTGATTTTCGTTTTGAAACTGGTGCTGGAGGTTTTAGTATTACGTTGCGAATACGTTTCACTTGTAATGAGGATATTTGAGAACTTCTTATAGTTGTAATTATGAGGGAGAGTTCTGTTTATATTTGAAAGAAATTATGCCTTCATTTTATGGAAATAAAAGTGAGAATATATTTTTGTAAAGCGATACAGTATCAAACTTGATATACGATAACTGATAATTTTGCTAAATGAGCAAGCTTAATATAATTAAAATTACAGTAATTTCATAGAGTAACTTTCTTTAATTATGCTTTACTATTGTACTATAGTATGCAGTACATTATTATGCAATAAAATATATTATCTTTTATCAAAAAATAATCCTAGCTGATATCGCAAAGAGAGTTCAGTAATACCACTTTTGTCAGTAACTGTTTCAAATATCTCCTATAATTGTCGCTTTGGTGTTTAAACAAATTTCCGAATCTTGTTTAATAATTCTGTATAAATTACAATAATTTTGTATAAAAAAAAAATGGATGTCAAAAATAAATGTTTTCGCCCGGGATCGAACCGGGGACCTTCCGCGTGTTAGGCGGATGTGATAACCACTACACCACGAAAACGGTGTGGTAAAACCTTGCCTTAATTCCGTACTCCAGTTTCAAATACTATAAAACTTCATAAAAATATGCAACTAAAAAATAAATAAACTAATATTTTATGCAAGAAAACACATTTGGTAAAAAAGAACTTACATACTATAGAAATATTTTCATTAATTTTTAATGATTACATATTGAAGTACTTGAGGTGTATTGTTTTAAGTAAAAAATTTAACACAAGATTTTTAATGCAGTTGCAAAATTTTATTTTGAGACATGGGTTATAATATAATGTACGCAATAAAAAATAAGGGTTTGGGATTTGTAAAAATAATTATGGATTTGATTTATTTAAGTTTTGAATTGGTGTTTTAATATTGATGTGTAAGAGTATAAAAATTAAAAGGAAAAAATAAATATGTTTCCGCCCGGGATCGAACCGGGGACCTTCCGCGTGTTAGGCGGATGTGATAACCACTACACCACGGAAACATTGTGTTTGCTGTTTGTCGAAGTATCGCTCCAGTGTTAACAATATTTTATAACAATTATAACAATTATTTTACCATCACATACTCTTTAATTTACAATTATTTTTAGTAGAATCTATTATTCCTTTTTTGGTTAATCATAAGATATCTCCACTTGTGTATATAAACGTATGTACACATATATTCACATCAAATATTTTATTTTATGTTAAAATATCTTTATAAAAATGTATACATCACAAATTTATGACATAAACCTTCAAAAGAATAAATGTTACGTATTTTATTTTAAACAGAAATGGCAGCTGTGCAGAATATTAAGCTTGTAAGCGTTTTATATTTAATAAAGTAGGAAACAAGTATTTCCGTATCTACTCATCGAAATTAAAATATGAAACATGTCATAAAAATTCACGAATGTCTCGATTAACAATTTAATCCGTAAGGTTTAAAAACAGGTGGACGAAAGATCTGTCGATCATTACACGACATAGGAAACGAAGAGGAAGTGGGAAAAATTGTCGAAGATCTTGAAAGTGAAAGGACCTACCCTTAATTCAATATTTCTATTAATTACAAATATTAAAACTAATCTTTCAATGCAATAATTTTATATGGAAACTTCAAGGTATATTAAGGAGTAATTCACTGAACTCCAATAAAAAATTATGAATTGCTAAAATTAAAGAATTGGAGTACAAAGGACCTACCCTTAATTCAATATTTCTATTAATTACAAATATTAAAAATAATCTTTCAATGCAATAATTTTATATGGAAACTTCAAGGTATATTAAGGAGTAATTCACTGAACTCCAATAAAAAATTCTGAATTACTAAAATTAAAGAATTGGAGTACAAAGGACCGACCCTTAATTCAATATTCTCATTGATTACAAATATTAAAAACAATTTTTCAACGCCACAATTTTGATGAAAGCCTCAAGATATATTAAAGAGTAATTCACTGAACTCTAATAAAAAATTCTGAATTACTAAAATTTAACTTCTGAAGTACAAAGGACCTACCCTTAATTCAATATTTCCATTAACTACAAATATTAAAAATAATCCTTCAATGCATGAATAATTTTGCATGAAAACCTCAAGGTATATTAAGGAGTAATTCACTGAACTCCAGTAAAAAATCCTGATTTACTAAAATTAGTCTTGGAGTACAAAGGACCTACCCTTAATTCAATATTTCCATTGATCACAAATATTAAAAATAATCCTTCAACGCAATAATTTTGCATAAAAACCTCAAGGTATATTAAAGAGTCCTTCACTGAACTCCAATAAAAAATTCTGAATCACTAAAACTTAGCTCCAGTACAAAGTTACCTTAATTACATTCCCCAAAATCCTTGACTTCCTACAAATACAAGACCTCCCTTCCAAATAAAAACAACTAAAAAATTCATCAAACTAGTTTAAAATCGCTCGGCAGATCAATTACAAAAATGAATACCCTCGCCATAAAAGTGCGGTCAAGGACCAATTCCGATCCCCGCTCTAAAAGCGTTAGAAAGCCAGAACCTCCTGTCGTCTCCCTAAATTCTCTCCTGATACTCGTATCCTTCGAAAGGACTCTCATCCGAGCGTAGAGATCGTCTCCTGGAGCGTGCGAGCGTCACGAGCGCGAGCCAATATTTACCAGGAGACCATACTTGCATTTTCGTCCTTTCGCAAGGATCTTTCCTCGACGGAACAAGGATCAAGATACCGTACATGGAGGGGCGAGAAAGAGGGAGGCACAGGACACGCCGGTTTTCGGGACGAGAAACGCGTGGGAGTGGAGAGCGTCAAGGACAATAGAAGGCTCGTGAAAGGATCAGAGAAACAGGACGATGTGCAGGTTCGCCAACGTGTGTCGGTGATTTCGTTCGCAGCATCGTGATTGGTCGACCAGCGGGTGGATCTTCGATTTACGATGCTGCTGTGCGTCGAATGACACGCGGCTTGCTACAGCCTGCCTGCGGATTTAATTAATCGTTCTCGCCTGTCGGGATTTTTTACCAGTTCTTCCTTTCTTTCGCTTCGGGAATTTGTTGTTTACGGTGAGGAAGATTTATTCGTTCGGAAATTGGTTTTTTGAGGGATGGGATTTGGGAAGGTGGGAGGGTGGGAGGTTTCGAATTTTGGAGATTCTGGTTTGATGGGGAAATTTGGGGGTTGGCAATTTGAAGGCTTGAGGTATTGTGAAGTAAGGAATTGAGAATTTGGGGATTTCGGGATGTGGGATTTGGTAGATTTGGGATTTGAGAGATTTGGAATTTTAGAGTGTTGGAACTTGGGAGATTCGGAACTTGAGAGATTTGGGATTTGGGAGAATTTGAACTTGAGAGATTTGGAACTTGGGAGATTTGGAACTTGGGAGAGTTGGAACTTGGGAGATTTGGAACTTGGGAGAGTTGGAACTTGGGAGATTTGGAACTTGAGAGATTTGGGATTTGGGAGAATTGGAACTTGAGAGATTTGGAATTTGAGAGTGTTGGAACTTGAGAGATTTGGAACTTGGGAGATTTGGAACTTGGGAGAATTGGAATTTGAGAGATTTGGAACTTGAGAGATTTGGAACTTGAGAGATTTGGAACTTGAGAGATTTGGAACTTGAGAGATTTGGAACTAGAGAGATTTGGAACTTGGTAGATTTGGAATTTGGCAAATTTGGAACTTGAGAAATTTGGAATTCGAGAAATTTGGAATTTGAGAAATTTGGAACTTGCAAAATTTGTAATTTGCGAGATTTGAAACTTGGAAGTTGCAATGATGGCACCGAATGATTACTATCAATTAACGTAATTAACTATTTAACCCCGTATTCCATACTCCACGATCAGCGAATCAATCCACTTTGTAATTCAAGTGCTCCGCAAAATTAACAAAACGCTGATCGACCGGATCCCATAAATTAACGATAATAGCAGAGAATAATTGATACCTGATTGTTTATAGCCGAAGGAGTGACACAGATAACTGCTTCGAAGATATAAACCAGTTATACCAGTTTTATTTATAAATTTGTGTTGTCACTTAGCTCTACATTATTTTCGTATTAGTGTAATTAATTTACATAATGTGTGTACAACGTATGATATTAAATTAAGCAATGTCGGAATTGGTTAACACGAACTGCTTAATAAAGGATATTATTGTAAGAATATTATTAATGAATCTATTTAAATGAAACTTGTTTTGATGTTAAACGTAACGTAAAAGATCAAAATGGCTGTTTGAGTGTTTTCTTATTTTAAGTCGAAGTTAAAGTGATTTTTGTTTTAAATTCGATGTATTTTTTTTAAATTCCATTTTCTTTTAGATAAAGAAAAGGTGTGTTTGCGATTGTGCTCATATATTTTTTTGGTAGTTTATTTATTTTTCTTTGTTTTTAATTTCAAAGTAAACGTGCACACGTAAATAGGTTTAGCATGAAGAATAAAAGAGGAAATGTTCTATAAACTTAGTTTGACGAAACACATTTTAATGTCAAACGTAACCTAAAAGATCAATATGTTCAATAATTTTCTCATTTTAAGTTTCAAAGTATGTTAAGGTTTTTTTGAAATTGCTGTCCATTTTTCTTTTGAATAAAAAATAAACGTGTAAACGTTCACAACGTGAACATTTCAGTCCGTTCATTTATTTTTCATTTTTAATTTCAAAGCAAGCGAAAGTAGGTTTAGTACAAAGAATAAAAGAGAAAAAGCACAAATAAATTTGAACGTTATTTCAAGATTGAAAGAGAAAAAGTGTCTAAATATGTTTCGTGCTCTTCCAAATAAACGAAAACGACTGAAAATCACAGGTAAGTAAAATGTTCGTTGGCACGTTCTCTCTCTCCAAATATTCACCGCAAAGAATCCAAAGCAGCGTAAACGCTAATGAGTAAGATCCACGAAACCACGGCGCTAATAAACGAGACGACCAAATATCGAGCTGCATCAGCTCATCCTTGGTTAATTTCCACTTTCTGAGTGTTCCAAAGAGGTACGATACTCTTTCTTTCGATTATCTTTCACTAAACACATCCTCACATTTATTATTCACAATTTTATTGTATTTCAAAAACTAAATAGTTTTCACATCTTTATTTTTTATATTTTTGATAGTTTTCAGTTTTCATTTTTTTGGTGTTTTGCAATTTATATTTTAACTGATATAATTTTATTTTTGGGAGATTTCGGAGGACACTTTTTTCTTATATAAGCTTTTAAACTCATAAAATATATTTTTATGCATGTAATGTACATTTGTTACATGTGTGGTACATGTACTGATATATGTTGTAATATAATGTTATTGGAAATTTTTATGTGTTACTTTTATATAATAATTATTCAATATGTAACTTAAATATGGTACTTTCAGCTTCTTCATTTTGATATTCAAGTTTTCAGAAAGAAACATTTTAATGTTAATTATACATAAAGTTTGAATTGTTCCTCAAACTACAAATTAGCTGTACATATATTTCATTGAATTATAACACTTCATTTTGATATTTCATACTGCATTTTCATTAAATTCTTCTTTACTGAAATTGAATTTTATACTTCATTGAATTTGAACAATTTAATTGGAAATTCTATACTTTATGTACATTAAATTTTTCTTTACTGAAATTGAATTCTATACTTCATAAAATTTGAACAATTTAATTAGAAACTTCATACTTAATTGTTATTAAATTTTTCTTTATTGAAATTCAATTCTATACTTCATAGAATTTTAACAATTTAACTTGAAACTTCATACTTAATTGTTATTAAATTTTTCTTGACTGAAAATGAATGTTATACTTCATAGAATTCTTACAATTTAACTTGAAACTTCATTCTTATTTGTTATTAAATTGTCTTTATTGAAATTGAATGTATACTTCATAAAATTTGAACAATTTAATTTGAAGCTTCATACTCTATCTTCATTAAATTTTCTTTACTCAAATTGAATTTAGATGCACATTAAACTTGAACAATTCAGTATAAATGTCATACTTGATGTTCATTAAACTTTCATTGACTTAAATTGAATTATAAACTTCATTTTATTAAATGTTCATTGACTTAAATTGAATTTTAAACTTCATTTTCATTAAACGTTCATCAAAATTGATTTTTATGCTTGATCAAATGTTAACGTTTCAATATGACTTTTGAATGTTTCAATTATATTAATCAAGTCCTGTAACAAAATTTATATGTTCAATTTCAGGTTCAATAACAAAGTTCATAGTCAACATTAAAATAAGCAAGTTACTATCGAGTTTGCAACCATGACAATTCCTAAACCCAGAGTCCCAAAATTGCGACGTTCGAAACGTCCATAGAACGTCAGATTCCTCCAACGGGATTCCAGGACGGCTGGAGATCGATTTCCTGACGGAGGTCAGCCACCAGGTTCGAATCCCGTGGATCGAAGGCGTGCCAGGCATCCGTCGATTCCGTTCGCGAGTACCCGCTCGAATTTGTCGAGCAGAAATACCAACGGACGCCGCCTTTTATTCCCGCGTCTCTCTCTCTCTCTTTCTCTCTCTCTGTGTGTTTCTCGTGAACGGCTGGCCAGGTTGGAACGCTTCCAGAAGCGATTTGCATCTAACGAAGCCACTTTGTTCTCGCGCGACGTGGCCTTTCTTCGTGGGACACAAGAGTCCGCGTAAATATTGAAAGCTCGAACGGTGGCCTCGCAATACAGAAAAATGACTTCGCTCCGCATAAACGAGCTCCAGTTAAGTGGCTGCTAGGTTACTCGGAGTTTTAGTTCGGGGCTGCGTTTCTTTATTAATTTATTGTTTCGCGGTTTGAATGAGTTTTGTGTATTAAAATTGAGGCAATGTTAAAAATGCATCTTAAAAATGCATGTTAAAAATGCATATTAAAAATGCATATTAAAAATGCATATTGAAAATGCATGTTAAAAATGCATGTTAAAAATGCATATTAAAAATGCATATTAAAAATGCATGTTAAAAATGCATGTTAAAAATGCATGTTAAAAATGCATATTAAAAATGCATATTAAAAATGCATGTTAAAAATGCATGTTAAAAATGCATATTAAAAATGCATATTAAAAATGCATGTTAAAAATGCATGTTAAAAATGCATGTTAAAAATGCATATTAAAAATGCATATTAAAAATGCATGTTAAAAATGCATGTTAAAAATGCATATTAAAAATGCATATTAGAAATGCAATTTTAAAATGCAAATTAAAAATGCATATCAAAAATGCATATCAAAAATGCATATCAAAAATGCATATTAAAAATGCATATCAAAAATGCATATTAAAAATGCATATCAAAAAGTGCATATTAAAAATGCAAATCAAAAATGCATATTAAAAATGCATATTAAAAATGCATATTAAAAATGCATATTAAAAATGCATATTAAAAATGCATATTAAAATTGCATATTCAAAATGCATATTAAAAATACATATTAAAAGTACATATTAAAAACACAGACTAAATTAAATACATATTAAAAATACAGACTAAATTAAATACATATTAAAAGTTACGTATTAAAAGTACATATTAAAAATACATATTAAAAATACATGTTAAAAATACATATTAAGAGTACATGTTAAAAATACATATTAAAAATACATATTAAAAGTACATATTAAAAATACAGACTAAACTAAATACATATCAACTACACATTAAATACATACATATACAATTGTACATTAAACTGCACCAATTATGAGACACCCTGTACAAATTACATTGTCCAGACTTCAGTAAATATGCCATTCATATATGAATACACTTAAAGGGTAGTTTTATACACTGCTAAAACTTGACTTACATCATTGCACATCAAGTTATTAATTTTTTAAATGAACAGAATTGTATACGACTTTGATGACATGAAGATATAGAAACAATTTGTGGTATGTCAATTGAAGCTTGATTGCAAGGACCAATGTTGAAGTACGAGTCTGATGTAAATTCATGACAGAAAAGTTTCACGAAACAGTACTTGTGATATATGGAATTAAAGCTTGAACCTCAGCAAAAGAGACTATATAAATGCACTATTAATTTTCTTAATACAAAATGGCTAATTCAAGGTTCTAGTAAACAAGGTCCAATTTTCTGTTTCCAATTTTGCAGAGTAAAAGCACAGTAAAACCACTACAATTTGAAATAAAAATATAGCGAAAACCCATCGTAAAAATGCAACATATCGATCAAAACTTGAGACACGAACAGCTACACAAATCCTCCATTTGCATCGCAATAAAATATGCATCCCAATAAAACAATTATTCCCAGTAAAGTTATCTCAGTAAAATTGTATCAGTAAAGTTAATCTCACAATCAGTAAAGTGATCGAGTGATATAAAAATTTGCAAGTAACCGCAAGAAATGGATCGTCAGATTAAAAAACAAGAAGTGTCCAGAAAACACGAATTGGCGATCGTTGTTCCGCTCTCGATCGCAGTAATTAAGGATTTTCCGGTGGAACGAAGTTAACGAGCTGCTAACGAGCAGCCACACGCTCATCATAATCGAAGCTGCCAACAGATCGACCCGAGACTCGATCGTTATTCCAGCAGAACCGAAAGGTGCATAAATCAGCGTAAAATCGGACACGTTAATCCGAAGAAAGTGTCGTCGTGAACGTCACGGAGGATCTCAATCTAGGATTAGCGAAGCCGGTTTATTTCACCGGCCTACCATTCTTTTGCTCGTTGATTTAACTTCTCTGTCTCTGTTTTTTAACCTGAGTTTTTATGGGCTGCGCTCTTCATCGCGTGCGTTTTGCTCTCTTTTGGAGACGGTGGAAAAAATCTCGACTGCACTGTTTTAATGAGTTGCGACGCAACCGATGGTTACACTTCCGGTGCTGGTGGTAACTTTTCAGTTTTAGCGATTTCAAGGTTCCGTTGTACCGATTTCTGCTCAAGGTGATATCGATGGAAACACTTGTTGTCGGGATGGGGAAACTTGGAGGGTGGAGATGAGTGTGTGGTGCATGGAGTTTCAAGGTTAATTAAATAGTTTCAAGGTTCAGAATAAAATAATTCTGAAACTTTTCAGGTTTCGCAAATTACAGAATTTTAGAATGCTTTCTTATGTACTTCTTTCCAAAACTGAGGCAGGATTTAAGATCTCAATTTCTAAATTTTAGAAATTTCATATTAGAATCTAGGGAATTTTTAAATTCTCAATTATGTAAATTTTCAAATTAACAATTTTCTATATACTTAAATTCTCGATCCAGGTTACTAGACATGCGATACCTAAGTTGTCGAATTTCTAAATTTCTTAGATTCTAATGTGAAATTTCTAAAATTGTGAATTTCTAAATTTACGATATGAAATTTCTGAATTTTCGAATTTCCAAATTCCCTAGATTTTACTGTGAAATTTCTAAAATTTCCAGTTTCTAAATTTTCAAGTTACTAGATATGAAATTCTTAAATTTTTGAATTTCGAAATTCCCTAGATTTTACTGTGAAATTTCTAAAATTTCAAATTTAAAAATTACCAAGTTACTAGATATGATATTCCTAAATTTTCAATTTTCAAAATTCCCTAGATTTTACCGTGAAATTTCTAAAATTCCAAATATATAAATTTCAAAGTTACTAGATATGAAATTGCCAAATTTTCCAATTTCAAAATTCCCTAGATTTTACTGTGAAATTTCTAAAATTTCATATTTATAAATTTCCAAGTTACTAGATATGAAATTTCTAAATTTTCTAATTTCAAAATTCCCTACATTTTACTGTGAAATTTCTCAAATTTCCAGTTTCTAAATCTCCAAGTTACTAGGTATGAAATTTCAAAATTCCCAAGATTTCACTGTGAAATTTCTAAAATTTCACGTTTTTAAATTTCCAAGTTACTAAATATGATATTCCCAAATTTTCCAATTTCAAAATTCCCTAGATTTTATTGTGAAATTTCTAAAATTTCAGATTTCTAAATTTCCAAGTTACTAAATATGAAATGTTTAAATTTTCCAATTTCAAAATTCCCTAGACTTTACTGTAAAATTTCTAAAATTTCAAGTTCCTAAATATGAAATTCCTAAATTTTCCAATTTCAAAATTCCCTAGATTTTACTATGAAATTTCTAAAATTTCAAGTTTATAAATTTCCAAGTTACTAGATATGACATTCCCAAATTTTCAAATATCAAAATTCCCTAGATTCTATTGTGGAATTTCCAAATTCCCTAGTTTTCATTGTAAAATTTCAAAACTTCCAAATATCTGTTATTAAATTACTAAATTTGGAAATTCCTAAATTTGGAAATTTACACATCCTTAAATTCCAATATTAGCTAATTTCTAAGTTCATAAATTCTCAAATCCCCAAATCTCCAAATTACATCCCCAAATTCTCAAATTCCCAAATTCCCAAATTCCCAAATTCCCAAATCCCTAAATTCCCAAATTCCCAAATTCCCAAATTCCCAAATTCCCAAATTCCCAAATTCCCAAATCTCTAAATTCCCAAATTCCCAAATTCCCAAATTCCCAAATTACCAAATTCCCAAATTCCCAAATTCCCAAATTCCCAAATTCCCAAATCTCTAAATTCCCAAATTCCCAAATTCCCAAATTCCCAAATCTCTAAATTCCCAAATTCCCAAATTTCCAAATTCCCAAATTCCCAAATTACCAAATTCCCAAATTACCAAATTCCCAAATTCCCAAATTCCCAAATTCCCAAATTCCCAAATTCCCAAATTCCCAAATCTCTAAATTCCCAAATTCCCAAATTCCCAAATTCCCAAATCTCTAAATTCCCAAATTCCCAAATTTCCAAATTCCCAAATTCCCAAATTACCAAATTCCCAAATTACCAAATTCCCAAATTCCCAAATTCCCAAATTCCCAAATTCCCAAATTCCCAAATTCCCAAATTCCCAAATCTCTAAATTCCCAAATTCCCAAATTCCCAAATTCCCAAGTCCCCAGATCCCCAAATCCCCAGATCCCCAGATCCCCAAATCCCCAGATCCCTAAATTCCTACATTACATCCCCAAAACCCCAAATCCTCAAATCCCAAGATCCTCGAATTCCAAAAATCCCCAAATACCCGAAATCCCTAAGTCCCTAAATCCCTAAATCCCCAAATCCCTAAATCCCTAAATCCCTAAATCCCCAAATCCCCAAATTCCTAAATCCCCAAATCTCTAAACCCCCAAATCCCCAAATCCCCAAATATCCAACTTCCAAACGAAAAACCTACTCTATAACACAAATACCCACCGGTACCACAAAATGGCGCCCGTCCTCACGCGTCTTAACATTTCGTCCGTAAACGCGCAATCAATTCCCCAACTAAAACGCGGCACAACGGCTTCGTTCTACCAGAAATGATTAAATTTGCAAGCGAAACGCACGCCAGATAGATAGTCACGCGAGCATGTCGAATTGAACGAAACAGTTTGTCCCTGGCAACAATAACGATATCTCGCGCGAACCAGCAGGGAAAATCTGGTTGTTGTCGTTGCATTACATACATTTCGAGTCTCTCAGCTTCTCATTCAGGATTCAAAGCATGCTCGCCAGTAAACCAAGCAATTTGGTCCGGTGTACGAGCGGCATACGTGCAGAATTGCCTTTAGCCTCTTCCACCTGAATTGCTCGTTTTGCCGTGTAAGGTGCGCTTTAACCGTTTTCGCTTTGCAGTTCTGTTTCTTCGCGGCTCTTTTCTCCTCTCTCTAATCTTCTGTCGCCTCTTTCGAACACCACCGAACCGAATACGTGCTGTTTTGCTACCATTTTCGTATTGCGTAATGACAATTTATGCGAGATTACTTTCTCCTTTTAGGTTTAAGTGCCACTTATAATTCGAGGAACTGTTACGGGTTTTGTAGGTACGCTGTTTAGGAGTTGGATTTAGAGATTTGGTAGATTGTTATAATTAAGGTTAGTTTTGGAGTTATTTGAAATTGTTTGGGATGGGGGACTGCATCGATTAGTTGGCCTGTGGGATTCATTTGTAGAATAATTGTTGAGGTGGATTAGTTTGCATCGATTATTTGGTTGTAGAATTAATTTGTACTTCTATTATTTGGGTGATGGGAGTAATACGTGTTAGGATTGTTTGGGTGGTAGAATTAATTTTTGGTATAGGTTGTGGAATTAATTTTTATTTCAACATTTGAACTTATGAAATTTCCAAGATTCAAGGCATCAAAGGTGCAAATCTCTTCAAATCCTAGCCTAAAGGTTCCTAAACCCTGAAATACTAAGATCTTCAAGTTTCCTAATTAGGCAGGATGTTTATCCTTTGCCTTCAAATAAACTAAAGTAGAAATATCGTGAGATTGATTTTTGTATATTCCAACACCATCCAACATCCACAGCTTCTAAAATCCACCCCGTCCAAAATTCCAAATTTCCCAACCAGCAAATCTGCAGACGTGTCTCAAAGTACCGAACAATCGATGAGAAATGAATTACGAAACGAATGGACGTAATTCGGGATTCAAAAGCTCGTAGGAACGATAAGAGCGAGAGAAAGAGAGAGTGGGAGCCGGCTACACGGTTAACGAGAGAATTTATGCGAGTTTCCTCGAGTGGAGAACGACGAAGCCGGAGGGCAGCGGCGATGCACGACCGAAATAACCGAGATTTATTTCGCGAGGGTCCGCTAAATCCTGTTAAACGATGCTCGCGCGCGCAACTTAACACCGTTCGCACTTCACGGGATCGGCCCGTGTTGATTATCGACGCTAACGAGACCAATTAATTTGTTTGGCCGTCGTTGTTGCGAAAGGGGCTGCCGCCGTGGATAATGTCCTTCGTACTGCCTTTTAACTTAACGTTTGATGATATTCATTTCTTAATCGCTTTGCTACCTTTAGTTACTGTTTAAATGCTGTTTATTTAATATCTAGGATACTGGAGCAAAGATATATGTTAAAATTAACATATGGTTTGTTGAAACATATGTGTACATTCGTTTTGGGTACATTCGGTCTTACATTGAAATGATTGTTCTTTGTGGATCATGTGGAACCACATTAGGAAATGATTATTATACTCTAACTTTTTTTTATTGTCTCACGAATAAATTTCAAGTTTAATTTTAATTAAGCTCGTGGAATCAGTGATGGCTATATCTACAATATCTTTGATGGTTGAGTATTCTTTGCTTGACTTAATAATGCAACAATAATTGAATCTTACCGAAAAATCGTAGATTAAGGGGTTAATGGTTATTATTTATTTGCCATGTAAAAATTGAGTAATACTAGCAATATTTGTGACAATATTGTTTTTGTACCCTTCAAGGTTTTAAATAAACTTCAAAATAGTATCGAAAGACTTTACTGATACAATATTACATTTTGCAATACATTTTTATTGTATGAATTTTTTATTTGAATGTTAAAAGGAGGACATAGTTAACTATAAAATAATGGAACTTGTTTAACAGTATCACTTTCCCATGTTAAACATTCGAAGAAAGTACGAAACAATGAGGTCCACAGAAGAGGAAAGGGTTGAACAATGTACTTTCGCAAAAAGTGATCGGATCGAACGAGAAAGTGTCTCGAGTCGGCGAACGCTTACTCAGATCCCTATTGCCCACGTGCGTTCCCCATATGGGACTGATTTATCGACTGGTCGAATCCCATAATTCTGTGATCGAGCGCATAATTTCACGATACTGTAAAGGAACTGTCGTGCCGGTATCTAATGTTGCTTATAACGTAACATATAAAAGAATAATATATTGAGTAAATAACATACTGAATAAAATAACAAAATAACATATCAAATAATATAAGAAGTGACTAACATATGAAATTAAATATTGAGTAACGAATAACATACTGAATAGTATAATAAAAAAATAACATATCAAATAACATAACAAATGACAAATATATCTAATAAAATATTAAGTAATAAATAACATACTGAATACAATAAAAAAGTAACGTATTCAATAATAAAATGGTCATAACAAGTGACCAACACATCAAATAAAATATTGAGCAATAAATAACATTCTGAACAATATAATAAAAACATAACATATTAAACAACATAACAAATGACAAATATATCTTATAAAATATTGAGTAATAAATAACATGCTGAATAATATAATAATAAAGTAACATATTCAATAATAAAATGGTCATAAATGACCAACATATCAAATAAAATATTGAGCAATAAATAACATACTGAATATAATAAAAAAGTAGCATATCAAATAATATAACAAATAACCAATATATAAAATGAAATATTGAGTAATAAATAGCATGCTGAATAATATAATAAAAAAGTAAAATATTCAATAATAAAATGGTCATAAATGACCAACATATCAAATAAAATATTGAGCAATAAATAACATACTGAATATAATAAAAAAGTAACGTATCAAATAATATAACAAATAACCAATATATAAAATGAAATATTGAGTAATAAATAGCATGCTGAATAATATAATAAAAAAGTAAAATATTCAATAATAAAATGGTCATAAATGACCAACACATCAAATAAAATATTGACCAATAAATACCACACTGAATATAATAAAAAAAGTAACATATCAAATAACACAACAAATGACCAACACATCAAATAAAATATCGAGTAACAAACACCGAACAATACCTAAAATATCAAGTACCATAAATAACTAATATATCACCCAACAATAAATAACTATGATATCGACTAGCATAACGAACACCGATTTTCGCAATTTCTTACCGTTTCGCGTCGACCGGAAACGATGGCCGCGGAATTTCGGAAGCCGCGAGCTTCCGAGACGACCGAAATAATTCAGCAATCCTTTCGCAGTCGAAGTCTACGGTAGCTGGCCGAATAATGAATTATTGAGCCTTATCGCGTGCCATGTCGATACCTTCCCGCTGAAAATCGATTCATCGACTCGCAGTCGCGCCATTCTGAAGCTTATCCGGTAAATCGCGCGACGCTGTGACGGATATCGGAAAAATACGCGTTTACATCCTCGATATGCGAACACGGTTATGTAACGAAACTTTCCTTCCATATATCATTTCGTTCCCATTGTATGTCACTCCTCGTTCATTTTTTTCAACCATTCCATTCCATGTATTTAAACAAATCCTACATATATAGGATTCCATAGTTCCATATATTTAAACAAATCCTACATATATAGGATTCCATAATTCCATATATTTAAACAATTTTATTCCATATATTTAAACAAATCCTACAAATGCTGTAGTTCTTATTTATTTCAGTACAATTTTTGGGAGGTTTGGGAGCGTTGGACCTAGGGAAGATTGCGATTTGAGAGTGCTGAGATTTGGGAGATTTGGGAAATTGGGAATTTTGGAATTTGGGAGATTTGGGGTTCGAGAGATTGGGGATTTGGGAGTGTTGGACCTTGAGAGTTTTGGGATTTGGGAGTGTTGGACCTTGAGAGTGTTGGACCTTGGGAGTGTTGGACCTTGAGAGTTTTGGGATTTGGGAGTGTTGGAACTTGAGAGTGTTGGACCTTGAAAGTTTTGGGATTTGGGAGATTTGGGATTTGAGAGTGTTGGACCTTGGGAGTATTGGACCTTGCGAGTATTGGAATTTGGGAGATTTGGGATCTGAGAGTGTTGGAATTTGGGAGTGTTGGACCTTGGGTGTGGTGGACCCTTGAGAGTGTTGGACCTTGAGAGTGTTGGACCTTGAGAGTATTGCGATTTGGGAGATTTGGGATTTGAGAGTGTTGGACCTTGGGAGTATTGGACCTTGCGAGTATTGGAATTTGAGAGACCTGGGATTTGAGAGTGTTGGAATTTGGGAATATTGAACCTTGGGAGTATTGGACCCTTGGGAGTGTTGGACCTTGAGAGTTTTGGGATTTAGAAGTGTTGGACCTTGAGAGTGTTGGACCTTGAGAGTGTTGGACCTTGAGAGTGTTGGACCTTGAGAGTGCTGGGATTTGAGAAATTTAGAATTCGGAGATTCTGGAAATTCGAAGGGTTGGCAATTTCCCGATTTTAGAACTTTAAAGATTCGAAGAATTGGGAATTCGGAATTCGCCGACATTGGAGACTTAATAACTTGAAAATTTTGCCACTCATCCATTCGGTCATTCGTGAACTAATACATTTGCAATCTCTAAAATTATAGAATTTGCACAATTCGCCAAATACCAAAAAAGTTAATCGTAATTTAAAATACTCCCTCTTTTATTTCAAGTTTATCCACTTTTCACCCAAAAACAAGATTTTTCGCCAATCCATCATTAAACATTCGACACATTTTCAAGTAATTTAATTTGTCGCGCAATTTTCCCCGGGGATAACATTTTATGAAATCCAATTTATTTCCAATGACTGTTTAATTTATTTTTTGTTAGAATGATATCTACATGTGTTGTCTAAATACATGGCAAGAGGGCGCGTCGGCCCCGTCTTCTTTTGTTTTCTTTTTCTCATCTAGCTTGTAGTACACAATATGTCACGGTCAAAGCGACGTGCGTGGTCTATTTTTCGTTTTGTGTATATCTTTATAATTTCGTAATATATCCATGTAACCAAGTGCAAAGTTAAATATCTTTTATTTCGTCCCAGCAACTGCCAAACTCTGACAGGTTATGGGCCCAGCAGGCCATTAATTTACATAAGGAAAAGAAAATTGTTGACCACGTGCAAAAATCGTGTACGAACATGGCCGCGCCGAGCATGTTCTCGAACATTGAAAAATTGACGGAGAATAATTACGATTTATGGAAGGTACAAATGAAAAGTGTATTAACGTACAACGATTTGTGGCAATACGTCGATGGCACAGAAGTAAAGCCCGAGGAAAATTCGCTGGAATGGGTGAGAAAAGACGGAAAGGCTCTGGCGTTGATAAATTTGAGCGTTACGCATGGCCAGCTTATTCATATTAAAAAGGCAAGTACGTCGCAGGAAGCATGGGACAAATTAAAGATCATTTTCGAATCTCGTGGACCAGTGAGAAAAGCGACTCTCTGTAAAGAACTCCTACGAATGGAAAGAAAACCAGGTACGACGATTGCGCAATATTTAAACGAATTTTCAGAAAAAGCCGAGCAAGTCAAGGAAGCCGGTATAGAAATTTCGGACGAGTTACTGTCGGTAATGTTGTTAATCTCGTTACCAAGCGATTTCGAAAATTTTAGTATCGCGATTGAATCGCGAGACGATATACCGACGCTGGATAATCTTATAGCAAAAATAAAAGAAGAAGAAGCTAGGCAGAACGAGCGCGATGTGAAGTTAGGCGAGAGTGAAAAGAAAAGTGACGCGTTATACACAAAAGACAACTTC
Organism: Megachile leachella; assembly: GCA_963576845.1. Lineage (NCBI taxonomy): Eukaryota > Metazoa > Arthropoda > Insecta > Hymenoptera > Megachilidae > Megachile > Megachile leachella. Next base: position 17,717,544 of record OY756251.1, read on the forward strand.
GATCGAAACAAACATACACGAGCTCATACGAAAGACAACAAAACGAAACCGCGAAAATTTAATGGTGTTTGTTTTAATTGCGGAAAACAAGGACACAGAAGTAATGAGTGTAGATCTAAACCGCGTGTGAAACGAGAAAATTCTTATCAATTAAGCGAAGCGATGACTGCCATTGCATGTAATACGGAACCGGTTAAAAACACGACAGTTTGGTGTCTCGATAGCGGCGCAACAAGACATATGTGTAACGAACGAAAAAAATTTGAAAATGTAGATAATAACAAACAATGCAAAGTGTATACGGCTGACGATCATTATTTAGAATCAACCGGTGTAGGCAATGTAAATTTAAACGCGAAAACAAATAGATTTGCGTCGAAGCCCGTTAAATTAGAGAATGCGTTGTATGTACCAGGTTTACGTAATAATCTTTTGTCGATCTCGCGCGCGACGGATCGCGGTTATACGGTAACATTTGAAAGAAACCATGCGACGATTAGAAATAGAAATAATGTAAAGGTCCTGACAGCTACAAAACGCAATCAGTTATACGTTGTAGACGAAAAAAATGAGGGCGCTATGCAAACATGTGATGATAATGATAATGACAAACTAATAAGATGGCATGCAAGGTATGGGCATATTAATTTTAATGATTTGAAAAAAATGAAAGTATGTAAGATGGTTGATGGTATGAATTTTTCAACAGGATTGAGTGAATTAAATTGTGAAATATGTGCTAAATGTAAGATCCATGTACTACCGTTTAAGAAATCCGAAAGTCGCGAAAAAGGGCCGCTTGATTTAATTCATTCAGATATTTGCGGGCCTATGAGAAGTGAATCGCTGGGAGGCGCGAGATACTTTGCAACGTTTATTGACGATTATTCACGATACACACATATAGCGATGCTTAGAAACCGGTCGGATATATTTCAAGCTTTCAAAGATTTTAAAATAAAAGTTGAGAGACAAACGAATCGAAAAATTAGAAAAATCCGCACGGATAACGCGAAAGAATATCTTTCTACCGAGTTTAAAAATTTTCTTAGAGAAGAGGGAATTATCCATCAATTAAGTATCGAATACACACCGCAACAAAACGGCGTCGCGGAACGCGCTAATCGTACGCTAGTCGATATGGCGAGGTGCCTTATGGCACAGGCGAATTTACCGAACTCTTTGTGGGCTGAAGCCATTAATACTGCAGTGTATTTAAGAAATAGGAGCGCAACCAAGGCACTTGACGGAATAACCCCATATGAAGCATGGACACAACGGAAACCATACGTTGGTTTTCTACGAATTATCGGTAGTAAGGCAATAGCGCTATACAAGGGACCAAGCAGAGGAAAGTTTCAGCCAAAGGGTGATGAATATGTGTTGATAGGCTACTCTGAGGAATCGAAAGCTTATCGTCTGTGGAAACGCGGCACCAAAACGGTAATTAAAGCCCGAGATATTAAATTTTTTGAAGTTCTCACACAAAATGCAATACCGCAAAAAGATGTTATTGTTTTTTCCGATTCAATGCTTGAGGAACGAGATGATGAAAGCCAAGATTCACAAGAGGAGGAAAATAAAGATGCGGATTTGATTGAATCACCGGACGAAGATGAGATGGCTGAAAGCACACATAAAACACAGATTAATGTGGAAAAGCGTGGACGAGGTCGTCCAAAACTTGAAAAGACAGGCCAACGGGGAAGACCCAGAAAAATATATCAACAACAAAGTATTGAAGATTTCGACCCAATACACGTGTCAGACGTCATTGATCGACCAGACCAGGAAGCATGACTAGAAGCTATGAAAGACGAGTACAAAAATTTGCAGGAAAACAAAACGTGGAAGCTGGTACCCAGGCCAACAAATAAGAAAGTCTTGACGAGCAGATGGGTTTTCAAACGAAAAATTACCCCAGAGGGGGAAATTGAAAAATACAAGGCGAGACTGGTCGCACGTGGACACACGCAGAAGTTTGGCATTGACTATAATGAGGTATTCGCTCCGGTCGCAAGGTACGAAACAATTCGCACATTGCTCGCTGCATCCGTGCAGGAGGAAATGTATGTACATCAAATGGATGTTGTAGCGGCGTATGTACAGGGCGAATTAATTGAAGAAGTATATATGGAGCAGCCAGAACTGTTTGTTCGTCGAGGACAAGAAGAAAAAGTTTGCAAATTGTTAAAACCTCTTTATGGACTAAAACAGTCAGGACGTCAATGGTATAAAAAATTAGATAGTTTTATTTTAAGTAGCGGAGGTAGACGCACAGCTGCCGATCCATGTGTATACGTATTTGGAGCTGGAGAAGACCGCGTAATTCTCATAATTTATGTAGATGATCTGATTTTAGCATCGAAAAAAATGGAGAAACTTGAAGTGATCAAGCAGAAACTAAAATCATCATTCAAAATGAAAGACTTAGGACCAGTGCACAACGTATTAGGAATCAACATTAAACGAGAAGGGGATACTGGAAGAATTCAATTGTCGCAGGAGCGCTATATTGACGAAATTAGCGAAAGATTTAGTATGCAAAATGCAAAAGGTATTGCAACACCAATTGAATCTAATATGAAGATTACAAAGGAGATGAGTCCTCAGACGCCTGACGAAGTACATGAAATGCAACAAAAACCATACCGTGAATTGGTTGGGGCCCTAATTTATTTAGCAAACGCCACACGTCCGGATATTGCCTTTGCAGCTGCTATGTTGAGCCGTTTCGTTGTCAACCCAGGAAAAGCACACTGGATCCTTGCGAAACGCGTGCTGCGTTATCTTAAAGCAACGTCGAAGTACCGTATTACATACATAAAGGACGGCAAGAAATTAAAAGCGTACTCGGATTCGGACTGGGCAGGAGATGCGGACGATCGAAGATCATGTACTGGAAATCTGCTTGTTTTATCTGGTGGCCCTATAAGCTGGAAAAGTGTAAAACAGTCGTCGGTTGCTTTGTCGACCATGGAAGCTGAATATGCAGCTCTTGCTGAAGTGTCTCGTGAAATAATTTATATTAAAAGACTGTTAAATCACATGGACTTTGGTGGACTTGTGTGTAATCCGATTGATGTTTATTGCGATAATCAAAGTGCGATCGAACTGGCAAAGAATGCCGTATTTCATAAGAGAAGTAAGCATATCGATACTAGATATCATTTCACACGAGAATTAATAGAAAACAACGAAATAGTTGTACATTATTTGAGTACAGACTCTATGATAGCGGATATTCTTACTAAAGCGTTAAGTCGAGCGAAGCATGAGCGTTGCGTTAAATTGTTAAACCTATGTTACGAATAATGTTTAATTTTTAGTTGTTTCATTTTTTTAATTGTTTCGGAACACATGTCGATAGAGGGGGTGTTAGAATGATATCTACATGTGTTGTCTAAATACATGGCAAGAGGGCGCGTCGGCCCCGTCTTCTTTTGTTTTCTTTTTCTCATCTAGCTTGTAGTACACAATATGTCACGGTCAAAGCGACGTGCGTGGTCTATTTTTCGTTTTGTGTATATCTTTATAATTTCGTAATATATCCATGTAACCAAGTGCAAAGTTAAATATCTTTTATTTCGTCCCAGCAACTGCCAAACTCTGACATTTTTCAACGTTGATTGACCTCTCGTTCGCGATCCTCGCACGGCGGATTCATTCATGCGAAATGGAGGCTGTTGGACACGTTTAATCGATACATTCTCGACGAAATAATGTAGGTACAGCTTTCTAGAGATCCTGCGACAGGATTTTCACGGGATTCGTTCGATCAATTATCCCTCCCACGAATTCGACGACAACGTGGACAAGGGGATGAATCAACGACGGATTAAAATAGCTACCGCGCCATAACCCGTGTCACGAGTTATTTTTAAGCTCGAATTCTTTTCGTGGCTCCTCTATTAATAGGTCCATGCTGGCCAATAACGATATTTTAGACGCTTAACAGCTTCACTTTCAATGCCGTCTTTATGACTCGAGCTTAAAACGAAAGTGCTGATATTAGAGGCATTTTACTATTTTCTTTAGTTCATTTCTCTTTTTTGGAACGCTCTGGTTTTGCTTACATTTTATTAGCGTTCTGAATGTAAACATTAGAGATGGCTTATAGGATACATCATTTATTAAAAATTTGTTAAACAAAATTTCTTAAAAATTTGGTAAACAAAATTTATTAAAGACATTTGTTAAACAAAATTTATTGAACATATTTGTTAAATGAAATTTATTAAACACATTTGTTAAATGAAATTTATTAAACACATTTGTTAAACAAAATTTATTAAACACATTTGTTAAACAAAATTTATTAACCATATTTATTAAATGAAATTTGTTAAAAAAAATTTTTTAAATAAGTTTGTTAAAATTTTTTAAATTTAATTTTTAACAAAAAATTTCTGATTGTATATGAAGATAAAATTCATTCATAATTATCAGATTCATACTTTCAAACTGAAAAGGCGATATGAAACATGGGGGAGAAAGATGGCGGTGCCTTAAAATAAAATGTCTTTAAATAAAAAAAAAATAAAAGTACTTTTAAATAGAAAAAAACAGGACTTTTAAATAGAAAAGACAGAGGTGCATTCATATAGAAAAAATAGTAATTTCAATATAAAAAAATAATTTCAATATAATGGCGACCTTCAGAACAAAATGGCGGTGGTTCCACATAGAAAAAATATCAATCCCTCAAACTAAACAAAAATTGTGTTCTAAAACACAAAAAATATTTTCAAACAAAAAGACTTTCACATAAAAAGGAAACTATAATTTCTAACAAATTATAATTAAAAATGATCATCTAAAAAATAGCGTTAAAATATTGATGTGTGGAGATGAAAGAAATATAAACATAGCAGTCGTTGTTTTAAACCGATCATAATTGCAGCCTGCTGAATTAATAGCAACAGTGACGTCAACAGTGAATGATAATGAGCATCAACGTCACGAGATCGATGTAGTTTGTCGTGAACATCATAGGCAATTTCCAAGTGTGTGCTTCGAGTGTGTAGCCAGCTTAATATCAACAAGTGGAACGACGTCAGGGCTGAATCGAATCGAAACGGGACGAGAGGGGTTACTATTACTCAATGTACCTTTAATTTTAGCCTGTCCATTTGGCAGCTATTGAATCCAATTTCGCGCGAATGTTTTCTATCCTTCTCTTGTGTATTCTACTCTTGTCACTGTTACAGGTTACATTAGTACAATAGTATATTCGAAGAATATTTTGGTTATTCGGTTGAGGAATTAGCAAAGTTAAATAGCTGGTAGATAGCTTGTCATAGGTAGCTGCTACATAGCTTTATAATTGGTATGTTTAAATGACTGCTACATAATTGATAACATAAGCTACGTGACTGCTGTTGGTAGATTGTCATAGGTAGCTGCTACGTGGCTTTATAATTGGTATGTTTAAATGACTGCTACATAATTAATAATATAAACTACATGACTGCTGTATAGTATGCTACTGTAAGCATTTGATATTAGGTCTAAATGATCAGTACATTATATGAATTAAACCTTGAGTAATTAGTTTAAAAGACTTCTATATAACTGCTACTATTAACTGCAAGACTGCTGCATGCTACTGTAAGCAACTGATATTAATTCTAAATGATCAGCACATTATATGAATTAAACTATGAACAATTTGTTTAAATAACTTCTACATAACTGCTACTGTAAGCTACATGACTGCTGCACACTACTGTAAGCAATTCATATTAGTTCTAAATGACCAACACATTATATGAATTAAACCATAAACAATTTGTTTAAATGACTTCTACATAACTGCTACTATAAGTTACATAACTAGTACTCTAAGCAATTGACATTATTTCTAAATGATCACATTATGTGAATTAAAATATGAACAACTTCTTCTGTGGTCACAGACCTTATCATACAGGTAGACTTGTATACTTAGAAGTAGATCAGACCAGTTAGATATTGAACAGTTCTAACTTCTTCATAAGTTGCCACATAGTTTCATTAGGTTTATAAGTTAATAATTGCAGTCGCTATGTAGCTGCACATTTAATACACAGCAAGAAACTGTCACATATAATTGAACAGTTCTAACAGATCATAAATTGCTACATAGTTTGATTACATTTATAAGTTAATAATTGCAGTTGCTATGTGGTTCCACATTTAATACACAGCAAGAAACTTTCACATACAATTAAACAGTTCTAACAGGTCATAAAGTGCCACATAGTTTGATTACATTTATAAGTTAATAATTGCAGTTGCTATGTAGTTCCACATTTAATATACAGCAAGAAACTGTTACATAATTGAACAGTTCTAACAGATCATAAGTTGCCACATATTTTCATTACATTTATAAGTTAATAATTGCAGTCGCTATGTAGCTGCATATTTAATACACAGCAAGAAACCGTCACATACAATTAAACAGTTCTAACAGGTCATAAGGTGCCGCATAGTTTCATTGGATTCATAAGTTCATACTTCCAGTCGCCACGTAGCTGCATATTTGATACACAGCAAGAAACTTTCACATAGTTTTTGATAAACGCAGTTTCAAGATTGTGCAATTTCGCAGTTGACATAATTCCAACCGCTACACATTGAAAGGATAAGTGATTTCAGTAGAAGTTTTGAAGTGGATATATGGTTCTAGGTTGCAGTATAGGTCGGTTGATATACAGCAGCAAGTGGTTGTCATATAAATGTAAGTAATTGCAATTCGGATCTAAGCGATCGCGGAATAATTCTGTCGGTCGTACACGGTTCTAAGTAATTGCCCCCGGGCTGTACAGTTGCTATATGGTTCTAAGTAAAAGCTATCCAGTTGCGAGTCATTATGTAGATCAAAGCGGTGCTATTTAGCTCTACACTTGACATCCGTAATTCCAGGTAATTTCCGTGTAGCGCAAAGTGGTGCCTACGTAATTCCGCGGGATTGCTCGTATAGTTCATTCATGGGAGCTCGGATGTGGTAATTGTCAGCTAGAATTCGTATGAGGGAAATGTTGATTCTCGTACGGGACGTGGCGAGAAAGGAGGCGAAAAGAAGGGTGGTAAGAAGCCGAAACGCGACAGGAAGAGGCCGCCTTTCTCTCCCATGATTCCCTCGAATTTGCATGCGAGCCGCCTTGGACCGGTCGAGATATCGATTCGCAGGTGGCTAGCCGAGGGGATTGCTTACAATACGATTTATTACGGGGGACCACCTGCTCGCAGAAATCTCAATCGATGCCGCCATAGGGAATGATGGAAGCGACGACGAACGGCTTCCCACGGATCTTCATTAGTATCTTCGGCGACTGGTTCCGAACCCTCCAAATTCACAATTTTCAGATATACTACTTGATACGCTCATCGATACATATGGAGATACATACACACATCGATACATATAAGTACACTGATCAGTACATATGTGAAAAATACACGTATGCTGATCAATACACATATGAAGAATACAGATACACGAATTAATACTCATATGAAGAATACAAATGCACTGATAAATACATATGTGGAGAGTATAAGTACACTGATCAATACATATGTGAAAAATATACATATGCTGATCAATACACATATGAAGAATACAGATACACTGATCAATACATATATGGAGAATACAAATACACTGATAAATACATATGTGGAGAGTACAAGTACACTGATCAATACATATGTGAAAAATACACATATGAGGAATACAGATACACTGATCAATAGACATATGGAGAATACAAATACACTGATAAATACATTTGTGGAGAGTACAAGTACACTGATCAATACACATGTGAAAAATACACATATGAAGAATATAGATACATTGATCAATACACATATGTAGAGTACAAGTAAACTGATCGATACACATATGAAGAATACAAGTACACTGATCGATACATATATGAAGAATACAAGTACACTGATCAATACACATAGTGAGAATACAGATGTACTAATCAAACCGAAAAGATGCACTCATAACTGACTCATAATGACTGAGTGTTATTTCATGACAGAAGGTCTTTATATGATAGAGCTCGTAGCTAATCAAACCACCATACTAACCATAGCTCCTGGCAAATTAGCATCGTGTGATGACAATAGACTAATGGTTCAGAATAGATTGCATCAAGGTTTGATTACAACAGGTATCACTGTGTTGTTCAGTAGGTTGATTCATGGTGTGATAATATATGCTACTGTGGTTGATCAGGGTGGACGGAATTATGGTTTGATTATTGTGGACTCTATCATGGGATGATCACAGTAAATTGCACTATGGTGTGATGGTAAGGAACTTTGTCATTATTTGATCATAGTAGAGTGTATCATGGTATGATCATAATAGACTCCATCATAGGTTGACCATAATAGATTCTATTATAGGTTGATCGTAGTAGAGTGCATTGTGGTACGATCACTAATAGACGATATCATTATACACTCAGAGTAGACTGTGTCATCGTATGATCATAATAGACTCCATCATAGGTTGACCATAGTAGAATGCATTGTGGTATAATCATTAATAAACTATATCATTATACACTCATAGTAGACTACATCATGGTATCAGCATAATAGACTCCGCCATAGGTTGATCATAGTAGAATGCATTATGGTACGATCACTAATAGATGCTATTATTATATACTCACAGTAGAATGCATTATCGTATGAACATAATAGACATCATCACAAGTGAATCATAGTAAATCCCATTATGGTACGATTATAATAGGTTGATCATAGTAGAATGCGTTATGGTACGATCACTAATAGATGCTATTATTATATATTCACAGTAGAATGCATTATCGTATGAACATAATAGACATCATCACAAGTGAATCATAGTAAATCACATCACGGTACAATCATAATAGGTTGATCATAGTAGAATGCAGTATGGTACGATCACTAATAGATGCTATTATTATATATTCACAGTAGAATGCATTATCGTATGAACATAATAACATCATCACAAGTGAATCATAGTAAATTACATTATGGTACGATCATAATAGGTTGATCATAGTAGTATGCGTTATGATACGATCACAATATACGCTGTCCTTATACAATCGTAGTAGACTACATTATAATACGATCATAGTAGACTGCATTACGATACATCAGTAAATACACTTACTACACCTAGCAGCAATCACACTAATGATAAACAAGCTACCATTAACATGTCTTAATTGCACACGTGTGAATTATAACTGAACACGTCTGAATCCTGACTGAACATGTCTTAATCCCCGCTGCACGTGAATTAACCCTAACTGAACACGTCTTGATCCCAACAGAACACGTATTAACTCTAACTGAGCACGTACTAACTAACCGGGTCCTAGATATATACACATCAATCAGCTCTATTTCGAACCAATGAAAATGACTTTCTATCGACCGACAATCTTGCATCTCACTCAATAATTCTATGTAAAATCAATAACAGAAGATATAACCTGCGATGATATAACAGAAGATACTCCGCGAATAACAGAAAATACTCTGCGATTATATACATGTTCGATTTTAATTACACGATGATTTAAATATAGTTCAGTTAATTAATAAGAAAAGCGAGACGTCCAGTATCGAATGACACCGATGACAGGGAAAGAAAGGTAGGCCGCAATATAGTTTGTTCGAAAGGGTTCGAATGAATGAGAGAGGTGGCCAAAAACGGGCGGGCGGTGTGCAAAAGGATCAGGGAAAAAAAGAGAAGCCCTCGGTGGCAGCCGGTCCGGCGAGTTTTTGAACGTCTGGCGCTAACTGTTGGCCCCCGTAGTGGGCTCGCAGGTACCACGGTACCGTCCCACACATGGTCCCACTCCAACCGCGGGCCCTTCCGACAGAGAACCCTCCACCTCCATTTCTAACCACGTCGGACGCCCACAACTCTCGCAACCTCGGCCCTCGTGATTTATGGGACACGCGCGCGTTTCATGCTATACCGAGAATCGCTGGAAATTGCACCTTTCGTTTTCGTTCTTTTTGGAAAACTATCCTTCACCGATTTATTTGGTTTCGTTTCGAGCTACGGTTTACTCAAAGCTATTTATAGGGATATCGGGGACTTGGAATTGCTGGATTCTTGCGTTGTTAAGATTTGGGATTTGGGGAGATTGGGATTTTGGGGAGATGGGAATTTTGGAGAGATGGGAGTTTTGGGATTTGAGGAATTTTGGGGGTTTTGGGAGCTGGGAGATTTAGGATTTGAGAGATTTGGGACTTGGGAGTGTTGGAACTTGGGAGTATTAGGATTTGGGAGTGTTAGACCTTGCAAGTATTGGGATTTGGGAGATTTGGGATTTGAGAGTGTTGGAATTTGGGAGTGTTGGACCCTTGGGAGTGTTGAACCTTGGGAGTATTGGACCTTGGGAGTGTTGGACCTTGCGAGTATTGGGATTTGGGAGATTTGGAATTTGAGAGTGTTGGACCTTGGGAGTATTGGACCTTGCGAGTATTGGGATTTGGGAGATTTGGAATTTGAGAGTGTTGGACCTTGGGAGTGTTGGACCTTGCGAGTATTGGGATTTGGGAGATTTGGAATTTGAGAGTGTTGGACCTTGGGAGTGTTGGACCTTGCGAGTATTGGGATTTGGGAGATTTGGAATTTGAGAGTGTTGGACCTTGGGAGCCTTGGACCTTGCGAGTATTGGGATTTGGGAGATTTGGAATTTGATAGTGTTGGAATTTGGGAGTGTTGGACCCATGAGGGGTTGGACCCTTGAGAGTGTTGGACCTTGGGAGAGTTGGACCTTGCGAGTATTTGGATTTGAGAGTGTTGGAATTTGGGAATATTGAACCTTGGGAGTATTGGACCCTTGAGAGCGTTGGACCTTGAGAGTATTGGACCCTTGAGAGTATTGTACCTTGCGAGTATTGCAATATAAGAGTGCAGGACCCCGACATCATTAAAATTCGCAAAATTCAGGCTTCGCAGATTTCACCAATTCAAAGCATTGACAATTTCAAAATTTGACAACTCTGTAAATACCAACATTAAACAAACTCCACTAACAAACTCAAAACTAAACAAACTAAATGAACAAAGTCAAGACAGAACAAAGTAAATTAACAAAGTCAGAGGTTCGTACCGAGTACCGTTCCCCGGCAGGATGAATAATTTGAGTGGGAATACTCGTTAGCGGTAGTGGTCGAAGGTGGAAGGACAGGAGGTAGAAGGTACGACCTCGAGGAGGTCGTCGAAGCGAGTAAACGGAACGTCGGAGCGTGGACTGCGGGCAATATCGGCGGCGAACGTCAGAAGGCCGGCCAACTTTTTTTCCTAGCGAACACAGACAAATCGATATCTACTCGCGCAGCGGTTTCGCGTTTTCCTGCTGCAGCAGCCTCGACCGCAGGGTCACTGACACACCGTGTCGTTGTCTGATGGAACACGACCGGCTCCGTTCTCGCTTTCCTACGCTCAGGATCTTTCCTTTCTGAAAATCCTTCTTCGATCTCTTCTGTTATATACTTATAAAATTGCTAGTTGGTTATCAACAAAAATTATAATTCAATTCATTTGTTTATTATTGTAGAATTCATGATGTGATTTTGGGAAGATGGTGTTTTGATGTTCGATGTTATTTTGGTCTATTAGAGGTCTGTTTTGGGGCTTTTAGAGATCTTTTCTTGGGATATTTGGTGTTTTACTTTTTGATTGATCTCTGGTTTATAAGAGATCTTTTTTTGGTTTACTATTGATACCTTTTGCGTCTGTAATAGATCTCTACTTGGTCTATAGTACATCTTTTCCTGGTTTATTATGGAATTGTTTTTGGTCTATAATCTCTCCTCTTGGTCTTTAATTGATTTCTCTTTGGGTCTATAATTGATATCTTCTTGATCTACAGTAGATCTCTTCCTGGTTTATTATAGAATTTTTTTGGTCTACAATCGATCTCTTGGTCTTTAATCGATCTCTTTTTGGTCTATAATGCATCTTTCTCTTTTGGTCTATAATCTCTCCGCTTGGTCTTTAATTGATTTCTCTTTGGGTCTATAATTGATCTCTTCTTGATCTACAGTAGATCTCTTCCTGGTTTATTATAGAATTTTTTTGGTCTACAATCGATCTCTTGGTCTTTAATCGATCTCTTTTTGGTTTATAATGCATCTTTCTCTTTTGGTCTATAATTGATCTCTATTTGATCTATAGCAGATATCTTCCTGATTTATTATGCAATCTTTTTTGTCTACAATCGATCTCCTCTTGGTCTATAATTGATCTCTTAATGCACTTCGAATTTTATCATATGAACTCTCGTGACATAATTAGGATTTCATTCTACCTTGTTTATCTTGGGTCTCCATAGATATCGATCTGTTTATCAGTCCTTTGTTCCTTTGCCCTGTGTGCGAAATTTTTAAAACGACTGCATTTGTAATATGTTTACATGTACTGTGTTACATGTACTTCTTTAGTTAGGTTCTTATTTTTGTTCGTTTCATTTTGTAGATGGAAGTTCTTGATAAAGTATCAGTACTGAATTTTTTCTTTTTAGTATATACAACTTGTGAGATTCATTACCTTTGTAATTTATTATTGGTTCACAATTCGTAACACATAGCTCATTATACATGTACAAATTGCAAAGTATAATTCATTATTAGTTCACAATTTGCAATATATTTCATTTGCAGTACATTTCATTATTAGTTTACGAGTTTCATTTATAATAAATAAAATATCATACATCACCAAATTATAGCAAAGAGCTGCAGCTGGTAAATTTTGAATAGGTTCGTTAAGAAAGTATGTCCATAATTAATTAAGTTCGTAAGACTGTATAGAATCTTAACCTTGTACAACATAAAACGAGTAATAATGCGGTAATTTCGCTAGTGAATCGCGATTTCTGGTGACGGTACCAGTCCCTATTAAACTAGAATCAATTCACCAGACGCCATTCAATCCGATCGTGTACAAGGAAAGCGAGGGAAACTGGGTCAGCGCAATTTCATAAAACCTCTTCCTGCAACAGCAAACAACGCTATGTACTCGCTTTTATAGCGTACCATCGACCCACATTCTTGCGTTTAGTGCGGTCTTGGAAAAGTTACAAGACCATCCAAAGACGTGTCCGTCAAACAGCGTGTTCTAATTAAGATGGTGGATCAACAGACCGAACGACATCATTGAAAATACACCTTCTATAAAGATGTACTAACTTTTATGTATTTTTCTATCGGTAGGTAGTGAGATAGGTAAATTAGAGATTGATTATTAGTCTGTTATAACAGAATGTTATTGCATTATTTATGGTTATCGATTAGATATAATTATTTCTGACGATACTTGTAATAGTTGTACGTCGTTGTCAATTATAATGATTATTTGTGCTTGCGGATTGTGGATAGTCATTATTTGTGGTTGGTGATTGTATAATAGTAATTCATGAGTACTAAGTTATTAATGATTGTATGTTCATGTTCACAGATTTTGACAATTATTTATGTTCACAGATTATGAAATTTATACATGTTCATAGATCTTGACAATTATTACTTATGTTCATACATAATGACAATTATTATTGTTCATGAGTTATGACAATTACTTATGTTCACAGATCATGACAATTATACATGTTCATAGATCATGACAATTACTTAAGTTCATACATCATGATAACTATTCATGTTTACAGATTTTTACAATTATTTATGTTTATACATTACGGTCACTGTACATGTTCATAGATCATGACAACTATTTATGTTCACAGACAATGACAATTATTTATGTTCATAGATCATGTTTAATTATTCATGTTTACAGATCATGTTCAATTTTATATGTTCATATATCATGTTCAATTATTTATGTTCATAGATCATGTTCAATTGTTTATGTTCATATATTATGTTCAATTGTTTATGTTCATAGATCACGCTCAATTATTTATGTTTATAGATCATGTTCAATTGTATATGTTCATAGATCATGTTCAATTATTTATGTTCATAAATCATATTCAATTATTTATGTTTATAGATCATGTTCAATTGTATATGTTCATAGATCATGTTCAATTGTATGTGTTCATAGATCATGTTCAATTATTTATGTTCATAAATCATGTTCAATTATTTATGTTCATAAATCATATTCAATTATTTATGTTCATAGATCATGTTCAATTATTTATGTTTATAGATCATGTTCAATTGTATATGTTCATAGATCATGTTCAATTATTTATATTCATAGATCATGTTCAATTTTTTATGTTCAATTATATATGTTCATAGATCATGTTCAATTATTTATGTTCATAGATCATGTTCAATTATTTATGTTCACAGACAACGACAACTATGCACGTTCAATGATAGAAAACGTTTTATAGCGACACATTTAATCATCACCTAACCAATCTTCCCTCCAGACTCATCCAGAAATACACGAACGAACAAAATAAAATTGATATCGATTTTGAAAAAGTCGCGATGAAAATTTTAAGCTCGAAGGCGAGGAAGGTTCCCGACATTTTTACCTCAGGACCGGTTGAATTTTTCAGCGCGGTAACGAGCTAAAAATCGAAGATTAACGCTGTGGAAGAATGTGTGCATGTTCAAACTTCTAAATTCAAACTTCTTCGATAATTCTGCACCGATGACATGGCAAGGATATTCTTCCAAAATTGGAGGCGAATGAAAAAGTGAAGTGTCAGAATGTAATATATGGTGAAGGGAGTGACAAGTGTGAGAGTCGATGACATTTCTACTTGCCCTTTGGTATTTTTACTTGGTCTTCTAATTAGTAAAACTGTCCAGAAAATTGTAAATTACTTGTATTGCAAATTACTTGTATTGCAAATTACTTATATCAGTCAAAACTGATGTCCCTTTTATTTCACTCTAAACTGATCAGATTCTCTATATCAGAGTTAATATAACAGATAGAAAACGCAAATATAATTCAAGTGTACGTATCATAACACGAATACAAATATCACCTTGCAAATAATTGCATCTTCAAATTAAAGCTCAACTTCAAATTAAACGTAAGTCTAATTAAATTCGAGTAAAAGTTCAGCAAGTACGAGCGCATCAAACTCAATACTTCCGAACAAACCATGAAATTTCCACAAAAACCTATCAACAAAATTTAGGAATACAGTGACCAGTTTGCTCACACGACAACCATTTAACCAGTCATTTCCTAATGACCAGTCATTTTCGATAATGAACGAAAGTCCGTTTGATGACCGTAAGTCAAAGATTGGGATCTCCAACAAGTTCGATCGAAGCCACCTCCTCCCAGAGAATCCAAATGGAGCCAGCAGAATCCGGTTCGTCGAGCAAGCTTTCTGTCGTTCCTGTCGCCTTGCTAAAACCACGACCCTCTCCTCGTTTCTTCCACGTACGCCAGAGAGAGCGTGATCGGATCCGTGTCCGTGGCAGCACCGGTCTGGTACCACGACCACATCTCCCCCTCTCGACCCTCCCTTCTTTATCCGATTCCAGCGTTTCTACCCCTTCGTTCGTTGCTCGCCAACTCGAACGATCATTCTCCATCCTTGTCTTCTGTTCTGTATGAACGAATACCTCCTTCCTCGTCTGACGTTCCTCGTTTAGGTCCTCGACAGAGCTGTTCACCCTCTTGCTCTCGTCGTTCCTGTTCCCTTTCGTTCGTTCTTCGTGGCCGACTACTCACCTACTTGAACTTCATGGTCGCCTGGTCCCATGGGCAGCCGGACGCAGACGTGCAAGATGGCACGCCCAACACCATCGGTCACGCAGACGCCGTCGTCGCTGCTCGTGGTTCAAGAAACAGGATTCCATGCAAGTTGCGAGTCTAATTTGTTCGATCGTAAATCATTTGGGGTTCGACGCTGCTTTTGTGAGCGGGGGTTGTCACCCGTGTTTATTACTCACCGAATATGATTATAGAAGTTGAAGCTTAAGTGTGATCACAAAGGTTGAAACATAAAATATGATCGCAAAGCTTGAAACATAAATATGATCTCAAAGATTGAAACATAAAATATAATCACAAAGTTTGAAGCAGACATATGATCACAGAGTCTGAAACGTGAATATGATCAGAAAGTTTGAAGCACGAATATGATCGCAGAGATTGAAACATAAATGTGATCTCAAAGATTGAAACATAAAATATGATCATAAAGTTTGAAACAGACATATGATCACAGAGTCTGAAATATGAATATGATGACAAAGTTTGAAGCATACATATGATCACAAAGCTTGAAACATTAATATGATCTCAAAGATTGAAAGAAGAACATAATCACAAAGTTTGAAATATAAAATATGATCACAAAGTCTGAAATATAAAATATGATCACAAAGTTTGAAATATAAAATATGATCACAAAGTCTGAAATATAAAATATGATCACAAAGTCTGAAATATGCATATGATCACAAACTTTAAGACATAAATACAATTCCAAAGATTGCAATATAAATGCGATCCTAAAGTTTGAAAGACAAATATGACCACAAAGTCTGTGAAATATAAATATAATCTCAAACTTCAAAACATAAGTTTAATGACATAATTTGAAATATAGACATAACCTCCAAGTTTGAAGTATAAATATGACTCCAAAGTCTAAAATATAAATGAAATCCCAAAGCTTAACACTAAAACTACCAAACCGGTGAAATGACCGTTCCACAAGATCCTTATTATAAATGATTCAATTTGTTGAATTGATTCTTCTGATATCTGTATTGATTTACATCAAGCTAAGGAATTAATATATGTACTAATTTATGTTTTGTCGTTTGTTCATTCACTTTTTCACTCCATTTTTCACCTGAGATTAAGTATATATTATACGTTGGTAGGTTTAGTATTAAAATATGAATGCGATTGCAAACTTCAAGCTGCAAATATAACCACAAAATTTGAACTATAAACAGAACCTCAAAGAGTGAACCTCACCAAACATGTAAACTCTGACTACAAATATAAAATATAAAAATGATTTGAAAGTAAAAAAAGAACAGATAAATAACTATTTTGTAACATAGAATAAATTTGAGCATCGTTTTATGAGAAAAACGTGTTACGATCGAAACGCTCCGTTCATGTTGAATTTTCGATAAGTGTCGAGTTATCAGGCCGCATCGGGCGTCGTTAAAAATACCCGACGGATGTTGAACGTCGTGCTCTGAATGCCGACCGTCGACGATAATGACGACGCAACGTTGATATCGCTGATTGTTTCGTCGCGAATGAATCGTCGCGTGATTACGTGAACGGATTAACGCAACTGCAAAGCTGATTTGCTCGCGATTCATGTCCCGCCATGTGTAAATTCGAGCCTCGTTCCTGTTTTCTCCGTTTAAAAATATGGTTTAGCGGCTGCTACGTGATCGATGAACAAACATCTTTTATTTCGATAATACTATGGTTTGTATTCTGTGCTTTCTTACTGTGTTTTATATTGAAAGTCGCAACTCCTACGCGATGTAATTTCTACGCGTTGCAATTTCTACGCATCGCAATTTCTACGCGTGAGAATTTCTACGCGTGGGAATTTCTACGCATTGCAATTTCTACGCGTGAGAATTTCTACGCGTGGCAATTTCTACGCATTGCAATTTCTACGCGTGAGAATTTCTACGCATTGGAATTTCTACGCGTGGCAATTTCTACGCATTGCAATTTCTACGCGTGAGAATTTCTACGCATTGGAATTTCTACGCGTGGCAATTTCTACGCATTGCAATTTCTACGCGTGAGAATTTCTACGCGTGGCAATTTCTACGCATTGCAATTTCTACGCGTGAGAATTTCTACGCATTGGAATTTCTACGCGTGGTAATTTCTACGCATTGCAATTTCTACGCTTGGAATTTCTACGCTTGGAATTTCTATGCATTGCAATTTCTACGCGTGAGAATTTCTACGCGTGGGAATTTCTACGCTTGGAATTTCTACGCGTGGGAATTTCTACGCTTGCAATTTCTACGCTTGGAATTTCTACGCATTGTAATTTCTACGAGTGGTATTTTCTATGCGTGGTAATTTCTACGCGCTGAAACTCCTACGCGTAGAAATCCTGACGCACCGAAATTTCGACGCCCCCGAATTCCTACGCGTCAAAATTTCTCCGCGCTATAATTTCTACTCAAAAAGTTTTCCATTTCCTACCAACATTCAACTACAAAAGTTTGCAAGCCCATAAACTACTAAAAACTTTTAAAAAGACTTCGTTTCCCTTCACCACCGTTAACATTCCCGATCGCGAACATTCTCCTCGACTTCGACTTCCTTTCCACGAACATGGTTTCCATGAAACTCGTATCTTGCCGATCTTGTTTGGCAAAGTGCACGCTTCGCCATATTTCCTGTTGTTGAATAGCCTTTCGTCGGGTATACCTTGGACGTATTATCACCTTTCATCGGTAAATGGAATTATTGGGACAACCGATACCAGGACAGCGCGTAAATTGGCCTTAAATATGTAAATTCTTCGTCGATTTCACCGAGTACGAGCGCGAAAGCGAGCTTTAATCGTTGGCAGGAAAGTGTAACGGAGCCGCGTTTCGCGATGTTTTAAATTATTGCCTACGAGAATTGCGTGCTGATCGGAACATCTGCTGGCCATGTGAGTACCCTTTAATACTTTCAACGAAGGCTATTAGTATATTCGCGTTAGAATAGTAATCGACACATTAGTGGCTGTTAGATTAGTGGCCGACAGATTAATGGCCGACAGATTAGTAGTCGTTTGATTAACATGAGGAAGATTGAGTGATAGATTTAGTAGATGTGTGATAGACTATTAGGTATTGATTACTACTAGTTTAAAGGACTAGGTATTTGATAGATTTGTACGAGGTAGATTACTATATGGGAGAATAGTGGTGCGCGTCGGATTACCATGCGGTGGATTACGGCACGTGAGATTACTACATGTGAAATTACTGCGCGTTAGAGTACTACATGGTAGATTATTACGGGACAAATTAGGTAGCTATGTATTGTAATTTCGGAGCATTGAGACTACAATGCGATGTATTATCTACGCGTTGCAATTTATACGCGATGAGATTTCTATGCGCTGCAACTCCTACGCACTGAAACTCCTACGCGCTGAAATTTCCACGCGCTGAAAATCCTACGCATCGTAATCTCTACGCCCTGTAATTTCTACGCGTTGCAACTCCTACACGTTGAAATTTCTACACATTGTAATTTCTACGCGTTACAGTTCCTAGCGATGAGATTTCTACGCGTTGCAACTCCTACACGCTGAAATTTCCACGCGTTGAAACTCCTATGCGCTGAAATTTCCATGCGCTGAAACTTCTACGCGTCATAATCTCTACGCGTTGAAATTTTTACGCGCTGAAACTCCTACGCGTCGTAATCTCTGTGCTCTGTAGTTTCAGCGCGCGGAAACTCCTATGCGTTGTAATCTCTACGCGTTGTAATTTCTACGCGCTGAAATTCCAACACGCTAAAACTCATTCGCGTAGTAATCTCTACGCGCCGTAATTGTTACGCATTGCCATTTCTACGCGTCGTAATTCCTATGCGCCGTAATCTCCATATACTGCAACCTCTACGGTTTGTAATTTCTACGCGCTGCAACGCCTATACATTGTGATCTCCACACACTGTAATTTCCATGCGTTGTAACTTTGATGCGTTATAGTCTCTACGCGCTCTAAATATAAGAAATGTATACAATAGAGATGTATATAATTACTTCATTTTACTGTACGATCGCGTGGAGTTAGAGTACGTGACGATCGTGTGAAGTTATATCGCGTGACGATATGAAATGTAGAGTTACGTGACGATACGCGATACAAGACTTTCGAGTTACAATGTGTAGAGATTAGAACACATAGAAATTACAGTATGCAGGGAGTATAATACGTAGAAATCACGGTTTATGGCGACTGCAAAGTGTGGAGATTGTAACGCGACGATATAACTTGTTGAAATACAAAAGCATAGAAATCAGGACGCGTTCGATTTACAGTGCGTAGGAGTTACGGCGCGTAGAGATTACAACGCGTAGGACTTTCAACGCGTAGAGATTACGACGCGTAGAGATTACAACGCGTAGGAGATTTCAGCGCGTGGAAATTACAGTACGTAGAAGTTGCAAAGCGTAGAAATTTCAGCGCGTGCAAATTACAACGCGTAGGAATTCCAGTGCGTACGAATTACAACGCGTAGAAATTTCAGCACGTAGAGATTACGACACGTAGGAGTTGCAACGCATAGAAATTTCAGCGCGTAGGAATTCCAGTTCGTAGAAATTTCAGAGCGTAGAAATTACAGTGCGTAGGAATTGCAACGCGTAGAAATTACAGCGCGTAGAAATTATGGTACGTCGAAATTACAGCGCGTGGGGATTACAGCGCGTTGGAATTTCAGTGCGTAGAAATTACAACGCGTAGGAATTCTAGTGCGTAGAAATTTCAGAGCGTAGAAATTACAGTGCGTAGGAGTTGCAACGCGTAGAAATTTCAACGCGTAGGAGTTTCAGCGCGTGGAAATTACAACGCGTAGGAATTCCAGTGCGTAGAAATTTCAGAGCGTAAAAATTACAGTGCGTAGGAATTGCAACGCGTAGAAATTACAGCGCGTAGAAATTATGGTGCGTCGAGATTACAGCGCGTGGGGATTACAGCGCGTTGGAATTTCAGTGCGTAGAAATTACAACGCGTAGGAATTCTAGTGCATAGAAATTTCAGAGCGTAGAAATTACAGTGCGTAGGAGTTGCAACGCGTAGAAATTTCAACGCGTAGGAGTTTCAGCGCGTGGAAATTACAACGCGTAGGAATTCCAGTGCGTAGAAATTTCAGAGCGTAAAAATTACAGTGCGTAGGAATTGCAACGCGTAGAAATTACAGCGCGTAGAAATTATGGTGCGTCGAGATTACAGCGCGTGGGGATTACAGCGCGTTGGAATTTCAGTGCGTAGAAATTACAACGCGTAGGAATTCTAGTGCGTAGAAATTTCAGAGCGTAGAAATTACAGTGCGTAGGAGTTGCAACGCGTAGAAATTTCAACGCGTAGGAGTTTCAGCGCGTGGAAATTACAACGCGTAGGAATTCCAGTGCGTAGAAATTTCAGAGCGTAAAAATTACAGTGCGTAGGAATTGCAACGCGTAGAAATTACAGCGCGTAGAAATTATGGTGCGTCGAGATTACAGCGCGTGGGGATTACAGCGCGTTGGAATTTCAGTGCGTAGAAATTACAACGCGTAGGAATTCTAGTGCATAGAAATTTCAGAGCGTAGAAATTACAGTGCGTAGGAGTTGCAACGCGTAGAAATTTCAACGCGTAGGAGTTTCAGCGCGTGGAAATTACAACGCGTAGGAATTCCAGTGCGTAGAAATTTCAGAGCGTAAAAATTACAGTGCGTAGGAATTGCAACGCGTAGAAATTACAGCGCGTAGAAATTATGGTGCGTCGAGATTACAGCGCGTGGGGATTACAGCGCGTTGGAATTTCAGTGCGTAGAAATTACAACGCGTAGGAATTCTAGTGCGTAGAAATTTCAGAGCGTAGAAATTACAGTGCGTAGGAGTTGCAACGCGTAGAAATTTCAACGCGTAGGAGTTTCAGCGCGTGGAAATTACAACGCGTAGGAATTCCAGTGCGTAGAAATTTCAGAGCGTAAAAATTACAGTGCGTAGGAATTGCAACGCGTAGAAATTACAGCGCGTAGAAATTATGGTGCGTCGAGATTACAGCGCGTGGGGATTACAGCGCGTTGGAATTTCAGTGCGTAGAAATTACAACGCGTAGGAATTCTAGTGCGTAGAAATTTCAGAGCGTAGAAATTACAGTGCGTAGGAGTTGCAACGCGTAGAAATTTCAACGCGTAGGAGTTTCAGCGCGTGGAAATTACAACGCGTAGGAATTCCAGTGCGTAGAAATTTCAGAGCGTAAAAATTACAGTGCGTAGGAATTGCAACGCGTAGAAATTACAGCGCGTAGAAATTATGGTGCGTCGAGATTACAGCGCGTGGGGATTACAGCGCGTTGGAATTTCAGTGCGTAGAAATTACAACGCGTAGGAATTCTAGTGCGTAGAAATTTCAGAGCGTAGAAATTACAGTGCGTAGGAGTTGCAACGCGTAGAAATTTCAACGCGTAGGAGTTTCAGCGCGTGGAAATTACAACGCGTAGGAATTCCAGTGCGTAGAAATTTCAGAGCGTAGAAATTACAGTGCGTAGGAGTTGCAACGCGTAGAAATTTCAGCGCGTAGGAATTCCAGTTCGTAGAAATTACAGTGCGTTGGAGTTGCAACGCATAGAAATTACAGCGAGTAGGAATTATGGCGCGTAGAAATTACGGCGCGTGGAGATTACAGCGCGTTGGAATTTCAGCGCGTAGAAATTACACCGCATCGTAATTTAATCGCACTAACAGTACAACCTACAAAAAACACAACAAAATCCCATACAACAAATTATCAATTTTCCATCCATTCCACAATTCCCATACACCAATCGATCATCAAAAAGCGCATACACACATCAAGATAATCGATCCGTCTTCCCGGTCGATTTCGCCAGCGATCTCGCTATTTGACCACAAGTAAGGGTGATTAATCATCGGACCGAGTCGCCGTGAATCGAGAGGGCAGGGCCGAAAATGGCGGTCCACAGGCCGAATTGCAGAAACTGCGGACACTCGCTGCTTCCCCGATTGGCCGGTTCGCCCTTGGCCCTCGCCGGGGTCGAACGCGTCGCTTCCTCAAGAAGCGTCGCCATCCTGTGACGAGCTTCCGAAGCTCGCCACGAAGCTTTTCGCCGACACGCACGTGTGTCCGCGCATTCCCGCTTCCCTCCGACTCGCCAACCATCGTCTACGTTCACCCTTCCTTTGCTCGTTCCTCGATGATACGAGGAGGGGTTGGTAATTCTGAACCAAGGGCTGCGATTTTATCGGCCGCGAGCATGGACCAAGGGTTTGCTGAAAATCTCGCGCAGAATCGCGAGGGCTCTGCATGCTTGCCACGTGCGATTTTTGGATATTGTTCTGCTGAGGGGGTTGATTTAGGAAGGTTTTTTAGGAAGGTTTTTTAGGGAGGTTTTTTAGGGAGGTTTTTTAAGGCGCTGTTTGGGGAGTTAATTGGGGTAGGTACTGGGATTTGCTGATTTTTTAGGGAAATTTGCTGTGGTAGGATTTTTCAAATTTATGGTAGACGATGTTAATTTGGGGTTAGAAGGGTTAATAACTGATTGGGGAAGATTTTTCTGTAGACCTGGGACTATTGTTTGGGGAGATGGTAATCGAGATACTGTGGGATTTGCTGATTTCTGAGATGAATTTGCTGCGGTATGATTTTTCAAATTTATGGTAGACGATGTTAATTTAAGGCTAAAAGGGTTAATAATTGATTTGAGGAGATTTTTCTGTAGACCTGGGGCTATTGTTTGGATAGATGGTAATTAGGGTAGGTACTGTGAAATTTGCTGATTTTTAAGACAAAGCAGAAATCTGATTTTTCAAATTTACAATGGACATCATGGTTTACTAGAGGTGGTTTAGAAACTGCCCCAACAAGTGAGTCATTTTATAAATAATACAATCCAGTATTTACCAGAAATATGTACAGCATTCTAAGTGTTTCAAATATAATAGATGTTTTATTCGTGAGTCAACGCCATGTCTGTCTGCATTTAATTATAAGTAGTTTTCTAACAACCATAACAGAAATGTAAATTGTCAATACAAGTCTACTGTCTTACAAGTCTTTTATTTAGTGATTCTGCAAGTATTTATTGAAATAGTCAGTTTCGTAAATATTTATTATAATGATACGTATTTATTCAAACTTGGTACAAACAGAAAATGTCAGCAATAAATGCAAGCGTTTATTATAATAATTTCATAAATATTTATTGTAACAATTTTACAAGTATTTTCATGAACATCAGCTGTAATAATTATATGAACACTTAAAACAACAATTAATATTATAAATATTTATTTGAATGCCTCATAACTTCATACATTTAAAAATGTCTTCCTTTAACAACAACCCCATTGAATACAATTTATTCAATTTGCATTAACTAGTAATAAAAAGCTTGTGTTAACTATTAATAAGAAGTTCGTATTAAAATTGTGTTGTAAAATGCATGTATTAACTACCAATAAAAAATAGTATTGTCTGTATTAAAATAGTATTAACAATAATTGTGTAAATATTATTACTGAATAATCAGAAATAATCACAGAGCTAAAAATACAAAACTATAAAAATAAAATTGCAGAGAAGTAGACACGACGAACGAACAGTTCAAAGTCCACCGTTTACGTAACGCAATCAGGAGAAACAATCTCTCACACATGTAACGCATGTGTGCACTTCCGTCACTTCAGGAATCGCAGTTCCCCCCACTTCCGGTGTCCACTGGCAGAAGCTTCAGTGACGAGTATTAGACTCTCGATTCGATCGAGATCAATGGCCACAGGCGATCGATCAAAGACGTGTAATTTATACAGGGTGGTCGAAAAGTCACGCAATCCGTATCCAGATCCGTATTCAATACAGTCTGCGTGACATTTCAACCGCTCGGTATCTCGATCTCGACGGTTTTCAACGATTCAAAGGTTAATTATGGTGGAAATAGTCGCACGCATGAAACTTCGCGTCACCGGATACGCAACGATGAACGCGACTTCCGTTCGGTGAAGAGACGAAGTTTTCGGTGTAAACGGGAAGTTCGTGTTGCGATGGCAATACAAAAGGGTATTTTTAGATTTTTGCGATGTGGGGATATATGGGGAATTTGGGGATTTGGAGATTTGGGGGGTTAGAGATTTGGGGAAATTGCAATTTAGGGATTTGAGAATTTGGGAATTTTAGAGATTTGGGATATTTGGAAATTTGGAAATTTTAGAGATTTGGGACATTTAGAAATTTGGGAATTTGAGAATTTGGGGGTTTGAGAATTTGGGAATTTGAGAAATTGGAAATTTGAGAGTTTTGGAATTTTAGAGATTTGGGATATTTGGAAATTTGGGAATTTGAGAATTTGGGGGTTTGAGAATTTGGGAATTTGAGAGATTGGTAATTTGAGAGTTTGGAAATTTGAGAGTTTGAAAAATTTGAGAGTTTTGGAATTTTAGAGATTTGGGATATTTGGAAATTTGAGAATTTGGGAATTTGAGAGATTAGTAATTTGAGAGTTTGGAAATTTGAGAGTTTTGGAATTTTAGAGATTTGGGATATTTGGAAATTTGAGGGTTCGAGAATTTGGGAATTTGAGAGATTTAGAAATTTGAGAGATTGGAAATTTGAGAGATTTGGAAATTTGAGAGATTGGAAATTTGAGAGATTGGGAATTTGAGAGTTTGGAAATTTGAGAATTTGAAAATTTAATAGCTTGGAAATTTGATAGCTTGGAAATTTGAGAGTTTGGGAATTTGAGAGATTGGAAATTTGAGAGATTTGGAAATTTGAGAGTTTGGGAATTTGAGAGTTTGGAAATTTGAGAGTTTGAAATTTTGAGAGTTTGGAAATTTGATAACTTGCAAATTTGAGAGTTTGGGAATTTGAAAGTTTTGGAATTTTAGAGATTTGGAAAATTTGAGAGTTTGGAAATTTGGTAGCTTGGAAATTTGATAGTTTGAAAATTTGATAGTTTGAAAATTTGATAGTTTGGAAATTTGATAGCTTGGAAATTTGATAGCTTGGAAATTTGCTAGCTTGGAAATTTGAAAGTTTTGGAATTTTAGAGATTTGGAAATTTGAGAATTTGGGAATTTGTGAAATTGCGTGAATGAGTACCACCCTAACCTAACCTAACACCACCCAAAACCTACACCTTATCCCTAACCCCACATCGCACCACCATTCAAACACTCACAACCACTCCTATTAAACCACAACAAAAATACAAAACCTCATCCACTAACTATAAAAAACCATTAAAGTCCTTACATATATATATCTTAAATCATAAATTTTCTAAAGGTTCCCAAAATCCCTGAAAAGTAAATTAAACTCCCGAAAATTGCTACGTCAACGCAATTTCTATTAAAAGCACAGCGAGTATTTATACAATTAATTGATCGTATCTATAGAGGGTGTGAATCGGGTTTAACAATGGCTGAATAATTGAATTCTGTAACATGGTTGTTCTCTGAATTAGAATTCAGAGCCCGATCGATCGTTAGCACGAGCGTTCATTCATAAAACTCTCGAACAGTCTGCGCAAGTTCGACCGACATACAACGGACTCTCTTTCAACGGGGGTGGATTGTCCGCGTTGCATATTTAGGCTCTTTCCCTTTCATCCGATCGTTTCCCTGTTTTCCATGCAAACGAAATACTGTATGGAAACTCTATTTTATTGAAACAATTTTTAGACTATTACTGTTTTATATTTTATCGAAACAATTTTTAGACTATTATTGTTTTATATTTTATCGAAACCATTTTTAGACTATTACTGCTTTATATTTTATTGGAACAATTTTTAGACTATTACTGTTTTATATTTTATCGGAACAATTTTTAGACTATTACTGTTTTATATTTTATCGAAACAATTTTTAGACTATTACTGTTTTATATTTTATCGAAACAATTTTTAGACTATTACTGTTTGAGGTTACTAATTTTTTTACTTGTTTGAGTGAATTTTTACATTCATCCTTTGATTTATATGTGTTATTTATTTTTATTAAGGTACTGCATGTTAGGTAGAGTTACAGAATATTAAGACAGAGAAAATAAAAATGTTGAAATGTCAATTTTGGGTCGATTGACTATAATTGGTCTAAATAATTGATCGAATGAATAATTGGAATTGAATTCTAATTGCAGTATTCAAAATGGGAGGCAAAATTAATTATGTAATTTTGTTAAAATTTTTTTTATCCTGTTTTATGTTTGATGAATATTTCGTGGTTTACTATGATAGTTTTAGAAATTGTAACTTTTGCTGAGTGTCGCATTTGTATTGATCTTTAAGAATTCTGACGCGAAACATAGTTTAATCGATTGGAACAATGTTACGCCAACGTTGCGGGGTGATAAATTATTGTGTATTCAAGTTCGCGTGACGACACTAACGATTGTCTGATGACTGTGTTTGAAGTTATTAATTTGCGAGTATAAAGTTCTGATGTGTTTATATTGTAACTAAGACTATAATCAGCAAATACTTTCTTAATTTTGTTATGTATACAGTGAACAAGTGCAGCGAGATGAAAAATAAATTGCAAAAAAAAAAAAATGTATAGCAATATTACAAACTGCATGTAGATAATTCACTCTGTTTTGAAATACAATTATTTTTTGGTAAAAAATAAATTTTGTACAGGTATGTATTTTAGAATGAAAGTAGCAGTTGCATTTTGAGAAAATACGAACAAAATGTTCGTGACATTTTAACAATATTAAATGGTTGTTATTGGATTATCGATAGTAGAAAGAACACTGTCGTGTATTATAATAAATGATCCTACTATAAACTCTTGCCAACTGTTTCAAGCACTGTTGCACATCTGTAACCCTTCCACTCGCAACCCTTCCCCTTCTATTAACTGGCACCATGAAACTGCCAAATGCAATTTATCATAATCAAATCATGTAGAATTGTATGATTAATTTTGGGAACTTGCTTCTAAACATAGAAAGTTTGTTACTGAATGCAATACGAAATTTATAACAATGTTAAAATCAACTTTGAAACAATTGTTCACTGATAATCCTCTTATTCCTATCTTTGATTATTCTGCAGTTTACACTTCACATTCTGTATGAATTGCAAAGTCCATATATGATATATAAGTCCATATATTCTTCGTGTAACCACATGTGATATACATGTGACATGTATGTGATATTCTACGTTGTAAACTCCTTATATTAGCAATTTAAACTTGCTTCTAAACCCAAAATGAAATCGAAAGTAAAACAAGAATGAAACTCTTGACTGTCAATCAACCACCACTGACAACCACTGGTCATATGTTTACTCTTACTCCACACTCCACATTCTACCACAACAGGGTCTGCAGGTGTTAATCTACATTCTACTTGAAGCTTAATCAATATTAATGAATGAAATTCTCTACAGTAGCAATTTAGGTATTAATGCAAAATGAAATCGAAAGTACAACACGTATCAGCCAACTGTCAATCACCCATCACTGACAACTCGTATTTCTACTTCTACTTCACGTTCTACCATAACAGGGTCTGCAGGTGTTAATATACATTCTAGTGCAAGTTTAATTAATATTAATGAATGAAATTTCACTGTAGCAGTTTATGTGTTAAATGCAAAATGAAATCGAAAGTAGACGAAAATGTATTAATCCTCAACTGTCAGTTGTTCATTCACAACTCGTATTTCTAGTTCTATTTCACATTTCACACATTCAGCAATAACAGAGTCTGTAGATGTAGTATTCCATAATCTAAGTACTTGAAGTTCGATCAATATTATCGAATAAAATCATATACTCCACAGTAACAATTATGTACTAAATGTAAAATGAAATCGAAAGTAGACAAAAACGTATCAACCCTCCACTGTCAATCGTCCATTCACAACTCGTATTTCTACTTCTACTCCACACTCCACATTCAGCAATAACAGAGTCTGCAGATGTAGCAATCCATAATCTTACTTCATGTTCAATGAATATTTTTGAATAAAATCATATACTCCACAGTGACAATTACGTACTGCATACAAAATGAAATCAAAAGTAGACAAAAACATATCAACCCTCAACTGTCAATCGTCCATTCACAACTCGTATTTCTACTTCTACTCCACACTCCACATTCAGCAAGAATAAAGTTTGTAGGTATAGTAATCCATAATCTACTTGAAGTTCAATATTATCGAATAAAATCAGACTCCACTGCAACAGTTAGATACTAAATGCAAAATGAAATTGAAAGTAGAAAACGTATCAATCCTCAACAATCAATCGTCCACCACTGACTCGTATTTCTACTTCTACTCCACACTCCACATTCAGCAACAATCGACTCTGTAGATATACTAATCCACAATCTACTTGAAGTTCAATGTCATCGAATAAAATCATACTCCCCAGTAAAAGTCCCTTACAAAATACAAAATAAAATCGAAAGTACAAACGCGTCAACCCTCAACAATCAATCGTCCACCACTGACTTCTACTTCTACCCTACAGTTGTACTTCACAAGCTCAAACCTCAATCAATATTACCAAATCTCCCTGTACCTCGAAAACAAAATCGAAAACAACCCTCCAGTTCCAGCACTTGATACTGTTGAGTATACGTCAGTCCTCGAAAGAAATATGAGGGTCCACAGGTGTGTCTAAGAGGGAGATCCGCGCGAAACAGCATAATCGCATGCAGCGGCAGGTAGATTGCAGAAAAGGGTGTTGCGTGTGTGTGTGTCACGTGCGGTCGGCGCGCACGCGTCCCTCTGACGCAACACGTACGCGGCCGATGACGTAACGGCGAGAAACCGAGTCGAGGACGTTTTATCGAGTGGAGGTTAGGACGACGGCCGGTTGCGCTTGCGTGCGTCCTCCTTTCCTTCCGTTCGACACGCGTTCTCGCCGTCAGCTAGCTGGTTTTCCTCTGCACCACGAGGAACAAGTACCGCGACAGAACGACCAGTAAACCGACACCGTTTTCCGCGGTTTCGGCGTTTCACCCCGACCCGACGCGTTTCCTGCGCTGCCAACCGGTGCAACCATCACGTGACCGCGTCATCCGCGACCTATCGCAACCACCGGCTCCACGGACCAAACAAGCACGCTTACACTTTTCCGACACGGCCCTGTTTTTCGTGGGTGGAGCGTTTTCGTGATCGATAACGGACCAGTGCTACTCGCGTTCGCCAGTTTACACGAAGGTGAGAGTCTTTTCGATCGTGCACCCTGCCACCTACAACCCCTTTCATAAGCCATGGGACACATACGCGCCACCACATGGGATTGTTTCAATTTTGAACTACATGCTTCAAATACTTGTTTTTTAAATCAAGGGTTTGATATTGATGTTTGAGGGTTTATTTGCGTTTTGGAATTATGTGGATTATGTTGGTTGGTATGATTTAGGTAATCAGTCTGTGTTTATGTACGCTTGGGTGTGGGGTTAACAAGCTTGGGAGAAGGGGTGCAGTCATATGATTTCTATTGGGCGTTGCATTTGAGGTATTCAATTTTTAAGGGTTGGTTCAATAAATTGTGAATTTTGGGATTTTAGGGTAGTTAGGGTAGTTGGGATTTTAGGGTAGTTAGGATTCTGTATTTTTAGATTTCTAAGGTCGCAGATTAGCAAATTTTGAGATGCACAAGTTTGGGAATTTTCAATTTTTTGAAGCTTGAGATTTTGTAACTTTTGATGTTCTCAAGTTTCCATATTTCCAAATTGCAATACTCTCAAGATTCAATACTATTAAGGTTCAACACTCCCAAGGTCCAAATCTCCCAAGTTCCAAATCTTTCAAGGTTTAATACTTCCAAGCTCCAAATCTCTCAAGGTCCAATACTTCCAAGTTCCAAATCTTTCAAGGTCCAATACTCCTAAGTTTCCAAATCTCTCAAGGTCCAATACTCCCAAGTTCCAAATCTTTCAAAATCCAATACCTCCTAGTTTCCAAATCTCCCAAGTTCCAAATCTTCCAAGTTCCAAATCTTCCAAGGTCCAAATCTTCCAAGGTCCAATACTCCCAAGTTCCAAATCTTCCAAGTTCCAAATCTTCCAAGGTCCAATACTCCCAAGTTCCAAATCTTCCAAGTTCCAAATCTTCCAAGGTCCAATACTCCCAAGTTCCAAATCTTCCAAGGTCCAAATCTTCCAAGGTCCAATACTCCCAAGTTCCAAATCTTCCAAGTTCCAAATCTTCCAAGGTCCAATACTCCCAAGTTCCAAATCTTCCAAGTTCCAAATCTTCCAAGGTCCAATACTCCCAAGTTCCAAATCTTCCAAGTTCCAAATCTTCCAAGGTCCAAATCTTCCAAGGTCCAATACTCCCAAGTTCCAAATCTTCCAAGTTCCAAATCTTCCAAGTTCCAAATCTTCCAAGGTCCAATACTCCCAAGTTCCAAATCTTCCAAGTTCCAAATCTTCCACGGTCCAATACTCCCAAGTTCCAAATCTTCCAAGTTCCAAATCTTCCAAGTTCCAAATCTTCCAAGGTCCAAATCTTCCAAGGTCCAATACTCCCAAGGTCCAACACTCTCAAATTCCAATATTTCCAAGGTCCAAATCTCCCAAGTTCCCAATCTCTCCAATTCCCAATCTCCCAAGTTCCAAATCTTTCAAGTTCCAAATCCCTCAAGTTCCAAATCTCCTAAGTTCCAAATCTTCCAAGGTCCAATACTCCCAAGTTCCAAATCTTCCAAGGTCCAATACTCCCAAGGTCCAACACTCTCAAGGTCCAACACTCTCAAATCTCAATACTCCCAAATCCCAAACCTCGCAAATCCCCAACCCCCAAATTTCCAATATCCCAAACCACCCTCTTCCCTTATTCACCCATTACGTCCTACAAAAAAAAAAAATCAATAACCCCCGACTAATAATAACCAATACTTCCCGTAAACAAAGTCCCCATTTTCTAACCTTGAACATCCACCCTTTAAAAATCATTGGTCACGTATGGTATCATTGACCCTATAAAAATCCTATAAAAATGATTCGCAAACGAGCGTTCGCAGCATCTTCAAATTCGCTCGAATGAATGTCGCAGAGGGTGCGTACTGTCGAAGTGGATTGAAATTGGCTTAGGCGAAGTGGAGAGGAATTGAAATTGAAGTTGTAGAGAAGGGGCGATGCAAGGGTGAAAAAGGTTGATGTTCTTCGAGGAGGGTTGGGTATATGGGTCAGTGGTCCCTGCTTCGGGCTGTTTCAACTCTTTGGAGGGTGAAAAGGGGTGGTTTCGAGGGTGGAGGTGAGAACGTTCTTTCGAGAGAATATTTAAGTTTCGAGGGACAGGAATAAGAGTGCTTTGGGGTGGATTTTGTCAATGATTTATGATGGAGAATTATTTTGGAGGAAGAATAATTGTGGAGGGTAATTATGGGAATAAATAATTCTGCCTGGGTTAATTGTTTTTGGGGATTCTGTGATTGAAAAAATTAATAATGGGTACTGTTTTTTAAGACTTATAGCTGATGCTTGTAATATGTTGCATTAAGTTATGTAATTTTTTAAAAAATTTAAGGAAAGAATTCTAATAAGAAGAATATTCTTCTATGAAACTGCTTTGTAAATCATTAAATTCGTTGTGAAGAATGTTTCATAAAACGTTCTTTATCAATTTTTGTTAAATACATATATTTTGTTATTAAAGAAGTTATATACTTATTGATTTTCTATTATAAATAATTCATAATAAAAATAATTTATATCATTCAAAAAAAGTTTGGTCTCAAAAAAGTGATGACTCAAGTGTCGTCCATTTTCTCCCAAACAAAATGTGCAATTTATAAAATTTTGTCAAAATTTAATTTCAAAAAAATTTCTCAATATGTAACATCAATTATAGCTAACAAACTTTAGAATTCACTTTGAAATAGTATCAAAAGGAATGAAGAGACAAAATGTCTCATCGATTCCTTAAACAAATGGTATGTCCGACCTTGATACCAGAGGCATATCAAGAATTTCAAGATGGAGGGCTGACCTTTGCCTGTGGCGTTTAATCGATATCGAACCGTGTGGTTTTAAAGCCTAGACTCGTGCATTGTTTAGACTCGATACACGAAAAAGTAGCGAGTGACGTTTTTAATCAACGCCGCAGATACAACGTTCGATACGCCTCGTGCCTTTAATTAACCAATTAAATTACTCGAGTAAGTAGAATTACGATAAAAGGAGAGGTGGACGTACGTGACTGCAACTTTGTAGCATGTTGTTTGCTTTCCCCAACGAGAGAACATGAATTACGTTTTTAACCCAGTTTCTCGTTACATGGAGATGTTTGTAGACTGCAATAATTAGCTGGAACGTATGGGGAAAATAACAGGTTCGAGACTGGTTTCTACGTCTGTAATTAAATGGACGAGAATTAGCGTAATCTATTAACATTCCGAGCTTTCGATTATAGACTTAAATTCGATTCGGACATAAATTGTTACTGTATTTTGGTTCAGATGCTTCAGATATTGGAGGTTTATCGTTAGATTGGTTAGGCAACTTTAATGGCCACCGAATTCAGGGGTAATTGAGATGATCATATCAGAAAATTAAATTTATCGGATTTGCTAGGCTAATTTTAATGTGGTCAGTGAATTACGTTACAAATTAACTTCATTAAAATGGTTTCACTGCTCCACAACTTATAATAAATATTTTATGGCATTAGAAGAAGCATTTTTTAAAATTCTTGTTAAAGTGACTGACACTCTGCATTTGCTAAGTTTGAGTTACAATGATCATATCTGGTAAAACATTATACAACTATGAAAATAACAATGATATCGGACAACGTTAAATTTTACGATTGTCATTTGCTTGCAAAAAGATATTTATGCATCACATATGTATATAAATGTGAATGAACTTTCGACTTCATCAATCTTTTGCATGAAACTTGCAAGTTAAATCAACACTAAAATATGCAATCTTCATAAAAGAATCATCATATGATTTAACACCCTTGCAACACATATGTAGTCGCAACTCACATGTTTCAATATGTTACATATGTTACATATACACATGTCATATGTTACATACATCAATATCATAAAGTGTAGACATTTATTGGTTACATATTATGTAACCATGTCATATGTTACATATATTAATATCATAAAGTGTAGATATTTATTGGTCACATATTACATAACCATGTCATATGTTACATATATCAATATCATAAAGTGTAGATATTTATTGGTTACATATTATTATTGTATTACCTGTTAATAATTTTACATATTCTTTAAAGTATGAACACAGTGTATGAGGCTCTCAAGTGGTATTTTCATTAAAAAACTCATTATTGCTGCAAATTTTAATTTCATTCTCTGTCAGTCTTATATTAACCTTGACATGATAAGAACCTGTGTAATTTCCTTTGTAAATGCTTAAAAGAAAAATGTTTAATTAAATGTTTAAAAGAAAAATATTTATTTAAATGTTTTAAAGAAAAATGTTTAACTAAATGTTTAAATTGAAAATGTCTAATAAAATGTTTATTTAAATGTTTAAATTGAAAATGTTTAATAAAATGTTTAAAAGGGAAATGTTTAATTTAAATGTTTAAATTGAAAATGTTTCATAAAATGTTTAAAAGGGAAACGTTTAATAAAATGTTTAAAAGGGAAACGTTTAATAAAATGTTTAAAAGGGAAACATTTAATAAAATGTTTAAAAAGGAAACGTTTAATTTAAATGTTTAAAAAGGAAACATTTAATCAAATCTTTATAGGAAAAACGTTTAATTAAACATTTAAAATATAGTTCCCCAAATACATTCCCTCAAAACCAAAAGAACATTCCGCCATCCCAAATTTAATTAGCCATTTTCTTTTTCCGTGACCCCCCAGCGGTCTCGTAAACGTTGAACTACCGTAGATTCCGTGCATTTAGCGTGAATAGAGCGACACCATAAACGCGAGAGGGTTGCACAGGGTGGATTTGAACGACCCGAGGAACACGAATCGGTGTTTATACGCACACGGACAAGTGTCCACAAAGATCAGGAGAGTCGTAAAACATGTGCGAACGTGGTTCGCGGTGCCGGAGAGACGTAGGTGGGGAACATATGGGGTACCGTGGCTAAATATAGAGAGCGCTTTTATGGCGTGCGGTCGTGCCACGAGGACCCGGACGATCCACGAACCCCGATGCCCTTTATCCGATCCACTCGAGCCTCTCATTAGGGCCGCGTTTTGTATTATCGAGCGATCGCCATGATTTCGCGAAGGGAACTTTCGAGAAACGGAACGGACTTGCGACTTTTGTGGAACTTTACAATTCTACGACTTTCTGTCTCTATTACATACTTTTAATTATTTTCATTGGTCTATCAAATTATTTTCATTGATCATTTGATTGTTTTCCTATAATCTTTCACACATGTAGGATTCACGATTCACACATGTATGAAGCTGCACATATGTTTAAACGTACGGTGTGTGATAACATTGCTAATTTAACACTTGTCATCCACATGACATTTGTCATCCACATTACACATATGTCACCCACATATGAGCCGTTCAGTGCACCCATTGATTAACTCCATTTTTTGAAAAATCTTAAAGTATTATAAATATAAGAAGTGATGACCATACCAACTGCTTTAACACTTAAATTTAAGATGTTTCAAAAAATGGAGTTAATTAATGTGTGCACTGAACGGCTCATATATGTCATACATGTTACATTTTGAATAACATTTCGATGTGATGATTTCTTGTAAATTTTACGGTTATCGATGTCTATTCTCCTCTGTTATTGATCTTTATATAAAGAGCTTATTATTGACCCGACACGTGTAAGTCGATGGAGTGTGCTTGATGTAACATATGTAGACTAGTACAACGTACTTGAAACGACATATAAAAGTCGCTACAACATACTTGGTACATCGGTACAATCTTGATCCGATAAATAAAAGTCAGCACAATACACTCCATACGAATAAGCTATTACAGTAACCTAGTGCATTCGACATATCCCATCAATATCGATACACGTATGTTAATACCGTACGTCGAACGCATACTCTGCATACGTCACAACGACATAAAATTACAATGATACAAAATCTTACAAAGTACAAAACCTAAAAGAGCAAATATGAATGTTGATTAAAATGCTCACAAGAGGAACTTGTTAACCATAGTGATCGCTAACCATAGTCGAGATTAAAATCCTTGACAGATGAAAGATGTAAACGAAACAGAAGCTTGTTTTAATTTAATCGTAACACCGTTAGAGTAACGTCGACGTCAAGGTTCACGGACAGCCGATGAGAGAAGCCTTTGTTCAACGACGGATCACAATAAAGCTTCCGACCATGAGTACGATTCGCTTGACTGACCGTGGAAGTCGAGGAAACAACGACCGAGGAAGTGCACTAGCCACGAGTTCAAGGACAACAAGGAAATATCTTGCAAATTAAATCTGATCTAAAACTTTGTCTTAATTATCGCTTTTCCTCAACTTCAGGCAGACTTTGAATGATATCTGGAGCCCAATTACAAAGTTTTCTGTGGATCTCTGATTGTGATCTTGCAATTGTTATTGCAATTGTTGAGGTTATTTGTAGATTTATATAGTAATGTCATGAGAAGGGAATTAGTAAGTGGAAAAGTGCTTGGTGATTTGATGTTAGTAGTATCATGCGTGGTGATTCGATGGGTGAGATTTTGGGGCGTGGTAATTCGGAACGTTGTAATACGACACCTGGTGATTCGGCGCGTGGTAATTTGACACGTGGTCATTCGACGTGTTGTGATTCGGCGCGTGGTAATTCGACGCGGAGTGATTCGGCGCGGGGAGAACGGACACGTGGTAATTCTATGCGTTGTGATTCCACGCGTGGTAATTCGGTGCGCTGTAATTTCTATGCGTGGTAATTCGGTGCGTGGGAACTCCACGCGTGGTAATTCGGTGCGTGGTAATTTCTACGCGTAGGAATTCGGTGCGTGGTAATTCGGTGTGTGGTAATTCGACGCGTGATAATTCCACGCGTGGTAATTCGGTGCGCTGTAATTTCTACGCGTTGTCATTCCACGCGTGGTAATTCGGTGCGTGGGAATTCCACGCGTGGTAATTCGGTGCGTGGTAATTTCTACGCATAGGAATTCGGTGCGTGGTAATTTCTACGCATAGGAATTCGGTGCGTGGTAATTTCTACGCATGGTAATTCGGTGCGTGGTAATTCGACGCGTGATAATTCCACGCATGGTAATTCGGTGCGCTGTAATTTCTACGCGTGGTAATTCGGTGCGCTGTAATTTCTACGCGTGGTAATTCGGTGCGCTGTAATTTCTACGCGTGGTAGTTCGGTACGCTGTAATTTCTACGCGCGGTGATTCCGTGCGTGGTGATTCCACGCGTGGTAATTCGACGCGTGATAATTCCACGCGTGGTAATTGGGTGCGTGGTAATTGGGTGCGTGGTAATTTCTACGCGTGGTAATTCGACGCGTAGTAATTGGGTGCGTGGTAATTTCGACGCGTGGTAATTCGGTGCATGGTAATTCGGTACATGGTAATTCGGTGCGTGGAGAATCGACGCGTTGTGATTCGACGCGTGGTGATTCGGCACGTGGTACACCGACGCGTAGTAATTTGTCTCGTGGCCATTCAGAACGTAGTAATTCGCCGCGTGATAATTTGAAGCATTAGAAATCCTTAAATTCGTAACTTTGAGCAACCGGAAATCCCTAAATTCAAAACCTTGAACAACCAGAAATCCCTAAATTCAAAACCTTGATCATCAAAACCTCCACAAATTCAAAAACCAGATCACCTAAAAATCCCCAAACTTCGAAATCCAAACCCACTCGAATCAAAAACCGCCACTAATTCAAAGACAGCACGTCGATTTTGATCCGAGCCGCTATTTCTCTTAGCCTGTTCGAAAAGGGAGGGAAAGGAGCAACAAGCGGGAGCGTAAGTTGGCCTCTCGCTAAAGAGCAGATCAGAAGACGAGAGTGGCGAGCAGAGGGAGATCTCGCGATGAGATAAGCGACGCGCCTGCTTTCCAATTCGCAACGGATGATCGCGCGGCAGAAGTGCGTGAGAGGTAACGTGGGCGGGTGGAACTTATTGCGGTGGGTGGGCCACGCAGCGAGCGTGCGACGAGGATCGTCGACGGAACCCGTTTTAGCGATGCGAGAACCCAAAGGTGCGACAGAGACATCACGAAACGAGGACCAACCGCGTTCAACGTCCGCGTGTTCGACGAGGATGCGACGCGACAGAGAACGTTCCTCGAAACAAAGACAGAGTATCAGAAAAAAAAGAAGCGTGCGTGATGCGAGTCACAGAACGGATAGAGATAAGGCAGAACAGAGTTGTCGGAGAGGAGAGAGATGGAGAGATGCGGGAGAACCGATGGATAAAGGACGGCGATAGAAAGAGGGAGCGATATACGATACTCCCAGGGAACGGGAGTGGAGAAAAAAGTGTGCACGCAAGCCTGTTGGAGAAGGAATGACGAGAGAGAAGGATACGTTACTGAGAGAGAGGTTGACTGAATGAAATAGAGAGCGAATGTTGGACACGCGATAATGCGTGCAACGGAGACGACGGGAATATGCGGAACCCAATGAGTGCGACGCAGAGAGCGACGCGTTGACTGATGCAGGGAAAATGGACGTGTGTGGAGTATGACGCGCTAAAATTGTAATTATATTGTATTTGGAATGCGAGCGTTTTACTAACCGCGTTCGCGTGTTCCCACATTCTTGTTTTTAATTACCCTCGTTTGCAAGATTCTGCGGTTCCGTGTTTCGGAAATGTGGATTACTTTGTATGGGGTAGTTCATTTTTTATCGAAGATGATTAAAAAATACAAAATTAGGCTACATCTTTTAACATACATTTTAAAAAGAAATACTAATTGATTAATTTATTTTATTATACTCTTTATTGCTAATACAGAAACTGTAAATCGGTACATTGTATTTTAATCAATTTTTATTATTTTTATTGAAATTGCACGCTCTGAACCTTGTTGTGAGAACAAAAGTCAATAACAAACAGTCCATTGATTTAAAAAAAATTTTTTTTAAATTGTTTAATTAAAAAATGTCGAATTATACAGAAGAAGTCTGACAAAAATAATTTACATGTGTGTAATCATATAAAGAAAGAGATATTTATAGAACAGATTTAAAACAAAATTTTTTTAAATTTTTAATTAAAAAACGTAGAACTATGCAAAAGAAGTCTCACAAAAATAATTTTCATGTGTGTAATTACATAAAGAAACACATATCTATAGAACAGATTTAAAAAAGAATTCTTTAAATTGTTTAATTAAAAAATGTAGAACTATACAGAAGAAGTCTGACAAAAATAATTTTCATGTGTGTAATCATATAAAGAAAGAGATTTCTATAAAACAGATTTAAAAACAATTTTTTAAAATTGTTTAATTAAGAAGCGTTTGAATATGCAGAAGAAGTGTGACAAAAGTGATTTTCATGTGTGTAATCATATAAAGAAAAAGATATTTATAGAACAGGACATAGGTTATATCAGCGCTATTACGCTTTGGGAAAGAGACCAAGTGTTTTCTGGTTCATATTGGACCCCTGGTGGAACTGGAGGAGGCCATGCACGAGTGGCTACTTGCCGTAGAGCGGTCAGAATTGGACAACAGAGGGATACGGTAAAATTAGTCCCTAAAGAGAATTTATGATGGGCCACGAATGCGTGCCAGCCAAACGATATTAAACCGCACCGTGCACCGGATTATTCAATAAACTTGTCTCGTTCTACGGGATGCGTTTCTGTCTCTGCAATGTTTATTTTAAGTGAATTGGAGGTCACTGTTTCTACACGAAATTGTGAGAATTTAAATGTATCGTGTGTTCCGGGGTATTTGGCAATAAAATATGGTTCAAACTGTATAATAAGCTATTATAAGCTGTAATAAGCTATTTACCTTTTGAACGCTTGCAATTTCATTCGTTACGTTTCGTTTGCGTTTGTGTCGAATACATTATCTGTGCAATTATGTTTCAGTGGATTGATTGTCAAGTTTTAACATTTGGAGAGTTTAGTTGCAGTCGTGTTTTTTAGGTTTTTGTTATTTTATTTTGGGTATTTGATGTTTATGTATGATTGTAGTTTGTAGTACATGTGTGTGATTATAATTTATATTATACATATGTATGTGATTATAGGTTATACTACATATGTGTATGGTTAGAGTTTGTACTATACTTATGTGTATGATTGTAATTTATATTACATATGTGTGTGATTATAAGTCGTACTATGCATATGTGTATGATTGCAATTTATACTACATATGTGTATGATTACAATTTATACTACATATATGTATGATTACAATTTAAACTACATATGTGTATGATTACAATTTATACTACATATATGTATGATTACAATTTATACTACATATGTGTATGATTACAATTTAAGCTACATATGTGTATCATTATAATTTATACTACATATGTGTATGATTACAATTTATACTACATATGTGTATCATTACAATTTAAACTACATATGTGTATCATTATAATTCATACTACATATGTGTATGATTACACTTTATACTACATATGTGTATCATTATAATTTATACTACATATGTGTATGATTATAATTTATACTACATACGTGTATGATTACAATTTAAACTACATATGTGTATGATTTTAATTTAAACTACATATGTGTATAATTATAATTCATACAACATATGTGTAATTTTAATTCATACTACATATGTATAATTATAATCCATACCACATATGTGTAATTTTAATTCATACTACACATGTATAATTATAATTCATACCATATGTGCATATATACAATTTATATTTTAGTTGACAATAAACTAGCAACATTATACATACATTATACATACATTATAGCATACATGTTCAATTTTAATAATTGTTAAAATAATCCTTACTTTCTGATCAAAATAGCAAGCTTAAAATTTTGACGGCTTCGGTTATTGCAGAAATAAGAAATATTCTCCCCCAAGGATAAATAAACTCTCGTAACTTTTGCAAACGCAATTACTTTCCCCGCTGTAATTACGCAAAGATAGCAATTGCGGGAATTAAACCCGTAAGTTTTGCAAATTTTATTCGCGGTTGGAAAAGAAACTGATGGCGTTGTCTAAATTGCCCCGGAATAATGGCGGCTCTGGCTTTCTAAAGAACCTCGTTTCGAACTAAATAATTTTATTCGATTTAATGGAACAAAATTTAAATCGCGCAAAATGTAACAAATCAAGACTTAAACCTTGTAAAAATTAAATAGACCGAAATTTAAAATATACGAAACAACGCGAATAAAAATTTGAACCACATCAAATGAAACAAATAAAAATGTAAACCAAGTAAAAATCAAATAAACCAAAATATAAATTACATAAAACAAAGTGAAAGAAAATTTAAACCACATTAAATGAAGCTAATAATAATTTAAACCACGTAAATTTAAATAGAGCAAAATATAAATTATATGAAACAAAGAATAAAAATTTAAGCCACAAGAAATGAAACAAATAAAAATTTGAACATCATAAAATCTATTAAATAAAAAATGTAAATTACACACGAAATACGAAAGCTTAAATGAAATAAGTAAAGAAGAAATGGCAAAAATAAAAGTTTAAAGGATAGAAAGACCAGTAAACGAAAATTAGTAGCCATTTAATTAATTACTGGTTAATCTTGGCTTAGCAGGATGTCACGTCTGACCTCTTTTTCATGGACAATGTTTTCTGTGTTTACAGAGGTCTGATGTGACGCCGTAAAGGGAGGTGGACCAAATAAAAGGGCGAAATGAGGGGTGGCAGTGGTGACGTCCCTGGCATGGTCACCGTCCCCGCCTCCGCGTCCCTTAACGTAAGTACACTCTCAAAAGGTTCATAGATTTTTTCCCCAGAAAAAGGTTTCGCAAGAGGAAAAAAGGAACTGTAATTAACGTTCCCGTAGAAAAAATTGTGAGTCCACGGCTTGTAATAAAACGAAATAAAAGGTATACCAGGCATTATGGAAATTTCCATACAGAGGGTGGTTTAAGCCCTTCTCTCGCGGTTTCTTTCATGGCTACACCTGTTACAATTAACCGCTGAACGAATGGCAAATCGTTAATACAAAGGAAGCTTAAATTATTTCTCTCGTAAAAGATTAAAATGTAAGCTAGTATTGACCTCGATGTTATAAGAGAAAATGGAAAAGGATTAATGAGAATGTTATGAATTTGATGATGATCTGATAAATTCATGGGGGATGTCGAGGGGTGGGACTACCCCTTGTCACGAAGTGGGGCGGTCTGCATAGAGAAATGGAGGGCTACATCGATTTCTTATTTCTCTACCAGCAGAGAATTACCGTCGGGTTTTTACCGGAGTTATTCAGACGAAAAGTCATTCACGATTCGTTTCGATACAAATTTTTTGACGTTGCTATTTTGTCATTTACCCTACATATCGCTTTCCTAATCAATTAACATGTGTGATGTTATAAAAGGAGTTGATATATTAGTACAATGTATGTGAAATATTTGTCATTTTCCTTAGATATCATTCTTTTAACAAATCTTTAGCATGTGTCATATTATAAAAGAAATTGATATATCAGTACAATGTATTTGAAATATTTGTTCATTTATCCTATTCAAAGGTACTATACAATATATTTTGCAGTGCATTTTACGATACAGATTTACAATTTACTGCAGAACAAAAATATTTAATAACAGGTGTAGCAATTTAAATAATACAAACTGTATTTGATAGTAGAGCAGTAATTAATAACTACAGTTCAAAAAAATTGTAAAATGTAAAAGAATATATAATTTAGCAACACGTGTGACAATTTAAATAATGCAGACTACTGTATTTTATAGAACAACAGCAATTAATAATTATAGTACAAAAATTGTAAAATATAAAAGAATATAATTTAGCAACACGTGTGACAATTTAAATAATACAGACTACTGTATTTTATAGTACAGCAGCAATTAATTATAGTACCAAAAAATTGCAAAATATAAAAGAATACAATTTAGCAACACGTGTGACAATTTAAATAACACAGACTGTATTTTATAGTACAGCAGCAATTAATTATAGTACTAAAAAATTGCAAAATATAAAAGAATACAATTTAGCAACACGTGTGACAATTTAAATAACACAGACTGTATTTTATAGTATATCAGCAATTAATTATGGTACTAAAAAATTGCAAAATATAAAAGAATACAATTTAGCAACACGTGTGACAATTTAAATAATACAGACTATATTTTATAGTACATCAGCAATTAATAATTGTAGTACAAAAATTGCAAAATCTTAAAAGAATATAATTTAGTAACACGAGTAACAATTTAACTAACACACACTGCATTCTACAGTACAGCAATTACCCTCAGTACAAAAAAATCTAAAAGAATAAAAATGTAGAAGAATAAGAATACAATATAACAAGTGTACCAATTTAACTAATAATACAGAATTACCTAGCAACACAAAAAGCACCAAAAATATATACAATTTGAAAAACAGTGTCACCAGTAATTGTCACCGGAAAGAAATAAAAGTAGCAAACAAGCAATTACTCAATTCATCGAGCCGCAAATTTGAAACACATCGGAAATATTGCCGAAAATAACGACTATCGAACGCGGCGCATCGAGGCTTTCAATTTTTACAGTTCCACGGAAATTGAATTTGCCGGAAACTCGTCGACAGAGATGTTTACGGAGCTTCGTACAATGAACGAATAAAAAACATATTTCCCGATGTAACTTTTTCTAAAGTTCTACAATGTTTGCCATTTGCTGTTTCTCTCGAATAACTTCCATTCGAGATGGTAAACTTTTTCTTTGGAATTTTGTATTTGGTTACGAGAATAGTAATCATCCGAGAGTTGATGGAAGGAATAAACAAATATACTTGTGATTTCAGTTACTGATGGTGAAGTTTTGTAATTTGCAGAATTCTGTTCTTAT
This sequence comes from Megachile leachella, assembly GCA_963576845.1. Classification (NCBI taxonomy): domain Eukaryota; kingdom Metazoa; phylum Arthropoda; class Insecta; order Hymenoptera; family Megachilidae; genus Megachile; species Megachile leachella. Next base: position 17,761,253 of record OY756251.1, read on the forward strand.
GATGCGGTTCTTATGCGGTTCTTATGATGCAGAGGTCTGAGGGTTGCAAATTGTGGAATATTATGAAAGGGATTATGTTTGTGATGTCGTTTAGGATTACGTTTGCCATAAGTGGAAATTGTAGTTTTTGTGGAAATTTAATAAGTACTTTGGTTTTTATTTAAATGTATGCAGATTCGTATGGTAACGTTTCATTCGAGGTTAATGTACACAATTATTCATAATGTTCGTTCATTTTTTTCTTTTAAGTTTCTGTAAAGTCTTAATAAAACCTTCAATTTTTATTCAAACATATTCTGAAACATATGGTAACATTTCATGAAGTCAATGAACACAGACATTCATATGTTTGTTCATTCTTTTGTAAGTTTCTGTAATGTCTTAATAAAAACCTTCAATTTTTATTTCAATATATTTTTACACATATGGTAACATTTTATGAATTCAATGAACACTGTCATTCATATATTTCCTCATTTTTCATTGAGTTTCTGTAAAGTCTTAATAGCAGCATTGATACATGAAAACAAAATGGAGGTCCTTCTAAACACCCTCCATATTAATACAATACATATAATGAAATACATGTTATGTGAAATACATTAGTTATTTATATGTTACTCCTCCATTAGTTATAGAAAAGTACCCACTTATCCTATTAAATCATACAATTTGATCTTTTAATCCTAAAGAACTAGAATTTCTAAAGAACTAGAAACTCTAACCAATATTTAACTGCAACGTCCCCATCACTACACACAATAATCACAACCAAAACTCCCAGTAATTAAAAACGAAAGATACGTACCATTAACGAGGTCCAAAAATACGTCAGATCATGCAGAAACACAAATACAACTCGCGAAATTATTTCCACGGACCGATGTTACCGAAACGACAGACGAAACACAACTAACCTGGCCTTGTTTGCCGATACGAAACGCATTTACTTCCGTGGGCCACGGTCGTTTTGAAGCACAACAAATACACGTGCTCTATATCGTACATGTTCTGAACCATTTAATTACGAAGATATATAAACAGAAATAATTACGGCTCTTTATTTACCTTTAACAAAACTTGGAGCTTTGGAAACTACTTTGAAACTAGCTGGAAATTTTTATCAGTTGAAACAAATTTTTTTTTTTAAATTATTTTACTATTAATTATTGCTATTTGTTTGCTGTATTGCAACATCAAGTTTATAATAAGGTATACTGTAGATTACTGTAGATTTATGTAAAAAATATTTATTTAAAATTTTAATAGTAAATCATCCAAATAATAAATCATCTTTCGAGAACAGAAATCTGCTAATTCAATCGAAGATCAATTTTTCAATCAGACAAAGTGATTCTTGAAAATTTAACTAACAATAAGTGGATTAAAATTGATTCCGAGTTAAGTAAAAAATTTAAAATTCAATTTGCACCCGATAAAAGTGAAAAAGATAGAAATTGCGTTGGTACGATTTTTTGAAAATATTGCATCGGCTTCGAAATGCCTGCACCATTGAAATGTATGCAAATTCAGTTTGTTGTTCGTGAAAAGAGTGAACATCATTCTGAAACATTGATACGCGACTCGGAGAGGCTGCGAGAGATTACATCGGATTTCTTTTACGGCTCTCCGTGTTGGGAACACACTGTTATAAATCATGCATGACTCGCGTTCTTCCCTATGCAAACGTATCGATTCTATGGGCACGTCCGAGGCTTCGCCATAAACGATGAATATCTCTCATGAATTAACAAGTTTATCGATGCTGCGTGTCACAATCGTGTCAGAAATTTGACACTTTAGAATAATTAATAGACTCATCTTCAGAACCTAATAGAATTATTCATTCGTATTTTCATACATGGTATATTATTTTTTATTTAATTTTAGGTATTTTGGCGGCTTTGGACAAAGCTTCTTTCATTTTATTTTTAAAGGTTGTTTGTTTTTATTTATTTAATTTTGGAGTCTTTCAGAAGTTTTGGGGATGCTTTTCTAATATTTTCAAACACAGTAGATTGTTTATATTTAATTTTAGAGACATTTTCAGAAGTTTTGGACAATTATATTTTCTAATTATATTTTCAAATATACTGCATTGTTTTTTATATAACCTCAAAGTCATCTTCTGAAGCTGCAGACAATCTTCACTAACTATTATATTATAACATAGTGCATGGTTTTTTATTTAACTTCAGAGACATCTTCAAAAGCTACAGACAAGGTTCACCAATCATATTTTCAAACATACTACAGTATTTTTTACATAACCTCAAAGTCATCTTCAAATGCTGCAGACAAGCTTTATTAATTATTATATTCAAACATAGTACATTATTATTTATTTAACTTCATAGTCATCTTCAAAAGCTGCAGACAAGCTTCACCAATCATATTTTCAAACATACTACAGTATTTTTTACATAACCTCAAAGTCATCTTCAAATGCTGCAGACAAGCTTTATTAATTATTATATTCAAACATAGTACATTATTATTTATTTAACTTCATAGTCATCTTCAAAAGCTGCAGACAAGCTTCACCAATCATATTTTCAAACATACTACAGTATTTTTTACATAACCTCAAAGTCATCTTCAAAAGCTGCAGACAAGCTTTATTAATTATTATATTCAAACATGGTACATTGTTTTTTTGTTTAACTTCATAGCCATCTTCAAAAGCTGCAAATAAGCTTTACCAATCATATTTTCAAACATACTACAGTATTTTTTACATAACCTCAAAGTCATCTTCAAAAGCTGCAGACAAGCTTTACTAATTATTATATTCAAACATAGTACATTATTATTTATTTAACTTCATAGTCATCTTCAGAAGCTGTAAACAAGCTTCATAAATCATATTTTTAAACGTAAAATTTATTCTGAATTTATATTGAACATTGTTTATATTCAACAACAAAGTACTATAATAAAATTCACCAGTGTTAATCAAGAACCTTTAGCAATAAGAACTTCATCATACAACATCTCTCTATGTTTCAATAATCCACCACAATCTAAAAAAGTATTTCATTAAAATTAAAAAAGAAGCTCGACTTGAAATTTCAAGAGAATTATTATGTAAAACTAGTGAAGCATAAACGTGTAGTAGAAAGCAGTTCCATCGTTCTCGCGGAGAATAATCGACTCATCGAAGTCGATCGCTGTCCAGAAAGGCCTACTAATTGGCTTTAAGTGCTACAAGGACGCGACGTTATGGCATGTACCGATGGAGATGTCGTCGGATCGAAGGACAGTTATTTCAGTTTTATTTCGCTACCATTTGCTTTCAGCGAACTGGTTTCCTCGGTACCTTTGATAACGTGATAAGCGCTCGTTTCGATGACGATTATCGTAATATGCCTTACGTGTCGAGTAATCGGACGTTCTGCCAATTATTTTATTTTATTTGAAATTATTATTGGAGTACATTCTTTTGGGGTATTAGAAGGATTTTTGGGAGGATTTTGATGAAGTTTTGTAAGGATTTTGCAAGGATTTTTGATTTGGGAAAGATTTAACTGAATACGTCTCGTAGAGCCCTCAGCGCAGGAAAATATCGAGCGTTGAGACGGATACGAGTGTGCATAGATAATTGAAGGATTTTTGGAAGGATTTTGATGAGGTTTTGTAAGGATTTTGCAAGGATTTTTGATTTGGGAAGGATTTAACTGAATATGTCTCTTAGAGCCCACAGCGCAGGAAAATATCGAGCGTTGATACGGATACGAGTGTGTATAGATAATTGAAGGATTTTTGGAAGGATTTTGATGAGGTTTTGTAAGGATTTTGCAAGGATTTTTGATTTGGGAAGGATTTAACTGAATATGTCTCTTAGAGCCCACAGCGCAGGAAAATATCGAGCGTTGATACGGATACGAGTGTGCATAGATAATTGAAGGATTTTTAGAAGGATTCTGATAAGATTTTGCAAGGATTTTGTAAAGATTTTGGATTTGGGAAAGATTTAACTGAATACGTCTCTTAGAGCCCTTAGCGCAGGAAAATATCGAACGTTACAAGAGTACAAATGTGCATTAAACGATAAAAATTGAACGATAATGGTAGTATTATTAAACCATCTATCACGGAGCGTGTTTTATTACCAGATTATGACAGGCGACGACAGTATGAGCGATGACGTGTTCGAGGAAGAAGCAGCCAATGCAACTTCCACGGGTTTGACACCGGGAACAACGGGTCAAACTTGGACCAACACACCTTCTCCTACCGGATATAGGGACTACAAACCTCCTGCGGAAGTGTTTGCCGAAAATTACGGGTACTCCTCGAGGGACAATGACATTGTGAGGAGTTTGAAGAGGGTCAAAGAAGTAGACACTGGTTTGACGCACAAGGTGAGTCAAAAAGTACTCATTGTTTATATAAAAACCTGAATATTGACTGCAATTCATTTTATTTCTGTTAAAAGTTAACTTTCATTAAAGTGTTTGGATATCAAGTTCTGTTAAGGTTTCTGAATATAAATTTTCAATTGTCAGCTTTTTTTGAAACTTCCCTACCTGGAAGGTATGTGTCTGGTAAGTTGGCATTTGTAAGCAATGCAGACTCCATTGGTAACAGTCCAATACCTTAAAGTTTGATCAGTAAACCTAAATTACGAAAAAGTCCAAAAGCACCCTAACTACAGACTACTGACTGCACCCTCATTCAAAAATGACATTTTTCTGAAGCCTCCGAGAAAGAAGTCTTCGAGTATTAATGCCGGAGGAAAATATTCTTTGTAAGAACATCGTTTGATATTCATTACGGACTGATTTGCATGATGGATGGGACACAGTGTGTTTCTCGGATGTAGGACCGGCAAGGTCAGTCATGCCTTCGTACCAAGGTCAACCTGCCCTCCTCTTCTCGTGGCAAGCCGCTGGAATAATGATCGGGAATGCCCGAGGTCCATACTATACCCGTGGTACGGCCCCCAACACGATTCCTACGTCCTTCCTTCGGCTTCTTCCTTTTCTCTTGGCCCTCTCCCTGTACTTCTATCTCTTCCTCTTTCACCTCGATTCCTTCCACCTCTTCGTTCAATGTTTTTCACCGACGTTTTCTTACCTTCTCTGGTTCCTTATATCTCCCCGATTCTTCCTTTTGCCGTCATTCCTTTTCTACCGCCTTGCTTTTCTTACACATTTTCTTACCGAGTGCAAGGACGATTTTACTCTCGTAGGATAGGCGGAGATCTCGAGTTATGTTGCATAGGTGACAGATTTGGAAAAGATGGTTCGATTGTTATGAGTATATCTTATTGGGACAGTATCATTAATTTATGATCATGGACCATTTATGGTCGGACTATTTCTTGTTTGAAACTTAATGAACGATGGGTGAAAGGTTTTCTTGATGTTCGTTGTACAAAATTATATTAAATAACAAATAATGATTTTTATAAGAAATAATGAAAATTATATATTGTTTCTTAAGGATGACAATGTTTGATGTCATGAAAGTATCAGCAAATAGTATCCATAGTATACGAACTTAAAGTTTGAAGTTTTATAAAAATGAGTGCATGAAGACTTCGTCAACATTCTTCATACAAAATGGCTGACTGATTTTCAACACAAATAATGAAGTTTATACATGTGTCTTTTAGGGATGACAAAATTTGATGTCATAAAAGTACAATTAAATATTATCTATAATACACAAAAATAAAGTTTGAAGTTTTATAAAAACGACTTTATGAACGCTTCATCAACATACTTCGTACAAAATGGCTGACTGATCTCCAGCACAAATAATGAAGTTTAAACATACGTTTTTTAAAGACGATAAAATATGATGTTACAAAAATATCCATAATACATAAAACTTATAAAAGTGTCCATAACATACGAAGTTATGTTGACTTCACATGAAATATGAAGTTTTATAAAAATGACTTTATGAACGGTTCACGAACATTCTTCCTCCAAAATAACCGACAGCCCATTAAAGAATAAAATGAATAACAAAAATGTCGCCAAGCATTTCGTTGCTTGTTGAAGTTTAAATCTTCCAACTAAAATTTAGAATAAAATAGAAAGATAAACAGCGTATCACTTGAGGATTTCTTAAGAGCAGCTGTCTTTTTGCCAAAAGATTTGCAACCATGTAGCCGGTCGCAACACCGAGGTCTTCAATTATCCCTTATAAGAGTGAGTACTCGGTCGAAGAAAATGCGAGGCAAGAACCGGCTCGAGACCATGGACCCCCTACCGGTTTTACTTCACCCTCCTGATCGGTGGAACAGTCCGCTTGCTTCCCTCGAATCCGCTCGAGGATACCCTCGTTAATTGCCGTGACATTCTGAAAACGCTTCGCAAATCATCCCATCGATCCTTTACCGTTATACAAAACAAATTTTGGTTTTTTAGTGATACTACTTTGTTGCAAGGTGGAGGTCTTTGATATTTAATAGAGGGTACTTTTATTTAATATTTTATTTTCATATTTTCGGTGATTTTTGTAGTACTTGTGTGATATAATTAGTATTCTTATTTGGATATTATGTGGACAGATAATGGACAGCCAAGTTTAAAATAATCTAACCTAACTTAGTATAGTATTACCTAGTATTCTGATCTAGTATTTTATAATAAAAAACTTGTAACCTAACCTAACCTAACTTAACCTGCCCTAGTATAGTCTAACCTAGAATTCCAATCTAGTGTTTCGTAATAAAAAAATTGTAACTCAACCTAACCAAACCTAATTTACCCTAGTCTAGTCTAACCTAGTACCAATCTAGGGTTTCATAATAAAAAAACTGTAACTCAACCTAATCTAACTTAACCTACCCTAGTATAGTCTAACCTAGTGTTACACTCCAGTGTTTCATAATAAAAAAATTGTAACCCAACCTAACCAAACCTAACCAACTCCAGTCTAGTCTAACCTAGTATACCACTCCAGTGTTTCATAATAAAAAAATTGTAACTCAATCTAACCAAACCTAACCAACCCCAGTCTAGTCTAACCTAGTATACCACTCCAGTGTTTCATAATAAAAAAATTGTAACTCAACCTAACCAAACCTAACCAACTCCAGTTTAGTCTAACCCAGTATACCACTCCAGTGTTTCATAATAAAAAAATTGTAACTCAATCTAACCAAACCTAACCTACCCCAGTCTAGTCTAACCTAGTATACCACTCCAGTGTTTCATAATAAAAAAATTGTAACTCAACCTAACCAAACCTAACCTACCCTAGTATAGTCTAACCTAGTATACCACTCCAGTGTTTCATAATAAAAAAATTATAACTCAACTTAACCTAACCTAATCTAACCTAGTACACTCTAACTTAATATTCCAACGCAGTATTTTACAATAAAAAATTTGTTAACCCCTAAAGGGTCAATGTAACGTAATGTACGATCCAACGTAACGTAATTTCGCGGTAATTTTCGAGCTCGAGATCATCTCCTCGTGTTCCAATTTCTCTCGTTCGACTTCGATAGATCGTACTCGTCAATCGTGTTACGAGCGGATATATTATTCCAAGTGGTCACGGTACTCCAGCTACGATCAATGGGCTGCTCTATGCTAGTCGAATAGAATTTTATGCGTGTATGAGTACGTGTAGATACGTGTGTGGGTGGATTAAAGGCAGAATTGGATGCCACACAATGCGTAAGCCGGATGGTGTTAGCATCGGAATATGATTAAGCTGTTCCTCGATGCATCATACGGGCTTGTGATGGGTAGGATGATCCTGCGCCGAGAAAAGTGCTTCCTGATCGCTTATTAGCGTTTCGAGATGTGTATTTATTGGTAGATATTAATTATAATAGGTAGTTAGATGTTTGTTATATACTCTGTGGATGTTGGAGTCTGTAGTCAATTTTTATGGCTGAGGTTTCAAGCAGTTAGATGTTAAATTAATTTTATTTTAGTAATGTGTCATGAAGGTTTCATGTTACTTGGTTTTGAAAGAGCTTCTATATATCTTGATGACTTTATACTTATAATTTTGAATGTAATTTGGAATATTTTGTCTAGATTTTATGTATAATTTCCTGAGTTAGATTTCATAATGAAGATCGATATTAAAAGACTAACAAGTTCACTAAGTTTGAAGACTAAGTTTGAAGACCAAGCTTGAAAACAAAGTTCAATGTTACAATGAACAACACATTTAGATTATTACCATCGCAGTGAAGCGCCAGATCAATTAATTCAATGAAAAACAAGTGTAGACTATTACAAGAAGACCAAGTTCAATTAATATCACAATGAAGACGGAATTCAGTTAATGAATGTGGCGTTCAGCTAATGAATATCACAATGAAAAGCAAGTTACATGATATCACAATGAAGACCAAGTTCAGTTTATCACAAGTTCTTACAAACTTTCTATTCAACCAGTTCTACTAGTAAAAAAATAAACATGCGAGTAACTTCACCACCACGAAAATAAACTCGAAGCAATTTCAATTCCTTCGCGATTGCATCGAGCGGATTTTTTCCGCTTGCACCAGTCTGGAACTCGGTTAGAAACTGAGCTGACCTTATGCGGCCGTGCATTTGGCGGGCTCGCGCAGTCGCATACAAATTGAGTTAGCGACCTCGTGGTAATGGAGGAAGAGAACGGAGTGCCAGTCTTTTATATTTAAAAACGCCTTATAAATTCCACCTCTGTATTGTGTATCAGAGTTGGACAGTTTGGACAAATTTCATTATGAAGCTAAATATGAAGCTTAAAAATTGAGGCTGTTTTTAACAGTTTGTTAATCGAGATTATATTATGAAGTTGGGTATGAAGCTTAAAAATTGAGGCTGTTTTTAACAGTTTGTTAATCGAGATTATATTATGAAGTTGGACATGAAACTTAAAAATTGAGGCTGTTTTTAACAGTTTGTTAATCGAGATTATATTATGAAGTTGGGTATGAAACTTAGACATTCAGGCTGTTTTTAACAGTTTGTTAATTAAAATTATATTATGAAGTTGGGTATGAAGCTTAAAAATTGAGGCTGTTTTAACAGTTTGTTAATCAAGGTTATATTATGAAGTTGGACATGAAGCTTAGACATTGAGGCTGTTTTTAACAGTTTGTTAATCAAAATTATATTATGAAGTTGGGTATGAAGCTTAAAAATTGAGGCTGTTTTTAACAGTTTGTTAATCAAGGTAATATTATGAAGTTGGGTATGAAACTTAAAAATTGAGGCTGTTTTTAACAGTTAGTTAATCAAAATTATATTATGGAGTTGGACATGAAGCTTAGTAATTGAGGCTGTTTTAACAGTTTGTTAATCAAGATTATATTGTGAAGTTGGACATGAAGCTTAAAAATTGAGGCTGTTTTTAACAGTTTGTTAATCAAGATTATATTATGAAGTTGGACATGAAGCTTAGACATTGAGGCTGTTTTTAACAGTTTGTTAATTAAAATTATATTATGAAATTGGGTATGAAGCTTAAAAATTGAGGCTGTTTTAACAGTTTGTTAATCAAGATTATATTATGAAGTTGGACATGAAGCTTAGACATTGAGGCTGTTTTTAACAGTTTGTTAATCAAAATTATATTATGAAGTTGTGTATGAAGCTTAGTAATTGAGGCTGTTTTTAACTGTTTGTTAATCAAAATTGAACTGTGATGTTGGACATGAAGCTTCACACATGAGGTTACTTCTAACAGTTTGATAATGTAAATTAAACTATGAAGTTGGATATGAAGCTTCACACATGGGGTTACTTTTAACAGTCTGTTAATAAAAATTGAACTATGAAGTTGGATATGAAGCTTCACATATGAATTTACTTCTAACAGTTTAATAATACAAACTGGACTATGAAGTTGGATATGAAGCTTCACACTTGAGGTTGCTTCTAACCGTTCATTAATAGAAATTAAATTATGAAGTTGGACTATGAAGTTGGATATGAAGCTTCACACCTGAGGTTGCTTCTAAAGGTTTATTAATAGAAATTAAATTGTGAAGTTGGACTATGAAGTTGGATATGAAGCTTCACACTTGAGGTTGCTTCTAACAGTTTATTAATAGAAATTAAATTATGAAGTTGGACTATGAAGTTGGATATGAAGCTTCACACCTGAGGTTGCTTCTAAAGGTTTATTAATAGAAATTAAATTGTGAAGTTGGACTATGAAGTTGGATATGAAGCTTCACTCCTGAGGTTGCTTCTAGCAGTTCATTAATAGAAATTAAATTATGAAGTTGAACATGAAGCTGAATATGAAGCTTCACTCCTGAAGTTGCTTCTAACACTTTATTAATAGAAATTAAATTATGAAGTTGGACTATGAAGCTTCACACTTGAGGTTGTTCCTAACAGTTTATTAATAGAAATTAAATCATAAAGTTGGACATGAAGCTAGATATGAAGCTTCACTCCTGAAATTACTTCTAACAGTCTGTCCATACAAATTGACCTATGAAGTTGGTTATAAAGCTTCAGATCTAAAGATACGTCCAAGAGTTTATTAATAAAAAATTGAACTATAAAATCAAGTATGAAGTTAAAAAGTGTAAAACCACCTCCAGTTTAATAATAAAAATTGAACTTCATAATTGATTCTACATAAAGTCCAGTTTTGGATTTAGTACCAGTAGGTTCCCCATTTGATCCGTCCCTGATGATCGTGTATAACGCGTGATTGACCCAAGGATGGAGCGTCGGAATCGCCGATAATGGTCCTAAAAATGGCAACGTGCATGGCCGCATAGTCCTTCTTGCAACCGGGTTTCAGGTGACGTTGCCCGATCGAAAAGGTTGACTCTCCTTTTATCGTGAATCCGAGCAGTCGACTGGTCGAGCGAAACGAGGATTCAAGCCGCGTTTTTCGCGAGCGAATCCATTGGTATTCCACGCGACCACCTCCCCGAACTGGGAATTGTAAATTGATAAACGCTCGACCGTGTCCAATACGATCGAGAAGAACGTCTTCTCGTACCTATTCGTCATAAACCGTGTTTTTCCATTCACAATTTTGCTCTTCAAGGTCCTGCTTTTATTTTTGTCTTCTCTCGGAATACATTCATTTGTGGACACTGAACATTCATTTGTGAATGTTGTGAACATTCATTTGTGAACACGTTCAGTATTTATCTTCGAGTTCTTTAGCTCTTTATTATGAAGATTCTTTATTGAAGTGCGAGAACTCTACGGTTAAATTATTTATAGAAAACGCAGAAAAAATTTGGTGGACTCTTCATGAGGGATGTTTGTTAAAAGATTGAAAGAGGTTCTTAACTCCTTGCATTTCTGAATTTCTATTAACTTAGCAAGTTCATTTACAAAATAGATCAAGGAAAGGACAAATGTAACAAATTTTTCATTTATCATAAATAGTAAATAAATGAAGATATATATGTATGTATATATTCAACCAACCTATTTATCTGAGAGAAGTATAATATCAATAAATAAAAGACGAAAGGATTGACAATCTATAGGCCGTTCAATCTACAACTTCATTTACAAAATAGGTCAAGGAAGGGACAAATGTAATCAATTTTTCATTATATATATTCAACCAACCTAATCATCTGAGAGAAATATAATACCAATATATGTATAAAAGAAGAAAGGATTGACAATCTACAGGGTGTCTCACAATTAGTATAGATCCCTAAAATGGGAGGTAGCTGACGTGATTCTGAATAAGATTTCCCTTTGCAAAAAAGGGGTTCGAAGCTTCGTTTCTGAATTATTAAGGAAGAACACGGACCAATCAGAGCGCGAGGATCACGCATGCGTAGACGCAAGAGATACAGCTTCGGATAACGCGTAGTTATCTAATACGTGGTAATCCAACGCGTAGTAATGCAACGCATGGTAATTCTACGCGTAGGAATCTAACGCGTAGTAATCTAACGCGTAGTTAACCCACGCGTACTAATCCAACGTGTGGATATCCAACGCGTGGATATTCAACGCGTAGTAGTCTAACGCATAGTAAAGCAACGCGTGGTAATTCTAAGCGTAGGAATCTAACGCGTGGTAATCTAACGCGTAGTTAATCCACGCGTAGTAATCCAGCGTGTGGATATCCAGCGCGTAGTAATCCATCGCGTGGATATTCAACGCGTAGTAGTTCAACGCGTAGTAATGCAACGCGTGGAAATTCTACGCGTAGTAATGCAACGCGTGGTAATTCTAAGCTTAGGAATCCAACGCGTGGTAATCTAACGCGTAGTTATCCAACGCGTAGTAATCCAGCGTGTGGATATCCAACGCGTAGTAATCCATCGCGTGGATATCTAACGCGTAATAATTCAGTGCATATTAATCTAAAAATATAAAGTACAAATTAAATACGAAAAATTGCTAAAAAACCTCGATGAAGAAAACTAGCAAGTAGAATTATTTACAAAGGTAAAAAAATTCTTTCTCCCGAAGAGTGGAATCAATTAAAGCTTGATTCGGCAATCGATCGTCGATCCATAATGCATAAAGAACGCTGCAGTATTTGCAATTCTAAATGAATCGAGTCCGAAGTTAGTTTGCCTCGTAATGGCCGAAGAAACGCGAGTTCCAGTAATAATTTCGCTTGTGTAAGTGGCAAGAAAGAAATTCCGCGGATATTTCTTATTGTCGTGCCGTAATTGAGTTTTTCGTTGATGTATTCCGGGCTTCGATGTTCTTCTTCGCGTGTTTTTGCATCTGAAAGATGGGGTCGCGACCCTAGCTGACGCTTGGAGCTGCGAGATGAGATGCGAATCAGCGTCAATGGAACCGTGAAATTATGCCGATTAATGGCAGGATGCTACTTATCGAAAGGTTCTTTCAGTCGATGGAGCCTTTAGATATCTATCTCCGCTTTGGAAAAAATTAACCGACTTCGGTCGGGGAGATAATAGGAATCGATGAACTTACTATGGAACCATTTTTTTAGGTTAATGCTTTGATGTGGGAGTTCGAGTTTGAGTTACTTTTTTATAAGGGCTTTTGTTTGTGGTAATGAGTTTGGTAGTGATGGTTAATTTGGTTGGAGTTTGAAGTTTTAAGGCTTCCATGGATTTATGTTTAAATTCCTAATTTCCTACATTCTCAAATTTCCAAACCCTCAATCTTGGAAAGGCAAAATTCTTAAATCTCCAAATTTCCAAATCCTGAAATATTCAAATTCCTAAATTTCTAAACGTTCAAATTCTCAAATCCCCAATTTTCCAAAAACTCCAAATCTCTAAATTCCCAAATTTCTAAATACTCAAACTTTCAACTTCCAAAATTCTCAAACCTTAAAATTATCAACCCCAATTTTCCAAAAACCCCAAATCTCTAAATTCCCAAATTTCTAAATACTCAAATTTTCAACTTCCAAAATTCTCAAACCTTAAAATTATCAACCCCAAATTTCCAAAAACTTGAAATCTCCAAATTCCCAAATTTTCAACTCCCTTCATCTCCAAATCTCCAAATTGTAAACCCTAAATTTCCAAAACCCCAAAATCTCCAAATTCCCAAATAAACATCACCAAAATAATCAAAAATAAAATTTCACATCTCTGAAACAGATATCACGAAACAAATTAAACCCTCAGTTTAAAACCCCAATAATTCTCCCTCGATTGAACATTCAATTAAACAGAAAGAATGAAAAAATCAGCGACCACGATGTTTCACGGATTATACTCTCGTGTATTGCGTGTTCACGAGTCTTCTTTTGAAGAGATACAGCGGCGGCAAAGCTCTAAAACATATTCAATTAACAAGTTTCGCAAAGTGGTTGTTATCGCGGAGTATGTTATTAAATTAATAACATTCCGAATATCTGTTTTCGACGAAATTCAGGATCCAACGGAGAGAATACAAATACCGTATCGCGAGTGTACCATTAATTGCATAAAACACGCGAAACGTTCGTATCAATTTCGCAAATGCTGCGTTGTTTTCGGTCATATCTTTCATAACATAAAACCATCAAATAATGAAAAAAGTAAATTGTTTCTGTAGTATTCTTTATTTTATTTGTGGTTGGATTAATGGGGGCTATTAAATGATTCATGTTGAACATTTTTTGATAACTAACTAATTAACTAATCTGACGAACCTAACCTAATTTTTCGTAAATACTTGTTTGAATAGTATACTTCATTTTGTACATGTTTCTGATATATTTGTTTTTTAGTGGAATGACTTAATTATTGATTGAATAAAAGAAGTTAGTAGGTTCATGAGACAGCTTAACAATTACTAGATACAATAACCTAACTTAACCTAACCTAATTTCACAATTACTTTGAATATTATACTTCATTTTGTACACGTCTCTGATATATTCTTTTTTTAGTGAAATGACTTAATTATTGGTTGAATAAAAGAAGTTAGTAGGTTCATGAGACAGCTTAATAATTACTAGATACAATAACCTAACTTAACCTAACCTAATTTCACAATTACTTTGAATATTCTACTTCATTTTGTACACATCTCTGATATATTCTTTTTTTAGTGAAATGACTTAATTATTGGTTGAATAAAAGAAGTTAGTAGGTTCATGAGACAGCTTAATAATTACTAGATGCAATAAAGAACACAAATACGAAAATTCATTTGAGAGTTGAATAACAGAACTTAGTAATTAAATAAGGACACTTAATAACTAGTTTAATAAGACAATTTACTGCTTAAAGTTACTTGCCAGTTACACAAAAGATATCTTCTAGTAATCTACTTATTTATTAAAATAGAAATGAAGTTACTTAAACCTCTAACCTTATCAATAAACACTATTACTGAATTCTAAAAAGCAACGTTCAAATATTTCCTCCTTAACGTCACATAAACATGCACAGCATAATTAACCCTTTGCACTCGAAGATAATTTTACTGTTTTCAAACAGCAACTTTAAAATATTAATTAAAATGTTAAATGACTTCTTTTGAAGTTATTATTTCTCTACTAATAATTTCCACTGTTATTTATTTCACTATGTTTATACATCACATAAGCACTATTACAGAATTAATTATAATGTTTCTTTTAAATTATTGTATCAAATTGAATGACGCCTCTCGAGTGCAAAGGGTTAACATATACATAAAACTTGAAGTACAAACTTCAAAAATCAAGAAAAACTAAAAAATTAATAAAAAGCTTAATAAAAGAAATATTATAAATGTTTAAAAATTGTGGATGTTAATACAAAAATTGAAGAAGATGAAGATAGAACGAGTCGGTCACCCGTTTCCAAATTCGGCAATTGATCAATAAAACTGGACGCGCGCGAGGCAATCGTGCGAGCGCTCGTAATTAATGCCAATTAAACGGCTATATTTAGCGTGGAATGATGAGTTTTTGCAGAATCTCGTTATCCTCGTTCGTATTTATCGGTTGGTGGTCTTCGGTATCGTTCCAACCAACTCTTCCTCTATCTCTCCTCTGCTTGTCTGGTTGCAGGCTGATTAGCATACGAATGCACACGACCTTGCCGCACCATTGGACGCCGACTGCAAGAAAAGCCGTATTGTACACGCGCGTGTACGAGCGTATCTAAGCGTGCTCGCACATGGAAACTTGCGTTTCACTGAGGCGTTGAGTCTCGCGCCTTTCTTCTTATTTCGAAACTATTTCGATATATTCTCCTCTTTTAGGTGCAATTTTTTTTTCAGAGTTTATTTGAGGCTCAAAAATTTGGCAGTGAAAATTGGAGATTTAGGTGGGGCAAAAAAATGCGCGGGTTTGATGCTTTTGTTTGATGTTTTTGTTTGCTGTTTTTGTTTGCTGTTTTTGTTGGATACTTATGTACGATGTTTTTGTTTGATGTTTTTGTTTGATGTTTTTGTTTGATACTTTTGTTCGATGTTTTTGTTCGATGATTTTGTTTAATATTTTTTTTTTGATGTTTTTGTTTGATACTTTTGTTTGATACTTTTGTTCGATGTTTTTGTTCGATGATTTTGTTTAATGTTTTTTTTTTGATGTTTTTGTTTGATACTTTTGTTCAATGTTTTTGTTCAATGATTTTGTTTGATGTTTTAGTATGATGTTTTTGTTTGATACTTTTGTTTGATACTTTTGTTCGATGTTTTTGTTCGATGATTTTGTTTAATGTTTTTTTTTAATGTTTTTGTTTGATACTTTTGTTTGATACTTTTGTTCGATGTTTTTGTTCGATGACTTTGTTTGATGTTCCAGTTTGATGTTTTTGTTTGATACTTTTGTTTGATACTTTTGTTCGATGTTTGTGTTCGATGATTTTGTTTGATGTTTTTGTTTGATACAGTTTGAAAACATTCATTTAATTGATTAGCAGTTTGATATTGTAAGAAGTACGGTCTTTAAGAATTTATGTCAGAGAGCATTTATTATGAGTAATTGTAACAATTATTATAATTGTAATATAGAAAATTGAACATTGAAAGTTATGTACCAATAAGCAGACGCTTCTGATGCTACTAAAATGGCGGATCTACATAAAATGGCGTCTAAGTAAGATAATGTACATCTACATAAAATAATGTGCAAGGTGTAGATAAAAAATAATGTATGTCTATATAAGACAATGTATAAGACCTAAATGATATGTACAGCGTCTACAAAAAATAATGTGCAAGACCTAGTTAAAAATAATTAAAAAAAAGTAGATAAAATAATGTATAACATCCACATGTATGTAATGAGCATGGAGTAAGTGTGTAGTAAGTACACATATCATAGATCTAAACAAAACTACGTACAACAGACTTAAATAAACTAAGAGTGAAACTACTTAAAGTAAAATAAACAAAGTAAAGTGTATGAAGTAACCTAATAAAAATTAAGTAAAGTGCAGTAAAGTGCAGTAAAGTGCAGTAAAGTGCAGTAAAGTGCAGTAAAGTGCAGTAAAGTACAGTAAAGTACAGTAAAGTAAAGTAAACTAAATTAAAATAAATTAAAATAAAATAAAGTACAATACAGTAAAGTGCAGTAAAGCGCAGTAAAGTGCAGTAAAGTGCAGTAAAGTACAGTAAAGTAAAGTAAACTAAATTAAAATAAATTAAAATAAAATAAAGTACAGTACAGTAAAGTAAAGTGCAGGAAAGTGCAGTAAAGTGCAGTAAAGTGCAGTAAAGTGCAATAAAGTGCAGTAAAGAGCAGTAAAGTGCAGTAAAGTGCAGTAAAGTGCAGTAAAGTGCAGTAAAGTAAAGTGAAGTAAAATAAAGTAAAATAAACTAAAGTAAATAAAAAAAAACTCCCTAAAACCCACCGTTTACTAAAACCCAACCAGCTGTCCCATATTCTTACCAGTAGAAGTGAATCAGAACAAGGAAACCGCAAATTATACAATGACAAAGGAGAATAACTATGATTAGCAAGTAGCTCTATACGTAGTTCACGTATTATCCTTTTGAAACAGCATATACAGTACATACGCTTGAGAGTCACTGAAGCTTCCCGAACAGACGTTCTCTGTCCTCTGGTCGCACATGTTCCGAATTCGATGCATACTCGCGTACACGCACACATACGCGTCTCACGCGTGCATCCTCGCGAATGCGACTGTAACGCGATATCTCGTGCGCGTGTGCACGCACAATGCAAATTATAATGCAGCCCGTATAAGTGCGCGTCCGGCATTGTCACGTCGAGCTGTTCCTTCGTGTCGGTTCGACCGTAAATTTTACGGCTTTCGACTTAGTCGACGTTCCTCCATCTTGGCTTTGGGCTTCTTTACGATTTTTCTTTTTTCGACATTTTCTATTTTGGGATTTTGGGACTTGTAGAATTTTCAGGATTTTGGGATTTTGGGATTTTTGGGATTTTTGGGATTTTTGGGATTTTTGGGATTTTGGGATTTTGGGAATTTGGGGAATTTAGGAAGTTTGGAGAATTTGGAAATTTGGGATTTGGGGAATTTAGAAATTGGAGGGTTGGGAACTAGGGAATTTAGAATTTGGGGAATTTGGGATTTGGAGGGTTGGGAACTAGGGAATTTGGAATTTGAAGAATTTTGGATTTGGAGGGTTGGGAACTAAGGAATTTGGAATTTGGGGAATTTAGGATTTAGGGAATTTGGGATTTGGGGAATTTGGGATTTAGGGAATTTGAGATTTGGGGAATTTGGGATTTGGGAAATTTGGAATTTGGGGAATTTGAAATTTGGGGAATTTGGGATTTGGGGAATTTGGGATTTGGGAAATTTGGAATTTGGGGAATTTGAAATTTGGGGAATTTGGAATTTGGGATTTGGGGAATTTGGGATTTGGGGAATTGGAATTTGGGGAATTTGGGATTTGGAGAATTTGGGATTTGGGGAATTTGGGATTTGGGGAATTTGGGATTTGGGGAATTTGGAATTTGGGGAATTTGGGATTTGGGGATTTTGAGATTTTGGGGATTTTAGAACCGTTCACTCGTAGAATTTCAAGATTTCATTCGACTTTCGTATTTTTTTGATTTTTGCAATTTCTGCAATTTTTTATATTTTAAGGGTTTGAGGGTTGAGAGTTTGGACATTTTGGTCTTTGGAAAGCTAGACAGTTTGGACACTTTAAACTTTATAATATTGGACAGTTTGAACAGTTTAATACGTTAGAAGTTTGAAAGGATATTAAGTTATATAAGTTTGCAGTTATATCGATATCGTATTTGCAGTTATTTGATTGAAAATTTCTATGTTACAAGGGTTTCTTATTACCCACTGCTTGTTTTTATTAATTTAACCTTTTTTTTGTAACATTATACTGATATTATATAATTTGTATAAATTTTCTAGTTATCCTCCTTAACTTGTAACATCGAGTCAGATGCATAACACACATTGCAGTCCAAACTTGACACACCCAAATTATTTTCTAACAGTGGTTAAATTTTCAGTTCACTCAATTTGTCTGTATCAAAGATCGCTAAAAGCAATACTTAATATTTTTGTATTTAACTTTGTTCATTTACTAACTTTGTTCTTAACATTGCATTACGTCTGTCGCAACTACTCAGAGCTTATGTTAGATTAAGGTTACGTTCGAGCACAAACAACCAAAACCAACTCCTCCGTCTTTCATACCATTGTCCCCCATTTATTGAAACACTGCCAGCATCCTACAGAACACGTAGCTCCAAACATTTATTCTAAACAAGACATAAAAATTCCTCCACAATTTCCCTCAAAGTTTACCTCCGCGATTGAAAATTGTCCCCGAGAATAAACAAAGCGCGCCCGGAATTTCACTTCTTTTTCACCCTCTTAGTATTCAATTTCCCTCCTCGCATAGTTCGCGACATTCCCGTGTTTTCGCGCCATAAATTCGCGAATAAAACTTCCATCTATATTTCGGAAAAAATATCTCTACCGCTTGTGCACCACGATTTTTATGCGTCTCTAGGATCATTGCGGCTCATCTTCACAGTACATCTGCTTTATGCTCGCGTATTTTTATAGCCTACATGTACTCTGCTTTTATACTTTTCGCTGCTGTGTGTTGATCGCGACTGCGATCAACTATTTCTCGTTTATGTTTCGGGTAAACTTTTCCCTCTTAAACGACGTATAAAAATGTGAGGCGTCTTTGAAATTAATTGTGTGGAAATTGTGTTGTTTTTTATTGACATGTCAGTGGTTTGGTTAAGTTAGGTTGTGATGTAGAATATGGAACTTGTGCAAGGAATTTATAAATAAATTTATAAAAATAATATTTGAGGACAAAATTGAGAGATGCAGATGATGAGAAAAATTCAGAAGATGAGATGGTTAACATTTTTTTATTTTGAGTAACAATATAAAAAATATACCATGTCTGAAACTAATATCTTTAGCTGCTTTTGTGTCATCATATGAGTTTCTATTTTTTAGCAAACTTCATTTAAATTTATTAACAAACTAGCATTAACAAACAAGTCAGTTAACAAGTAAAGTAATAAAATAAGTAGAGTAAGAATAGTATATCAAACTAAAAGATTAAAGTATATCAAACTTCATTTAAATTTATCAACAAACTTACATTAACAAGCAAGTCAGCTAACTAGTAAAGTAACACAATAAAATATTAAATAAGTAAAATAAGAAACAGATAGAACACGTATGATCTTTATGTCTCCGTCCTAGTGATGTACATAATCCAAAGTTTGTTTGGTGTCAGCTTTTCACAGTTTATGAATTAGTTCGGCAACGGTATCGACAGCGATTGAATCACAGCCTGGAGGACCTCCGACGCTTGATAACAGGCGACGATCGATGCTACGAGACTCAAATTAAAGACCGATCAAATCCCTGCTGTCCAATTATGCTAAGCGACCATGTCGAGCGTTCACTAAACGCGAGACCTTCGACTAATTGACCGGCTGATTAATTAGCGTCGATTAAAACCGTGTCCGCACGTGATCCACCGCACACGAAGCCTCACTTCGAAGGCGATAAATCAATCTCCTTTGAGATATTGCTTTAAAACCTTTCTTTCATCCTTTTCATTCTGTGCCTTAATACACTTCGAACAATAGGTAATTTCATGTTGAGTTTTTTTTAATTTGACTCTTTTGTGTTGGTCAAATTTTTATTACCTCTCGGTTTGCATGTTATATGAAAATATATTATATGGTTTGTGTGTTGTATTATTAAAAACAGAGATATGTAAATAATATAGAGGAGATATAAGAAGATAATATATTCTTCAAGTGTTAATAAAAGTAAATTTCTCGTAACTAAATTTATCGAGAAATTTATCATTTCTTTCAGTAACACCCTCTGTATACTCACCCCCTAATTTGTCATCAATACCTTGATAATTTAAAAATATGTACCTGAAAGTATACCAACAGTGAATAATGGAGGGTCGAAAGAAGTTAGACAAAAGGATAAAATACACCCTCGGTATCTCTGAACATCCCTCGTTCCGAAAATCGAAGATACGTCCAACACACGAACACACCGCACGGGATTTTCGTCGAGGTGGCGTCCCCTTCACGCAGAATTTCCATTGAAAGATTCGTAGAACCCCCAGGGGGTGGTCGTGACGAGTGTCGGCGAATGTGTTGGCCTCAGGGGCGGAGAAACTTAATTCACTGCCCTCCCTTCTCTTCTTCTCCTTCCTTTCCGACCTCTGTCTTTCAACGTTTCACTCGCTCTCCCTATTTTGGTCTGCTTCCCCTGTAGGGACACTTTTCTTCCCTTTTCACACTTTCGTTATTACGATACGGTGATCTACTTCTACTCATGTTATTAAATAATACATTTCAAAAAATGCTGTATCTAGATACATTACAAAAAATACTGCATTCAGAGACGTTACTAAAAATATTGCATTCAGACACGTTACAAAAAATACTGCATTCAGAGACGTTACAAAAATATTACATTCAGACATGTTACAAAAAATACTCCACATATGTCGCACAAAATATTGCAACATACGACCATATGTGAACATGTGTAACGTACGTAACAACTATAATTATTTTTTATATTTTCATTATATGAAATTCAGCCATAAGTATGAATTATTTAAAAGCATTTTTCAGTGTGTTCCCTTTCGTTTAACATACGTAGTCATTTTATACACATATGTACATATGTAATTTAGAGGTATATTTTAATTCATGAACATACATGTAATTTATACGTATATTTTATACTTATATGTACATTAAGTAACTATGTAATTTATACACAATTTTATACATGTATACATATGTGATTTGTACGAATAATTCATATGTGAACATTTTTATACATACACGTTATTCATATGTATATTTTAACACATGAACATACATGTAGTTTATATGTACATTACGTAGTTATGTAGTTTATACACAAGTTTATACATGTATACATATGTGATTTGTACGAATAATTCATATGTGAACATATTTATGTACATATGTTATTCATACGTATATTTTAATACATGAACACACATGTAATTTATATGTACATCATACAGTTATGTAGTTTATATATAATTTTATACATGTATGCACATGTGCTTTGTACGAATAAACCATATGTGAACATATTTATGTACATACGTTATTCATACGTATATTTTAATACATGAACACACATGTAGTTTATATGTACATCATGTAGTTATGTAGTTTATACACAATTTCATACATGTATACACATGTGCTTTCTTCGAATAATTCATACGTGAACATTTTTATACATACATGTTATTCATACACTATATTCCAATGCATGACCGTATTCATGTATATATACGTCTCTATTTCCTCGTATAAAATAGTACCTCTATACACAAAAATACAGAAGATACTTTTGACGAGAAAATCAGAGCTTGCAAAACATCTACAATAAAAGCGAATATCACCGAGTATCTTTGCACCTCCGAATTGAAGCACCAAAGGAATAAACCCGGTCGAAAATTCGGACAAGATCGTTTCGCGTCTGTCAATTACGAGCAATCGCATGGAAAAGCCAATACTCTGTGAACGAAAAAGGAAGTGGACCACTGATGAAACGAAGTTTCGATGGCATGTTTCGAAAGAACGACCGGGGGGCCTTTCGCGATAAAGCTACCGTTTCGCCTTTATGGCTAACCGTGCGCTGTCCACCGTTCTTCTAATTGCCAGCTTTTTCCTTGTCAAGGAGAAACGCCGGCCATTCGTTTGTCGAGCAAACGACAAGAGAAAAACTACTTTTCGTTCGCAGAATGACATCGTTTCATTTTAAGAAATATTAGACTGTTTTCTCTTCTTTCGAAGGTAACTTCATTTCGGGAAAAGTATATTCAAATATTTTTTCTCTGTTTCTCAGAAAACGGAAACTTCCATTTGTTAATTGTTGCAAGGTGATATTTTATGTCATGAAATTCATGAGAAGTCTCCATCTTTAGAGCTAAAAGATGTTTATGTTCCGTTTATTTATTACACTTAATATTAAAATATAATTGCTACCCCTGTGTCTGAGAAGCCATACTTTTATCTCCACATCGTACCTTGAGACCTCAAAAGACAAACTTTATAGTTTACTTCTGAACATACTTAACAACGCAGCAATATTTCACGCTACACCTATCAAGTCATTTCAAACTTCCAACATCCTCACATGCCTCAAAAATAAATGTCCTCAAGAAAAAAAGGAAACTTATCACTTACGTTTTAACCCCGAAACAGCCGCTCGTAAACGTAACAGAAATTAGTCGGCCAGACTTTTACAACCGCGTCGTAAATTTGAATTCATCGGTAGAGGTTCGTCGAAAATGATTCGCGACGCATCTTCGACTTTCTCCCTGCTTCTTAGGACACTGAACAGACGATTGTACACACCGTTTGACCCGGGGCACAGGGCAAATTATTATATTACGAAGAACCGCTTCCACCTGCATTACCCCTGGGGATACGCGACGCGCAGCTGGGTCTCCTCGAACGTGTAATTTCCTCACCTTTCGGGTTCCGCGTTATGGCTACTTGATCGTCGCTAAATGTTGACTATCGTTCGTAAATTGATGCTGGCGGCTTCTATATGTATGGAGGCAGTTTTGTTGGTTTAGAACATGTGTATTGTGATTTTTAGAACTTTGCTTCTTTTGAGGGCGATTTTACTTTACTTTGATGACATTTGGAATTTTGGGATTTTAGGATTTTCAAGTTTTGGGTGGTGGTTTTTTTGAGTGTAGGTTCTTTTGATACTTCTGGAGATTTAGGTTTAGGAGAAGGTTTGGAATTTTGGGAGTTTTGGACTCTCAAATTTTATTTATTTTAGTGTGGGTGATGTTACTTGTGGAGGTTTGATGATATTTGGAATTTTGGGATTTTAGGAGTTTCAAGGTTTTGGGTGGTGGTTCTTTGGGTGTTTGTTCTTCTGATACTTCTGGAGATTTAGGTTTAGGTGGAGGTTTGGGATTTTGGGAGTTTTGGACTCTCAAATTTTATTTATTTTGGTGTAGGTGAGGTTACTACTTGTGGAGATATGGTCACACTTGGAATTTTGAGATTTTAGGAGTTTCAAGGTTTTGAGTGGTGGTTCCTTAGGGTGTTGGTTCTTTTACTATTTCTGAAGATTTAGGTTTAGGTGGAAGTTTGGGATTTTGGGAGATTTGGACTCTCAAATTTTATTTCTGTTGGTGTGGATGATGTTACTACTTGTGGAGCTATGGGTACACTTGGAATTTTGAGAATTGGGAACTTTGAAACTTTGTTTCTTTTGGTGTGGGTTCTCTGACTACTTCTGGAGGTCTAATTTCAGTTGGGAGTTTGGGATTTTAGTACTTTAGGACTTTAGAACTCTCAAACTTTACTTCTTTTGATGTGGGTGCTGTTACTACTTATGAAGCTATGGCTCCACTAGGAAATTCAGGATTTTGGGAAATTCAAACTTTATTTCTTTTGGTGTAGGTTTTCTAACTATTTCTAGAGGTCTAATTCCACTATGAAGTTTAGGATTTTGGTACATTAGAACTCTCAAACTTTACTTCTTTTAATGTGGATGCTATTACTACTTCTGGAGCTCTGACTCCACTTGGAAGTTCAACATTTTTAGTCTCTCAAACGTTGTTTCTTTTGATGTCAGTTTTTTTTGCTATTTTATGAACTCTGACTCTGTCTCTTGCTTTTAGATTTTGGAGAGTTTGTGATGTTTGAACTTAGAGAACTGTTTGAGTTAGATGTCTGAGTTATAAGACTTTGAAATTATATACATATGTATGTGAAATTTTAAGGTTTTTGAACTTGAGATTGAAATTTAAGAATTTTGGCATTTTGAAGCTATAAAATGTTAAAACTGTAGAGTTATAAGATTTTTAATTTTAGAACTTCAATGACATAAAACCTTGAAATTCATTGACTTTGAAGTTACGTTTCAAATAACAGTTTTGAGGTCTCACAAATTGTGCCAAGTTTTTTTAAAGTGTCTTAAGTGTATGCAATATCTTAAAGTGCCCCACAGTATCATATAAACCAAACAAGTTATAAAACAACTCACAGGAAAATCTTAGAAAGATTCTAAAAACAGCCTGAACCTAGTTTCCTTCAAAGAAAATCATTTCCGAAAGCACCAACTCCAATGTTCACAAGACTGAAATGCAATATACAGGAAAAGGTTCCACCATCAAGATACCCTTTCTATTACTCTTCCAGATAAGAAATCATCAACCTGGTTTCTTATCACCCAAAATTCGTCCAAATGAATTTTCGCAGGAAGTTACTCTTTCTGCTACCACTCGATAAGAAACCAGGTTGACGTTTACTTATCAGTTGAAATACTAACAGGAAAAGTAACTTCCTGCGAAAATTCATTTAGACGAATTTTTCAGTCGCCACCAATATTTTACTTGTCTCCGCTTTCTCATTGACTGTCAGTCAGACTTTCTCTTGATATTTTCTGACCAAGAATGCTTGACCTGGATAACGCAGTTTAATAGCCATTTCTATGTTCAAGTAACAGCTTATCTTCGCATCGTTCGAAATGACCACCTTTCCATCACGATGCAGTTGTTGCCTAATCATCGATTTCCTTATGGGTTTCAGGTGTTCCTACGATAAATTTGCAACATTGACGTTGAAATCCTACTCTGCTATTATCCTATACCTTGTTGTGCTTTGCAAAAGTTTCAAATAACACGTTTGCAATTGAAATTTTCAAGAACTTTATTTTTAGGTGGTGCTGGTTTTTGCTGTTGATGAGTACCTTCCACTGAAAATTTTATGTTGGTTTTGTTGTGTAATTTCAGGTAATAAAATTGATTTTTGGTGCTGGTGAACGGTTGAGAGCTGTGATTAGGGTTTTATGGTTGTTTGTATAAATAGAGTTACTGAAGTATATGTTGGTGCTTATAAAACTTGCGTTACATAATAACGTTATACAGGTAACAAGTTACAGTATAAAATTCACAAGTTGAGCATTAGTTTAAGAACAAAATAAAAATCAAAATATTAGGCAATTAACCCCTTGTAATACTTTGACGAGTCAGACTGTCACTTCTGACTAACGCATCTAATAAACTCATCACATAACAAGGAATTAAACTACCTAAATATTTTAGCACTTCAAACTTGCTATCTTTCTGAACTTCATGTTCCTTCATCCACACCTATTTTGTCTAAAAAAACAGTCACCATCAGCTGACTTAAACTACCTAAATATTTTAGCATTTCAAACTTCCTATCTTCCTAAACTTCATGTCCTTTCATCCACGTCTATTTTGTCTAAAAAACCAGTCACCATCAGCTGACTTAAACTAGCCAAATATTTTAGCATTAGAAACTTGCTGTCTTCCTAAATTTCATATTCCTTCGTTCACAACTATTTTGTCTAAAAAACCAGTCACCATCAGCTGACTTTAACTACCCAAATATTTTAGCATTTGAAACTTGCTGTCTTCCTAAACTTTATGTCTCTTCATCCACACCTATTTTGTCTAAAAAACCAGTCACCATCAGCTGACTTAAACTAGCCAAATATTTTAGCATTAGAAACTTGCTGTCTTCCTAAATTTCATGTTCCTTCGTCCACAACTATTTTGTCTAAAAAACCAGTCACCATCAGCTGACTTTAACTACCCAAATATCTTAGCATTTGAAACTTGCTGTCTTCCTAAATTTCATATTCCTTCGTCCACACCTATTTTGTCTAAAAAACCATGAGCTTACTTAAACTACCTAAATATCCTTGCACTTCAAACTTTATGTCTCTTCATCCACACCTATTTTGTCTAAAAAACCAGTCACCATCAGCTGACTTAAACTACCTAAATATCCTTGCACTTCAAACTTTCTATCCACCTAAATTTCGCATTCCTCGCACAATAACTAAAAATAGTTAACATCAGCTACCGCCTGGTGAAAAGTGCAACTAACGCACACCCCGATTTCACCGTTAGCCATCGAGCTGTGTGGTCCCCATAAAAGTTGCGGTCGACAGTGAACTTTGTTGGGTTGGTTCCTCGATAGCAACACCTGTAGCCGGCAATAATCGTTTGACCTGACCATGCGGCGGATTATTACATTACAAGCCAGTGATGGCACCTGCTTCGCCACAGGTTCACGTATTTCCACGGGTAGGCGCGTGTGCGTCGTTTTACGAGCTTCGTACCAAAGGGACGCAGGGAAACACTTCGGCTACGTGAATTACGACGGTGAAAATGGTTCTCGATAGGGTTTAAGCGGTGACTTCAGCAGTTTTTCAAGTACTACGGGTTTCGGATGTGTAGGCACGTTGGATATTGCTTTTCTATTTGGAGTTTCTTTTTTACGGTTTCAAATTTTTTTAATTTCGTATTTTTTAGATATTTTGGACTGTTTTTAATATTTCAAATTTTTCTAATTTCATATTTTTCACTTATTTTGGACTGTTTTTAGTATTTCAAATTTTTCACATTGGGATATTAATTTTTTTTTATTATTTTAGCGATTTCTGTTTGCATGGTTTCAAATTTTTTTAATTTCATACTTTCTCTTATTTTTGACTGTTTTTAGTATTTCAGATTTTTGAGAGAATGATTTTTAGAGGAATTTTAGAATTTTTGCGGTTCTCAAGTTTTCAGAGTTTTACACTTTTAGATTTTGAACTATTAAAATTTTCATGCTTTGAACTTTTCAAGCTTTCAGTCTTCTTCGCGTTAACTTCTCAAATTTTTAAGACTTCGCATAGTTAATTTTTTAGGTTTTCTTTCACATTTTTATTTTTTCAAATTTGCAAGTTTTCGAGCTTCCAAATTGGTATGTTTTCAAATTTTTAACCTAGAGTCCACCTACCATCCCTTTTCGACTCATTCAGTAATGGAGGGACAGTGTAGACATACGTGGATATGTGGACATATGTAGATATGTATTTCTAAATATACATATGTGTAGACATGAATTTTTAAATATATATTGCAAATATGCATTTCTAAATATCTTTGTAGACATGAATTTATAAATATTTTATAGGTATATGTATATCTCTGTACATGTGAGTTATGCATTTGTCAAGACTTACGTACACATATGCATTTTCAAACATATGTGTAGATATGAATTTCTAAATTTACTGTAGATATAGATTTCTAAATATGTACATATGTATATGTGCATCTCTAAACATGTATGTAGATATGAATTTCTAAATATGCTATACATATGCATTTCTAAATACATATGTGTATGTGCATCTCTGAATATGTATGTAGATATAAATTTCTAAATTTACTGTTGATATGGATTTCTAAATATGTACATGTGTATATGTGCATCTCTAAACATGTATGTAGATATGAATTTCTAAATTTACAGTACATGTGCATTTCTAAATACATATCTACATATGTCTACATATGCTGTACATCTAAACATACTATAAACATACATGTCCAAATTCAAACATACACATTCCTAAACATACAAATACATTTCGAATTCACATAATATACCCACATCCCTAAATTCCTTCCAAAATAAATTGACAGCAAGATTAATCTAAAAGTCCCAAAGTTATTTATCAAGACCGACAAGATCTCGTTGAAAAGACCATGTCCTTTCCACAGTCGTTGTTTTCGAAGAAAAGACATCCAATAACACGACACAGAGGTCCGTTTATTCGATAAGAGGTCGATCGTCGTAGAGTATTGAGAACCAACTGGTTCCCTTTATTTGCAGACAATCCTTCTTGGTGACAGTGGAGTTGGCAAGACATCCCTATTGGTCCAGTTCGATACCAAGAAATTCCAACCTGGAAACTTTGCGGCTACTGTCGGTATTGGTTTCACGGTACGTGCCAAATATTTATTCATTTTGTTTGTTCGACGAAAGCTGCTGGTCACGTAAAATTTTTAATAACTTTTTCGAATTGCATGGGTTTGAAAAGTCAAAAATAACATTTTCGAATTCCATGGCTCTGAATTCGGAAATTATCTGATTTGATAGATGGATTTTATACAGGGTTCTTTTGCGAAAAAATTTATTTGGAAAACTAGTGACAGCAGCTTTTATAGAATATTCTCTTTTGACCCGGTGAAAATCAAATATAATCTGCTGGAAAATGCATTGAATTGGAAAATTCATTGGAATGAATGAATTGAAAAGTTCAATCACATATTTTTTCGTGTTGAAACATTGATCTTCATGGGTGAATTGATTAAAGAATAAGGGTGGAACAATTAAACCTTGAGTTGAAATTAAATTGAAAAAATTAAAAACTACATGAAAGGTAAATAGAAAAGTAGAAATAAATTAAATTATCACAGTTTATATTTTAAAAAGTGTAACAGAAAAAATCTCCAAAAATCAAAATATTGATTTTGATGGGTTAATTGATTGAAGAGTGAGGGTGGAACAATTGATCTTTCAGTTGAAACTAAATTGAAAAAAATGAAAAATTGCATGAAAGGAAAAATAGAAGTAAATTAAATAATCACAGCTTGTATTTAGAAAAGTCAATGTACCTAATAAAATAAAATAGAAAATTTGAGATTTTACTGGGTCTAATTGTTCCAATCCTTAGAAACCGTGTAACAGCAAAGATCTCCAAGTTTAATTTGTACGAAAAATTCCATGCGTATATTTGAAATATTTTGTTACTGAAATAAAGAGAAATAGCAGAACGTATAATGAAAAAAATATCGGATTACATCCCTACGAAGCGAATAATTCAGCTCGCCAATTAAATTAATATCCTTATTCGGTTTCACTCTACTTTCTTGCATCACTTACTTTCGCCAGTTCCGTTAATTACTCCGTCCAATTCTCAATTTTAATTTGCTCTTCATTTTTACCGGCTATTCCAGTTCTTAATATACTTCAGACCCCTGCGATTTCTTCCCGGTTTTACATCTCATTTGCATGTTTATTAACTTTAATTCCCTCCATCGTTTAATATTTGTTATAGTATAATTGAATTCACTTAGCTTGAACGACAAATAACCTGATCGTAATATTAACGAATCAATTTTACATGTAATAAAATTATGATATCAAAATTATACGTTTATGAGGAAAGATTTGTATTTAATTTATGGAAAAATGTGGGGTATTAAATAGAAAAATAACTCGTTTGGAAACTTTGCGTTACACGATTTCAGGAATGTTAGAATTTAAGGCGAGCAATGCATTTCATTTTGTTTTTAAATCATGTATCGTACTCTCGTTAAATTCTATTTGAATTTCGCGGGTAAATGGAGTTGAAGGTTATGGTCGATGCAGGTACTTTTAGGTTAGAGTGATTAAATAAAAATCATTTTATGTGATTGATACTCGTTTTGATCAGTACTTGACATTTTGACAAATGCATCTTGATAATTTCTATTTTAATAATCATATTTGAAATTGTATTTTAATAATCATCTTTAAAATTGTACCTTAATAATCATTTTTATGAATTGTATTTTAATAATCATTTAATAATTTCTATCTTAATAATCATTTTTATAATTTGTATCTAAATAATCATTTAATAATATGTACATTAATAATAATCTTTAAAATTTGTATCTTAAGAATCACTTAATAAATTCTATCTTAATAATCATACTTTTAATTAGTATTTTGAAAATCATTTGATAACTTGAACTCTAATAATCATTTAATAAAATCTATCTTGATAATCATCTGTTTAATTTGTATTTTAATATTTATTTAGTGGTTTGTATTTTAATAATCATTTAGTAGTTTGTATTTTAATAATCATTTAATAAATTCAACTTTAATAATCATTTAATAAATTCAACTTCAATAATCATTTAACAAATTCAACCTCAATAATCATCTTTATAAGTCATATTTTAAAAATCATTTAATAATGTGCGTCTCAACATGTGCATCTTAACATGATGAATGTAAGATTCATAAAGCTAGCGTGCTTATTATGTCATAAGTAAAACGTCTATCATAGAAAAGTTAATCTCTCGCATCGGATTGATTCGATGGAACGTTGCCAGCGATCGGAAAAGCATTAAACTTTCACATCGAGCCATTTTTCCACCTTCAACGGTTGTAAGAGACGTAACGAGATAAATGAACAGCGTCTCGCTGCTAATTAGGAAGGATTCCGTCGATTCCTCGATAAGCGAATATTTATGGGATCTTATCACGGTTTCTCCGCGGATGAAATTCAATTTATTTAGGATAATTTCATTTTTCTCTTGGTGTCGACAAATTCGTTCCGGTGATTCGATGATCGTAATCAGCACTTATTTAATTTATTAAACGATTAAAAACTATTAATAACTCTGATCCCAAATTTTGAAATTTTCATTCTAATAAAAATTACTTAAACTCTAAATCAAATTTTTAATTCTAAATTTGTATTAATTCTATCTAATGAAATATGAAAAATTGCAAAATTACGTAAATTAAAAATTTAAGATAAACAAAAATAAATTACGTAAAATAAAAATTTCAGAGGTTTCACATAACAGGTAAGTTTGGAATTTAATCAAGTGTCGAATGTACGCGATCGATAATTAAAACTCGAAACATTAGAGAAATGATCTTTGTTCGGGAGCTTGGGATTTTGAAATCTAGGGAATTTGGAAGTTTGGGATGTTGGGAGCTTGGGAATTTGGGAGCTTGAGAACTTGGGAGCTTGGGAATTTGAAATCTAGGAAATTTAGGAACTTGGGAATTTGAAAGTTTGGGATGTTGGAAGCTTGGGAATTTGGGAGCTTGAAAACTTGGGAGCTTGGGAATTTGAAATCTAGGAAAAGGAGCTTGGAAACTTGGGAGCTTGGGAACTTGGGAGCTTGGGAATTTGGGAGCTTAGGAATTTGAAAGCTTGAGAATTTGAGAGCTTGGGAATTTCTTATCCAGGGAATTCGAGCTCTAGAGATTTTGGAATCTAGAGAATTTGAAAAATTTGGGACTTGGCGTCTAGGGAATTTAGAATCTAGTTTATTTGGAACTCAGAGAATTTAACTCTGATCCCAAGTTTTCATTTCAACAAAAATTACTTAAACTCTAAACCAAATTTTAAATTCTAAATTTTTGTTAATTCTATCTAATGCAATAAGAAAAATTACAAAATTACCTAAATTAAAAATTTAACAAAAATAAAAATTTCAGAGAATGTCCACGATCGATAATTAAAACTCGAAACATTAGAGAAATGATCTTTGTTCAATTGTTGTACGTGGAACGGAATCCATGGCACGTTTGTCGGCGGTAAATTCTGATTGTAATTTATGGCAATTCATGCGCTCATTAAACGTTTCGTATTGAATGTTACTTGATATCGCAAATAAATGATCGGATATCGACAAAAGTGTTCGGTTGGTTGAATAAAGCAGCGCGTTCGAAACCAACCAAAGCTAAACTGTATTGTTTAATTACCATATTGATGGAATCCCAATTAGTTTGTAGTTTCGCGGAATTAATTTAGTAATGGCATTCGATGTTTCGTATACATTATTCTTCTTTTGTGGATTTCAAAGTTTGATCATTTTACTTCTTATTCACAATTGAAACCATTTGAAAATTTTATCAGAGCTTCATAAATAAAATATTGGAAAGAAGAAAATATTCAGACTCTCTCTCTCGATGTTCTCGTTTGAAAAGATCAAATTAACAGAACACTCAATGTTCAGATTTTGAAAGATTTTTCAAAATGAATTAAAAAGAGTATCGACAGGATATTCTATTTTGTTAGAAGAAGTTTATTGGAGAGCACAGAGGAAACATCGGATCGAAATTAATTGGGCAGCGTACGGAAGAAGTTCTCGAGAAAATTTCGCAGAAACTGATCAGAGTAGCATACGGAAATCGATATTCACGCTTTCGAGTGGAGAGCAGTGTATCCACGAGAAAGTTGAAATTGCTCTATCAAACGACCGCTCCACTCGCAGATTTCTCCTGTAACACGTGTCTATCTCGTGACGGCCGTGTCTCGTCGCGGCTTTCCCGCGAAACTTTCGTGTCTCGTTACTAGTAACTCGAGTTTGCGCTGGAAATCGACCATAATACAACGTTTAATCGCTGAGTTTCATCAGTCAGAAATTTAGAAGTTCAGAGACCATTGCACGGAATTTAGAGAATTTGGGGATTTTAGGGACTTTAGCAATTTTGGGAAATTTGGGAATTTGGGGGAATTTAGAGACTTTAGGGAATTTGGGGATTTGAAGGATTTTGGGGAATTTGGGGAGTTTGGAGAATTTGGGGAATTTGGGGATTTTAGGGATTTTGGAGAATTTGAGGAATTTGGGGAGTTTGGAGTATTTGAAGATTTTGAGAAATTTAGGGATTTTGGGAAATTTAGGGAATTTGGGAATTTGAAGGATTTTGGGGAATTTGAGGAATCTGGAGAATTTGGAGATTTTGAGAAATTTAGTGATTTTGGGGAATTTAGGGAATTTGGGAATTTGAAGGATTTTGGGGAATTTGAGGAATTTGGAGAATTTGGAGATTTTGAGAAATTTAGTGATTTTGGGGAATTTAGGGAATTTGGGAATTTGAAGGATTTTGGGGAATTTGGGGAATCTGGAGAATTTGGAGATTTTGAGAAATTTAGTGATTTTGGGGAATTTAGGGAATTTGGGAATTTGAAGGATTTTGGGGAATTTGGGGAATCTGGAGAATTTGGAGATTTTGAGAAATTTAGTGATTTTGGGGAATTTAGGAAATTTGGGGGATTTAGAGAATTTAGGGAATTTGGGGACTTTAGGGAATTTTGAGAGTTTGAAAAATTTGGAAATTTGGGATTTGGGTAATTGGTAAATTGGGAGTGGTAATTAGGGAATTTGGAAATTGGGGGGTTGATAACTGGGAAATTTGGAAATTCAGGGGTTGGAAACTAGGGAATTTGGAATTTGGGGAATATGAAATTTGGGGAATTTTGGATTTGGGATCTGGGAAATTTGAAATCTAGAGAATTTGGGAGCTTGGGAATTTGGGAGCTTGGGAATTTGGAAGCTTGGGAATTTGGTAACTTGGGAATTTGGGAGCTTAGGAATTTGGGAGCTTGGGAATTTGAAATTTAGGGAATTTGGAAGCCTGGGAAATTAGGAGCTTGGGAATTTGGGAGCTTGGGAATTTGGGAGCTTGGGAATTTGGAAGCTTGGGAATTTGGTAACTTGGGAATTTGGGAGCTTAGGAATTTGGGAGCTTGGGAATTTGAAATTTGGGGAATTTGGGAGCTTGGGAATTTAGGAGCTTGGAAATTTGGAAGCTTGGAAATTTGGGAGCTTGGAAATTTGGGAGCTTGGAAATTTGGTAGCTTGGGAATTTGGTAACTTGGGAATTTGGGAGCTTACTAATTTGGGAGCTTAGGAATTTGGGAGCTTGGGAATTTAAAATTTAGGGAATTTGGGAGCTTGAAAATTTGTTATCTAGGGAATTCGAGCTCTAGAGATTTTAGAATCTACGGAATTTGCAAAATTTGAAATTTGATTAATTTGGGATTTGGCGTCTAGGGAATTTATTATCTAGTTAATTTGGAACCCAGAGAATTTAGACTCTCGAGATTTTGGAATCTAGTTAATTTACAAACTATTAAGTTAATACCCACTCAAGAAAAATAAAAAACCACACACCATCAATTACTATAAATCACCATTCTATCTACGTTTGTTAAACACCTTAACGCAAACTACATAATTATCCAGTACAACAGTTAAACATTGAACCGATCATCTAGATAAAGATCATTCTATCCCAGCAATCAATGCATTTCGAGTTTTATTCGAGCACGTGGAAACACATGTAAATGAGAATTAATTGGCATGAAACTCGCAGTCCAATTCCTTTACAGTTAATCACCGGACTCCGATGCGAAAGGGACTGATCCTAGTAACTAATTAAATCCTTACGCAGGCTTTACGCTGTTAATTAATTTAACCTGCATTCGCGTAGCTCGTTCGTCCGCGAAAGCCGTCGTGCCAACGTTGATACGTAATTGGAAGAAGACGGGGGACAACGAGCAATGAAACCTCGTGTCAATTGGTCCATTACGATCTACCTGGTTGGCCAATTAATTCGAACCAGCTTGCTTTCGATCGATTAGTTACAATCGAAAGATTCTTTGGATTAAGCTGTCTATGCTTTTGCTTGCTTTTTTGATTAAAACTTTTCTCGGTTTATGAATTGATTATTGGGTATGTTTTTTATAGAGTTTCATTCGAGAAATTCGATTGATTTAAGTTTGAACAGATTCGAATCTGCTGCGCGACTTTTTGCGGGGTTTGAGTTTCACGCGGTTTGAATTTGGCGCCGTTCAAATTTGACGCGTGTCAACTTTTATATTGTTTAAATTCCACGCTATTTAAATTCAACGCGATCCTAATTTAAGTCCATTCAATTTTGATGCATATCAAGTTTTACGCGGTTTATCCAACAATTTAAATTCGATGCAATTCAAATTTGGCGCGTGTCAAGTTTTACGCTGTTTAAATCCGATGCGATGTAAATTCAACGCAATCCTAATTAGACGCCATGTAATTTTGATGCATGTCAAATTCTACGCGGTTCAACCAGCAATTTCAATCCAATGCAATTCAGATTTGGCGGGTGTAACATTCCACGCAGTTTGAATCCAACGCGATTTAAATTCGATGCAATTCAAATTTGGCGCGTGTCAAATTCTACGCGGTTCTGTGTAACGCAATTCAAATTTGACGCGCGTAGAATACTACGGGATTTAAATTCCGCGCTAAAATTGGACGCTATTCAAATTCACTGACATTGAAATTGAATACAGAATTAAAGGTCGGCGTGATTCAAATTTGGCGCGTTTGAAGCTTTACTCAATTCAAATTTAGCATGATTCAAACTGAACGATACAAATTTCTTACGATTTAAATAAAACGTGATTGAATTTCTATGTAATGCAGATTTGATGAAATTTAAATTCGATGCGATTCAAAGGCGCAGTTGAATTCGATGAAATTCAAATTTGGCGCGGTTCAAATTCGATCGAAATTCGATGAAATAAAATTGAACTCTTTGTTTATCAATTCAATTTATTATTTTAAAGTAATTGTGTTATAGAAAGAGTTATTATAAAGTTATGCAATTATGAAATTATTATGTACTTATTATAAGATCATAAAATCATAATAAACTGATTATAAAATTATAAAATTATGAAGTTAGTATATAGTTGTTATGAGATCATAAAATGATAATGAACTTGTTATAAAATTATAAAATTACGAAATTATTATATAGTTGTTATAAAATCATAAAATCATAACAAACTAATTATAAAATTACGAAATTATTATATACTTATTATAAGAACATAAAATAAAAAAAAAACTAATTATAAAATTACAAAAATTATGAAATTATTATATACTTATTATAAGATCATAAAATCATAACAAACTAATTATAAAATTATAAAATTACGAAATTATTATATGCTTATTATAAGATCATGAAACCATAACAAACTAATTATAAAATTACAAAAATTATGAAATTATTATATACTTATTATAAAATCATAAAATCATAACAAACTAATCATAAAATTATAAAATTATCATAAACTTATAACATTATAAAATTGTCATTAAAAAAATAGTATGACCTAAATTAATATTGATGAAATAATTTATGATAACACTAATAAAACTCAAATTTCCTAAATTAATGTCTTCCTGAAACGAAAACATTGTCTGGAAACCTGGCGACCCACCAAACTACATAACTCGTACATTTTCGTAATTTATCGGTACTTTATCCCCATTGTTCTGGCAAGATTCGCTTTTTCTTTTATCTTTGATCCTTAAACTCTTTCTCGAGACTCTGACGCAAATATTCAACGAACACCGGAAGTTACGGTGCGTCAAGGTGCTCCATTACGTAATTACCAGGTTGAATCGAGCCTTATCTCGATGCAACCGATCTGAATCTCGTGATTCGGCTTCTGATAATTACGTAATTTGATAGTATCGTTTACGCGCGGTTGGAAATCGCATCTAGGAAGCCTAACGAGCCACGAAGAGGATCCTTTTGACCAATATGTTTCTGCTCGGTCAAAGTGAACTCTTGTAATTTAGAAAATTACATTTGACCTCGTGAAAATTCATTTTTACCAAAGAAACTTGTTTTTAAAGAATTAACTTTTAAATAAGAAAACTTTCTTTTTAGTTTACTGATTTGCAGTAATTGCTTGTTTTAAACAATACGTATTTGTATTTATTAGTCATTTATTTCATAAACAATTAGTTTGCAATTATCTGAAGAGTCTTTTAAAGAAAATTTTTTAAATGTCTTCCACATAAATGATCACGTAATTAATTACGAAAGTAATATCCATGAAAGTGCTCGAATGTCTAAAAATATACACAGAATAACAGAATGTCAATCCACCTCGACAGTCAATTAACTATTTTCATAATGTCCTGACTTTTCATCGAAGACAGAACTATTCAGCAGTGCGAGAATCGATCTCCTCGCTTGATCGAGCCTCGTTCTATTTAAAGTGTCTCGTTCACACTCGGATACTCTTCGCTGGCCTTCGAATCACTGACAGTAATACACGTTAATGAATGTTCCATTGTTTTTACTCCTCGTATGATCGATCGAAATTGCAACGTTCGTTCGTGTCTGAATAATCGAATGAAAACTACTGTGCCTCTTTCAAAACCCACGGTCGCTTGTCACACGCCTTCAGAAACTAATTAAACTTAATCCATCCCTGATTATCATCGTCAATTTTGCTCGTTAATTTCCGTTATCGATTGCTTAATTTTGCAATTTAATTCAATTTTTAAAATTTAGTTCCATTTTTTAAATTTAATTCGATTTTTTAAATTTAGTTCAATTTTTTAAATTTAGTTCGATTTAGTTTAAATTTAGTTCTAGTTAATTTCAATTCAATTTCAATTTTATTTAATTTCAATTTAATTTAGTTTCAATCTCAATTTATTATTAATTTTATTTAATTTCAATTTCAATTTCAATTTTAATTTCTATTTCAATTTCAATTTCAATTTCAATTTCTATTTCTATTTCAATTTCAATTTAATTTAATTTAATTTAATTTAATTTCAATTTCAATTTCAATTTCAATTTCAGTTTCAGTTTCAATTTCAATTTAATTTAATTTTAATTTCAATTTCAATTTCAATTTCAATTTTAATTTCTATTTCTATTTCAATTTCAATTTCAATTTCAATTTCAATTTAATTTAATTTAATTTCAATTTCAATTTCAATTTCAATTTCAGTTTCAGTTTCAGTTTCAATTTCAATTTCAATTTCAATTTAATTTAATTTTAATTTCTATTTTAATTTCAATTTAATTTTATTTCAATTTAATTTCAACTAAATTCAGTTTTAATTTTGAAATTAAAAATAAAAGAAAGAAGCGTCAGATAATGGAATTATGAAGTTCAGAGGTTTAATCGAACGAGGATCAAACGAATTAAGATGTGGCTTATGGTTCTCGTGTCTAGCTGCCATAGTTCCGCGTTTCAGAACCGGTGACTGACCCAGCCGCAAATTAGAAACTTGCAAAACTTGATTGGCAGATCGGCCATTATTAGGTAATCCCAGGTAGCACCTGTGCCGGGCTATTAACCGACCTCTCGATCAATCGCTTCCATGCTGGTAACCCAAAGTGAATCTCGTTTTAATGCTACACCTCAAAGTTTCAAACATGCCAAACCCTTTCTTCTGTAGTTCTAATCCTAATTTCATAAACATACCAGTACCACTTAACCATTAAATATTAACATAAGTATCTTATTATGTTCCAAACAGAAGTGTATAAAAACGTAAAATTATTCACAAATTCTTTGATGGCTATTGGCAGCCATTTTGAATAGACATGGACCTTCAAGAACCACATAAGTCATATTATACTTGAAGCTATTTAAAACTTCTTTAACGATGATTTTGAATGGAAATGAACCTTGAAGTTTATGGTTGAAACTGCAGATTGCATTTATGATATATTCAAAGTGTATTTGCATCATGTATACATTGAAACAAAGTGCATAATCATTTGTCATATATCAAAGCAAAGTAGACGTGCATTTATGATACATCAATACAAAACAGATGTGCATTTATAATACATCAGAACAAAGTAGATGTGCATTTATGATATATGAAGACAAAGTAGATGTGCATTTATGCATCGGAAGTACATATGTAATCAAACATATGTGTATCAAAACTACATATGTATAAGCAAACATACATGTATCAAAACTACATATGTATAACCAAACACATGTGTATCAAAACTACATATGTATAAGCAAACATACATGTATCAAAACTACATATGTATAACCAAACACATGTGTATCAAAACTACATATGTGTAACCAAACATATATGTATCAAAACTACATATGTATAAGCAAACATACATGTATCAAAACTACATATGTAACCAAAC
This sequence comes from Megachile leachella, assembly GCA_963576845.1. Lineage (NCBI taxonomy): Eukaryota > Metazoa > Arthropoda > Insecta > Hymenoptera > Megachilidae > Megachile > Megachile leachella. Next base: position 17,800,439 of record OY756251.1, read on the forward strand.
ATATGTGTATCAAAACTACATATGTATAAGCAAACATACATGTGTCAAAACTACATATGTATAATCAAACACATGTGTATCAAAACTACATATGTGTAACCAAACATATGTGTACCAAAACTACATATGTATAACATATCAATATACATGCATAACAATCACCAATGCATCAAAAACATGAATTTACGACAACATAAAAAGGCAGTAAGATATAAAAACGTGAAACCTAACAGAGTGCAGAGTGCAGATAACATGATTGATGTATACCATCCAGTTTTGTGCCATAAATGTACTGTGCTTTTATATACCATAAATGCATAAACATCCGCAGCCATAATCGATCAGGCCACGGAGTAAAACCATTAAATTTGTAGAAAAAACGAAGGCAAAGAGGTCTAACTCGGTTATACTTGGACACGGTGTAACCAGCCTGTCGAGGGTTCACTACGGAAGGGGCAGAGAGCAATAAATCAGCCGAGCTGACAAAGCCAAGTGGGGCTGAACCGAGTGACGAAGCATATACGAGGTTTCTCCTCTTTTCCCTTCTTATTCCACCCTTCTGCAGGGGTGGATACGCATTCGCTATACCCAAACTCTTGCACCCTAATCGCCCGCAATCACGATTTCGACCACCGTCTAATTTTTTACTTGCCTTTCTGTGGTAATGCTTTTTGGAAGTTTTTGATGGAATTTTACTGATTCTGGAATTAAATTACTGATGGATGTGGACTGATATGTTTGTGAGTGTACGGCAAATATTGACTGATGAATATTGACTGATGGATATTGACTGATAAGTATTGTTAATGGTACGAGTTGGTAAATAGGTCTGAGGGATTTTGAAATGTAAATTCTTGAGAAATATAGAGATGTATAGGCATTTAATAAAATTAAATTGACAGAAGAAGTTGGAAGTTTGGAAATCAATTTTAATTCTTCTTCACAATCACTCCACTAATTCTCTCAATTTTGATAAGAATTTTCAAGGTACAAATTGTAAATTTTCAGTCACTGTAGAATTTGCAAAATTTGTTTAGTTTTGTAGATTTTTATTTATTCCTTTATTTTATTGTCGCAGATGAAACATTATATATATTAATAAAATTAAATAGACAGAGAAAGTTTGAAGTTTGAAAATCAATTTTAATTCTTCTTCACAATCGCTCCACTAACCCTTTCAAGTTTGATAAGAATTTTTAAGGTACAAATTGTAAATTTTCAGTCACTGTAGAATTTGCAAAATTTTTCTAGTTTTGTAGATTTTTACTTATTCATCTATTTTAATGTCACAGATGAAACATTATATATATTAATAAAATTGAATAGACAGAGAAAGTTTGAAGTTTGAAAATCAATTTTAATTCTTCTTCACAATCACTCCACTAATTCTCTCAAGTTTGATAAAAATTTTCAAGGTACAAATTGTAAATTTTCAGTCACTGTAGAATTTGCAAAATTTGTTTAGTTTTGTAGATTTTTATTTATTCCTTTATTTTATTGTCGCAGATGAAACATTATATATATTAATAAAATTAAATAGACAGAGAAAGTTTGAAGTTTGAAAATCAATTTTAATTCTTCTTCACAATCGCTCCACTAACCCTTTCAAGTTTGATAAGAATTTTTAAGGTACAAATTGTAAATTTTCAGTCACTGTAGAATTTGCAAAATTTTTCTAGTTTTGTAGATTTTTACTTATTCATCTATTTTAATGTCACAGATGAAACATTATATATATTAATAAAATTGAATAGACAGAGAAAGTTTGAAGTTTGAAAATCAATTTTAATTCTTCTTCACAATCACTCCACTAATTCTCTCAAGTTTGATAAAAATTTTCAAGGTATGAAATTGTAAATTTTCAGTCACTGTAGAATTTTCAAAATTTTTCTAGTTTTGTAGATTTTTACTTATTCATCTATTTTAATGTCACAGATGAAACATTATATAAACCAGTTTGTAAGTAAGACATTATAATTAGATGTAAAGTATAAAATGTTTGAATGTTTCACAAAATTGTAAATTGTCAGTCGTCATAGAATTTTTAAAATTGTTTTAGTTTTGTACATTTTTATTTATTTATCTATTTTGATATCACAGATGAAACATTATATAAATCAGTTTGTCAGTAAGACATTATAGTTAGACATAAAGTATAGAATGTTTGAGTGCTTGACAAAATTGTAAATTGTCAGTCGTCATAGAATTTTTAAAATTGTTTCAGTTTTGTACAGTTTTATTTATTCGTTTATTTTAATGTCACAGATGAAACATTGTATAAATCATTTTTTGAGTAAGACATTATAGTTAGAAGTAAAGCATAGAATGTTTGAGTGCTTGACAAAATTGTAAATTGTCAGTCGTCATAGAATTTTTAAAATTGTTTCAGTTTTGTAGGTTTTTATTTGTTCATTTATTTTAATGTCACAGACGAAACATTATATAAATCAGTTTGTGAGTAAAACATTATAGTTAGAAGTAAAGTATAAAATGTTTGAATGTTTCACAAAATTGTAAATTGTCAGTCGTCATAGAATTTTTAAAATTGTTTCAGTTTTGTACATTTTTATTTATTCGTTTATTTTAATGTCACAGATGAAACATTGTATAAATCATTTTTTGAGTAAAACATTATAGTTAGAAGTAAAGTATAGAATGTTTGAGTGCTTGACAAAATGGCCGATCGAAGAAGAAGAGATTCGATGAAGTGGAGTATAATTTTTTACGTTGGAGTCATCCAGGATTAGCAGATGGCAGAAGCAGCCAGGTGGCAAGAAGGTCGTGGTTTAACGAATCGTCTTGGACCGATCTAACTCGTAAGAGGATGAGATCCGGCAAACGACAACGACGAGTAATTGGAACGACGCCAATCCGACCGATCAATTAGCTTTATTGCACCTTCGTTGCATTCGGAGCGTGTCTCGTCTGCTCGATCCAATACACGAACCTAGCATTTCTAACGAACGCGCGAAATTCTAGCGGTTCTTCAAATGTTCCCACGATTTCTCACGGAATTTCATTTACCTACAATTGATAATTCATTGAAAAATACATTATTCTTCTAATTTTACTTCTTTACTTCTTTCGCTCGATACTTTTTCGGTAATTTAAAAATTTAAAAATCGGTAATTTTTTTTGTGGTCTGGTTCCATTTTTTTTATAAATTTACGTGTATAGTTTCTAAATTCCACGCTCCCCAAATTTTTAACTTTTCAATTCTCAAATTTTTCAAATTCCACGCATCACAAATTCTATGATTTCCAAATTCCACGCGCTCCAAATTATAAATTCCTCAAACTCCACATTCTCCAAATTCCACACACCTCAAATTTCAAGCTTCCCAAATTTCCAGCTCCCTAAATTTCTAAGTCCCCGATTCTCAAATTCCACAAATTACAATCACCCCGAATCCTAAATTCCCCAAACACCACACTCCCCAATTTCTAATTCTCCAAATCCCAAGCTCTCCAATTTAAAATTCTCGAACTTCCACTCTCTCTAAATTTTGTTAAAATTTAAACCCAAGCAGAAAAATAAAATATTACAAAAATTTAAAAATTATGACCAACCTCAAAAATTGAAGAAAATGATCGTATATGGAACACATTTGAAAAGAGGCAATATTTGAATGACCAAAAGCTAAACTTTGCTTACGCTAGGATTTCAGCATCTTGAAACGAGTCAAACGAATCAAAGATACAAACCTACCAGATCGTTTTAGTGTTTAGAGAACAGGGTCCCGTTAGTGCATACGGTGCACAGCAGTCTGTAATCCGGTTTACCCTTTGTGCATTTTCTATGGGGTAAACATTTGTCGACGTGCTTCACCCACGTTCTCTTCGTTACACGATCGATAAGGATTTTCTTAATTATATTTCAAATTTTATTGCAAGGTTAGACCCTTTCTTTCAAAATTAAGTACTATTTTTCGTTATTAAATGCGTATATATATTTATTTTGTAATTCTTACAATTTTCAGGTATACTGAAAACTTAATCTCTGCTCACAGTTATCATTCTTCAACTTAAAAATGAAAAACAAATACACTATTTTAATTTTTATTACCTGCAAGCTACATTCATTGCTGTTAACTAACCATCAAAATAGACTGTTCTCAAACTTTCATAAAAAGAATTGTCATAAATTATTTTTAAAGGAGTTTCATAAAAAGAATTGTCATAAAATATTTTTAAAGAAGTTTCATAAAAAGAATTGTCATAAAATATTCTCAAAGAAGTTTCCTAAAAAGAATTTCCATAAAAAGAATTTGCATAAAATATTTTGAAAGAAGTTTCACAAAAAGAATTTTCATAAAATATTTTCAAATCCTCAACGAACTTCCGAATGCAAAAATTAACAACGAAATCGCACAATTCACAAATCGCTGCAAATGAAACGAGAAATCGCGCGAGATTGAATCGAAGCTGCAGAAGGGGCGGGTTTTTTGTTGGTATCCCGCGGGACGGCGCTTCGATGAAAGCAAATCGACATAAATATTGATAATCGGGCAATGCCGTACACGAGTCTAAGGAAGAAACAGGAAAGAGAAAGAGTACGTGAGCAGAATAACGAGCGTGGTTCGTGCTTTGGTGCATGCACGAGCAAAAAGATTGAAAAGCGATTCGAGCCAACACTCTCGTGGGTCGTCTCGGATCGGCCGCAACTTTGCCGCAGAAACCACAGCCGGGGATTCGTCGTCGAAAAAACCACCGAGTTAGGAGGATTAGCTACCTCGAGAGAAACTAACTTCTATCGCTAGAAATTTATGAATAAATTACTTCCGAAACTTTGTGAATTACTAGCTCGAGGGATGTGCTTTTCTGCGGTGAGGGATGACTGTTCATGGTTCATGGAATTTATTGAGCATTTCTTTTGACATGATTCAAAGCTCAAAATATTAACAATAGGTCAATTTTGAAAATAATATACGTGGCTGATGATGAAATTTTTAATTGTCGTTGAACTGCGAATATCAAGAAGAATTTTTCAGTCTTGCATAATAAATTGTAAGCTGACATGTGGTTGTTGATAAAAGTTTTAATTGTCATTGAACTACAAATATCAAGAACAATATTAAAGAACAATTTTTCAGTCTCGCACAATAAATGATCATACGTGGTCAATGCTAAAAATTTGAATGCTACCTTGTAGCTAAAAAAAAAAATATACTGATCGAATTGAGTAACCTCCTCCTTTTTCGAAGTCGGTTAAAAAAATATACCTGAAAAATTACCACATGAAAAGTCTGTCAAAATATAAAAGAAACGAAGAACAATACCAATAACCAAAGACCCTCATGTAAACAAGTAAAACTGCCGAAAGAGCAACAAACGAAGAAAGCTTACATCAATATTCCATTCAGGAGGAAGCATTACATTTTCCGTAGAAAACAATCACGCTCAGAGAAGAGGTTAAAGAAGCAAAATTGCTTCTGAATCGTTTGTAAAGTCCTTTGAGACCGCGAGGCAAATGGTAATCCCAGAAAGGGAGATCCGATATGAGACAGACGATAACGAGTTTAAGGTCGCATTGACGAAGAAGGCGCTCGATCCTGCCCGAGAAATTCTAAACGAGCTTCTACGAGCTCGTTAGCGACTACGATCGCTCGAAACGAACGAGTTTCGTTCTTATTTGTCCCTGTCTTGTCTCGAATCATTTCGATTTTACACATACATATGTCCATTCGTGGATACGCGGTCGGCATCGGAGAAATGTAAGACTATATGGGTAGTGGTGATGGAATGCGTGGTAGTACAATGAGATAATGGGTGGAGGATAATATGTGGAGGATGAGAAGGTTGGGAATTGGGACATAGGGGGTTGGGGAGTTTTGAAGGTGGGTGATTTGTAATGTGAGGAAATTGGGAGGTGGGAAATTTGGGGTGTGAGGAATTGGGGGTGTAGGGATTTGGAGGATGTAGAAATTTGGGATGCGAGAAATTGGGGGATGTAGAAATTTAGAATGCGAGTATTTGAGGATGTAGAAATTTGGGATGTGAGGATTTAGGGATATGTGGAATTTGGGATATGTGAAATTGGGGATGTGTGGAATTTAGGATGTGTGGAAATGGCATATGTGGAATTTGGGATATGTGGAATTAGCATATGTGGAATTTGAGATATGTGGAATTGGGATATGTGGAATTTGGAATGTGTGGAATTAGGATATGTAGAATTTGAGACACGTGGAATTGGGATATGTGGAATTAGCATATGTGGAATTTGAGATGTGTGGAATTGGGATATGTGGAATTTGGGATGTGTGGAATTAGGATATGTAGAATTTGAGACATGTGGAATTGGCATATGTGGAATTTGGGATGTGTGGAATTAGGATATGTAGAATTTGAAATATATGGAATTTGGGATGTGTGGAATTACCATATGTGGAATTTGAAATATGTGGAATTAGAATGTATGCAATCATGAAATGTGAGAAATTTGGGCCTTGAGAAATTGAAAAATTCACAAATTCGCTAACTGAAAAATCCACAAATTCAGAAATTAAATATCTAAAAAACCAAAAGACACTAAACCTTGATAACCACAAAACAACTCAAAATGTCCCCCTCACAAAACACCACACGCACACACCTTGTTCTAACACATCCGCCATCGAATTTAAAAAGAAGTTTTTACCGTCACTGCACGAAAGCAGAAGTTCCCCGGACGGAAAATATGGGTCGTTGCCGTACTTTTTCAATATAACTTATATTTTTGCTGAAACGTACAGCAGCATAGAATCATACATTGCACTAGTTTATTGGAGAATTTGGACACGAAAGTTGGTCTTCATGTGTGACTGACATTTCTCTGTTGCAACCACTGCAAAATAGCAGCATGTGGTCTCCAGCTTTGCATCCTTTCAAACGTATTTCATCGGCAAACATGTTTCATTTGCAAATTTTCAAGCAAAACTGCTCGGCACATGCTATGATATTCAAGTTGAGTGTTTGTGTGAAGTGGCTGTGCTTTTCAATTTAAAGAGATTGGATAGATATTCGTGAGGAGAGATATCCTTTCTATGTATTTGTTAATCGTAGGATTTTCGTTTGACTTGTTTAGATACGAGTGGAATTTTGGTATTTTAGAAAATATTTTGATATATCAAATTTTGATATAGATAGGAAGTTTTTTATTATTTTATTTTATAAATAATAAGTTATGTATTTATTTTGTGAAGTTTTAGCAAAGTATAAATTAAAATCTTGTCACACTTTCTGTATTAATAAATTCAAGTAAAAATAATGAGATTGAACTTAAATTAATTCTAACAATAAGACATTTTCATAAACTCTATTTAATTATACAATAAATATAATTGAAAATTATTATTTAAAAAATTAGAAATGATTTTAGAAATTAAATATGACAACGAAAAATATTTTACATTTCTTCACCACTTTTTTTGCAATAACTATAATTAACTATAAACATAAAAATTCTTACATAACATGAAATTAAATTTAATTACATAACAAATCAAAGCTGACAGCAAGAAGTGACAGCGGAACGAAGTATGCACAAAGTAGAAAGCTTGTTAAAAATGTGAACTGAGGTGACGTCATAAAAAAAAATGACGGCATATCGTGTTAAGTTTCTTTTCGAAGGTTCATCACTTTCAAATCATTGAAACACACGAGTTATATAATGTTCGAATAGCTCGACGAAGTTGCATTGGAAAGCGTGGCGAACAATGAATTTATATAATCGCACCGGCAGAGTCGTGTGGAATATCGACGACATAAAAACAACCAAATTAACAACTTCATTAACGTCGTACTTCAGTGTGTGGTACTTGAACCTCGTATTTAAATTGAACATTCATCATGTACATCGCTTTTCAACTTTTATTATTCAAACTGAATAAACAAATTGTGCTATGTGAATTTATATTGATTTTTCATGTTGACAAAAATGAATGAAAATTTCAAGAAGAGGTTCTTAATCAATTTTGTTAAAATAAATGGTACAAGATGATTTTATACATTGATTCTTCATGTTGATAAAAATCAATGAAACTTTCAAGAAGAGGCTCTTAATCAATTTTGTTAAAATAAATGGTACAAGGTGAATTTATACGTTGATTCTTCATCTTGATAAAAAATAAAGAAAATTTCAAGAAGAGGCTCTTAATCAATTTTGTTAAAATAAATGTTACAAGATGAATTTATACATTGATTCTTCATCTTAATAAAAATACACAAAAATGTCAAGAAGAAGGACTTAATAAATTTTATAAAAATAAATGATGCAAAGTACAAGCTTCATCTTGATAAAAAATAAAGAAAATTTCAAGAAGAAAATCTTAATAAATTTTCTAGTTTAAAATAGACTAATAGTACAAGATTAACTAATATATATATTAATCCTTTATCTTGATAAAAATCAAAGAAAATTTCAACAAGAAGATGTCAATAAATTTTCAAGTTTAAAATATACAAATAGTATAAGTTAAATTGATGTATACATTGATACTCCATCTTGACAGAAATAAAAAAAAATTCAAGAGAAGTATGACAATAAACTTTATAATTTAACATGAACAAATTTTGAGTAAGTCAAATGAATGGTTTGGTAGTTGCAGTATTAATAAATTAAAATGAACTATTTTAAAATGAACTGTACTTATTGACTGCTTAAGTGTATACATAAAATTAAATGTATTACTATAATAGTTACCTTGACAGACAAACGTTTCCATCATCCGACCCACCAAATGCCAATTCACATATAAAAAAAATGAAACTTTCACGCTTACATCGCAGCCGTTATTGATCCGAATCTCACTTTCTCCTCCCATAATTTCCAAGCACAATTGCGCAACTCTCCCATCAAAACTCGATCGATCTATTCGATCGATGATAAAAATCGCAAGGGAAAGATGTTACAGTACATACAAAATCAAGGATATACCGTTCGCTTTCCATCAAGCGAATTCGAGCGTGAGTTACATAATTTTTTCGCTTGTAACCAAGCGGTTACGATGAAGCTGCGTTCGCGATTTATGTAACAGCCCCCACGGGATTTACAACGGGAATTTACGTAAGCCTTTGGCCGTTCGGGATTTACATTGGAAATTCGAGGAAGCGTACGACGACGGTGGTGCATTAACCGCGACGTATTAAATTCTTTGTCACGAGGCGAAACGTTCGCGACAGCTTGTCGCAGCCTATCTCGACCAGGAACGATTCCTTCTCTTTTTTGTTTTAAGAAGTGCGAAAGTAATTTGCGTGGGTATTGCAGGAAACCTTCATCGTGACTGCGATACATTTATTTTGTATGGTGCATTAGGGCTATGGAAATTTTGGAGATTTGTACGATTTTTATTTAGAACTGTTTTCAATGTTGACAATTTTTATTTGGAACTGTTTTCAATGTTGACAATTTTTATTTGGAACTGTTTTCAATGTTGACAATTTTTATTTAGAACTGTTTTCAATGTTGACAATTTTTATTTGAAACTGTTTTCAATGTTGACAATTTTTATTTAGAACTGTTTTCAATGTTGACAATTTTTATTTGGAACTGTTTTCAATGTTGACAATTTTTATTTGGAACTGTTTTCAATGTTGACAATTTTTATTTGGAACTGTTTTCAATGTTGACAATTTTTATTTGGAACTGTTTTCAATGTTGACAATTTTTATTTAGAACTGTTTTCAATGTTGACAATTTTTATTTAGAATTGTTTTCAATGTTGACAATTTTTATTTGGAACTGTTTTCAATGTTGACAATTTTTATTTAGAATTGTTTTCAATGTTGACAATTTTTATTTGAAACTGTTTGCAATGTTGACAATTTTTAATTACAATAGATCTGTCAGGTTGACTTTATGTGTGAGTAAGAAATTGAGGGTGTGAGGAATTGGGGGTGTGAGGAATTTGGGATGTGAGGAATTGGGGGATATACACAGAAATTTGGGAAGTGAGAAATTGGGGATGTGAGAAATTGGAGAGTATAGAAATTTGGGGTGTGAGGAATTGGGGAATATAGAAATTTGGGATGTGAGGAATTGGAGGTGTGAGAAATTTGGAATGTGAGAAATTGGGGGATGTGCAAATTTGGAGAGTGGGGATTTGGGTAATGTAGAAATTTGGGATGTGAGAAATTGGGGAATATAGAAATTTGGAACGTGTAGAATTAGGATATGTGGAAATGGGATGTGTGAGAATTTGGGATCTGTGGAGTTGGAATGTGTGGTATTGGGGAATGTGGAAATTTGGGATGCGTGGAATTTTGGATGTGTAGAATTGGGATATGTGGAATTTTGGATGTGTGGAATTGGGATATGTGAAATTTGGGATGTGTGGAATTGGGATATGTGGAATTGAGATATGTGAAATTGGGATGTGTGGAATTGGGAAATGTGAGAAATTTGGGATATGAGAAATTAGAGAATGTAGAAATTGAGGATGTAAGAAATTGGAAAATATAGAAATCTAACACGTGAGGAATTAAACAATTCATAAATTGAAAAATGCAGAAATTTGCAATGTGAGAAATTAAAAACTGCAATCTCTAACTGTCCACCAAATACCTAATCCCAAAACTCTCTAAATTAATTATAAATCCACACTTTCCCATTACCCCAAGTCCACCTTCACACAACTCCAAAAAAGAAGCAAAAACCTCCGTACAAGTGTTCTCCATTTCCCAGAGAAGTACTTTTGGAAGAAGACATCGTGGTAGCATTGTCCTTGAACGTGGCACCTCTGCCATTTTGAAAAGAGCAGACCAGAAGCAAGTGGGAGGCCCGTTGGACGGAGCCGTGTCAGGGGAACATCCAACATCTGTCGACGGGGTCGAGGGTGGCTCGAACCGAGTCATCTGACCGCTCGCGCACTGCAAATAAGCTCTTCCTCTTTTACCTCCTTGTCGTTCCTTTTTTTCTTCCCTCTCTGTTTCTCTCGTCTTCTCTCTTGCTTGCTCGCGATGGTAGAGAACAACAAGTTCCGTTTCAACGTCACACCACGATCAACGCTGCCTTGTGTTCCGGGGGGGAACAAGAGGTGCCTCGGGGTGGAGGTTCGGATCGGGGGAGGAAGGGATTGGAGACGCGTGCGATACGAACAAATTGATGAATCACGTTCAATAACTTTTTATTTTGTTTATTTTACTTTTAGTGAAATATTGTTTGAGCAGTTGTTTAGGATTTATACAGTGGAGTATAGGAGTTGAATAATTGAAGTAGATATCAGAAAGGGTTACTGATTTCAGTGAGTCTCAATTTAATTGTGGATCATTGTATTTTGATTGTGACTATAATTCTTTGAATCTGACATTCTTCAAATGTGATTATAACAATATGATTATCACAATGGGAATTGTTGCTCCTATCATATAGAATACCACACCTTCTTTACACTTAATTAAATATAATATATTTGTAAACTAACCAATATGAAATTGTATTTCTATCTTTGAGACATGCATCTTATCACATGAACAATAAATACTACGTTATACGGTAGATTATATAGTAAATACTAAATTGTTTCATCAAAATAAAAAAGCAATATTTGATAAGTAAATATGTTTCGTAAAGAATGAAAGTTATATAATAAGTTATTTGTTTGTGCACACCGGAGAGTTATAGCCATCGCTAAACCGGGGGTTGAGCTAATAAACTCCGGCCCCCGGGGTTCGTTCGCAGTGGGACGTCCGATAGCAGCCTCTCTGTGTGGAGAATATAATTCGTATGGACACACACTAACGACTAAAACTAACGAGAGGAGCTCAAACGGAGGTGAATAACTTTCTTGAAAAGAAAGGGGAAATAATACCATTCAGAGAACAATAAAATCAGACTGCAGGAAGTCAGCGAAAACAGAAGCGAACTACTACGGAGACACTTGATACGAACAATACTATTGCTTTTATGTAAATACAGTCAGGAAGACTACGTTTTACAGATTTTAGACTTTATCGTTCTTAAATTTTGCAAATTCCGAGCTTTTCAAATTATACGCTCTCCAAATTTCAAACTTATTAATTTTCAAATTTTACAATTTTCAAGCTCCTTAAATTCCATGCATTACAAATTCCATGATTTCCAAATTTCATGTGCCTCAATTTTCAATTTTTCAATTCTAAAATTTTTCAAATTCCACGCATTACAAATTCCACGCATCACAAATTCCACGTTTTCCAAATTTCACATACCTCAATTTTCAATTTTTCAATTCTCAAATTTTTCCAATTCAACGCATCACAAATTCCACGTTTTCCAAATTTCACATACTTTAATTTTCAATTTTTCAATTTTCAAATTTTTCCAATTCGACGCGTTTCAAACTCCACGCATCACAAATTCCATGATTTCCAAATTTCACGCGCCCCAAATTTCAAATTCTTCAAATTCCACACATCTCAAACTTCATTTTCCCCAAATTTCACGCACTCCAAATTTCAAGCTTTCCAAATTCCACACACTCCAAATTTCAAGCTCCCCAAATTTCTAAGTTCCCAATTCTCAAATCTCCCAAATCCCAAGCTCTCCAAATCCCAAACTCCCCAAATTCCATTCCAGCACCTTCCACACTCCCCAATTTCAAATTCTCCGAATTCCACGCTCCTCAAATCCCAAGCGTCCCAAATTCCAAACTTCTCAACTCCCAACTTCCCTAATCCCATTCTCAACTCGCCACCTCCCCAAATCCCAAATCATGCAAATTCCAATCCACAAAATCCCAAGATCGCCAGCACCCTCGAAACGAAGTTCAAAAGTCGCCGACATATCTCGAAATTCTGCATCCCCGTCAAATGTCATCACCGTAGATCTGGGTATTCGAATAAAAATCTAAAGTTGCGCGTTCAATCTTCTTTGATTTCCCTGCTGGAAAAGAACAATCCACGCCGGTGCACGTTGGAAAATTTCCAACGAGCAGAAGCCATTCATTCACCGCCGTCTCCTCTTCGCCGATAAAAACCTCTTCAGTGCTTCATTTTTCCTTTCTTCCTTTTTCTCTTTTTCCTTCTTTCGCCCAACTCCGCTGTTTCTTTGAACAGTAACTGCTCGTTACACGATAACCCGTGCTGTTTTATATCCGAGCATATTTTAAATCGTCGTTCGCCAACAATCGCGACAGCTTCGTTAAGCCCAGAATTTTCACGAAACGAGACTCCCTTTGAGCGCGGAACACGCGTTTCAGCGGCCAACTCCGAGCGTGTTACACTCTTCAACGCTCTTTATTATTCTTGTCGTCGCTTTAAAATTGCGCTCCGTTTCTGACGACCGTTGTTCTACGCGCTGTTTCCCCTTGTAACACGATTTCCTCTCATCCTCGCGTTTATCGCCGCTCATCTCTTTCAATTATTTTGCTTGGGAAGTTTGAAAAACGTGCATATTATTCTCTCGTTACAAGATAATACTTTAGGAGATAAGGAAACCGTGGAGATTAATCAAGGGACATGTTTTGAACATCGCGTGTATTTTTAGGTTGGATTCATACTATTTCGGTACTTTGTATTTCATGCTCTAATTATGTAATTCATATCAGTTATCGGGTCGTTCAACGTGGATTTTATTTTTATTAATTTGTGGGACAAGTGGAACTTAGCATATGAGCTGTTCATATTACTCCGATACTTCATATGAATACTTCATATGTGTTACATGTACTGTCTATACATACATGTAATTCATGTCAGTTATCACGTTGTTCACTTATTTTTACAAATTCGTGGGTCACGTGGAACTTAGCATATGAATTGTTCATATTACTTCGGTACTTCATATTAATACTTCATATGTGTTTCATATGTTATTTACACATATAATTAATATTCGTCATGAAGTCGTTCAACATAGACTTTTCATGGTTCATGGAACAACTTCATTTTCAAATTCATGGAACAACTAGAACTTAATATAAACAATTTATATTATAAATAATAATATTCATACATGAATATTCATAACATCATCAATATTAGTACATTATAAACTATTCTTTTTATAAATTCATGAAAGAAATAGAACTTAGCATGAGCAATTTATATTATAAATAATAGTATTCATTCATCAATATTCATAAAATCATCAATATAATATTAGTAGATTATAAACTATTCACTGTATAAATTCATAGAACAAGTAGAACAATCGCATTCACAAAGTGCATTGAATATTAAGAGTACATTGCAAAGTACATTTCAGAAGTTTCAGCTAGTGAAAGCTTTGAACCTCAAGAACTAGAAGTCTTATCGATCTCGTTAATTCAGTAGCAAATTCGGTGGCGAATAACTGGTCGAACGGTGGATCAATTTGCGACGAAACAAAGAGAAGGAGAACGAATTTGAAATTCCAGCGTGTACGTTGCCAGCAATTAATATCACGCTTTGAAATTGTTGCTCCTTTGACACTGTGGCTACGTCGAACAACAACGAGCATTCTCAAATAAACGGTGACAAAGGGAAAGCGTAATTTGAATACGTAGCCACGGATAATATTGGTTCTTCGTGATCAACGCAACCTTCTTCGCTTCTGAAGACTATTTTCTGTCTCGACTTTGGTAGCAATTTTAGAGATACTTTCTTTCAAATGAAGTTTTTCGTTCTTTGCTGGTTATTCGTTCTATATATATCGCTTATTCGTTCAAGCTTTTTATTCTTTACAAATTCTTCATTTTATTTTATTCATTTTATATGTACAAGTTTTTCAAAAGAAAGTACAAAAATGTAGAAGTTATTCATTTTGTGTGGACAAGTTTTCTATTCTACACAGGATTTTAATTTTATATATATAATTTGTTGGTACTGTGCAAGTTATTCATTTTTATGTATCCAAGTTTTTCGTTCGATGGAAATTGTTCATTTTATAAGTTCTTCATTTTGTACTGGTTATTCATTTTATATGTATATACAAATTTTTCATTGTTTACCAGTTATTCATTTTATACATACAAGTTCTTCGTTATGTACAAATTATTGATTTTATACAAATAAGTTTATCATTGTATAAAAATTATTCATTTTATAAAGACAAGTTCTTCATTCTGCTCAAGTTATTGATTTTATATGAATAAGTATGTCATTGTATAAAAATTATTCATTTTATACAGACAAGTTCTCCATTCTGTACTAGTTATTGATTTTATAAAAACAAGTTTTTCATTGCATGAAAATTATTCATTTTACATATAGAAGTTATTCATTCTGCTCAAGTTATTGATTTTATATGAATAAGTATGTCATTGTATAAAAATTATTCATTTTATACAGACAAGTTCTTCATTTTGTACAAGTTATTGATTTTATAAAAACAAGTTTTTCATTGCAATGCAAATTATTCATTTTTATACATACAAGTTCTTCGTTCTGTACAAGTTATTGATTTTATAAAAGCAAGTTTTTCATTGTACGCTAATTATTCATTTTAAACATACAAGTTTTTTAATCAATTAAAATTATTCATTTTATAGGTACATGTTTTTCATTCATATAAATTAAGGATTTTATAAAAGCTTTTAAACAATTCATTTTTAACCATTCAATATATAAGAAATTTGTAAAAGCAAACATAAACTAAGACACGAAGCAATTATCTTAAAATTAATAACCAATTTCATTAATAATACCAAAATGCTTAGGTACATAACGAACAAAGCTGAAGTTAACACGAAGGGGGATGAAATCAGGGAGAGGATTTGGGGTGTTCAGGTTTCGGTGGCCTACACGTTCCCTTGTGTATTAGTAACTATGCAAAATTTGCTCGGTATCGATCAAGGGGTTTAACTGTTAATTGGGTACATACGAGCATTCTCTACTTTCTACATACAGATGCGTTTAAGTCACAGCTCGAAAATCCCTACATTTCTCGACTTATGAATATTCCAGGTCAACGTCGATATCTCTATTTGATCCGATGGCTTCCTGCATCCATTATTCAGACGCATCCGCACGAAACAGGGTCCGAATAATGCAGGGGCGTGTGCGAAATTGACCACATGACGGTTCGGGCTTTTTCAAGTCCAACTTATGGGGTATTAACAATAAAAGGGGGTGGAGAACTTTTGTCGAACTTTATTTGATAAAAAATTCGGGTTCTTTCGTTTTGGGCGATGATGGAATTTATTCGGGGAATTTTAGAACTTGAGAATGTTAGAATTCCAGGATTTTCAAACTAAGATATTTTATATCATATTTTATATCATCAAACGATGTCTAATTGTATATGCATCAATGTCAGTTACCATTTTGTCCAAGCAACGATCAGTCATTTTGTGTACTCGGTCAGCCATTTTGTGCGCAACATATCGATAAAACGTTCATACACAAATTGTCACCGAACTTAAAATTCTAAACGAGTACATCACAAGTCATATTTTATGTTAATTCTATGTCACAAAATAGTGACATGTTTAGAGACAATATCAGCCATTTTGGACATAAAACACAAAATGTCTACTGAAGCGATAACTTCCAATTAACCTAAAACTTCAAACCAATCCATAAAAAATGTCATTGTACATCAATTTGATATTAAAGATTGAAAAGAATCGTTGAAAGATGAAGTTATTATTCAAGAAGCGTAAGGTAGTTTTTAGGTGCAGAAACGTTTCAGTGTTTTCCGGCAAGTGATAATGGTTCCGAGTAAGGAAATCGAGTCGAGGGAATTTGCAATTTAATTAAGAGGCTGCGTGTTCCGGGCTGCAAAAATACACCTGTTCGGACGGTTAAGCTTTCAGAGCCGCGTCGGATAAGACGACAAAAAGCGACGCGAGAGCTTGCAAATTTATGCGCGTCCGCCAGCGAACGGGACGTATTAATTGCAAACGGGACTTAAGAGTCGCGTGCACGGAGGCATGCATAAAACGTTTCGCGGCGGTATGCAAAACTCGCCGTGAATTATTTTATCGCGGTTATGCTTGCGTCACGTTCGCGTTTTGAGAATCTTCGCTGTAACGAATTTCGCGAATTCCGACCGTCCCGATGGTCATTTTTACGCGGTTGGATGAAAAGAGTATACCCGTTCGCGCGTTCCTGCCATTTTTCCCATTTTCGGCCGTCTTGTGTGATGTATGTTACTCGCAGTGATGCGGAGAGATTTCTTTTTTTAATGCAACTGTTCATTTGTGTGATGCTTCCTTGTATTCTAATTAACTGATTGTAAGATTGGCTGAGTTTATATCTGTTGAAGTTGTTGAGTTTATATAGTTCTTTGGTAGTGCTATAATGATTTGTTATTTTGGGGAACACGTGGAGACTTTATATTATATGAAGATTTAGAAATATACAAATTTTCATATTCAAAAGTACTAGATTCTAAATTTTGCAATTTTCAAATTTTCGAATTCCAGATAACAAATTAATTTCGTAAATCCTACAGATCCCAAATTCCCCAAATCCCCAAATTTTCAATGTCTCAATTTCTTAAATTACAAAATCCAAACGTCACCGACGATAACAAAGGGCTTAAATGTTGCACGACGTAGACATTGATATCGCGTCTGTTGCACAAAGATCCGCGACATTTTATCTCCTCTGAGAAATGAAACAGGGTCTTCTGATCATCGAGAAACCCGGACAAGTTAAATAGCTCGCCATTTCTCCGAGACTTTCGCGCAGCAAAGTCCCTGCCGGTGCTTGTCACTCGTTTCTCCCCGGGAACATCCAGTTACAAATTCGTCGGAGAAACATCAAAAAGCTTGCCGAGAGAGAAAGAAAAAAAAGAAAAAGGACAGAGAAAAGCGGATCCGAGGTTCTTCTTTCCGGTTGCGGCGGGATGGAACTTCGTAAGGTCGTATAAATCGCGGTTACGTCGGCCGAGCGGAAAAAGTGGCGCTGCTTTTTCGCGGTTTCAACAGGGAAACTCGATAGAACGATTTCCATAGAGGGTTTTCGAACAATTTGTCAATTCGCCTGTCGAACAACGGCATAACGATCGAACGGAGCTTCTTCTTTTTGTGTTTCTTGTGGATGATAGCGATCTTGCTTGAGCGCCAAGTTTTATGGGTGTGATGTATGCGTTTGAGGTTAGATGGGTGCTGAGGACATTAGGAAGATTTTGGGGTTGTATAAATTTTGGGGAGCTTAGTCTTTAAATTTCTCAAACTCTCAAATCTCCAAATTCTCACGCTCTCAAGTTCTCAAGCTCTCAAACTACCAAATCTCCAAATTCTCGCGCTTTCAAACTCTCAAATTTCCAATTTCTCACGCTCTCAAACTCTCAAATCTCCAAATTCTCACGCTCTCAAATTCTCACGCTCTCAAATTCTTACGCTCTCAAATTCTCAAGCTCTCAAACTATCAAATCTCCAATTTCTCACGCTCTCAAACTCTCAATTCTCCAAATTCTCACGCTCTCAAATTCTCACCCTCTAAAATTCTCACGCTCTCAAATTCTCACGCTCTCAAACTCTCAAATCTTCAATTTCTCACGCTCTCAAACTCTCAAATCTCCAATTTGTCACGCTCTCAAACTCTCAAATCTCCAAATTCTCACGCTCCCAAATTCTCAAGCTCTCAAACTATCAAATCTCCAAATTCTAACGCTCTCAAACTCTCAAATCTCCAAATTCTCACGTCCCCAAATTCTCACGCTCTCAAATTCTTACGCTCTCAAATTCTCAAGCTCTCAAATTATCAAATCTCCAATTTCTCACGCTCTCAAACTCTCAATTCTCCAAATTCTCACGCTCTCAAATTCTCACCCTCTAAAATTCTCACGCTCTCAAATTCTCACGCTCTCAAACTCTCAAATCTTCAATTTCTCACGCTCTCAAACTCTCAAATCTCCAATTTCTCACGCTCTCAAACTCTCAAATCTCCAAATTCTCACGCTCCCAAATTCTCAAGCTCTCAAACTATCAAATCTCCAAATTCTAACGCTCTCAAACTCTCAAATCTCCAAATTCTCACGTCCCCAAATTCTCACATCCCCAAACTCTCACGCGCCCAAATTCTCACACCCCCAAACTTTCAAATGACCAAATCCCAAATCTCCCAAATTCCCCAAATCCCCCAAATCCCCGAAATTCCAAATCTCACAAACCTCCAAACCTCCAAACCTCCAACCCTCAAATTCCCAAAACCCCCAAATCTTCAAACTTCCAACCTCGAAACCCTCAAACCCCAAATTCCAAAAATACCTCAAAGGCCACCGAAAGCGTCAAAGCGAAACGATCGACCGCTTTGAAGTTTCACAAGAATTGAAAAGGACGGTCATAAAGCGTACGATCCGGTTTTCATGGTAAAAGTTGTCGAAAAAGCGGCTTTTGTTTGGTTCTTAGCCGCGGCGTACCTCGTGAATAATTACACGGCGAATTGCACGAAGTTGTTCGAAGAGTGCGCGTTGCCTTTGTGAAGCTGCTTCCAGTTGCGGTATGGCAATTTCATGGAAATTCAATCTTCAAGTTCTACTCTCTTTCGCGAGGAGTTTATTATCGATGTACTTGCTCGTCGCTTGCTATTAAATGACTTTCTGATGTAGCTTTTAAACATTAAGCTGTGCTAATTTGTTACGAACGAAACTTAGGGAAATTTGTGGGGAAACGTGTAAATAGTCTATTGTTCATTTTTCGGAGTTTGAATTCAAGCTTTCTTTGAGATATATTTGTTCGAGTGAGAAATTTGATGGCTAATTAAAATAAGGGCTTGAAAATAAGATTTTTGCAAGTCTTGGACTTGTGATGGAAACATTGTTGATGGAAGATTGTTATGTTATTGTTGATAAAGGTAGAAAAGAAATATTCTGGCGTCGTTCGTGATTGGACTGTAAATGTTTATATAACTGTAACTTATTAGATATAATATGTATTATATAATATGTAATCGTATGAATAACATATGTGTATAATGTGTAATCATACAGTACACACATATCATATAATACACATGTGTACACATATGGTAATGTGCACAATAGGATGAACTGTAAATATAATGTGTATAATGTGTAATCATACAGTATGCACATATCATATAATACATATGTATACACATATGATAATGTTCACAGTAGGATAAACTGCAAATATATATATATAGTACTGCAACAATGATATAACTATTAATTTATATACTATCATTTCCTTGCTCAATTTCAAACTCTTCGAACAGACATCATACAAAAATAAAAATAATCTCATTTTATAATAACAGTGTGTTAAGTGTGTTATATCAGAAAATAACATACGAACCACTACACCTTCTCATAAAACTATCCACAGCGTTTATATTTCATAACAAGACGTACATTGACGCATTCATGATAGTCGTATCGAAGTCTCTGCAGACTGTACTCCGCAGTACATAAAGCACGTATCCATAAAATCGAGATCAAATGATTTCTTTATACCTCGCAGACACCAACACATCACAAATACATAACAGTCTATTCACGACCTTACTCGATAAGCTTCCAATAATCGCCTCATAATCAATAAAAACCAATTTAAATTTATTCTCGTCTGCAAATCGAACAACTTCCAATTCTCTGCCAGGATATACAGAAGCATACACGTCACACAAAACGATATTTCTCCTCTATTCTTCTCGATCAATGGACCAGGCGATCCGTGCACGAAGATGAACTCCACGTGTCGTGATAACGAGGTCGAAGTCGCGGCGATCGTAACGATAAGTCGCAAGGCCAAATCGGCGTCTATCGAGAGCCACGGTGCATTCTTGCAACGAAGGTCGATCTCGAGCCTCTCGACCTCGTTTATTCCCTGAAGACACGGTCACGAAGAAGCCCCGAGCGACTCTTTTTTCCATAGATGTACGACAAACGGGATACTCGCGTTGTACACGCGTCGAATCATACGGAACAGTGAGAAACTGGAGATGCTGATCGGTAGCATGTGTTACTGGGTACCTTGTGCAGTTTACCTTGTTTAGTAGGACACTTGGGCCAAGTATTTTTTAGTAGGACACTCGGGATAGAGTTTGTGAATTTTGAGTTTCTATATTTTTAATATTTTCATCTTTTCGTTTGGTCGATTTAAGTCTTTCTGTAAAATCAGTGACGTCTACTTATGTCATGGGTAGCTACATGTTACACTCGACACATTGAATTAATAAGAGAATCATAACGCAAAAAATTAGTGAGCATATTAATTAAATATGCAAGTAAACATTAATTTATACTGTACAAGTGTTTATGTCACCATATGTGCTGTCTTCCATAAAAGACGATCTTGTATCAGATTCAACTGGACCCACATAACATACCAACGGTTCACATATCACATATCAACAATCCACATATCACATATCAGCAATCCATATATCAATTATATGTACACATGTATAATATAATATATATGTGAATGTACGTGAATACATCAATATTCCAGCAAACAAATAAAAAAATAACAAATTTGCATACGCGAAAGATGTAAAGCGGTGAATTTGATCGCAATTAAATAACAAACACATGCGGTGAGCAGCGAAGGGCGGTGAGGTCCAGATTTCCACGAATCGTCCCTGGTGATCGATCGATCTCGATCAGGGATCCGGGGAATCCCAGATAGCCCGGTTCCGGGGCTACGAGGCAAAACCTGTTGCCAGTGTAAATACGCTGGAGGATGCGCATGCACCGGCGTCGACGAACACGGCACGCGCGCCGCGATCGCCATGGAAACGCGAAAGGCTCCTGGAGGAGAGCGTGTGCGTCGGCTCGTCTACGAGCACACCGCTTCCCGAAGGACCCCCTGCGGCTTCAGGTGGTGGTACTAGGGGGTAGAAAACCCCTCGACGCGAGTCACACCGCCGACAGTCTCCCCGACACTCTCTGAGTCGTATCTCGCGCTCCTCCGCGACCGCTCGCTTCAATTTTTCGCGCCTTATCGATACGTTCTCACCAAGGATTTTATCAAGTGTTACTTTTTGAGAGATCCCGGTAATTCCGAGCGAGCATGTTTCTTTCTTACGAGTCGATGTGGACGTTTCGAAATATCAAATTCTGGCTTCGCTTTTTGTTTGTGTCTCGTTGCTAATGTACGGTGTGTATCGAGTGATGTTGGGAAAGCTTTCTGTGATTTCTTTTTTGAATTTGTACGAATCTGTAACGTGGGAAATATTTGGAATGTTCTTTTGAGAGTTGACTGAGAGTTTGTGCTGTTGGGAAAAAATTTGAACTGGATTGGTTGATTGGAAGTAATGATTGCAGGAAATTTTATAAGAATTGAGTGGCCATTTTCATTGCCAATTGAGCAACATTCATTATATAAAATTATTAAGCTAACTGTTAATGAAAAATTGTTATTGCCATTAAGATATTTTATCGCAGCCATTTAGTGCAGTTAAAAAATCTGTTAAATCATGCTTGACCACAGGTATAGTTACAGATACGGTTATTAATTCACACCGATATAGATACAATTATTAAAAGATAACATTACATATATAGTTTTAATAAATTCACATATTATATAAAATATATTAATTGTAAAAAGTGAATTTGAAAACTTTTATTCACATTAACTGTGAGATAAACGTGCATCAATTACGAAAATAAGGATTAGGCAAAATTGCAGAACGACATTTATGATGATTGAAAAAGAGAACATGACGATAAAATTATGAATCGACACTAAGAGATATTTATTTCTTATACATTTTCCATTTATTGAAAAGGAATAATTTCAATTAATAATGCATCAGTTTAAACAGAAATGAAGTAACAGAAAAATTTTGTTTAAGCAAATTGCAATAATTGCAAATGCTCGTAACTACTTATGCTCGGCAGTTCTGCGAATTCCGTTTAATAATGAAATACATTCCTTAATGGATCCATAATATTATTCACCGGATACTTCAGAGCTGTGTTTTAAAATTAACATACCTTTTACAGCGGATAATTATTTGATTGAATGAAAACTAAAATTTGCAAATAGAGGAAATCTTTTTGTGTAAAAATGAGAAGATTAAAAATGTAGTAAGTATTTAAACTGACAGAAAATCAGTGCAAATGGCCACTCACTAGTTCAAACATCACTAGTTTAAACTAACTCACTAATTCAAACTAAATCTCCAGTTTAAACGTTCAGTTCAAAGTTTAGAGCACATAGTCAATCAATTTTAGTTTTATGCAATAACGATCTGTCAGAGGAATTGAAAAAGTCTAGTGATTAAGTGGCGTAATAAATGTGCTTTGCGATACAGTGAACGTTTATTAAATCGTTTAATTTTCGTGAAATTGGTGTTTCTTTATGATTTCTTCGTTCAAAAGATCTATGTCGCTTGCAGAAGTATTTTCTTAAGTTTGTGCGGTGGTTCGAAGAATTCTTCGTGGTTCGTGACAGGTTTGTGGCATTTGCATCGAAGATATGACGAAGTCCGGTATTAAAGCTTAATCCGAATTCGAATCGAAGCGTGCGGATTATACGGTTCTGCGCTTCTCGAGATGCTCTTGATTGCAACGTGTTAAGTTTCTGATAGGTGACGAGATTAAAACTGATTAGATTTCAAAATTTTATACTGTGAGGAATTCTCAGAAATATATAATTAGGTTTCTATTTCGGAAATTTGACGTCAGTGATTACTTTGCAAATTAATTTTTACATAGAGATATTCACATGTGTGTATTTATTACACATACGTATATTTTACTGCAATACTGCAACACATATTCTGCTGCAATTTATCTACTTTACAACTTTTCGAATTTTTAATATTTCATGGAGGAGATTATTGGGACTCCACGTAAAAATATTTTATTGCAATTTTTTCGATCACTATTTTTCATATTTTAACTGTTTCACAGAACTTCTTATAGCTCCACATTTATTTGTATGTTTAAAAAAATATTCTATGGCAATTCTTTTATTTTTTCATTCGACCAATATTTTCATATTTTAACTGTTTCAGAGCTTCTTATATTTCTACATTTATTTATGTATTGAAAAAAATATTCTACTGCAATTCTTTATTTTTTCATTTGACCAATATTTTCATATTTTAACTGTTTCAGAGCTTCTTATATTTCTACATTTATTTATGTATTCGAAAAAATATACTACTGCAATTTTTATATTTATTCTATAAGCAATATTGTTCAGGGAGATTCTTATAACTCTACGTTCATTTATATATTTGAAAAAATATTTGACTAAAATTTGTTCAACTACTTTTTGACAATTATTTTTCATACTTTAACTGTCTCACAAAAATTCCTTAACTTTCGTTTGTATATTTAAAAAAAATTTTTTAAATTGCATTGAACTCCTTGCACTAGTATGACGCACCTGGTGCGTCGGATACTTCATAATCAATTTTACTAAAATTTTTAATATTCGTCAATTTGATCAAGTGCAATTTGCAGTCAGATTTGAAGAGGATTGATAGTAAATTGACATAATATTTTAACTTTTCTTTGTGTTAATATTGTAGCTATGATTAGTTCTGTATTTAAGTCGTAGTGCAAGAGATTAAATGGAAAAAAGCTGAAAGAAAGTTTGAACGATATAATATTTTCGAATTTGCAGACGTCCCAGGATTTTCCCGCGTAATTCTCGATACGAAAAACCGTGGAAAGTTCTAAGCTTTTCCGCGAGTTTCTTTCGTTTAACGAACAGATGCTCGCAAATCCGATTTAGCTCGGGAACTTTTTCGAGTCTGGGGATTGCAATTTATTTTGTAATCGTACGCTTTCGATGTTGCTTCGCTTTTGAATCGGTGTTTAATCATGTCGATACTGCGATACTTTAATCCGCATGAAAGTACATTTTAAACGTTCCTTTGACAAATTCCTGCTTGCGCTGATGTCGCGTTTTGCGTGTTTTGCTATTACTTCAATATTTGCACAACGTCTTATTTCTATCATTAAACGAAAAATTTCTATTGTCGTTCAAAGAGCGATATAATGTTTCAAATCATATTATTTTCAAATTATTGAAAATTCAGGTTATTAAACTTTAATAATTTATAAAATATTTAATTCATAAAATTAATATTATCGATGCAGGTAATTCAAAATATGCTCCAGGTATTATAAAGGAATATTCAAGTAACATTTTCCTGAGAAATTTAAATGAGAAAAATCAAATTACTAAAACACCTAAAAAGTAATACAATAGCCTTTTAATTTAAAAATTTCTTTGTTAATTTTAAAATTAACTCAGAGTTCCTTTTCAATATCAAATAATTTTCATCCAATAATCCGGTACAGTATCAAATAAAATTTGCATCATACCACGGAATTAATCATCCATTGTAAGCTTTAAAATGAAATATACAAAAAATCTACAATATATCGAGATAACTAGGTTAATACGAATTAATACGAATTACGAATCGCAGTTACAAAACAAAAGTGGGTTATTCTGATAAATTTTGAAGTATAATACATTTATTCCGGCGCTCGTTAAAGCTCAAAGGGAATCGCATTTCAGATTTCGATATAAAATTCGCCTACAATTTTGCAACATGTAAAGACTGAAAAGAAAATAGAAAAATCCGTAATCGATAAGTTACAAAAGGACCGAAACAAAGTTTGTTCACGAATCGATGTTTCTGGACGAACAAAATGTCACAAGAGGCTGGTATCTCGGCCCTCGATAAAAGAATTTGACCATCGAATCGCCAAATTTAGGCTCTGTCCGTGGATCAAGCACGGGTTTGGTGTCCCATAAAACGCTTATCCGCAGTCCCTTCGTACCACATTTTTCCCCTTTTATCGGTTCCACCAGAAAAATAACCGTTTTTATCCCAGGAATCGTTTACCCACGGCGAAAATATTTTCCACGGGAAACTGACCACGTACAAAATTCGTGCTATCTATGATGCCAAATATTGACGCAATCAGACCAGTCTTCAAATTTCCGAATATTTCGTTTTTCAGATCTTTAAACTTTCGGGCTTCTAAAGTTTCGCTCCTGATTCGAGGGTTTGCAAATTTTTTAAAAGTTAGCTTCAAAGCTCCTTAACAGCTAAGTTCTTAAAATTTCGTGCTGCAAAAATTTTTTGTTGAAGGAAGTTTAAATTTTACAGTTTGTGTGCAAATTGAGAAATTTGCAGGTTTGAGAATTTTTTAGTTATTGAATTATCAAGTTAGAGTTGTGAATTTTTCAAATTTTAGGTATACATATTTTTGGAGTATGAAATTGTCAAATTTCTATATTGATAGATCGCTATATCAATCAATTATTACGACCACAAGTTTTTTGTTTTTGGAACATTCAAATTTTCGATTTGGTAAATTGTTAATTTCAGAAATACTTAATTCACTAAGTTACCAAATTTCCAAATCTTCAAATCCTAAATTCCGCAGATCTCAAATTCCCCAAATTTCAAATTTCCAAAATTCCCTAGATTCCAAAATCTCTAGAGGCCAAATTCCCTAGCTCTCAAACTCCCAAGCTCCCAAATTCCCTAGATCAAAAATTTCCCAAATTCCCTAGATTCCAAATTCTCTAAATTCCAAATTTTCCAGATCCCAAATCAAAAATTCCCCAAATTCCCTAGATTCCGAATTCTCTAGATCCCAAATTCCCAAGATCCCAAATCCAAAATTCCCCAAATCCCAAATTTCTCAAATTCCCTAGATTCCAAATTCCCCCATTCCCTAGATTCCAAATTCCCCAAATTCCCTAGATTTCAAATTTCCCAAATTTCCTAGATTCCAAATTCCCCAAATTCCCTAGATCCCAAGTCCAAAATTCCCCAAATCCCAAATTTCTCAAATTCCCCAAATTCCTTAGATGCCAAATCCAAAATTCTCCCAATTCCAAATTTTGCAAAATTCCCTAGATTCCAAATTTCCCAAATTTCCTAGATTCCAAATTCCCCAAATTCTCTAGATCCCAAATCCAAAATTCCCCAAATCCCAAATTTCTCAAATTCCCCAAATTCCCTAGATCCCAAATAAAAAATTCTTCAAATTCTAAATTTTGCAAAATTCCCTAGATTCCAAATTCCCCAAATTCCCTAAATCCAAAATTTCTCAAACTCCCTAGATTCGAAATTCCCCAAATTAATAATATCCCAAATCCAAAATTCTCCAAATTCCAAATTTTGCAAAATTCCCTCGATTCCAAATTCCTTAGACATCAAATTGCCTAGATCCCAAATACAAAATTCCCCAAATCCCCAGATTCCAAAATCTCTAGTGTTCAAATTTCCAAGCTTCCGAATTCCCTAGATTTCGAACTTCCCAAATCCCAAATACCCAATTCTTCAAATCCCAAATTCCCCAAATCCCACACTCCCCAAATCTCCAAATCCGGAAATTCTCCACCCTCCAAATTTTCTCCTCCCAAAATTCCCAAATCCCCAAATCACCAAATTCCTAAATTTTCAAGCTAGCAGGTCCTAGATAGATAACGTCCCATTTTCCCTATTAATGTCGCTTTAATCGCTGGCGAGTGTTCGTGAAGATGACTCATCCCGATCGCATAACGAAATTTTTCATCGTCGAAACGAATTAAAGTCGAAGATGAAGCGAATAAGAAGGAAGACTGCATCGGAAATTTAAACCTGGACGTAGATTCATTCGGTAATTTGTTAGGGGCTTTTCGTGAAACCAGCTTCGTATTTGCGGCGTGATAAATATGGCGATCGAATTTAATGCGCATTTGCCATACGAACGCCGATACAAATCATTTCAAGTTTTTTCCAAATTTTAAAAGCTGTATTTATTTCTACTGGGAACCGTATTTTACCGCGCGAGCGGTTTATTTGATAAATTTTAGCGTTCTTTACGTTGTCGGTAAACTGCGATGGAATAATTAGTGAAGAATTTGTGAGATACTTTCGTTCGAAAGTGTCATTGTTCATAGATTGGAATATTTCGCAATAAACATTGTTAGAACATTTCGCGCTGAATTATTTAATATTACGTCGGAAATATTTCATATTACCCCTGAAATGTTTAATATTGCGCTCGAATTTTATATTCGGTTTAAAACATTTGATATTGAAGTTAAATAATTTCGTATAGACCGCATTAACAGCTCATTCATTTTTTATCATTCATTCGATCAGAGTACTAAAATTTATATGCGCGTAAAGTTAATGCGGTATTACCTTTGCAGTTTTTATTCGTTACAAAATTACAAGAGAATAATTTTATTTGCGAGCGGTAGATAATATGCTAATATCCTAATGAATGTCCGTGAAATAATAAAGTTTCCACAATTAGATGCTAATTCTTAACCACAAATTCGCAAAATCCCTTTCGCGATAAAAGACATTTCTTTATCCAAAACAACTATATCGAGCTTATCTTCTGCGTTTACAGAGCAAACACTTCTCTCTTAAAACATTTTCCTTGCAATTTTCATCGATAACTCTCACAAATTTTGAAAACCTTGTCTTACAATTTTTCTTCGAGAATCGCCACGAATTTATCAGACACATAAAACCGCAAAGGGTTAAGGGTGCACTCGTGTGCACACAGCCCTGTTTTTGATCGCCATTGCAATCTGGACCCAATTCTTTCCACTTGCTGGACAGTGTATCGATTATCCGAAGGAAGTCCGACATGGTATCGGGGTCGAATCGGTCACTGACGAATCGACTCGATACGAGATTATTAATTACACGACTTCCATTCGGACGTGAATCGAATAAAGTTCTCACTCGACGATGAAGCATCTTGCGAGAAGAAAAATTTGTTGCCAGGTGTAGCTTCAATGAAATTCTATTCGGACATTAATTTCTTCTCTTTTCAAATAGGGTTCACTTTTATTCTTTTTTTTCTTTATCTTCTTTTTCTTCTATTTACTCTTTTTACTCTTTTCCTTTTTTTCACTCGTTTTCTTCTTTTTACTCTTTTTACTCTTTTCCTTTTTTTCACTCTTTTTCTTCTTTTTACTCTTTCTACTCTTTTTACTCTTTTTCTTCTTTTCCTTTTTTTTCTTCTTTTTACTCTTTTTTACTCTTTCTACTCTTTTTCTTCCTTTTCTTCTTTTTCTCCTTTTTACTCTTTTTACTCTTTTTACTCTTTCTACTCTTTTTCTTCCTTTTCTTCCTTTTCTTCCTTTTCTTCTTTTTCTCCTTTTTCTTCTTTTTCTTCTTTTTTTCCGGTCCTTCTTCTTCTTCAGACACATGACTATTTCCATCATTTATAGATGCCATTGTTTATGAGTAATCAATGCGTAAATAATTTATTTGTCACATAGTGTTAATGGTTTGTGATAGTTCATATTTATATTCATTATGATTCGTGGTGATTTTTAATTATTTTTAGCATTCATAATTTATAGTAATTTGTGGTGATCACAATTTATAATAACTTGTGGTATTCATAACTTATAATAATTTATGGAATTCATAGTTTATAATATTTTAGAATATTCATTATTTATCATGATTTATAGTATTCATAGTTTATAATAATTTACAGTATTCATAGTTTATAATATTTTATACATAGAATTCATAGTTTATAATAATTTATAATATTCATAATTTATAATGATTTATAGTAATCATAATGTATAATAATTTATAATATTCATAGCTTATAATGATTTATAAAATTGATAATTTATAATGATTTAAAATATTCATATCTTATAATGATTTATAAAATTGATAATTTATAACAATTTAGAATATGCATATCTTATAATGATTTATAGAATTGATAATTAAGAATAATTTAAAATATTCATATCTTATAATGATTTATAAAATTCATAATTTATAAACATTTAAAATATTCATATCTTATAATGATTTATAAAATTCATGATTTATAACCATTTAAAATATTCATATAATATAATCATTTATAGTGTTCATAATTTATAATGATTTATAAAATTCATAATTTATAACAATTTGTAAAATTCATAATTAATAATCATTTAAAATATTCATATCTTATAATGATTTATAAAATTCATAATTTATAATGATTTATAAAATTCATAATATATAATCATTTAAAATATTCATAATTTATAGCAATTTATAAAATTCATAGTTTACAATTCTTT
The DNA here is from genome assembly GCA_963576845.1 of Megachile leachella. NCBI lineage: Eukaryota > Metazoa > Arthropoda > Insecta > Hymenoptera > Megachilidae > Megachile > Megachile leachella. The sequence goes on from OY756251.1 coordinate 17,830,332, forward strand.
TATAAAAATACATTTGTAGTTAGTTAGAGAAAATCGTTGGATTTACGTGACACCTCTAAATAAAGTCAGGCCGACCGTGACTTAATTTATGCAAAGTTGATAGTGGCTCTACGACAACTACTGTTAGGTAGCCGCGTCAAGGCGTCGCCCTTAATCGGCCTTTAATTAACTATCCCGATAGTGAGCGCGAATTACGCGTTGCAACCTGTACTTTTCGCTAGACGTATCCGGAGCACGAAATCGGAGCGGAACGCGGAAAAGGAGTCGCCTTGGGACCCCTTATCGCAAGGACTTCCCGTTGTTCACCTCCTCGTCATCTAAAGCATCGTTCACAATAACTGCAGACAATTTTCACGGAGGAACAGTTTGTTCACCGTTGCTTTGTCCTCCGAGTCATTTTTCCCTATCTTGCGAAAATTCTGCTGAGATTAAATTAGGTTGTCTTTGTTACTGAAATGGTAATGCGTTGCTGTTACGAATTTTTGTCGAGTTTTCAAATTTAAATATTTCCGAAATTTTTAGTGTTGGAGTCTTCAAGTTTGCAAAGTTTATTTTATTTTAAGAATATTTAATTACCTTTAATGCACATCGCCTTTAATTCTAATTGTAAGTGCAAGAGACACAAGAATACATATTAACTTTGCCATACGCTATAACCATATCTTTTCGTTTACCCTTCAGAACCACTCATGATTAAATTTATCCCCACATCCCCTACATTTTACCCCAAAATTAATATACGGCACAATGGTAGCAACTTAGCAAAGTTCATTTTACCCCTGAAGAATCATAACAGTGATATCTGGCCCCTATCTCCTATCACATCGGACAGCGAAACGTTAAATTAATAATACATGATTCGAGGGAAGTCAAGCATCGAATTTACTCGAGCTATTTCATATACATATTAGATGAATTTCTGAAACAATTAAGCTTCAAGGTACATCGTTCGTATCCCTTTGATGGCTCCCGTAACAGGAGACAGCTATTCGCGAAACTTTGAATATGTATTCGTCGCATGTTCTCCTATTCACTCGCTGCGAATTGCTTCGGAAGTAAATCGTGCGTGTCTCTAGCAGAAATTCTCTTACAGCTACGTTCCTGACATCCCTTGCATAATTCTTTCATGGAAACTACACAAAAATAGTACTATAAATTGCACTTTACAGTTAAGAAAACATTTAAATTGCGCTACGATGGCGTTACACTTGTAACACATATGTGACATGTGTCACATGTGAGTAATCAGACTTGTATTTTCAATTGGAAATAAATTTTATGTTCAATTTTAATTGTGAAATGTGTAGTCAGGGATTGAGCTGTAGATTGTAAACATTATCTTTAAGAAAATATTCAAATTGAGTTACAATGGTGTTACACTCGTGACGCATATGTGATGCACTTCATATGTGAGAAAGCAGACTCAAACTTTTACTGCGATTGAATTTTATGTTCAATTCTAATTATGAAGTATGTAATCAAGGATTAAGGTATAATTTGTATACATTATTTTAAGAAAAACATTTAACTTGTGTCATACTCGTGACACATATGTGATGAACTTCATATGTGAGACACCAGACTCATACTTTCACTACAATTGAATTTTATGTTCAATTCTAATTATGAACTATGTAATCAATGATCGAACTATAATTTCTATACATTATCTTTAAAAAAACATTTAACTGATGTCACACTCGTGACACACATATGACACACTTCATATGTGAAACACCAGACTTGTACATTCCTTGCTATTGAATGTTATATTCAATTCTAATTATGAACTATGCAGTCACGACTCGAGCCATAATTTCTATACATTATCTTTAAAAAAACATTTAACTGATGTCACACTTGTGACACACATATGACACACTTCATATGTGAAACACCAGACTCGTACATTCCTTGCTATTGAATGTTATATTCAATTCTAATTATGAACTATGTAGTCATGATTCGAGCTATAATTTCTATACATTGTCTTTAAAAAAACATTTAACTGATGTCACACTTGTGACACACATATGACACACTTCATATGTGAAACACCAGACTTGTACATTCCTTGCTATTGAATGTCATGTTCAATTCTAATTATGAACTATGTAGTCATGACTCGAGCTATAATTTCTATACATTGTCTCTAAAAAAACATTTAACATATGTCACACACGTGACACACATATGACGCACTTCACATATGACTAACCAAACTCATTCTTTCCGTACAACTGAATTTTATATTCAATTTTAATTATGAATCATATAATCATGAAACATAAAACTGTGTCTAATATTTCAATCTTCATCCATCTTCATATTGACTCCCTACAAAATTGCAGGTTAATTACAAAACGATTTGAACATGGTTCACGAAAACGTGAAGGATATTCGTCTCACGTATCACCGTTCGCGAGTGAATTATTGTCGAATTCAATCTCGTTTCTAATGTCCTCGATTGTGCACGAAGCTTTAGTCAGCGCACAATCACGAAAACGTACAGAGTATAGCTGTGCAGGGCAGCGGAAATATTTTCATCCTTCTTTTGTGTTCTATCACGAAGAAGCGGAGAAAACGCCTCGTATCACGCGACAAACCGACAGAATATACAGAGTTCGTCAGACACGCGTTTCCACAGTGTAGGCCTGTGACGAGTCGACAAGTCTGCTTCCTTGGGAAACTGTCCTCGAGTCGAGATTAAGGTGACACGTTTTGTTTAACATTTTAATTACGTACGAGGAAAACTGCAGTATCTAGTTACCAAGAATTTTGATAACATTGACCACTGATTTACTGTTTGAATATTTTACATTTGATAACAGTGGAACATTTTCCTATGGAGTTAATTACAACTTTTGCTTTGATTAAGTGGACTTCCACTTGATGATCTAGTTCATAGATAGTTTACAAATTATCGACATAATTTTCTAACAAATTCAAATTCGATTATTTCAAAATTTAGAAACCTTGAATTTACAAATTTAGGCTTTCTCCATCCAGAAATTTGGAAATTTGGAAATTTGGGAATTTGGAAATTTGGAAATTTGGGAATTTGGGAATTTGGAAATTTGGAAATGTGGAAATTTGGAAATGTGGAAATTTGGAAATTTGGAAATTTGGAAATGTGGAAATTTGAAAATGTGGAAATTTGGAAATTTGGAAATATAGAAATTTAAAAATTCAGAAATTCAGAAATTCAGAAATTCAGAAATTCAGAAATTCAGAAATTCAGAAATTCAGAAATTCAGAAATTCAGAAATTTAGAAATTTGTAATTGCATCAAAACAAAATCATATGTCGAATATACTCATACATGTCTCACATATGTCACAAATGTTACATATGTCCCACCTTACCTTGGCAATCAACTTATTGATTAACAAATTAAAATTGTACCCTCATTAAAGCAGTTTCATTGATTTTTAGTATAATAAAATGTTTTATTTATCGATGCATAAATTTGATCGTTCACGTGCATAAAGTTGCACAGCGAAACGAATTTTCATTTTACTACACTGGTTCTCGGTTCGTTGACACGCAGACGCATTTATGCGAAACATTATATATGCGCTTTTTAATTTCATACGATTTTTGCATAGCTACGATGGCTCAGAGATTTCGAACGTTTGCAGATAGGAAAATAGTGAGGTATTGTTTCCCGGATTTGTTTGCATGTATTCATTTCGTTTCGAGATAACACGGGGAAAATTGAAACAAGCGTGCAATTACTGTTTCAGTACTCGGATTTAGAGTTTCTGGGTTTGTTAAAATATTGAACGTGAGATTGCAAACAATTCTACTATGGATTTGTAAATTTTATTAACTTTTCAAACCTGTAGTTTAAAAATATTTCTCTTCCACTTTTTTTAATTTTTAGATACTCGAGTTTCATGATTTGCGATTCTCAAATTTTTATTCACAAATTTTCTTCTTAAAAATTCTCAAGTTTGTAATTTTTCAAATTTCCAAATTTTTCTTCGTAAATTTCAGAGCTTCAAAATTTTTGTTCTTAAATTTCAGAGCTGCAAAATTTTTCTTCGTAAATTTCAGAGCTTCAAAATTAAAAAAATGTCAATCTCAGAGCTTCAAAATTTTCCCTCTTCAAAACTTCAATATGTAAAAATTTTCAATTTCGCAACTCTTTCAAACCCTTCAAATTTTCAATTTCCTCAGAATTTTCCGAAAAAAGAACGTCATCAAAATTTCCACCCGGTTCCCGCGAAATTGACCAGCAGACTCTTTGTTACCTTTATTTTGATTTCAAACGAATTCTGAAATAAAGCTATTACTCGCAGTAAACTTTCTCCAAAAGCAATTTCGTTAGCGCTTCCCGAAGTTAGCAAAACAGTTGCAAACACGTTTGTTTACTGCAAGCGTTTACGTTTGAAAAGTAGGATAAACCAGAAACGCAAAAGCGAGTTCACCCTTCGCAGCGCATTTACATGTCGAGGAATAATTAAGAAACTTTCGGTTATTCTATCATCTTATGTTTTTGATCCAAAGATTCAGACTGTAATTATGGTCTGTTTATGAACCATCGCGATAACATTGAAGTATTAAAAATATTCGTATGATAAATACGAGGAAGATAAATTTACGCTAATGAGCGATGCGCATTAATTTTCATATTATGATATAATTTTAACCGACCATTGTTTGTTATGTGGCAGTTTATTTCATTTGTGTCACATAACTGACCGCATACACTCATATGTACTCACATATGTTTGTGTTATGTGACCGTAACAATTTTACTGGAAAAATATTTTCGTATTATAATTGAGACCTGCATATTCCTTGCTTAATGTTCTTTGAACATTATAATAATATAAGACTATAATAAAAAATTAACGGGGATGAACAGCGAACTTCTGCAAAAAGAAAAATGAATATCTTGTTTTCAGAATTGATAATATTCAACGTACTTTATAAAAAAATCACAGACCTACTTAAACACTATGAATATAATAAAAGACTGCTGATGTGCTATTTATTTTAACTAAAACACCACATGTTAGTAAAAAATTCAGTCAACATTGAAAGTTAATAAATAATTCTCTCAATGTTCAATGTTAAAAAATATTTTTGTCAACGTTGAATTATAATAAATATTTCTATCAACGTTGAATATTATTAATAATTATGTAGGAAGAATGAATAAAGGCTCTACAATATTTCTACCGAACTTGAATTTTAATAAATATTTCTATCAATATTGAATATTAATAAATAATTATGTAAGAAGAATGAATAAAGGGTCTATAATATTTCTATCAAAGTTGAATGCTAATAAACATTTCCATCAACGTTGAATATTAATAAATTCTTGTGTAAGAAGAAAGAATAAAGGATCCACAATATTTCTAACAATCTTGAATTTTAATAAATATTTCTATCAATATTGAATATTAATAAATAATTATGTAAGAAGAATGAATAAAGGGTCTATAATATTTCTATCAAAGTTGAATGCTAATAAACATTTCCATCAACGTTGAATATTAATAAATTCTTGTGTAAGAAGAAAGAATAAAGGATCCACAATATTTCTAACAATCTTGAATTTTAATAAATATTTCTATCAATATTGAATATTAATAAATAATTATGTAAGAAGAATGAATAAAGGGTCTATAATATTTCTAACAAAGTTGAATGCTAATAAACATTTCCATCAACGTTGAATATTAATAAATTCTTGTGTAAGAAGAGTGAACAAAGGGTCCACAATATTTCTGACAATCTTGAATTTTAATAAACATTTCCATCGACCTAGAATATTAATAAATAATTATGTAAAAAGAATGTATTGTCTGCAATATTCCTACCGATCTTGAATTTTAATAAACATTTCCATCAACGTAGAATATTAATAAATAATCACGTGAAAAGAATGAATACTCTACAATATTCCTACCAATCTTGAATTTTAATAAACATTTCCACCAACATTAAATATTAATAAATAATTACGTAAGAAGACTAAAGGGTCTAGAATGAAGGTCACGAAGGGTCTAACAGAACACCACACACATAAATCAATAAAGCTCTTCAATTTTTAATTAATCAATGAACATGAACTGTTAACTGAACCGCGAATAAAAACGTGTCACCGTCGGTTCGCGCCATTCCACAAAGTTGATCCTCGTCGCGTCGACAGAAGAAGAAGAAGAAGAAAAAAAAGTATCTCCGTGTTCGATGATCGACTTTCATCCCTCTCGCAGCTATCGACGCAATCAACGATGCAGGGATCGCGAGAGCTCGAGGGCGGCAACTTCCGCGTGGCCCTTTTTTCCTCCCCAAGATGAAAGAGCTTCGATCTTGCTTCCGGCCGTTACTCTCCTAAGGGTGATAGAACACAGGGGTGCAGGGTCGTTGACCTTGTTTTGCGTCCATCGCTCGTCAACCCCCCTTCGATAGAGATATTTTGGGCCCATTCTTTAAACGGGGCCGCCCCCTTTTTTGGCTGGGGGGCTGACTAGGGTTCCTAATTGCTTTAACACCGTTCTGCAAAGTGCACGCTTTGGAAAATGGCGATATAGCTGAATTTGCGGGTTATGGGAAATTGTGAGCTTTACGGGGTAATCTTGTGCACACTGCTGAGTAGGAAATTTGCTTTCATGTTTTGAAGTGTTTCATTTTTATGTTACACTTTAATAGGTTAGTTTAGAATTCTATTTACGAGTGAATGAACTACTTTTACGGGTGAATGAATTAACAAATCTGTAAGGTTTGAAATACTTCAATTCTTGTATCTTCGTAGCAGATATTTTATTATATATTTATTGAAATGCTTTGGTAGTTCCACACGTAGGAAATTCGACACGTGGTAGGTCGGCGCATAGGTAATTCGACGCGTGATAATTCCACGCATGGTAGTTCTACGCTTGGTAATTCCATGCGTGGCAATTTGACGCGTGGTGGTTCCACGCTTGGTAATTCCACGCGTGGTAATTCTGCGCGCGGTAATTCCACGCGCGGTAATTCGGCGCATAGGTAATTCGACGCGTGATAGTTCGACGCGTGGTAATTCCACGCATGGTAGTTCTACGCTTGGTAATTCCACGCATGGCAATTCGACGCGTGGGAGTTCCACGCTTGGTAATTCGGCGCGTGGTAATTCTGCGCGCGGTAATTCCACGCGTGGTAATTCGACGCGTGGTAGTTCGACGCGTAGGTAATTCGACGCGTGATAGTTCGATGCGTTGATAATTCGACGTGTAGGTAATTCGATGCGTGGTAATTCGACGCGTGGGAATTTCACGCTTGGTAATTCGGCGCGTGGTAATTCCGCGCGTGGTAATTCTACGCGCGGTAATTCCACGCGTGGTAGTTCGTCGCGTACGTAATTCGACGCGTAGGTAATTCGCTGCTTTGCTTGTATCTTCACAGATATGTGACGGGTATTTTATTACATACTTATCGAAATATTTTTTACTCTTATTTTCATATATAAATATGGATATAGAAACTTTAAACTTGCAACTTTAGAAATTTCTGAAAGTCCAAATTAACTTTAGGAATTTATCTTCATTATCAACATCAAACACAGACATCAATTTCAATATTTCTGTAATTATTGAGTACAGAGATTTAAAAGTCTCATTATTAAAAATTTTTGTAATGACCCACTCACAGATACATGAACTTAAATCCTGCTTTAAAAATATCTTTCCAAAAATGTTCTAACAGCTACACAAAAGACTGTCTCTGAATGTCTCCTTTCGAGATGAAACTTCCAAACAAACAACACAATATAATGTCCAAAGTGGACTCTCATGAATATACAGTCATTCACAAATCAACTCTTAATTTCTGACCCACTGTCTCCGTTTGAAATATCAGGTAGTCCAGTATAATTAGATTGTTGAAACCGAAATTCGCGTCGATTTACGAGTGCACGGTCGAGGAGAAGCTCGAGACGCGTCGGCGTCGACGCCGGCGTCGATCCTCTAGAAAATTTGGAATTCTAGGCGCCAGTGAAACGAGGACGCCGTACGTTTGGGGGTGAATAACCGAAAGCTGCGTCTTCATGGTAAATAAGACAAGGGGAGAAAAAGGGGATGAAAATGTCTGTTAGAGATCTGAATCCCCCGGTTTACGATGGGCGACTGGACGATAACGGTTTCCCGCGGACGTCAGCGGAAAATTTGCGATTACTCGTACTGAAATCGAGACGAGAAATCGATGTGGATAGAATAGGGGAAGTTCTTTCGAGGATACATTGTGTTCTGGTTGGAAAAAGTTATCTTCATTTAGATACCATGTTAGTTTTTCTCACTGAGGAAGAACTCTTGGAGTACTTTAGAGATGTGGGGAACTGATTGGTTGCACTTTTTGTGGTTCAGTTTGAGGAGATTCGATTCGATATGATCGATACGATCGATATGATTCAATTTTATGGGATTCGAGGTGGAAGTTTATCACACGATTCAATTCTGTGCAATCAAATTGAATGTATTTCAATAGTATATGGTTTGAGGGATGGTTTCGTAATGTGGGACGATTTTATTTGAGGTGATTCAATTCTTCATTTTTCAGATCGAAGAAATTTAATTCGAAGGGAGTTTATTGTGTACGAGGCAATTTACAATGTGAAGCGATTTAATTCTATACAATTCAGGTTTCAATTCCAATAGATTCAATTCTCAATTCTAATTGATTCAATTCTCAGTTCTAATTGATTCAATTCTGTGCAATTCCAATCGATTCAATTCCATGCATTTCAATTCTCAATTCCAATCGATTCAATTCTGTGTAATTCCAATCGATTCAATTCCTTGCATTTCAATTCTCAATTCCAATTGATTCAATTCTGTGCAATTCCAATCGATTCAATTCCATGCATTTCAATTCTCAATTCCAATCGATTCAATTCTGTGTAATTCCAATCGATTCAATTCCTTGCATTTCAATTCTCAATTCCAATTGATTCAATTTTGTGCAATTCCAATCGATTCAATTCCATGCATTTCAATTCTCAATTCCAATCGATTCAATTCTGTGCAATTCAATTTTCAATTCCACGCAATTCAATTTTCAATTCTAATTGATTGAATTCTAGGCAATTGAATTTTCAATTTTAAAAGATTCAATTCCATGCAATTCAATTTTCAATTCTGTCAGATTTAACTCCACTAGAGTAAAAGGTCAATTCTAATTGATTCAATTCCAGGCAATTCAATTTATAATTGGAACTAGTTCAATTCCATGTAATTCAATTTTCAATTTTGTCGAATTCAATTACTCCTAATTGAATGTTTAATTGAAACTGATTGAATGTCATGCAATTCTAAGTTCAGTTTAAAACGACTCAGTTACATGCAGTTCAATTTTCAATTCTGTCGAATTCAGTTCTATACAATTAAATGTTTAATTGAAACCAATTCAATATCATACAATTCTATGTTCAGTTTAAACTGATTCAATTTCATGCAGTTCAATTTTCAATTCTGTCGAATTCAGTTCCATACAATTGAACGTTTAATTGAAACTGATTCAATGTCATGCAATTCTATGTTCAGTTTAAACCAATTCAATTCCATGCAGTTCAATTTTAAATTCTGTCGAATTCAGTTCCATATAATTGAATGTTTAATTGAAACTGATTCAATGTCATGCAATTCTATGTTCAGTTTAAACCAATTCAATTCCATGCAGTTCAATTTTAAATTCTGTCGAATTCAGTTCCATAAAATTGAATGTTTAATTGAAACTGATTCAATGTCATGCAATTCTATGTTCAGTTTAAACCGACTCAATTTCATGCAGTTCAATTTTCAATTCTGTCGAATTCAATTCCACTTAATTGAACGTTTAATTGAAACTGATAGAATGTCATACAATTTTATGTTCAGTTCAAACCGAATCAATTGAAACTGATTCAATTGCATGCAATTTTGTGTTCAGTTTAAACCAACTCAATTTTTAACGTCAATCGATCCAGTCCTATTCAGCCCGGCTCAATTTAAAACAGCCCGAGCAAATCCATAATTGACAAAATACAAATACTGTTAGAAATTCATTCCTCTTTCGTTTCGCAATACGCTTCTCTATAAATGGCAAAGATCCGTACGGGAAGTCGACGACGTATGGTATTCGCGTTCTGCTCCGTAAAACTCGCGATTTTCCAACCCCTATTTCCCTAAATTGCCGAGCTTATGACGATCACTGAAAGAGGGAATACAGAGGAGGTCAGGGCGCTCTATATTTTATTACAGAGTACAGGATTGGATAGGTTATGGAACGCCTGTTCGATAAATTATGAGGACGTCGTTTGGCTCGTCGAACAACTGACAAGTCGAAATTTCGCTGAAACGTGACGTTCCCTCGATGCGCGACAATGGGTCGGTTTCGGGATCCGCACACGGGAACGGGATCATAATTCAAGGATCTCAAATGTCCTGACTGCCGCTGAGCAATGGGCAAAGTTGAAAAAGAACCTTATCTCCAGATCCGTTCTTCCGATTAGACCAGCAATAATTTTTCCCATAATTGATCGACGAATACTCGTCTCGAGAATACCGTTAAATTACACGCTGGTCGTTGATTTAAGTTTCGAAGACTTCAAGTGATTTCAATTCCGAAACTTTGCGTTTACTTTCTATCATATTTAATGTGTCCCAGTTAATTCGATTAACTTGTTACTGTACTTTTACAGCGATTTTAATTAAAGGCAAACCGATGGGGAGTAAATGAAAAGCAAACCCCTGAAATATTTCATTACTTAGAATACAAGAATAATAAAGTAAATGTTCGAAGTATAAAAGTTAGGAATTAAATCTACAGGCTTAAAATCGCCCTTGTATATCTCATAAACTAGATTTCGCAGATCTTAATAATTAAATACGCAGATCTTAATAATTTTTGAAAGAATTCCTCGGTTAATTTCAATTTCATCGACAAATAACAAAGAGACTATTAATTCGGTTTCAAATTCTGCTAAAACACAAGTGGTCCAATAAAGCGGCACAAAAACACGAAAAAACCGAACCTTGCCGCGAACGCATCGCGTTTTAACCCGTTCCGGTTTGAACAAAGCAGCAAGCACGAAAGGAAGTTAAGCAGAAAAAAAATAAACGAGAGCAAGTGCACGAAGAAGTCTGGCGAATTTAATCGAATCCTCGGTCGAGTTTAATTCACTTTTCGACAATAAATTCTCGTCCGGCGCAATTTAAGCGAGAAGCTACAATTCGACCCGCTAATTACTCTCCTCGGCTACGAATTCTCGTGACGGAAATTGCCGGGACACGATGCAGTTTTTTTCTCCGCCTCTCCGCTGATAGGAATTTACCGCCGATGTTTGAACGTTAATTCGCTTTTATCTGCTTTCACGCAGCGCGCCATCTTCGCGCGCTAAACCGCCTCGGCTAATTAACCATCTGCACAATCAGTATGTACACGAGGCCAGCGAAGATTACGCTCATAAGACTCGACGAAAAATCTACGTATAATCGCGCACACTTTTCTTGCTAATAAAACGGGATATTCAAACGCGATTTCCTGCTCGAGTCATTGTTTTATTAATACAATGGTGGTTTTTTGGTGGTTGGTTAATAACCATCGTGTTTGTGGCGGTTTACTGTGAATGCAGGGATATTTTTCGGACAAATTTTCGAAACAAAATGAGATACAGTGGAGTACTGCCACGGGCGGGGTTGTAAAAATGGAAATTCTTGAAACTGGATATGCTGCAAATGGAGAGTTCTGTATATATGTAGAGTGTTGAGGTGAATTTAGCTGTGGTGTTGTGACGGAGGGCAGTTTGATGCGAGGTAATTTGGGGTGTAGTACTTTTGATGCATAGTAGCTCGGCGCTTGGTAATTGGAAGAGTGGTTATTCGGTGCGTGGTAGTGCGATAAGTGGTAATTCGACGCATGGTAGTTCCACACGTAGATAATTCAACGCGTGGTAGTTCGACGCGTAGGAAATTCGACGCGTAGGTAATTCGATGCGTGGTAGTTCGATGCGTGGTAGTTCGACGCATAGGTAATTGGATGCGTAGATAATTCGACGCGTGGTAGTTCGATGCGTTGGTAATTCGATGCGTGGTAATTCGACGCTTAGGTAATTCGACGCGTAGATAATTCGATGCGTTCGTAATTCGATGCATAGATAATTCGACGCGTGGTAGTTCGACGCGTAGGTAATTCCACGCGTGGTAGTTCGACGCGTAGGTAATTCCACGCGTGGTAGTTCGACGCGTGGTAATTCGACGCATGGTAGTTCCACGCGTAGATAATTCGACGCGTGGTAGTTCGACGCATAGGTAATTCGACGCGTAGGTAATTCGATGCGTTGGTAATTCGATGCGTAGATAATTCGACGCGTGGTAGTTCGACGCGTAGGTAATTCCACGCGTGGTAGTTCGACGCGTAGGTAATTCGACGCGTAAGTAATTCAATGCGTTGGTAATTCGATGCGTAGAAAATTCGATGCGTAGATAATTCGTCGCGTGATACTTCGACGCGTAGGTAATTCAATGCGTTGTTAGTTCAACGCGTAGATAATTCAATGCATTGTTAATTCAACTCATAGATAATTCGGTGCGTCGATAATTGAACTCATGGTAATTCAGTGCGAACATAATTGAACGCGTGGTAGTTCATCGCATAGTATTGCAACACGTAACCCCACATATACTAATTCGCTCCATGCTACTCTCACATATAATAAACTCAATATATTCTATTTCGATGCGTGTTAATTCCACCCAAACTATTTCAACACATGATAGTTCACTGCATATTGACCCATTCCTAATAATCTATTACGTAATACTCCAACGCGTTCTAATTAACATACCTCAATGCGTGCCAATTTCACACATAATAATTAACTATATTCCACATAATAATTCACTATACTCCGCACATAATAATTCATAATAAACGCGAATAATGACTTTGGATAGTTTGATATGTGACATCTAACAGTAATTTACTACAAGGTAGTTAAACTCTTAGCAACTCTGCAAGTGGTAGTTTAACTCTTGGTAACTCGATGCATAGTTAAATGCATATTAATATAACGTGTGGTAGATCAGCGAAGTAATCCGACACGTAATAGCATGTTAATCTTGGCGAAACGCAAAATGAGTTTACCAATTTTAATTTATACGGACGAGCTCCGAGCTGTGTGTTCTTGTCGTAAATTATGCAACTCGTAATATTACAGTTTGCGTTACACATGTTATCACAACCTCGGGTAAATAATAAATGTTTCTCGATACCCGAACCGTGAACGCAAATATTGATTGTTGCTGTGTTAATTTACTATATTTTTAAACGATTTGTAATGAACGATGTATCTGCTGTTTTTGGTGTATAAAAGAACCGATATTTTGATCGATTAAAAGTTAATTAAACATTCTTTGATGTTTTCCTGGTTTTGTAATTTTATTTTTTAAAATTAGATTTTGCTTGCTTTTATTTGTCAACGATAAAGTTAAATAAAAATATAAATCGAAAATTACGTCTGATATATTTCGTTAAATTAATGCCTTTAACAATTTTTGAGGTAGATATTTTTTATCAGCTATTTTCTAGAATAATTTTGCTTAATTTACTCGAAAGACATTTTCCGTGCGTTTTGTAATTAATTCTCCGTGCCAGAAATAGTCACAGGAAATATGCCATAAAGTCGTCATGTGCCACTTCCCTTCGCATGGTTGCATTCTCTCTTTTATTTGTCGAGTTGCAGCGCATTTTCCTGAAAGTCATTTCACTTTTTGTCCCGGAAACAATTTTGGAATCGCATACTTTCACCCCATAAAAAACCCTCTGATTGATCTCTCGCGCGAAAATTTAATTTGTTTATCGAAAACATACGTTTCAGCGACATTTCGCAAAGTTCAACTATTCGAAGCAATAAAATATGTTGTCAGTCGTGTTTGCTTTACAAGCAGCGATTGCCTCCGAGCTTCGGTTTGTGTATTTCCGTCCAAATCTCGTTTGATGTTTCGCGCGTTACACTGAACATTTAGTAACAAATTCTTGTCAGAACGAATCAATACTTCGGTCGTAAAAGTTGAAATATTTTATTGAACCAGTCTTTCAACCTCTCTGCTTTGAAAACTGTTACACGAAAGTGTCCATACGTACATTTTATCGACATTTTGTGATACTTAGAAAAGAAAGTGGCGTGCTATCTACAGATTTAACGAGAGAGCGCAAAGAGACAATGATCGAACGCTTACGATCTCGATAGTTTTCATATGGACGTAGAAGCGCGCTTAATATTCCGCGTTATTTGCTCACTTTTTTCCGTATCGTGATTTCGCGGGATTTCTTCAAGCGTGCAGCAGTCGTCTGAAGCGAGGAAACGAGCGAACGTTCTGCATTTCCGTTCCACTGAACGATTGTTCGACAGAAATTTAGTGACGAATATTTCCTGGAATATCTTTCTATTTGCCAAACACCTCTCTCTCTTTCTCGTATCGATATCGCCATTTTTTCGTTCGCGAAAAAAAATTCTGACGGATTGTCAAACGTTTATTCGTTCCCTGTTTAAAAATATTTATTATGTAATGGCAAATATTTTTTTCTGTTTTACGCTGTTTTATAGTTATAGTATTATACTAGGATTTTAATATACCTACTATTCTATAGTATTTTATTTGTTATATTTACTGTATAATTACATTGGTGTTTTATTATTTATATGTTATGTTTTGTGTTGGTGATGTACTACTATATTATTGTATTGTTATTTCACTATATTAATATACGTCTTTACTACTATTCTAGTAGTCTACTGTTCTGCTTTATTACTATACTATTATATTACTGTTCTAGCATTTTACTGTGCTACTATATCACTATACTACTATACTACTATGCAACTATACTACTATACTGCTATCCTACTATACTGCTATACTACTATACTACTATACTGCTATACTACTATACTACTATACTACTATGCCATTATACTACTATACTACTATACTACTATACTACTATACTACTATACTACTATACTATTATACTACTATACTACTATACTACTATACTACTATACTACTATGCCATTATACTACTATACTACTATACTACTATGCCATTATACTACTATACCACTATCCTACTATACTACTATACCATTATACTAGTATGCCATTATACTACTTTGCCACTATACTATTCTACTATTTTACTGCACTAGTAGTATACTGTTCATCTGCTACTATACCACTACTATACTACAGTATTACCACCGCCACCATTACTACTACTACTACTATATTATACTACTAATGCTACTGTTATTACTGCTATTACTATTACTATATTACTGCAGCATTATTCTGCTATACTACTATATTCCTATGCAACTGTACTATAATTCTACAGTGTTACTATACCACTTCTTAGTTTTCAAAACTCAAAGTCCCAAAATCCTGTAAGTCTTAAAATCTCACAGGTCCCATAAGTTTTAAAGTGTCCAAAATTCTACTATGATCCATATGTCCCAAAATTTCACAAATTCGAAAACCTTATAACTCACAACGTTCTACAAGTCCCATAAGTCCCAAAAATCACACAACCTGTAAAATCTCATGCGTCCCAAAATCTCACAAATTCTAAAACTCTATAACTATCATTATTCTGTAAATCCCATAAGTCCCAAAATTTCACATCTTGTAAAATCTCATAAGTCCCAAAATCTGACAAACACCAAAACCCTATAACTCACAACGTTCTACAAGTCCCATAAGTCCCAAAATCCCAAAACCTGTAAAATCTCATGAGTCCCAAAATCTCCCAAACTCCAAAATCTTGTAACTCTTCCCTAATTTCCATAAGTCCCCAAATCCTAAAGTTAAAGTTCCCCAACTTCTCCTACCAAGAATAAATAAAATCCAGAGCATAGGTAAATTTGATGTTGTTGACAACATCGACGAAGAGAATGTTTTTCTTTTACCGGAGGAACAAGGATAAAAGGAAGAACTAAGAGATAGGAAAAAAAGAGAAGAGGGGTTGCGTCGGTACGCGTTGTTCTGCGAACAACATATTTTCCAAGCCGATACGTTTTCCCTGAACCTTTTTGAGACGCGCACGCCACCCCATGCGCCATCCCTTCTCTCTTTATCGCACTCTCTCTTGTTAGCAGCGGATTTCCCTCTCTTCCACGGCTTGCTACCTCCTGGTTGCCTCTGGAAATAGTCGGCACAAAGCGATTCTCGGTGCGTCGTGTCCGAGACGATTATCAAACCCGCTTCTTTCGACTGCTTTTCCCGCCGTGTTATCGCGACACGTGCTTCGAGTACATGCGTGGAAAATTACCAACGACCGGTAGTTTTTTTTTTGCACTTTTTCTAGTAGTGCGACGGTGTACGCTCGTTATAATGTATCGGCTTCAGTAAACTCGCATCCTTTACGGGGAAGTTTATTTCAACCCTTGTGCGTTTTCAGAAATATTCTGGGAAATTTAGTTTGATTGTTAGAGGTTTATTAACTTATTTTAGAGTGAAATTTTTTAAATCATTAATATTTTAGAGTGAAATTTTTTAAATCATTAATATTTTAGAGTGAAATTTTTTAAATGATTAATATTTTACAGCGAAATTTTTTAAATGATTAATATTTTACAGTGAAATTTTTTATGCTTGTATGAGAGTGTGATAAAAATGTGCATTTTTTTAAATTTTGTGTAAAAAATATTTAAGGTGCAAATTTTATATAATTGCAACAAATGCTCCTTCAAATGTTTTATTAAAAATAATCTTGTAGAAGGTGCGAAGATCTAAGATTTGGATCGATCAGTACGTATGAGTTATTGTGTCATAGTGATCGAATTAAAGAATAAGGGATGATTATGGTAATTGTGAGACGAAGTGGAGTCTTCTGGTTCTGTGATGAAATTAATTGATTGGTGTAAGTTTTCTAAGTGTCTCATTCGTTATAATATATTTTTTAATAATGATACATTGAAAAAGTTCAATTTTCTTAGAATCCTGTTATTGATCGTAATCTGTGAGACAGTTTTTAATATGTGGACAGTGGATTTTATGCACATATAAAATTTATGTACAAAAAGTTACATAAATACATAATATATATGTACATTATAACTTTGCAATAAATACGTAAACATCACATAAAAAAAATGGATACACAACAAAAAGTAGATAGTTTATAAAAATATGAAAATTATATAAAAATATGAAGCTTGAAAAAAATATGAAAATTATATAAAAATATAAAGCTTGAAAAATATAAAAATTATACAAAAATATGAAGCTTGAAAAAAATATGAAAATTATATAAAAATATGAAGCTTGAAAAAAATATGAAAATTATATAAAAATATAAAGCTTGAAAAATACAAAAATTATACAAAAATATGAAGCTTGAAAAATATAAAAATATAAAGCTTGAAAAATATAAAAATTATATAGAAATATGAAGCTTGAAAAATATAAAAATATGAAGCTAGAAAAATACAAAAATAAGAATAATTAAAATTAATATGACATCTTAAATTAAAAATATATATCTGTATAAATATCCACTGTCTAATATTATAAATCGATTATTAATTAAACCTTCAAACCTTCAAAGAGTGAGAAACAAAAATTATTAATATAAATGTATATGCAATCGGTAAGAAAGTATCGAGCAATCTTTCCAGTTTCGCGACCCTTCGTTGAACGGGACAAAGCGAGCACTAATGTACCGTAAATGGAATCAAAACGGTTTCCACCCCTAAGTAACTACACCGAAGGGTGTTTACGTCATTAATGTCAAGCTCCGACCGCACGGTGCAGAGGCGTTACCCGATATTATACGATTTATAATTAATCACTCTCCTGTCGTTCTTATATAACATTCGATTGACGTATTTCACGTGTCTGTTTGAAAATAGTAACACTTATCTAAATTGATGGTCAAGTTAATTGCCTCTTACCTTCGGTTGTTCTTCCTCATGAACGAATTTTAAAAATGTTCACCAGTGAATAAAAATAGTAAGGTAATACTGAAAATATATCTACAATTCTTGATCATCTAAAAATAAAGAATTGGAGGAGGTAGATAAAAAATTTCGTAAGTAATTTGTGTTAATAGGTTGGTGAATATGTGGTAAATAATGTGTTTTATATGGCATACTCTTTGATTATAGAAGGAACTCTCCAAATTCCAAGCTCCCAAATTCCAAGCTTCCCAAATTCTAATCTGCCTAAATTTCAAGCACTCTAAATTCCAAGCTCCCCAAATTCTAAGCCCCCCAAATTCCAAGCTTCTCAAATTCTAAGCTTTTCAAATTTCCAGCCTCCCAAATTCCAAACTTTATAAATTTCAAGCGCCCCAAATTTCAAGCTCCCTCGAATTCCAAGCTTACCAAATTCTAAGTTTTACAAATTTCCAACCTCCCAAATTCCAAACTTTCTAAATTTCAAGCGCCCCAAATTTCAAACTCCCTCGAATTCCAAGCTCTCCAAATTTCCAGTCTCCCAAATTCCAGCTTCCCAAGTTCCAAGCTTTCCAAATTGTCAACATCCCAAATTCCAAGCTCCCCAAATTTCTAGTTCCCTAAATTTCAAGCATTCCAAATACCAAGCTCTCCAAGTTTCAAACTTTTCAAATTTTAATTTTCCTGAATTCCAAATTCCTCAAATTAAAACTTCCCCTAATACAAAAGTATTAATTATTACTCCAGTATTATTAATACTGGATATTAATATTAATTAACTATACAAAAGTATTAGTTATTACTCCAGTGTATTAATTATTACTCCAGTTATAAAGAGTTACACTCTAGTTATAGTAGCAAATATTTACGTACTTATTAACAACCCCGATACACGTCTAAAATAAAAAGTAATTATTATATCAATGTGAGGGTAAATAGTAATCAACCACCTCATAACGTCCCCACTAGCGCCACATTTTATACATTACATGAGCTTTGTGTCACGTCCCGCAGATCGCACACAAAAGGTACTCCACAAACGCATTCGAAAAGTGAAAAAATGCTTCCCAAGTGATACCACTGTAGCCTTTAACCGGTTATCGCTGACGTGGACACGTGACTTTTCACGTCGCAGCACAGGAAAAAGGCAGTAATGGACACAAACGGAATCAAAATGAAATCTAACCCCTCCACGTTCCTCCCCCTTTTTTGTTCAGATCGTTCGCTCTGTTAATTACAGTTCTTTGTGTGACGTTTGTGGAAAATTTCATTTCGTTACGTGCACCATTGCCAACGCCATTGTCAGCCATCGTTATCTTCGAATTGAAATTTTTCAATTTGTACGCGAACACGTTCTCGATAATCTTTGCGTTCCATGTCGCTTTATGGTGTCATGTTATATGAAAAATTGATACAATGTGTTTACGATGTGATGCGAAATTTTTATGATACGACAATCTTGGTGGTTTGTTGTGGCTGTGATGTTGGGAGACTTTGAACTTGTGAGGTTGGAGAATTTTGTGTTAGGAAAATTTTAGGGGTTTAAGATTTTACCAAATTCAAAATTTCCCTAGTACCAATTTTCCCAAGTTCAAAATTCGCCTATTTCCAAATTCTTCAAATCCCAAATTCTAAATTCCCTAACTTTCAGACTCCTTAAAATTTAATCTCCCTAATTTTCTAAAATCCCAGAAAAAAACAAACTTCCTGAACATCAAAGCACAATTAAGGATTCCAATTAAGGTTCTAAAATTAGCCGGCAATCCACAAAAGGATCAGAGCTCCCACTTTAGAAATTTCTTGCGTCACGTGACAGAAGCGTGCTCGCACAGCTAATTTCTGCGATTTCTCAGCACGTACCGGTGCAATATGGAGAAGGGAAGTCTCTACTAAAGTCCGCGATAATCGGCCCGTGATAAAGAGTGACTCGACTTGAATTTATCGCTGCTCCGTGCAAACTGATAAACTTCCTGTCTATCCGAAGAAGAGAAAAAGGGGTGGCGCACACCCGACGTCACTAATCACCCTAACTGAAATACTTTCTTGAGTGACGTTGCACAATTTTGAAATCTACCTTCGCCATTCTCTCTGTGGTTATATATCACGAACAGTATTTTATTTCGGTGTACTTTTCTCTGTTTAATCTTTCAATTTATCGTTGCATATGTTTAGAGCTTTGTACTTTGATAAATTCATTTTTATCGTGCTATTATTCTTGTTGTATTTATTGGTTAATTTTTACAATTGTATTTATTCTTTTTTTTATGATTTATAGATGTGTCTTATGGCTTTTGAGTTTTAAGGGTTGATGCATTTTATAACTAGTAAATTCTATCAATTTATTTACATCAAGTATGAATTTGCTTAGAGAAGTTGCACGAATCAAAGCTTAATCCCGTATAACTTAATCCATACATCATCATTGAAACGGAGTTTAATTAAATTCGCATTAACGAATTACCAGGAACCCGCAACTTGCCTCAGAGCGAACAGAAAATCGATAGGAACGTGTACAACCACCTCGATTAAGACAGAACGAACCATTATTGTTGTATTGCGATACCGTTTCCAAGATCTTGCTAATGCGATTAACGTCTCGGTGTATAACGCTCTAATCCATCAACCTGTTTCAACGTTCCTCCATTGCTTTACCTGTTAACCTAACTTAACCCTCGTGTACAGTTTACGGACGATTTACGTATTCTCTTCTTTTGGGGGGTATAAAGTATGCTTCGAACATTTACGTTTAGGGTGATAATATATAATATGTAGAAAATGATATGTGTTGGTTAATGTTTGGATTGAAAAGAGTAACAAGATGGCGGACATGATAGAGGGTAATAATGTTGCTGTGTATTATTTTACTGAGTTGTCAAATTTTAAAGTGTTATAATATCAAGGACCAACATTCGAAACTGCTGAACTTTTAAAATTAACCTAACTTAACTCATGTGTACAGTTTAGAGAGGATTTACGTATTCTCTTCTTTTGGATACTACAAAGTATGCTTTGAATATTTACATTTAACACTAGAACTACCGATATTAACTGCTCATTTATCGAAGAATGAAAAGTAAAATGAAAAGGGAAATAAATAAATACTGAAGTATCATGTAACATAGAGAACTAGTTTTTACTTCAACAAAATATGACAGACCTCTCCATAAAATCACGACAATAAAATTTTATCATATAAAATGAGAATTCTGAAACCATTTTGACTGTTCTAGTGTTAATATAATAATATGTGTGTGAGATGATACGTGTTGGTCAATAGCTGGATTCAAAGGAGTAACAAGATGGCTGACATATTTGATAGAGAGTAACAATATACTTGGTTTCAAAGGAGTAACAAGATGGCTGACATGTTTGACAGAGGGTAACTATGTTGCTGTCTATTATTTCTCTAAGTTGTTAAATTCTAATGAGTTATAATATCAAGCTCTAAAATTTGACACTGATAAAGTTTCAAAATACAAAACTGTAAAAATTGCTAAATCTGCACATTCAGATACTATAATGTCTTAAAGTACCAAGATACAAAATAGCAAACATCCAATGTCTCAAAGCTTTTAAAATATAAAAGTTGCAAAATCTCAAATATGAGAAACTCTAACGTTCTAAAATACCAAGCTTTAAAATTGCAAGCGTCCAATGTCTCAAAACTCCTAAACTGTAAAAGTTGCAAAATCTCAAACATCAGAAATTCTAACGTCCTAAAATACCAAGCTCCAAAATTGCAAATCTCTAATATCTCAAACTCCTTAAATTGTAAAACTTGCAAAATCTCAAAGATGAGAGACTCGAACGTCCTAAAATACCAAGCTGCAAAATTGCAAATGTCTAATATCTCAAACTCCTCAAATTGTAAAACTTGCAGAATCTCAAAGATGAGAGACTCTAACGTTCTAAAGTACCAAGCTGCAAAATTGCAAGCGTCGAATGTCTCAAAGCTCTTAAACTCTAAAAGTTGCAAAATCTCAAAGATGAGGGACTCTAACGCTCTAAAGTACCAAGCTCCCAAATTGCAAACATCCAATATCTCAAAGCCCTTAAATTGTGAAAGTTACAAACTCTCAAAGATCAGAGACTCTAACGCCCTAGAATACCAAGCTCTAAAATTGCAAACGTCCAATTTCTCAAACCCCTTAAACTATAAAGCTTGCAAAATCTCAAAGCTCAGAGACTCTATCACCCTAAAGTACCAAAACCTCCCAAAAAGCACCAACGTCCTAAAATACCAAAACCAAAAATTGCAAACCCCCAACACCTCGAACTCCATAAACTGTCAAACCTAAAATCTGTCAAAATTCAAAACCTCCAAGTTAAAGTCCTAAATTTCCTAAATTTCCTTCTCCAGAATCGCAAACCATCAAAGTTCCAAAATACCCAACAAAATTCTCAAAACCCCCAAGTTCAGTAATAACCACGTCTTAAACTACCAAGACCCAAAATTGCAAGCTTTCAAAGTCTTAAAACGCCAAGGTCCAAATTTGCAAACTTCCAAAGTCTTAAAATAGCAAACTACGAAGTTCCAAACCTGGAAAGTAGTAAAATCCTAAGTTCGAAAATAGTCATTTATCACGATGCACCCGTCCACGCTTTCAGCCGACTGTGAGACACCTTTCGTTGCTTAACGACCTTCTCGGAGAATGACAAAAGTTTCCTTAATCTCACGGACAATTCCGAGTGTATCGAATGTCGATAAACGGACGAGACACGATGAAAAATGCATTCGTCTAACGATAAGAGTGACGGACGAGTTTGCGACAGCTGTAGGTTATTTCGAAGCTCATGTGGTGCGTGATTGCCTATGAAAATTCTGTTCAAAATATGTAACTTCATTTTTACGGAATTCTTGTAAGAATAAAATAGCAATAGTGGAAGAAAAATTAGGAGAGTACTCAAACAAATTTTTTAAAAGAGAGTAAACTGAACTGAAAATACCAATAAAGATATTTATAATAATAAAGTATACAATTATAATAGCTGCAATTATAATAATAAAGTATACAATCATAATAGCTACAATTATAATAATAAAGTATACAATTATAATAGCTACATATTATAATAATAAAGTATACAATCATAATAGCTACAATTATAATAATAAAGTATACAATTACAATAGCTACAGTTATAATAATAAAATATAATATGCATCGAAGTACAATATCCAAATAAAACATTCATCAATTCACTGAAATAAAATTTCAACGGCGTCGATAAATTAAAGACGTGTCGACGTGTTAATTGGCAATAATCAATTACGTTAACTTCCATCTCCCATTTGCATTTTACCGAATTGGTGCGTGCTTGGATAAGATAAGGAGAAATAAATATTCAATTAATTACAACGTGAGTTAAAGCGATTAATTTGAAGATTTGTGGGGTCAGCTCCCATAATTCGAAGAAGGGTTAACATTGGATGCCGCCGGTCTTAACGAGTTTTTCCCATTCTAGCCGCTCACGAGGAACGATCCCGCTTCCTTTCTCACGGTTCGTCGACGCTCAGAAATGGCAGCGTTCTTCGTTGTTTTATGAAAACTCGGTCTGGGTACTATGAGACATGTTACTTTTCGATTGACAGAAAGAAAGCTACTCTTCAAACTTCTTACTTCACAGACATAAAATTAAACTAACACGTATGATGCTTTTGTTAGATGTATCATGTACCATGAACTCTTAGAAAATCACTCTAAAAGTATCAATCTTAACCTACCTAATCGATACACAATTTAAAATAAAAAATACATCAAGAACCGTAAAATATAATTTTTAATACTGTAGACATGTATTGATTCTACACCTCGAAAAATTAACGAGAATTTTTTTTTAAATTTGTATAAACAAGTTCAGAATGATTTAAGTTAAGAATCTTGTGAATTGGTTATGGTATGAGTATCCTTAATTTTATAGAATATTTTTGGTCGTTCATAAATGATTTTTAGCCTCTGCACTCGGAAACCTTTCCTCAGATATCAAAGTGAACAATCAACTATTCTGCAAGTAAAAATTGAAGTGCTAAAACTCGTCGTAATATCAGAATTTGAAACAAATGCAATAAATGAAATTTGAATAACAAGCATCGATATCGCATGTGTCCGAACGAACCCCAGAGCAAATCGATGAAAATAAAATCATAGTAATCTGTGCGTCGCGAAAACCGCCAGCCATTTACTGTCCGATGAATATTCAGGGATTCCGTTACATTATGCTAATTGAACGAGAAGCGAACAGTCGGAGATCCATAAGTAGCTTGTCGAAGCGTTGTTCTACCAACATAGGAACACGAAAACACGTCGCGACCGAGAAGCAATTTCTAATCGAAACTTTGCTCGCTTAAGTAATTTATGGAATACATTACACGCATCGACGACCCACGTTATTCCTACGAATTCACCTACTGTACATGTTACGATACTGACATAACATGCAGCCGACTGCATCGTCAAATTAACTCGTACAAGAAACAAGTTTCTAACCGTCGATAAATAATTAACTATATACCGTTGACAAAATCCTTTTATTAAGCTACCGTTTCATGTTTCTTTCTAACGCCTGGGTTACGCGCCGCATTCTTGCAATTTTTAACACGTGCTCCTGTGGTCACGTGTTGGATTATGCGTTTGATCATTTCGTTGCCTTATCACGAGATTTAATTGGAAAGCGTTTCATTACCGCGCGTTAAATTTGTACCTGTTTAAATTACGTTAAATTTTTATGTTACTAGGGATTTTAATTGCGACTGCTAGATGATACTGTAAGTTTTAATTGCAATCGCGGGGATTTATGCTAGATTACTACCCGTTGGATTACCACAAATTATATTTTCACGCGGTGTAGTTACGTGTGTTAAGGTTACTGAGTTACTAGGGATTGGATTAGGGTGTAATGTTAGGTTAACACGTGTTGGATTACTGCAAGTTAGATTACGGTACGTTGGATTAACACAAATTAAATTTTCGCGCGTTGTAAATGGGGTGCATTGTGGGTGCAATGCGTGGTGGTACTGCGCATGGTATAGGGATGCGTTAGATTACCACGCGTTAGATTATGGCGCGTTAGGACTATCATGCATTAAATTATCTACGCATCGAATTACTACGCGTGGAATTACCACGCATGGAATTACCACGCATGGAATTACCACGCGTGGAATTACTACGTATCGAATTACCACGCGTCGAATCATCTACGCGTCGAACTACCACGCATCAAATTATCTACGCGTCGAATTACTACGCGTGGAATTACCACGCGTGGAATTACCGCGCGCAGAATTACCACACGTGGAATTACCACGCACCGAATTACTAAGCGTGGAACTACCACGCGTGGAATTACCAAGCGTGGAACTAGCACGCATGGAATTACCACGCGTTAGATCACCACGCGTTAATATTGCTACACGTTAGATTACCACGCGTTAAAAATACCACGTGTTAAAATTATAATGCGTTCATATTACTACGCATGAAGATCACCACGCGTTTATATTACTACGCGTTAGATTACCACGCGTTAGAAATATCACATATTAAGATTGTAATGCATTAATATTACCACGCGTTAGAAATACCGAGTGTTAAAATTACAATGCGTTAATATTATCACGCGTGTAGATTGCAACGCCTCAATATTACACACATTAAGATTGGAACGCGTCAATATTACACACATGAAGATTACCACGCATGGACGTTACCACACATCAAGATTACCATGTGTTCAGTTACCAAACGTTGAAATTTTCATGTGTTATACCACCAAGCGTTAGATTACTCCGCGTTAAGGTTCCCATGCGTTAATATTATCACACGTTAAATTACTCCACGTTAGATTATCAGTCGCTGAAATTTCCACGTGTTACATTACCAGGCGTTAGATTACCACCCGTGTTTCGCAAGTAGATTACTATACTAAAATCAATGTCTTCAGAAATATACATATAGTAGATTACTATACTAAAATCAATGTCTTCAGAAATACACATATAGTAGATTACTATACTAAAATCAATGTCTTCAGAAATACACATGTATGTAATAATTTATCTTAACCCCTTGCGCTATGACTTATTGGCCAGATGCGTCAGACTGAACTGCTCAATTAAGCTATAATATTAAAATAGACAAAAAAATTGAAATGTTATATCTAAATGTTATTATTCAATTGTTGACTATGCAAATTATAATTGGACCTGAACTGCAAATTAAAGCGTATTAAAAATGTGAGTAAAATTGATCACGGCTGAAGTACGAATACGTCAAAAGTCAGACTCGTCAAAATAGTGCAAGGGGTTAAGATTATTTATCTTGACAACCTTTACGATTATTTATCTTGATAACCTTAATGATTATTTATCTTGACAACTTTGACGATCCTTGAAACAGTAAGTAAAATGCAAAGGATTTGTCCAAGAGCTTTCTAGTAAAGTGACCTAAACAATCGCTCACAAACGCGACCATTAACTAAACAAAGCTAATTACCAATACTAAGCCAGTTACCAATACCAAGTCAACTAAATACCTCATGAATTAAGGAAAAAAACGGTACCGAAAATTGCAACGAACGACTCACAATCAGTTATAAACGCGTGTCGCCGCGATAAGAATGCACTGTTTGCTCGGCCAACAATTTACGCTCGCGCGGACGATTAAACGGGAACCTCGACGGAATTTAATCGGTCGATATCGAGTGCATACGGTCGCGTTATCGTTGCAAATATGCAGGAACGAGAGTCGTTACTGTTTCGCGGTGCGCAGATAATCTCTCGAGCAAAAAGAGAAACGAGAGTGTATCGAGAACCGAGAGCAACCACCGAGATCGAAGATCGCAAGAAAGTTCCAGGAAAACCAGTCCCAGTGCTGGCTGGCCAAAAGGAACTAGAAAGGCTAGTTAACCGCGTGTTGTGAATGATTTACCGGGATAATTATGTCATTTTACTTAATGAACGGAGACTGATCGCCAAACTGGTACATTATGCCGTGTTATTCGAACTGATGGCCCGAATAATTCGACTTTCAATCTGGGAAATTAATTAGATCGGTTTAGGTAGCACGTTCGTTTTGTACCATTCTGTGGTATGTTGATAAGGTACCGTTATTTTCAATCTGTTATAATTCTTTTTGCTGGTCATATCTTATTTAAGAACAAGTGATAGTCAAACTAGTTTAATAGGGAATTGATAGGTCTGGGATTTTTGTTGTTTCAATGCGTGTTTTACTTAACGGATAAGTGATATTTTAATGAGGAATTTCAAGCTTACACGATCGTGCTTTTTCTTGTTTCAATGTGAGCTTCAGTCTAGTGGACAGGTTGAGTTAGGTTCTATCCATTTTTGTTTCAAGGTATTTTACTTAGTAGACAGGTGATATTTTCAGAGGAAATTGATGCTTCAAATTTGAGGAATTCAGTGATTTTTGCTGTTTTACTAAATATTTTATTTATGTCATATTATCACTCGCTACATGATGAAGAACATGTGATATTTTGAACCATACATAAAATATAGAACGAATATACGTTTCAGTGGTGTAAGAAAAGACTTTCTCTTATAAAATTTATAAAGATACTTGTGCATGTATACGTAGCAGAATGATTGCACTGTCATCATGATATTCCAAAATTCAATGCAACTGCGATGAGCTCGTGAACAGAAGTTTTATGTATCTTTGAAAGATGAAACGTTTCGATTTTGCGAGGAGCCCAGCTGTTGGACTCGATAGGTCCATGGCGACGATATTTCACTCGGTTGAATCGAATTTCTCTTCTCTGTGAAAACAAAACACTCGAAATCGTGGATATATTGATTTGGGAGACAGATAAAATAGACTCGTAAATATCACTGTAGTTTAAATTATTTTAGTTAGGATAAAAAACTGGGAAAATTTACATATTAATTGTACCTACTTGTAAACTTATACTAACCTAGCTTTATACATTTAACTTAACTTTGGACAATTAACTGTATACTTTAATTGCTAACTGTGTTAACTTATAATTATTTCAAATTTTATTTCATGATAGAGTACAAACATTGCTATTAATTATGATTATTATTGTGGCAAATAAAAATTGATTGAAATCGCGATTTGTAGACAATGAAGATCGAAGATGGTGAAGGTTGATGAAGAACAAAAATAATGGCAGTAATAATCATAATTAATTACAATGTACTCTGTTGTGAAATAAAACTTGAAATAATTATACTAACTCTATTAACATATAATTATTTCAAATTTTATTTCACAACAGAGTACATTGCCATTAATTATGATTATTACTGTGACGAGTAAAAATTGATTGAAATTGCGATTTGTAGACAATGAAGATCGAAGATGGTGAAGGTTGATGAAGAACAAAAATAATGGCAGTAATAATCGTAATTAATGACAATCTACTCTGTTGTAAATTAAAACTTGAAATAATTATACTAACTCTATCAACATATAATTATTTCAAATTTTATTTCACAACAGAGTACATCACCATTAATTACGATTATTATTACCATGTGACAAAAATTGAAATCACAATTAAACTTCCAGACAATAAAGATCGAAGATGATGATAAAGAAGAGCTAATAAAGAAAAAATTCAGTAAACCCGAAATAATCGTAAAATGTGCGAATGGAACGCGTTTGAATAATGAAACACGGTCGGCCGCTGTCGAAAATCGGGAAACGGACGATGATTCAAACGGCTAATTATGATGATTAATTACGTCGAACATTCGCAAATGTTCGTGGCGTGGAATATTAATAACAGGTTTGATAGCGGTAGTGGAAATTGTTCGCACGAAGTTCCTTGAACAACGAAGTTACATTACCGTAGAAAAATCCTGAATGCATCCATGTCAAGAGATTTAGAACGAGATCCAGCACTTAGCGCGAATTTTCCAACAATTAATGCCTCATGAAAGATTCATGCGGGGTCGATCAATCGGAAAGCGATTATACAAAGGGAAAAGATGATTCGAACAACAACGTTGTATGCTAACGAACATCGTTGAACCAGTTCCCGGAAATCGAGTGGGAATGCGATTTTAAACGAGAAACGGTTTTCGCGAAATGGCGGACGTCGATTTCATACGCGAAAACCCTTCATGTTTCTGAGGTTTCATGGCGGATGGAGATGGATTAATAACGAAACGCAATTTCATTAATGCAATTTCGACTTGAAAGCTGACGGATTATTCGATAAATTGGCGGGGTAACGGCGGACTGACGACCGATGCGTGTTTTCCAACGTGCCGATCATCGTGATTCCGATATTCCAGGGAAATTGACATTTGTAAATTAATTTCGATGATCAAAAGCGACAATTTCGTTTGGATTAATAGCGGAACGCGATTAATACGAATCTACATTTCTGCGATCGCGGGGTGGCTACCTAAATGCGGAACGTTTGCATGTGTTATCGGAATTTTAACTTTAGGACATTTTGAGCTTTTGAGTTTCAAGTTACCAAAATTTTAATTTTTCCAAATTCCAAGCACCCCGAATTCCAAGCTTCCCAAATTTCAAGCTTATCAAATTCTAATTTCTCCAAATTCCATGCATCCCAAATTCCAAGCTTCCCACATTTCAAGCTCCCTAAATTCTAAATTATCCAAATTCTCAGCATCCCAAATTCCAAACTTCCTAAATTCCAAGCACCCCGAATTCCAAGCTCCGCAAATCCCAAGTTCCCCAAATTCCAAATTCTCCGAATTCTATTTTCCTCAAATTCCAAGCACCTCAAATTCCAAGCTCTCTAAATTTCAAGCGCCCCAAATTCCAAGCACTCCAAGTTCCAAGCGCCCCAAATTCCAAGTACCCCAAATTCCAAACACCCCGAATCCCAAGCTCTGCAAATTTCAAGCGCCCTAAATTCTAAGCATCCCAAATTCCAAGCACCTCGAATCCAAAGCTCTCCAAATTCCAAGCTCCCCAAATTCTATATGCGCCCAATCCCATATCTCCCAAATTCTATATGCGCCCAATCCCAAATCTCCCAAATTCTATATGCGTCCAATCCCATATCTCCCAAATCCCAAATCTCCCAAATTCTATATGCGCCTAATTCCACATCCCCCAAATGCCAAATCTCCCAAATTCTATATGCGCCCAACCTCACATCCCCCAAATTCAATAATCCAAATTTCGTTTGGATTAATAGCATACCGCAATTAATACGAATTTCCAGTTCTGCGATCATGCGGACACTTGCAGAGTTCCCTGCTAAATGTAGGACATTGTCACATAAGTTCTCTTTCGGAATAAAACTTTTTACCATGCGGTTTTATTCGCGCTAAATGTTATACAGCGTTGAATAGCTTCCCACTTCTCTTTCGTGTTTTTCATTTTAAGTTGGAATTACGGATTAAAGCTGAAAGGATCGTGGAATCCTTCTTCAGGGACTTATTAGGTTAACTAAAGTCTTCTTTACTAAAGCCTTCTGGGTTTTAGAATTCAAATGTAGGAGCGATATGTTATACTTAATAAACAACTGTATGTGAAAACTTTATTAACAGCACCCTAAAAGAATTATTAATAAAATTTGTAAAATTATAAATTATAAATGCTTAGAAGAATCTTGTAGGTCATCAGAATTATTTGCATGTATCCAATATTTTATGATAAAAATCAGCACATGTTTTTATCAACAAAAAAAATACCTTATTTGTTATACATAATATAACAAGATATCTTTGCGAATAAAATTGAACATCAGTATTAAGGTTGAAATTCATTTTAAAATTCAGAGAACCGAGAATAAAGGATTGATCGAGATACGTTTTTGCAGTTAGAATAATTAAGTGAAGCTCTCTGCAAAGTATTGGACGAGTTGGCGATTGTCTGGCGCGTATGTGACGCGAATATTCGTCGTTGTTGATACGTCGTGCCTCACCCGGAAGTAACTTTCTCGTGATTTCGAGCCAATTAGAGGCGCGTTAACGGTACACCGGAACTCGTGATTAGGTTTAACTGAATCTAGAATCGCTGAATGTGGGATTGATCGATCGATGCAGATTTACTTGTGGATGTAGAATGCATTAGACAATAATGGAGCATTGTTCTTGATCTGGAGAAACACTTTTATGTTCAGGAGTTAACCTAAATGCTTCGATTTCCGCCATCTTTTCTTTGTTAGATTTACGTGTAGTTGTCGAGGTAAAGGTAGTTTTATTATTTTTACTTTTACTTTGACTTTGACTTTGACTTTTACTTTTAATTTTTATTACTGTTACTTTTCTTTCTTAATAAAATATTTTTGGTAACCATTATTAGTAGGTATGAAGGTTATTTTTTATTATTAATACTTTTTAAGGTTAGCATTAATTATGAGGGTATTTACTAATGTTACGTGAGATTATTACTAAGGTTATTTTATTGTTGGTATTTTTAGGTTAGGTTAGGTTTCATTATGGATACTGCTTGAGATTGGTACTAACTGTGAGATTCACTAATGTAAGATTATTATTAAGGTTATTGCCATGTTGGTGTTGTTTAAAATTATTAGTAATATTATTTCATTACTGATGTTATTTAAGATCATTGCTAAGGTTATTTCATTGTTGATGTTGTTTAAAATTATTACTAATATTACTTCATTAGTGATGTTATTTAAGATCATTGCTAATGTTACTTCAATGTTGATATTATTTAAGATCATCACTAATAGTATTTCATTAATGATGTTATTTAAAGTCATTGCTAATGTTACTTCATTGTTGATATTATTTAACATCATCACTAATAGTATTTCATTAATGATGTTATTTAAAGTCATTGCTAATGTTACTTCATTCTTGATATTATTTAATATTATCACTAATAGTATTTCATTAATGATGTTATTTAAAGTCATTGCTAATGTTACTTTATTGTTGATATTATTTAACATCATCACTAATAGTATTTCATTAATGATGTTATTTAAAGTTATTGCTAATGTTACTTCATTACTAATATTATTTAAGGTTATTCCTAAAATCAATTCATTGTTGATATTTTTTAAGACCATTGTTAAGATTACTTCATTACTGATATTATTTAATGGCATTGCTAAAATCAATACATCGTTGATATCATTTAAGTATATCGTTTAAGAGTTTCCTTTCAACTGCCTGCATTAATTTTCCTCAATCCAGGAAAACTCAGTACTATTCGTCCCTTTCCACTTGAAATTGATAGTATCACGGAAACGAAGTGGACTTTAGCTATTTATGGAACGTGAATCAATGATGTACTTACAAGAATTAATAGTACACACGTCCGCTGACGTGTATAAAACGCCCCAGTTTAATCCGCGAACGGACGCGTCTGGATGAACCAGTTGAAAGGAAAACGGTCAACGTGGTTTGTTGGAATTTAAAAATCGATAGGTTTGAGATGGCAAGGCCAACTTCGTTTTCTTAAATGGAATGTCATACTGTTTGCCGTGCATCTGGTGGTAACCGCGTTTGCTATAGGTTCAATGATCTACCACGCAAGGTTATACAACATCCAATACGTTTCATTTCACAAACAAAGGCTCGAAATACGTATTAATATCTCTGAATTCGATCAAAAATGAAAACTGGACAAAAATGAAAATTGTTACAACATAAATTGGATTGGGAATTTGATGAAATGTGTTTGATGAAAATTATAGATGTTGAGACAAAAAAATATACTTTTGCTTTCTTAAAATATTATTAATTATATCTTTTTACTCAAATTCACTTTTTCTAAAAAATCACAAAATAAATTATGAGTATATTTGAAGGTTAAAAGTGTTACAAATTAAATTGTAAGATTGCAAGAGTTACAAGATGAAATTTAAAGATCACAAAGTTTATAAAATTAAATAACGAATAAGTGAAGAAGATCGACGACAAAATTATAAAAAATATTAATACCTCACCGCAATAACTTTCCTCAACTTCCAAACTCTTAATCAACAAATGGCAATCGAAAATGCAGAGTGTCCGTAATTCCCGTCGTGTAATTTCCTTCCGTTGCTTACGAATGCACTTTACTTAATTATAAAGGACACGAGAGCGCCCTTGAAGTAGAAATTAAACGACGTTCGAGAACGCGATGCTGGAAACACATAGCTTTTACAGTTGAAATTTAATCAAACATCGTTCTCGATAAAAAAAAATTACTAACATTACGGGAAACAATGAAGGTATCCAAAGGGAAGCGGAGACCCTGTTTCCTTTGATCAATTTCCGCAGGCTTGCAGCGCTAGGAAATTGAAAACGAATTGAAAACCAGCAACACGATCGAAACAAAATATCAATTACTTTTGTAACGAACTGATTCATTTGCCGGGATTTTTAAAACAAATACCTTTTGTTTCGGTTTCGGGGAAATTGGCGGTGCAAGAAATTGAAAACGGTCAATCTTAAATATTAACATCCAGAGTTTTAGTGAGGATTCACAAAAATTTATTTAGTAAATTTAATTTATATACAAAAATTAAACTCTGTCATATAGTTGAAGATAATAAAAAATGCACTTGTGGATACTAATAAGCATAATTAGATAAAAAATGATTATGCACGAAAGGTTAAAAGGTGTAGAGAGAATTGATATTTGAATAAGTACTCATTCAAGCAGCTAAAGTATGTTAATATTATAGCGATTCGTTAATATTCGTTATTACATATTAACGATATTTTATCATCTTCCATTTTATTACGAAGATAAATAACACACCTTTAAAAATGCCTCGCAGTGCCATCTGATGGTACGCGAACAAACTAAACACCTAAATGCCTATAAATACATTACTGCTAATTATAACCGATATCTATTAAAAGAGCAAGTAAAAATACAATTAAAATACTCAACAGTACACAATAAAGTTTATTGTTCTACAAATATCAGTGATATACGTAATAGAAGAACATAGTTCTCAGGAAGCCACGTTGGCGAAGTCGCTAACGTGGTGGACTACTGATCAAGGTTTGCACACATACGAACGTGAGTTCAAATCTCCCACTATGTATTGGTGAATTTTTCAGTTGTACAAAGTGGGGGAATGTTCTGTGTTCACTTATCATTGATATGTCAGTTCACACGATGATGATACTAAACGTTTACCCAGAGTTCTTGTACGAAATTCATTCGTGAGTTCTCGTACGGAACGGTGACACGGTAAAAAATAAGTCATAGTTACACTGAGTGGTTGAACTGACACTTAATTTCTTTTTAAATTTTATTGCAATCATGAACGAAACAAACTAGTATAAAAAATTAGAGAAATTGTCATATAACTAGCCTGTTCGAAAATGGCTATATAATTTCCCGACTGCTACAGTCATTTTATATTTTAGTACAAATACATACTATTTATAATTACAGTTTCAAGTTCTGTAAAATAAAATATTACCTCGAATAATTATATTTAAGATTTCATACAAAAATTTCATAATTCATACTTGATATATGTACTCCAATAAAATTATATGAATTACCTCCAGCTGTTATCGAAATTTCAAACTAATCCTATCAATGTTAATATCGTTTAATAACAACCGTAGAAAAAGTATATCACGAACTCCGAATTTGTTAAAAAATTCGTAACACGACTGGAGGAAAGGGAACGGATACCTAGAGCGGAGGAAATAGGTCGTACCGCGGTCACCCAGCAATCAACGTGTTAATTACTATGTTAATTAGTGAACAACCACAGACAGTGCTGTCGGTCGCGCAGTCAACGCCTCCTCCTCTTTGCACGCTGACCCTTAACTCCGCGTTCCCTTTCCCCTCGAGCTGGCATGAACGCACATTAGGTAGCCGTTTTCATCGTGGTGTCGACAGGTGATGCGCCCATAATGGCCAATGGCACGCTCCGAAAAGGGCGTGATTAATTTTCATAATGGCTGCTACCGCGACTTAACGAGATACCTCAAAGGTCGCGGAAAACCGAGATTCTTCGCCCACTTACTTTCTCCAGAAACTATATTTCAGTCATTCAATATCCTCTTATTATTCTGCAATTTATAGATTGGAAGATTTCGATGTCGCATACAAAATAGGACAATATTAAATTTAGTAGTTAAAAGGTTTACTTTTTGCACAACTTTAGTATTTTTCACGATGCAATTTTTTCAGTATATAATATTTTTTATCTGCAATTTTTAATTTTATTTTTGAAGACGCAAGTTATGAAATTTTCCGTCGAGACTTATGAAACTAAAAACATTGTAGTATAATGATATTGAGATTTTTAAATTGTACAGAATATATAATATAATAAAAATGAATAGCCTTATCACAGTGACAGAAACGTCAACAATTTTTTATTTTATTTTTGAAGACACAAATTATGAAATTTCCCTTGAGACTTATGAAGCTAAAGACATAGTAGTATAATCATATTGAAATTTTTAAATTGTCCTGAATATATAAAATATTAAAAATGAATCGCCTTAACGAAACACTGAGGAACGTGAACAATTCTTAATTTTATTTTTGAAGACCTATTATCAAATTTTCCTTCGAGACCTACAAAGCTAAAAACCTTGTCATCTAATGATATCCAAATTTTCAAATAGTTCTGCATATATAAAATATTAAAAATGAATCACCTTAACGAAACACTGAGGAACGTGAACAATTTTTAATTTTATTTTTGAAGACCTATTATCAAATTTTCCTCTGAGACCTACAAAGCTAAAAACCTTGTCATCTAATGATATCCAAATTTTCAAATAGTTCTGCATATATAAAATATTAAAAATGAATCGCCTTAACGAAACACTGAAGAACGTGAACAATTTTTAATTTTATTTTTGAAGACCTATTATCAAATTTTCCTCTGAGACCTACAAAGCTAAAAACCTTGTCATCTAATGATATCCAAATTTTCAAATAGTTCTGCATATATAAAATATTAAAAATGAATCGCCTTAACGAAACAGTGAGGAACGTGAACAATTTTTAATTTTATTTTTGAAGACCTATCATCAAATTTTCCCTTGAAACCTACAAAGCTAAAAACCTTGTAATCTAACGATATCCAAATTTTTAAATTGTCCAAAATATATAAAATATTAAAAATGAATCGCCTTAACGAAACACTGAAGAACGTGAACAATTTTTAATTTTATTTTTGAAGACCTATCATCAAATTTTCCCTTGAAACCTACAAAGCTAAAAACCTTGTCATCTAACGATATCAAAATTTTGAAATAGTTCTGCATATATAAAATATTAAAAATGAATCGCCTTAACGAAACATTGAGGAACGTGAACGTAAAATCTCGAAGCCGTTGTTCGAGTGATCGTGAAATGTTTGAAAGAGAAAAATACCATTAGCTTCTGTAGCGATGGTTGAAAGCTATTTTCCAAGCTTTTCAGAAAGTAGCTTACCTAACAGAGCTCGGGAGCTTTCGCTGTAAAGTCGGTAGCTTTGCCGGTCTGTTCGAACCACAAAAGTGTGGCAAGCTTTATTAACCTCGTTAGATGCGATGGTCGACTGATATTTCGCGGGCACGGCCAGTTTAAAACGCGAAATCAAAGGGAATAACGAGGACAGAGTTCCTTTGTAATAACAAGGTTACCACTTCACCTTGTACGAAGACGCTCTCGAGCCTTTTTGAACATCTTCCTTTCCACAATTCTCTCAATGAACCCGGTCGTTCTGGAGCGCGTTCCAACTAGTTATGAGTTGAACGAGGGAGCATAAATAGAAAAGAAGTTCCAGCGGAGGAGATCGTTTCGTTCTTTGTACATTCCTTCGATTCTCATCCTACACTCCGTTTTCTGTTACTCCGCCATAACCGATTATCGCGAACAACGTAAAAAAAACCGCTAATCGATTCGGTAAAACGGTACGTAGAATCGCTGCAGGAAAATTAATTCGCAATTGCTCGCTGCTAATTGACGTATCACGCGATTAAGAGGTCTCGAAAGCATAATCGAACGTCGAATTTCGGGTATACGGTACGGCCGGCAAATGGAGCTATCTCCCCCCATTAATTACCGTCCATTACCACCTGCTTGATACGAAATCATTCCCGTGATTTATGTGCCCGCGTGATTAATCTCGGGGGAAAAGAATGACGCTGATCATTTTTCACGCGTGCTGAACCACGTCCCCGTTACGCGAGCGCACGCGTGCAAATCACGTGTGCTGCTCGAGAGGATTGGTAACCAAAATCGGCCGAGTTGAACGTCCTTCTCTCACCTGCGCTAGAGGTTTTTGTCCCGATTACATAAAGACGTCCGGCTGCACGTGCAGCTTGCTTTCTTACGCGCGTTGGATAGAAAATCATATCGTTCTGTACGCTTCGGTTAAAACCTTTGACCAATCGTTTCTTTACAAACCTTATTACAAACGTTCTTTACAAACGTTATTGGAATTCGATGATATTTATTCGGGTCTGGGGATATTTACTGACGATTAAGGAAACTAAATCGTTTCTAGGGATGTTTATTATGAGCTAAGAATATTTGTTGCAGTATAGGGATATGGGGTCCTAGGGATATTGGGATTTGGGAAATTTGAGATCTAGGGATTTTGGGATATAGGCATTTGGATCTAGGGATATTTGGATCTAAGGAGATTGGGATCTAGAGAGATTGGGATCTAGGGAGATTGGGATTTAGGGAGATTGGAATCTAGGGAGATTTGGAACTAGGGAGATTTGGAACTAGGGAGATTTAGAACTAGGGAGATTTGGAACTAGGGAGATTTGGAACTAGGGAGATTTGGAACTAGGGAGATTTGGAACTAGGGAGATTGGGATCTAGGGATTTTTGGATCTAGAGATTTTGGGATCTAGGGAGATTTGGATCTAGGCATTTTTGGATCTAGAGATTTTGGGATCTAGAGAGATTTGGAACTAGGGATTTTTGGATCTAGAGATTCTTGGAGCTACAGATTTCGGATCTAGGGATATTCCAATCTAGGGATTTTTGGATCTAGGGATATTCCGATCTAGGGATTCTAGAATTTAGAAATTTTGAGATCTATGTATTTTGGGATCTAGAAATGTTGAGATCTAGGGATTTTTACCTCTAGCGATATTTGAGATCTAAAAATATTCTGATCTAAGAATATTTGAATCTGTTGACATTACGATCTAGGAATATTAGAATTTACGGATGTATTGTGATCTAGGGATATTGCAATCTAGGGGTGTCTTGATATACTATAATCTAGGAATACTAGAAAACTGAAAATAATTATAAAAACTTATAGGAAATTCATACATGTTCACATAGATAAAATTTAGAAACCTACATATCATAGTACAAATACACATTTACAATTAATGTTCCCAAAAGAAAATCTAAAAATCTGTCTATCTTATTAGAAATGAAATTCCATAAACTAATAAATACTAATAAATAAATAAATGAACTAATAAATAAAAACGATAAGTAAAGAATGAAATTGATCTCTTCTTCTGAAACAATAATTTGTTCCTATTGCTAATAACAAAAGCAGAAGTCAAGATCGAAGAGGAAAGTTAACACCTGTGGCATAAACAGATACAGAATACATACCGGCACGATCGATACGCGAGATTAATAATTAATCGTTCGTCAGTTTGATCGATCGTTAATTCGCGTATACGTAATTAATTAATCCAACGGAAATGCATACGGATGGCCGTGACATTTAGCACGTGAGCCACGTTGAAAAGCATCGGAACGAATCTCACGGACGGTTTGTTCCTTAGGCGAGTTTGCAATTAATCAATTTGTCGTGTTTGCCATGGAATTCGCACGCGACGTTGTTGACGATGATATCGCGGTGACCGGATGTTAACGATCATGGGGAATCGCGTGTCGGAAGTTGGATGAAAATTGCTCGCTTACGGGACCATTTAGAGAACTCGGCTTTAATATTAACTTTCGAAAGAGAAAGTTTTGTACAATAATTACTATAAATTGAATTGTCGGGTGTGGAATTGAACGCTTGCGATTTTCACGCTTATTTGTTGTTTCAACGTTGGTGCATTTAACGGTACATATTAGGTACAAAAGGCGATTACTATTCATGTGAAATTTGGCAGTCTTAAAATTCAATCTGTAAAAAAAAAATATACAGGTCGAATTGAGTAACCTCCTCCTTTTTCGAAGTCGGTTAAAAATGTATGCTACTCTGAATAACGAAGTACATCACCCTTTGCTTAATGCAATTATAATTTCATTCAGATAATTAATTTACAGCTGAATTAACTTTACAAGTCTTCTAATTTATAGCTGTTTCGTATCTCATAATCAAATTCACTAAATTTAATATACCCCAATGAAAAATGGGAGCTTTTGCATGTCACGAAACACAATTAATTGATGAATGTTTTCCACAAAGACACGTTCGAAAATTGCCTGAAAGATGAAAGATTTTCGTGAAAATTCGATATCTTTTCACGTGGAGAGTAAATTCGCGAAGGGTGCTCGAGAACAGAGCGAAAATAAAGCTTTTCCAGACGGGAGAAAGAGGAAGAGGCTGAAACGATAGTCACTGACATGGAAATAGGACTGCTTCGAAGTAACCGACACGAAAGAAGGAAGTCACTGGCGTGTGACGCAGTGATGCAACGAGAACGGGTCACCTGTGCTTCGTGCAAGATAATGCACTTAAAAGCATTCATTTTTTACTCGAAATACCTTTGATATGCATCTGATCGTTAACATTCTACAATTTATTGCTGTTTCATATCTGGTCGATGTTTCTACGTATTTCTGCGATATTGTAGCAACCGTATTTAAAAAAGTTATTCTAAAGAAAATTCTTTTAAAAAAGAGGTGTTATGTGAGACATTGAGACACTGTGTGAAATATTTTATGAAATGTTACATGAAATTGGGCTAGACATTCTATGAGACATTGTATCAGACATTGTATGAGACATTCTTTGAGACATTAAATCAGACATATGTGTAAGACATCTGTATAAGACATTATGTGAGACATTGAATCAGAGATTTGTATAAGACATCTGTATAAGACATTATGTGAGACATTGTATCTAACATCTATAGAAGACATTATGTGAGACATTGAATCAGAGATTTGTATAAGACATCTGTATAAGACATTATGTGAGACATTGTATCTAACATCTATAGAAGACATTATGTGAGACATTGAATCAGACATTTGTATAAGACATTATATAAACACTGTATCTAACATCCATATAAGACCTTATATGAAACATTATATCAGACATCTCTATAAGATATTATACAAGAACCAACGATTTTACCAAATTCAGACAATCAATCTTAAAGAAAATCCACAAAAGAACAATCACAACAAAAAATATTGAACTCACACCAAAAAACTTATTTCCTAAAAATTAGAGCTACAGCAGAATTTGAATACGAAACACGGCAAATAATTTCCAAGCAGTGAAAAGGTAGCAGCGGTATAGTTTGGTGCAGTGAATTGTGAAGGGCGCCACCAGTCGGGTAGCCTCTACCGGCGAGACCTGTTCCTGTAGAAGCCCGAGGGCTTTTTTGACGCCAGGTACGGCGTGGGTGGGCCCAAAGCGGTAGGCTGGACCGGCCAACCTCGTCTCTGCGTCAGGATTCGGTTTTTTTTTAACGAAATCGCCCCAGGAATCTGAGCAACCTGGCTAATCCGGATTTCATCGAACTTGACTCCAAATGTTGTGCCACTCCTTTTGCGTTACGGTTTCTGGTACTAAAAAGGAGAAGTTTACCTGTTGCGACATTTGGAACTGATTACCTAATAGGGACTGTAGGTTTGGGTTTGGATGAAAGCTGTTCTTTTTAATGTAGGATGGGTTAGGGAGAAGAGGGGTTTATGTTTTAGTTTCATGTTTTAATTTGATTGCAGCGTTACTAAGGTTATAATAAGGTATAACTAAGGTTACTGTGATTATATTATTGTAGGAGGAGTGTATTGTGGATGTTTCATTGTCTGCACATTATGTTGCTTCATACCTTTAAAACTTTTTAAGAACACTGCTTTATCTTTCAATTTTATGTTTTTATTTGACTGAGTTTTTGTAACTAATATTATTTTGATTATATCATTGTCTGAGTACTATATTGTGTCTACTTCATTGTCTGAACATTATGAAGCTTCATATCTTCAAAACCTTAAGACGAGTTATTAAAGATGGAGGTACTTTATCTATCAATTTCATTGACTTTCATCTGACTGCATCTTTATAATTAATATCATTTTGACTATATCATTGTCTGAGTACTATATTCTGTCCACATAATTGTCTAAACATTATGCAGCTTCATATCTTCAAAACTTTAAGATGAGTTATTAAAGATGGACGTACTTTATCTTTCAGTTTCATTGACTTTCATCTGACTGCATCTTTATAATTAATATCATTTTGACTATATCATTGTCTGAGTACTATATTGTGTTCACATCATTGTCTGAACATTATGAAGCTTCATACCTTCAAAATCTTAAGATGAATTATTAAAGATGGACGTACTTTATCTTTCAATTTCATTGACTTTCATCTGACTGCATCTTTACAACTAATATCACCTTGACTCATTGTCTATCTACCATATTGTGTCCACATCATTGTCCTACCATATTGTGAACATTATAAAGCTTCAAAAGTACCTTCCATCTGATTATTCTAATTTCAAATTCACTTAACTAAACCTACATTCAGTCTCGTTTGTCCACTACATCAAGTCTCCATTGTTAAATACTAAATTATCTGTAACATTGTTAAATGTTATATCAATGAAGATGATGTTATATCAATGAACAAATGAAGTTAAATCTACTAAGAATCTAATACAAAAGTCTTCTAACGAATCAAAGCCGGTCCAAATATACCAAATGAATAGGATTTAAACAGAAAAGAAGCTTGCGACTTCCACGCAAGTTTGCAGCAAAATTTAATCTGATCAGTCAGCGAAGTTTCTTTGTTCAGCAAGTTTCGGACGTAAGAAGCATATAATTGGCGTACCGTTAATCACCCAAGCTCGCTTCTGTATTTCCCTCGGAAAATGTTAACAGCGCTTTGTTCGGCGACGCGTGTACCGGTTACCTCATAATTTGCGGTGGCCGTTGTTTTGTAAAATATGTACATTCGAAACAAAAGCGGCTACTCGGTCCTTTCAACCGGTCGTACAAAACAACTCGTTAGCATGCGCCTTGACATGGCAATCAGGTTGTCATGACAAGTTCGTAATTGCTCCGGGTTTAATTTGCTCGAACGGAAACGTCGATTTTTGCGATCGACCGACGAACACACGCGCGCCTTTCGTGGTCGCCAAGCTCGTAATAACACGGTCGATTCTCTTAACGAGCGGTCGTCTCATTAAACGGATGTTACATATTTTATTTGCTTACGACGATTTATAAAATCGTCAGAGATCCGTCATTTTTTTATGACGATTCAAATTATAATTTATGTCTGTAACACTTGAAGTTTATTTTACTTTCCTAGATTCGTAATATTAATTGAAATTTTAGAACAATATTGTACTGTTGCATCTAGCACTGAATAATATTGTATTAAATATGTACATAATATTAGTACACCTAAGAAATTTCATCGTAGATCCAATAGCAAAACAGCTACCGTCCAAAACAAAGAATGCATTTCACAGTCGAACTAGCAGTTTGTTAAATCGAGCCAGTGTCATCGTGATTACAGATCTCGCAGAATATGCAGCACGAACGCTAGTAGTTTCTTGATTGCTGTTTGTCACAACAAAGCAGCATCCAATAATTATGTCCATGTTGACGAATTTACCTGACCAAACAGTCGCGAGGATCGTTAAAGGAACGAGGGTATTTCGCGGATTAATTAAAGCATGCTCGTTGTTTATGTAACCGAGTACGATGTGCGCGTCAAATCAACACAGGTGTCGGATAGTTATACAATCCACCACGTAACAAGTCGAGTAATAACAACTCGGAGCTTTGAAGTCCTCGCGAATTATATTTGACCTATAATCTTCTACGTGTACATCGGATAATCCGGTGGCTTCCCTGGGGAACATGGCGATGGGGAAACGAGCTTTCGTTTTATGGTGGACTAATGTGACTCTTGTGGAGTTAAATGCGTTTGTGATGGTAGGAAGCATCACAAATGGTTCCTATCTTCGTTTTTGGTAGGGACGAAATTTATTGGTTTACAAGATATGAAATTCTTTTTTGCGTAGTATCAGAATGCATTGTTTTTTGAAGTTGATTCTGATATTATAAGATTCAATATTAGAAGATATTAAGATGGCTCTAATATTATAAGACTCAAAGATCAGAGTACAGATGAATAGACTCAAAGTTCCTTGATTCTAAAGATCTGAAGTGTGCAAGTTTCTAACATCTAAATCTTACAAATCTAAAAGTTCAATATGTTCGAAGTCCTAGAGAGTGAAAGTTCGAAAGCACTGAATTCTCAAAGTCCTAAGTCGGAAAAGTTCCAAAATTGAAAGGTTTAAGAGTTTGAAGACCTTAATGTTCCACAATCCCAAAATTCCAAACTTCAAAGCTCAACAATCCCGAAAAACTCATAATTTCACAGTCTGAGAGCCCCAAATCCTCGAAATCTCAGAATACTAAAATTGAAAGAGCTGAAACCTCAAAAGTCCTAAAATTCTAAGGTCTAAATCTCAAAGGTCCCGAAATTCGAAGCTCTGGAAACTCAAACGCCCTGAAATACCACAATCCTAAAATTCCAAGAGCCGAAATCTCAAAAGTCCCAAAATTACACGTCCCAAATCTCAAAGGGTTCCAAAATTCGAAACTCTGGAAACTCAAAGACCCTAAAACCCCAGAATCCCAAAATTCCAAACGCCGAAATCTCAAAAGTCCCGAAATTCGAAACTCTGGAATCTCAAACGCCCTGAAATACCATAATCCTAAAATTCCCAGAGTCGAAATCTCAAAAGTCCTAAAATTCCAAGTTCCAAATCTCAAAGGTCCCGAAATTCGAAGCTCTGGAATCTCAAAGACCCTAAAACCCCACAATCCCAAAATTCCAAAAGCCGAAATCTCGAAAGTCCCGAAATTCAAAACTCTGGAATCTCAAACACCTTGAAATCCCAAAAGAAAAACGCTCTCAAAACTCTGAACCGTTATCGAAACAAAAGCCAAAGAACGTTACTTCCGTACATCACGAAAATTGCAAGAAGAAAAAGTTTCGACAGGTTCCGAAAGTTTTAGCAGGTAGTCGTTGCACGCACGAAATACTTCGATAGCCGGTGTTTGATGTTTAGCTCCTCCGATGAAGGTGCACTGTGAAAAGTTTCGAGAAGGATGAAGATTGGAAACTGTGAACGAGAGATGCAGATCGAACAGCTTCTTCGAAAGTTTCGACAGCGTTACAAATATTTGTTCGATCAACTACAATGAAACGTTTGGGTTACTCGAACAGGATGATCTGCAGTGTAATCCGATAAATGGTCGACGACGGTAGCCGACCCGCTGTATTTGGCCAAAATGTTTTCATTGCACAAATACCGGGATTTCTAGCATTCCGTGAAATCGATAGTCAAGATATAGTGTTTGAATTATCCATAAACGTTTTAACACCGGTTCGAAATTTTAAGTGTCTGTCGTTCGAGTATCTGAATTTTTGTGTCTGTCGGACATTTTATGGGTGATGTGGATGGCGTTGAACTTCTTGATTACATATGTAGAATTTATAGATGTCTTATGTTATGTGTTGTATATTATAGAATTAGCACTGCAAGAGCTTTGAGCTAATAATAAGTTCAATTTGTGGGAGTACATGTTGACAATGAGTTAACTTCGATACATTTTGCAGCAAGT
Organism: Megachile leachella; assembly: GCA_963576845.1. Taxonomy (NCBI): domain Eukaryota; kingdom Metazoa; phylum Arthropoda; class Insecta; order Hymenoptera; family Megachilidae; genus Megachile; species Megachile leachella. The sequence continues at coordinate 17,874,999 of OY756251.1, forward strand.
ATTATGTGGACGCATTTGAATTTACTGCATACTTTTTCGAGATCATCAAGTATAGATCAAATTTATGGTTGTTTTGTTCTGTAACAGTGTAACGAGTGAACAAGAGTTTAGCTGTATAAAGGAAACATGGAGGAAACAGTATAATGATTGAGTTAATCGACTATGCAAGGTGAACGCTTTAACATATGGCTGTTTGTTCTGCAAGGCTCTTCTCCTATAAACATGCTCTACATAACAGCACATTTCATAGGTACATTTTAGATAAACACTTGACAATCAGCTTTGGTACATTTTAATTATGTGGATCTTCTAGATGAGTTTCATAAATACTTCATAAGTACCTATCTGATTGATACATAGATACATGACACGTTTAACAAACGAAGATCTTTCTTATAATTTTCTGTCCAGCATGATCTTTGATTATGTGGATCTTATAGACAAGTTTCATAAATACTTCATAAGTACCAATCTCATTGATACATAGACACATGATACATCTAACAAACGAAGGTCTGATCTTTCTTATAATTGAGGCGTTCAGTGCACACATTCATTAACTCCATTTTTTGAAAAATCTTAAATTATAAATATAAAAAATTATGACTACACCAAATGCTTTAACACTTAAATTTAAGATGTTTCAAAAATGGAGTTAATGTGTGCACTGAACGGCTCAATTTTCTGTCCACCAACATGATCTTTGATTATGTGGATCTTACAGATAAATTTCATAAATACATAAGTACCCATCACATACATAGGTACATGATAAACTTAACAACCGAAGATCTTTCTTACAATTTTCTATTCAGCATGATTTTGCAACTCAAGCTTCTTGAAAGGTTGAAGGCTTGAAAGGGTTGAGCTTGTCCCTTGATCGTAAAAAGGTCGTAAAAAGATAGGAGTACCCTAAAGTGCGTGATCCCCGAATTGAAGGAGTGGATGTGATCTAGGTGATCGTTAAACCGCATCGGTTCGAAATCGAGGCAGGCTGAAAGGCAGCGATCGTGGAGTGGTACTTTCACTGGCTTGTTGGCTCGAGTCGAAGAAGCGGGCGAAGCGGAAGGCAGAAGAGGCGCAAAGTGAAACGGCGAGGCGTACCGCGTCCCTCTCCGCCGCTGGTCACTGAGTTGATTGACCCCGAGAAAAAGGCGTCCCGGTCGATCGTCGGGAGAAACAGAAGGAGCGGGACAACGTCGAGGACGACGAGCGCGACGAGGAGTGGCCGAGAAGAAGAAGAGCAAATTGGTGCTCCCGGTAGCAGGGGCCCATGAGCAGCGTGGAGGAGAAGCTGCGTGGCGTGACGAAGCGCGGCAGCAGGCACGGCCAACGTGGAACCGGGACAACGGCTCCCGATTGGTCGACAGGGGCCCGTTCCTCTGGTGGGGCTAGGGGACCTGCCCCTACGGCCCCCTCCCAGGCCCAAACGACAGGCTCCGCTTTTAACAAGCCCCAGGAGTCGATGGGACCTACCAGGCGGCAGTCCTCGCGGGACAGCTTCGACTCGACGGGACAACAGGCCCCACCCGAACACGGCGAGCTCCTTTTCAAGGTCCTGCCCTCTCTCCTGATACTTCGATGCCCGCACCACGATCGAACTTACGACGATCGATAACAGGGAAATAGGAAATACTTTTACCTTTTGCGGTTCGAATTAGAACATAGATAGCTGTAGGATACCTAGTATAGGTCATTACTGCTTTAGGAAATGTGTGCTACTGAAGAGGGGTCTTCCGATCGGTGGACTTGAATTCGGGAATTTGCTAATGGGGGAATTTGGGTAATTGAGAGATGGGCTATTGGAAATTTTAGAAGCTGTTTGTGAAATTTAGGGGTTTAGAATTTGCAGGTTTGAGAAATTGAGAGTGTCAGTCAGAGCTGGAGGTTGAGAATTGTAGAAATTTAAGGACCTGAGAATTCGAAGATTTGGAGATTTAACAATTCCAACCTCTGAAAATTTGGACTCCGTCTAAAATCTAAAGAATTGAAATATTTAGACGTTTGATACTAATGAATAAATTGGTGATAGAGCACTTCATATTCGTCAAAATACTTTATTGCAAAAGCTAACTAAACCGCAAAAGGTTAATTTGATAGATTGAATCCTTTCCCCGAAGCTTCTGCCTCGTTAATAATTAGTTAATTGAAGAACCATTCGATTTCACGAGCGAATCACGTCGTTCCGTCCGCAAACATTCAGCATACATTCTCAGAACTGATATAATATCTTTCATTGCATTAAGCTTCTCAATTATTTTTAACTTTCGCAATAGCAATATATTAACGAATAAATATCGAAGAAAATCTACTATCTCAAATTGCAAACAAAAACATAATTTCTTTACTTCAAAACACAGTTATAACCGAACGAACATTCTTAATTGAAGAATCAGGTTTTATCTGGTGTTACCAACTCAAATGATTACATTAATCAACTAATTTCTCGTCAAAAGGAAGTCTAAGACAGAACATTAGTTTTACCGTAATCTCAGTCTATGGATATCTAACGTTTTATATCTAACGGAAATCACTGATCTCGCACTTCTCGTTGCTGTTTTACCTTCGTAATGTTTCAGTCGTGAATATTTCAATCAGGTAATTTCGAACGGAAAGTGATTATTTGTAGTCGATATCAAACGGGCGTTTTACCAGATGTTGAAATGAGGAAATGTGCATTGGCGTAACTGAATTTAGCGATAAGTTAAGTGATTAGAGAGTGCTATGGTGACGCGTGGTAATTCGATGCTTAGAGATTCAACGCGTGGTAATTCTGTGCGTGATAATTCCACGCGTGGTAATTTGATGCATAGAGAATTCCACGCGTGGTAATTCGATGCATAGATAATTCCACGCTTGGTAATTCGATGCGTAGATAATTCCATGCGTGGTAATTCGATGCGTGGTAGTTCCACGCTTGGTAATTCCACGCGTGGCAATTCCATGCGTGGTAGTTCCACGCTTGGTAATTCAATGCTTGGTAATTCCACGCGTGGCAATTCCATGCGTGGTAGTTCCACGCTTGGTAATTCAATGCTTGGTAATTCCACGCGTGGCAATTCCATGCGTGGTAGTTCCACGCTTGGTAATTCCACGCGTGGCAATTCGACGCGTTGTAGTTCCACGCGTGGAAATTTGGCGCGTGGTAATTCCATGCGTAGAAAATTCGACGCGTGGGTGTTTCGACGTGTGGTGATTTGACGCATGGTAGTTCCACGCTTGGTAATTCCACGCGTGGCAATTCCATGCGTGGTAGTTCCACGCTTGGTAATTTGACGCGTGGTAGTTCCACGCTTGGTAATTCGACGCGTGGTAGTTCCACGCTTGGTAATTCGACGCGTGGAAGTTCCACGCTTGGTAATTCGACGCGTGGAAGTTCCACGCTTGGTAATTCGACGCGTGGTTGTTCCACGCTTGGTAATTTAATGCTTGGTAATTCCACGCTTGGTAATTCCATGCGTGGTAGTTCCACGCTTGGTAATTTGACGCGTGGTAGTTCCACGCTTGATAATTCGACACGTGGAAGTTCCACGCTTGGTAATTCGACGCGTGGTTGTTCCACGCTTGGTAATTTAATGCTTAGTAATTCCACGCTTGGTAATTCCATGCTTGATAGTTCCACGCTTGGTAATTCGGCGCGTGGTAGTTTCACGCTTGGCAATTCAATGCTTGGTAATTCCACGCTTGGTAATTCGGCACGTGGTAATTCTACGCGTGATAATCCGACGCGTGGCAACTCCATACGTGGTAATTCTGCGCGCGTTACCTCCACGTATACCTACATAACAATAATTATGTTTCACCCGTAATTTCTATACGAATATTAAATTTTACCACTCGACGAATATTTTCTATACCAATTTCCAAAATTTCTTGCAAAATAAATTCCTACCAATTCACATACGCTACAAATACCGAAGATCACTCTAATCCCCACTGAGTTACGCCAATGCAAAAACAGTTCACCTGACGTTAGTCAGAATCCTACAGCAAGCAGTTGAAATTACGATATCGTTAAAACCTCGTTTAATTACACGTTTACTTCTCAGCTATCGAGTTTATGATAATTATGTCAATACGTTTGGACACGGACTCGTTGCGTGATACATTTCGATCTGGAATCAACTGGTTCTTATTGAAGAAACTATTAAAAGCTACTGGTATTAACAGCTAGTTTTAACTTTGTTTTCTTCATTGCTTGTAAATCAGATGAAGTTTGAACGCGAGTACGTTCGATGCCTCGGGGCAGTTTAATTTATCAACGCGAAAGCGTCGAATGTCGTTTCGCGTTTTCCTAGATATTTTCACAGAGGATTTTCACGCGTCTCAGGTGATGCTACTTGGAGACAGTGGCGTCGGGAAGACGTGTCTTCTAACGCGATTCAGAGATGGACGATTCCTGTCTGGCAACTATATAACTACCGTTGGCATTGATTTTAGGGTGAGACACCGAATCTCCATTTTATATAGCTAATTTCATACTTCATCATATAATGCATTGCTCGCGTGTGGAACATTCAGAGGAAATAGACATATCTTTGTTAAGGAATTTTATAAATGTTGAATTCTACATTTTAATAATAGATATATAAATATAAACGTGCATTCATTTTTCAGAGCCTATTGAAACACTTACTAAACTAGTGTTTCATACAGTTGAAAAATTATAACTCCTTGATTAAAAGAATTTGACTCTTGTAAAATTTCTTGTTGAAGATTAAAAATTTCCTCTGTAACCTTCATATGGTGTTTAGACTTTAAGTGAAGAAATATCATCAAAAGTACTAAACTAGTGAAATTAGTAAAAATTTGACATTTTATCTTTCAGAATAAAGTGGTCGTGGTCGACGACACATCGATCAAGCTCCAAATATGGGACACGGCCGGTCAAGAAAGATTTCGTAGCGTGACACACGCCTATTACAGGGATGCTCAAGGTAATTATTTAAAGATCAGTGAAGAGCAGATACGGTGGCTAATAAGCGATGACATCCGCGTTTTTATTTATATCAACCCTGAGATCACCGACGACATTCCAATTTAATATCACATTTCTTCTGGCCTGACATTTATCATCCACAAACAGAGAAGTTCGAAATAATCTTAACGTGCTATCATTTCGATAATCTGAATGAATAAGCATACGTCTTCTAAAAGTCTTCTGACACACATCGGTTGCCATTTAAATTCCTCAATTAACGACGGGATAGGCACGCGAGCAATCTCTCCTCGTGAACGTAAAAACACGAACAAACGACATTCTATGAGCGCGTAACAAACGACGTAAGTTCTTTTGTTTCCGCGTCTACCAATTACCAGGATCACGGACGATTGCACAACGCTTCAAAACGATCATTATTGCTTGCAGCTCTTTTATTGCTTTACGACGTGACGAACAAGACGAGCTACGACAACATCAGAGCTTGGCTGAGCGAAATACGAGAACACGCGAAGGAGGACGTGGTCATCATGCTGTTAGGTGAGTATTATGATCGTGAGTTTTGCATCCATGGGTAATCCTAACGATTCTCGAAGAAATCGATGGAAAACCTGCGAGAGGTTTTCTTTGTCACTTCTGAGAAAGTTGCTTGTGATCGATGTACACAACAGCAACTGGTTCTTGCAGTTTCGATTAGGTTTCTTGCTTTCGTAGAAAGTCGAGGAGAACGTTCTAGGAAGAGCTAATTGTAAGTGTTTTAACTCGTTAACCAACAAAGACTCTCAACGTTTTCGTCTGATAAAATTAAATACTGTAGACTCTCGTTATATTGCCATTTTCGTGTCAGTTATATTTTATGTTGGTTATTGCCATTTTTGCGTTATACATCAAATTGACGAGTATTACAGATTACTAAGGAATAGATCGCATTGTTAAATCACTGTGTTAGCTATATGATATATCACCACGCGTTATATCGCCGCGTTTCGCATAGTAACACGTTAGAATTGTTGTGCATTAAATTCGACGTTCGTGAAGTTTGTCATGCATTATATTGCCACGAATTATATCGCCACATGTCAGATTTTCCACACGTTAAATTTTCTTCGCGATATATTGCCACGCATTAATTCTCCATATATTAGATTTTCTACGCGTTAAATTTGTCTCGCGATATATTGCCACGCATTAATTCTCCATATATTAGATTTTCCACGCGTTAAATTTATCTTGCGATATATTGCCACGCATTAATTCTTCATATGTTAAATTTTCCACGCGTTAAATTTGCCTCGCGATATATTGCCACGCATTAATTCTCCATATATTAGATTTTCCACGCGTTAAATTTCTCTCGCGATATATTGCCACGCATTAATTCTCCATATATTAGATTTTCCACGCGTTAAATTTATCTTGCGATATATTGCCACGCATTAATTCTTCATATGTTAAATTTTCCACGCGTTAAATTTTCCTCGCGATATATTGCCACGCATTAATTCTCCATATATTAGATTTTCTACGCGTTAAATTTGTCTCGCGATATATTGCCACGCATTAATTCTCCATATATTAGATTTTCCACGCGTTAAATTTGCCTCGCGATATATTGCCACGAGTTATATCGCCATATATTAGATTTTGCACGCGTTAAATTTGCCTCGCTATATATCGCCACGCATTACTTCGCCACATGTTAGATTTACTGTGCATTTATCCTACTATGTGAAATCACTATGTATCACTATGTAAATTTTCCTCGCGTTATATCGCCATTTCTTAGATTCTTAATGAGTTATATCGCCGCGTATTATATCCTCACATATTAGATTTCCCATGCATTATATCGCCATTTGTCAGATTTCTAATTAGCCATACCACACGTTATATTGCCATATATTAGATTTTCCATGCATTATATCGCCACTTGCTAAATTTCTAACTTGTCGTACCGCTACACGTTATATCGACATATTATTAGATTTTCCATGCATTATATTGCCATTTGTTAAATTTCTAACTTCCCATACCACCACACGTTATATTGCCATATATTAGATTTCTCATTCATTATATTACCATTTGCTACATTTTTATCTCCCCATACCACCACACGTTATATTGCCTTATATTAAATTTCCCTTGTATTATATCGCCATTTATTCAATTCCTAACTAGTTATATCGCCACATATTACAATCGCTATATATTAAATTTACTATGCATTACAAATGCACCACATACAGTCATATTCCTTTGCCATGAACTAAATAAAAATTTAGTCCAACCCAATAAATTTCCAGCTATAAAAATTATCGATTAGCTACATCACCATCTGTGGCAATATAACAAGCTATAAAACCCAGACAAAACAATAGAGATATGATAAAAGAGCACAATGTAGAAGTTGAGCAACACTGCTCGAAATGAATCACAAGTCAACAACAGACTTTCAGACATGACGACTAGCAACTTAATACTAGGTTACTATGTCTCAGAAAAAGATGTTCATCTAAGAAGTGTTCACTTGACCAGAACATAACAAATTGAAATGAACGTTTTTAGGTAACAAATCCGACTGCGGAACAGAACGAGTAGTGAAGAGGGAAGACGGTGAGCGATTGGCGCAAGAGTACAAAGTCCCCTTTATGGAAACTTCTGCTAAAACCGGCCTGAACGTTGAATTGGCCTTCTTGGCTGTTGCCAGGTAAGACAATCTTTGACCAACATTTATCAACTTTACAGTGCGTCATTGCTACGAGAGTCATAAAGAATTGTTTAATTAGATTAACTTTGATAGCTTAATGATAGTCGGATTTTTGTAGCTAGATCGTTGAATATTTTTGAATAAGAGTTTTGTGTAATTTCAGGGAACTAAAGGCAAGAAAGAGCAGCGACCCAGATGACACGAAATTCAACGTGCAGGACTACGTTCGTCAACAATCTCAACGAAATTCTTGCTTCAATTCCAATTGCCTGACGACCTGAATTGCGCAATAATTCAGTGCGCACGCTTCTCTACGATAGATCGGAGAATGGTGGAACACGGACCGGAACTCGTTGGCCGTGACGATGGCGCCAAATCATGAGCGTTCGAAAGCTTGTAATTGTCCCGGAAACGCTGACCAATAATTCAATCTTTCCCAACGAACACGATCCTTTTGCAGAAATTTTTATTGGAACGATAAAACAAATTTGAAATTTTAATTAGGAAAGTTTGTTCCACCGGAAACGTACAATGTCCCTCATCGAAGCACAAATTAACCCGCGGGAAGGGAATATTTTTGAAAACCGACACGAAATTGTTGTTGATGATACGTGTATAGAAATATAGAAATATTTATCGATGGTTAAATTCTGTACTGTACATTAATGTGAATAGCATGCAGGGTGACCCCTGATGACATGATATAGTGTTTAGGAAATGTCTCGATGGTTCTAACTTGTGCACTGTATACACAATCGTTACAGTGTTAGAAACAATGTCACACGAAAGCTCATGGTGTACCAAGTAGGAAGATGGTTTTAGAATAACCGTCACGTAGAAGAGCTTTCCAACAATATTCCATAGCTGCCATGTATACGTACACACATACACATTTCAGGACGCTCAATAATTTTTGGTTGGAAATCTTTCTCTGATAGCTTAGGTACAAACCATTAAATCACGATTAAACGTATATAGGATCATATAAATTATAATCGTAATAAAAATTTATTAAAAAATTGCTTTTATAAATTTGCGCTATATTTCATTTTGCTTCGAACAAATTTGTATGGACGTAATGGCGTACGCGATTTGAATCGATCACGTGATCACCTACCGTTAGACAGCGACCCTACGCAATATATTTTCGACTAATTTAATTCGCGTTTTAAGATCCCCAATTTTGCATATTGTATTATTTTTATAACTATAGCAATTTTGTAGCAAATTTTCAAAACTGAAAAACATCGATCGCTTAATTTTGTTATACGATTCCAAAATTGTAATCGGCGACAATTTGTTATAATTCAATAAAGGAAATGAACCGAAATGTAACCGTGCAGGTTACCAGTTGTATATGTACAATTTATCTTATCAAATATGTACAAACGATAAAATAATTACATATATGTCAAGTGTATAGCGAGAGATATACATAGAAAATAAACAACCACTCGACCAAGTAAAATAGTGTTTATTAACTTACCACTATTGCTCCCATTCCTTGTTTAACCGCCACTTTGGGGCTGCAAATACTTTCGAAGAATACAGCATCTCCTGGCCCTTGTCTCTGCATAAATATTCTTACACTTGTAATTGAAGTCTAATTCCACACTTTTGATACTAATAGAACACGATAGCACTTTTTTAATAAAAGAATATCACACAAAAATGCGGAGCGCGTTACATTCCAACCTGCGCGCCTCTTCTCCCTTGGACGAGTGGAGTGTGTGGAATCGGACCGCACAGTTCCAGTTTCAAATGTCGACGTACAAACAAAACGCTGCGTCCCTAACCTGCTTTTGAAAAACGCGTCTCGTTGGCAGCCAGAACATCGTGGTATCCTGCAGGGAGGTCGGAAACGTTTACGTCCATCATGGACGAAGTGGACGAATTACAAAATATGGAAAGTGTGTGTAGGCTTTGCCTTTCTACCGACGAACCAAAATTGTCGGTATTTGTGGAACAAGAATCCCCGGTATCATTAGCCAATAAAATACAAGCCTGCTTGTCAATTGAGGTATGTGTATCGTAGTGTTATTTAACATCAGCGAGCTTCTGAACATTTCCTACCTTCATTACACTTCTCTGCTCATTAAACTGATTTCTTTATGTGCAGTTCTATTGTTTTGAGGTTAGCTCTACATTGGGTTGTGTCTGGGCTAAGCTAACTGAAGCGGTTATAAGCATTTTGTTTATTTCTTTATTGCTGTTTGTAATGGATTTCATAGGGAGCAAGCTAGAATTAGAATGAATTTGATATTTTCATGATTTTGAATGCATTGTGTGTTGTTCAGAAGTTTGATTTACATCTAAAGTTTAAAATATGTGTACATTTATAACTACGTATGTGCTTTTAGATTTTAGCCACGGACAGGTTGTCAACACAAATATGTGCAGAATGCGTTAAAAATGTGAACCAATGGCATAATTATAAAGAAGCGTGTCTTCGCTCCCAGGATAAATTACGTTCATGGCTGGAAAAACATGTACAAACTGGTCCACTGGTAACTATACATAATTCCATTAGTTGGTACATTTGAGATAATTTAGATTATTGTAGTAAATACATTATTCTTATTTTCATAGGTTGTAAGTATTAAGAGTGAACCTATAGATCTGGAATTTTATGAAGATAACATTGAAGTGATCTCTGAATCCACAAATGAGTCAGATTTGGTAAGTATCCTATGTTTGAAATTATATCATTAAAGGTATAGATGTGTTGCAAGCATACTGTATTTTGTCCACAGGAGCCAACTAATGTTGAAGAAACCCCAAACAATTTGGTAAATAATATCCATGTTCAAGAACTAACTGATAATGAAATAGAAATAGATAGAGATCGATCAGCATTAACTGATAACGAAACGTATTCGGAGAAAGATCAATCAGTCTTAACTGACAATGAAATATATACAGAGAGAGATCAACCAGTGCTCACTAATAATACAACAGATGTAGAGAGAGATCAGTCATCACTAACTGATAGTGAGATAGATGTAGACAGAGATCAACCATTGTTGACTGATAACGAAATAGATATAGAAGGAGATCACCCAACACTCTCAAAAGAAATAGATATATCTATTAAATTAGAGCCACAAGAGGACTATGATACAGATTGTACTATAGAGATAGAATCTGTTACAGGTGGTGAACTACCGAATCAGCTTCCAAATAAGGAAGATACAGTTATGGAAGCAGATTCTACACAAAAGTTTAATGCATCTGCTACAGTAAACAAGAAAAGAACTAGACGGGGTCCGCACACCCACTTTAGAGGAACAAAAGTTTTTAAACAGAAATGTGTACATTGTCAAATTATTTTGCATTCTAAGCAGTCTTACGCGAAGCACATGGAAAGATTTCATACCGCCAAACAGAATGGTACTACTGAGCTGACAGAATTACAAGATGGCGAAGAATTGGTCGAAGATTTGGAAGATGAATTGATGAGCATGGAGAAGGATGCTCCCTTGACTCAAGTACAACAGAACATTATCAGTCAATTAAAAACGTATTCGTGTTACACGTGCCAGCAACACTTCAGCGATCGTAGGAACACGCTTAATCATATTCGTCAACACATGCCCGATTTAAGACCGTACACGTGCATTGCATGTATGACAGAGTTCCCAGATCGATCGATGTTCAAGCTTCACTGCGAAGTGTCGTTTGAATGTGCAATGAAAATTGCGTTGGTTATACCAAAACAGGGCGAGGAGAAGTACTTCACGTGTAATATGTGCTTGCGCGCCATGCGAAACAGAAGGGAATTACTTAGCCATCTGTCGCAACACTCCGACAAGCAGTACGAGGAGTTGATATCACCTTCACGGTCTCCTCCTAAGTTGAAACCAATGGCACCCTTGCCACCTCCTAAACCAAAACAAACAAATAAAGTGCACGAAGGAGGTCTGCAGATTCCCCAGCCTTACAATAACGGTGATTCTCTGTACAATCACCCATGTGACTTATGCGGAATGATCTATAAGTTCAGACCTAACATGCTGAGGCACAGAAACCTGTGTCTACATTTACCACCGGAGAGCAGGACATCCTACAGATGTGTCCAATGTGGACTAACGTTTCTTGTGTTTAAAAAGTTTCACAGTCACATTGTCATGGACCATAAAAAGAAAGATTTTGTTTGTTCCGTTTGCAACGCCAAATTTAGATCTCCAAGTGACTACCTGACACACCACGAGTCGCATCGTGGTCATAATAAAAAGCCGTCGGTTGAAAACAATCACGAATCAATGACGACCATGCCAAACATATCAACGCCTATCAAAGACTGGGACACCTTTGAGGCTGAAATAAACGCGAACAAAATAACCAATAGCAATAAGTACAGTTGTGCTCTTTGCAACCTGGAATTTGCTACCAGAACCGAGCTAACAGAGCACAGGAATCTTCACCTGAAAGTGAAGATTTACTCGTGCGTTATTTGTCGCAGCATGTTCAGCAGTGCTGGTGCTTTGGAGATCCACATGAAGGACCACGGTATAGAAGATCCAGGCGAAAGGGACGCAAACATCTCGTGTGTGGAATACGGAACGACTAAGAGCGAGGTGGAGGACACAAAGCCATTAAATATGACCGCCGTTTCGGATCCTGGGTCGACCAAAAATAGTAAATGCACCATGTGTAGTAAACAATTCTCGAACTACGCAAACCTCAGACGACACGTAAGAAACGTGCACAAAACAGGTAAACCGTATGTACATTGTCCCGAATGTACTCGGGTGTTTAGAAGTACCGAATCGTGCCATCGTCATGTGACGTTGCAACACAAGTCCTCAAGGACGTTGTACCAGTGTCCCCAATGTCCAAAGACCTTTGTTTTCAAAGCAAACATGAATCTTCATTGTCGGAATGCGCATAACAACGGACGTAACTCGTCCGGTGACTGGGCTTGTGATATCTGCGGAAAAACATTCTACGAAGAAGCGTCTCTGAAGATACACAGGGGCTGGCACAACCGAACTAACTATCGGTTGATCGCCGATATCGCACAGGAAGGAGGAGATCAGAAGCGGGTGAAACAGTTCAAACATCCTTCGTCCAAAACTGATCAGTCGCCAACCACAGCGAACTCGAGTCGGCCGGCTAGGGCGAGGAAATCCTTCCCCAGCCCGGCATCGTCGAAGGGCAGCGGTAATTTCCAATGCCAAGTTTGTAACGATAAATTCAACGACGTGGTGGAGCTGCGGAAACACTTGTGGGATGTCCATTGCGCCCGCAACAAGTCCGAAAAGAATTTCACCGACGTCAAACTGCAGTGCGACCTTTGCACACATATCTTACCCAGCCAGGAGGCGTTCAACATGCACATGCAGTGGCACAAAATTCACCCCATTCTGACCGAGGTCAACAAATCTGCCTTCCCTTGCGACATCTGCGGTAAAAACTACAGTTCCAAGAAGGTATTGTGGAGACACAAGAAGCTGCACAAAGCCACGGTGGTAGCCGCTTCCAAGTTCCAGTCCATGTCCAGAAAGCCTACCGTGTCGAGTCAGTACACGTGTCACACTTGCCACAAGTCGTTTAGCAGTAACCAGTCGCTACAGCGTCACAAGATGAATTTGCACATGGACATGTTCAACGAACGAGCGCCAACGTTGTTCAATAACACGGCGAAAATGTCACCGGTGGAACCAAAACCGAAGAAAGTGAAGTTGGAAGCGGAAGACGTGACGCAGAAGTCAACGACTGTCCTGAACACACTGCGCACCGGCGGCAAGAAGGCTGTGATGTGTCATGTTTGCAAAAAATTCTTCCCTAATATGAGCGTACTCTACAAGCACAAACAGCACGCTCACACCAAGGCCCGCACGGTGAAGAACGTCGCGAAGAGCCCAACCATGGAGCTAATTCCGTTGGCCGGTCCAGAGGGAAGGATGTCTTGCAACATTTGTTTCAAAGAGTTCCCTGGTGTGTCGAACTTGCGGCAGCACTTCAGCATGAAGCATAAGAACAACACGCTCAAGTACATCTGCTCTTTCGAGGGTTGCAAGCTGATGTTCCACACGACGGTAGCACTGAAGAACCACGAGCTATCGCACACTTCTATGATCTACAGCTGCAATCTGTGTGACCGGCACGTGTTCACTAAGCAAGCCATGTCCAGCCACATGCTGACCGTGCACAAGACTATCTACCACGCTGAAGAGAACAAAAACTTCCACAGGGAGACGGATCTAAGCACCTACGTGGTAGAAGGTGCAACGGACGCGACTTGTCCTCATTGCAAGATCAAATATCCCAACAAGAAAGCCATGAAGATTCACTTCTTCAAGTTCCACGATAGCGCGGATCGCTAGGTCCGTGTATTTTTTGTACTATCGATGAACGATTCAGCAAAGAAATTCTTCTGGGGAGGAAATTTCAACGAAACGAGTCTAGTGGTCCTATCAGCGCAGCAAGATCCTCCGAATCGGATAAACGCTGTCTCATACTCTTTTCTTTTCTATTCTGTCGACTTTGAGTTTCTCTGAACTATGATGTTCGCACAGACTTCGAGGCGTATCCCGCCTATCCTATTTCGTTTTATTGACGACGTTTTAATACACTTCTACAGGTCGTACTACTCTGTAGCCGATGACCAAGAGCTAAGTCTGTCTCCTGTTCGGTACAGACGACATTACCCGGTCCACTACTGTACTTGTAAATAACACGCTATTGCTGTAGAGTAATTGAGGTATATAAGAAAGAGTCTATATATTTGTTTGATATTTCTATGAGAGTTACTACATTTTTCAAGGAGAACTTTGTTCGTCGCGTGGTCGATGATACTCCTCTGGCTGATGCTAACGTGTTTGGAGGACATTGAATATTACAGTGCCCATTAACGCGGCTTGAACCGATCGTCCAAATATCATATTTCCTTTTTGGACCAATTCACCATGATGAAAATATGATCCGAAGAAAATGGACCTTAGGTCTACCAGACCTAAAGTGCTGCCTCACCAAAGTACAATACCGATCATCGGTTCAAAACGCGTTGATCAGAGTGCTGGATTTAAAATAACGCGGAAAAGATGCGATGCTACCGCGAGATCATTATTGCGAGTATGGTTCATTATCTTCATTTATTTTTTGTTTTTGTTATTAAGCAATGGCGTATCGTATTGTTTCGATTACGATCTATTATCGGTCGCATTTAGTATACGAGAAAAATATCGGAGACCTGCATTTTTTTTCGAGGATTAACGAAGTTGTATGTTGTGCTAGCAACAGGTCGGTCCAATCTGATTGGTGATGGTGCGGGAAAGGTTGAAGAGATTGCATATTTCTGGACACTGGAACGGAGAGCTCTGTTGTTTTTGATTTTATTATTAAACGCATACCTGTATATGCAATGTATAAGCTGTAGCGTTTTTGCATATAGTGAACAAATAAAGGGAGAACAAATAAATGTGGATCCCTGATTTTCCAAGTATCATTGAACTATCTCGGCTATGTGAAACTATCGGCCTGTCTTTCATTTCTTGCATCCTTCGAAGTACTCAGGGTATCACATTCTTGGATCATTCACAAGGTTGCGTCTGTAAAGACGTTTCCTCCGTTTGCCATCAGATGGCTTGCCAGCTACTTCCACACGAGTTTCTAACCTCCACTCCCTGATAGACTCTTATCTTTTCTTCCGCTACTGAAAACATGAATCGCTCTTCTTCAGCAGGAGGTGCATGAAACAATCACATTGATTGTGCATGCTCCTTACATATCATGGTCTTCGTATTTGATCTTACAGACTCGCTACGTCGAGGTGTCGCCAGCCATGTTGGACACTTGGTCAGAAGGAATCTGACCAAATAGGTCATGCTTGAATGAGTAGGTGAGGTTATACGACAGGTGGAGGATTCTGGCCCTGAAACTTAATCGATCGATTTCTTTTCTTTGCCTCAATGCACCGAGATGAGTCATTTTGAAGGATTGGCACTCTGAGATATGCTTTTGTTCAAATAGTCTTGAACTTAAATGAATTTTCAGTTCAGAAGGAAGATGGTTCGAGTGTTTCTAAACATTCTGCCAACCGTGATCATAGTAGCAGTATTTCGTTATTTTAATCATGTAAAATCTCTAAATGTTTTATGCAACTTGCTGGAATTGCTAAGTTACCGAGGTTCCACGAAAGGAGAGGACATACAAGTTTTATATCCGACAACTAGGATCATTCCTAAGAATTTGTGTGCCGTTCCTATCGTTAGAAATGTCTCGTGTAACAGCTGCTTGGAATGATAATTATGTTCGCAGTTATCAGGTGTTATTATACATAGATACATAACTGCAGAATATGTGGGAGTGTGTTCTCGCGCGTGTAACGATTTTGTACAGTAACTTTTTATGTAAGACGAAAGACTGATAACAGAATGTTTGATACACAGAACATTTTTCAAATGTTGAGGAGCTATTCAACAATGAATTGTACCGTAAATTATTTATTACTTGTTGACTTAACAGTTTGTAGACGTATGTGTACACGTGTACACGTGTATGTTTTTTCATTTTCTTCCAAAGCTTATTAATACATACAGTGTATATTACACTCACAGATTTACTATTGTAAATTTATTCGCTCCTTCATCTTTTAGAGTATGTATTTTTATGTATATCGTAAAATTAAGGTGTAGCTAACGGTTAACGCCTTATCTACCGTTTCTAGATAAACCGTATCAAAATATAGCTTACATTTTATTATTTTATGTTATTGATGAATTATTAGCGATTTTATGAATTGAATTTCAATGTTTATTACTGTTACTACACTTTCGGTTGATAAGGTGTTAAAAATTATCGCAACAGCAATGTAAGAATTTTCCTTCCAAAAAATTTATGATGACTATCATATTCAAAAATAAAAGCTTCTTTACATATTTTTACCAGACAACTGTTTATTTAAAATTAATGTATGTATTTTATTACCATCACTGTTTAACAAATGATCTTTTTAAAAAGAATGCACAACCTTATGTAATGAACGTGTGTTTAATTATCTTAGAATATAAAAGACGTTGATCAGTAATGTTGGTTCTGAACATCAGTAATCCTTGACTATTAAACGTGACTGAATTAATACAAATTCCCTTCCATTGTCAATTTTTTATATTTAACAAAATTTATAATGTATCATATTAGCAATAATTGACGTTATTATTCAATTTATAATTACTACGCGCTTTGAGACTTGTGGCGGTACTTTCAAAATTATCTACCAATGGCCTTTCTGATAGCCTAAACTAGCTCTCCACGTTCTTCTAAAACGACCTCCACAACAGCTTAATATTCTAGCAGCACATTCAGATTTCACTTTACAACCTAACACGAATACTGCTCTCAGAATTATGTGATTAATAGAATACTTATTTTAATATAATTAATTTTCTTATGCTGGTTAAAAAGTCTTGGAGGAGAACAGTTTCAGCAGTGAACGCTGGATGGCTGTACTGTTTCAGTTTTTGTGAATTATCGTTAAAATTATTGATTTTAACATTATAAACCAATAGCTTCGTCATTATTTAAAGTGTATTTGTATTTTAAAATATTTCACTTTACAAAAGTATAAAAATAATTGATTTTACAAAAAAAAGTTTTGAGTTATAATCGTTAGGTAGATCAGCGCTAGATGACGCTAAAAGTATTATTTTGAAAGCGCGGAGTTATATAAAACTAAAAAGCATCAAAATAACGTTAATATAATATATATGTATATATATTAAAATTTCTCTTTTCGAATGGGCAATACCACTACTAAAAACATTTACCATAGCAATCAAAAGTATACTAGTCAGGTATATTTTATTCAAAATTGATATAACCTCTTTGATTTTAATAATATTGGTATTTTTTAGATAAATAAAGAAGAATCTGTTGTATTTTGAGTAATATTGCTTTATAAATATTGTTTTGATTTTCATTTTACAGTATAGTCTCAGTGACATAATTGGTGGAAGTTGTATTGGGTCTGCACATCCTTCGAATAAGGAGTCTAAATCATGGTCTCGTGCCTCTTACAGAAGGTAATTTTATTATTTATATTAATGTTATATAAATGTTAGGTTTGTATTATAAGTACATGTTTTACAGTTGGAGCGAAGGCACATTGTATGATCCACTGGGTACATCAAAAACATTATGGCCAGTCTCGAAGTCTCAAGCTATGTTCCTCCCAGAATTTCCTATAAGACAAGTCAATTTACAAGTTGCTTATACATTTATAAGCGTAATAGCAAAAGGAGCTTATGGAAAAGTCTACCAAATTCAAAAGAATGATACAGGAGAATGTTATGCATTGAAAGTAATAAGCAAAGCCAAAGTTGTTGCAGAAAATGGTGTAATGCAAGCTAAACAGGAAGTATGTAACATAAATAGATACTTAATTTGTAGAACAATATAATTTGAGTCTGTTCACATTTTTAGGTATCCATACAAAAACTTGTTGGTCACCATCCATTTATATTGGACTGTTCTCATAGATGGCAAGGGAGAAAGACTTTATATATATGTAGGTTTATTAGTACTATATTATTATTAGTTATTATTAATCACATATTATAACATTTTTAATTTTTAGTGACTGATTATGTTAGTGGAGGAGAGTTGTTTTCCTTAATTGTGCAGTGTGGCTCTCTGCCTGAAAATGTAGTTAGAATATATGTAGCAGAAATTGCTCTAGCCATTGGTAAATACAGAACTGTTTTAAACAAACAGTTGAATGTAGAGTAGAAGTTATAGTTCTTTTTATTTTGTTACAGACTTTTTACACAATGGCGGCATAGTGCATAGAGATATAAAAGCAACAAATGTCTTGCTAGATGATGAGGGCCATGCTGTAATAATTGATTTTGGCCTTGCAAAATGGTTAAATCATACAGAAAGAACAAATACTCTTTGTGGAACACCAGAATATATGGGTAAATATTAAAATACCACTGAATTTATATCTTATAAGTTAGAATATATTTATATCTTATAACATGTATACACATTTTATTATAGCACCAGAAATATTCAACAGACAGTATTATGGGCAGGAAGTGGATTGGTGGTCACTAGGGGTTCTAACTTGCTTTATGCTTACAAATCAGGTATGTGAACATATACACTTTTTATATTAACATATGTAATTCTTAAGCAAGATGACTGCAGTTGCTTACTCAATAAAAAGAATTGTTAACAGATCAACCTAAAATATTTTATGAATTATATATATTTAAATATTAATTTAAACGTTAGAAGTAATTACTGTCGTATCAATAGTTGTTATATGTTGATGTTGTATTTAAAGATATTTAGGTTCTATCGTTATAACAGAGTTAAAGCGAAACCCAACCAGCTGACTCCGTGGCGCAACGGTAGCGCGTCTGACTCCAGATCAGAAGGTTGCGTGTTCAAATCACGTCGGGGTCAAACCAATTTTTTTTCCCAACAACCCTTATTTTAAATTTTTATTTACACCTACGATACAAAATTAGTTTGATAAATTATTTAACAACAAAGTAGAAAATTTATTTTTTCAATTTTTGCATTGGAACGAAGCGAGTTCATTTAATTTTCTTCCTAAGGCTACAAAGAAAATTTAAGAGACTTCTACTTATGTGTACAACCACCTTTTGGTTATTAGTATTATTAACTCACTGGTCGCATTTTATTGAGTACGTGTTATTTTATTTGTTTTTATAAAATAGTTTTGTTTGTGATATCATAAGTATAAAAAATTTGGTTGCATTGTATTGTAATAAAAAATTCACCGCCCCCGGGTGGGCTCGAACCACCAACCTTTCGGTTAACAGCCGAACGCGCTAGCCGATTGCGCCACGGAGGCAGTTGACTGCCGCTTTCTTTTCGATTATTTTCTTCTCGGCCCTTATCTTCAAGCCCTTATCTCTAACATTGCCATTCGACATACGACGTATGAAATCATTAAACTCGACAATTGATTTACCAGTCGATTTACACTCATTTCCAACGTTCCACGACTTTCAAATTATCCGCTAAATAATTTGATTATACGGTTAAATAATGATGCAGCCGATTCGTAATGATAGATAATGATACACCAGAGCATCGATAATTTTGTTAAGTATCAACCGGGTATCGATAATTTCGTTACATACACGTTAAGCAAGTATTGATCAAACAGCTTCCCTTTCTATGGATCGAGACCTACTTTCGAACGTTACTTTACCACCCACGTAATGACTGTCAAAACTCCCTAAGTCCTAACATTTTTATATTACAAAATTCCACGATCACAAGGTCTCAAAGTAAAGATTTGAAATACCAATTAAAATGTCAACTAAAATTTGCCACTCCATCGAGCAGTAAATTGTTTGCATATATCACGGATCTACTATGTAATTGCAAGTAATTTATAATCACCCATTGTAATCTTAATAGAATGAAATTCACTATGACACGGTCCATTAATTACTTTCGTCAAAATTGCAACACGAATCAGCATGAAACGCGATTATTCAGCGGCGATATCTCGCTTTTCGTTGACCGATCTTGCGCAAAAGTATGCGACCGGGGATTCGAATCGACGAAAGCAACGTATCACGTTTGTTGCAAAACCCCACGCGCCTTGACATTTTCGCGAACCGGGGTCCACTCACCTCGCGTATCCTCACTGTTTACAGATCGTACCCGAGTACGCTAACTTTTCATTCGGCCTTTGATGAATCGTTGTTCGCGCTAGCCCATCACCGGAGAAATGTCGTGGTACTTATCGCGAGATTGTTCGCAAGGCGTGACGACCAATCACGCGAATCTGCAGACTCTTGTGCAAGTGCTGTCCCTCTATGGGACCGAGAGAACCTTCCAGTATCTTTCCTCCAAGACACATCGTAATTTCATTCTCTTTCTCTCGACGTGGTTAGTACGATGTTATTGGAGAAGAGTCGAGTTCTCACATTGTACTTGTTCCTTCGTTTATTATCCTGATTAACATTTCAATCCTGAGGATTATGAGTTTTTTGGATGCTTTGAATTTTATTTGGATTTCATTGTCAACCTTAACCAACTTGTATTACTATTTTGTGAATAGTTCTGGGACAGTAATTGCAGAATTTTTATTACCGAATTTGCATTGCATTCATGAAAAAATTTCAGTTGATGTATTTAGACATTCACTTTAAGTTTTGCTGCTCCAAATTGAATGGTTGCAATGGAACATAGAACATATGTTGCGAAAAGAGTTTCAAATTTACATATTAATGTTTATTATAGTTGAACGTTGGTGAAAGACGTTGACGATCAAGTCTATCGACTTCTGTCGATATCTATGTATATTATCAATTAACTCATCGTGTTAGATAAATGAAGCTTGAAATATTATTTTATGAAAGAGATGAACAATCTTTGACCGACTGCGAACCTGTTAAACCCGTTATTATTTTTTAAACGCCCACTCGAATATTTGAGGATTCGAACGAAAGCACGGTCAAGTATCTCACGCAAAGGTCTACATATTGGGGAGCATTGTAAACACTAGTAGTCACAGTAATAATAATAATTATTATTATAACGATGATAGCAATAATACAAATAATAATATTAATAATAATAGCGGTACTGGTACTAAATCGTAATAATAATAATAATATTAATAATAATAATGACACGTATCTCTAAAAAAAAAAGAAGACAGAGTCGAGCTACACACTAGTTTATTGGGATGAGGTTGTGGTTGTGGTTCATGTGTGATTTCGAGACAAAAATAAAAAGGAAGGAGACAAAAAAAAGAGACTTGGGAATTTGGGACGAAGGATACTAAAGAATTAGGGGCCAATTTCGTCCCCGCGGACAGATCGCGGTGTCCACCGGGACGAACAAGGATGATGATCCCTGGCGTTGTCGCCAAGTGTCAGATCCCGAAGGGTGGCCACGTGTTCCTGATCGAGCAGCAAGTTGCAAGGATTCGTTCTGTTCGGTCGATTGTCGGTCGTTTCCTCAGGATCTTGCTTCGACATCTTCATAAGTCTATCCCTCACAGCCAGGTTTCACGTGGTCATCCTGCCCCGAGTCGATCAATTTTTCACGGAATCGTAGCGCGCCGGGGAAGTTGGACCCTGCCAGAAAACTCATCGCGCAATCTTTCTTTCTCTCTCTCTTTCTTTCTTCTTTCTCTCTCTCTCTTTCATCCATTCACACCGATGTACACTTTCACGCCGTCTCGTTCTCTCTCTCCCTTTCTCCCGGTTCCCGTTCACGCTGCTCCTGACGCACACGCTCTCCCCCGTTCGCTTCAATCCGGGGAAGAACTCGCGCGATTGCAATATGATGTCGGTCGGATGTTGAACGCGGTGTCTCGACTTAGCGAGCAATGTCGATGTTGCTGCTTCTCGGGGCTACCGTTCTTCGTCTTCCCGCTCGTCGCTGCGACCGTTATTCCTTGTCCGTCAGCTCCTGCGGTTTGGGCAGCAGCTCCGGCTTAGATTCGTCGGCGGCTGGTTTGGACTCCTTGGACTCCTCGGAGGATTTGTCCTCCTCGCTGCTCTTGTTGTCCTTCTTCTCGGCCGATTTGTCTTCCGACGAGTCCTCGGAGCGTTCCTTCGCCTCCTTCTCACCTTCCTTCAATTTCGGCTCCTCCTTCTTCTCTTCGACTTGTTCGGATTTTGCCTGAGGCTGGGCTTCCGCTGCTGTGTCGCGTTTCGCCTGGCTGGACTCGTCAGGCTTAGCCTGGGACTCGGCCGATTCCTGAGCGGAAGATCCTTCCGAGCTCTTGGCTTCTGCTTCCGGGTTCTGAGTCTCGGTTTCAGCCTTCTCCTCGCTCTTGGACGACTCTTCAGAGCTGGCTGCCGGTTGTTCTACGGCGGGTTCGACTTTGTCGCTCGCGGCAGCTTGTTTCTCTTCGGGTTTCGATTGTTCAGCTTGGCTCTTCTCGGCTTCGGCTGGCGCTGGGGACTGCGACTGAGCGGGTTGTTCCTTCTTGGCTTCCGGGGAGGATTCCTCAGCATCGCGCGTTACACGGTCGGGCTTCTCTTCGGCCTTCTTTTCTTTCTCTTCTTCCTGGGGTTTCTCTTCTACCTTCTTCTCTTCGGATGGCTGCGACTCCTTCGATTCCTCGGAAGCTGCGGGCTCGTCTTCCTTTCTCACGCTGGGTTTAGCTTCCTCGGATTTCTTCTCCTCTTTCGGCTCTTCTTTTGCTGCTTCGGAGCTCTTTTCGGCAGACTCGCTGCTTTGGTCGGCGCTCTTGCCCTCCACGACCGCAACCTTCTATAAAGGGAACATTATTTTACAAAGACGTTATAGGACACTTCTTCTAATTAATTTTTACCCGACATTTAACAACACCATTTGAAACATTCGACTAATAAATTTCTTCAAACTGATTATCAATTAGACTAGATCATTATTCCTAATACTTACAGCTTGTTCGGCTGGGACTTCAGCGACGTCCACCTTCTGTTCCTGAGGAGCAGCCCTAACCTCCTCATGAGCTTCAGAAGCCGCCGGTTTCAGGCTCTCCTCTTCCTTCTTGGCCTCCTGAGCTTGTTCAGGCTTCTGTTCCTGAGCAGGCGCCTGAGCCTCTGGTTGCGGTTGCTCAGCCTTCTTCTCTAGATTCTCTTCCTTCTTGTCCTCGGGTTTCGCTTGTTCCTCCTTCTTCTCTTCTGGTTTTTCGGACAGCTGAAGATTCTCGGCTGCAGGTTCGCTCCTCGCGGAGGGTTTGTCGCCCTCGGGTCGCACTTGTTCCGGTTGGGCTGGAACCGCTGGCACTGCTGGAACCGCCGCTTCCTGAGCCTCTGCCGCTACGACAGCTTCCTCCGATACCACGGTTTTAGGGGCCGTCGATGATTTCTCGAGTGGGACTACCTGCAGCGGCTCCTGGTTCTCGGCTACGGGCATAGCGATCGCCGCGTTCAGCCCCAACAGGCATACCATCCCTAATGCGATTAGCTTCGTCATCTTTATATCTGCAAAATAAGAGGAACCACTATTTTAGAGACTCGTTATTTTTTCATTCAAAAGTTTGTCATTGGACAATTACACTGATTTCGTCTTTCGAGGTTTAATATGGAGTTGGTGATTAAAGCTGGAGTTAATGTTTCATGTTCAGGTAAATTAATGAGATATACTTTTAGAGTGGATTGCTGATGACCAGATTTCTGGTGCATTTGTCGTGGTTTAAACTTGATTTGACTAATTTAAGAAACTTGTCTGATTTTTAATTTTGAAGTATGGGTTAAGCTTGATGTCTTAAGGCAACATTAAGCTGATGTACCAGGTTTGATGTTTTCTAGCATTATTTGACTGTAACATTATTTCATTAGTTGAAGAGATAGTCTTTGAAGTTGAGAGTGTCTTATAATTTCTTAAGTTTCTGTTATTTCTTTTACACTTAAACTCTCATTTTGTTCAACTTCTGTCCACCCACACAAGTATTTCCTAATAAGTAACTTTTCAACAAAATAACCATGTGCAAATGTAGTAATCTAACTTTACAGATTTTCTTTGAAAATTCTGTTCGAATAGTTGAGAATCACTATCGTAATACAGCGAGAGATATAGAGGAAGTTCTACAAGGGGACGTCGTTGCTCATAATCTTCCAGTTAGGAGAGCGGACGTGAGTACACGAACTCTGCTAGGGTAGATGTACCGGTTATGGCCACTGCATTGACTCTGACCACTCGTACCATTATCACGATTCTTTTTACTAAGTTACTGATTATATCTTTCATTAACAACCTATCAAATTGATTCAATTATTGTGAGATCGTTACTTATTTATCTGTGTATTTTTTTAAAGTTTGCCATTTTGAAGAAATTGAGAAAGGTAGAAGAAGGTTGAAGAAGTTTACATTTGGACAATTATAAATTCTGAAATGTGTTTGAGGTATATGAATAAAATCATTTGTAATAAATTGTTTCAATTTCTTTCATTTGTAATAAATTGTTTCAATCTCTTTCATTCGTAATAAATCCACAATTTTCATGTAAAATCTTATAGTTTTGGTATTGAACACATGATAGAGATTCTTAATCTTGTGAGCCTTTGAGGATCAAATTGAACTGAAAATCAAATTCTGCATCCTTGAAAAACATTCTACTTACGAGACATCTACTGACTTCCATTAAAGTCTTTCAAACATATTACTAAAACATAAGTTACTATTTCTAACATTCACAAACAGAACAATATAAGTACTTCAATTACCAAAAATAAAAATAGTCATTCATCAAAAATGAAGAATAAAATATAATTACTAATTGTAAGCAGAGTTTACAATGGAATATGGATATCAAAACATTTAAAGGGTTAAAGTAAACAGTGCATCTACCCCGCTGAATGGAAGAACAAATATGAATGAAGCTAGGATATATCGAGACGAAAAGCGAGCAAAGGAGAGGCGGGAAAAGGGGAGGGAAGGATGGACAAGGGGCTGTTGCAGAAGAACCGGCAGGAAGGAGAGGGAACGAGTGACATTGAACCGAATGCTTTGAATAAGGCGAGCGTTATGGAGCTAATGACAGGATGCGCGCCCCTCGCGCTCGTTAACAGCCCGCCAGCGTGTTCGCGCGACTTCTCCGCGCACGGACGCGCACATGTCTTTCTTCGTCGCGCTCGAATCATCTCGCTTCTTCTTCGTGTACCGCGAATTAATCGTTCGCATGCAACACGTGTACCGTGCTTGCGTGTTCGCCACCGGATGCTCGCCGCGAGATTACCTGAGGGGGTCAATAATGCGCTGCGATTTAATTGAACGAACCGTTGTTTTTAGGCAAACGTCGAACGGTCGTTGCTCTCGTCGCTAATTACTTGGGAATTACGAAATTCCTCTGTATTTTTCTCTTGCCTATTTATTCTCATGTATTCTTATTTTCTCTTCATTGTGAATATCTCGGATCAGTGTTGAATTTATTGTTTTGATTTTAGATGCATTTCGAAAAGGAAATTTATTTTTTGGGAAAGACTGTGTAACATTTTGAATTTGCAATTTAAGTTTTGTAAATAGAGAAATATTTTCAATACAACGATGAAATGTAACTCTACAATTTATCTTTGATGTAAGTCTATTTTATGTAACGCATGCACAAAGCAGCGAAAGGTGAACACATTGCTGATTTCTGTAATACTATTCTTAACCCTGAGATATCACGGTAGCAGACCTCAATTTGACCCTGTGGAGATTGAATCTACAATTTCCTTATCCGTAAACCTAAAACAAACTCTATCAACACTACAGAGTTAAATGACCTCACGAATTCCACATCGAACCCATCACTATTAAGAAACAGCCAATTAATTAGTATCATCAACGGTGAAAAGAATGTTGCATGGCGAGCGGAAAGTATGGGTGCAACTTCCGGAGCATGTGGAAGCGGAAAGAGAGAGGACAACACGATGACATCAAGATACCGTGTGTTCGAAATTGTCGTTCCCAATCGAAAAGAAATTCGACCCTCGAATTCGTCGGCGTTCAATTGCGAACATCGACACCAGTCGTTAGGCTCATCGTCGTGTAAATCGATTCTGCTGCGCATATCGGTATCGTATAGACAACGAGAACGAGGATCGCGTTGAACGCCTGGCACAAACGAGTGGGTAGACGAGAAACCGGAGACAATCGACGCGTGGTGTCCATGCGACACCGTGTTGCGTCTCGCAGCGAAATAAAACGCTGACGAAATTTATCCTCTGGCGGAGTTGCTAGCTTGAAATTTTTACAGGGAGGATTTTAAGTCTAAAGTTCATGATAAATAAATTCGGTGTATGTTTAAATCTGGTCACTTGTGGTGTTTGATGCAAACGTAGTTCACAATCATTGCAAGTTTGATTTAGATTTAACCAAAGATCTAGTGATGGCTTGATACGGACTCATGTAGGAATTTTGACTTGGATGAAATTTGAGTTCCTTGCTTTGGATGGTATATTATTCTTTCAATATTATACTGTTTATTGCTGGAGTACCACAACTTGAATTCCTGTTATGTTTAACTTAGACCAAGTATTAAATTCAACAACTGAGTAAATATCTAAATACTCTACCTTCTAAAAATAAAAATATTATACTATTTATTGTTAGAGTAACACAACTTGAATTCCTGTTATGTTTAACTTAGACCAAGTATTAAATTCAACAACTGAGTAAATATCTAAATACTCTACCTTCTAAAAATAAAAATATTATACTATTTATTGTTGGAGTACCACAACTTGAATTCCTGTTATGTTTAATTTAGACCAAGTAACTCAAGTATTAAATTCAACAACTGAGTAAATTCTAAACACTCTACCTTCTACCTTTCAACATAGCTTCCAAAACTAACCTAGAAGTAGAATAATCTTTGAATACTAAATTGACACAGAAAACTATGAAATGAAATAGTAAGAGTAACGTAACTAGTGCAGTAGCTTTCAAGTATCGATAAAAAACACGTAAACGCAGTAAGCGTCCTTTCGAGCCAGATTCGAGCGACCTTCCGCTTGGAACACGCGGTCAATCGAGCGGGTAATTTATACCGAGAGGAAGCTGTCCACATTCGCGAATCTTCTCCATCAGAGATTCAACGATCCTCTCGATTCGATCTACGAATCTTGAAACTCAGAAGGATTCACTCGAGTGGTAGAAAAATGGCGTTGTTATCATAAACGACACACCTTCTGGAGAACGCAACCAAGTTGGAATGCGTTCTCGAAGAAGGAGAAGGTGTTGGAGAGGGAAAACGACAGGAACGAGGGATAAAGAGAGGAAAAGAGGCAGCGTAGCAATCCAGTTTTTTACGATGACCAAGCGTGTACCAGCGCGCGAGTTCGCGCGTTTGGTAATGTTGCAGTCGACTTTCGTCCGAATCGCTCATTGCCCTAAACCACGTAAACTGTTGCTGGATAAAAAAGGTGAATGGTCGGTGGCACGGTGGAAGACTGTCTTTCATATTTCGTTGTGAAACAATCGAAAAGTTACGATTTCTAATCTATTAGATCGCGAATTCGCCACGCGTTTTATAGCCACGATTGTCAAGCGTTATGTTCGTTGTGCGGTCAATTACGTAGTAGCTCTCTGCGCGACAGATTGGTAGACTTCTACGATGCTTCACGTGTTAGGTTACCACTAGTTTGCCATCTATTGTATTTATCATTCGTTAAATTTTGTAGACATTCTCTACTTGATAGAGTTTCACGAGTTAGGTGTTAGATGACACACGTTGTCTTCTACATTCATTTTTGGAAATTTTGGACTATCGATTATATGGACCTTGAAGATGTTATAAAATATAATTAATCTACGTTTCAAGTAGAAAAACATTAAGGTGTCTATGCAATAATAAAATTAAATTTTATACGTCTCCTAATAACGTCTCCCAATTTTGAAACGAATATTGATGAAAGGAGTGTTTCTATCCAAAAATTATATTGGAAAGTCATTGGCATTTCGGCGTGAAGTTAACAATCGTTTAGGACCGTGTTGCAAGCGTAAGTCGCAGTGGAGTTAATTGTAAATTACTTAGCGAGCGAGTAGAGGTGGTCTCGAGTGCGTTTCTGCGAGAAACGACACGTTTCGCGTTCCACGTTTCGATTGTTCGAAGAAGCGAAGAGGAACGGTTGACGGGAAAAAAGATTGAAGGCAAGATCCAACGAGCAGGCATTGGTCGACGAAGAGGAAATGCCTGTGAAAGATGATGGACACCCATTACCTTATCAAGATCATCAGAGATGTAATAATGGTGGTACCCGGTTACAAAAGAAGACGCGACCCGTCAAGTGGTTCACCGCTTCAATGCTTTCTGCCCTTCTCTCGTTTTCTCCCTCCTCCCTCTTTCTCGCCTTCTATTATTCGCGATACCTCGCTTATTATCGACCTCTTATCCGTTTCGAGGCTCGCGATTGTCGATCTAATCTAACCACATTGAGTCAACCGGACGAGGAATGCGTCGCAGTTAACGCGAACGTACCGGAATGTTGCTCGTTTTAACCCTTCCACTACTATCATTCAATCTATATTTTTTAAAAAAATTTCTTTGAATTTATTGCAATTTTCAGGTAAAGACTATAGTTTCGACAATGTTATGTTTTTGTATAAATATGAATTACTAAGCAGTAATTTTTCTGTTTGATGAAATAAAGCTGATAAATGTACTATTAACATATAACATTTGTTATGTTTTACATATCATGTTCACGTAATATATTTTATATATGCAAATTGAAAATATTCTAGATAAAAGATCGCATGATTATAAAATGTGAAAGTAGATGTTGGACATTGTCGATACTCGAACAATCGATCACCGAGAGATTAATGTTTTTCAGTCATTGAATTCCATGGAGACTATTAAAATTACTTCAAAGTTCACCGGAACTAATAATTAATCATTTCTTTCAGAGAGTGTACATATATGCTCTCCAAAGACCTCCACATACAAATATTCATATATGTACCTTTAAAATAAAATTTTCTCAAAAAAAAAAATAATTGTAACTCAACAAATTTAATAGTGAAGTAATTAGTCATCGAACCTTGATATAGCAATCGACTCTGAAATCATTGAATTATGAGCGTACGCATAATTAGCGAACTTCGAATCATTTAGCAACGTTTAGTCATTCAGAAAAGAAAATTAGTAGCTTGTATGCAGTTTCTTTTTGCTGAAAGCAAATTAGAGGATCCTCGGTTGGCTCGTTCGCGTCTGTGTCGCAGCCTCGCTAACTCGTAGATTAAGCTGATTAGCAACCGGCTAATTAGTTGCGAGGAAATATCCACCGTGAGAGAAGGACGAAACGAGAAAAACAGTAGGTTGCAGGAGGAGGAGGAAAGAAGTTACGCAAACGTTCGTTGAGAAACCTATGGAGAAATTATACGTTTCGATCGTTTAGTATTTTCCTTCGATCACCAGGATTTCGCGGACTTTCATACCCTTCTTCCCCCGTCTTACTTGTATTCTCGAGCTCCAAAATCCTCTCGTTTCAGACAAACTTCTTGCAAGCTGTCAATTCTCCCGCTTGAGAAACAGCGTTCGCTAGAAATCGATCGATCGACGAACTCGAACAGATCACAATTTCCCAAGAAACTCTCTACGAATCTTCTTTCCTTACAAGAACAATAAATCTAGTTCTAAAACTTCAATCAAGACGTGAAGTTTCTAAACGCGAACTTTCGATTCTTAATGAAAAACAAAAGCATGTGCGCGACGACGTTCACTGCGGATCGATCGATCGAAATAACAACTTCAGCTACGAACCGGCCCACACACACCGAAACATGTTGCGATGTATACGTATCGATTGCAAGTTACAATGTGAGTAGATTCGTATCAACTTGCATCGATGCAGAAATCGGAATACTGATACAGTTCTATAAAACCTGGGAGCTGTTATGTGCAACATGTTGCCGCGTATGTGGACTGCGTTAGGTTACGGTTACGCTACAAGTATTTTTTCAAGAATTTTAATCGGAGTGGTCCAAAATTATTACTGTGTTATTTGCATTGGAATTTAGTTGCCTCAGAACGTTTTAATTACTCTGATACACGCTATTTGCTATTTCATGTAGTTTGTATATGAAAGCCAGATTCATTTCTTGAAGAAAAAAATTCTTATTTTAAAAAATACGATTTTTGTATGATTAAATAGATGAGATGGATTTGACTAGCTGTCATATGCAAAAATGTGTAAATGTTTGCTAGTTTCTTAAGGAAAATGATGCAAGAAAAGAGACCCAAGTTGCTGTTTTGCAAATGTGTCCAATTCACTCTGTCTAGGAATACTGTTTATAAAAGTTTGTCTGACTCGATCTGACTGTAGTACTCGTTCTGTATAAAGTAGACTTTCTATAGACTTTTTTAAAACAAATTAGATTAAATATTAAAGTGAATATTGATCGAAATCGTCCCATGTAAAGTGGACACAAGTGATAATTTCGAAACATGTAGCTGCCAGTTGGGTACCAAGCTACCCACACCTTCGCTAAGGTATCTCGGGTGCAACATAGACTTCCAGCTAAGTGCAAACGTTTTGAAGTTAAGAAAACTGAACCTTGCAATAGCAGAAGGCCAAATAATACCTCTTCCACTTTCTCTCGGGAAGGCAAAGTTGCACGCACAAGTCCTAAGCAAAATATGTACGAAACAGAAGAATAGTGTGTATCAGAAAGCAAGAAACTGTGAACCGGTAAAGAAATGGATTCCAAATAAAAATGTCACTCACGTATTTTTCTCTCGTCCGTGGAACTGGTAAGAGCAGGGTCTGTCGACTGTTGTTGACCCGGTCCTGGTTCTTCCTGCTGCTCCTTGTCTGGCCGGGGAATACTCTCACCGATTAAACTGTCGCTGAGACCGGTTAAACTCAGTCGAACTCTCTGTTCCCGGAATGGAACAAGACAAAAGAGTAATCGAAGAGATGCACCGATCAAGTACCCTCTTTCTTTCTCTTTCTCTCTGTTTTTTCGCGCGCGTGCGATTAGGCTCGGTATTGCAAGGGAACAACCGTTGGTGATCGGGATGAAGGTTGGGTCGTGTGTCGAGATGGAATCGTCGGGGCCCCGCTTATATACCCATTTACCCACCAGCGCTCGGCTTCGCCAGGATCGTATAGGGGGCCCCGACCCTCTTCGCCCGCCATCGGCACAGGGGCCCCTCTTTTACTCTTCTCTTCTATCCTCCACCTCTGTGTCACGCGTCCCTCCGCCTCGCCCTTCGTCCACCGGTGACCCGCGCTCTGTCCGCTACAGTACACTCTGTTTCCCTTGACGTAGCTTTTCCTTCTTCCTCTGCCGATCTCCTCTCGTGTCGTGTCGTGCCGTGTCGTGTCGTGTGTTGCCCGATTCCTCTCTACACGACCCACGTCTCTCACCAGGAGCAAAAGGAACCACCGACGGATTTTCAAGTATCGAATCGGACCTGTAACGCGACGAGCGCTCCTTCGACCGATGACTTTGCGGATGGTTAGGGTCCGCTGTCTACACGCTTTACGGATTTTGGCTCTGCATGGACGAAGATGGATCTTGAGGAGTCGCTAAAGGAGACGCACGCTCTACAGAGATTGTGTTGATCGAATTTCTTAGTGGGCTACGTGCTAACACGTCTTTGTGAGATTTGTTCGCGGAGTGAACGCAGGACTTTTTTACGTACTTCGAATTTCAAAATTTTATTAGGATATTAGTTTGGATGTAATTGTTTGCGAGATTCGTGTGGTAGTTTCACTCGTGTTGCATTTCATGGATGTTCACATTCGGACATTGCGATCGAACTCTTCCAATTTTGAGCGGTTACTAACTTCAATTTTCCTTGCGTTTAAATTGCATTTGTCTAACTATTAGTCTTTAGACACTGGACTGTCTGACATAATGACAGATGAAATTTAATTTGAAACTTCATTTTCGTTTTCATTTAATCTTATGACTTCTACAAATTTGAATCAGTAGCCTTCAGTAGCAAGTTTCAGAATTAAATATGCTCTGTTTCCATTTCTTAAATTTTTTGTTGTTATTTCTGCATCTTCGTTTCTGCACATATTAACCTCTTCGTCTAAAAATTAAAATGTCTGATTTTTAAATCTGAATTTGATTTTTAAAAATGTGAAATACTGTTTCGTTAATTTGTCAGTTCTGATAGGTAAACATTAATGGTTAATATTAAAGTTTGTATTTTCAATCATCGTATATTTACATCCAATATTTTTAACATCGAAATACCAAAACGTGTTACTCAAACATTTACGTAATCTACGCTATGATAAAATATTTTTCGCTTTCGATAATCAGACACACGAAGACACCTGTAGTTTTTGTATTCGAGTAGAACGTTTAAAAAGCGGTCGAAGCACGATTCAACGTCAACCGGAAGTGTAGCCCGGTGGCAGCTTGATAAACGCGAAAAGGACCTTGATGTTTGACCGCGATCGAGATATTAGGACATGTTGATTAGCTCGTAGATGATCTTTCTGGCCTCCTTCGTAATCGACGCGATATTTCACGCGAATATCAACGATTTTTCGCTAATAAATCATCGTTCGACTATTTCGAGCTGTAGAACATTTTTCTACTGCGAGGAATAGGTTCTACGTTCTTCCAGTTGCTTTACTTCTAAATCGGAAATATTGAAACGACACTGCATTTCATTAGGTCAATGCAAATACTGCGTATACGTTCTCTTACTACGTATGTTGCATTTACAGTGGAACGATAATTCCATTATTTAACAGAGCAAAACATCTACATTTTTCTTTTATAGCACATAATATAGATAATAAGTACATAACTAATACATTACTTTGCAAATTTATAGTGCAAAATTAAAAAGTAAAATGTTCGTGTTAAAGTATCAATTTATGAGTTTCTTTTTATAAACACAGTGATGTCAGCAAGTATAAATTACAAGCTTTTATCACCAGTAATTTGTTTTTCTAATTTAGGATGCTAACAAGCATAAACGAATCGTCTTGCACGTGTTCGACATACTGGACAATCCGAAATATGCGACTTTCGTGGAGCTCGTTTACGCGACGGAAATCCGCCTGGAATTTCTAACAGACCTTAACTAATTCCAATTTGACCGTATTGACGTCATAACAGCTTAAACTTGAACGCTTCAAAAAGCTTTTCGACGGGTATTCAAATCATCGACAGGTGTTTGCTGCATAAAATAGTTCATAATAAACGTTGCAACCATTTTTACTTCTATTAGGAAGCCATTTTTAAAACAAGTCTATTATGTCTACCATTTTTGAACATAATTTTAATGTGGGAGCAGCCATTTTTTTGATAATAATTTTATTAAGGTAGCTGTGTTTGAACATAGTTTTTGTAAGGGAGCAGTCATTTTTAAAAATGATTTTATTAAAGGAGTAGATGTGTTTGAAAATAATTATAGTCAGGGAGCAGACATTTTTAGAAATAATTCTATTAAGGGAGCAGTCATGTTTGAACATAATTTTAGTAAGGCAGCAGTCATTTTTTAAAAAACAAGTCTACCAAGGAGCAGTCATGTTTGAAAATAATTCTAGTCAGGGAGCAGGCATTTTTTAATATAATTTTATTAACAGGACATTTTTAAATGATAGATGATTATGACAATGATCATACAAATGGAAGATTGTCATTCTTTTTTATTTGACGAAAATTGGAGATCCTTAAAAAGTATTTAAACTATCTTTGGCTTTAGATAGACCTCAAGGGTAGATTTCACAGTAGGTTCCACTGTGTAGCAAACTTCGAAGTGGTTTAAATAAATCTGGAGATTTGAATAAATGCAAACTTGGTATTATGTTTGGAACCTCAGGTGCTGATTCACTCTCCGTTTACAAAATTTGAGATGAACATATGAACTCTTTATGACTGCACTCAGAAGCCATCTTTGAAACCTCTAGATCTCTATCCATCAAAGATTATTTTCAACCTAAATGTATCATAAGTAAACTGTACTGAATCAAGTCATAGTATCCCAAGTTTGAAGACCTCAGTCCCAAGTTTAAATTTTGACCTCAGCAATTTTGATACTTTAATAAAAATTGAACCTAAGCAATCTACATTTTACCTCACCCTTCAAAGCTCTCTGTGAAATCAAACAGATGCCACCTCAGGTAAAATGTATATCTCTATAGAACGTCTCTACGCAAAGAGATGTTACGAAGCATCGTAATACAACCAATAGCAATCGCGATCGAATTAACACGAATGTAAATCGTTTTCGTAACGTTGAAGAGTCGGTCGTGAGTCATCGAGCTCGTTTCCTGTTCGTCTCGAGCGCGTGTCTCGCCGACGTTATGTAAACGCTCGATGCGTGTAAGATGCGTGCGACAAACGAGGCCGCACTCGGTCCCTCGCGATTTTCTATCGCGAATCGATTCGATCGATACTGTTCTCTGCCACGGTCGGGTCAACGAAGCGACGCTGCGACGCATCCCGACGCTTAGACCGGTTTTCATCTCAGGGCGAAGGTCGTCGTCTGACGCGAGGTCGTCGATACCTGGCGCCGATGCTACGTACTCATTTTTACTCTACTCTTTTCTAGGTAGATATGCATTTTTGAGAAAGACTGATATTTTCAAGATTAAAATTTGGTGGACAGCATTTGGAGTTTGTGTAGTTTCATCTTTGAAGGCTTTCGTATGTTTTCGTTTTAATTTGCACGGTGTAGTGATGGCTTTAAGTGTCATTTGAACAAATAGGGAGGAGTAAGGTTCAAGACAGAAATTGCTTGTATAATGAATGTTATATGATTCTATTTTTTAGTAAGTAGATTTCTGTATATTTTAGTAAGTAGATTGAAGTATTCAGGTTGGAAGGCGATGTGTTATATTCACATTTATAGATTGGAAGAAGTTTAGACAAATTTATAACTTCGAAGAGTTCTAGGTTACTTATCAATTCGTAGTATGTAATGTTTCGTTTGTATGTTGCAAATAATATATCTTACAGAGCAATGTTTCTCGTCTTCATTTTCTGAAGTTCATCGGTTAAGTTGCTGACAGGTGCATTGATAGATTATTGCAGTGAAGATGGATTTGTGTAATAAGACATTGACTGCTACACTCAAAATGAATTTGTGTAGCAAGACATTGACTGCTGCAGTCAAAATGAATTTTTGTAATAAAACATTGACTGCTGCACTCAAAATGAATTTCTATAACAAGTCATTGACTGTTCCACTGAAAATGAATTTATCTAATAAAACATTGATGGCTACACTCAAAATGAATTTCTGTAACAAGACATTGACTGCTGCACTCAAAATGAATTTGTGTAGCAAGACATTGACTGTTGCACTCAAAATGAATTTCTATAATAAAACATTGACTGTTACACTCAAAATGAATTTCTATAACAAGACATTGACTACTGCAGTAAAAAACGACTTCTCTACTAAGACACTGACTGTTACATTTAGTCCTCCATTTAATTCCTCAACTGTGAATATCTCCGATCAAATTCTTCATTCCCAATCTCAATAAATTAAACGATATGTCTTACAATGTTATTATCATTTGTACTCATTGTTCTTCGGAGGGTGATGAGTAAAAATGCTATAGATGCGACGTCAGATAAAATCACGAGTGTTAACAGATTAACAGATATTCCCGACGCAGCTTGCTACCGATTAAGATCGCACGCGAGATGATTGCGAACGGTCATAAATATTTCTTGATCGGTACTGGCTTCGTTTATTTCATGGAACGTGAACGAACGCGTTCTTGGCAACACTTGCATTCGTCTTGCTAGCTACGGGAGCCAGGAAGACGATTATTCATCTCACACACTAGTTTCATGATAATTATTCTGTTATGGTTTCCTTGAAATTTTTTCATTTTCCGGAAAATGTCCTTCTGCTACGTTCTTGCAAATTATTTTACTTACGAATGACTCTTTGCAAGCAACTTCACTTTATTTATTAATATTACTCTTTATTTTATTTACGGAGGTCACTGTTTACTTTATGTAGAAATATTTTGTTTTATTTGCTGTTTAGTGTTCAATATTCATTTCTATATTCATTTCGATATTAACTATTGCTATTTTATTTAGAAATAGTACTGTTCACTTCATGTACAAATATCACTCTTCATTTTATTGACAAATGTCACTGTTCACTTCATGTACAAATATCATTATTTATTTTATTTACAAACATCACTGTCCACTTCATGTACAAATATCACTCTTCATTTTATTGACAAATGTTATTGTTCACTTCATGTACAAATATCATTCTTCATTTTATTTACAGACATCACTGTTCACTGCTTCTGCAAATATCAATCATTATGAAGATTATTATGGTAAAGATTCTAAATTGGTTTTGAACTATCTGTAGGGTCAAGTAAATTTTTGTGAATTCAATTAAATAAAAAGAAACAAAGTATCCTTGTGTTTGTTCATAGACATAGAGTCTTCGTTTTTGAACTTTATAATTTATCTTTAAACTAATTGCAAGATCATGTATGTTTTTATGGATTCAATTGATTAAAAACAAGTAAAGTATCTTTATATCTGTTCACAAACATGAAGTCTTTGGTTTTAAACATTTTAATTTATGTTTGAACTATCTGCAAGATCATATAACATTTTACAGATACAATTGATTAAAAACAAGTAAAGTATCTTTATATCTGTCCATAAATATAAAGTCTTCATTTTCAAACTTTTTAATTTATGTTTGAAGTATCTGTAAGATCATATAACATTTTACAGATTCAATTGATTAAAAACAAGTAAAGTATCTTTATATCTGTTCATAAACATAAAGTCCTTGTTTTTAAACTTTTTAATTTATGTTTGAAGTATCTGTAAGATCATATAACATTTTCCAGATACAATTGATTAAAAACAAATAAAGTATCTTTATATCCGTTCACAGACCTCCTTACATCCATTTCCGAATGCATACAAACATTTTCATTCGCATTTAATGAAATTCAATGGGAAATAGATGAACAATTACATCTGACAGTAACCGAAGATATAGCATTAAAAAAGGAGAAGCACAGAAATAACACTGTAAAAGTTGCAATAACATCCGAGCATAAAACTCGTTCCACCGCTTTAGAACTAAATCTACCCCATTTAAAATGATTTTTCCCGCAGCTGACGCACTTAAAGAATACTAATATCCGTTTTCACTGGCAATCATAATAAGATACGACATAAAATCGTCCAGCATATGTGCGATTTAACGGCATACTGCGTCCTACCACAACATTCCGCAATAACAGCGATCATCAATTACGCTGAAAATCAATATAAGCAATCACGGTTCTGATTAAATTACGCCAATTCACGTCGAACTGAAACCCTCGTTCGGTTTATTTCATCGACGCGGAACGATGACGGGATCGTATTGCCGGGAATGTTTTTTTCACCATCCTGTCGAGGAGACGCAGGCAAAAATAAAGGAGCCGAGTTGTCCAGAAATAGCCAGGTTGCTGACAGGAAAGCACGTAATGACGTTCGACGTTATAACGCGATTTTCTGTGGAATCGTACGGAGAGCGTGGTGAATCCGCGTTCTTCCTGGATCCTATGGTTGCCGAGGAAACGACCACCTTACAACCGGCGATTCCCAACCGTTACGTACCGTTAGCGGCGCTGTTGCTGCTGAAAAATACGCTTTTTGCCAGCGCCGACAGCCAGCTCAAACGGTCCGGTAATTGTACAGATTTCCAGCTTAAAATAGACACGATGCCGTGGAAACCGTCGATTTCTCGCGGCCTTTTTCGTGTCGGATGTTATCCACCTGTGGATTCGTCCTTTTTTCGCCGACGACTGTAAACGCGCCTCTTCAACTTTTAGCGCGGTGTTATGACTTCTTGCGGAGGAATCTTTATTTTAATGCAACGGGAATAATTCGCTGTCCTAATTGTTTACTGAATTTCGTCGGGTTTTTGAACGGAAGCTTCTTTATTGACGGTGTTGTACTGATGGGAGACTTAACGATGTGACATATTTCTCTGTTGATAAAAATTTACGTGCAAAGTCGACGAATAGGTCGTCTGAACAAATCGTCAGATGAGGATTATTTCGATAAGCAAATTTTAGGATTTTCCATTTCGATGAAATTATGATCTGAGGTTCGGAGACAGTCGATGCAATGCAACCCTTATTATTTTTATTCGAGGAGGTTATATTTCGAGTCTGAATTAAATTTACTGTGTTTCAGTTTGATCAACTGGGTTCAGGTTGACATAGTTCGATTTGTAACACATCAAGTTTGGTTCAAAGCAAAATATTTGTAAATCAGTTCGACATGGTTCAACTTGTCACACATCAAGTTTGGTTCAAAGCAAAATATTTGTAAATCAGTTCGACATGGTTCAACTTGACACACATCAAGTTTGGTTCAAAGCAAGATATTTGTAAATCAGTTCGACATGGTTCAACTTGTCACACATCAAGTTTGGTTCAAAGCAAAATATTTGCAAATCAGTTCGACATGATTCAATTTGACACATGGTACAATAAGACACGGTTCAATAATTGCATTCAGGTTCGACGTGCTCCCATTTTGTCTATAACAGACGATAAAATTAAAAAACAACCTACACCGAAATTTTTCTGTCTTCAACTTCCTACTTGCATGTACCCCTCATAATAGAAAGTATTTAAAAAAATATATCTTCGTCGTTGACCAAAAAACATCATTGTTGATTATGAAAAATACAGTCCATTGAGTAAACATAAAAGAATCTGCATTTATAAACCTTATTAAACATCCTCTTCTCATAAATTTCATTAAACATTCTCTTCTGATAAATCTGATTAAACATCCTCCTCCAATAAATCTCATCAAACATCTTCTTCTGATAAATTCTCAAAGACAAAATTTTTCCAGTAAAATCGTTCATAAAAATGCAAATGAGCGATTATGAAAGAAAGGTCGTCGCACCGCTCATACAAGGTAAAAATTTGTCGGTTCACGGTGACGTGTTGCATAACGATGTAAGGAAAACGAATAGGTGTTTTCGAGGTTGCCCGTGATTCACGTCCCTTATTATCATAAGGAAGTGTACACCGAAAGGTCATCCCTTGTCCAAACACGTTAATTTACAATTTCGCTGCGTGATTGGCGAGTCTCGAATTCCGAACACGATCGAGACAAACACGATCGTTTTCTACGAACGAAAATCATCAAAAGACTGTGTGTTGGGACAATCATGATTTTTCACAGTCGAGTGCATCAAGGACTTGTTTAAAAAACAGAATCATTAGGAAAAACGCAAAAAAAATATATGGACAGGTTGTTTGAAAATTCTTGGGAAATTATTGGTTCGTTAGTTGGAGGACGACGGTAAAATTTATGACAAATAACCTGTGATTTATGGCCACGAGATTGTCTTATTTTTAAGATGCTAGGCTTGCAAATTTCGACGCTCGTATTTTATGATAAAACGAGTTGCTTTGTGAATACTTTTGCGAGTCTCGTTTACATGCAAATTTGTTACTCGGAGTACTGGACGGAGTTATTCAAAAGCGGCTGAAAAATTAATAGGACAAATTGGAGTTTTGTCTGTTGTAAACTACTGATTCTATTTTATTTGACGTTTGAAGATGTAAACTTAAAAGAAACTTTAACTAGGTGAATATTGAACAATTGTCTTATTATCTACTGATTTAATCTGATTTAATAAATCACTCAAAATCGTCCATTACGTACTTACATACTAACATCATTACTTAAATTTACAAAATCCTAAATTGTATGATAATTCGACAACAAGAGTATAAATAAAAACAGCCAGTCTGCTATCCACATCATAATAAAAAACTTCAACAAAAGATGAAAAAGACTTGTTCACCATTTATGAAAAATGGAGTATCGTTAAAATTATTAACAGCTTGCAATATTTATTAACGACGTCCCAAAAATCTTGTCATCTCGAAATCTTTTCTCCCAGAAGAAAAAACGCAAGAAGACAAAGGAAGAAAATTAAGCAGGATGGCTATTCCTGTCCTTGACTCTGCTGCTTAAATTCTAATTTTATCCCAAACTCCAGCCGGTTTTGATACCGGTCGTTCAGTCGTTTCTTGCAACAGGGTTGTTTCGAACTGGAACCTGGTCATTCAGATAACTAATTGAGTAATTGGTGATTTTAGCGAAACTGTTGCTCATTTTGTAGATTAATGAAGGGGCAGTTTAGATAGAAAGGAACACGCGACCGAAACCGAGGCTCATAAGTCTTCATCCTCGTTGACAAATTAGCGTCGCAGGTAGACGTGGACCCTGTTTAACTATAAATAGCGGATGATTCTTTGTTGATGGCAGTTGGATTCAATTTTGGCCCCTGACTGTTCATTTGTCAGATGTGTCAACACTGTATCAAAACAAATGAAGCGAAATGTCAATTTGGACGTTGACTTGGCTATGTTGGACATTGTGGAACTTTAAATTGAAAGCTGTCATATTTTATAAAATTTGTGACAGTATGTCAGATTCATTATTTTTCTAAAATGAATCAAACTCGTCAACAAGCTTGATGTACAAAATAATTAAAATCTTGTCATCAATTTTGTCAAAAATCTGGTCAACAATTTTGTCAAAAATCTTGTCATCATCAAGTACCTGATGTATATTTCACCCCACTGCTTTAATTAAAAATTGAACTGCATTTAACTTCTTCTGACTGAACCGTTTCTCGTACAAATTACTCGTACTCTAAAGAACATAACCAGTTAATGTAACTCTCAAACTAGAACGGTAAAATGTTCCAGTTGAACATGAAAGATTACCGATGCACTCTATCATTACCCAGAAATAGAACACCCAAGAACTACCTTATAAAAATGAGCGTGGATCAACGACTCCGTTGCAAAAGAAGCAAAACCTCGTACAAGTGTGAACATTGTCAATTGGCCGGTGTTGACACAGTAATATTCCAATCACGTTATGATGAACACACGAAATGTTAGGGTAAATAATGACTCGTTAAACACGGTTACAAAACGATTTC
Source organism: Megachile leachella (assembly GCA_963576845.1). Taxonomy (NCBI): domain Eukaryota; kingdom Metazoa; phylum Arthropoda; class Insecta; order Hymenoptera; family Megachilidae; genus Megachile; species Megachile leachella. The sequence continues at coordinate 17,916,033 of OY756251.1, forward strand.
CAGTATCATCAAACATGGAAAATTTTCAGTAAATCGTCGTTTAGAACCGTAATTTAGCTATCTATCAAGGTAACTCAGAAAAATTATCCTCTATTTTGTAATTCAACTGTGTCTAAACCTGTGACTATAACCGGGTGTCTGAATACAGTGGGATTAATCAAAGGTACGCTGAATCATCTATGGCGTTAAAATTAAACTCTTCGCAGCTGGTGGTTCCAATCGAATCGTAATTATGAGATGATGAACAGCTCTCGATTGTTCTTTCAGAGTATGATTTGATTTCTTGAACAGTCATTTTATATCGAGAGAATGAAGTTTCAAGTTTAGAATCACGTAAATGGTACACGCAATGTCGTTACACGTAACGTTATGATTATCTTGCAAGGAGCCCAAGGTCTATCCTCTCTCGATGTAATTGTTCTCAGCGCTGTTTCGAACGTCCGAAAGAATATTTTATTTTTGTCAAAATATCAAAGCTTTCGTTCGAAATGTGCCAAAGATATCAACTCGACTTTCGAACAATCATGTTCGAAAGATACCAACAGGTCGAAAAGATGGGCACTGCAGAGCTGCCATGATCGTCGAGACATCATCCAGCCATCTCGTACGCCACAATTAGTACTCCGATTTCCTTTAATGCCCGCGATACAGCGTGTACCGACATCGTAAGGACGAGGAGCGAGCGAGGACGAAGAAAACGTAGAGACAGTGGAACGAAAGATACAGGCGGTTCCGGAGGGAAGAGGACAGAGTTAAATGGCAGATCGGTGAGGGGGGAAGGGTTGGAGTCGAAGATACATCGGCTAAGGCTAAGTTAGGATGAGGATAGCAGCGATTATCTTAACGATCCCCTGCAGCAAAACCTGAACGGCAACTTTGCTCCGCTCCTCTCCATGGCAAGTTGCACCGTGTATCGGCTCTCATACCAGCATTTGCTTTCCGGTGGTGTGTTGCTGTTGCTCCGGCCGTTTCTGGCTTCCAGCGACCCTGCTCGTGTTGCTGCTACCAAAGAAACACGCTGCAGGGGAAAAAGAAACGAGCCAGGACGTCAGCTGAAAATAGCTCGAAGCAGCCTTTGGCAAAGTGGTTCGAAGGAATCCACCGCGATTTTCTCTTCCTTCCTCTTTCCTCTTTTATCCTTTTCTTCGACGATAACGCTGGACGATAAAGCGCGAGCTTGTCTATCGTTCCGAGGGTAACAGATAAGCGAAAATAGAAGCTGATTTAAATCTAACACGACCGGGAGTTATTGGCTACACTTTGATATTTCCTGCGTGTTCCCGCCTTCGTATGGAAATTAGCACCTCGCTATTAAACGTTCGCACGTAAAGCTGCAATTACATGAACGTTGTAGCTCTCGTTATGGGGCCATGTTAACACGCTTTGTGAATTATAAATTTTATCTCAACTTTTCGAATCTTCACATCATTTCTCCGAGTATGACAAACTCTCCTGTGGATTCTATCGACCTGCAAGTATCGCGAAGATCTTTGATCAATTAACGGTTACAGATTTTTGAATTACCTTAAACGGTAACGAAACTAAACTAAGCCGAATTCGCCGCATAGCTCGACGATAATTCAACAAGTCGGAAGCTCGCGAGGCTCGTTGTTAGCCAGAGCCAGCAATAGCCTTCGATTCGTTCAGTGACTCCGATTCCAGCCTGGAACGAGATAGGAACGTCTACACGGGGTCCGTGCACGTATCACTTCATCTCCTCTTCTCTTTTCGACAACAAATCAACACGTTCTTGCATCACTTGATCGCATTGCACGGATTCTAACCTCTGACCTTCTCAGGTCTCAACCGGTATCCTGCTCGATCTCTAAATATTCATGGTCAATCTCGATACCGTCATTGGCACACTTTACCAAGTGCTCTACGAAGGACCTGCTCGTTTCTTTTATCCTGTCTGTTCCCGTTTACCGAGGACATCATTCTATAGAATCCGGAGAGAACTCATAAATTAACTCAATGGCGTAGGAACAAAGCAAGCATCGAGATACGATCGTGGTATGCTTAGATGACATTCTAATTGATATCTGATTGTTGCAAAAAAATTCGTGAGAGATTGCACAGTTCCAGATTACTACACCTTCGAGAAATGTCATAAAATACGAGCAGAATTCTCTGGCTATGGTACTTTAATTAACACGTACTTATCAGGATCCGAATTCGTGAGATTCAGACATTGCATAGATTGTTACCTTCGAAACCAGACATTGCAGAGCTGCAAAGATCTTACATATTGATTATGTACGAATGTAGAACGAGTTGTATAAAATTGTTCGACAGCTTTCTAATTGATATGTAGAACCTAATGTGGTACTCTTGCATTGGAACCAAAGTCGTCAAACTTTGACAAGTTCGTTGCTCTGAAAGATCCTGTACGAGAGTAGAATATAGAAGAATCTATTAATGTTCTTGTAGAATCCTTGAGTGATTCAGTCCAAATTCTACGGTCTAATAGGCCAAATATTACATGTAATTAATTTTAATTTTGCAAGGTATAGAGAAATGATGAAGTGTCAGGTCTTCATGCTCTAACTCTGAGACATCCTATGAATCAAAACGAGTGGAAATGATAAACTGTCATAGAATTTCAAACTCTAACTTTGAGACACTCAATGAATCAAAATGAGTAGAACATAATGTACGAGTAGAACTACTGCGTCTATGTATACGTCAATGAGTAGAATTTAGAGTGTCAAACGTTCTCCCAAATATAAACCCAAAGTATTCAAAATTGGGCAAATACGTAGAATTAGCAGACATCGGCGTAGAACGTCAGGGAAGCTACGGCACTCGAAAGGCATCCTAATGAAGGTTCAGAGTCTAAGCTGGGTGTTAGCTAACGCTGTAAAGAAAGTCGCGAGATCGGCAAGGCCGTATAGTCGGCGACGACCGGTTGACGGCTACGCTTGGAAGCCGGTCTACGCTGGTGTGTAATGCGTTACACAGGTATTACAGGTATTATCCGTATTACACGTATTACGAGTATTATACGGACGTACGTGCGACCTCGAGAGAGCAGAGGCCCGATGAAACGGCTTCTTCTGCTTCTTTCTCCGAGCCCCCTCTCTTCCTTCGTCCTTTGCTCCCCGCTCGTCCTGCGCCTCTCTTCGAGCCACCCCTCTGTGCCCTTCTCCTTCTCCGCCTCCTCATCCTCTTTTCTCGTATTCTCCTTCTATCTAGACGATTCTACCTCCTCCTTCTTCATCTTCTTCTTATCTTTTTATCCTGGGGCTCCACGAGCGGGCGGTTTAACGTCCGCGACTTTTTCTTGTCCCCTCTTGCTTCTCCACCATAAGACTCGATCCTCCGGCCTGCGAACCACCGACCTCTCTCGTCTATCCATCTTCTTGCGCTCTGCACGGTTTTATTTTACTTTTCAGGAATCTTTGGCCCGGGGGATTATATGCACCCGGCCGCACTGCTACTCCGCTTGCCTGATTTCGGTCTTACTTTCTTTTTCGGACATTCTGATTTTAACTATTGTGGTCGTGATATAGCGACGTCGTAAACTTCGTCGGGTTCAGATAACCTGCAGGGTAATATTGGAATGTTACTCTCATATGGACCGTGTGTGACTATGATCAAGTGGACCAAGTGTTATGCATCACATAACACTCGCAATATCTTTTTACAATTACGATACCTTCAACACATCGTCAGAAATTATAGTTCTTTCTAAATCTTCCGTTTTAACAAAATAAATGTGAAGCTATAGATGAATCTCCTTCAGCTCTCCTTCAGTAAAGATTTAATCTATAATCGATAATTAACGAAAGATGCAGTCGTTAAATAAAACGGTACGAAATGTTTCCACATACGTTTCTTCGACTCTCGATCGAGAACCGTGTATCTTTGCGGATCGCGGAGAAAACGACCTCGGTATAATGTTCGACCTTTACGAACCGGTCGGTGGATTTGCATGGTATGGCACAGCACAGGTGTATTACCAAGGGTCTATTTCATCTCTTTGTACTGAGTTTACTATGGAATAAAATGTTTGGAGGGTCACCGATTACCGGTACCTTGACCTTAACACAATCGGTAGGATAAAAAAAGAGTAGCGTTACATCGCATATTCGATCATAGCTTTCTGATTCGATTATTGAATGGGTTAATTTTCTTGCAGGCTATTATTGTCGCTGTTAGTCATCTATCACCGTTACTTGTAGCATAATTTCTGTTGACATTAAGCTGGATGTGGACAGTATTAATTGCTTGGTAATGGGAGGTTTCTTATAAAGTGGTATGAGGTATGATCATTTTTTTAATGAACATAATAATATGAACGTTATTAATGTTTTAATAAAATGAAGTTATATACATGAACATTATTAATGTTTTAATAAAATGAAGTTATATATATGAACATTATTAATGTTTTAGTAAAATGAAGTTATATACATGAACATTATTAATGTCTAAGAAAAATGAAGTTCTATATATGAACATTATTAATGTTTTAATAAAATGAAGTATTATATATGAACATTATTAATGTTTTAGTAAAATGAAGTGTTATATGAACATTATTAATTCTTTAGTAAAATGAAGTTATATACATGAACATTATTAATATTTTAGAAAAATGAAGTATTATATGAACATTATTAATTCTTTAGTAAAATCAAGTAATATATGAACAATATTAAAATTCTTTAGCAAAATGAAGTAATATATGAACTTTATTAATTCTTTAGTAAAATGAAGTAATATATGAAAAATATTAATGTCTTAGTAAAATCAAGTAATATATGAACAATATTAAAATCCTTTAGCAAAATTAAGTCATATATGAACTTTATTAATTCTTTAGTAAAATGAAGTAATAAATGAACATTATTAATTTCTTAATAACATGAAGTAGTATGAACAATATTAATTTCTTGGTAATAAGAAGCAGCATGAATAATGTCAATTTTTTACACAACAAAGTTAAATGAACAATGTGTTCTTTTTTAGTGAAATGAAGTAATACATGAACGATATTAATTGCTTAGTAACATGAAGTAGTATAAACAATTAATTTCTTGGTAACATGAAGTTGCATAAATAAGGTCAATTTTTTAATACAATGAAGTAATATGAACAGTATTAACTTTTTAGTAAAATGAAGTAATATATGAACTATATTAATTTCTTAATAATATGAGGTAGTAAAATCAATATTAATTTCTTGGTAATATGAAATAGTACGAATAATGTGAATTTTTTTATGGAATAATGTGATATGAAAATTATTAATTTTTGAGTAAATTGAAGTAGTATATGAATGATATTAATTCCTTAGTAATATGAGGTTATATGAAGAGTATTAATTTCCTGGTAATCTAAAGCAGTATGAACAATGTCAATTTCTGTATAAAATAAAGAAATATGCACATCATTAAATTGAAGTAATATATGAACAGTATATTAATAGTAACCCTAAGTAATATATTAATAGTAAATCTGAATAATATAGAGATAGTAATTCTAATATGTAGAGATAGTAATCCTAAATAATATAGAGATAGTGATCCTAAATAATATAGAGATAGTGATCCTAAATAATATAGAGATAGTGATCCTAAATAATATAGAGATAGTAATCCTAAGTAATATAGAGACAGTAATCCTTAATAATATACAATAAATCCTTCCTAACACAAAGTACAGAAAAAGTACCTAATATAATGCACCGAATTAATTTCCTTGAAACTCCTATTGAAACACAAAAAAGAATTAGGTACAAAGTTCTTCCCGTAACAAAATAGAATAACAATCCGACTAAAAAATACAACTTCCAAAATGACCAAATTATACCAACTCAGTTTGGTATTTCAGTAATGCAACTGTGTACATGGTCTTCCGAATGGAAGCGTATAAATTGAGGATAACAGAGGCATGTTTGGCAGTCATCTATTATGCGGGTGAAACGCAGATTCGTGGTACCAGCTACGGGGAACGGTCTCGTTACATGGTACACGACCTTAGCAAAACCGGTCACAGGAATCGATTTGCATGGTTGACTCGTTGCCATGAATTACGTCGCTCGGTTGACTCGTTTCCTACGCAGAATCGGGGAAACGTTTGGAGGGGACGGGGTATCGATGTGTGTCAATCCATCGATAGAAAACTTCTCTTATTCTCTTATTCATTTTTATAGTTTACTATTTTATTCTCATTGGACAATGCTTTGTTTTCATTCTTTAGAGAGTGGTTCATCTTTTACTTTTTATTGCTTTAGTTTATTGGAAGTTTACTAGTTTAAGTCATTGGAGAGTTTTATGAGTTTCTTATTAGTTTTGTTAATTGCAAGTTTATTAGTTTAAGTCATTGAAGAGTTTATGAGCTTTTTATTAATTTTGTTAATTGCAAGTTTATTAGTTTAAGTCATTGGAGAGTTTTATCGGTTTCTTATTAGTTTTGTTAATTGCAAGTTTATTAGTTTAAGTCACTGAAGAGTTTTATCGGTTTCTTATTAGTTTTGTTAATTGCAAGTTTATTAGTTTAAGTCACTGAAGAGTTTATGAGCTTTTTATTAATTTTGTTAATTGCAAGTTTATTAGTTTAAGTCATTGGAGAGTTTTATCGGTTTCTTATTAGTTTTGTTAATTGCAAGTTTATTAGTTTAAGTCACTGAAGAGTTTTATCAGTTTCTTATTAGTTTTGTTAATTGCAAGTTTACTAGTTTAAGTCACTGAAGAGTTTTATCAGTTTCTTATTAGTTTTGTTAATTGCAAGTTTATTAGTTTAAGTCACTGAAGAGTTTTATCAGTTTCTTATTAGTTCTATTAATTACAAGTTTATTTGTCAGTTGTTACTTTTTAGTTCAACTCATTGCAAGTTTATTCACTTATTACTTATTAGTTCAACTCATTAAAATTTTACTGATTATTTATTATTTCAGTTTATTCAATTCATTCCTCAAATTGTTACTACTCAAGCAAATAATTGCTACTCCTATTTTGTCAACTTCGATTATATCTCACAGTGAATTCATTAACCTAAATAAAATTTTATGAGTCTCAAAACTGTAGTAATTTTGAGAAGTCATAAAAATCTGTTCACCTTGCAAATTGTATCCATTACAAACAGAAATAAAACTGAGGTGTACCAACATGAACCTCTTCATCTGACTTAATTTGATATACATACATGCACATACATTAAATCCGACTCTTATAAATCACTTCGTATCACTTAATTTTACATATCTCTACAAACGAAATAGTAAACATATTACACATGCAACTGAATCTTTATACACACAAAGAAAATTGTATATCAGAGTAGTTAGTAATATATTAAAAGTTGTATTGTAAAATTACAGGAAGGACATTGCCGAGAATAAATTCGAAGAAACAACTGAATTGTTCGCGATGTATGTATAATGAAAGAAACAATTTTTTCTACCTAGTTTGCACGTGACACCCTTATTGCAACGATAAATAATTTGTCCCCAACTCGTGTTTCTCGTGAAATCTTGTTAATCCTTTTGCAAACTTGTTTTCCTTCGTACGCAAATTATTGCCTTGCTAGTCGTAAGCAAATAGTTACAAAATAGTTTGCGATGATGCATGATTGCGATAGCCGCAATTCATTTTCCCATGTGGTTTCCCATAAATGTAGAAAACAACGTTAGAAAATAAATATGACTCACCGATTTTTGCACTCGCAAATAATTATGCGTCAGCCACCATATTCTCCATTTTTGCTATTTTTTATTATAATATTTTTTCTTGTTATCGTAGCTCGTCACAATTATAATTATAATTATAATTATAGTTCTTTACTAGTAGTTTTTTAATTATTTTAGGAGGAAGTTCAAGGATGAATTTTTACATTTTTTTTCTACTTTTTTTGCAAGTAGTTTTAGAATTATTTTAGGAGGAAGTTCAAGGACCAATTTTAACTTTTTTTTTTCTACTCTTTACAAGTAGTTTTTCGTTTATTTTAGAAGCAACTGATTTTTATTCAAGATTGAATTTTTCTACTCTTCTTTTTCTACCCTTCACAGGATTGTACATATAAAATATTTTACAGCATCTTGGAAATGGTGGCGATAATTATATGTATGTACAGTTTTACATTTTTTGAATTTTTAAGGGTTGAAAAATTAATTTCTTGCTCACATAAAATTTTAGAATCGAATTATTTTTTTTAGGATTATAGACTTGCAGATATTTATTAAAAATACGCATGCAATTTTTAAATAAAATATTTTATTTAGATACATTTTATTTATACTTTATATAATACATTATATGATCATTTCTACAATGTACAATTAAATAATTCTTCCAATGAAATACTATACAATAATACTTTCCACAATATACTTTAAACCATACAAAGAATAAAATGCTTGTTATAAAATACTTTTTATAAAATACTTCTTATAAAATACATTTTATAAAATACTTCTTAAAAAATACATTTTATGAAATCCTTCTTATTAAATACATTTTATAAAATACTTCCTATAAAATACATTTTATAAAATACTTCTTATAAAATACATCTTATAAAATACTTCTTATAAAATACATTTTATAAAATACTTCCTATAAAATACATTTTATAAAATTCTTCTTATAAAATACATCTTATAAAATACTTCTTATAAAATACATTTTATAAAATACTTCTTATAAAATACATTTTATAAAATACTTCTAATAAAATACATTTTATAAAATACTTCTTATAAAATACATTTTATAAAATACTTCCTATAAAATACATTTTATAAAATACTTCCTATAAAATACATTTCATGAAATACTTCTTATAAAATACATTTTATAAAATACTTCCTATAAAATACATCTTATTAAATACATTTTATAAAATACTTCCTGCAAAATACATCTTATAAAATACTTCTTATAAAATACATTTTATAAAATACTTCCTATAAAATACATTTTATAAAATACTTCCTATAAAATACATTTCATGAAATACTTCTTATAAAATACATTTTATAAAATACTTCCTATAAAATACATCTTATTAAATACATTTTATAAAATACTTCCTGCAAAATACATCTTATAAAATACTTCTTATAAAATACATTTTATAAAATACTTCTTAATATGAACATGCACTTCCTCAAAAAATTTAAAGCACGTATTGCCTGAAAGAAACCCGCACCACCAATAAATAACGAAGAACCGTCGTTTCCTGCGGAATTTTCGTAAAAGCGGTGACCGGAAAAGGACATAAAAAGTAAAGAGGAAAATCGGAGGGATGCCGGTCACGTCGAGGCCCAAGTGCGTACGCGATATGCTCATTCATACTTCTTCGTCAGCTGATCGTCGATGAATTACAATGCGTGAGTTTGCGCGATGCATCTCTGCGCGTATGCGCACCCTTCTCCCGGTGCGGCTCTCTCCTTCTTTCTTTCTTTCCCGGCAACTTACCTGTTCATGGTCCATGAAACGGGTCCGTTTGGCCGGCCACGACACGAGTTTCGATTTACATTTGACGAGAGAGACGCGCCGTGTCGTAATCGGCGTCGTTCTGTTGCGCGATCACGAAATCCGAGGCGACCGCGAACTTGGCTGTCTCGTTTGCATTCAGGGTCGTACCGATTCAATGACGCAGCTAATACGTTCTCACGGTTGCATTTTGATTTTGCCACGGGATATGCTGGGGGTTTGTAGCGGTTTGCCTCTTCAATTTGATTGAAGGGGATTTGGAGTGGTAGTGGGATTTTTGGGTCGCATTTTTGGGCATTTTCAGTAGATTTATTTAGAATTTTTGGGAGGACTGTATGGGGGTTCAAGGTTAGGGAGGGTGGGTTTTAGGGATTTGGGGATGGTGATGGAGAAAGGAGTGTTTGGGGATTCGGGGAATTTGGAATTTGGGGAGCTTGGAATTTGGGGAGCTTGGAATTTGGGGAGCTTGGAATTTGGGGGTTGGAAATTTGAGGAGTTTGGAATTCGGTGAATTTGGAATTTGGGGAGTTGGGAATTTTATGAAGCTTGGAATTTGGGGAGCTTGGAATTTGGAGAGCTTGGAAATTGGAGAATTTGGAATTTGATGAGCTTAGAATTTGCAAAAATTAGAATTCAGAAAATTTGGAATTGAAAAAAATTAGAATTTGGAAATTTGAAGATTTGCACCCCTTTAAATTAAAAAATTTAACAAACATGTAACACAAAAAATTTCAAAACTTCTTAAATACATCCAAGCCAAAAGTTTACAAATATAAAAATTGACAATTCACATATTACATATTAGACACATTACATAACTTGATATTATCACAGTAAAAAATTTGAAAAATACAGAAAACTGTCTTTATTGAAATGCCAATATTTTCTTCTCCATTGATCCTCCACTTGACCGTCCAATAATCCAAAAGACAAACAGTGTTATGGACACAGCTAATATTTGAGGAATTTTCGCAAGCGAAAGACAATCGAGTATAGAAACTGTAAAATCAATTCTCTTTCGTCCATACATCCGACTTTGTTTTCTCATCTCTCCCTGTATTTACATTTTCTGTGTGTCACTTTCGATTTCTTTTCTCTTCAAGGAATCGTTACACGTGGCTGAAATTTTGCGAAATTCTATGACAATATTCGATTTTGCAAATATAAAGTGTATAGAAAAAATGTCATTTAACAATATTACAAAATCTGATTTTGACTAATTAACTTATATCTTCATCTAGTTCTCATTTTGTCTGAAACATATATTCACTGAAACTAATTAGAACATTGTGAAATTATAAAATTTATTGAAGACGATGATGCTTCAAAAGGTATCAATGTTACGTCTCCATAATATTACATAATTAATATAAATTAATATTAATATTAATACTCCAGTATTGCATAATATAAAGTCATCTAATAATCATTGAAAAAATAGAAAAATATGAATGATAGTGAATTTCAAAGAACAGCAATAATTTATAAAAGAATGCTATATATATTTTCAAAGTAGACGGTACCTAACCATCAAGAAAAATAAAAGAAAGAAATAAGATCTCTGACGAGGGATGAAGCATCGCCATAAAGAAAGCATCGTCGTTAGTAGTTTTCCACCCTCGATTGTGCGGTTGTTTCGTTCCCCTATCTGTCCTTAGAGAACTTTTGTGCTTCCTCTTCGCGACGAAGCTTCCTGACAGGCCTGATATCCGGTCGGTATTATTCCATTGGCAGCGTTATGGAACCTTAGCTATGTTAAAGGCCTCGACGATAATCTCCGTACGGCTGACAATCAACCATGATACTCTCGAGAGGCTGTCGGTTCGTGATGGCAAAAGGGCCCCTTATCTTTCTCGAGGGACAGCGTCGATTAGGGTCATATCAAACCGCCGGCCTTCGGCTTCAATTCACAATTGAAATTGCAAAACCTCGCGGCTCGTGATTGCTGTTCAAGTACAGGGTGTCGTGTTTCACAAATTTATGAAGATTTTCTTTGCTTGTTCGCTTTGTAATTTTTTATATTTTTAGTTTTTGGTTATTGAATTTTTTGGTTTGTTTCAAATTTTCAATTTTGGGATTTTTGGGGATTTTTGGGGGTTTTTGGGTGGGTGATTTGGAAATTTTAGGGTTTGGGGCTTTGGAGGAAGGTTTGGGGGTTTTTGGGAAATTTATTTGGACATTTTGGGATTTTAGGATTTTAGGATTTTGGGATTTAGGGAATTTGGGAAATTTTTAATTTTAAATTTGGGGAATTTGGGATCTAGGGAATTTGGGGAATTTGAGATTTGGGGAATTTGAGATTTAGGGAATTTGGGATTTGGGATCTAGGGAATTTGGGGAATTTGGAATTTGGGATCTGGGGAATTGGGAAATTTGAAATTTGGAGAATTCGAGATTTGGGGAATTTGGAGAATTTGGAATTTGGGATCTAGGGAATTTGGAGAATTTGGAATTTGGGATCTAGGAAATTTGAAAGCTTGGGAATTTGGAATCTAGGGAATTTGGGAAATTTGAAATTTGGAGAATTCGAGATTTGGGGAATTTGGAATTTGGGATCTAGGGAATTTGGAGAATTTGGAATTTGGAATCTAGGGAATTTGGGAAATTTGAAATTTGGGGAATTTGGAATTTGGGATCTAGGGAATTTGGAGAATTTGGAATTTGGGATCTAGGAAATTTGAAAGCTTGGGAATTTGGAATCTAGAGAATTTGGGAAATATGAAATTTGGAGAATTTGAGATTTGGGGAATTTGGAATTTGGGATCTAGGGAATTTGGAGAATTTGGAATTTGGGATCTAGGAAATTTGAAAGCTTGGGAATTTAGAATCTAGGGAATTTGGGAAATTTGAAATTTGTGGAATTTGGAATTTGGGATCTAGGGAATTTGGGCTTTAAAAATTAAAATAAATAAATTTTCCACGTAAAAACTTGCAATCAATAAAAAAAATAAATATAAAGAGTGTATATATCTCTTGAATTCGAGAAATGATAATATTCAAGGACCAACATCTCCAAATAATTAAATCTTTGGAAGAAATCCTTAACCCAGATTTTTTCTACCGAGACTCGCTATAACTGTAGAAAATAAGAGGCTCATAAAATAGCAGAAATTGAAGGATGTTCGAAATGACCGAACAAAACGGAGCCTACGCGGTAGTCAAAGAGAAGAGCCAGGGAAAGAAAAAAAAAAATACACCTAACAAGGTATAAATATCGCGTGTTGGGTATTTATGAGAAATATCAGGGACCTTGGAGCCGCTGTGAATCATGCTTCCCGGTATTTTCGAGAAACGCATATGAATTAAACATTCCATTCGTGGCGAGACTGGATGTTAATATCGGCGGCTTCAGGACTGAAGCTTTCCACTTTTAACTGAGAAATTTGTTCTTGTAATTCGTCTTCATTCGTCTGCTCTAATTGCTTTAGGAGCTTTGGAATTCGGAAATTTGGAATTCGAAACTTTGCAATTCGGAGCTTTGAAATTCGGAATTTTTGAATTCGAAACCTTGAAAAACCAGAATTTTTGAATTTTTAGATTTTGATAAAAGAGCTGATAATTGTCAAAAATAATTCTCACACAAATTTTCCCCAAAACCCCAAAATCCAAAATTTCTAAGTAACCATCAAACAAAAAAATTGTATTATTATTCTCTCTATCATTAATTACATTAATTATAATATTCGTGAGAAGCAATTAAACCAATCGTCCTTGCAATATTATTAACGTTGTTTATTTAGCAAACATTGAATCACGAAATCCATTACGTGATGCATCTCGTTTCTCCGTTCTTTTTTCTCTCATTCTTGATTGCTCTGAGAACACGCGACAGTCAGTGATTTCGTAACCGTAATTTAGCAGGAATCGAAATTGTTGAGAATGCCTCGTTACAATAAAATCGTTCGAAGAAACGGAGTAACTCGATTACGGAGTAAATTTCCGTAAATTTACAAGATCCTCGGGGAAGATTGTAATGCAACAGACAACTTGGGAGATTGTTGATGCTCAGAGCGCGTAGGTGGTCGTCAACGCGGGGTTAATCGAATGCGAGGGAAAAATTTGAAAAGCGCCAACGTGACGGATTTCATTCATGATGAGAATTCCCCTTATGTGAACTTTGGCAGAATCGCAAACACTGCATCGCGTACGGAATATCGTTTAGAATCGCGAAAATGATTTGCTTCTCAGAACTCCACTTTTGTCAATTTTTAGCAACTTTATTAATTTACTGCAATTTTATGGGAAGCTCCGAATTCCAAAGCTTCGAATTCCAAGGCCCCGAATTTCAAAGCTCCGAATTCCAAATTTCCGAATTCCAAAGCTCCGAATTCCAAAGCTCTGAATTCCAAAGCTTCGAATTCCAAGGCCCCGAATTTCAAAGCTCCGAATTCCAAAGCTTCGAATTCCAAATTTCCGAATTCCAAAGCTTCGAACTCCAAGGCCCCGAATTTCAAAGCTCCGAATTCCAAATTTCCGAATTCCAAAGCTCTGAATTCCAAAGCTTCGAATTCCAAATTTCCGAATTCCAAAGCTCTGAATTCCAAAGCTTCGAATTCCAAGGCCCCGAATTTCAACGCTCCGAATTCCAAAGCTTCGAATTCCAAATTTCCGAATTCCAAAGCTTCGAATTCCAAATTTCTGAATTCCAAAGCTTCGAATTCCAAGGCCCCGAATTTCAAAGCTCCGAATTCCAAATTTCCGAATTCCAAAGCTCCGAATTCCAAAGCTCTGAATTCCAAAGCTTCGAATTCCAAGGCCCCGAATTTCAAAGCTCCGAATTCCAAAGCTTCGAATTCCAAATTTCCGAATTCCAAAGCTTCGAATTCCAAGGCCCCGAATTTCAAAGCTCCGAATTCCAAATTTCCGAATTCCAAAGCTCCGAATTCCAAAGCTCTGAATTCCAAAGCTTCGAATTCCAAGGCCCCGAATTTCAAAGCTCCGAATTCCAAAGCTTCGAATTCCAAAGCCCCGAATTCCAAAATTCCAAATTTCAAAGTTCTCAAGCCCCCAAACCAGGAAGTTCACGGCTCCCATAAAACTTCCCCATCTCAAAAATTTTTATTCCGGAAATATTCGCTTAGAAAATTTCCCTTTTGTTCATCCTTGGTCGGTGTCAATTAGTACAGACGCACTAACAACACTTTGCGATCTGCGAGATGAAACTTAACACTATTCAATGAGTTACCTCAGTTGAAAATAGCCACGTGTTAATTTCGGTCCAAGGAAAGGCCAAAGTCATGGTTCTCTTTAAAAATGCTAGAAAATCCAATCAAGTTTATTTGTCAGTTATGTACCTCGATTTCGTCATTTACACTGTGAAAAGATATTAGAAACGCAGGTTTAGCAATATTTTTGATTAATATCCATATAGGAGATTTATAGCTTATGACGTCATGTGTGTTTGTTGAATATTTTATCGAAAGATCGATCGAAGCTTGAAATTGGAAGTTAATAGCTTGATAACAATTATTTTGTCTACGTTGAAGGTTGTAATTATAGGCTATAGAGATGATATCTTTGCTAAATGCTTTGAAGTCGCTTGATTATCGTAATTTTTATTTCATGTAAGATGATGCGTTGTTATTGAATGGGGAAGCAAATATAGAAATGTAGTAATTCGTGTATGTAGACGTTATTCACGTATGAATATGAATATGGAAATGAGTTGTTTAAATATTTGAAAATTTTTCATTTTTGTAATTTAGAAGAGGAGGTATTTGAGATTTTTTTATTTTTATATGGAGCTTGAAGAGGGTGGAGATATTTTGGACTTGTCAATTTTTATATTTTAGAAGGAGTGAAAACTTGTTAATTTTTATATTTTTTAAAGAGGTGGAAATATTTCAAACTTGTCAATTTTTATATTTTGAAAGGAGTACAAAATTGTTAATTTTTATATTTTTAAACAAGTGGAAATATTTTAAACTTGTTCATTTTTATACTTTAAGAAAGTGCAAATTTTTGTACTTTGTTAATATTGTATCTTTTTATATTTTTAAACAGTTGAAAGTATTTCAAACTTGTTCAGTTTTATACTTTGAGAGGGTGGATATTTTCATACTTTGTTTATACTGTGTCAATTTTTATATTTTTAAACAGGTGAGAATATTTTAAACTTGTTCATTTTTATACTTTGAGAAGGTGGAAATATTTCAAACTTGTTCATTTTCATTGTTTAAAAAGATGCAAATTTTTATACTTAGTCAATATTGTATCAATTTTTATACTTCAAGATGGAAATTAAAAATACATGTGAATAAAAAAACTTAAAAGCTCGAATGGATCTCCACTTCACAGCCCCCCGTCAATTAGTTTATCATCGCCAGTCATCGACTCTTAAATCCACTCTATATAATTCCCA
Source organism: Megachile leachella (assembly GCA_963576845.1). NCBI lineage: Eukaryota > Metazoa > Arthropoda > Insecta > Hymenoptera > Megachilidae > Megachile > Megachile leachella. The sequence continues at coordinate 17,931,837 of OY756251.1, forward strand.
ATGTAATCGCGTTACATCGCCAGAGTAAAATCGATATCTCATTAGCGATCGAAAGAGAGATGTAACGAAGCGATCGTTAACTTCCTGTAGGAATGATGGATCGAGATCTGTGAATCGGTAAAAAGAAGACAGACAGTCGGAGATGGAGAAAAGGAACAGGATCGAAATGATCGACGGGAACAGAGAAGTCGAGATCGGATTTACCGTAAAGGGATAACGGGAGACGGAGAGAGGGACTACGATTTGGCAGAAAAAAAATACCGTTCGTCTCGATTTATCACTTTGATCACGATTTAATCGGCGTTAACGAATCACCTTGGATAATGATACGAATTTTGATGCTGAGAGTCGCTCACGCGCGATAATCGGTCAAAGAATGATTAAATCCTTTCAAGTTTTTATAACTTTTAGCTGTTCGTTAGCATGTCATTATTTTTTGTTATGTAACGATCTGATGTGGTTTTTGTTAGACTTTTAAATTGAAAACGCTTACTCTATTAGATGTGATGGATTTGTATTCACTTTATTTTACAAGGTAACTAAAATACGATCAATCTTATCACTAGCTGTTTCTAACTTCGGTCCCATCACTACATAATACAGAACAAAATTGTGTCAATGGAAAATAATATTAATTCAATATTTTTCTCTTGCATATTTATTGGATTATGATTTTAAAAAAAATGTGGAACAGTGTTATTTTTGAAATGTAATGTTAGTACCAGTGTTGATGCAACATGTTAGAATAACTCTACATGTAAAGTAACTTTTTCAACGCACAACTTGTTTTGAACTACGTAATTCAATTTTTTAATTTGTCCATTGCGTACAATTAACCTGACACTTTAGAAAGATTCCACACGCGCAGCAGGTATTAAAATATTCAAGATGGGGAATAGATAATGTTTAACGTACGCGTGTTGATTTTACAATTTCAAAGATTCTAGCAGTGACTCCGCAGGCGATTTTCTTTGGCAATAAATCTCGAATACTTGCAAATTAATTATCAAAATAAATTCAGTAATATTTGTTATTAACGAGTGATAATATTTATCGCGAATATTTTTTGTTCAAAAATTTAGGAGATTTCGAGTTTCATTCAAAATCAAAATTCGAGTTCATCAGATCTTTAAAATAATTAGTTTGACAATGAAAATAATAGATAGACATTGCTCGAGTATAATATTGGTTTGCAATGTAGCTAAATTTTGGACAATTTCTTCGACCACGTGATTCGAGTTCAAAAATGTTTCACGTACAAAACGCGGTGATTCGAACGCATTGACTCACGACGTAGTTACGGGTGATGCAAGTTGAAAGACCATTTGCTTGTTCAGACAGCAATGTCAGAGGGAATGCTGGATAAAAAGTGCAATAATTGGTTGCTCGTCATGAATATTTAATTTTTGAGACCTCTTCTGCCTTGCTGTTTATTCACACCCTGTCACTCTGTATATTTCAATGCAGTTTACTTGCAACATATTACTCAACAAATATAACAACAAAAATTTACAAAGAAATCACAAGAATTATATGGTCAAGAAAATATTGTAGATTGAACACTCAACTGTGTTGAAATTATAAGAAATATTAACCATATGTGACTTGCAAGTGCATCACATGTGTAGCTCAACATACATTGATTCAAAGATTGCGATTTTTATTAATAATTGTGAAGTAACTTAAAAATTAGGGTCAGAAGATAATTCTCTAGTAACAGGAGACGTGTTTGATAGTCAAGAAAGTATTGTAAATTGAGAAATCAGTCGTGCTGGAAATTTAAGGAAGAATCATCAGTGCAACTGCAAGTGCACCTCAGTGCATCATGAGTGCGTTTCATCAAGACAGTGCATATAAATCAAATATTTAGCTCAATAACCTAAAACTTTGCATCAGAAGATTATCTAACACAAGATGTACCTTACACTCAAGAAAGTATAAAACCATAATAAAAATACAAGAGTACATGAACCAGAAGTGCGTGAGGAGTGCAATTCCCGACTGCATCCACTACAAAGCATGAATTTAAATATCGTAAAGTATAATAACGGTAAAATAACGTAAAAGTCTGGGCCAGAAGCTGATTGTCCAGTAGCACGAGGCGTATTTAGCAGTCCGGGTGCGAAGTGCGAGGCACAATGGACGCTCGCTTCTCGACGATCTCAATGTCAGTAGTCAGCTCGAGCTAGCTACACCGGCCGGAAAAGGAAAAAAAAGAGAAGAATCGACGGAGGTGTTCGCTTCGTTCTCTCTTCTCCTCGCCTCCTCTTTTCCATCCCCTAACCCTCTTGTAACGATGCTCTACGTGATGAGACTACGCCACTGGGAATTAACGACGCCTCCGTCGCCGCTAACGCCGCTGTCGCGAGCGTAAATTCGCGTTAAGATCGATTCACACCGCTCTTTAATATTCGTACGTCGAATACTGCACTTTCTTTCATTCATTTCGCTCATTAAGCTTCATTTCTTTTTTACGCGTTATTATTCTTTTAGAGAATTATAGAATTACTCAATTTATCGATTTATTATAGGGTTGTGCAAGATTTGTTCATTTCTTTTTTACGCATTCTTATACTTTTAGAAAGTTATAGATTTATTATTCAATTCATCGATTTATTAGAGGGTTGTTCAAGGTCTGCAAGTTGTACTTTATGTGATTTTAAGCACCTTGGTTTTATTTTTTTGACATCTAGAATTTTTCAGCAGAAATTATTGTTGGACAATAATTTAAGCTTCATTTCTTTTTTACGCATTATTATTCTTTTAGAGAATTATAGAATTACTCAATTTATCGATTTATTATAGGGTTGTGCAAGATCTGCTCGTTTCTTCTTTACGCATTCTTATACTTTTAGAGAATTATAAATTTATTATTTAATTTATCGATTTATTAGAGGGTTGTTCAAGGTCTGCAAGTTGTACTTTATGTGATTTTAAACATCTTTGTTTTACTTTTTTGACATCTAGAATTTTTTGGCAGAAATTATTGTTGGATAGACTTCATTACTGCAACTTTATGACTTCTCATAAAATGTACTGATTTTTGTCGATATCGTTGTCTTATCATTTACAGTATTCGACACTGGATTTTTATTATATTTATATGTTTTATGCATTTACTGTTACCAATTGTTTTATATATTCACTGAAACAAATTGTTTTGTACAGTTATTGTAATCAATTATTTTGAATATTCAGTTTAAGAAATTATTTTATATATTCATGTAACCATTTGTTTTGTGTCTTCACTGTAACCGATTGCTTTATAAATTCATTGTAACTAATTATTGTATACATACTTCAGTGATGTTCAACTATGTATATTTATCATGTATTCATAAAATATATTTTTTTTATATTTTTATTTAATATGTTCACTATCATGCTGTTTTATATGAGTACTTAAGTACATCATATAATTTGTACCTACACATTCAAACTTCAAACTATCTTTTCAATAATCTTCAATTTTCTAAATTTTATTTACAATCTCAATTAAAAGAAAATTTATATTGTCATACTTCAATCATATTCAATATACAAAAACATGTATGTATCACACATGACAGCTTGACAAAGTAAAAATCATGTTTGAATATGTTTTAAACAGAAAGACAAAAAGACAAATTATAAAGCTTGAAAAATAAAATTGAACATTGTGAATAAAGCTTAAAGCATCAAGCAAGAGCGTGACGCGAAGCTGAACGGAGCGGAGCGGAGCGTTTGCGAGCGGATCGCGTTCGTCGAAACGACAATGCGATACATATTGAGCGGCAATTAAACCGCAGGAGTCCCAGCTGGTACGAATGATCGCGACGGAATATTTTCCTTCCGCTTCTGCGAACTGGATAACGATCGATCGAATCGTTACGTCGATTTGCCATTTTAAATCGCGAATTCGAAGCACGCGGCGGATCGATAAATCTATCATATTTAAACAGGCGTGGGTAGCTGCACGAGCTGATATTTTTACTCTTTCAAGGTCTATTAAAGATATTGAACCTTTAAAATGAACCTTTAAATTGAAGCTTCAAATTGAACCTTCAAATTGAATCTTCAAATTGAATCTGCAAATTGAACATTTAAATTGAACTTTCAGATTGAACTTTCAGATTGAACCTTCAGTTTGAATCTTTAAATTGAACTTTTAAATTGAAGCTTCAAATTGAACCCTCAGATTGAATCTTTAAATTGAACTTTTACATTGAATCTTTAAATTGTACTTTTACATTGAATCTTTCAGATTGAACCTTCAGATTGAATCTTTAAATTGAACTTTTACATTGAATCTTTAAATTGAACATTTAAATTGAACTTTTACATTGAATCTTTAAATTGAACATTTAAATTGAACTTTCAGATTGAACCTTCAAATTGAACCTTTAAATTAAACCTTCAAATCGAATCTTCAAATTGAACCTTCAAATAAATATCAAAAAACTACTCCAAGTAACAGATTGAATATACATAAACCAATAGAGAAATAAATTGTAAAGCGACATCGTAAACTGATTGCCAATACCTGCATCCTCGCAGAATGCAAAGAGTATGTTCATAATATCGATACCCGTATCACGGTTCGTAGATAATTGGTCGTATTAACATATTATCTACCAACAATGAATATGATTACTATAATTAAGTCATGAATAGAAATCAAACACAATAATTTGCATTATATTCTTTTTGCTAACTCATGTTCAGTATTCTAGTCAAGTAATAAATGGCTCATTAATGAAGAAAAGGCAATCGATCGATCAGTAATTGCCAAGTACGATCAACAGGCTTACCAGCCAATCAAGTGTTTTGATTTTCCAAATAACATGCGATATTAATTCAATAATTAATTTGTAGTTCTCGGATAATCTGTAATGAGGCTACGAAGGTAATTTTTCGTACGGACATCAACAAGTTTAACAGCTAATGAAGTGTTTCGATTTTTCAAGTATTCCATGCGATATTAATTCAATAATTAATCTACAGTTCCCAGATAATTCTTAATGACAGTACGAAGGTAATTTTTCGTACGACCATCAACAGACTTATCAGCCAATGAAGTGTTTCGATTTCCCAAACATTCGATATCAATTCAATAATTAATCTACAGTTCCCAGATAACCGTTCAGTAATGACAATACAAAGATAATATCGATTTTTCCCAAGCAAAATAGTGAGCCACGATTCTATGAATGATCGATAAAGAATGCCTCGTTCGGAAAATAACACAGTACCGTGCTAACTTTTTATCGCGATAATTTATTCAGCGTCGCGTGCGTAATTAGAACAATAGAAAGATTAATCTCACTGTTATGAATCTTGCAATTGAAAAAATGATTCATCGTGGAAGGCTTAATCGTGTTCTCTGATTCATACCTCCTTCAAATATACGTTTTCCTTTTTGTCTCGCTTTACGCAGTATCGATCATGTTTTTGCTCCTTTTTGCTATTTGTGGAGTCGTTTTTATGTCGCCTTGGAACTACGGGTTTCTCTACGCAATAATTATTTTGACACAAATTAAATTAATTAACTGATGTTGGACACTTCAACTACCTACTGGAGCTCCATAAAAAATCGAAATATCAGTTGTCTATCATTGGGATGTACTTTTGTTTCAATCTATAAGAAACGTTCCATAACCTAAAATCTATCAAAAGAATCAAAACTATAAACGTTTCATAAAATCTATCAAAACAATTAAAACTATAAACGTTTCGACGATGAACACATATTAAAATTGTAACAATGATACTTTTGTATCAACCTATAAGAAACGTTTCATAACCTAAAATCTATCAAAAGAATCAAAACTATAAACGTTTCATAAAATCTACCAAAACAATCAAAACTATAAACGTTTCGACGATGAACATATATTAAAATTGTAACAATGATACTTTTGTATCAACCTATAAGAAACGTTTCATAACCTAAAATCTATCAAAAGAATCAAAACTATAAACGTTTCATAAAATCTACCAAAACAATCAAAACTATAAACGTTTCGACGATGAACATATATTAAAATTGTAACAATGATACTTTTGTATCAACCTATAAGAAACGTTTCATAACCTAAAATCCACCAAAACAATCAAAAGTATAAACCTTTCATAAAATCTACCAAAACAATAAAAACTATAAACGTTTCATAAAATCTACAAAAACAATCAAAACTATAAACATTTCCATGATGGGACACGTATCAAAATTGTAGCAATGATACTTTTGTATCAATCTATAAGAAACGTTTCATAACCTAAAATCTCCTAAAACAATCAAAACTCTAAAGTTTCGACGATGTGACACCTATAAAAATTGTAGCTATTATAATTAAAATAGTTATTTTTTTATTATTATTTACATTACATTTACAACTGGCGCTAATGAGCCAACCAGCAAATTTGCATGTGGATAACACTCGGTAGTTACCACTCCCTAATAATTAAAATAGTGTGGTTATATTTTAAATGTCTGACAAGAGAATTAAGACTGATGGTCAACAAAATTTTCCATGGAAATATTGGTTAGTAATGGGTAACGTCAAAACGTCGTACAGGTCGTTTCTCGTATGGCCAGTCAGTGGCGGCGGAAGTAGCGTCTGTCCGACGAGACGGATGCCCGAAAGAAAGTTCTCGAAGTCAATTCCGTAATGGCTGGCGTAGCATTGAATTCAATTGAATAATGGTCGGCTGTCGGTGGGGGGAAGGGGCGCGAAAGGCAGCCGCCCCGATCATTATCCATCATTCGGCCGATTATCGTGATATTCCCGCGGCATTCGCCTTTATCGCCGTTATTCAACGCGTCGCTCGAGAGTGTCGAGAGAGTGATACACGCGTGAAAGAAGTTTCGAGACGACGAACCCGCCGATCCACCTCCTCCGTGATTCTTTTTTTCATCTCATCATTTCGACCAGCTCCCCTTGAAATTCGTTCCCCCTTTGCTCGTGTCCAATCGTCATGCCTTTTGTTGTCCTCTCTTTTTCCATCCTTTTTTTTATTAACATTCGTACGGAACGTTGCTGTGGATGATGGATGGTGATGGAGTAGAGAGGTGCAAAGGAGCTACGGAATTAGCGACGTACATTTATTTAAGGAAGAAATAATGCGGCTTCAAGGACTCTTTTTTCGAGGACGACTTTGGACGTCAATTTATAACCTTCTCAAATAATAGACAAATAATAGACAGATTTTTGAGTACCTCTGGACTCGTAAAACTAATCGCTGAAGATTCTTTTATATTTCAATATTTAAGTATTATACAATCATAGGTTTCAACATTAGAATTTACTCTTCAGGAATCTTTATTAATTAGGCTGCTCAACATTCAAGTATTATACAATTATAGTAGATTTTAACACTAGAATATACTCTTCAGGAATCTTTATTAACTAGTCTGTTCAATATTTAACTATCATACAATTATAGTAGATTTCAACATTAGAATGTACTCTTCAGGAATCTTTATTAATTAGTCTGTTCAATACTCAACTATCATACAATTATAGTAGATTTCAACATTAGAATGTACTCTTCAGGAATCTTTATAAATTAGACTGTTCAACATTCAAGTATTATACAATCATAGTAGATTTCAACACTAGAATGTACTCTTCACGAATCTTTATTAATTAGTCTGTTCAATATTCAATTATCATACAATTATAGTAGATTTCAACATTAAAACGTACTTTTCTGGAATGTTTATTAATCAGTCTATTGAACAGTATATTTTCAACCATTTTTGGATCAAATCAACTATCAGCATGTCAACAGTATGTACTCTTCAGGAATTCGTCTAAATCAGTCTGTTGAACAATATATTTTTTGAAGCATCATTAGATCAAATTAACTATCAGCGTCTCAACATTATGTACTCTTTAGGAATTCTTATAAATCAGTCTGTTCAACAATATATTTTCTGAAGCATCATTAGATCAAATCAATTATGAGCATGTCAACATTATGTGCTCTTTAGGAATTCTTCTAAATCAGTCTGTTCAACAATATATTTTTTCAACAATCGTTGGATCAATTTAACTATCAACATCTCAACAATATGTATTCTTTACAAATTCTTCTAAATCAGTCTGTTAAACAATATATTTTTTGAAACATCGTTAGATCAAATCAGCTATCAGTATTTCAACAGTATGTACTCTTTAAGAATTCTTCTAAATCAGCCTGTTCAACAATATATTTTTTGAAGCATCATTAGATCAAATCAATTATGAGCACGTCAACATTATGTACTCTTTAGGAATTCATCTAAATCAGTCTGTTCAACAATACAATTTTTTGAAGCATCGTTAGATCAAATCAACTATCAGCGTCTCAACATTATGTACTCTTTAATAATTCTTCTACATCAGTCTGTTCAGCAATATATTTTTTGAAGCATCGTTAGATCAAAATCGTTAAATCAGTCTGTTCAGCAATATATTTTTTGAAGCATCGTTAGATCAAAATCGTTAAATCAGTCTGTCGAACAATATATTTTTTGAAGCATCATTAGATCAAAAGCATTAAATCAGTCTGTTAAACAATATATTTTTTGAAGCATCGTTAGATAAAAATCATTAAATCAGTCTGTCGAACAATATACTGTTTGAAGCATCGTTAAATCAAAATCATTAAATCAGTCTGTTAAACAATATACTTTCAACCATCATTGAGTCAAATTCACAACATAGACTCTTTGTATCATCCTTGTCCTACTTCGACATCTAATACGAACGTTCAAACATGGTTTTGTTTACCTTTGTTTACCTTTGTGAACCAGTCACCTTGTAGTAATTTGCTTTGTCGCGTTCAGTCCTCGAACATCAATTGATCCATTCGAGAAAAGGTGCATAAATCGCGGTCGATCGCGAGATAGTAGATCGAATCTACCGTTAAGGATCGCCACGCTCCATTAAATCGGCACTTGGCTAATTACCGATTCCCAGTGACCGTTCCGATTCTCGTATGGGCTGCGCGTTTGCGCTCGATCGGCACGCATATGCTATTTGCCCGCGGACACCGCCCGTTCCTTTACTCGTGTGCCATTCTTCAAGCTTTTCCTGGCCTCGTGTTTGGCCGTTCCATCGATCCTGCCGTCTAAATATAACCGGTGCGACATCAGTGGCCTGAATCCGATCGAAAGCAAACACGGAAGATTCGCTGCTCGTTCATCGGGCCCGGGGTAATTGCACGCCGCAGAGCGTTGACTCGTGAACTGAACGAACCGGCTTTCAGTACTCGTCGCTAACCGAACTCTCGATTCGTTACGATGCTATCGGCTTTGGAATCTAAACTGCGGGTCGTTTGGAGATCCACGGGTTTTGGAAACTGCGAATTACAGAGTTGGATATTTGGAAATCTGTTAGGTTAGCTTAGGTATACATTTGCAAGTTTGAAGACTTAGGGTTTCATGAAATTAGGAGTTTGAAGACATACTTGCATAGATATGTGGGGACATGAAGGTTTAGGATATTATTAATTTGAGTGATGGATGTTTGAGAAACTTGGTATTTAAAAATTTGGAAATTGAGAATGTATTTCATAATCTAGAAATTGAGAGCCTAGAAGTTTGGAGCCATAAGTAGAAGAGCTAGGAATTTCCAAATAAAGATATCCACAAACACTGAGATGTACAGACTTCATGATCTTGCGATTTCAAGTCCTTATTTGAGAACATACTGATTACGACATAAATTAGTAACTCTGAAAATACCTCGTATTATTAACCCGTCGTGACAACAGGATGTTTGTGCACCGATGATATATGAAAGTCCACAAGATATTTGTCAGCGGAGTCTAAGGAGCAGCGAGGTATAGATTACATGATATATGTACCCGCAGTCCGCAGACATCGATATATCACGAGTGCATAAACATCCGTCGTGTAATTATTAGTAATCCCTCTAAGGGTAGGCAGAAAAAGGAAGTTAAAAGAGTAGTAGAACCGTTGGTTGAATGAAGACGAAGCGTGTCTAAGGTGTCCTGTTGCACGCCGTGGAGCGAGTTAGACCGTGTCCGTCGTAGGAATTGCGAGCAACAGGAGGGAACTGGGTGTGCCTTCGATCGAAAGAGACACGGGAATAAAAATAAGCAGCCGTGGAGGATTAACGGGTGCTCTTCTCGGACGAGGAACCTGGCGCCAGCTACTAAATTAGCTACTTGGTCGACGTGTCGGCAGTCTCACCGCGATATCTCATTCTCTCCTCGTGTTCGACTCCTCCTTTTCCTTCCTTCGTCTCCTACTTTTCGTACGTCAATTTTCAATCGCGATTCAATCCTTGCTGGCTCATTTCTTTTAGGAAGATTACGTATCATCTTCCTTTGTTCTGTGTTATCATTCACTGGTCCACATATTTCTGAGTACATCTGGCTTCAATTTCAAATATTTCAATACTTCAATTCTTCAGATATTTTGGAAATGTTTCTCTGATGGGTCATTTTGAATTGGTTAGATTAATACTGTAATGTTAGACCAGATATATTCTTGTTTATGTATACTCATTATTTGTGGAAATATTTTGTAGATAAGTTTCATCATAAACAAGTCAGATTATCATAGCTTAGGCTCAAGTTATGAAACTTAATAAATTCAACTTTTTTCTGAAAATGTCCACATTAATCAATGCCCAATTTATCTTATGATCAAGATAAGCTATCTTGCTATTTACCTTATCAAACTAAATCAAGATTAACATATAATATTCATACTTTTCAGAAATATTTTTTGACAAGTATTATTACAAGTTAGGTCCAAATTATAACAGGTCAGACATGATTATGATTAGTCATTCTTGTATTTTTGTCTTCATTCTTTTCCTGCATTTACCAAGTGAAAGACTTAAAGTTTGTTTACGATACCACATTATTCTGTAATAGGTCTTTTGAGAAAGGATGGATTGAAATGTCAGAATTGTCTAATAATCGTGCGGTACGCTTTGTATCTCGGTCAGATTTGCATAACAATTTCCCTCTCTAAAGGCTACGAAAGAACACCCAAGTGAGAACCGAGACATGCAAGGAAAATTATACTACTGAAGAAAAACACATTTGACAACAGAAATTCTATGTATTTTATTTTTGATTCATTCCGAAATTCCAAGCATAAAATATTCCTCTAAAATCGATTCAGTCTCATCAATTTTTCTAAATTTCAAAATAATTTTATCAAAGAGGAAAGTTTATAAAACTAATCAATCAGAACCTTCGAATGTTTAGCCCCAAAAGTGAGACCAAAAGTAAAATTCCGTAAAAAGAATTCCCATCAGAAATCAGGGCGTTCGATAGAGAAATTTTAATGCTAAAAGAACCCTAATTTCGCCCCCGAAAAAAACACAGTGCATCGTAAAAGCATGTCTAATCAGCCAATCGAAGAGAGCCATTTAATTCAAAGAGAAAAATCCGTGGTCGAAGAAGAAGTAAAAGAAGCTAAAAAAAAGTAGATATTATCGAAGGTTCGTCTGAAAGGATGTTGCGTTCGCCCTGTGTCCTAAGGAATCGTCGAAGGGTCCAGTGAAACAGGAACGGAGGTGGAGGGTGGCAAGCGAAGAAGGAGAGCCGGAGTAGGAACGATGGAAAAAAGAGGAAGATGCACACGGTGGAGCAGGTTTAGCTTTTTGCTCGGCGTTCAGCAAGCGTATCGGCGCGAATCCCCGTATACGGCCGGTCGATGGAGAACCAGACGCGGATCGGAGCCGAACGAAGGGCAGAGGAGAAAAAGAGAGACGACGATGACGGGAAGGTGGGGTGGGCTGAACAGGGTGAGAGAAGAAGAAAAAGAGTCACCCTTCGTGGCGCCTGAAGGCGATGAACAACCAACGACCGGTCGCTAAGGGACGCGCAACCGTGGATCAGCTCTCCAAGACTTCGACCTTCGAGGTTTTGCTGCGTTCACCAGGTTCACCAACCTTTTCACGGATCATTCTCTTCATTATTGAATAACTTCGTGTTTTTCTCTTGGCTTCCTTTCTTGTCGCCTCGACGAGAATCGGAAGATGATTTCTCTGCCACGTACCTGTTTAGAAAGTTTACATTTTATCGCCTACATCGGGCCGTTCATTAGCTACTTCGTTTCACTTTATTTCATCTGCCAGATATTTTATTTACTCGCTTGTGCTGCAAATCTTGCACAGAATTTTTCTTTCGTTCATGTCGCAGGAAGTACTAACCTTCAAATATTACAGTACACTGCTGCAATGAGTTGTACCATTTTTGAACATACTGAAACTTGTTCATGCTAAGAATTTTAATATCCGTGAGTGTGTTAAAACTTATACAAATTTTATTATAATTGTTCACTTTTGAAAAGATACATTATCGACTACATTATGTACAAATAACATCCTATAAGTTTTACATACCCCTATTGAATAAAATCCACCTCGAATCAGAATAAAAAAAAATATGGTGAATTTAGCAACTAAACTGCAACCTAAGCCACGCGGTTAAAATCTGCAGCCTCATCAATCGCTATTATGTTTCATAATCCCCACAAATGGAAAAAGAGGTGTAAAACGCATCACACACAATGTTGTATCATCCAGGAGCTCGTAAAGCCTTCCTGTCAGATTATACTCCCCTCTGTATAGTCTCACCATAAACGTCAACGTCCAAAAGCTTTTGGACCCCGACCAGCTTTCTCGATTTTGTTCGCCCTTTAGAGGGCCTCTTAACGAGTTTTTGGGGCCCCACACGACTCATCCACGCAGGACGAATTTTTAAAGCAGTAATAATTTCTAGCTGTCCGATGGACCATGATATATACGCAGGGTCCAGACACTGAATCGCTGTCGACCCTCGAAAAATACGATGTTGCTCGTTATATCGCGAGATTCTCTATGCAGATTAACAGGCCAGACACCCTCGGACCGGACCCTCAGGCTTGTAGATCTTAGATCAGCATCTTTGAGGCTTTTTAATCGACGCCGAAGATTAATCGAAGGGGATGGAAACAGTCTGCAGGTGCTAATAACCGTGTAATTTCGTTCGTTATTTTATTTCTCTTTAATTATGTTCGAGAGCTTCTTTTTCGTTGCAATTCAATAACGGTAAGAGGTAAAACCTTGAGTTTTTGAGTTCGTGTACCTTATCGTGGTTATTTAGATACAATAGACACTTGTAAATATGCTTGAATGTAAAATACGGTAGTATATAGAGTTAATTTAAGAGCACTTACCACTACTCGATAAAATTAGTTTTTACAGAGATTAACAAAATCTAAATGACCAAAGAATATTATACGTCCCGTAGGTATCCGAAAAGGCCATTAGAGTATCACGTTCGCGATCGTTATTCTTTCTTGTCAGCGTCATTAAAGCCGCAGAGGGGTGTCTTTATAGAGTACAGCAGCGCTCGTTTTATTACCACTCTACGCTCTCCTTACGATCATACCTGTCGCCGTTCATTTCGTTTTCGCTTTGATCATCGTCTCGCCATTGTCAACGCGTGCTATTCAAGGTTTTAATAAAAAGACCACGCGTTCAATTAGTAATGTTAGCCGCCATGCATCAAACGTGTATTCACCTTTGTCTACAAACTATCGTGGGAATAGATTTTGAAACGGTAGAAAGAGAAAACAATTAAGATTATGAAATTAAATTCTCCTCAGTTGGTCTCTTTACGTGTGAAATTTCACGAGAACTGTTTCTCGTCTGTTACGATAATTACTAATAAGTATGGGGTCTGAGGAAAAATTCTTTGCACATCTGAGAATTCTTTTTGCGACAGGACCAGAAAGATGCGAAAGATTATTTTTGTTCTTTTATGATGCAGAAAGGTTGGAAGGTAGTTTGATGCAGTTTGGAAGTAGACTCTCGTTATATGGCCATTTTCGTATGGACGTATTTCAGAACTCTAACAATTTCATACACATCTTATATCCTTTAGTTATACAAATTAAATTTTTTTTTATTAGACAAAATGTTTAAAAAGAAAGATATAATTATAGAAATAAATAAATGGTTATATCTTAATATGAATTGAGTTTCACGTGTTCTCAGACAAAGTATAATGTTTATTATTAAAATTCCTGAAACGTTAATGAGTCAGAGTAATAAAAAGGATCTAATCCAAGAAAAAAGTCCAGGAAATCATCTCCCCCGTAAAAATACGCTCGTCGGAGCCTGAAAAATGCGCAAGATGGTAGCAGATCAGATAGTAATCGGCGAGTTCCAGGATAACCAAGGCGTTATGCTCGCGCGAACAAGCAGTACGCACGCGAGCGAGTGAGCGAGCACACTCGGCCAGTTAATGCCCGAGATCTATAAATAGCCGTGTCGAGGGTGCATAAGGCATCGCATCCGAAAGGGGAGGTGCACGCGTTGCACGCGAGATGTCTTCTCCTCCTGTGGGCCCTGGGGATAGAAAAATCAAGTAAAAAAAAGGGAATGGAAAAAGGAAGGATCGACTGGTTCAGCTTGGATGCCTTCTTCGGCATAGGCGCCAGAACATCGTAAACTGGAGGATCGTCGTCGTGCCTTTTTTCGCGGTTACGAGCACGTTCTTGATCGTGTGCTGCTCTACGCTCGGAACAACTTAATTCTACATAATTACGGGATAAACGGGGTACATTTGTTCGAGAACGATTCGAAGAATCTGCCTGTACCTCGGGGTTTAATTATGGGAACAGGACACTCAAACATATTTATTTCATACTTTTATTAGATGTCACTTTGCTAGGTTTTTGGTATGAAGGTTATTTTGCTAGATTTTTGGTATGGAGGTTATTTTGCTAGATTTTTGGTATGAAGATTACTTTGATAGATTTTTGGTAGGGAGGTGACTTTGCTAGATTTTTGATATGGAGGTTACTTTGCTCGATTTTTGGTATGAAGATTACTTTGATAGATTTTTGGTAGAGAGGTTACTTTACTACATTTTTGATATGAAGGTTATTTTGCTAGATTTTTGCTATGAAGGTTACTTTACTACATTTTTTATATGAAGGTTATTTTGCTAGATTTTTGGTATGAAGTTTACTTTGCTAGATTTTTGCTATGAAGGTTATTTTACTACATTTTTGGTATGAAGGTTACTTTACTACATTTTTTATATGAAGGTTATTTTGCTAGATTTTTGGTATGAAGATTACTTTGCTAGATTTTTGCTATGAAGGTTACTTTACTAGATTTTTGGTATGGAGGTTATTTTGCTAGATTTTTAGTACCACTCCTCGGAGGGGTTAGGGGATGTTTATCTATTGAAAACATTTGCGTTGTACTTTATTTTTTTAACAAAATAATATTCGTAATTTTCTTGTATGGATCTGTTTGTTTGAATTGAATTGTCAACCAAGTGTGAATATATAGTTCATCTTTTTAAATTTTCATTGTGTTCATTCGGTGTTATTATATTAAACTATGTGGACATCTAATACGAACACATTCTTCATTCACATTAAAGATACAGACCAAGATACAATTGTTCATAGACATATCATCCACAGTAAAGAATAGTATTTTCAAAAAAAGTAACAAACTGTACCATGCTAAACCAGTGAGAGCCTGACCATATAAAAGCACATTCCAGCGAATCATAAACCATGTGTACCATATAATCATTCAAAAACGCCATGATTATCGCAAACCACCCCCATGTAATTATAAAAAAATCCAACGGAGTGAAGCATCGGTAAAACCAGTGAAATATCGCTTCCATCGAAGGAACCTCGACATAAATATTTATGAGAAAAATGATGGAGCCGTGTCCTGAAGGAAACTCGATTGTTCCCGGTTCCACGCCAATGCACGTCCCTGCAGATTGGATGCAGGTAGGCTAGCTTCTGTGTTCTCCGTGACTCCAGAAAGGAAGTAGCGTAACGAGATGGCGTCCCCGACATCCTACAAAGATGCACTGGCCGCGGTGAATCTTTGATGCTGGTATCAGGGAATTTTTCCTCTCGCGAAAAGGGGGACAGAGTGAAAAAGGTATATGGAGAAAGATGAGCTTCGACCGAGAGATCTGGTTTACCTTGCGAAGGTTTTCTTACGTCCTACGTACCGGGTAGATCGTAGGTGCGCTACCCTCTCTGCGCTGCGCTGTCACCACTTCCAGGCATGGTTGCCATAAACGAGCGGTTTTTGCATCTCCGATGATCGACTCAAGGGCAGCTAATAGTCCCGCAAGCGACTGGTATGACTGTGTTTACCCGGCCTAGCCGCTTGTTACAAGCTCTTCAACGTCCTAGCGTTATAAACGAGACGGGAATATAGTTTATGATGGCAGTGGTGGCACTCGTTAAGCCTGATTTACGCCGAGGAAGCTGTTATGCTTCGCTGGATCGCTGCTCGAATTACGCCATGCCTCAAATTTTCGTCCAATATTCGTCATTGTGCTATTACCATTATTCTCCAGAAGATTGTTCATACATTGTTCTAACACTCCACAAAATTCGTCCATTTTTAAATTACTGTTGCGTTTGAATTTAGTCAAGACTTTAATGGTTCTGCAGATAAATAGATGGTTGAATATATATATTTTTATTTATTTACTTTTTATAATGAAGACAATATATTTGTCACATACTTCACTTTGTTGTCAGACTTTAAAAAAATTTAATTCAGAACTCCTTTCTTAGTTTATTCTGTAAATGAAGTTGTTAGGTGATGAAAATTAAGGGGTGTACAAGGTTAATCATATAGTACGCTATCTGAATATATTGTACGATATATGTACAGTAATAAATACTCATACATCTGTTCATTTAATATATGTGCATTTAATATACATTTAATGTACATATTATACATCTTAAACATTTCATATGCATAACATACATTTACATTTAATATGTATTTTATAATATGTTCATTTAATATATATTTTAAAGTATGTTCATTTAATATACATTTAATATATATAATACACATCTTAAACATTTAATATGCATAACATACATTTACATTTAATATGTATTTTAAAATATGTTCATTTAATATACATTTAATATACATAATATACATCTTAAACATTTAATATGCATAATATACATTTACATTTAACATGTATTTTAAAATATGTTCATTTAATATGAATTTTAAAATATATTCATTTAATATGAATTTTAAAATATGTTCATTTAATATGAATTTTAAAATATATTCATTTAATATGAATTTTAAAATATATTCATTTAACATGTACGTATAATTTCAGCACCTGAATAACAGCTGAAATATTACATCAATTTAAAACATGCTACCTCTGTCCACTTAATTTCATCCGAATTGACTGAATAACAACCCAATTAAAAAATGAGGTCCGCAGTTAAGACGTATCCAAAGCGACGATGTTCATTTTGCGGAGTAGCTGAATACGAAGTATACCCGGATTGTTTTCACCGAGTCGTAAATCGTCCGGTTAGCCGGGAGCAGAAAAGAAACAACGCATCGAATACATTGTTCGCGACGAACGTTCCCCGGCTACCACCGATCGTCCATTGCTCTTTATTCTTTCTCCTTTAAGTTCGCCTGCTGAAGAGGAACGAACAGATCGAGATGAAGCCGGTTTACCTTGCGAAGCTTTTCTTACGCCCCTGAGACGCTACCCTCCGATCTCGCAGAAACGTTCCTGACGCTTCGCTTTTTCTCCTCGATTCGCTGATTCTGAAGATTCTGTCGCTGAGTATAGCTGAGTCGTGTTGGAGAATCGAGCAGAAAGCATTTCGTACTAGAAGAATGGCCTTGTGGGATATGCAAGTTTATATGACACAAGTTTATATAACACAAGTTTATATAATACAAATTTATATAATACAAGTTTATATGACAAGTTTATATGACATGTGTTGATGTATCATATGTGGATTTTTAACTTCATATTCTACTTTCGTTAAATTGTCAAACGTTATATTTTCTGGGGGTAGATATCTACACAGAGTCTGCGTTAGAGTCTGCAGATGTTAAGAGTTCGTACATGTCAATATGGCGCCCAGAAGATCAAATACGTGAAGTCATGAGTGGAGAACATAACGTTGGGTGATTATGCTACAAGGTAATCTAATATGTGGAGAACCTCGCGTGTCGAGAATCTAATCGAAGACCACCGGGTGATCTAACGCGTGAGAATTTGGCACGTGGTGATTTAATGCGAGAAGCATGTGGAATCTAACAGCGAGAATCCAACATGTGGAGGTATACGCGTGAGGATGTGGCACATGCCGATCTAATGCATGGAGGACCCATCGCATGGAGAACCTGGTGCATGCAGAATCTAACACAGTGAGAATTCAACGTGTGGAGGTCTAAGATATGGAGAATTTACCTTGTGGAGAATCTTGAAAACATATGACGATCTAGAGTTTACATATGAAGAATACCTACATATGAAGAATGACTACATATGAAGATTGACGATCGCACATGTGACAATAACGTGTAAATCCAAAACGTGAAAGTGTAACAATTCATAAAACAAAAGTCGATCCTTGAAAGTCGATATTATCTGCCACTTATTTTCTTCCAATAACGTCTAAGAAGGAAGATTGACTGAAATAATTGCATAATTCATCTCCAACAAGAAGGCAAACAGAACCTGCTGTAGGATGTGCCGCTCTCGGAATACCAGTCCGGCAAGGACAAGTCGCGGTGTTCCTCTTCTTCAGGTTCATTCTCGCTATTTATAGATCCTAAATATTAGCTAGTACGAAGGTGTGTTGGTAGACTGGTACTCGTTACACTTCTTCAGATCGGTACCGCGAACTCGAGGAGGCCTTTATCCTCGTAATTACCGACGCAACCACCACCTGGCCAGTTTCTTCTACTGCTACAAAATCCTTCGAGTAATCCGCTTCATTCCGTCGCTATTTATAGATCCTAGATGGTTATACGCTCTACGTGAGTAAATGTTGGCCACCGAGGGGAATATCGAGAGGCTTCATTATCCACCTACCGATTCTCTCATCATCGATTTTCGCTCAAATTAGTGTCCTTCTCTCGACTTCCGAGGACAGTCGGATTGTGATTCACCTTTTCGTGATACGAATTGTTTGCACTTTGTATGATTGAACTGACAAATTGATTCGCAATTTTTTTTCGTTTTAAGTTGGTAATTTTGAAGCTGTTCTTTAACTTTACTCTCACAGGTTCTTGTAAATACTTGTATGAATTATTTAGCTTAGAGTTTGCATTTCGTTGCTGTTTAAACAATAAACCTTCTGTAGTAGATTTTACATCAGTAGTCGATTTTACATAAAAGAATTTAACTAAATTAATTATTCTTCTTCGACAAAATATTCATCCACCTCTCTCCACAAGTACCTATTATCCAAAGTGCCTATACCCTTAAATTTCTGTCAGAATATTTTCCGGTGAAAAAATGTCAGTATCTTAAAATTTCAAATAGTCTGCTATTTTCATCCACCACAGCACTTACGATTACCCGTGCAATGCGGTTACATTTGGATTTTTCTCTCCATCGTTATCGACAGATCAGCTCGCATACGAGCGAGAACGGTTCTATCCGTTATCCAGGTACGAAGATAGCACGAGACCGGCCGGAAAACGCGTCTTTATCAGGAATGTCGCCGAAAGGGTATTTTATCGGGAGTTTATTCACGCGTAGTCGTCCGCCTGCAGCAGCGGGGCAGGTTTATAAATAGCCCTGAAGAGTTGCACGCGGATTGCACGGGGCGCCTAGTACTCGATGCCGATTACTCCTGGCGCCAGCACACCGGCCTCCTGCTTTCTTTAATGGCCGACAGTTAATGGGAAGTTAATGTCCGACGCTGTGTTAACTACGCGACCGGTCTCCTTCTTTCTTCTTTTCTTTATCCTCTTCATTTAATTCTCTTCCTTTCCTGCTACCCTTATTTCTTCGGCCTTAACTCGCCGGATGTCCTTCTACTATTGTTTCCATTTATTCTGGTAGCATTCTTTACCCACGCGTTTTATTTTGTTTCTTCGCACCATTATATTTTTTTATTTTCTTTCGTCTAGCTTTTATTTAGTTATTTATTGTATTTTGTCATTTGTTATATTCTGTTTAATTTTTTATTATATTTCTTCACTGCATTTTATTACTTATTATACTTTATTTATTCTTCTATTATATTTCATAATTTATTATATTGTATTTCAGCATTTATTGTACTTCGTTATTTATTATATTTTCTGTTTAATCTTTTATTATATTTCATTACTGCATTTCATCATTTAGTATATTTTGTTTATTCTTCTGTTATATTTCATAATTTATTACATTGTGTTTCAGCATTTATTGTACTTCGTTATTTATTATATTTTCTGTTTAATCTTTTATTATATTTCATTACTGCATTTCATCATTTAGTATATTTTGTTTATTCTTCTTTTATATTTCATAATTTATTATATTGTATTTTAACATTTATTGTACTTCGTCATTTATTATATTTTCTGTTTAATCTTTTATTATATTTCATTACTGCATTTCATCATTTAGTATATTTTGTTTATTCTTCTTTTATATTTCATAATTTATTATATTGTATTTTAACATTTATTGTACTTCGTCATTTATTATATTTTCTGTTTAATCTTCTATTATATTTCATTACTGTATTTCATCATTTATTATATTTTATTTATTCTTCTATTATATTTCATAATTTATTATATTGTATTTCAGCATTTATTGTACTTCGTAATTTATTATGTTTTCTGTTTAATCTTTTATTATATTTCACCACTGTATTTCATCATTTATTATATTATATTTATTCTTCTTTTATATTTCATAATTTATTATATTGTATTTTAACATTTGTTATATTATATTTCATCGTCTATTATAATATACAGCATCAGCTGTTATATTGTCTTTAACTATTTGTTACATTATTTCATTGTCTATTATAATATTCTTCATCATCTATTATATTGTATTTTACTATTTGTTATATTATACTTCATCGTCTATAACAATACATATTCATCATATAATATATTCTATTTTCTCATACACTGATCATTGAGACATGCCTTATATTAATAAATAAAAGACACAAATTTTTTGATGGACAATCAAGCAGCAAATTACGAGTAATCAAAGGGTCAGTTTATTACTCACATCGTATAACTTGAAATTATCAGCAATTATAGGTTATAGTTTCCTTATTCCTAGTGGATAATTCGATAACGACGAATAATTGCAAGACGTTCTTGACGACAATTATGGACAATCTGAAAGCTATATTAACTTAGAAAAATCATTTTCAATACCAAGATGTTTTTTCCATGACTTCGTTTTTTATTTTATTTTAACACTAAAATTATCAAAACGATGATGACCATCCACAAATTACTAAATGACCCTCCACAAGTTTCTCATTATAAGATACACATTTTGTTAAAGTACATTTCTTGAAATCACCATTAATTTCCATCAAGATAAAAAATAAATGTGTGTACTAATTTATGTTACATTTGTTTACTTATTTTTTAACTTCATTTTTAGTTTCAAGTGAAGTACACATTATATGCCGATAGCTTTAGTGTTTTTTATTTTATTTTTATTTTACTAAAACTTAATAGAAAGACAAACCTGCGCATCTTTAGCGCAAATACGTGTAAAATTCCTCGCACAAAATTTTTCTAGAATACTTAAACACTTCGAAGTTTGAAATATTCGTCCTTCGACGAGTATTTGCCTCGACGGATTCCTACACACCGTGGTCCTTTGACCGAGCAGAAATGCCGCGACGCAGGAATTCCTCGCAAGGACTTACATCGGTGGTCGTCGTTGATGATGGATTCGTGATCGTCAGTTTCTATTTGCAGTTTCCGTCGTGAGAACACCGTCATCGTACCAGAAATAGAACCTGCTTCGTGGTCGATGCACCTAACGAGTGCCTTCTATAAACCGTAATATCGATCCTGTTCCTTTTTGTCTATCGAATACTTGTTTCGTAAAATAATCATGCGCGCGTAAATTTTATAAAGATGCCTGCTTAAGTGATTATACGTGTTTGACTAGTTTCACATTTTTTCTATTTTATCCATTAAATTGGAATTTATTGTTTGCATCCTGAGATGAAAATATTTCTTGATAAAGATTGTGTTATTTATAGTTGATCCTTTATCAACGTTTTATTGACACGTTCATAATCGTTTATTACTCAGTTCTTTTTATTGAAGTGGTTAGGTATGTTTTATTTTAACGTCTAATTTCATTTGTTTGTGTATGATCTTTGATAAAGTTTTATTGTCACATTCTTTATAATCATTTGTTTTTATCGAGTTAGCAAAGTTGGTTTTTATTGAAGTAGTGAAGGTTTACGTAGCTATGTTTTATTTTGACAAGGTATAATTTCATTTTATATTAACCAATTCATTTTGAGTAGTTGTTTAGTTCTTTGACTATAAAAAGGTTTACTTAGCCATGTTTTATTTTGACAACGTCTAATTTCATTCGTTATCACTCTTTTTTATTGTTAAACTAGTGAAGGTCTTCTTACCTATATTCTATTTTAACAACGTCTAATTTTATTTTATATTCATTTTGATTTTAATTCATTTTGAGTAACTGCTTAGTTCTTTCACTGCAAGAGGTGAATATACACAACCCTTAAATTTTTTTACTGCAACATTTTCTGTTTTATTAAACTAGTCCTTCATTTTCTATAAGTTGCCTACTGAAACTAGCTGAGTATCAGCAGTTGTCTCAACACTATTTTATAATTAAAATATTATGACAATAGACATATATTGACGATTCTGTCCAAAAGTACTCTACACACTAAAATGCGTTCAAGGGTTGAAAACTAATAAAAGAAGATGTAATAAAAAAGTAATGTGACTAAACAGAAAAGAGAATGAGTACGTTTTTGACGTAGAATCTCTGTAGAACTACTGAATGAGTATTCGTGACACCAGGAATAAAACGGTAGAGATTGTACGCGCGAAAATACGATACCATTGATGATTGCAGACATACGACACGTGCTCAGTCTATCTTCGGGTTTCCTCTTCGTTTCGTGACATCCGCTCGTCGCATATTCGACGCGACGTCGCCGTGTTTTATCGAGACAAATATCTGTCGTTAATCGAACATTCTTTCACCCACAACTCCTTTCAGCTTCACAGATATAATTATACAGACCGTTCGAAATTGCAGCAACAAATGATTTTATACAAACAAGATCCAAGTTTTTGCGCGTGAAATTGCTCATGAATTTTCAGATCGCAACGAACAATCGTGAGAAAGAGGAAACACGTGATTTCTGCACCGCATATACAAAACTAATACGCCATTTCCTGAAGTTCGTTAACGTTGCCATAATCGCACCTCCGAGCGATAGTGTTTCCTGCGATACGAGATGCGTTTATGGTTCGCCATAGGGCGAATGCTGAATCATAGGGAAGCGTACCCTTCGAGTTTTCCACTCGGCTGCTCTCCTTTAACGAAAATATTTTTACATCTCCCGTGAGAAGTTTAACGATTGTATGTAGGAGGAAAACTTTTTCTTGGGAAGTAGCTTAGTCTTTAGGAGAGCTGTTTGATTATTGTAATTGTAGATTGTGAGAATGCGATGGAAAATTCCAAAGTATTTAAATTCTTAAGAGGTTATTAGAAGTACTTCATTTTTAAGTTCTTAAAGTTGTAGAATAGTAGAGTCCTAAATCTTCAATTCTACAAGTCTTCAAATTACTTAATTTCTAAATGTGCAAAATAACATTAGAAGTCCTTTATTCTCAAATTCTTATAATCGCAAAATAGCGAAGTTCCAAATCATCAATTCTACAAATCTTCAAATCACTCAATGTCTAAATGTGCAAATTCTCAAATGTTCAAATATCTGGATCTGAAAGAATCAAGTTTGTAAAATTCTAAATTTACAAAGCTTCAAAACATATCATCTTAATATATCTATATACATCATAAAATCTTTTTATAACAAATTCCCAAGATTCTTCAATTTTATGTTGTCAAGTCCTCCAATCCTTAAATCCAAAAATCTGGAAACTCAAATTCCAAAATTCCAAATTCCAACACCCTAAATCCTGCAACTCCAAATTCTAGAACCCCAAATTCCAAGACTTCAGATTTTAGAACCTCAAAATCCTAGAACTCCAAATTTTAGAACCTCAAATCCCAACACTGCTAACAGTGCCAAATCTCTCAAGTTCCTACTCTCCCAAATTCCAAATCTTCCAAGTTCCAACTCTCTCAAGTTCGAAATCTCTCAAGTTCCAACTCTCCCAAGTTCCAACTCTCCCAAGTTCCAAATCTCTCAAGTTTCAAATCTCACAAGTTTCAAATCTCACAAGTTCCAAATCTCTCAAGTTCCAACTCTGTCAAGTTCCAACTCTCCCAAGTTCCAACTCTTTCAAGTTCCCAATCTCCCAAGTTCCAATTTTCTCAAGTTCCAAATCTCTCAAGTTCCAACTCTCCCAAGTTCCAACTCTCTCAAGTTCCAACTCTCCCAAGTTCCAACTCTCTCAAGTTCCAACTCTCTCAAGTTCCAACTCTCCCAAGTTCCAACTCTCTCAAATTCCCAATCTTCCAAGTTCCAACTCTCCCAAGTTCCAACTCTCTCAAGTTCCAACTCTCCCAAGTTCCCAATCTCCCAAGTTCCAAATCTCCCAAGTTCCAAATCTCTCAAGTTCCCAATCTCCCAAGTTCCAATTTTCTCAAGTTCCAAATTTCTCAAGTTCCAACTCTCCCAAGTTCCAACTCTCCCAAGTTCCAACTCTCCCAAGTTCCCAATCTCCCAAGTTCCAAATCTCTCAAGTTCCAACTCTCTCAAGTTCCAACTCTCCCAATTTCCAACTCTCTCAAGTTCCAACTCTCCCCAGTTCCCAATCTCCCAAGTTCCAAATCTTCCACCTTCCAACTCTTTCAAATTCCCAACCCTTCAAATCCTAAATTCCCCTAAATTTCCAACCCTCCAAAAGTTCCCTCTACCCAACCCTCCTACCCCAGCATCGAAATCTCCAAATAACCCTTTATCGTAGCAAGAAGTTCACTTCATCTCGCAACAAAGCTGCGTGCGAAGCACAGTCCCTTCCCCGAGTGACTTTTCGCGTTCAAAGAAGACGAAGCACGGTGCTAACAAACGTTGAATTAAGTAGAGAGTCTCGGTTTACTCAGCAATTAGCTGGCCTAGTGTTGCCCGTGCGGAATTTATCGAGGGACGCGAGTAGGTTCGCGTTCTAGACCGGTAGTCGGTTGCTTTTTTGCATTTTCGTAAACGAACACCAACGATGGTACAAAAGAATAATAAATAGTCGTTTCAAGGAGCAACGTGGAGGTTCAACGAACTTTGACTTTTCGCGTCTCGAGATGGCTTCGAGGAAGAGTCTTCGAGTGGACGTTGAAGACGCGGAAGTCGATGCGAATGTTTTGTTTGTTCAATTTGAACTGTGGTGATAAATCGATTTCGAATGGAGTTAATTACATATTGTGTTCTGGAGTTTTGCTGACGTGGGTTGTTGTTGGAGTGTTTTAGGTTTATGTTTAGGTTAGAGATGTGGTTTATGAGGTTTTGTAAAATGGAGGTCTTCACATGTGATATGTGCAGACGTATGTTTGTGAGCTTCTAGATTTCTGTGTCTTGAGATTGTTATCTCTTTAAATTCATACATACTACAATTTCATTCTCAAATTCCTAACATGCTACATTTACAAGTCGAATTATATTTTCACATATTCCAAGATCTCCAAATTGTCAGAATCTTAAATTTTTACAGTCCCTGGTTCTTAACATCCTCAGCTTTCTATGTCTGCCAATTTTTCTATTACCAGATTCCTACATCCTTTAGATCCTAATCTACTTAAATCTCAAAGCTCCTTAGATTACCATATCTACTTAGATCATAACATCCCAATATTTCTATAGTCCACTGCTGATGTATCCATGTATCCTTGGACCCCAACACTCCTACATCCAAATTCAAATACCAACAATACATCCATAGGTTCCATCTTTAAACTCCAATATCCTGCGACCTTAAAATCTGCACATATCAAACTTTCATCTTCCTATGGAATTTTCCTTCCTAACATACCTAGGTCCCCACATCTACAAACGTCCCTAATCGCAAGATTTACGTCGATAAAAAAATATGAAGCTTCCAAGTTAGCAACCCAATAATTATAAAAAATTGACGACATAACCATCAGCATATTAACTCCATCTAATTACCCTGTCATTTTCTGCGAATTAAGTAGCAAATTATACAGCAATATAACCTTGCTCGCAAGAGATACGCAGTATTTCATGGAGTTCGTTCGCGTTAACGTTAGAAAAGAAAATAGATGATCTGGTTGAGTCAATCATCATCGCTGGTCTCGGGATTGGTTGAACGAGATACTGTTAGTTGAAAAGCACGGGATCATCGAACGGAGTAAAGGAAGGAACCGTTTCATCGACTTTCGAATCCGTTGAGAATCTATGCAGAACAGAGGAAGAGTCGAACGCAAGTTCGAAGGCAGCTCATCTATCTACGATCTCGTAATGATCGTTCTGTACCGTTACTCTCGGTCAAGGTTCCCGTCGAGATCGAATTGGAATATCTCGTTTGCCGGCTCGGTCACCGATCCTTTCCGCGTCCTTCCTCCTCGCCGCTTTCCTTTCCCTACTCTTCGGTGAGCTTGTAAACAACGATTTAGGAACATCGCGTTGCGATTATAGATTATCAAGGACATGTATATGTACTCTGCAGCCTACGTTTCTTTGGATGATGGCGCATGCGTTATATTTTCAAACTTTGCTAATTTTACTATTTTCAAGTTTGCGATTATTATGGGGTTAGAGTTCTTCTGGAGGTCCAAATATATCTGTGTTCACGAATTCCTAGCTCCGCAAATTTCTAAGTCGATAGATTCAGAGATTATCGAATACTAAGGTCCTCAAGTTCCAAGATCACCGAATATTAAGGTCCTCGAATTCCAAGGTCCTCAAATTCCAAGCTCACCAAATACTAAGGTCCTTGAGTTTCAAAGTTAGCGAATACCAAGATCCTGAAGTTCCAAGGTCACCAAATATTAAGGTCCTCGAATTCCAAGGTCCTCAAATTACAAGCTCACTAAATACTAAGGTCCTCTAGTTCCAAGGTTTCCAAATACTAAGGTCCTCAAATTACAAGCTCACTAAATACTAAGGTCCTCTAGTTCCAAGGTTTCCAAATACTAAGGTCCTCAAGTTCCAAGGTTCCCCAATACTAAGGTCCTCAAGTTCCAAGCTTACCAAATACTAAGGTCCTCGAATTCCAAGGTTCCCAAATACTAAGGTCTTCAAGTTCCAAGGTCCCCAAATACTAAGGTTCTCAAGTTCCAAACTTACCAAATACTAAAGTTCTCAAGTTCCAAGGTTCCCAAATACTAAGGTCCTCTAGTTCCAACGTCGCCAAATTCTTACATCACCGAGTTCTTACATCTCCAAATTCTTATGTCCACAACTGTTTAGATCTCTAAATTTATATATCCAGAATTTCCTAAGTCCTCAAATTTGCTGATGACTGAATCTCTAGGTTCTCAAATCCCTAAATTTTGAAATTGCCACGATCCATCTACATGTATTATGCAAATGTCTTTCAATTTGTTGGTCTTTTGATTGAAGACCACAAATGCTTCCTAGGCTTCGAACTTACCACAGTCCAACATCACCAAGTTCCCAAATATTTGTACTAAACATCTATACCTAATTTCTATATCCCTAAATTCCTTGGTCTTACAATTCCTAAGTCTCCAAATTTTCTATCTTCTCAAATCTATTTTCCTAAATTGATTACCAAATTTGAATACATTAAAAATTTCTAATTTATCCATAAGTGTCCATATCTTTGAACATCCCTAAAAATGAAGTAGGGAGAGGTGTCCTCACTCTGGGTTTTCATATTTTCCCTAGAAAAGGCAGATTTGATCTTGACTGTACCCGAACGTAAAAGTCGAATGCCAGGACTCGGTGGACGGGATAGGAATTTCGACACGCAGATTGGCTATAACTTTTTTTTTGGTCTTGAAAGTTTAGCACTTCGTGTATGTTAAATTCGCGAAGAGTCCCGCTACGGAATTATTTTATTTTTAGCTTAGCTAATTTATTATGTTTGCAATGTTCGGTTCTTCCTGCTAGCTGTACTTTCTGCTATTTAACACGTTCGAGGTTGATGGCGTACCGTGTATGGTTTGCAAAGAAATCGCTATTATCGCTTGGTACTTGAACGGTTGCGAAGTTAACTGATCGAGTAGTTTGTAATTTAAAATTCGAAGGTGAAGCTGAAGTATGTGCTATGGTAATTGGGAAATTGAAGGTTTCTGGGGGGTTCAATTAAATTAACTCGACTGATTAATTAATTGGAAATGTAGAGAAGAAGAAATTTCTTTCTAAAGAAATATAATGCACACAGGATATGTGTACAATATTTAATACATATGTACGTGTGTTCAATACACATACACGTTTTGTTTTTTAGAAGGTAGAACGTGTCCCCAATCTCCAGTGACATGTGTTAAAAAATATGTATATGGTTCCGAATACATCTGTCAACGTGTTACAAGCTGACGTTTTTATATGAACATGAATTTATAAAAAAAAATGGAGAGATATGTGGTTGATTAAAAACGTACAATATATGAAGTGGTATTACACGAACGGTTCTTGTTTAGTCTGACGCAACATCATGACAAATTGCAGCGCAATCAATCGATTAACATGTTACGGATAACGGGATATCTTCAACTGTGTAATTATTAAACAAACTCGTTCGCTTCATTTTTCAATCGATCTGTTTACGCTCAAGATACCGTTCTCAGATTTTTATGTAACCACTTCCATTATAGCAAACACGATGTACTTATATTACTCTTATCTTATATTACCCATTGATTATTATTGCGAATTTTTAATTGCACGTTTTTGTAACTTAACCTAGTATAACGTAATTTACCATAATGTAGTTTGAATCCAACGTAATCATAATTTAATATAACCTATTGTGTCATGAGCTAACCTAATTTAACTTAACCTAGACTTAACATGAACATCTTCGAGACTTAACCTAATATAACCTAACCTAATTTACCATAATTAATGTAACTGAAATTTAAATCGAACGTAGTGTATCATAATTTGATCTAACCTATTGTGTCATAACCTAACCTAATTTAACCTAGCCTAGACTTAACATGAACATCTTCGAGACTTAACCTGATATAACCTAACCTAATTTACCATAATTAATGTAACTGAAATTTAAATCGAACGTAGTGTATCATAATTTGATCTAACCTATTGTGTCATGATCTAACCTAATTTAACTTAACCTAGACTTAACATGAACATCTTCGAGACTTAACCTGATATAACCTAACCTAATTTACCATAATTAATGTAACTGAAATTTAAATCGAACGTAGTGTATCATAATTTGATCTAATCTATTGTGTCATAATCTAATCTAATTTAAGTCAACCCAGACTTAATGTAAACAACCATGTATCAAACTTAAATCGAGTAAATCTAACCTTGACATCTAACCTTCTCACCTATCACTCATTATATCGCCGCAACTCCTACTATCTACACTTATTCAATGTATCGAGCGTTCGTCATATGAACTATTTAACCCCTTGCCCTATGACTTGTCTGTCAGGTGCGTCAGACAGAACTGACTAATCATAGCTACAATATTAAAACAGACGAAAAAACTTGAAATGTTATGTCAGTATGTTATTATTCAATCGTTGACTGTGCAAATTATAATTGGACTTGAACTACAAATTGGAGCGTATTGAAAATTCCAGTAAAATTGATCATGGCCGACAAAGTGCGTCACGAGTCAGACTCGTCAAAATAGTGCAAAGGATTAATAATTCAGAAACGGAGCTTCCTTGTCTTATTTTTGCAAAGGAAAATCTTATTCAGAATCACGTCACCCTCCATTTCCGTAGTTGTGAGACACCCTGTATTAACACTCTCTAGCGTTTCACCAAATTACATTTACAATGTCAGTAGTTCGAAAGCAAAGAAGATGGCTGATCGAGTAATTAAGAATCTGCACCTGTCGCGGTTGTGCTCGCGACCCTGAAGAAGGGCCACGGACAGTGTCGGTGCGGTAGCCATAAATATTTGTTTTTACGAGTGGAAGGAAGGTCGGTGGACTAGAGAAGCTATTACCAATGTGGACTCTAGTCTGTCTAGGTGGTCGATAACTCCGCTCGCCATTCCGCTCCGCGCGGATACATACGCAGGGTCAACGGCCACTCGCGACCCTCAACCTATTCGCTCGTTCATATCCCTCGAGCGTGTGCCGCAATCACTACGCTCGATGCGAGGACTTCTTTGTCCCATTACAGGGAATCATTTTTCATTTTTTTCGGTTGTGTTTTGTGGATTGATGTTATCTGTTCGGGCATTTCATCGATTTATGGGTTAGGTTAGTTCAGGGATCGGCAATCTGCGGCTCGCGAGTCACAAACGGCTCTTTGGATGTAAAGCTGCGGCTCTTCAATTCCATAAGTAAATATTATTTATTTTATAAAAAAAAAACTCATTATCTAATATTGCCAAGCGCTGGAATTGCAATGCATCGAATTACCACGCGCTGGAATTGCAACGCGTCGAATTACCACGCGCTGGAATTGCAACGCATCGAATTACCACGCGCTGGAATTGCAACGCATCGAATTACCACGCGCTGGAATTGCAATGCATTGAATTACCAAGCGCTGGAATTCCAACGCATCGAATTACCACGCGCTGGAATTGCAAAGCATTGAATTACCACGCGCTGGAATTGCAATGCATTGAATTACCAAGCGCTGGAATCGCAACGCATCGAATTACCACGCGCTGAAATTGCAATGCATTGAATTACCAAGCGCTGCAATTCCAACGCATCGAATTACCATGCGTTGGAATCGCAACGCATCGAATTACCACACGCTGGAATTGCAATGCATTGAATTACCAAGGGCTGGAATCGCAACGCATCCAATTACCACGCGTCGAATTACCAAGCGCTGGAATCGCAACACATCGAATTACCACGCGTTGGAATTGCAATGCATTGAATTACCAAGCGCTGCAATTCCAACGCATCGAATTACCATGCGCTGGAATCGTAACGCATCGAATTACCATGCGCTGGAATTGCAATGCATTGAATTACCAAGCGCTGGAATCGCAACGCATCCAATTACCACGTGGCGAATTACCAAGCGCTGGAATCGCAGCGCATCGAATTACCACGCGCTGGAATTGCAATGCATTGAATTACCAAGCGCTGGAATCGCAACGCATCGAATTACCACGCGTCGAATTACCAAGCGCTGGAATCGCAACACATCGAATTACCACGCTCTTCAGTTGCATACGCAAATATTATTTATTTTAACAAAAAAAAAAAACTCATTATCTAACATTGCCATATATATATTATCGACTTTGTTGTGAAAAACACTACTTATATATGTAAAAATAGATTATTTTTTTTTATCAAAAAACTTTATTTATGCGAGTACTATTTATTGTTGGCAAGACAAAATTTTGTGGCTCGTTAAAAGCTTTGAAATTTTGTAAATTGTAATTTTTGACTCTTTCGACTCAAAAGGTTGCCGATCCCTGGGTTAGTTGGTTAGTAATTTTAACGCGTAGTAATTTGAATGCGTGGCGATGTAACACGGTAAGTCGGTTCGTGGCAATATAACGCGAGGATTTCCCTATAGTGCAATTTAAATTGCAACTTGAGTGAACCACCTTCCACCTACAAATCATAAATGTCCTCTTCCACTATCATAAACTTTCTTCATCGATTTCCCAGAACAATGATCAATCACCAATAGAAAGAACGACCTTTAAACGCACGTTGACCTAGAAAAACACAGACGCACAATCTAATCGCGCGGTATCTTTATCGTAAATTACCTGGATCTTCCAGAGAAATCTCGGAAACCTTGACTCGGATCCTCTCCTCGCCTCCCTTGAGTTCAATTATTTTTTGTTTCATCAATTCAATTTTTCCATCGACGTTCACGCGTACAATCTCTCACGAATTACGTCACCTTGTGTTGTTGCAGTATCCAGCAGGTGCATCCAGCGAACTTTTGCCGGAGAACAGAGGAACTGGTTACGCGGCGGCTGGAACTTTGCCACCGAACGCGGAAAACATTTCTCCAGCCGCGAAAGATCTATTGAAACGACTGCTACAACCTGACCCGTGTCTCAGGTTGAGGTCCCTCTTGAGTCTGCAGAGAATCGCCTTCTACATGGGTCACGATCTGCAGAGTTATATGGCGAAGAAGGTATGGTCTACCATTGGTGGTCTGGTCAAGCTACTTTCAAACATTTCTGTCGTTTATCATATTTTCGTTTGAGATTTGTTAGATTTGTTGGTTAAGTTAGGATGCTTAGAGGTTACAGTTTGAGCTAAATTAATTTAACGTGGTATTGAAACATTGTGGAATTGAAATGAATTCATGAAAATTGATCTCGATTTCTTGGGTGAAAATTTGGAGTCATCACATATCTACAGATGAGTATTTGAACCTATTCTGTACACCTGGATGAGAATTTCAGCACATTTTGAATTCCTACATGAGGATGTAGACCCATCTCGAATTTTGAATAAGAATTTGGACCCATCTGAAGTCTGGATCAGAAGATTTATGTTAATTACTAGTTGGGTGCATCTCAATTCTCTAAACAAGAATTTGGAATTATTAGAAACTTTTGGATAAGAATTAGGACTACCCAGGTTAAATTTCAAAAGTCTAGAAATTTAATACTTTGACAAAATATTATGTAGATACTTTAACAGAACGTTTAAACTAATCCTTGATCTCCTACTTCCATAAACAATTACTATAATAATTTTGTTATTCCACAGGAATCTCCATTTCGCCTGCTGGGACGCAAGGTGCAAACTCAGGAAAGAAGAATCCGCGAATTCTCGAATTTCGATTCCTCTCTATGTGATAGCTTTTCCCGAGCCGATGATCGATGATCTCATGAATCTCTAGTACTTACATGTCTTTAGTCGTTTCAGCTAACGCAGAATCATCCTCTAATGATTCAAGAATCTCCCTGTTCGAAGCTCTGTGTCTTCTACAATTTTCCATTCGCGTTAGCTTGTTGGTGGTCGAACCGATACCGTAAAATATCGATGTGCAACTCGATACCTCTATCTCATTATTTGCAGGCTATCATTGATTTATCGATTCGGTATCGTTCCGATCATTAATTGTCGTTCGAACGACGTTGTCGATGCCATCCATTAGTTTAAGTCAATGATAATTTTATAAACTTTTTGCCATGAAATCAATATTTTTTGACCGGTTTAAACATCGCTATCCTGCGCAATGTTGCGAGATTCAGCTGCTTTTGATGTTGAAGCTTCTTCTGAGTCGATATGAATGTGCAGTGTTATTTATGATGTGGAAGCAAAATGTATTTTATCGTGAATAAAAATTGCTGTATGTAGTTGGGGAGTTTTGTTACTTACAGGTTCTGAAATTCCTAAGTTTCTGAATTTCTCAGCGTATCGAATTCTCGAGCTTTCGAATTTCTCAGAGTTATGAATTCTCAAGCTTTCGAATTTCTCAGAGTTATGAATTCTCAAGCTTTCGAATTTCTCAGAGTTATGAATTCTCAAGCTTTTGAATTTCTCAGCGGTCCGAATTCTCAAGCTTGCGAATTTCTCAGCGTCTCGAATTTTCAAGCTTGCGAATTTCTCAGCGCACTGAATTCGCAAGCTTTCGAATTTCTCAGCGCACTGAATTCGCAAGCTTTCGAATTTCTCAGCGCCCCGAATTTCCAAGCTTCCGAATTCCTCAGCGCACCGAATTCTCAAGCTTCCGAATTTCTCAGCGCCCCGAATTCTCAAGCTTCCGAATTTCCCAACGCACCGAATTCTCAAGCGTCCAAATTTCTCAGCGTCCCGAATTCTCAAGCTTTCGAATCTCTCAGCGCCCCGAATTACCAGCG
Source organism: Megachile leachella (assembly GCA_963576845.1). Lineage (NCBI taxonomy): Eukaryota > Metazoa > Arthropoda > Insecta > Hymenoptera > Megachilidae > Megachile > Megachile leachella. The sequence continues at coordinate 17,965,732 of OY756251.1, forward strand.
CACCGAATTCTCAGCGCCCCGAATTCTCAAGCTTCCGAATTTCCCAGCACACCGAATTCTCAGCGTCCCGAATTCTCAAGCTTGCAAATTTGTCAGCGCCCCGAATTCTCAAGCTTTCGAATCTCTCAGCGCCCCGAATTCCCAGCGCACCGAATTCTCAGCGCCCCGAATTCCCAGCGCACCGAATTCTCAGCGCCCCGAATTCTCAGCGCCCCGAATTCTCAAGCTTCCGAATTTCCCAGCACACCGAATTCTCAGCGTCCCGAATTCTCAAGCTTGCAAATTTCTCAGCGCCCTAAATTCTCAAGCTTGCAAATTCCTCAGCGCCCCAAATTCTCAAGCTTGCAAATTCCTCAGCGTCCCGAATTCTCAAGCTTCCAAATTTCTAACCCCTCCGAATTCTCAAACTTCCAAATTTCTCAGCGCCCCTATTCTCAAGCCGAAACTCAAAATCAGGAGTTTCACAAGGAAAAAACAATAAGCTAGCTATAAAAGAATTGTTGTGAGGAACGGCTGATCTCAGTTTACAAAAGTTTTAATTTTTTTAAGAATAGTTAACAGTATTTTTGTTACAGTATTTCATCGATAATACAATAAATTGCGATAAATCGTAGTGCGTACAAACTAACAACAAAAGAACAGAACGGATCTGGATCGAATAACGCAGCGTCTTTTTTTTATGTTTTTCCTCTTTCATTTTCGAAATCAATTGCGAGAACAGTTTTCTTTTTTGGCTTATCATTCACTCTTCTTTTACTTTGTTCGCTTTATCCACGAATATATAATATATATATATATACCTTGAGAATTTGTTGCTTCGTCTTCGTTCACGTGTTCGTGCATTACAATTTTTCTCAGCTTTTTTCGTTTCTCTTTATGGGGGGAAGACGGATTTTCCCCACGGTGCAATCGATCGAAGTTTATGGTAATAATAATTATATATACATTATTATTCTTACACTTAGAGGGTTTCTCGATAATATAATACAACGCATTCCTTCAAATGTTACGTCCCGAACAACGCGTTACCGAACGATCACTGGATTTTCTCTTTCGTATAAAATTTTATAAAATAACAATCGATATGCGTTCAATGATTACCAACGCAACAAATACATTTGTATAAATGTTTTACAATAATTATTTAATCGCACATTAAATCACTTCATCGATATGAAGTTCATATCTTTATATATTGATACATTGCAAAATTATTACATTCGTATATTGTATGAAAAGTGTTTCTAATTGTTACAAATCATGTATTCGCACTTTTTCAAAGATCGTTGTTTATTTATTAAATCATTTTAAACATTTTCCTATGAAATTAATGTAAAGAACATCCACCTCTAAGTTTTTAATATATCTAAAATTCGATAGAATAAAATCCTCGATTAAAATATAAAACACCGATATAAAAATGCTTCAACGCAGCCAAGTTACAAACAATTATAAATAAACAATCAACAACGAATAAAATGAGGGTTCCAATGATCGTTCGCGTTCACAAAGCTCGTCGTTTTCTCGAATCGACGAAACACGTTTTCATTTTCTCGAACCGCGAAGCACGGCTATACACTGTCGTCGATTTCGTTTACAAAACAGAACGAAATCCAATAATTACGTCTAAATGTTTATTAACTGCTTCCACTCCGCGACTCGCGGAGTCGTTTTGGTAAAAATCCTTCGAGCTTTAGTCACCGGAAGTTGGCCTCGCGTTCGACCTTCTCTTTGTTTTTAATTCGCGAACATTCACGTGAAAGATGCAAGTTGAGCAGAGAGCTGCGAGACCAACGACCGGAAACGAAGCCCGTTTCCGTTAGCCACGAGTTCGCTCTCTTTTTTTAGTGACACGAATCACTATACTCGCATATACTCGTCGCATACACTATTTTATTTTTTTTTTCTTATTCACACTCATGCTTCTTGCCTCTCGCATTCTCTCACTCTCCCTTAAATTACGAGTTATCTTATTTTGTTGTTACTGTTTCGTTATTGTTTTTAATAGTAGCGCTATCGTAAGAGATTATGATACAAGTAGAAACGACCTGTCTGATCGCGACAATATTCTCTCGTATTTTTACAGCCTGACTGTGGTTTGCTTTTATTATTATGGTTTCTCATTGTGTTCTCTTTTACCGTTTTACGTCAACTGTGCGCTCGATTTCCCCCGTTCTGTGAATCACGATTTTTTGTTAATTTTGGGAGATCTGACTCGCAAATTTACAGCTTCGTTATTAACTAGTAATTGTATTTCACTAATTCATCATAACTCATTGTCCAGAAAGAATTCATACAAAAATTACAAATTGTAACTTGTACATATTGCAGTGAAAATATGTGGTCAGACGGAGAATACAGATTAACACATAGGTTGTACATTTTCATTTTTTAATTTCTTAAAGTTATAATTAATTTAACATTAATCAAAAACTTCAGTATTCAAGAGCTTCACTTTTTACTTTTCAATTGTACATTTTCATGTTTTAATTTCTTAAAGTCATAATTAATTTAAAATTATTCAAAAACTTCAGTATTCAAGAGCTTCACTTTTTACTTTTCAATTGTACATTTTCATTTTTTAATTTCTTAAAGTCATAATTAATTCAACATTATTCAAAAACTATCAGAATTAAAGAGCTTCACTTTTTACTTTTGAATTGTACATTTTCATTTTTTAATTACTTAAAGTCATAATTAATTCAAAATTATTCAAAAGCTTCAACAATCAAGAGCTTCACTTTTTACTTTTGAATTATACATTTTCATTTTTTAATTTCTTAAAGTCATAATTAATTCAACATTGTTCAAGAGCTTCAACATTAAAGAGTCACTTTTTACTTTTGAATTGTACATTTTCATTTTTTAATTTCTTAAAGAATTAATTAATTGAACATTATTCATAAACTGCAGTATTCAAGAGCTTCACTTTTTACTTTTCAATTGTACATTTTCATTTTTTAATTTCTTAAAGTCATAATTAATTTAAAATTATTCAAGAGCTTCAACATTAAAGAGTCACTTTTTACTTTTGAATTGTACATTTTCATTTTTTAATTTCTTAAAGTTATAATTAATTCAAAATTATTCAAGAACTTCAGTATTCAACAGCTTCATCTTTTACTTCTGTTACAATTGATCCAAAAAATGTATAATTATAAAAGACTACAAAAATGGTACCAATATAAAAAATCTTCCAAGTTTTCTCTGACAATGTACTCCATAAAATAAAACAAAATTTTGTGACTGTTATAATTATAATATAACTATTTGAATAATTATCACAAAGAATTAAAAAGAATTTTCGAAATAAATTTGACTGTCTGAAATTTGCGAGTCGACGCAAAACACCGAGTGCATGGTGTACCACGCATTGAAATCACCATAGGTCGTATGTCTGCAGAAAAATCGGATGAGTCCGATGCTTATCGCGTAATCTACGAATAATTCCGCTCTAAAAATTCTCGAAATGTTCTACTTTAAAAATTTGGCAGAGATAAAATTTCTCCTCCCGAAATCGTCGACAAAAATCATTCACGCTTAATGGAATCAAGTGGCGAGGGTCTCCAAGCGTTTAACAACGTTCTCGCCACAATTGCAGCAAATTTCGCGTCGTCGCGATTTCGCGGAACGAGGTTCAATCGCATCGCGAACAAACCACGAAGCGAATCGAAATTACGGGGATTCTAAGACATACATTTGTTGATAAATTTGAATGCAATAATACAAAGAGATAATTGATTCTAGGATAATTTGCAATTTTCGATTCGCTTGGAACGTGGTCGAGGAACTTGTCCTCGTTCGTGGACAAATAATTTCATCGCGCCTCTCTCTTACAAAAAATCATAATAATAGTAACAATAATAATCGTAGCAATAATTAATAATAATAATCATCCAGATTCTGGATAGGGCGCGGCGAATATATCCAAAAATCGTTCATTCTCCGTCACGCAGATTTCTTCTTAATGTTTCATCTCGTTTGTACACAAAATACCAACTATATGTGCTGGAAAAACGCACATACTGTTTGTACGCCTCTATGTATAATATTTATATTATGTATACGGTGTGTCGCTCGCGCTCCGAGCTCTTTTTACCTAAAATCAGATATTTATATTTCCTTTCGTTCTGCCATGCGTTAATTATCGTTTAGCGTGTAGCGTGGATCACTATTGCGGTGTTTTACAATTACGCCTAAAAACTGTCTCTTTCCGTTCCCTACCCTCTATATTTACAATCATCGTTCCTCAACTACAATCCTCTATTTCTTGCCTCTGTGGATCCGTCCTTGAGAGTGAAAAGAAGAACAACGAAGAAAAAAATCGAACAAAGTGCACAATCGACTAATCTTTTTTTTTAACTTTTTCTCGTTTTCACCCTCGACTCGAAGCTGTCTGAAAGCTTTACACCAATCGAAATACCGAGTCTCTTAGCTCACTCACACACACTGACACACATGTACCATACAAACCGGAAATTAATGGATATATTTGTTCGACTACACGGTAGCCACAGCGCTCGACCAATGGAACGAGAGAGACGCTTCATCTCCCTACTTTACATTGTTCCTTAAGCACGTTGACTGCCGGGACCTCCTCACAATTTTAATTATAATTACACGAGAAAGTTTATTTGGAATATCGGTAATTTTATTCTGATACGATTTGAAATTGAAAGGTTAATCCTCGATTATTATGGCAGGGGTAGCTTTGACTTAGAGTCACATTTCTTAGTTTCTATACTTAAAACCAGATGTGTACATTCTAATATTACCCCTTTAATTAATAGAAGTAACTAAACACTCATAGTCAAATAATTTTTCTTATGAAAGCAAACGACACAAATTTTAAAGTAATACTCAAAAATTAAAAGTATCATGTTATCAACAAAATTTTGTATAAAAAGTAGGGTTCAAAGTTGGTTAAAAAATTCTAAATAACATACTAGATACATAAAACAAAGAACTGCCATGTTACATATCTAAAGGACGATGGTCAAATTGAAATAGTCAAAATGAAAAACTAGTATGTTAAGAAGTGAAATATAAATTAGATGGCAGTCAACGTGTTAATCACGTGCGTCTCCGTGGTTCACTAGAAGGTCTTTCCATCATCGTCTTCGTATGTTATCTTCGACGACCTCGAGGTTGACGAAAATTCTTTTTTATGTTTTTTTCTTCTCTGTTTCTTTTTGTCTGTAATATCGAACAGCTGAGTTCACCGACGGGTTTACGAGAAAGATCGACCATACGATCCTCTCACCCCATTGGACGATCGTTAAAACTAGGTTACTATTTAGAAGGAAAATCGACTCGTCGTCGCGGTTTACAGGAGGAGAACTCGCGCGATCGAGCTCCTCGTGTCGAAAAATTTACGTAAGCTCGCATAGTTTCTCGTCATCCTCTTTATTTTATTCATCCCTTCTAACTGTATTTGCAAAGTTTATTTTACAGTTTCAACGTACTGAAATTTATATGTTCAGAAACATAATATCTTCTTTGGTTCTCTACTTTTTGACTATTGGATGTTTTTATATTTTGCGAACATGACAGGCTTCTTCAAGGAAAATGGCGAATGTAGTTTACACGAGTTTACATAATTTTGAAAGTTGAAGATATGAATATTTGAGAAATTTCGCAATGTAACTTAAAATTTCTAAATATTAAATATTTGCACCAGTGTCACTACCTTTCTCGGTAATTGTCTACAACATTTTTTCCAGAAGTCTACAATGTTCCCAAAATCTTCAAAAGAGTATATGAAAGGGTTGATTTCAAGAGTCGAACTTGGAGGGATGACGATCATGCTTTGAACAGGAAGCTTCGCAAGCGTGCGAGATACATCGAAGCACGCTAAGAGAGCGTTTTATTTGCGTTCTGCAACGACTCATTTAATCGACGACGAATCTTTGATCTAATCTTTGATCAGCTTAGCACGAACGACAGCGGTAGACGATCTTTTTGACTCCGCGATCGAAACGCGTGATCGAAAATCGAAACGAGGATCACAGCGTTGCCTAGCGATGACAATAACAATAATAATAATAATAATCACTAAGGTACGCGCTATGTATATTATTCCTGTACAAAGTGTGTGTGTGTAATTGCACAATGCATCGTTCCGTTTATTCTTTTTTTTCTTTTCCTCTCTCGTCGCAGAGTACAGTACATCTCAGTTTCATTTTCGTTCGTCTTGTGTGTTTTTTTTTTATATATGATAGTCAGTTAAGCGTTTGCTCCTCAAGGCAGCTCCGCAATAGAGAAATAGTGATACCTGGCAGTAAAGGAAAAATAGTTTCTTCTTTTATTTTATTTTATTACTTTTATTTCTTCTTGTCGATCGAACAAGATTGTCATAAATAGTCGTGCGAGTTGAAAGATGCCTCTGCATTATGCGTCCTGGAGTTTAACACGGTGACCGTTGCGGGGTCAGCGATCGGCGTTACTAATTTAACACGGTGAAATAACTTAAAAAGGAAGTATTTAAGAGAAGTTTATAGGACATTAATAATATATTAATTACGTAGTTATATACATTATTATATTAACATGGATTTCGTATTTTAAATTATGTACTACCGTTTTAGACGTATTCTAAGCTTCCATACTTTCATCATTTATAAATCAATGTTTCAAATTCCTAGTTTAAATTACTACTTCAGCGCTATTAATATAGTGATTCAAAATTTATTTTCCTCCCGTTACACGTCTTTTAATTCTTAAAAATTCTTTCGGAAGTGGTACTCTAAACTAATTAATTATATGGTCAAATTAAATTGGTAATGCCGATCAGCCACGACCACCGCAGCAATCAGCATATTAATAAATAAACCACGTAATTTTGGAATCATTGAACTGCAAGCATATGTATGCGTGTACGAATGTACAAGTATGATGATCGGCTGAAAATCGAGGAGCTCGAATTATTATCGATAGTGATCAACGTTAAAGTCGTCAGATGATTGCCCTACGGTTGACAATCATCAATTTTGTCGAATACACCAGGTCCATGACCTTTGTCTTTATTCACGTGAAACTACGAATGTCACGATTGTAAAAAATGCGAACCAGAAGATTCTTTTAGCGGAGAAGCAATAACAGAGGCAAAACGTGAGAACGTTAATTCTACCGTGACAAATTAAAATTAGTAAAAAGTTTAATACGTTCTCACTTAATATTGAAAATGAAAATGCCTGAGAAGAAATATCTGGTAAAACATTACAAACAGTCGATTAACCGTAAAAACTTGTTGCAAATGAAATACCCTTTGCATTAGGCGACTATTCGAAGCATTCCACAGGGGAAGAATGATCCGATGGATCGTTAAAATTAAAGACCATCCTAATTTGGCAACTTTATGGACGGCAAAAGTCTTGTGTCTAATCACCGGAAAGTTACACCTGAAACTGATCAAATCTCAAAGAAAACGTTCTTGAGATCATATTTTCCGAATAAAGATAGCCAATTCTACGTGGCTAATTATGTACACGAGAAGTATCACTGCGTCAAATTAATTTTATAAAATTATTGGACAAGATCGGTTGTAGAATCAAAAGACCGTTCAAAATTGTCCATTTAATGGAAATAAACTATCCTGCCAGATTGCGTTATTTAAAACAAATCTCGAGTATTTCAACGCCTTAGCCAAAAGAAAATGGTCCACTTAAAACATTGCCACTGGAGGCTTGGACTGATCGTTAACCCTCGAATAGCGATGATCAATCAGTAAGGTGTACAATAGTAAATCCGCAAATATAAGTAACTCTCTCTGATGAATTGAAGAACACCGAACAGTATTTTGAAATGAAATTTGAACTTTAGATGAAGACCTCGCTATTCGTGGGTTAATTAAAAAATCGATTAAAATCACGATTCATGGAATTGTTCGATAAATAACATGATAGCCGCCATATGTACCGCGAAACTTGCATTATTCGTATCACTTTTTGTTCCCTCGTTCGAAGAAAACGAGCTCTACATTCGACGAAAGAAACGTTTCTCTCGTTAACATATAAAAATATCTGGAACTAACGTCTCTAAAAAAAAGAAACTAAATCCAAACCTAAATCAGTTTCGACGGTATTTAACCTCCTTCTTTTTCTTCCCGAATTCATGTGATGTATCTTCCCGTATCCCTGATTCGAGCTGAGTATTTCACAAAGATATATCACACGAACAAATGAAAATTCAGTTAGGAATCGTTTCACGTATACGCGATGATGCCAGGTGACACTGACGAGCTAGCTTGATGGCAAAGAGAAACACGGTGTTTTTTTCTATATCTAGAAAGAACCGTTCACACGTGAGCTCACGCGATACTCGTCAACAAATTTCATCGCGTTCGTTAATCTCTCAAGCATCTCTAAAGTTTAAGAGAGTCAATTAGTTCAGAGACTCGAAAGTTAGCAAGTATTTGTAAAGTACGATCACTTCGAGGAACAAGTAGAAAGTTCTTGTCGAAGTCGCCAACGTACAAAAAGACGCTATTTTACAATCACCTAAATCTTAGGCTTCCAACGATTCTCAAATCGTTGCTTCATTCTTCTCTCGGTCATTTTTTGGCAAATGCAAACGTCCAAAGATGTCAAGGTCGAGATAATTCAGGTGAGCTCAAGTGCGAACGAGCCTTAATGCGGAGAAAATCATCGAGTGACCCATCGCGATCCCGCTTCTGTCGGGTCACGGGCCACCCTATCACAATCTTCGTCGACGTCGTGGAGACGTTCGTCGTCAGCGCGGAATGCCGGTGACCAAAGATGATGACACGCGATGATGATGCGATGGATGACGATGAACGACGACGAATGACAACACGACGCAGCAACGTCATAAAAAGAAACCACCGTCAACGTCGTCGAAACGACGACTCCAATCGTGAAAAATCCTCGGATGCCACGATTCGCCGAGAGATTTATCCAGCCTCGACGCGAGGCCACCACACTGCACCTTCACCTATACCCGCACCACACTGTAGCACCTCAACACATTGCAATTGTCATGGCCTATGGAACCTGCAACCGAGCAGAATAATTACGTTACTATTACTATTATACATTTACATTATTTTATGTTACTATTACTATTTTGCATTTACATTACATTACTATTACAATATTGCATTTACATTACTTTACATTACTATTACAATTTTGCATTTACATTACTTCACATTACTTATTACATTTCTTTATGGTATCTACACTGACTACTTCATCTAAAGCGAAGTACAATGAAAATGTTCAAAGTGAATGACATTTGATATTTGCAATTGTACAAGTATGAACTAAGGTCTACAATTCTATTCTTGTTCAGGTAACACAAGGGAATTGTTCTCTGAATTTTATATTGAGTTTGGTTATTGAATAAAGAAGTTTCATTTGATTGTTAGACTCTTTTAAGGTGAGAGGTTAGAGATGTTGAATTAATGTCTTGGCCATAATATAAACTTTCTTTCAAAGGATCAAATTAAGCAATATAATTCTTGATCAAATTCTGGACAATGTGTTTTTAACTTGAACAATGTATTTCTAAGTTGGACAATGTATGTATAACTTGAACAATGTATTTGTTACTCTGACAATGTATGTATGACTTTGACAATGCATTTGTGACTTGGACAATGTATTTGTAACTTTGATAATGTATCTATAACTTTGATAATGTATTTGTAACTTTGATAATGTATCTACAACTTGGACAATGTACTTCTAATTTACATAATGTATCTCTAACTTTGATAATGTACCTGTAGCTTACACAGTGCATCTACAACTTGGACAATGTAATTATAATTTACATAATGTATCTCTAACTTTGACAATATACTTGCAGCTTACACAGTGCATCTACAACTATGACAATGTACTTGCAACTTATACAATGAACTAGTAACTTCTACAATGAATTCCTAACTTAACAACATACTAATATGACCAATACATTTGTACTTAAATAATGATTACATAGAAATAATGTAACGTCTGCAAGATAATATACTGTGTTTTTTATAAGAAGATGTACCTGGTGAGGTGTCGGCTGTCTTCATGAACGGCCATCTCCGAACTCTTAAACTCGTTCAATTCTTTCCTAATGGCTGCCTTGTCCTTAGGGGTCAACCGTGTCCAGGGCTTATCGGCTCTTCTGTCGTAGTCGTGAGCTTGCGTGACTTCGATGTAATCATTGAACCTAATGATCTGAAACATTCAATGTACAATTACCATACATTCTCATATGATGTTTGAACAATAAAGATATTTACCTTCTTCTCTTTGAGCTCTTCGACAGTCGGTCGAAAGCTGAGCTTCCGCAGAAGATATCGCTTCTTTTCTTCTTTCTGTTTCTTTTCCTCGGCTGGACTTTGTTCTGAAAATTACGTGTTTCATTAATATGTGTGTACTCTTATTTGTGTACTCTTAATACAAATTGTCTATACTATTTCTTCTAAATTTTCCAATCAAGTATTATAAAAGCTTACTTTTCAAAATGTTCCGTTCTTCCAGCTCCTCCTGGGTTGGCCGCATGCTCAGCCGCCTGAAACAAACGAGTGCCACTCGAATCAATACGAGTGCATCATCGAATGCTCTTAATCCGATTTTTGCGATAGGTGATCGGTTCAATTGGTCAAGGAGGCATGCAGAACCCGTGCAAGAAAGCAAACAAGTGATTCAACCATAGTCAACTGTTTGCTTGGTGATCCGATGTAATCGTCTCAGAGACAGCTGCTGGTCCAACTCTCACGTTCTTCGATAGCTCAATCGATATTTAAACCAATCATACCCCTTCTTGTCATTCACCTTTTTTTACATTCCTCTATCTTTCGTTCTGTCATAAAATATCTGAAATTTTTTGTGCTTATTCAATTGACTAAAAATTTGACGAACTTTTATATGAGATCAATAAAAAATTCTGCAACTGTGATTGTAGGTTTGAAGGACTTGCAATGAAGATGTTGAAATCATACAACATTTAGCATGTGTTTAACACAGCAATTTAGGAAGTCGACTAAACAGAATTTTTGTTTGTTCATTTAGTTGATTAAAAATTTTATAAACTTCCTCTATGACTTCAGTAAAAATTTTACAACTGTCATCATAACATTGAAGGACTTGCAATGAAGATGTTAAAATCAATTAAACAAAATTTTTCTTTGCGCACTTAGTAGACAGAAAATTTAACAAACTTCCTCTAAGACTTCAGTAAAAATTTTGCAACTGTGATAATAGTTTTGAAGGACTCGCAATGATGTTGAAATCATAGAACGATTTTACAGGTTTAACACGCATTTAACAAAATTTATACAAGTAATTTAGGAAGTCGATAAAACAAAATCCACAGGAGTCCCATCAGAGTTCTCCAAAGAAATAAATCCCCGACGTTCGCAATTTTGTTATTCCTAAATTTAGGATGTTCTACGTCAATGCGAGCGTTTAAATTCACGCGAGTATAACTATTCGTCAGCAAACCCGATATCGCGAACAGTTCAGCCTCGGTTTTCTATGCCCAAAGACGTCACTATTCATGGCAACCAGAGATACGGGAGGATTCAGCGGTCGTTTCAATGCGACCGATCAATGAGCTTCCTTCGAATAATACCTGCCATGCTTTTTCTCCTCCTTCTTTTTTTTTATTCTCATTTATTTCACCGTGGCTTATCGGAGCTTTTAATAATCCTCGGATAAAGTTTCTCCTCGTTCCTCTTCCTGTTTACGCGCAAATCTGTTTCCTTCTAATGACCGTGACAGTTTTGTTTCAAGGACCGTTACTTTTTGTTGCGGATGTTTCATTGTCTGAAGTTAAATTTAACGTTGTCGCTGCAGGAGGAGTGATTAATGCTCTGTGAGTGGTGACGTGGAGCTTGGGGTTTGGTGATTTTCAAGGTGAAATATTTGGAAATTTAGGGGTTTGGGGATTTGGGGATGGAAGGGTTTGGGAAGTGGGAAATTTGGAATTTGGGAGATTTGGAAATTCGGAAGTTTGGCAGTTGGGGCGCTTGGAAATTGGGGGTTTGAAAGTTGGGGCGGTTGGAAGTTGGGGCGCTTAGAAGTTGGAGCGCTTCGAAGTTGGGGCGCTTGGAAGTTGGGGGGTTTGAGAGTTGGGGCGCTTGGAAGTTGGGGCGCTTAGAAGTTGGAGCGCTTCGAAATTGGGGCGCTTGGAATTTGGGGCGCTTAGAACTTGGGGCGCTCGGAAGTTGGGGCGCTTGGAATTTGGGGTGCTTGGAAATTGGGGGGTTTGAGAGTTGGGACGCTTGGAAGTTGGGGCGCTTCGAAATTGGGGCGCTTAGAACTTGGGACGCTTGGAAGTTGGGGCGCTTGGAAGTTGGGGTGCTTGGAAATTGGGGGGTTTAAGAGTTGGGACGCTTGGAAGTTGGGGCGCTTAGAACTTGGGGCGCTTCGAAATTGGGACGCTTAGAAGTTGGGGCGCTTCGAAGTTGGGGCGCTTAGAACTTGGGACGCTTGGAAGTTGGGGCGCTTCGAAGTTGGGGCGCTTGGAATTTCGGGCGCTCGGAAGTTGGGATGCTTGGAATTTGGGGTGCTTGGAAATTGGGGGGTTTGAGAGTTGGGACGCTTGGAAATTGGGGCGCTTAGAAGTTGGGGCGCTTCGAAATTGGGGCGCTTGGAAGTTGGAGCGCTTGGAAGTTGGGGTGCTTAGAAGTTGGGGCGCTTGGAAGTTGGGGTGCTTGGAAATTGGGGGGTTTGAGAGTTGGGGCGCTTGGAAGTTGGAGCGCTTAGAAGTTGAGGCGCTTAGAAGTTGGGGTGCTTGGAAATTGAGGGGTTTGAGAGTTGGGACGCTTGGAAGTTGGGACGCTTGGAAGTTGGGGTGCTTGGAAATTGGAATGCTTGGAAATTGGGGATTTGGAATTTGGGGTGCTTGGAAATTAGGGGTTTGGAAGTTGAAGTGCTTTGAAATTAGGGAATTTGGAAATTGGGGTGCGTGAAAATTGGAAGATTTGGAAATTGAAAGATTTGAAAATTGAAACATTTGAAATTGAAAAATTGCAAAACTCACTACCCATCAAACATAAAACCCGACATAATTTTATAAACATCCAATTCACAAATATCGCCCTTCCAATATTTCCAATATTCCCAATAATCCGAATATTCCCAAATTCACAACTTTGAATACTTCAAACTACGACCATGTTCAGAATCAAAAAGTGGAGGTTTAAAAATAATTGAGCAACTTCAGCAATTTCCCGGAGAGAGGAAAAGCAAAGGAAGAAGAAAGAAGAAGAATCTTTTTACCTGATGAGCTTGGCACCAATCGCCTCCTTCGTTTCCTGCCTCTCATTGTCCGTCTGCAACTGAAGAATGTTCCTGTTGATGAGCTCCTGCCTGTCTGGCCTAAGGGCGAGTTTCAGCGACAACGACTCTTTGCGCGCGATCTTTGCTGCCAACCGACCTGCAATTACAAAAACAATTAACCCCGTAATTAAACATCCCTTGCACGCCTCGTCTCTTTAATTGTTCCGTTTATTGAAGCAATCAACATATTTGTAGTCGATGATATTTCGTAATTCATTACTCGTATAATTTTAATTTTGAACTTTTTTTCATTTATTTATTATTCATTTTCCAATATTCTGTTATTTATTGTTATTCTGTATTATTTATTTATTGTTATTTTGTATTATTTATTTATTGTTATTCTTTATTATTTATTTATTGTTATTTTGTATTATTTATTTATTGTTATTCTTTATTATTTATTTATTGTTATTTTGTATTATTTATTAATTATACTGAGTTATTATTTATTACTGTGTTATATTATGTATTGTTCTTTAATTTTAATTGTTCTTTCAAATGTATAATATAGAATAAAATTAGTCATAGAATATGTGACGTAGAGAGAAATGTATGAAACAGTATAATTGTTTGCAGTAAATTTAAAAATAATTTGCATGTGTTCTACTTTATTTTATTTAGATTTGTAGCGTGTTTTTTAGCACTGTGCCAAACTCGTAAATTTGCATTTAGAATTTATAAAAAGTACTGAGTTAACCTCGTCACAAATGTTCTCTTATATTATTTCAATTTACTATATTACATGTTCAGTATGTCACATTTAATGTTCACTATATTACATTTATTACAAGTCTGAAATTATTTGTAACATACATACATTTTACTCTTCTAATTTAAAGCTACATTCTCCTAATTTAAAATAATTTAATAAACCTACATAAGTTTTAATAAATCTACATAAAGAATTAAAAAAGGTAATGACAATAATAATAATTGTCCAACAAGTAACACATAAGACAAACACTTAATAAATCGAAAGAAATATTGTTTACATCCAAAGCTTTCATATGTGAGTCAATATTTGTACACAATCAACTACCTGCATCGAAGCCGCCAACTATATCGGCAATCGAATCACGCAATAATCGTTTCGATCTATTTAAGGTCTGATTCGATCGCGATTTACCACCAACAATCGAGGAACAGCTGAGACTTCGACGGAGAAGAGGTTCAGGTTTGAAGGGCTCGATCGATCCACACGCGATCGACAAAGTCGATGCTGTCCATATCGATAACATGCTGTCATTGCTTTTAACACTCTCATATAATTTTCAATTATTCACTAGATCTTTCTAGATCCAGCACTTTCAATTTTTTATTTAGTTAATTGTCGATTCTGTCAATTTATATGATTTATATAATTAAATATAATTAAAACTGTTTTTTGTTAAAAATTGTTCTACTGTTTCTTGATCAAATGAAGATTGTGAAGTTCTTTTTTAATAAAAAGTGCAAAATGTTTAACTAAAAATTTAATGTGCTGATTGTTTAAATAAAAATGTAATGTACTGATTGTTTAATTAAAAATGTAACGTACTAATTGTTGAAATAAAAATGTAATGTACTGATTGTTTAACTAAAAATGTAATGTACTGATTGTTTAACTAAAAATGTAATGTATCAATTCTTTAACCAAAAACGTATCATAACTCTTTAATCAAAAAATGTAAATTTTTGAACAGGTTTTTAATCAAAAAATGCAAACAGTTTAGTCACTTTTATTAACGAATGACAATTTTATTAATTCTTTTTAATTCCATGAATGAGAATGTTTATCTGCTTTTTCAATCAACAAACAGCAATCATTAGATTGTTTTTAATCAACGAAAGAGAACTATTCACTTATTTTTTTAATCAACAAACGACAACTATCGAATTGTTTTCAATCAACAAACAAGAACTGTTCACTTATTTTTGAATCAATAAAAGACAACAGTTAAATTGTTTTTAATCAACAAACGAGATCTGTTCACTTATTTTTCAATCCATAAAAGACAACAAATAAATTGTTTTTAATCATAACCGTTCACTTATTTTTAAATCGACCGAAAATTGATTGAAAGACAGCAAACTGTTCACTCATTCAATCAACGAATAAGTCCAACTGTTTTTAATCAATGAAAACAATTCTTTTTTTAAGAGAACAATTGTTAACTTGATTTTCGATCAAGTGGAGACAGAAGCACTATTAACGTTTTTTGATTGATCGTACGAGAATTGAAGAGTTCGGAAAGAGTTTATAGACAAAATGGAGGATTTAATATTCGAAACGTCGAATCGCGAGCAATGGAGGCGGAAAACTAAGGCAAAACAACAGCCAGAAACACACTGAACCGTTTGCCAGCTATCTTCGGGGATTAATATAACCTTCGAGGTGTTCGCGTGATCACGCGTATGTCTATGTGAATAAACGTATCTCGCCGGGTGTATAATTAGTTCGGTCCGCGGTTGCTGATTCTTAGATCTTTGCCAATCGAGATATCGTTCAAATTTTACCCCGGACATCCATCATCAATGAAACTCCATTTTGATTCATTCAGTATTGAGACTATCAAAAACTCTTACTTAACCCTTAAATGCATAAGAGACAAAAAATTCCGTGAGGTCCCTAGTGAACCCCAGATTAAAATGTACTTAATTGAAAAAAATAGAGTAACGACATCTCAGGATCTTTATTCCAGAAGTAAAAACAAATATTTTAATACAAAGATATCATAACAGAAAACAAAATTTCCAACCTTTCGCTTAGACCTCACGCAGTCTATCCCTATTATAAATCGTTCAAAGGTAAAATAGCACAGGCTAATTGTCCCCGACGACCCTACAAAATACGTTAGGATAACATATGTACAATGAGATACTAAATATTAAGAACGTGAATCCATACGTGGAGTCTCCACTTACTTAATTTCGTGCTAACTTTGATTACAACAACAATTTATATCTGTAAACACATTGAAATTAACATAAATATAGACAGAAACAAATACCTGAAGTTTCAGAGCACAAATGCCGCGGCTAAAAAAGTTAACGCAAAAAATGCAACACTGGGGTCTTTGCGGACCCCGCTCATGCACTTAAGGGTTAAGTTCTTTTACCTGCCTTCGTTTACAAAATAGTTCTTAGTAAAATATCTTGCTGCAGGATGGAGTATGTGACAAATTTTTCTTTAGTCCCAGTACTAATTTTTTTGCACAAATTTTTCTATAATACACGTACTAAATATTACCTAAACAAGAATTTCGAAATTTGCAAGCGTTCAGAGTTAAACGAGTTTAAAATCTCTTCTAGATTAATTGGAAACGTGGTCGCGATAAACGCCGTGGGCTATCGAGTCATTCGACACATGCGTTACACATTTAATGGAAGATGTATTCCGCTAAATTTTATCGATAATTATAAACGTCGATATTCAATATTTTAGTCGAATTATTCTTCAAATTGTAATAACTAAAATAATCGTATCAAGAATACGATCCACTGTTTTGAATTTTATAATAAATATTATACGAAGCGCGAAATTGGGCCGGAAATTCGTACTCTGTTGTGAATATTAAATTACGTCATTTACAATTTATTTTCCCTCTGTCCATAATACTTAAACCCCGAAACTTAATCCACCTCATGTGTCTTAACAAAATAATTAATAATTAATTAATTAATATTCCGGTTGAAAGTTAATTAACATAAACTTCATAATAATCTTCCATTTTACGAATTTTTTATTTGAGAACTTAATGGCTGTGAAATTCACTTCGACATTGTTAATTATTCAACACAGGGAATAATCGATCAATCGGGATTTGAATTCGCTCGAGGAATCGTAAAGGTACTTTTAAATAATACACGACAGGTTGAAAGTTACTTGGCAAGAATAATGAGAAACACAATGTTTCGTCGCTCTTTTTTTATCGTTCCTTTTTTCCCATTTTCTGTTTGCCTTCCATCGCCCAGCGAATTACACAAACGATACAGCTGCAACGGTCACCGTTCTAATTGAAATTTCTCCTACGCCATTCTTTTTCTACGTAACGCGGATTACTTCGCAATTAATCTACAATTGTACGATTCGTTAATGATACTGCCACTTTGCTAGCTTTCAATCGACTGTTCCCTATTTCTTTTTATTGATTTGGGGATGGAGATGTTTGGGAAGTGGGAAATTTGGAATTTGGGGAGTTGGAAATTGGGGTGTTTGAGATTGGGAGATGTGAGAGTTTGGGGGTTTGGGAGTTGAAGGGATTTGGAAATTGGGGAGGTTTGGAAGTTGGGGGGTTTGGGAGTTGGAGCGCTTGGAAGTTGGGGCGCTTGGAAGTTGGGGCGTTTGGAAATTGGGGGGTTTAGGAGTTGGGGCGCTTGGAAATTGGGGGGTTTGGGAGTTGGAACGCTTGGAAATTGGGGGTTTGGAAGTTGGAGCGCTTGGAAGTTGGGGCGCTTGGAAATTGGGGGGTTTGAGAGTTGGAACGCTTGGAAATTGGGGGTTTGGAAGTTGGAGCGCTTGGAAGTTGGGGCGCTTGGAAATTGGGGGGTTTGAGAGTTGGGGCGCTTGGAAATTGGGGGGTTTAGGAGTTGGAGTGCTTGGAAGTTGGGGTGCTTGGAAATTGGAGGGTTTGGGAGTTAGGGCGCTTGGAAATTGGGGGGTTTAGGAGTTGGGGCGCTTGGAAGTTGGGGTGCTTGGAAATTGAAGGGTTTGGGAGTTAGGGCGCTTGGAAATTGAGGGATTTGGGAGTTGGAACGCTTGGAAATTGGGGGTTTGGAAGTTGGGGCGCTTGGAAGTTGGGGCGCCTGGAAGTTGGGACGCTTGGAAATTGGGGGGTTTGGGTGTTAGGGCGCTTGGAAGTTGGGGTGCTTGGAAATTGAGGGGTTTGGGAGTTCGGACGCTTGGAAGTTGTGGTGCTTGGAAATTGAGGGGTTTGGGAGTTGGGACGCTTGGAAATTGGGGGGTTTGGGAGTTGGGGCGCTTGGAAGTTGGGGTGCTTGGAAATTGGAGGATTTGGGAGTTGGGGCGCTTGGAAGTTGGGGAGCTTGGAAATTGGGGGGTTTAGAAGTTGGAGTGCTTGGAAATTGAGGTGTTTGGAAATTGAGGGATTTGGAAGTTGGAATGCTTGGAAGTTGAGGTGTTTGGAAATTGCAGTGCATGGAAATTAAGGATTTAGAAGTTGGGGTGCTTGCAAATTGGGAGTTTGGAAATTTGGGTGATTTTCAAAATCTTGAAAACACATAAACCTTCAAAACTACCCCCACAATAAAGTAATAAAACTCAGCAAAATAACTCACTTTTCTCATCATCGTAGTCGTCCCTGTAAAGAACTTGGCCATCAGCTGAGTCTCCATCGGCATCCTCCCTGATCACGTACGGCCTCGCGTTCTCTTTGTTCTCGAGAGTGCACGGCAAGGCGAGGCCAAATCTGACCGGTCGACTGCTGAAAGAAACGCCACTAACAATTGCTAAACGTTAGAACCTTGCAAAATGACCATATTGATTAACGCTACTTCAGAATCAATGTTCTACTCTACCACGTTTCAAACACGAGATACGAAATATGGAGGAGGATGAAACAACGACACAGCTGTGTGTATGTACGTATGCAGAGTGTGACACGTTGATGAAGATAACAGAAGCAACTTGTGGAAACTGTGCGAAATGGACATTGTGAGACGGCTTATCAATTACGACGGCAAGATAACTTCCCTTCGCTTTTTACTGTGGCGATTGTTTGAAACACACTGTTATGGCTTTTTGTTCTTCTTGGCTTATTGTACTGATTTCACTATTTTTAACTCACTTCACTATTTTTCTCGACATGTGCAGTTTTGTACAAGACACGATGAAGAGAAAAATAGTTCAACATTTTTTATAATTATTTTGAATTATTAAACTTGCAAGTTTATGGAAAATTGTGGAGGCATTCTACGAGATTTAAAATCTAGATTGGAGAGCAGATTTGTATGTTTAAACTTGATAACAGAGATTTGTGTATTTAAATTCGGTAACAGATTTTTGTATTTAAATTTGATAAGGGATTTGCATATTTGGGGTTGGAAATTTTTGCTGACAATTTGTGTAATATAATGTTTAATTTACTGTTGTAATTTGAGACAATGTAATATTCATTACTGTTAGAATTTATGACAGTTTATATCAGACAGGAATTTACTGGAAGAATGTCGATAGAACTACAGTTAATACATATTGGATTATGTACAGTTGGATCAATTTAGGAATAGTATGATCAAAAATCGTGCACAGATTTGTCTCCATGAAAGACATTATAATGTGTTCAAACAATCGGTTGAAACCCTGTAAGCTACCAGTTTAAACATTTTTAAACATCATTTATTTATAATGAATCACTTATTATAATTTATTGTTATTATTTATTACAATCATTTATTAATAAATCTTGCAGAAGATGTTTAATGAAATTTTTTGAATTATTCTCATTCTGGTAAAATGAAGTGTATACTTGATTTTATGTAAATCTACATATTATTATTATTATTAATATAAGAATATACTTATACTATACTTAAGTTGATTTTATGATACTAATGTACATATTGTTATTATTATATACATATTATTATAATTATTTTTAATGAAATAATATTGTTGTGCAATTATAGTGATTATTCTTATGAGTACACTAACTGTTACAATTAATTACTTCTTAACACAATATGAGAATAGAATTGTTAATTTTAAGACAATTTAAAAATTTTATTTTAATCAATTGTTAAGTTTAAGACAATTTAAAAATTTTATTTTAATCAATGGTTAATTTTAAAACAATTTAAAAATTTGATTTTAACTAATGGTAATTTTAAGACAATTTAAAAATTTGTTTTTAACCTATTATTAATTTATAGACAATTTAAAAAATTGATTTTAATCTATTGTTAATTTATAGACAATTTAAAAAATTGATTTTAATCTATTGTTAATTTATAGACAATTTAAAAAATTGATTTTAACAAATTGTTAATGTTAAGACATTTTACAAATTGTTTTTAACCGGTAACTATGGGGTCCAGAAAGCCATAAATACAGCGAACCATAAGAAACGCCCTACAAGTTGTAGAAAAATGTATCGAAAAGTCCACCGAAGCGAGGCGAATCGAGCTGCAACTCGATCGAGATCCTCGTTCTCGTCGATTTGGGTTTCGAGGTTCTCGCGTCGAACGTATAATGGAACGGGTGAAGCGTGGACGACGGTTTTCATGGGTTTCCCTAGGGTTTTCTCATGCTTAAGGTCGTTTACGTTTACCATGCTCACGGCGCTCGTGATGCTGACACACAGAGAAAGAGAGAAAACGTGTGAAAGAGAAAGACAGAAAAATTGTGAAGATCGATAGTAAAGGGAAATGGAGTAGAAATATACACACTTTCACTTAAAAATTATAGGACAAGTTTTTTATTAAAATGTATAGTTCCTTTATTGATGGGTAAATGTTGCATAGATAAATGTTGCAGGGTTAATATGTATGGTAAGTAGAGTGTAACAGAGTTAAAAGTGTATGCAGGATGTTTAATCATAAGCGGAGTTGTAAATGCGAATGGCAGGGTAAAAAGTACAGCAAAAATTTACAAAAAGGCATAACAAAGGCATAAAAATCTCAAGTATTAAAAATCGACATACACAAAATTTATCGTTAACTTTAACAAAGCTAAATTATTGCAAACATCATACAGTTACAAAAACAACAAAAATTCTTTAAATATGATTTGAATTATTTTCATAAAATTGTCAGTGGATCCATGATTTCTGAGGGAAAGTGTATATGTACAAAAGAGAAGAAAAATATGTACAAAGAGAGAAATAGAAAAAGATTAGAACGTTGTTGGTTCTCTGCGATCAACCGCCGTGGGTAAAACAAATATTTATACAAATATATATTTATATACCATATTGACTCGCGCATGCTTAGTTAGACCAATGTCCAATTACCATATTCTCATCCTAGGCCTCAACGGTGGCCTTCTGGTTAAGCATAAGAAAAATACGACACTTTACTGGTGATTGATAAATGTTTCATGAGTGGAAATGAGACGAAGTTTCGTACACAATGGACCATCGTTCTCGATCCTTCGATTTTGCTATTAAATTTAACCCTTTCTAACTTCACCACAATTTAATTTCCATAATGGTACAAAATTGTTTGAATTCCTTTTTTGAGACACTTTTGATTATGTGACAATAATGAATGAAGTGAATGAAATGAAGTAGTGAAGTATTTAAGTGTAGCTTGATTCGTAGGCTCTGAACAAATATGAACAAGTGTATAATATTCAAAGTAAAGTTAGTTACAATATTGTTTGTAGTAGATGTTTAAATGAAGTTTGAAAATAGAATTATTTATTACAATATATTTAATAGAGATTGCAGTGTTATTGCTTTTAAGGAAAGGGTTAAATGTAGAACAATTGAACAAATCACCCTTACTATCTTACTTTAAAACATTACTTACTGCATAATATATTACTGTATTACAATTCATAATTTATTATGTGAAACTATGACAGCAACTTCATTTATAAATTTAAGGTTTTGTTAACTGCTTGTGCTAATACTGTTAAATAAATAAATTTCTATAAATACATGTATGAACATAAAATGTATAGACAGAAAATCTACATGAACATACAAAAGAAATACACAAATAAATATTTAAAGAAACATATAATCAAATATATAAATAAACATATAATCAAATATATAAATAAACATGTAACCAAATATATAAATAAATACATAAATAAGTATACAAAGAAACTCATAAGTATAAACAAAATATATATAAATATATAAAAGACATAACTGAATAAATATATAAAAAACATAAGTATATAAGTACTTAAGTATGTAAGTACAGTATGTAAGTATAAAAGTACAAATAAACAAAGAAATAATTGCACAAGCAGCTTAAGTCCATAAACCAATCGCGTAACAGGAAATTCGAGTCTAAAATAATGAAATTCGGCGTAGATAAAAGTGCAAGGGTGAATCGTTCGTCGAAATAAGTTGAAAGGCAAGAGTGCGTTACTCTCGCTTGTTGCACTCGGCGAAATTAAAGCAGCGCCTTATCGATCGATTCCGACGTGACCCGTCGAAGGAAAGGGCAGAAAAGGGACGCAATCGCGAGGGCGAAGTGAGCAAAACGACGATGAAAAGAGGCTGAAACGTAGAAAGAGGGAATAATACGAGAGAACACGGTGCACGTGTGCGTGAAAGAGATGACAAGGCCGGAAGGTGAAGAACGATGTTCCAGACGAGGCTCTTCAGGGTCTCGAGATGTTTCCATTAAAGCCAGCGCTAATTAAATTCGAACAAGCCTTCCAATCGTCCTTAATAATCGCCCGAGTGTTTCGAGTATCCACTTCCGAACAGAAGAGTATCTTATTCCGAGACCCTGAAGAACCTTTCTCGCGACGATAACCGCTGATTCACGAATCGGACTCCGATCGTTTGAGATATCTCCCACGAATAATAAATCACGAAATTGCCGGAAATTTCGACTTCCGAAACGTGTCTCGAAGGTGTCTCCACTAACTTGAAGGAAGCATGCAGCTCCTGACGAAGGGTCAACGGCCTGTTCTCTTGGGTTGGCGTGTTCTGCGGTGTACCAGGCCCACTTCCGGAACCCCTCTTCTTCAGCACGCTCTTCAACGGCACCGCGTGAAACTTTGGCTCCTTCGCAGGGATCTCCTCCACCCTCGACGTGTCGATGCTTGGGTCTGGCTGCGACATCCTGGCTACGTACATGTTGTCCTCCTCCTCCACGTCGAAGTCTTCCTCGTCTTCTGTGGAACAAGAGGTGTTACATTAGGACGACAGAACAACTTGACGACAGATGTTGATGTTGGTAACGAAGATGGTGGAGTAGGCTCTTTTTAACTACATTGCAGATAGGTTTTTTTTAACTACATCATACGTAGGTTCTTTTTAGCTACATTACACATATGTAGGTTCTTTTTAATTACATCATACATTGGTTCTTTTTAACTACATCACATATAGGTTCTTTTTAATTACATCACACATAGGTTCTTTTTAACTACATCATACGTACATTCATACATACATACATACGTTATATACATAAATACGCACATACATACATTCATACATACATACATACATACATTCATTCATTCATACACACATACATACATTCATACATACATACATACATTCATTCATACACACATACGTATATACATACATGCATACATACATACATACATACATACATGTTCTTTCTAACATATCAATAATACCACACACATGATGTGAAGCATATATAACATATTCTCAATGAATAATAACTTCGAAAGAACTCATCAAAAGAACCACAAAATTGGGAGACTTTAAAAAATCCTGTGTGTTTAAAAATCATCAAGTGTGCATATGTGTGGTTGAGTAAAAGTATGTTGTAGCAACGTGTACCTTCGTCCTCGTAGTCTGATGACAAAGGGTTTCGTATCTGTCGTTGCTTGGCTAATAAGAGGGTAGGACTGGTGGAACTGAACATCGGCGGAGGTGGAATCGGTCCGATTTCGCTGAGAGGAATCGGTGGTTCCGGAAGTTCTGACAGCATCAACGTGTTCTGAGGCGGAAGAGGGTAACACCTCTCGATCACCTGCTGGTTCTCGCTGCTTTGGTCGAGGACCCCCTTCTCCACTGAAACCACAAAAAGAATTATTATTTCAATAATTTTTATAACACAATTTTTTTCTCATTTCTCATCCCTTAATTATAAATTGCACGAGTTCAACAAACTCCATTAATTACATAAATTTATTTTGTATGTTAAACAAATTTTATCATCGATAACCATCATCGTTAAATTATTAATAAAAAGAGAAATAAACCATGTATACACATGATAATCATATATGTCACATATGTGTTATTTCAATAAGGAGAATTTTTCTCCTATTTCAGAACTTTTCGACGTGAATTTTTTTTCTGTAATAAAAAACAGAAACGCGAGTAAAAGAAAAGCGAGGTTGCAGTTTAAATTAAAATCCGAAAGTATTCGATGTATCTTTTCGAGTTTATCTGCGAAGGGAAAATATCTGTCGGCGTGAAGCCGTGAAACACGCGAGAAATTTATCGTGGCTGGTCCTTCGTAAAAGAAAAATTCTTAAATAACATCCCGACAACACCGAACCACAGGAAATTTCAACGTAGCTGAAAGCTACAGGAAGTTCGCGAATAGTTTCGCGAGATCGTTCGAATTCCTGGAATTCCCGGCCTCCTGGAGTCATCGAATCGTGAAGCAATTTCCAACTCGTCGACTCGCTTGAAAATTGATCGCTGGAACCATCTTGACAGTCGGCAAACTACCGCGCTTCATATACTACGATATTCCGCCAGCTGTTTAGAACTCTGACTTCGCGATAAATAATGTGGTTTGGAATTGATTTATAAAGTGAATATTCAAATTCTCAGATTTTCAAGTCTACATATTCTGATATTCAGAAATTTTCAAATTTTGATATTCTCAAATTTTCAACTTCTCAAGTTTTGATATTCTCAAATTTCCAACTTCTCAAATTCCAAAATTCTCAAATTCCCAACTTCTCAAATTCCAAAATTCTCAAATCTCAAAATTCTCAAATTCCAAAAATCTCAAATTTCCAACTTCTCAAATTCCCAACTTCTAAAATCCCAAAATTCTCAAATTCCCAACTTCTCAAATTCCAAAATTCTCAAATCTCAAAATTCTCAAATTCCAAAGTTCTCAAATTCCAAAATTCTCAAATCTCAAAATTCTCAAATTTCCAACTTCTCAAATCCCAAAATTCCCAAATTCCCAACTTCTCAAATTCCAAAATTCTCAAATCTCAAAATTCTCAAATTCCAAAAATCTCAAATTTCCAACTTCTCAAATTCCCAACTTCTAAAATCCCAAAATTCTCAAATTCCCAACTTCTCAAATTCCAAAATTCTCAAATCTCAAAATTCTCAAATTCCAAAGTTCTCAAATTCCAAAATTCTCAAATCTCAAAATTCTCAAATTTCCAACTTCTCAAATCCCAAAATTCCCAAATTTCCAACTTCTAAAATCCCAAAATTCTCAAATTCCCAACTTCTCAAATTCCAAAATTCTCAAATCTCAAAATTCTCAAATTCCAAAATTCTCAAATCCCAAAATTCTCAAATTTCCAACCTCTCAAATTCCCAACTTCTCAAATCCCAAAATTCTCAAATTTCCAACTTCTAAAATCCTCAATTTCTCAAATTCCCAAATCCTCAAATCCCCAAATCCTCAAACCCCAAATCCTTACAACCTCAAATTCCCAAATTCCCAAAATTATACCACACAAATACATTTATATTACCAAACGATACAATATTAGTTCACAAAAGTGTTAAATAAAAAATAAACCTTACAAAAGTAGTCATAGTATTTTTTTTCAGGATTAAGGGGTTACATTAATAATTTGTCATCCTCTTATCTCTGGGACAGTTTTTAATCTCCTTGGCATAGAATGTACTCTTAGTTAAATTTAATGGAACTTTTAGCCATTCTTCTGCCAGGGCTTTTAAGTTATTCTTTATTTATTATACGGCCTTCTTTTTTCATTCCTGTTTGAATAATCCCCAGTTGCATATGATTTAGCTCTGCTGTTTAAGGTTTAAATCACTCTTTCAAAGATCCATGTCTCTTTACATAATGTTGTTTATTTTAAAAGGATGATTATCAAATTTGACGATTATCAAATTTTGTTCTTTTAACATTTTGACTTATCTTTGCTCATTAGCATTTATATAAATTTGTTAATTTATTTAATTTGTTCAATTTTGTAAAATTGTTCAACTTGTTCAAATTTATCAATTTATTTAATTTCTTCAAAATTGTCAATGTGGTCAATTTGTTCAATTTTATAAATCGGTTTAACTTGTTCAAATTTGTCAATCTACTTAATTTGTTCAATTTTGTCAATTTGTCCACAATCAGTCAATAAAATAAAATAAAATATTTACTTCATTTCTAGTAAATGAGAGAAGATACATAACTCGATACATCTGTAAATTTTTCAGATGAAATTGTTCTTCGTGAAAAGAAGTCAGGTGAATCCTACTGTCAGCTCCTATGATTCGCTCTTTCATTTTTCAATGCTAGATCGTATTCCCTAAATGACTCGATTTCTTCGAAAAGAGCTTCCCTTTGAAAGCTACCTCCATCGACAGGGATTTCGTGAAAAAGAACAAAACGCGATCTTTCGCGAAAGAGGATCAGGACGAAGATGAAATATGCCTAGGGAAGAACGAGACAAGTTTGTAAGGGATTTAATATCCTTTCACTAGATCGTAAATTGGAACCATTCTTATTTGCCACAATTAAAGTTCTCAGTACTAGTTGCTATTTTTTGTAATTCACTTCTGATTTACTAATTTTTGAATTCTTAGATTTGTAGCATTTTTAAGTTCTCAAATTTAACAAATTTTTAAGGGATGACCTGAAATTTTGAAACTTTTGAAGTTTGGGGGCTGTTCAAGTATTGAACTAAAGAAGTACTGTTTCAAATTTAAATCATGAGATTTCTGAATCCTTAACTTGCTGTATCTACTGTTTCTGAATCCTCAAACTTATGGAACTCTTAAATTACACTAATTCTACATCTTCAAATTCACATCTTGACGTCCATAAATTCCTAAATTTCATCATCACATCCCTGAATCCGTAGATTGCTACATCCACAAATTCCTAAACCTCTAAATTTCTACATTCGCAAATTTCCAAGTCTTCCAATTTTTACATCCCTAAAATACAACCCTCAAATTCCATCATCATATCTCTAAATCCCTAAATTGCTACATCCACAAATTCCTGAACCCCCAAACTTACAGATATCTTTCTACATCTCCTTATCTCTACATCACCAAATTTATGGAACCCTCAACTTCCTTCCCCAGATCCCTAAAGCCCCAAATTCGCATCTTCCGATTTCCTACCCTCGCAAATTCTTATCTTCCTAAACTCCTAAATCCACGAATTCCTACGTTGCTAAATTTCTTAATTCCCAAATATAATTAAAAAATATCCTACCTCAAAAAATCTCCAACCACAAAAAAGTATCCAACGCTAAAAAAATGTCCTACCCTAAAAAATGTCCAACCACAAAAAAAACATCCAACACAAAAATCCACAACGAGGTGATTTACACCGCAATGAATGTAGCTATTACCACAGAAGCTCCCACGAAACCCGTACTTTAAAGCGACAATTAGGTGGATAGCAAGATAATAAAATTAAAGAGCAAGTTGTTAACCGTGTACTACCTTCAAACAGTCGGCTAAATGGAAAGGAAGGAAGTTAAGGATGTTTTCTAAGCAGAAGCGGAAGTTGAAGACGATTCGACAAGAAATTTTGCCGGCGTAACTATCACGATAAACTTTCATGTGCCGTTGGTTCCGTCTTAAATCCTCTTTAAAACTCTCGTTTACCTTTCGAAACTCGAAAAGTTCGCCTTTATCTTCGACTTGTCCTCCTCCAACCTCGAATTCACCCTCCCAACGAAGATTGTTCCGCGTGTACAAGCCGTTATCGGGAAACACGATCTTAAAGCGAACCGTAGAAAAACGTTTCTCCGTTTATACGAATTTTTATGGGGAGAAACTCGCCTGCGAAATTTCTCCTTTTACGGGCTGATAAAAACTGCCTGACTTCCCGGTTATTGAATGTGTTATATCGAATCGGTTTTGTCGATGAAAATTGCCGTTTTTTGAAAAATTTTGATGCAGGTTTTGTATGGATTCGAGGTAACAATGTTGAGAATGTAAGTGCGGTGAGTTGTGCTTTTGAGGATTTATTAAAAATTTTATTTAATGTAATTTTATAGTGGATGATGATGTTACAGTTATTTTAGGAATGATGTAATTGGAGTATATTATATTAAAAACTTATATTGTAATGTATGTAAAGTGGTTGTATTTGAAGTTTTATATTGTAGCATATGAAATATTGTAACATATGTAGTACAGTTGTACAACATATACAAGGACTACCTATCTATATAACTAGTGTAACATAGGTCTATATAATGGGAGGTAGCTAACAGGATACTGAATAAGATTTTCCTCTGCAAAAATGGGGTTGAAGCTTCGTTTTTCAATTATTAAGGAAAAATACGGATCAATCAGAGTGCGAAGATTACACATGCACAGCATTACACATGCACAGATGCGAGAGCGACAGCTTCGAATAACGCGTAGTTATACAACGCGTGGTAATTCGACGCGTAGAAATCTAACGCATAGTTAACCCACGCGTCGCAATCCAGCGCGTGGATATCCAACGCGTAGTAATCCAGCGCGTGGATATTCAACGCGTAGTAGTCCAACGTGTAGTAATGCAACGCGTGGTAATTCTAAGCGTAGGAATCTAACGCGTAGTTAACCAACGCGTAGCAATCCAGCGTGTGGATATCCAACGCGTAGTAATCCAACTCGTGGATATTCAACGCGTAGTAGTCCAACGCGTAGTAATGTAACGCGTGGTAATTCTAAGCGTAGGAATCTAACGCGTGGTAATCTAACGCGTAGTTAACCAACGCGTAGTAATCCAGCGTGTGGATATCCAACGCGTAGTAATCCAGCGCGTGGATATTCAACGCGTAGTAGTCCAACGCGTAGTAATGCAACGCGTGGTAATTCTAAGCGTAGGAATCTAACGCGTGGTAATCCAGCGTGTGGATATCCAATGCGTAGTAATCGAGCGTGTGGATATCCAACGCGTAGTAATCCAGCGCGTGGATATTCAACGCGTAGTAGTCCAACGCGTAGTAATGTAACGCGTGGTAATTCTAAGCGTAGGAATCTAACGCGTGGTGATCTAACGCGTAGTT
Organism: Megachile leachella; assembly: GCA_963576845.1. Lineage (NCBI taxonomy): Eukaryota > Metazoa > Arthropoda > Insecta > Hymenoptera > Megachilidae > Megachile > Megachile leachella. Next base: position 17,994,898 of record OY756251.1, read on the forward strand.
AATCAACGCGTAGTAATCCAGCGTGGGAATATCCAACGCGTAGTAATCCAGCGCGTGGATATTCAACGCGTAGTAGTCCAACGCGTAGTAATGTAACGCGTGGTAATTCTAAGCGTAGTAATGTAACGCGTGGTAATTCTAAGCGTAGGAATCTAACGCGTGGTAATCTAACGCGTAGTTAACCAACGCGTAGTAATCCAGCGTGTGGATATCCAACGCGTAGTAATCCAGCGCGTGGATATTCAACGCGTAGTAGTCCAACGCGTAGTAATGCAACGCGTGGTAATTCTAAGCGTAGGAATCTAACGCGTGGTAATCCAGCGTGTGGATATCCAATGCGTAGTAATCGAGCGTGTGGATATCCAACGCGTAGTAATCCAGCGCGTGGATATTCAACGCGTAGTAGTCCAACGCGTAGTAATGTAACGCGTGGTAATTCTAAGCGTAGGAATCTAACGCGTGGTGATCTAACGCGTAGTTAATCAACGCGTAGTAATCCAGCGTGGGAATATCCAACGCGTAGTAATCCAGCGCGTGGATATTCAACGCGTAGTAGTCCAACGCGTAGTAATGTAACGCGTGGTAATTCTAAGCGTAGGAATCTAACGCGTGGTGATCTAACGCGTAGTTAATCAACGCGTGGTAATCCAGCGTGTGAATATCCAATGCGTAGTAATCGAGCGTGTGGATATCCAACGCGTAGTAATCTAACGCGTGGTAATTCTATAAAATAGTCCTACAAATTATTTTTTAACTTGCCATCAAATTATGTCACGTAACACACATACCCCAGAAACAAAGAGCAAATAACCCGTGCAAACTTTTAATTATTAAAATCTGATTACAGCAGGTAATTGTACCTTTCAAGCGAACGTAATTATAAAATGTCAACCAAAAAGTTTTTCAATATGTTTAATACAATAATGCGCTCAGAATGTTTTCAAATAGAATATTCCAGTGAAAGCCGCTTCATCATGTTTTATATTTTAAAAAATCTGCAGCGGCAGATTTATACTGAATAGTTACTAAATTTACCTTCATGGTGTATTCAGGTTGAGTAACTTTTACTGTAAACAACTCTTGAAACCGTGTAACTATTAAAAGTTAGAAAGCAGATATAATTCTCGTCACGTTCACTGCGAACCATGTCTGACCATAAACACGCCGTTACTACTTGCACTTAAACGTTTCTATTGTTCTTTCGTTTTATATTTCGGTTTACAAATGTCAGTGTACATTTACTGTGTTTATTGTGTGTGTACTATTTCTTGTTAAAACGGAAAGTTCAAAATAAATATATTTACTGAATTATTTTAAGGATTTTTTAATTGAACCACTAATTTATTAGAAGCTTTCTCTGAAAAAAAAACTTCTGCATGTTTCACAAATAATTGTGTTAATCAATTTTTCTTTAAGTCATTTCTACTTACTGTATTATTACATTAATTCAAAATTAAAATCTGTATTACATTGTTTAAACAAAAGAGCACAGTCAAAACGATAAAATCCATTTATACAAAACACACAGTAATGTCACAGAATTTATAAAACGTTTAAAAGAGAATGAAAATCGAAAGCAATACAAAGTTAAACCGCAAAAATCGAAAGCAATGGAACGTTACTAAAGTACAAAAATGAAACCAGAATTGACCATACAAAAGTGCAATAATTCAGTTCAAACGTGTGTATCTCCGATCAAAATTTCATTAAGCGTTTTAATATTCTACTCACGTACAAGATTAAAAATCACAATAACGCAAAAAATTTCAACAGTGAATTAACCGAGGGGTTTAAAAAAAATTCTCTGCGAGAATTCATTAGACTTCCAATATAAAAATTCTTTCCGTGAACAACGAAACAACGATTTTTCGGCCGCCGCGAATTAAACGCTTCATCGTGGCAAAAAAAGGTAACGCGGCGATATTAAATTCGCTTTCGTGATAAAAATAAAAATTGTAATTTTACGGGTATCGATGTACGTCTTTTGTATTTTTAGCAGCCATTATTTCAACGGATGTAATCTGTATCATCCATAATCCGTACATAAGCCGAAGATATCATTCCTTTCTCACATACTCGAATGAAATTCGAGGGATTACGAGTGGCCATTTTGTAATCGATTCTGGAAGATGGAGGACGTGGCTAGATAAAAATGTAACTGCTTTATCTGCGGGTGCTGGCAATTGCTGATTTATATCGCTGTTTTCTTTTATATATTTTAGATGATACATTCTGCGGTATATTTCTTGGGTAATAGCTTTCTTGTACAATGCAGCTCGCGATATATCTTTTATAAATACGTTTCGTGTAATATATCTTGGGTAATACAGTTTGGGATATGTCTTACGTGTCGTGTTATGTATCATGTATGATGTGGTTCGAGAAATGTTCACTGTGGGAGACATTTTGTGGGAGATAGGTGAAAGCTTTGGAGAGTCAAAGTTTTAGAAACTGAGTTTGTTCAAATTTATGAATTTCTAAATTCCTAGATTTGCAGATTCATAAATTTTCAAATTTCCAAATCTTCAAATTCCAAGATTTGCAAATTCCCAAATCTTCAAATTGCAAGATTTTCAAATTTCCAAATCTCCAAATTCCAAGATTTCCAAATTCCCAAATTTGCAAATTCCCAAATCTCCAAATTCCAAGATTTTTAAATTCCCAAATTTGCAAATTCCAAGATTTCCAAATTCCCAAATCTCCAAATTCCAAGATTTCCAAATTCCCAAATCTCCAAATTCCCAAATCTCCAAATTCCAAGATTTCCAAATTCCCAAATTCCCAAATTTCCAAATTCCCAAACATCCAAGTTCCCAAACCTCCAAATTCCAAGATTTCTAAATTCCCAAATCTTCAAAATCTCAAAACTTCAAATTTCCATCTCTCCAAAGTCCCAACTCTCCAAATTCCCAAATCTCCAAAGTCCCAAAACTTCAAATTTCCAACTCTCTAAAGTCCCCATACTCCAAAGTCCCAAATCTCCAAAGTCCCCAAACCTCCAAATTCCCAAATCTTCAAATCCGCAAATTCCTAAATTCCAAAACTCCAAAATTCTAATCTCAAACCTTCCAAACACTCAAACACCCTAAATCTCAAATGTCCAATCCCTCAAAACTTCTCCAACACCAACATTTATTCCTCTAATCCAAAATTTCAGTCCTAAAATTCACATCTCAGTGTCAGATCGCGTAACAGTCCAAAATAGAAAAATATCAAGAGTCCAAAATAGGAAAATATCAAGAGTGATAAAATCTGAAGAATTTCAATGTCGTGTAAGTATCGTTTGTGGAATACTAAGAAGATCGATTGTACGAGTGGAAACTAGTACTCACTGTCGAACAAGATCAGTCTCCTGGCTACCACCCTGGCTTCCAGGGTGTTCGGCCTACTCGGCTTTTGCTGGTCCCCCGAATTCGGGGCTGCGGCCGAAATCGACACGCTACCGGTCGTAGCCGTGCCCTGATTCGCTTGCGAATCACCGCTCGGCGATACCGCGCCATTTGCACTCTGTTCAGTCTTTTCCTTCTTCGGCTCTGCAACAGAAAAAAAAAATTCCACACCGTCAGAGCTGGCGGAGAGAAGGATCAGAGTTTGTGCGAGCGGTTACCGATTTCTTTAATATCTTATTCTCTTTCTTATTCTTTATTATCTCTTAAATTCTTTAAATTCCTTAAATTATTATCAAGAATAATACTTTGTAATATTCTTGTTCGATACACTGGTCTCTCGATTAAGTACGTATCGTCCACTTATATTATAGACCTTCATAAGATTATAGACTTTCATTTATTGGTTGAAGATGTAGCTTGTGCAGAAATATCAATAATTGAATGTTACTACGTGTTTTTCGTATTTTTTTAATTATAGAGGTGGTCCATGAAGGGTCAGACATAGGTTAGTAGTTCAAAAATAATGCTTCCAACCCTATTTTCTCAAAGGAAAATTTTTTGAATTATCTTAGTTACAACCTTGTTTCATGAGTTGCACTACTTTTGAGTCACCCTGTACATTAGTAGTAATGGCACCTAATACTTAGGTCAAGTTTATAAAATTTATAAAATTTGTCATGATCTTCCTGATCTGTTTGACCCTTTTAGACAGGACTATTAGACAGGAGACAGTTCTAATAGTCCATCAGACTTGTTACTTACTTACAAACTTATTTATATATTTATTTATTATATCTCCAAGAAGTAGCAATTTTCAAATAAAAAAATGTGTGTCCCTAAATGTTAATCAATTTCGTGAATGTATTTAAATGTTCTCGAAAAAATATCTTAAGAAGATTGTACATAAATTATGAGACCAGTGTTATTTATATTATTTAAGGATTAGTGAAGTCTTGTATTATTTGAGGAGGTAATATTTGTATTTCTGGAGCACCAGTTCTTGCATTACTCAAAGACCAGTATTTATATTACACGAGGACCAGCATAGAAATTGTATTATTCGAGGACCAGTATAGAATTTGTATTATTCGAGGACCAGTATAGAACTTGTATTATTCGAGGACCAGAGTACTTGATTCCTTTTTGTGACACATTTCTTAAATGCAATTGTGGAGATTTTTGAACGAGTGCCGCAGTTTTGAAAGCCGAGGAGACGTTTCTTATTTATGGACACCTTTGAAATTATTTACTTTATGTTTAAATTAGGTATTGTTTTAGGAATATTTAAAAATGCTTCAATCTCTTAATTTGTTTTAATTTTAGTTGTTGAATTTTTGTCTCAGAATTTGTGAGTATTTGTAGGACTTTAAAGTGACTGTTCGACATTGAGTAGCTTCCTTAAATTACCCTCTAAGAAACTTCTCATAAATTAAACTTGAAATTCCTATCATGTACAATTTCTTTCAACAGTACATTTCGCTTCTTTCTCCAATTTATATCTCATGTTACGAAAATAAATTAATACTCTCAGAAAAGAACGTAATAGCCTGCAGTCTGAATTGAAGATTGTAAAATATCCAATAGTACCAAAAAGTACCTCGAGTATAAAATAGAGCTATCAATCAAATTTTTTTTAATCCAAGAACGTTTCTCCCCTACGTTCCTACTTTTAGCTGAATCGTTCAAGTGATAAATGAAACACCTGAATTACATCGAACTCGGCCGAAATTACTCAAGCTTCCAAGCGACGAGTGACAAGCTTATCAAGATAATGAAACGCAACAGAATTATGCTCGGTAACAACCTTTCAAGTCAAAAAAATATATACTTCTTCTCATAAGTTACAAAAATAAATACACTTGTCTTCAGTTATAAAAATAAATACACTTTTCTTCAGTCATAAAAATAAATACACTTCTGTTAAGTTATAAAAATAAATTCACTTCTCTTAAATTATAAAAATAAATACACTTTTTTTAAATTATAAAAATGCACTTCGTTTCTTTAGTTAGAAAAATTCACTTCAGGTATTTTTCTTAACTTTACTATCAAATTCAGATGTCTTTGAAAATATATTGTAGATATTTAAATATAAAGTAGTGTTCATAATTTGCAAAGAAATTCACTTGCTAATCTGACTGAAAATTGGTAAAAGATTAAAAATTAAAACATCAAAGTCATGCATATTTTATTTCAAAGTTGGAAAAAGTACAACGGTAGAACAATTATCCACATAGCTGACCTCGAATGTTAAATTGCTTCAAATACAAATGCATAAATTAATAAAACTTTTGAAATGACTAAAACTACATCAGCAACTTAAGAAAGTAAGCTGAAGCAGTAGACTAAAGAATTAATACAAATATTCTATTAATTTTAATACAGTCATATGATATGCAAATCGTAGCCATCACTACTTCTACTATGGTCTTCAAATTAATGGAGCAAGCTTGCAACATGATGCATTCAAAAAAACAAAATTTAAGGAGTATATTATACAATCTTCACCCTGCAGTTATATTAATAAATTAAGTGATGCACAGTCTATTCGTGTCTCATACAAAAGAACAAAAATTAAATCATTCAAATATAAATTTCATGTTGACAATCAATATAATTCAACTGAAACAAGGTGTTATTATATTCTACTTCAGAAGTCAAAAATAAAATAATTCCCATATCGTTCCTTTTGACAGTCAATACATTACCACGTCAGGTAGAAAACTTCAACTACACTGCATTTACTTCAACAAAAATAAAATCATTCCTACACTTGTCACTTTGACAGTCAATATACAGTTCCTCTGAAACGTCCAAATATGCAATGCAGAATACAACAATAAAGTCCCTCATATAACTTTCATTTTGACAGACCTATATTACCAGTTCAAGCAGAAAACTGATCCAAGAGTAGAAAAATGAAGTCATCGTCCAACCCTGCAGTACGACGGTGAACGTATTAAGAATTCAGGCGAAACAAACCGAAAGTGTCATCCGCAAAGCGAGACCGATTATTCTTGGAGCCAGTGGTCTGACAGTGAACGCATTAACTTAGCGTTAAACGAGACAGCGTTTAAAGCGTGCTACATTCAAAAACTGTGTCATTTACGAAATATCCACACAATCGATACAGTATTTCGAATGTAGGTGAAGCAAAATGAAGTCGCTCAATTCCAACTCTTAGAGTTTTAATCCCTTGTCATGCAATTTATTTGCGAACTGAGTCAATCAAAATTAACTACTCATAGGTATAATATTAAAATAAACAAAGAAAATTAAAATGTAAGTAATTTGTATTAATTTGATTATTGAATTCTCTGATTATTGGAGCTATTGGATTAGTTGGAGCTAAATTTCAGGTTGAGGAGTAATTCTGAAGAGAGTTTGTCACATGTTCGATATCATAGTGTGCGGATATCCGAAGCATAGTAATCCAGCGCGTGGATATTCAACGCATAGTAGTCCTGTTAAATAATTAGAATTATAGACAATCATTAAAAACTGTTAATATATTTTTAACCACAAACAAATTATTTAATAAAAGACACAAACAACAAACATTATAACTTGAAGATTAATCAATTAAACAGGGATTACTTTTTCTACATAACACAACTATTACAAACGCTTATATTATCCAACGAACAAGACGAAAGTACCAATATTCAATTATTTTGTTTCTAATATTCAATTATTCTATTTCTAACATTGTACATCATTTCTAATACTGTTAGCTGTCACTCTAAGCTAAAGCTAAATTTATTAATAATTTAACCCTTTGCACTCCTCTGTCAAGTGATGCTCGACATCACATTTCTCTTGAACCTTACAAATAATTCAGATAAACAGATTGGTTAAATATATTTTTATTTATTTACTATTTATAATAAATGCAAAATGTCTTCACACTGTCGCAATGCATTTTACTGAGAACCCCTAACTTGATTAATTTTTTGTAAATTAAGAAGTCGGTAGGTAAAAGAAATTGAGGAGTGCAAAGGGTGAACAAGTTCAACACATAGTAATGCAACGCGTGGTAATTTTAAGCGTAGGAATCTAACGCGAGGTAATCTAACGCGTAGTAATCCAGCGTGTGGATATCTAACGCGTAGTTAATCCACGCGTAGTAATCCAGCGTGTGGATATCCAACGCGTAGTAATCCAGCGCGTGGATATTCAACGAGTAGTAGTCCAACGCGTAGTATTGCAACGCGAGGTAATTTTAAGCGTAGGAATCTAACGCGTGGTAATCTAACGCGTAATTAACCAACGCGTGGTAATCTAACGCATAATTAACCAACGCGTAGTAATCCAGAGTGTGGATATCCAATGCGTAGTAATCCAGCGCGTGGATATTCAACGCGTAGTAGTCCAACGCGTAGAAATGCAACGCGAGGTAATTCTAAGCGTAGGAATCTAACGCGTGGTAATCTAACGCGTAATTAACTAACGCGTGGTAATCCAGCGTGTGGATATCCAACGCGTAGTAATCCAACGCGTGGATATTCAACGCGTAGTAGTCCAACGCGTAGAAATGCAACGCGAGGTAATTCTAAGCGTAGAAATCTAACGCGAGGTAATCTAACGCGTAGTTAATCCACGCGTAGTAATCCAGCGTGTGGATATCCAACGCGTAGTAGTCCAGCACGTGGATATTCAACGCGTAGTAGTCCAACGCGTAGTAATGCAATGCGAGGTAATTCTAAGCATAAGAATCTAACGCGTGGTGATCTAACGCGTAGTTAATCCACGCGTAGTAATCCAGCGTGTAGATATCCAACGCGTAGTAATCCAACGCGTGGATATCCAACGCGTAATCACACTTCACTCGTCACGAGTGAAGAGTACATCACGAACGGAACTCCTCAAAGTACACCAAAGGGTTAAGAATGTAGGTGAAAATCGAAACGCGTTACGTTCACGAGAATGAAGTTATTCCGAGAATTTCTGCGCTGACAGTGAACGTATTAAGAATGCAGAGGTGTATTGCGTCGAAGACGCGAATGAAGTCGACTATGGAAATACGAACGCGGTGACGAATCACCCTGCGAAACAAGATTTCCGTCGGCGAAACGCGAATTGCGTTTCCGTCTTCGCCCCTGTCGGATTTTCCTCGGAGTTTCTTGGAAAACAGCCAATGGAACCCGTTGTCGACGTTATTAGTAACGTTCAAATGACGAAGGTCAGAGCTGACAGCTTTCAGGAAAGGAATGCAACCTTTATGAGTAAACTCGTGAAAGTCAACTGATTTCCGTCTTTTTTTGGCGGCCATTTTAAGCGAAATCGAATCAGCTTTTTGACGGAGTTTCGTGGTGAACTGAGGTTTATTTAGGTAGCGTATTTTTCACGGTTTGAGGGTGGAAGTGGGGTAATATTTTATTTGTGAGGGATATTGAAGGGTGTAATTTGGGAACTGTGGAGATGAGAAGGAGGGAAAATTTGGAATTAGGGAATTTGGGGATTTGGTGATTTAGGGATTCGGAAATTTAGAAATTTGAAGCATTAGGGGTTCGGAGATTTAGAGATTTGGAGAATTAGGGATTTGGGAAATTAGAAATTTGGGTAATTGGAAATTCGGGAAATTAGAGATCCGAGAAATTAGAGAGTTGGAAAATTAGAGATTCGGGGAATTAGAGATACGAAAAATTAGAGATTCGGGAAATTAGAGATTCAGGAAATTAGCGATTCAGAAAATTAGAAACTCGAAAAATAATAAATCGAAAAATGTGAAAATTAGAAATATTAAAAATTCACAGATTTTATGTTTGAAAAATATTTCCTCAAAAACTCACCAAACTAACTAACAATCCCAAACTCACAATAAAACTCGTTACCACATTACCACATCACCACATTCTCCCCAAGACCGAAAAATATTCACAGAACTCTGGCCTCACCTTATCAGAATCTCCCGTCAGTCACTCATTCTTAAAATAAAACCGCGACCCATCGGTAACTAAATTTCACAGAACGACGCTGTTTTAAATTCGATCGATCGATCGTCGTGGCAGGAGAGATTCGAGTTCCTCGAACACGATTCTCGCGATCGAGAGGAGCGTGGTTCCGCATAGTCAGCACGCTCGAGGAAGACTGTTAGAAGCTAGAAACTCATCGTGGCTCGAAATAGATTAAGAAACGTCGAGTAGATTGCGTGACGACCTTCTCCCAACAAGCGTTTCTTATTACCTCTCGCTCCTTGTCAAGTAGAATTACAACAAAGACAATTGTTGACGAAAGTTCAGATAACTTCATTGTCAAATTTTTGGATTACATTAAAAATTGCTAGACTTATTCTATTATATATTTAGATTATTTATGGTGAATTAGGTTTTGATCTTCGTTGAGAAGATGAAGATACTTGAAATTTGACAGTTTAATAATGTTAGTTTATTAGTTGGGTTATTGTATGTAATACTAGTTTTATGAAGTTACTAGTAGTTGTAGTTTATGTAGTTTATATAATTACTTTAGTAGTTATTTGTACAGGGTGTCTCACAACTAGTGGTCTCTGAAATAGGGAATAGTGGACGAGATTCTGAGTAAGATTTCCCTTTGCAAAAATGGGATTTGAAGCTCCGTTCTTGAATTATTAAGAAAAAACGCGGACCAATCAAAGCGTGAGGATTACGCATGCGCAGACGCGAGAGCGACAGTTTCGGATAACGCATAGTTATCCAACGCGTGGTAATCCAACGCGTGGTAATCCTACGCGTAGTAATCCAGCGTGTGGATATCCAACGCGTAGTAATCCAACGCGTGGATATTCAACGCGTAGTAGTCCAACGCGTAGTAATGCAATGCGTGGTAATTCTAAGCGTAGGAATCTAACGCGTGGTGATCTAACGCGTAGTTAACCAACGCGTAGTAATCCAGTGTGTGGATATCCAACGCGTAGTAATCCAGCGCGTGGATATTCAACGCGTAGTAGTCCAGCGCATAGTAATGCAACGCGTGGTAATTCTAAGCGTAGGAATCTAACGCGTGGTAATCTAATGCGTAGTTAACCAACGCGTAGTAATCCAGCGTGTGTATATCTAACGCGTAGTAATCCAGCGCGTGGATATTCAACGCGTAGAAATCTAAGCGTAAAAGTTGAATCGTTACAATGATTATATTCATTCATTCGAATATATTCAACGATTTTGATAATTGAAACGGTGAAGCCTAGATTAAATTTGTGTGGCCTTAATCTGCAAGATTAACGTGAAATTTGAAGCGTTATTAATCGATTGATGACGCTACTTGAGACGACCCGAATGCTTTTGGCACGCATGTGAGAATTGTTTGGAGGCACGTGAAATAAAGGATGCGTGCCGAATGACACTCCGAAGACTCGTACAGGTTTCTGCACTTGGCATAGAAAACGCAAATGGAATTTCACGCAACAATCGCATGAGTCAAACTTGGCTCGCGTGTTGCTTTTGGTTGGGCGACAAAGTTTATACGTCCGTTTTGCTACAGTTTGGTGAATTATTTTGGTCGCGGCAGACAAATGTGGACGTAACTGCTTAATTCGGAATCGGTCGGTTCGGATTGACTATTTCTTGGAGACATTGAACTCGAGAAGCATCGGTATATAAATATAAACTTCAGCAAATAGATAGCATGCATAAAAAGGTTGAGAAAATAATTAAGCATACAACAATAAAAATTAAATAAATGTACTCAAAATATTTTTACAAAAACTCTGCTATACAGAATGATCGACTAATTTTACAAAAAATGAAGAGCGAGTAATATACATAGAAAAGCATTTAAATTTATCGCGATGTATATTAGAAATTTTAACCGCAATCGCTTATATAAGTTCGAGTGACTTGGCGCAATGCTGCTGGTAGAAAGAGCTATACATAAAATTGAAGCCAAGTACACTCTCTAATTATAATGATAATCAACTTCGTACTAATGAATTTTTGTTCCTCGTGGAATAAATTAACACGTTTTGTCACTTGGTTGAATAATCGTAAACCACTACTTTTTTTGTGAGATAAAAATTTAAGTTCCATCTTCATGAAAAAATTAATATAAATTGAAATTTGGTAAAGGAAATTAATATTGATTTGAACTGTGTCAAAGTGTTATATTTTTTATATTACATGTTAACGGAGTTTGATTTTAAAATATGATTATTTAAAATGTTTATATATTTTATTTTAAATGTTGTTTGAATTAAAACATTTTCAGAAAAGTGAAGAGAAATATGAATTTCAAAGTGTTTATATATTTTATTTAAAATATTGTTTAAATTGAAATGTGATTTTCAGAAAAGTGGAAAAGGTTATGAATTTTAAAATGTTTATATATTTATTCAAAATATTGTTTGAATAAATAAATTGCACGATTTCCAAAAGAGTGAAGAAAACTAGTAATCGTATTAAAATTGAAAATTAATTTATCAAATAGTTACAAAAGTGGTCATAAAAGAACAGAGAAAATATCCAAAGTGAAATCGAATTTCATCGAGTTAATCGAGAAGTATCGGACTCCAGAAATATCGAAGAAAATTAATCCGATATCTTGATGCTCTCCTCTTAAACTTTCCGCTAGAAAAAGTAAAAGAAGTTTCTATTAAAACCCGATCGATTTTTCGCCGAATAACCTCTCAATTATTTTCATTCTCTATTGGTAATATAACTATATTAATTACAGATTAAAAAGATAAAAAATACGCTGTTAATTTCCTACGCTTAGAATTACCACGCGTTGCACTACTACGCGTTGAATATCCACGCGTTGGATTACTACGCGTTGGATATCCACACGCTGGATTACTACGCGTTGGTTAACTACGCGTTAGATTACCACGCATTAGATTCCTACGCTTAGAATTACCACGCGTTGCATTACTACGCGTTGGACTACTACGCGTTGAATATCCACGCGCTGGATTACTACGCGTTGGATATACACACGCTGGATTACTACGCGTTGGTTAACTACGCGTTAGATCACCACGCGTTAGATTCCTACGCGTAGAATTACCACGCGTTGCATTACTACGCGTTGGACCACTACGCGTTTAATATCCACGCGTTGGATTACTACGCGTTGGATATCCACACGCTGGATTACTACGCGTGGATTAACTACGCGTTAGATCACCACGCGTTAGATTCCTACGCGTAGAATTACCACGCGTTGCATTACTACGCGTTGGACCACTACGCGTTTAATATCCACGCGTTGGATTACTACGCGTTGGATATACACACGCTGGATTACTACGCGTTGGTTAACTACGCGTTAGATCACCACGCATTAGATTCCTACGCTTAGAATTACCTCGCGTTGGATCTAAACGTAGAAATCTAACGCATAGTTAGCCAACGCGTAGTTAACCAAGACCGGAAAGGAAACTAGATAGCGAAAAGTATTATCTATGCACGAAGTTGATAGAAATACATAGAACCGTTGAATTTGTCATCTAGTTCAAGCACTGATAAGCTGTCAGTGCAACAGAACTTTTGTCGAGTTGGTATTGCGTGAATTAGTCGGCCTTCTATTGGCCAAAGTTCTCTGGAACAATTCAATTTACGCTAGAAGCCCAAACCGTGCTACACCCCTGTGCTCGTTATACTTGTATCTTGTTATCTCGTCACCGGTTTCACGATGGTTTACGTGATTTTCTGTGTACACGAAGTGTTAATGTTGTATGGGCTATTTAGAAGGAACATGTATCTCTTTTTGAGTTCAAGACTTTGATGAAAGAGGATCTTTTTCGAGTTGAGGATTTTGATGATGAAGGAGCTGTCTTTAGTTGAGGAGTTTGATAAAGGAGTCGCTTTATTGGTTCAAGATTTTGATGAACAGGTATCTTTCTTGAGATGAAGAGTTTGATGAAGAAGGCTGTTTTTTGAATTACAGATTTTAATGAAGAACTATTTTTCTTGAACTAAAGAGTTTGATAAAAGAGCCTCTTTTTTTGAGTTAAAGATTTTGATGAAGAACTGTCTTTCTTGAGCTGAAGAGTTCAATAAAGAACCTTGCATAGAAAATACAAAATAATGACATTCAAAGGTTACACAATCACAGGAAAAAACCATACAGAAATGCAACTGAAAATTTATCGCAGCAAAAGTAAAAAGCTCTTTGTATCAAAGCAACAACAATGCACATGAATCGACTATAATCTCTCTCTCGACGAAAATATTGTTAGCTATTTTTTTCCTACCATGAAAAGACACGTCGAAAAAAGTAGCACGAAATATCGAAACATTCGCTTCCAACTAGAAATGCATTTTTTGCAAACCATTTATGCGATAATTTCGTAGAAACAATTCGATATTGTTCACAGCCGATGCGAATTTTCCCCCGAGAGTTTTTCGTCAACATTTTTCCCTTTTTCTGCTATTGTTACGTTATTGCATAATAGAAGTTTTGATGATTGGAAAAATTGAAACTTTCAAACTTTTTAAATTTTTAAATTTAATTTGAAGATTTGGGAGTTTGAAAATTTTTAGTCTTAAAATTATATGAAGGTTATATAATTGTACATGTTTATATAAATATTGTAATTTGAAAATGTGAAAGTTTAAAAATTTGACAATATGAGTTTATAAATTTGAGAACTTGAAAGTTTATAAATTCGAAAATGTAAATGTATGTAAACGTGCAAAAATGTGGATCTTCTAAATTGTTACAATACAAAAATTTAAATTAAAAAACTTCCAAAAATTCATCCAAGTATCACGACCCAGAAGAACCATTTTCAAAACCAAACAATTAATATACGAACCAAACCAAAATAGTATAAAATAATATAAATAGCAAGCTACTAAAATCTGAAAGTAAATTTACCGTAATCCAAAAATCAGACAGAGCCCTTAACATATACGGTGCTTAATCGCAGCATCGTTTCTCGAAAGAAGCTCGTGGAAGAACGATACGGTTAAGATTAACCGCAAGCCAGACGATACTGCTCGTCCCGTTAACCGGAAGCAATTACCCGGCAACTTCCGTTCTTTCCCCCCGAGGGAAGAAGGGCGGCAGAAAAAAAGAGCACCGATAAACGGTCTCGAAGTTGCGAGGTTTAACTGTTGTTCCCGAGTCCACGGTATGAGGTAGAGAACAGAGAAAAATCGTGGAAGCACCCTCGAAACTCGAGCGAACCGTAAACAATACTACTTTCAGATAACGTTGGCCTTTATTGCAAGCGTTGCCAACCCAACGACGCGAATCTGCAGTTTAGCATTATCGTTCGGAGCTCGACGAACAGAAGCCACGATCGATATATGCTACTCCACCTATTCTCGTGTTTTCGAGACACTGCGACTTCATCCTCCAGTTTCTGCCGATGGAATTTCCTGCCGAACGATTGGGAGGAGCGAACGAGAATGACAATTTGCCGATCGAAAGGCACCCTTTCCAAGACGTAGGGTAAAGTTTTTTATTTTGCGAACACTTGGAGCACTTTGTAGTCGAAGGAAAAACAAGGGGTGAAGTTTTTGTGGAGCTTAAATATGTAAACTTTCAAATTTGTTGGAAGAGTTCTTAAAAGAGTTCTTTAACATGAAACAATTTTACCAGTTCACATTTTCGAGAATCTCGAAACTTGAAGTTGTTATACAAACCTACAAATTGTACATTAAATATCAAATTGTACATAAAAATCAAAATGTCCACTGTCTAATGGTTTTCTAAAAAAGAATCTATAAATAGTTTTGATAAAACCATCAATTCTCAAAGAAGAAAGAAGACAGTTTCATCTATGGTCTCCAAGAAGATTGACTCGTACTACTAGTTCCCAAAGCAATCGTTCTATGAGTATAAAAGACCATGTCATTTTATAATGCACTAAATATCTACTCCTTTACTTACTTATTTACACTATGTACTTCTATAAAAAATAGAAGATGGATTCATAGATCTTTCATTTGTAGCCATTATTTAATTTATAGTCTCCCAAAAGATTGACTTGTACTACTAGTTCCCAAAGCTATCATTCTATGGATACAAAAGGCCATGTCATTTTATAATGCACTAAATATCTACCCATTTACTTCCTCATTTACACTATTTATTTCCATAAAGAAATGAAAGAAGAATTTATAGAAAATTGCTAAAATTTACTGTCACAATTTTGAATGATCAAACATGTTTCATATATTTGCAATTTTAATTTAAAAGAAAATTGATCACTCGTCTTTCAAATGTAAAGAGTAAGAAGCACACTTAATTTCAATAAAAAAACGTCCAGAATTTCTCACATATTCGCTTCAATATGAAAGTCGAATATCCTCCCAGAATTTTCGAGGATTTCCACCGAGTCAGAGGAACACAAAGACAAAAATAACACGCGTTCACCGATGCGTGCCTATGAGTCCAATTTCGCTCGTGTTCCGAAAAGACAGAGCGGGTCGTTGTTCAGGAACGTGTTACGAATCCACAACAAGCGGACACGTGTCGCAGTTTCTGTTGGTTCGTGAGGAATGCGCGACGAAACGAGAATTCTCGGTGTGCTACGGTCGTCGGGACGAGCTTTACTCGGTCTCTGACTAATCGACGCTTTAAAACCCGACCGCTTCTGTACGCTCGAGAGATCTCGAAACGATGATGTCACGATCTTAATGGAAACGTGGATACACGCATGGATACCTACGAACGTCACTAACCTTTCGAACCCATTACTTTTGCTGAGTGGTCAATTCTACTGTGATATTTCAAACTGTACTCGTTCTTAAAAATAGATGTAGCTCTTAATGTATGAGCTATGTTATGGTTGCATCACTTGTAATTAACTATCATTACCGATAAGTTAATTAAAGAAGCTTTAGTGGTATATTTTTTAGTAATGTTTAATTGCATGAATCGATATTGAAAAATTATTGTATAAATTTGACTCATGTATTTCATGTTTGGACCTCAATGTTATATGCAAGACTTGATGTACATAAAAGTCAGTAACAATGAAAAGTCAGTGTAATTGAAGATACATTTTGTGACAGAAAATTAATTTCTACATTGAAAATATTTCTTCAGACAGTACATTGAATAATATAGTACATATAATAATTGTACGGTAATATTCAATTTTACAAAGTAGTGATGGGTTGTCAACCACTGGAGGCCTCAAACAAAATTGTAACTCCAGTTCTTTCAAACTGTCCCTATAAATGTTAAATATACTTACAGACTTTGTGATGTTAAATATTAAATGAAAGTGGTTTTTGTATTTGAAGATGCTAGCAAATAATAAATGTAATACTATTTAGTTACAAAGTTTGATGAAGTTATTTCTTTAGAGATAAATGAAATTATACATCGCTCTTATGAGTGATTATAAATGCAGTTAGAAAATACTATTATGTACTTTGAATTGTATTAAGGTGGAAGTTAAAATGTAAAGTGACGTTGAGAAGTGAAGTTGCAGAAACAAAAGTAAGAGGCAAACCTTGAATACACCTCTGCACCTAAACTTGTGATGTAACATAAAGTACACGTGTAGAATTAAGAACAGCAAATCAACGGCGTGAAATAACGAGCTTACGGAAAAAGGAACAAAGCTTGAGTTTCCCTCTGTGAAAGACCCTCACAAATCAGCCTATGGTCTATTCTTAATCCTAGGATTTGTTGATTCAGCATGTGACGCAGGGAATTTCGATTTAACCGATATTGCTTAATTCCACCCGAAGGAAACCTCGCAAAATACGTGACGTCACATACATACACCTGTACACATATGCACCTACACATGCACCTGTAAACACACAAACACCTGTCCACATACATACATATGCACGTGTACACATACATGCACAGATTAATCGAACGTCCACGTGTATTTGACGACAACAAAATGAAATAACCAGAGTGCATAATGCACGAAACTCGAGGAAAGCTGATGTTGACTGGGACACCGTCGTGTCGCGTCTGGTTAAACACTTTGAATCGGTTTTACGCGTTAAAAGCTTGCTACACGAGTCTCGAGACGTCGAGCGGACAAGTCGAACCGCTGGGATGACAGCGAGCGGAATTATTTACTCGGGTAATGGAATACAGTTGTAATCGTGGCATCGATGCACCGTTGCTTACAAATGTAACTTTCTACATTCGAAAGGGACCGACTTTCAACGACATGTTATTCCGAAATTTGGTTGCGCTTTCATGTGTTTTGTTACGCTTGTTGCAATGTTTGATGCGCTTTCAATTGACTGTTTATGATATACAAATTTGCTGTTAATATTGCAATCTGGGTGTTTGTATTGTGATGTACTTGAAACTACCTGTTGATATTATTATTATGGTTCAAAGTAGATGTTGATGTTAATGTACTTCAAACTAGATGTAAATATTATTAATACACTTCAAACTTGATATTAATATTATTAATGCACTTCAAGCTAGATGTAAATATTATTAATACACTTCAAACTTGATATTAATATTATTAATGCACTTCAAGCTAGATGTAAATATTATTAATACACTTCAAACTTGATATTAATATTATTAATGCACTTCAAGCTAGATGTAAATATTATTAATACACTTCAAACTTGATATTAATATTATTAATGCACTTCAAGCTAGATGTAAATATTATTAATACACTTCAAACTAGATGTTCATATTATGATACATTTCCAGCTAGCTGTTTAAATTACTCTGTCAAAGACTTCTGACTTCCGTTCATTCTAGAATTGAATAAAACTTATTTTCAAGACATGTTAATATTTACTGAACAATTTAATAATGATCATTCAATGTGACAGTAGTCTGTGAATTACAGTTTTATAAAGTAAAACTTGAAGAATATCTTCGAAGAAAAACTTGTGCAGACAGAACTTCATTTGACATCAGACACCTCTATGAAGACATGAAGATATTCAAAATACTTGATACGTGAATATGTGCAAACTAATGACTTGACATGTGAATGTATTCGAGTTAAGGACTTCATATGTGGACATAAGCAGAATAGTTTAAATACGAAGTTTCTTCGTTCGACTGTTTCAATTATGCAGCCAGTGAAGTTGACTGTTGGAAGTATGAAGCCATTCAAGATGAAACTAGTTCATCTGAGCGACTTCAACTGTGAAATAAAATTCTATTTCTTTGACTATGAAGCTAAACCATCACTCATTATTTCCAAGTTGTGATAACTTTAGCTATGAAGATGAATCCTTCAAAGGTACTGTAATTATGCAGCTGTTATTGACTGCAATAGTGAAGCTATCTAACTTGACTACAATACTGAAGCTATCCAATCTGACTACAATAGTGAAGCTATCCACCTTGACTACAATAGCAAAGCTACCCAACTTCGAATCTCTCAGCGCCCCGAATTTTCAAGCTTTCGAATTTTTCAGCGTCCTGGGTTCGCAAGGTTTTGAATTTCTCAGCGTCCCGAATTCTCAAGCTTTCGAAATTCTCAGCGCCCCGAATTATCAAGCTTTCGAATTTCTCAGCGCCCCGAATTCTCAAGCTTCTGAATTCCTCAGCGCCCTGAATTCTCAAGCTTTCGAATTTGTTAGCGCCCTGAATTCTCAAGCTTTCGAATTTCTCAGCGCCTCGAATTATCAAGCTTTCGAATTTCTCAGCGCCCCGAATTCTCAAGCTTTCGAATTTCTCAGCGTCCAAATTTCTCAGCGCCCTGAATTCTCAAGCTTTCAAATTTCTCAGCGCTCCGAATTCTCAAGCTTGCAAATTTCTCAGCGCCCTGAATTCCCAAGCTTTCGAATTTCTCAGCGCCCTGAATTCTCAAGCTTTCGAATTTCTCACCGCCCCGAATTCTCAAGCTTCCGAATCTCTCAGCGCCCCGAATTCTCAAGCTTTCGAATTTCTCAGCACCCTGAATTCTCAAGCTTTCAAATTTCTCAGCGCTCCGAATTCTCAAGCTTTCAAATTTCTCAGCGCTCCGAATTCTCAAGCTTTCGAATTTCCCAGCGCCCCGAATTCTCAAGCTTTCGAATTTCTCAGCGCCCTAAATTCTCAGGCTTTCGAATTTCCCAGCGCCCCAAATTCTCAAGCTTCCGAATCTCTCAACGCCCCGAATTCTCAAGCTTCTGACTACAATACCAAAGCTACCCAACCTGAAGCAACCTTACGTGCTCATAACCTTAAAATTATAAAGCTACCTTATATGCTCCACCACCAAACTTCCATATTTAAGAAAAAATTCGCCGATTCCCTGGCAACGAAATTTAATTACCAAGCTAAGCACCAATATTTAACTCGCAACACCTGGCGCGTTTCACGCGTTTCAGCAACAGCAATTATCTCGTGCACGCCATGTTCCAATTGCTAGAATACATAGCACGAACAGGCTGCTTAATCGCCCGTAGTTTCCATCGGTTTTCAAAGTTTCTTGCACGCCCGATATCGCATTAGACGGAGCTGTTTCGTTTAAAGGTACCGAGCCGCTCTTAGGTCAGACATGTCCACAAACCAAATTTAACCTCAAATTTATTTTAATTTTGTATTGGATATTGTGAAACGTGACTGGAACTCTTTTGTATTCGTAAACTATTTTTAATTGTGAAGTTTATTTATAGTTTAGAAGGTGGTTTTGATTTTTTTAATAGTAAGTTGGGGATCAATGAATAGCCACTTTTAATATGCTATGAGTATTCTAGTCTACTTCAATATTCTTTGAGAACACTTCATTTGTTAGCCTACAATTTTCTGCACAGTTGTTGAGTTCACAGCTGATTCTTACAACATGACAACTGAAGAAAGTTAGATAATCTTATACATGCAGTAAAATTTAAGGTAGTTTACATATGCAGCTATCCTTGATAATGTGGATTATAATCAGAACTGAACCTAAAATTCAACAGCAGTGAAAATACGAGTCTAGCTTGTCATTCGGATTGTAATGTGTGTTACTGTGACACGTGATTGTAGGACAAGGTTAAAAGAGAAGCTATGCACACTGTTTAGTACCATAGCCTACAGTCAACAGACAAAGTGAGACAGTCTCACTCTTAAATTTAACCAGGTCACTTTTTAATACAAACTTTTTTTCTAATACAAACAGTATTTTTCTTCATTAAATCCAATTTTACTAACAGTCCATCAAATTCAATCTCACTACCATAAATTCACTCCCAAACCATAAATTCAATCTCACCAACATAAATTCACTCTCCAGTACTATAAATTCACCTTCAACCTAACATAAATTCAGCCTCACAAAATAATACAACAACCTCACAGAATAAAATATACATTAACATCCATTGCAAAGGTGATTAAAAGATCAAGTTACATCTCAAAAGCCTGTTTCTCCAAAAGCATCAGATGTAGCATTAAACAACGAAGTTGTTGATTAATCCGCAGGCAGGTTGCCACAATTGATATCGATCCGTGGAAGCGGCTTAAGGGAAGAAAGCAAGCATTGTGTCAGGGCCAACGAACCCCGGAAATCTGTAGAAAAAGCGATGGCAAACGGTGCGCAGAGTACCGCAGAACGATTCTAAAGCACGTACGCTCGTATTTCGAGCGGAGGGGTTGTCTCGCTTAGGGGTCGACGACATCGCCGCGGTTTCCTTCTGCCATCGATCGATCTTCCTTTTCGTTACAACCTAAGCCTAAGGAATAGCGACCCGGTCAGTTAACAAACTTCTTCGTTTCTTTAGACACGCGATATTACGTAAGCATATTTTATCGATTTTATTCGTGGTTTAGTTATTGCGGGCTTTGAGGTGGTTTATATTGTAGAGCACTTGATGTGGTGAGTTTTGATTTTATCAAACTTTCGAATTTCTCAGCGTCCCGGGTTCGCAAGCTTTGGAATTTCTCAGAGCTCTGGATTCGCAAGCTTTCGAATTTCTCAGCGCACCGAATTCTCAAGCTTTCGAATTTCTCAGCGCTTCAAATTCTCAAGCTTTTGAATTTCTCAGCGCACCGAATTTTCAAGTTTTCGAATTTCTCAACGCACCGAATTCTCAAGGTTTCGAATTTCTCAGCGCCCCGAATTCTCAAGCTTTCGAATTTCTCAGCGCCCCGAATTCTCAAGCTTTCGAATTTCTCAGCGCCCCGAATTCTCAAGCTTTCGAATTTGTCAGCGCCCCGAATTCTCAGCGCTCCGAATTCTCAAGCTTTCGAATTTCTCAGCGCCCCGAACTCTCAACGCGTGGAGTTCTCAGCGCGTGGAATTCTCAGCGCTCCGAATCCTCAGCGCCCCGAATTTCTCAGCGCCCCCAATTCTCAACGCGTGGAGTTCTCAGCGCGTGGAATTCTCAGCGCACCGAACTCTCAGCGCACCGAACTCTCAGCGCACCGAATTCTCAAGCTTCCAAATTTCTCAGCGCCCCAAATTCTCAAGTTTCCCTATCTCTCATCGCCCCCAATTCTCCCCCTTCCAACTCCCCACCCCCAAAAATTCCAAAACCCCTCAAACCTCTCTTCAACCCTTCCACTCCTCTCTAAAATTCCCCTCCCAAAATTCCCAAATAACCTCCCAAATAAATCCGAAATCAAATCCTCCATTCAAAACCTCCAAAACCCATCAGCATAATTCTACAATTTTCTCCCAAAGGTAAACGTGCACAGAATTTCTGTGAGTGTTAAAGCTCGTCGTCAGAAGGTACTAACGATCCCAAGGATAATTCTCGTTAAACGAAATTAGCGATAACGAAAATGTATCGCGAAATTGTACTGCTGGAATCCAGCAGAATCGTCCTTAAACGGTGAAAATTAGCGGGAGACAATGTCTCGGTGTGTTTAACTTTGTTTCGCTGCAGGATATCGTTGCATTAAATATAAAGTTCTGTACATTCGTCGGTAAACCTTTCGGGTACTAATTATGCGTGGGTGCGTTTCGGATTTAATTGATGCCTGCATTTACGTTTCTAGATTTGTACACATTCGTGCTTCAATAGAACTGAAATTGAAAGGTTGTTTGCGCGAGTTTCGTGATTATTATTCTGTAATTAATACGGGATTATTTATACCATTTTAGTAACAATTTTGACTTCTGGTTATTGCTTGATAGACGTCAAAGAGAAATTGTATAATTGCGTAATTAATTTTGTATAGAATGTGCTGTGGAACTGCAGTCAATAACTGAATATTAAAATAAGGTTAACACAGTGAAATTCTGTTAATTATTCTAATTAAACGAGCTGGATATTGAAATCCAATTTAGCAAGCAAAAGATGTAATTATAAATTTAGATGTACTATGAAATATTCTTCAGAATTGCTGTCAAATACTGAATATTTTTGATACAGTTAATACAGTAAAATACAGTTAATTATTCTAATTCAACGAGTTGTGTATTGAAAGTAAGTAAAAGATGGAATTATAAATTTAGATGTTCTATGAAATATCCTTCGTAATTGCAGTCAATAACTGAATATTAAAATACAGTTAATACGATATGTAAAATACAGTTAATTATTGTAGTTGAATGAATTGAACATTGAAATCGAATTTAGTAAGTAAAATATACAGGGTGTCTCACAACTCGTGTAGCTCCTGGTAAGGGGTAATAAAGGACGCGATTCTAAGCAAGATTTCCCTTTGCAAAAATGGGGGTTGAAGCTTCGTTTTTGAGTTATTAAAGAAAAACACGGACCAATCAGAGCGCGAGGATTCGGCGCCAATCGCGGCGCGCAGTCGCGAGAGCGACGCCTTCGAGCATAATGGCCGACTGGGCGTAACCCTCTCGCTCTGATTGGTCCGTGTTTTTGCTTAATAACTCAAAAACGAAGCTTCACACCGCATTTTCATAAAGGAAAATCTTATTCAGAATTGCGTCCTCTACCACTCCTTACTGAAAGTTACACCAGTTATGAGACACCCTGTATATTATGAATTAGATGCTTGTAATTATTAAATTCAGAGTATAGAAGATCTTTCCGGGAGTTACACGAGTTGTGAAACACCCTTTATAATGTGAATTAGATGCTTTTTAATTATTAAATTCAGAGTATAAACCCTTTGACCCAGTATCCCAGTTAATTAACGCACGTTTTAAAAGCTTGAATAATTGCTCGAAGCTCTATTAAAAATGCGTATCATTCTATTATTAACTTCGTTAATTCAGTATCAATTGATGGTATAATTACCCTGTTAACCAGTCGTAATTATAATTCGAATTGCAATTTTACGAGAACGATACACATCCCATATGCAATACATGCGGTCACGGCTCGCAATAATACTGTCGCTGGACAATCTCGTTCGCAACAAATTGCATTTTATCCACCATAATGGAAGCCCTCGGTTTATAGAGTCGGCCATCGATGACAAACACACGAATCGCCCCAACTCGCTTCATTCGATTCCTCGAGCTACGTTTGGTCTGTAAAGTTTGCGTTTCGCCATTTGCCAGTTTTTGGTCGATGTTTAATGGAAAGTTAAATCGCCGGGATACTATTGATTCTACGGACTACGTGTAACTGTGTACGTCAGCTTGTGGACTTGTTTGCACAAATATGGACGATAAATTTGTTACCGAACTTCTGTTGCTATGTTCTCTTCATAATTACGTTACGAATTTTCGTAATCTAGAATATTAGACTGGACTGGATTTGTGCTGACAGCAAGGAAGATTTTACAAAAAATATTGAGTAAAATTGAGTAGCAATGGAGATTAAAATTTTTCATTTAATTGTTTCATTAATATTTTTGAAGTATAAAAAAATCAATATAATATTCAATTTTGTAAAGTAGTGATGGGTCAACCATTGGAGGCTTCAAACAAAATTGTAACCCCACACTGAAGTAAAAAAAAATCAATATTATATTCAATTTTGTAAAGTAGTGATGGGTCAACTACTGGAGGCTTCAAACAAAATTGTAACCCCATACTGAAGTAAAAAAAAATTAATATTATATTCAATTTTGTAAAGTAGTGATGGGTCAACCATTGGAGGCTTCAAACAAAATTGTAACCCCACACTGAAGTAAAAAAAATCAATATTATATTCAATTTTGTAAAGTAGTGATGGGTCAACTACTGGAGGCTTCAAACAAAATTGTAACCCCATACTGAAGTAAAAAAAAATCAATATTATATTCAATTTTGTAAAGTAGTGATGGGTTAACCACTGGAGGCTTCAAACAAAATTGTAACCCCATACTGAAGTAAAAAAAATCATTGTAAAAATTGTTTGCTTTAATGGATTCCTGAAGGTACATTTTTAACCAACAATTAAGAATATTAATTGCTAATCATCAAAAATTAATTTAAATTACGTTCGATGCATATTCTTGTGTTTATAGTTCAATCAACTTATGCTTAGAATACATATATTGTTTAATAAATTTACTCTTACATTCATGACTTCAATATGTTGTATCTATGTTCATGATTTAATAATATGTTGTTACATTTATTGTCCTTACATTCATGATTTTATTAAATTGTATTTACTGTTATGATTTAATTAATTTGTACTTACAGTTATTGTTTAATCAATTTGTGTTTACGTTCATGATTTAATTAACTTGTCTTTCAAATAATGGTTTCAATAAATTGCTTTTACATTCATGATTTAATCAATTTGTCCTTACATTCATGTCTCCAATAAATTGTTTTTACAGTCATGATTTAATTAATTCGTTCTTACATTCAAGTCTTAAATAAATTGTTAAATTGTAACAGTAATATATTTTCTTATTTTAAATTCATATAAAAAGCTAATATACTGTACGACAATTAATGTATTACATTTTTATTTTTTTAAAAAAGAAGTCACTTTTTAAACAGCAGATTGTAACCTTGCCTCGATATAACTGAACTGTATCAATCAACATAAGAAGTCATCGTAAAATATTTATTTTAATGAACAACCGATTCAACATTCATTGATGAATTTTTTATCCTGAGGCATCGTCCGTTCGCGAATATCGTCTAAGCGTTTCAATTAAGCCTCTGAGCGCGTTCTTTTATCGAAAATCCCTGAAAGAGTTCGCAAGGAAACGAACTGAATGGCGTTTCGGAGGTCGAGAAGGTTCATTCAGAAGTCGCTGAGAAAAACCTGGAAATCGACTGGCGTGAACGGGTATTATCAGAAGAAGTTCTACGTTTAGTATGAATGAAAACGATTCGTCAAAAGCTTGTTTCGAAGCTTCAGCTCTGCTTTGTCATTCTTTTACTTTCGGCGCTCTCTACCGTTCGTGTAGAACTCCATGAATTATTCAAGCTTCTATTGGAGAAAGTATCGACGATTTTTTGAGATGAGTCCAAGTGCGGACAAACAGAGAAAGTTTGTCGAGTTCTGTCGAAGCTTTGTCTCCTTCATTTGCTATGTGCATAATTATAATTTACAGTGCATTGTGACAACTGTATTTTGTTCGAGTGACATTTAAAATGACTTTGAAAACTTCTGCAAATTTAATTTGATATTTTTTTGGGGGTGTTGACAAAACACCAGGTGCTGCAGACTCATTGTAACAAAATTAACAAACCATGTAAAAATAATTTCTGTCCTTTTTGAGACACCACAAATAATTGTTGGAAGGTTGCAGTACCTCCATGATTCTGTCAGTACCTTTAAAAAATTAAAACAAATTTCCAAAACATTTCAGTGAACGCATTACCGCATTCGCACACAACAGCCATAAAATTGCAATTCCATTTCCCTAACCAAAATTTTGATTCTCAAAAGGGATCGAACAACGGTAAATCTGATTGCTCCGGCAGCTAAAATATGCAGCAGTAATTCTCATGGAATATTTACTCAGTGAAAACCCGACATCAAACCGCCATCGGGTAACATGTCGTTGTTTTTATTAGCGCGATGAAAAGCATTCGACCCGGTTGACCGTAGGAAAACTCGAGATAAAACCTCGCGCGAGTAAGAGAGAGAGGAAAAACGGCGTGAAAATGGGTCAATAGCGGCAGAGTTCCGTTCTCGCAAATCTGCGCGATAGGCTCGTAAAAAAAACACCGGCCGATCAAACTCGGCCCTTTTTTTCCACGTCCACTGTCTTTTCTCGGCTTAACGCACGATTAATGACCCACGGGTTCTCGCAATTCGCTCGTAACTGCGTCTCGCTTTCCTTCGGGGATAAAACTAAACCCTCCTTTCGGATTACCCGGCTACCCCGAAAGGACGAGTTTGTATTTCGTTTTACGAGCGAACGCTGCGATCTTTTCTCGCGAACGCGACGAGAAACGCCGGCAACCAATGAACCCGAAGGAAACTTTATTTCGAGGAGAATCTTACGTGTTTCCGAAGGGAATTGCGAATTCTATTTTCTTCGCTCTTCGCGAATGGAACGTTTAATCTTTTTAGCTGACTCTTGTGGTTATAGTGGAGCCAACATTTTTGACTTTAGGAAAAGCCATTGTACTTTTTTTGTAATTTATAAAACAATTTTTGGATAAAGCGGTTGTTGGATAAATTAAGTATAACACGTACATTTTAGAATTTATTTTTGTCAACTCAAATTTGAAAATTTGTTAAGTTGATTCGATATAAGTGAACCCCTCGTGTCTTTCATTTATATCTAATCATTACTACATCTGACAGTTTGAAAACTTTATAAATTTTAAGCTAAAGTAGATTTCAATATTCCAAGTCTAAAAATCAATAATTTAAAAAATTTCACATACCTAAACTTGCAAATTTAATAACACTTAAACTATAAAAATTATGCAGTCTCTAAAAATGAATAAATTAGAAAATATCCACAAACCTAAATTTCTAAAACCAAAAATTGGAAAATATCCACAAACCTAAATTTCTAAAACCAAAAATTAGAAAATATCTGAATGTCCAAAATTCTAAAAATGTGTAAAATAATGAATCAGAAATGTGTTGAAGGAACAATACACCATGTAAACTGTAACATACGATATCCCAAAAATATGGAAACGTTATCGAGCGTGCATCGCCAACAACAATAATCATTTCGAATAATTTCCCAGCAGAAAATATTCCACGAGATAAATTTACTCCTTACTCGACCACTATCCCGAATATACGACTCGAAATTAATAATAACACAGCTAATAACCGCGATGATGATCGTGGGCTATTGAACGACCGTGTGTTTCACCGGAAACTATCTCATAATTAATAATTAATAATCAGAGTGTATTTGCCGTTTGTGCTCTGCTCGCCTCATTCTCGATTATACAATCTCATTTTCGAATCGGTAGAGAAACAATAGAACCTCTATTATGCAAATTAACACGTTCATTACCCCACATATCTGCGAATTATTCAACCTATGACATTCTGTTCTGTAAGCTTCAAATCGATTAAAAATCCAATCTCGTATTTCAGAATGACAAATGCGGTACTAATAAACGACAGCTATTTTATTTGGGGAGAGAACAATTTTCGTTGGAAACTGAAGTATAAAAATATTTTTGTTTTTCGATCACTTGTCATTCTTTATAGAATAAAAATAAAAAATTGTAGGAGGCTATTTTCTTTAAAAATTCTACGGAAGGCAAATATTTTTGATTGCGAAATATTTACACGTGTTAAAAATAAAACTATACAATTTGTAAATGGGACTTTTTAGTGAATACTCAGTTGAACACGTTCAAACCCAATTATGTAATATTATATTCAGATAATATCAAATGTTGTCAAAAGAAGAATGGAGAATTTCTCAGCGCCCCGAATTCTCAAGCTTACAAATTTCTCAGCGCCCCGAATTCTCAAGCTTTCGAATCTCTCAGCGCCCCGAATTCTCAAGTTTCCGAATTTCTCAGCGCCCCGAATTCTCAAGCTTTCGAATTTCTCAGCGCCCCGAATTCTCAAGCTTGCAAATCTCTCAGCGCCCCGAATTCGCAAGCTTTCGAATTTCTCAGCGCCCCGAATTCGCAAGCTTTCGAATTTCTCAGCGCCCCAAATTCTCAAGCTTGCACATTTCTCAGCGCCCCGAATTCTTAAGCTTCCAAATTTCCCAGCGCCCCGAATTCTCAAGCTCCCAAATTTCTCAGCGCCCCGAATTCTCTAACTTTCAAACTTCTTTCGTCCCGATCTCCAACGTCAATCTTCAATTCATAGGTAAGAAAATAAAAATTTCGAGAAAAGAAAGAGCGGAGAAAGTGTTGTAAAAATCAATCCGCAATGAGGAATCACAATGAAAGTTTTTATGGAATTTGTACGGGTTCTCCGATCTCAGAATACAATGAAATCCAGCAACGAGAGCAATATTCGAGGCGCGGGTTAACGCAGCAAACGACGATCCTTTTTATCGTCTCGTTGGAAACAGCTGCGAGGAGCGAGCCGGGTTGCAGCTGCAGCTGCTACCAGCAAAAATGTTTCATACAATTTTTGTGACTGCGATTTCGGGGGAAAAAAGGCAAGAAGTTCTATCAATCCGCCATCTTTTATGACAATCTGCTTCAAATTTATTCAAACTGAGTAGTGGGATTGTAATTGCGAACATGGTAGGAAGTTTTATTTGTATTTTATTTGTATGTAATTTTTGTGTTTTGGGGGGAGAAAAATTTATTGAGATAGGAAGTGTGGATACAATGGAGATGGGGTGGTGAAGTATTAGTGAATTTTATGAACTAGATTTTGTAATGAAATATTATCATGTAATGTTTAATACTTTATGCACTTATGATACATAGGATGCATCGGATAAATAGAATTAATAAATGTAACTAATAAATGTATACATATGTAGCTTCTTATGTGAGCAAGAATCACCTAATTATTCACAGAATAATTATTCATAGAATAATTTTTTAAATTCAGAATAAAAATTTGAGATTTTTAAATTTGTCCACTTTTGACAAACAGAACCAGTAATCTTGAAATTTGTTCAAAGTAAAAAAGTTTCATTATAAAACAAATTACAGTAACAAAGTCAATATACTTTTAATCCCGAGAAATGTGAAAAAAGAATTAAAACGAATGCAATTTCACGATATTAAAGATATATGAAAGTTCCATTTCCTCTAAGAAAAGTTAATTATATCTTAATTAAATCTGCCATGCAGATTCATCCCTTTCATAACGATTCTTCTTTATCGCTGGCCAGCCGCACGAACACCTAAGGACACGTTTTCAACGGACGCGAGATTAAAATCGGTACCCAAATTAGCTGTAGCCGAGGTAAAGTTAATTATTTTTGTCGAGAACGCAATTAAGCAATGAAAGTACCGACTCACCGTTTCAGCTCGAATTTTAAGCGAATTACCTTGCTCATCGGTACACCAAGGGTTTTATCAGGATAATCAGCGTTGACTGATTTCACGAAAACGCGACACTAATTAACCATCGATGTCGACACGAATAATCCTGGTTCGCTGTCGCTAACCGATAATTGCCCACAATTTCAGTTTCTTCGATTTTATGCCCGAATGCGTCTGATAAAAATTGTTGACATGGGAGACAAGTTTTAATTGTAAAAGTTCGGGATTAAGTTTTAATTGTGGAGAAAGAAGGGACAGTAATATTTTTTAGGTGTTGGATTACTACGCGTTTGATATCAACGCGCTGGATTACTACGCGTTGGTTAACTACGCGTTAGATTACCACGCGTTAGATTCCTACGCTTAGAATTAAAACGCGTTGCACTACTACGCGTTGGACTACTACGCGTTGAATATCCACGCGCTGGATTACTACGCGTTGGATATCCACACGCTGGATTACTACGCGTTGGTTAACTACGCGTTAGATTACCACGCGTTAGATTCCTACGCTTAGAATTACCACGCGTTGCATCACTACGCGTTGGACCACTACGCGTTGAATATCCACGCGCTGGATTACTACGCGTTAGATATCCACACGCTGGATTACTACGCGTTAGTTAACTACGCGTTAGATTCCTACGCTTAGAATTACCACGCGTTGCATTACTACGCGTTGGATTACTACGCGTTGAATATCCACGCGCTGGATTACTACGCGTCGGATATCCACACGCTGGATTACTACGCGTTAGATTACCACGCGTTAGATAACATCGCGTTATCCGTAGCTGTCGCTCTCTCGTCTGCGCATGCGCAATCCTCGCACTCTAAATAATCCATGTTTTTCCTTAATTATTCAAAAATTAAGCTTCGAACCCCATTTCTGCAAAAGAGAAATCTTATTCAGAATCACGTCAGCTACATTTCAGGGACCACTAGTCGAGACCCTGTCGTGAGACACTAGTTGTGAGACACCCTGTATATTATGCAATGTATAGTTGAATGTTTAGAGGGTTCAAGTTACAACCATCGTCAGAATTTACTGACAAAACACAATCACCACCGAGGAAATTGCAGACTCTGCTTTTCAGTAAATATTTGAACCAACAACGAAATCTTGGAATAACAGTCTCCGGTTGACGAATGTAACTCGTCTTGCATCAACAAGATCTTGTTGCGCTTTAAGATTTACATAACTAGAAACTTGAACCGCGAATTAGCAGTCCGAGTGGAAGTTCGTGGAGACATGATTTCAGACACGAGTAATTAGAAGTATTTTTTATGCGGGTTGGAATGGGTATACTCTTGACGTGTAATAGAATCTTTGTCGTTTTCAATGTTCTCTGTTAGTCAATTCAAAGTTCTTTGTTCTTGTAGTCTTCAAATGTTATATTAAGTTAGTATTAAATAGTGCAGCCAGACTGCAGACTTTTTTAAAATTTAAGGTGAATAAATATTTGAAGAAGAATCATTGTAAATAATTTTGTATTCGTGTGTTTGCGTGAGGAAAATAATTTTAGTGAGACAGAAATTGTCTGAAGGAATCTGTTTTCACTTGTCTGACCATTGCAGGACTATACTACTTCCTTCATACAATATTGATTTAATTCGAAAAAGTAAGGGTGTAAGTACGTTACTTTTTGCTTTTTGAGGAAATACTTTGATCATTGCTATCAAAAGAAATTGAGAAAGCATTCGTAAACAGTGGCAAACAAAAATAACTTTGATAAAAAAAATCAGATCTCAGCAGTTCCCATTTCTCTTCTAAAAACTGAAAAAATTAGTACTTGCTAAATTATTGAACTTCTTGTAAGGAAAACTATTCTCCCTAAATAAACCATTCTTCCCAAGAATAAAAAACAGTAGAGCTTTTACTTTTAACAAATCATCAAAGCTTTCAATTTAACAGCGATTCTAAGTAGTAAAATCAGTGAAAGATCAGACAAGAATCTCTAACTCCTCACCACCATCAAAACGAAATAAATGAAACCTGTATTTGTTAGCCGGCGGCTTAGAACCACAGACATAAAATAATACACGGAGTAGCCATTTTTTTTCCACCATTCATATTTTCCTTTATCGCAGCCCATTTGACGTTTTTGTGGTCGTTCGTGTAGAAACGACGCTATATCCCCAGCTCATTTTTATTCAGATCTGAACACGACGCACGGAAATTCTTCAAAATTTAATGAAAACGTATCCCACGTACGGTGATTTTTCATGTTACACACAGAAACGACTGGATATTCTTTCCTGAACGCCACTGCTTTTTAATGAAACGACCGTAACATTAAGCTCTCTGCACAACTCTTCTGTACAAAACATTAACGTATCGCGTAAAAATGTCTGCATAATTTTTCTATTAACCCTTCCCTTCAGGATTAAATAAAAATTTCTGGCCTTCATTGAAATTCATAAAAGGATGCAAAATGATCAATGTTCCACTTTTATTACAAATTTTGCGAAAATTAAAATGTAATGTGAAACACAGTTAAAACAACTGATCTGACAGAAACATACAAAGGACCTTCATTTTCAAAATTATAAAACGACTTTTTATTAAAAATTCTCCAAGAGGCAGAGATAACGAAAATAAATTCAACGCCGTTTTTTTCGAGTTTGCTAGAAAATCTTTCACCTCCCGTTTAATTCGAATCGATATCGCAACAATCGAAGCAACATTTATTCCGCTCGATCGGCAATTACCAAAGGCGTAGAAAGAATATTGTAAAATGGCAAATGATCACGTTCGGGATTATTATAAAGCGAAAGGACGCCCACGCGGCGGCTACAGCGTCATTCCGCTTGCTTTCCGCTTTCCCTCGGGCTTCATTAACGTGCGTCATAAAGCACCAAACGCAGCGACGAGCACTTTTTCCGCGCGATACACCGCACTGGAAAATTTACCGGATTTAGGCATGAATCAATCGATCCGTAATAGGAACGGTATCCATTTTTGGTCGTATTTGTTTTATTCGCAGTGAAACAAGTCGACTGTGGTCAGACGTGTTGTAGGCGGTCGCCATTTTGGTTTTAAGTAGTACGGTTTTATTTTAGGTTTGGATTGGAATATTTAGAGTGTTTCGATAGGTTAGGTTAGAGATGATAGAGGTAAATTAAGGGTGGTGGTCTTATAATCGTCCTTAACCACCCATAACCACTGTTAAAGGGGTGGTGGTCTTTTAAGGGTGGTTGTAGGTGGTTAAGGGTGGTTAAGGATAGTGTTCTTATGACAGAGATAAATTAAGAGTGGTGGTCTTATGATAAAGATAAATTAAGGGTGGTGATCTTATAATCACATTTAACCACCCTTAATCACTCACAATCATCCTTAAAGGGGTGGTGGTCTTTCAAGGGTGGTCGTGGGTGGTTAAGGGTGGTTAAGGATGGTGTTCTTATGACAGAGATAAATTAAGAGTGGTCTTATGATAAAGATGAATTAAGGGTGGTGATCTTATAACCACCCACAAGCACCCTTAACCACTCTTAACCACCCACAAGCACCCTTAAAGGGATGGTAGTCTTTTAAGAGTGGTTGTGGGTGGTTAAGGGTAGTTAAGGGTGGTCACTTTTTTAATATTCACATATTATTATTCATACGTTATTATTATTTAATATTCATATGAGTAATAACACAATTTGTGTAAGGAATAATATTATAGGTTTTGCTACTTACAATTGGGAGAGGTATACATTCTGTGATATTTATATTATCTAATAGGGTAGTTTTAATAATATATGCATTTATTTCCAGCAGAGTAGTTTGAATACGAGATACATTTCTTTTGAGTGGTTACATTTATCTAACATCCTATTATCTAATAGGGTAGTTTGAATAAGACATTAATTTTTTGCTACTAAGAATAATTATATTTTTACCGAATATCACAACTATCCAAAGAACACATTAAATACGAGTTACTCATCTCTTTTGCAGCTAGGTAGTTACATTTATTATACAACATCTATATTATGTAATAGGGTAGTTCAAATAAAATATTAATTGTTTGCTATTAAAAAATGTCTGCATTTCTTCCAAATATTATAACTATCCAAAAGAACAGTTTGAATACGAGATACTCATTTTTTTTTTGCAATTAGATAGTTACATTTATTATATGTACAACATCCACATTATCTAACAGGGTAGTTTAAATAAGACATCAATTTTTTGCTACTAAGAATGTCTACATTTTTCCCAAACATCATAACTATCCAAAGAACAGTTTGAATACGAGTTACTCATCTCTTTTGCAACTAGGCAGTTACATTTATTATATGTACAACATCTACATTATCTAACAAGGTAGCTTAATTTCGACATCAATTTTTTGCTACTAAAAATGTCTACATTTTTTCCAAACATCATAAAAGAACAATTCGAATACGAGATACTTCTCTCTTTTACAATTCGCTAACAACATTTATTAACCATGTTATCCAGCAGGGTTTAAAGAATTTCCGTTCCGTTAACTATAACACTTTCCATCCTAATTGCTCAAAAGAACAGTTTGAACAAGAGATAAATTTATCTCTCTGACTAAAGGTTACATTACACGAAACTTTTGCGAGAGAAACTTCTTGCAAGAGAACAAAATTCGTATTTGACGATTAATCGTTTTTATTATTACGTTACTATGATTGAATCGCTTCTCCCTTCCTTCATTATTTGATTACATAAAACCTGCAGTGCCACTTTTAGCTCGGTCTACAACTTTGGGAATATAAAACAGTAGGAGAGTGCCAAATCCGGCGAATAAGGTCGATGGTCAAGCATTACAATATTTTTGGTGCCAAAAGAGGTTATGCATTATGGAGACACAGATTCCTTCCCCTTTCCCAACTTGCTTTTTTTAATACATCTAATTTGGAGGTCAGTCAACTTGCCAATGTAGGTTTGAACAATGAAAATAATGTTACTTCAAAATTTGTCTGATAAAATTAATATATTTTATGAACACAGTACCATGAATAAATATTTTATAAATAAAATATAGACATAATAATTTTTGACGTTAATCTTGTTACTTGATTCATCGTCAATTTTCTGTTCAATTCAAAAATATAA
Source organism: Megachile leachella (assembly GCA_963576845.1). Classification (NCBI taxonomy): domain Eukaryota; kingdom Metazoa; phylum Arthropoda; class Insecta; order Hymenoptera; family Megachilidae; genus Megachile; species Megachile leachella. Next base: position 18,029,426 of record OY756251.1, read on the forward strand.
GTGTTGAAAGTATGAATATACCCTGTTTCAGTATAAAAACCTCAAATATTTTTTAGAATATAGTATGTCATACATAAAGTATATAGAATATAAATTTTTGCAGAAGAGTTCTCACATAAAATGTTGGAATAAGTAGTTTCCTTCTTAAAAAAATGCACCGATAAATATAAAATGTGTGAGGTAAATGCATATTTATATTTAAAAGGTTGTTAGTAATTACGAATTATCGAAGATCCGTAGAAACGAGTAATGAGTCCCTTTCGACGCAGAGGCACTCAGAGAGTGAAAGAGAAAAAAAGGGGCTGAACCGTTTAATCATCGTTCTGTCGTGCAAGGGAACACAGCAGCACAAAAAACTGGAACAACAATTTTCCTCCATTTGCAGAAGAAGTGGATCGCAGATCCTCCCGGTTTTAAACGCTCGGTTCCGCTCGCGATCGAGATTATTCCGTGGCTAACTAATCACCGATCGCAACGATAAATACCACGGTCTCGCGATTAAAATTCTTATTAAACGGCGAGAATCGAGCGCTGAAAACAATTATATTCTACGCTCCGGATCCCCTGGAAAATAAAGAAAGCTAGGGGAGAAAAAAAGGTAAGGGAGACGTCGTTTCGTTATGCGACCACGGTCTATCGATTTTCCGCCTCGAGAACGCTCCTCGCCTCTTTAACTCGATTTTATGAATGACTTGCTAATTGCACTTTATGCAACTTGCTTGTCGACGCTTGCGAACAATAGGATTTATGATCTTTTCGAAATGGCCGGAATAAAATATTTCGGACCGTATCAAATGATTAAGGGTATTATACTGCAATGCGTTAAATGTGCGCATGGTCTTTGCGGTATTTTATTTTATTTACTGTTCAAATATTATTTTATGTATTTTGGAATAAAGGTTCAAATATTTTCAAAATTTTAGAGGAGGTTCTTAAATATTATTTTCTGCATTTTTGCACCAGCTTTTTAAATATTATTTTCTATATTTTACAATAGGGGTTGAAATACTATTTTCTAAATTTTAGACTGGCTCTTTGTAATATTATTTTCTATATTTCAGGGTAGTATTTCAAATATTATTTTTTGAGTTCTTGGACTAGCTTTTTAAATATTATTTTCTATATTTTAGAATAGGGGTTGAAATATTATTTTCTAAATTTTAGATTGACTTTTTGTAATATTATTTTCTGTATACAAGGGTAGTTTTTTAAATATTATTTTCTGCATTTTTGCACCAGCTTTTTAAATATTATTTTCTATATTTTACAATAGGGGTTGAAATACTATTTTCTAAATTTTAGACTGGCTCTTTGTAATATTATTTTCTATATTTCAGGGTGGTATTTTAAATATTATTTTCTGAGTTCTTGGACTAGCTTTTTAAATATTATTTTCTACATTTTAGAATAGGGGTTGAAATATTATTTTTTAAATTTTGGACTGACTTTTTGTAATATTATTTTCTGTATTCAAGGGTAGTTTTTTAAATAGTGTTTTCTGAATTTTTGGTCTAATTTTTTAAACATTATTTTGTATATTTTAAAGTAAGGGTTGAAATATTATTTTTTAAATTTTAGACTGACTCTTCATAATATTATTTTATAAATTTTTTAGCAGCTTTTTAAATATTATTTTCCAAATTTTAGACTAGATTTTTAAATATTATTTTATAAAATTCAGTACAGCTTTTTAAATATGATTTTATAAAATTTCAACCAACTTTCCAAATATTTTTTTATAAATTTTACTACAGCTTCTTAAATATTATTCCCTAAATTTTAAACTCCCTTTTTAACCCTCATTTTCAACCACATAAAAATCTTGCAAAATATTAAAAAAAAAGTTATAGTTCACCTAATTATTCACAAAATACCGAAAGCTCCTTATTTAATTCAGCTTACCGTTTCAGTTAGTACACGATGGTATAAAGTTTATCTAACAAGTTGAAATGTTGATCACAGAGAAAATTATTTCGCAGGAATTTTATTTTTAGCAACTGTTTCAACGCGCGTTTTTATCAAAAGGTTGTTTGCCCGGTTAAAATCGTGAAAAATTCGTTCGCCGAACTTGTTGAGACGTCACTGTGTAAACAACGGCGTCTTCCAAATGAAATTTCATTTAATACCAAGCTTTTCAGAGCAATTTGTATAATTGCTTTTGGAATTACACTTTTATTCCATGAAATGTTACTTTACCGAACACGCCATACATTTTTATCTCTGCAGCTTATTTTTCTATTGTACGACGATGTTCTAGTAAACCTTAATTATGGATTATTCTAAACATGTTTCTAGGAAAGTTTTAGTAAAGTAATTTTTAACTATGTTTCGTTATGAAATAACCATAACATCATTTTAAATAAAATGTGGGATCAGTGATCTTCTGTAATACTCAAATTTTTAAAAAAATCACTAAAGCAATTTCAAAGTTAATTTTGAACTATTTTAATCTACAAAGACTAATTATTTTACTACTTCTCAAAAACAGTACTATTTTAAAAATAACTATATTGATTAAATTAAAAAATGTTTGTAATACTATTTCCAAAATAATTTAAATAAATAAAAAAAAATTCTCAACACTCAACACCAAATTAAATAAAAAAGAAAATTTAACTTCCCCAAAATAATTTACTGACCGTCCAAATGCACTTTACTCGATTAAAAAAAAAATAAACCAGTGGAAAAGTTCAATCGCAACCGACACACTCATTGTTCAGTTCGAAAAAGTTCGCGAATGACGCACTCGACGCATAAACCCCACCGAGTTTTCCATGTATCGTTGATACACTGAACACACTGTCGAGAAAAAAAAAAAGTAAAAATTTACAGGAAAATCGAGCAGTGTAGGGGTCATTTGGAACGATGCCAGACGGTAAGCATACACGTGGATTCTTCCGCAGCCTCGTAATTACTTTGAAATCGCCTGCAGAAGCTTCGTGTTCTGTATATGCACGTTTAAATATCATTTTAGCGTAAGCTGCACGGCAAATAGGCTCCGATCGAGAGCTCATCGATTGGGTTGATTAGAGAGGTGGGAATATAGGAGTTTGGGTATTTGGGAAATTAGGAATTTGGGAATTTGGAAATTTGGGAATTGAGAAATTTGGGAATTGAGAAATTTGGGATTTGAGGAATTTGGGGCGTGAGAAATTCGGGATTTGACGAATTCGGGGCGTGAGAAATTCGGAACGTGTGAAATTCGGAGCGTGAGAAATTCAGGACTTGATAAATTCGGGACGCATCAAATTCGAAGCGTGAGGAATTCGGGACTTGACAAATTCGGGACGTGTCAAACTCGGTACGTGAGAAATTCGGGGCGTGTCGAATTCGGGACGTGTCAAATTCGGAGCGTGAGAAATTCGGGACTTGATAAATTCGGGACGCATCAAATTCGAAGCGTGAGGAATTCGGGACTTGACAAATTCGGAACGTGTCAAATTCGGAGCGTGAGAAATTCGGGACTTGATAAATTCGGGACGCATCAAATTCGAAGCGTGAGGAATTCGGGACTTGACAAATTCGGAACGTGTCAAATTCGGTGCGTGAGGAATTCGGCGCGTGAGAAATTCGGGACTTGACAAATTCGGGGCGTGTCAAATTCGGTGCATGAGAAATTCGGAGCTTGACAAATTCACTCCCTCTGTTAGGGTTTGGTCGAGCCCTGAATATTGCACTACGTGCCGTCTATGTACTATGTTCCGAAGGACCACCCAATTTGACCGGATTGGGGCCGTGAAGAATTTGTGCACGTGATTTATATTAAACTATATCTTTAATATATATATGTGGGTGTGTGCGTGTGTATATACAGAAAGTGTGTGTGTGTGTGTCGATACTGTGTATATTCTATCTATATTCTAGCTATGTTCTACACTGTTCTTTATCTGTCTATTACTGATGCTGTTGGTAATCTGAAGTTTTTGCTATTTCCTAACTTAGTTAACACCTCTGTCCGCCCTTCCATTGCGCCCTTAGCGTGGTACTTTTCTGGAAGGGGAACAGAGGTTCCTACGGGGGAGGACGGCATTCCGGGGAGAATCTGGGTTTTTCCGAAATCCTGTGACGTCAGTCACGATCCGCGGGACCCGTTACTTCTAAGGGCCAGAACACCCTCTGACCTTCTAAGCTGGGAGATTTATGACATGACCTGTGTCACTGAAGCCAAAAACTCTAAAGACTAGTGCAGCAATAAATAAATCTGCTAAAAACTACAAATTGTCACGTACGACCGTAGTGCTGGCACGCAGATGGTACGGATACTAAATTATAGGGTTCAAAAGTGACCATTCTATCGTCATGTCGTAAACCTCATCTATATGAAACTCTAACATGCCGCCCCCCTTGAACGCTCGATGCGCGTTCAATGTCCTAATCTAAACTATTTACATATACAATAACAAAGTAATACCTAACTATTACTTAAAGTCTATGTGTACATCTAAAAACTATCTATGTACTGCAACTTTTATCTCTAGTTTCTCCTAATGCTAATGTATGTATATCATTCGCTACATTCAGTTTCCTATTCGATTACATTTACATTTTTCTCGCTAATGGGCAATACACAAATCTTTGTAGTTGGTCGTTTGTAGGTACCGGTCGCCGTCCTTATCGTGACGACCCGTATTTCTCCATCCTTGCCCTGGTGTACTTCTGCTACTCTGCCCAGACTCCATCGCAGGGGTGGTAGGTTGTCATCTTTGATGATGACAAGGCTGCCTTCTGTCAATTGATAATCCGATGATTGTCTCCACTTGTATCTTTGCTGGAGGCTGTTCAGATACTCCTTGTGCCATCGTTGCCAAAAATGCTGAAACATTTTCTGCAACATCTGATACCGATTTAGTCTATTTGATCTAATCTCTGTTAGATTCTCTTCTGGCAGCGCACAAAGTGCAGTGCCAATGAGAAAATGTCCGGGAGTCAAAGGAGTATAATCATGTGGGTCGGATGATATGGGACTCAAGGGCCGTGAATTTAGGCAGGATTCTATCTGAACTAATAGCGTATATAACTCTTCATATGTTAATCTTTGCTCCCCTATGACTCTATTGAGGTGATATTTTGTCGATTTCACAGCGCTTTCCCACAGACCACCAAAATGCGGTGCTTGAGGAGGTATTAAGGACCACCGTATCATTTTTTCATTTAAAAATTTTGAAACCTTTGAATTATGTTGCTCACTACTCAACAACTTCTGTAGGTCTGTGAATCTATTTTTTGCCCCGACAAAATTTGTTCCATTGTCGGAAACAATACTCTGACAAAGGCCTCTACGAGAAATAAATCGATTTAAACATTTTAAAAACGCGTCAGTACTAAGATCAGTAGCTAACTCAATGTGAGTAGCTTTCGTGGCGAAACATACAAATACACATGCGTACGACTTAACTGACGTCTTGCTACGAGTACGATCCTTTGTCGTAAATGGACCTGCATAATCTACTCCGCAGACTGAAAATGGGCGAGAAGGTTTCACTCTATCTACAGGTAGCTGACCCATTGTGGTCTCGATCCCACGCGGTTTTACTCTAAAGCATCTCACGCAGCTTCGGAGTATTCTCTTTACATTTCTGGTGCAATTGATTGGCCAGAAACGCTCACGAAGAGACGCAACTACATGTTGACACCCTGCATGAAGAAGCCTAATATGCTCGTTTCTAATAATCAGATCTGTCAACGCGTGCTTTGCGGGCAGTACAATCGGATGCTTTTGATCGTACGGAATGGATGCATTTTTTAACCTCCCGCCTACTCTAAGTATCCCTAGTTCATCTGTAAATGGCACTAACGATTGCAAATGACTTTGTTTCGGTATTGCCCTATCCTTCGCTAATGCATCTAATTCAGGCTGAAACCTGTCTCTCTGCGCTATACGAATTAAGCAGTGTTGTGCTGCTTGTAAGTCTGCTACTGTTAGGTGTATGTCTTCGCGGTCTGTACTATTGTTACTGCGTTTTGCTCGAATCTTTCCTATGAACTTGAGACAATACGCTACTATCCTCACTAACCGTGTATATTCGGAATATCGAAGAAATAGTTCATTCGTATCGGAAGCTACTACTAACGTTACTACTGCCTTCACTCTCTCTTCAGAAATAACTACTACTCCTTCTGTTGACTGCGGCCAATGTCTAGAATCCTTCGCCAACCATGAAGGGCCCAACCACCATAAATCATTAGTAATCAATGCTTTTGCGCTGCTACCACGAGAAATTAAATCCGCGGGGTTATCTTGAGAGCGTATATGTTTCCAATTGCTCATTTCTGTGATTGCCTGAATCTGCGTGACTCTATTCGCGACAAACGTCTTCCACCTACATGGATCACCGCGAATCCATGCAAGTGTTATTGTGGAATCGCACCAGTAAATCTCTTTTTGGATTTTTACACGAAGCGCGGTTTTTACCTTTTTCACTAGATCTGCTAATAATAATGCGCCACATAACTCTAGTCTTGGTAATGATATCGGTTTAAGGGGCGCTACACGAGACTTAGAGCACAAAAGCCTAGTTTCCCATCTATCTAAATCTATTCTTACCCGCAGGTAGACACTAGCCCCGTATGCCTTTTCGGAGGCATCTGCGAAACCGTGTAACTCCACTTTTTTGTCCGCATGAAGTGCACGGCGCGGTACTGTTAAATCACTCAAATGCGACAACTCCTGTCTATAAGTTGTCCATTGAGTGTATAATTTTTGTGACACTGCCTCATCCCAAGTTGTTTTCACTTGCCACAAATGCTGCATTATCAATTTAGCAACAGTGATCACCGGACCGATTAATCCTAAAGGATCAAAAATTTGGGCTATTTCGGATAGTATTACTCTTTTGGTTATTCTATTGGATTGCGGTGAAGTAACTCGAAAAAATAACTCATCTTTCCTGGGCGACCAATGCAAACCCAGTATTTTTGATTCAGTATCTTCGCTAAGTGTCCTATCCTGAGATTCTAATTCTACGTTCCCCAATTCTATGCAATTGGTGGACCACTTTCTTAACGATAACCCAGCCTTATTTAGTATGGTCGTTAAATTTTCTTTAATCTGCATTAACTCTCTAACTGTGTCCGAACCTGTAAGCAAATCATCAACGTAGAAATCATTGATGATTATTTGGCTGACAGTCGGAAATTCCTGCTTGCATTTCAACCCGATTTCCTGCAAAACGCGAGTAGCGAGAAACGGAGCCGATGCTGTGCCGTACGTTACGGTATTTAGTTCGTAAGTTTCTATTGAAAGATTCGGATCTGACCGCCACAAAATTCTCTGAAAGCATCGTTGAGACGGTTCTATTAATACTTGTCTATACATTTTCTCTACGTCGGCTGTTATTACATACTTTGGGGTCCTGAATCGTAAAAGAATTGCTATTAATTCACTTTGAACGGTTGGGCCTACATTTTGGGTGTCATTTAATGATATACCTGTCGTACTTTTGGCTGAACCATCAAATACAACCCTAAGTTTTGTGGTCTTACTATGCTCTCTAATAACGGCGTGGTGAGGGAGATAGAAGCTTGCTCCAGCTTCTTCTACTACCGGGTTCGGAATTTTCGACATGTGTCCTAATTTCTCGTATTGGTCCATGAACTCTACATATTGTTCACGTAGCTGCGGCTGTCTATTTAATTTCCTTTCTATTGACTTAAACCTATTTTCGGCCTGTTGCCGTGATAAACCTAATTCTCCTAATTTGTTATTAAACGGAATTCTCACTATATATCTACCACTCTGATCCTGTCGCGTAGTGGCTCTAAAAAGGGCTTCACAATCATTTATCTCTAAACTCGATCGGTTCTGAATGTTTTCTATTTCCCAAAATCGCTCAATTTGATTTTGTAAATCTCTATTGGTGACGAGATGACATCGTTGAATTTTCTGAGTAAGGGGCCAACTAATTTTCCCCCCTAAAACCCATCCTAAGTGAGTTTTCTGCCAAAGTAAATTACTACCTGCACTATGTTGCCCTACACATAATAGATGCCAAAATAACCCTGCACCTATGAGTAAATCGATTGGCCTACATTTATTAAACTCGGGATCAGCTAATTCTATGTGAGCTGGTCTAGAAGTCACAATCCTGTCTAAAACTATACTTGGCATATCTTGAGTTATCTCATTAAGCACAAGACACGCGAGATTAGCGCTAAAGTTATTGATCCTAGATCCTATCTTTATATTAACTTTATCTTTAATGTTACTTGCCTTCCCAGCTAACCCTAAAACTTGTATTTCTGTTGATTCGTAACTAATGCCTAGCTTTTTGCATAACCGGTATGTAATAAAATTCGACTGCGATCCAGAATCTAGTAATGCGCGACACTGAATTTTTTGGCCCTGCCTATCTTCAATGTGTACTACGGCCGTGGATAGTACACTTTGCTCTGCTTTACTAATGTCCGAACTCGCGACGCATGCAATTGTTGTGTCGGCTTGAGAGGGACCTGCTTCTGTGGAAATGACTGTGGTGGGATGTGAAATTAATACGCGATGCAGCAAATTGTGGTGTTTTTTGCCACAGATATCGCAGTGTTTGCGTGTGCACGCCTTTACGCGGTGACCCTGTTGCAAACAATTAAAACAACTTTGAGATGTTTGAACGATTTTTGTTTTTTCATCAATGGAAAGGCTTTTGAATTTATCGCACTTGTACAATGGATGCGCGGCACTACATGCGGGACAGGTAGTAGATGTACTTGTTACATAGGTTGTTGTACGGAAAGGCTTGCGACTACCTGCGAGCCCTAATGGAGGTTCAGCTTTTGGTACGGCTACCTGACTCTGATGTGTTATATTTTCTAAGTACGATGATCGTTGCTCAAGAAAATTGGCAAAAATTTGAAACGTAACTTTCTCTACTGATATTACGCTCTTTTCCCATTCCCTTAACGATGCACCGTCTAACTTTCGTGATAAAATTGGAACTATTATGGTATCCCATGAATCTACTGGTTCATTTAGTGATTTCAAAGCTGCTAAATGATTTCTTGCATCATCGATTAGCTCACGAAGGGCGATTGACGACTGTCTCTGAACTACCGGAATATCTAATAATGCCGTGACATGGTGTTTTCGAAGGGTGGCTGAATTTTCATATCTAGATTTTAACGCGTTCCATGCTACCTGATAGTTTGATTCTGACACTCCTAGCGATTGTATAACTCGCGCCGCTGGACCTTTTAATGAAGAATTAAGATAATGAAATTTCTGCACGTCAGATAATTCTGTTTCATGAACTAAGCTATTGAATGTGTCCCGAAATCTAATCCAATTGCTGAGGTTACCGTCAAATGTTGGCAAGTGTATAGTTGGTAACTTTACAGTAAGAGGTGTCTGCGAGGATGTAGGAGACGCGGATTGCCCTACAATCTGATTTGGTGCTATGCTACGCGGACGCGAATTTTCGATGAACGATTCGATTTCTGCTATTATATTAAAATATGTCTCTTCAAAAGTGTCTCTGTCTGCTGCGTGAGTCGCTTCAGCTTCTGTTCCCTGAGTTATGCGCTCGATTTGAGTTTGAATAACATTATAACTATCGTATAACCCTACGTTTGCTTCTAATCGTTTCTGCAAAGCCTTTATTGATGCTGTATGCCCTGATTCGCTAAAATATCTACTCAATCGAGTCAGAGCGGCCTTGATCATGCCACGATCGCTAATGAGTTTTTTGAGCTCGGCCTCCATTTTACGCTATTAATCCAAATAGAAATAGGAATAGAATCTTACGTGACAGGAACGGACGTATCAATGACACTGCCTGAATGCGTGTGCTGGACCCGTGACTGTCAGTAGGATGCTGAGGGCTGCTGTAGGCTGCTGTAGGCTGCTGAGAACCCTTGAACCTTGGCTGTTGCTGCCGACTGGTGACGTCAACCGTGGAGACGACCCTTAATGGCTGATCTTCTATATTGCTTCAAGTTCTTCCTATACGAAGAACTTTCTTTCTGCTATACACACTGAGTCCGTTACACTATACTGTAACGCACTAATTACTGTCCACACACTAACTATTGTCCACCCTGCTTCTGATAACCACGTGCGCTGAATTCTCTTGCTGCTTATCTTCTTTGCCTTCAATCTGCTGGACTGTCGTTGATTCGGTTGCTGCTCCAACTCGATTTAACTCTGAGATGCTGCTTATCCGGCTCGAAGGACCAATGTTAGGGTTTGGTCGAGCCCTGAATATTGCACTACGTGCCGTCTATGTACTATGTTCCGAAGGACCACCCAATTTGACCGGATTGGGGCCGTGAAGAATTTGTGCACGTGATTTATATTAAACTATATCTTTAATATATATATGTGGGTGTGTGCGTGTGTATATACAGAAAGTGTGTGTGTGTGTGTCGATACTGTGTATATTCTATCTATATTCTAGCTATGTTCTACACTGTTCTTTATCTGTCTATTACTGATGCTGTTGGTAATCTGAAGTTTTTGCTATTTCCTAACTTAGTTAACACCTCTGTCCGCCCTTCCATTGCGCCCTTAGCGTGGTACTTTTCTGGAAGGGGAACAGAGGTTCCTACGGGGGAGGACGGCATTCCGGGGAGAATCTGGGTTTTTCCGAAATCCTGTGACGTCAGTCACGATCCGCGGGACCCGTTACTTCTAAGGGCCAGAACACCCTCTGACCTTCTAAGCTGGGAGATTTATGACATGACCTGTGTCACTGAAGCCAAAAACTCTAAAGACTAGTGCAGCAATAAATAAATCTGCTAAAAACTACAAATTGTCACGTACGACCGTAGTGCTGGCACGCAGATGGTACGGATACTAAATTATAGGGTTCAAAAGTGACCATTCTATCGTCATGTCGTAAACCTCATCTATATGAAACTCTAACACCCTCAAAATTCAAAACGTCAGGAATTAGGGAATTCACAAATTTGCAACTCCAGAAACTCAGTAACTCAATAACTCACAAATCTACTATCTCAAAACACTAGAAACCTAAAGAAACCTCCTCAAAACTTAAAACCCCCAAATCCACAAATCCACAAATCACAAACCAACTCCCATATGCCAAACCAACACGTTCTCCCAAAAATTCTAAAAATTAAACCAATAAATCCTAAAAATACTGGCATGGAAATACTGTAAACGTCAGAAAAGCGAAATGCAATTAAAGATAAACACGGCAATTAGCAAGTTTGTGATAAGGAACGAAGTTGCCAAGGCAGAGTATTAAAAGAGAGAGAATTGGGACGCACGAGCCCCGAAATTCGTAGTCGGCGCCTGGTGATTCATCAATGAAAAATTCGACCCACTTGTCACATGATGGCTGGCATTAATAAGCTGTGCAAATCCGTCGAGCAGCTCGAACAACACGACCTCGACCCGATCGTCGAGTTACGACTGCCAACAAAGCTTCTCGGTCCCTTCGTTTTCCCGCCGATTTTTTCTACCTATGCTTCCATTACGATATTACAGATTATACGACAATTTCCGGAACTTTCCACCAAGAAGAATTCTTCAAATTTGATTGTGAATTTTGTGGAGAAATAAAATAACTTATTGTACTTCTTTGGAGACAGTCACGTGCCAACTTTGTGGAAGATTTTGAATTTGGGAGTTTGGAGTTGGTTCATATTTTTCTGCAAGGTTTTACTGGATTTGGTTCTTTGTCAATTTTTATTTTTTGAACTCTGTGATGTAACTTGGTTGTGTATTTCATCTAACATATGATGCTTCATTTTCGTATTTTTCATATAACACACAATGCCATAAAAATTCTGAGAACGTAAAAAACATATAAAAAAGTAGAGTATTTGCCAGGTCGTTTTAATCATGGTCTCAATTTAAGGAACGACTTAGCAAGGTGTGCGTTAAAGGGAAAAGGGTGGTTCTGGAAATTGGAAGGATGGTCTGGTCTTTTTGTCGAAGTTGAATTAATTCGATCTCGGGGAGATTATGCAGTTCCGTCACGGCGGCGAACAAAAAGTTCCCCAAGATTAACGGAGATCCGCTCGTTTCCTTGAAAACTTCCGTCGTGAGTGAGTTACCTCTGAACGCGTATAAATTGTCAATTATTAAAGTCGTGTCATCGGTAAATAACACGATCTGCTGTCCGTAGATTGCCTTCAATTATGTTCTTTTGAAATTGAATGTTAACTGCAATTGTTGAGAATAAAAAAATTTAATGAAGTTTTATTTTGTTTACGAAGGAAGGTTCTTAAAGGAATTTATTATGTGAGGTATCCTGGAATGAATTATATTATGTTTAAATGATATGTTAGAATGTTATGTGTATTATATTTTGTCATATGTGTAATATGTGTTTAATACATTTTTATTTTCTCTATCAAGGAATGTTGTGTTAAAGGAATTTATTGAGTGTGGTATCTTAGAATGAATTATATTATGCTTGAATAATATATTATGATGTCATGTGTATCATATGTTGTCATATGTGTAATATGTATTTAATGAATATATGTATTTAATACATTTTTATTTTCTCTACCAAAGAATGTTCTTAAAGGAATTTATTAAATGTGGTATTTTAGAATGAATTATATTATGTTTGAATAATATATTATGATGTCATGTATATCATATGTTGTCATATGTGTAACATATATTATCTTCTAAATTATTATATGTATACACGATATAACGAGAGTGTAACGAGACACCTTGTATATTATAATAAATTGATAATTTACTAAATTAGAAATCAGAAGTTCTAAGAACCTAGAAACCTAAAAAGTTTACGAATTTTTCAAAGACTCCATCATTCACAAACTACACCTAATAATTTACAATCTTGATACACAACTCCATAAATCCCAAAACTAAATCTCTACAAACCAACATATCAATTTCGAAATGTAAAGTAGAAAGTACATCTCCACACTCGTTTGTAATGAAATTCCAATACCGTGAAATATAACACATCGCATATTCTTCCCCGAGTAATATTTAATAACCGTTTTAATTAACCTGTAACGTTACGAATGACACGACTAATTTGCACCATTCTCTCTCTGAAAATGATTAATTCTCGTAAAACACATTCGATTTCGATTAAACGTTTCTGTCGTACATTTATATGGCTGTTATGGTGGTGGCAATGAAGTTTTCGGTTCATTGATATCCGCGACGTAGATCGAAATTTTTCGTGGGTTATTTTCGTTCCGAGCGAATTCAGGGCACGCAGTCGGTAAAAAACACGGGAAAAGCTTGTTCCTCGATTTTTCGATGACGAAGAGAGAGGAAAAACAAGCTGGCCCGTGATCGACCGCACCGAACTCGATAAATAAACCTGGCCGCTCGTTAAACAACGAAAATCACCTTCCGAGAAATTTCAATATTTATACGCGAGAGGAACGCGCGCGAAACGATTGGTTTTATATCTCTTTATCGATCGTTGACGTCGTTTATGCAAAACAGGGATCGAGTCTTATTTTATACGGTCATGGAAAGTATATTAAATTCTAAAACGAGACACCTAATTCTGTTGACAAGACTTCCATGAGTTGTTGTCGTGGAAGATTAAAATTTAAGATTAGACTAAATGATTAAGTAAGTGCTGTGAGGAGATCCATGGTTAAAATGACAAAGTAAAAAATACATCAAGAATGCAAAAAATATTATGAAGTATCATATAAGCAATACTGTATATGAACAATTTAATTCTACAAAAAATTGCAGACAACCAAAATTAAAAAAAAATAGTCGAACTCGAGATGAAGTCGTTGATGTAAGAAGTATAACTTCCTTCAGATGAAGACAAAAATTACTACATGTATCATTGTATCACCATAATGTACCTATATAATAACCTGTAACTAATAACAACCTATGTATCAATAATAAGTCACCTATTTTTAATATTTAATAACTCGACCTTCAATATTTAACATCTCATGAATAATTTTCATCCACCCTCCACGACTACATATTTGAAATATCTTGCAGTATCATCCATCTAAAAAAGTCTGAAAAGAAGCTAGATAGTTGACGAGCACGATACGTCCTTCGTTTTGGTGTTTTTCGTTCGAATGCTAGGGGATAACGGAGCCACTGAAGCAGAACGTGGAACAGGGTAAACAATGAACTATTAACGCGATCTATACGCGAACCAAGTGCAGCTGGCACGCGCAACGAAAGCACAGTTGTGTTTTAATGGAGATAAACGATCGGGGTATTGTTGAAGAAAATTGAAAGGCGTGCTCCCGGGACTTGGCCAAACGAATCGAAGGAACCCACCCGGCAGGACTACACCAGAATTTAAACATTCGCGTTACTGCTCAATGTTTGTTGCTTCATGCGTTGCAAATACGCTTTGTTCGAATGCAATGGCGTCAAGGTTCCGACCTTGAGATGTCTCAGAATGTGCTTTGAGAAATTGGATGACACGTATCAATTTATGTGGGAGAGTAATGGATTCTTGGATAGCTGCGTTTTTATGGGATGGCTATTTGGTCGTAGGTCTCCTAGATTTAATATTCTTGGCCTTGGAGTGTCACGTGGCAGTGGATTCACATCTAAGTGGCAGTGGATTTTAGCTGGACATTTAAATTGAGATTTGGATTCATAGATTGTTGGATGTCTAGGTCCTCAGATAACTGGACATTTAAATTGAGGTTTGGATTCATAGATCGTTAGATTTCTAGGTCCTCAGATAGATGGACATTTAAGCTAAGATTTGGATTCATAGATCGTTAGAGTCTAGGTTCACTGATATGTAGTCATATATGTGGTTATATATATGTAGTCACGATTGTCATATCTTCAGATACTTGGGTCAGAAGATACGTAGAGACTCAAATACTTAGGTCCTCAATTAAAATTACTAGATGTGTGAATCATTCAATACCCACATCACTGGTTAACTATATAGATACCTAGACAGATAAATACATTGTCATTCTGCATCACATCTACATCATTGAATATCTACATACATCACTACATATCTAGAGCCACATATGTATATATCATTTGATACACCCTCAAGTAGCTATCGACAAAGAACGTAGTACAGCTTGACATCACTTCGATATTAAATGAACAGACTCCACTATCATTTTACCATGTTTATCAACTTCAAAAGACAGACGTCATGAAGTCCCAAACTTTGAAATTCTGAAGAATTCCACCTAACAAGACTTATCGTTGCAGTTGGCTCTCATGGACCAACATGTCCCTGCAGTTACCATAAAAATCTTGATATCCTTCACACATCACAAACAAGAAAAATTTGAACTTGTCAGTCAGTATAAGTCAATTTCAAAAATGTCGATACTATAAGAATTGCACCTAACAAGACTTATCGTTGCAGTTAGCTCTCATGAACATATTCCTGTAGCTAAGCTTGATATCTTTCACATATCATAAACAAGAAAAATTTGAACTTGCCTCTATAAGTCAATTTCAAAAATGTCGATCCTATAAGAATTGCACCTAACAAGACTTATCGTTGTAGTTGGCTCTCATGAACATATCCCTGTAGCCAAACTTGATATCTTTTACATATCATCAACAAGAAAAATTTGAACTTGCCTCTATAAGTAAATTTCATAAATGTCGATCCTATAACAAGGTTTTCAACAGTATCCATGTATCAAAAAACAAGCAAGATAATATATCAGAGCTTGTTTGAAGATTAACAGAAGCGAAAATGGAGTATAAGTTGAGTAAGGCTCACCTGGAAAGCCTTTCTTGTATCCAGGTGGGAGAAACGCGGCGGGCGGCGTGATCGGTGGTGCAGAATCCCAGCAGGGTACGACATCCGGTTGCATGGCGTATCCCGGAGGAAGCTCCAGGATTTTCTGTTGCTTTTCACATCGCCTACGTCGACGGCTACCCGGCGCGAATGTTTTCACCGCCGCCAGAAAACCGACGCCGCTCATCTCGTCCTTTTGCGATTTCGTGTTTGCCCGTGCGAGAATCGCTTGTTCGATCACCGATAAAATTGGCCGTGAACCACGGATGTATCCTTCGTGAAACGTTTCCCCCTGGATCACGATAGTTTTTTTTTGCGCGCAGCAAAATCAATCTGTGTCGACTCGATGAATTTAAGATTGAACGATATCGTCGAGGATGCTCGTGGCGATTCGTTGCCGGATGAGTTCGAGCATGGTCTCATATGTGGTTCATGGTGAATGAGGCGACTGTTGGGAACGATCACGAGATATGTTATACACGAAGGGTGTCGGGATCAGCGTGGAATCGATACTTTGTGCTCGATGATAAATGGATGAGAAATTCGACGATTTAATGTGTCGTTTAACGCGGTAAACGGGACTCTCTAGTCAGACGTATTGCTACACTAATTATTAACACGTTAAATGCCACACTGGGAACGGCCGGGTCTACGAAATATCATTCGGGTTAACGACGCTTTTGTTTCTGCATTTTCATACTAAACTAATAAAACGTTAGCTAAAATTGCTTATTGAACTCTCTGCACTGGTACATTTTACCATTTTAAATTTTCCGAATTTGTAACGCTACTCCCATCGATGGCATTCAAAGTGTTGAAATTTAAACTTTCAATTTACTTTAAGTTATAATGTTAATGTTCGTAACCCAAAGAGTGTATAAATGTAGAAGTCTTCGATCATTTAAGTACAAAAGCAATTAAAGAGGAATAAGATTAAGCTCATAAAAAATGCAAGCGATAATTTCGCGAGTCGAAATGAAATGTTCAAAGCGATAAATTGAAAGTGATAAATTGAAAGTGGTAAATATATTAAAGGTAAAAGCGAACTGATCCGGATTTTCGCAACAATTAATTTCGAGTCCAACTTTTAATTAAAATTATAGCAATCGGCAAACATCGAGGCTACTTTAAATGCGAGAATAATCCAAGCAAAAGCAATTAAAGGATAATTAATTAAACATCAAAATGTGGCTGATAAAACGAAATTGACAGAATTATTAAATTCTCACGAAAGTTTAAAGTATCGTTCTCCATCGATTATTATAGACTTATCGAATTAAAAAAGCACAAGAGTCACAAGTATCGAGCACAAAATATTTTTAAAAACCATTTACACACCGAAGAACCGAATTTTGATCATGGAACACATTGTGCACAACGTTCCAAAAACTGTTACATCTCAATGTTCACTTTTACCTTCTTCAAGTTTGCACTAAACGACTTGCGAGACTAATGATCGATGAATTTTTAATGAAAATTGCGGGAAACGTTTCAATGACTGTACACAGCGATCGGGTGTCCTTCGTGTTTTCTCGTGTCAATTTCTTTCCTTCGACCTGACATTTCAAGCTTATAATTTCGAACACCAGTTGCGTCTCATTGAACGCGAACGACAACTTTTAATTAGCACTCGCCCGTTGTTAATCCGTCGAAGCGACGTTCTCCGGGGATCGTTTTCGCTCGATAAAAGCTGTTGCCGATTGTTTCGATACGTCGATCACGATCGAATGAATACAATCGACGGGTCCCCGGAGAACCGTATTTTATAATTCCTTCTACTCTTTTCTACCTGCTGAAATTGTCATTTGTCTACATATTTCATTACAATAATTTTTATTATCAAATCTTAAAATTTTAAAACGTAGGCCTACAGAAAAATTTTCGTGAATTAAGCAAATAAAATTAAAGAGTAATGAATGTACTATTATTAGAATATTTTTTATTATAAATATCCTCCATTAAGAATGTCAAACAATTTTGTAAAAATTACACCTGTTAATTACAAACTGTGCAAAAAAAAATTTCAGTAAATACTTCGTTAAAATTAATCTTATTTTCTCGATGGTTCCACGTAGTTGATCTGACATCATGTCAATAGATTTCAAGGATGGAGAATTTTTTGCGGCAAACTATTACGACTCCAACAATTACAAGTTACAGAATGGCGATGCAAATGAAGCTCGTACCATTTTTATGGATGCGTCATTGTACGCATTCGCGGAGAAGCGATTGCAGGCGAAATGAACAAAGGATATCAATATTTTTCACTCAGCAAATTAGCTCCGGCATTTTCATCGAAAAACGGATTAACAATTTCGAGTGCTTTTAAAACGTATAATTAAAATCTGATTATAATCTGGTGATTGCATAGTTTGATTGAAAAGAATCGAACTATTATCAGAGAGTAATAAGCTCGGTACAATTCAGCACGATTAAAAAATCAACCTTAACGTCACATAATCGTAAATAATAAAAATCACAAACCTCCATAAATTTAAAAAAAAAATCGATCACTCGTTGAATACGAAAGGTATTCCAATATGATAAAACACGTAAAATTCTTGAGAAGTTTCCGATAAAACGCGCTAAAGAAAGTAATAACGAATAATAAAGAAAAGAAAAACCTCTTTCCTGCGAGAGGAACACGCGGACACCCAAGTCGCCGCTGGTACCATGCACCTGTGCGATGTTTCGCTGTCACCGAGTGACCTTGACAGATTCCGTAGAGTTCGAAGAGAAGGCCGACCGGTGGCGGAAGTGCGAATCGATCACCAGTTGCGCGCGTGCACGACGGAAGCGATAAAGTATCACCCGAGCAGAGGTGCGCTCCGCAGAAGAGCGTCTGCCGTACTGAGCGGCGCGGCGATCTCCGTCTTTCTTTATCGCGGGCCGGTCGAGCGTGGCCGAAGACCGCCGAGCGCGCGCCGAGGGGTTACGGAACGAGCCGAGTCTCCCCGTAGGGTTGCGCGCGCAATACGAGGGGTTGTAGCGGCCACGATCCTGCCTCGAAGACGCGTGGGCGTCCGGACGCTGCTGCCTGTCGAGGCTGCAAAGAGGACCCGGGGGTTTCGTTGGGGGCTGAAACAGGGCCGGATCTTCCCTACGACGATCAAGGGCACTTCAACAACGACCCGGCGAAATTCAAACACTCGCCAAAACCAACAACGAGTTTTAAACACCGACGTTCGAACTTCGGTCTCTTGCGAGGGAAATTAAATTTTTTTCGAAATACCTGTGTGATTTTTTTCTGACGGACGGTTATTGCGCTACAATGTTTGTTGATGCGCGGTTACTTTTGTTTGCTTGAAAAAATACGCGTATAGCTTTTTGTGTTTCGTTCCAATTTAACGTCGTGCCGTGTACCAATTGTATTTTTTTTAACAATAACGTACGCAATTCAGTTATACGTCGGTTATTTAGCAATAACAATATTTCTTTTTTTTTACAATTTAAGTCATTCGAGGATTTCTAACGAAACCTTGTTTACGTCAGTTATTTGCAAATCAGGGCGAAACAACACTGTTTTGAATGTTAACGTTGTTCTTGTTGGATACTGAATATCTCGATAAAGTATCTCAACGAACGAATTTAACGGAGAAACTTTTACATAATTCATAACATTTGCAGATCCATAATTCCAGATAAAAGTATGTTTTCAAGGTAAATTTTTATAACCGAGTTTATACTTGAAGAAGCATCAATGCTTTATAAAAATGAATTATTACAGTTGACACGTATCTTTATCATTCTTTAGAGGATCCTTCGTTTATCAATAAATTCTCTCAGATACTCCGAAGATTTATAGATTAAATTTGTATAAGTGGCTCGAGGCAGGGGCATTATTTCACGGTTCGAAGTGCGCGAAAGTTGCATCCGGTGGTAAAAGCACACCGTGTTCGGAAGACTGTTTAAATGTAGAGAAATGGAATTCCGTGTAGTATCTTAAATTTAGATTTGTACGGAAACGGAGTAGCGGTGCACCTCCAGTTTGAAATTTAAACGTATTTACATAAGTTTTGATATAAAGTAAGTTGTGCTTCTTGTTTCGTGTACTTGGAAACCTATCTGTATGGAAAACAGTAACGCCGCACTATGAACAATATAGCAGTTCAATTTCACCGTACATACACCATCGGTGTCTAATAAAAATTCCAAACTTCTGCTTCGAAAAATTTCCAGGCAAAATAAATTTCCGCTCATCCGTTAAATAAACATGTTCCGGAAGAAAATTCAAGTTTAAACGCGCGGACAGCCAACTATTTATTTAGAAAACTCCATGTTCCAAGAAATATATGAAGAACACTTAATTGTAATGGACTTATGATGACAATTTTTATTTTATAATATACTGCTATGTTGTTCGTATCTGATGGGTAGGTTTGAAATTTCATGTGATCAAGGGTGTAAAAGATATCAAGAACGTCAAAGATATCGTTTGAACTCTTTGCACCTGAAGATTTCGTTTGAGGATTTAAAATGTCTTTTCACAGGAGGCAGTCAAGTGCAAGGGGTTGAATAAGCAAACAAATAAAGGTATAAGCAAAATTTAAACAAGCTTCCTCTATTCTAATTAGTAATTCAAGTATTTTCGACGTTCATATTTTTATTAAAATACAGCTGAGACTACAAATAACTTATTAGTTAAAATAGCTTATAGAAGAATTCACATACCACGTGTTTACATATGCACATGTGTAACTTAGTATTCAAACATGTCATTTTCAGCAGGAATGTTTCATCAGTAAAGAAGGTTTAAAATTAAAATTACAAGAATGAATTCCCACCCTCACAAGGAACAATTAGTTTTAGAATAGTAAATATTTCGAAGATACTAAAATCAGCAGGAAATGTGAATGATGAAGTTCAAAAATGGCGCGGTGAAAAGCAAGGGAAGTCGCGTTGACCGGCGAGAAGGCCGCCATCGAGATCTCCATGCGGTCGAGCGGGAAACGGCGCGTCGAGGTGAGGCGAAGTGCAAGGGCGCCGGGTGGCGGCGATCCGAGCCTGAGGACGAAAAGGTAGGGCGGTAAGGGTGGCGAGGAGGGACAGAGGGGCGACGCGTGATCCGCTACTCGTACCCCGGGCAAGGGAACCGATCGTTACTGGAAAACTCGAGCGTGGTGGAGGGGCCTTTTCATTTTCCAAGGGGGCGCAGTTGGTTGCTCGACGCCGAGGGGTGGAGGCTGGTTCGGCCGGCGATGGAACGAGGAACCGGAGACACGAAATTCAGCCCTTCTGCGTGTCGAGACACGGTCCGCTACGCGAGAAGAGAGAGAGAGACTCTTTGCCGGCTCCGATCAGGATCCGGTGTATCAGCAGTATCGATCATTACTCTGCCTCCTCTCCAGCTTCGTCGACACGTTAGCGAGTTCTGTCGGCGCGTGGGTTGCAACCCTCCTCGCACCTCGAGCGAGGAGAATCTGCTCGACGACCTTGGGATTTTCCACGGAAAAAGGAACACCAGACGGTGACGAGACGAAGCTTCCGTACGATGCGCCAAACGAACCGACAGCGTTTCAGATCATGATCAGGGTCGACGGATCAATTCGATTTAGGTTCGAGGATAACCCGGTTTGCTCGTTGATTGACTTTTGTACCCGCGGGAGGATACGGAACTTTCGAATTATTGCAATAAAAGTTATTGATGCTTCTTCAAACTTTCAGGTACCGTGGTTTAATCATGGTGCTGGATTTTCACGGGATTTTCGGATATTAGTGCACGCGTTTATTACATTTTTTCCTTTCCTCTTCTCATTTTTTTTTTTATCACAATTTCTGATTAAGCACATAATACGATTGTACAGCAGCGCAGCTAATTTTTGTACGAATACAGAACGTTAAAATCCATCGGGAACTCCGAGTAATTAAATCCTACGTCGAACAAATTGCTTTTCTGTTTCATTATCATCCAACATACTTTCAGCTGTTTTAATACACTGATTTGTCAAAGCTTCACAATCGTATAACAGATATCAATACCGGAAGTTCAATCGAACGGAAGCCGCTTAAATTCAGCGCAGCGAGAAATAAATGTGTTATCGTCTGCCCCGTAACGTGAGATACCGTTCAAAAATATCGCGTAAAAATTTTCCTGGAGGAATTAAATCAAACGTCGCACGGAAAAATATTACGAACTGTATAAATATTTCGTACGGAGTTCAACGTTTTAATAAACTGTTCGGAGCTGATCGAGCAATCGCTGACAACTTCCATCATTGAGACAGATGGACGAGGGTGAATATTTATATACTTTTTCCGCACCTTTTTTTGACATTTTGACAGATTTCGAACAGATTTGTCGAGACAGTTCTTGTTCGGCGGTGACACGTTTTTGTGATTCAAGTTATAAATATGTAAATTATTAACGTTTGTGTTTTTTAAATGTAACACTTCTTGATCGGGGATGATACGTTTTTGTGATTTAAGTAATTATAAATATGTGAACTATTAAAGTTTGTATTTTTAAAATATAACACTTGACACGGTTTTGTAATTCAACTAATTGCAAATATACAGGGTGTCTCATAACTGGTGTAACTCTCGGAAAGGGGTGGTAGAGGACGTAATTCTGAATAAGATTTTCCTTTACGAAAATGGGGTGTGAAGCTTCGTTTTTGAATTATTAAGCAAAAACACGGACCAATCAGAGCGCGAGGGTTACGCCCAGTCGGCCAGTATGCTCGAAGGCGTCGCTCTCGCGACTGCGCGCCGTGATTGGCGCCGAAACCTCGCGCTCTGATTGGTCCGTGTTTTTCTTTAATAACTCGAAAACGAAGCTTCAAATCCCATTTTTGCAAAGGGAAATCTTGCTTAGAATCGCGTCCTCTATCACCCCTTCCCAGGAGCTACACGAGTTATGAGACACCCTGTATAAACTATTAAAGTAAACTAACTTCTCGATCAGTCATGACACGTTTTCGTAATTAAACTAATTCTAAAAATATAAATTATTAAAGTTTGTATTTTTAAAATATCATTGAATATTGGAACAAATAATGTAGACCATAAAATTGCTAACATACGTGCAGTAAAATATAATTCCACATTTCGAGCATAAAATGTATGTTACAAAAGTGGCCAATTCAATGGAAGGTGTTACGCTGGAAATAAAATACAATACCATTATTAGAGATCCGATGAGATATTTCGATAACGGTATTATATTATTGAAATCCATCGTTGGTAATAATGGAAACAGGAAAGTCGATTCAACGATGAAAACACAGATACAGTTTAGAGATCCCGCTTTACGATCGAAATAAACCGAGCTTCTTTATGACGCGTCTATTTTCCCGGGAAAATTGGTTATGCAACAAAGTGCATTGCCACGTGTCACCATTTGTTGCAATTAATAGAGGTCGTTCGTTTTAATTGACCATGGAAATTGAAATTTTGTGTCGGTGAATATTTACGCCTCTTCATAGTTGACAGAGAAATTGGAAAACGCTTTATGACAAACAAGTTTTTAACGAGAATTTGGTGGTTGCAAAATTATCACGGTTTTCTGTTAAAGATTACTGTTTTCTAGTAAAATTATTAGTGTTAATTATTTATTCTAAAACTTTGCATTTGAAGGTAGTGTGATTATCTGCAAACAGCAACTGCAAAACTTAGTTAAGAAGTTGAATGAATTTTTGGAGAGGTTCTTATTTCTCTACTAATAATTTCTACTATTGTTTGTTTTATTATTTTTATACATCACACGTGTCATATTATAGAATCAGTTAAAAAATACTTGCTTCAAATTATTGTATTAAATAAAATGGCGACTCAGTCACCTCTCGAGCGCAAAGATCTAAATTTTACAGAAAAGCACCCCAGAAAATCTTCGAATAATGTAAATTGTTATTGCAGTAAATTCCATAAAATAGTTTGAAATATAAAAAAAGCGTACAAAGCCATTTAGCCAGGCTTCGCATAGAAATTTTATCGACATCATCATAAAAGAATCTTGAAAGCTGATCTGAAAGGACCTACTAAACTATTAAATGAATGGAATATTCGATTATAAATATGCATAAGTATATAAGCCCGAATATAGCTTATTTCAGTGAATTCTGGAAATTCAACTTCGATCTGAATGCGGACAAAGATGAATAGAAAACGAGGAACTCTGACCAGCATAGGGGTTTTTGTTGGAACGGGAAACTTTTATTACCGCTCTGGCCGATCCCTGAAACCTTGGAGAATTGATAAACCATTGTCAAACCAGCCGTAATGCGATCATAACGTACATCATTCGATATTCCCTTTGTCGAGTGTTTGAATACCTCCAAGGTTTTTAAATAAAATTTAACCACGAGATTTTCAAAATTATACTTTCAAAAATATATTAAGTATCAGTGAAGTGAAAGCAAATTTAAATTGTTACAGTAATCAGCTTCTATTTTCTTTGACGGAGGTTTGAATACCTCTATCATTTTTAAATAAAATTTAACTAAGAGATTTTTAAAGTTATTATACTTTCAAAAATATATTAAGTATCATTGAAGTGAAAGCAAATTTAAATTGTTACAGTAATCAGCTTCTATTTTTTTTACAGAGGTTTGAATACCTCCGACGTTTTTAAATAAAATTTAACTACGAGATTTTTAAAGTTATTATATTTTCAAAAATATATGAAATATCATTGAAGTGAAAGCAAATTTAAATTGTTACAGTAATAACTCAGCTTCTATTTTCTTTGACAAAGGTTTGAATACCTCTATCATTTTTAAATAAAATTTAACTAAGAGATTTTCAAAATTATACTTTCAAAAATATATTAAGTATCATTGAAGTAAAATCAAATTTAAATTGTTACAGTAATCAGCTTCTATTTTTTTTGACGGAGGTTTGAATACCTCTATCATTTTTAAATAAAATTTAACTAAGAGATTTTTCAAGTTATTATATTTTTAAAAATATATTAAATATCACTGAAGTGAAAGCAAATTTAAATTGTTACAGTAGTAACTCAGCTTCTATTTTTTTGACAGTGGTTTGAATACCTCCGTTTTTAAATAAAATTTCTTAACAATGAGATTTTTAGAACTGTTATATTTTTAAAGATGTAATAGTTTAAACATCACTGAAGTAAAATTTAAATTGTTACACTAATAATTCAGGTTCTATTTTTCCCTGGTATATGTGTCTTTTGAAAGTGTCATGAACACATAAACAACCGCAGTATTCACGATTCCACGTCCAATAAATTTCACGTGAATTGTTTCTGCAATCGCCACGACACAGATTTACATCCGTCAGAAAAATCAATCATGTAGTGAGCTACGATTCGTCAAAATCGGAAATGTTCCACAGGTTTCGCGAAGCAAAATGAAGCGATTTTGCAAGGAAAAATGTGATGTTCTTTTTAGACATAATACGTTCATGCAATCGTATCTTTGTTCCCTTCAGAGCAATTCTTCCAAACGAAATCGAGTAGTTTATATCGTGAAAATAACGTTGCGAGTATGAAATTAAATTAATTAAGTACGACTGACACGGCTTTGAAATAAAGTAACTTTTCATCAAGGTAATTAAAATAAAAGAACTCTGAAAAATCTCATTTCTTATCGAATTAAGACGAAGCATAAACGAGAGAAGTCTAATTTTACAAATTAATTACGACAGAGATACTTTCATAATTTACGTTCTCTGCGATAAAATGTTTCCCGTCGTTTTCGAATGCAGAGTTCGACAATAGAAGAGATTTCGCGATATTTTCGGAGCTTTTAGAAACGCCAGATCTCGAACCGCACCCTGCTGTCCGTAATTTTTCAATCATGTAAATTACCGCACAGCCGACGTGGATTCGCGTGTCAAGCGAACAACGATGCCTCGTCGTCGACGTTCATAAACGTCACTCACGTTTCACCGGCGACAATGCGAGACTACGGGTACTTTTTCAAACGAATTTCAGCTTGACGGATGACGAAATGGAAGCCTAAAATGAGTCTCGTTCCAATCAAACTATTCAAGAAAACTTCAACGAAGGTTAAATTTGGATTCGTTTGATCCTCGTAATTAGTCGGTTACCTTCAACGACGGCTCTTTAAAATTTCATTCAAGGTTTGCTTCGGTCGAGGTACACAGGGTCTTCAATTTTTAAGCTCGCAAATTATGATCTGGTTTCAAAATCAAGACCATGAAATTTTAACTTGTACATTTTTTAAGTTCACTATTTTAATTTTTAAATCGGGTACTCAATTTTGAAGTTGATATTTTTTCAAGTTTTTTTATTTGCGTTTCAAACTTTTAGAGGGACAAGTTGATAAAGTGTCGATTTTTTACAGTAAGACAAATTAAAACATTTTTAAATTTGCAAGCTTTAATATTTGCAAACTTTCAAACTTAAATTTTTAGTTTCACAAAATAACATAAAGAGTATCATAATAAAATTAGAAGTTTAAAAAGTTTCAAGTTTTACTAACTTTAAACCTCTCCAACAGTGCCATCCATAATGTACCAAATAATGTACCATACCCCATCAAAAACACCCGCGAATTTCAAATCATCAGCTTCAAAATATTATTCGCAAATAAAATTAATTGTAGACCTAACTGATAAAAGGGTATTACGGGTCATTTTTTCCGCCAAAGAAAGGGAAATTTGGTCATGGCCAATAGTTTCGTTGGTGTTTCTTTGCTACCGCATTTATAAGCTTTGATGCTTAGCCACGTTGACTGTTTGGTTCACCGGCTGGTCTAACGTTCCTCCCTCTCGCCGAAACTCGGTCAGGGTTGCTTCCTGATTTCGCTGCTGAAAGCCGGTATCGACTTCTTTAAACTTTAACAACTATCTGTCACCTCTTCCTTTCTTCTGTTCTTTTCTTCGTCGCGCGTGAAACTGCTTCGCGGGTCACTGTTTCTGATCGGGTTAATCGAAGTTCGCTGTACATGGATACTTCCAGTCTCGGTATTTCTGTTCCTATAAATTATTCAGTTATCTTATTTTCTGTGCTTTCTTTGGATTTGGGTGACGTTTTGTTAATTTTCTTCCTTTTCTCTACTGTGTTTTGAGACGTATTTTGAAACTGTCTTTTTCATTTGTTTAGAATATGATAGTTTATAAATATTTTAATGAATGCGACAAAGTGTACTGCAAAAAATAAGAATAATTTTAGTGGCAATAAAAAGTGGATGAAAGTTACAGCATGTTGAAAAATGATTAAAGAGGTGCATATAACTTCAGGACCTTGTCTTTAACAATTCACTAATTTTCTATTTTATGAACAGTTTAAAATCGACAGCCTCAGATAGAAATTTTAATTTTCAACTAAAATTCTTCATTTATTATAGAAATTTTTATTCTTCATTTGTTATATCAATTTTTATTCTTCATTTGTTATATCAATTTTTATTCTTCATTTGTTATATCAATTTTTATTTTTCATTTGTTATATTAATTTTTATTCTTCATTTGTTATATCAATTTTTATTGTTCATTTATTATATCAATTTTTATTTTTCATTTATTATATCAATTTTTATTCTCAATTTGTTATATCAAATAAGACTTCATTATTGAAATTCATTAGTGAAATTCATTTTCAAGTAACCTTCATTACATCAATCTCCAAGTAACACCCTCTTTCATACATAAATTTTCAAACAACCCTCCGTTCAAAAATGCATGTTCAATGATACCCTTCATTCATCACATCAATTTTCGAATAACACTCTTCAGTCGTTACATAAATTTTCAAAGAACGCCGTCCATTTATTACATCAATTTTCAGATAACACCTTTCCTCATAAATTAATTTCCGAATATGCTTCGTTCAAAAATGCATGTTCGAATAATACCTTCATTGCATCAATTTTCGAATGAGAGCCCTCATAAATTAATTTCCGAACATCCTTCCAAGATATTAATTTTAACAACCTCGTAAATTTTGAACACCATCCCCGATGAAAAGTATGTTAAGAGAAATTATAGGAACAAGAACGGAAACTTGTTGAGAGTGCACATTCATGGAAAAAAGTCGAAACAAAGGAGTCAATCGAGACCATTGTTCCTCGAACGTTTCCCACGTTAAAACCATCAATTTCCCGGATACGAGAATAAAAGACTGCTATCTTCGATGTTTCGAAAAGTTTTCATTCTTGGCAGAACCTTGACCGGATCTCTTTGTGACGGTTCGAACATCGACGCCGATACAAAAGTTCTCGAGGCCCGAAATTTCTCTTGCAGCTTTCCGAGAACGTGAGTTATCGCGGTCGAAAGAGCGTTCTTCGCGAGAACCTGCTGAATAAGAACGAAGGAGGAAGCGCTAAAACGTCCGCGAACTTCCGGCCCCAACTTCCTCGAGAACTTGCGGTCGCTTCGATTCGTTTGTCCTTGACACCGGGGCATCGCGGACGGAAAAATCGGTTTAGAAAAACGCGGCAGACTGAAAAAGCACCGTTCGCTTTGTGCGAGCGGAAAAAATGGGAGAACGAGAATGAAACTCGTTAAAGGAAGTCTGCTCCTGAATTGTTTATGGATTTTTCGCTCGAACGAGGGCGCTCGAGAAAACTTATTGCATTTGCTAATTACTCTGTCAGTTGCTCTTCTGTTCTGAATTTTTATGTACGGCTTATATTCATTTATTTTTATTACACCTTGCTTTTACACGTTTTTTTAACGAAGTCTCAAATGTGCAAATTGTAAAAAGTACAAAGTACAAATTCTATTGTTCAAAAGAATTAAGAGTAACTTTAAAAGCAACATTTTAAGGCATCATGTCTTTATAGAAGTTTAAAAATGTCTAAATAATACTCAGACTTACAAAGTCTAAACTTCAAACCTCAAGTTTCTAAAATTTCAAACTTCAAAAATTATAAAATTGCATATATAAAAATTACAAACTTACAGAAAGTGTAAACAAATTTTTAAACTTGAAAGTCTCAAGGTCTACAAGCTACAAAAATTCAAACCTAAATTTCTAAAATACCAGGACCTCAAAATTCAACCCTCTCGAACTGCAAATTTCTAAAACTCTAAAAATTCAAATCCCAAACTCCTACAAGCTTATCCTCCTCCTTTAATCGAAAAAAAATTTCTAAACCTTCGGCACAAAATTTCCAAGCCTCCAAAATATCAGAAATTACATCACATAAAAAATCCCATCTGAAAGAAAAATCAACTGTGAAAGTCTAAACCTAACAAAATAAACACCAAGAGGTTCGATTCTTTTTTATTTCGGCGGCGTTTGAAGGCAGAATAAAATTTCCTGCGAAGGAAGTACGTAAAGAAGAGGGTGTCGCTAAGGAGATGAAGGAGAAAAAGCAAAATGACGGTAGGAGAACGCCATCGCTCGAACGGTGCTGGCTGATGCGGATGTAAACAATTCCCGCGAGAAGATCGAGTTCGTGGGTCCTGGAGGGTACCCACCGAAGCCTTGACCCTGTTTTCGATTCCACGTTGCTTTAGGGGCGTTTCGCGATAGTCCTTGCATCGATTTCGACGAACCCCACCCTTGTCTGTCTGCTGGAAACGAACTGACGAGAGGCTGAAACGCTGTGCTGATAGCGAACGGTGCACACTGGGTGTCTACCTTCATCTTCCTCTATTAATTACTTGTCAGTGGTGTACTCTTTGACACTGGGACAATTGGGCTTTTGTTTGGGACTGATGGGTTTAATCGCAGGAGGTTTAAGGGTTAAAAGATAGAATGGTTAGGTTACTTCAATGTAGAATGTGATTCAATGTAGAATCTCTTTTAATATAAAATCCTTTTTAATGAAGAATCTTTTTCAATGTAGAATTAGTTTGGTTCTGTTGCGGTTGCTAGTAAACTGTTCATACAGTAATTTTTCCTGAAGTTTCAGCTTTAAATTGATACACAACAAGTGTCATTTTGTAACACATCGAAATTCTGATCCATAAGTAGTTCAAAATTGGTCGTTATTTGGTGCAACTGGCAATCAGCCATGTCACATAAAGAACATCACCAGAACATTTAGATAGACATTTCTATTAAATTTGAAAATGCTACAATGTTATTTTTCTACGCCATCAAATCGTGCCACATTCTAAAATTAGCGACTCAGTTGGAAAGCAGCCAGTATCCAGATTAATGAAGAGCTTACAAAAACTTCATCAAAAGAATTAATATTTTTCATTATTTCAGCTTCGATTTCCGCAGCTGAATAGAAAGATATTTTGAGAGTCGAGATTGTTCTGACCTTCGTAGACCCTCGATCAGAAATAAACATTGAAATTTCGAGGGTTTGAAGGACACCCGTTGTAGAGAAATACACAACACACGGATCAAAGCATCGATACTGACATGAAGACTCGGTTCACTTAGGATTCATGCTCCAATTGATGGTTTCTATTCTCGTTAAAACGAGACGGTAGTTAAGTGAACTCCAATAGCGAGTTTCCGAAGAAAATCCCGACGAGAATTCGCCGGGAAGATCGCGACAGGAACTTGCAATCAATAGCAACACTCCTTCCGACGATAAAATATAACGAGTAAGCGATTCGCCAGATTATACTATGATTCTTAAAAGCAAATCGAAGATTTCCTTTATGCGAGGGAAACTGGGACAAACAAATGTTTTGTTAGCGGAATGAGCTTCGGCGAAATGAAGCGGTTCTAGCATCGATCACGAATCCCCACACTCCGGCAACATTTGTTTCAATTTCGTTTCCGAGGGCTTACTTCCGTGTAATTGCGTTGGAAACAAAGACCGTCGAGTTTAGAGTCACGGGGGAACGTATTAATATTGCACGAAAAAAATTCATCCGAGGCACAAGTGGTTGCGTGGGCGAGTCGGTTTCCGGTTTACAGCTTATTAAAGCTGAAGAACCGTGTTACTCGACTCGGTATAGAGCGTGGGAGGTTTATTCAGTGCCAGATTAACCTATTATTCTTTCAACCTACTCGTGGATTTTTAAACGGTGAATTTGTAGAAAACTCTTTTCAACGAAACGATCAAAAACAGAAACCGTAATTACACGCGAGTTTCTCTTCGCTTCACCTTAAAACGCTATCGAAACCTGAAACCTCTGCGGAATGACGTTTCTTAATTAGCGATTATTGTTCGAAAGTTTCGAGGATTAGTTTCATTTCAAAGATACCGCATTCTGCGGCAAACACAGCATTCCTTGTGATATCCGCGAATTTTCAACAGCACTTCGCCTCAAGTTTCTAAACGAGATTTCAAAAGTAGTCTGAAACGGTACACCGTCAAAAGCAGGAATTCAGCTGAAGAGAAGCGCGGCCGAGGAAAAACGTGTCCACCCCTTTTATTCCGAATCGCTTCTTCCACGTCCTCCAGCAGCTTTAACCGACCACCGTTCCCGAAAATTATTCATATTTATAACGGCGACATCTACGAAAACCCTGGCGCTGAAAGCGCTCTTTTGCATACGGAAGGAGCCTTTAGACACGATACTTGCATCGGGTCATCGATTTATTCAAGCGTAGTCCGTACTAGCCGTACGCGTGCTGATAGCTAAATCAAACATTTCAGTTAGCGGAATAATTGCCGAAATCCTTCTGGAATTTCGGTGGAGTGATTTTCAATGGAGAAATCATGTTCCAGAAAGCGAAAGTTACATCAAACCTGTGGTTAAGTACATATGATCTCCATACAGGTAGTACACGATCAGTCAGACATATTACCAATTTATACGTAAATAAATAGCAATAACTCAGGTGCAAGATCAATATGCAAGTAGTAGAAACCAGCACATGGTCAGACAAATGTGACATGGTTCAACGAAGCAGGTAATATAAGCAGCATCGGCAAATATCACAATATGTTAATTCCGATAGCTGCATTTCATGACTGCGTTTCATACATGATCAGACAAGTAGTACATTCTCAGGACTTGTAATCTACGTAACATACCGCTCAAAATAACGGAGCAGTCTAATAATACCCTCCGATGTAATTTCCTCTTACTCTACATGAGTAGACAAACCTTCATATATGAAGACAAACCTTCACATATGTAGACAAACCTTCACATATGAAGATAAACCTTCACATATGAAGATAAACCTTCACATATGTAGACAAACCTTCACGTATGTAGACAAACTACATATGTAGACAAACCACATACGTAGACAAACTACATATGTAGACAAACCTTCACATATGTAGATAAACCTTCACATATGTAGATAAACCTTCACATATGTAGACAAACCTTCACGTATGTAGACAAACTACATATGTAGACAAACTACATATGTAGAAAAACCTTCATATAAGTAGACAAACAAAAATGAATAAATGTCGAGAGTAATTAAAGTAAAATCGATAATCATGCAACTATCACATGTGGTCAGACAAGTGGTATAAATGCAGCATGCAGATAAGTAATACGAGTCAGCGAATGTGCATACGTAACCCAGACTGATATACGATCTGACCAACGATATGGACCAGTACGTGGTTAAACAAGTACTATAGGCAGAGTGTTCATAGCTGTACCAGTCTGGTGAAAGGCCAAACGAGTAACGTGAGTCCGTATATGGCCAGGGGAGTAGTACAGGCTCGCATATAGCCCGACAAGCATTACAGGTACAAGTAGTATGATCATTACCGTCGGAACGTGGATCGCGGACATTCGCCAACACCTGTCCGTCGACGGAACAGCTTTAGAACGACGCAGAATCGGAATTATACGGCTAAAAACATCCTGGAGGGTTATGGGATGATGGCCAGGAAAGAGGTTCAAGGCACTCGTAACCGCGTAGCTATGGCAACCACGTTTATGGGTCTACCACGAGTCCCAGGAGCACACAACGAATCAATATAGAAATTTAACTGATACGCAGTTCGATGCGGGTTCACTAGCGGACGTTTACGATCGCCCAGACGGATATTTGTCTGCTCGACTGATTCACGAGCGTCTTACACTCCACTTAAACAGCATCGACAAACCAATTTTCCTGTCTCCTTCGAAATTCCCCTTCGCTCCATTTCAAACCAGTTGCAATTGATAAAATTGTCGACGAGTATAATTGAAAAGTAGAAGATGAAAGATTTAAGACTGCGAAGTACGAGTATAAACTTGAAGTTCAATCGAAGATACACGAATAGTTTTTTCCGTGGAATGTTGTTTTCTTGTCGCAGTTTGTCGAACGGCAAATGGAGTTTTAGTAAAGGTTTTAGCAAACGGAAGTTGTGTCTTAGCTTCAGAACCCTTCGAGGATGGTTGCCGAAGATCTTACAGGGAGTTTCGTAGACGCGAAGGATTGAAGTTTCCGAACCTCACGGGAATTTACCTTCCAGAGCTCTCCTATGGACACAGCATTAAATCCTCTTCTCTCTTGAACGATATATAGGGAATATAAACATAAGAAGCGATACAGGGATGTGAGTGCAAAAAGTTGTCGGGTTTCCTCCAATAAGGAATATAAAAATACGAAAATACACGTTTCTTTATCTCTACGGTCATCGTAAACGAGGGGAAAGTTGTTAAATCTTAAAGGACCTCTTTATGGGATCGATTTAACTTAAGTGCTATAAAACAAACGGGTACACTTACAGGGAACACGATTCGCAGGAACACGATACTCGAGCTCTTACCTGAAACACAAAGATACGAGAAACGTTATTAAAACTAATAAATAACATTACGGTTTACGAGATTCATAATTTTATGAGCTTCGTATATAGAAATATTAAATATTCAGTTAAGGACTGTCAAATATTTACTCGAAATTATGTCAACAGTTTACTGAGATTAAAGAAACACTGGTGAACAAATATTTGTGCACCAAGTTTACGTTTACGTACAAATTTTACGAAGTTAAAAATATTAATGAAAAGAGTTTTGGCAATTAAGGTTCGTTATTAACAATACGTTATGCAACGATCCAGCTTCCCATCGATGTAGTTTCAAAGAGAAGGAAAACGACAAGGCACGTCTCTGTATCAAATTAACCCAACAAGCGAACACAGGGCGGCGGACAAAGGCTTTCGACTTTCGGAAACGTGATCTAACGCGCCGCACTCGCCACGAGGAAGCGTGTTCTTGGTTGCCAAGAGGAAACCCGCTTCGACCCGCATCGTCCTCGGCCGTTTCGGGAATGGCAACCTCCAGAAGGACTCTTACGAGCGAATGCTTTCAGAAAACTGGACGTGACCACGCCGGGGACAATGTTTTCTTTCTTACAGCACCGACTTGCTCCTCTACAGCAATCTTTGTTGAAAGATCACGTTTTCGGATTACTACGAACTCGACTCCATTGCACCGAGATTATTTTGTGCGACACAACAATTGTTCGTCATATGACGGTACAATTTTTATACCTCACAGTGGATGCTTGTTCGAAAAATCTCGGGGTTATTCGAGACGAAAACGATAGAATATCATTTTTATTCATTTTAACGATTTTACAATTTTTCAAATATTTTAATTTTAACGATTTTATAATTTTATAAGAGAGATTTTAATTTTAAGGATCTTACTGTAAGTTCAAATTAGAACAGAAGATTTATAATGAAGAATATAATAGATTTATACAAGGAGAATATAATAATAGTTGAAGAATATGATAATAGAAAGACTTTACAATTTTACAACAAAGATTTTGATTTTAAAAATTTTACTGTAAATTCAAATTTACAAAAGAAGATTTATACTGACGAATATAATGGATTTGTACAAGGAGAATATAATAATAGTTGAAGAATATGATAATAGAAAAACTTTACAATTTTACAACAACGATTTTAATTTTAAAAATTGTACTGTAAATTCAAATTTACAAAAGAAGATTTATACTGACGAATATAATGGATTTGTACAAGGAGAATATAATAATAGTTGAAGAATATGATAATAGAAAGACTTTACAATTTTACAACAAAGATTTTAATTTTAAAAATTGTACTGTAAATTCAAATTTATAAAAGAAGATTTATAATGAAGAATATAATGGATTTATACAAGGAGAATATAATAATAGTTGAAGAATATGATAATAGAAAGACTTTACAATTTTACAACAAAGATTTTAATTTTTTAAATTTTACTGTAAATTCAAATTTACAAAAGAAGATTTATAATGAAGAATATAATGGATTTGTACAAGGAGAATATAATAATCGTTGAAGAATATGATAATAGATTCGCAGAAATATTTTGATGAGTTAAAAAATTTTTAAATGAGATCGCTTTGAGAACACACAGTTATTTGCACTGTGGAAAATATAAAAAAATACGTAGAGTTTTAGTCGTGCAGGTATTAAATTCGAAGAATGTTTGAATTTTGAAGCAGGTTCGGCAAATATTGATCTGTACTACTTGTTTGGCCAGCTCCGCTGTCTGACCATACAGCGTCTGTTCTACTTCATACCGAAGTAACTACAAGCGAACAAAAGACGATTTTTCCAATTATGCACCGCAAATATTGATACACTTCCCTCGATATTTTTACGCGTCTTTTTATTATTCAACCTTGATTAAAAAATCCTTTTATTGCAGAATCCAGTCACCGTTTTCTCTGGGTCAAAAATATTTTCCATTCAGACTCCCAATTAATCGCGGAATAAGTTGAGCGTGAAAATATCCGGACTTGATAGAAATCCCGGGAATTCGTACTAAGTGAATTTAAAAGCTGTAAATTCGTGCGAATTCCAAAACACTGATGAAGGTTTACACGTGGGATGCGGGCGCATTCCGATTTACTAATTGCTTCGAATGCAAATGATCGGACAAATCAGTATACGGGTCTCTGCTACAAATGGAACAGTTTTTTCTGGGGAGATCGGATTTGCAGAAATTTGACCTTGGAAATTTTACGAATTTTTAATATTTTTTTTCGTAAAAGAGGAAAAAGTAGGACGGTCATTTTTATTTATTGTTAATTCCAAATGGGAGACTGATAGAAATAAAAAATTCGTTGAACAAATTTGACCATAATTAAATTAATTGGCCTGCTATTGTTGGACGATGTGCAGATTTTAAATAAAAAAAAAAATATGAAATCTTTCGTTATCGAAAATTGATAGTCTCTAATAAATGAACGTTGAAAATAAGGAACGAAAATTTTATTTTAATTGGAAATCTGAGGTATCTTGAATTCGGAAATGAAATTGTTCAGTCAGTGACGACCCGTCGTGACGAATAACGTGTTAAACGTATCCAGCTGTGGAGCGAAACAATTTCGGAGTTTAAGGACGACGAGTGCAAACGTTTCGCGAGAAGTCGACGAACAGCGATCGTTACGTAAATCACCGCTTTCGACCGCAGGATTCCAGCAATTAATTGGCAGCCGTCGGGTGCGACGCAATCACGTTTGCGCCAAACAATCACGAGAACGATCCCGCTCTCGTCCAGGGCAACGATCAACTCCGTCAGATTTTCATCGTGTGGGAGTCCATCGCAAACTTCTTTCCGGAATGACCCTGGCAACGCTTCCGGGCAAGCTGATTAACCATCGAGCAACTTTGCGGGATGCTCGACCGCTGCGAATCCTCTTTGGGAATTTATTTAACGTTCCTGAATATTGATTACGAGTTAATCACGGCTTAACCTGTTTTGCAGCTCCTTTTTTCCGAGCTTGCTAAATGCTCCGTGAAATACTGGGATTCTTCGGAGATCGTGGGAGTTGAAGTTCAATTCTGAACGTGGGTTGTTAAAGGCAACGTGCGTGAGTGTAACGTCGAGCAAATTTTTAAATCACGAGATCTTCATACTTTTAGATTTTTAGATTTCTATATCACTACATCAGCATATTCATAAATTACAAGATTATGATCTTCGATTCCTCTCACTCATAAATCCGAAGGTTTCTATATCACCGATTTCTAAATTCGGAGATTCCTAAATATCTAGATTCCTACGTTTTTGTATCCATAAGTTCCGAGATTCGTGGAGAATTGATTAGGTGCTTCTTAGGATGATTCGAGACGAATAAAATGCAAATTCGACCAGACGGTAGTTAACGGTGTTACCCGAGAAGTTGGATGGCATAGCTAAACTACTTAGGTCTATTATAACTTGGCTAGGAGTTAGATGGGACACCGTGAGAAACACCAGCCAAGAACACGTTTCATCTCGTTGCAATCAGTTTCGTACTTCCAGACGAGTAATCGCTACGAATTTCAGGTTACACGTCTTAAGTCACCGACATTGGAAACCCTCCAACAAAATCGATTCGTCTGAATTATATAATAAAATCATAAAACAATTCTGATTACTAACGAGGTGAATTGTATAACGTGATTAAAAATGATGAGGGAAATTATATAATTTTGATTGGTAATTAAAAGGAAAATTATACAACTGGTTTTTGGTGAGGACTTGTAAAGTTATATGAAACATAGACGTAAGAGGTATTTAGTTAATAGTTTTAAACAGTATCATCACAGTACTGTGATTCTAATTTCAAAATATCTAAGGATATGGAACTAGGAATTTGTGGACAGGGGAATTTAGAGTAGAGGTATTCGCAGACTTTGAGATCAGAGGACTCTGGAATTTAGGTATTTAAGGATTTGGGAATTTAGAAATTAGGAATCTAAGAAGTTAGATGTGAGAGTGTACTTAAGGTTTGGTGGTCTAGATTTGAGAACACACTTTGCACATATAGAGATGTAAAGACATATGTGTTGAAGAGATTTGAAGACATAGGTGTCTGAAGATTTAGAGATTTCAAGATGTATGATATGGAAATTGAAAGATTTGGAAGATTATAAATTTGAGGATCTCAAGATGCGATAATCTGTGAGTAAACTGGGGATGTGACAAAATGTGTTTAGGAATTTGGGGTGTACATGTGGATCTTAAGATAAGTTTAAGCTGTTGACATGTAAAGTTTCAGAACGTAGAAATAGAAGATTTATGTACACAGGAAGTAAGACATCCACATCCACAGAAAACCAGAGACCTAATTCAAGCACCCCAGAAATCCCCAAGGAAATTCATCAACGTAAAAGAGGGATTCGATCCGGCAATTTCGGATCAGAAGTCGCAGGACTCCTCGAGAGAACCATAAAAGGGGTGTTTCCCCTGGTCTTTGCCACGTCCGCGAATATTTATTCGAAGAAACTCGAGTCTGCGCCAGTGGGCGTCTCGAGGGGTAAAAAGCGAGGCAGCTTTTTGGAAGCTACGTAATATCTCTGAAACGAAAAAGCCTGACATGCGTCGGGGTTGCCACTGACGGCACAGAGAATCTCCCTTTGCCGTCTTCTTTAGCAACCCCTCGGTACATCGCCATCCTTTGCAGTCCCACGTTCCATGAAATCGCGTCGGGAGACTTCTCGTCGAGATAAAATAATCCTTTTGCCGGCTACCACGGAACGTTGTTCGACTTCTTGCCACCCTTGTTCCTCCACGAAAACGTGTCTGACCTTTCGAGTGGGCCGCTACCCTTTCAACCGAGCCGGGCTGCGTATTTAAGGAGAAGAGAGCTTCAAGAGCGTTGTGGCGAAACTTTTGAGTGTCCTTTAGTCGTTTTCCTAGAGACTCGGTATTGTTCGAATATTCTCGGATTAAGGGGTATTGAGCGAGGGAGTTATGCCACGGGCAAAGATTTTGATGTTGTTTTTGGCTGATGTTTACGAGGGTGACTTTTGGTGGATGGAAACGTAATCAAATTAAAAAATTGATTAATTTTTTACATTTCTGAATTTTTAATTTGTCTGAAGTTTATATTTGTAGCTTAGTAGAGTTACATATTTTGAAATGTTTAAACTCTAAAATTTTGAAGTGGTGAAGTATATAAATTCTTCGAGTTTTAATTTTTTTAAAACTGAACTTGTAGGCTGTTAAAATAAAGTGCCGAATAAAAATTGGAGTATAGAGGTTGAAGAGGTATAATTGCAGTAGGTTATATAAATTTGCAGTGGAATAAAGGAACGCAATAGCAGGAGTCATTACGAAAGTCATCGTTGACCGTGAGAGCAATCGATACATCAATTAAATGGAACTAATCAAAATTATTAGCTGGATGTAATTAAATAGCCGTTGCATCAAAGGTTCAAAGCAAGCAATCTCGATGTAGTTGCTGTTAATCAGTATCGTTATGCAATCGACACGTAACCTTGACCGGAAGGTGTTCCTCTCTCGAAATTTATTTCCCCTCTAAAAGAGAGGTTGACACTCCCTTTTATTCCGCTCCGCTTTCCAGCGGCAGGCGGTCTTTAATCAAAAATACTAGCGTCAAACATTTTAACGTTAATGCTGGTAAAAAATTCAGCTCTCGAATCGAGACGCTTTAACACCCGAACACACTTCGCTTTTCAATAGAGAGAAATAAATTAAAGGGTGTCGCGGAGGGTGCTCGTTCGCGCAATAAACGAGCCACGTTTAAGTTTCAAAGCTCGACGGCTCTTTTTCTTCTTTCTTGCATGAATTTTTTCCCCCCTCGCAGAGACGAAAACCTTCAATGGCGAAACGAACCACGACAACCCATTCTATGGTCAGCACATTCGAGTTCTCGAATAGAGAAGCAACGAGCCGAGGCCGCGTGCATTCTAATTGTTTCTTTTCAGATTATTTCGCCCGGGGTGCATTGAAACGCGTTAACGAGCGGCTGGCGTATCGGCTCCGTTTTATTTTCCTCGACGAATGCAAATTGCATTCGCCAACGTTCGTTAAACATGCTCGCTTAACCGCGAACCCTTAAGCGACCCTGACACCGCAACAGCCACGCCAAAGCATCTACACCGGAAATCGACCAATTAATTTTCTTCGATCAGACAGACTCGATGTCGTGTTTACGGTGCCGAGGGAAACCAGACGAATCGCTTTCCCGTTTAATGTTTGCCGAACCTTGCCATCGTTAGGCGAGCTTTTAATGTTTCCAAGAATATATTTTACCCTTTTCCCTGCGGTAATTTATCATTTTTTCTTCGCAGCTTTTAGGATGTTTTAAAGGTTAATTTTTATTGAAATTATCATTTTTAACGAAGCGGATGTTTTATTCATTATTTTAATCGTACATTAATTCATTTGCTTGTTTATTTATTAACTTGGTCATTTGCCTATTCGGTTATTAATTCATCCTTTATTAATTTATTGAACGATTCAGTTATTCATTGATTTAATGAAGTATTTAATTATTTAAATAATTGTGACGATCAATGAAAAGCATTCACAAATTGTAGCCACAGAATTTGAAATTTAGAAATTTCGTGAAATTTGGTGATTAGAAGTTTGAGAATATTAAGTTTGATAATTAAAAACCTAAAAACATTAAAACTTTATAGATTAAAAACTTGGGACAATTAAAACTACATATTAAAACCTTCAAAACATTAAAACTACAGATTAAAACCTTCAGAACATTAAAACTATAAATTAAAACCTTCAGAACATTAAAACTATAAATTAAAACCTTCAGAACATTAAACTACAGATTAAAAACTTGAAACTAAAAAAGTTTGAACATCAAAAGACTCGAGCACTAAAAATAAAAAATGTGAAGGTTTTAACTAAAAGTACAGCGAAAGAAAGACACAAAAGTTGAAATAATAAAGTTTGAAAGAATTAATAGACCAATCAAAGTTTCGATTAATTCAATTTCCATGAAACGTTCGCATCGATGGATCTTCGCATTTCCTTGAATTCGTCTCGGGTTCACATTCAATCCTTTCAAATAGTCAGCTCTTCCGCATCCAAGCGGAAAGGAAGATTTTTACCCGGTCAGGAAATTAAACATCCGGCTTCGACATCCTGCTTCCTTCAATCATCTCTTAACACGAAAGAATGTTGCTGTTATTAGAAAACCACCGGTATTCAATCTTCTCTTCTTGTATTTTATTCCTTGATCCTTCGACATCTGCATTTCTTTTTAAATATATTTTTATTTCTTGGTTAATATATTAATTAGTGATGGTCCAGTAATTAAGATGTGGTACTTTGAAGGGTGTACATAAATAAAATTAAAGAGAAGAATCAACAGAGAAATGTTCATGATCCAAGTCAAAGAAATAAAGTGACCAAAAGAAATTTTTGTAAACAGGTGAATTTTCATTAAATCTTCATATTTTTCATCTTGATGTCTTCAAACTTCATATTCATAACATACACACATAAAATGCAACATACAAGATATTAAAATTTTATATAGAATATCCTGTAAATATAAAATATTTCTCCAGGCAAAGATTTATCGAAAAAATTGTAAAAAGTAAAAATTGGCTTTGACGAACGATGTTCACCGACAAAAGCCAAGAGGAGGGCAACAACGGGAGAGGAACCAAAATGCGAATAAGCTCTGCGAAAGTCAATTTTCTCTCGTTGACGGCCAAAAAAAAAGAGGTCTCCCGGTTCTCGCTAAATGAGAAATTCCTAAGTGTTCGGAGAGCGCGTTTTCCTTCAACTTTCAAAAAACCCTCGTCGCCCTCGAACTTCCCTCGACCTTCGTCCCCTTTTCCAACAGAACTCGCGACGTGAAATTAAAATCGAGCTCGGCGACTATAGAACTCGCCGAAAGAGGAGCCTTTTGACCCTGTAATAATGAAAAGTTTCTCGAGAAAAAAAAATTCCTTTTTTCCCCTCTTGTTCCACGACTCGCAGACCGAACAAGCATCATTCTCACGGGACAATCTCAGACGTGTAATGCGAATTACTTCCGAGTATCTCGAACGTATGTACCCGTTTGGTAAAACGCTGGAGAGTGTTAATACAGGGTATCTCACAACTAGGGACATGGGGGGGTTGCCGATAGGATTCTGAATAAGATTTTCCTTTACAAAAAAGAAATCGAAGCATCGAAGAATAAAATTTGAAAGAATTAACGAGGATCGAAACTTCGTTTTTTGAATTATTAAGCCTTGGTACTTTTTGGACGAGTCTGACTCGTGACGCAGTCGTACTTCGGTTGTGATCAATTTTATTCGAATTTTTAGTAGGCTCCAATTTGGAGTTCAAGTGCAATTATAATTTGTGTAGTCAATAATTACATTATAATATACTGATCTAACATTTCTAGTTTTTTTGTCTAATTTAATATTGTAGCTGTACTTCGTCAGTTCTGGCTGATTCAGAGTCAGTTTTACACCTGATAAATAAGTCAGTGCAAGGGGTTAAGGAAGAACGCGGACCAATCGGAGCTCGAGGATCACGCATGCGCAGACATGAGAGTGACTGCTTCGAACGCGTAGTTATCCAACGCGTAGTAATGCAACTTATAGTAATTCGACGCGTAGTAATACAACATGTGGTAATCCTACGCATAGTAATCCTACACGTAGTAATCTAACGTGGAGATATCCAACGCATAGAAATCCAACGCATGGATATTCAACGCGTAGTAGTCCAACGCGTAGTAAGGCAACGCGTGGTAATTCTAAGCGTGGGATTCTAACGCATGGTAATCTAACACGTAGTTAACCAACGCGTGGTAGTCCAGCGTGTGGATATCCAACGCGTAGTAATCCAATGCGTGAATATTCAACGCGTAGTTGTCCAACGCGTAGTAATGCAACGCGTGGTAATTCTAAGCGTAGGAATCTAACGCGTGGTAATCTAACGCGTAGTTAACCAACGCGTAGTAATCCAGCGTGTGGATATCGAACGCGTAGTAATCCAACGCGTGGATATTCAACGCGTAGTAGTCCAACGCGTAGTAATGCAACGCGTGGTAATTCTAAGCGTAGGAATCTAACGCGTGGTAATCAAACGCGTGGTAATCCAGCGTGTGGATATCCAACGCGTAGTAATCCAGCGCGTGGATATTCAACGCGTAGTAGTCCAACGCGTAATTCAAAGCGTAGAAATCCTTGATATCCATCTTAACTTTCTCCACCTGTCACGTTACAGGACACCTGAAGAAGCGAACTATAAGTGAAACTACCCGTGAATGATGCGACCGTCCAGAAACCAGTTAACCGGTTAATTTATACCAGTACAGATAATAACATGAATCAAGTGGATAATATCAGGTGTTATAGAAGCACCTTGTGTAACTAGTAGTGTGATAGTGTCACCTAGGCAAGCATATCCTTGCAAAATTGCACCATCGAGCTCAATTTCGTTATCTCGTCGTTTCCGAGCGAAAATATGCGATTCCTTTCACGCGTTCCCACGGGATCGGGGTCGTCGACGTGTTCTGTTAAGCATTATCTATTTCAGAGGCGTGCACGCGCCAAGTGTGTGAGGTTCCTGCATGCACAGGATGCTTCCTGGAAAATTAGTATTCCTTACGGGCGAATATCGTGTACTTTACTCACTGATTTAAATAGAAGTATGGATCTATAGACTGACCGGAATATGCTTCGTTGTAGACACTTATTAGAAAATTGACTGAGTATCGGTTTAGTACCTGTTAAAGATTAATTGGATAACTTGTTATGACGCTGGGAACTAATTAGGTAACTTCTTGATACTTGCTGAAAATTAATTAGATAAGTTTTTAGTGCTTATTCGAAATTTATTAGGAAACGTTTTAGTGCTCACTGAAGATTAGATAGACAGTTCAAATTAATTGTTATTAATTCAATTTTATGTAGTTACAATTGAAAGGTGTCTTTAAATATTTCGTTCAAATTAATTGGACAATTTCTTGTTATTGACTGTAAAATTAATTAAATAACTTCTTATTATAATTACTATAAATTTATTAGATAATCTCTTACTGATTATTAAAAATTAAATAAATAAATAAAGATAATTCAGACGAGTCTTTTTTGGAATTAATGTTTGAACTAGTTCAGTAAAAGATTATGTAGTACAAGAAGCATCGAAAGCATAAAATTAGGTTAGTGTTCAGTGGATCACCCGGTATAACCAGGTTCTCCCCGGTGACAAAGTGGTTTCGATTAACACACCTCTGCAGAGCGTGCTGGGATGCAGTATCTCCGACTATACAACAGAATCTCGTCGCCTGAATGTATTTCATTCACTATATTTACTCGTAGCAAGCTTCGGTAGCACCGACAAATTTAAAAGCATCCTGAAACTTTCAAAGTGAGATAACAAAATTATTTAGGAAATTCTTCTTGCTTCGTTCGCTCGACGTTTATTGAAGATATGATTATTTGGGGCGCATTGCAATTTTAAGTTGGAGAGGAAACGCTGTGCATAGGGTTTCAAATTTTCAATTGTTTAGTTTTTCAATTTTTCAATTTTCAATTTTTCAATTTTTCAATTTTTCAATCATTCGATTATTCAATTTTTCAATTTTTCAATCATTCGATTATTCAATTTTTCAATTTTTCAATTTTTCAATCATTCGATTATTCAATTTTTCGATTTTTCAAATTTTCAAATTTTCAATTTCTCAATTTTTCAATTTTTCACATTTCCGAATTCCATATTCTCCAATTCCAACATTTTTCAATTCCGCATTCTCCAATTCCCACATTCTCCAATTTCCACATTTTCCAATTCCCACATTTTCCAATTTCTACATTCTTTAATTCCCACATTCTCCAATTTCCACATTTTCCAATTCCCACATTCTCTAATTTCCACATTTTCCAATTCCCACATTTTCTAATTCCCACATTCCCCAATTTCCACATTTTCCAATTTCGACATCTCCCAATTCCCACATTCTCCAATTCCCACACTCCCCAATTTCCACATTTATAAATTTCCAAACATCGA
This sequence comes from Megachile leachella, assembly GCA_963576845.1. Classification (NCBI taxonomy): domain Eukaryota; kingdom Metazoa; phylum Arthropoda; class Insecta; order Hymenoptera; family Megachilidae; genus Megachile; species Megachile leachella. Next base: position 18,073,603 of record OY756251.1, read on the forward strand.
ACTCTCCAACTCTCCAAATCTCCAACTCCCCAACTCCCCAACTCTCCAACTCCCCAAACTCCCATATCTCACAACTCCCACTCTAACCCGATTTACCTCACATCCCAAATCCACATAATAATCATCCCCCCACAAATCACACGTGTAAAGCCTAAACCCGCACAAAACCAAAAGAAAGAAGGTCAGAACATGCAGCAGGCTCAATGGACGCAAACACGCGTCAAAAGGTGGTATGAAAGTGGTGTGAGTGCAGCTGCATTCTGCAGCGTCACGATAATCGAAGGAATTTCAGTAGCTGGTGGACAGTATGTCGAAAGTTGGCCGAAAGTGTACATTACACGAACCTATGGAGGTAACCTGGAATCCATGCAAGCACGTATGCTTGTTATACACCCCTTTTCCAGGGGTGGATAATGAAAGGCACGCCAAAAGCGTTTGAAATTCGGGACCACCGCTTCTTTCAGCGGTTTTAATGGATGCCGGAGAAACAAGGAGGTATAAAACGTTTTTGATGGGTACTTTTGTTTTATTGCTATTGGGAAATTTATTTAGGGTTCTTAAATAAAGTCATTAGGGTAGGTGTTTATTAAGGTGTTGAAATATAATATAATCTTTTTGAAATTGTTCGATATTTTAGTTTGTGATTTGTTAACAGGGGTTGTCGTCGTTCACATATGCACTTTTACTGCATATGTGAATTATTTTGTACACTATTTTGTATTAATATTTTCTTTAATTATTGTGACTTATTTTGGACCAGAGAAGGAGTTCACAAGGAATCATGTTTTAATGTAAAATTAAACAGTAATATACATATGTGAAGTTTTCGTCATATGTGATGATGTATCCTCATGAAGTTTGTGTCCAAGAAAATTAAAAGTTTGAAGTAGAAATATGTGTATTTATTTTTTAATTGAGTTGACCATGTAAAGAGTATCTTCTGTATTTATCTGGGAACAGTTGTATAAAAAATGAATGTACTAAAATATTTATTGTAACAATTTTCTGATCCATTGTAACATTCTGACTTCTGATGCAAAACTGAATATCTCTCATCAACATTAAATATAATGACTGAATATTATTTATTTACGTACAGTATTTACAAATATTTTTGCGGAGCTTGATTACCAGTAATCTACATTTCCGTTCTACTTCATTTTCTGATTGTTGTTTTCTTTACTTAACTTTCACGTTTGCCTTCATTTAACAGGTCAGCTTCTCGTAGAGAAGCTCTCCCTCTTCCAACTTCGCATCTTCTACTTTGCAGCTCTACCTTTCTGCACCTTTTTTACCTCTCTTCACCGTTTAGTTCTTTATTTCTTCGCCATTCTTTCACCGTCTGAGTTTTCCCTTTAATCATTTTTCATTTCCACCCTACACCATAGTTCTACTTTGCTCCTTGCAACGTCTCCCTTTTTTACTATTTTTACTTCATTAATCTCTTTCCTCTTATATCCTGACCTGTTTTCTCGCATTTCTTTATTTTCTGTATCTCTTTTTTCTTTACTCGATAACTTCTGCGACTGTTGCTCTGGGGACTTAATTTATCATTTCATTCAAACTATTGTGTCTTTAATGTTTGTACTTGCAGACCTCAAAAGTTTTATGGATCGCTGCAACTTTGGTCATTTAGAGAATGTAGGATTACAGGTTCTGTTATATCTAATAAGACACTTGTTACGTGTATGATACAATTTTTATCGATTTAGTATACTGACACTTAATGGTACGTGATGTCCAATTTTTATAAGGTGTCTCACATATGTCACAATTATTTGTACATGTATGTTTGACTTATTGTCATGTTGCAATCTGTACTCAGGTACTTTTCAAGCTTTGATCATGAATATTTCATATTGAAATAATATATACAATATATATATTGAGATTCAACATCCTTCAAAATAAATGTAACAAACAAGACCACTTTATTAATCAGACACCACATGAATACTATTTAACAATTTTCAGTTGACAGCATCTCTGTCCATTCTCCATTAAAATGTTACAGCTTCATTCACCTCTAAATTGTTATATCTATTTCATTAAATATTTGTCAATAATCTTTGTCAATAATTTAAGCATCATTCATATTGATTTTAGGTAACATTCATATTTTAAGCAACATGAATCTGAAGAATATCTACATTCTCCATCAAAATGTTACAGCTTTATGCAGCTCTAAATTGTTACATCTGTTTCATTAAATGTCTGTCAATAATTTAAGCATCATTCATAATGTCTTTAAGTAATATTCATACTTTAAGCAACATAGATCTAAACATTACCTACATTGTCCATTAAAATGTTCCACCTTCATTCACCTTTGAGTTACAATACCTTCTTCATTAAACATCTTCACCATTAAATTACAATACCTTCTTCATTAAATATCTTCACAATTAAATTACAATACCTTCTCCATTAAACATCTTCACCATTAAATTACAATATCATCTCCATTAAACATCTTCACCATTAAATTACAATACCTTCTTCATTAAACATCTTCACCACTAAATTACACCTTCTCCCATACATGATTAAACCAGTTATCTTTACCAACACCCCGAATGAATTTATGGTAGCATTTCGTACGAAATGCAAGTCCCAAAGGAAAATACCGAACAAGTAGTTAATACCTGCAACCGTTCACGATGGCCCACATGTTCATACGAATGAACGCTCAGGGCATGTTGCCCGCTCTTTGGTCGGTGAGAATGGAACAACGAACACGTCGTTAGGCCTGACTGAATTACGACGCTGCGGAACTGTGCAGCTTGTTTGACTACCGCTCGATGATGCGCTATGCAGATACGAGAAAGATTCACAGGGATGGAAAGGGACGGGAAGACACTAAATGGAGATGGAGAAGTCGGCAACCGCAGGAATTAAGTTCTATGGAATTACTGGTGGACAGGGCGAAAGGGACGGGAAAATTAGAGATGGGTGAATTGTTCGGGGAAGAATTTCAGGGAATTTGAGATTAGAGGTAGTTTAGTTGGGTGAAATTTTTTGGGGATTCTGGAGATTTAGGGTATTAGTGGAGGTAAGGTCTTGGCACCAAATTCTCAAATTTGAGACTTGTCAAATTTCCAAATTCTCAAATTTTCAACTCCTCAGATTTCCAACTCCTCAGATTTCCAACTTCTCAGATTTCCAACCTCTCAGATTTCCAACCTCTCAGATTTCCAACTTCTCAAATTTCCAACTCCTCAGATTTCCAAATTCTCAAATTTCCAATTTCTCAAATTTCCAATTTCTCAAATTTCCAATTTCTCAAAATTCCAATTTCTCAGATTTCCAACTCCTCAAATTTCCAACCCCTCAAATTTCCAACTCCTCAAATTTCCAACCCCTCAAATTTCCAACCCCTCAAATTTCCAACTTCTCAAATTTCCAACTCCTCGAATTTCCAACTTCTCAAATTTCCAACTCCTCGAATTTCCAACTTCTCAAATTTCCAACTCCTCAGATTTCCAACCCCTCAGATTTCCAACCCCTCAAATTTCCAACCCCTCAAATTTGCAACCCCTCAAATTTCCAACCTCTCAAATTTCCAACTCCTCAAATTTCCAACTCCTCAGATTTCCAACTCCTCAAATTTCCAACTCCTCAAATTTCCAATTCCCCAAATTTCCAATTCTCCAAATCTCCAACTTCTCAAATCCCCAAATTCCCAATTTCCACTCTCTCAAATCCCCAACTTCCTAATTTCCACCCTCTCAAATCCCAACTTCCCAATTTCCACCTTCTCAACTCCCAACTTACAAATTTTCCCCAATTCCCAAATTAACAACTCCCAAATCCCCAAACTCTCAAACTTCCCACCCTCCAACTCTCCAAACCCTCATATCTCCCTATTCGTAACCCCTTGCACTATGACTTGTTTGTCAGGTGCGTCAAACAGAACTGACTAGTTATAGCTACAATATTAAAACAGACGAAAAAACATGAAATGCTATGTCAATATGTTATTATTCAATCGTTGACTGCGCAAATTATAATTGGACATGAACTCCAAATTGGAGCGTATTGAAAATTTGAGTAAAATTGATTATGGCCGACATAAAAGTGCGTCACGAGTCAGACTCGTCAAAATAGTGCAAGGGGTTAAATTTCTCAAATTTTCAGCTACCCCAATCTGTCCAAATGCATCAAATCTCCCCTAAAGCGACCACAAGAGATCCAAATCTCTGGTGTCGACAAATTAACACAAATCCTCATCGACGCATAGAAGTAATCATATTTTTGTAAAAGATACACGTGGCCGAAACGAGATTACCCGAAAATTTCCATACATTAAAATACGCCAAGTGAGTTAATCATTGTTACCGCGGCCGAACATAAATTGAACTGGGTTACAAGCGGAAGTCGAGGGAATTCTCTGGCACATCGTACCCTACGTACTCCTAAATATCCGACCCAAATGGAATTCAAACCGATCAACGATTAACAATTAACCTTGACATCAATCCTTTCACCGATACACGTCGGTCTACCGCTGCAATCGACACGCGTCCCTTCTAGCTCGGCCATCATCAAACCAGTCGAAAACGTTATTTAACTCGAATCTCCGGGAATCACTGACGAGAAGTTCGTGCGAAATCGACGAACAACGGCATTTAGAGGGATTATACGCGATTGTGCGATATATCCACGGTATATTGGGGCTTGATTAACGAGAAACGTGGTTAACGATTCATACGAACTGTGGAGATGTATAGCGGATAACTTGGAAGATTTAGCGATATTGATTTTCAAATACCGGTGTGGGGCTTAACGCGATTTCAGCGCGTGAAAGTATTACGAGATACTGTCGTGTGTCAATTTAGAGCTTATAGTGTTTTTGAAATGGACGGTTAAAAGATTTAGCCGGTGCAAAATGGCTGACTATGAATTATAAAGAACAATGCCTTGTTTAGAAACATGATAAGTCTAACATAAAATAATGACATAAAAGTGTGATAAAATACTACATGTTCAGTATCAATTTATAGCTTGAAGTATTCTCAAAATGACTGTATAAACGTTTTATTAAAATTCTTAACATAAAATGGCTGACTATCAATTATAGAGAACAATGACTTGTTTAGAGGCATGAAGTGTCTGACATAAAATCATGACATAAAAGTATCATAAAATACTACATGTTCAGTATCAATTTATAGCTTGAAGTATTCTCAAAATGACTGTATAAACGTTTTATCAAAATTCTTAACACAAAATGGCTGACTATCAATTATAGAGAACAATGACTTGTTTAGAGGCATGAAGTGCCTGACATAAAATCATGACATAAAAGTATCATAAAATGCTGCATCTCCCAGTGTCAATTTATAGCTTGAAGCATTCTTTAAATGACTGTATAAACGTTTTATTAATATTCACAATGCAAAATGGCTGATCATCAACTATAAAAAACAATGACTTATTTAGAGACAGTTAAGTGTCTGACATAAAATCATGACATAAAAGTATCATAAAATACTGCATCTCGTATGTCAAATTAAATCTTGAACTATTCTCAAAATGCCTATATAAACGTTTTATTAATATTCTTAACACAAAATGGCTGACTGTCAATTATTCCAAACAATGACTTATTTGGAGACATAAAAAGTCTAGTATAAAATCATGACAGAAAAGTATAATAAAATACAGCATATCACATGTCAAATTAAAGCTTGAAGTACCATCAAAATGACTGCACAAACGTTTTACCAACATCTCCAACACAAAATGTCTGACCGTCAATTATAGAGAACAATAGCTAACTCACTTACATGAGAAGTACACAAGTGTCTTGACAACAACAAACATCACTTCACATAAAAAATATCAGTCAAATAAAATAAAAGTCACCAGTAAATCAGTTAAAAAAGGAAGAAAAATTCAGAAACATTGTCGAAGATCAGTAAATATAAAGGAGACGAAGAATAACGACACGGAAACCAAAAAAAAGGAAATATCGAAATAACGCGTCTGTAGGAACAAGAACCGCGTTACAAGGACGACTAACATTCCGAGTCACGGTCCGGGTTACAATTTTCGTTGATTGCATGGATCCTAGGGGATTGTTAAAGTTCTCGCCTCGAGATGAACCGAGGAAAGAGAGGAACGAGTAAGAAGAAACAATGGCAAGGACGTGGTAGAGGGAAGATTGTATAGGGTCAGGCCAACAGAGAGATGTAACAATGGTAGATCGGGGCTCGATCTTCGTCTTCAGAAAATGGGGAATGATTTCCAAATTTGTGGGAAGGTTTATTTCTGATACGGTAATATTTTTGAGATTGTGTTAGTGATGAAATGATAGAATTAACACGAGAGTGAAAGCGTGAGAGTGAAAGCTTGAGAGTCAAGTTTGGGTGAATGAGAGAAAAGAGGGTGGTAGATAAAATATTGTTACGCTACTGTTAATGATATTAACGCAAGGTAATTTAAGGAAAAGGGAATTTAAGTGCTGAAATTTTGGATTGTACAAAAGTTGCAATATGGTGATCTAAGAAATTACAGAAGTCAATAAATTGAGAAGTAAAGAATTACCAAAGTGAACAAATTGAAAAGTAAAGAATTACCAAAGTGAATAAATTGAGAAGTAAAGAATTACCAAACTGAACAAATTGAAAACTAAAGAATTACCAAAGTGAACAAATTGAGAAGTAAAGAATTACCAAACTAAACAAATTGAGACCTTACCAAATTTAAAAGTTACCAAAGATAGCAAATTAAATTCCAAGTTACAAAAAATAGTAAACTACGCCAAGTTAACAGAAATCGAGAGCAAACAAAAGAATCCAAAAATGTGGACAAACCGAAAAATATCGAATACCATAATTGGAAAAGTTTTTAATAGAGAGGCAGACAATAAAAACGTTTTGTGCGAACATAGAGCCGAAATCGATAACGAGCTCTATCGGTAATTTGGTTAAAAGAACACCCCTCTCGCTCCCACAATGTTTGATAAAAAGTGATGTATAGCATAGCGAAATTGGCACAGAATTCAATCGCGCCACAATTTCATTTGCACGCAACTCGAATTCAATCCATGCTCGGTCAAATTTATCGCCAGAATTCAACTTCATTTATATGATTTGCGGAACACGTTCCGGAGTGATATAACCGACGCACCGGCGTAAGTTCCAAAACAGCGTGGATCAAAATCGATCGATTCAAGATATACAGTGAAAACACTCGCTGGGGAAATCACTGAAGAATGTAAATTATGAGAATTTTTTCCCACTCGAAATTTTCATTCTTTCCGAGGAAAATCCGTGGAACTGAAGGTCAGGGTCGCAGGGTATAAAAAGCAATTTTCGATTCTGTTTTTATAGACTGATACATCTGTAGTCTTTGTCCATTTTCTTCCGTTTCAGGAGCTGGAACAGCAGTGTACTCAAACGACGTTTCCTCTATGGGCGAAATTCAATTTGCCTTTCGTCTTTTCACTGATCGAGCGACAGAGGTAAGGTGATTTCAGAAACAATACGGGAAGCTCCGTCATTATCTCGATAGAATATTTTAGCGAGTATAGTCTTAAGACAGGAATTGTAACAATACTAAAATAAGTAACAAGACTTGAATTGTTAAATGTGTTTCGAATTTTGCAATTTTTAATTGTTCATATATGATGTATTTTTATTATGGTTGGACTGTGGTGTGCGTCGCGTGTGTGCGTCATAAATAGGTAACAAAACTTGAAGTATTAAATGTATTTTGAATTTTGCAATTTTTAATTGTTCATATATGATGTATTCTTGTTGTGTTTGAACTGTGATGTACGTCACGAATGTACGTCATAAATAAATAAGAAAAATTGAAATGTTAAATGTGTTTTGATTTTTGCAATTTTTAATTGTTCATATATGATTTATTTTTGTTGTGTTTGATCTGTGGTGTGCGTCACGAATGTGCGTCAAAAATAAATAACAAAACTTGAAGTATTAAATGTGTTTTGAATTTTGTAATTTTTAATTGTTCATATATGATGTATTTTTGTTGTGCTTCAATTGAGGTGTGCGTCACGAGTGTGCGTCATAAGTCAAGGGGTTAAAACATGACATTCTAAAAATTGTAATACTGGATCGAAATTTTTGTATACGACAATTGTACTACTTTATTTAAATTTTAATTTGAGAAAATTGTAATACTTGCTAACAATTTTAATCTGAAAAAATTGCAGTACTTACTCAAAATTTTAATCTAAGAAAGTTGTAGTACTTGCTCAAAATTTTTTAATGTAAGAAAATAATACTACTTGTTCAAAATTTTAATATAAGAAAGTTGTAGTACTTCTTCAAAATTTTTTAATGTAAGAAAATTATACTACTTGCTCAAAATTTTAATATAAGAAACTTGTAGTGCCTGTTCAAAATTTTAATGTAAGAAAATTGCAGTCCTTGCTTAAAATTTTAATGCGTGAAAATTATAATTCTTGCTCAAAATTTTAATGTAAGAAAATTGCAGTCCTTGCTTAAAATTTTAATGCGTGAAAATTATAATTCTTGCTCAAAATTTTAATGTAAGAAAATTGCAGTTCTTGCTCAAAATTTTAATATAAGAAAATTGCAGCCTTTGCTCAAAATTTTAATCTAAGAAAATTGCAGTACTTCCTAAAAATTTTAATCTGAAAAAATTGCAGTCCTTGCTCAAAATTTTAATCCAAAAAAATGTAAATTCCTTTGTAAAATAATTAAGTATAAAATGAAACCCAGAATTCCAAATAAAACTAAATTTAAAAAATATTAAAAATATAATCTGATTAATGCAGTAATGAAGATATTTTTGAGTCGCAGTATTATTTTCCATTTTCGTCTCTAATCAACGTTATTTACGTTGGCGTTCGTTATGCTTAAATGGTAATTCAGACAAACGTTGTTTAATGGTACATACGTTCTCTGAATTGCGAGAGTTTCACACGAAGCGAGCGAGGGTTTAAATTATTCGCAAGTTGAGGGTAACGCGTAAAGGCGTTGTTTCCCTTGAAAATCGTCAGAATATTTTATGGCTTACGTCGACAAGTTCTCCTCTGGTCGATTCTATGGGGATAATCCCTTGAACAGTTGGCGACGCGGAAACTTTCTCAGTCAACTCGTGTTCCAGTTTCCCTTTAAATACGCGTTTAATCTTATTAAACATTAACCGTCGAAGGGAAATTACGGTGAAATATCGAACAATTTCATAATCACGCTTTTCTCTCAATAAAATTTTACTTTCATAAATGTTTCTTGTTCATAAATTACGTTAAATGATATTTAACCCTGGCTGCTTAAAATTAAATTTCAAAATAAATATACAAACAAATAATGAATATTTAAACTACCTTATATGATTTTTTATCTCGATGAGTTAAAATATATTTTAATAAAAACTTCTTAAAAATTTTTTACACTTGAAGAGAAAAAACCTAAGACCCGCCATTTTGTTCTCTTCCATAAATTTCATACAAAATATCACAAAACAGAATCTATTAAAAAAAAAATTGTAAACAAGTATATTGACAGAAATTTCGTTATTTATTTCATTAATAAAATTATTTGCATCATCAGTAAAAATGTGAAGAGCATAAAATATTTCATTAAACTCGCGATTAAATTCCAGGAGCTGAATACGATTCATTAGAAATATCTATTTAGGAGAGGAAAATTATGAACAGGGTAAATTTCGCATCCCAGGTTGCAAAATTTTCTGCCTTTCAGCGAGAATCGAACAAACATTTTCTACGTGCCCTTTCCCGAGCATGCGGTAATTAAAAATGTGCTATCAACCGTGTTCGTTAAGGGGTAGTTTCGCATTCACCTCCTGCAACTTGGCGAATAATTTAAACAATACACGAGCCGTATCAAAAGCAGCCGAGGGAGAACGTGGATCGTTCTACGGTTCCGTTCACTTTTACGTACGACTTTTTTCTGTTAAGCGAGCTCTATTGTTTGAGAAAACCACTTCGCGATAAACATTTTCCATCGCGTGCACATACAACGGAGAAACGATACTTTCGACAAGTTTAACAAGAAATATAACGATCTGTGACGGTTTTAAGGTTCTGGGGTATTGACGGGGTTCATTAATTAAGGCAGATGTAAGGGTAGAGAACTATTTTGTGGTTTTAGGTGAGATTTAGTTTTGCAGGTAAAGGGAGGTTCTTGGGAATTTGAAAGAATTATTGTTGATTGAGAGGATTCATTTTTGTTGAAATTAAATATTTGTTAGTGTATAATATTTTATGAAGGTAGATACAAAAAATTAAATAATATTTTTTTGCTGTGAAATTGTAAATAACACTACGTGGAAATTAAATAATATCTGACTATGTAACAGTATGTAACTTTGAAACTATCTCCACATACTTGTCTACATACTTGTCCACATATCTTGAAACAAAAGTTTGAATTTCTATGTCAATTTTTAACACGTACATTTTTTTAATCTTTCCCTGAATAATAAGCTTTTTAATCAAACAAGTTTAATAATAAAATAAAGATGCAATAGATGTAGCGAGAACAAGCATCAAATAGAAGTAAATAAAATCTCAGCTACATTTAATTAAATTGATTGGATAAAGGATACACGGCTATCTCTGAAAAACATGAACGACAAGCGTCACGCGAAGCAGGGATAAAACGCGGATTATTGATAGCTCTGATTATTAGGGCGTGAACTGATAAATCTAACAGCTTTCAATTTTTCTGGTAAAATGTCAGATACACCGGCTCGTTTCCATGAGCAGACCAGTGGACACTTCTCGTTCTACTCGAAAGGGTTATCGATGTTGGACTCTGGCAGAAATTATGCTAATCGTTGCGTTGATCAAAAAATGTGCTGCATGAAATAAGATAATGGATACTTTTTTTTGTGTCTGTTAAAATGATTTATATTTTCGTTACATTTAGATGAAATAATAGATGCTTCTGTTGTATGTAGATGAAATAATGAATATTTCTGTTGAAACTAAATAAAACAATAGATTCTTTGGATGTATTTAAATGAAATAATACATACTTCAGTTGTACGTACATAAAATAATAAATACTTTTGTTGAAACTAAACAAAATAACTGATACTTTGATAATATTTAGTTGAACTCATAGAAAACATGTTTGTTAAAAAATTAAGAATATGGTTGAAATTGAAGAAGAACATCTTTGTTTGATAATTAAGTATCTGTACAAAGTCAGAGATAAATATGTTAGCTATAAATTAAGTCTGTTTAAAATTAATTTATGTATGCACTTCATCAGATAATATACTGTTTGTGTTACAAGAACAAACTGATCCTCAACACTGTTGTACTTTAGCTCTTCAAAATGAAACTTTAAAATGTAAATCAAAGTAGAATTAATTTATTGAATAACTTAAAATTATATTTAAAAATAGAGGAGTTCAACCAGACCACAAAGAATGAATAAATAATACGTCTACATTTAAATAAATTTAAAAACCAATTACTCTGCTGCAAACTCAAATATAGAAAATTAAAATAGAATTAACTCATTAAAAAACTTAAAATTATACTTAAAAATAGAGGAGTTCAACCAGACCACAAAGAATGAATAAATAATATGTCTGCCTTTAAATAAATCTAAAAAACAGTTACTCTGCTACAAACACAAATATAGAAAATCAAAATAAAATTGACTCATTAAAAAGCTTAAAATTAAATTTAAAAATAGAAGAATTCAACCAAACCACAAAGAATGAATAAAAATAATGTGTCCACATTTAAATAAATATAAAAACCCAGTTACTTTGCTGCAAACACAAATACAGAAAATCAAAATAAAATTGACTCATTAAAAAGCTTAAAATTAAATTTAAAAATAGAAGAATTCAACCAAACCACAAAGAATGAATAAAAATAATGTGTCCACATTTAAATAAATCTAAAAAACCAGTTACTTTGCTGCAAACACAAATATAGAAAATCATCTCCATAAAACTTAAAATTGCATTCCTAAATTAAAAATGTATATTGATTTATGAGAAAAATAATTAGCAAAAGAGGTAGAGGAACACAGTACAAACGTAAAGATCAACGTTTGCCTGATCGAAACCACTAAAACCCAGCGATGCAATGAAACAATCCGAAACAGGCTCTCAAACAATCGATGAAAACCACAAAACGGTATCGAAGTGTTCGAAAGTGGAGGATTCGAGCGGTTGAAGTGGTCGATCGTTTCTGTCGCAATCTTCGATCTGTCGACGGCCGCGAAGCGGAAAACTGCGAGGAAACCGCGTCAGAATCAGTCAGCCGGAACTTGGGGTTCGTGATAACGCAATTTCCCGTGCAATTTCAAACATTAATATTCAGCGTTCCACGTGTGGGGGCGTAGTAGAGCGACCTTGCTTAAAATCCGACTGGTCCACGACGAAATCAATATGGCGATGCTGCATGCGGCCTTTGTGCTCATTATTAAATCCGCTGCAACGTCCAAAGCTGCCCGGTTTATCAGCCTGCGTTTCAGCTTATTGACAACGGCAATGCAAGCTCAAACCTTTAGCCGGAATGATTAATCTCGCGTTTATAACTGTTTACGTATCTTCCCAATTGTTAAATCAATTCGATCGCTGAAAACCGAAAGTTAAACCGATTGTGGATTTCATTTCTGTTATTTTATTAAATAATGGAGGGATTGGGGATTGCAGAAGTACAATTTTATATACAATAACAATTATTTGTATATAAAATATATAAATATACAATTATATGTATATATAATAATGTATACAATATATACAATATATACAATTTGTATATAAAATATACAAATAATAACATAAAATATATATAATCGGTATTGTATATAAAATATATATATAATAATTTTACATATAATAACAACTTCAAACTAAAATTTTGTAATTTACAAAATAAAATGGGTTTGGACATTTTTTACTCTGCACCATTGCAACCTTGAACTTCTACATTTTAGATCATAATATTATTAGACTATTTTATGTAGGATTACATTGTACTCCATCTACGTTATTTTGTCAGAGGATTAATAAAATAGTTTTTCATTTTAATGGTCTTTTTTCCCGGACTAGAATGCGTCATGCTCATAGAAAGGATTCCCGTTGAAAACCACTGATGGATGATAATGAACGCTGCTTCCGTGTCTCGGTTTTGGACTTCAGTCCAAATTTCCTGAAATTTGTTAAAAGTACAGGATGAGGAAATAAATTTTCCCTGAAACGCTTCTGCTTCATTGCTCTTCTTTGAGATAATGAATTTTTTTCTATTTTTTTCAAAAGGCTATTCTACATAGCAGGTTCTTAAATTAAATATAGTAACAGACCCTTAAGTAAAATATAATAATGCGTTCTTACAATGTATACTTGAATGACATATACTAAAATGTGATCCACATATGAATTGTATCGTACGTCACGAGTGAAATTTTGAAACTTGAAAATTTTGGAATTTGGAGAACTTGGAATTTGGAAATCTTGGAATTTGGAAATTTTGAGAATTTGGAAATTTTGGAATTTGGAAATCTTGGAATTTGGAAATTTTGGAATTTGGAAATCTTGGAATTTGGAAATCTTGGAATTTGGAGATTTTGAGAATTTGGAGATCTTGGAATTTGGAAATCTTGGAATTTGGAGATTTTGAGAATTTGGAGATCTTGGAATTTGGAAATTTTGGAATTTGGAAATTTTGGAATTTGGAAACCTTGGAATTTGGAAATCTTGGAATTTGGAAACCTTGGAATTTGGAAACCTTGGAATTTGGAAATCTTGGAACCTGCAAATCTTGGAATTTGGAAACCTTGGAATTTGCAAGTTTTGGAACTGTACCGTGCGTCACGAGTGCGTCACCCACCATTGCCACCCCATAAAAATCCATAAAAAAAATCAAAAATAATTTTCCACATTCAGCACTCTTTAATTTCCAAGATAAATGAACCCAAACTTCAGTCCAGTAAAAATACTTCGTCAACCACCGTGCGTCTCGAATGCGTCACAAAGATCTAAATAAAGAACGTACCTGTACAATAGAATTTTCCGAGACAAGGCTAGATAAATGTAATACGAATCCCTCAAGATTAATCTTCGTCCCTGTCCGATTTCAATTGTAAATCACAGACGATCATGTTCGAAATTACCATCGGTTAGGAATCCCGAAGGAAAATGAAGAAAGGTTCGCGGCACATAAATAGCCTGTCATGTTCTTTACGAGCAGAGAAGAGTGCGAGAGTGCTTATCGATAGAAGCAACACAGGAATTCGCATAAAAGGGGCTCGTCAAATTCTGGTGAATAAAACATGAGAACGCCTTTACGTCTTCAACCGCGGCGCGTTTCCACCTTGAAAACCTGTACGATTTTGTCGTCGAGATGCGACGCTGAAATTCAACTTAAGTGCTTCATACGATATAACATGTCGCTTCGATACACGATATTCACTGTGAAGATGTTACGAAAATTTCAAAGGCGTTCGACTGAGACTTCAAGATTAATTTAGGGAAATATTGCATGTTTAGTAGGTAAACAAAATTGCAGTACTTTCAAGAAATCGCTGCTTTATATATTTGTACGAGTATACTTGTTTAAAGATGGTAGCATAATAAATCTTTATTATGATGAATAAATTATGATGTTAAAAAGTTTGAACATTTTGCTGCTTCAATGTGACGAAGATCTAAAATTGAACAATCATGGAGTTTCAATATCTTGAATGACTAAAATTGAAGTATTTTTAAGTCTCACTGTTTTGAAGATACAAAATGAAATAATTATTGAGTCTCAATGTCTTGAACATCCAAAGTTACAAGATTTTTAAGCCTCAACGTTGTGAATATTTAAAATTGAACAATCATGAAGTTTCAATATCTTGAATGACTAAAATCAAAGTATTTTTAAGTCTCAATGTTCTGAAGATTCAAAATGAAATAATTATTGAGTCTCAATGTCTTGAACATCCAAAGTTACAAGATTTTTAAGCCTCAACGTTGTGAATATTTAAAATTGAACAATCATGAAGTTTCAATATCTTGAATGACTAAAATCAAAGTATTTTTAAGTCTCAATGTTCTGAAGATCCAAAATGAAATAATTATTGAGTCTCAACGTCTTGAACATCTAAAGTTGCAAGATTTTTAAGCCTCAACGTTGTGAATATTTAAAATTGAACAATTATGAAGCCTCAATATCTTGAATGATTAAAATCGAATTTTTTTTAAAGCCTCAATATGATAAATGTCTAAAAGTAAACAGTTATGAAGTTTCAACATCCTGCATGATCAAACCTAATGTACTTTTAAGTCTCAATGTCCAGCAGACTCAAAACTCGAAGTCCAAACCCTAATTCAAAATTGAAACTGTAAATCCCAGACTCAATCGTAAAATTCGCAAGTCACAAAGTCAAAGGGGCAAAGATCGATTAAATGTCTGGTTGTTACATCGTCTACGGTGTCTGTACAGCTCGAAACGAAATGGGTCATGCAGAAGGGATCCCGAAGAGATTTCCAGCGTTTCCCTTCGTCGCTTCGAGTATCAGGAAAGTTTGGGGCTCTACGTGAGTGCTTCGGTTGGAAACTTTTGTTTCTACGTAATGTTCCTTGTGCCATCAGCGTCGCGTAATTCGAGCGTCTTGAAAGAAAAAGTCACTTGACGTTTCTCACGACAAGGAACGTTCATTGAGTTCCTGCTTTCCCTAAGCACGATCGTTAAAAACGGGGTAAACTTCCTCAACTTTTACATTCTTGATTGCAAATTTTTAAATTGTAATTACTACCTTACAAAACGAAAAAACAGTCGCAGTGTTCTTGTCTGACCGTTATCGTACCTGTACTACTTGCTCGATTTATGGACGCCATTTTTAATCTCTTGCTGTAGCAGTCGGTTTGTAAATTATCTTTATTATGTGCAAGTTTAATAAAATTTATTATGTGCAAGTTTGATAAAGTTTATTATGTGCAAGTTTAATAAAATTTATTATGTGCAAGTTTGATAAAGTTTATTATGTGCAAGTTTGATAAAGTTTATTATGTGCAAGTTTGATAAAATTTATTATGTGCAAGTTTAATAAAATTTATTATATACAAGTTTAATAAAGTTTATTATGTGCAAGTTTAATAAAGTTTATTATGTGCAAGTTTAATAAAATTTATTATGTGCAAGTTTAATAAAGTTTATTATGTGCAAGTTTAATAAAATTTATTATGTGCAAGTTTGATAAAGTTTATTATGTGCAAGTTTGATAAAATTTATTATGTGCAAGTTTGATAAAGTTTATTATGTGCAGATTTGATAAAATTTATTATGTGCAAGTTTAATAAAGTTTATTATGTGCAAGTTTAATAAAATTTATTATATGCAAGATAAACCTTGAAGTACAAGGTATTATTTTAACTAATAATCGACTAATATGTTCAGTAAAATTGAGCTACAAAAGTGTAATAAATCTATAAGAAAATTTTCTTGTTTGAACTGTGTGTTGAGTTAAAGCCATCACTTAAACTGAAGTCTCAACCACAAATTGCAAGTAAAAAATGTTCAAACAATTTTATCAAACAAAAATGAATTCCCATCTCTCCAACTTGTCTGCAAATTATTCAAGTAATGTCCAACCCTTTCAACTTTTTATTACCCCTGTCCCATTAAAATTTCCTAAATGATATTCCAACGAATGCCAGTGTAAGATTAAACCCCGAATTACCGGATTTCCATCCCCTTTAACCCAATTCCATCATGGATCGCCGATCAACAAGGGTAGATTCGACAAGGAAGCAACCGACCACGACGTGTCGTTACCAATGGCATCTGTTCTGCCTGATGGTGCGACATTTTCGGCATGGCCTCGATGTCGAACCATCCCACGGATTCGATCGCGATACAAAGCAGACAGGTGCTGCGATCCGAGCGGAATTGGTTCTCCGTTCAAAAAGGAGGAGAAAAACGCAGCTCTCTTCTGGACCGACTCTCGGCCAATCAAGGTTGTCCGGAAATTGCTGGTCAACCGGAAGGACGTGTCGCGGTTTCCGCGATGACGAAGGAACCTCGTCAAAGTTTAACCCCATACGGTGATGCCTCCTTGAAGTGGTCAGACACGTTCTCTTTGAGGCTTGCAGCTATAATACACCTCTGCGGTTATGACACAATTTTGCTCTGTCGACGTACATTTTTTATTCACACATTTTCTATTAAAGCTAAACAATTTTTAAACTGAGGAAGATTGTATAAATGTTCGATAAAAACTTTAGACTTTTAACTTCGAAAAACAAGAGTATTACTGGACAGAGAATTCTTGGCCAGTCACATTAATATGTGAACACTGCGGCTTCTGCATTTGATACACGAAGGGATACTGTTATATCTTACTTATTTCATAAGGATTGAAAATGTATTTCCAAAGTCCATGAAAATTTACTTAAGAACCGAAAGATAAAAGGCTCGAAGCGTTTGAGCTCGTCAAAGGATCAAACGGCCACGCCTGGAGCGACTGGAGTTCATGTATTAGATACACAAGACTAATCTGAATAGCAGGGAGATTCCAGCATATACGTTGCTGTATTAACGCGGCATTATTTGGATTTACTGCACACTCGAACCGGATCACCATCGGTCAAGATCGATAATCGAAGTTTGCACGGGCAACCGAACAGATTGGGGACCTCGGTCCACGCTATTTGAGCTAACCATTGCCTAAGAATAACATACGCGTGAATTGTTTGCGGAGGTAAGTAATTAAACGCAGCCTATAAACAAATATAAACAGCGAAAACGCAGGGTAAATGTTAGTATTAATTAATGGAGATATTCTCGCGCTTTAAAATCATAGATTTAATAATCGTGGAGGTGTTGTATAATTTGCCTGTAAATTCTGATCGAAATGTGGAGAGTTGAGATTGATTTTTAACCTCGCTTCGCGTAAACAGCGTCCAATTAAGGTTTTCAAGCATCGACTACTTTAATGAAAATTACCATACGATTCTCCTAACACTATTATTCCGCTACACTTGCTCTCAAAGGTAACACCTCGTAATTTATGCATCCCTTCGTGCTCTCCGTACACGCACACAAAGTGCAAGATAAATACCAGATTCTCTGTGTTCTTAACGTAATCCATTAACCCTGGAGCAAGTTATTTTCTTTACGTTCACGCTTTGTTGGGTTTTGTCTACGCTGAGTTAAATTATCACGTGCTTACTGCGCGTTAGATTTTGTCGCGATAGATTCTTTATGCATTGCTATCATGCGATCACCATACGTTACGTTTGTCATGTGTCATATTGCCACCCACTAGATTAGCTACATACGCATTGGATTTGTCAAATACAATATCACGTTAGATTCTCTACGTGTCATAGTGTCACATGTTACATTCGTCGTTAAATCTGCCATACGTTAGATTCACCGTGTGTTAAATCTGTCATACGTTAGATTCTGCGAATATTAAATTTGGCACGCGTCAAATTCTCCATGTGTTAAATTTGTCACATGTTACATTCTCCATGTGTTGAATTTGTCATGCGTTAGATTCTCCGTGTGTTAAATTTGTATAACGTTAAACCACACACTAATGGTCTCCATGACAATTTAACGATACTATACCTAAAAAAGAAACAACGAAAAGTCTCCAACTTTTATCAACGTATCTGACGATAGTTATCTATATAGCTAGATAATTTGCAAAAGTACATTCCCTATTCGATCACTATCCACATTCTCAGAAATAGCAGGTTTGTCACTGACCGCCCACACGATAGAATCTCGTGGTCGAAGCGTTTTCGAATCGACCGGAGGTGTTCGCGTTTAAAACATCGCGCGATAAATCAATAACGAATGTCTCGTTCGGGCAAGGGTTGGTCGGGGCTGTGGTCGTTATACACTTGTATCAACAGTGAGCTGTGGCTCGTTTGTTCTTGTCAGGCTGACTAATCTCCCGACACTCCCGCGTCCCGACATTATGAATTTATGTTGCTCGCGAAAGACCTCGTTACAGCTCTTCAGTTCGCCACTTCTCCGTCGACGTTCTCGCGGAACACGTCTTTTAATGCCGCCACGTCCCTCCAGGGATCTCAATTCCTTCGGGTTTCAATCTTGTCTTCTGCTACGGTACATCTTGCCCCTGCTCTTTCAAACTCTTTCATTCGTTTCGTTTATTCGGATTTATGGTGCATGCTGGGTCAGTTGCGACCCTCACTTTTCTGCTACATTTATACTTTATTGCGGAGAGGTAGGTACTGGGATACACGTATGTATCATATGTGCATGTACTCATGTAGATATGTACATACATGTACTCTTATGGATATATGCATATATGTAAATATATAAATACATACGTACTTGCATACCTATGCATGTTTATGTATGTGTACATACACAGGTGTATCGACATACATATGTGATATACACACGTGTACAAGCACACATATGTAATATGCATATGTGTACACAATTACGTATACTCATATAGACACATGTATATACAGTATTGTATACATAAAATGTACATATTATTGACAAATATGTATGGACACATAAGCACACGCATACACATGCATACTTACATATGTGTACATACATACACACGTATCATATACGTATGTTACATACATACCTACATGAGCATATACATATGATATGATACTAAGCTTGTGTATCTTATAGAAACATAATGTTGAACGATATAAGTATTGAAAAAATATTTACAACGAAGATGGTGGAAATAAATAATAATTGTGAAAGATAAAGTGGTATAGCACATAATTGACAGAAATACCAGGTGAATTGATACACGAAGTTAACCGTGCATTAGCAAATTGAATTTCCTTCCTCTGCAGTCCATTTATTCAGCATATTAAATCCAGTTTGCCTGAGGATTCAATTTAGCACCTTCGAGTGCAAAGCAATATAAAGTTATGTGTTTAGAGACAGCTACCTTCGTATCTCGCAGATAGTGCAGTAAATCCAAATGCATTTCTAGAAATGTTTCGTGCGCAAACACGCAGAACACTTGTTGAAATTGATTCTACGTAAAACAATAATGTAATACGTTGTTGTCCATATTGTCTAATACAATGTTGTCCATATTAATAACACATGTATCATTCGAGATCTTAATCACCCAACAAAATATGCTCTCATTATCTTCCATAAATTCTAAAATTTCTCCAAATTCACTTCACCACAAAAACATAACTCAACAACAAAAAGAACGTCCACCATAAACACACCTTAATAGCCCGCCCATTAATCAACATCGATCAAAAAATTCACCTAGCCAAAGTTGCTAAACTCGCCGTACTTTAACCAGAAATAAATAATAACTGATAAAGTTTGTTACACAGTTTCACACCGTTAGAAACTTCGCAACTTCCACTTTAAACTACACTTTGTTTCACGTCGATACGACGTCCTGTTCCGGAGATACCGTCGTTTAAAGCGGACCGTAATTTTTAATGCAACGCTATCGTCCGGCTGGTGCATTGACCTAACCTAACCTAAGTGCAGCGCACGTGCACTGGTCAATGACCGCTGCGGACTCCGGTGCTTTTTTTACTATCGCTATGCGTACGCACTTCCAGGAAAAGAAACTAGGTCACGCCATTTCCACCAGTGCATCCATTGATGTGCGTGTACTTGCGTACACCATTTGCAGCTCTATAGCGATGTGATCCTTTTAGGTCTAATGCAATCAAGTGCATTTGAAGAAGGGTTTTTTTTAGGTCTGTGAACTTCGGGTGAAAATAGTTGGGGAAATTGGAGGAAAGTGGGGATTTTTATGGAGAATTTTAAGGTTGATTTGATGAATGGAAAGGTCGGTTTGCAAATTTTGAGAGTGGAATGTTGAAGTTTTGGAATAGTGGAACTTTGAAAGCCAAATTATGGAAATTTTGAAATATTGAATCTTAAAAATTTGGAAATATTGAAACTATTGAATTTTGCTATCATAGTTTTGGATTTTGGAAATTTAGGAATTTTGGAAAACTGGAATTTCGACATCGAAACTTTGGAAATTTTGGAATTTTGAAAATTTCGAAATTTTGGAATACTGGGATTATCAAATTGAAACTTTGGAAATTTTGAAATACTGGAATTTAGAAATTTTTTAATTTTGCAATCAAAATTTTGGAATTTGGAAATTTGGAATTCGGAAACTCTGGAATTTAGAAATTTTGGAATTCGGAAAATTTGGAAATGGGAAATTTTGGAATTCGAAAATTTTGGAGTTCGGAGATTTTGGAATTCGGAAATTTTGGAATTTGAAAAGTTTTAGAATTTGGAAATTTTGGAATTTGGAAATTTTGGTATTCGAAAAATTTGGAAATTGGCAATTTTGGAATTTGGACATTTTGAAATTCGGAAATTTTGGAATTCGAAAAATTTGGAAATTGGAAATTTTGAAACTTGGAAATTTTGGAATACGAAAAATTTGGAAATTGGAAATTTTGGAATTGTGAGATTTTGAAATTTGGAAATTTTGGTATTCGAAAAATTTGGAAATTGGAAATTTGGAAATTCGGAAATTTTGGAATTCGAAAAATTTGGAATTTGGAAATTTTGAAATTCGGAAATTTTGGAATTCGAAAAATTTGAAAATTGGAAATTTTGAAATTCTGAAACTTTCCAATTTTTGAATCTCCCAATGTTCACATAGTAAAATTTCAGGTAAAATTCCCTAAATCTACAATTTTAAATTCACAACCCCTCTTCGTTACAAATAAAATCCCTTATCATCTCCATTCAACAAACTCATTATTTTATTTCCTCGAAGAGAACATAACATTCGAGGAAATAACGTTTTCACCGAAAAACGAAAAGTTGAAACGTGTTCCCGTTCCGCGCGAGTTCCGCTATCCGTGTACGGCAACCGGAAGTCATCCGGGTCCATCCGAGCTTAGGGAGCTGCGAAAGTGGAGCGAAGGTGGCGCGTAACCGGATCGATAGGTCGAAGTCGGATTGGCACGTGGCGAGAGGCAAGAAACGCGATAGTTTCCGTATCGTTGGCACGTTCCGAAACGACCCTGGCCTTTTGCCACTCGCGTTGCGGCTCTACTCGTTTCACCTAGCGATTTCGAGGGGTTTCTTCTCCTATTGGTCCGCGGAAAATGGATGAGAATCTTTAGGCAGAAATTGATCGAGCTGCTCGTCGGATTTCGCGCCGGTTTGCGCTTCGGATTTTCGCACTTTCCGCTGGGGCAACTTTAAACTTTTGCATTAGCTGCTAACAGCTTTATGGATGTTTGCCCTGCTTCAGCGTTGTGGATTTTTGCGATAGTTATTGCAAACATACCATGTTTGCGTTACCTGCGTACTGTGGACTTTGCGTTAACCATTTTTTCTTCTCTTTGCTTTTCTATTACTTTGTAATTTTGCATTGCTTATTTATTTTTTATGTTGACACTTTTGTTGCAACACATGTGATCTTACAGATTTTTATTCCATGTGGATTTTTTATTTAAATTAATATTTTCATTATTTCTGACGTTTAAGACTCAAAGTTGTTTATCTACTACACTATGTAAATATTTTTATAAACTAATTTGTCAAATTTAAAAATCTCTGAACACTGAAGTTTCTAAAATTAGGTTAGGTAAGTTAGGTTGGTTAGATAAGTTAGGTATGTTAGGTTAGGTAAGTTAGATCGGTTAGATAAGTTAGATATGTTAGGTTGGTATGATAGGTTAGGTTAGGTTGGTTAGGTATGTTAGGTTGGTTAGGTAAGTTAGGTTGGTTAGGTAAGTTAGGTATGTTAAGTTGGTTAGGTAAGTTAGGTTGGTTAGGTAAGTTAGGTTGGTTATGTAAGTTAGGTATGTTAGGTTGGATAGGTTAGGTTTGTTAGGTAAGTTAGGTATGTTAGGTAAGTTAGGTGTGTTAGGTTAGGTAAATTATGTTGGTTAGGTATGCTAGTTGGGTATGCTAGTGTCAGTTAATATAAATTTTGTGTCTTTCACTTCACTTCTAAAACAGCTGATGCAAATTTCTCCCACTCATTAACGAGTGTCCGAACCTAACCGCAACAGCGGCTTTTTGCGTCAGATTATGTAAGCACGAATATTTGCATTGCTTTGTGCAAGCGCTTTTATTTCCTGCAAGTGTATTTGATTTTTCATATAACCAATGCTGCGTCTAGAATTTTTGTACTCCCTCATGTGGATACTGTTGTTTGCATTATTCGATGCATACGGAATTTTTGCGCAACCTAGTCAAATAGCGTTCTGGAAAGCTGTGCAACGTTACAATTTATAACAGATCCACTTTCAGTGTAATACTCTGGTTAATTATTCCATGCGGGTCATGCAAGAATTAATTGCTAATAATTCAATATTTCGAATCGTACGAGGTATTTTATGGGTTGGAGAATTAATTAGGTTCTTGATGAGAAATATTTTAAGCAATATGTATTTTATGTACTGCAATTGAGATGTGAGGGATTTTATTGGACATGAAAGACTTCAAATACCAATAATTATATCTTGCGTTAATAATATCTGTTTTCAACAATGTCTTTCATTAACAATATCATTCGTTAAAGAAGAAAATCAGATAACATTACACGTTTCTGTTATGTAATATCAAAAGAAACTCCTTTAGTTAAGGACTGCATTTTATAATTTTCGTTTAACAATTTTATTAGCAATTATAGAGCGCAAAAGAATTGATTCTCTCATAGGAAATTTTTCACTCTTTGTGGAGGCACAAATAGAATATTCGGCTTCAGCAACGAAATGAATTTATTGGCTCACGACGAAGAGCGAAGCGTTTATTATCAGCTGCCGTTTTCCGACGGCAGCTTTCGTTACGGCATACATTAATTGTTTTCCAATTTAATAACACACCGTTCACGGCATCCCCGTTTTCTTCGTTCTCTTATTTCCTATAAACCAGCCGCCGTTATTGTTCCAGAATCACGTAGCCCCGTTTTTTTTCCGATATCGATGTTGCACTTTGCTTTTCTCCCTCGGTTCTTCATGGGACTCTGTTTTATCCAACAAAATGAACTTTTCCTTTTATTTACCTTTACCGATATGAGCCCTTGATAGCCCAAATACATTGCACTTTATGAACGCGGTTCGTGATATTAATTTTAATCGACCATTTTATTTTCTGGGTCTACACAGTTCACATATGATACCATCTACAAAATACAATCATACTTCTACTATTTTATAAAATTTTATTTTGTATTTCACTTGTAGAAATTTTATTTTATATTCTACTTATAGAAATTTTGTTTTATTTATTTGATAAAATTGTCTAAGAGATTCACGTAGTATTAAAGAAATTTTAGGTAAAAAACTTTAAATATGTACATGAATGAAAAATTTTTTAAATTGTAAATTAAAGGACAGATCAAAAAGAGAAGTAAGTGGTTAAAAATCGAAATGAAAATAAAAAGCAATAAAATGTATCAGATTGTAAAATCATTGTCTTGTTTCAAATCGAAAGTCTAATATTAAAACATAAAACTGGGACTCATTTTTAAAATTGAAGGGTTGAAATATATAAATCTATGAAATGTATAAATTTGAACGAAGTTCCTTTGTTATACAAGCAATTCTCCAAATGATTATATCATTCTTAACTGTCTATTATAACAAAAATTGTTTTTAAAAAATGTTACTTTTAAACAATTTTAAAAAGTATGACTAAAGTGTCTCTCAAAAAGTCTCTGATAAAAATCAAATTTAAACTCTCCTAAAATTAAATGATTACACAGGATTAATAAACGAACACAATTGAAAGCTAATCTGATTCCATTCAGAACGAACTTCCATGTGTTTTAATATTAAATGGAGGTTGAAAAATTTCAGCTGCTTTAAAATGCAAATGGTTCTCATGAAATAACCATATCAGTTCATAGACAGGGGTGTCAGAATGTAGAATTTCCGAGCGTGGAATACCAATGAGAATCGGAAAAAGTGGACAGAAATTTGGAATATTTAGAAACAGCGAGACGCAAGAATGTTAAAAGAAAGTTCGCAAGAAAAGTGTCCGTTTAATTCTCATTGTTTCGAACGTGTCGAGAAAATTTTTATGTTTGGGAGAATGACGAGAACTTTTGTCTCGAATGGAGCGGTGCCATTGGCAGGATCGGCGACGTTGAGGGATGAACTTTTTCTATGCTCCACTCGATGGTCCCGTATTTTATCAAGTTTTTCACAGTCGCGATTCCAGCTTGCAATGGACGAGGTCGAGAAATTGCGAAAGTTCGCGAGACATTTAATGCCGAGAAAAATTCTGTGGAGAGTTCGATCATCGTCGTATAATAATTTTATCGAATTCCGTTAAACGATGGCTGATCGAGAATTTGAAGAATGTGCTTTTCGAAAGAGTTCACCAAGAGATTTAAATAAGCAATTATCTGAACTAGAAAATACCTAAACCGATATCGAAAGATTTTGACAAAGTTACGAGTCCGGTGTGCCAGGAATTCCAACCAATTGAAATCGTTTCCCGAAAACATTCTTGCTTACCGATTAAAATGGGACAAGCTTCGCGGGTCAACCGGTAAAATTAAAATCGATTTCTCCCTCGGACGTTTTCCGATCGCTCTGTGAAATAGTTGTTGGCTTTGTGGTCCTTTTTTTCCCTCTTTGCCTCGTGTAATTTTCCCGAGGCAAGGCCAGCCACTCGTTCATTTTTTTTTCCCAGCGACAAGAACGAATAGAATGATTACACTCGCGATGAAAAAAAAAAGTGGAATTGTTAATTCGAACGAAACGACGAAGCTTGCCTCGTAATCTCATTTTCGTGATCCTGAGAGCAATTGAGATCGCGAGAAGGATTAGACCCTCAGGGATATTCAAACGAGACCGAGTTTCGCGTTTTTTTGTCTACTTCAACCCCTCTTTGACTCTATAGTTTCTAGGGAGCCGAGCAAATTATGCTGCTTCTCGAAAGGCTACTGATTCACTTAGGTGTACGGTGAATAATGTTCTGGCATTGGGAGGAGCAGAATTTTAAAATGTCAGCTCGTGAATGGTCCATTGTGCCGCGGAAGAATGTTCGACGTCGTTTGTCACCTGACGCTTTTCAATTTGTTGAGACGAAAGCTCTTTCGAATTTCTACGCTATTGAAATCTTCTGGAAATTGATATTTAGGAAATTATGATTCATTAAATTTTTCAAATAAATTAGGCTCTCGTTTACAGTCCTCAAATTATGTGATCTAATGATTAATTATAGCTGTTAAATAGGAAGAATTCATAACACGCCTTGTGAAAAATTGCCTCGGTTTGATTGACGGTCAGCCATTTTGTGTTGCGAACATCTATAAAACCTGCACGTGGTCATTTTTGGGAAGCCTTGACCTTTCATTCCATGTAGAATAAGTGCCATTTTAGGAAACTTTTATGTCATGAAATTTTATTAGAGTATACAGGTTGCAAAATTAATAGGTCTCTACTATAACTAGCTGCCAGTCATTTTGTATTAATAATGTTAATGAAGCATTTACATGGTTATTTTTGTTAGATCTTAAGCTTTAATTTGATACCTCGTAAGCTACATTTAGAGATACTTTTCTGTCATGAATTTTTATTAGACTGTACACGTTCCAAAATTGATAGGTCTCTACTATAACTAGCTGTCAGTCATTCTGTATTAATAATATTACTGAAGCATTTCTATAGTTGTTTTTGCTAGATCTTATGCTTTAATTTGATACCTTGTAAGCAACATTTGGAGATACTTTTCTGTCATGAATTTTTATTAGACTATACAGGTTCCAAAATTGATAGGTCTCTACTATAACTAGCTGTCAGTCATTCTGTATTAATAATATTAATGAAGCATTTATATAGTTGTTTTTGCTAGATCTTAAACTTTAAATTGATACCTCGTAAGCAACATTTGGAGATACTTTTCTGTCATGAATTTTTATTAGATTATACACGTTCCAAAATTGGTAGGTCTCTGCTGTAACTAGCTGTCAGTCATTTTATATTAATAATATTAATGAAGCATTTATATAGTTATTTTTGCTAGATCTTAAGCTTTAATTTGATACCTCGTAAGCAACATTTCGATAAACTTTTCTGTCATGAATTTTTATTAGACTGTATACGTTCCAAAATTGATAGGTCTCTACTATAACTAGCTGCCAGTCATTCTGTATTAATAATATCAATGAAGCACTTACATAGTTATTTTTGCTAGATCTTAAGCTTTAATTTGATACCTCGTAAGCTACATTTGGAAATACTTTTCTGTCATGAATTTTTATTAGATCACACACGTTCCAAAATACCTCACCACCTACAATAATCAGCTACAAATTTTGACTAGACCTAAAGTTTCACAACTAAAGCTACATTTAAGAAACTTGCCACCAATGTATCGCTAAACATGAATAATTTGATAGTATAAAACAGTGACAGCAATTCTTCCAAGTGATTCGACAATCACATCGCATTTTCGCCGATCCATTAAGTCTCCATTTCTCATCAAAGTATTCTCCACAAATCACCAGCAGCTCGTTCACGGAGAAAACGTATAAAAATTCCAGGAGCAGATCCTGCAATTTATCGAGAACGATCCGCATCATCGTTTTCCATCGCGCGAACATAAAGCAAGGGTCACAATGACGTGTCCTTGGCCTCCGTTGGTACCATAACTCAAATATGATTTCACGAGCGAGCGGCTCGGCCGAAAAACGATGGAAGACAGACGCGATAAGCTCGGCGATGTGGGCTTTACTTTGGACAGGGCTCGCGCGATATTCGCTAGCTTTTCGAGCTTTCGAGATTATCGCTGTCGCGGACACTTACCCTAATCTCGGCAAGCGACAGCCACCTCTCGAGATCGTTCCTCATTTGCTGCTGAAGGTCGACCATCGTTTTGAAAGTAAAATGGCACCCTTTATTCTGGAGATTACGCTCAGGCTTATCCTTAATTTCAAGGTCGAGAGGGTTTTGACTTCGAGTTACCATAGACATTGTTCGAAACCCTCTTTCCTTCTTTATGGAGGGTGATGTTTGTTATAAGTTTCCTCCTTCCTTGTTGAGACTTACAGTTTTTTTAAATTAAGGACGAGGAAATTTTAAGATGACATTTTTCTTTACACATCAAGAGTTCCTTTCGAAATTTTGTTACTAATTTTTTTCAAAAAGTTCCGTTACGTGACTGGAGTATTCTCGTTCAAAGTTTTGTTCGAAAGCTATCGAACTATGAAGATGGAAGAAATTTCAGTACTTTCTGTCTATATCAAGGACATATCGAGAAATTTTACAATTTCCAGCGACGAATTTTCATGTTATCGATTCGAGTGCTATTGATCCTCTGCTACTCGCAATATTTCTCAGATTCAACGAACTGTCGAGTCGAAACAAATTGCATCTTCCAGAGTAAGCTTTCCTCCATATATCAAGAGTTTGTTGTTCCGATTCTATGATTTTCAAGAACCTGACAAAATTGAACCTTGCTGAAATAGTCAAATTCGTCATTCATCATTTTATAATTTTTACGTAACCATAAAATATTATGTATATATTCTTGAATGATATTTAAAGTTAACAGGAGATGTCAATGCTTATAATTTAAATTCTTAAATGATATTTAAAATTGACAAAAGATATCAATGTTTATAATTGAAGTTCTTAAATGACGTTTAAAATTAACAGAAGATATCAATATTTATAATTTAAGTTCTTCAATGATGTTTAAAATTAACAGAAGATATCAATGTTTATAATGTAAGCTCTTAAATGATGTTTAAAATTAACAGAAGATGTCAATGTTTATAATGTAAGTTCTTGAATGATGTTTAAAATTAACAGAAGATGTCAATGTTTATAATGTAAGTTCTTGAATGATGTTTAAAATTAACAGAAGATGTCAATGTTTATAATGTAAGTTCTTGAATGATGTTTAAAATTAACACAAGATGTCAATGTTTATAATGTAAATTCTCAAAATGATGTTTAAAATTAACAGAAAATATCAATGTTTATAATTTAAAAGAAAAAATTTGCAAGAGGTAATTTTATAGGATAAGCAAAGATTTCATTATAAAAAAATATTGACCGTGGTTTACTCGCACGAAATATTCCCAATTAAGATAAACGCAAATTTCACAAACACAAGGGATAATTTGTTACGACGCCTTCGTTTAAAACGGACTTAAAGACCTCGTAAATCTTGAACGATCTCCTTTGTCTTTCCGCCATTCTTCACAAAAGCGACCGAGTGAGGCGAGGAGAATATCTCGGAAAAGAGAAGAATATTTCGCGTAACGCCGTTAAAAATCGTTAACGATTTCCCTCCAGTTTTCCGCGGCTTAAACGAGAAAAATCTAGCAACAAGCGCGGAAAAAAAACACAGATACGAAACAATAAAGATATGATAAAGATAGAGGAAATGAACGAAGCGGTGGAAACAGCAGGGATACGCAATAAGAGAGAGCAGGAAAATGGGAAACGCAACGATGCGTGGTCAGGATTGTGTAACACGGCACTTTGCTGTAAATGGTGGATGCATTTCCTTCATTTTTCGAGGATTTTCTTCTAGCTGCTGGCAAACGAGGAAAACAAAGCGCGCCAACGCGCTCAACAGGAAGTACTTACGGTAAAATAATGCATAATGATATGCAAAGTGAGGTTACACCGAAGGGGTGGAGAATTCGCCAACTAGAAGAAAATTTCTAATTTATGGAAATGTATCGTGCTTGTCGAGTGTTTTTAGCGAACTGTCTTTGGAAAATAAATTACTGGCTGATGGACGGAGATGCTTCATTACTTCCGAGTATGGGGTTGTTTATATAGGGATGTTATGGGGTTGTTGGGATACTTAAAGGTGTATGAAGGATATGGAGATTATTTTGTGTTTATGGAGATTATTGTTATTAATGGTGAATAATAATTTTCTTGATTGGCAGATCCTCAAGTTTAATATTTCTCAGAACTTAATATTCTTAAATTTCTAATTCCATAAATTTTCAAATTTCTAATTGACTAAAATTCCAAACTAGCAGTTCCTCAAAGATTTGAATCTCCAATTTTCTAAATTTTCAAACTTGCAATTCCACAAATGTCCAAATTTCTGATTGACTAAATTCTTAAAGCACCAAATACTCAACCCCCCAAATTCTCAAGCTCCCAAATTCTCAAGCTCCCAAATTCTCAAACTCCCAAATTCTCAAGCTCCCAAATTCTCAAGCTCCCAAATTCTCAAGCTCCCAAATTCTCAAACTCCCAAATTCTCAAGCTCCCAAATTCTCAAGCTCCCAAATTCTCAAGCTCCCAAATTCTCAAATTTCCTAAATTCTAAAAGCACCAAATACTCAACCCCCCAAATTCTCAAGCTCCCAAATTCTCAAGCTCCCAAATTCTCAACCCCCCAAATTCTCAAGCTCCCAAATTTTCAAACTCCCAATTTCTCAACCCCCCAAATTCTCAAGCTCCCAAATTCTCAAGCTCCCAAATTCTCAACCCCCCAAATTTTCAAACCCTCGAATTCTCAACCCTCCCAATTCTCAAC
This sequence comes from Megachile leachella, assembly GCA_963576845.1. NCBI lineage: Eukaryota > Metazoa > Arthropoda > Insecta > Hymenoptera > Megachilidae > Megachile > Megachile leachella. The sequence continues at coordinate 18,104,033 of OY756251.1, forward strand.
CCTCTAAATTCTCAACCCCCCAAATTTTCAAACCCTCGAATTCTCAACCCTCCCAATTCTCAACCCTCTAAATTCTCGACCCCCCAAATTCTCAAACCCCCAATTCCTCAAATCTCCAAATCTCTAACTCCTCAAATTCCCAAATTTCCAATTCCTCTTCTAAATTCCAAACCCCCAATTTTCCTAAAAAAATTCCCAAATCCCCAAAAGTCCTCAAATCCCCAAAAGTGCCTAAATTCATAAATTCAAAACTCTCTCCACAAAAATGCCAGAATCTCTGAAAGCAACCAAACGCAAATAAAAAAGTAATGGGGTCATTCTTCCAGTATATTCAGCAGGGTGAACAGCAAGCGATTATATTCGGTGTCGGAGCATCAAAAGCTGAAACGTTTCGACTGCAAAGTACCCCTTTGAAAGGTGTAAAAGGACGTTTAACATTTACGATCTTCTCTCTCTGTTTTAATTTGTTTCATTTAACGTTGGTTAAAGAATGTTTTTCCAGAGGCGCGGTTAAATATGATGGAGGTATTTCGGTTTGAAAATCGCGTAGCTCGCGGAGTTCAAGGCCAGCCACGATTGGTTGCGAACATTTTAAGGTGAAATTCCTGAAAATATACTGCAACAGGAAGTGTAAAATAGAACAAGTTGCGGTTGTACAATGGCTGAAAGTATTGCTGCGAATAATCTCAGATAACGATTTACCAATTAATTTTAACAAGGTTCTGCTTGTATGACATGGAAATTAATTAAGCGGAGGCTGCAGTTGTAAAAGCAAATGGGACTTCTATCAATTAAGGTGTTTAATTTGATTTTCTGTTAATTGAAATTTCTATTTGTAATTTTCAGTGACTGAAAGGTTCACAATAATTTTCAGGTTTCTTTGAATTTACGGTGCTTTTATATCGACTTGAAGGCCTTGTGTTTCATCTTTTACTGCATTTTTAATTAAAAAATGAGTGTACATTACACACTGATTGAAATAAAAAAAAAGTCGATGGTTGAAATCAATTTCTCGATAAATAAATAATTTCTTGCTCTCACCAGTAAAAATAAGGGGCACCTCTCAACGTAGCTATTTTCTCATCGATATCTTTCACCGATCTGAATTGGAAATGCTCGAAAAATTTCGGAAAATTTATCGGATTTCGACACTGAAAATTCCGAAACACGCGGTGCATTTGGATCGCATTCGTTGAAATTATGATTTGTCCCCGTTTGAAATTCAGTCCGCGTTGCGAAACGTCCGGTCCGAACATATATCCGCTGCATAATCCGCGGACAATGCAAATTTCCTAAACGAACGACGAGGTTTAACTAAAAATCAGAGCCAGTCGATCGGACACGGTGTCCCGGATTGGCCGCCATTTCCCCCGCTTCGCAAATACGCTAACCACAAAGGGATCGACAAGGGTACGAAACTCACCGATGCAAATATTTAGAAACAGCCTTGAACGGGTCTTTTTCGACTTCATTCGTCAGTTTCCTCGCAAACATTTACGACCTGATTTTTTTTCGGAAATTCTACAGATAGATGGATAATATCGACGACGATTTTCTGGGATTACCAGGAAATAACGGATGAAATTGCTTCGACGAGTCGAGAGGGATTTAATGATCCATTAGAGCACGGAAAAAGATATTGATAGCTTTTCGAGACTCTTTAATTTATGAATTTTAGGATGATGGGGGCGGAGGATTGCAAGGTTACTAATTTTTAGATTTTTGGATTTTTAGGTTTCTAGGTTTTTAGAATTTTAGAATTTTAGAATTTTAGAATTTTAGAATTTTAGAATTTTAGAATTTTAGAATTTTAGAATTTTAGAATTTTAGAATTTTAGAATTTTAGGTTTTTAGGGTTTTAGGTTTTTAGATTTAAAAAATTTTAGATTTTTAGACTTTTAGAATTTTAGGTTTGTAAATTTTCAGATTTTTAGATATGTAGGCTTGTAGATTTCTAGGTTCTTAGATTTTTAGATTTTTAGATTTTTAGATTTTTAGGCTTTTAGATTTGTAAATTTATAGGTTTCTAGATTTATAGATTTCTACATTTCTACATTTTTATATTATTAGATTTGTAAAATTGTAGGTTCCTAGATTTATAGATTTCTATATTTTTAGATTTTTAAATTCTTACATTTGTAGATTTTTAAATTTGTAAATTTTTATATAGGTAGGTTTGTAGATTTCTAGATTTGTAGATCTGTACATTTTCAGATTTTTAGACTTCTAAATTTCTAAACTTTTTGAACTCGTTAATTATCAAAATTGTAACTTTTACAGATTACTAGAGACACTCCTAAACTAGAAACTAAGTATCTGATTATTTAATTATTAGCAAGTTTGGGAATAGCACAAAAATATTATAGAATACTGTACTTTAAATATAAATTGTTAAATGTAAATCCAATAATCAAATTGTTACGTAACTGCTACATTTATAAACATCCACATTACTCTTCTTTTACCAAAGTTCCAAATGTCCAACAAGCTTGTTCACTGTCCAGAAAAGAAAGAGCAAGGACACAAGGCCCTCAGCCTAGAATAGTCAGATCGAAACGAGTAGCAAATTCGGCGATAGAGACTTAACAAGCAGTGATTCAAAGGGAGGTAACATTATTGGCGAAAAACAGTTTGCAGTAGTCAATGAAGCCTGGGCAACGCTTTGTAGAGAGTGGACGAAACGAATACTAAACAAAGGGTTGCGCTTCGCTCCAGGGACGGCCAGTTTAAATTAAATTTCAGTTGGCCAGAAAGGCTGTGTGTCGTCGGAAAAACATTCGTTTACCTAAGCTCCGGGAAATTCGGAAGAGTTTGCGAGATTCGACCTTGACATTTCTCCGTGCACCAGTCTCCCTTAAGCGACGTGCACATCGATTTACCCCCCCGTAACGCCAACACCCTTTATTTCCGGGGACGCCGTTTAATTCTCGCTCGTGGCACGTGTCTGAACTGCTTCGAGGTCCGCGATAAAACGCTATAGACAATTATATATATGTATATACCATTATTCTACCCTACCTCTCCGTAGACCATTATTCCGATGATAAATCGCACGCCAGAATCGCGGATAACGCGTGTTTATTTTTCTCTCGGTAATTAGATTTAGGGCTTCTCCGGCTGATTTATGCTCGCGGAACTTGTCAACGCTAACTTTAAAATACAGATAATATTTCTACATTTAAGGTAAATGTAGAAAAATTCACTGCGCTCTGGAGACATGTACTGTGATACCGCAGGAAGGTTAAATTTAATCTTTTTAACCGGACATTTTTAATTTTTATAATTAGTAAACAGCAGGTGACTTTGATGAAATATTTTTATTTTATTTTTGTAATCAGTGGAATTGTTCGGAAGGTTAATTCCATGTGTGTTAAAACCCTTTCATCCATAACATGACGCTGCAGTTCAGTTACAAGAAATTTATATTTGCAGAACAATTGACTCTAGAATTTAATATCGATTACAATTTACACAGTCATCCACCCTCATAACATTTAAAATTTTTCCACTTATTTTAACACTGCATAATTCATTAATTTTGACTTTTGTCGAAAAGATCATAAGTCAAGGGGTTGAAGTACCTCATACAGTCTCTTGCTCTCTCACATCTTTTCCTAAATTTCAAAACCGAAACTGACAGCTAATTTTAACTGAGAACATTTGAACTTTCAACACGCATAAAATAATACATCTATCAATACTTTCAACGATCACAAAAATGGCGAAGAAACGAGGTGTTATAATAATAAACGAAAGCTGGATGACAAATGATCCAGTAGTCGTTCCTTTTATCAAAATAGCCAGTTTTTCGATAAAGGATGCTCGCATTCATCGACGATCCATTCGAGGTCGAGGCTTCATTAAACCCGACGACTTATCTCGTGACGATCTTAATTGAATCTTCCTCGACGTTCGTCCCGCGTAAATTCTCGCCCCTTGTCGAGCTTATCGTACCTCTCGATTGGCTCTCGTGCCAATAAACGCGCGGAATCCGTTACTTTTTTGCGGGGACACGCACCCCTGCTGCTGCGAAAAAATATTCCAGCCGTGTTCTGAACTGCAATTTTTGCTCTGCGTTCTTTTACGAGTTTCGAAAGGGCTGTCATTTAGGAGGCTGATGGACGAGTGATTGGCAATTTGTTTTTGTCTGAGGTATTCTAGGTTTATTCACTGGTACAGTCTATGTGGAGTTCAAGGAGAAATTATATTGATACTTCAAGGAGAAAATTATTTTACTGATTTAAATATTATTTACAATAGATATATGGAATACATGCAGAAAATATGTGGACATCGAAAATTATGTATTGAAATGAATTTTAAATGGGAAGTTGATTGCTGTAATTGTATGAGGGTGCCTGTATTGCATAGATGTGTTAAGGGTGGTTGTCGTGAACAGCGATATATCGATATCGACATGTTCGTGTGATTAATGTATGCGGGTTATGTATATATGATTAATGTGGTGTTATGTCTGTTCGATTATAATGTTACATGATGAATATCATGCTATATGATTAATTCGATGTTATACTGTTTATAAACTACACATAAGTAATACTCAGTGAAACCATACACTTCTGTTACTGTTTAGTTCTCATTCTTAATGAGCCTTAAATTTTAACTTCAATAGTCAGTTTTCAACATTATGTAGTTCTAAGAGTTCTACATATGATATTCAATGTATACATGTTCATTAAATCAGACTTTAAATATAGAATATTTATCAAAAATAAATAACACTTGCTCTTGGTTTGACTTCTTCTTTAGTCCTACATTTTATGATCACATACATGAAAATGTCTACATGATCTCTTGTTAACTACATGTTTTTGTATTAATTTAAATAAATTGTCATGTAGGTACATTCACCTCCTGTTCTTTCAGCAACAATTTTATTATCTATTTTATGTAGCAATTAAATGAAGAACATTTATGAAAATTTTTGTACATGATCTCTTATTAACTACATGTTTTTGTGCTCATTTAAATAAATTGCTACGTAGATACATTCACCTCCTGTTCTTTCAGCAACAATTTTATTATCTATTTTATGTAGCAATTAAATGAAGAACATTTATGAAAATCTTTGTACATGATCTCTTATTAACTACATGTTTTGTGTTCATTTAAATGAATTGTTACATAGATACATTCACCTCCTGTTCTTTCAGCAACAATTTTATTATTCATTTTACTTAGCCACTAAACGAAGAGAGCTTTCAAAATATTATAAAATGAACAGCGTTTCTAAAAAACAGCAGTTGAGAATTCACAGTGAAAGTCATCCAAACTTTTTGTCCCTCTGGAAATAAAAAGCAACCCCGATTTGTTCTGGGAGGTGTACATAATAACTGTCCGAGTAGCATCGATTTGTCGAGGTCCACGATCTTCATCCCTGGTAAGATAAAAAAAAGGGAGAAAAAAACGAGCAGTCGTTAACGTGGATCCAGAGGAGAAAAACAGCGCCAGTGTCCCGGCGAATTAACGTTGATTTACAGCTGGCTTCTCGATGGCTTGTGGATTCGTGGTGCGTCCATGGGTCGGAATTGGCAGCGAAACGTTCGCGTACTAATAAGCTTCCACGGTTAACCGACGGCTAATTATTTCCTAGTCGTCTGGTAATTTCCAACGACGTCCAAAAGCCGTGCTTCGAATAATTTTGGTAAAATCGCGAACGCCCACCGATTCCTCGCCAGCACGATTCTCACCCATCGGTGTCTTATACTTCGTTCCTAGGAGATTCTTGTCACGAGGTGCTCTATCGAGACACGTAGCACCATCTTGATCGGACAATCGATCTGTCTGATCCGTTGGGAATAGGTTTGTTCTTTTTACGGAGTAACAATTTTGTGGACGTGTTACTGGATAATTTAGTAACTTGTGTCACTCGGAACACACACTAGATAAATCTGTATTTTCAACGCAATTGAATATTGAGTCAGATTGAATGAGAAGGTGAACGTATCTACATGACAATTTAATTGAATGAACACAAAACATGTACTTAATAAGAGAGATCATGTGTAGACATTTTCATTATGTGATCATAAAATGTAGGACTGAAGAAGACATCAGATTAAGTGCAAGTTTTATTCATTTTTTATAAGTATTCAATATTTAGCAACTTAGATAGTCTTCACTATTAAGGATCAGTAAAAATGTCTGTCACTGTTAACTGCAGTCAATCGTTTTGTCATTGTGGGAATAATTAGTTATCGGTAAAAGATGTAACGAAAGATGAAATGTACAGAGAGTTGTAGGTTAAGGGGTTAATAAGTTATAGCAGGGTGTTGTGGCTAACACCTGTGGAATGGGAATCATTGTAACACAAAATGGCCAACTTTTGATAAACTCTGAAGTTTGGATTTATTGATCGATCTTATTATTGCAGCATCTTTAGAATATATACTTTGAATCTTCACATTAAGTATGTCGATAAGTATGTTGTATATACAGACTGTATAAACAGTAATACAAATACTGTTACTTGTAAAAGTATCATTATATAACAAGTTTAATATGAAGTACAAAGAAACTAATTCAAAAGTACAATAACAACTTAAACCATTAATTTTTGCAGACACAACTTAAAATTTCGTTAGCAAAAATTGAACTTGTCATTCTTCAAACAACCACATTTTAAAGAATCAATTTTGAGTTACATCAAAGTCACCATATTAAATGAAAAACAATAAACCAGCTGTTAATAAAAAATCAATTTTAAGTTACATCAAAGTCACCATATTAAATGAAAAACAATAAACCAGCTGTTAATAAAAAATCAGTTTTAAGTTACATCAAAGTAACCATATTAAATGAAAAACAATAGACTAATTGTTAATAAACAATCAATTTTAAGTTACATTAAAGTAACCATATTAAATGAAAAACAATAAACCAGCTGTAATAAAAAATCAACTAACAATATCAAAGTAATAATTCATGAATATTTTTCATATCAGAAAAGCAATTTAAGATAGTCATATAATAAATGGAAAAGAAAGAATGATTTTATTAGAACACATGAAGAATATCTCCCAGAAAATTTAGTCATAATTCCACTCACAAGGTAGAAAAATTATATCGAACGAAGAAACAAACAGCATCTCCGACCGTGTGAAAAGCTCAGAGAAAGAAGCAGCGTGGAAAAGCTCGCACTTTTGCTTGGATCTCGCCGCGAGCGAGTTCTCGGCCCGAATACGATTCAGTGGCGTGACATCTGCACTGGACAGAGTCCGTGTATTTGTGACCCCGATCCATTCATCCCTTTACATATAGCGCAGGGATCCTCTGCTACGGGTTTCACCTACAACCCCCTTTGTTCGACCCTCTCCGTTCTAAGTTTCGAGCGAATCTAGCAATGAGCAACCCTCGAGGCGGCTCGATTTTTTACTTCTTCAAAGGGTTAATGGCGGACTATTATGATACAGAGGAATCTCGATATATGGCACGGGGTGGGAAAGAGGAAGGTGGTATGCAAGTGGTCATAGGTGCATAAATGCTAACTTTAAGTGCGAGGGGGGTGATATTTTGGAAGTGTTGTTTTAGATTTGTTTTGTATTTGGTGACTTGAAATTCTTAATCTATTGAATTCTCAAACCCCAAAACTCTCAAATTGCATAAATTCTTAAATTCTTCAAATTCTTCAAATTTTCAAACTCTCAAACTTTCAAATTCTCAACCCCCCAGATTCTCAAATTTTCCAAATTCTCAACCCCTCAAATTCTCAAGCTCCCAAATTCTCAAAGCACCAAATTCTCAAGCTCCCAAATTTTCAACCCCTCAAATTCTCAAGCTCCCAAATTCTCAACTCCTCAAATTCTCAAGCTCCCAAATTCTCAACCCCTCAAATTCTCAAATTTCCCTAATTCTCAACCCCCCAAATTCTCAAGCTCCCAAATTTTCAACCCCTCAAATTCTCAACCCTTCAAATTCTCAAGCTCCCAAATTCTCGAGCTCCCAAATTCTCAAGCTCCCAAATTCTCAACCCCCCAAATTTTCAACCCCTCAAATTCTCAACCCCTCAAATTCTCAAGCTCCCAAATTCCCAACCCCCCAAATTCTCAAATTTTCCAAATTCTCAAGCTCCCAAATTCTCAACCCCCCAAATTCTCAACTCTCTAAACTAAAACCACCTTCCTCCCAAAATTAAAAAACTTGATATCTTCACTCCCTCACAATAAAATTCGTCTACTTCCTTTTCCCTGCAGCATAGTTCACGATTCAATTTCGCGCGACGCGAAGGAAGATTCATCATTGGATGAATATCGGTTTCGCTAAATATTCAACAAGACGAAGGATCAGGCCTCGATGCAAGCGTATATAAATTTGCAAGCACAGCCTGTTAAAGCGCGCGAGGATCCAATTTCTCTGTGACTAAAGGAATCGGGTCGCTTCGGATGTGAACGGAATTCTCCTTGTCTCTGGTCGCAAGGGATGAAATCGATGGCGAGTTATCGACTGTCGAACAACGATTGCGAAACCGTGAACGATTGCCTTCGACGGAATTCCTAGGACGTTCAACGTTCCGAGGAGCTTTGTGTCGGATTTTAACGAAAATTCGACTCTCGAATTCGACGTTCTACCGAATTTAATAGTCGATTTCCGATACATCGATCAGTCAATCTGACACATTTTGATCGCGCGAAGATGCTGCACTTCCCGAATTTCCTTTCGAATTTTGAAACTTGTGAAAATTTCAGAGATTCAAAAAAATATTACATTGTAATGTATGGTTATAGGTGGAGGTAATTAATGGGGTTGTTTCATCCCTTAATAAATAGTCACCCTTTACAGGAATAAATTTAGAATTATTCAAAATTGAAAATTAAAAAATTTGCAAATATTATGTACAATTCAAAAATAATTTCAACTACCAATTTTTAAATCTTCTTCAGCTGAAAATTCATTAAATGTTTAAGAACATAATGATACAATTTTCCTGATTACAAAGTCGAACATCAAAGACTAATTTCGCCAGTAAATTACAAAATAATTACACAGTAAATGAATAATATTTTAAGGACAATTTTACCGAGAGTCCCAAGTGAAATTTCCGATAAGATCAACGGTGTTTCCCGATTTCTTTCGCGTTAAAGGAGGCCAGAAGGTAATAAATTTCGTGTAACGAGCATCGCTCGAGATATATCATCGAAATTCATATTTTACCCCGTTACTTATTCAGCTAGCAAGATTTCGGGGTTAACAAATGATAATGTCATTCCTCTCTACTTCGTTACACAGGGTAATTTTTTACTCGTCCAACGGCATTCATCCCCTCGTCTTCCCTTTTGCACGTTCTGGCTGCCAAGGGGATGAAACGCGTTTTGCCCGAGCGACGAAATAATTTATTTTCGCGCAGACGGCGGTATCGACCCCGAACAGACGACAAAGCAACGTCTCTTCAACAACGGAACAAAGGACTCGCAAGTTTTAACGACTTAATTAGAAACTTATTAACGGAGAATCACTTTAATAAGAAGTTTTTTGCGGGGTTGCAAATAATTTCGAATTAAAACGAGTTCAATTTAAATTTATACCTAATTTAAATTTATAATAATTCATGAATATTAAAGCAGCTCAGATTATTCGAAAGATTAAATGGAAACTTCGCAATATGATTAACATGTTAATTTAATTACCACCTACGTAATCGTTTTAGGAGAATTATTTGTTCAAAAATAGTTTTATTTCGTTAAAACTCATGTCCTGTGTCCTACAATAGATTTCAATGGAACAGGTAACGAACGTGTCAATTAATTTTGCAGTTTGAACAATTGATGGTGTACAAAAGGCGCTCGGTCAAGCATTACTTATTAAAAATCAATTCAGCCCAGCTAAAATATTCATAAATTCATTTCGATCAAAGTACAGAACAAAAAACGTCCAATTATATAGCGCCCACGTTCACCTGTGTACAATGAACGAACCTGAAATCGGAATTCCGAAACGGTTGACGTTTGAACAATAACGTCGGATGTTTTGATAAACATTCGGTCGATACACGGAACAGAACTGTAAATCGTTCGCAGCTAATCAAGGCGAGTACTTGACGCGCAAAGGGTTGAAACACGAGAAGATCTTAAGAGGGGGTGAAAATAGCATCACGTTTGAACGGATAGCGGAATATCTAGGTATAACTTCCGGCAAGCTTGAACCACCGACACAAAGCCTGTTTCCTGTTCGTGGAGCCTATTATCGTGCCTTCAATTCAGAGGTTAGACAGCCACTGATTCATACGTCATCGTGATGTGGGTTAAGGACAGACCAGGATATCTCGATGGCCGCGAGGCGTTTCAGAAAATTATGATAGCAAAGCTGCTTTTGATACCTCCGTGGGTAGGAAAAGGAAATACAACGAAACGCGATGCTGGCCCTGGAATCCTTGCGTGTTGTTTTGAAGAATCGAGCTTCTGTTCAGAGGAGGTGGAAGCTGGCGATAGGAGTTTGAGTAGAGGGAGTATTAGAGGAGGTTCTTTTGGTCTAAGTTTGACATGTGTAATATATGGAGTGACATGTGTAATGTACAAGTTATAATATTTGTAATATAAGAATGAAATATTTATTGCTTTGTGGTCTGGATGATAGTATTGTACTGTATTGGTCGTAACATTAATTGCAAATGTTAGTTACACATATGTATTCATATGAGGACACACATATGAGAACACACTGCTCAGTCTTCAGATGCACTTATATTTTAACATATGTGCATGTCTAGCTTTCTATTCTAAATATTTATAAACTCAAACCCCACCCTAATATTCTAAAACAAACTCTAATACCTAGGGACCTACATGACGACCATATGTACCAGTCACACATGTCTATACACCCAGATCCCAATATTTCCCGATTTTTATATTTCCAAATCCCCATATCTTAAAATCTCTATATTCTTAGATCCCCATCAGTCGTAGACCTTCATATCCTTAGATCCCTATAAACCGTAGATCTCTATATCCTGTGTCCAGATACATACACACATATCCCTATATTTCCACGTTCTCAAATTCCAGTAAAGAATATTTATGTCAGTCGATGCTTTAGCATTTTCTTATTTATTTTTCTGCTCTTTGATTCAGAAACACGTGTACATTTAACGTTACCTCTGAGAAGTCCATATGTAGATTTGTATCTAATGTGTAACATATTTAACCTTTCACTGAGTGAAAAGTTTGATGTCCTTTGTAATTATTTCTGTTATATTGTCTCATGTTCTCATCACACTATTAGCCAACAGTGTTTTATTATAATAAGTGTCCGTTAAATTGTTATATTAAACCAACTACCAAGCTACCTACTATGAGTATAATCTTCACATTGCAACCTGTATGAAGAAGTGAAGACCTGTATGGAGATCGAAGAAAAATTTGAGGAAGTTGCACGCAAGAAAAGAGTAAACCTCCGGAAATGAAGCATAGAAAGGAAGCTATTTTTGATTGGATTCAGCAGCACGGTCAGCTCAGAGCGAGCGGACTCGAGAGACTCGTTGGAGAGTATCAGCGTGGCTGCAGCACGCTAAACCGATTGTACCAGCCGCGCTGATAAATAATTCGAAGCTGAACGAGAAGCAGAGCCTGGGCGAATCCGCGGGGAATTGGGTCATCGGTTCGCAAGGATGAAAGTCAATACAGAAGTCGCCCGCAGAATCCGTGCACATTCTCCAAGACGGGCTGAGTGTGAACTTTTGTAAAATGGATTTTGCCACGAACGGAAAGGCCGCGAGACAAATGGGACGTTTAGGACAGCTGGAAATCTGCGGTTGCCATTTGTCGATGCTCCGGGAGAATATTCGGACGATCATTTCACGGATTTTATTTCGCGCAACAATTGCCGTAATAAATTGTTTCCGCGGAATGATATACTTTAGGATTTTGGTTGAAATTTGAGGGGGTGGTTTGCATGGGAATACGAGAGGTTTTTGTAGCGACGGTACTGGTGACAATAAAGGAAGACTAATGACCCTTTGTTGGGAGATAAGGCGACGTTAGGCGAATAGGATAGCGTTGGAAATTCAGTAGCGACCAAATCGATCATCTACGGGGTGGACGTGGCACGAGCAACTTGCGGCTTCATTAATTTAACAAACGTTATTTATACGCGTCTATGATCTTATTCTACGGGATAGAATTTTGCTCGTGAATTAACGAGGAGCTTCTGAAAATATAGGCAAAGTGGATAGTCTCCTAAATTTTCCATTTATGAATATAGACGTTTTCCAATCTTCCAACTCTTATATTCTCTCGTTTCTAAATTTCCGATTTCTTAAATTGCACTCTTGTCGAATTCGACCATTTCTTCTATCACCATATTTCCTCCTTTTCAAGCTAGCAAATTCTCAAATCCTATTTTCAAATCTTCGAAATTTCTTGCCTGAAATGCAAACTCTATCTTAATTTTTCAGTCTTCCAAGTTTATAGATATCGAGATTTCGTACTCTCTGATATTGAAATTTCCCACCTACCAAATCATCTAATTCTCAAACTTCCTGAGTGTATTCACCACAGTTTCTCAACTGCGTACTTCACTGTTTAAAACCTTCAGAATATGCAGCATTGTACAGCGAAGAAGTTATTCTTTAGAAAGAAATGCTGGAAAACATAGCTAACGAGTTGTGACTTTTTCAGCGTGTCGCAACTTTTATCCTGGAGTGCATAATTACAAACTCTGATTCTTTCAAATTCAAGATTAATGCTACAAAGAAATTTTGCTTTGTTCCAAAGTTTAACATATCCAATTAACATTTTAACATTTGGAATTAAAATGTTATAAACAGAGGACCATTATTGTGAAATAATGGCTTTGATGGTAAAAACGTGAAGGTTTATTTTATGTTTTTTAAAGTGGGGTGAGTTTCGAAAGCGGTACTACCGCCGCCATCTTGTGAGGAACATAGGGTGATAGAAATGGTTGAACAGGAAAACGGTATTTTTTTTGGAAAGTAAAAGAGTTTTAGGGCTTTGTTAATAGAGGAGATGACTGTATTATTATATTGGGAGATGAATAATTGCTCAACGTGTTAATAAAAGTGTTAAAATAAAAAATTGAATAAAATGCTTGATATGGGAAGGAAATCACTGTGGCCATCTAGTGGTGGTGCTCGGAATTAATGAAACTTAATTACCTCAATTCATACAATGTTAAAGCTTTTAAGATTTTGTAAATATCTTTCAAATAATTTTATTAAAATGACAAATACTAGATATTATATACTAAGCTACATATTATTGAAAAATGGAATATGTTGCTAAAATCACTTTAAGTGATAAAAGCTTTCCTCAGCGCCATCTAGCGAGAGAGCATCGATTGGAAGGTTTATCATGTGCAGATAGAGATATAAATCCCGAAGTCAATAGTGATAATATATCAATTTTATAAAATAGATGGAGAATTATAGAAAAGATATGAAATATATGTCGATGTCAAAGTTTCTTTTATGGTACAGGGAGATCGTTTATCATTTTTGTGTCGCGTGCGACATTATCGGCTCGGAAGAAGCTGACAGCGCTTCTGGTACAGTAGAAATTGTAACAGGTATTGCAATAGGAATTACAAATCGATTACGACTTCTATTATAACAATATTTAATAATTTTCTGTATGTGTAAATTGTATGAATATGTATTATGTATTATTCGACATAAAGTTTACAATACACAAAAAAGGTGAACCACATGTACCATATGTACCTATACAGACGTACCACATATGAGTACCATATGTGCAAAATTAAATTTGTAATACTGATATATAAAAATTAAGCAACTATGTTTAAAGATATGTCCCGTATATAATTTTGTACAAAGAGTAAAACTTTAAAAGAAATAATTTTTGCAAAGGTATTATAAATTTCGTTAGTTCCAATCTTTCACTACTAGATGTCTTCAACGTCCACAAACCACAATCTCAAAATTTTAAAACAAATTTTAATTTCATCGATATAAATAATAAGTAACGTAATTATTAAAGCAATATTGTGGTTGAAGAATATTTTAGACTAAAAAATAAAGCCCTAAGATCGATTTTGTTGATAAAAAGGAACTTTCTGCTCGATATCCTCAGCCACTGCAAGATGGCGCTGAGGGTACTGTTTCTAAAGCGCGAATCGATATGAAGTAAAACATAAAAATACAGTTGTATCACATTTTTGTAACCTTCATCATACACCAAAGTTAATTACTGTAATTATATTTGCTTAACACTTTCGATAAAAAATTTTTTCTTTGCAATCGTGCAAAAGAGATTCCTGTATAGTAACCATAATAAGAGTATAAGACTAATAATTATTTTTGCTGCTTTCCTCAACTTTTTCCTAAGATTTAATTATAAGAAATGTATCGTGATAAATTATATTATAACAAATTTATCTGAAGTGCAGTAGTTATAACTACATCGTGTTAGAATGAACTACCTTGTAACAATGTTCTCCGAGGATTGTTGCACCATTCTAATGAAGAATTTACTGGGGAAGAGAACGAAACACTGCAGATGGTCGGAATTAACAAAGGTTAATCGACCAATTAAGAATTGTTTCGCTGAAACAGCGCGCGATAATCGTCCGCTTGCAGAATACCGTTTCGCGCGTATAATCGTCGCGCAAAGTGCACGTAAATTGCGATCATGGCTTCCTTTTCGCTTGCAAACGGCTGAGACTCTAATCTCGCATCGCGATAATTAATTGCGACACCTTTTACAGCAGTGATAACGTCACCGCACTTCCCTCGCTTCAAAACGAGGAAAATATCGACAACTATCAATTAAAGCAAATTTTTAAACCATAATTTAATTACGAAATACCATCGTTTCAAAATTTACACATGTTTGCAAAATTTGCACAGCTATTTTTAGTTTTAATTAAAATGTCACTGCATGAATTTGGAAACTTCAGAAATATTTTGTGAATGAATGTCAGAAATATTTGATGAATATTTACAAGATGAATTTTGCATAAAATGACTTTGTCATTTATGAATAAAATTTGTTGACTAAAATTTTATGGAAAAAATGAAACGAGAGATAATTTTGGCCCGAGATTTTTCGTATGAAGAGTGTATAAATATTCCATTTATCCTGGCAACGTCCAAGTTAAAATCGGTTTTCTTTATCCTTTGATCCCGTATTTAAAGTCCTCCCATTTTAATATAAGTTACCAGATAATGAAGGAACTTTTTACTTTCTATTTCCGTCATTCTGTCAGTCTGTTCGTAAATCTTCGTACAAAATTAAGTAACACGTTTCGCTAAACTTTAAGGGAAAAATTAATCAAACACGACGGCACACGATAAATTACCTTGATAATAATTTCAAAAATAGACAATATTACAAAAAGAAAAATATATGAACTTCAATCTCAGTAAAATATAAGAAAATGTTGACTTACAATAATTTTCCGTAAAACACCTTCACCAACGTTAAAACGTATTGACACATACCTGCAACAGAAAAAAGAGAAAAATATTAGAACAACGTTACGCAACGCATAACAAGGTGTGACTACACATTCATTTGTTCGAAGACACTCAAACACAACGAATTAAAAAGCGAATTACTCCAGCTGCATTAAAACGACACACTGCTCTGTGTTTACTGCTGCAGAAGCGATTTCTAATTTAGATAAGGTGAGCCATTAACATTTGCTATTCTTCTGCTGAAACTCTCCTGCGTTTCTTTGTATCGCTTTTTATTACAGTTGCACTCTCACACCACCAGACAATTAATTTTTAAATTAAAGAAAATTATGCTGCACAGTTTCACCCTTTGTGGTGACGTGTGGTTAAATACTGAAAGCGTGTGTGAAAAATTTATTTTTGCATTTCATTGAATTACGGTTTCAATAATTTCTCATAAATTTGGTTGTAATTCATTTGGAGATAGGATGAAGTTTTAAGGGATGAAGAGATCTAGAAGGTTAAAAATGTGTCTTCATTTAACACACACATGCATTATTTTTACAGAATTACCTTTACAAAACATTAAATTTTATAAAAAATAAATTACACGAGTTTTTAAAATTTCATAAGCGATCAAAAAGTACCAACCCTCTTTTGCAACAAATTTTTTAATTTTGACAAACTACCAAACCTTCCAGACCTTCCAACACTAGTTTCAATTCAGAATAGTGAAAAGTACCCAAGGTACAAGGCAATGATTAATACAAATGAAAAAGATTCCAAAGGAAATTGTCTCGCTACAAAGGAAGAAGCTAAGAAAAGGATTTTAAACACCGTTTCGAGGATAGGAGGTTGGAGTCGATGTCCTCTTTAAAATTTCAATTAGCAACGAGAACTTTATCCGCACAGTCATTGTTATCGACGATCCACCAGCAGAATTAATTATCGCCAGAGAGCATTCCGTTAATGAGTGTCGAATGAGCGAGGGTGAAGAAGAACGAGACGATGGACAAGGCCATCTTTGTAGAGGCGCAGGCTGAATAACGAGCTCCTAGAGCACGATTTCATTTTAAGACACCGTGTCTTCGAATGATCTACAAACAAATTGCAGTGTTCGTTCTGAGAGTAAAATTTCTGATACATTTATAAGTTGAGGAGGAAATTTAATGCTACTTAGTTGAGACGATTTATGGAAACAAGAGTTGAAATGAGGAAGATGTGTAAATGGGTTGTTGAGGTATGTAAATATGAATTTGAATTTGAATGTGAGTGTTGAGGTATAAATATGAATTTAAATTTGAATGTGAATGTTGAAGTATAAATATGAATTTGAATTTGAATGTGGAGTTGAGGTTAAAATAGGAAATGTAAATTTGAATGTGGACTTGAAATCAAAGTAGAAAATATTAATTTAAATGTAACATTGAAGTTAAAGTAGAAAATATGAATTTGAATGTGGAGTTGAGGTTAAAGTAGAGAATATCGATTTGAATGTGACATTGAGGATAAAGTAGAAAATATCAATTTGAATGTGACATTCAGGTTCAAGTAGAAAATATGAATTTAAATGTGGAGTTGAGGTTAAACTAGAAAATATGATTTTGAATGTGACATTGAGGTTAAAGTAAAAAATATAAATTTGAATGTAGAGTTGAGGTTAAACTAGAAAATATGAATTTGAATGTGGAGTTGAGATCAAACTAAAAAATATGAATTTGCATGTGGACCTGAGATCAAACCATAAAATATGAATTTGAATATGTAGTTGAAATCAAAGTACAAAATATGAATTTCAGTCCACCATTGTGCTTAAAGCACAGAATGTAAATTTAAATATGAAGTTTAAAGTAGAAAATGTGAATTTAAATGTTCATCTAACTTTAAACTAAATAATGCAAATTTAAATACGAAGCTCAGTTTACAAAACGTGAACTCAGGTGTTAATGCGAATTTAATGTAGAAAGTTAAGATTAAACTATAAAATGTAAATTTAAACACAAGAATAAAATTAAAGAAAAAGGTTCACGAAAATTGAAGTTAAAAATTTTGCTGAATTTAAAAATGCAGTGTAAAAATATATTTTTGTTAATTGATTAACGAAACGTAAGCAATAAAGAATCGTGTCTATCAATCTCTGATAATCGACACTCGAAAGACATAAATTTTATCGAGTTAACGTGACGACGAGTATTTTTCCTCTTGACAAAGACAGACACTTAGAAAACGACAGCGTGTGTGTTCGAGCGTGGTTTGCGTGCTTTGCATGCTAAACAGTCACGGATTAGTCTAGCCAATGCTTTTTCTTTGTAAGCAAATTAGGTGTGACCATGTGGTTTGAATAATGATCCACGTGGCTACACGTGAAAACTCGCGAACCCTCTGATAACGCTTTAAAAATTAACAGGAGGTACGAATGTAATCTAACTGGAACGATCGTGTACCGATTCATTCTACGTTCACATCTATGCACTTCTGATACAAATTTTGGAGTTTATATTCATATTATATTCTGGAAATTAGGATTAAATTTTGAGTGGGATGAAATTTTGAGGATTTTTGAATTTTAGGGGAAGCTGTAAAAATTTTGGAGGACGTAGAATTAGAGGTTATGGAATTTAAACTGAAATTTGATAGTTTTAAAAATTTCAGAATGCTTGAAATTTTAGTTTATAGAATTTTAAGTAGCATTTAGGAGTTCCAAAAATTTCAGAATACTTGAAATTTAAATTTTAGGGGAAATTGTAAAAATGTCTGAGAACGTAGAATTTGAGGTTTTAGAATTTAAAATGGAATTTGGAAGTTTTGAAAATTTCAGAATTCTTGAAATTTTAGTTTCTGTAATTTTAAGTAGAAGTTTAAGATTTCCAAAAATTTTAGAATTCTTCAAATTTAAATTTCTACAATTTTATCCAGAATTTCAAATTTTCAAAAATACACTTAAAAGCCATATAATAATTTTTAAAATACAATTGGAGTTTGACATACTTATCTCAAAAATATAAAAAACCACATCTCACATTTTACAAAAGATAATAATTAAAAAATAGTCTCAATGTTAATGATCCAACTCCCATTTCATAAAAGTAATTTAATAATGAAATTGAGGTAATTCGTGTATAATGCACTTTCGATCTCAAAAACATAGAAAACCACATCTCACCTTCTACAAAGTGAAATTATTGATAATTAAATCCCAAGAGCCACGGTTCGTGTTTAATGCACTTTCGATTTCGCAAACATAAATTGCATTTCATATTTTGTAAAGGGAAATCATCTGAGAATTATATCGAGCTAAGAGGTATGGTTCGCTCTTAATGGACTTTCGATTTCGGAAATGTAAATTGGATTTCACATCTTGCAGGATGGAATCTCTAGAACGCGATCGATACTAGGAACTAAGGACTACGATTCGTGTTTGATATGCTTCCAGGTTTGGAAATGTAGTTTGCTTGCATGCCTCAGGCGAGATCAAATCAAACTACCCATTAAATGGTGTTATTCTGTCTGTGTAGGTGTAAAGTCAATGAACGATACAACACTTTCAAATAATACGAAGAAATTTTTTCTTCAAAAACAGAAAAAAATGAGTACATTTGGAGAGACATTGATTTTGAAGAGTTTGGAGATTTTTATGTAGCACTTTGAGGATTTGTTTGACGTTCCTACTTGAACGACCAGGTCCCATCACTAGTTACGACTGATTCTACGAATCTACAGTTTCGTCTATCTGTTTTGATAAAATCCTCGCAATATTTAATTCAAGCAATTTGTTAAAACTTGTCTGTGATATTATGACAGAGTGATGAAAGGTTCTATCGAATTAAATGCTATAAATTTACAATTCGTTGCTAGATTTCAATGATTGTTGTGTCTTGCAGGGAAGGTACTATTTTCAGCTAATAAGGTACATTGTTTTAACAAATAGCGCTACTGTGTACAAGATGAAAACTCGTACAATAATTCAAGCCTGATAAACACAGAAGTTCCACTTATTTACCGAGGAAAATTTCTCATTCAATCTCCACTTATTAACACAAGTTTCAGATCTCGAAGACCATAAATTGTCTCCAAGTTACAGTACAAAGTTACATCTTAAACACCGTTAACAAAATGTCAAATATCAAATAGTTTCTCCCAGAAATATACTAAATATTTTATTTAATCTTCAATTAATTATTGCTAATATATTCGGGAGTTTCGAAGTAAAATAGCTACAAATCACGCAGCTGAACGGCTCAAGGCTGCAACACAAATGGCGAACAAGGAAAAAGGATTCTTACGTTTCGCACGCAACACGCTTGAATCAAACGTTTAATTACCGTGACGGATCGGAGATATTTTGTCGGTGAACACCTCAGCGATTAAGCTGACTGAATAAGTAACTTCTGTTGCATTACGAGAAGATGAAGTTCGCGAGTGTCTTCTCTTGGCAAACAAAGAAGAAAAGATCTTGCGCTTTTTCGTCGTCGCGCTCAACTTGGCGAGCATAAATTAACGTGAAACTCTAATTAGCCGCTTCGTGACCGGGTGGCCGGCACGAAAGCCACGCGAAGCGGACTCGGCGCTGTTTTGCGACGAGAAACGCCGTTTTTCAGCCGTCACCAAGCGTTTTCAGCGCGAAACTGCACGCGATATTTCAAAACAAACGGACTTTCTTGCGTGGAATCTGACGGTGACGATGTATAAGTATATGCACTCCAGAAACCGCAACAATGTGGTTTTGCAACTGATTTATTTGCCACAGAGTTGTTACACTGTGGAGTTGAAACAATTCTATGTTGGTTGAGGTTGGACTCTGTTTGGAGTATAGTTGAGGGATGGGAGGGAATTTGGAAGGATAGATATGGTTGTGATTGAAGGATTTATAGATTTTTAAATTGTACAATTTTCAAGGTTTATATGCAGGATCATATATACACAATGTCGTGATTTACCAATTTAGCGTATTTTACATGCTGGGTCATATATTGGTAATTTCACAATTTGTGAATGGAGTAAGTTCTACAGACAGGATTCCAAATTTGCAATATACTAGTTTTCCAAATTTCTAATTTCCCAATTTCCACGCTTTCAATTCCCAAGCTCCCAATTCCCAAATCACCCAATTCCCAAGCTTTCAATTCCAAAATCCCCCAATTTCCAAGCTCCCAATTCTTAAACCCCCCAATTCCCAAGCTTTCAATTCCCAAGCTCCCAATTTCCAAGCTTCTAATTCCAAAATCCTCCAATTCCCACGCTCCCAATTCCCAAGCTCCCAATTCCTAAACCCCCAATTCCCAAGCTTTCAATTCCCAAGCTTTCAATTTCCAAGCTTCTAATTCCAAAATCCCCCAATTCCCAAGCTCCCAATTCCCAAATCCCCCAATTCTCAAGCTTCCAATTCTCAAGCTCCCAATTCTCAAGCTCCCAATTCCCAAGCTTTCAATTCCTAAATCCGCCAATTCCAAAATTCCCCAAACCCCAAATCCCCCAAATCCCAAATTCCCCAATTTCAAAATTCCCCAAATCTCAAACCTCCCAACTCCAAAATCCCTCAATTCCCAAATTTCCAACCCCAAAAAATCCCCAAATAATCCTAAATCCCAACCCTGTAAATTTTCCGATGGCACGTCCTCAAATCCCAAGGTCCCTAGATTCTCAAACACCCACATACTCACATACTAACACATCCATACATGCTCATATGTGAACACGTATGAACCACACACGTCTGTAATGGCCAAAAGCTTTTACCACATAATACGACTACAGTCAGCGATTATTGAAAACTCATTGAACACTTAATGAATTTGTGACGTCATATAATTATCAGTGTAAGAACACAATAAGTGTGCATTGTTAGGTAATGTATTACGTACTAGATTACCATATCTTGTTTAATAAAACCTGCAATTTAGCTGTCATGTTATCGCGTTAACGGTAGATAAGGTAGTACATGAATCGAAGGGGAATAGCAAACGATAAATGTTAACATAGAAACAATAATGGAAAATAATTAAAATCGAAGACTATAAAAGTTGTCTGTCAGCAGGAAAAATTTTCTTAGGTTTTAATCAGGTACTATCTTATCGGTAACATGTAGCTTATCAATAACTATTAGAAATATTCCTTTAAATGTTTATGAGAAACGAGTCATTTCAGAAATAGATAAAAATGATAGGAATTACGAGAGATTAAAAACAGGAAATTAGAATGTGTAAGAAAAATAATTTTGAGGTAATTGTACAATGCAATTATCGTATCACCTATTTCCTGCAGTTTTGAAGATAAATTTAATCCTGCTATTATCCTCTGCAACCGCGTAATTACATTTTAATTCGCGAAGGAAAACGGCGACGAAATTACTTATCGATTTTGTAGAATATCAAAGTCAACGGGTCAACTATTTCCGATTAAGTGATTTCTGATTGAATGATTAAAAGAAGGTATTTAAATGAAAGGAGAAATTTTAATAAAATTCAAATAAAGTACTACAAATTGCTGTGGGTTGCAGTATCATGCGTGGCGATACACGTTACATTTAGTACCGTTGCATTTATTACGTGTTGCATTTACGACGCGTTGCAATTATCATGCGATGCAATTATTATGCGTTGCAATATCGGACGTTGCATTTATCACGCGGTGCTGGGCCACTCGATACATTTACCACGTGTTGCAAATTGGACATGCTGCAATTTCTACGCGTTGCGATTTTCACGCATTGCAATTACTACGCGTTGCAATTACCACGCGTTGCAATTACCACGCGCTGCAATTACCACGCGTTGCAATTACTACGCGCTGGAATTACCACGCGTTGCAATTACCACGCGTTGCACTACCACGCGCTGAAATTACCACGCGCTGCAATTACCACGCGCTGGAATTACCACGCGTTGCATTACCACGCGCTGGAATTACCACGCGTTGTACTACGGCGCGATGGAATTACCACGCACTGGAATTACTACGCGTTGCAATTACCACGCGTTGCACTACCACGCGTTGCACTATCACGCTCTGGAATTACCACGCGTGGCACTACGACGCGATGGAATTACCACGCGTTGCACTACCACGCGCTGGAATTACCACGCGTTGTACTACGGCGCGATGGAATTACAACGCGCTGGAATTACTACGCGTTGCACTACCACGTGCTGGAATTACCACGCGTTGCAATCACCATGCGTTGCACTACCACGCGCTACAATTACAATGCGTTGCAATCACCATGGGTTGCACTACCACTCGCTACAATTACGATGCGTTGTACTACCACGCATTGCAGTATCACCCGATAAAATCACACGCGTTGCAATCTCACCACCTGCAATTACCACACGCTGCATTTATTACGCACTGCAGTCGCAATGCATCGCATTGTCATACGTTGCATTACGCATCGTACTACCACGTTATAATACTACGCGTTTGCAGCACATTACATTACCGCAATTTGCAATACTACGTAATGCATTATATCACGCATATTACGCCTCCAGACAACAGTACCTCTAAAATCACTTCTACCACTAGTTCTACAATAAATTACTTTCATAAATAAATCATCGGACCCATTTCGAAAATCATCGACTCAGCAATTATTGAAATTACACTATAATAAGAAAGATGAAAGGAATATCGGACAGCAAACGAAACGGAACTGGATGCTGGAAACTGGTTCGAGTGTTGTTATTTTGGCAGGAAGGTTCGAGAGCACTTGCGAAATCGATAGGTTGCAATATCGACCCGGTAGGAGAAAACGACGGAAGAGAGCGAAGAAAAGTTTTTACGAGAGTCGAAGGAGCTCGATATCCGTGGGGTGCTCTAAAATTTAAATCACCCTCGTGAAATGATGTTCTGCTGCTAACTTTTCGTATAAATTGCAGAAATTAATTTCACAGGGGCCATTAATTATCGATTGCGATGCGGTTGAATTAACGACACAGTGAACACTCGTATTTACGAGCTGTTGATTATTATTTTTGGAAATTGTAGAAAAGGTTGAAATAGTAGAAGAGAATATAGGTTTAGAGGAGCTGACTCAGGTAGCTTATCAAGATGTTTCTGTAAGAAATGTAGAAATTATTTGGGACTTTCTTCCATTCGCAGATCTAATTTTCGACGAAGAACTTTTCCAATATCGTAACAGCATTTTATGTTATATTGCTCCATAAATCACGTTTTATACGTCGACGACGACTATCGATTAGGACACATGGCTGGAACTCGACGAAACAGTTACTATCACGCGAATGACTAATCATAAAGGACATTTTCGATACGGGTTTCTTTCGGATCCTGCATTTTATCACGGAGAAATAATGGAGGTAATATTTGGGGAGGGTGAGAATAATATGACATTATGTGGACGTTTATCAAAGGGAGAAATAAATCAATTTCAGACATGAATGTATGACTTCAACGTACCCTTAGAACATGCTTTATATGTTCATTAAAATTGTGACATATAATATACAATATGTAAAATGATTTTAGACATGAATATAAGACTTCAACATAATCTAAGAACAAGTATTATATGTTCATTCAAAATGTAGTATATAATATACGATATATAAAATGTCTTTAGACATGAATATAAGACTTCAACATAATCTAAGAACATATTTTATATGTTCATTAAAAATGTAGCTTGTAATATAAAATATATAAAATGATTTTAGATATAAATATAAGACTTCAACATAATATTAATACAAGTATTATATGTTCATTAAAAATGTAGCTTGTTATATAAAATATACAAAACAATTTTAGACATGAATATAAGACTTCAACATAATATTAATACAAGTATTACATGTTCATTAAAATTCAGGTATGTAACATTTATTTTTAGATCATGCTGAAATCTTAAACTTTAATAAACATATAACTACTTATTGTAAGATCATGTTGAAGTCATTAAATCACTAACTAAAATTGTTTTCATACAACATTTTTATATACATTTTATTACATGTTTGAATTTTAATAAACACATACTGAGATCATATTAAAACCATACATTTACTAAAATTGTTTTATTATATAAAATTGTAAAAGTCACACAAAGTAACATATTCTGAACTCACAGAACTTGAAGTATAAAAAATACATCGTTTATCAAGAAATATAAAAATGATAGTTTGTCCAGAATTTTTCCACAGTGACTCGAGAATGTATGTATCTTAGGATTACTGCGATCGCACATTCGCACTGCATTTTTAGGGGACAGGCGATAAGAGGTGATCAACTCGTGCCATATCTGTCAAGTTAACGCATCGAAAAGTTTATCTAATAATTCACACTACTCTGGAAAGCGAAAAACAGGTGTTTCAAAAATACGTTTTATGTGGGTCAACAGGGTTTAATAAAAATTCTCAATTAACCTCGTAACTCAAATGTCACGATTCATAATGTTATTGCTATAAAAAATATTTTTGAAACATCCGAAATTTAATTTTAACTGTATTCACCATAAATCTTAAATTTTGCATTTTATTTGTAATATAATTTGTAATATTATATTTGTAATATACTGCAAAATGAAATATGTTTTTTAATCAAGGTTTATGTTAACAATCTGTCTGGTATATAATCAATGTTTGGATGATATCATACTCTTTCATATCAAGGAATCTTATCATCCACTTATAGATGACGATCTTGTTTATTTCATTGTAGAAAATTTTACTAACTCTCTGTTAAAAACAAGGTTGACTCAAAAATAATTGCAAGGTTCGTAAAAAGGATACTCGAGGCGTAATTATCGCAATTACAGTTGATAGGTTCCTTTTTAGCGCGACGAGCGAACTACGCATTTGGATGCATACCTCGAGCTCGCCAATTCGCTTCTAAAATGATACATATCCGGTACCACTTGATATTATCATATAAATTTTATCTGTCGCGAAACGTTATGAACTTCGAGACCTATCGCGATAAAATTGATCGACGATCGGCAGACATTAATACCTTCGAACATTTAATAAAGTTCGATATCGGTAGAATTTGACGGGACAATAAATAGAAATTGAATTTTCGATAGATCGATCATTATCGGAACGTACAGAATTAATAACGTTAACGTACTAAAAATTGCTTGAAAAATTAACTGAAAAATTACCAGCGAAACCTTCATTTTAATTTCTAAATCCAAATATCAAATGTAAAATTAAATGTGAAATTAAAAATTGTAGGTGAAATTAAAAATTGCAGGTGAAATTAAAAATTGTAGATAAAATTAAAAATTACAGATGAAATTAGAAATTGTAGTGAAAATAAAAATTGGAAATAAAATTAAAAATTACAGGTGAAATTAAAAATTGCAGGTGAAATTAAAAATTGCAGATAAAATTAAAAATTACAGATAAAATTAAAAATTACAGATGAAATTAAAAATTACAGATGAAATTAAAAATTGTAGATATAATTAAAAATTGCAGGTGAAATTAAAAATTGCAGATAAAATTAAAAATTACAGATAAAATTAAAAATTGCAGATGAAATTAAAAACTGTAGATATAATTAAAAATTGCAGGTGAAATTAAAAATTGCAGATAAAATTGAAAATTACAGATGAAATTAGAAATTGTAGATGAAAATAAAAATTGGAGATAAAATTAAAAATTGCAGATAAAATTAAAAACTGCAGAAGAAATTAAAAATACGTTAACAAGGAACACTAATTACAATAAGTTGAAGTATTCGACAAAATACTAATCTTGCAGGAACAAAGTTCAACAAACCTAAACGACCATTGCGCCCAAACTTCACTCAAGCGCACACAATTTAAACATTCACGCCTAAAACCATTAAACTTGTAACTTCGCCACAACTACAACATTTGTTGAGAAATTTCCTTAGTTTAAACAAAACATTAATTTTCTAGGAAGGAAGTTTAACAAGCCTAAACGATCATTGCACCCATAGTTCACTCGACTGTACATAATTTATACAGCGGTTCGCCATTTAATGTCGAAATTCATTATGAAGGTGACACGTGCATTCGCATTTTTATACCCTTGCAAAATCGATGTGTAATTTGAACGGATTGAACATGGTGACGCAGGGGAAAGATATGCTTAATTATAGATTTCCTGTTGCACATTTTATTGTGCTGAGATGGGAATTTGGAGGTTAGAATTTTGGGGAGGTGGAGAGGGGGAAATTTGGGGAGTTGGGAGTTTAGGTGGAGGAATTGGGGATTGAGAAATTTGGGGAATTGGGAATTGGGTATTTGGAGAGTTGGGAATTTGGGGAATTGGGAATTTGAGGAGTTGGGAATTTGGGTGATTGGATATTTGAGAAATTGGGAATTTGAGGAGTTGGAAATCAGGAAAATTGGGAATTCGAGGAGTTGGAAATTAGGAAAATTGGGAATTTGAGAAGTTGGAAATTTGGGAAATTGGAAATCTGAGGAGTTGGAAATTTGGGGAGGTGGAAACTTGAGGAGTTGGAAATTTGGGAAATTGGAAACTTGAGGAGTTGGAAATTTGAGGAGCTGGAAATTTGGGGAATTGGAAATTTGAGGAGTTGGAAATTTGCAAAATTGGAAATTTGAGAAATTGGAAATCTGAAGAGTTGGAAATTTGGGAAATTGGAAATCTGAGAAATTGGAAATTTGAGGAGCTGGAAATTAGGGGAGTTGGAAATTGGAAGAGTTGGAAATTTGAGGAATTTGAAACTTGAGGAGTTGGAAATTTGCAGAATTGGAAATTTGAGTAATTCGAAACTTGAGGAGTAATAAATTTGTTACCATGGAACAGAAAATGCGAAAAAATCACTTAGAAATTCAAAAACTCAGAACTTTCAAGACCTCCTGCAAACTTACAAGCTAATACCATCAACTTCTACACACTTCTCACTCCGTATCAAACAATAACTAAATTCCTTCATCATCACCGCACAATAATCACAATAAAACTAGTAACATCATCGCACTCAATTTGAAAGACTCATGAACAAGGTGCATCCAGTTGCACCCAGAAAATTCCTACGAACTAACGTCACTGAAGTACGCTTTTAACAATTCCGTGGCACGTAAAACGAATGAATTTCGTTGTGAAAATTTCGTTGGGTCGGTACCAACCTTGAAACAGATGCTGGAGGATGGTACCTTTGAAGCACGTGCAGCCCATAATAAATCCCATTATCGACGCGGGCTGGGCGATGATGGGCGCTGCGAGGCTGTGCGAGCGAGCGTCACGATTTCAGCGTGGAGCACGATCGAACGGACCGGAAGTGGCGTAGCCGCATCGCCGCGGTGAACGTGGTCGATGCCGGTGCGTGTCACGAGCGGAACTGAGCGCGTATTTGGCCGGCGAGGCTAACGGTTCGACGGGGAGACACGATCGCCGGAACTCGACGAATCGCGTGTCGTTTCCGTGTTCGGGCGGCAGGTTTGTTTCAGGTGAGCACCTAGGTGGGAGAAGCTCTCTTGTTGCAGTGTGTCAAGGTTCTCGACGGCGAGAGCGAATTTCCTCGAGCGAGCTAAGCGTCTACCGGAAATCACTGGACTCTAACCCTTGAAAAATGTCGTGGAGACCTTCCGATTACTTTATTCGATGGAGTGAAACCGAAATAGAGAAATAAATATGGTAATGATAGAAGGTAGACAGCTAATTCGATTTAATGTGATGTATTTATGTCTTAAGTTTGAGATGTATTGCGAACGAATTTAATTGAATGGAAGTTTATACGGGGGAAGTTTGTTCAGAAGAAAATGAAGACGGTAGAACTTTGCTAGAAGGTATTTTATATGTGGAAATTGATGAAATTCTATCTAGGAGGAGTTTTGTATAATGGAATTCTAATGAAAGAAGTGGAAAGATTGAATTCTTATAGGAAGGAGTTCAAAGCGATATAGTGCGATTTAAGAGAATTTTGAATGACGGAATTCCAAACAGAAGACATTTCATACGATAGAATTCCAATCAAAGGAATTCAAAGCAATGGAATTCTACTCGAAAGGAATTCCGTATGATGCAATTCTAACAAAAGGAATTCTGTGGATTGGAATTCTATATAAGAGGAATTCCGTGTGATGGAATTGTAACCAAAGGAATTCTGTCGATTGGAATTCTATATAAGAGGAATTCCGTGTGATGGACTTCTACCTAAAAGAAATTCTGAACGATCGGAAATCCGTGCAGTGGAATTCTAACCGAAAGGAATTCCAAGTGATGGAATTTTGAACGATTGGAATTCCGTGCGGTGGAATTCTAAGCAAAAGGAATTCCATGTGATGAAATTCTAAGCGAAAGGAATTCCGTGCGTTGGAAGTCTAAGCTAAAGGAATTCCATGCGATGGAATTCTAAGCTAAAGGAATTCCATGCGATGGAATTTTGAACGATTGGAATTCCGTGCGGTGGAATTCTAAGCAACAGGAATTCCATATGATGGAATTCTAAACAAAAGGAATTCCATGCGATGGAATTCTAAGCGAAAGGAATTTCATGCGTTGGAATTCTATACATTGGAATTCCATGCGAGAGAATTTCTGTGCAATGGAATTCCACCCAAGAGGAACTCCGTGTGATGGAATTCGAACTGAAAGGAATTCCAAGCGATGGAATTCCAACCGAAAAGAATTCCATGCGATGGAATTCCAAACGAAAGGAATTCCAAGTGATGGAATTCCACCCAAAAACCACTAAAATCGGTGGAATACCACGCGATCGAATTCGATATAATGGAATTCCACTAAATTCAACTCGAAGCAATTCCACCCAAAGGAAAATCGAAACGATGGAATTCCACTCAATTTAGTTCGATACGATGGAATTCCGCCAAAAGGAATTCAAAGTGATGGAATTCCACGCGACTAAATTCGACTATATGGAATTCACAACAATGGAATTCGATCAGATAGAATTCCACCGAATAAAAATCTAAGCTGTGGAATTCCACCTAAATGGAATTCAAAACGATGGAATTCCAGGAAATCAAATTCCATGCTAATCAGTTTTCAATTTTGAAACGCTAAATAGTGGAATTCCGCTTGATATCGCACAAGATAGAATTCTACACAAAATTAATTCAAAACCATGGAATTCCACGAAAAGTCCTCCTGAAATGTCATCCAAACGAATTTAAAACCGTGGAATTCGATGTAATCTGACAACCACGTTAATATATGCAGCACAACGTAATTAAATGTGATCTGATTCGAAACAAACCGCTAGAATTTGAATTGCCAATTCCGCATCGAACAAGTTCCCGATTGACACGATTCAATTCGGGGTAATTTGACTTGACACGTTTGAATTGTACGCGGTTCATTTCTACGCGATTTAGTTGGCTGTCATTCGATCCGACGGGTTTGAATTCGACGTGATGAAATTCGATGCGATTCAATTGGCCAGGAAAATAGCGAAACGAAGATGTCGAAATACTCCAGCTAACCTTTCCTAACGAACGTGATTAATTAACGAAGTTGTAAATAGCGAATATGGATCGGTAAAAAGCGACATAATCGTATCAGGAAACGAGCAGAAAGATCTGACATGACGCAAACAGGTCGCGGACGTGTTGTTGCACTTGCACGTGAAAGTACAACACACGATCAATTATTCACCAACGCGAATCGACCGCGATGAAACTGTTACAGCGTTTAATAATCGTCTTGCGTTCGAAAGCGAACGCTAGCCTGTTACACCGTTACATTAGCGTAGAAATACAGTTGCGAAACCATTAACGAATGCATAGTTTCAGAGTACGTTTCGATCATTTCTTCGCTGTCAAACCGCGGTTAAACGCATCGGAATTCATTAATTATGGCTGAAAGTAGGAGCACACGTGTCGATTACATCGACGGATCAAAGTGCACTTGAACGAGCCACAAAAGAAATAAATTGCTACCCGATTACATGCACGCAGAGACGAGCAAACGAAATAATCAGCCAGCTGACACGTTTTCAGGATTAACCTCGAGCGAGTACGCGCGTTTCACGCTTTCCCACGGATCATTCGAGCACCGTTAATTATCTTGATTATAACCGACCGTTTCTGCTTAGAATTATTTGTCACGGTGCATTACTGGCGAATAAGCGTTAGTTGAATCGATCTCCAGTTCCGTGAATCTGCAATCATTATTATTAACGAGCTTGCACTCTCCGCTTAATTAATTTCGCGTATTCAGAAGAAAGACACCCTCGAACACGAATCTTTGCGATTATTATCAAAAGCGATGTATTTTAGTAAACTTGCAATATTTAATCTGCCAGTTTTATATTCTACGGAAATTTGCGTAGGAATAAAAGAACGGATTTAATTTGAGCGATTTTATTTGGAAATGTATAACATTTTCAGGGAAATTATGAGAGAACCGGAGAGCAATACGTAAAAACGGAAATGGTATTTTTACCTAAAAACCAAAAAAGTAAAAATACAGAGAGAAATACAGGGTTTTTGAACCAAGAAAAAATGCAGCTACCAACAAATAAAAATTTCAGCTATTTCATGCGCGAATGAAAATCACCGGAGAGTTCATAACAATTCGACGAGTTTGTTACAGTAACAAGTAGAAATATTTTTTTCCATTAAATAAAACTTGATACGCGTGAACGTTTCAGTGATTAAACAGGTATTAAAACGGAAAGAGAAAAAATTTTAATTAACAATCGCTTTCATCAATACTCTGGTACGCGGGCATGCTCAATTAAAATCCGTCGTGCTGTTGACATCTCGAGATAATTTATGTCAAATTCACTCGCTCGACCGAGCTTCACAACGCATTAAATCGTTCACAAAAAACAATTCAGATCCGACATCCAACGTCAAGGATCGAGTACCATTAACCCACTAAGCATCTGATTTTTATTTGACTATGGGTTTTATATCTCTGTTTTATTCGAGTGCATTGGGATTTTTATGGAACGTTTTAAGGGTTGAAATATTGAAATTTATGGGGTTACGGGGTTTTCGAGACTTAAAATGCTGAAATATTCAAGTTTCAAATCTTTAAGGTCCTAAATTTTTGTGTTCCTACATTAGGAAATGTTCAAATCAATGACTTTTTAAATCCCCGACTACCTAAATCCCTGACTTCCTAAATTTTAAAGTTCCTAACGCCTTAAGTTCCTAAATTTCAAACTTCCTAAATCTCTTACTTTATAAAATTCAAACTTCTTAACTCCCTGACTTCCTAAATTTCAAACTTGCTAAATCCCTGACTTTATAAAATTCAAACTTCCTAACTCCCTGACTTCCTAAATTTCAAACTTCCTAACTCCCTGACTTCCTAAATTTCAAACTTGCTAACTCCCTGACTTACTAAATTTCAAACTTCCTAAATCCCTGACTTCCTAAATTTCAAACTTGCTAAATCCCTGACTTTATAAAATTCAAACTTCCTAACTCCCTGAGTTCCTAAATTTCAAACTTCCTAAATCCTCACATTTCTGGATTTCTAAATTTTCTAATTCCCAAAACTCCTAATTCCACAAATCCTCGAATACCCAAATCCCTGAATTCCTAAATTCTCGACTTCCTAAATCTCCAACTTCCTAAACTTCCTAATTCCCAAAACCCCTAATTCCATAAGTCCTCGAATTCCCAAACCTCCGAATCCCTAAATCCTCCACTTCCTAAATCTCCAACTCCCAAAGTCCCCGAATTCCTAAATTCCCGAATTCCCAAAACCCTTAATTTCACAAATCTCCGAATTCCCAAATCTCCGAATCCCTAAATCCTCCACTTCCTAAATCCCCAACTTCTAAATTTCCCAATTCCTAAACTCCCGAATTCCCAAAACCCCGAATTCTCAAATCTCCGAATCCCTAAATCCTCCACTTCCTAAATCCGCAACTTCTAAATTTCCCAATTCCTAAATTCCCGAATTCCCAAAACCCCGAATTCTCAAATCTCCGAATTCTCAAATCTCCGAATCCCTAAATCCCCGACCTCCTGAATCCCCGATTCCCTAAATTCCCGACCTTCTAAATCCCCAACTTCCTAATTTCCCAAATTTCGAAGTCCTCGACCTTCTAAATCCCCAACATTATAATTTCCCAAATTTCTAAATCCCCGACTTCCTAATTTCCCAACTCCCTAAAAATCCCCAACTTCCTAATTTTCCAAATCCCTAAATCCTCAAATCCCAAATCCTGAAATCCGCAAATCCCAAAATCCCAA
Source organism: Megachile leachella (assembly GCA_963576845.1). Lineage (NCBI taxonomy): Eukaryota > Metazoa > Arthropoda > Insecta > Hymenoptera > Megachilidae > Megachile > Megachile leachella. The sequence goes on from OY756251.1 coordinate 18,136,555, forward strand.
ATTTCCAAACTCAAAAACCAAATCCATCTTTCCCAAATAATCGCTTTAACCATTAGCCCCGAAACTCACGGAAAGAAGAAATGAGTTAAGCACATTTCGGTAGGAAACGCTTAGTATTTCAGGAGGTCTGATAACGCACGGTCCTGTTCTACTGGTCCTTGTCTGGCTTGAGTTACGTCTCGCTACTTGGACCACAGCAACCCGTAACTCGCGAAACATTCCGACTAGTAGAATTATTGCTGTACCGGAACTTTCGAGCTATGAATCCTGCTTTTTGGGTGGTCGAGTTGGGGAAGATACACGAATCACTCGCTTAAAAATTATTTCCTCTGTTGGGTGGGAAAAAGGATTGACGCTGAGGAATTTGCACTTATCAGAGATATTTTTAGCGTGAGAGTAAAATCATTTATCTTCGCAAATGAATTCTTCTTTGTTGAGGGAATTGTTTCAAGTTTTAGGTAAATTGAAAGGTTAATTAACATTGCTTTTTACTTTGATTATGCATAGTACAAGTATGTGAAATAATTGTTGTAACAAAAAAAGCTATGTTACTGAATCTCTGAAGTGCAAGTATAATCAGAACTAGTATTATAACATATGAGATCAACTGTCACATATAATGTGATTAACCGTCAATACAATTCATAAAAATATCAGTAAATATTCGTCCTTATTCATAAAATATAAATATCTGAAAATACATCTACAGAAAAATATCTTCCAAGCACGAATGAAACCACAATATTAAATATTCTTTTCCATAGAGAAAACACGAACGAACAGGCAGCCTAATTACGTCCTCGAAAACGAACGAGTCACTAGCGCCAATTAATCGACGAATAAAACTCTTCTTGTTCCTTTTCTCTCTACCCTTTCATTCTCGCATGATGCCTTGTTTTTTCCTCGAATCGACGTCGATGTTCCACGCGAACTGGCAAATTGCCTTCGTTCCAACGAATCGCTCCTTCTTTTCTCTATCTACTCGCGATCGTTTGCTGATATTTTCTCATTCTCTCTTCCCCTGTTATCGATACGCGACGGCGCGGAATTAATTTCCAGCCAATCATTGGTTTATCTCCGATACGAATAGGATACCGACAGAATTTGCCTCCTACGACGTCCAACGAGTTCGGCTTATTTGCGCGATCCAATTCGTCTCATCAATTTTCCTCGCCCGGAAAATTATCTCCATTATCGGTGCTCTCAAATATTTTACTGTCATATTTATTCTTGCAATTCGTATTTCATTTTGTCTATATAGTTTTATTTTCTATCAGTAAAGGAAGGTTGATGAATGCTTAAAAATTGAAGCTTCAAATTGAAATTCTTAAATGATCTTGTTTTAATATTTTTAAAGAAGTCATTCATTTAAAGTAGTTTATCAGTCAAGATATAATGATGAATGTTTAAAAATTGAAGCTTCAAATTATAGCTTCAAATTGAAATTCTTAAATCATTTTCTTTCAATATTTTCAAAGTAGTCATTCGTTTAGAGTAGTCTATCAGTCAAGACACATTGATGAATATTTAAAAATTGAAGCTTCAAAGTAAAATTCTTAAATCATGTTCTTTCAATATTTTCAAAGTAGTCATTCATTTAAAGTAGTCTATTAGTCAAGACACATTGATGAATATTTAAAAATTGAAACATCAAAGTAAAATTCTTAAATCATGTTCTTTTAACATTTTCAAAGTAGTCATTCATTTAAAGTAGTCTATTAGTCAAGACACATTGATGAATATTTAAAAATTGAAGCTTCAAAGTAAAATTCTTAAATCATGTTCTTTTAACATTTTCAAAGTAGTCATTCATTTAAAGTAGTCTATCAGTCAAGACACATTGATGAATATTTAAAAATTGAAGCTTCAAAGTAAAATTCTTAAATCATGTTCTTTTAACATTTTTATAAAAATCCACCAGAAGTACAGGACATATAAGTTGATCTTGTCGCTGTGAAGTTAAAAGATTTGGAAACTGCAGTTTTAAATTAAACTTCTGACATCATGTGAAGTTAAAAAATTTCTAAATTGAAGCTCTACAATTTAAAAATCTAGTCTTTCAAATTTTCATAGCAGTCTACCAGAAATATTACATAACATTGTGAAGTTAAAAAATTAAAAAATTAATGCTCCAAAATTTTGAAATCTCGTCTCTCAAATTTTCGTAGTATTCTACCAGAAATATTGCAAGACACGTATTTGAACGTGAAGCGCAAAAATTAAAAAATTGATGCCTTAAAATTTTGAAATCTCGTTTCTCAAATTCTCCTAGTACTCCACCAAAAATATTACAAGACACCTATTTGATCGTGAAGCCCAAAAATTGAAAAATGAATGCTTAAAAATTTGAAAATCTCGTCCTTAAAATTTTTGAACATCTAAATATTACAAGTGACATAAATTAATTACAGTAAAAAAATGAGAAACCTTCAAATTAAAATTAAAAGATCTGCAAACCTTTAAAAATATCTCGGTGAAAGGTAGAGCCCTTGGAAGCCATTTCGATCAGCGAGCGCAGAAATAACTAGGAATCATCAGAAACAGCAAAAGAATTCGATCCCTTCAGCAATAAGAAATTGAAACCGACCGTAAAAATTCTCCACGCGAGGCTTCGTCTGAAAGCGTGCTCATTCAATCCGTCCTACCATAAAAATCTACGACCCCGGCAAAACTCTTCCGACGCTCGTATCCGTTAGAAAACGAGGGAAAAAATCTTCCGATCGTTTAAAGTCGTCTTTCGAGTTCCCCGTCTCTCCGGTTTTTCACAAAATTAACATGTTCGCTCACCGACACGTCTTGTTTCTATCGGTTCTCGATCGTCCTCTTTTTAACCCTCCATCGACAGATTCTGTGAGATCAATGGGGTTCGTATAACTGGAGAATCGATCGCATCGAACATCGTCTGCCGATGAATCGAGACGCAATTTATACGAGAGATCGTCCTCGAAAACTGATCGGATACGCAATTTTGAAACCCTTTCTAGGGGGTTGCAATATTGAGACGCGTTTTATCGGATGGATCGATAAGGGTTACGTAACAAACACGGAAGTCTAAAATCACTTATTTTCTCTGCGATATTCAATGCGATAGACTGGTATTCTTTCGGTACCTATTTCAACCCTTAAATAATGTTGCAGTATTGCGACATAGTTGCACTTGTAGTTGAAAGTTGAAATTTTGTGTCAATTTCGTGTCAGTCGTTGACTGTGCAAATAATTGTACTAGACCTTCTAATTAAATTATTTAAAAAAATCGAGTAATAAAAATTAATTGAAGAGTGCGTCGTGAGTGCGTCACAAGTCAAAGTAGAACAAGAGAATATTCAGTGAAATGTGTCACAGTAATAAAATTCAATGAAGGATAATTTTCTTCCAATTTTGTAAATTGCCAGTGTCAATCGTTGACTATGCAAATAATTGTACTGTACCTTCTAATTGAATTATATTAAAAATTCGAGTAACAATAATTAATTGAAGAGTGCGTCGTGAGTGCGTCACAAGTCAAAGTAGAACAAGAGAATATTCAATGAAATGTGTCACAGTAATAAAATTCAATGAAGGATAATTTTCTTCCAATTTTGTAAATTTACAGTGTCAGTTGTTGACTGTGCAAATAATTCTACCAGACCTTCAAATTAAATTATATTAAAAATTCGAGTAGCAATTAATTGAAGAGTGCGTCATGAGTCACGAGTCAAAACAGTACAAATATTCAGTGAAACGTGTCACAGCGACAAAATTCAATAAAGGATAATTTTCTTCCAATTTCGTAAATTACCAGAGTTTCAATAATTACAATAATGCAATTACATTTCAGAGGAAACAGTAAATACCCCGATTGAACCGGAATAATTCTTTTCAATGAAAGAGGACAACCTCTCGAATCGACAGAACGAAGATTCACGACCACTTCCGGTAATCCAGCAGAACTATTACCCCCATCAGTGTCGAAAGGGATGAAAGGTCTCGCAACGAGAATCCTCGGATAAAGATTCCGTTAAAAATCGAAGTACAACCGCTTTCAATTCCCATTAAATTCTCGTACGCGCATAAAGTCTATTTAATAACGGAACCATCAAAATAATCTCATCCGTTTAATCCAACAACAACCCTCCGTTCCCATTATCTCCGGCTTTCGAACCACCTTTCCGCAGTTAATTGAATAACGTAGCAGACAGAGAGCCATCGATGAGAATCAAAGAAAATAAAAGGTGGTAACAGGCAAAGACAAAGAACCAGAAGTCCCTTCCACACTATTCGGGCTAATGCATAAACGAGATTAAACCGCATCGAGATTGCATCTTGACAAGGAACGTTCGCTCGAAAGGGTTGAAATTTTGAGTTCGCTAATGGATAGTCCAACGAAATTGCATTAACGTTGCGAGTTATGTTAAAAACCCTTATAAACCGTCCGTCAGATAACGCCGGGGGGTTGGAAATAAAAACGGGACACCCTTAAAACGAATTGCCTTTCTACGATAAAAAAGTTGCAGACAAAAAATTCCGCCGACTGCGAACAGTTGGGTCCGAATACAGATGAGGTTGTTAATTTTACGGCAAACGTGGATTCTTTGTAACTCGATGGTAAATGTTTCTACAAACACACATCTTGCGAACTTCAGTCTCGAGATTAACGGATTAGGAATTTTAAAAGTTTACCCGATATAAAAAAGCAAATACCCTGAAACAAAACGAAGAGAAGGTATTTTATTTCAATTTCACCCCCAACAAACAAAATAATTGAATCACACGGGCTCTCGAATTATTTTCCAAGGACTCCAGACAGTCTTATCATTTATTCGAAAAAAAGAAGCCAAGGCAAGATTCTCGTAAAATCAAACCAAGCATTGAATGCATGAACCATGATTCAAACCTAGCTTGAATTTATTCAGTGTGCAACGCGAAGGCGGCTGGTTTATTCTTCACGAAAGACTCTTGAGAGGAAACGAGGGTTGGGGGTGATTTACATCGTGGGAATTTAGCGCCGGTATTCTGCACGACTCGTTGGATTTACTTGACTTAGGCCGACGGTTTTTCCCCGCTGATATATCCGACGCTCTTAAAAAGAGGGATCTATCCTCTGTCGATTTCGTTTCTGACTTCCCGTTCACGGGTCAATGAACTATATCCACTGATTAATTCCGCGACGGATATTCCTATGACTTTTCAAAGAATAGTATTATTCTGTCTGTGAAGTTTTTACTTTGAAGTTGCGGAAAATTTAGAATATTTTATGGCTGGGTTATTTATACTGGATGACTCAAATGGTGGTCCTTGAAATTGGGGGTAGTTGATGTGATTCTGAATAAAGTTTCTCTTTGTAAAAATAGCGTTTGAAGCTCTGTTTTTAACACTAAAATTACCAAACTAGTCAAATGACTCCACAAGTTTCTTATTATAAGGAACACATTTTGATAAAGTACATTTGTTAAAATCAACATTGATTTTCATCAAGATAAAGAATAAACGTGTGTACTAATTTATGTTTCCTTCGTTGCTTCATTTTTAATTTTAAATTAAGTACACATATGTTGGTAGGTTTAATATTAAATTATTAAGGCAAAATATCATCAAGGATGACAAAGTAGTACACAGTCTTATTTAATTTTTTAAATTAATATCTCTAGAGTAATCTTTACATAACACACTACTCTTCAAATCCAAGAACATCTTCAATCAAGAATTAGAGTTTTCTACAGAAATGCAAATGTGCACCGAATTCAGGTCAATACAGAAAGTACGTATAATTGACGTACAAAAAAACTTCTCAAAGAAGAGAAAAGTACTCAGGTAAAGTATGACAAATTAAAGACGTCAGAGACAGCAAAGAAGAGAACTGATCAAAGACTGCAACGAGAAGAGAAGAGACGCTAATCAACCGATAGTTGAGATCAGCAACCGAACTCTCATGATCCGTCTTAGAGATGTTCAATAAGTCTACTTACTATTCATCGTCGAATGCAGCGACGAGTTGTATTGAATCGACCCGAGAATATAGTGAATCGAAACACTCGGTGACATAAAATGCGTCCATGGAAAACGGGTTAAATTCGATGTGAAAGCTGGACGTGAGAAATGAGTTGAAGCGATAAATAAACTTCTGAATCTGTGGACGGTGGACTTGCGATATATTGGGGGAGTTTATGCTCGAAGTTTTGACATGTTTCGAGTCTGAACTTGTTAGGTGCACAAATGAAGATTACACATTGGGATTTTTTAGCTTTAATTTTATAGGATGAAATTTTGTAGTGTTAAATATTCTAGGCTTAAATTTTCGAGTAGATAAGCTTTCAAAGTGAAATTTTAAGGTATCTAAACGTTGGAAGGTGAAATTTTCGAGTATCTAAGCTTCCAAAGTGGAAGATTTAGGTATCGAAACCTTGCAAATTGAAATTTTCGAGTATCCAAGCTTTCAAAGTGAAATTTTCAGGTATCTAAGCTTCCAAAGTGAAATATTTAGGTATCGAAACCTTGCAAATTGAAATTTTCGAGTATCTAAGCTTCCAAAGTGGAATATTTAGGCATCGAAACCTTGCAAATTGAAATTTTTGAGTTTCTCAGCTTCCAAAGTGAAATTTACAGGTATCTAAGCTTCCAAAGTGGAATATTTAGGTATCGAAACCTTGCAAATTGAAATTTTCGAGTATCTAAGCTTCCAAAGTGAAATATTTAGGTATCGAAACCTTGCAAAGTGAAATTTTCGAGTTTCTAAGCTTTCAAAGTGAAATTTTTTGGTATCCAAACCTTGCAAATTGAAATTTTCGAGTTTCTAAGCTTCCAAAGTGAAATTTTCAGGTATCTAAGCTCCCAAAGTGGAATTTTTAGACATCCAAACCTTCCAAATTAAAATTTTCGATCATCTACGCTTGCAAACTAAAACTTCCAACCCTTCAATATAAAGCTTAAATTTCCCCGAAATTGAATTGTCGATCTCCGTAAATTTGTAACAGAAGAATATGAACGGTGTCGATCCGTATTAAACGTACGTTCCACAGTTCCCGTTTTACAGTCAAAGAAAACAGGAGTGGTTTGTCAATCGATCGAGCCAGCGGACGAAATTTGGTGTAGGAATGAAAACGTCGATCCAACCCTATTCTTCCATTGTTTGGGGGCAGATAACGTTTCACAGATAGCAGAAATCAAAAAGAGATCCATTCAGAAATCCTTGAGGATTAAAACGTTTCAATTTCCTGTCCCGTGTTTCTGAGTTTTATATTCTCTGGATCTCTCTGTTTCCCTCCCTTTGTCACCGTCTGTCATTGTTTCGACTCTTTCGATACTGTTCTGCCGGAATATAATATTTCTTTCAACGTTCCTCTTTTTCAATTAATTTCATTAAACTGCAGACTCTGATAAGCAGCCGGGACTTTAAAAGGATAAATAATGAAACGTATTTTATTCCTGGAACTCGTATCTTTGGCGAACACTTCTGTGTCGACGAGAAAAAATTACAGAGAAATATGGGAAAGGAATTTTAAACAATGACGTAACAAATTGCACAAAGTATTCGGCACGTTGGAATTTCATTCTTTCGATTGCAAACAGTTGCAAGTTATTGGAAACAGAAATTCTATGGAAGCATCATCGATCAGAATTAAATGGTATTTGACGAAGATTATGCTGGGAATTCATCGAAATTCCACGATTCAATGACCTCTTCATTACGCGATGTAAATCTTGTAAAGCGTGAAATTATTCGCGGATATTTACGGTTAAACAGAATTTAACAATGTTTAAATATTAGAGGAAAAATTTGGAAGAGAATAATCGGATCAGAAGCTCAACAAAGATAGTATGATTGGAAAAAATAGGACGGAAAAGGTTTCTCTTGGCATAGAAATCTCTTCGATAGAATCTCTCGATTTTCGAATCTGAATTTAAGGATGAAAACACCTTTGAAATGACTACTATTACTGAAAACCTTGCTTCGACTTTCTTTGCCTTTCTTCTCTTCAAAGAATTCCCCTTGCTCGGCACGAGAAAAGATATCAAGGAGACGCGAGAAGTTGAAGGAAATATGGATGAATGAACAAGACCGTGTCTTTCAATGGTGTTCGTCATTCACTGAAGTTAAAGAATGCAGAATATGTGTTGTATTCGGTGCTCAATTTTGTTTGAAGATCGTTTATTACGTTTCAGTAAATCTTGCCACTTTGCGAAATAGCTATTTTGGGATAAATATTGGAACATAGAAAGTTTCGTATGTAGAACATTTGGTACATACAAATATTTAGACATAGACATTTTGGGATGTAGAAGTTGTCATACATAAAAATGGGACATAATTTTGCTAAATAAAAATTTTTAGACACAAACGTTTTGAGAAACAAAAATTGTAGACAAGAATTTTAGTATATTATAAAATGAGGACATACAGATGGTCTTAGAAAGTTGATGTTCCATGAAATTTTTTAATTTTGAGTCGTTTGATATTCAACAGATTCTCTTCACAAAATGTCACGTTTTGAAACTCGGTTTTTTAATTATTCGATTAAATAAAATTCATAAAGACATCCGTGCTCCCCGTAATTCAACGTATCAATCGCAGAGACTTTTCAGTGTAGCTTTCCTTTTAACCCCGCGATCTTGACATTCTTTTGAAACCTTCAAGAGGCACATTACGAAGAAAATAAAAGGAAATTACTAACAAACCCATTTTGTTCCAGCATTAAAAGTTCGTATGTATAGCATATCAATAAAAAAAATTGCGATGCATTTTCGCGAGGGTGGTTAAAAACAATCGAAACAAAGAGCGTAGCAGAGTTATTTGTACACATGGAAAGGCCGAGGGTGTGTTCAAGAGCCAAAAAACGGCATTTTCCCGCGACAAAAAGCGCGCTTTCCGCGAGCTCGAACGAGGAAACGTTGGCGCGGAACAACGCGAAGGAAAAATAAAAGAGCCAGTCCATTATTCCGAGGCGAGATACAACGTCGAAACGTTACTCGCGAGATCGCGACGCGTTTTCACGCGTATCCCTTTGATCTATTCATTTGGAATCCGCTCGCGAGTTCTCGCCACACGCGCGACTTTCAGCCCCGCTCGGCGCCGAGCGGGTGTGCGCGTGTGCGACTCTGCCCGGCCACGAGCGTTGAACTCTGACCCGGAAACGCGAGCAACGGGGCTAGCTTTGTGCTTGGCCTTCGACAACAGGTCCAAAGCTACGTTATCGAGCCCAAGAACGGGGAGGATGGTGTTTCTGGAACGACCAAAGTCATCCGAGCGAGTTGTTTCCAAGCGATAATGACTCCTTGCGACTTTTAACAATTCGCAGCTTTACGCTGTGGCGAGCTTTTTTCCTTCACGAGGAATCGCGATGGGCTTGATTACGCGTATCATGCATTCACGCTTTTTCGCTTAATTCTACAACTGGGTCAATCGTTACTGCTGTCAAATTTACTTTCTACGATATGTTCACGTAGATCCAATTTAGGTTACATTTTAGAAATTGTTGGGATTTTTTATTATTCTGTATGAAAAACAGCTTTTCTGCTCTTTATAATGAACTCTTTATTCTTACACTTTGTATAATTTATTCTTTACTTTATAATTTTTTATGAAAAACAAGTGCGAACCGCGGGGAACAGTTCGGACGACGTAAATTACCGAACGCTGCCGAACTGTTCCGACCGACCCGTACACGTCGGGTGATAGACATGCAGTCTATAACGTCCTTTAACTTTTTTTGACATGAAAAACTCAATAAATTAATTTATGCTTCTCTTGTGTATTTATCATTATTCATTTTTCTTATATTTTATATTAAAATTAATAGACCTAAACTACACTATATAAATACAAAAGCCATATTTCGGTGTGTGTGAAGCTTTTCCATATCTACTACACTATGGTTAGGTAAATCAGGTGTGTTAGGTATGTTAGGTTAAGTAAGTTAGGTGGGTTAGGTATGCTAGTCTTGTAATAATTAAATCTTGCTACCACCTGATAATATACTTGCACTTTTTAATGGACTATTCACATGCACAATTAAATTGTAAAAACATATAACAATTTCGAAATGACAATAATACAAAAGTAACACCAGAAGTAAAGACTGCAGAAGTTTAATGAATACTTGAAATTATAAATGCATCAATAATTGGAGCGTCAAAAATTTATTTTAATTCAAAACGTAAAATAATTGTCACTAAAATGTAGGAGAAACACTCTCTTTAGCACAGAAAAAGGTTGGAATTCTGCCACATCACAGAATATATCGCAATTTGTACTCCACAACAGCAATTTATTGTCAGAAGCGATAACTTCATTAGTATTGATTTTCGCAGTCACGGTAATTATGTTAATTAGGCGAGTAACGCAAATTTTGTGGCGTGCGATTTTAAAACAATCTGCACGTGTCTATGAGGAACAAACAACGTTCGTTTGTCATAATCAATTCGGTTGAAAGCAAAATATTTATTTGCTGATTGCGAGTGCGGTGAATGATTATGTTAAATTAATGATTATTGATGGAAGTACTGGGTTTAATAATAGAAGTTGTGTTTAACGTGCTGACGTGAAGACTGATTAATGGAAATGTAGTCAGACAATAGAGATTAGAGTTGTATAGAAATTAAATGTGTACTTTCAAATTGAGAATGAAGTGGAAAAATAAATACTGAAGCATCGACTGACATGTAGAATCATAAAGTATTTCATTGAAATGACATTTTGGTAAAAGTAATAAACTTTCATAGAATGAGACGTGACACCAGAAACCTGAAACCCAAATGCAGCGCACGCATGAGCTGACCAACGTGTCAACCACAATTTTCAGAATTCTCCCCTATCTTCCCTATTCCCTAATAATCTCTGATCCTCCCTATTTTTCTAATAATGAAACTATGCTATGGCAATAATAATAAAACCTAACAAAAATAATAATTAGTTATTGCTAAATATGACTCGTTCCGAGGCCTATTCCTGTAGTGATTGCAGCGCGTGGTGATTCCAGCACATGGTAGTGCAACGCGTAGTGATTACAGGGCGTGGTAGTGCAACGCGTGGTGATTGCAACGCGTAGTAATTTCAGCGCGTGATAATTCCATCGCGTAGTAGTGCAACGCGTGGTAATTCCAACGCGTGGTGATTCCAGCGCGTGGTAGTGCAACGTATGGTAATTGCAACGCGTGGTAATTCCAGCACGTGGTAGTGCAACGCGTGGTGATTGCAGCGCGTGATAATTCAAGCGCGTGGTAGTACAACGCGTGGTGATTGCAACGCGTAGTAATTTCAGCGCGTGATAATTCCATCGCGTAGTAATGCAACGCGTAGTAATTTCAGCGCGTGGTAATTCCATCGCATGGTAGTACAACACGTGGTAATTCCAACGCATGGTGATTCCAGCGCGTGGTAATGCAACGCGTGGTAATTTCAGCGCGTGGTAATTCCATCGCGTGGTAGTACAACGCGTGGTAATTCCAACGCATGGTGATTCCAACGCGTGGTGATTCCAGCGCGTGGTAATGCAACGCGTGGTAATTGCAACGCGTAGTAATTCCATCGCGTGGTAGTGCAACGCGTAGTAATTCCATCGCGTGGTAGTACAATGCGTGGTAGTGCAACACGTGGTAATTCCATCGCATGGTAGTACAACGCGTGGTATTTCCAACGCGTCGTAATTCCAGCGCGTGGTAGTGCAACGCATGGTAATTCCAGCGCGTGGTAACGCACACATGAACTGACTAACATGTCAATCACAATTTTCAGAATTCTCCCCTACCTTCCCTATTCCCTAATAATCTCTAATCCTCCCCATCTCTCTAATAATTAAACTATGCCATGGCAATAATAATAAAACCTAACAAAAACAATAATTATTGCTAAATATTACTCGTTCCAAGGCCTATACCCAAGTGCGTCATATTTCAAGCAACATTTGCCGGCAACCTGGTCGTAAAATTTGCCTATGATCTCTCCCCTCGTCACCGCTGATATTCCCCGAAAATTTTGGCAAACTGCACGTAATCTCGGCGGAGCACGTTTCGAGTACACGAATAATTTCCAGCCACCGCAAACATCCGCGTTCCGCTCATAAGCGGCCGCAAACGGCTGCGTTGGAGCCCTCCAGGTTAGGGGTAGGACGCGAGCGAATATCAAGGGCTGCTTACTTCCCGAATCGCGGAGGACGCGCGAAAATCTCTGCTCAGACTCTCCCGCGGAGAAGGGGTTGAAAGACAAGGGGGAGACGCTGGTTTACTCTCGGCGAGACGGGCACACGTGCGAGGGTTCGAACAAAAGGACGCCGTGGAAAACGGAGGAAAAAAGCATTGTACAACCCCGAGGAATGCGATCCTGGGGGATGAGGAACACGCAACTTGCGAAACAACCGGGCTGCTGGTTAATGTAATTAATTTACCAGAAGATGACTGGTATATGCGCGGGATTCGAGCTGAGTTTGGAGTTTTGCTAATGTTGAAAGTTTAGAGTAAACATCCCCTGACAGTACATGCTTTCGAGAAGAATTGCAGGGATATGCTAATTCCTTTGTTCTTGGGAGTTGTCTCAAATGTTTAGGACTTCGGGATTTCACGACTGAACATCTCTTGCCTCAGGGATCATTGGAATTAATCGTTTCAATTATCTCGGGTATTTTGAGAGCCACGAGTATTTACTGAAGGAGGGTACTGTGATGTGATAATATTTTTGTATCATTTCAGGATCTAATATTTCGTATGTAAATATTTTATTATCATATGTGCTAAGGTATTTTAATTATGGAAAGCAGTATCATTTTATTTTTTTACTTGGAGGTTCTTTAATGTAAAAGTAGTAGACATTTCAAGTATCGTCAGTTTACAGTAGGAAACTATACAACCAGTTAGATCAAATGAGACCTCATCATTTACCAACAGGCTAAGACATACAGTGCCACATAAGACATACAGTGAAAATGGACATATGTGGTCAGACACTTAGAATACTCTTTTGCAATCATTCAAACTTGCTTCGTATATCCTTATATATTTAACTGAACTTCTTAAATACATAATCAAGTCATGTCAACGTCTCAAACAATTTTCAAATTTTTTAATAAAATCTCAAGGCCCCCAAAGCCTGTTAAAAGAAACTAACAGCATTCGCGAAATTTTGAATCGTAAAGTGACACAGTTTCGACAGCCAAAGTAGAAAAAGTTCGGTATCTCGATCGCAATAATGCAACGAACGTAATAATGAGAACGAGATAAAAGCGAGCGGGATGATTGATTAATGATGGGCCAACAGCATTGATGAACGGCAGATACATCAGCAACAATACGTGACAACGGGTGTACATGTAGATAATGAACCAGTTAGCGAGATTCGAGTTCGATCTCTTGCAAACATCGAACAGCAGCGACTCCGTAATTACTAAATCACGTCAAAAATGAAGCATCCGTACAGGCGTTAACGCGAGAGTCAATATTAAAAGCAATAACAATTTAACTGCATAGCAAAACGAATATCTTCGGAAAATTTCGAAATGTCGAGTGTTAATATGGGAATCGAATTAACGCATTGGATTTAATATGGACGGAAGCTGAAGAAAATAGAAACGATAATTCCATATCATTATCCGTTTAATTAAACTGAAACGTTCGTTATAACAAATATCGAGGCTAACGTCGCGTTAGTTAATTAACGGGCTTCGTTTATTCGGGTCAAATCGGAATATAAGTATATTTGATTATATGTTGCGTATGATGTGCATATGATACGTTGTAGATACAGATACATACATATGCATATACATATGCATACATATACATTTACATATGCATACATATTCATACATATACATATACATACTCATACAAATACATATACATATGCATACATATACATACATATACATACACATACATATTCATATACATACATATACATATACGTACACACACATGTGAAGACATATACATATACATATGCATACATTATTCATATATAATATATACATATATACTTGATATACCTTAATACAAATGAGCTATACACAAGTATACCTCAAACTTTTGTAACATATCATATGAGTACATATGTGCATATGAGTAGACTGAAAGAACAGTCCACATAATTCTTTACAAAAAACTTGAAGCCAGAAAAAGATTGAAGAGATGAAATGATAGATTCTGGAGAACCTCTACTTGTGACAAAAATCCTCTAGGAACAACCCCTACTTACAACAAAAATTCTCTAGGAACACCCCCTAACAAAAATCCAAATCTGAACCAAATTGCATTACAATAAGATTTGAACTAAATTTTGATAAAATTTGCTTAACCCAAAACTCACCTAACAACATAATATTGCTTTTGCGTAAGGCTCCAGAGACTCTAGTGCCATTTCTGTCGCATAGGAATGAATGTTCTTGGAATGAAGTTTAACCACGTGTTAAATGTTCATTGATCAGGTCGCAGGTGAGTTTTGAATATTAATTAGCCGTGTTAAGCGATGATCCAAAGGGCTCGAGGGAACTTTAACGAACGTTAATTTAATCTGGGAGAATCTAATACGTACGCGAGGTTGAAACGAACGGACCAAAGTGCTGGCTCGACGCTCCACCGCGAACAAGTCGAACCTTAATTCAGCCAGGATTGTTAACTTCAAAATTGAATTTCTCGTCCAACAATTTCTAAAGGGCTGAACTCTGGCACCGTATAAATAAGTCTAGTCTGACGCGGTCGCTGAATAATTTACGCGGCTCGGTGTGGAACCGAAATAATGCAAAAAACCGACGCGGTTAATAACTGCGATGGACAAAAAATGCTTTTATCTAGGCTGTGTTTTAATTGGATTTGCAAGATTTACTCCTGGTGAGGTTTGTCGATAATTGTGGATTCAATTTTTAATCGATAGGGTATATTTAACTTACACAGGGTGTATATTTATGGGTGGTAATTTTAGAGACGGGGTGAAAAATAATTTCACCCTTTAAGATTGAATATTTAGGAAAATTAAAAAACAGGAATATTAAATTATTATTCTAAAAATTTTTAAAGATGAACTTTACGTAATTTCTGTGAGAAAATTCGCGATGCCTTTGAAGAAAAACGGTACAGTAAAAAGTGTACGATGTAAACAAGATCAAAACAGAAGAAAATGAAGAGAGTAGACAAAGAAGTATACCAAAGAAAAACGCAAGAAAGGTAGGAGATAAAATTCAATATAAAATTCCGGGCAAAATATCATAAATGGAATAAATAGAAAGATGCATCTCCCGGGGGTGTATAGACAAACATTCCTATCGTTATTGTATTTCGTTGAGATCGGTCCTTGCGACCCTCGCACATGCCGTGCTCTACGCCAGTTCTCAAGGGTAAAGTCTGCAAACCATGAAAGGACCCATCCTACGATCTCAGACAGTCTCGAAAGTCTTCATCGTGAAGGATCACAAAGTGGTGTTTCCGGGGAAACACGCGACACTCGTTCAACCCCATTTGGCAACCGAGAAAGCCGCCAGACGTATCAGTATACGCTCATCACCAAGAACTGTCTCGATACCAAAACTCAAGTCAAACCATTTAACTTTAATTATTTAGACCTCGAGATAATTATTTAGAAATTTTATTTTGTTGGTTTCTTTTTATTTGAGAATGGAGTTGTTTTTGTGGTATACGATATGTGTGAAGATGCGATGCGTGATAATTTAATATGTGAAAATGTAGCTCGTGATAATTTGACGTGCTTTATCTATCACTGATAATCGAATACGTGACATATCTGACACATATGGTAATTCAAGATGTGATAGCTCGGGGTAAAGCTTCAGAATTTAGTACATGGTAATTTTACGCTTGGTGCTCTAACGCATGGTAATTTCACGCTTGGTAATCTAACGGGAGGTAATGTAATGGTTGGTGATTACAGCGCGTGGTACTGCAACGCATGGTGATAGCAAAGCGTGGTAATTCCAGCACGTGGTAGTACAACGCATGGTAATTGCAACGCGTCGTAATTTCAGCGCGTAGTAATTCCATCGCGTAGTAGTGCAACGCGTGGTAATTCCAACGCGTGGTGGTTCCAGCGCGTGGTAGTGCAACGCATGGTAATTGCAACGCATAGTGATTGCAACGCGTAGTAACTTCAGCGCGTGGTAATTCCATCGCATGGTAGTGCAACGCGTGGAAATTCCAGCGCGTGGTAATGCAACGCGTGGTAATTCCAGCGCATGGTAATTGGAACGCGTAGTAATTCCAGCGCGTGGTAGTGCAACGCGTGGTAATTCTAGCGCGTGGTAGTGCAACGCGTGGTAATTCCATCGCGTGGCAGTGCAACGCGTGATAATTCCAGCGCGTGGTAGTGCAACGCGTGGTAATTGCAACGCGTAGTAATTTCAGCGCGTGGTAATTCCATCGCGTGGCAGTGCAACGCGTGGTAATTCCAGCGCGTAGTAATTCCAGCGCGTAGTAATTCCAGCGCGTGGTAGTGCAACGCATGGCAATTGCAACGCGTGGTAATTCCAGCGCATGATAATTCCATCGCGTACTAATCTAACGGGTGCTAATTTATCGCGTGGTAATCTAACGGGTGGTAATCTATCGAGTGGTAATCTAACACGTGAGAATGCAACGCATGGTAATGTAACGTGTGGGAATTTAACACACTTCCTCCCTAATAAAAATATCCCTCCCTCCCACAATTTTCAAGATCACTCTCACAGCAAATATTAAAGAATATAAAGGTGTAAAAGACATTTGGTAATCGATAAACAGGAAGGAAAACACGGTTCATAAAACAGGTGTCTGATGAAAACGTCAACGACCCGACACTAGCATGCGACAGGGTTTCAATTACCGGACGGGTCTTCGTCCAAAATGACGCACCTTCATGGATTATTTTCAGCTTGGTATTTTCGTTAGACGCTTTTCACGGCCGTTCACGGCTAATTCCGTCTGCCCATGCTTCATGGAACGAGTCGATACACGCCATTCGTGTCACGTAAACCGTGTTCCAACGATAACGAGACCTCGCCAGTCTCGTGACTTTCCATTCCGCCACTCTTTTCCGCAAGATTCCTAACTTCGCGATCGATACGAGCAAATTCGAAGCGTGTTTCAGCTAACGTGCTCGAAAATTTTCACCTAACAAAATGTTATTTCAAGACCAGTTACTCGATTGCGCTCCCGCGAGGCGTTCTTGAACTTTAACACAGATCGAGCAGAATGTTTAATTTTAAAATAGATGGTCTTGCAAGGGTACATTCGGATGTTGCAATTCTTTAAAAGCAAACTCTTAGAGCCATCAGTTCTAATTTCAAGCTGAATTAAAATCAATCTTCATGATTTCTTTAGAAAGAGAATGTAAGCTTCATACAATACTCAATTAAAATTTTCAAATCCTTGAACTCAATTAATTCACAAATAAACTACACAAAGATCAGTTCAAATTGCTAGACCCAAGTATGACAAATTATCGGATCCCAAGAAATACGATCTTAATTAAGAAGAAAGCAGAGGATAAGGGGCAACGTATAAACAGAAGAAAGCAGTCCGGAGCACCGAATTTCCGAGAGAAATAGAAAGAAACCAGTGACCACGAAATTGGGTCGAATAAAAACGCGGTGAGGTTGTCGACGACGCCCCTGGTCGCTCTTCTAATTACTCGAAATTAAGTTAATGAGGAAAGGATGTCGGGCAACGTGAGTGGCCTCCACGGGATGTCTTTCAATCGTCTGTTTCTTTTCTTCTCGTGCACGTCTTCACGTCAAAACAGCAGCCCGAGAACTTTTACTGATGTCAGGATATTTTTAACACGTGGCAATAATTATTTTTATCCGGTCCGAAATTTACACCGTACTTTCAATTTCTGCTGAAGATGTAGTTATATGAATTCAAAATATAGTTCATGGTAAATGTTCATTCAGACAAAGGGTTAACTTATGAATATGTTTTTGTAACATCACATGTGATGGATATTCATGTCAGTTCAATTGTATTTCGAAAAGTAGCTACACGTATGAATATGTTTTTGCAACATCACATATGATCAATATACATGTCAGTACAATTACGTAAAAATAATTGTACTTCAAAAAATTGCCACATGTGTGAAAATTACATGTATGACCACATTTTTGTAACATCACATATGATCAATATTCATGTCAGTACCATTAAGTAAAAATAATTGTATTTCGAAAAGTTGCTACATATATGAAAATTACATATATGAACACATTTTTGTAACATCACATGTGATGAATATTCACGTCAGTACAATGAATTAAAAATAATTGTATTTCAAAAAATGACCACATGTGTGAAAACTACATGTATGTAATTAGATGAGTCAGCGAGAAAGTGTAAATAAGACTTTGATGTCCGACATCCATTGAGAAACGTTCTGACCATCTGACCAGAGGAGGGTTAATCGGCACAACAGACTCGAAGAAAGGGGTGGAAAGGAGGTAGGTCGACTTGGAGGGCGATCACGGGCACTGGAGAACCATTGGCTGCATCGCTTCTCTTACCTACGACACCGAACACTCGTGCTGACACTTCACGAAGCGGATGAAGCACCCTATTCCCAACCTTCCTCCCACGAGCTTTTGGTAAGCTCTCCAGATGGAAATCGATCGAGCTAGCCGTGTTCGACTCGAAACGGTACTAACGTAAATTAAACCCGGCATCGATTCATTCGAATCGAGTCGCGCTAATTAATGCAACCCCGTTAACCCGTTTACCGAGTCCTCCACAGTTTCGTAGCCTCTTGCGGGCTTGGTACATCGATACCGGATGCTTTTCTCGTGAATTTATTTTAATTGGTCTGCGGTTGTTGGCCGAATTCGGTGATTATCGATTCTGAGTTCCCGATTTGTGACTTGCCAGATATTTTTTGTAACATGCCACGCGGTATGTTACATGTTGGATCTGCCCATCCCTTCCATCATCAACGTGTTTACGAATATTCACGTCTGTGATTTTCTAAGTATTTTTAGATAGTTTCTGAATCAGAAAATATTTAAAATTTGTAAGTTCTAATTATAAATTTCAAAGTTCCAAACCCCTGACTCTACAAGTTCTTTTACTTTTAAATTGTCGAAGTCTCGCATTGATAGACTCGTTTCTTCATTTTCATCTTTTCTAAAGATCTCAAGTTCGCAAATATCTAAATCCACAAAATTCAGCAAATAAAATATGTACTGTCAATACACTGATGTCGATAAAGCAGAAGGCAGAAATACAGAAATAAATTTGTAATGGAAAATCTCCATCAGGGTTGAAAGCCCCATTCTTAAATTCCCGAACATTAGTCCGACAGTAAATATTCGTCCGCACAGAATGACGGGGCAACAAGTGCCACTCACAGTCGAAAACTGGCGGCGCTTTCGAAAACGCCCCCGGGAATTCAGCAAGCATCCCCTACCGCTAAAGATAACCAGCCGAACCAGATCTCTGTAACCCTCTTTTTTATCCGCGGTAAAGCCCGATGGCAGAGCAAACGGGTCGAGGAAATCGCGGCGAATACGGGGTGAATGAAGCTGGAAAACACGAAGAACACGGTTAGGAGGGTGGACGAGGGGGTGGCGATGCTGCGACTGCGACTGCAGTCCAAGGGAAAATTAGGTCAGTGGAACGGATCGGCGGGGATGCACACCTTTTCGACGTCGCCGCATAAAACACCACTGCAGCATCAAACATCACACTTTGGACTGTGATTGGGGGTGAGAGGTCAGTGACTCCCTGTACGTCCGCTTCTTCCTCGCCCCGGTTGCGTCGTTTCCGGCTGCGTCCGCATCCGTCGCTGCTTCTGCATGCGGCCTTATCCTCTTTGCTCGCACCTGGACCAGCTTGTCACGAAAATTTTCCTAACTCGACTACTTGCTCCGAACGTGTTCGATACTCTTTTCACGCTTTGAATCTTTTAGGTACGTTGCAATTGAATCGTCATCTCGAATACGGGATCAGTTTCATGAAGTGTTTCAATTTTACTCTTCTGCTTTTAGAAACTCGTTTCTCTCGTCACAACGATCTGATATGAATTTTGATGGACTTATGATGTAGACTGATATGTTACTGTGAAAATTTATTCTCTTGTGGATGCATGTATCTTCTTTTTTATCTTTTCGAGATACTGAAGTATCAGTCGGTTTGCGAAGTTACTTTGAATATTTGATACGAATGCTTATTCGTATTGTCTGGTCTCTAGCTTTTTGCTAAAAGTTCCGGTTGTTCAATTAGTTAACAGAGTACCGTTTCCTCTATTCGCTTTTTACTCGTACGACGTGGTACCAGACAGTTTTTCATTTTTAATCCACCAACTTCCGGTTCTATTCTGCAGATTACTTCGTAAAAACACACTAGCAACTTCTACAATTCTACTCGGAACACTTTTTGCGTTTGACACAAAGGGTTAATGTCAATTCGAGTATCTCCACGAATTTTCACCATGAACACTGGTCTCGTCACAGAAGCACTATGAATTTTTGCACCAACACCGTGTTTCAGAAAAACAGCGTATCGTTAATAGTCTGTCGTTTCCGGTCAGCGGAAATCGAATTCCCTTCTCGAGTAGTCCGCTCGGCAGAAAAATCGAACTTTCGATCGAGACATGAACGTCAGAATGGCAGTGTCAATGTGCGGATCGTGTTCGAGGGTAAACAATGGCTTATCGACGAGTGGCAGAGGGTCGGTTAAGGCGATAAGGTTCGCGAATCTGTATCGAAACAAGCCTCGACTCTCTCTGTGAGCCTCGATAAGCCGTTATATTGTCTGGGAACGTTTAATTGCGGGATTAAATGGCGATCCTGGCGATTTGTCGATGGAAATATGAAACCTTCTTCGAGAAACGATGTTGCAGAAAAAATAATTACAATTTTAAACGGCTTGTTTCGGCGCGACTTAATTATCATGTTAATGGAATAATTATACATTCCCTCTTGCGGGTGTGATCCAAAATTAACAGCGAATGTGACACAGAATATTTCCCCATGCAAATGGTGCCGGGTTTAAATGAAGCAGAGAAAAACGGTATATAGTCATTAAACGAGGCTTCCCGTAAAAATGTAATGCACAATAAAATTAACGATGCTCGAGCTGGAAGATGAACAGTATCATTTAGAATTAAACTGCGGTGGAGCGGTTTTGGATGGCGTCCAAGAAAGGTCGATAAGGCGGCCATAAGATCGGCGAACGTTCCAGGGAAGTTTTTAAGGGCTTCCTGAAATGTACGAAAGCATCATCGATCAACGATCGATCCGATGTCGCTGTAATTCGCTTTTAACGGGATTCTTAAGGGAAATCGAACAGCGGAATTTTTTCGAGGAAATTCTCGCTTCGGTTGTTGCGAAGAGTATCTCCTTACGGTCCAGCGACCGGCTTCTCCGAGTACTCTCGCAGAAATCAGGAATTTTTTTATAAGTCCCGTACGATCTCGAAGATCCATTTCCACTAAGAATCGAGGAGGAAATTGAACTATTTGAGACGCTCGATATCATTTTAGAGCAGCGTGAAAGGAAATAGGTGGACTATTTATGAAGCATAAAAGAAAATAGACACGAAAGGGAAAGTTTAATAAAAAATACGAACACGGAAGAGAAAATGTGAAAACAAAAATTACTTAATTGGTTAATGACTGCTTCAGGTTTTTTCAGTAAATACGCTATGAAACGATTTATGTGGAATTACTGATGAATAAAATTCACAAAATTACGGACATAAAATTCGCAAGAAATTTGCCGATAAAAACTTGTTTAAAGTCCATGATAAACTTTGTCGGTATTACACGGGCGACAATGTTTCACTTATAAAGCCGAGAACACGATAAAGATACGCCGGCCATTCAGAAATAACGTTGCACCGATCGATGCAGTTCACCGACGTCAGCTCTGTACACAATATTCACCGTGGAGTGGTTGATATCTTATACAGCACATAATTCTCTTCGACGTCCAAGTATCGTTAAATTGTTACGAAAAATTGTATGCATAACGACCTTCGTGCTTAATAAACTTTCGAAAACCCTTATTTGTACCCTTCATACAAATTTCATAAACCTTTGCTGAAGCCGTGGACCTCGTATTTCTCGAAAATATGCTAACGGTCTCAATTATGGCTTAATCTTTGAAGCACGCTTGTATTTACTTTTAAACGTTGGCAATTTGTGGGCAATATTGACCTTAGTTGATTTCGTAAAACGTATAAGAATTACTTGATGCACAAGAAAAGACAAAATAAAAATTCAAACTGGAGGAACAAGTAAAAATTGTTTGACAAAGTTGTAAGAAGATGTGAAGTAGTGATGGGTTTGATCCTAAAATTTTACGTACTTGACCAAGATATTAAATACAGAAGACAACACAAAAATTCAAACTGGAGGAACAAGTAAAAATTATTTGACAGAGTTGTAAGAAGAAGATGTGAAGTAGTGATGGGTTTGATCCTAAAATTGTGCATACTTGACCAAGATATTAAATACAGAAGACAACACAAAAATTCAAACTGGAGGAACAAGTAAAAATTATTTGACAGAGTTGTAAGAAGAAGATGTGAAGTAGTGATGGGTTTGATCCTAAAATTGTGCATACTTGACCAAGATATTAAATACAGAAGACAACACAAAAATTCAAGTTGGTAGAACAAGTAAAAATTATTTGATAGTCACAAGAAGAAGATGTAAAGTAGTGATGGGTTTGATCCTAAAATTGTGCATACTTGACCAAGATATTAAATGCAGAAGACAGAACAAAAATTCAAAGAACAAGTAAAAATTATTTAAGAGAGTTGCAAGATGTGAAGTAGTGATGGGTTTGATCCTAAAAGCATACTTAACAAAGATATTAAATGCAAAAGTGAAGTAGTGATGGGCTTGATCCCAAAAGTTTGCACACTTAACAAAGATATTAAATGCAGTAGACAAAATTGTTATCTCTTAATCCGTGAAACTGGATCTTGTTCAAAGACAAACTAACGTAGGCGACAGCATGTTGGAACAAGTAAACCATAGTTGGAAAGCGGTAAATGTAATTAGAGCAAACAAGGAAACACCTATTCTTGAGCGCGGATCTATTCCCCTATTCTCGATCTAACCACGAAACAACTTAATCGCGTTTCATAGGCAACTTCCTCTCCGTTCCTTTCTTCCATTCAAAAATGATATCATCTCCGAGGCAAGTTCTCAACTTCAATCTACTTAAAATGCAATCTCTGATCATCGATCACTTCTCCGAACTGACATTTCCCAGAAGGTTAAAAGTACTTTAATATATTGAGCCTAGAACTCGTCACGAATCCAACTTTTATCCACCGCTCAAGGTACTTTATGCATTCTGTGATTTCTTCTGGTAATTAACCACCCTTAAAAGATGACTTCAGAAGAATAATCATGACAAGTATCTACATTATTCTTACAAAAATATAAATTGGTAAATTATAAATTGTTAAGAGTATTTGAAGAAGTGTTTCGAAATGAAGAGGACAGTCGATAGCGTAAACTTGACCAGTATTTCAATTCGAGCAACAAATACCGAAGGAATGAACATACTTTGTCCAGCGATTCTCTAGATCGCCTGGCAAGCAACTGCAGGCATCTCGTTTCCGCTCGGGACAATAGTGATACAGGAACGCGATCAAAGGAAACTGCGTGAGCGAAGAATGAAAAAGAGAGAGAGAGAGAAGAAGTATAAGAATCGTAGTATCCGGGCGGTGTATACGGCGACCCCAGCTACACGGGTCGTCGGGTCACGCGGATACCCGGGTCGACGCATGTCGCTCGGTCAAGGGACTCTTCTGGAAAATATCATCGAGAAAATGACGTCTACCACAGGTGGAAATATTCGCGATTGGATCACACGTGTAACGAGCAAAACCGGATGACCCAATTTCGAGTCACTCGCGAAACTATCGGATCGTTCCATAAGTAATTTTCCTCATCTTGAATACGGTACGATAAAGCACAGTTCGCTTTGCATTTTTTAATGAAAACGATAACTGTAAATTTCATTCTTTACGGAAAGTTTCGAGTTTACCGTGGGACAGGGTGGATTATACTGGAAGGGGATGTAAATCATAGATAAATATTTTGGATATTGCTTTTGTAACTGTACTTTGTTATGAAAATTTCAGGAACTTAAATCATTTTGAAATTAAATAAAAATCGAACACATATTCGTAATTAATAATAGTGATTATGTAAAATAACAAAAATTTGTTCAATATCATCAATTTATTATAGAGTTTAAAATACTGGATATTTAAAAAAAAATTAAATTTGAAAAAATAATTCAAACACAAAAGAATAAAGAAAATTTGAAGCTCAGTTTACAATTCATACCACAAAAATTTAAAATAGAATAATTAAGCAAAAAATGAAGATTTCCATATTTACAAAACGCGAGAACATGCAAATTCTGTGGTAAACGTAATAAACCAACATAATACGTTTAGAGAAATGTACACTTTAAAAGAGAAAATATCATTAACATATTAATTAATCTGCAGCAAAGTCGAGCGTGACACATAAATATTTAATTTTTTAATACAGACTTTTATACGTTAATGATACCGAAAATTCAATTATCGTTTTTTAATTACTATTAAAATTGTAATGAGGGACACCGGTGACCCCTATGGCCATCGCGATAAACTATTCCACGCTGTATATGCTTTCACTGTCACGTATGAAATTCAACATACGTGCGAGGGATGAAAACTTGAACACTTTATACGAGTATCAAATTTACTGGTTCCATGGAGACTGTTATAAATACGATGTGTACGTAAATACTGTGGAATGATATTCTCGACTTTGTTCATGTGGTTCATTCATGTACGTAAAATAACAGGTGCTTAAAAAAAATACAGAAATTACAGATAAGATAAGAATGATATGTGAATGAAAAAATAGTGGACCAAGTTTATGAAAAACACAAAGTGGAGGTAGAAAGGTATGAATAAAAATAAATATATTACTGGGTACCTAGATTATGTTTAGCCAAATGTAAAAACACAGAAGAAATTTTCAGAATAAATTATTTTTAAGAAGATTTCTTAATCAACATCGATACCAAAATTAAGTTTAAGAATTAGTTCAAGCAATATCCGAATATGAAACAATAATTAGGAATTTTCCTTTAAATGAATCGTTCTGAATATATAATCTGAGAAGTGAAGATGCGGGATCGTTAGAAAAACATCGTCGCACACCTTCAGAAAAGTAAAATCGCCAATTCCCTCGAACACTCTCGATTTCAATGATTTCCGAGCGGACGCCAAGAAACGTTCGATCTCGAGGATTCTTTTTTACGCGGCAACGCTTCCGGTCCCGCAACAATCCCCGTTTCCGGTGGAACACGACGACACCGAGAACTGCGAGGTTTCTGGGTCGACGAGCGAGGTTACGCGGCACGTTGAGGTCGGCTGGTGACTGACTCTCTCCAGGCGTCGCGACGCCGACGCCACCTTTGCGCGTTCTCTCCCTCCCCTTTCGACCAACCAACCCCCCACGAATCCCTCCACCGCGAGCACCCTGCTATCTATATACCTGGCCGGTTTCTGCGTCTATCCGTCGACGTGCACCTGCTACGAGTCCAGGGTTGCTGACCGACTGCTAAACCCTTCGGTTAGATATTCGATACTCTTTCCAGAATCGCTCGACTAGGATTAACTGAATCCCTTCTGCGAGAGATACCGTTGCGGAAAGTAATGTCGGTTGCACTGACGTAACTATGGAGGACGATATTAAAATGTGCACGATGTGTGCAATGTAGGACGAGGGGTATTTTATTATGTCTTGTGTTAGAAATTTCAAAGTTGTCAATATGTCCGGATGCTCAGATGTTCTAGTTTCTACGGTGACAGGTTCTATAGACTGTAGAACTTTGAAATTTCTGAGTATTGGGAACTTATATATAATTTGGAGAAGTCAAAATGTTACAATTTAGTTTCTCAATTTTGGAACTACTAACTTCTCAAATTTAGACAGACTCAACCCAACTTTAAATCCTACGTATAGGAAATCCTCCGTCTATACAATTTCTTGATCTTACAAATCCTCAGTCTACCAAATTCCACGATTTTTTGAATCCTTAAAATCCTGAACCTTCAGATCTGAAGTACACAAGTTCCCAAATTCTTAATTTCTCAATTCGAAAACCTCAAATCTCCAAATCCATAAATTCCACATATTAGATCCTGTATTCCCAATTACTCAATTTCCTACTTTTCCAATTTTCCAAATTTCCAAATTTCCAAATTCCAAATCTTCCAAATCCCCAAGTTCCCAAATTCCAAATTTTCCAAGTTCGAATTCATCCAGGTTCCAACTCACCCAAGTTCCAAATCTCCCAAGTTCCAACTCTTCCAAATTCCAACTCTCTCAAGTTCCAACTCTCTCAAGTTCCAACTCTCCCAAGTTCCAATTCTTCCAAGTTCCAACTCTCTCAAGTTCCAACTCTCCCAAGTTCCAATTCTTCCAAGTTCCAACTCCCTCATGTTCCAACTCTCCCAAGTTCCAACTCTCCCAAGTTCCAACTCTCCCAAGTTCCCAATCTCTCAAGTTCCAACTCTCCCAAGTTCTAAATATCCCAAGTTCCAACTCTCCCAAGTTGCAACTCTCCCAAGTTCCAACTCTCCCAAGTACCAACTCTCCCAAGTTCCAACTCACCTAAATCCCTCAAACCCCCAAATCTCAAATTCCACATACTAGATCCCACATTCTCAATTTCCCAAATCTCCAACCCTCCATTTGGAGGGTTCTCCACCTCTCCAAATCCCAAATCCAAAATCCTCCACCTCCCAATTCATAATCCCACCTTCCCAACTTCCCAAATCCCCAAATCTCCAAATCTCAAATCCTCACCCAGTCTCAACAAACACACAACATCGACAGCACCAAAATTATCATTGACACCTTACCTAAAAATCCTAGTTACGTCAGTAGACTACCAACCGAGGTCTGAGTGGCAGAAGGTGTTAGGGATGCATAGAGATGGCTTGCGGATGGTTTAGACCAGGTTTCCACTAGACGCCTCGAAGGATCAAGGTGCCACAGTTTGCCACAAGATAAGCCTCAGGACAGTCGTGACAGAAACGGTAACATAACACTATCCAGTTCCACATTTTTCTTCTCTTTATTCTAACATCTCCTTGTACGATAAGATAATTTCCAGCAAATTCGTCGACATTGCACAATTTTCTGTTCCAGAACGTACAAAATGTTCCGTTTAAAAGAGTATCGTCAATTGAATTTACCAGAGGATCCGCTTGGAATTTCAGTAAATTATAAAACGTACGATCGCGAAACAACTGGTCCGTGATTCGCGAGGCGCGCAGCTCGTGAAACAGGAAAATGGCTCGGCGATGCAAAATAAAACATGGAGGGCGAGTTATCAATGGCGAGAGCTTGCCGTGAAACACTTTCGTCGTTGTTAAGAGCGGAGGGAGACGGACTAGTGAATTCACGGAGAAGGAAGACGCGCAGAGGGATGAAGAAGAAGGGTGAACGGCGAGCGAGCGAGATCAAAGAATTCCAGAGGGCCGACCTCGCGCCACTCGCGTCGCCATTAAACTCTCAATTAGGAAAGCTGCAATTAACAACGACAAAGACCCTGTAGGAAGCAGCCGCAGGGAACGAGATCTTCGTCGACATGTCGAACGTGCTACGAATTCGTGCGACGCTCAAACGATCACGATCCAAAACTTTTCACCTCTGACTCCTTCAAGAGCGGCACCTTTAGAATCTTAAAAAATTACCAAATTTTTTTTCTGTTGTTAGTGTAACATCTTACATTGTCTCAAAATTTTAAAGGGAAATAGGAAATTCTTTTAAAGTAATTGCCGATCAGCGAGTATATATTCAAAGGACTGAAAGTTTAAACGCGATTTTCTGAAAACTATGTTCTTAACCCCTTGCAATATTTTGACGAGTCTGACTCGTGACGCACTTTTATGTCGGCCATCAATTTTACTCATAATTTTTAGTACGCTTCAATTTGGAGTTCAAGTCCAATTATAATTTGCACAGTCAACGATTGAATAATAACATATTGACATAACATTTCAAGTTTTTTCGTCTGTTTTAATATTGTAGCTATAATTAGTCAGTTCTGTAGCACCTGACAAACAAGTCATAGTGCAAGGGGTTAAAATTTGCTGATAACTCAAAAACTAGTTTATCAATCGCACTCAAATTTTTTGCACATGTCCAATACTAACATATGAACCTACATGTATAAAATAAATTGAACAACTCTTTTTTTATTGTAGAACATTGCAAACATTTTCAATAAAATTCAAAGTTTGTTTTTAAAAACCATTTCTTCAATTTTGCATATTTTGCACATTTCTGAGGTTCTACTAACTGTGAATGTTTTCGAAACATTGTAGAAACTTGCTACAGAATATATCTAAAGCTAGAACCCATGATTCAGACACAAAACACTTCCAGAAAGGATTGTCATAATTCGGCCATTTTTAAATATTCTGCAAAACAGAAAATATTGTGCAATAGGCAATAGTTATAATAAATCATACCTGAAATTTCTAAAATGTAAAACAAAGGTGTCCATAAAAAAAAAAAAATCAGCTTGTTTTCATCTGTTGCCCTTAAACGAGGCAAACCTTTATCAAACTAATTTCTATAAAAAATTTCCTTCAAAGCGTAATAAATGAGTACTGTTAAACTCTCGAATTATGAAGACACTCGTGACCGAGGTTAATTACTCCATCTCGTAACGAGTTTCGCGAAATCAGCTGAATGCGTTTACAAGCTTACGTCTGTCCTCAATTGGTGGCGAGGAAGCGCGTGGTTCGCTAATTGTTTCGTCGACAAAACGAATTTTAATTGCTGTCCGTCGGAGTGCGGATCCCGTAACCGACATAAGATCGTTAAAAAAGTGGAAACTGTATAATTGTCGCGGTCTCTCTACGTCGGTGACGATCGAAACACCTGCTCGAACAGAATTATTTTCGAGCGGTCAGCTCTGAACCGGGCTACAGAACAAAGCTATTAATCCGACGCATTTTTCTGAATAAAAAAAAAAAAACGCGTCGCTGCGTTATTTTCCGGCGGATCCATTTTATTTCTGAACCGTGACAGGAAAAAGCTTTCCGCGTTAACTCTTAAACAAAGCCGTATTTTTTCGACCATCTTTATTTGATCTGATCAAACAGAAAACTGTTAACACAATAGGTAATTTTTTTTTTTCAAAACGACACGTTCTATTGTTTCGAGTTAAATGGAAAGTAGAAATTTTTGGTTGCGAAGCGTTCGGACGGAAAATTAAAATGAAATCTGTGATAAACGCTGAGAATCGATAGTCCGAAAGTTTTCATCGCGATTGTGACACGAGTTCTATAAGATAATAAGCATCTCGAGTGTAACGCGTGCGAAATCGCCTTAAGCCAGCGTTGAAAAAATAAGAGTAACGTCGTGGGAGTTTGAAACACCCCTGACGATGCGATTTATCGATATATGTAGCTGGAAAATAGCGATTTAGGTCGCGTGAGTAGCAGGCTACAACCGTTTGCCATTCTATCGAGTTTCATTCCAGTCGGGGTTTTATTCTCGTCTAAAATGCCAGCCGGAGTTACGGTAAATAGGAGTAGAAGCTTTGACGCGAGGTTATTGAAGAAAATAGGGCTGGTTTATGTTGTAGAATGAGTATAAATTGCAGGTATCAGCTCGAATACGCTCAAATTTATTGATAACGATCAAAATTCGATGTATGCTCTTAACTGATCATTTTTTCATATTACGTTCCTCTGCTTTTTCGTGAACTAGGTTAACCTTTTATATTCTTCTTCATCAACTCAATATATTTTTAGCGATAATTGTACTATTTCTTTTATAATTTCTAACTGAAACATTGTAGACGTGAGACTATTTTTAGCGATAATTGTACTATTTTTTTTATAATTTCTAACCGAAACATTGTAAACGTCAGACTCTATGTTAAGTATTCTGAGAGAACAAAAATACATCGCGTGAATAATTTCTGACTAAATGTAGTTTTTATACCTTGTAGATGAAACTTTTAATATCAGATATGACACTCAGATAAAAACAACCTGATATTATCAAGATGTATGACTTTTACAAGACTGAGTAACCTAATTTTACATATGCTTACATGTTAGTCTTGCATCTTACATGTTAACCTTCTGACTAATTGTGTCAAACTCGTGACGCACATTGTGCTTCAAATGTAATGAATAAATATTATATTCATTGCTTCATTGAGTTTGGAGTGTAAGACGTATTATAGTTTGGATAATAAAGGATTTTTAAGTGTGAATTGTATTTAACATTTTATTTAACTGTCTTAATATTTCAGCAATGAGTAGTTGGTTTGAATTGACACATTTGGAAAAGAGATCATAACTGAATTAATATAGGAGAAAGAAAGATATTGTGCTTGAGTAAAGAACATAAATTAAAAATGATGAGTTAAGAAGTTAAATGAGTAGCAATTAAATAGAGAAGATCTAACTGAATTAATATAGCAAAAAGAAAGATATTGTGCTTGAGTAAAGAACATACATTAAAAATGATGAGTTAAGAAGTTAAATGAGTAGCAATTAAATAGAGAAGATCTATCAGAATTAATATAGCAGAAAGAAAGATATTGTGCTTGCGTAAAAAACATACATTAAAAATGATGAGTTAAGAAGTTAAATGAGTAGCAATTAAATAGAGAAGATCTAACACAATTAATATAGCAAAAAGAAAGATATTGTGCTTGAGTAAAGAACATACATTAAAAATGACAAGTTAAGAAGTTAAATGAGTAGCAATTAAATAGAGAAGATCTAACTGAATTAATATAGCAGAAAGAAAGATATTGTGCTTGAGTAAAGAACATAAATTAAAAATGATGAGTTAAGAAGTTAAATAAGTAACAATTAAACAGAGAAGATCTAACAGAATTAATATAGCAAAAAGAAAGATATTGTGCTTGCGTAAAAAACATACATTAAAAATGATGAGTTAATAAGTTAAATGAGTAGCAATTAAATAGAAAAGATCTAACAGAATTAATATAGCAGAAAGAAAGATATTGTGCTTTCAGTAAAGAACATAAATTAAAAATGATGAGTTAAGAAGTTAAATGAGTAGCAATTAAATAGAAAAGATCTAACAGAATTAATATAGCAGAAAGAAAGATATTGTGCTTCAGTAAAGAACATACATTAAAAATGACAAAATTAAGAAGTTAAATGAGTAACAATTAAACAGAGAAGATCTAACACAATTAATATAGCAAAAAGAAAGGTAAAGTACACGTGTAAAGAACATAAATTAAAAATGACAAGTTAAGAGGTAAAAGTAGCAAGTGAGGTAAAATAAGCGAAATAAAGCAGCAACAAAAGTGTTAACCTGAAAGAAAGATAATGTGTCCATTACACAGCGCATCCTTGAAGAGGTAAATTGCAGTTGACTGCAGTGCATTAATTTATTATAGTTCGCCCCAATTTTTGTTGAACCGCTATGAAACCTGTAATTCTCCATTTTCCACGTTATGAACGAATCGATTTTTGAATATGTACGGCAGTTCGATAAAACGCGGTTCACCACAGCAAGGCTCGCGAACATCGATTTCCAATTTGTCGACAAAACGACCGAGGAATTATCGTCGACGTCGCTGTCTGGTCCATGCAGAAGCGATTAGTCCAAAAAAGGGGGGCTGCTTCGCCCGAACGTAATAGCTTAAGAATCATCGATCTTATTGGAACTGCTCGGAAAGTTGAACGTCCGAGGAGTTGGAAAATTGTGTTGGTTCCGTAAAATATGGGGAAGAAGAGGATTTCGTTGCGTTGAAGTTCTTGAAGGAAAAATTGGATAAATACCGAACGAGTCGCTTTCGAAGTTTCGAATATTTAACCCTTTGCACTCCGAACGATTTTGGACGTTGGCTAGCAGCTACTCAGCGCCACTTTACGGCAGAAACGAACATTTACAGACCGTCGTATTATTTCTTATAATTTTTGAACTAAGTAACGTATTATCATGATATTGGACTTATATGAATTGGTTGAGATCGGGGAATGTATATTTGCAAAAAAATCAATATTTTATTGTTTATAATATTGTACAGTGTGATATATTCTGAAACATTCGCCAATATGCATTGCAGGCTGATTACTGCATGTTTCACAATAATAATTTGTCTGACGTTTGCCACCAGGTGTATTCCTGTTAGAACACACAATACAATCTAGTTTACGTTGCCCCACATCGGGAATATGTAATTGTTTATGCAATTTCTTGTCGGCTAAAGATGTGGATGGCTGCGTTCTCGATGCACGAAATATGAAATATGAATAAATACATGGGTTGAAAATTTCTAATTGTTATTACTAGCTCACAAGATGATATTTACCAAAATAGCTTTTACCAAACAATATATTCAATAAGAAAAGTATCACTTTTCCGATTTTCTATCTCGCTCGATCTATGTATGCTGCTTAAAGCTTCAAACCAGACTGAGCTCAGCTTTGAAAATCTTTTCCTCCATTTTAGGCTTGTTTATTTATATTTACAAATCTCACTATACATTGCGAGATATTCTGGCATGCCGACCTTTTTTCTATAAACACTCTTTACCATTCTTCTCAAGTGGCGCCGAGAAGAGCTCGGACTGTCGTGATCGCCTCTCACGTTCTCGTCCGAGACAAAACCCGTTGACATTTCTTGTACATATGTTTGTAATTTTACGATATTTTGAGTTGATTTCTTGTGCTATTTCAAGAGAAAGCATAGGGAAACATGCCTGTCTCAAAAAAATTGCGCTGAAATAACTCAATTTCCCGTAATCACTAATAAACTCGGATGTCCCCTGAGAGGGGACATCCGAGTGGTATGCTAGAATTACGATGTCCCCTGAGAGGGGACAGCGGAGTGCAAAGGGTTAAATACAAGTTCTTGATGTGTCACGAATTCATAGACTTTCGATAAGTTCGATGCAGATCGTTTAACATACAATGTTTTGTTACACGTATCGAAAGTTCACGCCGAAACTGGGTCAGTACTATTAATTCATTTTTAGCTCACGTCCTCATTTCGGAACATTATATTTAAGTTTTCTTCGATTAATCTAAAACGAAGTTTGCCATGTGAAACTTTTAGTTAATTACACACTAACAATGTTGAATAATTGATCTAATTTGTTTAAAGTAAATAGTGTTCGTGAAAGGTCAGTGCCGTGAAAGTTTTGTGGGACAAAAGGCAGCAATTCTATTTCTTATCGGAGTAAAAATACGTCCGGTTGCTGACGAAGCTGGTTTAATCAAATCGTCCTATTAAACAGAGCACGTTCTATTAATGGCCGTGAGAATTACGTCACTGGGATGAATTATTTATCGAAGATTAAAGTTATTCGGAACGAACTACAGGACGTTATTGAAAGGAAATCTAATTCCTGAAATACGATAATTTACAAATATTCGGGTATTAAAACTGGAACACGTTAGAGGAAGTTTATTTTTAATTAAAAATTGGCGCAGGTTGTTTAGAACTAAAAAGAGGTTACATGAAATAATTAGTTAAAATATTCAACATCATAATTGTAAAATATTCAACGATATAGCTAAAATACTTGCAGGAAATTTTAATGAAAAATCGTTATGGAATACAAAGCTTCTTTGAGAATTCGTAGTGTGTCAATTAATTACCAAACCGGTGCAAACAGAAAATTTAGGAAACTTCGCGAGTTTAATTAAAATAGACCCATTAATCGAGGCGAAAATAAATATTATAATAAAGACCTTTGCAATGAAACTTTCAACCCCCATGTTCATAAAAAGACCTTATATCTTTCACACAGAATTTTTTAACAATTTCGTTACACAAAGAATTCGTGTTAATTAAAATTTTATTCGTCAAAACCATACAAAAAATATCTGAAACTTTGACAAAGTACATTTCATTCGAATCGATATTTCCAGCACAAAGACGTCGACCCTGTCGAAAGTTCCGACCGATTAAAACTTTTATTACCAAAGAACAAAACAAAAGCCTATAAATTTTCGATATTGGTCAACTTCCTGCCACTATCTTCTCTCAAATTTACGACACGGCGTTCGATCTCGAACTTCCGTCCGCTAAAAATTTGTCAATAATTCACGTTCCAAAGTTGCCACGTCCACGGCAAGCTCGATAATAAAGACGATAACGACCTAACAAAAGGTTCTCGGAAAGTCTCGAAACAAATCGTGAAGTCAGAGAGAAGATAAAGGGGTGGGTTTTCGATGTCAAAAGACGAGATCTCTTCATTTTTCATTCAATGTTCCTCGTTTCTCTCTGCTGTGTCTAGTTTCCATGACCCTTGTCGGATAAATATTTACGCTGTGCTGCGAGAGACTGCCAACCCGAAATTTTTAATTCATTCACGGGGGAATTACGTGGTTGACACTCGAGTGTCAAGTGATTTATTATTTTGAGGTTTTAAAGAAAGTGACTGACTGAGAGTCACAATAAATGTTCACCTCTTTTTGAAGATACACAATGTAGCTCGATTTGATCATGACATTGTTTTAAGACATCACTTTTGGAAGATGAAGTTAAAACTTGAAGACTACAGGTGATACACTATATGTGTACTTCATTAATTTTCTTAATAAAAAATGGCTAACTGACAATCATAATGAATGATCACTTATTTTGGAAGATGTACAATGTGACTCGATCTGATGGCAAGACAGCTACAGAAAATATCACTTATGGAACATGAAGTTAAAACTTGAGGACTATAGGTGAAGCACTACATACATGTTTTATTAATGTTCTCAATAAAAAGTGGCTGACTGATAGTCATAATGAATGATCACTTATTTTGGAAGATGTACAATGTGACTCGATCTGATGGCAAGACAGCTACAGAAAATATCACTTATGGAACATGAAGTTAAAACTTGAGGACTATAGGTGATGCACTACATACATGTTTTATTAATGTTCTCAATAAAAAATGGTTGACTGACAATCATAATAAATGATCATTTATTTTGGAAGATGTACAATGCAGCTCGATTTGATGGCAAGACAGCTACAGAAAATATCACTTATGGAACATGAAGTTAAAACTTGAAGACTAAAGATGATCCACTGTAGATATGTTTCATTAATGTTCTCAAAAGAAAATGGCTCACTGACAATCATAATAAATAATCATTTATTTTGGAAGACTACAGGTGATGCACTACATGTATGCTTCATTAATACTCTCAATAAAACATGGCTGACTGACAGTCATAATAAATGATCACTTATTTTGGAAGATGTACAATGTAGCTCGATTGGATGGCAGAGCAGCTACAGAAAATACCACATATGGAACATGAAGTTAAAACTTGAGGACTATAGATAATGCACTATATGTATGTTTTATTAGTGTTCTCAAAAGAAAATGGCTGACTAACAGTCATAATAAATAAAACAGTCATAATCACTTACTTTGAAAGTTATGCAATGTACCATATGATTTGATGACAGAAAAGTTTCATAAAATATCACTCATGACACATGAGGTCTATACTTAAAGACTGAAGGTAACACACTGTAAACGTGCTTCACCACTGTTCTCAATAACGCATGGCTGACTGACTATGATAATAAATAATCGCTTATTTTGAAAATCATACAATGCACCATATAATTTGATGACAAAAAAATTTCACAAAACAGCACTTTTAATACGTCTATAAATCTAAACCTATAAATTTGATGTGTCTAAACTTGAAGACTATAGGTAATACAGTGTAAACATGTTTCCCTAATATTCTCAATACAACATATTTGATTGACAATGACAAAATAACTACTGACTTTGAATAGTTTCTTATATTAAAAGACGTTCAATATGACACTATTTGATGACATAAAAGTTCCACAAAATAGCGCTAATGTTATACAGATTAAAAGTTTGAAGTCCAAAAAGAAAGACCATGTATACATTTCATTACTCTTCCTAATAAAAAGTACTTACTTAACCTTCTTGTACTTATTGTAAAAGTACAATAACCAGAATAAGAACGAATAATGACCCGTTCTGAAATAAATATAGCGTGACACGAAGATATAAAATACTTTCCATGTTTCGAAACATCAAACACTAAGTTCATCAAAAATGATAAATTACAAAAGATGTCCTAAAAAAAAAACAAGTATTATACTGAAATATAAAAAGAACAAGCACGTTACTGTATATGATAATTGAAGTTACTATATTTGATAACTTAGTGGATCACGCGGCTAATATTAGGATCATGCGGCTAATATTAGTAGCACGTATATCGTAGCAGTCGCAGCGTCGAAACTAATTTCATAAAGCAAAACTACCCTCGTATGCAAGCAGGGAGTAGAATTTCAGACAGAGGGTGGCGATATCCCGTTTCACGTAACTGGCAGGGAGGGCCACGAAAACGAAGGCTTCCAGTCGTAACCCTGAAGAATCACGCTAATTTGATTACCTCCGTGGAAATCTAAGCCGCCAAAAATTCGCGGAGTTGCACGATTCCGATCCCGACACGAAGATTATTTCACGGCAGCCCGATCCGTTTATTGCTTTCCCGCCAGAACGTTTATTGCTTTTATTGTTCCGGCCGTGCAAATGGAATCTGAGGTTCCATTGGCACACGAAACGATCGTTATCGAGCGATTTAATTTCCCTGGTTACCGGCGCGCGCCCGTTGACGAATTTTTCTTCGTTTCTCTCGATTATTCCACAGTTTTTCGTGTAAACTGCTATTCGTACCGCGCTGCGGATTGGCTCGTTCCGACACGATCGATTTGTAATTACGATACACGCCGGTCCAAGTGTTTCCCTCGTGTAAACCCGACAGAATGAAATTATGTTAGGTCGTTAAGTATGGAACTTGACAAACTCTCGCGTTTGTCATCTTTAACCCCGAATGTTAGCTTGAAAAACACACCTTCGTTTATTCCCCATTTGTCGAATATGTTAGGTTAAATTATTTGGTGACCGAAGTTCATCTCTGGAAATGTGCACAAGGATTCAAAATTCAGTCTAATTATAAATTAAACAATTAGCATCATTCTTCAGAGTGATATTTCAGTGATTCATGTTTTCTTTTCCAGGACATTTTGACCCTTTGAAATCCTATTTTTACCCTCTTTCACGACACTGAAACAAACAGTTAACATTCTCCAACACACTCTAAAATGACCCAAGTTATTTCTTCAAGAATATCTTGAGTCCTTCAAATAACAGTTAAAATCATTCTTCAACAACCTTTAAAATGACTCAACTTCTTTCTTGAAGAAAGTCTTGTCCTTCTAAAACCTTTACTCTGTAACACCTGAGATAATGCTTCCATCAGTGAACAAAGTTCAAACTTTGCAGAATCTGTAGATTTTCTTAGGATATCGATTTCTGTTGTCGAAGCATGTTCCCTAATAGACATCAGAACCCCAGGAACTTACAGGTTGCTTTTCAAAAACTCGATGAGTTTTTTTCCGTCTTGGATGCACAGAAATGCATTTCTGCATCTTCGAGTGACCAAAGTGGATCAACTCCAACTTTCTTCGAGTTGAACGAAAGGGTGAGAAACTTGTACAACCATTTCCTGAGGCGTTGTTAAACTTATGGCTAGATTTCCACGTTTTATCCATTGAGGTCCCCCAGGAATTTGGAAAGCGTGTAGCACTCATTGCGTTATTTGTTTCGTGGACAAACTTACTTTAGGGTGACAAGGTTGAGGTTTTGAAATTTGGGATCTAGGGATTTAGGGGTTGGGAGATGGACTTTGAAAAATTTAGAAATTTGGGGGTTGAAAGATGGATCTTGGGAAATTTAGAAATTTGGAGATTTGGGGGTTGAGAGATGGATTTTGAGAAATTTAGAAATTTGGAGATTTGGGGGTTGAGAGATGGATTTTGGAAAATTTAGAAATTTGGGGATTTGAGGACTCGAAAATTTTAGAATTTCTAGAGTGGAAATTTGGGGGTTGGGAGACGGATCTTGTGAAATTTCGGGACTTGAGAATTTGAAAATGTTAGAATTTTTTTAATTGAGAATTTGGAGGTTGGGAGATGACCCTTGAGAAATTTAGAGATTTGGAAATTCGAAAATTTTAGAATTTGTGAACTGGAAATTTAAGAGTTGGAAGATGAACTTTGTGGAATTTAAGTACTTGGGAATTCAAAAACTTGCTAATTTGTTATTGCACTGAACCTTTCAAAGATTTCAAAACTTGAAAATTCCAAGCTCTGCAAAATGAATTTCACTCTGCAACTATATCATCAACAAAACTACCCCTTTATCATATCATCCACCCTTCAATTTCATTCACAAATCTTCCACAACAAAACACCTTATCCATCAAATTTTAAATAAATTCCTATCTACATTAAAACCCGCAATCACAAAATTACATCAGCTCGCGTAGAAGCTCGCGAAAGGGTTCAACAGCCCCGACAGAAAAAAACAAAAAGATCGGCAGAATATTAATAAACGTAGTATTCGCTGGAGAGATCCAATGGTGTGGGGGTTAAATCAATTAACCGAGAAGAAATTCGTCGACCTAAGAGGGTATGTCTAGCCGGTTCAAGCTAATTATTGAAATTATTCATGCCTATATTAGACGGTCGATTCGATCGTGATCGCGCGACCGATCAAACGAGTTTCTCGATCGTCTGAATTTCGTCGTCCACGTCGGCCTAAGGTTTCGCGACGGGCTGCGTCAATATCGACCGGTAAACCCTGGCTTCTCCGTCGCGCACCCTTTCGTCCTCACCCAACGCCACCCTCTTCACCCTCCGTCATTCGGGGAGCACGTACGCGCCAGGGAAAACAACGAACGCGCCGATGCACTGAAATATGCACGCTCAAGCGAGCCGCTTCAACGTGGATCAGGCTTTTACCATATTGCACGTTTATCCTATGGGGAAACATACTTTCACCTTCTTCCGTGTACAAAAATTGACGACTTAATACGAACAGTATAACGATGAAAAGTTAGAGGAAGATGTAGGAGTTATAGGAGGATTTAACAAGTTTATGGATATTCAAGACTCTGATTTAACAAGTTTATGAATATTTTTTTGGATCAAAAATAAATGTCAGGGATGAAACAGTCGTGTAATTAATTCTTGTCTTGGCAGAAGTTAAATTTCTGTTAAAATTGACACTCGATTTAATACAATAACTTGAAATTTTATTTTTTGACTCAGTAGTCCTCTCATGAGATGATCATAGAAAGACAGACAATAGTAGGAAATTAATAGAGTGATAACTTCAGAAGGATTCATCAAACTTTTCAGTTAGTAAATTTCGAAGTTACAGAACACCTTCGAGGACCTTCAAGGTTGACATGCATTTTGAGAACAACATTTTGAGTTCCATAAAACCAGCATCAACAAGGTTTTGATTTAACCTTCTGTCTGTGAACAGCATACTCCTCAGTATACACCCTCACCACGTATCAAAACATACAAAAGACATGTAACTTTTATATATATTGAAAAGACTTGTAAATTTTTTTTTAGCATAATACATTTACTGTTGCATTAACACATTGACAGTCTCACATAAATCTGACGTTTGAAACGAGACTCAATAACATAGATCAACCCCTTAATCTTCAAAACGAAAGTATTGTAACAAGGATAGGAAAACATAAGGGATCTTTCAGACTTGATATCTGTTACCAGGTGTAGTTACGAGCAAGTTTGAACTGTTTGACTCGCAAGAAACATATGTACTCCATAAAGTATTCTCAAGGGCATTTTTTCAAGACTTATCGAAGTTTCTTCAGATATCAACTTTTACTATAAGGCTTTAATTGAAACACTTATCCAATTAAATTTCTTTGTTCCATTTTTATGAAAGGTAAAACAGAAACATTAAAACGTGGACACAAAACAGAAACTTCAAACATGAATATAAAACAGAAACTTCAAACATGAATATAAAACAGAAATATTCAAACATAAAACATAATCATAAAACACAAACATTCAAATATGAACATAAAACATTAGAACACAATGTTACATAAAACATAAAACATTTTATTATTTGATGAATATGGACATTTGATAAAAACAAGCAAAAAATGAATTTTATGGTAGATGTATTTTTGTAGAAGAATATTCTTTTTAGGAAAGGATTTGATGGTGAGTTTAGAGATCTCCAACCTCAGAATCTGCGATTTAGCCAGTAAGATAAACACTCGATTGAGCGAAATAATGGAGATCTTGTTCAAACAATGATCTCGCGATGTCTCCCTTGAATGTTTAGCGATTAGTCAAGTGTCACCCTAATCCAAGCTCGTTTTCCCTTGGCTGGATTCGAACGATCTCCTTAACCCAGAGACCCATCAACTACGACGCCTACATCGTGTCTCGTTAACGATGACCCTGATATTCTCCGACACCAAATCTCCCTTAGTCTCAACACCGATCAACCGATCGTGAGAACGTTTCATGACATTTGCCATTCATTGTAGAATCTTTGGGGATCATCGTTTGCGTAGTTATATCGGTGGGGATTTGGGGGTTGATAGATTCATTGCTGGGTTCTTTGGTAGAGGAGTAGACGAAATAATGCGTGGAGGTGCTGTAAAAATATGGTGCTAATGTGTAGAGTACCAATGTGACAATTTGACAATGTGACAATTTGACAATTTGACAATGTGACAATTAGACAATGTGACAATTTGACAATTTGATAATGTGACAATTTGACAATTTGACAATCTCTCAATTTGACAATCTGACAATTTGACAATTTGATAATCTGACAATTTGATAATCTGACAATCTGACAATTTGACAATTTGATAATCTGACAATTTGACAATCTGAAAATTTGGCAATTTCATAATCTGATAATTTGACAATTTGAAGATTGTAACTCTGTTAAAACTGCAAATTTAGAAAAATAATTACTTGAAAATGTGAAAATGTAAAATTTGATAACTTGAAAATTTGCAAACCTAAAAATTAAAAACCTGAAGAATATTAAAAATTGTAGAAATGTGGAAATGCAGAAATATAAAAATATCAAACCGAGTAAACTAGTCAATCATCGAAATTGCGTGTCCGCAACGGCCCTAATCTACAATCTAAAAGCATCAACCCTATCTAATCACAAAAATGATCAAGCATAAAAAAACAAAGAAATTCTGCAGCATAAACCATTAATCACAAGGGAAGCATTCAATGAAACCGACACGTAGACGTTATCAGTGCACCATTAACCTTGTCAATCCACCCCGACGTCTCGATCAGAAAAGAAAGTTAATATCCCAACGCGGAAATTGATCGTACTATTTAGATATAGATCCAGACGCCATAGAAATATTTTGTCGTCGAGTCTTTTTCGGATCCTGTTCCTAGTTAAACACGGAAAAGACGAAGACCGCCCGAGGGTGGTGGGGTGAATTAAACGGCCGTGATGGAGGCTGTGGGATGGAAAGGGTGCAAACAGAGGATAAAACGTCGTACAGACTCTAGGGGTTGGGTTTACCGTATGCCTCCTCGTCTGTCTCGAGCAAGAAAGAACCATGGGAGCCAACGACGATCGATACGCTTCTCTGCGTATATCGCGAACTGAAGAGCCTACCAGCCATTTCTGTCCTTCTC
The DNA here is from genome assembly GCA_963576845.1 of Megachile leachella. Classification (NCBI taxonomy): domain Eukaryota; kingdom Metazoa; phylum Arthropoda; class Insecta; order Hymenoptera; family Megachilidae; genus Megachile; species Megachile leachella. The sequence continues at coordinate 18,178,073 of OY756251.1, forward strand.
TTTCTCTCTCTCTGTTACCCTCCTTTATTTTTATCCCTCGCTACCCCTTTTCTTCGTGCGTTCTAAAGCATCGAAACACGTGCTTTTTTGTTAACTTGCATGAGATTCTGTGATTGTTGCAGCTAATATGGGGATAGGGCTCATTTGGAGGGTGGCTTTCGGTATTGGTAATTAGGGATCTGAAGTTAGATACTCGACAATTTTTATGGAACAAATTTTTAAATTAGTGAAGTGACAAATTTTTTAATTTTCTAGTTGTCAAATTTTTAGGGTCTCAAGATCTAAATTTTCAATTTCTCATCCTCCAAATTTGCAAGCTCTCAATCTTCAAATTTCCACGTTTCTGAATTTCCAAATTTCTATGTTTCCATATTCTCAAATTTCCAACGTCTCATCCCCCAAATTTCTACATTCCCATATTCTCAAATTTCCAACCCCTCAAGCCCCAAATTTTCAATTTTCTCATATTCTCAAATTTCCACCTTCTCATCTTCCAAATTTCCAACTTTCCAATTCTCAAGTTTCCACATTTCTAAATTTCCAAATTTCTATATTTCCATACTCTCAAATTTCCAACTTCTCATCCCCCAAATTTTTGCAGTTCCATGCTCTCAAATTTCCAACCCCTTATCCCCCAAATTTCTACTTTCCCATATTCTCAAATTTCCAACCCCTCATCTCCCAAATTTTCAAATTTCCCACATTCTAAAATTTCCACCTTCTCATCCTCCAAATTTCCAACTTTCCAATCCTCAAGTTTCCACGTTTCTAAATTTCCAAATTTCTATATTTCCATACTCTCAAATTTCCAACCCCTTATCTCCCAAATTTCTACTTTCCCATATTCTCAAATTTCCAACCCCTCAACCCCCAAATTTCTACATTCCCATATCCCTAAATTTCCAACTTTTCATCCCGCAAATTTCCAACTTTCGACCCTCTCAGTCTCCAAATTTCCACATAATAAATCTGCAAATCCCAACATTCTCAAATCCACAAATCCAATACCTCCCTATACTTCTAAACTCACCCACCTTCCTCGTCACCCACATCACACTTCGTAAATACGTACGAAATCTCATGATACCGACATCCAAAACCTTGTATCGGTTTCCGAAATCCAGCGATTGAAGAAAACTACCCCAATGCACCCTTTTTCGTACCACGTATCTGACCGATATCGAGTTACATCCGCGGTTCAAAGCGAAGCCATAAAACAACGCACTTATCGTGCAGACGCGTAACGCGATACGTCAGGGGTGAACTCGATGATCCGCAACCCCAATTTCACCGTCTTATTTCGTAATTTTCATCGGATTCCTTTGTACCTGGCTACCTGTTGCGATCTTCGATTTTGTCGGACGCGATTCGTAAATTACTAGACCGCTTTGATCCTACGGTTGTTTGTTTAAAGAACCGCCTCGGGCGGTTTGAAACGGAACACCGACGGAGAAGGTCGACTAATTTGCATGTAACGCGTCGCGACGTCGAGAAACATAATCATGGCGCGTAGATTGCGCGATGCAATTTACTCGCTAGCGTCAGACAATATGCCGGCAAACATCTGTTTCCAACGAGTATTTCGACTTGTTAAATCGTTAATATTGCAGGTATATTAACTGCAACTTTAGACGATGAACTTTACGAACTCACTGTTTGATATTTGACATTCGAATTGCATTTATAGTTTTGTTGTTGCTTTGTATATTTAATACTATTTATATTTATTTTGTATGTACTTATATATGAGCACTAAATATGCACATGTATATGAATATTCATGTATGCACATATGTGTGTATATTTAATACTGTTTGTAGGAGACGTTTCAGACATTCTATATAAAAGAATTAATTATTAAGGGTGGTTCACGATGAACATTTATATAATTTCTACTGCTATTAACGACAGGAAAAAATGAATACCCATATGGTTACATATGTTTCATATCATTGCTTATTTTTTTTTCCTGTTAATAGTAATGAGGATAATTTAGACATTTAACCTAAACGTAACACCCTGTACATATCACAAGAATAATTTTATTTTGACTCACTGTGTCATCTTGTTAAAAATTAAATGATATAGTGTGATCAAGTTAAAAAATTGTCTACATGGTTTCAATTTAAAATTTCATTTTTCATATCCAAAATAAAAAGTCTAAATAAGTAATCTTAATATAAAATGATATTATATAAACAAAGTAATCTTGAAAATTGTTATTCATTTTGTCATCTTGTTAAAAATTAAATGATATAGTATGATCAAGTTAAAAAATTGTCTATATAGTTTCAATGTAAAGTTTCATTTTTTATATTCAGAATAAAAAGTCTAAATAAATAATCTTAATATAAAATGATATCAAATAAACAAAGTAATCTTGAAAATTGTTATTCATTTTGTCATCTTGTTAAAAATGAAACGATACAGTATGAGCAAGTTAAAAAATTGTCTACATGGTTTCAATTTAAAATTTCATTTTTCATATCCAAAATAAAAAGTCTAAATAAGTAATCTTAATATAAAATGATATCATATAAACAAAGTAATCTTGAAAATTGTTATTCATTTTGTCATCTTGTTAAAAATTAAATGATACAGTATGAGCAAGTTAATAAATTGTCTACATAGTATCAATGTAAAGTTCCATTATTTATATTCATAATAAAGACTCTAAATAAGTAACCTTAAAATAAAATGATATCACAAAAGCAAAGTAATCTCCCGAAAGACAATATCAAATTAAAATGGAACCAATCTCGAAGTCAAGTGTTGAAAACTAGATCTCGAGACTAGATAATCTCTCAGTAAAACGAGACTGAATCTCTAAGTAAAATGAGACAATCTTGATTCCGAAAAGGATGAAGAGGATCAGGTATTAATTGAACGACAAGTACGATTTAACGTTAAGAGAGTTATTACGCGATTCAAATGGCCGAGGCGGAGATTCCATGAGATATTTAAGCGGTCGCCATGCAGGACGACATACCACGATCATACTTGGTAGCCCATTAATGCCGCCTCTAGCACGTGACTCTTGGTAATTAGGTCAACGTCTGTACCGGCACGATTCTACGCGTTCGTGTTAGATACTACGAGACTATAATTTCCCTTGTCTCTTTTGCAACCTCTCTGATACTTATCTTGCTAGAAAATTGCAATTTTGAGGTAAACGTCGTGATAGCTTTTGTTTCGGAATGGATATTTCAATGTGGGTGGTTGAAAGATATTCAACGCGGGTGGAGAAAGAAATAATTACTATATTTCAGCGTGCTGGACAGATAACTAGTGTTTTGCAGTTTCATGTAAAATAGTAATAGGTACCTTTTCTTCTTTTTTTATTCGAGCAGTTTTATTGCATTTTACTGTTGATGTGAGAACACACAAAACACACATATGTTGGACACAGTTGTACACACTTCTATACACTTCTATACACTTCTATACAGTTATGTAGAATTATGTACAGTTATACATAGTTATATGCAGTTATATGCAAGTGTATAATATTCAACTCATCACACTTCAAAAATCAAACCTCCACGCTATTTGAATAGACAGATTAGCCATTACTTATTCACCTGTTGAACTAAACGGAGTACAGCTACGTATCAAACTTCCCACCGTTCCTGCTCAATCAATTTGATAAATTTCTGTCCGATCAACCATCAACTTAATTTGAATATCACCTCCGTATCATCGCGGCTCTTCATATACTCCCGTCAAATTATCCGAAATCCGTTTCAACGACATCGCTTATGCATTCAGAAATTTACAATTATAATTTCGAGAATTTACATCAGTTTATTTCTGAATTTTTAGTTTCGTTGTGCATTTTTGTATACACTTTGGGTCACATAGGTATTTAGACCTGATAGACTGGTTCATGTAATTGTTTATTGATCAATTGTTAGAGTTGAAGATAGTAGAGATTTACAGATGGCAGTGATTTAAAGATGGCAGAGATGAAACTCAGAAAATGATTCAGAGATTTGAAGATTTAAAAATTTAGCAATTTAAAGATTTAGATACATAAAATCTTAAAACCTCATAAATTTCAAAAATCAGATATTCGTCTCACACATTCATACACATAGAAATGAAAGAATCTGAGAAATCAATAACAGAGAAATTTAGTTAACTACAAGTACATGAACTTGAAATTTCCACTTTGTCTATGTAGCTACCCATATGTGGTCCATTAGGTAGCCATACGTGATAATAATTCAGCAGCGTATTAATGTATAAATAATAAAGTACAAGTGTCACAATAAGTATATGTATTCTGTACGTTACCTTGCGTGCTGCCATTGGGTTGTCCAACCTGCGGCATCCCCGGGTAAAGAGGCGAGGGATGAGGCGAGGGTTGATTGCTGGGTGGTCCTGTAGAATGCGGATTGGCAGTCGTGGGGGTCGGCGTAGCCGATGGTACTTGCTGAGATTGTTGGGATTGCTGTACGTTACCAACGGACGTGGGTGTTGCTGCAGGGGTACCACCAGGCCCACTACCAACCCCCCCAGCCGGTTGCTGTTGTTGTTGCTGCTGCTGCTGATGATGAGTCTGCTGCGGAGTAGGAGGTTTCTGACCGTCGGGCGAGTCGCAGGTCGTATCTGAAATAGAACATACTTTCAGTCGAAATTCAACAGAGAAACGTTCTACGAATAGTCATAGAATCTACCACGAGATTTTCGATTAGTTTGCCTCGGGCAAACGCGTTCTGTGGATTCGAGCTAAACCGGGGTGTTTGACGCTGTACCAGGGTTGTGTTTGGGAAGCTTTGACGCTTTGTCTTCGTTATTCCGATGCGAGAATGATTAATGAGGCTTGGTTATATCGAATGGGGGTCCGAACCGAGATTAAGATCGAATTAAATGGATAAATTAGAGAGGAGGTCTCTTCTGGCGAAGTAGCAGAAAATTAATGAACGGAGTTAATTCATTTAGATGAGGACCTTGATTGGAACTCTTTCCGGGCGAAATTTCATTATTCGGAGTTACAGGATAATTGAAGGCATAAATTAAAATCGGAACGATATCGATCAACATTCGATAAGAGTTTTAATTATCTTTTAAAAAATTAATTGGCGCGATCATTCATAGATGGTGTTGAAATTACATTAGGATTGCACAACTTTATTTTCTTACAAGACAATATAGAAATTTTATATTGGTGAAATGACACAGAATTTAAGCGCTGAATGTTTTAATAATAATTATAAATTTATAGGAATATCTACTTGTTTCAACTGATAATTTATGGTACGAATAAGAAATTTCTCATTCGGGCAATTCGCTCGGAAACGAAACTATTTCAATGTTACAAGTCTACGAGAACATGGAAATGCCTTGGTGCTATTTGAACAACCCCCGAAACCGTCTCGTTTATTCACGAGCTACAATTAATTAGAGATTTCGGCTTGTTCGACTAGGGAAACACGGTGTTCCAAACTTGTACGAACCTCCCAGAGAAAGATGAATGATGGTAGAAGCTGTTGAAGAGCTTGGAAATCAATATCCGACAAAGTTCTTCGACGGAAAACACGCTCAACAGGCATTGTTGTGCCAACTGAAGAGAATCTATTAATCAACTCGAGTTTCATGAGAGGAATGTTTTGGATCCACTTTCGTAATTACGTCCGACATCGAGCGTTTAGTACATTATCGAGATAAGAAAATTTTAATAAAACATTAAACTATCGTTTGGAGACAAACCAACGTCCACTTCTCAAAGACCATTACCACCCTTTAACCTTTTTGCCCGCAAATATTTTGATATTTTATCTTTCTAGATTTTTGTAGAAAAATTGCAAAAACTCTCTTGGCTTCAAGTTTTTAATTTCGCACTTAATTGGAGGTGAAACCAGACAAATTTTTGAGAATGTGAAATAAAAATTTGTGTGCACAGAATAAACCTGCAATGCTCCTCTTACGAGATTCGTCGGTAAAAGCGACCATTACCTTATCACCCAACGATAAAACAATCACTGATCGACAGAATCAATCTCTTCTTGAACTCTATTTTAAAATATTACATTAATTACAATTTTTAATTATATCTTTATTTCATATTTTTAGGTTTTAACTAAACGTCAGTAAAATGTAACTGGAACTCAATATCGATGTTTTACAAAATATTGGTAAAATGATGGCTTTTTTTTTAGTGATCATAGTTCGATGATCCCACCATGTCTCACCGGAAATTAAAGTCATGTCTGCGCCATAACGAACGGGAAACCTAATTACATTCTTTAGCGACGTGTCTTGCCCTTCGTGTCTCGTTTCAACCCGGAGACCGCGGGCCCTTATTTCCTGATCAATCGAACGCTGGACAGGTTCCACCCATTGACGGAAATTCAGAAATTCCATATACCGTATTTCAAAAAAAGTAAAAAATGGGAGAGTCGACAGAGTCAATTTCTGTGAAGATAGCAATTTAGGAACTTGGTAAATTGTCAAAATGAAAGATGGGAAATTTTCAATTTACAAAAATAGTAACTAAAAAATCATCCAAATAGAAATACAACAATTCAGAAAATAATTAAATTGCCAAAACAAAAATTACCTAACTAAAAAATATTAACTAAAGAACTCCCTAAAATTATAAAAATGAAACTCAGAAAATTTTCCAAACTGCAAAATTAATATAAAAATTGCTCAAATTAAAAAATAGCAAGCCTAAAATTTTCCAAATAATGAAAATAAAGATTGAAACAGATTTCCAAAAATTACAAAATTTTCTAACTTCAAAATTTCCTCAAAAATGAATTTCCTCAAGAAACATCGCAAGTTGCAGTAGCACCCAAAAAATAACCCAAACGGTAAAATTTTCCCGAACAAAAATTGAAATTAAAATACTACCCAGTAAACTGATTTCCAAACTTCAGCAATTTGCGAAAGATTTATAGTCCAAGTATGAATAATTCAAAACACGGATAGGAACAAACAAAGCGACGTCATAAAATTCGGGTTTCAGGCCAGCTGTCTATAAATCACGAACGACGAGAAACGGTAACAGATGGTAAAACGGTAAAACTTACCATTTTCTGGAAACGACGTGGACCTTATCACGGGCAGCAGTATTCCTTTCTGTACCAACTCGTCTCTGCTAGCTCGTACGGAGATTTTCCTCTCGAGCGCTGCAATCGCACGAAAAGACCCCCGTTATCATTCGCTTACCGATAAATCACCCTTCGTGCATGTTGACCCCTTTTGGTCGATAAACTACCATAAATATTTCTTAAATAAAATCGACACGTGACACCGTGTGCATTAATATTCTTTTGATATGATTCTAGTCATTTTCATAGTGGATACAAATATGAAGTGTACATATGGGGATGAAGGGAGAATTTATACTGACTTGCAAATTGAGTCGAAAAATTGAAATTCTAAGTTTAGATTAATTTAACATTCAATAAAAAATAGTGAGTTCAATCGAGTAAAATATTAACAAAAAAAAATTTTTAAATTGTAAGAAAAAGTTATGGTTCATAAAAAGTTTCTGTCGATAAAAAAGTAAAATAGAAGTCAAACTTGATTGAATTTTTTTCTAATATTTAGTGTGTGAATAAAAGAATACGTACACAAGGAGGCAGCTTCAAATTTATCCGATTTCTTTTTCCGTTTCCATTTCCAAGGCTTGAAGAGTCTACCGAGTGCAGAGAACTTGCTTTTCCTTTCGAGGGGCGGTGTTCTCGCCCCCGAGCCCAAACTGTTCGTTCGCAGAGCCGCCCCATTTTGTTTCTTCGCTGTAAACAAACGAGAAAAATATCGTTAATAAATTTTAGTGAACTAACGCAGTTAGGATTAAAACGATTGTTGGTAACATAAGCGTCGGAGTTATCGACTTGGGATACGTTTTCCAGGAAAATGGGAGAATTTCTACGTTACCGACGAGGGATGAAACATCCCCCGGAAAGTGCGTTTACCACCCAATCGATTGGCCAATTACCATGGAAATATGGTTATAGCTTTATTTTGAAACTAACTCACATGCAATTATTAAACACTTTATATGATAAAAAGTATTCCATTCCAATATTCGAGCAAAAACACAGAGAAGAGGAAAACTGCTAAATGTATAAAGTTAAATGTGGTCAGTCAAAAATATTTGAAAGCATTCGAATTTTTTACTTCTAAAAATAACAGGAAAGTCGACCGCAATATTCGACAAAAATGTCAAAGAAAAGATTAAAATTTCTTTACAATATTAAAATTAATTGTATTAAATACAGAGTAATGAAGTATCAACAGTATTCGAATTTTCTATTCACAAAAGTGCGACTATGTATAAAAATTTTGAACGAATTTCTCTGAAAAATACCGTGCACCATTTTTTATTCGTAAAATTTCACGAAAGAGTACGCAGCGAAGAAAAGCTAATATACGGCGGAAATACGGTGAGAAACGGCTTCCATAGCGCCCGGAAGTGAAAATTATTTCCGCGGGTTATTGTACCTTTCCCGTAGAAACAGATTACGAATAGCTAAACGAATATTCGTAGAAAATCGTATAGAATGTGGCCAGCCGAGAGTTGGCTCTTAACTCATTGTCAGACGGCCATGTCGATGTCACCATAAAATCAATACCCGACACCGTGGCCCCATAGATATTTAATGGCTGTCGTTTCTCGAGAAAAACTCTCAGTCTAAGAACCTACATTCGCGAATTCCCGATAAACAATTCGTATCTCTTTGCATGGGTAATTGATAATCGAATGCGAAACGTTATTCCGTGTTTTACAATTACAACACTGCTTTGATGCATTCCGCTCTAGTAACTGGTAATTAATTCGCGCAATAGTAGCCTATGTTAACGACTAATTAATCTGAATGGCAATTTAATCGAACGATTCCAATTTCTCATTTACAGTGTTCATGGAAATATCTGGCCAGTTATCGGTCGTAAATCAATTACTTAAATTTTATATTACCATGAAATTCGAATTATTTTTGGAAGTATGATAATTGAAAAATGGTTCGAAGATAAAGAGTCAATTATTATCGTTTTCACCCTCGATTACACAAACAATGAGCACCCTTCAAGAATGAACTTTATCAACGATTGAATAAACCACCCCTTGAGAAAAATTCACCCTCCTGTCTACGACATATGGATCTTGATGAAGCTTTAGTCCGCTGCAACACCCCCCATGCAGAAGATACACACGAGATCGTGTATCTTCGTTTGGTGGTAAGTAAAAGCGCAGACAGGGAGGGTAAAAGGGAAAGGACAAGGGTAGTCGTTGTCAAACGGCAATTTCGGGGTGTTCTCAGCGGGGAATACCGGATGATAACGTGCGGTAGGGCAGTTTCCTCGAGGACGACGATTATCAGCCTTAAGCATCCCTCGGGGACACTTTTGGATAGAGGATCTTGAAAGCTAAATTCTTGCCACCTAACATGGAAGGGTGAATTTATTCCGTTTATTGAAGATTTTCCTCGCATAGGACCCTTTAACATCCACTTTGGGAGTAATTAACCAACTTCGTTGGTTTTCGTGAATCTTTCAGTGCGGTTAATGATGGAACTACGCAAAGTTAGTTTCACAAATTCTGTGGCGGGATACTGGATTTATTTGGCGTATTTTCGGGTCCTCAGATTTCTTGGCTCTTGTGGCTTCGAAGTCTTTTGGGGTGGTTAATGGAGGAATTAGTCAAAGTTAGTTTCACAAAGTGGTTACTGAATTTATTTCGTGGGGACACTTGTCTTTTAGGTCTTCAGATTTCTGAGCTCTTGTGGCGCGAAACTCTTTTAGTGCGGTTAATGGTGGAATTACTGGTCAAAGTTTCACAAATTCTGTGGTGGATTACTGGGTTTATTTGGTGTAGATACTTTATTTTCAAGTCTTCAGATTTTTTTGGCTTTTGTGGCTCCAACTCTTTTAGGGTGGTTAATGGAAGAATTAGTGGTCAAAGTTAGTTTCACAAATTCTGTGGTGGATTACAGGATTTATTTGGTGTATTTTCAGGCCCTCAGATTTCTTGTGGTTCCAAACTCTTTGAGGGTAGTTAGTGGTGGAATTAGTCAAAGTTAGTTTCACGAAGTGGTTACTGAATTTATTTCGTGTGGACACTGGTCAAATTTTCAGGTCTTGAGATGTCTGAGCTCTTGTGGTTCCAAACTCTTTTAGGGTGGTTAGTGGTGGAATTAGTCAAAGTTAGTTTCACAAAGTGTTTACTGAGTTTATTTCATGTGGACACTCATCAAACTTCAAGTCCTCAGACTTCTGATCTCTCAAAAATTATTTTCTCCAATTTTCGAACTTCCAAATTAAGAAACTTAAAAATAAAAAATTCCTAAATCCTCAAATTTTCAACTTAGCAATAATTATACCACACATCCCCACCAGTCTAAAATGAACGAAATATATAGCTCTAACCCTTTAACATGACTCTACAACATGAAACCCTTTTTCTCCAAAAGTTTACTTAGCTCAGAAACTTATTTGTTCACACAATTCGATATCAATAATGATTCAACGAAGAATTAAGTTGTTGCCTGTTGGGCTGCTAATACTTGATAACAGAGTTGATCGATCCACGTTTATGCTCGACTATTTTTGAGCGACGCGATAAGCGTCGCGATAAAAATGTCAATTGTCGACGAAATCGATGTATTTTTTAATTTTTTCGCGCGATAAAATGAACAATGCAGTGGTATTAATTTCCTACAATTTCTCGACGCTAAAATAATATTTAATTTTTATATGGTATTCAGATTTTCACATTTTTATATTTGATAAATTAAGTGTAGATAATACTGCAGTTATCGTTTCAAGAAATAGCAGTATCAATTTTGAAGCTATCTAACACGGTTGGTATTGATTTTGTGTTGAATTTCACTGGAAAGGATAAGTAGTGGAAAGAAGTACTGCTATTATTTGATTAACACTATTTGAGTGCACGTATCTGTTTACGAACGTTTACGTCATGTTTAGGAAGAAAAGTCGATTCTTAAATAGTTTATAAAGTGAATCACTGAGTATGTGGAAATTTTATTTATAAGGACGCATCAGGTGCGTCAACATCCCTTACAGAAAAGTCACAAAATGATGTACTAAAATTGAAACTTGTTTTCTATAAAAAAGTTTTCCAAACAAAAAACAATGATGCAGTAAGTTAAATACATTTTCCTCGAACACAAATAATTTATAAAATTAACATGTTACGCAAGTGTCCACAAATTCCACCGATCTAAATAAACCGAGTTCCGCAAACCCAAGTCGGAAAACATTTCCGTAAATTCTCATTGTTCCACGAACTTCAATTACGCTATTTCGGAAATGCGTTTCCACTTATTAGGTGATCAGCGAAGAAAACAGCGGAAGAGACAAAAATACAGAGAACAACAACGAACAAGATCCGTCGGTTCAATAACGAGCGACACGTTTCGAGGAACCGGCAACCATTCGATTTCCGGGGGTCAGACTTTTTCTCGGTACTGAATGGCATCAGAAATGGCTTAGTGTTGGCACGAGATTCGAGAAGACATTCCTTGGCAACCGTTGCGCCTCAAAATTACTCGAAGAATGCTCGATCGATCGACTATGCAATACTCGTTCGATGCTGATCGACACGGATGCTTCAAGAGCATCTTTCGAAAACAGCCTACTTGATATTTTATGCTGTGAAAATCGGTTCGAGATTCCGCTTTATATTTCAAGATGCAGTTTATTCGGTGATGTCAAATGTAGAGGTAGTTTATGAGGTAGTTTATGTTTACTCAGATCATTCTATAATTAACTTTCTCTGTGACTTTCTCTAACAATAAGTATAGTTTAACGTATTTTGTTTGTGATCATCCTCATAATCTGATAGCAACATAAAACTGTTCATTATTAATATTAAAAGAAGCTAAATGGGGTAAATATTCAAACTCTCCTGCAATTTTCTAAATAACACTATCATGCATTTTTAAACAATATATAAATAAAGTAAATCTCTCAACATACAGAAATACTCCTAAACACATAGTGACGCACCCGATGCGTCAACCCCCCTTTACATCAGAGTTCATAAAGTAACAGAACAACCAAATGAAAATACTCAGAAACGAACATATCGGAAATCGAAGAACCCGAAATTCGGCAGTTATATGGTTTCACTAAAAGAAATCGGTTAGAACGTTGAAGGGAGAAAAGGGTAGATCGGTATAAGGGGTCGAAGTGGAATAATTGACGCGACAAAGCGGTTCCGGTGCCTAGGAGGCCTATTCACGCGCGTCAAAGGCTGTCGAGAACCCGTTGCATCGATGTGCATCGTCTACGTCCGCAAACAATGGCAATATTAACGCGACGATGGAGTGCAGTTCCTATTGTTCTGGATCGCGATGCATCTTAACGTGACCCGCCCATCATCCTGGCAAGACGTGTACAAAAATAAATGGAAGACAAATAGGCGTCAACCGTGCATGTTCCCTCGATAAAAATCAATTTTCTAACAGGAATATCGATCTTTCTTGGTATTCAACGATTCGACGTGAATTATAGAGCGGACGAAAGTGTGAAAAATGTCCAGAGGAAACAACTGAAACTATTTGATTGAAGAATGGTGGAAATTTGTTTGAGGGTGATTTTTTGGTTTGCTGCTCCTTTCTCATTTTATTATTTTCGATCTCGTTTTTTTATTACTGTGAGCAATAGGGATGAAGTTTCAAGGGGTTCTTATACTCAAATAAATTTTTGCAAAATTTTTTAGAAGATCTTACAATTGTTTGATACAAAACCTTACAATCGTTCAAGGTTTTACACACAAGTAAATTTAACTCATACTCCACGTGAGTTCTCTACTTTGGAACATGAACCAACCCCATCGTTCTCTAAACCACAGAACCGCATAAACAAAGTTGCTTCCAAAAGTCTAACTCCCGAGACATCGCGTATCGACAGACGAAAATTCTTGCACGCGTTATCGAATCACACAGCAATTTAATCCTCGCTACGGCACGTGTCACATTGCAAACGCGTAGTCGATCGATCGTTAACGAACTACGCCACTCGATACGCAAGTAGCAAGGTGTGTGTAACCGCACAGGGGACACGGTACTTCGTAATTCCCAGTCCAAGTGGTTAATATGCAAATCGCGAAGTGACCATCGTTCGCAGCTCGCATAGATACTTGCGGTGGTTTAATCCGTCCAAAGGCGGCTTCCGTTCAAAGGGGTTCAAGAAAATCCGACTTCATAAACACCTTTCAGACTTTGTATTTGTCCGAATAAGCCTTATTAGTAACAGATCCCGTTGACAAATTGGAAACGAGGGGTCGCGTTACGAGGGTTCGTTGCAAATATAGGGGATGTTTATTTCAATCAATTCTTTTCCGGCGTCGGATTAAGGGATCGGGAATATTATGGAGCTATTAACGGTATCGGAAAGTTGTGTGGCTGTTATTGGAATACGAGAACTGGGGGTAGTTAAAGAAAGGAGAAGGTACTACTGAATCTTGTAATGGAAAATTGATGATAAATTTGTTGTGTGACAACGAATGTTTCAACGTGTTATAGAAATAATTTTAGTCACATTAATGATTATGTTACTGGGGGTAGTTAAAGAAAGAGGATGAATCTTGTAACGAAAAATTGACAATGAATTTGTGTGACAAGGAATATTCTATCATGTTATAGAAATAATTTTAGTCACATTAATGATTATGTTACTGGGGGTAGTTAAAGAAAGAGGATGAATCTTGTAACGAAAAATTGACAATAAATTTGTTGTGTGACAAGGAATGTTCTAAAATATTATAGAAATAATTTTAGTCCCGTTGATTATTTGCGTAATAATTTTAGAATAAAACGAAACTGCAGAGCCACTTCTGTGATAAATTATCCATAGTTTTAAGTAGTTGTCAGAAAGCTCGTGAAATTTGCATTTGTGGCCGAAGCCATTTCTCCATCGCGAAGTCATCAACTGTATCCGCCGTTCCTCTCGCAAACAAACTAAACCGAAACAAGGGAAAATCGAATCGACAAAGCGCACTCGCTCTCCAGAAAAGAGGAATTTCCCTGCGAAAGAAGTTCACTTCCATCGAACAAACTTTGCAATTCCATTTCCCACCCCTTCGATCCCGTTTACGTTCGAACGCTGCACGTGTACCTTTTCCAAGATCAACCGGCAAGCTGTCGTTTACAATAAACGATTATTCGTGGTTCTTTCATCCAAAAGCGCTGCTTCGGACAAGAGCAAGTCTCAAAGCAAAAAAAATGTGAATACACCTGTATCTCGACTGGCAACCACAGGAATGTGTTTAGGGGTTCAAGTTGACAACCAGTGGCCAGGTAATTGGGGGATGGAAAACACTGTGGCGTTTCCATGACGACACTCGGCATCCCTTGCTAGCCGGCCCTTTGTACACCGCTACAGCCATGCCCGGGGCAACGTGCCCTAACCGCTACACCCTTTTGCTTTATCTGCACGCTTTTCCGCTCATTTCCGTTACGCTCGCTATATCCCGACAGACGAAAATGTCTGGAACTTGTTATTTCATTAGACATCGCGACCGAATTCGGAGATGGATCGCTCGGGGGCGAAATTACGCTGATCTAATTACGGGGTTATACTATACGGTCAAACGTGACTCTGCGATACTGTAGGTACATTCTATAGAATTAACTAACATCACTAATATTAGATAAGAAAGATTTTGGTCAGCGATATAACTTAATCCTCTGAAAGATGACACTCGGCTTAACATACCAAGTTCGAATTTTTAACCAAATTCATACGCAGTGAAATAATCCATGCACAGTGAAATAATCTATACACAGTGAAATTAGCAATAAAGAAATAACTTCAAAAGATCGACTTGAGTAGAAAGTTTGCTATCAAGATCTCCCGGAGAGCAAGGGTTAATTTTGCACGCCCTCCTAAATATTCATCTAACCGAGCTTTGCCGGGAAGAGTGAATTTTTCAAAGCGAAATCAGAGGGTGAAGAGACTTTCCGCGGTTGATTGCATAGCAGGAAATTAATTATCGTAGTTAGAATATGAGAGGGTTGCGGATGGTAGCCGAACACCGCGCAGCTATGCTGCGGCTTCGATATTACGGCCATGCAAATGGACTCGAATGTCAGTGGAACCACGGTAATATGTCGTCGTTCGGCCAACCATAAGGGCCGTTGGACCGTCGTTGCTTTGACGCAACAGGCATGCCTGCTGTAACAATGGACGATAAGCGTTATTGTTCGAGGGATCTTGAACCGTGCCGAGTGCTTCTGTAATCGCTCGACGGACCAACGAGACTGGTCGTTCGTTCGTTCTGTTCAATGGATATGATGGAACGCGATGTCACCACTGTTGTATGCTTGATTAATACTTTACGGACCGGAAATTTATTAATAGTTCGATAAGGACGCCTAGTCGATCGAAACTGATTAATTGCGATCAGATAAATATTTTCATGTTCGACGCTGATGTTCGACGCTGATGTTTGTTACGATGTTAATTATTTTGATCGATTGTTTATATGTTCAGGATCATTGACAATGATCTAACGTTCCCAGACAATAGTCTGCAGGCTATGATTTAAAGATTCGAACATTTGGGAGTACATAACATTTATACAAGTATGAAATGTGTACATGTAGAGTTTGAATAATTTGTTCATTAGAGAACCTCAGAATTAAACCATGATAAATAATTGTATCTTGAATATGGATGTTTTTAAGGTAACATCAAGATGAAATGCAAATGGTGAGACTCCTTCAGATGTAACTCAAAGAACGTACAAAAGAAGGTACCTAATGTCATAAACTCTGCAAGATTGTTTCCATATGAACATCTCAATAGTTACATTTAAAAGCATCTAAATAAAGACCTAACTCAAGGTACATACAAAAGAAGGTATTTAATATCATAAACTCTGCAAGATTGTTTCCATATGAACATCTCAATAGTTCCATTTAAAAACATCTAAATAAAGACCTAACTCGAGGTACATACAAAAGAAGGTATTTAATATCATAAACTCTGTAAGATTGTTTCCATATGAACATCTCAATAGTTCCATTTAAAAACATCTAAATAAAGACCTAACTCGAGGTACATACAAAAGAAGGTATTTAATATCATAAACTCCGTAAGATTCTTTCCATATAAATATCTCAATAGTTACATTAATCTCCTTGCACTATGACTTATTTGTCAGATGCATCAGTCAGAACTGACTACTTACAGCTACAATATTAAAACAGACAAAAAAACTTGAAATGTTATGTCAATATATTATTAAACAATTATGCACATTATAATTTGACTTGAACTCCAAATTCAAGCGTACTAAACATTCGAATAAAATTGATAATGGCCAAAGTATGAGTACGACACGAGTCAGACTCGTCACAACAGTGCAAGGGGTTAAAATCATCTAAATACAGGCCTAACTGAAGGTACAATAGAATTTTCCTAATATCACAAACATTGTATATGAATATATCGATAGCTTGATTTAAAATCTAAATAAAAAAAGCTAAAAAATTTCTGGTTGGATCGATGCGGGAGGTTTTATAACTGGAATCGGTGGCTCATTAGTTGGCGGACAGGAAAGCAGGGAGGACGATCGATCTCGGCTATAATTTCCTCTGACGGTTGGAAACAAATACACGGACGGTAAACAGAAGTGACAGGCAGACGGGCAGAGCCCTGGCAACCGGAATACGCCCAAGAGCAGACAGCATTTCGCGTCACAAAGCAGTAGAAACCATAAAGCCACCCCTTGGTTCGCTCTGTGCGCCGTTTCCGCGCACCTTTCGCCCTCGCCGCGGCCATGGGGGATCGAATCTCCATTATTCGCCTTTCCAACGGGGCTAAATGCTCGTTAATCCCTAATTGCATTCCCTGCACACGGCTGTCCTGGTCACGGGGGTAGCTGCCTCTCTTTTTCCTTTCTCGATCATCCTGCAATTTTTATGGGCCGCTATTTACCCGCTCCGTTATGGAAAGTACCGAGAAAAATATGTTGCTTCGTGTTCGAGTGGTACATGCAAATTGCTCGATTTTTGTCTGTTATTCTTTCCGCTTCGTGTGCTCTGTTTTAATTGAAATTTTTTGACAACATTTGGGGAAAATTAAGGAAATGGTCCGGGATTTTTGAGGGTTAACCTTTTCACGATTCGTTATTCTGTACACGGGTTCTTGACGAAATTTATTTTTTACCTTGAGGTTAATTAATACTAGATGTGGTGCAATAATGTCTGGCCTACGTACAAATTTAGCAGAAGTTAGACAGTGCTCTGTAAGGGAGGGTGTATACTTGAAAAGACAAAGTCATAGGAGGCACATACGCGAGAATGGTTACGAATGCAATTATCGTGAATACGAGAGGTCGAGAAGCTATCGCTGTAATAATAGTCGACGGATAACTCGGTCTCGCTTTGACGAACTTCGGTCTGAAACGTCGAGTTCCAAGGATCAGAATCTAATTTCGATGCTGTTCTCGAATGGAATTCTTGATTCGGAATAAAAAGATGGATGTGCGTGTCGGTAGACAGAAATCTGCGTATTCATCGAAACGAAAAATTTATTCTCGATCCAAGATCCTTTGAAAAGATACAGGTTTCTTATTTTTATTGTTCGAAAAACTCGATTCACGCTGCACTGATCGAATCAGTGCCGTCTCGGACACAAAAGGAAAGTAGGTTTCGAAACACGAGGAAAATGAATTATTGCTCGTAACTTTGCGCTTAAGCTCGGCATCAGTCTACGCGGAAAACGCGTCTCGCTTTCGCGGTAAATTAATAATCCACGAGAAGCAAAGTTTTCCAGCCGGAGCGTCGTTCTTCGAGAAACAACCCTCCCCGGGGAAATTTTATCTTCGAGTCGCGACGAGAAGAAAGTGACGGGACACGATTTCGTTGAAAATTCGGAAAAATGGAATAATGATGGAACTAAAAAATGGTCGACAAAATATGGTTCGAAAAATGAACGCTTTATTGACGGTCAAGTGGATGAAAATTGATATATGATTTTTTAAAATGAAACTGTTTATTGTATATAGAGTTAGTTATACAGGAATGTATATAAGACTTGATATGACAAATATGAGGTTCATCAAAAAATTACAAACGTGTATGAAATAATAAGGTACATGTTAAGGTGTACAAACATACTGTTTTATTAAGTAGACAATACGGTAATAAACATAGTAGATACTGTCTTAAATATACTACATAACTGCAGATTTTATTAATAGAAAAAATATTTCAATGACAAAAAAATGGTATATGGCTAAACATGTCAGTAAAGTGTATAAACCACTGTCAATGCACGTGCATAAATTTTTGCAAGTTCTACAAACAATTCGTGGATTTGTTCTGGACTTGATCTTACACAATGTCTCTAACAGAGATCTATAAAAATATACACCTACGAACTGGTTGTTTATAAGAGTCATTTAATAAATTGCACGTTCCTGTGGACCGAAGATGATGAATATACGAACATTTTTTTATACGAACGACAGATTAAAACGTCCATTTCTGAGATTAAATTTCATGTATCAACTAAGACAGCTCGATCACAAAGTTAAAATAGCATGAATTCTATATTTAAACACTGACATTGAAATTTTGTATGTAATGACAGTATAATTCAGAATATACTGTCTTTGTGTAAAAATCCATAATTGAAGACTAGTGAGTTTAAGAGACGGCGAGTACGAAAATCTGAACAAGAGGTGAATCTAAATAAAAATTGAACGGTGATTAATCTGAAGCCCGTTCAAACGAAATAGTACATTTGCACGTAAAGTGAGCGTCGAATGGGCGAAGGTTCTGATTTAAGTAGAGTTGGAATAATTCCATCGTAAAAATCGTGCGGATTTATTAATCGTATCGAGAACAAAACGATGACAAAGACGGGTCAGGCAAACGTCACGCCGCGAATATTTCTCGCTGGGGTTAATTCGTCTTGCCAGCCGAAGAGATTAATCGGCGACGGGTTGTTCCGCGTAACGACCGAATAAATCAACGGGAAATCCAGTGAATGGAATCGAAATCGTCCAGCGAAATCGCGTTTCCACGGAAATTATGAATTTACAGGTTCCCACTTACTCGGTAAAAAAGCTCTCGATTTTTCGAAATTCTACTTTCGATAATCCCAAGATTCATCGGCCATTTGTCACCGCGACAAGAATGCTAAACATCGTCCCGGTTTTATCGAAATAAACGCAACGTTATTATACCAACGAGCGACAAATTATTCCCTCCACCATACCGAGACTCAATGACGATACCGAAATACCGAAGAATGCCGGGAACAAGATGAAGTGTGTCCGGTTCGTTAAAATAGAAATCGCGAAAACGCGGCTGCCTCGACGAATATTTTCGTGAATGGAGGAAGATTCGCGTCGCGTTCCTTTATCTGTGATTCGTCAAAAGACCCTATGCTCTGAACGTGCAACCATTCGTTTAATTTCACGAGGAAATGGCGGAAAAGGAACTCTATTCTATGCTCTATTCTTTCATTTTGCGAATCCCTTTGATTTAATCGTCAATTTGTCTGTTGGGACATTCTTGTGCTTTTGTATTCAATTATTTGTAACACATGAAAATAGAGTAATACAGTTTTAAATATTAGTGGATATATTAATTAGGTGATGGAGGTAATTTCAATACGATTAATTGAACGAGAGTATGTTCTTCTGCTAGAGTAAAATTTTATGGATCAAAGACATTTTAGATTGAAAATTAATTTTGAGAAGTCTGTCTGAACTTTCAGAAGTTGAACAATTCGAGTTTGGGTTAATAGAATTGTCTGCAGAAATGAATTTTGAAAGTGAAACACGAGTATTCGATAAAACAAGAAAGACTATAAAAGAGACTATTGAATTGATATCTGATAAAATATACCTCCGTAAAAAGTTAGAAACCGATTTCAATTCGCAAGTCGCAGTAAATCAAGCACTCTGTTCATAACGAAGAATCGGAAATTTTTACGATATCGTGTATCTCGAAAGGAGAAATATGAAATCATTCGGTTCACAAACGGTGCCGTTTGCGCAATGAGAAATCGGCCCGACAGATTCCCATTGTCATTGTCCCAGTTACCTCGAACAATAGTTACATAAAACTGACGATAAACGTAACGGCTCTTGCTGATTTGGCGATCTGCCATGCCGTCCCATCGACGTTTCTGTCCGTTTTACCGATCGCCATATTCACCGATGCACACTGTCGAACAATCACCGCGAACGGGTTTTAATCGAATAACACGAGAGGTTAAAAAAAGGAGAGGAAAAAAACAAATACACACGGGGAGCATCGCGGGAACACGAGAAACACGAACAATCGGCTCGTGTCAGCAAAGTGCATTGTCGATAATGAAACAAGCGAACCTGAAATATCAATTTCCACCTATACATTTTTATTTGTTACTTATGTAAGACATTTGTCGTTCCTTATGAAAAATTCAACGAATTCAACTTTGATGCAATTTGTCTGCGAGAACAGTGAAGTGGAATTAAAATAAATTGGTCGAGCTTGATGCAATATTGAAAATATTGACGACAGGGTAAAATTTATTTAATTTTTGAATTTTAAGTAGAATTTGGTTGAAGTATCTTTCATTTTCCTGCGAGAGTTTTAATATACAAAATTTGAAGTTACAGTGTATGGTATTGCATGAGATGGCAAGATAAAGCTCGACATAATTGGAAAATCTCGCGTCACGTATTATATAAAGCTTGAAAAATTTTCTTATCACGTAACTCAATAAAACTTCGTAATCAAATTTTCCATCGATGTTTCAAAAAATTTCCACTCGCATTACGTAAAACTCCGAATAAACCGATACCGTATATTTTTGTAAAAGCTTCTGTTTCAAATTCACGGATTCTGTACGTCTACATAATTTCTTGCATATAAAATTCAACGATTTATGCTACTTTATCCAGACGTATTTGAACACCGATAACTGCTCAGGATGAAGTCAATCAAATTACTCCATCAACAAAGCCTCTCCCTTGATGCCATAACCGCTCAAACGACCAATCGATAGTTCGCAGACAGAGAAGGATCCATCGAACGAGGGGAGAGAAGTTCCTCGATGTTTGGCAAAGCCCACAAAGTACCCAGAACCAGTAAACATTCAGAAAAATTGCCCAACGATCGAACAAACGACCTCGTTCACGATTACGTGCAATCGGAGAAGGCATTTCTCTGTTTAGACACATAATAAAGTAGTTCCTTTAAGAAGCTGAAATCGTGTCGAGGACATTTTCTTTCTATACTGAGTAAATCAATAACATTGCTATTTTATATGAATTAGGATTAATTTGTTGGGATATCGACATAAGTAAATTCAGTTATAAAAATGCTGAATTTTTATTGTAAGGTTTGATGTGGTAGTAGGAGGTTTTTGAACTTGAGGAATAAAATTTAAGATGCTATAGATAATTTAATAAGAAATTTTGACGATAAGAAATTTTGAGGAGGAAGCCATTTTCTTTCTATACAGTGAGTAAATCAATAACATTGCTATTTCATACGAATTAGGATTAATTTGGTTGTTGTGACATAGGTAACTTCAGTTATAAAAATTCTAAATTTTTGTTATAACCTTCGATGTGGTAGTAAGAGGTTTTGGAATTTGAAGAATAAAATTTAAGATGCTATAAATAATTTAATAAGAAACTTTGATAAGACATCTTGATCATAAGAAATTTTGAGGAGGAAGCCATTTTCTTGAATTATGGCATACTGACGTAAAACTGTTCCAGAGTTAAGAAAGCCCTATGTCAGAAGCATGCATCAATGGTTATTTTATGGTACCACCCCACTTTCAGGGATATTCTAAACAAGAATTTAGCGAAGAATCCCTTCATGAATGATACATCGCACCCCTATACCCGAGCACCTTGCAAGCACCATTTGTCAATTAGACAGTGATCGAATTTCTCTTAAAAAATCGTAGAAATTTCCCCAGTAGTGCGATAAAGAATGAATCTCTCTCTCCATGAAATTTCAAGACTCATCCACTTGATCGAAGTGAACTCGAAAGGGAATCACTCGGTGATCCACCAGCCAAGAAATAACGAAATATCGGTTCTCCATTGATCGAAGTGGATGCATAAGGTGCATCCATCCCGAGGGACGTTCATTCAACATCTTCCCTTCGATTCTCGAACGTTTCCTAGCTTCCGAATCCTGTCTACGGGTTCTCCCGAAGGATCAAGCGAAGCTGGTCCGATAACGAGAGGCGCCGCGACGCTGGCACGACGCCAAAGCGCCTCTGATCGGGGGGAGAAAAAAGAAGCGTGCGGGTTGACTTTTCACTTCCGGTGCAGGCTCTTTCTCTCCAGTGTTCGCGTTATCGCCGGCGAAACGAAGACCGACTCGCTCGCGGCTCTTTTTTAACCCTGAAAACGTGCCAAGACGAAAAACTCGAGGAGGATCGGAGCAAAGTGGCCGAGAAAAGAGGAGAGCAGTTGCCACGGGGAAAAGAAAAATGAGGAACAAGCCGAGAGACCTTGGCACTGTCGGGTACAACGATGAATGGCAAACAACGGCGGGTGGAATTTTTGGGCCGCTCTGTTGCCTGCTTGACACCGTGAGAACGAGAAAAAACGAGAAGCCGTTTTCACTGGGACACTGAGTTAAGTGGCTGCTGTTTAACGCCTGTGCTAGATAAGGCACAACGATTTAGGGCGTTTGGATTTATGGGGATATTTTGATGTTTGAGAAGAAAGGTGACAATTAGGGTGAACGATTGAAAATTGGAAGTTTAACATTAAAACTACCAAACCGATCAAATGATCGCTCCACAAGTTTCTTATTATAAGGTACACATTTTGTTAAAATACATTTCTTGAAATCGGCATTGATTTTCATCAAGATACAGAACAAATGTGTACTCATTTATGCTGCGTCTGTTTATTTATTCTTTAACTTCATTTTTAATTTCAAAGTAAGTACACATTATATGTCGGTAGGTTTAGAATTAATTCAAGCTACTAATCTGTCAATTTAAAAATTGCAACCTTAACTTCGTCCTAAAAAATGCAGCTTCGTACATGAACCTTGAGCTCAGAAACTTCACCTTGAGCTAAATAATTAATATACAATTTGCATGAACCCCGAGCTTATAAAGCAATGTAATTAGAATACAGTTACCAGGCAACAATTGCAAGAAACGCGTGAGAAATCAAAGAGTGGTAGTAAATAATTAAAGAAGATAAAGGTGCGTGAAGTGAGACGGTATCGGATGGTTTGGCCCTTTGGAGCGTTTCGATGAAACGACTTCGATAAGCAGATGATGTTCCCAGCGCGTCGCTAGAGTGAATTCGAACCGAGACGAGCCGGAAAGGCGGATTCGAAGCTTTCTTCCCTTTGCTGATGGGAAACGGTGTATCGTGCTGTTCTATTTGGACAATGAAACGTTTACAACGAGAACTGCAGACCTCATTATTCAACGCGACCGTGTCAGTCGTGCATTCTACTTCCGCCAAATTCTCATTCCATGGCGATACGCTATTCCAGATGCATTGTTGCGATTCGATTGCGTACGATCGACTGTTCATTATCGGAATCAATGTTTCGCTCGGTTAGACTCGTTTGAGTTAGATGTCCATCAATTGAGTTAGATGTCAAAGACAAGTGGCTTTTGGGGAAGACATAGAATTATTGACTTTGATGTTCTGTAACTCAGAACCTTATGATTTTAAAAATTTAAAAATTGAAGACATAGACTTCTGAGAACCTCAAGAAAGCTCGAACTTCATAAATTATTTCGGTAATTGCCATACTTAAGCTTCTGAAAATTACGAACTTCAGCAAGCACTTAAGCCTTCGTAAGTATTAAGTAAACCTCAAGAATTTTAGAACTTCGAAATCTGAAACTTTGACGACGTTTAATTTTAAGCGATCTAACAAAATAACAATAAATACGTTTCGATATAGAAATTCAGTAGAAACTTCACGATCGAACAGCTGACTCGAAGATTCTCGATAAAACCTTTTACTCAAAAAGTTCGCCAGTTTATTTATTTCCTTCGTGGCACGTTTTTGGAAGGTAAAGCAGCCGAGCAGATTCTTTCGCCTCTTTGAACTCGTAATATCGTGGCTGGAAAGAAAGTAGCTGACTCAAAAATTCTCATCAGTTCATTCCACTGAGAGAGTCTCAACAAGTTCACTTGACCTCTTGAAATCTTTCGAGATCTGTACTAGAACAGATTTTAACCCTTCTCTAACTTCTTGCTCGATGAATATAACTGTTAGTGGAATTCTTTCCGGTTCGAAAATTCTGAAACCAAATTTGTCAATGTGTTCTTACAATCAGCATGTTCTTAGAATCTGCAGATTGTACAAAATTTCACTATTAACCCTTTGCATTTCTGTATTGAATATGTATGTTTCTATTTATTTAGTAGTTATAATAAATGAAAAATATGTGTGCTACACATTATTGCAATATTGAGATACATTTTCTTGTGAACACATTTTTTAAATCAAACAGTTAGTTGGTAAAAAAAATAAGGTTCACCAAGGATTAATATATCAAAAGCACAGATTAAACTAAAAAGAACATCATTATAATATTATGTACATCGACTTTTTGATTTCTCGTGAATATCGCACAAAATACAGCTCAAACTCTGACGAAAGAAGGACAAGTAAAACCCGATAAAGTACAAACCGACAAAATAACCATTTCCCCAACCGAATGCAGAAACGCAAAAGAAAATGATGTCCCATAAAAGAAGAGCATCACAAAGTTTCATCGTGTGCGTTCGATAAATTCGCTGGAAAATGAAAACAGCGATAAAAGGGAGGGAAAAAAGGGAACGTGGAGGAGGGTAAAATTGTCATACATGGAGACAATGTCGACGACGAACGAGAGTAATCGAGAAAAAGTCACGTCTCGGGCCTTCTCGTAGCGGAATATAGAGCAGAAACGGTTCGTTTCGAGTGCGGCTGCATTTAGAGGCGATGCAAACGCAAACACAAAGGCTCTGTTGCACGCGGAGAACGAGGCGTTTCCAGTTTCCTCGGGCTTGCACGTTCAACGATGCACTCGAGAGTGTTTTGTATGAAAGTAGGTGCGAAAAGAAGGCTGGTACCGAGTAGATTGCGATATCGATTTTCTTCGGTGAATACCGTTTGAGGCTTTCGGCCTTTCAGGTCTAAGCTGTGTCCAGAAGAAAACCCGTTTCAAATTGCTCTTCCCAAATTCCTTCATTTTTATTACACTTCTACAATGTAGAGAGAGTACTTGATAGTCAAGTTGAAAAATTAGACCGTCCTGTGATTTTAGAGGATCTTATCACTACTGTTGCGTTAATCATCTTCTAATTTTTTAATTTTTATTTCTAGGTTTTATTGTACCTCTAGTTGGCTTGCATATCTATAAATAAATTTTATTATCTGCATAACAATCTTGTATAACAATCTTTAGAGTATCTTATCACTACTTCTCTTGCGTTGATCACATTACAATTTTTTAATTTTTATTGTGCACATAATGGACTTGTATAAGTATAAATAAATTTTGTGGAAGATGTGGGGTTGGTTTATATATTTTCGAATTTACGTACGTCAATTTTGAACGAGGCAAAATGACTAACATGCAATGTTTCGATCATTTCTGCAGGTTTGTAGCGATGTTAACAGAGAGTAGAATATATTTGGCAGCAACCACAAACAGGCGAATGTGTGTCATCAAAAATTTATACAGCAGACCACTCGACACTGGAGCGGTCTCGTTGACCTTCTTACGCTTCTCTCGAGCCCGATTCAAAATTATACAGGGTAGCTCGTTCGAATCCTATCTCCTGAAACTGTCGGGAATGAGGGTGTGATTCGATTACGGCTACCCGAGCGACCGTTTTCTTCAAGAATTCACGCGATCGACGATTCTTTTCAATTTTTTAGACTAGTACTCTGAAACATCCCTCTTCACATAATATTTAAGCTTTCTTTAATTCACTTAGTGAATTGTTTAAAAATTGAGAAATAATTTTTTATGTTACAGTTAGTTGAACTGAATCAGAACATAGAACTATGAGTTACAGTTAGTTAATACAGTAATTTCTTTCAGGTTATTTTTGAAAATTTCATCCCTTATATTTCAGAACTGTCACATAACTTACATCGTTGAATCAATAACTCGACTGCTCTCTATTTCACGTTATTAAAGTTGTGCTTCCGAGAATAACCTTTCTCAAATTTATGTCGCCACCCTTATAATTTACGTCACAAATTTGATAACAAAGTCGACTATAATTCACATTGTAAATTTAATAATTTCTCACTGTTATTTCACGTCGATGAAGATACATTTTCGAGGAATTCACAGTCTATTTCGGAGAATTTCATCCCCCGTTCTTTCAAATTTATGGGTACTGTCTATACACCCCTATAATGTACAGTGCTGACTGAATTATTTATCTTCACTCATGATGATGAGGTCTGACAATTTATATCTTGTAAAAATTTAGATGATACATCATGTCATCCCTTTAATGCTTAACATTTTAAGCTATTTACAAAATTATTCTCAAAATTATCTACACATCTTTATAATAATTTATCTTTGTTTTTGAACGCATAAGAAATCACTAAAAATGTAAAATCACAAGTTTTCAAAAGGGGCAATTTTTACCTAAATATGCAACCCTCAGAATATTTGTATCGATTCAATGATTGTATCGAATCTCCATTTGTATCGATTACGTCCACCATAAATCACAAATAGAAATCTTCATCTTCAATTCTTCGCAAGATCCGAAAGTCGTCGAAGCGTGCAGATGGTTAACTTTCCACTCGAATCTCGTCAGATTTTAATCGAAGAAAGTGTCCGAAGCAAGATCGAAAGTGGCCCGTTTCTTAACAGGAAATCACTTTCCGATCGATCAGCTAACGATCAAGACGAATCTCTATTGGAAATCGAGAGGCAATTGATCTGCGAGCAATAATTAATAACTGCCGTGTATCAACCGGTGAAAAACTATCTGGAACACCGGTGCCGACAATGTGGGTCCACGTTCTCGATAATCTGCGATCGAGTAATCGTTCTGAGACCGGTTCGCTAGACTTGACCTACTGCTTATTTCCTTGAACGCGTGATTTTGATCGATGATAACTACTTCGTTCAGGGTAATGTGTGATCAAATTCTATTCCTGGCTGCTGTGAGGTAATGGTTTAGGGAGGACTTTATGACGTTTTTCAAATTATTTTTACTAATTTTTATTGTTTAACAAATTTACTGTATTCTTTCTCCATTGTTGTATTTTTTGTCTTTCTTCTCTAAATTCTTGGAGTTTAGCAGATTTTTTTTTAGTAGAAGTTTGTTAGATTTTTTTAAATAGAAGTACATCAGATGCTTTCTAAAGGGGGGCTACATTTTGTTTCTACATTTTGATTTTTCTTCAGTAAAGTTATATTAGATTTTTCAAAGAGTATATTTGATTGTTTCCACAATGGAAGTACATTAGATGCTTTCTAAGTACGACCACATTTTGCTATTACATAGAATTTGACTTTTCTTCACTGAAGCTATATTAGATTTTTTTTAAGAAGTAGTACATTCAATTCTTTCTAAATGGAAGTAAGTTTAATTCTTCCTACGTTGAGGTACATTTGATTTGTTTCGAAATGGAGCTATATTTACTTCTTCCTACATTGAAGTACATTTGATTCTTTTTGAATAGAAGTACATTTAATTCTTCCTACATAGAAGTACATTTGGTTCCTTCTAAATAGAGGTACATTTAATTCTTCCTATATGGAAGCACATTCGATTCTTTTTGAATAGAAGTACATTTACTTCTTCCTACATAGAAGTACATTTCATTGATTCTGCATAGAAGAACATTTAATTCTTTCAAAACAGAAATTCATTTAATTCATTCTATATAGAAGAACATTTCATTCTTACAAAATAGAAATTCATTTAATTCATTCTACATAGACGAACCTTTAATTCATTCTATACAGAAGAACATTTAATTCTTTCAAAATACAAATTCATTTAATTCATTCTGCATAGAAAAACATTTAATTCGTTCAGACTAGAAATTCATTTAATTCATTCTACATAGAAAAACATGTAATTCATTCAAAATAAAACTACATTTAATTCATTCAAAATAGAAGTACATTTAATTCGTTCAAAATATAAGTACACCAAACCTGCTTCAACTTTTACAACCGCCTCAAACAACTTCAATTACCTTCATCAAACAAAATAATGAAAGAAAGAAAGTAACCAAAGCATGATGAAACAATGACATTGTCTAACAACGCGTGGTTAAATATCTGAGTAAAAGAGGTAGCCGATGTTATCGAACTTTCCCATGTGCCCATAGCTGCCCACTCACCTGTTCACTGACAGACACCTGCCCTTCTGCTGTCCGGTTTGAGTAAGGTAACGGTTCTCTCGGAGCAAGCGAATCGTCGCGCAAAAAGAAGCCAAGACGAGAGACGGAGAGTGAAAAGAGCAACGGTGACTCGCGCGAGCACTCGTGCTGAAACGCGCAATCGACAGAGTGTACTTTAAGAGAACCGAGTACACTTACCTGACGTACAGTTCGCCAAGGTAAAGTTTCACAGAAGAAGCTTTTCAAGTTCGATTCTGATGGGAAAACCTTTCGCTATTCCATGGGCTAACACTTCTGTCAGATGAATTTACTTTCGTTATGACCTTTTAGAGTCGCAATCTTTCTCAGAATTAATTGTTCAGAAATCTTGAAAACTTGCGAGAGGAGTTATTATTCTTTTTTAGGTTAGACTTTTATTATACAACGAGTTCGATGGTGAGACATCAGAAGTAACTGTTAGCAACTACTAGAATGATCAAATGACTGCTTCTCAAGTTTTCAATTATAAGTAAGATTTGTTAGGATGTTCTTCTTGAAATCTGTATCGATCCTCAAAATGTACAGCGAGTTCGATGGTGAGACATCAGAAGTAGACTCTGTTAGAAACTACCAAAATGATCAAGTGATTGCTTCACAAGTTTTCAATTATAAGTAAGATTTGTTAGGATGTTCTTCTTGAAATCTGTATCGATCTTCAAGATGTACAACGAGTTCTATGATCAGACATCAGAAGTAGACTCTGTTAGCAACTACCAAAACGTTAAAATGACTGCTCCACAAGTTTTCAATTATAAGTAATATTTGTTAGGATGTTCTTCTTGAAATCTGTATCGATACTCAAGATGTACAACGAATTCGATGATCAGACGTCAGAAGTAGACTCTGTCAGCAACTACCAAAATGATCAAATGACTGCTCCACAAGTTTTCAATAAGTAAGACTTGTTAGGATGTTCTTGAAATCTGTATCGGTCCTCAAGATGCAGAATTAATATATGATTTTATGTTCAACCTATTTTTCAACCCAATTTCAAATTAAGTGCACGTAAAGTTTCCAGAGATGGAGTCTGCTCCAGTTGCCAGAATGCCTCGTGCATCGGTGTAAACTAGGCCTAATAAATTTCCGTTCCAAACAGACGCGAACAATCGTCGAGCAACACCGGCAGAACGATGAATGGGCCAGCCTCAACTCTAACCTTCTTTCACTCTCTCCTTCGATGCATCCATTCTCCAACTTCCCTGCTGCATCCTGGAACAAGAACGAAGCTGGTTCTCCGAGCAAAACAAGAACTCTATCCATCACCAGGTTCGGAAGATACGCTGTAGAATGATCTATCGAGTTATCAACTAGTTGGCGGAGGGAATTAAGAATTTTTGGAAGGTCTGACGGAAAACATACCGAAGAGTAATCGTTGCCTTCATGAAGCGATTAACTGTGATAGATGAATAAAGAAATTAATAAACGTTCTACGAAGGAAACGTTCTGCGTGAAATTTATAGCGAATTTCTCTTGTTCAATGAAAACTGTTTCCGAGAAGCGGATCAGAATATTCGTCTAAGAACGTGTGGATGTATGTTAATTCGAGTGAACAGGCGATGGCCAAGTTGCGAGGCGAGCCAAGTATGCATATTAATTCGATGAATCTTACCGGACCAAATAAAATGGTAAGGTGAAGGCGTGTGCAGTTGAATATACCGTTGAGTAAAAACTCGAAAGCAAGTAGGCTGCTGAGGAGTTGCGAGATTGATCAGCAACATTTGGATGTTCACGAATATTCCTACTTAACACTTATTTCTAATTTCTTGATATTTGGACGTTCACGAATATTACTTTTTCTTGAAAATTATATTACACGAATATTACTAATTTCTTGATACAATATCAATACAATATTCCTTGACTAATTCCAATAACAACATCTTTTTTATTTATTTGACAACACTTCAGAAATTATGAGACACAACTTGTTACATTTTATGTCTCATGTTCAATTTTGTTTTTATGTCTAAGTTTGATGTAGCACTAGTTTATCTAAAATACATTTTGATCATTAAAAATGTCGCATGTTGTGACCCAGTGGAAACTAGAACCACTCGTCGCAACAGCGGTTGAAAAAGTCCGAGCTTGCCAAAATCCAGGACTTCCTAATTTACGCGCGACGATTTCCAGCTCGCGGAAAGATCTTTTTCGAAGCGGGCCTTCGAATTCCTGACGAACCAGCGAGGAATTCGCAGCTCTGCCAGTGATTCGAAGGCGTCCCGTGCTTATTTTTTCGATGGACGATCGCCAAAACAGACTCGACACACTTCGTCGAGCTGCATTCGTGCATAGGAATTCGAAGATGAACCTTCGGAGATGAAAGAGAGTTTATAGGAGAAGATATTCGCGATGATATCATCGAGACACGTTCATCGACACTGCGAATAGAAGACTTCAAAATAACTTGAACTTGGACGACGTAACAAGGCTATCTAGCTTCGTTGAATCGAAGTAAAATATGAAATATTAAGTTACTACAAATATTAAGTTACTGCATAAAATGTGATCGAGTGATTGTAAGACAAATCGAAGAATAACGAGTGGAATAAAAAGACAAACGTTCGCTCGAGGCAATCAGTGACCAATCGATAGAAACGCGACGAATTGATTTCACCATTTGTGGAATTTTAGAGAGGGAGTTCATTACTCCGAAAGGATATTTTTGAGAGTTAAACTCTGTTTAAACAAGTGATTTAGCAGTCTATTGTCTTCGAGCTGTAGTTGAAGAGAATGGCGTAAAGACGACAGCTACTTTTACAGAACTGCTAATCAGGGATGACGTTAACGGTTTACAGACCTGAAACCTTTTTTTCACGCTAAGAAACCCTGGTTTAAGATAAGTCTCAAGAGTGACGAAGTGCAGTTTCACACCCTGTTCTCTTATTTCTAGCAGTATTCTAGGAGAAAATGAATAGTATCGAATGACCAGTTCGCCCTTCTTGAATTACTTATTCAAAGAATCAATAACTGTTCAATCTTCCTCGCAACATTTTGGTCAAACTCGCTGGAAGAATATACCTCTGAACTCTGTGATTGTCAGCCAGCTGTCTACCTCGATACATCAAATTTTCATCGAAGAAGCGAGGCAATCAGATCGTAGTCGTAGCCTTGGAACAGATAGATAAGAGGGTGAAACCTCGACAGCTGAAAACAGGGCACTTAGGCTGAATAGGGGTGGGTGACACAGGAAATTGCATCGCAGTTGGATGCATCCATGCGTGGTTTATCGTTCGTCCGAGCATAGGATCGCCGATACACGATCCAACGACACCCACCGGTTAATCCGACGTACCATCCGAGTCACGAAAGCTTGGAATGCGAGATCGACCTTCTATGGACGCCCACCGGCGTCGTGACGCTAGCTCTACTCGCTATTACGAGCAGCGACCACAGCTGCACCGTGATCTTTCGATAGATCACGCTTCAAGGGTGATCACGCTCTCAGGGGTGAACTTTGCTCTCTATTTCTGGAAATACTTAATGTTCGAGCAAATTCGAGTTAGAGGTAACAGTTTAGAAAGTCTATTAAAGACAAAAAAAGAAATAGAAAACATCAAACGAGGTACATTTGTACATTGTTTTTGGCTGCTCGGCAACAAGACCTCTCTCGGTAATCGAGAATGGCCTGGTTCTATTCTGGTGCCGGCTGACAGGGTAAACACTCGCGGTACCAACGACCCTGTCACAACATGGCGCGGTCAAGGTTTGCCCAGACCTTTCCAAGGCTCTTTCGTTTGTTTCGACGTGGTTTACGAAGTGCATTCGAATGCGACGCACCTAGCCTCCGGCGGATGCACCGAGAATCCACAAGCGGCTTTCGGCGGCCTCGGGTTACAACATTTTCTTGAGAATGCTTCAAACTTTGACGAACAAATCTGCACGATACAAACATCTTAGAATAATAATTACGCTCTGTGTAATTTTTTATAGTTTGGTAATTAGTCACGGTGATTAATAACTCACTCAGAGTGCTGGATATAATATTTCTACGTTAGTGGTGTAATTTTTCGAAGTTCGTTGCGTAGTCACTGTAAGTAGTAAATCACTGTCGGTATACTTAAATCGGTACAC
The DNA here is from genome assembly GCA_963576845.1 of Megachile leachella. NCBI lineage: Eukaryota > Metazoa > Arthropoda > Insecta > Hymenoptera > Megachilidae > Megachile > Megachile leachella. The sequence goes on from OY756251.1 coordinate 18,210,493, forward strand.
GTAATATTTTTATGTTATTGGTGTCATTTTTTGTGGTTCATTGATTAGTCACTGTAAGTAGTAAATCACTGTCGGTATACTTAAATCGGTACACGTAATATTTTTATGTTATTGGTGTCACTTTTTGTGGTTCATTGACTAGTCACAATAAGTAGTAAGTCACAACTGGATGCACATAAATGGACATATTATTTCTACCTTATTCATGATACTTTATAGAAATATATATTATTTCTACGTTATCGGTGTCATATTTCGTACTTCATTGACTAGTCACAATAAGTAATAAGTCACAACTGGATGCACTTAAACGAACATACTTCTGCTTCATCATTGACAACATTTGCATTTGCATTTTGAACAGCAGAATTATGTGGATATTAGCATTTGGACTTGAAATTACATTTTGAAAAATGTAAGACGTTTAGCAAGACTCCAGAAAACGATTAATCTTCGTTACGAAGTTCCATAATGTATCGGCTTGAACAGCAGCTTATCATCAATTTTCTGACCGAATCGATAAACGTGCACTTTTACATAGGAATGCTACTTTCTAGGATTCCAGGTTTGGAAATTCTTGAAAGAAAACTGAACTATTGGAGTGACTCACGTCAGCGTGGAGAAAGGCTCGATACCAAAAGCAGACTGTAAAACTCGAATATCGCGATGATTCAACGGAACGAAAGCAAATTACCTATTCTCCATAAATACCGACCCCTCCCCCAAAAATTTCGGTCTTCAAAACATGGTGGTACAAAAAGGGATTCCGTATGAAAGAAACGTAAAATATTTCGATGAAATTACAAACGGGTAATAAAAACTTTGAACGCTTGATAAAATAAACGTTGCAAAATATTAAAAGCCCGGTGCGAAGTAGATTCCTGTGCTCGACAGAGTGGAAAATATTTTCAACAATTTTGACATTCTATATTCCGTGTTGAAGTATTTGTTTTGCGAAAACAGAGCGTTGGAACATTTTGTTCCACAATTTTCCATACAAAGTCGCTGTTTGTATAATTTATATCCACAAAGATTTTTACGAAATCGAATAACAAGATCGGAAGTTTTTATTCAACCGGGGTACATAATTGATATCTTTCCGGAACATGTGGCTTAACAATTTCAACCAGATGCAGAGAAACACTTTCCGAGTAACGGTCGACTTGCTAGTTTCTCGTGTTTTTGCCACCACGGAGCAATTTGCTCCGAATTCTTCTTTAAATATCCCTTCGGAGGCCTAGTTTCGATGCAGCCTTGAACATCTCGTTCCACGAACAATTCAATCGACTTCGATACTTGTCCGATACTCGAAACAATAGCTGCTACTATTAATTACCGAGTACAAGGTTTTTTTACCGACACGACGCTGGCGCGAAAAGAACAACGTAGGAAGATCGATGAGCAGCTGTTACGAGTTGTTATACCTGTTCTTGCTTACGTAACCAAACTCTGGAATGTATATTCCGCATTCCATTGCCACCAACTGCACGCTTCGTACTTTCGTGTTATACCTGGACTCTTGTCCAACCTTCGATCGAACAGTAAACTTCGTTCGAACTGTTCGCTGCTGAAGTCTTTCGAGCTGTAGCGAATTGTGTGATTTGCTAAGAATAAATGGATTTGCTAAGAATATAGTTTGGGTCATTTTTGGGTGTAACATATGATATTAGTGGACTGAAAAGGTGCACTCAAGTTTAATTGCGATAGACTTACACTATAATAACATTACTATGCTACAAAAAAATAGAAGACAAATTGTGGAGACGTTCATGTGGTCTTAAATATCCGTTTAAAATCGCAAGAATGAAACATTCTTGAGTTCGACAGAGTACCTATAAATATTACGTTAATTATATTCCGAGCAACTCGCAACACCCATTTCTTCAGAATAAAAATTGCACCAGTGCAGAATAAAATTTGCTGTCATAATTGCTCCTATTAAAAAATACTCTCTCATAAAAAAGTATCAAACGCTTTCGAAATACAGTAATTTTACTAATGCAATATAAACCTAACCAGCCACATCTCCGAGGAAAAATTTCACAAAATTACCCTCGCGTTCATAAAATGACACGTACCAAGACCTCCACCGAGCATACTAAAAAAACATCAGCAAGGGGAAAAACTCGCAGAGAAATTGACCGTGAGCAATCATTAAGTGACCGAGAACGAAGGAGGAAGGGGAAGAGCATTTATTATCGAAGAGTAGCGAGCAACGGTGGCGAACAGGAACAGAAACGACCGTTCTAAATTATCTTGCTGGCTCCTTCGGAGAGAACAATGCGGTGGAATGTGCTGTGGACTATCTTCCGGTTACGAGAGAAACGATCGCAACCGAACTGCGTACGCGATCCTATGAGAAATTGCAATTGTTCAACAATGGCCATTGCACCGAATCGATGCAAACGCTCGTGTAAATACCGATGGAACGGGCAAACTTTTACTTCTATTCTACTGTTACGCTGTTTCGGTGATGACTCGATGATGGATGTGGGTGTTTGTTGAGGGATGTTTGATGTGACGGTTTTTGGGGTGGGTTTGGAGATTTTTGGGTGGGAAGTTGGGAGTTTGGGGATTTGGGGGTTTAGGGATTTGGGAATTTGGTGATGTGGTAATTGAGGATTTGAGAATTGGAGGGTTTGGGAATTGAGGGAATTTTGGAATTGGAGCATTTGGGAATGGGGAGATTGGGAATTGGGGAATTTGGGAATCGAGAGCTTGGGAATTGGGAAATTTTGGAATTGGGGGATTTGGGAATTGGGAGCTTGGGAATTGGGGGATTTGGGAATTGAGAGCTTGGGAATTGGGAGCTTGGAAATTGGGGGATTTGGGAATTGGGAGCGTGGGAATTGGGGGATTTGAGAATTGGGAGCTTGAGAATTGGGGAACTTGGAAATTAGAGAACTTGGGAATTGGGGAATTTTGGAATTGGAAGCTTGGAAATTGGGGAACTTGGGAATTGGAGGATTTGGGAATTGGGAGCTTGGGAATTGGGGAACTTGGGAATTGGAGGATTTGGGAATTGAGAGCTTGAAAATTGAGAGCTTGGGAACTTAACAAACTTAAATATTCACAAACCCAAACATTCAGAATTTAGCTACCCAAAAATTTCCAAATCCAAAGATCATCAACCCAAGCTCTCCACAGCTCAAAACCTTGAAAACAGCTCAAGTGTTTTCCTCAGAATTCCCCAACTACGTTTCAAAAATCACGCAATTCTGAACCTCTAATTTAAAAATAAACTTGACATTTTATAAATTATATGCAAGCTTGAAAGTTTAATACTTAAAGGAACAGAATATACAATTTTTGTGCCACGAAGATTATCGCAATCTTGATGCACAATTGCACGAGTGTTCTTTGCTGATAGAATGTCAGTTAGGAAATTAAGTCCAGAGAGATGAAGCATGCTGCAGTCGTGTAAGAACACGGGTTCATAGCCGTCCAACTGTCTAATGGTTATGTAAAAGGAAAGTTAGTGTCAGTTAATAATGAAAGATGTTTCGAAAAAGAGACGTAAACGTGTACGTTGAGCAACCTAATTTTTCTCGAGTTAACTTCGACCACCAAATTAACTGTAATTATTCTTGAAAGCTAGCGAGAAAAATTAAGTAAAAACTTTGTTATTAGACGCGTAAATGTTTTTTTAATTTTATTCCAACTAAATCCGAGGGTCGAGCAAAATCTGGTAGCTCGAATCGATGTAAAACTTTTTGCGTCCGGCAAACAGAGAGTCCAGAAACTCGAGTAGCACTGTCCGGTTAATCCTCTTACCGTGATTTTGCCCTCTCCCGAACTGTGAGGGATTTGCAAGATGCAAACGGTTACGGGAAACGATCTAACGGCGTCATGGACGAACGAATAATGCGGGGATCCGTTACTCCAGCGACTGACAGAAGGAGCAATCGTAAAATCACGGTGTAACGATGGAGATTTCGATAGTTCATGAAAACGACGTCGTAAAAGTTCGAGTGTCCGGATGGCTCGAGTTTCATGAATTATCCGTACGAGTGTGTAATCGTTTCGAAAAGTACTCTTACGAGGATACATTCCGAAGCGTGGTAAATTGAATAAGAACGAGTCGTTCGACAAAGGAAGGCACTGCTTGAACGATTACACCATATAGAGGAACGTATAACCCTCCCACGCGTCCATTACGTTAATAAAGCTCTTCTAATTATGAGTTAACGTGTTTCGAGAGTTCAACGAGCTCCCTTGTCTCCCGATGAAATTTCTCTCGAGAGACACACGGGACATGCTTTCCACGAACCTTCGTTTCACCTACATCTGACGCTTTCCCAGGTAGTTTCCGTAGGTCGAGGCTTCTCCTAGGCCTACATTTTTCCTGGGTTTATGTTCTCCTCTGAGATTTTACATAGGTTTACGTTGTCTTTGATTCCACGACTGAATTTTCTAGCTTGTTTATATTCTTCTGGGATCTACATTTTTTCTAAGTTTATATTTTCTTGGGATACACTTCCGAGATCTACATTTTTTCTAAGTTTACATTTTCTTGGGATACACTTCTGAGTTTAGGTTTTTCTTTTGTTCAGGTCTTTGAATGTAGAGTTTTCCTAGGTCAAGATTTTTTGTAGCTCTCTTCGAGATCCATACTTCTCCTAGGTTCATATCTTTCTAAGATCTACATTTTCGGGTGTGGATTTTTCAATGGGTTTCGCAAGATCAAGATTATTTCAGACTTTCTACAGATCTAGATTCTCCTTAGGTCAAAGTTCCACTACTTCTAAATTATCCCTACGTTCACATTTTCTACACATCCAAGTTTATGTCTAAGTTTCTCTAGGTCAAGATTCTACCTACATATAGGTCCAGGTCTTCCTCAGATCTAGGTTACCCTATTTCAGTGTCTTCTTCAAATTTAGAAATAGGTAGATACGTAGTTTTGGAATGACGTCTTTTATAAAGCTGAGCTTCTACAAGCTTTACCTTATGTCTAGTTGACTTCAGATTTATATTTTTGCCATGTCTGTTGTCTTTCAAATTAAGTCTCAAATCAACATTCTTTTTAGTCAAGATATCTTTAACGTTTATGTCATCTTTAAGATGTCTATATTTTTCATCAAATGTACATTTTGGATCAATATTTTTAAAGGAATATATGTTTGTCCTGGATGTAGGTTCTTTCTAAATGCAATAGGTATGTGTAGCTCCACATATTGGTCCACATTTGTAGATCCACTTGCAGGTCCACATATGTAGATATACATGTAGGTTTATATTTGTAGATCCACATATTGGTCCACATTTGTAGGTTCACATGTAGGTCCACATATGTAGATCCACGTATGTAGATTCACATATGTAGATTCATATATGTAGATTCACGTGTAGGTCCACATATGTAGATCCACGTATGTAGATCCATATATGTAGATTCACATGTAGGTCCACGTATGTAGATCCATATATGTAGATTCACATGTAGGTCCACATATGTAGATCCACGTATGTAGATTCATATATGTAAATCCACATATGTAGATTCACATGTAGGTCCACATTCATAGATCCACGTATGTAGATTCATATATGTAAATCCACATATGTAGATTCACATGTAGGTCCACATTCATAGATACACATATGTAGATTCACATGTAGGTCCACATATGTAGATCGACATAGGTAGATTCACATGTAGGTCCACATATGTAGATCGACATATGTAGATTCACATGTATGTCCACATATGAAGGTTCATATGCAAGTACACATACACGTCCACATTTTTATACGTTCATTCTACAGTTCTACATTGATCTATATTTAATCAAACACATCGTATCGAAGCATTCGTAGAACTCAATGTCTCCTCGTGTCGCGGAATAGTTGGCAGATAACTATTTGCGTGCGATCCACGAGCTGGAGGACGCTCTAGATCACTCGATCCTCGAAGATTTAGTGGCCTCGACCGGGAATTCCGCTTCCTCTTCCGGAATTTCAAGGCGAACCGTAAATAATCCCGAACGCGAGAATCACTGGCCGAAAGCGTGAAAGTGCGAGCAGCTCGTGTAAATATTTATCCGATGCATGTACGTTTCGCTCGCGAGCAAACTATCTACTAGTTGATTAATTGGCCAACTTTCTGAGATGAGTTACTCTTTAATTAGCCAGCATTTTGTACTTGTGTTACAATTATCTCGAAATAACCTTATTATTCTTTTTTATAGAACAAAGAGATATGATCACTTCTGTAGAAAATTTGTTAGAACAATTTATCCTTTATTTTTAAATGTTAAAATATTGTTGAAATTTAATCTGGTAAAGGAATACGAATGTGGGTAATAATTTGAATGTCCAGAAACAACAAACTATTATTGCATCGTATAATAACTAATTATCGTGATATGAATTCAATTACTACATATTCGTTTATACAAACATGTTATTGATTATTCTGAATGTTATATAATACTGTAAACTATGGTTTTGTTGGAAACGTGTACCAATACCCTGCTCCAAATATTTGTATAAAGCTTTTTAATCTCGCATATATTACTCTATTTTGGGAATAAATACGTTTTCATTTTTGGAGCATTTTCTAAATCGAACAAATTTTCGTAAACTTTTCCATCGTTTCAAAGAGAGTTTCAAAAATTTTTGCTAATTTACTAAAGGTGAAAAATTATGATATTCACGATCGTTATATACTTGAACCTTTCCGTAGTGCCTTTTATCCTTGCAAATGCTCTGAAAGTGTCGAGACATCTCGTCCATCCAAGGAACATCTTAAATAAGTTTCCGAGCAGTCGTATCCTATTTACGATGTCGAAGGAATTCTAAACTTCATTTCGCAAGTACGATAGGAATCCCGTGGACCGTGTCCCTCGAACGGATCGAAAGATATCGAATGGCCAGGGAACGGAATATTGAATTTCCCTAGGAAGCGAGAGACAATCCGAGATGGCCGACTGATTTGCTTCGCCATTTTTATCTTCCGGACTGGAACGCATCTGAATAACATTTGTATCTTCCATAACAGCTACACAAAACTGTAGTCTGATGTCCAAAATCTCGGTGATTCGTAGATAAACCTCTTAACCTACAATTTTCTGGACATCAGAGCTAACTCTTAATTCTTAAGCTGATTGCTAAGTTAATTCCTAAGTTAATTCCTGAGCTAATTCTTACAATATGAAACCGACTGAAGTTAAAATATTAAATGAGGTAGTATCTTTGATTAATCAGAAGTGAACCCAAAATTTAATCAACCCAAGAGAGTCTATCATATCCTAAAAACTAAACTAAATGTAAACTAAAGCGAACTGTGCACAACTGTGATGTCACTGTAGCACAAAGGGTTAAAAGGCAATTTTTATTCAGCCCAATATTTAACGAAGATTAGCTTCAAAACTTATCACGAGCAAACACCCATAATCCAAAACGAATATTTACCCATTGTACACCTCTATCGTATTTGTCTTAGGTGTTTATGTTTGCCGTTACCAGAATTACGAGGAAAAAGGAAGACTGAAAAATCTATTTGAAAGAGGGGAAGCCTTCGAACACTCTGTATCTTGTTAGCAACAATTTGCACGTTTCGTGCAGCGAAAAAGGAAGGTCAGAGATTACGTTATGTTTTCTTAGAGGATACATAACAATGCACGCGTTGTGTAACGACGTTTAAACTGCAACTGTAGCTGGAACGCTCTTTGGAATATTAAAACTGCATAGAACACACACATTTTTCTGCGCACTCAATTCTAAGTTCGCTTAACGTTTCTTGACTCGGTGCTTGTCACGGTGAAAATAGTGATTTCTGTGACTGCCATTTATGTTCTTCCTATTACGTAACTTTAGCCTAACTTGTCCTTTATTCTTAACCTGAAAGCCATCTAAACGATGACTTTCTTTTATTTTTTTATCGCAGAAATAAATTCAGTGAATCCGTGGTGAATTTTATGAAGATATTAAATTATGAGACAGTAATTATTCTCTGTTGACTTTTATGAAAATTATACATGGTATGTATTAAATAATACGACAGAACTGTAATTATATTCCGTGTTGAATTTTATGAAGATAATGTTATATATTAAATTACCTGACACTAATTATATTCTGAATTTTATAAAGACTGTCATTATGTGCTGAATACGAAATTATAATTATATGTATTCCCTGTTGAATCGTATGGTGGAACTGAGTGTGATTATATGTGATTATATGTGTGATATTATATGTGATAAAGCTGTAATTGCACATGTGCGAAATTGTAAATAATTATACTGTGTTAAATTCTACATTAAAACTGCTATTAAATTCTACAGTCTGCCTTTCTAGACTATGATTAACTCCATATTAAATATTGTTTGCACACTGTTAAATTTCATGTTAAATAAAATCATCCAAAACTTGCATGCTCTTCAACATAAGATTGTTTGAGTAACTGAATTTATATGGGTCTCGACTACTATAATCATTGACTTTTGAATACACATAAAAATTGCACAATTTTTAAATATTCGAGTAAACCACCATTTTGCATATAGCTGAATAATAAAAGGTTCTTCAGGAATAAAAAATCGAATTGAAGATTCGCAACATGAAAATTTACTTTCATAACTTGTTAATGCTCGCGGCGAAGCAGCAGGGAAGCGGTCCGTGAAGATATCTGTATGTTAATTAAGCGTAGCTGCGTCTCCTTCCTTCTCGGCTTTCTCGATATGCGTTACGTGGTTGAGTAACATAATCACATAATTGTCGCCTCGAGTTCAACGACGATCGTGGCTGCTAAGTAGAACGACCGGCGAAAGTCGAGCACCGAGAGAAAATCTTGCGGAATCTCGTCGGAAACAATGCCCCCGGCGTATGCAGAGCATCCCCCATGAATTTAGTTTGCGTCGAAAAAATGTAATTCCTTAACGCTGCTGGCTGAATCATAAATGAAATTAGACGTGTTTTTTTAATAAAGGAAACGGATACGGGGAAACTGACACAATTTGCTCTTTCTCTTCTTTGTTTTAAGCTAATTTTATTATTGCTGTTTATGTAGTGTTTAAGTTTAATTTTGGTTTGAAAGGAGAAATATTTTTGTAGGTAACTGTGTGTGTGGAAAGGAGAGGTTAGAAGTTGGTAGATTTCTGATAGTCATTAGTTTATGGTTTATTAAGAATAAATCAGTTAGATGTATTATGATACATTTTGACTGACAAACATTTCATATTTAGAAGAATTAATTTTGTATACACAATTCTGATTAACTCAGTCAATATCTAATATTAGAGCTGTATTCATGTACTTGTGTTCATGAGCACAATCCCTCAACACATAATCAGTTCCCCAATATTCTGAATAATTTACTCAAATTAACAAAATACCAGATTAACAATAAACCACATTAACTTTCAAAATAACAATCACCAACATTTTCATCAACGTGAAAAATTTTTAAAGAAAAAGCCAAGTAAAAGGTAGTGGAAAGTAAATTGAAGATTTCCAATGAACGGCGATGTGCGTCGTTCGTTAGATTTTCATACAGTTCGAAATTAGCCGAGATTGGCCAGCCATTTCGTTTTCCACGATTATCGAAAAACCGCTGGTTCGAATTCTTCGGTAGAGCAGGATCACTCGCAACGAGCATCCGTTTCCTTTCTCGAGAGGATCTCGGATAGGAACGTCCTAATTGTGCCCGGTTTCTTCCACCCTCTTGTCGCTTTTCTGCTCGCCTTTTTTCCCCGGGAACACCGGTGTCTTCGACCGGTTCCTCCCGGGTCCTTCCATTTATTCGTCTTTGTTCGCCAGTCTGGTGGACCCTAATTGCCGGATTATCCAGCCACCAGACGGTACTCTTTCAAAAAACCAGCTGATTAATCTGCTCTGAATCGAGATTAACTTCGGTCACTCGAGATCTTACAGAATTTACATTGGAGTATTGAATGTTAGTAATACCATGATCTGAAGACCTAGATGTTGAGGATATATGGCCGTTGCAGAATTTACATCGATGAGAATCAGAGATTATTAGTTCTTTGATAACATAAAAATATAAAAATGTTAAAGAACAAAAAACCAGAATACAAAAATTTAGTCTTCCCACAAAAATGTGACAATAACGAAAAGTTTGAAAGGCGTCAAAAGTTCTTTGTAAATCTAAAAATGTAAAAGAACAAAAATCTCAGAACCTAAAAATTTAGTCTTCCCACAAAAATGTGAAAATAATAAAAATTATGAAAGGCGTCAAAAGTTCTTTATAAATCTAAAAATCTGAAAATCTAAAAATGTAAAAGAACAAAAAGCTCAGAACCTAAAAATTTAGTCCTATAAAAATGTGAAAATAATAAAAATTATGAAAGGCGTCAAAAGCTCTTTGAAAATATAAAAATCTAAAAATGTAAAAGAACAAGTCTCAGAACCTAAAAATTTAGTCCTCCCATAAAAATGCAAAAATAATGAAAATAACGAAAGGCGCCAAAAGCGAGATTTCCTGCAAAAAATAGAACCTAACGCGCTTAAAATCATAATATCGAGAATGATGCAAACGTATGCAAATTGCATGGACACCGGAACGAATCAGATATTCGGTGAACGCTTGGAAATGTGAAATTCGCTAATAATTTTCAATGGACGAGAATTATGCGAATTTCGGCAGTCCACAAATTTCGACCCTAAAGTTAGTCCATGAATGAATATTTGACGTAATAAATGTATAACGTGGTATTTAAGGAATTGGAATTACGGTGGATTTAAAAAAGGCCATAAATAGCCGAAAGGTAAACGCGGTTATTTTTCTTAACAATGGGAAATAAGTACGATTCTTGGTACCACAGAGGCTGGCTTTTGTTGTGCGTAGAAACGTAAGAAACGAAGACAAAGAACATTCGAAGCGTGAATATTGTACGTAACAATCGATTGTCTTTCAGTATTCAGTTTGTCTTCCTCCTTCGCTGCACAATAGGAAAAATATCCAGTGGTACTTGGAATTATTCATTACAGAGAAAACTGTTCAAGTTTCCTTAGAGGTAACGAACCTTCGTATAAATTAACTTAAGGTAAATAACGTGAAGTTACGAGAACTCACAAATATCGAACGACGATTGAACAGAGAAGAGATTTTTGAAATAATTCGGTATCTGGCGAGGAAACGTTCGGTGTATTTTTCTTATCTTAAGTACACGAAAGGGGAAAGAACTATCCGGCGTAGACGAACGGAACACACTAATGCACGCTTAATGAGCGCAATTACTAAAGATAGGGTGAGACGTGACAGTGGAACGGGAGATAAACGAAAGAGAGCGTCTTATTCCACGTTTCTAGAACCACGATATTTCAATTCGCTTAATTGCTCGCTACAAATGGCCACGGTGTCCGAGATGCTTCGCTTTCATATTCGATTCTTAAGTCTTCAGAAACACTCTCCAGATAAAATCCTGCTATTTTAAAACTTCCACTGTGTATTTTACAGGAATTCGATTAAGATTCTACAAAACTTAAAAGAATTACCAGCTTCGTTAGAATTGCAAAAATTAATGAAACTTGCAGAAAAGAAATCGAGACGTTTATACAGCTGACAAACAATCTATGAATAATCGTATTTTATGAATTGTTCGTCGGGAACCTGTTCTTCCCAGGGATTTATTTCCCCCTCAAAGACACCTTACCAATTGCAACTCGTGCATCGATTGTCTCGATCTGCTGCTACATGCACGGATGACGTGAACGATGACTCCACATCGCGTGAAAAAGCTTCGACGTCGACGTAGCGTCCTCAAAGGATGACTAACGTCGTCAACGAGCCACTTAATAGACGGAGTTCACGAGGAATCATTGAGCAGAACGCTTCCAAGAACCATGTTCCATAATATATCTATTACCGAGCTCAAGATACGAGATGCGAATGCGAAATCGAACTTTTTATTCGTGTAAGTGCAACAACCTGTTTTACACTTGCAAATTCTGGACTTTCGATTTGAAAAGTTAGAAAGACAGGTACAAACTTTATACACAGACAGTTCATTTACAAAATTTTATTTATATTCAATTTTTGTTTGCATTGAACTGATGTTATATCATATTATATAGCAATGTTTCTATATAATATAAACATCAAGATATAATATAACTTATGTTATTATATCTATTATGTTATATCTTGATGTTTATATTATGTACAAACATCGATATATAATATAACATCAATTCAATGTAAACAAAAATTTAATGTAAATAAAATTTTGTAAATGGATGCTGCCTGTGTATACAACTTATGTTATATTATATATTGATGTTATATTATAAGATCATGTTAAATAATAAATTGAGATGGAATACGAAAATAGCAACAGAACATGAAGATATTAGAGCAGTAACGAGATAACAAGGATGTTTTGAATATTAAACACATTCCGTAATAAAGCAACGTCAAAGATACCATGGAAACAGGCAGAGCGTAAAACGAACAGCAAACAAATTATTCGAATAACAAAACGATCCCCTCGTAGAAGCCGATCAGAAGCATCGATCAGGCCGTGCTCAAGTCACCCCTTTTCCTGTTTCGGTTCAATAACCGGCCAGTATCAGAACTAAAATTAACTCTTCTCCAGCGACGTTCAGCTTCTGGAACGAAGCTGCGTTCACCTGGACGCTCCTCTCGTCCCGGAAACTCGCCCACAGATACCGCTAGGATGCACAAAGAGGGTGAAAGGAGCTGGAGCTTAACTTCCCTCTGCGAGCCATCTCGTGTTAACAAATGTCGCTGGAAGAGCGCCTCGTTTCGTGCAACTCGATAACAACTTCGCTTTGATCGCTCGCTCGTACCCGCTTGATCGAGTTTACCCTAGCTACGCGTCCAACGAAACGGTATTTTCTCCACGAACATTTCGCACGTCGATCGGAAAAGAGATCGCTTCTCCAAATTTTCGACTGGACTGATACGTTTCGGTATTTGTCGGTTTAAAAATGTGGAGGTTCAGAGAAATAACGGTTCATTTAGAAATTTACTAAATTAAAAATGTAGGAATTAAGAGTTTACTGATTTAGGATTTTGGATGATAAAGGAGTTGAGTGCGAGCGAGAAAGCTGGTTTTATGCGCCATCTAGCGGATGAACGTAGAAGTGAAACTATGACAGAGGATTCATTTAACAGATTTGAAGATTTAGCTACTTAGGAGTTTCTTAGTGAAACGTATCCCACTTTTGTGGTAGGCAACAATCGATGATATCATGGTCCTGATGAAATCATTGCAAGAATGCAATCACCAAGTCAACTCAGTCAATGAGAATATAGAGTGAGACACTTAAAACTAAACTGACTAACTTGGCTGATATTGCTGACAGGTAAAAAGCAGACCAAAATTGCGAGAGCATCGAGATCAAATAATTTTTGCTTGATTAGTGAAGTATGCCAAACCAATCACCCAAGTAGTTTGACTGCTATTGCTGATAAGAAAAAATGCAGCCAAGCAAAATTATTTTATGTCAAGGTTTGATAACATAGGATCAGACCATCTACCTAGTTCTGGTCTCTCCCTGTATAAGACTGAAAATGTGGGATCAATAGAGTGCTCAAAATTCCGTGACCACAATTTGGCGAGACAGAGTCGTGTAATATGTCGCATGCAGAGAATGTTCAATTAGCTCGAAGCGTTTCCTTTGTTCGAGGGCAAGATCCCGAGACACCTGGCACAAACAGCTTGCCACCACGCGGTGTTCTCAGCGTTCGCCTAAGGGTGCAGGGAAAATTACGGGCGAGTTGTCTCCGCATTAGCAGGGGCCGATGATCGATATCGAACAGTGTCGAAAATAGCAGCGGACGATGGTTCAGCCTCGAATCGGCAGACGCCCCCGCAAATACTTGGTTTCGAGGGTGTCGAATAAATCGCTGAAGACCGCGGAGTTTGTCGTCGAGAATTATTGAACGGTTGGCAGCCACGGCTGGCAAATTACAGCAATGCAAGCATTGTTTGTTGCGAATAGATACACACCACAGGCAATTATTTCGTCCGCGAAACGAGTGAATCTCGTGAGTCGAGTTTCGCGCCACGCTCCGGGCACTTGAAGCTATTTTGGAATGTTAACTACCACTTGGACCGACTTGGGGCTAACTCCGTGCCATAACCGCTGGATTTCAACAATAATACCGCGAACGAACGCTGTTCTACATAATTGGTTTGTTCGCCAGTGGTCAGCTAATACCTTGCGATTTAATAGGGAAAGAAGTAGATAACTGGTTTCGATATCGGACGATCTCTATGGCAGGAAAAGAAAATTACGGAAGAAGCTACAAAGTTGTAGCATTCGAACAACACCAATCTTCTGTCATCTTTGATAACGCTTCGATCGAGATTATAGAACTGTTTAACCGCGAACAGGATCTACCGAGGTAGAACGTAGCGAATGTTTTATTCAGAACGATCTGTAGGCACTTATATTCTTTCGGTGTATACTGCATGCTCATTTATTCAACGGTAATTACTATGCATCAGCAAGTTATACCGAAACATTCGAGTTATATAATTACGATGATGCATCAATCTGTCAGCTAATTTTAAGTTACTGTCTTGTAAGATTAAAAATCTTATCAAAATTCTTCATCGTAGTTTCAAACACGATCCTTACATGATTCTAAACAACCAGATTCTAGCGCTTCAAAACCTGCAATTCAACCCAACAAAATGATCTGCAGTTTATAAATACACCGATCGAATATAAACGATGATCGTTTAATACATCTGGTTTTTGCTACCCACGTATTATAACACCAACATTCCCGGATAAAGAACTCCAGATTTATAGAATCGTGAAAAATCGCTGTTAACAAATACCGGTTGGAACGATTTCTGAAAAAGACAGAGATCGAGGGAAGAAGCGACAGGAATCGCGAATAAATCATTGGCTCTCTTCGAGCGCGATCGAAAGATTGATGATCTCGTCCACCTATGAAACGTGTCTCTATTGATGCCACAATAGAGAAGCCTCGTATGTTCGTCGTTCCACGTACGAATTTATGCTCGCCACGAGAAACAGCCTTGACATTCCGCGGGAAATACGTGGCTAGTCGATGCGTTGTACCGGAGTGAAGATTAATCGATTCCTCGCAACACTCGACAAACTTACGAGACGCATTCTTCGGAACTCTGGATACTTCTAACCCTCTGTATTAGCGTGAATGAAACTAAACTAGTGACACTTCAAATACTTTTGACTGAGTGCTTCAACTATGAAGTTGTGGAGCTTGGGTGATAGTTTATTGAGTTTGATAGAAGGTGATGTGGATGAGGATATGGGCAATTATAGGCTTTATAGAATTATTGTAGATGAGGCTGTGTGGATTGTAGAAGTTTGGAGAGGGACTTGGCAGTTAATGTGGACATCTATTTGGGGTGCAAGAGATTTGGAGATGAGGTCTTAGAAATTTAGAGGACTTGGTGGATACCACATTGCCAAATCTTTAGACCTCCAAATTTCTACACGTCGAAATCTCCATATTTCCAAATTCTCACTTTGACAAATCTCTACACCCCCAAATTTCCACGTTTCCAAGTCCTCACATTGCTAAATCCCTACGCCCCCAAATTCCAACGCTTCCAAATCTCCACTTTGCCAAATCCCTACATCTCCAAATTCCCACGCATCCAAATTCCCACACATCCAAATCCCCATGCATCCAAATTCTCACACGTCCAAATTCCCACATTCCCAAATTCCTACACTTCCAAATCTCCACTTTGCCAAATCCCTATATCTCCAAATTTCCACACGTCCAAATTCCCACACATCCAAATCCTCACACGTCCAAATTCCTACACTTGCACATCTCCACATTGCTACTCCCTACACTCCCAAATTGCTATACGTCCAAATCTCCACATTTCCACATCCTCACATTGCCAAATCCCTACACCCCCAAATCTCTATATTTCCAAGTTGCTACACCCTCAAATTTCAACACTTCCAAATCTCCACATAACCACATTCGCATTACCAAATCCCTACATTCCCCGAACCTTGATATCCACATCTTCACATTGTCAAATCTCCACTTTTCCAAATTCTCACTCTCAAAACTGACCAAATTCCCACATTCCCAAATCCTCGCTCTCAAACCTCACCAAATCCCCAACTCATCACATTACAAAAATTGACCACTAGCCAAGAATATAGAAATTGGAAGGTATACCCTTCAGTTCAGATTCTATAAAGCCATAAAGGTTATGGGATCTCTGAAACTATAAAAATTTGCAAATACACATAAAAATGATGTATATGGAACGTATGTAAAAATGATGAATGTAATGATACAGATGTGAAAGCTTAACATTCTAATCTTAAAATCTATGATACAGAAATTTGTAAATCTGAGAAAATCCAAAAGTAACCAATGATTCTATAAACCTATTATGGACATACTCCACATACGACATGTAAAGAATCCAAATTTTGAAGAACATCTGCAGCAAATAATTACGCGTTCGTATTCATCATCTCAACTCGGAAAATTAAAGTTGCTAGCCCGTCTATCTTTTTATCTTTTCTCCAGGGAAATTATATTCCGCTCGCTAAAGAAAGTTCTGGCCCTTTCATTTCAGAGCAAGTGCCTCTTAATGTTGCGTTTAAACCTGCGCGCCGCGTTGTTTCTCTCCGCGGATCTTTGAATGAAACCGCGACTTGTTTATTACCTTCAGCTTCCTATTATACCGCGAGCAGAGTGCACATGATTCTTCAGTACCCAGCTATTTCACGGGGTAAATGAAGAATTACAATCGACCAGAGAGTCTCAAGATCTGGGTTATTTCTTTTGCGGTACTTTCCGGGAATGTAGTCGGAAAATTGGCAAAAATGTGAAGAAGTGGTCAGTTATAAGTATGAATCAGGGCACTAGTTTGCATAAATGAATACGTAATGCATATTATCATACGTAAATGAATTTGGGGATGAGAGTTGAATTTTATGGGGGAATTTTAGGAAAGAAGAGAGTATATGTTCTCGGGAAGTTCTTTGCATGCATCCAAATTCTCACACATCCAAATTCTCACACATTCAAATTCCCATGCATCCAAATTCTCACACATCCAAATTTCTACGCTTCCAAATTCTCACACATCCAAATTCTCATGTATCCAAATTCTCACACATTCAAATTCCCACCCATCCAAATTTCTACGCTTCCAAATCTCCACTTTACCAAATCTCTACATCTCCAAATTCCCACACATCCAAATTCCCACACATCCAAATTCTCACACATCCAAATTCCCATACATCCAAATATCTATGCTTCCAAATTTCCACTTTACCAAATCCCTACATCTCCAAATTCTCACAAATCCAAATTCTCACACATCCAAGTTCTCACACATCCAAATCCTCACACATCCAACTCCCCACATCCCCAAGTTTCCCGAAGGATACCGTGAGTCAGGATTATTTCAAGGAAGGTGTGTACTTTCATTCCGTGCTACTTCCCAATAATACACCATAACGTTACGCGTATGCATTGTTCTCTGATTGTTCGTAACACTTCTGTCTGAGAAACGCTTCGTCATTGGTTCGTCGTGATCGGAGTCCAATTAAAAGACTTTCGTAATCGCTGGATGTTGCGTAACGCTTCAATCGAGCAGGATGAGTCTGGCATACTGTGGGAACCTCGTGTCCTTTCCAAAATTGTGTCTCAAAATAGCTGCTCGTATATTTGAACTATAAATTCCGCGCATATTTCGCAACATCCGAGATTCTTGCCACGGAACCGAGAAAGTCTCCATTGTGTTATTACAGAGTCCATTATCAAGGTGCAGCACGAGGATTAAATCTCTCAAAAAGTTCTAGACTGTTGTTAATACATGCTCACAATCGTGAAAGTTCTCTTCGCAAACAATATACAGCGTACCTTTTCTTCTCGAATAATAACTGGAGGATGTCAATAAGCTTCGGTGAAAGCGACGTTTAAACGACGTGCAGCTTCTTTTGTACTCGGAGATGCACAAATATTGTGATGCGGTGGTATTCGAGCCTTGAGGCTTTTATATTATTAAATATTTAAGATGGGAACTGAGGTTTGGACATTTTTTAACTCTTGTGTTAAGATCTTTCTACGTTTTTTCAAATTCCTACATCCTCGAATTCCACATTTCCAAATTTCCACTTTGGTAAATTTCTGCGTCTTCAAATTCCTACGCTTCCAAATTTCCACTTTGGCAAATCTCTACATCTCCAAATTTCTACGCTTTCAAATTTCCACTTTGTCGAATTTCTACACTCACCAATTTCTACGCATCTAAATTTCCACTTTGCCTAATTCCTACATTTCCAAATTCCCACACATCCAAATTCCCACGCATCCAAATTCTCACACATCCAAATTCTCACACATCCAAAATCCCACACATCCAAAATCCCACACATCCAAATTCCCATGCGTTCAAATTCTCACACATCCAAATTCCCACACATCCAAATTTCTACGCTTCCAAATCTCCACTTTACCAAATCCCTACATCTCCAAATTCCCACACATCCAAATTCTCACATATCTAAATTCTCACACATCTAAATTCCCACACATCCAACTCCTCACACATCCAAATCCCCACATCCTCAAATTCCTACACTTGCAAATCTCCACATTGCCAAATTCCTACACTCCCAAATTTCTATACGTCCAAATCTTCACATTTCCAAATCCTCACATTGCTATATCCTCATTACCAAAACCGTACATTCCTCAAACCATCACATCCACATCTCCACCTTACCAAATCTTCACATTCTCAAATTTTCTTTTCCTCAAAACTCACCAAATTCCAACTCATCACATTACAAAAACTTCTACCTCCCAAATCAACCTATCCAACCTACCCATCCTACCCAAATTAAAAAATCTCCAAATATTTAAAATTGAAACATCCTATATTTGCAATCAGTTCAGATAATAACTAATATTGGTCGAGTACATATGAACCTGATCCCATCGCATGTAATCGGTCTTCTGTACGTTCTTTCTTGCGGCGTGAAAGGTAGACGGAAGATGGGCTGCCGGCTCGAAGCCCAGCCTCATAGAAGATTCATCGTCTAATTTCGCGGTGTTGTGTGGCCGGAAAAGACGGCTTCACAGACGAGCTCGTACGAAGGAAAAACGCAAGCTTTGGGTCGCCTATTCGAAACCGAGAGAGGAGATCCACGAGATCGTGGCTTTTTCACCGTAGCCGCAGGTCTCGTTTAGTCTGTCGAGTTGCTGGGACATGATGGAAAGAAGAAGGCACCTTTCTTGGATCGCGAAACTTTCTGTACCCGAGGGATTTTCTCGTCAAAAGAATCGAGAAGGGAGAACGACCGGAAAAAAAAGAAGTAGACGCTCCTTCGTTTTCTTGGGAAGTTGTACGATTCCGTGAGAGATCGACGCGAAAACGCTGCCGGGAAGAAGTTACGAGGGTCGCTGATCGCGGCTACGCCTTTTCGTGGATTCCTCGATGTTGAATATTTACGAGGCCACTGGCTTATCGATGAGTTCCTTGCATCTTCCGGAATTTTCTGCCTCGGGTATTCTTATCGCTGTGTTTACCCACGATGTGCATTCGTTAATCGATCGATTATACAAGGTAACTTTGGAAGATTGCGAGGAAGCTTGATGTCATTGATTTCTTTGGTGGGTCTTAAATGGAAGAAAAAATAAGAACATGTTTGTTAGGTTTACTGAAGAAGATTGAATTTGGTCGTTTTAGCAGTTGGAGAAGTTTGATACACACTTGATGATGCACATTTTTGATGTATTGAACAAAATTGTAGTTAACATACTGAACATCGTATAATTCATGTAGTGGTTCATGATGTCAATTGATGGACCTATTTTTGAACATCTGTCCTGAATTTAACGTGGTACAGTTTTGAACATGTTAATCAAAGTTGATGATCATGTAGGCCTTAAGTAGGCATGACTCAACCTGTTAATACACAGTGACCTTCCAAGGGAAAAATCTAAATGAAGAATAAAAGATGCAGGTTTGAATATTGATCTAGCACAATTCACTCTATCAAATCACATAAATCGCTTAACCTATTTTTGAACATCTGTCATGAATTTAATATTGTATAATTTTGGACATGTTAACCGAAGTTCATGAACATGTAGGTCTTAAGTAGACATGACTCAACCTGTTAATATACAGTGACCTTCCAAAAGAAAAATCTAAATGATGAATGAAAGATTTAGGTTTGAATGCTGATCTATCACTATGTACTCTATCAAATCACATAAATCGTTCATTTATTTTTGAACATTTGTCATGAATTTAACACCGTACAATTCTGAACGTGTTAACCAAAGATTCATCATTGTGTAAGCCGTAAAACATGACTCAACCTATTAATAGTAACCTTCCAAAAGAAAAATCCAGTCAGGTCTGAATGCAGCTCCACTCTATCAAACCCCATAAATCATGTAAAATCGCCAATTCCAGTATGAACAAACTAGAACGTGAAACTTACAAATAGCAAACGATAATAAATATCTAAAAGACATCGTAAGAGATATTCGTGTGCGAGTCCCAGAGAAACTGTCAACGAGCAAAAAGCAATTTCACCGTAGAATGATGTTAAAGCCTGAATTTACAGTTAAAAGAAAAGACAGTTATTACTAATGCACCGATCGTGAAACGCAATTGGGTAGATTAAGAACGGAAGAAATTTATCAAAAGAGAAATCACGGTAGATAGGATCATTAAACAAACGCTTACGCAAAATGCAGGTTACACCTATAGCGTGATATTACGGTATCAGAGTATCGGTAAATGGTCGATTTAAATAATATCCCGGCTCGATAGGCTCATTAAAATACTCCAAGCTCTGCGTGTGCACGAACCGCTGACGTCAAAACTGATTACGGAGCGTGACGTTTCCTTGCTGCGAGCAACCAGGACAATAAAATCCAGGTAGAGGTATCAAGTTCAAGGACGAAGTAAAAGATAGGGGCTTCAATTCGGTAGATTTATGGAGCCGGTAGCTAGTTAAATAGCTTGCTCAACCCTCAGCCCTTTACGATACCTTCAGCGTTTTATTACCGACCTTTGTGCTTTGTAATTTCGATGACCTACTTCTTAAGGAATCCGGAGGAATATTGGGAAAATAAGTACCTAATCTGAGGTTGATTGCTTGCGATCGAATTGTTTTATTTTGGGATGGAGTTTGGGGGCAAATTTAAGGGGAAGTTAGGTATAAGGTTCTGAATTGTCATAGTTGGCTTTGAATGTTTCTGGATTTTAGGTTTTTCAATTTTTGTGCTTGGAATTATCAAATGTTTGAGTTTACCAATTTCCTAAGGTATTGCTTCCCAAATTTTCAAAGGACATTTTCTCAAATGACACATCCTCGAATCTCTAATTCCAAATCTAGATATCTCCAATTCTTCATGATCTCAAATTCCCAAATTACCAAACCCTCAAATCTCTATATTTCCGAATTTCCAAGTCTCCAAATTACCAAGCTCCCAATTCCAAAATTCCCCAATTTCCAAGCTCCCAATTCCCAAATCCCCCAATTCCTAAGCTTCCCAATTTCCAAGCTCCCAATTCCCAAATCCTCCAATTCTAAAATTCCCCAATTTCCAAGCTTCCAATTCCCAAATCCTCCAATTCCAAAATTCTCCAATTCCCAAGCTTCCAATTCCCAAATCCCCCAATTCCCAAGCTCCCAATTCCCAAGCTCGCAACTCCAAAGCTCCCAACTCCCAAGCTCCCAATTCCCAAACCCCCCAATTCCGAAATCCCCTAATTCTCAAGCTTTCAATTCCAAAATCCCCCAATGTCCAAATACCCCAATTCCCAAGCTCCCAATTCCAAAATTCCCCAATTTCCAAGCTCTCAATTCCCAAATCCCCCAATTCCTAAGCTTCCCAATTTCCAAGCTCCCAATTCCCAAATCCTCCAATTCCAAAATTCCCCAATTTCCAAGCTCCAAGTTCCCAAATCTCCCAATTCCTAAATCCCCCAATTCCCAAATCTCCAAATCTCCAACCTTCCAACCCTTCAAACCCTCAAACCTCCAAACCTTAAAATCCCAAAATTCTCCAACCTCTAAACTCCCCAATTTCCCCAAATCACTCTTCTGACCAACTTCCCCTTAAAACACTCATAAGCCTACATTTTACCATGCAAGAGTAATTTAAATTTCCCGGCTGGTCAATTCAATTACCACAAACGCGATGACTATTAAATGCAACGAGTACGCTTTCCAAGGCAACCACGATCAGTCGTAAGTATCTCATTTATTCGTTATGATTTTTTCTTCAGCTTTCTCTTAGCACACAATGAACAATCACTAAGCTCCGGTGAACTAAAGAGAAATATAGATCGTGCAGACAATCCAGGACCACGAGGCGCCCAAGCCCTGCTCACGAATAATACATCATGGTTAACGTACGGAGCACAGCAACATGAGTCTGTATCATTTAGTGCATCGTCCATGATACATGAAGCCTAAACTGATTAATGTTTGACGTTAAATCATTCTTGAAGTTTCTCTAAACATCCCTTTCAAAGTGCTTTCGTGAGAAAATAAAATTGTCAGATGTTATTTTATCATTTTATGTAGGTTTATAAGTTTTTTGGATGGTTGATATAGGATGGTTGATGTTTGAGTAATTTTGAAAGGAAAGGAAGAGACATAATTTGTTTTGTAGGTAGTTTGGATATTTTTGGGGAGTTAGAGTTGTTCTGAAATGAAGTAGGTTGCTGAGAATTTAGATATTGCAAAATTTTTGCATTCTCAAATTGCACGTTTTTAAATTTCCACTTTGTTGAATTTCTATATCTTCAAGTTTCTACATTTCCAAATCCCTACATCCTCAAATTCCACATTTTCAAATTTCCACTTTGTCGAATCTCAAAGTCTTCAAATTTCCACGCTTCCAAATTTCCATTTTGCCCAATTTCTACACTTCCTAATTTCTACGCTTCCAAATCTCCACTGTGCCAAATCCTTATATCTCCAAATTTCCACGCATCCAAATTTCCACATCCCCAAATTCCACATTTCCAAATTTCCACTTCACCAAATCCCTACATCTCCAAATTCCCACATTTCCAAATCCCTACATCCCCAAATTCCTACACTTGCAAATCTCCACATCGCCAAATTCCTACCCTCCCAAATTTCTACACGTCCAAATCTCCATATTTCCAAATTCTCACTTAGTCCCTCTCTTTGTGAAAATGTGGAGATTAGGGGGTATAGGAATTTGTCAAATTCCTACACTCCCAAATCTCCATTTTGCCACCCCCAAATCTTCACATTTCCCTCTGTTTTGTGTTGAATGTCTTTTTTGATAATTTGGCTTAAATAATTATTCGGCTTAACCATAGATCTGGTGTGTACAAAATTTGAGATTATTATCCTTACCATTAGAAAACGCCATTGTTCCGAGAAGCCTGTTTGTACATGGTTAAAAACTATCTTTTATCATTTTGGGACTTTCTCTTCAATAAAAGTGAACATTCTCTTCCCGAATTGCATAACACCAACTCCTCAAACTTCCAAATCCCTA
Organism: Megachile leachella; assembly: GCA_963576845.1. NCBI lineage: Eukaryota > Metazoa > Arthropoda > Insecta > Hymenoptera > Megachilidae > Megachile > Megachile leachella. Next base: position 18,233,984 of record OY756251.1, read on the forward strand.
CACTCATAAATTCCTACATCTCCAAATCCTCGCACAACCAAATTCCTACATTCCGCAAAACCCACCTACCCAATTTCTAAACCTGAATTCCAACCGCCTTTAATTTCGAGGCGCAACACCACTTTGCCAGTAAAAGCAGAAAACGGAGAAGATGGATGATTCGAAGGCAAGTTAACCAATCCGGGATTCAAAGACGTATCGCAGACGTCGAATTACGGGCTCCCTCCCATAGCGAGCCAGGAACCCTCGAGCAAAGGTTGGTATACGGTATCCAGGCTGGCCAACCGGGAGCAATAGCAGCTCTCTGCTCAATGAATGATTTCCGCGCGCTGTTGCCACGCTACATCTGCATTCTGCACCCATTACTCCTTCTACCCGACTGCTGTTTTATCGTTTCCTATGGTTTACTATTAAATATTGCACAATTATGCCTCTACGCTCTGACCTAACCAGACACGTCGCGTCGGGACTGCGTCATCGTGGCTCGAGAGAGAAACTGGCACGATAGTTTACCGTTCTTTTAGAGCACAGAAACTTCGTGATCGTGAACATTTTTTGAAAAGGAAATATGGAAATGAAGCGGGGAAATATGCAAACGGTGAAATTGAGTGGTTGAGAATGGAGAGTAAAAAATATATTGGAGATAAAAAAAGGGAGTTTAAGAGAGGTATTTGAAGGCTGAATTTTTACTTTGAATAATTTGGTTCAAGGGGTTGAATGATATAGGACTTTGAATTTATATTTATTTGTATAGTTTGAGACTCTTAAATGTCAATTTTATTTAAGAACTCAAGTATTTGATTGAAGTAATACATTATATTAATGTCAATTTTATTACCTTTCATATTTTGTAATGTTTATAAGGCAGTATATTGTCATATGTGAAAAATGCATATCACATTGTCATATGTGAAAAATTGTACCACACTGTAATATATAAAAATTGTATCACATTGTAATATATATGAAAAATTGTACTATACTAGATTATGTACAGCATTATACATTGTAAAAAATAAAAAATTGTAGCAAATTATCATATGTGAAAAATTGTACATACTATATGTGAAAAATTGTATCATACTGTAATATGTAAAAATTGTATCACATTGTAATACATATGAAAAATTGTAGTATTCTAAATTATGTACAGCATTATACATTGTAAAATATAAAAAATTGTAGCAAATTATCATATGTGAAAAATTGCACATACTATATGAAAAAATTGTATCACATTGTAATATAAAATGTAATTAAAAATTGTAGAATAATATGTAGAGCATTATACATTGTAAAATATAAAAAACTGTAACAAATTATAATAAATTATAATAAAATATTGTATCATACTGTCATACATAAAAGATGTCTTGCTCTAAATAAAAAATGTCTTACTCTAAATAAAAAGTGTCTTACTCTAAATAAAAGATGTCTTACTCCGAATAAAAAGTGTCTTGCTCCAAATAAAAGAAGTCTTACATAAAACAGCATGTCATTAAAATCTGAAATGCAAATATAAACAGGTCAAACGTTTCTTAAAAAACGTTCTGAGCCATCGTTCGTGACGAATCGATCATCGGTATGCAAATATAATTTGCAACAGCTCGAAGCTACGTAGCGGAGAAAAATTAGAATTGCAGTGAGTCAGAAAAGTGACTGAAATTCCTGACTACCTGTAAATCAAAATTTTGCATAAAAATTTGTCGCAACACGAAAATTGAATGACAACAATTCTACGAACACGAAAGATAAGCAAAGTTTGACGTAATTGCTGATAAATCTCCTTTGTCTTACTACGGAGTGATAAACATTCTGCGAACAACAAGACAAGTGCATCGATAATGTCACGTTCGTTTTGTGAATGCATACCTCTAATTAGCTGGCGTGTACGGAATTTTTTTATCTCTTGTTTTTTACGTTTTGGAGCTATTATGCATTAGTGAATTAATGGAGGTATATTTGTTTTTGGAATTGTTAATAAATTTTAATTTTAAGATATTTGATTATAGTAAGCATGGTTTGAAGGAGTTGTAATAGAATTCTGATGCCTCGGAAGTGAAGTGCAGAATTAGATGTAAGATATAATAGCTTTTAATCAAAGCAAGTTTCATATTTTAGTGCTTTAATTTTTGAGCACTTCATGATAAAATTCAGATGTTTCAGAAGTAAAGTAGAGATGTTATTAAAATTTAATACGTAACAATTTGGAATTCTAGCTAGCACATTTTCTTATCATGCGAGATAAAATTGCAATTTCATAGAAATATCAAGATAAAATAGCAAAACATGAAATACAAATATCAAGGTAGAATAATAAAACATCAAATACAAATATCAAGATAAAATTCGAAAATACCAAACTAAAATATCAGAATAAAATAACAATCATCAAAAACAAATATGAAGATAAGATTCGAAAGTACCAAATAAAAATATCAGAATATAACAAATCATCAAAAACAAATATGAAGATAAAATTCGAAAATACCAGAATAAAATAACAATCATCAAAAACAAATATGAAGATAAGATTCGAAAGTACCAAATAAAAATATCAGAATATAACAAATCATCAAAAACAAATATGAAGATAAAATTCGAAAATACCAGAATAAAATAACAAATCACCAAAAACAAATATCAAGATAAAATTCGAGAATACCAAACAAAAATATCAGAATAAAATAACAAATCATCAAAAACAAATATGAAGATAAACTCAAAAAATATCAGAATGAAAGAACAAAGCATCAAATTGAAATACGAAGATAAACTCAGAAACTTGCAAACATAACCGGAATAAAATTAGAAGTTCTCAAATATAAAAACCAGGATAAAATTATAAATAACAGGATAAAATTATAAAATGTCAAATATAAATACCAGGATAAAATTATAAAATGTCAGATATAAATATCAGTAAAAAGATAAAATGTCAATAAAATTAGATCCACGTGGCATGAAAGTGTAACAGCTATTTCAACGACACGAATCGTGGAACTACGCAGGTAGTCGATATTCCGCGCACTTCCGTTGTACAATTCCCGTAGTCGTTAAGCGTTAATAACGAATCGTGTATCGGAGAATGATTGATCATCGCCTGCAACGAGCGTAAATGATTAAACGGCAACGCGGTAAAGGCGCGGCGTACTGCGTTCCGTCTTACAAACTAGGTTTCCTCGTGGAAAAACAAGAAAAATGTAAGACGTATACTTCATACGGAATTTCTGCAGATATTATTTTGCTTTTTAGGTTTTTTAAGAAACGAACAACAAAATGCGGTGTTCAAGTTCGAAATTTTAATGGTTTAATGATTTTGTGGGGATGGAAGTTATGATATGAGAAGAGGGTGAAAGAGATCAGATTTCTAAGGTTCTACACTTGCAAATTTCAACATTTCCAAATTTCTACGCATGCAAACTCCCACATTTCCAAATTTTCACTTTGCCAAATCCCTACGCTTTTAAATCTCCACTTTACCAAATCTCTACATCTCCAAATTCCCACACATCCAAATCTCCACATCCCCAAACTCCTACACATCCAAATTCCCACGCATCCAAATTCCCACATCTCCAAATTCCCACACATCCAAATCTCCACACTCCCAAATTTCTACGCGTCCAAATCTCCATATTTCCAAATTCTCACTTTGCCACATTTCTACACTCCCGAATTCCAACACTTCTAAATCTCCACATTGCCAAATCCCTACACCCCCAAATTTCTACGCGTCCAAATCTCCACATTGCCAAATCCCTACACCTCCAAATTTCTACGCGTCTACATCTCCACATTGCCAAATCCCTACACCTCCAAATTTCTACGCGTCCAAATCTCCACTTTATGGAATACCTACACTCCCCAATTTCTATATTTCAAAATCTCCAGTTTTCCAAATCCCTACACCCCTAAATTCCTACGCTTCCAAATCTCCACTTTGCCAAATCCCTACATCTCCAAATCTTCACACATCCAAATTCCCACATCCCCAAATTCTCCACATTGCCAAATACCTACGCTCCCAAATTTCTATACGTCCAAATCTCCATATTTCCAAATCCTCACATTGCCTTACACCTTAATCCTTACACCTCCAAATTTCTACACTTCCAACTTCATGGTATTGAATGAATCTGCAGTTCGGATTTCAAACTCATGGAATGTGATTTTCAAGCAAAAATCTTTTAATGACCATAAAGCATCGTCATAAATAGACTTATTTATATTAGGGGTTAGAGTGTTCAAAATTTCTTCGATGACTTTAAAGTTTTTGTATGAAAAGGACTCTTTTTAAAAAAGAAATCGAACAATTGCCTTTAGGCTGACTAAAAACGTTAGAAAATAATAGAAGTTATTTTGTTGATTAGCATTTAAGATTCAGAGCACATTCCTCTTGGATCTTATAAGTAATTCAAATAAATAGATCGGTTAAACATATATACTTTTATTTACTTAGTATTTATAATAAATAAAATATGTGTTTGTCACATACTTCGCACTGTTGCAATACATTTTACTGGGAACCCCTATCTTGATATATTTTTTGTAAATTAAGAAGTCAGTAGACAAAAGAACTTGAGGAGTGCAAAGGGTTAATAAATAAATGTTTCTTCCCAACAAAATTTTGATTACTTTTCGGTACCTCTAATATTTATCGACGATGATAAACTCTGAACATCGTCACTATTAATTATTGACTCGCTCCTACAAAAAAAGGAGAACAGGAAACGCATCGATTCAGGAAATACAGTGAACAGCCATATAACGAAACAGGTAAACCGTGACACACCCTTCTGCGGTTGATAACCGAAATATCAATGAACGAGGACTACGGTTGATCGTTGGCTATCGATTATCCGGCCTAATAAACGCGCAAATACATTCTCGATACCCGAGAACGGTACCGGTTTTCGATGCTGGAAATCGCGTGTACATCATTCCGACCAATGGACACTGATCTTTCAATTAAGGCATTATGCAGACTGCATTGTGGTTCTCCGATAAATTTCCGGAATTAATGACGTAGGTATGCTTAACTCTGTGTGGATCGATCGTCGAAGAGCCTCGAAATTGATGAGCAAGGTTTTTACGAAAAATATGGTGGGAGCTGGGAATTTTTGGAGATTGGGAGCTTTGGAAGAACTGGAGGACTGATGATGGGTTTCGGGAGTTGAGAATTTGGGGAAGTAAAAATTTGGGGAGTTGAAGATTTGGAAATCTGAGAATTTGGGGAATTGGAAATTTGGAAAATTTGAGGATTTGGATAATTCAGAAATTTGGGAAGCTGAGAATTCGGGGCGTGAGAATTTGGATAATTTAGAAATTTGAGAAGCTGAGAATTCGGGGACGTGAGAACTTTGGGAATTTAGAAATTTGGAAAGCTGAGAATTCGGGGACGTGAGAATTTGGATAATTTAGAAATTTGGGAAGCTGAGAATTCGGGGACGTGAGAATTTGGATAATTTAGAAATTTGGGAAGCTGAGAATTCGGGAACTTGAGAATTTGGATAATTTAGAAATTTGGGAAGCTGAGTATTCGGGAACTTGAGAATTTAGATAATTTAGAAATTTGGGAAGCTGAGAATTCGGGAACTTGAGAATTTGGATAATTTAGAAATTTGGAAAGCTGAGAATTCGGGGACGTGAGAATTTGGATAATTTAGAAATTTGAGAAGCTGAGAATTCGGGAACGTGAGAATTTAGATAATTTACAAATTTGGGAAGCTGAGAATTCGGGAACTTGAGAATTTGGATAATTTACAAATTTGGTGAGCTGAGAATTCGGGGACGTGAGAATTTGGATAATTCAGAAATTTGGGGAGCTGAGTTTGCGTGCTTGGAAATTTGGGAATCCTCGAATTTAGAACCCTCAGAATTCGGAAATCTGAGAATTTGTATAATTTAGAAATTTGAAGAATTGCAGTATTTGCCAATCTTGAGAATTTCAGTCATTTTAACCTTCCAACCCACTGAAACTTAAAAGCTCCAATTAACAATCTTAAAATCCGAAACTCTGAACCCAGTGAAAAGTGCAACTAAAGACTGAAACAAAGAACCAAAAGGAGCATTAAAATCCTTTCTCCAGAAATTTATCTATCCACGATGCACGTGCAGTAAACTAGCTAGATTTACGCGTCCCTGCAACAACGCACCGCAAAACACGTAAATATACGTGCCTCGAGCATACTTTCCAAGTGACACGTGTTGCATGACCAAATGGTACATGAAAAGTATGTATGCACGAGCAGCAACGGAAGGCAGATAACAAGATTTCTCATCGATATTCCTTTGGGCTTAGAAAGCTGAGCATAATGAGACGTAGAATTGCTCGCTTGGATCTGGCTTCGTTCAGGAGCACATCGTTTTTAGAAACTTCCGCACAATTAAGATTCTGATGACGCTGTTAAGATTCAGGTCACCCCTGGAGAAGTAGACTGAGGTGTTCATGAACCGTTCAGAGTTTGCAGGACAACCTAAACATCTACGATACAGAGGCTAGGAAACTTGTGATGTCGAAGTTTTGTTGGGTAATAAGGTTCAGAGGGAGCTGGTTGCAGATTTTGTGTGGATTTTTAGGGTAGATGAAAAGGAAAAATGAAGGTGTATTGAAAGGAAAGTGGAAAGGTAGGTTGTTTTGAAGTGGGAGGAATGTGGATTTGTTGGGAGTTGGTGGTGAAGTTTGAATTTGCAGTTTCAAATTTTTAGGGTTCCACGCTTCCCAATTTCTACTTTGACAAATTTCTGCACTTGCAAATTTCCATTTTGACAAATTACAACGCTACCAAATTTCTACACTTCCAAATCCCTACATCCCCAAATTCCTGCATTTCCGAGTCCCTACGTTCCCAAATTTTTACGCACCAAACCTCCATATTTCCAAATTCCAACGCTTCCAAATCCCTACATCTCCAAATTCCCACATTTCCAAATCCCTACGCTCTCAAATTTCTACGCGTCCAAATTTCCACATTTCCAAATCCTCACATTGCCAAATTCCAACGCTTCCAAATTTCCACTTTGCCAAATCCCTACATCTCCAAATTCCCACATTTCCAAATCCCTGCACTTCCAAATTTCTACACGTCCAAATCTCCATTTTTCCAAACTCTCACTTTGCCAAATCCCTACACCCCCAAATCTGCACTTTGCCAAATCCCTACACCTCCACAGTTCCAACTCCTTAAACTTCCAAATCCCTACACCCCCAAGTTCCTACACTTCCAAATCTCCATCTTGCCAAATTTCCTCATCTCCAAATTCCCACACCTCCAAATTCCTATATCCCTAAATTCCTACACTTTCAACTTCATTGAATCTGCAGTTAGGACTTCAAACTCATGGAATTTGATGACAATGTTGAATATGAAAGAACTTTGCTGATGCAGAAATATTTATATTTGATGACAATATTGAATATTCAAGAACTTTGTTGATGTGAAGATATTTATATTTGATGACAATGTTGAATATTCAAGAACTTTGTTGATGTGGACATATTTATATTTGACGACAATGACTATGGAAGAACTTCGTTGATGCAGAGATATTTACATTTGATGACTATGTTGAGTATGAAAGAACTTTGTTGATGCAGAGATATTTACATTTGACGACAATGTTGAATACGAAAAAACTTTGTTGATGCAGAAATATTAATACGAGACAATGGAGAGCTAATACAGTGCATCTATCAATTCATTCTGATTACGTCCTTAACCCTGTATCATCCAATATCATCTGGAGTTATTTTAGTCCAACTGCGATGCAGGGCTTCGGACAGTGAATGGTGATCTGATGCTGAATTGCCGAATCATTTTATTGAACAGATCAGCCAAGCTGGAATGTGGACCTAATTTAAAGTGGGTTTGTTACAATCCTTGAACCTTATATGGATTTCAGCTGCATGCGACTTTTGACAACAGATTTATTAAGTGACAATTTTATATTTTATCGACTGTGAACGATTTATGATAACAAATAACAAACTAATAAGACCTCGCAAGTGAAAAAATATGAGCTCCACAGCAAATTACTGAATGATTCATCGAAGTTATTACAGCAGCAATCTTCTGATTACAAAATGAAGATATATATCGCAAAGATAAATTAGTGTAACGTGCACATAATAACCTACAGAGGAGTTGCTAACCGCACAAATCCGTCGAAACTAGAAATATGATACGAAAATAAAGGAACAGTAATTCATTGCTACAAAAATGGAGCAGAACAAATTAATGATAACCGACCGGTTTAGAGTTAAACCTGCTTAGGTTAAATAAGCAGGTACTTTAGCATCGCTTACGAGAATACGAATGTTACAGAAAATGAACCTCGCGAGTAACGATCAGTGACAACGAGGTCTAACGATCTATCAGAAGCCGCGGGCGTTGGTGAAAAACAAAAAGCCAGCCGCGACAATGGCACAGACTTTTCGTGGGAGCGTGATAACAAAGCTCCCTTCGCGCGTTCCCGTTAAAAAGGGAGGAAGGGAGTAAGAACTCGTTCCCTTCTTGCTGTTTTTCTCTTGCTGTCCCCGCCTCCCTTTGTCCCTAGCCCGTGCAACGACCGACGACCCGACAAGATAGCGCCACAACCGGAGGAAGTATAGTATACGGAAGAGACGTGGAACAGAGAGAAAAACGATGACGGAAAAAAGCACGTGTAGGTAGTAGTTGGACGAGGGGTTTGTTTACAAGCCGTGGAACTCGCCACTCTTCGAGTTCCTTGACTCGCGATCGAACCAGCTTGATTCTCTTTTCTTCCCTTTCCCAACGGAATCTCGCTTCTTGCTTCGTAAGTCATCTTTTCGAACGGTGATGTAACTCCGCAAAAACGTTCAATGGACGATCGGTATCAATTATCTTACTGGGGGACAGGGTCAAAAGCACCTTCAAGAGTTTTGGTATAAATATTGTGGATTAGTAAGCTATTTTCGTACATATTCTTGATCAAATGTTAGAGACCTTCTTCCAAAATTCAGAAATTCCCAAACCCTTAAAAACCGATATTCCGAAATTCCAGAGTGTTCTAATCTTTAGTATCTCAAATACTAAATCACATGTGAACAAATTTTCATATCTTCAGACATTTTCAAACACCAAAACTTCTAAATTTTCCAATTTTAATATTCCTAAATACCTAAATTTCCAAATCTCTAAATCTCCAAAATCCCCCAATTCTCCAGCTCCCAATTCCAAAATTCCCCAATTCCCAAGCTGCCAATTCCCAAGCTCCCAATTCCAAAATTTCCCAATTCCAAAATTTCGCAATTCCCAAGCTTTCAATTCCAAAATTCTCCAATTCCCAAGCTTCCAATTCCAAAATTCCCCAATTCCAAAATTCCTCAATTCTCAAGCTCCCAATTCCCAAGCTTCGAATTCCCAAGCTCCCAATTCCCAAGCTCCCAATTCCCAAGCTTTCAATTCCAAAATTCTCCAATTCCCAAGCTCCCAATTCCCAAGCTTCCAATTCCAAAATTCCCCAATTTCCAAGCTTCCAATTCCTAAATCCTCCAACTCCCATGCTCCCAATTCCCAAGTCCCCTAATTCCCAAGCTCCCAATTCCCAAATCCCCCAATTCCAAAATTCCCCAATTGCCACGTTCTCCAATTTCCAAGCTTCCAATGTCAAAATTCCCCAATTTCCCAGCTCCCAATGTCCAAATCCCCCAAATTCCCAAGCTCCCAATGCCCAAATCTCCCAATTCCCAAACCCTCAAATCCCCAAACCTCCAAACCTCCAAATCTCCTTCAAGAAACTTCCTATAAACATCCCGAATTAACAGCCCTCCATATTGGTACGCATTCCCAATCAAATGTTACGCCTTCAAATGTTAGACACCTTCCTCATCCCCTTCCCGTACCATTTATTTAACAGAAGCGTCAGTCAAGACTAACTATAAAAGGCTATAAACAAACAAACAAACAAAATTAAAATGTTGTAAATATTTTATTTTCAGAGATCCTTGATAATGCAATTTATAGTTGGACCTAATCTTCAAGTTGAAGTATGTTCAAAGTTTGAATAAGGTTTGAGCTGTGAGTGCGTCACGAGTCAGACTCGTCAAAGTACCGGAAAGGGTTATGTAACATTTATTTCACAGATCCTTTTGCGTAATATATTACAGAATCACCGATAATAGCAAGGGTCGAACGAAATGAGTGTGCGGAAGGTCGTACATTCCCCTCGTAAGAAGAATCTAATGCGTCAGCCATTGTTCCCTTTTGTGTACGAGCTGATCAGAGGTCTTGAAAAGATGGATATTCGGTCAATAACCGATCGGGCGGGTTGATAACAATGCACGTGGTTTGCAAACACCTATCTTGGATCTCGTACAAGTATTTCTGGCAGGGTATACCCGTGGCCCAAAATATCCAGTGTTGAGGAAAGCCGGGTCCAAGAATTTGTAGGTTTCGAGTACTCGCCCGAGTGGTTGAATGAAAACGCGTGGTCGACGTAAATTTACGAAACTGTTGCAAAAGCTTTGTTATTCCCTTATCAATCTTGTTTATCATACGAGATAATATAACAATGCTTCCTACACTAAAAATGTTATTTGATCCTTTTTATAAAGAACAATGCTTGTACAAGTCTATACACATACGACTTCGATGAGAAGTATTGATTCTTTCGTTTCTGAATCCAGAGAAAATATTAGTAATGGTGTGAAACTTCGGTTCACTTTAAGTAAGGAGAGCTTACACTTCAGGCGTAGAAGTAGGCTTTCTAAGATTAAGGTTAGAAACCTAGCATTTACTTTCGGTTTTAGATCACAGAGATAACGTAGACGGGAACAATACTCTGGAGACGTAGATTTCAAGGAAGTGTAGATACAGAGAAACTTCAGAAAACCTGAACTTAGAGAATTGGGTTGAAGCTAGTGAAAGCATGTACCTTTCGCAAGCAGAGTTATTCGAATGCACCTGAAGAAACTTAGCAAACCTAAGCTACGATTGCAACTGAATAAGGTCAGCGTTCTTCACGCGTCAAGAATAGAACGCTCTCGAAGGTTTTCACTGGTCCATAAGCTTAGCTTATCGCCAAGTAATTCCCACGAAGCCCCTAATCTGGGTCATTAGATATCTTGGACTCTGAAAGCGGCAACCTCGAAAACGTATAAAGTCCATAAAAACTCACCGATGACGGTGTTAGCCGCAACTTCCTTGGCGGCGGCCGCAGCCGCAGCCGGGCCATGCGCGAAGAAGTCGCTCAGCGACAAGGAGGACGCGATGATCTGTCGTTTCTCCTCGAAGTTCAGGTAATCCAGACTGTTGCTTCTCTGAGGTCCAGCCACGATCGTCACGGTCTTCGTGGCGTGATGATGATGGTGTTGCTGATGGAGATTGTTCTCCGCCGATAGATTGCTGTTCTTCTCGTTGGCCGGCTCGTTGGTGGCCGGATTGGGCACCAAATAGACACCGCTGACGCGTATCGACATCGTCGACGGGCGATCCTTGAAACGGCCGCGTTTCTTCCTCCTCCAGGGGCTGAGGATCGCGACCAGACCCGGCAAAGAAGCTACCGGTTGTTGCTGGCCAGCTGGAACATTCTGGTGACGAGTGCCCGGTCGAGAGGTCGGCTCGCGTCGCTTGTTGCTTCGAGGCAGCTCCACGGCTCGGCGTTTAGTGCGTTCACGATCGCCACGAGGAAATTGATCTGTGTGCGCTTCCGACAGCGGCTACCGTGGACTTTCGTCCTCAGGAGCCACAGGAGCTCTGATTATAGCTATTCCTAGGTACAAAAGGTACAAGATGGCAGGATTGTCGTTATAGCTTTGGCAATTTGGACCTCGCCGGGAACGGACAGTTCGCTGTTATTTCTTTCAGGCGCTTATGGCACTACGTCGTCGATTTCCTGATCGCTGGTCCATACGGTCTTTATTTACGACGGAAATGAGCGTGACCCTTCCGCGCGTTTTTCTCGTGACAATCCACGAGAGCTCGGTCGACGCTCGACGAATCGTCCTGCGCAATAGGAACGGAGTAAAGTTAACTCTGCCAATGGCATTGGTCGGTTGTCATGAATGGCGCGCATTGTGTCGTTCGGGACAAGCCACCAACGATTACGTCCCCGTCCCACGAAATGTCTCATCACGGTCCACCGACCTCCTCTCTCCCTCTAATTGAGAGCTCTACTTAATCGGACATGTAAGGGCGCGTTTAGAACGTACGAGGTCTTGTTTCTTTGTCGTAAACTTCGGACGATCATCGACTGTTTGCTCGATGTCAGCGAATCTTTGGCGATTTTATGAGCTTCATAAACTTATACATTCTTTTTGATACGTTCATAAACTGTTTTCGACAAACTTATATAACTTTTTATAATTTGGAGCTACTCTTTTTATATATGGCTGCAGTAATTTTTACGTTAAATTGAAATAATTTTTAAGCGATTATAGCTTGTTTTTTTATGTAAGAAGATACTTATTTCGCAGATAATTACTTCATTTCAAAATTCGTTACAAGAGCAAATTTATGAGACAACTTTTTATAATTTGGAGCCACTCCTTTTATATATGGTGGCTGCAGTAATTTTGATGTTAAATGGAAATAATTTTTAGATGATTATAGCTTGTTTTCCTACGCAAGACGATACTTCTTACTCCTGATAATTATTCCATTTCAAAATTCGTAACAAGAAGAAACTTATACGAGAACTTTTTATAATTTGGAGCCACTCTTTTTATATATAGTGGCTACAGTAATTTTGATGTTAAATTTAAATAATTTTTAGACGATTATAGCTTGTTTTCTTACACAAAAAGATACTTATTTCGCAGATAATTATTCCATTTCTAAATTCATAACAGGAACAAACTTGTGGGACAACTTTTTATAATTCGAAGCTACTCTTTTTATATATGATGGCTGCAGTAATTTTGACGTTAAATCGAAATAATTTTTAAATGATTATAGCTTGTTTTCCTACATAAAAAGATACTTATTTCGCAGATAATTATTCCATCTCAAAATTCGTAACAAGAACAAACTTATATGAGAACTTTTTATGATTTGCAACCATTCTATTTATATATGGTGGCTGCAGTAATTTTGATGTTAAATCGAAATAATTTTTAAATGATTATGGCTTGTTTTCCTACGCAAGAAGATACTTATTTCGCAAAATATTGTTCTATTCTAAAATTCATAACAAGAACAAACTTATATGAGAACTTTTTATGATTTGCAACCATTCTGTTTATATATGGCTGCAGTAATTTTGATGTTAAATTTAAATAATTTTTAGACAATTATAGCTTGTTTTCCTACGCAAGAAGATACTTATTTCGCAAAAAATTATTTCATTCCAAAATTCGTAACAAGAACATGCTACTCGATGCTCCAATTTTGTTTCCAGACTTATTACAAATCTCAGTAAGTGAAACATCGAATTGCGTGGAATTGAATGGAAACACGCCGAATCGTTTGGAACTGAATCGCGTCGAATTCAGTCCTAGGGGAATTGAATCGCGTCGAATTGAAACACGTCAAAGCGAGTGACATTGAACTAGAATTGAATTACGAGTCGAACCACGGGTTACACCGTGTGGTTCGAAACGTGTCGAATCGATACTATAATTATCGGAGTATTCGTTAAAATCGCGTATCGCTCGAAAGAGGGGATGAATCGGTCATTCTGAACGCACCCTAATACTCCAACGCGACATTCTGATCCGTTATTCAAATCACGATAACTGCGTCAGTGAAAAAGAGCGATGACACCTTTCACAACGCGCAAAATACCCGTTAACGGAAATACACCGCGTACGCGACGAAACGACGCCGTACGGAGCGAACCTAACCTAACCTCCGTACTTGAAAATGCGGCGAGACGCAGCGAAGGTCGAGATCGCTGGAGAGAAGGAAAAAATATAAACGATGATCGTAGACGAAACGACGGTGTATTAGGGTTACGTAAAACGCAAGCAAGTCGAACGATACGTTCCGTGCGCGAGCCGGCGAGTAACCTCAAACATCCGGGCACGCAGCCGACTGCCAAACAACGATCCCTCACACTGACAAGTTTACAACGCATTCGGAAAGCATTCGTGTTTCATCTATCGGTGAAACGACGCGTAACGTCACGGCTCAAGCATGGTGGCCGGTGAGGAGGCATTTCGTGGGCGCTAAAAGAACACACCGTACACAGAGACGACGTACTCGATTCCTTCGAGGGCAGTGTGGATGGCTGCTTTTCGGCAGGATTCGTAAAGGAAAACCTCGAGTACTCCTCGACGTTTAATATCACAGCGGTGACGATTCACGGCAGGCGTCGCCACTCCTTTTCACGGGACACCTGTGTGTGCCTTGTAACTGCAGGTGAGAGGAGAGCGAGACGGAGAGAGAAAGGACGCAACGATTATAAACACAGAAGCACATAGTACGCTGGTACGCACGGCGAAGATACGTTGAAGCGAGACAGAACAGGCACAACCGTGGCGATGCACCGTGCCACGAACTCCGAACTTAGCACGACAAAAGAAGAAAACGGCAACGACGACGACGACGACGCCGACGTCGACGCGAGACCACGCACACGAAAATTGACACACACGCTCATCGGTGTTCGCGCACACGACAGACAAACGGCGACGACGTCTCCGCGTTGAATGTACGCTCGTAGAGCGATACTCGCGTGTACAGCACACGATGCGCGCTACCGATTGCGCGGCAAACGCGACGGACGGATTCGCGACGGAATTTAATTACCACTGTACCGATGTAACGTGTAAAAACAAAACGGAGCCGAGACGAAACGAACAACAACCACGACGATCACCGCGCCACGAAACACGCACCGAGCGAGGCTCGCGAACACTGACGGCGGCCATGCGACCGCAGCGACGCCACGCGACGCCGAACAACAACCGACACGAGACGCGATGCCATGCCGCGCCACGCTCCGAAACAACCGGGGGAAAACTGAACCTACGACCCGTCATTTTTCATTAATGAATTTTACACCAGACTCTCACGCCGACTGCAAATAAATATTCTCTCTGTATTTCGTTTACTTCCGCTACACCGTTACACCACTGCAAATTGCTTAATTCCCCTCCTTTTCTTTTCGGAGTAAAGAAATTCGCTGTCAGCGAATGCTAATCTAATTTTATTTTATCGAACTCTTTTGTGTGATTAAGAAAGGAAATTTTCATGTAGCTGATATGTCTAATGGAATTTTATGGGATATTATCATTGTTTGTTTTTTGATAAATCTGCGGTGGGAACTTGTTATCGTAGATTCTGTTCTTTTTTAACTATGTTTATAGATCTTATCCCACTGTTTATTGTTAACAATTTGCATTATATGTAGCACGAGTAATATTCTTGTAGGAATATTTTTATGATTATGCAAAATGTATTCTTACACATGTATGCATATGTAAATGTATACATACATACTTATCCCACCATTTATTGTTAACAATTTGCATTATATTTGTACCATAGCACTACCAGGAGTGATATTCTTGGAGGAACGTCTTTATGTTTATGCAAACTGTATTCTTATACATGTATGTATATCTTATATATCATGTATGTATACATGTATGTATATCTTATGTATGATGTATGTATACATGTATGTATATCTTATGGATGATGTATGTATACATGTATGTATATCTTATGTATCATGTATGTATACATGTATGTATACATGTATGTATATCTTATGTACGTATATCTAAGTACTTTTGTGCACCGCTTCTAATAACACAAACGTCTTCATTTATCAACAAAATATCTATAAAAATTCGAAACGAAGATACGTAGCAACAACATGAAAATTCCATTGTCGGTAAGTGGGTCGCATTTAATCCGGAATAACGATTAATCAAAGTTTAATATGCAAATTGAAAACTGCATCGACCTACTATCCACATAACAGGAAAAATGGAAGTCGCAGACCGCGGCAATGAACAAACGTGTCGTACAATAACATTCTCGAAGCTTATCAGAGTTACGTTTCACATGTAGCCGTTTCGCGTCTTTAATCGCAGAAAATTATAGATTGCGATGGAATGCGGTTCGCGTCGCGCATTATACTCCAAAAATGTCAACCACGAGTCACACTCGTGATCGACTTTGAACGCGTATAATGATAATTGTAGACCACAGTCACGCGAACACGCGACACAGCAGAAATCTTTCAAGAACGATAGCTCATTGTGTGCTTTGTAATCCTACGCTCTGTGGGTTTTTCTCGTGCTTGTGTGCACGCTTATTAAGTGGTTGCATTTAAACGCTCTCGACCGGCTCGTTCTATCTCGAAAGCCAATATCTTCGCGTAAAATTGTTTGTAAGCAATTTACGTTTCGATTACGCCGTTTCGGTCGGAACGGAATTTTCGGCCGAAATCGAGTTCGGGGATTTTGGAGGCGGTAAAAGGGCCGCGGATTCAATTAATAGACCCATTTACCGTGCTGGGTAGTTAACGGATTCCGATGCGCAAGATTAATTAAAAGTTCCGGCGGACAATTAGCGAAACGACGTCCAATTTTCAAGGTAAAGTAGTTGGCAGAATTTTAATTCTCCGACGCGAAACAGTAAAATCGCATTATCGGTGAAACACTCGGTTTTTCTCCGTGAAACTGTTTCGAAGCTGCGAATTCGATCGGACGTCGATGATCGACGCGGCGCGAATATTCGAATCGGAAGCGACAGCATAGCGAGTGCGTGTGACGCGAACCACGTGGTATTTCCGTGGCGTCTAGACTCTCTAATTTAAACCGACTCGCGAATCTACCGATGTTTCAGCCCCGTCTAGCCGCTGTCACAACGAACGACTGAAATATGAGAAACACTCTCGAGCCCATTCTCGAAGGGAGCAGCGAACTTTTTTCGCCGACGTTCGCCCCAGATCGCGTATATACCTACTCGTTAGGAAACAAAGAGAGCCGAAGCAGACTGCTGCTCGCTCGCGAGTACCGTTCCACGTTCCTGCCTACGCACGATGAAAAGATACACGGTGAAATTTTAATTGAATTCGGAAGCTTGCTGAAAATAGAACGGAAACGAGTATTACGTTGTACGGTTTGCTAACCGGTGTTCTCATCCTTTACGCTCGATTGCCGCCCGAGCCAAACGTGCGTTCGCGACGAAAAGTAGCGGAAACTACGGCCAAGAAATGCATTTATTGGCACAAATCCAGTGGAGTCTTCTCCAGCGTGTCCCCTCGCCAACGCAACGGACAACTGTTTTAAATACTCCCACCTAATACAGGGTGTTCACAATGCGTCCTTCGGAATCAGCAAAAACTAGATGATGAAGTTATTTTCAAACCTGTTTACTGATCATAGCTTGCGATCAATAAATAATCGTGATCGATTTTATAATTATAATTAGACGCATGCGTATAATTTCCATGCATGGAGTCATTAAAATGCTGAAGAAGTGCACTATTTTATCCTCCGGCAATTTTAGATATTACGTAATGTTTTTATGATTTAGAGACACTTAAGCGTGGAACGAGTGAGAAGTTTGTTAAACTTGATCAGATACGCCGCATATATCCGTCTTTCCCGGCGAATAAAGTACACAGAAACGTGTAACGGAAAGGCTGCGTTGCGCTTCAGTTCAATGGTCAAAGTATTACACTTCCGTTTATCGGTCCGTGGGAGTTTCTCGATGAGAACGTTAAGCCAGGTATAAACTGTCCTATGAGCCGATCCATCGATCGCGATGAATTAAGGTCAATCCTCGAGCTGAAAAGAACTACGCCTAAGCAGACGCTCGTTTGCAACGATACTTTCGTAATGTGCGTTCGAATTGCGGAGACCTCTGTGGCGAATCTATAATTATTCGGCATGTTGCGATTCCAGGAACAAACGCCCACTTAACGATGTTATTAATCGTGGTAAGGAACGAGTGTCCTCGACAGGCCGAATTACGGGACAATTAAACGGCGGAGAGAGACGTCTAATTAAGACGAAGCGACGTGTGTTGGTGTTGCTGTTACACGTTGCTTTCGCGATTTCGTGAATGCGATCCGCCTGCTACCGCGACTCGAGAAACTTGCGACGGGAGAAAAAATTACTTTCCGCAAACTCCGAGGCTTCCTTTACTCCTTGTTTACTGGGCTGACACATTGGAATTTCTTCGAGGATCATAACTTTGTGACTGGTATGCAATGTTGCCTGGCTGCATTCCCATTTGCAATAAGTATTTGCACATGGGTGATACTTTATTGTTCTGTCATCGGTTATTTATAAGAGACTTGTCTATATTATTGAGGACTTAAATATCTAGTTCTTCGTAATCTATTTAAATGTGCTAATGTAAGATGGCTGATTTCAACAGTCACTAGAATTCTTTAATGAGAATAGGCACTGGTATTTATGTTGTAAATCTATTATAGTATTTATATTTTAACATTATCGACTATGTGTCTATTAAAGGTTATAATCAAGGATGTTATTAAATTTTTTACCTTTGTAATATGTGTTAGTGATATCCGGTAAAGAATGGATAAAAAGTATACGTCCTAAAATATTTCGTACATATAATTGTGTACAAACTATAAAATAAAATTTTTAGTCGTAGATATAATTTAATAAAGTGCAAAAGAATGGAATGGAAAGAAATAAAATATGGAAGTTAAAAAAGTTGTTGGACGTCCATAGTGATGACATACTCAGGTACACAAATACACCATCGTGGAGAACGCCATAGTTTGTTCTACCTTTGCAGTTTAATCTCGCTCCATTTTATACAAGAACAAGCAAGTGCAGTGAGCAAAGGACAATATAGTAAAGTAATTTCAAGAGAAAGAAAGATACAATAGAAGCAACAAATACAAGGAGAAGAGGGAAGGAAAGTACCAACGGCGGAGAGAACCGAGGGCGGCGATCACCCATCTTTTCCAACTACGCGACGAAGCGCGCTTTACGTGAAAGCAGCGCCAACGATAGCTACACGTTGTGTCCATTTTGAACTGAAGTAAATTTCTTATTCTCTTGTATATGTTCTACATGTACCTGTGTATATGACTATTTAATAATTTATTATTAACGAAGGTACTTATACGAAGTATTCTTAAGAAATTTCACTATTAATTGCAGAGTTGAAAATTAAAGTACAACATGTAAAATAAAATGCAGAATAAAATCCTACAAAAATTGATACCTCGATTAGCAGGTACATGTATTTAAATTGTGTCTTTTATATCCAATAAATTAAAACACTACGAAACAACACAAATTTTCAGCTTACTTCTAAAGACCGAATAATACCGCCAAAGGATCTAATTGCAAAAGGTATTAAAACCTTAGAACGGATTAGATCGGATTATGAAACTCGCGATCGGCAAGAAAGTTGCTGGTAAATGCGGAATAAGTACAAAACATGACCATTCACCGCGGGAATACAGAACGAAATAACGGGCGTATAATTGACTTTGTTACGCTACAATATGCGTGGCATATCAACGGAAGGATCTGGCGATTAACTTCGAGGCAAACTAACAGCGGTTATCGCGAGATCGAACGATAACGTAGCTTACGATACGCCGGTCGGATCGTTGGCCAACCGAGTGGATAAGACGTTATTCGCCGCGATAATGGCAGGAAATTAATGGCAGCTAAGAGGGATGGGAACAACGGAAGAAGTAATGAAAAGATTGCTTTCCTTATTAGCGTGTAAATTCATCCTACTTTGCCGGGTTAACAGATGCAAGCCTGCCGCGATGAAACTCCGAAAGAAAGGAAAAGTGTTTCATCCTTCGTGGGACGTTGTTGGGAAATTTTCTTGGATGAATCACGCCTTTGACAACTTGTGCAAGGAATACTACCGCCACTTAACAGTAATTTTATAGTATTAGGAAAATTATTTCGAGATGATTTCTATACAGTTTCAATATACCTTCAATTATAATACACCTTCAGATTCAATACACCTTTGATTTCAGTAGACCGGTAATTTTAATACACCTACAGTTTCAATATACTGTCAATTTCAATACACCTTAGATTTCAATATACTACCAATTATAATACGCCTTCACAATTTGAAACAAACTTATAATATACAGCAATATAAGTCATTAGCAATAGTTACAAAATAAAGAAGATGCAAATGACCATCTAAAATTGAGATATGACTCGGTGTAAGGACTATGTTAGTCCCACTATTGGCACGAGGATAGCAAAATGTTATTTTGTTTTTTGTATACTTTATTGGCAAAGAAAATTGGTGAGAGTTGGCACCTGTTTAAATACAACAGGGATCGCTGAACGCTTCTTGGCAACATCCGGACCAGGTATACAGACATCAGTCTTCTTATCTCTTGTTGTCTTTCATCGCTATTAAATTATTCTCTCTAACATCTTACAAATTTGCGAGACAAAATTGTTCGTGAACTGGCACAACAATGTTTGACATGGTTTATTTTTATGGAACAGACTTCATGATATGGTTTATCATCAATTATTTACTTTTACGACACTTTTTATTGCGAGTTTTACGACGTGTTTTATCTCGAACAGACTGATCGACAATTGTCGTCGAATAATAAATTATTGTAAACAGAGCAAATGTTTCATTTCTAAATTTTCCACGTCCTCGATTCTGGAATGACCAAACTTATCAAATTTACGCATTCAGTGAATTTAAGAGAACTCATTTCAAACAAAAGTCCCAATTAGCGAACGTCCACAATGCACGAAAACTGAATCATCTGTGAGAAACGTGTTCTGCAAAAGTTTCGGATAGTTCGCGATTCGAAGATGATAATTTAATTCCTGCTTTGACCGTCTGTCTGAAAGAAGAGCTATCGACTGATCCTCCAGAGAACTGTCCACTTTGTTCAACGAAAGTTTATCGAAACGTCGAAGTTGCTTCGTTAATAATTGCGAAAAAGTGCTCGAATTAATTTCTTCCATTAAGTTAATTCAGAACGTTACGTGAATACCACTTTCGATTACGAAGCGATCGAAAGATACCTTATCGGATGTTAAAAGCACATTTATTCCTTGCTGAAGTTTACCCTACAGCATTTTTCCCTACGGATTACATTGGCCAGACTTTGTATCAGGATTACGAGTCCACTCGTAACATCGTGGCGATAAAGGGATTAAAATTTCCCTCCTACCTTGTTCGGGAGTGGTCGTTACGAAGAAATTCAATTTCCAACGACGAGTTTATTAAATACACGATTAAACGCCGGAGTTTGCGAGGGTGCTCGAGGTGAAATTAAAAAATGAGAGTATAATACTGGATGTAATTTGTAACTTTATAAATTTATTCCCTCTTCACTGAATTTTGGGGATGTAAACTTCTTTATAATTTGATACAAAAGTTCACGAGACATTAGAGATTCAGTACAGAACTGGACCGCATTATATTAACTATCAATCATCGGTATCTTTCCTCTGATTAATTAACCGACGTCAAAGCAAACAAAAAGCACGTCAAAAGAATAATCCGAGCATTTTCGTCACAGAGACATTCAAAGAATAATCCTTTGTGGAGCACAATTAAAAAGACGGAGCTCGTTTCATTGACACGCTTTTGTCTTTCAATTTATCCACATTTTCCTGGCAGACCGTAGCAAGGTTTCACTCGAGACGCAGCATCGACGATCTTCTCTAAATGCCATGCTTTGCCGACATGCCCTGCTTTTCGCTAAAGCCTCGCCGCAAGGACAACCACAGGGAAATTCTTTGAATGACAACCTCGTCAACCTCGAATTCCATGGACCTTTCGTGATAACGAAACCGGAACGTACACTTTTAAATTCGGAAATGAATGTGTAAACCACATGGAGGGTTAAACTGTGTTAGACTGCAACACTCAATGGCAAATTTGATTACTCTGGAAAAAATATGGCCATAAAGGCAGAAGTCTAGCTACGAAGTCTAGTTGATTTTTAGAGATATTGTGGATTTGAAAATAGATGTGTGAAGAAGTACATAAACTAGTAAAACAATTTTTGCATGTGTGAAAATTTCAATAACACAAGTTCGCATAACTCAATTTCTCTGCTGTCGTCGAGATAATCTTTTCCGACTCCTCCTTTTGCGAAGTAGTTCACGAAAAGTTGCAAGCTGTTCGATTCGCAGATAGAAGATCGATCATCAATCAAACCGAGGCAGTCGATTGCAGCAGCCGTACGGAAGGTTACGAGTGCAAAAGAATCGAAGAATGCGACACAAGAAGCGCGACCACACGTTATGCAGTAACCGGTTTGAAATAACTCGCGTAACTCTAGGTCGGTCTAAAATAAAGAAAGCAGATGGAGTTGCCGCTTTGCATGTCAATGAATCGCCGCCTTTCCCGCAGCAACGGCAAGATAAATTACATGCCGGTAAGAAAATATCGAACGCGATACCACGCGAGTAAACAGGAGTTAACCCTTTTGTACCAGAAACACTTTTTGCCATAACCTTGTTGCTCGTGAATCTGTATCCTTTTTGTGGATAACTTTTATCCTTCCTGGTCATTGCACAGAACGGTTCTTGCTATGGTTTTCTTCTTTCAAAGAAAGTCATTACATCGTGTTTGTGTCGAATATTTAGGTTGATACATAAATTTGCGTGGGGCAAAATATCGAAGTACATTAATTTTAATATTAACCTTGATTTACAATCTTCTAAGCAGTTGTCGTGCAGAAATAATTTTTACAACCGAACCTAAAATTCAATTGGGGTGTAAATACCAAATTGACATGTCACATATGTACTCTAATGTGTGTCACGAGTGTCACACAATATTATAGAGCAGGAGTTAATGTACTTTATATATTCTTGAGTAGACAAATTTCAGGGTGTGTATCCGAAGGTAGGTCACTTTTGGAGAATGCAGAAAGAACATAACGATAGGTGATTTTATTGTGTAAGCAATGTTTTAAATAGGTCAATGAAAGTATATCGACTACGTTGACCAAAATGATGATTAATGAAGTAAAAGGATAAACCTTAAACTAACAGAAAGCTATTCTTAATAATTGCTGGCTATTTCCACCATGACGGTAAAGGTGTGAAATTAAACAGTGAATAAAAAACAACAGCTTGTTTCTAAGAAGCATGAAGTTCATTATCGACGAGCGTTATCGATGACAAGGACTAAACTTAAAACAGCATCGTGTCTCCTCTAATGGAGTTGCTCGTCGAAAGCATTAATGTCAAATCGTCCGTAAAGGATGATCGTTTTCTATCGAGTAATTATAGCCAACGAGATAGCGTCAGTTTCACCCTGAGACTCCTTTTCCTTCGGTAAAAATATCGTTCGAAAAGAGGATAATCAAAAAGGATGTCTTTATAAATCGAAGACGTGATCGTCGGCCATGATTGTGTTAAAATTAACCGGCAAAGTTCAGAAGAAGAAATTTAATATATTACGGTTTATTTCCGAGCTGAATCCGAATGAATTTGAACAGAGAAGAATCGGAGCTATATCGAAGTTGTATTTATTGGGGAGTTCAAGGGTGCACGATATTCGAGATGCAGAAAGATCTTCATAGATTTCTGTAGGCAATAAAACGAACGCAAACAACGATATCGAAGGATTCGATTCGAACTTTCGTGTATTTCAATTTGCTTTCCGCCTCTCAAGAGAACAATAGATCAAAATTGCTTTCTATCGATAAGTTTCTCAAAAATATCCATAAAGCCGACTACGATAGAAAAGAACAGTATTTCTGTAGTTTCCAGAAACACCCTGTTATTGAAATAGTTTCCACGATATTACATCGTACAACTGGACCTTCTCGCTGAAGGTAAATATTACTGTGTCGGGACCAAAGAACGACCATTTTGCGGACACGTACTGCACATGGTGTCGACTAGGAAACTTCGAGTGTATGAAATTAGTTTGCCGGTTAGAATACTCCTCACGCGAAAATTGCGCACGACTGATCGCCGAGTACCAACTTTTGCAAATGTTTTTGATTACTACGGGAATTCGTGCGTTGTTTCGAAAGTTCGAAAACAGAAAAAATTAGAGCTAAATATATGTTAGAGGTACACAGGACACTTATTACAAGTTATTACAATCTTCGAGTCTCTTGATGAATTATGAAAAATATATCGGGTTTGATAAATTATGGAGGACCGACAGTGAAATGTCCTCGAAAATACAGTAAAATGATGTCCTTACCAGTGCAGCTCTTAGACATAAGGTATTTTCAGCAATGCTTAACGAAGTCGAATTTTGGAAGATGCTAGTTTGAGATACTAATGTACTGGCCGTAAAGAAACAAGAGCTAGCGTCTTAATGGAAATATAAAGACTATCCTGAAGACCAAGAGCAAGAAGGGAGAGAATTAATTTTGGCAAATTTACCGCAAAGGAATGATACGCGAAAGAGGGAAAGAAGATAAGACGAAATTGCAGGCGACGTAAAGGAGCCCGGTGACAATCTCCATTTTTCATTCTTCAATTTTCCAAGTACTCGTGGACGTGACAGAGTGGAAATTACACAGGCTATAAGTCAGGGAGGCAAGGAACAGCAGAAGAGAGAATAATTTCTGCATCAGCAACCGGCGGCAAGCAGATGCGAGGCACGGTGAACCGTAAAATTCATTTCTATCGACCGCGATGTGGTATCTTCGCGGAAAGCCGGCGACTAGACAGAGTTAGAAGGTTGCGAGTGTGCCTCGAAGCGTCTCCGCGAGCGACGCCGCGACGCCTCATTGTTATGTAACCACTGTCACACTCCCGGGGAAAATCGTTCGTTCCAGCTACGTCCCCTCTGCTTTTCCTTTTCATCGTGTCGACATCGAGCCTCGTATTCACCGCGAAAGTACGCGTAATGTGTGTTTCTCGGCTCCCGACCGGATATAAAGGAAAAATGCGATGAAAGAGCGTCAGAAACGTACGCGGGTGAATCCGGCGTCGCGACGCTAAGAAACTCGCGGAAAATGTTTGTCCTTTAAAGTGCCTCTTCCGCGCGTTTCGCGACGCGATAAATATAAACTGGGCCGAGACAGTCCGAAACTTTGCCTTTCTACGACAACTTTTAAACATCTAACTAGCGAAAGATCCTACTCCACGGATTTCCAACTTCGTAACAGGGATTCGGTGTAATCCTTCCGAATGTTTGGGATTTCCATGCAATTTTCGACTCTGGGCTTCGAACGAGATCGGATTATTAATTCGACGCTCTGGACGTGACCAAGTGAGCTCATGGGGCTTATTATCATATGTATAGTTTACTATCTATTGACTGATCCATGTAGAGGTATAGTCTTCTTTTCAGTTCTCAAATATACAGCTTAGATAATTTTCAAAACTTTTGCGTCAACTTTGTGGATGTCTAAGTTGCTTAAATTCTTGAATATCAACATTCCCAAATATTCAAAGTACACTAAGAAATCTCTAAATTTTCTCCTACTTTGCAATTACCCAAACTAGCAACTCAAGTTCCAAATTCTTCAAATCACCAATTATGCAACTCTTAAATCTGTCCCTCAATCACTGAAGCCCCTGAACCTAACTTATCCTACTTCAAAAATTGCCAAACTTTCCAATACCCAAACTCCACAATTTTTCCAAAGATTAATTTTGTTCGATAACACATTTATCCATGCGAATATAAAACAATACCCAACAGCACAAATATGATTTATGATTTACGTACACATATATTAGACAGAGGAAGAGGATTATCCGATATAACTGATGAATATCCTTCTGATAAGAGCTTAATGGATATCGATACAGAATAGATTTTGAAAGGCGAAATTACACGAGTTTTCGCGCGTAACGAAATTTTCTCGCTGCATTTTATCTCTCCCGCTCTTTCGTATGAGCGATTTTCATTCGAACAGAGATCTCTATTAAACGAGATTCTCTTTTATGGTTTCCCGATTATCCTAGCATTCCATTTAATCCGATACATTACGAACGTGCATGGAGGATAATGAAGCATCGTTACAATATTCGATCGTATATCGAACGCGTATTTACCGCGCGTATAGTACGTGTATTTACGGACAGCTTTAAAACTAAGTCAATCAAGTGCTATAATAGAATTGTTCATTTTTGGACAGATTAAAATTATTTTCATTTAACTTCATAAACACGGCCTGTTATATTTATTTACAATTATGTTGAGATCATTTGATGTTTTACATCTTCCAACTGACACTTTGTGGAGATATGCATAGACTGTCGGTACTTGAAGATTAATATTAATAATATTTATCAGTGTCTATAATTAGTGTATTAAATTTGTATTAACATGTTGTACTCTTTTGAGGAATTGACGCACCTGTGACGCACCCTTCATATGTGATCAATTTTACTCGAATTTTGAATATGTTTGAACATGTTCAAGTCTAATTTGCCTAGTCGATACTAAATTAACACATTTTAACGTAGTCAACATTTAACATAATTTTAATATTGTACCTGTGTAGCTCCAACAGACGCTGGTCATCAAGTTAATTAATTTGGACATATAGTCTATATAATGAATTTCAGTATAAAAGTATGACAATCGATGACAATCGTATACGATCGATGACAATCGTACAAACACCTCCCCTTTATATTATATTCCAGAATATTTTCACGTAACCCAGTTGAACCCAGTCCCGTTCATAATGATCGAAGATGATTGAAAGATCCAACAAAGGCCACGCATTTGCTCGAACGATTCATTTGTCCGATGAATTAATTCACGACACGTGTATCCCTCAGTGCACGCGTGCGCGATCGACGTAATCGGAATAATGGATTTGCACGGTCAGAGAGGAATATTTTGGCCAGAAACGAGGATACTGCGTTCCTGCCATAAATGGAACGCGAAATCATTCGGAAGAGAAACTTTTCCGCGCAAGTTAAAAATAGGCTGTCAGTATCGACAGATCGAAATTTTCGATGGGAGATAAACGAGTACGATATTCAATTTTTCAAGCACCGAACAATATTGCTCTACCTTTATGCAACTGGTAAAAAACACCCTCTGCATAAAATATGAAACTGAAAAGAAGAGTTTCTGGTAGCTTTCACTGAAAACACAGAATACTGCGGCAATAATTGAGCTGTTCTAGAAAGTCTTCCACTAACGAGCTTTTTATATAATTGCAAAAAATTGCTTCAAGTTATCTGCATCTGCAGATGGGTATCTTTCTTTTATATTTATAAGAAAAGGATTATCTTCGATCGCTATGAGTGGAATGCGATTGTGTTTTTAAAACTGCATTAAATTTACCATTATTCACAATTTATCGTTCTTGAAAGTGAAATGAAATTACCGTTACAGAAAAGCAGTTTATTCACGAAATATCCATAAAAATACACAACCAAGTATTTCAATAAAACGTATCTTACTAGCAAGTGTACATATGATAAATTTAATAGGATAAAATGCAAAACAATGAAAACAGCATTCAAAAGAACCAGTTCTGCAAACATCCAGTGAGTAAATAATACTTGGAAAATAACGTACCGTCCTTAAAGGGTCCAAATCGTAACAGGCTCATCTCTGTCGCAGTCCAAAAGGAACACTAATCCCTGAAATCCTCGGAGAAATTCGCGATTCCCGCTGCTTCCGATTCTGCAAAATCCAGCTAAACGAATTCCTCCGTACGTCACGAATAATAACAAAATCCTATGAAAACGTTCCTCGTTGAATCATCCTTCATCGTCGGTTCGCGATATCGGCTACCACTTTCCGCACGGAAGTCGCTGTTTGTTCAATCGACGTCCGTTTCACCGAGCCCCACTGAATATTCACGAAACGATCTCGCAAAGACCAGTCCGCGAGACTTGCATGGAACAATTTTATTTCATCGACCTGCCTATCTCGAGGGAGAGTATTTCAAGCTCGAAGCTGCAAGGATACCGTCAAGGGTGGAAGATTTTATCGAAGGTTTCTGATCGATCTAGTCTCTTTTATCTTCTCCTCCTCAGCCATGTACCGGAGATTTCACGATCCGTGCTTCTGCAGACTTAATCTTCGAGTTGTTGTACGCGATAGAGCGTGCAACTTTTGTCTTTTTTCGAGCGTCTTGCCAGACGAAGCTCTTGTGGCGAGGGTGCGTTTAAGCCAATGTTCGATATTCGGGGCTCAGACAAAATTTTAGTTTTGCGGTGTGATAGAAACTTGGTGAGATTGAAGGCTGGTGTGATTAGACTAGGATTTGATGCGGTACGAGTCTGATGCTATTCGAGTTTGATTTGACGGGATTCAGATTCTCGATGGGATTCAAAGATATGACTCGGTGTGCTTCAATGTGATACGACTTGATGTGACGCTAATTGAGTACGATCGTACACAACTTGAATTCAATGTGTTCAGATTTATCGAGTTTCAAATTCTATATGATACACTTCAATGTGATTTAAATTCGATGTTCTCTACCCAATTTACATCCACATCTCAGTTATCACAACACGCTTCAGCTCTCACAAATTTTGCTTCAATTCTGCCCACGAATTCGAGTTTCTACCCAGCATTATCATTTAGCATCATTCAATCCAAAGTGACCTGAACATATGAATTCTCCGAAAATGGGGTAATTGGATAAAGTTGGTCAGCTCCCAAATCGAAGAAGTCGAACTTCAACTTCGTAAGAAATTTGGAACACGACCCAACTCGAAAATGTCTCTTCCTATACAAACATTTGTTCCGTGAGACCAAATGGTCATTAGCGCTAAACGAACAAATGCGCCTCCGTAGCGCGTTTAAACGCACCCTAAGGGTCCGCGGAGGAGACTTGAAATGGACCGGAACGGAAGTTCTGTTGACTGGGAGCGCGAGCAGCGTGTAATCAATCCGCTTGTTCCGCGGCGCGACGTCCTCACCCTCGTAAGCTTCACGGAGCGTTGGTTAATGTCTGGTCTGCACGTGAAAGACACACCCGTGACACTGGGTGCGACCATTGATACTTTTGTCGATGTTTCTTTAATCGCTGTTTTCGACCGTGATCGATAATTACTGAATCACCTGCCTCTGTCGCGACTCGCGTTATAATCGCGTTGCAGATTTCCTCTTTTTTCTCTTCTAAATCGTGGATTATCTGTTTGTTGTTTTCCTCGAGGATGCACTTGAACCGTATCGCGTGTCACCGTGTGTGTCCCGTTGCGAGGCTTCCATCGATCCGTCGAGCGTATCGGCTCAGCCGATGTATTCCGCTAACGTCCGCTGATATCACAAACTATTGCCGGGTGTAATCGCTTCTTGTCGGTGGATAGGGTTATCGAGTTCATCCAATCGACTTTTTACTTCAACGATTTGTTCGTGACACTGATACGATGCATACGGTGACAAGATTTGAATCACAAATGAATCCTTCAAGAATTCGCAACACTATGTGCAATCTTAATTGACATTAAAATTTCGCGTTAGTAAACTAGAAGACAAGGAACGATCACATCTGGGGGCAAACATTAGTCAGCGTGTTCATTGAGTCATGATATTGTCTAACATCTTTCGATCGAAGATATGGAACTATTGCTAACTTCACTTTGCCTGTTCACAATGTAAACCTTGACAATAAGTTCTACAATTTGATTCTGTAACTAAAACACTGTGGATCTAGTCCATAGACGACACTTAAAGGTCACATGAACCACAAAGAGCACGTTACCAAAGTTACATGATGCACCGATTAAACCGATCAGAAATACCTAGCGACACGTAACATTGTCCAAGGTCGAGGCGCTCCGATCACGAAAGGAGATTTAGAGTCACGAAGGAATGTCAGGGAAACGTGGATGACGAATAGCGAAACCGCGTGGCCGTCTTCGTGAACGGTATCCGGTGTACTGGAGCTCGACCTAGCCGGCCTGTTTACATCGTGCAGGAACGTGCCGTGGCCAGCCACCACACCTTGCCGGGCTTCCGTCGCTTCGATTATACTAACACCGAGGCACCGTGAACTATCCCCTTCACACAACGGAAAGAGAGTAGGCTTTGTGAGCAGCCGAGCGACGGTTGATTGGCACTCGCTGCACCATGGTGTGGCGGTGCCTCTCCACCCAGCCGAGAATAGACGGTATCGACGCGTGGCTTACAGGGATTGACGCAAATAGGCTGTGGGATTTTTAGCCTACGAGGGGAAGGTCATGGGATCGAAATTGTCTCGATCGATGCCCGCACGTTCGCTACTTATCTTCACTCCGAATAAATCCAAAGATCTCTCGGTTCTTATTGAGCTTTCAACGTGAAGCTTCAGAACATCATGATGCAGTGGTCACTATGCGATGATAGTTATTGCATGCTGGATAGGTTTTAGAATTTAGAGACACGTGGACTGTGGACATTTAGGTGGACTATAGGATTTTTATCATAGGAGGGAAACTGACAATTGGTGCTTTAAGTGTTGAGATACACAAGTATTGAGTTACTTGTTAGCAAGTAAGGATTCGTTCCTTTGGATTGAAGAATGGAATCCAACGATCATGGATGATTGGATCATTTGATCTTCTATGTTCATAAATTGAATTCTTAAGTTTAAGAGGAATTTAAGCTACCACTGTCAAAACATCAGTTCCATCATTGAGTACCACTGTCAAAACATCAGTTCTATCATTGAAGCTACTCCTAACAAAACATTAGTTCCATCATTGAGTACCACTCGCAAAACATTATACACCCTCATTTCTATTCTCCACACAAGAACCAAAGAAACTTAGAATCCATCTATCGCACCCAAGTTTAATTTGAACCTTCCTCATCGAACTACTCGTGACAAACTCTCTACTAAAATCTGCAAGTATCGAAGTTTGTGGTCAAGGAAAACCGAAGATTCAAGGAACAGATTGGCGGGTTAGTCCCTAACTGGTTTGTTGGGTGATCTACGATCGACTGCTCCGTCGTTCACCGATCAAACTACCTACAAGTTTTTCTATAGCTGTGCCAGTTTGGAGCGTCCTTTTTAGTCCGACGTAGACCGATATCGAGTCGAACTCGATACCGTAACGCGGCCGTAGTTCCGCCTCGAGCTCAGATACACGTGGACTTGCGATTGATCCCGCCTAATAATAATCTCGTTTATCGAGATTAAAATAAATCTCGACAAGTATAGAATATTCTTCCGAAGGATACTGCTAGTACCTTTCACTGTGCATATCTATGGCTTATGTGGATCTTAAATTAATTGAAGGTTAAAATCATATTTTGTTCGACGTGAGTGTTAAAATTGCCTTGCATTTTAATTTGTCGAAATTGTGCTTGTTAATTATTTTTATTGAAGCATGTTTTGTGCGATACGTCGTTATGTTTAATTGCCTTGCATTGCACATAATTTTAAAAAATTCGTTCGCTAAATATTTTTAGCGAGATACTTTGTGTGATACCAGTGTCATTTAATTGCCTACCATTCTACATACGTAATTTATAAAATTTCGTTCACTAAATATTTTTACCACATATTTCGAAGCAAATGTAACTGTCCCTCGTTACATATGTAATTTTCCAAAATAACTTTCATAATGAACAGTTACACTTCCTATCACCCTAATTATAGTCGTTACAGTTAATGTCAGGCAATCATTCGACGCAGAGTGACAATAATCGCCCTTAACGACGAAAGGGTTGATGCAACGTGTCGGCAACGTTAACGAAGATAAAACGAACAATTAAGTCTGGACATTTATGAATTTTAATTGGCGGTACAAATTGGTTGGGCAGTCAGGAAGTTGTAACGATAACAGAGTTGCAAATTACATAGCCAGGTAATGAATGTCTCTTGTAAATGGCTGGTCGCGACAGGAAACTTGTTTCGTCCGGTATTTTTCGATTAAAATGTAACGCAATTTATCGATGCAACTATGTTTACGCGTTAGGTGAGTCACCATGCAAATTCTGTGCATACCTTTCAGCCTGCTCTATTATAGAGACAAAGGAAGCACAGTAATAAGTGCACTGTTTAATTATTAACATCCGTTGCGACACGAATTCAGAATGCGGAAATCCTTGGGAACTTTCGAAACTAATTTACAGTCGGATCGCATCGAATACTTTTCCTTCGTTCATACACGAGCGTCGTTAATGAATTCTAATATATCGTCGCTTATTAAACTGGCAGAATGGAAACTGTTATCTAAGAAACGTAAAATTTCTAAGAAGTTACGAAATGTTCATTCAGAAAGGAAATTGGAAAACTTCGAACTGGAACGAAATTATTTATCAAGTAATATGTAACATGTGGAACTTGACATATATGACATTTCCAACGTGGAATTTTGTAGAAATTATTTCATAAATGACTAATTCAGCAAAATTCAATGATACTGTGGTTGAATTAATTATAAAGCTTGAATTATGTAATTTAATTACATTATTAAATTATTGCGCAATTGAAATGTAATTAAACGATAACGTTAAGAGACGATAAAGCAATTAAACGTAATTCGATTAACATTCAAGTACTTTCGATCACTTTCCATTTAAAACAAGGTAGAAAAATAAAAGTGTATCTCTCAAAAGCAAAGGTATCAAAGAGAAACCGCGAGAACGGAAGCCGTAAATCCACAAAGATTTCATCCCTTCTTTTCTTCAGCGACCGTGAGCACGTTCCTGACGCCCCTCCGGAGGAAGTTCAATGCTGTGCGCGATAAATGAGCGTGCAGATGGATTCGCCGAATGGAATATGAATGTGTGCCAAGGGCAATAATCTTTGCAATGTATCAGCCAACTATCTGGCACAATAGCAGCTCTCTCACGATGATTACGCGACAGCCTGCAGCCACGGACATCATTGGATCAAGTAACACGCGTGTTCAGCACGACGTCGCGCAATTTCTGACTACCTCGACGTGGATCAACTGAAACTAAACACGTCCAACAACACGGGATAATTACTATGCAATGGTAGCAACGATACGGCTGATATGGATGATGAACGTTTGTTTGGTAATTAATCTCTTCGACCGTTAAAATTGTGGACGGATTTTGATAATGGTGATGGGCAGGTTGGGCGCGTAGGGTATTACTTGGTCATGGAGATATATGGAGGATTCGAGGGTTTGGGTATTTGGGGATGTGGGTATTTGGGAGTGTGAGAATTTGGGGATGTGAGAATTTGAGGATGTAAGATATTGGAGATGTGAGAATTTGGGGGTGTCAGAATTTGGAGGCGTGAGAATTTGGAGGTGTGAGAAGTTGGAGATGTGAGAATTTGGGGGTGTAAGAAATTTGGAAATATAGAAATTTGAGAATGTGAGAATTTGGGAGCGTGAGAATTTGGAGACGTGAGAATTTGGGGATGTCAGAATTTGGAGGCGTGAGAATTTGGAGGTGTGAGAAATTGGAGATGTGAGAATTTGGGGGTGTAAGAAATTTGGAAATATAGAAATTTGAGAATGTGAGAATTTGGGAGCGTGAGAATTTGGAGACGTGAGAATTTGGGGGTGTCAGAATTTGGAGGCGTGAGAATTTGGAGGTGTGAGAAATTGGAGATATGAGAATTTGGGGGTGTGAGAAATTTGGAAATATAGAAATTTGGGAATGTGAGAATTTGGGAGCGTGAGAACTTGGAGGCGTGAGAATTTGAAGATGTGAGAATTTGTGGGTATGAAATTTGGAAATATGGAAATTTGGGAAAATGAAAATTTGAGAGCGTGAAAAATTCGAGATATGCAAAATAGCATAACTTCCCAAATTTCACCATTCGCAATTTTCTAAAAATTTAACCCAGCATCATCACAGCCATCACTAACGTCCCACATTCACCCAAAAAGTATGCACCCAAAGATCAATATCTCCATAATACCTCCAGTTTTGATAGGTGGTATAATCCGCTTGTTGTTACTGATGCATAAAGGCGGAAACAAATCGAAAACCGAATGCATGAGTAAAGAGAAGAGGATGATCTCGCCGGACTGAAATTTCAGGGTGAACAAATGTTGATCGCGACCAGAATTTCGTGTCTGCGTCAACACGCTGACTCCTCTTCGCTTGAAACTGATGAAACGCAGACTCACCCATCCCCGATTTGTTTCCTAATGAATTTAGTTTCGGTTGTTCTGGCGATATTAATGATGCGGTGAGTTACGTTCAAGTACGTCACATTTGTAATTACAGTTTCCATCATTCTGACAGAATTGTTTGTGATTGATTATGTGTTATAATTACTAATGGAGTGTAGCTAGTTTTTAGTGGCGAATGTTTCTGTTAATTATACGGTGACACTGTGTTAATGATACTGTGAGTGATTGACTGGGACATTTAGGAATTTAGGGATTTAGGGATTTAGAGTTTTGGGAATTTAAAGATTTAGAGATTTAGGGATTTGGGGATTTAGAGCCTTTGGAATTTGAGGATTTAGAAATTCACGTATTTAAAGATTTGAAGATTTAGCAAATTAGGGGTTTGAAAGTTTAGAAATATAAGAATTTGGGAATTTAAAGATTTGGAAAGTTGTGGACACAGGGGTTTAGAGATTTGAGGATTCACAAATTTATCGATTTGGTAATTCAGGAATTTAGAGATTTCAAGGATTAAGGATTTGGACAATTAGAAATTCAGTGATTTGTAGATTTGAGAATTTGGAGGTTTGGGGATACGTAGATTTCAGCTCTCTACTTCAGCTTTTTCCAACTTTATCAGTTCTGAATTTCAGTATTTTAGAAATTCGTGTACTTGAGGGATTTTGAGGACTTTGAGACTTAGGGAGTTTATCACTTCGGGACTTAGGTACTTAAGGACTTGTGAACTTCCACTTCCAGTTTTATCGAAGTAACCAATTGACTTGGGAACTCCTCTACATGAACGTATCCCAATATCCAGCATACTGAGATACTGATATCAAAACATAGACCAGACAAGAATCTGATAGATAAAATTCCTATTCCAAAACAACTCCCAAAAATAATATATTCCTATAAATAATATATTCCCAGTACAATTTATGAAAGTATCTCTAAATTTTTTTTCTGAAAGCATGGGTTTCAAAAGGGGGATGCAGGGAGTAGAAAAACAAAGCGAACAGAGAACACGCGTCGCCGTTTGCAGCGGAAGCACGCCAAGAGATCTTAACTATTCAATGAACGTTTGTCCATTGACGAGCGTGCCGGCACGTGACGTCGCGTTTTCCGCTCGGCCAGGACGCGCTCGAACGCGCGGCGAAAAGCATTTCATCGATTCCCGACGAAATCAACCGGCGTGGCGTCGCGACGCGGACGCTTCGTTCGCGCACGAGTTTTCATGCGATCACAAAAGCTGAACGACCAGCCTCGCCCAACCACCACTCGCCGCAACCTAATAACGATAATCGATTAACGAAGCATCTCCGCTCAGCCGTCGTCGGGAAGTTGGTTTTTTTTTTATGAAATACCGACGAGGACAACCCTCGAACACGACATCGTGTTATCGAACCGAGACGAGGGTTGGCTGGCTTCCTCTATTTTCGTCCTCGCTGATTGCACTCGCAGTTTCAAATTATTTTAGTGCTTAAAACTTCTCTGCTTACGTAATACCAGCTGACCCAGTTTTAAAACCGGGAAATTTTAACAAAACTGATCTGATTAGAACGAATTCAAACGTTGCTTGAACCTTTCACTCACACTCGTGACATTACACTTGGGATACAGTAAATGGAAATTATGTTCAATCATGGGTTAATGGGTTAATAAATGTAGTGTACAGTGTGAGATATTTATCAATAAAGTACACGTGGTGACAAGATTCAAGAGTTATGTACTGTAGACAAACCTATTGCTGGAGCTTAGGAGGAGGACCCAGACTTGACTGATATACAGTCCCAATTGGTTAAAAATGAAAATGGACAGCTATATTCACATGTATTTTCAACGGTATGAACTGTCGAATAGTTAACGTATGATTGAAGTGATCATCAAGACATGTTGGAATTGTTCAAGATGTAGGCAGTCTTTGAACCTGGTCAGCCTTCTACAAGCCAGAAGTAGTTGTCTACAGTATCCACAAGTTTACTTTATCCAAACATACTTGAAACTGAGTGACAAATACAAACAACCAATGTGTATTTCTAGTTTCTGAAACTTGACAAATACACATAGCTCTTTGTGTTTGCCATTAAATATGTTACCAAATACGTTGGTCAACTTTACTTACAAAGTTTGAATTACCAAGAGATCACATGATGCAAAGTTCCAAATTTTGTCAACACGTGTCAAAATTACAAATCTAACAGTTCTCAGATCTGTTAGATCTACACTGAATTAACAGGAGTGTTAAGACGATCAGATGTGTTCGAGGGTTATATCGCAAGATAGAACTTGCGTGAAATAGAATTAACAGTTTTAAGGAAGGCCAAGATTCTGGCAACAATTGTAATCGGATAGGGGAGCTAACGGCAACCGTGACGGCCTTTATGAAGCAGGCATTTCGCAAGTTTCAGCCAGGTTATTGGTAGCGAGAGCTGAAGTAGCGCGTTTAATTGACGTCGAAGTTTCCCAGACCGAGCCTTTCCTGGCCGCCGCAAATCCCGACCAAGCGAATTAACTTGCTCATTACTCGTTTCAAAGACGTGTGCGTCGAGCTTGAAATAATTTGATGGCAAAGAGTGTAGAAATAACCATTCGTATTTTCTGCTTCGTTGGAAACGAAACTGACAAAGACCGATGTAAGTGCAAGAAACTCTTCAGCTTACTACTCTTTTATACTAGGTGTTGAACACTTCTAATATACAATTAACGGCGAAGATAACAGGTGTCTACCATGATTCTCAGACAGTTTAGAAATTAAATTTGGGGACACGAATCTGGGTACCTGGGATTTGGAGGTATTTGGTGATTTAAGGGACTTGGGGAGATTTGGAGATTTAAGATTTGATATAGATTTGAATTTGGAGATTTAAGTATTTGAGGACTTCAGGATTTGGAAAGTTAGGGTTCTGTTTAAGAATTTGAAGATTTTGGGATTTCGGGATGTAGAACTTGAGGATCTAGAAATTTAGGGTCCTTAGAGTTCGAAATGTAGAAATTTGGAGACTTAGAAGTTTGGAGATCTGAGAACTTGGGTTCCTAAGGATTAGATATAGAGAGTTGAAGATTGTAAGAATAAGAAATCTCAAAATTTGCATACATGTCCACATGACTCCTAGCCCATATCTACCCAAAGATGAATTTCGAATAAAATTAAAAAATAAGAAATCTCAAAATACATGTCCACATGACTCCTAGTGCATACCTACCTTGCCTTATCTACTCCAAGTTGAATTTCGAATAAAACAGAGTAGAATTAAAATACGAATGGTAGAAGCATGTTTCGGTAATCTGCGATATTCCAGGTTTGTTAAGTTTGTCTACGTAGCAGCAATTTGCAAAACTAATTGTCGGTTTCCGTTATCGGGAAGGCACGGAGTGTCGGGGTCTCGTTATCGGCGCGATAATGGGGCGCGTGTGCCTAAGTAGAAAATTATACCAATTCAGTAATGATAATGATAACGAAAACGACATTAATTCGGCTGCGATAATAGACAAACCGTGTTGCATTAAGATAACGTAATTAACAGCCAATCAGCATAAAGGAACTCTGTTGACGATAAAGCATTTCGAACACGATTCGCTAATTGTCCGCGCTACAATTAACTCCTTAATTGTGTTCCGTGCAAAATACGACTCGTGTAATTTTAAAACTTGATCAAATCTTCTAAGCCGAAATGACTAATTGTCGGATGTTAATTACTACGTGTTACAACTAACGGAACGAAGATAACGAACGATGACGAAAACGTTACGTGTCGAAGTTACAAATACGCGAAACTCGCCGTCACGCTGTTAAGAATAACAAGCTCGTCATGCGATAGGTTCTAATCAGAAATTTCAATGAACACTGCTCGCTTGTAAAACTGTCGTGTACTATATACATGGATGCTATACTATTTGCGCATCGTTATGTTATGAAAAACACCGTTTGTTATTCTAACGAGGTACAAATCTAATTGTATACATCTCCAGACCAAGCTTTAACTTTAATTTTAAATTTTTAAATGAAACACACTTGTGCTTCAGCTATGAATTTACAGTATATTTTATCAATTTACTGTTCAAGTCAAACCATAATTTGCATAGTAAATTGCAAAATACTAAATTGACATTTCAACTTTCTTTACTCGTTCTAATATTGCAGTGACGCATCATAGTGTAACTATTTAAACAAACATTGTCGAATCAACTTTCCCGTTACCATCACCAGAAAAAAAACGAGTGACTAACAATAAATAAACTACGTTGCGGGTTGACTGTTTTCGTCGAGGCGCGAACAGAGGTACAAACCACCGGTATCCACTCGTTCGAGGTTGCGGTGTTCATTAGCGGTATTCGTCATCCTTGCAACGTTTTCGAACGCGAATTAACAGCTCCTCTGTTTAAAAACGTCGAGATCGACGCGTCAAGATGCGTCGGAAGCTCGAGGGTATATAAGAGCGGAAGAAGAGCATTGCTGTTCAGACAAAAGTTCGTTCGCGATTTCATCTGATCTCCGTGACCAACCATGAACAAGAGAGTCTTCTCTCTTTGGATCGTCTTTTTGCAGATGGTTCTCGTTTTGGCGATGCCCGTTGCTGATCCACAAAATGGTGAGAAAAACTATTATGGGATGTTTGGGAGTAGGAGTCTTTTTTTGCAAACATTTTTGTTAACGATCTATTCTTCATTTTTGGGAGGACAAGTAAATTTGTGTATGAAGTGTAGACATTTTTAGTTTGTACATAAAATATAAATCATTACATTGCTTTTCATTTTATATTTTGAGGAAGACATTTTTAAAATAAGACTTCAAGTGTGAGCGTTTCTGACAGTGTTCATTACATTGCCATTAATTTTATGTTTTGAGAAAGAAATTTCTGTAATAAGAGTTCAAGTGTGAGTGTTTCTGAAAGTGTTTATTACATTGCCATTAATTTTATGTTTTGAGAAAGAAATTTTTGTAATAAGAGTTCAAGTGTGAGTGTTTCTGAAAGTGTTCATTACATTGCCAGGGTTAATTTATATTTTGAGAAAGAAATTTTTATAATAAGACTCAAAGTGTGAGTGTTTCTGAGAGTCTGCAGAATTTTAATTGATAAGTTGATAGTTTAAAAAAAAGCAATACATGAAACTTGAAGGAGTCACTATTTTCTGAATAAACCAAGTGCATTGTGAAAATGAATGAATACAAATTTTTTTTATTTTGAATATAGATAATTTAGAATTACTGGCTGCCAGGGACACAGTGAGGTATCCATACGTCTTCTGGTTCCGCAGACCGTTTTATGACCAGGACTACGACGGGGGTGATAACACCTATTACAATCTGCCACCCGATCGACGATCTTCCACCATATCATACGCTAATGTTGGGTAAGTAATTAATCATTACAACATCCCCAATAAAGAAGAAATTTATATATTTTTTTAACAATATCTTAACACCATAATTTTAATAAAATAAAATTTTTTACTGCAGAGCTGGATGGGGTCGTTAAAAATCACAAACAATTATCGCACAACATGACGTCACCTGTATCAACCTTCATACTAATTTAATACTAAATCCTAAGTTATTGATCTCTGCATATAAAGTTGTAAATAAATTATGAACTGCGGATACTAGCTCGTAGAGAATTTTGTATTTTCGTATGTTGTCATAAT
The DNA here is from genome assembly GCA_963576845.1 of Megachile leachella. Taxonomy (NCBI): domain Eukaryota; kingdom Metazoa; phylum Arthropoda; class Insecta; order Hymenoptera; family Megachilidae; genus Megachile; species Megachile leachella. The sequence continues at coordinate 18,273,495 of OY756251.1, forward strand.
AAATAAAACGATGAAACAACAATTGTCTATCCAGTTAATTTTGTCGTATCGTGAGAAAACAAACTATCCATGATTCACCGTATTTTGTAAATATCGACATGCTCTGGAGATATCTCTGTGAATTTATCCTTGGGTTAAAAAGTGCGTTAAAAAATTAGCCAAATATAACCTCTGGGACTGTTGATAAACATTGGGCAAATATTTACGAACCTTCGACCGACAGCCCGTATATAAACGATCGAGTGCATTTGTTTTACGACAGGCAATAGGGGACCCAATTTTGATTGCATTATTTTTCGCTTGATTGGCGATTTTTGTGTATTGTGTAGAATCGTTTATCTTGTTGAGTTATGGTAGTGCAAAGCTTGAAATACCTTTAGGAGTTGAATCACATCAAACTAAAAAATTATAGAAAACTATGAGAAAGATTAAACACTCGAATCTTCAAACAGAGGAATTAGTTAGAATTCTGTTCCTGAGTAGAGAAAAATTTTCAAAAGAATAATGCGTAATTTAAATCGGTACCCTCAGTCCAAAGATTGAAACCACAGTTCAAAACTTGAGAGGTTTATTTCAGACACTAGGAAATTACTATAATTACTCAGAATTGTCTCGAAACCTAAACCTAACTGTCCAGGTACTTAAAATTTGCCAATAATTTAAAAACGACCATTCTAAAATACCCTCTACAGTTACTCCCTTGAAAAGATGACTCATAATTCAAACTCCTACTTTTACAGTTTTCCGGTCTCACTTTTATCAACCGCGTCCATAAAAGCCGCTAGAATAGATTGAACAGTAAAAGAACTCGTAAAAGTTCGCCGGCATTCATGGTGAACGCGATAAAATTGTTAAATCCCATACGAAAGGTTAGGGTACATATTGTACCTGGACGTAGGAAATTCGTCTTGGTAATTTCGGGCCAACTAAAACGTTGCTACGACCCGCTGACACATTGTTTCTATGGGTCATGACGTACCCGACATAAAAGAATGGCGATTACGTCGACAGGCTACGACCACGAAACTCGTATTGTAGACTCTTCGCCACTCTACGACCGTCGTTCCATGAATCTCGGGCAAGTGGACGGGAGTTATGGGGGTAGCGACCTGCGGACACTGTTAACTGCTTGTTGCGACTTTCGCGTTAAATTTTACAGGTGCAATGTTGACACGATTTCATTTATCTGCTCTTAACTCGTGTTATGGACTGTTGCTATTAGGTTGGAGATTCGAATGTCAAGTGTTAAGGGGATGCAATGTTAAAGGGATGAAATGCGAAGTTCATGAGATTTCTTAACCCTTAAATGCATATAGTTGTATAAATGCAACATACCAGTTTTAATCTTATAAATTATATACAAAATGTAGGAAACCTGCAATGACTAGTGTTGCAGATATGCCAATTACTATTCAAACACACAATACCGTCATCTGTTCGTTTTAATTTGAATCAACCGCTTTCAAGGTATTTTGTTAGTTGATTTCTTCAGGTAACATTAGAAAAGCATGCATTTAAGGGTTAAATTAGTGATATTTTGTAGAATGCTCTTTAGTAGCATTTCTGACGAATATACTGTTAATAAAACCGTTTCACAATTTTTTATTTCGTGCTCAGAACACTTTAGGACACTCTGTGGTACCTTCTGATGAACTTCGATGAATTATGTTCTCAAGCTTTCAATGGGTATTGACTACATAACAAAGTTCATGTTGGTCGAATAAAATGATACTGATACAGTGTTACTTAACAATTTTGCACAGTCAATTCCATCATAAAATTAAACCACAAAATAAGGAAACATATGTTCAGATAAGAGCAACAAGGTGTGAAACGTTGAACTCAGACAAATATGAAGGATTAATAAAATCGTAGGAGCCCTTGGGGTGCGCAGTAATTTCGAGGAGGAAATCTTAACGAGTCTTTTGTCCGTGGAAAAGGAAAAGCGACCGGATTCTCAAGGGGCTCGTCATAGCTCGATACCAGATCCTGCACCTCGTCGACGGTAACACACGTTCAAACGACGGGTTCTCGTGAATATTTAACAGGCTACTAAGAGGATGAGCTTTCTTGAAAAGGTTGCTCTGTCGAAACGCATCGATGTAGATTCACCGCTTAACCCTTTCGGGACGGACATGTACGTAAAATCTAGTGAAACGTTAGAGCTAACGGTTGTTATCTAGCCACACTCGGGTGCACATGCTTCATCGATTAATTTACGATTATTGGACTTGGTAAAGATAGATGCCAACTTGAAATCTTCTATCTGAAATAAAGGCAAAACAGTGTAACTCTATTTTTGACCTGTCTTTAAATAAAATTTTCCTTCGAATATCCATTTATTACAATTAGACTCCGCACACATTTTAACTGAACAAAGGTGTTAATCTGTGAGTCAGACATTACCCGTATGGAACGATTAACCTAAACAAATTTACCCAAAAACCGATCGGTTACAGGCTAATTAATATTCATCCTTCATAACACACGAGATATCTCGTGATTCGTGTTGAAAACAGATATCTCGTGATTCGTTTTTGACTGGCTCTTTGATCAAACATTTGGGTGATACAATACTCTGCAGCTTTAAATATTCATCGATGCCTTCTTCCACTTTGCAGTTTCATTTTTGACTTCCAACATTAACTGATAAAGAGATGTGTGTAGCATCGTATAAATGAAGATATAAACTCTATACGATATATATAAGATATAAGCCCTATAGGAATGAAATGACTACGATGGTTTTTCTTTAGAAGTAACCAAGTTCTCAAAACGATGACACGCGACAGGCAAAGATAAACATTCAGCATTAAAGTAAAACGGCCTATGCGTGTTTTGAATATTCATCGCACGGTTCGCTCACTGATTAAATGCAAATCGGATTAACCTTCCTTCACGTTAAACGGCCTCCCCATGAACCCGCTAATTCGGCTCAGCCGCGATGCCGTATATCCTCTTCAAATTCGCCGTTTCTGCGCTCCAGTCTTGCCAGACGAATTAGCCTAAACACAGAGACGTGTTCCAGCAGTCTAGAAATCATAGTTGCGAATACAGCAAACGCAACAGCCAAACAGTTACATAAATTAGAATTCGCTAATTCAAGACTCGAGTCTAATTAACAATGATTATCGACTTCGACTAAAATTAACTGGCGCTAATTTAAACTAAAATGTTGATAAATTGAAATGAACTGTTAACAAGTAAAATTAAAATAAACTGTTGATAATAGAAATTAAAATGAACTGTTAATAACTGAAATTAAAATGAACTGTCAATAACAGAAATTAAAATGAACTGTTATTAATTGAAATTAGAATGAACTATTAATAACAGAAATTAAGATGAACTGTCAATAATAGAAATTAAAATGATCTGTCAATAACAGAAATTAAAATGAACTGTCAATAACAAAAATTAAAATTAACTGTCAATAACAGAAATAAAAATGAACTGTCAATAACAAAAATTAAAATGAACCGTCAATAACAAAAATTAAAATGAACTGTCAATAACAGAAACTAAAATGAACTGTCAATAACAGAAACTAAAATGAACTGCCAATAACAGAAATTAAAATGAACTGTTAATAATTGAAATTAAAGTCGCTAATGGAACTAAAACAAAATGTTAATATTCGAACTAGAAAGTGAAATAAATTATCAGCAGTTACAATTAAATCGAGCTGTTATTAATTAGAGTAGTATTTCAAATGAATATTGATGACCGTATAAATTGACTACGGTATCGTTTTCCGACCGCAGTGAATTTTTGAAGAGAAATTATTTGCATGAAAAATATATGGTCTAATTCCTACTCGTTTAATATAAAAAACGGGAAGATTTCTCCGCACGTTTCTGCAAGGGTTTATCGCTCTCGGAAGCAATCGCTTCTAAACTTTCCAACAACGATGCATCTCCTCAAGGGTTTCTAGTGGAACGATTCGATCGGGCGCTTTCGGCAAAGGAACGAGAAGCACAATGAAAGGGTAAAAGAGAGCTCCTTTCGATCCAGCAGCGAAAATAGTCTGGAGGAACAGCCGGTTATCAGGCGAGAAGAGGGAAAAGAGGATTCGTTTGTATTCCGCGAATAGCTCGGCCGACTCGCAAATCTTTTTTCCCCTCGATTCGATCGATCGACGCGGGAAATCAAAGTAGCCCTGTAACTCTCGACGAGGGCGTAATTAAAGGGCGACTTTGCGCGCCAACTTCGTTCCGATGCGATAACCGCGCCATAGAAAACAACCCTGTTTGTCGCTGGAATTCGCGGTTAAATGCGTTCAAACGGTGACGAATAGGCTTCGTGTAATTAACAGCTGTGACGACGTCGTTACGCTAAACGACGATAAAATTACCAACCAGAAACACTCCATTTTTACTCCATGCAATTTTGATCATTTTCATCCAGACATACAGTGAAACACACGCACTGGACTTGCAAATGCAACCAGACGAAAATATTAAAAATATGTGATAACGCCTAGAAAAAAAATTACACGACTTATACAAAATTGGTAGAATATCAAATGTAGAAGTAGCTGACAGAACTTGACAGAAACAATTAACTCAAATTGAATTTTAGTGTCTTCACTTCCTACATCCCCTAAACTGTTCCTCAAATATCTACACAAAGTTTCAAATCTGAGAACTTCACTTCAGTTAACGTACTTGCAATGTTATTTAGCAAACGTCAGTTCAGAAATTTCAGACTAAACGTCACAGTGCTGACCGCGACAGCAATCAACGCGTTAATAATTCAAGATACGGAATTCAAATCGCTCTATAACGGAATAAAGGGGAGTTTATTCGGCAAGTCGGGTCGTGCCAGCTGCCAGGAGCGAAACAACGTGGAAAACAAAATGTAAATTGCATTTCTTTTCGACCTGACCGAGTTCGACATGCGATTTATCGGCTACAAGGATGCAGAACGGTGGATCGAGACCGCAACTTTTCTACGATATCCATCGTGATATATCAGCTTCTTTCGCGAATACAACGCTGTTCAGTGTGGCAATAGGTAAAGTGTCCAACATCGTGCGAGTTGAACATTTGGACCCAATAAAACAGCGGGGAAAATGGACGAGGTCTCGAGTTGCAACTTAAAATTTTTATGAAAGATACTGGTATATTTTAGAAGATATACCAGTCCGTAGTATGCCATAACGTTGCATCAATAATTCCACAGAATCAATTGCAGATCGTTTCAAAGTTTGAATCGCTTAGCTCCCATAAAGTCTCATCGAAGTTTCATTCATTCCTACACGATTTCTTTGAATGAATCTACAACCGACAGCGGAAACTACTCGAGGTATCTGATCGTTAATAAGACGTAGCGTGTAGCAATCGTGTGAGAATGTGGCGATCGTTAGCGATGAATTTTCCGTTGCGTAAAAGCCACGCAATTAAAAGTCCACGCTTAAAAATTGATTACGCAGCTACATCCTCTGTGAGTCTCGCAGTAGGTCGCTGGAGAAGACGGCTAAAGGATGCAGGAAACGATTGCGGCAAACGCAAGTTACTGCACGAGTTTCGTCGTGACCTACACTGAAACCGCAACAGTATTGGCAGTATGAAGTTTAGAGCGTTTTAGAGCGGAGCAAATTTGGCAGCGTTTCTTGTTACGTTCATAACCAAACCGTGCACTCAATTATCGACATATAATTACACCGATGTGCTACTTTCTAATTCGCTGAGTTTCGTCAGGGCGAGCAGTGTTTTTATTGTTCCATTTTTTGTTTCTTAATTTGGTATTCTGAGTTTTATGAAATGAGAGATCTACAGGGTGTTCTACTTTGGTGTTAGATGGTTCGGAAGGGATTGGAAAATGGAATGGAAGGGATTGGAATCATACATTTCTGGTTAGTATGATAGATCGTCACAGGTGAAATATGTAAGATTTCCACGTATTAGATTACCACATTTCTACGAGATTGATTACATGTCGGATTTTCATGTGTTTAATCGCGCGTGAGATTACTGTAAGTGAGACCTCCACGTGCTAAATGGCTACAAGTGAGATTTTCAAGCGTTAAATCATCATACATGAGATTTCCATGCGTTAGATTATCACATGTGGGATTTTCACGCGTCGGATTACGCACATGAGACTTTCACGTTAGATCATCAGATATAAGATTTTCACGCGTTTGATGACCACGTGTTAGATTTCCACGTGTTATTTTATCATATGTGAGATTTTCACGCGTCAGATTACTACATATGTGACTTTCACGCGTTAGATCATCACACGTGAGATTTTCACGCATTGGACCTCCAAGTGTGAGATCTCCACGCGTTAAATTTCAATGAATCAAATTACTACACACGAGATTTTGACGCGTTAGACGTATGAAGTTTCCATGTATGAGGGCTCGACATTAGATCTACACGTAAGATTTCCACACGTTACATCGTCTTGTCTAAGAATTTCACGCGTTGGATCACACGAGATTTCTACACGTGAGAGCTCAACGTGTTAGATCACTCTGCACATAATTCCATGCGTTAGAACTTGACGCGTTAAATTGCCACATATGAGATTTCCACGCGTTAAATTGCCATGTATGAGATTTCCACGTGTCAGATCTCTACGCATGAGATCTTTACGCGTCAAATCATGCGTTGCTGTTTCACGCTTTATCCCGCATTGTGTCTCGTGTACCACCTTGCATTAAACAGTCATATGTGTATGTATCATGTATGCACATACTAAATACTGCATATACATGTACAGAAATTGTTGCAGTATCAAATGAATTTTCTTAACAAATACCAAAGGAAATTAAATAACAAATAGCCTTATATGTATGTACCATGTATGTACATAATAAATATACTGCACATAAATGTACAGAAATTGTTGCAACATCAAATGAATTTTCTGAACAAATATCAAAGGAAATTAAATAACCTTAAATAGCCTTACATGTGTATACCATGTATGCATATGTCATATGTGTGTGTATCATGTATGCACATACCAAATACTGCGTATAAATGTTCAGAAATGGTTGCAATATCAAATGAATTTTGTTAACAAATATCAAAGGAAATTTGATGAATATCAAATGTGAATAAGATATTAATAGAGTTGAAGTTAGATGAGGCAGTATAACAATTATGAAACCCACGATTCGAATTTCTATGATTAGTGCAGTCGAGTATCCAGACACCGAGCCTAATGAGTTTATCGGAATTAATACCGTGCGTGTTTATGGGTCGTTGGTTGGCCTAATTCCAACTCGACCTGAACGGGCCAAGTTCTCCGAATAATTGAACCTAATAGACAGACTTTGATTTGTGCAAAAAGAGAATGTATCCTCAGCAGAAAGGATGAGATCTCGGTCACGATTCAAAATTCTTCTTCCGAAAGAAAAAATTGAATTAAAGGAACATGGTGAAGTAAATCTTGATCGTGCAGAATAATTGTACAGTACTATAAAAAATAATACGATTGTATTACGAGAGACGTAACAAAAGTTCAGCTTTTACTTAATAATACGATTTACAAATTACAGTGACTTTCCTTCCTTCTGTGTAACACTATGAACTTTCACCAGAGAGAAGTCATAACGATTACACACACCGAGGCATGCAACAGTGAATTCAGAGCATCGTTGTAATTTGTTTCGAGAGAAACACACGTATATTTCTCTTGATATACACCGAAATTTGCATGCAGGGTGAAGAAGGGCAAAGTTAAATCTCGACGAACTTTCGTACAACTATAAGTGCAAAGGAAAACTTGGTCAAAAACAACGATCAAAGAAACGAATGCAAGCTACACGAACAAATGTAAATATTCATCTTCGCTTTTTAAATAAAAAACGCGTGTCACCGAACGAACGAGCAAACAACCAAAATCGTGTCGTGCAAACTACAGAAACAGTTCCGTGAAATTCAACAAAAATATCAATCCATAGAACAGGCGACTTTTATTCCAGTATTTTAAACGATATGTCAAGAGTCGATGTGTCAATGGTCCTTAAAAATCTTCGAGTAGCAATATCTCGTGGGCTATGGGTTCTACGATAAAAATGGCTATTACGAAAATTATAGTCTAGGGTTTTCTCTATAAAAAAGGTCCTCTGAGCTTTTCCCGTAGGAGCAAGCTTTTAGGAGATATGCGGGAATGAAGGCGGATGTTAAAGATTGAAGGACATTCGTGAACGACCCTCCATAAAATTCGCAGCACATCGAGTCTCCACAGAATAACGAAGAATGCAGTTGAATTATTCCGCGGAATAAATTTTGTGAAAGGATGGACTCACCCTGCGAGTAAATAGGAAACTCCCCGTCGCTGTGGCTGTGCGTGAGCATCCCGGTGGAGTAAAATTGCCACAAGGCTCTTTTCCTGTTTTCCTCGGACGTGCCAGCAAGGACCTCGTCGTCGTCGGCGAGGCCCAACAGACTTACCACCTCGGACAGAGACAGGTTGACGTTGTTGACCTCACCGTGGTGAGTCTGATCGACACAACGAACGTTCCTCTGAAACTCGATCTCCCGCTCGATTTTCCACGCGAAACCACCACGTTCTCACTATTGATCGTACAAAAACTGTCCACGTTACACTGTTATCAGATTCACCGCGAATTCGTCGAACTCACCACCGTACGAACTTCATCCGCCGATTTCAATCACTATTCTTGCCTCACAGACTTACTCGAGGACTTACTCGATAAACTACGAGATCGGTGATTTTATCTGGGGAACTTTCCCGTGGAAAAGAATGACCGAGACATCGATGTTTGGCTTAGGAGGATTTTCTTGAAAGACTGTTATGGTGGAAATTCTTGGAGAGGGTTTAATATTGAAATTTTTGGAGTAGTGAAATTTTGGAATTGGGGGATTTTAGGACGACGAGATTTTGAGAGACGGAGAGTTTAATTTGGCTCTTTATGATGGAACTTTCAAATTTTTAAATTTTACTTTGGGTCGTTGGAGATTGGAATTCTTGCATCTTTTGGATTTGTTAATTTTTTGGACACTACAGTTGTGGGAGTTGAGGAGTTTGAAACCTTGTGGACCTTGAGTCTTCAGAGTTTGGGAACTTTCAAGCTCGGAACTTTAGAGTTACAGAATAACAGAATTGTAGAATATTTATATTCTGAAGTTTCAGTTGGAAATTGGAAACTGTAGACCCGAGAGTTTGGAACTTTGGAGTTACAGAATTATAGAGTTTTGATGCTTTGAAGCTTCAGTTGTAAATTTGGAACTGTAGACCTGAGAGTTTGGAAATTTCTACCTGCAAAATTTTAGGACTTGAAGTCTTCAGAATTTTAAAGCTTTAGAATCTCAAGTTTTTAGAAAATTTTCAGATCATAAAAGATAGATTTTACAACTAATTAATTTTAGAACTTGAAGATCTCAGTGTTCAATAATTCTGCTACCCTGAGCCTCTGTTCAGAACTTCAAGTCTTTGAATGTCCGAAACTTTGAGATTTGGAGATTCAACTTATTAAAACAATTAGAAGTCCCACAATAAAGATGCTTCTTAATCAAATTTTCAATATTGAGATCTCATATAAATATGATTAATTTTTGATAATAAAAACTCAACGTTATATTCGATTAAAATATCACATATGCGCATACATATCACATATGCATTTTTTGCATATGCGATACACATCGTTTGACAGTATTGTTCACAATACAAGTAAATATTTACTCTAAAGATTTTCCCCGAAAATCCAAAAAACAGCAAAAATGGAGCATGATCCTCCACGCAACTGACAGCATTCCGTTTGACGTAAAAAGGCCGGTCGTAGATAACACGTGAACACGTTGATTGACATAGTATCCCAACACGAATTTAGTGATATAAAAAAGTGAAAAAATATTTTAACGAATGAAACGATTGCATCGTGCAATTGTAAAAGATACACACAATCACTTTCAGTAACGTTAAAAAGCTTGCAAGAATAAAGTGATAAACGAAACGATCAAACGATAAAAATGCATGAAATTCTTTGGAAATCGTTCCCTTTATTATTGAACCTTTATTTCCGTTTATTATGGTATGAAAGAGATGGCAATGACTGGAGTATCATGATCTTCAAAAACAATGCATTTTAATAGTTTTAATCGATGCATCTAAACATTTGAATACAGTTTTATTTTTATTGTAAGCTTAACACGTTGACTGCCACGTCATCCATGCATGGATGACACTTCAGTTGCTAAGCTGATCTAACGTGAGTGTTATTAAAAATTTGTTCACATTCCTCCCAAAAAATTCTTGCATTACATGGATCTATGGAAAAGAAATGTAATAAGATGTTGTGAAAATATTTGGTAAAATTTATTAAAAATTAAAACACCACTTAATGCAATTTTCAATTGTTTCAATGTGGCAAAAATTAAAACACTACTTGATGCAATTTTCAATTGTTTCAATATGGCAGTCAATGCATTAAAGGAGGTATAAAAGGAAGTTAGCCAGCAAAAGCAGTATCTCTGCAACGAAATTTAGAATTAGTTCAGAAGAATCGAGGACGTCGTTCAGAATCAACACTGTACTTTCCCTATTATAAATCCAAGCTCCATAAATTCAAGCTCTCCCAAAAAATAGCTCCGATAAAAGTCGATCAAAACCCACTAGAGACCACTCCACAAAGACTCCAACGTAGCAACTTTTTCCGTCGCGAGAAAAACAAAGGGAACAACGTCACGTGAAACGAATCGACACAAGAAGAATCGACGACATTTCCCTTTCGGTGTCAAAGCGTCGAACGTCATTGAGAAAGTTCGTGTATCGAACGGAAAACAGAAAAAAAAATGAACGCACAAAACAGAAAAGCTCACCCGTTTCTGAACGCGTAAATTTCTACCACGGCTATTAATACGTCGGACCTCGCGGACTGATCGATCGTTCCAGCCAACTCGAAGGGACCGAGCAGAGATTGAACCGCGCCTTTGTAAGCTCGAGGGCCTCCTCCCTTGGATAAATCGAAAGTTCCCTGCGAATAACGATCCCTCCAATACACGCTGGCTTTCTATACGGGTTACATCATTTTTCAGATTTGGAGGGTTTATTGTGTACCTTTATTTAATTGTCAAGATTGTGAATTTAGCAGTCGAAATCACAAAATAAATTCTGGTTTCTAAGTTTGCGAGGTTTAATTTTGAAATCTGTAAATTTTGAGGGGTGTAAAATATTAGGTTCTCTTCTGGAAATTTGTAAATCTCAAGTTTCTAAATTAGGGCGTTGCGACATCTCTAAATTAGTTACATATGCACCTAAGCTTCTACACCCTCAAAATTTGAATTATTCAAATTCCGAAGTTTCCAATTCTAGATTCTTAATTCGACTGATTCTCAGTTCTCAAGTTTGGAAATCTATAAGTTCTTAAAACTCTGAATGTTGTGATCTCCATATTGTGGAATTCCTAAGAGTTCTAATCTTCCACATTACCAGTTGCCAAGCCTCCAAATCCCCAAATTTCCAAATTCTCAAAATTCGAATTGAAATCTCCAAATTCTCAGCAGCTCCAGAGTCCCAATCCTCCCCAATTTCCAGCTCTTCAAATCCCCAAATCCTCAAATTCTCAAAATTCAAAATGAAGTCTCCAAATTCTCAATTGTTCCAGAGTCCAAATCTTCCCCAATTTCCAGCTCTCCAAATCCCCAAATTCTCAAAATTCCAACCCTCCAAACCTCAACTCCCCAACTTCAAATCACCTCAACTCCTAAACACCCCTATCCCCAATTTCGAAAATGTCCAACCCCCAAATTCCAAGTTTCCGAATTTTCCAAGCCACCAGATTTCGCAGTAACGATCCCCCAACAGATACACGCCCCGAGTCTCGTTTTCAATTCGCGAGATTCCACCCTTTTCCGTCTGGCTGGCGGAAGCATTCGTTAGCGGGATTTATTTTTCCGATCGGCCGTCGCGATTGAAATCTGTCCGTGTTATCGTTGCGCGTCCGCGAGAAATTGAAATTGACACGGCCACGTTTAGCCACCGTCTATAAATCGTCGGGACTTTTGCGATCGTTAGAATTTATGTAGTGTTTCTGAAATATGTGGTCGAGTGATTGACGTACAACAGTACTTCGACCTCTTTCGCGAGAATTAATTATAACTCAGAATTTAATCTGTGTGTAAACAAAGTCTGATCAAAACTACAACGGTAAAGTAATTTAAAAAAGCTCTCACATCTATTTTTCCGTGCTTACACCCTTGTAAAACTATTTAAGGTTCCATTAGTGTAGAACATGAAGGTGTAACCTTTCAAACTGCAATTGATAGCTACATCGTATAAAAATGACTTAATGGATGCCGAAGTAAAAAACAATCCATCAAAGTCGCAAATACGTGACACCGGCTGTCGCAATGTTAACATGCATCACAGTTAGGCGATACGTTTCGGGCTTGTAGCAGGTGTCATGTAAGCGCTGCAGAATGCAAATGTTCAGAAGCAAATGAAACGTTGAAAAAATTGTAACTCAATGCTTACAGAACACAGAATACTCTGACGAGTATTAATGACGCGAATGATAAGTGGATCCGCCTAAATGTGACTATTACCCCGATGTCCCATATTGGAACGCGTCGTTGCGGAGATAAATGCGCAAAGGTTGTTCGACGATCGGGAATGCGAAAGATTCGAGCCAATGGCAAACATATAAATTGTTCAGACGCGTCGCTAAACATTTGCCTCTTTGGAAAAACAGAATAAAATCCCGAGCGTAAATCTTGGAACAAAAGTGACTTTGTTTCGCGAATTTCGCGTCGTTCGTTGGTGACATAATGACCCTCGAATTTCGCGCGCCAGGCGTGTAAATATAGGCTCGAAAATGAAATTTGCTCGAGCAAAGCGAACGATTCGAAGGCTCTAACGGGTGCAGAGGATTTAAAGGCCTCGTCTTGTACCAGAACAAAGGATCATGCTTAACGACCCGAGATTCTCTTATTAGCTTCTCGTCTTTGCCCTCGCGTTTTGCAAGCAGAACTTTGACGCCCGAGCGTGTTAATTTCGTGCTCGTTAAAAAGTTTCCATTCGTTAATAACCGTGCCGGATCTCCTTTTTTTCTGTAATTTCATCGCCGGAAAGACTATATTGTTTGCACGGACGGACGGCTGAATAGAATGCGAAAAAGTTACTTGAATATTTCGAACGGGAAATTACATTTTATACCGAGTGGCACTTCAATTATTCCTACTTTGAACAACCGTGAAACTGGCGTTGAAAGTCGTCGGAGAATTCGGGCCTTGGAGAGCTAACTAAATATCAAATTTTATTATGAATATTACCGGAGCTACTTTTTCAGAAAAACCGTTAACACGGCTTAAATGTAAAATAGGGAAGTATTGTACCTGTATTATTTATCAAGTTGATATTCCGGATTTTTAATAAAATCGAGTATTAAAATTTAGTGCGTGTTATACTTGTTTGGACCGGTGAACCATTAAGGGTTAACTGCTGCAACTATTTGTATACCTGTTATCTGATACCATTAGCCAGATTCGAAAGTTCCAAATTTGCAAACTCCCGCACCATTTAAAGACCCAACTCAGGTTCCTAAATTCCCAGGCTCCCAAAAAGATCCAATATTTACAGCGATCTAAATTTCCGCTTCCCAAAAGCTCTAAACCTCGTGAGTCAACGATACAAGCTAAACGAGAAATCGTTTCGCGCAGAAAGCTGAGCCGTCGCCCTAAAGCTTGGAAAACATCGATGTCTCCTTTTCTTGGGTATCCTAGGTCACTGAGAGATCTAGATCGCGCACTTGATCCTCTCCGGAGCATCCAATCCGAGGAAGCGTGCTCGATCGAGATGACGAGGAAGAACACGACACACGCGACTCGCTCGAGATCCACGCGCGTTCAACGATCTGCCACGCGGTCCACGGCTCGTCACGGGAACGGAAGAGACGAGTGTATACACGCGTATCCCGTGTCACGAGGATCACAAGGTAGCCCGAGAGGTTCGATCGTGACGAAACGTGCGTGGAACGCGCGACGGAGCGGAGCGGGAAGGACTTTCGTCCAGGACGGGTTCGATGCGCGCACTGGGGATGAGAGAGAGCCAGGGAGCAACCCGGAGAACGGAGAACGTCGCCACCGTGTTCGAGGAACAGAGAGAGACTGGAAAGCGGAGCGACAGAGACGAACCGACGTTGCAACCGTCGGAGCAACGGAGAAAGAACGAGTGGCAAACAGCGCAAGCTTAAGCCCGCTACCGGGCTTCGAAATACGCATACGACATATTAGGTCATTCCAAAAGTTCGTGCCGACACAAGATCTTCGTATACCATACTACTCGGGCCTTTATGACACACGGATTTATGTAATCCCGGTTGCGATCTGTTGGAATCTTATGCAATCGGATGTTCCTCGCGTTAGAATTTGAGTTTGAATCTTCGTTGACACCACGTGATCAAAAGTATCAAAACGGTATATAGAAGAGAAAATAACTGTTTTCGTGAAATAACGTGTGGAATATGCAAAATTCGGTTGTATACCGCAGTATAAGCTCCTTGTTTCGAGTTATACAAAATCTGACACAGTTTGGTAAGATGAAAATTTAATGACACGTAAAGTGGAACACACGTCGCTTGGAAATTGAAAGCACGGTGTATTTCGGCGATTTTAATACTGCCTGATTTAATCGTTTTATCGTATAACAGTTGATACACAAAAAATTAATATTCCATCGTTTTCAGCAAGCTTTGAGCTTCGAATCGATATAATACGTTGCTTTGCGATAGTTTTATGTCATGAAATTTTGATACGTTCGTGGAACATGTTTCGGTCAATGTTTGCTATGACCAAACGAGCGACAGACAGTTAGTTTACATTAAGAAGACTAACAGAATATTTATGTAGTAATTTACACGCTTCGATCTTCAAATTAATATAATACTTTATCACCGCGTGTCCAATTTTAAGTACGTCAAAATTTGCAAATATTTGCTGCAATTAAGAATTAGCAAGCTTGCACTAAAAACAATAATTCGCACCGTTATTTCCGTGAAGCTAAATTGATATACCACACGAGTTATTCAACAGTAAATCTTCTGACTCGAAATCAGTTACCTAATATGTAATAATCTAATAATAGCAGACGGGGTACCCACGTACGAGTCGCAATTATGGAATACGCTCCAGAGACACATCTCCATTTCATTTCGATTTGGACTTCGCCAGATGCTTCGCGTTCGCCAGCTCATTCCGTTCAGACATCGAAGAGTTTCTGAATGGGTCGAAGACAAAGACGGAGGAAAATCGTTCACGAAACGGAGACAAAGTGAACGAACACGGTGGAATGCGTGTCAAACGTGAAACACAAAGAACAAATGGATGTTAGGGTGGATCCGGGGATATCAGGAAGGGTGCATCTTTCACGGAACGAGCGTTTAGCGGTCGATTTTGAAAAGTGCACTCTTCCACCCTCTTCGGCCTCTTCCTGTTCCTCGTTTTACGCGAGTCACCACCTGCTATGACCTACTTCTTCGAACCAGTGTTTCTCACCCAGAAACATTAACCATACTCGAGAGGTCCTACTGTGGCATTTTTTTCAAGTGCCTTCTATAAATAAATACAATGAATTTCTGAGGAGATACGTCAATCCGATAGGAATTATTTTCAATACTGAACTACAATTTTCTTACAAGATTTTTAATGACTGATGCAATCTATTTTAATGACTGATAAGAATTATTTTCAATACTGAACTACAATTTTTTCATAAGATTTTAATGACTGATCCAGACTATTTATTTCAATGGCTGATCCAGACTATTTATTTTAATGACTGATAGGAATTATTTTCAAAACTTAACTACAATTTTCTTACAAGATTTTTAATGACTGATGCAGACTTCATCAACGTACACAGTAAACAATTAATATTTATGTCAGTAAAGATTGCGTCGTATAACAAAATTTACATGTAAATTTACTAATATTTGTATGTAAATTTTTTAGCGTTATAAAAGAGAATGTATCATAAAAGTTGAGAAGCATCGTTCTAGATGACCTGACTAGGTTTGTCCTAAATTCACGCGTTAACAACTCCACCTCGGCGTAGTATTAATTATTATCGCATTCGGAGAGCGTAATTGAAGAATCATTTTCCAATCGCGTTCTGCAATGGCGATAAACAACGCGAGGCTAAATCATCGAAAACGTGGGAATCGAAAGTAGTATTTTTTCATAGTCTGGCAGAGCGACAACTGGGAATTGAGGATATAAAGTGTCGCGAAACAGGAATATAGCGTCGTCGCTGATTACGTTTTGCCCGATTTTATTCGACGGTTTCGTGCCAAAACTTCGCAGTTCGTTAAGCCGTAGAACTCGGGAAGAATATTAGAAGTCACAATCATCATGTTTTAAAAAAACATGCTGGAGATAACGATAAATCGTTGGAACGTGACGAGGTGATTGAACGTAGATGTTGAAACAACGATCTCGTTTTTAGATTGGCTACCTTGTGTATCGTATATTTTAAAAAAGATACGTCGCAACAAAAAAGATACGCGTCATTAGCACGAGAGTTTATAAAATCAGCGTACGCGAGAAGGAAGAGAGTATTTAAGAGTTAAACTATACAGCGAGGTAAACGGCACCGTGCTGAAAGCTAAATAGAGCGAAACGCGGAACATACATTATTTATTTGTAACAGAGTAAATATTCAAACAATAATCGCTTCCGTTTTCGTTCGGGTATTAAACGTTTCTCCTGGAGAGCGAATAAAACGTTTAAAATCGGCGCACACTTCGTAAAATTCAACGAAAAATGTTGCGGATGACAATACGTGTACGTCACTGCAAACAAAGCCACGTTGAAATTAAAATAAAAGTATATTTATTTTGTCTCTCACGATTCGAGTCAAACGGAGAATTAAGAGGAAAATCAACAGAAAATATTGTGAGAAATCGGTACAAAAAGGCGACGCCAACGAGAAGAGTTAATAAATAAATTAATCATCGAGCTAAATAAATTGCCTGCTTTCTCATTCGACCCCAAGTGTAATCTCGCAGTGATTTTATGAAAATCGATTAGTGAAACGACGGGACACATTTATTACAAGTCGCACGGGACAAATCCAATCTGCGGAAACGTTTCAATCATTTTCCCACCGCGATTCGACATCGTATCGAGAGAGTAATAACAATTATCAATTGTTCTCTGTCTCGTACGGGAGACACAAGTCATCATTATCTCTGCAGTCAAGAACGAGATTTTCTGTCCCTTTTTAATACTTTGATAGCTGGCCTCCATTGGTACATTTCAGATTTTTCTTTGAGACAGACAGTTTTAGATCAGTACGTGTTATATCGTACGAGTTATAGATCAAGTGTTATATAATCGCACCGTTAGATTTCTACGCATTCTATTGTCACGAATTATATAACCACGCGGTATATTGCCATGAGTTGTGTCAGCAGGTTGTATAACCACGCGTTGGAATTTCACGCATACTATTTTAAAGAATGGTATAACCACACATCATATTGCCATGAGTTGTATCGCCACGCGTTATATCACCATGTTGTATTTTCACGCGTTAAATTTCCTCGCGTTATATCGCCGAATGTTGTATCTCCATGCGTCAGATCGCCATATGTTGCATTTTCACGCGTAATATCGCTATATGTTGTATTTTCACGCGTTAAATTTCCTCGCGTTATATCGCCGAATGTTGTATTTCCATGCGTCAGATCGCCATATGTTGCATTTTCACGCGTTATATCGCCATATGTTGTATTTTCACGCGTTAAATTTCCTCGCGTTATATCGCCATATGTTGCAATTTCATGCGTTATACCGCTTTATGTTGTATTTTGATCCGTTAAATTTCCTCGCGTTATATCGCCAAATGTTGTATTACCACGCGTTATATCGCCATAAGTTGTATTACCACGCATTGGAATTCTACGCATTCTATTCCCACAAATTGTATAACCTCGCGTTATATCGCCATGAGTTACATCCCCTATATCGCCAGGAGTTGTATCACCACCCCTCGTAAATTGCCACCCATTTAAACGCTTTAGCTTTTGAAAAGTTTTATGACCCCGCTATACCGTAGACAAGACTATGCGACAGAGATGTTTGTGCTGCACACCTGATCGATACGTGCAGTCAGGTGTGCTTCCATCTAACGAGTGCATCGGTAGTGAAAGGCAACAGAGTAGGAATAAAAGGGTTATTATCACTCACTGGTATCGCCATTGCTCTGCGTCGTAGTTTCCTCAGTATCCGCATTTTCGCTGCATGCTACCAATTTTGTTCCCTCGTCAGCTAGAAACATATACAAATGCAAGGAATTGTCATATCATGCACGCGATAGCGCGTGAGTGGACGTTATCAAGTTTCAAATTAAAGAATGATATAATTTTGTAAAATTATTACTTTGAGCAGCTCTTGCATGTCTCACTAGTACTTTAAAATGACATTATATTATATCAAGGTACATTATGATGCAACAGATAAAATATAGAAGATATGTGTAGTAAATGTATGTGAACATTAATGCTTTCTGTTAGACACGCATATCATTTGTCTGGAGATAACTGATATCTCCATTGGAAACTATTCAGGACAAAGTACAACAATTAAGATAAAGGGTAGAAATACAAACTTAAACAGTACGCTGTCATATTAAATATTATTCATTAAGTACAAAATAGTTACAATTATAAAAATATCTATACAATCTATGCAAACATATAGAACATAGTATAAAATTCAACAATTTATTTAGATCCACTTCTTAAACACAAATGATTTTTGTGGGAAGTATAATGTACAGGTATAGGTATAAAATAATGGGAAGATTTACAGCATTCTACGAGTTCTACATCTGAAAAAACCACGAAGATCGGACGTAGTACCACGAATTTCGGGCGTAGTACCACGATTCTGGTACTTCATACGGTAAAATTCTTTGCTGTTTGTTACTCCTTGACATCCATATTCTGGAAAATCTTTGAGTAACAAGGCCTTCCATAATTGAGATTCCGAACAGAGCTCATGGAATTCTGAGCAGCACTGTGACATTTTCAATAAGCTATGAACATCCAGCATTCCTAATATCCTTAGTTTTACTTCGGTTGGAAGTGCCTGTAGACTAGGACCCATTAAGCCCATTGTGTGTAATATATTCGAACGAAGCGGAGTACACAATGAGTCTTTAACCCTAATAAACAATATTATGAAAAAACTGAAAATCTTTTTATTATAATATCATTGCACACTTGTTGTACCTGTGAGAAATTGCTTTCAAGTTCATGTACCGTCCATACCGATCACTTGAATAAGGATTAACATACTTCAAGGTCTGAACAGATATAGTATAAATACTTTTGTACTTAATAAATGGAATGAAATTTATGATCAATGTATCACCCAATGGAACCACGACTAGTTTACATTGCACATTGGCAGGCTTATCAAACTGAAACTTCATCTCATAAGTGTTTGTTCCTTCTTTTTTCCAATCTTTTGGTATTTGAAGAGACCTTAACCTTGAACTGTGACAAATATGTTTGTGACAGATAACGTCCTTAAAAGAAATAAAATACTGTCAAATACTGTTGCCTACCATTTTGATGAATCATTACTTGTCGATAACGTATAAAAACCTGATTCTGCCAGTAACACAATTAATAAAGCAACAAGATAATCATGATGGGATGCACCTTCGCCTAAATCGTTTAATATTCCTTCTAATGAAGGTGCTAGTTTTGTATACGTGCTGTCTTCCGCTAAAATGGGGTCTAACATGTCTGGATGTACACTGTAAACAACGATTTCAGATACACGAGGTTATATCATACTAATAATTTTGCAGTTATGCCATCTGTTTGGAACAAGACATCGTTCTGCCATCTATATTTATCTGCTGAGATAAAGTAACCTCCGTAAGGTAAAGAAGGACATTAAAATGGTAAAAATCTTTTTCGTGAAACATCAAAAATCCTTCTTGCAAACACTTTATAATGCAATATCTTCAGTTTTTTAATTCGTCTTCAAATGTATGAAATAAAATTAAGTGTTAGTAGATATATACCAATGCATGGTAAAACGATTTGCAATGAAGTAGAATTAATCTCTGTATTATTCCAGGAAGAAATAAAAATTGAGTAACACAAAGAGATAACATCCAGATAATTTTTTATATCCAATGCAGGACTTCAATCTTATCGGATCATTTATCAGTGAGTAATTTTCTTGTCGATAACTGAACGGAACACGGTTAAACTTCCGCGGTCATTGATTTAACGATAAAATATTTATTCCCAACGATATTTTCAAAACGGGCCGTACAACATTTAATTGAAAACCGACGAAACGAGTTATGAAAAAAGAAAGGAGAATAAAAAATCTTGCACGTTTGGCGAACGGCGCTTAACAGCTTTCTTGCTTAACAGCGCCACCAGGAAAATTAAAAATCAGGAGCCAGTCAAACGAAGATAAAATAAATAAAATAAAACCGGTATAGAAACTTGTTACGTTTCTTCCACGAGAACGTGCCAACGGGTTGGTCGATAATTGTGAACAAAATTAATCGTATGTACCGTAGAGTTAACGCGTAAACGCATTGAAGTTGTGATTGCGTTTTGTCCGAAGGGAGCCATCATGTTTACGATCAGATTCAACGTACGCGCAATTACTCTGATTCAGAAAGTTGTTTCTCGATCCCTCACCCACCTGTCTAATAATAATTCTTGTGCCAGTGACGTAATGTTTAATCCGTCGATCATAACAAATTTCATAAAATTTCAGCATAAATAAAATCGGAGTCAAGAACAATTTCAACAAATTCCTAAAGTCACAAACATTTATTACTCATGACAGTGAAAATTTCGAACTCTGGGAGTTTAGAATTTTGGAACTCTGAGATTTTATAAAATGAGTCATTCTTCATAAAAGATCGAGAACTCCTGTCACAGGACATATGACTTCAAAACTAACGGAACATTCGTAACACTATAAGGAAGACGAAAGTGATCATTTAATCTCGAAATTATCGAAGGAATGAAAGATCGAAGAATGTGACAAACGAAGTTATGATTTACGAATATTTCTGACATTTCGTACGCGCGGAAATTAAGTGGCATAGGTGGACGATGAGTCACGTGATCTACGACGACATATTAGGTAGGAAATACCGGGGCGCAAAGATGAACTGAAACGGGTTCATAAGTCACTAGATACGTTCCTGTTCGGCATGCAAGAGCGCTCTGTGCCACTTGTTGCATGGCCGCGCTCGACAGTTGTGTTTGAATAAACTGCTTTGAAACTTGTACGAGATATTCTAGCTGGGCTTACATACCGGTGGAGCCGGATGTGTCCGCATCCTCCTGGCACGACGTTTCAGACACTTTCGTTGGTCCATGGGGCACAACACTGGTCACTGCACTTGACACCACCGTCTCGCACGAATCGGCCATTTTCAGGTTAACTCGCGTTTATCTCCAAGGCGGCTAGTTACCTCGCCGCATTCGAATCCGAATCCTTTTTCGAAACTTCCACGCACGCTTCGCGGTTCATAACGCACGACTGCCATGACAGATGGCGGCTCCCTGCTGAGGAGGACGCTGCTGCCATCTGGTGGCCATTTCTCGAACTACTGTGTTTGAAAGCTTCTGACTGGTCTACAGTGACGTACGATACCTGATTGGCTGTAGTTATAACAGTTTCAAACTGTAAACCCTTTGGAGATCATTAGGTGCGTAAACATCGGTAGGTACAGAACCTCAGTGGGTTCTGAGGTGCATTTATATTCGTGCATTTCGAGCACAGTATTATCGATAAGGTGGATTAGATTATAAATATCATTTCTCAGAATAAGACCGAATGTAATATAATATTTTTATCTTTCTCACGTATTGCTTTTTGATTGCAAAATTCCTTAATATTTCGTACTTAGAAGTCTATAATTTTCCAGGTAAGATAATTTTCTTTCTCTCTAGTTCCTTCGAGCACCATCAGATAGTGCAGATAGTACTGTTTTTTAAAATGATTTTATAGGACTTATAAATGTAATATTATTAGAGTTGATAGAAAGAAAACGTTTTGGGACTTAGGGTAATCCAAGAACATGTATTGGAAAACAGATCTAATTATAATTATTTTATTTGTACTAAACGTTAAATAAACTCATAAAAGATAAAAGATAAACAAACAGGTGTAAGAATTACCATCTACAATAAAATATAAATGGCAATGATTAAATTGTTTAATGTGTCGACCATTAAACTCATAATATAGAGGAACATGGTGACATTTTATTTGACAGGTAATCAGTGGTCAATCAGAAGATTTGCTGGCGGCAAAGATACAGTCCCGTGACCGGAAACAGAATGCGGCAGACTGGAAACTCCCTTCATCCACTTCTCTATATCGCAGCAATAACATTCGACGCTGCTTAAGGTCTTCATGAACACCGTGGTTACTCCACCGATGATCAACAACTGGTCTCCTGAAAAATCACATTAATTGTAGCCAATTTTGTAAATAATATTGCAGTCTCTCGTGTAAAGATAAAAATTGTAAATTCATGGAATAAAAATTGATAACCGTTTATGCTAACCGAAATTGTAAATGATAGAGTTGCACTCCGGTTAAAAAAAATGGAGTATAAAAAGGTCAATAAACGTTCGAACGTCGAAATTGCACGAGTCAATAAAACATTTCGCTGGTTTTGTACGATATCTCGATATCGCTAAAACAAACCTATTGACCCTGTGGTGTGTCCGTGTCTCGCGATCGACATATTTGCGTGTTCTCTCCAAACGCAATCGTTTCCGTTCCACACGTCGATGCTGTCGATGCTCTGGGTTCCGTTTTCGGTGGTTGATGCCCCACCGATCACGTAGAGGCAGTCGGATACGACGTAAAAGGAAGCAAAGCACCTGGCTGACCTCAAAGGCGCCGCTTTTAACCATCTAAAAGGCACATCAAATATACACGAGCGTATTTATCCGGTGTAAAGATCGATTAATTTAATTCCTGGCTGACACGTTTCAAAATTTAACAATTCTAGGAAAGGGAAATTAGAGACAATGTCATATTTAAATATAGACATATATTTGTGAGGTACATCATAAAACAGTTCAACGACATATAATATACGAAAGAAACATGTAAGATAAAAAATAAAGTAACGAATATTGAGGTAAAATTTGTTATCAAAATGAGGTGTACACATGACGGAATTGTACTAACAAATTTCTTATTGGGTCGTAACATTCAACGTCCTTCGAGAACAGCTCTTTTCTCGATCTTGTCATGCCGCCAGCGACCCAGATTAGGTCTCTATATTTCACGCTGGCTGGTCCTATCCTGGCAGTCTGCATCGGTTGCATCTTTCTCCAAGTAGAATCCGATGGATCGAAAGCCTCTACTGCCTTTAGAGCTCTGAAAACAAGCTTATCCGTTAGAATCGTTATCAGACGCTGGTATCTAAGAATCGGACGACCCATTTGCTTCTTATCGCGTTACATAACCGGGTTGTTTTGCTCGAAGATCATCAGTAACAATTTGGCAAATCTTACAGATTCGAAGATATTGAAAGGGTGCTAAATTAAAAATCAGTATGAGTTTTTCACATTAGAAGAACAATACAATTACCCAATTAACATCAAGTTATCAAACAAGAGAAGAAACGTATTTTTATTGTTTCACAATAGTGGAAGGGCATAAGAAAGAACATTAACGAGGATGGCGTGTTAGATTCTTTACGAGCAGATTAGGCTTAAATGGTATGGCAATTAGCGTTATATAGCGTTCGAAATAAATAGCGATGAAAATGAAGGAAAACGCAGGGGCCGGGTAATTATTCCGCGTGTAACAACTCACATCCCGTTGCTGCATTGCCCTCCTATAGCGTACATTTTCCCATGGCTGACCACCAATCCGAAGTCCTTTCTGGCTGTCAGCATGCCGGGTTCATTGAACCAAGTCCTGGTCGTCGGGTCGTAACTCCACATGCTTCCAACCGCGATACTCTTCCTGTGCAGTTTGTCTTCCAGCGGATCCGCTCCTCCTGACAATATTTTTCTATCTTTTTCTCTCGTTTCTCTATACTTTTAATTCCCGTTGAAAAAACAGTCTCCTATTGTGCAATGAATCTTCTTACGAAAAACAAAGTCGTAAAGAAGATTATATGCCCGTAAGAGTCCCTCGTTAAGCGCCACGTAAACGGAATGGGATTTTTTTTCTCGACTCTGGTTCGTTCAATTTCGTGCTTACGGTGTAAAGAAACGACAGAATAAATTGTATCTCTTTTGTCGCGAGCTAGTTTAGTCTTTTGTCTCACCTACTACGTAAATGCGACCTCTGAGATAGGCGACCGAGTGATGGTGTCGCGCCTCAGGAATTTCGTCCACGAATTCCCAAATGTTTTCGTCAGGTTTAAATCTGTATATACCCTTGCCCGTGTTACCGGGACCGCACTCCTCGTGGGGATCGACTCCACCGAACACCAGGATCGATTCCCGATCGGGGAAGAACAGAGAGTTGTCGAAATAATAGCCGTCCGGATTGCCACTCAACATGCTGGTGCTGATTCGCTGCGGTCTGCAAACGCGTCATTTTCTGAGGATTTTGATGATTCAGACTACTTGATTTTCCTGATCTTTAAGAATTTGATCAGATGTTGATACATTGTCTCGTCATTCTACCTTAATATTACCTGCTTTAATATATTACATTCCCTGATACTGATATCGGACATTGACATTAGGAAGATGTTTTAATTCCTACAGTATAATAACAGATCTCAAAATAGAACAGTAGAGAAACATAGTAATATTATCTATCGTGTTACTTTATTTCATTCAGATCCCCGCTCCTAAATATCTCAAACCTGCCAGCAGTTCATTGCGTGGGATTCATAGACCGCAAAAGGTTAAAAAGTAGGTATCGATCGACTCGCCTACCTTGATACGGTTTCGTTTATGAATTTGAAAGTAATTCTGATGCAATTCAAAGCTTCTACGATAACCCATTCATTCCGTCGCTCGAAAATAATTAATCAGGACAGCACTCACAGCGGTCGTTTGTAGCTCGATCTTATTTGAACGCTCTTTACGCCCGGTTTCACTCGTCGAGGATTGTCGCCATCTTGATAATTCGTTCCATCGCTCTTCGCTACATTTTTATCGACTGCAACGTGTTCATCCAAATCTGTCACTATCGATTTAGTCGTTCGCGGAGAGATAGGTTCGTCCGTGTCCGTGTTGTCCGAAGGGGAACTTGTTTTTTCGTCGCAATTCGAGAAAAATACCGGTGATTTTATGGTTCTGATAGGTTTCGGGTTGTCCCGTTGATTCGTATTCTGTGGAATTTGCTTGTTGCTTTGTTTCTTGTAAGTAGCTGAATATGTTTCAAACTGGAGAAGGTAATAAAAGAGTGTTAGAGTTTTGTAGAAATTGCTAACTCTCACTTATGCAAGAAAGAAGGTAGGTCTTTTTATATTCGGTCTCAAGCCTAAGTAGGTAACCCTGCTTGACAGTAAAGATATTAAGGAAAATGTGGTTTACATCCAATTGATCATCAGCGAAGCGTTCTGTATTTCGGACGATCGATTCTCTCGCATTTTTCTCGGGACTTAATGATGGTGGGCCGTCGTCTTTGTCGTCTCTCGTCTCGTTCCCTAAGCTGTTTGATATTCTGACGGTCTCCTTGGAGGGATTGCGTGGCGTTTCGTCCATCGGAATGGCTAAAAGTTCCGCTACCTTCTTGATATTCCGCTTCTCCTCCGACGTTGATTTTCTTATCTACCGTTAAGACCAAAAAACGCAGGTTCTATCTCTAACTTAATCGACGTATCAGACCGAAATGCAGTTACGCAATCACCATAACCTGTATCAAGATCTTGTTTCGGAACAAAGTTTTTCGTAATACGTTCAACTAACCTCGTCGAATCTCCTTCGGGCCTTGTAGCCTCTATACACAGCTTGTATCGTGGTGGCTGCCTCTACTTCCGATTTAACGGAGTCAGTTCGTTCTTCCGGTTTGCTCGACATCGCGCATCTCGCCTGCTTCCTCATAGAAAATATCAAATTCGACTCGCGCTGCTGGCAGCGGCAAACATCCGTCGCGTTCTTCTGCCGGTTCTCGTAATCCAATTTGCCGACATCCTGAGGAGAAGAACACCCTGCCGAACTAGAAACACGGAAGTTCTCGCAATCTTTTCGCGACTAGTATTCGCGTTACCGGTAAATTCACGCCACGTTTGCCATGCTCCTGCACACGTTTGTCCTTGCTGGGCTTGTAAGGAAGTTTTGAAGATTCTCCTACTGTGAATCTGCTGTCGGAGGCAGCCTTTCTTTCTTGGTTCTGAATTGTATAATAATTTTTATATTAATTGGAGTATTCGGTTAGAGGATGTTACAGTACAGTTAAGTTAAATGTGGATGTAAAATACGTCTGTTTAGTGAAATGAATGGAAACTGAATTGTTACGGGGTCGATGTAATCTCAAGGTAAGAGCTTATACGCTGTAAGTGCAGTTTGAACGAGAACGACGGCACACAATGGTATTTGCCCCGACTACTCAAGGGTTTCGGCATTAAAGGCACGGATTTCGAGCAACATAAACTCTGACCTTTGACTACAGCTCCGTGACATTTCTTGGGCGAGATTTATCATTATTTCCACTTACAAGCACGCGGCTTACCTCGAGATTTCTCCGACGATAACCGCGTAATATAATCCCTGAAAGCGAGGAAAACTTTTGAAACAGGCAAATCTGGCCAGACTTCTCATCACGGAATTTGATCGCAAAACGACTCACCGTTCGTAACGATTCCTTCTTTGTCGACATCGAGTTCTACTTAGAAACCTTAGAAATTTCGGCTTCGAAATACCGTACACGCATTTTACAAATTCAGCTTTAATAGATAAATATACGATACACGATATAATATACGAGCTAAACGTTTCATTGTACAATCTCTGAATTCGTATTTCTGTCATCCATAGGAGAAAAAAATATTCTCTTCATTCGGAACACGTTCTGGGAATCGAGAAATACGAGCATCGCAATTTTGCGACTCCTCTCGGCGAATCGATCATTGAATTCGTCCATTTTGTTGCCTCTGCGTCGATCTTCTATTCGCGTTTGCACCGGGGTTACTCACCCCTTTGCTTCTTTCCAAGCTGCTCAGGTACTCGTTCATGAATTTCGGAGGCATCATCATGCCTTCGGGAATTTCCATCGGTAAATAATTTCCAGTTGCAACCTTCGAGTGCCTTGGATGCACCGCGTCGTTATGGATTGCCTGCGTATCGCCTGAAAGATGTATCTTAATTAAAAATCTTTTCGTAGGTTTTCGAATCCCTCGAATTCCAAAAGTTTTTCTGATCAACTTTGAAAGGGGTTAATTTTAATACCTGAGCTCTTGGTGTAATCGTTTGACGTTCTAGAAGGCGCGAACGCGTAATCGTTAGGGGGTGAATTAGGAGGGTTCGGCTTTGCCCGATTCTTCCGACTTCTTAATTCCGAAATTTTGGTCCTCTGATACTCTTCGAGATAGAGCAGAAATTCTCGGTACGTTACGTAGTTCTTGAAGAAAAGCAAATATAAGCCCAAGTATCGGTTTAATTAACGTGACAGATTTAATTTGCTTAAACCTTTAATTTAGTACCTTGTCCTCTCCAGCCCAGTTTCGGTTAGTTGGTTCTGAAAGTCCCAGTAAATCGATCCAGTGGTAATAATCCTCCGTCTGATTACCGTACCAGTATTTAATGATGACAAAACTGATAATAATCACGGTATTATGAAGCGTTTGGTCTTTATGTCGTCGTTTGGGGAAGTGATATGGTTCTTACGCTAAACCGTCGTCTACCATCTTCTGCACCTCGGGATAAGACATAAGTTCCATGAATTCAGGATTCTCAGGGTTCCTCTTAACGTCCACCAATTGCCACGGAGCTATCAATCCGAATCTGACACATTTTAATACTTGGATCATGAACTGCTTTCTATTCTCCCAGTCGTGCATCAGCCAGCGAACGGCGGACATCAAAACTTCCATTTCACTGAACAAAAATTTTAGGATTAACCTCTCTTAGAGGTTCAAATATATAAGTACTAATTATCATCTACTCAGTCGATATTTTAATAATATTGGTTGGATGTTAATTTCACCTATTGACAGAGATATAGTTGGATTTGAGCAGAAGACACAACTCGTCAACGGACAGCTCCAAAAAGTCCTTGGTGCTGACAAGAATCAGGAAGAACTTCATGATCCTGGGAACCATCAGTTCCATAACTGCATTATTTTTAATTCTTCTTGCCTCCAAGTACAACAAGAACGCAGTGTCTTCCGTGAACAACTCATCATTGTCTATAAATGCCCAGCACTGCTCCTCCAATTCTGACAAACGATAAAAGAAATATAGTAAAACAGAAGCACGATAAGATTTAAGTTATCATTGTATTTCCTGCGACTTCTACGATACAACTTTCCAAGATGGAACCTGAATTTCTCGAATACGACGTATCTCCTATTTGCTACGGATCTAGTATGGTTTATTGAAGTTTCAAGTTGGACAGTGACGTATTCAAGTGTGGCATCGAGAGTTCCCCGGAAGCCTATCGCGCCTGGGAAACTTTTCATTCTTTCCCGACAACGGGTTCGAAGTTTTAAACAGTGTTAGAAAGCATCGGCCATATATTACGAAGTGTAGTCGCGTTTTAAAGGATCGATAAAGAAGGTGGTGCGATGTAAACAGGATCATTGCTCGTAAATCCGTCGCATCGGCGAAAACGAAGGAAAATTTAGATTTATGCGCCGGTAGTCGAAGGTTATATCCATCCTTAATACGCCAGCTGATAAACGACGTGATTGCTGGTAGATCAGTGCTATGAACCGATGTTAAAATCAGGATGAATCGTGCCGAGTCATAAATTATGTTGGAACGTCCTGAAACGTTCTAGGATTGCAAAGGTGCTTTTGAGTCGCAGCAGAAATTTTTAAATATCGTTTACTGTTACATCTTTGATTGTACGAGAGACATTTTGCTGTTGAGGACATTTTTTTAGAGAATGCTGGACAACTTCAAAGAGCATCAAAGGATGTCAAAGTCAACTGGAGGATGTCAACTGTTATACAGTCAGACTTATGATCATTCTAGACATCGATAGTGTTTTCATATTTTTTAATGTATAAATTTAATTCTTTAGATTTATGCATACCTTTAATTCCAAGATACTGTGCAGCGGTGAAGACCTCCAAAATGTTGTCCCTCTGTAAAAGTCGGTAGCTGTCGTTCTGCGAGCTGATCATCCAATCATAAATGATCGAGAAAGCTTTCGACGATACTTCCGTCTTTAATAAAATAAATAAAATTATTAACAACTGTATGAGTTAATTAAATGTAACATTAGAAGTAGAAGATCGATCCGAGAAGAATTAAAAAAGCACACAGTTCATTCCGCATCCATATATATCCTTCCACTTTTAATTACTGGTCTCCTTGACACCGGAGTGGCAAGAGAAACTTGTCAGCTCCAAGATAATAAGCGAAGAGCGTAAAAATGACAAGGTTTCTTCGAGCAATTGTTAAAGGGCGGGTTATTGGAGGCGCTCTATTCACCCTCGGGTAAAAAGGGTGTCAAATATAGCCGTGGCTAGGCAATATGAAAAGGAGTTCAAGGTCAGTTGGCTTGGAGCCCAGCGAGTCACTGTTGGAGGACAGAAAATAGAAGGGGCCAGAAGAACGGGATGCTGACACAAGAGATTGGGGTCGGTAGCAACCCCTTGCTGTTGCCTACTTGGCGATTTTGAAGCTTCTCTACCGAAGATTTATTGAATCTCGTTCTTTAGCCGAACCGGAAAGTTCAACTAGCGTCGTATATTTATTTGCTCGAGAAGATTGAACCTTATACGATCCAATAGTCCATGTTTAGGAAAATAGCTCTACACAATTTGTATCGACCATTCGTATTCCGCACGTGATGTCGTCTAGACGGAAACATGATCTTCCCGGGTTACTGTTTTATCGATACTGACTTTCGGCAGCGCTGCATATTTATATCTACTTCTACCGCAATACTAGAATTTCTTGCAACTCGGACTTTCGGTGGAGTCTTACCACTTCACTTATTTTCTGCGCTTCTTGCCAAAAGATGACCCACTACACGACTCAGATTCTAGCTTAGATTATGCTTCGACAAGAAATTTCGTCGTGCAAAATATCGAAACATCGGGTAACAATACAATTTTCTTCCCGGCCAATTTTCCTGGAAACATTCCGCGTCTATGATGTACAATCACGAAGGTCGATCTGAACATTGTCAAAGTTCGAGTGCAGAGGTGAACGAGTTTCGTCTCGAAGCAAATTCGATGCAGCGGATCAGAGAATCCGGTCGGATCGGTCGTTCCATCGAGAAGATAATGCAAAACGGAAGAAAAAGGACCGAGAGACGATAGCGTGTATATGGAGGCGGAAGATGAACGGAGGCTGGATCCGTCGAACAGAGACGATGGATACGTATACAGATGGGAAGGAGGGCGATGGGCAGAAAATCGGATCGCGCGAACAAAGGGACTTTATTCGGGATCCGGTAGACTGTAGGTTCCGTATACCGATAAGCCCGTAATACATCTTGCTCGGTGCACGAGTATAATGCGTGCGTCGGTTTTCACGGGAGAACCGGAAGGGGCGAAGCATCGTTTCCCGGTGTGTTGTCGCGTAATAAATTATTGTGGAATTCGCGCATGCAGCGACACGATAGCATTAAAGGTATCGAACAGAGAAACGGTGACACGTAGCTTCGGTTTCGTTCAATACGCTTCATTAAATGATGAAAATTAACCTGATTTCTGCATAAATCGCGCTACAAATGAGCATCCAAGCTGATGAACGAGAATTGCAAAGTTATTGAACTTGCAAATCCCCTGATTTTAATTGCTTTATGCACAGATCATCTTTGTCATTACTGATCGTTATTGTTGCTAACAATTTCCTTTTTTGAGATTTTTTGGAGGGTCTCATTAGATATACGAAGTGAAGGTACATTTTGTCTTCATACGTTCGATAAGATATTGTCAGCGAATCCCATTGTCCCGTCGAGGAAGGAGCATTATTTCCTGGACAAAAAGCGCAATAACTTACCCCGGTCAGATCGATCTCCTTGCAATTCTTCTCGTCGAAGAAGGCGCTGTAGCTCTGCAGCACGAGCAGGTGACAATGGAACTCGTCCTGATCGATTCGTACGATACAATCGGCGTTCCTCGAAAGATCGATCGTGAAATTTAGCCTGTAATCCTGTCGTTGGTCCCCTCCCTAAACTTTGTTACACCCGATCGGATACAACTATAAGCTTACTTGTAATTTGTGATACGCCTGGCCAACTCCTGATACAGGTCGGTCTTCTCCGGGAGAATGATGTTATCCCAATCGATTGGTTGTTCACTCGTAAATCCGAGTCTGCGCGAAATTACGCGGTGATCAGGCGTTATTGGGAAATATCGGGAGAAATCGTCGTGTTATCCGTTATCAAGCGAACGACTTTCCGTTACGATACCAGAAAAATACGGGTCAACGCAATTTCACGGAAAACCCTGTTTCCATTTCTTTCTGTCGACCTGGTTTTCCAGAAACAACGCAGAGAAACTCGACTTAGCTGATGAACGACACTCACTCTGAAAGTGGCACCTCCTGTAACGTTGACGTCACGTAAGACGTTGACGCTGTCGGTTGTTTCTGCTCCAACATTTCCGTTTGAGCCACCTTCGCCTTGAACGGGTACATTGTGGACCTGTGTTTCTCCTCGACAGCTTGCTTCTTCTGATTATGCGACAAACACTTTCAGTACGAACAAGTCACCTCTTAAACTATTTACCAAATATACTCTCTCCGTATCAAATATACTATCTCAGAAAAGTTTGTTCCAATCTTCAAATTAACACTAGATTTACGGACGTTTAATGGTCACTTTACTTAAATTTTAACTGAAGTAGAAAATTAAATAAATTGCAGATGATGCACTACCTTAGACATTATTTTGCTGAAAGTTGATAAAAGTTGACATTCTTACAAAAATTTCTTGACAAGTTCTGTCATCTAAAATAGACCTCTTATCCGTCATTTTGACGGGTTCAGTAAATTTAGTGTTAATGTATGAAAATAATCGGAAACGAAGCAGCAATAATTACCTGCGATTGATTGATCGTCGATGACGAGACACCAGGTGGAAGATCGACGAGCCTCGGCCTCGAGGACTCCGAAGAACGTCCGGCCAGCTCGTTTCCGACTCTATTGAGTTCAGCCTTGACGTTCACCTTGGTGTGTCGCGGATCAGCCACTAACACGCTGACCTTCTTCGACTCGAATACCACCTAGAATGACTGCGCGTCTGCCTTCAGGCCAACATTCCCAATATTCGCTGATCACAGTCGATCGACCCGAACATTTACCTGATTGGGAACGATCTTCAGGTTGCCGCTCGGAGTCGCTTGGAACGGGAACACTCGCTTCGAGTCGTCGCCGTCGTTCACGCTGATAAATGCACGATCGTCGCCTCGTTCTCGTGGACGAGGGTGTATCTGCTGCATCAGGTACGCCAGGTTCGGATAAACCGTTTCGTTCCTCTGCTGTTTGCAATCACCGTCCCTTCCTGGACTGAACACGTAATATACACTATTGACCGATAGTCTGGAATGTAGTTTGTTAAATAAACACGCGAAACGTATTACGAGAGAATGAGTTAAATATGAAGATAATCAAAAGCTATCAGGTGCTGATACTGCAGGTAAATAACTGACGGAGCTGTCGTGAATTAACAACGTTACAATCAATGATTTACGAAGAGTAGGTATTATAACCGGAAATCATTGCGCAGTCGGATTAATGACGAATAGTAACAGTATCGAGTGTTATATCAACTCGTGTTGCAGTTACATGAATTTCAATTTCATATCTTTAGCTTCCTGTGTTACAAAATCTTCAAATTTTTTGTAACACAGAATTTGTGAGATATCTATAAAATATATAAAAAATGTCGAGTTCATCGTGTCAGTAGATGCGTTTGTTATATAGTATATGAACCCACAGGTTTGTCGGGTAAGTATAATTGATCTGATTACCTGGGACGAGCCATTAGTTTCAAAACGGAATTATCAGAGGGACGACATCGTTCCCCGAAGGTTCTATCGAACTCCCAGTGCTTGTCCGATCTTCCAGCTTGATCGAGATCACCCGAATCGTCGTCCTGGCGTGTAGAAGATCCCTCTTCTGATCTAATCAAATTTTTCGCCGACCTGACCGTGTATCTCACAGGATCGGATCTCTGTTCCGCCAACCGCACCTCTTTCGACGGGACGCGATGATCCTTCGACAAGGATGCGACCTGGAGTACGCGACTACCCTGATAAATGTGCACGTTGAGTGGCCTTTGCCGCTTCGATGGACGCCGACGTCGTCTCAAAGTAACTTTTCCTCGGTCAATCGGATACGTAGGAGAGCCTTCTTCCGGTGTTTCCAACGGACTCGACCTGCAGCCAAGAGAAAAGAACGAATTCCTAGGATTTGTTCGAGAGTTCGATCCTATCTGATATCAGACGATTCTCCATCTCCTGCTTTCTTTATATTCAATTTGCCGATTACTTTGAGAACGTGTCTCAGAAATCTAATTGATTGCGAGATGGTCCACTTTGTCGAACACATTAGCTGGGATTAAATTGTCTCGTCAAAGTTGATATAATCTGAGATTTCTAAAATTATTGAAGATAAAAACTTTTGTGGAACTGTATGAAATTTTCAAGTTCATGTGGTAGGAAAGTGCTCTGATCGTAGCTTCATTAATACATGGGACATCGAATGTCTCATTCATTCTCGAGCAACTATCCCCAATATTTCAATTTTTATACTAGACATGTACATTTTTGAAATAATTAGGTAACAAGTTCTCAACACGAACAATATCTTGCCTTATGATTATATTTGATTTTATATAAAATGCCATATAGTCTCACTGTATAAAGTACACCTTTAACATTTTTCAAGATGGACTCCAAAGGATAGTTTCATGAGCAGTCATTTTTATTACACAATTGTGTCGTTCCTCACTATAATTTTATTTAGCAATTTCTTACAACTTAATTTTTCAAATAAAGTACTGTAATAAAATATTTTTATAGTGAAAAGAATTTTACTTTTGGCGATGCAGCGTTTGAACAGTGTCCGCGGACAGATTAGAATCACGTGGAATCACACGTTCCGACTGGGTGGCTCTGAGGGGTGGTTCGGTGGACGTTGAGGCAGGCACGACCGATTTATCGTGATACAGAACAACCACGCTGCTTTTGCTATTTCCGGGTCGCGGCTGTTCCGCTGATTCCGATCGATCCTCGTCCGCTTCGACTACGAACGTCCTGGGATTAAATTACCGCCCCTCGCGAGGATGTCGGTCGCGTGCTTTCCGCCGGCGTGGCTGTTCGTCGAGCTGCTGGCCCCGCTTCCAGTTACTCGTAAATTGTCGCGTTCCTTGCTAAGGAACAGATAGGCGAACAGGAACACGGCGAAGAGGAACAAATACATGGAATCAGGGGCAGCGGCTCGAGATACGTCGAGTTTGCGGGCTTTCGGGCCTTGGGGTTGATCGGTATCGCTACAAATAACCAGAAAACCAGCGTTTCAGATTCGTGCATTGTCAGATATCCCATGGTTCGAATATCGATTGGAAAGGATTTAAATTTATCGGAATACAAACTAGGAAACATTCGGATTAGAAATAGTACGGAAAATACTGTTAATAGATTTGCAAAACTGTACTATTTGATTTAAATTTATCAGAATACGTAAAAGTAGAAAACCGTAGGAAATATTGATAATTTACGGAATTAGACTATTTGAAGCGATTCAAATTTATCAGAGTACAAATAACCAGTGAACCAGCTTCTAATACGTGGATTATCAGAGATCGCCTACGGCTGAAATACTGCTGATGTGCAAGATTAGACTGTTTGAAACGATTTAAATTGAGAAGTAAAATTTGATTATACTGTTAGGGAAGTGTAATGTGCCTGTTTATCGTGATTGTACGATAGATAAGAACTTCAGTGAGCTTCTTGCTGTGAAGAAGACTTTGAAATATTGATTGATGGTTTCGCGTCGATTGGATTATACAGAAGTTGTGAAGAATGAGGAAGATATTTTTGTTAAAATGTTAATCGAGAAGTGATTCTATTTGATTTATGATGTAATGTGATTTCTTATGATAACAATTTATCTTTGAAACAGTCATATATTTTAGAACTTGTCAGAATTGTTGGCACGATGAAAATTGAATATCAACCCATAAGATGTTGCAGGTTTAATATTTAACATGTATATATTTACACATGTTCACACATGTGTATATTTCATGGAAATTTTAATAAAGTTACAGATTTATCAATGCATAATTATACATAAAGGTTTCTGAGACGATTAATCATGTTATTTTGTAACCGCCCCCAAAACCCGAGCACGCAGACGTAATATCGTAATTTTTGCTCGTGGAACTTACATTTCTTGCTATTTCGTCGAATCGCTCTGATTATTCGTGGTGTGCTTTTCCCACCCCTGCTGTCAAGGGAGCGCATTAGGTGTCGTTATAATGATTTGAGTACGTGATTTAAGAGCGTACACGTGACTCGCTCAACTTTTCGGATAATTACCAAAGTTTCACGAGGGATTTCCCGTTAAGATCCTCACCGCTGCTGGAACACTTCTCCGTAACGAAAGTTACCTGAGGCTGTAATAATATTAGTAGTGAGAGCACATAAAAATTAATTATTGCTATTCATTTTACACACGATTCTGTCCTTCGATTTTTATTATTTATCTGATATTCTACAGAAAATTCAAGAACAATTATAATTGTCGATGCACAGCATATTAAAGGAATCTTTATGAAATATTCTGCGGTCAAATTTCCTCTTTTGTTTAAATTTCTAAACTTGTACAAATACAGCATATTAAAGGAATCCTTATGAAATATTCTGCGGTCAAATTTCCTCTTTTGTTTCAATTTCTAAACTCGTACAAATAGTTGATTGAAATGTTTTTGAAAATCGAACTGAAACTGCGATACGGTCATCGGTTTGTCACAAAAGGTAGTTTAAAGTTCAAAGCCCAAAACGAGCTTCAAAGCATCGTTTATATAACAGATATTTTCAACGAAAAAATACAATACGTGACGTTGAATGACGTAAATGGAAACTTGCAAAGTTAAAACAGTTATACATGTACCCATTGTATCATAATCGATAGTTAACATGCATTGTTCTGGTGAAACTTCTAAACTTTACATTCTAATTTTTTCGTACTGTCACAAATACATTCTTTGTTTTTGACAAATATGTAATTTATTAATGATGTAACCAACCTGATGCTTTTCCTGTTGACCATAACTT
Organism: Megachile leachella; assembly: GCA_963576845.1. Classification (NCBI taxonomy): domain Eukaryota; kingdom Metazoa; phylum Arthropoda; class Insecta; order Hymenoptera; family Megachilidae; genus Megachile; species Megachile leachella. The sequence continues at coordinate 18,309,867 of OY756251.1, forward strand.
TGACTCCACTGGTGGTGACTTCTGTCTTTACCTATTTGTTCAGATACTGAAGATCATATACTTATCAACTTTGTAGAATTAACGTTTTAGGTTACATGTCCCAAAAGTGTCAAAAAGAAATTTCATGTCCCAAAACGTTCCTCTCAGCACTTACGTAATTTTGTGTTATCAGATTTAACGGAGCAGCGACAGTGATCGGATCTCGCAGACGCCTTAAAGAGATTTACCAAATTCTTTCTCGAATCTTTCGGATCACGATATATCGAAGCTTGACCGGACCTCGTAACTCTGATGAAAATTATTCGAAAGAATTCTGACAGACATTTTTCTCATCTAAAATTTTACCTAGGATTTAGCAGATCGAGCTCCGAGGAGAGATACGAATCGTCTTCGGTAGTTGCAGGCGTTCTGGATTTCTTCTGGAAATCAACGGAATCCAAACGGACAGATGAAATATTTAAAAAGTCTTTTAGCATGTTTGCGATTCAGCTGGACCGTACTCACGTCATAACGCGTTAAACCAGTTCGCATGGTACGAGTCACATTCGCTCAGGCGGAAGCCACTTTCAGGACCGGCGTCATCGCAAAAAACGTCACTGTTTCGCTTCCGTCGGCGTGGTTTGTAAGAGGAACCGCTGAAATTGTACGACGTAGGAACGGGTGATTCGACGATCAAAACGACCGGGACATTTGTAAAAGTACGCAGAGCAGAAGGAGAGGACGGAAGTTGTAGAGTGTCCAAAAAGAGTCCATAGAAACCAAACACGCGACGAACGTGCTCACAGAACATGTGATCGCACTCGTTTGCTTTTTTTATCGCAAAATCCGTCAATATTAACCCTTTAATCTGTCATATTGGCTTCCGTTCGCACACATGCTCTATAAGTTGCTTGTCTAAAATATTAAATGGACAAATATTTGCTAGCGAAACACAAGCACAAATTTGTTTATTTCTCTGTAACTATCGTTATGGCACGCTGTTTGTAATCATCCTTCGTAAACACGTTATCGTAGAATATTTTCAAACTGTGACGCAAAAAGATGGAGGAACGCTCAGAGAGGGACATTATCGACCGAGAGTGAAGTTTTACTTCGTCGTAAATTCTACTTTTACGAGCTCGCTGAAGCTACCTAGTCAGTTTTACGTAAGCTTGTTCGCTAGCTTTAAAAACTTGTCTTCAGTTACCTCGTTCGTTGACCTACATATTTTATGCAGCTTCTATGAACTTGGGACTACTTGTCTAAAACAGATCGTAAGGGATTAAAAATTGCGCTGATGGAAAATTCTGAAAAATCCATTCTTTTTGATATTGTGACTAATTTTTATTTTATGGAGCAGCTTGAAATTTTGCAATTCAAAACGCAAATTATGAGATGGTATTATATGCTGAAGTTAAGATTAGAGGCTATAGGATAATGTTATATTTTGTAATTTAAAAGATAGATTACAAGATAATGTTACATTTTGCGGTTTAAGAGGTACATTATGAGAAGGTATTAAATATTGCAATTCAAACTAAACATAGGATGATATATTTTGCAATTTTGTGGGTTATAAGATATCTTTCAGATCCTGAGGCAATACTGCTAAAATTATATTGCATAGTATAAAACATTGAGACAGTAATTTCTACACGGTTGTATAACAATGTTTCTAAAAAATTTCATCGTAAAAACGTCTTGAAAATTGCATCGTGTAGAATATATAGATAAACCCGTCTTAAAAGGACGATAAAATAATCCTTCATAAACCTCCCGTAAGATTTTATGAAGGAGATAAATTCGGGTACACAAAAGGGGTAGCCAGGAGGGTAGAAGCGTTGCAATCCAGAAGTCCCGGGAAACAGCTGATCGTAGCTCGAATGTAGAACGTCCACGTGTTGAACCACGCGAGCTTTCCAGCGTATCCCGGTTGCCTTCGGTTAAACGCAACCAGACGTAAATAGAGACACAATGAATCTCCCCTCGACGGAAGAGAAAGAGCGAAAAGGAGGGATGGTCCGGGTAGATGAAAATCAGAGGTGAAGCTGGTATTTGGGTTTCACGGAGGAGAAGATGGCTCGTAGAAGGGAGAAACCAGAGAGGGTTGAAGCGTGGGTGGCGTTGGTGGTGGTGGTGGCTGGCAGGCTGCATCGATCGCTTCAGCGTCCTGGTGACCTCGACCTAATGCCACCCTCTTCTGCTCTTGAGCATAACCCTCCTACCATTTCCTCCGCTTCGCTAGCCCGACAGCCGCGGGGTCAGTTAGCACCCCCGTCAAAACACACAAAGCCCCGGGAATCGTGGAGGGTCGTGAAGAACGAAAGAGGGAGGCCGGGAAGAGAGAGGTGTTCAACTCGAAAGTGTCGCTCGTGCTTTTGATACATTGAATTAAACCGGCCATTTGTTCCGGTCAACGACGAGCCAACTGAATCGAGTGCTTCGCTTAATCCGCCCCGTGCAGGCTACGAGATAATGCTTTCTGAAATGAATTAGAACTTCGTATCTTATTGGATAGTGTTCTTGATGAACCTGGAGATTTATCGCCTTACTTGTCGATAACCGATGTTTGCGGTCGACAAATGGAATAATGTGTGGACCTTGTAATCGTTTCGTTCGAACAAGTTCGTGATGGTATAAGGTGATAACTGCGATACATAAAAGGAGTTATTCCTCGTGCATAAAATTAGAAATTCTCGCGAAACTTTGTAGGACACGTTGGATGTACAGATTCTAGCAATATTTGGAATCTTAGGATATTTCCACTTAGGAATATTAGGTTTCCAAGGATAGAGATAGCAATGTAAGTATGAATATTGGAATCTAGAGTGGTGCAGATAGAGGAATCTAGAGATTGAGGCATCTAAGCATCTAGAAATCTAGATACGTACAAACCTAGGTATCTAGGTATACACAGACTTAGAAATCTACGTGATCTGCAGATCTATCAAATCTAGAAATCTTGAAATCTGAAAATTCCAGAATGTAATCCACATGCGTGATCCTCCACATTCCTCGATTGAATCTCCAAAAACGCAACATATTTTGACCTCCAAGAAAAAAATTGTAGGACCAACATCATAAATGGCTGTCCGCTAACCCGAAGATTAGCCAACCGCGCCACGAAAAAGCCACGATTGTTGGATTCGATTTGGATCGATCGCGTCCGCGTTTCCGAGCGTGGTTACCTGCCGGGCGTCCGAGCATCGATCAACGCGATTGTTCACGACACAAATTCCTGGGTCGCGCGTCCAAATCGACGACAGACAAATATCTCTGGCCAGGCATGCACACGCTCGATGCACGCGATTCCGTTTGTGTCAGCGAAACGGGAATTGCCGCGGAAACGAGTCGGCTCGATATTGCGGGCCGGTTTACAGCGGACGATATTAAGTCTCGCGCAAACGGCTGGAGGCCGACGACGACGGTGCAATAAACCCAACGTGAAACTGACGATATTATTGCGCCGGGCTCATTTGCCTCGTCATCTTGTGGATCGTAGACCGTGCCGGGTGTCTTTATGCAGATGAATCTGCTTCGCTGAACGGTTAGCTTCTGTCTGCTAACTGATCATACTAATCCCTTCTGGCGACTGGGAGCTATTCGAACGTTGTTTTATAGCGTAATTCGCTCTTCGTCAGTAGGCACATAGTCGAAGATGATTCTTAGTTAGCTGATTAGTTTCATGGTTGGTTTTATCGCCATCGAACCGCACGTGGAGCTCACATTTTTGTCTTCGCTTTTCAGCTAAATCTACTGTCGCAATATTATATCTTCTTCTGTATTAAAATGAACGTGTATTAAAATTAAAATTGTCGATAGTATTGAAACTTCGACTAAGTCCCTGTTATTCAACATGCATCTGCCATTTCTTAGGAGAACCCATAACCTCACGTAACGCGTTTTAACGGTAATACATCTCCGCGAGGATCAGTACCCATGTAGCGTTCCACACCATCTTCCGTCACGATCGTAATAAAACACCAGCTGCACCCGGCAAGCATCCAGTTTTTCCTTCGGAAAGCGGGACAGGTTATCCGCTGATCGGTTCATGAATACATAGCCTTATGGTAAACGCGTAACCGTGTCCCTAATCAGGCTGCAGCGATACGGTTGACGTCGTTAATGCAACGAACCCGAGGATCGTCTACCGAAACGGGTGATTTTCGTAACGTCGATTATTCGATGAACCCGATCGAACGAGAAGGCTCTTTCTCTCTCGTTCGCGTACGAGTCGACCGTTATCGGATCGTCATGAATATGAATACCTGTCAATAATGATACTACCGTGTAATGGTAATAATGGTAATCCGTGGACAATAGGGCGTCGTAATTTCGCACGGATGAGCGAGACGCGTCACCGGAACGCTCGCAGAATATGGAAGGTGTTCGTCGCAGCTATAATTCGTTCGATCTGCACCCACCTGTGCATCTATACCTTTTTTATTTCCTTCGACGAAGTAAAGAGAAACAACGCTGGAAAGTGCATGCGTGAAACTGAACGCCACCATTCTCGTCGAACGATGACGGCTTTGATGCCGGTAATTGAGCTACATCTAGTTCCACCAGCAACAGAATTAGCGGCCGTGTAACTGTTGACCCCACGATGAAAGGTAATCACGGTCTGTACACGGTATGTTGTGTTCTTCACCGTTACTCGGAACACCAGCTGTATTCAAGGTTTGAATAACTCAACAGAGACGGAATACGGAATTTGTAGTTTGATTTTGCGATGAATATTTAGCAGCAAACAGGGGACCGATTGCGCTTTGAAAAGTTAATTTCCGACGTTTCAATTAAATTTCTTCGATTGCGTGTTGAACTTTGGGCTGGGATTAGTTTTGGGTTTCGGAATTTGGTGATGTGGTAATTTGGGGGTGTGGTGATTCGAGGGTTTGGCAATGTGAGACTTCAAGCATTTCGTAATCTGGGAATTTGGGAATTTGGGAATGTGGGAATTGGGGAATGTGAGAGTTTGGGAAATGTGGGAGTTGGGGAATATAGGAATTGGGAAATGTGGGAATAGGAAAATGTGGAATTGGGGAATGTGGAAATTGGAAAATGTGGGAATTGGGAAATGTGGAAATTGGAAATTATGGAATTGGGGAATGTAGGAATTGGGAAGTGTGGTAATTGGAAAAAGTGGAATAGGAAAATGTGGAATTGGGGAATGTGGAAATTGGTAAATGTGGAATTGGGGAATGTGGAAATTAGTAAATGTGGAATTGGAGGATATGAGAATTGGGGAATGTGGGAATTGGGAAATGAGGAAATTGGAAATTATGGAATTGGAGAATGTGGGAATTGGTAATGTGTAAACTAGAAAAAGTGGAATTGGGAAAAGTGGAAATTGAAAAATGTGGAATCGAAAAATGTGAAATTTGGGAAATTGGAAATTTGAAAATTTACGAATTCCCAAACCTGAAAATTTACATACTCGCAATAAACTTGCATAGCAATATCTTTAAAACAATGCATTGTAACAACAGACTTTCGCAACGAAATTGTCCCTCCGCAGCCACGTGCATAAACACCTATCAAAAGATAACGATAACGTATCGTACCCCGTATTCGCCTGGAAACAAAGGTGTGTTGATCGAAATGCAGCATCCGACCGGTGGCGCCCACGTTATCGTGGCAGCCATAGCGAAAACGTTAACGCGGCTTAAACGCGATTTGCATTCCTGCGAGATTAAGAGCGCAGCCGTATTCTCCGCGAATGGCGGATCTCCTTCGGTTCCTCGCGAACGGATTTCTAACGAGCAGGATATTCGCGTAGAAATTCATTTTGACGATTCGACACCCCTTCGTTTCTCGAGACACCGGGTTTTAAAGCGAGGGTAGCTATATTTCGGATTATATTTTCGGTAGTTAAATTGTGGAGGATTCGATCATTATACGTTTGATTAAAAAGGGGTGGTTTTATAGGATATATAAAACCACTTTAAGGGACTCTAATTTATAGAAAACTTAAAGAGATGATCACTAACTAAAGCATTTAATATCTAAAAAGAACAGATGATAAAAAAGAGAAATCCTGAAATTAAAAATTAAATTAAGGTTCTGTAATTCGAAGTTCAAAGATAGAGAAGATCATAATCTACTTTAAAACGAAATAAAATGACTTCCTAAAAATTTCAGATAACTTTAAATAATTAAAATAATGTCTAAACTGTAAAATGATATATAGGAATTATTTGGAAAGTAAACCTCAAAAGATGAGTATAGATTTGTTTCCGGCGTTGAAGGGTTAATTACACGAACAGTAAGCGGAAGATCCAAATTCGAATTCCATGTCCAGCAGGTCGTGTAAATATTCGCAGTACGGTGGAGGAAGATACGGTAGCCTGTCGCGCAAGAAAAAGATAAACGAGCCATGAGAAGATAGGCGGAGGATCGATGGTGGGGATCGGCAAGGGGTGCGCGAGGTGAAAAATAGGTGGTAGTACGAAACGATCGTGCATTCGAACAAGAACACGCTCCACTTTTGCTCCATTTGTGGACGTGGGTGGAGTTGCGTGGGAGTACGGGACAAACGTGTGCATCCAGAAAGGGGAATGGAAGCGGAATTCGCAGTCGAATCGAGGAAGAAAGATGAGGCGAAGAGGCAGATAGGAAATTCAAGGAAGAATGATGAAGAGGATAGGTAACTCGGCGCGAGAAACGAGAAGAAAAGGAGGAAGAAAAAGGAGATCCTCGGAAGAACGGAAGAAAGAGGAACCAGCGAGAAATAAAAAGAAAGGGAGGGAAAGGGCGTCGAGAGGGTGATGTCGGCTACGAGAAAGGGGAATGCAGAGTTGCCAAGGTTACACCCGCGTCATAACCACCCTACGACCGTTCCAGTAACCACCCTCCTCTCCTGGACCATTTTCCATCCCTGTCTCTTCAATCCCCACTGTCGTAACTTCGATTTCCACCACCCTATTGCTGGATCGCCGTTGCCGCGCCCTTATCCACGCGTGTCTGCTAAGCTTTCTTTAAAAGTTCCACAATAAATCCCTCCTACGACCACCATTCTGATTTATGGCAGCCTGGTCTCGTTAAAAACTTACCCGACTTTTTTGTCCTCTCCATGAAACCTCGTTTCGTACCATTCTTCCCCTTTTCATACAGTTTCTATAGTATGTGAAACTGCCCGCTCCTCGATAAGCAATTTGCGCCAGAATTATACAGGGTGGATCAACAACTATTAGCGTCTTAACCCGTCGAGCTGATAATTATGCACCTCCGAACTTTACAGCTGGCAATTAATTTAGATTCATCGAGTCGGATTCAATATTTTATAGAACTTGTTCGATTAAGGTTTCTGAAGAAGGTTTATACCTTCTACTATTTTTTACTCTACTTAAATATCGTGTTACTAAATATAGCTTAATACTCGTATTTTAAAAAATATCGAGGCGTAAATTAAATGAGACGTACAAATCCAATTATCGTATGACTACTGTTTACAGTGGGGAAGTTAATTAATCATCCTCAAAGGGTACGTTGAAAGTCTGTCGTTTTCCAAAGTAATCCTTTTATAATTAAACTCGTTCCTTTCCACTTCGGAGGGGAATCCTTTGCCACGACAAAGCATTATCTTCGATAAGTCAACAGTTAATTAAACAGGGGTTGCCAGCCGAATCCGAACCATCTTGCATAAAGTTATTCAACATCGCTAAAGGGTAAGTTAAAGAATTAACATCGTGCGATAACCACTTTATTAATGTCCCTACAGATTTGAACACAAATTTTATCCCATCTCAAACTTTCAGCATTCAAAACAACCATATCTGATTAAGTACTAATGTCAGAATATAATCTTCCAATTTCGCCACTTTCCTGCAACTCCGCTTGTCTGATAGATTTTCGGAACATTTCGGTATATTTCATATCCGAGAAGTGACTTCGTTTCGCGTGTACGTCATACTAGATGCGGAATTTTCTGTTTCCATTTACTTGTGACTGGTTTACGAAGCGTGCGGTGCACAGGATATAAGTCAACCAAGACGTTTGATCTTAGCTCGCAGCTACTCGGAGAATATTCAGGACCCAATTCCCGACAGCTGCCATGCAATTTTTGGGAAAACTCTGACTGCATTTAAATCGCCTGTCATTGCTGAAGCATTGCGTAGTCGTAATAACCGATTTGTAACATGACAGAATTGTATCATTGTCTCTCTGTACGAACCCAGCTAAATTTACATACAATAATACCTCGTTATCGGTAGGGGTTTCAGTTATGCATGTATATTAAATAAATGATTATAGTCTGCATGGAATACGTCGGAAATCGAAATGCAGTAGATTTTCGTTATATTGCCACTTTCGATAATAATATAAATTGCAGCCGTGGTCGTACGTGGTCATATGTGGTACATATACGTGCTCATATGTGACCGCTTTGATGTAACAGGAGACTACGGTGACCTAGTAAATGAAAATATTTTCAATATCAGTGTTTAACCCCTTCCTGTGCCATTTATTTAACAGATGCGTCAGTCAAGACTAACTATAAAGGCCACAACATTAAAACGAACAAAGAAAATTAAAATGATGTGAGTATTTTATATTCAGGAATTCTTGGTAATGCAATTTATAGTTGGACCTAAAGTTGAAGAATGTTCAAAGTTTGAGTATGGTTTGTCACATTTGAGCTGTAAGTGTGTCACGAGTGAGACTCGTCAAAATACGGGAAGGGGTTAAACAAATACAAGAGCATTTTTGCTACTCTGATCAGATGAGAAAGTAATTGAACAGTATAAAACGGTAGTATCTCGATTATTGCAAGCAGTAATAGTCAGAGATTCTCGGGATACCTGTAATGCCTTAAGAATTTTCTCAGGATCGAATAATATTTGATATTATATTTAACTGTTTGAACGGAAGGTATTACGGGAGCTAGTCGAGAGGAATACTCACCGGTAGCATCGGGATTCTCTCCTTGTGCGATTGCGAGTTTAATTGCGGACGGATGCGTCTGCAATCCTGAATCGGCAATTAATTAAGCGGCTCTTGAACGGACGAAGGGAAAGGCAGGCTTAATTAATTAATAATCGGAAGAGATCGGTCTAGCGGAGATAGGGTAATCCGAGATTAGCCGTTCGTCGTGTCTCGATGGATCCTCTGTGGTGGGTGTTCATCTTGCAAAACTCGAACGCAAATATTTGGTTTAATTGGCCGGATTGCACGCGAATGCGAGACGAACGAATTGCATTAGACCGGCGAAATTAAAGGACCCGTTCCATTTTAGCGCGAATTTGCATCGGCCCCCTCTGCACGCCAAATGAAACTACGAGCAACCGGCTAGCCGAAAAAATTTAACTTTTCGCTTATCCGCGGACGAAATTTTAAATTATGCACCCTTCGAGCTTGTCATGCACGAAAGAACATTCTGGTTGGCTCACCGAAAAGTAAAGCTCTCTGCCGAAATTGTTTCATGGCGTTAATAAAACAGAGTGATTCGTGTCAAAACTTTATAAATTGAAATACAACAATTTCTGTAAAATCATCATTACTTCTTGCATCCTTAGTTCTTTTAACATGGCGTTCATTTTTCATGGCGTCAATCTTTTTGAGGTTATCTTCCGATGACGTTATTTTCGATGAAAATTGAATATCTTAAAATATCGACATCGATTAATATTTTTATGTTTCTCGATTTGGTTTTTCGAAAGTAACAAATAATTTTGCAGCCTGGAATATGGCAAGGATCTACAGCTCCGGTAGAAACAGGATGTTTTTCATCGAGTTTGACGGACGCGCGGTGAAATGCGATGCATTTATCATGCGGTTACAACTCGCAGGCAACTCGGGGTAAACATTTATCGTTTGCATCTCCGAGAAATCCACGTCTGGTGGAAAGATGGTGAACCGTGGCGAAGGAGGAAAGGGTGGCGGTACTCGAGCGAAAAACTGAAAGAGGATGGCATTCATATTTTCCCTCAAAGCAAACAGCCGCTCTCATTCCGCTGTCGGAATCCTTCGACCCGGCCGCATTGTTCGTCATTGTGACGGGCCACAAAAGGAATGGATGCGAAAAAGCGCGGGGGAAAACGAGAGTGAGGAGACCTGGGTGGATTTCGTGTTTCTCACTTTCGAGAGTCCGCATCTTCCGCGAAAGAAAGATCTTGGCCTACTTTCTTTTCTGACGATCCTTCAAACGAGGATGGAATTTCGCGTGGACGGGAAAATGGAAAAATTGTTCTTTAAAGATGGAAGGCTGACCCGAGCTTTGCGAGAATCCTTTATTCGGAATCCGGATTCAATCCTATGAGATAGCTATTTCAGAATTTAAATTCGAGGGTTGGAATTTAAAAAATTTCGAATTTTTAGTGTTTTATGTTCTTAGGTAATTTTAGTAAAACTCAGAAGATATTTTAGTAGTTAGGACAATACTCTTTTTCACTTTTTTTTGTATCTTACAGATAAAATATTTACAGGTAAAATACAGACAAATAAATATTGCTAATATTCATCATAAAGATTACTGAATTTTCACAAAAATTATTTAGAGTAATATAATCTTTTTTTTAATGCCTCGGATAAAAGTATTTCGAACGCGTTCAAGCCGAAGATTTCTCTTCCAATTACGCGATCGTGTTTATTTTTCTTCCAACCCCGAGAGAGGCTCTCCGAACTTCTTTCTCAGGAGTTTGTATCATATTACGGAGCTCCTGAAAGCGTTTCCACCGAGAACCAATATGGAAGGGAAGGAAAAGGGTATCCGTGAGCGGGAGTTTGGGGTGGGATCGGATCAACGTGGGGAAGAAAAGGTCCACTTTCGTAAATGGCACAAAAATATCGTTGCTCGTCGTGGTTGTAGGCTAAATCGTCCTTTCTATCAGTATGAAGAATTTTTCGCGTGGAGCTTTGATAGCGGTGTAGGGTGAGGGCACAGTGACGAATTACGGACCACCGAGGGAGAAAAAAAGAAAGGAACATCCCCTAAAGTGATCCGAGGATGTTGCTTAAATGGCGTGCCTCGGATACTCGTGTTTCCTCTTCAAGTACGAGCGCTGTACATCGTTTTCCTGCTTTTTCGCTCGTTTTATCGAGACCCTTTAGAAATGCAATATCCTTTGACAACGCGAACAAAGTATTCTTTTTTACGTTAGTGAATTATTAAGTAAAGAGGAATGGACTATTATGGAGGTGTTCTTAGGTCTTTAGGAATTTCTGAAACCTTCCGATACAATTATTAAAAGAAATTATCTCCGCTTTTTAAAATTGTGCAAAGCAAATTTCTAATTCGATAACGTAATAATCTTTGCATAAAAATTTTTTCTGCATTTATTAAAAAAAATTATCTCCGGTTCTTTAAATTGTAGAAAGCAAATTTTGCTCACTAATTCGGTAATATAATAATCCTTGCATAGAAATTTTTTTCAAGTATTACGTTTTAGTATCACTATTCGTGGCAAGAAGCTTTTAGAATAGGTTCCTGTCCAAGCAAATTTTCGGATAGAACGAGATAGAGCAGGGTGCAAGAAAATACAGACAGGTCGAGGATGACCCACTTTCGTCGGGCATAAAAAGCTTACCATCCTCGACGGGGTTTAAATCGCATTTTCTCGATCCTGACGATCCGCGTGTAACTCTGCGAGATAAGTTATGAGCACGGAGATAACGCGTTACAAAATGATGCCTCTCAAACTCAAAATTGAATGAAAACAGCGAGGGTTTCATGCAAAGTTTTCCTGAAAATCTTTATGATACGTAAGTGTCAAAATGCATTTTGATTTTATAACAGAGCAAATCAGTACAACTCTTATTTTGTACAAAAACTATAAAAGATTGTCATAAAAGTACATCTGACAAGCTCGATGTTACGAAACTCGAAGATTCGTCGTAAAAAAGATTCGATGTGGTGTATTTACCCAAGGAAAGTTTGAACGATAGAAGGTAATGTCACATTGCGTATCAAGCGAGGGTTGCCCCACGCAATCTGGTCGTTACCAAAAAGAAAAAAGAGCGAGAAAGAAAAATTAATGGCCAGGACCGATCGCACGAGGGGGTTGCTCGACGATACAAGGAATACGAAAACGTTCTCAACGATCCACGGGTTTATTTTCATTCCCCGACCACTTGGCGTCTTTACGGTTCCCCCTAAACGATGGTCTTAAGTCTCGCCGCGAAATTTCGTTGATGCGACAAGCGAAGGGAGAATAAGGGAGATAGGGTGGTCGGAATAATCTAGAAATTCGTGGCGGCCAGACGAACCGGGAAAAATGGCGCGATGACTCGTGATGGAGCGTGCAATCCCGATATGAGGAGCAACCGTAAAGCGCGATGAGGAGAAGAAAGCAGGGTGGTTGGCCTGCGGACTCGTCGTTGACGGCCGTGCAATATTCGAAGAACGTCGACTTCAAAAGAGGCCGAATAGCGGCAAACGCGACCGACAGCCACCCCAGGAAATTGCATATTCCGTCTGATGCAACGACCCCTCCATTTTGTCGTCCCTCTGTTTCTGGCGGATTTCATCAACTACCTTGGGAATTCTTCGTCACCTGTAAATCTCATCGATTTCTTGCTCCAACACTTTCGTTTCACTTTAAAAATAATAGAGAGCCAGTTTCAAATCAATGGCGCATTTTACATATTTTTACTGCCACACTGAAACAGCTGGAAATTGCATTAGGTAGCATTTTTATTTTTAACACAGCTTACCAAATATTTTTACGGTATCGTGTTATATTTATTTTTCATAGTCACAAGCAGTTAATTCGAGTATTTTCAATGAATTAAGGAGACATATTTTTAATAGTATGGATGGTAGAACTGTTTGGTAATAGAAGTGCCACCCACATATGGGTAACATGGTAGTCAAAGTGTTAGAGTTTCATATGGGGAAGTATGAAACTGATAATTATACATCTTGCAAACTACAAGCTTCGTATCATCGTAGTTTCGTAATTTCTTATCTTGCAATTAAAATAAATAAACATCATATCATGTAATTTAATATAAAACAGTCTAAATACATAATATACCTTTAATATTAAAATTGTTAAAAATATTCAATTTATCCGTTTCGAACGCGACTGCAAATTTTTCAGTGCGTTTGTTATTCGAAAGGATTATAAAAACGAATTTCTGTGAAATTTAAAAAATGTCCTTCCAATCCGCATATCGGTAATTAAAAGGATACAGTGTTTGTGCAGTTTCAAACATTCGTCGCTTCGATAAATATTGTATATTTTCAATTTTCTCGCTGGGGAAACGGGTTTATTTCGCGGAGCACGCGATACAGGCTCGATCGAATATGGAAAACGGGAAATCAAACTGATTTTACATGCGTGAAAATGTTTGTTATCGTTCTTTCGACAGGCGGTCGGTGATATTTGCAAGTACAACAAGAACGAGGCCAGTATTATTAGTCAAACATATGGGTAAAAGACGGTGGAGTTGAAATGAGCATAATGAAAAATGTAGCCATCACGATTTCCTGGCCATCGGAAATATTGGACGTTATTGATACATTATTTTGATCTTCGAGATTTTTTAATGTTTTTGTTCATTCAATTATTCAGTTCATGTTCGTTTAACTATTCGTATATTTTTATCAAACTTAATCCTCGAAAAATTACGAACGTAATAATAATTTATATTTTATATTTTCTTCTTAAATTCTGTAGTTGTGTGCTGCAGTTAATTTTGCAATACGTTGCACTTTTACGGGTGGCGTTTGATCTTCGTCACTCAGCAGTCAGTAATTATTTTTAATTCATTCTCGTTATTATCGATATGTTCTTTGTGCCTTGAGCATCGTGAAGCGTAATATACGTAAAAATTTTTGCGATGCTTTTAAATAGAATGGAATCCACGAAATGCCTAGGGGGAGATTCGGTACAAAGGAACATGTGCCGTCCGGCAATGCCATATGTCTCATAATAAATTAGAAAGACAGGGAATTATCACGCAGCCGTGGATTATTGCACACCCGTGATCGTGAAATTAGTAGTCCGGAACATTTGTGAATGAAATATTTTCCTTCTCTGAAATTTTCCGTTGATTTTATAAAACTGGATAAATAACAGTGGAGTGTCGGATGTTGTTATAAGTTTGCAGCAAAATCACGAACTTGGATTCGAGAAATGTCACACAACCTTTTTATACGGTGGTTGAAAAAACATATGGTCGGGCGATGTTGATCGATCCTCTTGACATCCATTCGAGAATATTTGCCGAAGTAGGTCGCTTAAATCTCGGTGAAACGCTCGTGATATGAAACCCTTCCGCTAACGTTAATTTACATCGGTGAAAAGGTCGCGCAATACATATTCGGTGGCGGAATTTGAAAAGCGAAAGGTCAACTTTACGGCCATGAGAATTTTCGTAGGCGAAAAATCGTGGAAAAATCAACGAAGGTCAGCGAACATAAGCAGCTCGTGAGGACTCGAGGAATTAATAATTCAACGGGGTCGCTCGTGATGAGCTGCGAAACGGGTGTCGGATACGTGTTCCGGAAGTTGAAACGGGTCGAAGGATTTTCATGAAGCATCGAACCGCGGCCGCATCTCCTCGCGGAAATCCCCGTGATGGAACAACGGGAAAAGTTTCGCCAAGTAGAAATACTTTCAAGAGATGTTTTTTAAACTTTCTTTTCTCCCGGATCCAGAGAACGGCTTACGCTTTCTGACTTACTCTATCTCCTTACCTTTTTCTACCTTTTTTAAATAGCGAAATGTTTTTATTCTTCCCATTAAATTACTCGTGCAAATATTCTGCAACTATAACTAAGAAGGCAAAAGTGTAGCTTCATTATTAGCAGTTTTGGATTATAACTTATAACTTGAATATTCATATTGTTTCATGTATAGTTCATACAAATTTATGAACCTATACTCCTAAATTTTATTTTACAATTTAAAATGTACCCCCAGAGGGGACAGCAGAATGCAAAGTATTAACAAAGTATTAAACTTCATGAAAGAAAATGCAAGTTGCACCAGGAAAAAGAAACACGGAGGTCTGGCGGCAAACGTGTTAATTTGATGGGGAAGTTGCAAACTCGTCGGATAGATTTAAGGGTTACGTTGAAGGCACGCAGTTCGCTGGAGCATTCTATTTACCGGGTGGAATGGAAGAGAATAAACGTTCTCGACGTAACTGGATCAGGTTGTGGCCTATTTTCAACGTGCTACGGCCCTAACCGCGGCTTAACCCGATTTATGCGCCGCAGCTTCCACGTTCGCGCTCTATTAGCATAGAGCTACGGCCGGGAATACGTAAAGTCCCGACACAGAAGTCGATGAATTTAGCTATGAAATTGCATTTTAAACCGCCCCGATGCGAGCGTTCCCGATTCGATTATCTTCGATTCCCGACTGCGAACGGTCACCGGAAACTGCCGTTACCTCTCTTCCCGGACGATGTATTATTTTCCGTTTCGCGATAAATTATGGACAACGATGCTCCATCCCAAATTTTTTAAATACATTAACTGTTGCAATCATTACGACTGAAAATGTATCATTACCCTTGTTATGTATATTTGACCATAATTTTCTGAGAATAAATAACAAATATTCTGTATAAAAATTAGGTATGACTAGCCTTGAATATTTTAGTAAGTGTCCTCTTAAGATGAGAGTCCTGTAAAAGATAAAGCATTGATATCTGCACACAAACAATTGTACATTTTGCGCA
Organism: Megachile leachella; assembly: GCA_963576845.1. Lineage (NCBI taxonomy): Eukaryota > Metazoa > Arthropoda > Insecta > Hymenoptera > Megachilidae > Megachile > Megachile leachella. The sequence continues at coordinate 18,325,479 of OY756251.1, forward strand.
CGTTTGAACAAAGAACAGGTGAAAGAGAAGTTTAGAAACTAGCTTTGGCAGAAAATTCGTGGACAAGAAAGTAACAACCGGTGTTCGATAGTGTTCATAGTTAGCGGGAACCTTTTCGACCTGTTATCCGGCGGCTATAGAGAAATTTCTCATTAAAAGTTCGCGCAGGAGTTAGGCCGACACCTATTGTCACTTATCGCTTTACCCCAGTTTCCTGTTTGCGAAAACCGAAGAAAAAGAGAAATAATAGCTGGCAATACTTTCACGGGAATCTCTAACGAGTTCTTAATTTCAGTTTTCTTTTGCGTCCTTGATTAGACCGGTGGACAATAAGTCGCCTCAATTATCGCAATTAAAATATTCATTACGCGCTTCCTCATTACAGATTTCCTTTTGCCCTAAGGAAATTCTTTTGGCTCTTTAACCATCTCGGAACTAACCGCTCTATAAATTAGGCTAATTTATTTACCAATTAACGTTGAATTACTGGACGGTCAGAATGAGATTCATTAAAATTGTTGGCGATGATAAGACTTCTTTTCTAGGTTTTTTCAAATCTATGACTCTCTAGTTTTCCCTTGGGGTGATTCTTCTGGATCTACATTTCTGTTAGTCTACTGAGTAGAGTCTACTTTTTTCTGGTTCTAGGTTAGGTTATAACTTTCTCTAGGACTACACTGCAAATATGGATTTGTTAAGTTTAGACTTTTCTATCCCTTCAATTTCTGCCAACTATTATACACTGTGAGTTCTAGGTTAGGTTATAACTTTCTCTAGGACTACACTCCAAATATGGATTGGTTAAGTTTAGACTTTTCTATCCTTTCAATTTCTCCCAACTATTATACACTGTGAGTTTACTTTCACTTCAATATTTCCCGAGTTTTAATCTTCCCTAACTCCACTTTCCAAGTCCAGTATTATCCAGCTTCTCTTCACCTTCGTAGTCCACTTTGTACCAAAGTATTCTGTCAAAACTAGTTCGACAAAAGTTTCGACTCAGCTTTCTCCGTTAATTTGTCGGTAATAGGAGACACGTAGAATCGGAACAAAGATCAAAGGGGTTGCGAAGTAGAATTCGGTGAGCGTATTCGACAATAGGGTCAATTTGTGTCGACAGCCAGCTGATCCCTATCAACGATAGACCCGTCGACTGATTGAGGTTTTGCACCGGTTAATTAACGGGACACTAATGAAGATAATTACCATTAGCATAGCTAACTGGCTCGATCGGTCCCGTAGATGGGCCAGCCAGTTTCGAAGGGACAAATCATCCCCTCGTCGATGACCGGTGAACAGAGGTTAGAGCGAACGAATCGGTCCAGAAGCGAATCGCGTCCTCGTTCAATCCAATTTGCGAGCGTAGGGCTGTGCACGGCCGCGAGCGGAAAGGAACAACGCGCGAAAAGGGGTGAGAGAAAACGAGATCGAGGGGGTGGCTGCGCTGCTCGAAGCGACGACTCGTACAGACAGGGTGCAGATAGAAAATTATTGCAGCCACGGATTGCAGTCGAATTGGATAATTAAATTTTCAACTCCGTCGTTCGACTTGTTTTCCCTTCCTCTTTTCAACCCTTCCGCTAATCTCTCGGGCTTTTTATTGTCTGCTATCCCACTAATTACCTGCACAAATCTTTCACGAATTTTTTTCGAGAGGAGACTTTCTTTGGAGCTTACTGTATGATCTAGTATATGGTTCATTTATGTGGTTCGATAATATTATAGGGGTGAAAGGGGTGGATACTTGAATCGAATTCGTTGACAAACGTTCGTGTGATTGTGTACATTTAATACTGTGTATTAAATATGTACCAATGCACTATTATATTACACATGTCGGATATTCATATGTACTACACATGTGTTACATATGCCTTTACACATGACTAGCTTGGTTTGAAACCGCTTCAATGTTAGTATTAACCATATAATAGTTCATATTTGCCTAGTATAACTTTTTGCAAATCTGTAGTTAGGATCGGAGTTCATCTACTACATATGTATGTACTGCATATATATGTCGCATATTCATATGTACACATGTATTACACATGCTTCGTATATGACTCCTAGCTTAGTTTGAAACCGCTTCAATGTTACTATTAACCATATAATAGTTCATATTTGCCTATCATAACTTTTTGCAAATCTGTTGTTAGGATCGGAGTTCATCTACTACATATGTATGTACTGCATATACATGTCGCATATTCATATGTACTACACATGTATTACACATGCTTCGTATATGACTCCTAGCTTGGTTTGAAACCGCTTCAATGTTACTATTAACCATATAATAGTTCACATATCCTAGTATATATCCCACTATAACGTTTTGCAAATCGAACTTCAAACAGAGCCCATAAAATTGTAAGTAACGTGAAATATCAGGTGCTCGGTACCAGGGTAGCAGGATATTTTTAATCCGGAATAAGCTGCACGGTCACGATTCCATATTCCCGTTTCCCGGTCGGTGTAACCGTAACACTTGTTACCGAGGGACGCAATCGCACGCGACCAGAGGTAAACGGAGAGTGAAATCGCAAGGTTGTTGCCGGCGCGTAAACGTCGGTTCTCGGTCCGGTCCGCGAGCGTGGGATTCCAAGCGGCGTATCCGATCGATCGTTAATCCGGCTGCGAGCTAATTAGTCGTCGCGGCGGCGTGACAACAGGCAACGACGACAACGGGACGGGACAGGGCGGCTAAAGCAACGTCCAGTCGATCCGTCCGCGTTCACGCAGCGAGCGTGCACGCGCACCGATTAATTTACTGCCGACCATTATCGCAGTTGCACATTCGCCCGCGCTGCAACGCGGCTAGTCAACGCGGAAGATGAACGGTGCAAGCTACCGCCGTTATTACGCCACATCCATTCCGCTCGTATTTCCGCCTGGACGTGCTACCGCCTCCGGACGCTGGTCCTCGTGAGACCGCCTAATGCGAGCTCGATGGATCCCGGATCGTTCGATGATGATCGCTTTCTCAAGCAGGATGTGGCTACGTTAGGCTCCTCGGGAATACCCTACAGATATCGATACGGTGCAACGTTATTTGTTAACGCGTTAAATGCTTTGATGCTCGATACGGGCTGTACAAGGATTATAACCAGGTTGTCTTATTCGATCAATGATACATGGCCGCCATTGTACTATGCTAAATTGTGTTAAATGGTACATAGTTGAAAATGCAGAAATATCGATCTTTTGATTACTGTTACACAATGGAAATTTTAACTGAAATATTTTTTATTTCTTCTACTTAAAAATCTATTTTGAAGATGGGCCTTGATGTCTGCATCTTTCGTTTTGCACAATGTTGTAAATGATACATTAAGTACATATCGATCTTTTGATTATTGTTACACAATGGAAATTTTAACTGAAATATTTTATAATCCTTCGACTTTGTTTTACTTAAAAATCTATTTTGACTATAAATAAGTTTGATGTCTGCGTCTTTTATTTTGCACAATGTCGTAAATGATACACTAAGCACATATCGATCTCTTGATTATTGTTACACAATCAAAATTTTAACTGAAATATTTTATAATTCTTCGACTTTGTCCTACTTAATCTATTTTGAAGATTTTGAGCAAGTTTGATGTCTGCATCTTTGATTTTGCACAATGCATTCTTCTCTACAGAACCATACATGGATATTTTATACGTATTTAACTGATTATTTATCACACTCCGAATTTGATATTAAAACAAATAATTAATGCCGGTTCTTGTCTTTCACTTGCAATTTCCGATTCACAGCTGAACTCAGAACCAGAATAAAATTCTGATAATAATGAAAAAGTTTGCGCAAGTTTTAATGAAGTTCGGTGATTTTAAAATGAGTACGGCAATCCGATTTAATTCAGAAAACATTTAAACTTGTTTAGACGGCGAACGCTGCGAGCGCATTAAAATATATGTGGATAACATTTTCAACTGGGAATTGCTAGTAATTTTAAATTTAAATTATTGAAATTCGATTTGTTCGACGACGTTCATTTAGTAACCGTTCTTTCATTATAGAATTCCGATAATTTGTCACAATAAAGGACCGTGTTTCTGAACCTTCAGATATGCAGGTTTTTTCAGTTGTTTAAAATATTGAGTGAGTTTCAGCGCGGCTGTTAATCAGCTATTTGCTGGGAAATATCGATCAGAGTATTAGATATTTAATGTGTGTTAAAGATTAATGGATCATGAACTACTGTGACGAACTACTGTGGATGAAGTCGATGAAATCAAACAATACCAACTTTAGAAAGCAATATTGTTTTACACGAAGTACCTTTTCTATTTTACTCAACCACTTTGTTTTCTATTTCACATTAATAAATATGAATATACATCAACGAATGCAGTTGCGAATAATATGAAAACCACATCAGACAACATACGTTTTCTAACCTAAAAAGAATTAATTTTTTATTTGCCAATATTGGAATATGAGAGTCATTAGTGAAGCGTCACCGTAAAAAGCTATGTTGAACGTCGTTGAGCCAACACTCGCAATCTGAATCCACATAACCGCGGTAACAAAGCAACTCTCGAATCTTCGTAATTACACAGAATCGTGTTTCCTTTCAAGCAGCCAACCGCGTAAATAGGAGAAACCGCTTATCCCAGACGCTCGCAGTATTATTCCGGCGATTATAATCTTGTCGCTACCGGGTTACCCAGTGGTTGAACAAAGTCAACGGTGATCGGTGAAAGCGTTCCACAGGAAAATTAACCCTCCGGGTAAGCGACTAACAAAGAAATTAATGCTCGCATCCTATTCGAAGGGAGGGCACGAAACGGAGAACGAAACGGAGAGGGACCGAAGCTACTGGTAGTAGGACGTAACCCAATTAACCCGGGGCTAATTTGCCCTACCCGTTCTAGGCGGTGCTCTTTTGAACGGGACACGGTCATCTTGATTATCCAGAAGCGTCTTCCTTTTTTGTAAGAGGGCTGGCTTCAACGGAGACTCAGAGAAAACAGGAATTAAAAGAGCGTCAGAGGGGCAGGCTTTCGTAATTTGTGTTATCTCGTGACGCAGAAATGGAACCGTGGATGTTCAACGATTCGGGTTATCGTCTAACATCGTTAGATTTATTTCTTTTTAGCCTCAGATTATTTCGAAATTTATGGACATCATTATTTTTCCTTCGTTTATGAACGTTATTGTATTTTACGAATGATATCCAATCTCTAGACTTCTTCAGATCATATTCTATAAACTAGAAGTTCTATAAAGACACATTTTTTGTACGTTGTTCCACTGCTATGAGCAAGTTCGCTGGACTTTGAAAATAAATAAATGAGTTACAATAAAAAATTATTCAGATCACATTCTATAAACTAGAAGTTTTATAAAGACACAATTTTGTTCTTTGTTCAACTGTCATGGGCAAGTTCGTTGGACTTTGAAAATAAATAAATGAGTTACAATAAAAAATTATTCAGATCACATTCTATAAAGTAGAAGTTTTATAAAGACACAATTTTGTTCTTTGTTCAACTGTCATGGGCAAGTTCGTTGGACTTTGAAAATAAATAAATGAGTTACAATAAAAAATTATTCAGATCACGTTCTATAAGGTAGAAGTTCTATAAAGACACATTTTTTGTTCCACTGTTATGAGCAAGTTCGTTGGACTTCAAAAATAAATCAGTTACAATAAAAAATTATTCAGATCACATTCCATAAAGTAGAAGTTCTATAAAGACACAGTTTTGTTCCACTGTTATGAGCAAGTCGGACGTTGAAAATAAATAAATCAGTTGCAATAAAAAATGATTGTGTGAAGAATTACAAGATAGTTTCTTTAGCGGAGCCATAAATATTCGTGCTTACATGCTCCTTTTTATGATAGAACTGGGTCCAAAAAACAATACTTGAGCAGAAAAGTACTATACTTCCGAGAGTTTGGACCCAGTCCAGTTGGCAGTCAAATGGTCGCTAGGGTAACGTTATTATTCCTGTCTCGCATAGCTCCACAACATCTATCGATTACTTCGATCTCGGTGCAGTTGACTGTGTCAAATCGATACAGTCCCCGTCAAAAACTGTAGTAAACACGCTATTCAAATGCGGTTATTTTAACGAATAACCAAAGACGGCGATATAACGAGAGTTTACCGATAGAGCAACGAATAAGTCGTTGACTTTCTCGAAGCGTTGCATTAAATTTCAGGAAACAGTTATTGCGAATCAAGGTAGAGTACGATAGCGTAAAGAGGGATGAACAGCATCCACAATTTTATGGCGATTTAATGCGGCCTCGAGCCAGTTGGAACGTTTAAATCGTGTCGCCGGTGCGGCTGAAAGTAAATTACGGTAAACGACGGTAAATTCAATGCGCTCGATTGTCCTGGCTGTCGGTATCCTGGTCAACTTACATTTGCATATGAAAGCGTTGGATATTGCTAGCACCATGATATCCACGAACATGGGTACACCGTATATGTACACACATCGTTGATCCCGGAAACGATTTTACGTAAAACTTTCGTCTACCTTGTGAAATTATATTGCTAGATTGTACTGATATTAAATATTATTTTTGGGAAAAGCTCTCTGATTTTCGAATTTTTTTAATTGGGACTTTGCAAGTTTGGTACTTGAGGATTTTTAGAAACACTGGAAATTTTTAAGGTTAAAAATTTGTAATTTTGTTCAATTTTTGGTAGATTAAAATTTTGCAATTTTGTAAAGGGACTTAGATCTCCTGACTTTGTAGGTCTTCAAAATTTCAGAACACCGAATCCTCACAAGTTCTAAAACTATTTTTAAAGCAATTTTAAAGCTACACTTCATAATTATACAACATCAAAACTTTACAAAATAGCAAAATTTGTCTTTAAAAGAAATACCGTTCTTTGCACGATTTAAATTCTGAGATGACCTATTTGAAAGAATAAGACACCTGAGCAAAGGTGCCCTTTAATTCACACGTCAGTGACCAGAGGCACAATCGCAGACGAGGGCTCCGTTAATTGAAATTCCGTGTGTAAAGAAAAATTAGAAACCACTCGATAACCATGCATATTGCCAGACTTTGTCCAACAATAACTTAACATACGAATAATAATCCGCAATAATGAAGCATTCAAAGGAAAGTATTAACACGTATTATTTGTTCCGACGAAACGTTAAAAGAACAGTTGTAACCGCGGAATTAAAAATTAATATTCGGATAATATATTTTTTCCGATGTTATGAATAGCTGGGCGTAATTCGTTTGCGGAAATGCAATTTTCTTGACAAGGACAAAGAGCGCGGCGACTTGTTACTTCAAAATTGCTGCCACTTCATCGTGACGGGGGAAAAAGTCAGCCTCGTGTCGCGAACTGGCTGCGAAATGCTCGAGAAAATAAAATGTCGTCGGTGTCTCGTGCAAATTGTTATTTCAGAAGCGAGAGAAATGGTCCGGTAACAATTAACGGCTTACCTGTCTACGACAAGTTTGCTCAGCCAGTTCAGATGTTTAGAGTACACTTACGAAATTGTGTTATAATACACGTGCGAAATTCAATTACATTTCTGGGACAGAATATTATACAAAAGATTTCTTTAAAGGATTTAACACAACTTTAATATTAATCTCTGTTGAAATTGTATACTGAATTTTCGTGTACATTGTAACTTGCAAGATTTATGAGTTTAAATATTGACATGGCGCAAACTTTCATTTAATATTATTATTTTAAATGGTAATTGTAAATGTTATGAAAGGTATAACCGGTGTTATTAATCTCAAAAGTGATCAGTACACGTTGATAATATTAAAAACGAAGTTATGAACCGGATGGAATTTCAGTAATTTTAGCGGGGCGATAACGGAAGCCGAGGGAATAAAAGGCAGGATACGGGCTCGTTTAATTCTCTTCCGGCTCAATTCGTTCGAATCGAAAGCTATCGATTAACGCATGCAGGACACGTCTTAATGATATCGGGTGTTGTCCGGTAAATTAATCTTCCCGGGTACAGTCGATTATCAACGGCTCCTTCGGGGATTGCCAGTGCCGGGCACACGCGTGAGGGAAGATAAATCCGCTTCATCGTCTTTCGCAACGGCCGACCCGACCTGTATTTCCTGTCCCAGTTTGATTAATTAACGAGCAACGGCGAGGGAGAGAATGCGTGAGAGCTGGCTGACTGATGAACGACAGACCGTGGACGCGTTAATCTCGATCGCCGCACGAATTGCCAAGCGGACAACTCGCCTTCTAGACTTTCCACCCTCATCGACCTGTCGCGAACAATGGACCGAGGTTTCTTCTTTTTTCTTCTCGCTTCTCTTGATTAACGAGCTTTTCAGAAACGCCCACGTAGCGTTAGATGGGCCGAACATCGAGCTCGATCGGTAGCTGATCGATCGATATTTTTAATCCCTTAAACGTTACCGAACTTAATTCCACGTTTACCGGAATGATCGGTGAATTTCCGCTGGAAAAAAAGCCTTTGCTCGTTTTCGAGCGCGTGGAAGAGGAAGATAAGTCTTATCTGCTCGTGCAATGACCTAGTTTAGGTATCTTGAAAAATGAGGACAACGAATGCTAACCGGTTATGCAGATGATTTTTCATTCTGCAGGAAGTCGGTTCGCGCGAATCGCAGATTGGTCAGATTTATGTGTTTGTTTTCCGACAGATGTTTAATATCATTGCTTCATAAAATTACGATCTTTAAAAATTGTTTTCATCGAGTCGGAATGAGTAGAATTAAAAAGAGTGGCGCAATTTTATCGATGTTGAAGAATATGCATCACCCGCATCGTTTAATCCAGCTCTCTGTGCACCGCAATATCGCCTTGTATACCGTAAATGTATAAATTAATAATTCTACAGATATTCGATTTAAATCGCGAAACAATTTATTGTGATATTTCATATGTGCATTCTATCTTTTCCATTTTCATTTCTCACATCATTTTCTTTTTAAGAACTAATTTTCGAATTAACAAAAGTATTGTGTCCAATGACACGATTTATATTAAGCTAAATTATGATTCGAGCTAAATAATTTGCGCCACGTTTTTTGAGGTAAATATGAAAGTGTGCGACATGTCATAGCTGGAAGCATAATCACCCGAAACAGCGCATTTTTCGTTTTCCGAATAAGAAACCTCGAAACCCTCTGTTCTTATAAAACCTTTCAGAAGCAGCGAATGCAGTCTGACAGAGGATTCCGCGCAAAATCATCGACGACAATGGAGCAATTTCCGAAGTCACGTGCCTTAGCCGTCGGATGGAAGATTCTCCGGTTCCGTCATCTGGTGAACGGGATCGGGATCGTTGCGTATTGGCGGTCTCTTTCACCCCGTTCGTCCGCTTTGCGAGCCATCGGAATCCACCACCATTTGTCCGACCTTCCATTCATCCGCCGCGCTGTTCGCGTTGCAAAGGGAGTCTGAAAGAGGAACACGGGATCCGCGCGAGTAAGAGAGAGAGCGGGAGAGGGAGAGAGGGAACCAGGCAGAGCTCTATCGACCGACTTCTCTCATCCAGCGTCCCAGCTACGGAGTCGTAGGTAGTAGTTGCAGCTGAAATCTCCTGCTCCGCCACCCCTTTACCTTCTCTCTCTCGTCTCTCCTTCTCTCTCCCTCTGTCTCGCTTTCTCCCTGGCCCATGGTGAACTCCTGACATTTCAGCGTGGTACTGCGCCAGTTCCGTGTTTCAACGGAAGCCCGGATGTCCTCCGATGCTTGTTAATGCGCGCTGATTGCCAACGATGTTCGGTCGCGGCACCCTAGAGAGCCTGGCTGCGGGAGGAAAAAAACGACCACGGGAAAACTGGTCGGAAGGGTTGCGGGGATTAGGATAGGAAGAAAGTGCATCGAGGATGATATTGATAAGGATGAATGAGGGTGGAATATTGGAGTAGGGTGAATCGGATCAAATATACGGAAAGGTGACGAATTAAGGCGGGTTTCAAAAGATGAAGAAATAAAGCGATGGCTGAAAGGATTTACCTTATTTATCGCTCGTGACAGTGTCGCTATGAAATATTATTTACGCTAATCGTACTGCAAATTCTGATTGCATTCAGTAAAGTGACATTAGAAAATCTATCAATCAACGTTGTTCACATCTTTCATCCCCATATCGTACACAAAAAATGGCTGTCGTTTCTCATCATTCAATGATCCCCCTAAATATGCACGTGGTCGAGCAAAAGAAAAACAGCAAACGAAAGAAATTAATGAACGAGTGGCGAGCAACGGGAGGATAAACGAAATTGCCGAGGGATGATGAAGAGAGGGGACGCAAGGTTGCACGAGGCCTGGATAGGTCACCTTGCTCGATCCTGATGAGATTCTATGCAGCGTTGATTGCTTCTCTCCTCTAGAGGAGATTCTAGAATCACCGTAGCGACGCTGTGATTGGTGCTCGTCGCGTTTCGTCGACGAAACCGCGGGGTGAGTCGGTGTAAAAAAAAAAGGGAGGAAAAAAGGACCGCACGGACCGAGCCGCGTGTTCGGTGGCGAACGCGTACACGCGCGCTGGAAATTCTCCCTTTGGAAATGAAAAGCTTGCCCGTTGGACAGGGCACGGACGAATCGGATACACGGGGGTGGAAACGAAATTGAAATATGGCTCGGCCAGCCAGCGTGAAAGGGAGAGACAAAAAATTTCGAAATTACTTGCTCGTCGATGGAAGTTTCCGAGCTTAATCTTCTTACGCTCGTTTAATTCTGTTTATACCATGTCCGGAGGCCGTGATTGATCGCGTTTTAAACTGCCAACGAGCCACGCAAAAACTTCCCTTAGCTGCGGGGAAGAAACGTTCTTGCTGCTGAAACTTCCTGTAGATCCTCGTTGATCGACCTCCTTTCGAGTAATTGAAATTTTTTTGACTGCCGACCTATTTCCTTTCAAATGCTGTTCCATTTCTGACCTGTTCGATGGATACTGTACATTTTTGTTTTCAATGCATGTGATAGCAATTTTCTAATCTTTATAAGAATTATGCTACATACTTATGCTACATGCTATGTACGTTTTAAATAGTTATACCTGTAATTAATACAGTGAGAGGTTGGTGAAAGTGAATTGAATTACTGTACGAAAATAGACAGTTTAAGGGTGGTTACACATTTACATAGAATCAAAAAATCAACCCTCGTTCGGAATACGTTGCTTCTTGCACATCTTTATATACATAGTAACTTCACATTAAATGCTTTATTTATTTCTGCATGCTGATAGAGAACGTTTACACACAATAAGCATAAACAGCTAACAGCGTATTTATTTAGTGTTTCAGTCAGTGGAGCTGCAAGCATTTTAAAGCAGCAAGTTGACCCAGTTACCCGTTTCATTCGGCGAAACAAATAAGGAAGCTCGTAAAATGTAACAGTTTCCCTGTCTTCAGAAAGTAGAAGGGTAACGGAAGGAAGTCTTTTAAGCGTCCACTCGAAAGTTAACTTCTCGCGCGAGCGTTAACTCGGTTCGCTTAGAACGTGTACCGGCGCATTAGGGTTGAACTGTCCCCGCGGAGGATGGAAGCCGGCTGGAAACACGATCCCACGGGAAACGAAGTTAGCGGCGCGCTGTTTTCGTGCCGGAAGTTACATTATTTTATTCATGCTGGGTCATGCTGGGACTCGTCGCGACGAACACGATCAATTTCCATATGCAAAGCGTCCCGGGGCAAGCGTCGAATCACGGTTTCCGCTCGGATCGAGAACGATGTTTCTGTCGATCGAACCAGGGAAATTTCGAGCCGAGGAATCTTTGCTGGATCCGTGAAGTTCATCGAGTTAGTCGGCGGATATGCGCCTGCAATTATCATTTAAATTGCGAGCTCCACTTTTGCTATTCTTGTCGAGTTTCGAGGCTGTTTGTTCTCCGCTGCTTGGAGATGTTGCATATTTAAATCGTTGTTAAGATACCTGTAATTTTGTTGCCGTGTCACGCTTAACGCTGTTCGGGGATGTAAGTCAGAGTTGTGGAAGAATTTAGTTACCTCCGGGAAGAAACTTCTGAAAATAATACTAACGGGGGTTTATGTAAAACTGCCATGAACTGTAAATGTCTCGGATATCGAATATCGTCGAAAATGGAGATCTAGAAAAGTGATCGTGCACAGCGTCTTCGAACAGAAAGACGGAGGCTATTTTTTGCCACATTTCCGTGGGTTTCCGGGAAATTCCTTCTCGCGCGTAATTTCCATTGCATATTCAACGGCCTAAACGTTCTGTCGCTGCCAGCAGTCGCAAAGTTATTATAGCGACATTTCGTCGAGAAGCGGAGACGCCAGCAAAAGGAGGAAAAAAAAAGAAACGGGAGAAAAAAGAGGCCGGTAGGGCGGGAAAGCTAGTCTGAAGGATTAATTTTCTCTCACTTTTCCAACGGCGCCGCGAGATTTTACGGAACTGGATCAATTATTTTTCGTAATATAACGCGAAATTGTATTCCACAGTAAGAGCTAGTTAAGTGCTGTAATTGCGTTTCGAATTGCAATTAACACGGCTGGACGGGTCTGGATTGGCGGGAATTTTGTTTTGCCCTGTCGCATTGCAGTATTTAAATACGTATTTAAAATCGAGAACAAACGTGGTGCATGATAGCTTCGTTGAACCCTTTAATTAGTCTGTAACATTTTTATCGTTTGATCTGAAAATTTTTTGCTGGTCGAAAGTTAACATTCGATCACAGACAGAAAATTACAATACATATTTTGAAGAAATCTGAAAAGGAATTATGTCCGAGTTAATGGTGCTTTAAACAATTAGAAAATGCATGCAAATTGATCGAGTCTAATTACTAATTTAGTTCACTGACTGTAAGCAGTCTTATAGGAGGAACAGTCTTGTCTTACTGTTTTTCTATTCTATTTTTCTCCTATCCTCCTATTTTTGTTCTATTCGAGTCATTTATTTCTAAATTTGAAATTAAAATTTTTATTTCTGCATAAATTTCAGAAATCAAGAATATCCTTCCAGTTATTAATTTCAAGAAATATTTCAAAAATTTTAGTTTCATAAAATGAGAATTTTTTATTAAGATAGCTGACAGTCTCCAACGAAATTTACGATCGGAAAAAGAAATCGCTCGATGATTTCGCAGCCATTAGAAAGATAGAACCGCGAGATGATTTTCCCGACAATCCTTGTAATTTCCCTAATGGTCCAGCGGAAACGAGCGTCTCGAAACAACGCAATCAACGTGGAAACGCAGTATGGCTGATAACGAGGCCGCGCATTCATTCTTCCCCTTTTTTCTATGGTGTCGTTGAGTCTCGGTAATACAAAGCTGCGATGAACACCGATACCCTTGTTATCGCGAATATAAATACACGGTATCCGGTGGAAAAGAAACTGCGCGATTAGTCTTCTAACTTCTTACGTTTCAACGCTCGTAACTCAGAATTCTCCGAAATCTCTAAATTTGTTAATTCGCGAGTTTCGAAATTCGAGAAATATGGCACGAAGAATATCGTAACAAAGTTTCTATCACCCCGAAGAATCTTTTGTAGTAAGTTAGACACAGATTGTCCGCGAAACTAATTATTCTCGGCCGAGTTTCAGGGAAGTTGGGGAACGTTGTCCGACATTTTACCGCGCCCTTTTTCATCGCGACGACGTTGCCCGGCCATTTCAGCGAGCGCCGAAATCGCTTTTAGGACCATTCCGAGGACCGTTCTCGCCGCCGTTTCTTTCCTCTCATTTAAAGTGGCGACTAGAATATGTGTCGACGATAATTGAAAACAATTCTCCGGAAGCGTTGCGCGGAACTTCGCGTTCGAACAAAGTGGCGACGCCGACAAAGGGGACGCCTGATGAGGGTGGCCGAGCGAGTTCGCGCTCTTGAAAGTTCCTGTTCCGGAGCAAACTATAATTGTCGCGTCTCCGCGAACAATGGAATATTTTGTCCGGCGATTCCGTGCGAATTTCGCGCCGCTAACGCCAACGTGATTACACGGGGTGTCGCGTAATTACTGCTCCGAGCCTAAGTCAAAATAATTAACATTTTTCCCTCCGAAACTTTCCTTTCGACAAATTCCCTGAGTAGATACTCGAAATCAAGTGGTCATTCCGAGCGGAGTGTTCTCAAGAAATAACGGAGTAAAGAAAACCCTCAGGTTCTTCGATATCAAGTTTTAAACTTATAATAGCTCGAAAATGCAACTTTCGCTCGTCACGTTTTATTTCCACTGCGCTTGTAACATCCATAACTTGCCTAACGTCATTTTATTCCACGTTTACAACTTTTCTCATCGTTAAAATCATCCCCTTCTCCGGTTGCATCATCAGTCACGCAATACCCTGCACTCGCGGAGGTTCCGTAACGAGTCATATTTTTTCATCGAAACGGTAAATCCTCTTAAATCACTGGAGCAAATTAGATCCCCTTGTTCTCTGGCTATCGGGACCAATGATGGCTGTTCGATCGATAGCCGTGTTATTACGTAACGAGGCGACGTTTCGGATTTCCGAGCGTGCCTCGAAACGAACGCTTGCATTTTTCATTCGAGCAAATTAAATTCCTTTGTCCGTGTCGCGAGCACCGGTCCCGATCGATCAGTCTCGCTTTCTATCGGCGAAACGTCGTTTTCTCTCGCTTCGACTCGAATTACGAATCCTGTTAAATCGCGCGTTCGACCAGCAACGGTATCGTCAATGTTCTTTCCGCTTCGTCACATCTAAGGGTCGATTATTCTACGGAAAACTCGTTTTCAAACTTTGTCTTTACTTTTCAATTTTGGATCAAGGTTTCACTTCATGTTCTTTCACACTTATTTGTCAAGTTATATTATAACAATTATTCTTTACTCTACATTTAAGTATTTGTATTATTGTACATTTATATCTGTAACTACAATTAGTTGTATCTATTAGTTGTTCTTTTAGACTCATTTATTTGTGAAGTTATATTATAATAATTATTCTGTACATTACATTTAAGTATTTATACCATTGTACATTTATATCTGTTACTAGATCCAATTATATCCATCACTACGTTGTCAGTACATTTAGTTATATCTATCATTTGTTCTTTTGGACTCATTATTTATTAGTGAAGTTATATTATTATAGCAATTATTCTTAACTCTACATTTAAATATTTATGTCATTGTACATTTATATCTGTCACTACATTTAATTATAACAATCACTACATCGTTTAACGAAAATCTAAAATTATACCTATCACTACAATCAATTATACCCATCACTACATCTCATATTTAACGAAAATCTATATCCTCCTTGCATTCTATATTCAACATAGTCTCATGCTTGTGTGAGTCTGTTTTATACATAAGAGATAGCATGTTTTCCGAACATAAATCTCGATTTTCTTAAAAGTTTGAATAAATCTTTAGGATGTACAGTCACGGGTTAAAAAATAATTGTTTCAGAGGATAGCGTAGTTAGGTTGAGAGGGGAATTGCAGGCCGTTGATTCCAGAAACCGGAAGCATGCAACGAGAATTCAGCGACGTTTTCACGAGCAGCCTGAAAAATCCTCGGCGTTATAAATTTCCGAGGGCGGGTCGATCGTAAGTTAGAAACGCTCCGCTCGAAAATCCGAGCTGGCTAGTCGGTTTCGAGACCACCCCTGTGAAATCACGAAACCGGAACTCACCGCTCGTGATTACCCTTAACATCGCTGGAATCTGCTCTTCCGAGAGACGGAAGGAGAAAGAATGATTGCGGCAACCATGCTGGAACGCTTTTATCTCGTAAATCGCAACGTACACGCTCGTATGATTTAATTCGCTATTCCCAACTACTTCGAATTATTGTTATCGAGATCGACTGAACTTTTGTGGATCTGGTACTTCTTTTTTGTTGAGAAACTCTCAAGATATACTGGTGATCAATATTTTTTAAGGGAACGAAATTTGAGAATGGTGATTTGATGAATTAATCTTGGATCATCTGTTTAATAGTTGGAGTTGTACATATGAGTTTGTTTAGAAGTAGATATATTTATTATAGACTGGTAGATAGACTGCTAGACTCCTAGACTGCTTATGTTTATATCTTAACTGTGTTTATGCATAACTGTGTCCATGCAGTTATGATATACATATAGAAGTCCATAAAGCCAGCACAAGTGAACAAACTAAATTACAAGATTTACACTTGGTGAACTTCGACGCATAAACAAGGTAGAATATAATTAGGTAATAGCTTCGGTAAAGAATAGAGAAAATTGCAAAGGAAACAATAGTGTCCATCACCGTTTTTGCGGGCGCTATATCTAGCAGGGTCGTTAATCTTCGCGACGTTTCTATAGCCGAATGAAGCCGCGGACGAGGGCTTCCGGTCGAGCTCACGCGAACAGGGATTAATTGTCATTATCGTTTATCAATTCTCGCAATTATTCCCTAACCAGATTCCCAAGCAAGGGATCCGAACACGCGGCATTCTCCTTGGAGCGCAGACAAGGGGTGGCTGGCAGCGTGAGATAGGGCCAACAAGAACGCTGGCCCAGGAGGGTAAAGAGGAAAAAGGGATGGGTTGCCGAGGGAGAAGGGACTGGTGCGAGCGAGTACTACCGGGAGTAGCTTCATCCCGGTTGGCGGGGATGAAAGCCAGCCGAGCTGTTACCTTCCGGTTCGGAATGGGGACCGAGAGAGAGCTAGGTCAGGGCAAAACAACGTTAAATCCGCGCTACCAACCCCCAGGCGCAATTTCCGCTTACCAGCTCGGCCTGCACCCCTGCCTTCTCACCCTGCTGCCGCACAGCGCTATCCGACGACTTCTTTGAAGTATCTATCTTTACTGAAACTAACACGAGTTAAATGATATCGAGATATCTGCAACTGGATTATTGATTTTCTGATCTGCGTGATTAACCTTTCGATATGGAACGTTTCTTGCATTACCTGTTTATTCTTTCGCAATGAGGTGTACTTTGGTGGAGGTTTTGTTACGAATTAATTCAGTACAGGGTGAATCTGTAACTGTTACTACATCAAATCTGTAACTATTACTACATCATATGTAAAGTATTACTTGCAACTCAAGCAGGGGTTAGATTTTTCTATAACGAACCATTATATACATAATTTTTTTTAGGTTATGTGAAATCCACATAAAGTTCGTATTTAAGAATTCAATGATCTTTATTCATATGTATAACTGAACTCTTAAATTCTAATTGTATTCGCAATCGAGTTACTGGTCCACCCTGTATGCATCTACTCATCGAAATAGTTCCACGTTATTTATCGCAGTAGAAATAGTCGTACATAGTCAGACATGCGATAATACAGTATATCAAACTTTACCTCAATTTATCTCTCTGGTAACACCTGCAATTTCGAAACTGTTTACCAAAATTATAAATGAATGCACCGTTAATCGATTCGTACCGTAAAAAGTATATTCCACGTTTTAACTCAAATATCCACAAGGATGTTTCAGAAGCTCCAGTACGTGTATAATTTCCTAGGTGGTAAGTAGTGAGCTCAAGCTAAACATTGTAAGAGAAGCTTGCTAGTTAAATGAGTGCAGAAAAATTCAAGGGACAGAGTGAATGAAACTTGGTGAGAAGTGTGTTAAAGAGTTGATGCTTTGAGCAACGTTAAAGATGCCCTTACTTTAATTACCACACTGTCGAAGTAGCGTGATTAAGGTTTAAAAATTAGCAAGAACTTTGCGACTGCCAGTCTGGCTACTATGTTTGAAGTTTGTGTACTGCGACACGGGTTGACGGTTTTTTGCAAGCGGTGGTTAAACTATTAGCTTTTCGCAAGAGTCTCGAGAGACACTGAATCTTTAAAGGCGCCTTTTGTGTAAAACGAAGCGCTGCGCTTTTTCGTGTCCGTAGCAAAAAGTCTTGTTCGTAATCCGTGTATTTATTCGATATCGTTTGACGGCGAATGGCGTCTGATTAACGCGAGGGTCCTCGATTGTTAGTCATCCGTGGAAATTGGAATTTTTAGCAAAGGACCATAACCCAGTTACTCGCGAACGTAATTCAGCCGCATTTCGTTCCTTTGCTCCTGGTTTTATTCACCGTTCTCCGCACATGGCGCTCATAAAAATCGGCTTTTAATAAGCGTTGTATCGATTGCGCATATTCCAGCGAAAATTCTCCAACGATACGAAAGGAACAAAACTGCTTTCGAAAATTAAGTTGACAAATCTTTAAAATTTAATAACGAATGATTTTCCATTGAGAGTAAGATGGGAAAGTCTCCGTTAAAAGGATAATAAAAGAACGTTATTAAATTGTTTCACGAGTAATCAAACCGAAGAATAACGAATTAAATCCAGCTCGGCGTTTATCCATCTGCCAACGTCGGGTATTCCCGTTGAAAGTTGGAAATGGAAGCTGGTGGAAAGTAATATTTGCCCTGTTATCCAGCAGCGGGAACTTGATACTTCGATTCGAAGCCGAGTATCTGGGCCAAAAGAACACAATGCGGGAAACTTCTCGCTTATCGAGCCTACGGCTCGTTTCAGTTCCCATTGCCATCGTTTCTTCTTCATTTCCTTCCTGTTCGAGCCGGCTACCATCTTTCTTACACTTTCTCCCATCGAATTGGTTCGTGCACCTTGCTTCCAGAGTTTCCTATCTTTTCACCGCCCTATCTATTCATCTCTGTTCCTTTTTTCCTCCAGTCCATGAAACTCGATCAATCCGTCGGTATTCATGAAATCGCTGGTCGCAGCGAGTTTGCAGTTCGGTTTCATCGAATGATAGAAATCCGAACAAAGTGGCGAATTTGATTGAACGTTAGGTAAGCGAACGTTCTGTCAATTATCGAACGCGTGTTGGCCCTTTGCGATACAGCGCGTTAAATTACGCTCAGGTGGAAGGGTGGAAATAAGGGTGGTTTATCGCTGGATACAGCCTATCCCCTATTTCGGGGGATCAAATGTTTTCGGCGATAGGCTAGCGTGAAAGCGATCATACGGTGAAGCATTTGATCCGTGTTTATTATTAACATTGGACTTCGTGTTTGAAAACGATAATTGGGAGTCCAATTATCGATTATGAGAATAGATTTGTGTTTGACAGCTACGTACATAAATACACGTACTATATATTATGCATCAACGTTCCTGAATTCTAAATTTACCTGTTTGATATCGACACCGTACATAATCTCCCAATTGTTTTGGTGTTGGTTTAACAATACGTATATTCTGATCTTTGATAAAATATTTAACACGCTTTCCGAAATAATTTCGTTCTACTATATTCTTACAATTCACTGTTGATTATTTTAGATTAATATAGTCTATTAAATTCAGATAGTTAACGTAGTCTCAAGAGTACCACATTAGATTAACATGTCAAGTTTACATAGTCTGTAAATTAATCGTCTATGACTACAATTGAATTTTTGGAATGAACTTGGTTATTTTAGGCAAACATATTAAGTCCACAAACATGTGTAGTCTATGTATTAATCATTTATAACCACAATTAAGTTTTTTGAACGAACTTGATTATTTTAGACAAACATATTAAATTCACAAACATATGTGGTCTATGAATTAATCATCTATAACCTCAATTAAATTTTTAGAACGAACTTGATTATTTTAGGCAAACATATTAAGTTCAGAAACATATTTAGTCTATGTATTAACCATCTATAACCTCAATTAAATTTTTTGAACAAATTTGATTATTTTAGACAAACATGTCAAGTTTACAAACATATGTAGTTTATGTATTAACCATCTATAACCTCAATTAAATTTTTTGAACGAACCTGTTTATGTTAGACTAATATGTCAAGTGTACAAACATATGTAGTCTATGTATTAACCATCTATAACCACAATTAAGTTTTTTGAACGAACTTGATTATTTCAGGCAAACATTAAGTCAACATAAAATTTTTAGGAATAAAAAGTTGTGAAAAGTTGAAACAGTAGCAACGTCGTTCAGTTTGCGGAATTTTTCAAGCGTAGGGTTGAATCATCCCCATCGTACCGGAGCGGAAAGCGGAAAAATAGCGGAGCATCCGATCGCATCACCTGCTCGCTTTCATCCGCAACAATTGCTGACGCAGATCGGTAATTGAGACCATCGGCATAATTGCATTTACCAGGGCGGCATGGCGTCGAGCACGTAGGGGGTGTTCTATGTCCTGGAATACCAATGAACGTGTCCTCGTTACAGGAAGGAATATACGCGACACCAGCCGGCGAAAGGTAAGTAAAGAGAAAGAATAGAGAACTTGCTGAACGTATTACACGACGCAGCACTTTTATTCTCCGCAAATGGCATTACGGAAATCTTCTTGCCCCGTGGAGAATAAAATTCTGTCGGTTCGCGGCGCTGGAAACGGGTGAATTTCATTTTGGGACGGTATGAATATCTAATTTGCTCTTCGCCATGGAATATTAGAATGTTACATTTGCCTGACGATCATTCGAACATTATTTTCCTTCCTTTTTTCGCGCGTTAATATTCCACCTCTCTCGAATATTAATCAACGTAATTGTACATCGCCGTAAAATTTATAATTCCATGTAATCGTGTTAGGAGAAACGTTCCTTGATTACTTTGTAATTCCGACGTTTCCATCGAACGGTGAAGTTTCAAAAACTTTGACGCAACTTGAAGAATCTCGAAGCAGCCGCTCGCTCGTTTCATAAATCTGAATACATAACTTAATTTCGTACACAAACTTTCACATCTGTGCGTATATTACGCTGTACAAAACACCCTTGGTTCGAATTAAATTCTGTTTAAAAGCTCCCTCCAAATGAGGTCATCGAATTAAATTTTACATTCAAACTAATGTGGATAATTCCAAATTTTATGGAAGCCTTTATGAAATCAGAAATTTATATACAATAATTAGTGAATAAAAATTTAGCGATAGATCGCCATTTTGTCTAGATTTCGTTATATAATATTTTAACAAAACACATGTTGACAGTAACAAAATTAATTACCGTGTTTTGCAAGCGTATTAAGAGATTAACTCGTCCGAAAATAAATTCCGATTGTATCTAACAATTTTGTGAACGAGGAATCGTTTGAATTTGGTCAAAAAGCGAACAGCGTATCTAAAAGCATTTCCGTCTAAAGCTGTCAAAGGGAGCGAATCAAAGGGGTAAACACTGGTCAGTCGAACGGAAATGGTAATATTCGCGATGGCACCCTCCGTCTGTCCACGTGTTTGCACGCGTTCGCACGTGTTTGCACACGCGACATGTTCGCGCGACTCGCGAATCGAAATTCCAGCTTCGTAGAAATATTTTTAAATAAAACACTGTGCACAGTCGTAGAAGTGACAAACACGTGTACCAAAGGGGGGTGGGAATTGATCCGCGAGTGTGACCTGCCCAGGGACCAATTAAAATTCCTTTCTCGAGCTCACCCTTGCAGCGCGATTTTCTTTTTCGATTTTTTACGTAAACTTCGCTAATTATTTCCGGCGACAGAGCACCTCGTTTGCACTCCCGAATAATACGGAACGACGTGTTCGACGCGAGTTAACAAATTGGTCGTTTGAAATATTCTTTTTCTGCTGGCGGAAGATGAAGGTCCATTTTGCCATAATTTAATGGAACTGATGGGATTTTTCGAATATCGATTTTCACTTAAAGTAGATGCATTATGACGCTGTAGATGCATTAACATTAGAGAAATTATGGATATACTTTTAGACGGAATAAATTATTTTGATAGAAGTTAATCAACTTTGACTAATTATTTCAGTAATTTAGGGCGAGGAGTTTGAAGTCTGTCACCTGTACAGTTTTAACATGACACTTTACTGCAAATTTGATTAAAGCTGTCATGTCTGAAACTTCCATCGTGTTTGTGACAATCTGATTATAATATTGGAGTCATAAAATTTGTATTGCACAGTTAAATATTTCGATGGATCGAACAATAAGAAACAAGTGGAACTCCGTCCCTCGAGGGTTCGAAGAAAATCAATCTGATTCGTGACGGAACTGCCAAAAACCCTTTGTCCTTGCGTGATAATCAGTTCCATCGAATTCCTCGAATCGACCCTTTTTCGCTAACTTCTGCACCCGCAAACTTTCTTCTCGGTTTCCGCAACAAAAGCGCGCGGATTGCATCGGAGCCACCGGTCAAAACTTCATCGCGTAAACTTGGTCACAGCATTATGTTCGGTTAATAAGATTCGCAGGAAGTTCAGGCGGGAAAAGGAAGAAGTATCGATGTAGCGAACTTGCTTCGAACCTGAACAAGATTAAAGTAGAAGAATTCTGTAGCTGGTCAGACACTGAACGTAAACTCTCGTTATGAGGGCTGTAGAAAAATGTTGGGTTAACAAAGTATCGGACTTTTACGTTCTTTATATAGAAAATTCTTTCATAGAACACAGGAGTAATATAATAACATGATTGATATCTACTTTCAAAACTTTCTATGTTTTTTAAGGAATCCTTGATGTTAGATTGGTAATAAAATATCATAATTTAAGAGAATGAGTTTCTTCCATTCTGGGAGTCCAGCTGGATCACGTACTGCAAGTCACTTTCCCTTTTATATAAAAATACTACGAGCAAACGTGAGTTGATTTGTTGACTTCTCCGCAATTTAGCAATTTTTATACTGTGTCGTTCCGAACTTTCACTTGTTTTTTATTATGATCGGTGTTCCATTTGCTGCTCTATCAATTAACAATTTTACCTCGTTTCAAGTTTTACCTTTGAAAGAATCATCTTCGAATATCGATCGTTTTCGATCATTTCGCAAATGGTTTCCAATTTTCGTAGCAAACATCCATGATTCAGACAGCATCCGTTCCCGGCAAGTTCACGAACCAATCGACAAGGAACATTCGATTCCGTGTTAACCGCGTTGTTTCTCACCAGCAACGTCGAGGACGCTGTCCTCGCGTCGACTGATTTGCATCCAATAAATGCTGCAGCCCCGATGACTAGACGCCACGGTCGGATCACATCGGTTACAGTCCGCAGGTACATTTACATTCGCCATTAATCGCGCAACGGACCGAGCAGTCCCTGGATAGTCAGGTTTCCCGGCTCGAGCAACGTCTCTGCTCCATCTTGGCACAAGATGAAGTGCCTTGTCACCGCCGGAATAACAACCGCGTCGTCGAGACACCGCGTGTTTGATTTGGCCCCGCAGTTATTTGACAAATACAAGAAATGGCTGCCACTCGTGCAATCGCCTTCTATTCCTCTCCAGTGATTAACCGTTTCGCGGTTACGTACACGCTCTTTAAAAACACAGGATGTATCCGTTCGAGTTCATTTCATCGAGTACAGTAGTTGAGACTAGACAAATAGTACTGGAAATATAGTAGACTGCATTTATACTGAAGGCGAAGAGTACTGTATGAAGTGTTACAAGATAAGAGTATGTAGTAGAATATGTCATATATGTGGAGTGTATTTAATAAAGTAATATTTTTGAGCATCTCACATAAATGTAACAGAGTTTCAAAATTAAAAAGACCATCACAAAAATATACATAGTGAAAGGTTTGAAAAATTACAATAATCTTAATTGTTCCAGAAGCTAGAATATATAGAAAGCAATTTTATATAAATGTAATACAGTTTGAAAATTAAGAAGACCATCACAAAAATATAAGTAGTGAAAGGTTTGAAAAATCACAGTAATCTTAATTGTTCCAGAAGCTACAATACATAGAAAACAATCTCACACAAACGTAACAGAGTTTGAAAATTAAGAAGACCATCATAAAAATATAAGTAGTGAAAGGTTTGAAAAATCACAATAATCCTAATTGTTCCAGAAGCTAGAATACATAGAAAGCAATCTCACATAAACATAACACAGTTTGAAAATTAAGAAAACCATCACAAAAATTCAAATAGTGAAAGGTTTAACAATTCATAATAACCCTAATTGTTCTAGTAGCTACAATACATAGAAAACATTCTCACATAAACGTAACAGAGTTTCAAAATTAAAAAGACCATCACAGAAGTATAAGTAGTGAAAGGTTTAAAAATTCACAATAACCCTAATTGTTCCAGAAGCTAAAATACATAGAAAGCAACGTATAGAACATTCCTATAAATACGAATTCTAACTCTATATATTCTAGCCCTATAACTCCACATTTCTTTCATTATACTTGAATTTTAATTTAAATACAGAAACTCTAAAAGCTCTGAATTTTCCCAAACAAAAATTTTAAACTAACACAATAACATACAATTCCTGCGTTACGTAAACCCCATTCCTATAATGAAGCCATAATTGAAAATAAAGTTAATAGTCGAAAGAACAAGGTAATATATTTTCCCTTGCAGTGCCGTCGATGTTTTTATTAAAATTTCGCACCGTGTCGTTGCAGATGTTTATCAGCCGCATCTGTTGACCATAAAACGTTAGATATACTGCATTCGTATATCGACTCGTTACGTGGACGATCCCAGATCGAGATTTTCGCTACCCACGCTGGACATTGTGTAATCGTTAATTGCGAGTGACACGAAGCTTTCTCTTGAGCATCATGAAAGGTATCGTTGCAGGTGTATGATCGATGTTTATCAAGGATGGTAAAATCTTCGAACTGCAGGTGTCTAGGAACGCCGAGCAAATTGTACGTGTTAATCGCTTGGAAGGTATTTATGCGCTCTTTTATAGCTGCTTGCTGTTGGTTTAGATACGTATCTACGTTCAAGCTTGTCCGTGTAAAATACGGTGAATCTGCTATCCGATTTTGGAATGCGAAGGTAGTTGCACTTTGTAAAGTGATCTGAGTTTAGTTACAGTATTTATTAATGTGAAAGGGAGTCTTGTAGTCCGTCTGATAAATTTAAAAACTTTTAATTTTTTGGATCAATGGTTAGAACAATTGAAGTCCTAACAAAGTCAAGAATTTTTAATTTTATATACGAGAGCAACACTTTTATTAAATATAATAGATTTTGGATTATTATTAGCAAAACTGAATCTGATGAGAAATGTTACTGAATCTGAAAGTATCTATTTTTTTCCTTTGAAAACCGAACTTACACCATCAGGTCTAAATGATGAGACTGTTAGGCAACAAATATATAGTTCTTCTTTAAAGTTCATAGTTTAAGAAATAAAAGATGGCTGACATTTTTCACCCATAATTCCAGAATAAGTTTAATAAACGTTTTGTGGACACACAAGCTTAAGATTTAATACGAGCCGAGACAGTTAACATCGCAACACGTCATATCCGCTAAAATATTGAGCAGTTAAGGCTCTTTTGAAATAAACAAATAGGCAATTAAATAAAACAGAACGAAGAAGAAGCAGAGCCGGAGCGAAAAGTTTATCGAAGCGCATCGCGGCCACGCTTTCTCTTCGGATTCAATTTATTTGTTTGCTCTGACGTCTCGTTAGCGGCATTCGAGATCTGCTGCATCCCCCTACTGTGCTTCTCCGACAGTAAATATTATTATTTCTCGATGAAACGTGATTATTATTAATGCAACACCCGTTCCCTCTACCGTTCGATAAACGATTCGAGCAACGCGCGAAGAAATATATTTCTCGTTTTATCCGCTTCGACTGCAGCTACCGTTTCCGATATAATGAAAATCATAATATTTCAATCCTCGGTTCGATAATGATGAAATTGTAGTCCGCGGATGTCGCTTTATGAAAAATTCAATTCCTTTCTTCTCGCTTTTAATTACTACTTCTCGGTTTGTGTACAAAACCTTTATTTCATTATCAAGAACATGTTTCAAATGTAGGAAATTTTAAACATGTAAATATTTAAATAGCAGTCGTTAATGTATTGCAACTAAACACCATATAATTATGTAACATACATATGTTATAACATATGTGCTGATATGTTATAATGTTATATTATTGTTGTATTATATGTTACATTATAACATATATAATATAACATATAATATTATAATGTTATAATATGTTATAATGTAGCAACATATAACATATGTGATAATATATGTTATGATATGTTATAATATAGCAACATATAACATATGTTATAATATATGTTATGATATATTATAATGTTATGCTGTTCTTATATTATATGTTATATTATAACATATATAATATAATGTTATATTATAATGTGATATATTACATGTTATGATATGTTATGACATAGTAACATATAACATATGTTATGATATAATCACACAACATATTATACATAAGTTCTCCCACAAATATAAAGTGCTTATTTAACTTAAAATTAAGACCTTACAAAATAAAATGTCCATGAACAAAAAAATTGTCCAGCACAGAATATTTTCTAAAAAATTTCAAAAAAATCACCTCCATTTATCAAACACATCTCCGAACTTATAATCGAAAGCTAATCATGCAAATCGAAATGACGAAAGTGCATGGAAGACGAACGTGATTGTTGTCAGCGTAAAGTCGCAACCCTTCTGACGCAGAAAGAAGAGTCCGATAAATTCAGTTAGGAGCGAAAGGAGTGACAGACATCAGCGGTTTCGTGAGAACGTGATCCGCATTGCGACAATTCGACACGCTCGATAAACAATCGTCTGCGACCGCTTAAGCGTCCGTTTGATTCTGCCGTCGCGCCGCGTCGTTTGCTTTAATTGGGTCTTCGTAATTACCGGTGAACGGGTCTTCCTCGGCCCTCCTATCGTCTTCTGGCTCCGTCTTGTTAGCGCACATCGGTAAACGGTGTCGTCTCGCGACGATTAACGAGACAATAGCGTGGCCCCTCGAGGCACGTCTTGATCCGCGTCTATTCTCTTTAGCCGCCAGCGTATCTGTCGATGCTCGTCCATCTACGTGTACAGCCGTTCGATCTCCAATAGTCTAATCGTCTACTCTCCAGATATCCTTTGTCGATACCCGCCAGGGATGCAATCAATCTTCGACGTGACGTAAGTAAATTGAAATTCATCGTTCGCCGATGAACCAGATCGAACTTGGATTAGTTCGATGCTAGAACCGGGATACCCGATGTTCTTTTGCTCTTACTTTTTCCTGTCGGTGTCAACTCTTTACCGATATCGTGCTTTTACCCGGCTGTAAATCTTACCTGCATATTTTATTACTAATGCACGACTTCCTGGTGCATGAATCATTTTCACGACGACATTTGCAACATATTTCCAGAATCGAAACTGACACTCGTAATTACTCACTGCGTGTATCACTCGTCGCTCTTTGAATTTACAGGATTTAATATGAAAGTCATGTTACGATGTTCTGATGAGTTACTTCTTGCATCTTTAACCTTATCTTCGTAGATAAATTGTGCTGGTACCAACACTGTTTCTCTTGTAATTTTCATCTTTGAAAATGTACTATAGGATACATTAGTAGGATGTTCAAACATTAGTTTCATTTATGAATATCATTTTGCATTGTCATTAATGAGGATTAAAGAGTTAACCTACTATAAGGTACATTACTAGGATGTTCAAACATTAGTTTCATTTATGAATATCGTTGTTTGTATTATCATTAATGAGGGTTAAAAAATTAACCTACTATAAGGTACATTAGTAGGATGTTCAAACATTAGTTTTTTTTATGAATATCATTTTGCATTATCATTAATGAGGGTTAAAAAATGAACTTACTATAAGATACATTAGTAGGATGTTCAAACATTAGTTTCATTTATGAATATCGTTGTTTGCATTATCATTAGTTAGGCTTAAAAAATTGTTCAATTTTAACAGTCACTTAAGCTCAGGTTCTTTTTTGTAAACATACTTGAACGTGAGCTTCAATGACTGTCAAAATTGAACAATTTTTTGAACCTAACTAAAGGTAATGCAAACAACGATATTCATAAATAAAACTAATGTTTGAACATCCTACTCATGTATCTTATAGCAGGTTAATTTTTTAACCTTCATTAATGATAATGCAAAATGACATTCAAAAATAGAACTAATGTTTGAACATCCTACTAAAGTATCTTATAGTAGGTTAATTTTTCAACCCTCCTTAATGATAATGCAAAACGATATTCATAAATAAAACTCATATTTAAACATCCTACAAATGCACTCTATAAATAAAGCATATAAAACCTCAAAAAACAGTCTTTTACAAAATATTAAAAAATATTGACAAATTATCCAACAACAATCTCGCATTTGAAAGCACTGTTAAAGAAATGTTAGCTTTTCATTACCGTAACAATCGCCCAACAATTAATCCGCAAGGAAACGAAGTTACCGAGCTTTTTAAGGCAGAAGCAAAAGCTTGGCTCGGAACAAAGCGACGATTCAGAAGCCGGTAGACGAGACGAAGAGGACATCTGACGTTGATAACTCCACTCAAAGCAGGCGCCGATTTACCCTCTATTGCTTGTCGTTAGTGGTGGTGCCACAATTTGCTCGAGCTCGGCTACGATTACCGGTGCTTTCCGCCTCCTGTCCCTTTTACCATCCCCTTCAAACCTCGGTAACTAGACCAGTTCACCGATACAAGACACAATAATGATGTAACGACGCGGCAACCGGCCGAGTAGCCCAATAATTCGCCATTCTCAGCCACTTGGAATTGTGTCGCCGACACTTAGCCCCATTGCGAGGGTGCCGACGATCGATCGTCTTCAACTGGATCCCTAGTTTCGGCTTTGGGCCATTTCTTCTACTGCTTTTTGCGGACTGAGAGATTTAAAACGGTTCGATAGCAATTACTTGAAGTAACTGAGGTTGCATTTACTTTAACTTCTGTCTTGAATTATCTCTTTAGTCAGAGACCATCAGAGACAATTAAAGATCATCAGAGAGCATTCGATAGTCAAATATTAGAACGAGTTATTTTTGATTAATCGACCAAATGTGATAAGATTGCATTAGTTGAATACAGCATATGTAATAAGATACTTATAGACTTATTTTCAAGAAGCGTTTACCGTAATATGGAAGTTCGACAGAATTTGTGAGAAGAGTTACCGGAACCACTTAAAAGACAATCATTTAAATGCATTCGAACTGGCCCGAGTTACAAATAAATTTCGACAGCGTTCCCGTTAAATCGAATTGCTCGAAAGGTTCCGTATAAGTATCGAAGGATATTATTAAGTTCGAAGGTATCTGGGAAACGGGTGCACGTCTCGCAGTCACAATTGTTCCATCGACATCGATAAGTTACATTATTAGCGACCTGCTTCTGAATCGATGACTCAATTTCGTGCTCGAATCGAGTTTCTATTACTCTTTCAGAGCACCCTTGATTTACGAAATATCCGAGGAGCTTTTGGAAAGTGGACGTAAGAGCAATAAGCGTCGAATGTTTGGTCGATTGCCAATTTATTGAAAGTTCGAGTAATTTTAATCGATCGAACTTCGTAAGATTTCGCTTGCAGGATATAAATTTGGGAGGAGTGGTAATTTCATGGTGGAACAATCACATTCATGGCGTGACTATGTAACGTATGATGATAGGACTTTTACACGTGTGTTGTTACACTTCTACCATATGTAAAATATATACATGTTATGTAAAATTTCGAATTACTTTTGACAATATAAATATATTGCAAGTATACATATATATGTTTTACATAACATAGGTGTATATTTTACACAACATATGTAAATTCGTATTACATATTCATATGTATACATATGTCAATATATTATATATATATGTATGTAAAATTTCGAATTACTTGGACGACAATATAAATATATTGAAAATATGCATATATATGTTTTACATAACATATGTGTGTATTTTACATAACATATGTAAATTCGAAATATATGTATATGTAAAATTTCAAATTACTTGGTCAACAATATAAATATATTGCAAATATACATATATATGTTTTACGTAACATATGTGTATATTTTACACAACATATGTAAATTCGAAATATATATATGTATGTAAAATTTTAAATTACTTAACCGACAATATAAAAATTTATATTGCAAGTTTAATGTACAACGACATTTGAGATGAAAAATTTGTAAAATGAAAATGAAATGTGAATTAAAATATGAGAGCTCAATTAGCAAAGACTGAGGTCCACAGCATACAGTGCTCTAAGAAGAATTAGTATGCATAGCAAATAATCTCGGCGTCCTTAACAGCCGTCAAACGATACGCGTATTAAAACTAATAAGAATACGCGGTCGTTTCAGCCGGCGGTTAATTAAGAAAGCCGACGAGTTCTTTCCGCTCGGTTCCCTCTTTTCCCGGGTTTCTGCGAGAGTTCTTTGCAAGATGGGCCCGAGTTTCGTGGCTTTCCGGCTGCGAGGAAAACTGGTCGTAACGAGAGACACGAAATCCGCGGTCGCTGGTTACGTTGCTGCTAATTACGGATTCACGATGCACCGGTAACTTCGAGATCTTCATTAAGGGAAAACTCGTGCAGGCCCGGAAAACGTACTTCGAAATCCTCCTGTCGATTTTGCTGCACTTTGTACATCCTTCACTTTACGTATCATTACAATCGATCAAATTGTACGGAAGCAAAAACGATATTATTCGAGGCAGCTTTATACTCAAATATCACAGAAGAGTTATAGCTAACAGCACAAGAAACTAGAGTTCATTTCGTTCCCATAAGTATAATCATTTATTAGAACCCGAAGAATTCACTTCCCACCGCGAATATTTGGATTCCATGAGTAATATCCAACTGTTTTTAAAATGTTCAACGTACGCGCGTGATAAATTAGTCAACAGGATGCCTACTCTGTCTTCATTATCCGTAAAAGCGTTCCAACGTGTTCGTATACCTAGCAATATCTCTTACATTCATGAGATGTTGCCACTAACTAAATTACCTGGCGTGCAGAGCCTGAGATGCAAACGGAACATCTATTTCTAACACCATTTACACCGAGAGTACCTTCTGCTGCTCGGTTTACAATAGTCACCCAGCACGAATCGATAATATTCATTTCTGGTTACAGTAATTACTCCGAAAATAACTCTCAACAAGTCTACTATTTCCACATTTACGTTTCAACTTGGTAGAGAAAGATACAAATTAAGTCCAAAGATGAAGGACTTAGTTCTTCCAAAAATTTAGTTTATATTTTTTGCAGATTATACAAAGTTTACTAGTTTTATATTTCTACACCTCTTTTACGTTTTAGTTTGATAGAGACGTTAGATCTAAATTAGGTCTAAAGATCAAGTCTTAGTTCTGCCAAAAATTTATTTTATATTTCTTGCTGATTATACAATGTTTACTATTTCTAAATTTCTACACCTCTTTTACGTTTTAGTTTGATAGAGAAGTTACATCCAAATTAAGTCTGAAGATCAAGTCTCAGTTTTTTCAAAAATTTATATCATATTTTTTGCTGATTATACAAAGTTTACTACTACCACATTTACCCCATTTATGTTTTAACTTGATAGAGAAGTTAGATCCAAATTAGATCCAAAGATCAAGAACATACTTTGCTTCTTCCAATTTATTTCACATTTTCTGCAGATTATGCAAATGTTAACAAAATAAATATTTTCAAGTATTACTTAACCGTTCCACAATTTTAATTCATACTCCCTGTTTGTAAAACGCAAGGCAATACTCCGAGTTCCAAATTCAGCCATAGTCTATGAAACTCACGCATTTGTCACGGTTTTGTGGAAGTAGAGTCTCGTTAGAAATGCGGCTTCGTAATTTCAGTATCGGTACAAGCATTCGAGCACAAAGCCACAGCAAACGGTTCTCGTTGACAAGCTTCATGAATTAGGCCTACAATTACACCCGTAATTCCTTCTCGGTGGTTTGACGATGTTGAGTCGTCCTCAGAGATTCCGTCTGATGGTTTTCCCCTTACGAACTTCGACGACTAAGAAGCTTCGGTGAACTAGCAAACAGACGAAAAAGGAAATCACCGGCATTCCTAACTTACATAACGACATTAGCTCACAGCAACGATTACCACCGGAGTACTACTCCCCCGTGAGTGAAAACAATTACAAACTTGCTACGGCGTAACACCGGTCCCTTTGCTCATCCTTATTCGATGCTGGTACGTGAAATAATTTCATTCTGATGAGGCAAGTACAAAGATACTGGATTGATAGTTCAGCACTAATTAGGGAATTTGGGAATTCGGGGTGGAGGAATTTGGGGAGTTGGAAGCTGCGAGGTTGAAGGTTCGGAAATTTGGGAATTTAGGGAATTTGGGGTGATTTGGGAGTTTGGCAGTTTGGGAATTTGGGAGTTTGGGAATTTGGGGGTTGAAGAATTTGTGAATTTTAGGGGTTGAAAGATTGCAAATTTGGAAATTTGGAAATTTGGAAATTTGAAAGCTTGGAAGTTTGAGGATTTGGGAATTTGGGGGTGAAGGAATTTGGAAATTTGAGGAGTTGGAAGCTTGCAAATTTGGAAATTTTAGAATTTGCAAGCTTGGAAATTTGAGGGTGAAGGAATTTGGAAATTTGAGGAGTTGGAAGCTTGCAAATTTGGAAATTTTAGAATTTGCAAGCTTGGAAATTTGAGGGTGAAGGAATTTGGAAATTTGAGGAGTTGGAAGCTTGGAAATTTGGGAATTTTAGAATTTGGGAGCTTGGAAATTTGGGGGAGAAGGAATTTGGAAAAATTGAGGAGTTGGAAGCTTGGAAATATGGAAATTTTAGAATTTGGGAGCTTGCAAATTTGGAGGCGAACGAATTTGGAAATTTAAGGAGTTGGAAGCTTGGAAATTTGGGGATGAAGGATTTTGGAAATTTGAGGAGTTGGAAGCTTGGAAATTCGGGGGCGAAGGAATTTGGAAATTTGAGGAGTTGGAAGCTTTGAAATTTGGAAATTTTAGAATTTGAGTGCTTGGAAATTTGGGGGTGAAGGAATTTGGAAATTTTAGAATTTGCAAGCTTGGAAATTGAAAATTTGTGAATTTGTTGGATGAAGAAACTTGTCAATTGAGAAGTTAGTTTCAGCTAAACAATCTCTAAAATATAAACCATAAACGCACCTGCAAGGACTCATCGAAACCATGACCACCCCTTGGTTCTTGTCCCGTGACGTCACGACCCATTCCCGGGAGTTTCTTTGCAACGAGGCGAAAGAGCGGATCGCGGGAGCGGGTAAAGGATTAGGCAGAGAGAGAGGGCGCTGGTAAACTGGGCCGCGAGCAGAGCGAGGGAGAGAGAGAAAAAAGGGGTGGGTTGAAAGAGGAGAATCGCGCGAGTGACGAGAAAGTAGGGGTAGTTTAGCTCGAACGGCCCGGGCATGCATCTTCGCACGCCCTCACCCTCTCGCTCACGCACAGCTAGTGCCTTTTCAACGATGTTCGTGCTGGGATTTGCTCCACCGTTGCCTGGCGACCGCCTCGTGACGTCACCGACTGACGTCATCGCTGCACCCCACTGGCGCTCGTAGCCAATCGTAAGGCTGCGTAGGGGGTGGTATATAAGCAGCTGACTATCGTCGCCCGCGCTCAGTTTGCGTTTGCACGCGCATGGAGTTACATTACTTCTTTTACATAATGCAATTTTACAAAATCTTGTTTCAACTGTTTCTTGATGATATTTTGCAGGTTGTAGATTTTTTAATGGAAGAAAATGAAGGTGTAATTGATGGATATATAGTATAATTAAGGTTCTGTCTCTTTCAATTTAACTACCTAACAATCTTCAAATTTTTAATACCATTACTGTTATTGTAAAAAGTAGTTAAAATTTATATGAAATATATATGAGTACTTGTTAATTAGAATAATTAAAAGGATTATGAAAGTTGAAAAATACCTCAATTACTTATAAACATATCAATGAGAACTTACCATGAACTCTAACTGTCTATCTATCTTATCTGACTACATTTAAGTATTAACTAATATTAAGTTTAATCTGTCTTATTGTAAATTAATACTTTTTATAAAATACACAATGCTCCTCTTCACAACATAAACCTACTAATTTTTTATTTGCTTTAAAACCTTGCATTCATATTCCGCTAAACTTCTGTCAAAAGTACACATAAAATTGCATACTCGTACGAGCAAAACCGCACATAAAAATGCATACACAAAGTTATACTAACTTTTCGAACCGTGTTACTAGAATTCATTTGCATAATGCATATTCCATGTCCTCTGTGACATTCAAGTGTGTAGATCGGAGTTTTACGATTACATTTCCAATCACTTTTTTCCTGCGAGTCATGTGTGCAAATGTACTTAACGAAAAGCAAGAGACATCAATACGAACCGAAAAACGATAACTTGGAGAACGTTCAAATATTCAAAATTCATTAGAAAAGTTGGCTCGTGTTTTCTAGAGCAGACTTTATGGACGATGAAATAAAAGTTTCCGCTTTCGTGAATTTACGGAGTGTGCTTGACGATCACCTCGAAAACATTGGATTTCGTATGCAACCTTGAAATCGCATGTGATATACGGAGATACGAGTGCTATGTTAAATCGTGTGCTTGTAATCGAAACACTTATTTATTATTCGGACCTTTATCTTTATACAAACAGAGGTAGTGTCTTTTTTCGATAGCTGGTCAAGTTACTTGCACTGAGGAATTTTTAATTTCAATGGACACATATTTAAAAAAATTATCTTGACATTTTTATCGGTGAAAATCTTATGTTGTTACATCAGTTAAGTACAGCCTTTGCTATTAAATCAGCAAAAAATAATTAAATTTACGAATTAATAAATTGCGAAAAATCGATGGAAGGGTGTATACAAAAATTCTTAGCAGCGTTATCAGACAATAACGTGTTTTCGCTTAATAAAAGATGTCCTCCCTGAACGCGAACGAGGTTGCTCTCCCGCACGGTTGAGACAAAAACATCAATAAACATCACCGTAAATAACACTCTTGCCCCTAACAGCGATCAATTTATCGATTCCTCTATTTTCCACCCTCTAACCCGCGATTAACGTCCACATTCAGATGCACTATTTTTACTCGAGAATCGTCAGTCGTCTCCGCGAGACGACAATATCATCAATGTAACGCGATATTTTTAATACAGAAATGGAGCAACTCCATTGTCCGGTTTTATCTCCGGTGGGACGAAGCGTTAAAAATGCGGTACTCGTACAAACTCGCGGTATCAGTTCCATCATTGGTATAAACAACGGGACTGTGATTGTTCCTGTATTTTTAAACGGCCTCTCGATGCAGCGAGAGGGTCGAATTTAGGGTGGTATGAGGTTTACGTGACCTCTGACCTTTGTGTTGCAAGGGTGGCGTTCATGCGCTCTCACTCGCCACCGAACCGACTAAACTAGCAACATCGATCATTAATACCTACTCGATTCCTTTTCCTCGTATATTGTTACGGCTGGAACAATGCCTGTATCGGGCACGATTCAATAACGGGACGCTTAAATTCCTGGCTTATTCTGTATTCTGCATTCTGCCAGAGAAACGGGCCAAGGTTGCTCTTTGTTGTTCTGATAAAGAATACTCGAGCGTGTTCGCTCCTAATTGTTGGATAATTTATAGCGCGCTTTTAATCTTGCTCGACAAATCTCGGACTAAACGGTCGAATTATCTCGATCAAGAAATACATCTCTGAAAATATTTTTCGGTGAAAATTCTCTTCGTACGGCTGGACATCGCGTGTAAGATCAAATACACGATTTTCCACGAACGATTTAGGAGATTTAAATAATACGACATTAAGGTGAAAACACGAGCGGATAAAACACGAACAGCGTTCGTTCGCTATCGCTGAAAATCGATAAAGACACTCGTCACGCAATAATAGTAGTTAAAATCCACTCGAGTTTCCCCACGGAATTTCGTCGTGAGTGTCAAGACATTAAGCATCGTGGCAACCCCTTTGCCTCAGAATTTCTACCGAATACCTCGAGTCCATCCTCCGAGGCAAATCCTAAACCAACCCCTTAATCGACAGATCAAGTCATTCAAAAGATCGACTCGCTTTGGGGGAGGGAAACGTTTACCAGGTATTCCGTGTGAACGATTATCGTGGTTAATCCGGCTTTGTGGCGTTGTCTCTCAGGATTCTCCAACCCCTCTTCGACGCATTCCAACCCCTTCATCGAGCCTTTTCACAGCCCCACTGTGGAATGCGTACAGCCGCTCACGCTATAGATATACAAGATACTTCCACCATGTAACGCTATAAATCGTAACAAGTTAACGCTAAACTTAACCAAAATTTAATCAAGCGAATTCACGCGGTAAGTCGCGAATAGTTCGACTACAAATATTTCAAAATTTTACTTTCAATATCCGTTCAAGATTTACTTCTCCAAGAAGATCTTGTCATTATTTATTTTGTGAGACATGATGTAAACTATAATTATATGATTATAATGGTTATGATGAATATGGTTAACACTGAAACTACCAAATGACTGCTTCACAAGGTTTTTATTATAAAGTACACATTTTGTTAAAGTACATTCATTGAAATTATCTTTGATTCTCATCAAAGTAAAGAATAAATGTGTGTACTAATTTAGGTTTCGTCGTTTGTTTATTTATTTTTTAACTTCTCTTAATTTCAAGTTAAGTATATATTATATGATGGTAGGTGTAGTGTTAATCGAGTGAATTGACAAAAACAATTATATGAAAACCATGGTTCATTCATGTTGGACCTTCATGTATGCTCCAAGAACAAATTCACATCTCTTAAAGAACATAACGTCACTTCGAACATGTACTCTCATGTTGGATCTTCATATGTGCTCAAAGAACAAATTCACGTCTCTTAAAGAACATAACGTCATTTAGAACATGTACTCTCACGTTGGACCTTCATATGTGCTCAAAGAATAAATTCACATTTCTTATAGAACATAAGGTCACTTAGAATATGTACTTCCATGTTGGACGTTCATATGTGCTCAAAGAACAAATTCACATCTCTCAAAGTACATAACGTCACTCAGAACATGTACTTCCATGTTGGACGTTCATATGTGCTCAAAGAACAAATTCACATCTCTCAAAGAACATATCATCACTCACAATATGTACTTTCGTATCAAGATTCATGTCTTTGTCAAGTAAGTTATAGTCTGACTCAACCTGTCACAACTTAACCTATTTCCCAACAACCAAAACTCCCTCATAAAAAATATAAAATCCCGACATCTTTAATCCCATAATTCCCCCTTTTCTCTTACAATCTCGTCCTCGTTTCAAAAAGTCGAGCAGCGATCGTGAATCTGTCGGTACATGTGGGTTATCTCGTCAGAGCGATTCCCAATCTAGGTTATTGCCGTTGCAATCGGCGCGACTGTTGCGGCTTGCCAATTATCGGCTCTCCCTGTTTATTTCTGTCCCTGTTTCGCGAGCTTGTCCACACTCTCGACTGTCCGGAGGGCTCGAAATTTTCTCGTCGTCGAGCCGCTTTGAAAAGCAAACTGGTAAAGTTGGCCGGCTCGGTGCTCGATTTTCCTGCCGCGAGCACGAACAGCATCCAGAACGAAACCGCGAACCAGGCCGCATCCGTTTGCAATTACGAGGCCGCTCGTTGCGTTTTAGTTAACGCCTCGATTTCGCGAACCTCTGTCTAACAGGAAAACGGACACCGCGGCCAGAAGACCGACGGGGTGGTTTCTTGTTTCACGCGGAATTGGAAATTCTCTTGTTCGACGCTTGTTTTCAAATGCTAGCGGATCGATAACGTATTTCGCGTCGATAAGCTGCGAAAATGGATACTTTATCGTTGTTATTATCTTTACGGATCTCTTAAAAGCATTTTTCTTTTCATGCAAAAAGTACAGAGACTTCAATTTTTGTTTAAAATAAGCCGCATTGAAAATATGTTCCTGGATTTTTGAAAATATAAGAACAGGTTTGGAGGGCTGTCTCTTTCATGCAAAGAGTACAGTGACTTCGTTCTTTGTTTAGAACGAATCACATTTAAAATACGTTCCTCCATTTTTGAAAGTATAGGAACAAGTTTATAGAGCTGTCCCTTTCATGCAAAGAGTATATAGATTTGTCTCTCTGTTTAAAATAAGACGCATTCAAAAAATGTTCCTTAATTTTTGAAAGTATAGGAACAAGTTTATAAAGCTGTTCCTTTAATGCAAAGAGTATATAGATTTGCCTCTTTGTTTAAAATAAGACACATACAAAAAATGTTCCTTCATTTTTGAAAATATAGGAACAAGTTTATAAAGGTATCCTTTTCATGCAAAGAGTATATAGATTTGCCTCTCTGTTTAAAATAAGACGCATTCAAAAAATGTTCCTTAATTTTTGAAAGTATAGGAACAAGTTTATAAAGGTATCCTTTTCATGCAAAGAGTATATAGATTTGCCTCTCTGTTTAAAATAAGACCCATTCAAAAAATGTTCCTTAATTTTTGAAAGTATAGGAACAAGTTTATGAAGCTGACCTTTTCATGCAAAGAGTATATAGATTTGCCTCTCTGTTTAAAATAAGACACATTCAAAAAATGTTCCTTAATTGTTGAAAGTATGGGAACAATTTTATAAAGCTGTTCCTTTAATTCAAAGAGTATATAGATTTGTCTCTCTGTTTAAAACAAGTCACATTAAAAAAATGTACCTTAATTTTTGAAAGTATCAGAACAAGTGTATAGTTATGTACAGTTATGTAGAGATTATGTCAGTCTGGCAAAACAGTCTGAAAAGTAATATCTTCTAGATACGCCACAAACACAACGATATTTTAAGTTAAATCCAGTTTCTAGGCACAAAAAGGGAGGGACAGGTCGGAAGTACAAGTACTCCTACTTTGTTGTTTAAGTTGCACAGTGCTTCTAGGGTCGTGTAATTGGATCCTGGAGCACCTTACCTGGCGAGACACCTGCCGGCATTAATCTTCAGAATCCTTGCTGTGGAAGGATCGCGTTAAAGTGTTGGGAGAATAATCATCTTAAGAGCTTATAAGTATTTCAATTTAATTACATGTATTTTTCAACGTGAGCTTCTACATGTTGGAAATCTGGATCGTTTTAATTTTGTATTTTCTTTGATGTTGAAAAATAGTTGTAGAATTGTGAAATTTTGGGGAGTGACAGGCAAAGTGGAGAGTGTGTGGGAAGTTATGGGGTCACCGGTGGCAAAATAGAAGTTGAAGGTTTAATGAATAGAAAAAGGGACGTCCGAATTGTTTCGCTCGTTTCGCATACTTTGCACACATTTTCCACCGACACTGCATCACGGAGAAATTTAATACAAGATTCCCCGAATACCAGTACACGATTCCTGCCAGCATCCATCCAACGGCACAATTGAATTTTCATCGTACGTTCACCGCCGTTAAGGTATCCGATAGAATGGTAACTCCAACGGCAGATGCAACGCACTTTATGGAACGTTTAACTACTCGCCAACTGCACGTGCGCTTTCGATATCGATTAATATTTACGAGGTATAAATTACGGAGGTAACCGGACGTTCGAAAGAACCGATCGAGCTTAGCTTAGCTTAGTTAGCTCGAAGTTCGTTCGGTTAATCGTTTGAGGCAGCAGCGGCGTAAATTCATCAACGATACGAGGCGATAAATAAGGCTCCAGCGAACGCGAAATAAATCATTTTCCCTCCGTACCTGTTCGAGGGAACGGATCTGCCACAGACACGTGCATCGAACGAGTCTCGGAGTTTCCGATCTAATTTGCATGTTTCAGACGTGGAATCAGCTAGGAGATGCAGTTCGCGACCAAGAAACGATGCTACACAATTCGATCGATTTAGCCGAAAGTAATTTAGAATTTTTTATTGTGAACTTCGTGTGTGACATAATGACGTGTCACACTCGTGATGTACCTTCATGTACAATTCAAAATTGCATTCACAGCATGATTCAGTTTGTAGTTTAATATTAATTACAATTTGCATGAAGAATCTCCAAATACATAACATAACTTAAAAACATATTGTTGCAGTAGTGTTACATACATTTTAGAGTCCTCCTCTGCTGCAATAAGAGAGTAGTAACACATGCATGAAATCACATATGTCACACGTGGAATGTATCAATATATATTGAAGTCAAGTTTCATTATTTTTCCTTGTCTTTAGAACTAGGTTTTTACTGTGAACTCTATGTGTGACTTATAATAACATGTCACACTCGTGATGTACCTTCATGTACAATTCAAAATTGCATTCACAGCATGATTCAGTTTGTAGTTTAATATTAATTACAATTTGCATGAAGAATCTCCAAATACATAACATAACTTACATACATAATATTGCAGTAGTGTTACATACATTTTAGAGTCCTCCTCTGCTCAATAAGAGTAGTAACACATGCATGAAATCACATATGTCACATGTGGAATGTATCAATATATATTGAAGTCAGGTTTCATTATTTTTCCTTGTCTTTAGAACTAGGTTTTTACTGTGAACTCCATGTGAGACTTATAATAACATGTCACACTCGTGACACATCTTCAGATACAATTCAAAATCACATTCACAGCAAGATTGA
The DNA here is from genome assembly GCA_963576845.1 of Megachile leachella. Classification (NCBI taxonomy): domain Eukaryota; kingdom Metazoa; phylum Arthropoda; class Insecta; order Hymenoptera; family Megachilidae; genus Megachile; species Megachile leachella. The sequence continues at coordinate 18,365,745 of OY756251.1, forward strand.
ATTTGCAGTTTAATATCAATTACAATTTACATAAAGAATATCTAAATTCATAACATAACTTACATGCATAATATTGCAGTTGTGTTACGTACATTTTAGAGCCCTCCTCTGCTCAATAAAACAGTACTAACATATACATGAAATTACATATGTTACTCTGCTAAATGTTACATACAAAACACACCAATATCTATTAAAATCAGTTCTCATTATTTTTCCTTACCTCCACAAAAAAGAAGCACCTAAACAATTTATAATTACCTCCAATTACATCTAAAGTATCCCAAAGCGTTGACCTATACTACTGAAATTGTCATTTCAAGAACCGCAACCTAAAAGAGTACCAATATTTGGTTTGAAAAGTTGAACTATTTTAGTAATTACAAAGCAAACAGCCCTCAACTTGTTAACTCCAAACTATGTAATATTCTATATAAACTTAGCGAATTGCCGTGAAGGATTGTAGAAGAGACACTTTTCCAAGTATTAGCGTGAATACGAAACGCGGAGGACTTTAACTCGCAGCGAAGCGTTTTGTACAGTGTACTTATGTAAACACGAAGAAATCTAACAAACGTCCATTTGCATTGCCACTGGATGCAACCGTAGCCAAGTGCATCTCGTGAAGCTTGGATTTAATTTGCATATCCTTCGTGAGCCGCTGGAAGACGCGGTTCGAGTCACTTTTAGCCGTGCGAACCGAGAGATGCAGCTACGGATGTTTATTATGTTAAACATCTTTGTCTTGATTGCGATCTGTGAAATAACGTTGTGCGGTTGTATGAATATTTACGAGCAAAATGGAGTTTTTTATGTAATACGGGTGTTACGTACCCTTTTGTTTAGCTTGCACTTGAAATGCAAGCTAAACGGTTTCCGATGGATACCGTTGAAATAGCGAGAAATTTTATTAATCGAAAATTGATTTATTCGCAACAGGCGGGTACCCACATCTATCTGTTGATTTTTGAACATTTTGATAATGAAGGAGTATAAAGATAGTAGCTCTGAAACTGACAAAGTAGTGATAATCGCAATTAAAATTACGATATTCACTGTTTTTATGATCGGTTGATATTGCGAACGCGTAACGATGTCAAGGTATGCATCGCAAACGGAGGGCGTTACAAATGCAACCAGAATCAAATCTTTAGCGCATTTCCATTCGCAGCATAAACGCAAGCCGCCTACGTCTGAGCGTGTTTAATCTAATTTGCATATTTTAGGTGTTGCGCGGAATGGAAATGCAACCGACGGCGTACTCGAGCGGTTCGGGGAACGTGAATGGACACGTGCTCGAATTATTAATCAAACTTTAGCTGAAATGCGGTCGTTTTAAATATATGCGCCTCGTCAGTGCTGTCCAAATAAGAAGCAGGAACAATGGCGCGAAATTTTGAAATTAACGTTTGATTCTTTATTTTGTTTCACAATTTTCATGTCTTTTATCTTACAAGGGTTGTTAACTTTTCTTTAAAATGTAGGTCATCGAACATAACCTCAAATGTTGCAGTCTTTGAATTATTTTATCAAGTTTAACATTCGTCATAGCAACTTTCAATTTTAAAAAAAGTTGATTGTTTAGGGAAGTATTCTTTGTAATTTAAAGAAGTAGGTTCTTCAAAGGAAAAAATAGATGAATGTTTTTAATTCTGAACCTTTTTCAATAATTTTAATGTCTTCTATGTTACAAGGGTTGTTAGTTTCTCTTTAAAATGTGGGCCATCGAACATAACCTCAAATGTTGCTGTCTCTGAATAATTTCATCAAGTTTAACATTCATCATAGCAACTTTCAATTTTAAAAAAGTTGATTGTTTAGGGAAGTATTTTTTGTAATTAAAAAGAAGTAGGTTCTTTGAAGAAAAACTTTGATGAATCTTTTTAATTCTGAACCTTTATCAATAATTTTAATGTCTTCCATGTTACAAGGGTTGTTAGTTTTCCTTTAAAATGTAGGTCATCGAACATAACCTCAAACATTGCAGTCTCTGAATAATTTTATGAAGTTCAACATTGATCACAACAACCTTCAATATTAAAAAAGAAATGAGTATTCAGAGAAGTATTTTTTGTAATTTAAAGAAGTAGGTTCTTTGATGGAAAACTTTGACCAATATTTGTAATTCTAGACCTTTGTCCACAATTTTAATATCTGCTATCTTACAAGGGTTGTTAGCCGTACTCTAAAATGTAGGTCGTCTAACATAACCTCAAAGACATCCATCATCAAATAATAAACTTTACGAAATTTATTATCAACATAAATCAAAGCAACCCTTAATATATTTATCAAAAAACTGAGTGTTCAACAAAATGTTTCCTGCAACTTTAAACAACCACATCTTGTGAAGGAAAAATTGTATCAATATTTTTAATAAAAATAATAGTGTTTGATCTTAGGAAGTTTCTGATGTTCTTCAATGATTGCACCCTAAAGAATGAAACGGTTGTCAACACAGTTCTCAACAAACACCCCCAGATGTTTTCATTCAGCGTGAAAGTGACTAACGTTTTAATGACACGACCGGGTCGAATCGTGGGGTTTCAGGGTAAAACGTCGCGGCGTTGGGACGCCACGCAGTCGAAACAAGATTATCGCGTAAAGTGCAGCCACGTGCAACCCCCTACTGGTTTATCGATGGTGGAGCTTCTTTCATCGTCGCTTTCTATACGCTGCACTTTAACCTTTTAACCGTAAACTGCCATACGACGTTTATTTTCGCTCGTTATATTTAGGCGGTCGACAAAGTGGACAGTAATGCAGTTTCGTACCAATGCGTTTACACTATGGTTGGACTGTTATTTGATTTGGGTCGTGTTTGTGTTTGTTCCATTTTGTTATGTTGCTGTCTTTAGGAAGACTTGCTATTTGTTATATTCCTGTCTTTTTGGGAGACCAAAACCATTAGAACTATTCACTAAATTATTCATAAACCTTGTAAGCCTTCGACTTTTTTATAATTTCACAAAATGGGTTCCAACAAAAAAAAAATTAGCAAGAGAACCATTTCTTGCATTAAATATGTATAGCAAATCTATATTGAATTTATTTATTTTTCAAACTAACTGAACATAATCTTTGTAACTAAACATAATTTTTATGATAAAATAATAAATGTGAATTTAAATGAAAAATAATAAATGTGAAAGTTTACGTAACATAAGTTTTAAGTAACCTAATATCTTAACGACCTAATATAAAATTTAAAGAAACGTGCAAGAAGTCTTGTCAGAGGGGTTGAAAAGGGTGTACCACGCAAGATAAATAACGTAAAAGTTAATCGAGTTTCTTCGATCGTTCCAACAATATTTCATCCGAATATCGGCCGCGCGATAAGGAATTATCGAGGGTCCATGTTTCTCGACTCACCTTCGCGAGAAGATGGCTCGAATTCATTATTTGCATTCGAGAAATCGATTCGATCGGGATGGCACGTTGTAACTGACATATTTCATGAGCGTCGAAACGAGGGTTGACATTTCTGCAATAACGTTTCGAAGGTTGCGAAGAAAAGGATGATTTCCATGGGTATCGGCCAAAGGTGTTCCCCTCGATTCTGGAACTGTCACTCGCAGATGGAATTGCTTCATATTAATCTACGGCGGGAGTTACGAATGATCGATGAGGACAAACATGAGACCACTCTGTGCCGAAAAGTTCGGTTTATCCGCCGCTTTCTTCTTCATTGAGCTTTTTTCATGTCGATACGAAGAAGTTACCTAACGTTTGAAGGGATCATTAAATTCGTATTAATCATTTGAGAGCGACTCTGCGATGAAAATTTTAAATATGAAGTGTTAGGGTAACTCATGAAGTCTGTGGTGTACGTGGTAGTTTATTTTTGAAACAGTATGTCGTGAATGAAGAGAAAGGTTATTCATGTTGGATATGTGTAGTAATAATTTATTTTTAAAACTGTACATTGTGACTGAAGAGAAAGATTATTCATGTTGCATGTATATATAATTTATTTTTAAAACTGTATATCGTGACTGAAGAGAAAGATCATTCATGTTAGGTATATATGGTAATAATTTATTTTTAAAATACATTGTGACTGAAGAGAAAAATTATTCATGATAGATACACAAACAATTCTATACCAGAAAGATGCTGCTTGATAATTTTATTTGAAGTAGTAACATTGTAATAAAATTATAGAAGACATCTGTTTATTTAATATCTAATAAAGAAAAATGAACGAGTGGTTTCTGATAGCTTAATACATTTAATAAAATTTAAGATTACGTAATTAATTTTCTACGATCCCTCAATATCATCCCCCAAGTTCTATCAACGCTTCCCATTTTCACATCGACGACTCCATCCAATCTGTCCCCACTTTTTCCATCGAATCCTTCCAATATCTTCGATCCATCCTCGCTTAACGCCCATGATATTTTTCTTCGATCTTGTTCAAAGCTCTGGAATCGATCTCGCGTTTCTTACGACGTCCATTTTCACCGATCTGGACTGTGACCGCGTTTCCACAAAAATTCCTCGACGCGTCATTCACTACAATCGGGCTATTCTTCGGGGAGGGTGGTGACTCGCGACTTATCGCCCTCTGAATCGTACGCAGTGGCGTAACTCACCGGGGATCACTTTCAAAAATTTTCTATTCGCAAATTTTCATTTTTTTGACTTTTTAAGGTTTGACAATTTTTAATTGTTTTATGTTCGAATTTTGGGAATTGGAAATTATGTGGAGTCACATGCTTGGAAATTTAAAATTTTGCAAGTTCCAAATTTTTCAAATTTCAAATTTCCTCAATTTCAAATTTTTCAAATTCCAAATTTCTCAAATTCCAAATTTTCCAAATTTCAAGTTTCCCCAATTCCAAATTTTTCAGATTCCAAATTTTTCAAATTCCAAATTTCAAGTTTCCCCAATTCCAAGTTTCCCAAATTCCAAATTTCACCAATTGCAAATTTCCCAAATTTCAAGTTTCCCCAATTCTAAATTCTCCCAATTCCAAGTTTTCCAAATTCCAAATTTCCGCAATTGCAGATTTCCCAAATTTCAAGTTTCCCCAATTCTAAATTTCTTCAATTCCAAATTTTCCCAATTTCAAGTTTCCCAAATTCCAAATTTCCCCAATTCCAAATTCTCCCCATTCCAAGTTTCTCAAATTCCAAATTTTTCCAATTTTAAATTTCTTCAATTTCAAATTTCTTAAATTTCAAATTGCTGAAGTTCCAAATTTTCCTGATTCCTAAATTTTGAAATCCTCAATCCTCCACTTCTCAACCCTCACTTCTCACCCTCCCTTCTCACCCCCACTTCTCAAACCCCAACTCCTCAAATTTCTAAATTTCCAATTCCCCAAATTCCAAGTCCCTAAATCTCCACATCCAAATATTCACAAACTTCCACAATTACTGCCACAAATTTCCAAAAGCAAAGAAATCTAGCGTTAACTAGAATCGTGATTACGCCACTGCGAGTACGTCGGATGGCTCAGCTTTTTCTATTTTCCCGGCAAATCACGGTGGAAATAGCGAAGGGTGCCGGGGATAGAAATAAGAAAGAAATCAACGGGAATCTGCGTTTGAGTTACACGCTTATCGCGCACGCTTGTATTCGAACGGTTTCTTTTTATTTGCTGCTCACCCCTGCATACCGGCCGATGCCTTCGCGTATCTAAGCACGATTTCATGGGGTAGTTTACGTCCTACGGGGTTTATAAATCCGCTCTATCGTTCGATGGTCGCCAGAGTGGCCATGGGTAATGTCGTAAACGTGTCACCAGTCGCGACGATCCTTTCCCTTGAGTAACTATTTATTATCGGTGCCTGCACGCGGATGTTTCACATCCTGGGGGTTGACACGTCGTGTTAACGTAAAGAAACATTTATGAAAGACACATTTATAGCTGAGAGGTTACTGACAATTCTAAAATAAGTATTCGGAGACTCGAGTTATTTAATTAACGAGTTCAATGTATGAAAATACACCTACATTTACGATTCTTGATCACAAATTCACCGCCATGTAATTACGTCGAATATATGTACATACATTCACTGATATATTCTATCATATATTAATGATTATGATTAATGAGATATTGCATCCATGAACATGTGGTATCTGTTTCGACGTCCGTATAATTAATTCAGAAGTAACAATTTACGTCGCAATATTCCCTGCATCATTTTTTCCCTAAAAATGAATACTCGAATGAGACAATGTCCCTGCAGTAGCTTACAAAACTATCAACGCACAGACGAGTTTTTGCCAATAATCATCTGATTATTATCGCGGACGTTAAGTGGCAAAAAGCTCAGTCACGAGACAGAGATTTGATCGATGGACACTCGGTTATGTTCCATTATCGCAACGCAAAAGCTTGGACCGGGTCCCTTCCATATTACGACGCACCGTTTCTTTGCTCGCCAGTGTTTTTGCCACGCTCCGCGATTCTTTTCCATAGTCGTTGTAACCGCGATTCTTTCGCGAGCGGAGCGTCGATTGTTCGCCAACAATCGCGTGATTTCTTGCCGCGGGCCACCCCTCACTTTGTTCCCATTCATTTCTACCTCCTCGCTTCTTTACGATCCTATGGTGTCATGATTTTTACCATTTTGCTTTCTTTTCTGCTACGTCCGACGCGTCTTCTTTCCATTTTTCATTCTTTAAAGTAGGTAGCGTTCGATTGTTATGGTGATATACCGTTTCATTTTTCTGAAATCGATGAGGAGTTTGGAATCGTAAGTAAGAGGGTTTCTGATAATTTGAAACGGGAAAGGGTATAACTTTATCATTTATTAGTTTGTGGATCCATGTGTGGGTCTATCAATTTATCAATATAGAGATCTATCGATTCATTAAATCATTAATGTAGCAATCTATGAAAGCATCAATACATCAATGCATCAATACATCAGTACATCAATAAATTAATACATCAATAGAACAATACATCAATATATCAAAAGATAAATAAATCAATAGATCAATAGATCAATACATCAATAAATCAATAGGTCAATAGAACAATACAACAATAGATCAATAGATAAATAAGTCAATAGATCAATAAATCAATAAATCAATAAATCAATACATCAATAGAACAATACAACAATAGATCAATAGATAAATAAGTCAATAGATCAATAAATCAATACATCAATAGATCAATAGGTAAATAAATCAATAGATCAATACATCAATACATCAATACATCAATACATCAATACATCAATACATCAATCGATCAATAAATCAATACAACAATAGAACAATAAATCAATAGATCAATAGATAAATAAGTCAATAGAATAATAAATCAATACATCAATAGAACAATACATCAATAGATCAATAGGTAAATAAATCAATATATCAATACATCAATACATCAATACATCAATACATCAATGCATCAATCTATCAGTCTATCAATGTTCGCATTATATTTCACCGAATAAAAGTTCTATATCCAACAATTTGTTCCATTGCGTTGTAACCTATGATAATGAGATTGATTCGGCCGACGATGATATTTCACTCTGCTTTGCGTGTCAAAATGTCACACATAACCCTGCTCCCTGCTGTGCGACCTTCGTCTGTCTTTTCGCCTGTGACGAAAATAAATTTTCAAAATGCGTGACCAGAAAATCAAGATTATCCCTCGTATATGTACGAAAGATTAACTCCCCTCTTCGTAATCGACTTTGCACTTTTATCCCTTATAGAGTTCCATTAACAACTATAATGCACTGAATTATATTTTATTAAATATAAATATAATTATATTTTATTAAATAATATTAATTCAACAACAAATTGTAACTTTACTCCCTAAAAGTTATTTTATTTCGTGTCTTTAATGACGACATTAAAGTTTGTCTTTAGCGACGTCATTAGCATGTTACTTTCAAATTAAGATGTCAGATTCGTTATTAATTAGTCCATGCACGAGTAATTTACTGATTAAAATTATTTGACATAGTTTCAAGTGATTTTATTCGCATCGGTGCATTATAATCGGTGTTCCATAATTTTCTGTCGCCGCACTTTCACGAATATCCCCCCACATCGATTGCACTCGATTAAATATCCTTTTGATTCGAAATCCAAATTATCGAACATTCAATTCATTTGCAGCTTGTTATGCCGTGACAAAAGTCCCATAATTTGATAACGCTGGAATTGTACGTCCAAGAATATCCATTCACGGTACATGATTAAATATCCTTTTGATACAAAATCAGAACTATCGAGCCACGATTTAATTCATTCTCGTATTATTACACCGTAATGGTTCTATAAATTCGCGGTCTAAAATTGATCGCTGCACTCTCAAGTATATTCGATCGAGTAAGTTTCGTTTCTAAAGCAACAAATGGTCCCATCTGAAATTCCATCGACGCTCTCAACGAATTCTGGACAGCACGGTCGAAGCAATCGATCCCTTGTATCGAGAGAAGAAACTTGGTGTCTCGAAAGGTTCTTTCGAGGCTTTCGTTCGCACTTGCCGGGAGGAACAGATCGAGACAGATGGCCAACGCGTGCCGTCTGCGAGGACAAGCCTGCCAATATCCAAGTCCAGAAACTACTATGTTCGCTTCGCCAGCTGCTTCGCGTTTTTCCTCGCTAAACCCTACTGATCCCCTATTTTATACTACCTGAAGAGACACCTTCAACCCAGTCGAAGATGACTTAACACGCTTTTTGCCCTCCGAGTCATACGTGATAGCTCCTCGAATTTATGGATCACGTGTCTTGCCATGTGGGTCACCTGCAATGCTACAAGTTTCCCAAACTCAAATAATTTAAATATTATAATTTATACACTGTGTTAGATACATTGAATAACAAGGAGATTGGTCAAATTATAATATAAAAGGTTTTGGAAAATATTTTTTACTCAGGAAAGAACTTAGAAGTGTATATGTATGTATACACGTATGTATGCATTACATGTGTGTATGTACACATGTACGTTATAACCAAACGTTTACATTAATTGTTACATCTGAAAATATTGATCAAAGCAACATTGCCCATACATATTCAGGATTGGTTCTAAGGATTAATATCTTAACGAGGAACATCTGAATATGTACATTCACATATGAATATATACAACAAAAATGTACATTGGCATCCAAACGATAACAGTGCATTTAAACACTCTTATAAACTCTGATAATTTTAACCATGTACCACAATAAAACCATAATCAACAAAACTCCTGCAACAAAATAAATAAACCAATATTTTAAACATCGAATAGAAGAATAAAAGCCACATGATGCATATGTCCATACGTGAATTACACAAGAGTGGAAACGTTTGGAAGATCGACCTCGAAACAAGGACCACAACGTCGTCGATCGATAAACAATTTTTCTAGATCCACGTATCTGCAAATGCAATGTCGAACCGCTATCGATGTTACATTTGCTGCTGGTTATGCAATAGTAGCCAGTGAATCGAAGCCCATCTTGTTACCTATGTATGCGGAGTTTGTGCTCGGTTCTACGTGAATATTTACATTGCTAATTCCGACCCTACACGCCGGTGATTCCCGGTCGTTGACATCCTCAAAAATCGACGAGGTGCCTCTCTGTGCCGCTCGCCCGGAAACGCGTGTTCGCCCGCCTATATGTAAACCTTCGCCCAACAAAAATTCGATATCGGTTTATTTTCCGACTGCTTCGAGTTTGTTGCGAAATATTCGAGCTCTGCGGAAATTTAGGATGATTATTTGTTGGATACTTGAATTTTGTTGAGATTAGTGGGAAACTGTTTTAATAGGGACGTGGTTGTTATAATGGGAAGAGTGAGGAAATTTGGAATTTGGGGGATTAGGGGTTGGGGATTTAGGTATGGGAGATTTAGGGATTGGGGATTTATAGATTGGGGTTAGGTACTGGAAAGATTTGGAATTGTGGAAATTTGGGATTTGGGAGATTTGGAATTTGCAAACTTGGTAATTGAGAAACTTGTGAATTTGGGGATTTGGTAATTTGGGAGCTTGGGAATTTGGAACCTTGGCAATTTGGAAGATTTGGAATGGGATAGATTTGGAATTGGGGTGATTGGGAATTAGGAAAATTTGGGATTTGGGAGATTTGGAATTTGCGAGCTTGGTAATTTAGAAGCTTGTGAATTTGGGGATTTGGTAATTTGGGAGCTTGGGAATTTGGAACCTTGGCAATTTGGGAGATTTGGAAGTGGGATCATTTGGAATTGGAAAGATTTGGAATTTGGGAGATTTGGAATTGGGGAGACTTGGAATTGGGAAAATTTGGAATTTGGAAAATTTAGAATTTGGAAAATTTGGAATTTGAAAATTTGGAATTTGGAAAATTTGAAATTTGGAAAATTTGAAATTAGGAAAATTTGGAATTTGGCAAACTTGGAATTTGGAAAATTTGGAATTTGTGAAATTTGAAATTAGAAAAATTTAGAATTGCCAAATTTGAAATCAGAAATTTTCGAATTGGTTATTCAGAAGTTGAGTAATTCCCCTTATACCCATCACTCAAACCCAAAATAGCGAACAGCAAACTACAGCATAAATGACCAAACAACCCACCCATACTTTGCCCAGTTATTCCAAAATGAAGTATCAAAGCATGAAATAAAATGCAGAGAGAGAACATCGTAGCGCACAAGACCGATCGGAATAAAATCGAAATCTCGTTTCCCGCAGCGTTTCGCAGGGAATTTCGCGTAGTCGGGTCAAAGCGTGAACTGGGAAAACTCCATTGAAGTTTTAAAACGATTACGCGCAACAAAGTCACGAGAGAACTGCTGTTGTGTTCGATAACTAGTGGCCGTGCTTCAGGTACGATATTCGTCAGCTCTCCGAGAGGAGCGGCTCTCGAGCATCGTTCACGGATCCACAATTTTCACAATTTCACTGTCGACCTAGTTTTTCGCGAAACGTCTGGGAAACGCAAGTATTTCGATTTAAAATTCAAATTATATCGTGAATAATTTCTGGTACCTCAGATGTCGATAAGCATTGCACTTTATTAAAGTGCAAATTTCTGCAATTTAGCTGTTTTTATCGGTTTCAATTTTTCTGCTAAAATGGAGCATCTGATATTTAATTACGGTACTTGAGGGCGCTTGATTTTATTTAATTAATGGTACTCGGGAAATTTATTTTTAGAGCGAAATATTATATCTTTTATAATATATTCTGGTTTTGTATTTCATTTCTTGCGTTATATTATTGTGATGGTCTCTTGACGCACTACAATTCATATGTGACACACCAAACCCATATTTTTATCGTAATTTAATTTTAGACTCAATTGTGATTATAATGTTCATAATCAAGTATCGTTAAACACAAAAGTAGTTCAACATTTAATTTTTCTTCATTTGCCTTCAATTTGCAGCAGTAAATATTGAATTGTAAATAATGTAACTTCGCAGAAAATTGTATGTTTAAAGAAGTATAAAGAAGAAAGAACTTTTTGTGAAGAAAGTGCAAATGAATAAAGAGACCGCAGTGAAAAATTGTCTCTTTCCACCTTAATCACCGAGTGCACACATGAAAAGTCGAGGTCCCTCATTTCCGAAGCAACACATTCTCATGCATGTGACCATCGTTTCGAAGAAAAATTGCTCTGGCTCGAGAGCGTTCAGGAAGTCCCAACTCGCTACGTCGAAAATTGAGAAATCCCGGGACGCGATGCTGAAAGCAGCGGGGTCAAGGTTGCATTCGGTAATCTCGTCCTTGGCATCTCGAGGTGTCCATTCCAGGTATTGTCACTGTTGAAATTCACCGTGTTGCTCGACAATTTCGTGTATGACTAACAGGAAACTTTGTCACTTTCTGACGATTGCTACATTGTTTCGAAACACTCTTTCACCATTCTTTGACCGAATTATTCTTTGGTTCACAATTTATTCTACTTGTTTAATTTTTACATGCATAATTTATTTGGTGGAATTATTGGAGACATATATTGCAGTTGATTGTGCAGTTAGTTGTAGTTATTGTTACGCGGCCAGGTACCGCGTCCGTTATTATTGTAAAAATATTTAACATTTACACGAACACGACCATCGTCCACACGATTTCTGACCCTCTATAGCAGCAATAAACTCATGAAGCCGTTACGAACCCCGCGAGTTTCTTTAGAGTCACCGTATACCTACGTTTATTGCCAGTAATAGTTTTTAGCTTTTCGCTTTTTCAAACACATGTTTTCTTTCCGTCGAGGTGCATCCTAACTTTATTGCTCGCTTAAGTCAAGGGTCCATCTAATAAATCATAGTTACACGACCATTTCAGGGTTTTTCCCAAAAATCCTGACGTCACATATAGGCGGTCCTACAAGACCCCTCACTACACATTTTTTACTCCAATCACAGAAAAATACCCCCGTACATTACTCAGTTAAACACACCCACACGAATTTACCTACACGACAACTCTTCAGACAAAAATCAGAATTCTAACAACATCCGACACGATAACATCTTAAACTCCATAGCATTTTATAATAAACAGTATTCGTTAAAGTTTAAAACTTCATATCTAATTTTCAACCATCCAAAGAACTACTCTTCCCGCTGTAAAAACCGGTTAGAGACGTATATCAATTCGAGATACCGAAATAATTCGAGTAAGGATTTACAACCCTTACAGACTTGAGTTCGTCCAACTCAGTCTTGTCGCGATTGATATAACATTTTTTGGTCCTTCGAGCCGGATCTCGCGTGTTCGGAATCAGTGCTCTAATATACGACAGACTTTTAAAAGTGATATCTATAACCACATCGGGCGTGCAACGTCATCATCAAAGATCTACACATCGCCACGCAGCTTTCTACGTGGATCATTCATCGGGGCATCAGCTCGATTTCTCCAAGTCCAACGTCCTGACGCAACTACCCGGACCTCTGGACAATAAGGACATCCGCAGGATCACCAACGCAGCGATCCTGATATCTACCCAAGGACATCCGCAGGATCACCAACACAGCGATCCTGATATCTACACAAGTACATCCGCAGGATCATCAACGCAGGGTCCTGATATCTGCGCAACAAAGGTAGGCTCATTTTTGTTTCGCCGATTCCCATTATTTTTCCTTCTTTCTTCCTAAAATGCCTAACGATACTCTTGAACAATCCGCCGGTCAGTCTATTTCCGCATTACAAGGAATAAATCTCAGTACTCTACGACGTAGGCGCGGGAACATTATCGGGCAAATTACCACGTTCACAAGATTCATTGAAACAGTCGAGCAGTCGCAACAGCGGAATATCCCTCTAGTTAAAACTCATCTTAACGGCTTAAACGAAGCATGGAAGCGTTTCGATGATATTCAATTCCAATTAGAAGAATTAGATGAAACAGAATGTCCACGACGATACGAAGTGCAAACCCAGTACTACGAAATAATTACTCGCGCCAATAATTTAATCGAAGCATCCCGAACGACACGTAACGCGCTAGGAAATACGGTTGACGCATCCTCATCTCCTGTAACGGCTCCTATGGCGATAAAACTTCCCGAAATGCGTTTGCCCACGTTCGACGGTACAATAGAAAAATGGACTTCATATTTCGACATCTTCTCATCAATGATTGATAATAACGAAGATCTCACACCGGTGCAAAAGCTACAATATCTACGATCAACATTAACGGGAAAGGCGGCTGCATGTATTCAATCCCTTAGTATCACCGACGCTAACTACTACGATGCTCTTAGTTTATTAAAGGATAAATTCGATTGTCCGCGACGAATTTTATTACGCCACTGTGACGCGATTCGGGAACTTCCGAAATTGACCAGGGACACTCCCGAAGCGTTAGGAAATCTAGTTGATACGATCAATCAACATTTACGCGCATTGAAAAATCTCGGTGAAAACATTTCAACTTGGAATAGTATGCTAATTTCAATCATTTTATCCAAAATTAATTCAGATTTAGCGTGGCAATGGGAACTTACTCTTAAGGATAAACAGATGCCCGTATATACCAATTTACTTGAATTTCTCGAAAAACGGGCAAATTGCGCTCCAGCCGCAATCGTCAAACCCGCAACTTCATCAATAGTTCGCGCACATGATCATAATAGGCCTGCTAGATTCGTTCCACCGCGGGGACACGCATTCGTAACTACCCCGATCATCAAATGTCATATATGTAACGGCTCGCATGATACGCGATATTGTAACTTCTTTCGACGACAATCAGTCGAAGAAAGGATAAAAATAATAGAAAGAACCTCGCTATGTCCAAATTGTTTGGGTGAAAAGCACCCTATTAGACTATGTCCGTCGGGAGCATGCCGAATTTGCAACAGGAAACATCATACACTTCTACATAGACCAGAATCCGTACCTTCTCCAGATCGGAATATCTCTCCGTCACCGCGAATTAATACAAGTGAAGATACAACTGCCAGGTTTCATCCTTCGACATCAGCATGACTAGAACATGTAAATATCCCTAAGTGCCCCACTATTTCGAAGACATTTCTTTTAAATTCCGTAACCGATGATCTAATGGTAACCGCGCGACTCAATATTCTGGATAAGCATCTTCAACCCGTTCAGTGCAGAACGTTGTTAGACACGTGCGCGACCGCGAATTTTGTCACGGAACGACTAGCGGATCGTCTCGGTCATCCAAAGACAACTTGTACAATTCCCGTCGGATCCCTCAATTCTCTGTCTACGGTATCGAAAAATGCAATCACTGCCACCGTTAGATCAAGCTGCAACAATTTCGAACGCTCGTTAACATTCTTAACGATTCCTGAGATTTCTTCGGCTATCCCGGATCAGCCGATCGACCGTCGCTTAATCGCGATTCCGAAAAACATTACCCTTGCGGATCCAGAGTTCCACCGACCAGCACCGATCGACTTGCTGCTCGGCGCAGGAACAGCGCTGTCGCTACTATGCGTAGGACAGATCAATCTTACTCCATCCAACGGTCCATCATTAGTTTTACAAAAAACTAGGCTGGGATGGGTAATCGGGGGGAGTGTTCCAATAACTTCCTCATCACACGCGAATAACTATCATATTCGTACTTCGCATCTACAAGATGATATTACGCGCTTCTGGGAATTAGAAGATGGTCCGCAAATCCAGCATCTTTCAGAATCCGAGAAGATCTGCGAGGAGCATTTCAGGGCCAACGTCGAACGGAACGAAGAAGGAAGGTACATCGTGGCTTTACCGGTCAATGAGAAGATCACGCAATTGGGCGATTCGAGGCGACAGGCGATGAAGAGACTGCTATCACTCGAACGGAAGTTGAGACAGGATCCATCGTTGAAACAGCAATATCATTCCGTACTACAGGAATATTTGGATTTAGGACACATGTCCAAAATCGCGCAGGACACTCCTGATCATGATGGTTATTATCTACCCCATCATGGTGTAATTAAAACAACCAGTCAAACAACGAAATTAAGAGTTGTTTTTGATGGTTCCGCGAAAAGCAGTTCAGGCATATCTTTAAACGATGCTTTACATATTGGTCCGAAAATTCAAGAAGATCTCCTTTACATCCTCTTAAGATTCCGTATTCATCGCTTCGTCCTCACGGGCGACATCGAGAAAATGTATCGTCAGTTTCTCGTCCGTCCTGAGGATAGAAGATTTCAGAAAATATTATGGCGCGATCCCAATGGTCAAATACGAACGTATCAACTTAACACCGTAACTTTCGGATTATCATCAGCGCCGTATCTAGCAATTCGTTGTCTCCAGAAGTTGGCAGAGGACGAAAAACATAATTACCCCACCGCATCAAAAATCTTGCAACGAGATTTCTACGTGGATGACGTGCTGACTGGAGCGGCCACGAAGGAAGACGCAATCCTGCTGAGAAAAGAACTCACCCTGCTTTTAAAGGAAGCTGGATTATATATAAGACAATGGGCATCTAACGATCGGGATTTATTAGACGGTTTGGCAGAACAAGATATTAATCAAAAACTCGCTATCGGCGATTCAACTCTAAAAACTTTAGGCGTGTTCTGGAATTCTTCGAACGATTCAATACACTACGCGGTAAAAACAAATTATCATAAAAATATAACCAAACGAACGATAAGTTCGGAAATCGCAAAAATCTACGACCCTTTGGGTCTTCTTGGGCCGATCATAATAACTGCAAAGATTTTTCTCCAGAAGCTTTGGTCAATCAAAGTAGACTGGGACGAATCACTTCCGTTAAATATGCAAAATGAATGGGATAGGTTCTATAAACAACTACCGTTATTGAATAACGTAACTTTTCAACGAAAAGCCATCGTCGATTCATCGGTAGATTTGCAACTGCACGGTTTCTGCGACGCGAGCGAGAAGGCGTATGGAGCTTGCGTGTATCTCCGCTCCGTCGATAAACACGGTCGCGTCCGCGTAGAATTGTTAATTGCAAAATCTAGAGTAGCCCCTTTAAAACAACAGTCGATTCCGCGTTTAGAGTTATGTGGAGCATTACTCCTCGTAACATTAACACAAACAATCAAAAAGGCTTTACATATTTTCATCAACCGGCAATTCTTTTGGAGCGACTCCACCATCGTTTTACACTGGATCGCGTCTACTCCGAACACATTAAAAACATTTGTAGCCAATAGAACCGCAGAAATTCAGAGATCCACTCACGAATCTGATTGGCACCATGTGAAGACGAAGGATAACCCCGCCGATCTCATCTCGCGAGGTCAAACCGCCGAAGAGTTTCTTCAACCTTCGATATGGTATCATGGTCCATCGTGGCTCACAGAAGATCCAGCGCATTGGCCAACCTCGGAACCGCCGGCAATTAATGATATACCGGATCAACGAAAGGCATGTTGTTTGACGACCATTTGCTCAGACAACAACATTTTAACAAGATTTTCATCGTGGGACAAACTGATTCGCGTCGTCGCCCGTTGTTTGCGATGGCGATCATCTCGTTCGAAAAAAGACAATCTCAGCGTTTCGGAATTGCAACTCGCACGCGATAGAGTTATTAAATTGTTACAACAATCGTATTTTGCCGATGAACTGCGATGCCTCAGCAGCGGAAGAACATCTGAAGTCAAGGGAAAGCTTCAGCGCCTGAACCCGTTTATTGATAAGGATGGGATTCTTCGGGTAGGAGGTCGATTAAAACATTCAGTCATGCCATTCTCACAAAAGCATCCGATCATTCTTCCAAAATCAGCGGTAACAGAACGCATCATTGAAAATGAACATCGCATACAACTCCACGCTGGAACACAGGCCACACTATATGCAATTAGAAGACGATATTGGCCTATCGATGGACGGAGCCAAGTATGGAAAACTATAAAAGATTGCGTCCGTTGTCGTCGGTTTCGTCCTCCACCGGTCGACTATTTAATGGGTAATCTACCTGAAGCGCGTGTTACAGAAACTCGACCATTCTCTAACGTGGGTATTGATTATTGCGGACCCTTTTATATAAAGGAAAAACGCCACCGGAACCGAAATAGGATTAAGGTCTACGTAGCCGTTTTCGTATGCCTCGCGGTCAAGGCAGTACATTTAGAATTAGTTAGCGACCTTACAAGCGACGCCTTCTTAGCAGCTCTGCGGCGATTTATTGCACGACGAGGACATTGTAGTAATATTTATTCCGATAATGGCACCAATTTTGTCGGTGCTAATAACGAATTGCGCGAACTTCATGATGTATTCCAATCCAGAGAACACAAAGAAAAGTTAAATATTTTTGTGTCAAATCAGTTCATCCAGTGGCACTTTATGCCTCCACACACACCTCACTTCGGTGGACTTTGGGAAGCCGCTGTGAAGGCCTTTAAATATCATTTAAAACGCGTCGTAGGGTCTGAGTTATTTACCTTTGAAGATTTTAATACACTTATCATCGAAATCGAAGCGATTTTAAACTCCCGTCCCCTGACTCCAATTTCATCCGATCCAAACGACCTTCTCGTCCTATCACCTAGCCACTTCCTTATCGGCGATTCATTAATGAGTTTATCTGAGCGAGATTACAGGGACATGCCTTCTAATCGGCTGTCAAGTTGGAAACATATCCAACAAATCAAGCAGCACTTCTGGAATCGTTGGCGCCGGGAGTATTTAAATGAAATCACCAGCCGCAATAAGTGGATGAAAGGCAGTCATCCCATCAAGGAAGGAACCATAGTCCTTCTTCGAGAGGACAATGTACCACCAGCACAGTGGCCGCTAGGCAGGGTCATCAACGTCCATCCTGGTACCGACGGTGTTGTCCGCACGGTCACCGTGAAAACTAGTTCAACCACGTTTGACAGGAGCGTCAAAAAACTAGTACCTCTCCTCAACTCATCCCAGGAGGAGATATCCACACATCCGACATCTGAGGACAGGACATCTTAGGAGGAACATCCAACCATGGGGCATATGAAGAATCCCATTAATTAATATTTATAATGATATACCACACATATTTATTTGTATTTTTTATATGTTTAAGATCATACATTTACAAGCTCACACACATACACACTATTGCTTTGATCGGTACCCTCTCAACGGGGGGAGCATGTTACGCGGCCAGGTACCGCGTCCGTTATTATTGTAAAAATATTTAACATTTACACGAACACGACCATCGTCCACACGATTTCTGACCCTCTATAGCAGCAATAAACTCATGAAGCCGTTACGAACCCCGCGAGTTTCTTTAGAGTCACCGTATACCTACGTTTATTGCCAGTAATAGTTTTTAGCTTTTCGCTTTTTCAAACACATGTTTTCTTTCCGTCGAGGTGCATCCTAACTTTATTGCTCGCTTAAGTCAAGGGTCCATCTAATAAATCATAGTTACACGACCATTTCAGGGTTTTTCCCAAAAATCCTGACGTCACATATAGGCGGTCCTACAAGACCCCTCACTACACATTTTTTACTCCAATCACAGAAAAATACCCCCGTACATTACTCAGTTAAACACACCCACACGAATTTACCTACACGACAACTCTTCAGACAAAAATCAGAATTCTAACAACATCCGACACGATAACATCTTAAACTCCATAGCATTTTATAATAAACAGTATTCGTTAAAGTTTAAAACTTCATATCTAATTTTCAACCATCCAAAGAACTACTCTTCCCGCTGTAAAAACCGGTTAGAGACGTATATCAATTCGAGATACCGAAATAATTCGAGTAAGGATTTACAACCCTTACAGACTTGAGTTCGTCCAACTCAGTCTTGTCGCGATTGATATAACATTATAGTTATTTGTTATAGTTATTTTGATAAGAGGTGGAGTTTGTTTTTAGGTTATGTTTGTAGAAGTATGGATCTCTTTAAAAATGTAGGTACATATTTACTTAACTATGTTGCGTTTCATGTAATATATTTTTGATGTTATATAAATTATATTATGTATTTTATATTATATGAAACATGTTTGATTGTATACAAAATTAACCTGAGAATGTCAGACACAAAATTAATTCTTTTATACTTGATGTAAAATGAAGTAGATATGTAATTACACACATGAAGAAACACACATATGACACATGTCTGATCGTATAAAAACTAAACTTCAAAATGTCATACATAAAAATAATTTCTTTATACTTGATGTAAAATGAAGTACCTACATATGTAATTACACATATGACACATGTCTGATTGTATAAAAAATAATTCTCAAAATGTCATACATAAAATTGATTCTTTTATACTTGATGTAAAATTAAGTACATACATAAGTACATATATGAAGAACATATATGAAGAACATACATGAAGTATTAATACATAAAGTACATACATGAAGTGCATACATAAGTACATACATGAAGAAGCATACATATATTCATTGTATTATTACTATTTCAGTAACAGCTCCAATTTTATTCTACATTATTCCACACGATTCCCCTCGCTTCACATGATTTACAGATTCAACACGATTTACCGATCCGGATTTCAATTACGTATATCCGAGGTCCAAACTGCTCGGCAGTAAACAATATAAGAAGTATAATGGCCGCTAACAACACGTTACAAGGCTGACTGCAATTGCATCAGTTGGAAAAGTTTTGAAGAAGGGTGGCGGACTGGTACCGCAACCTACCCCTAACAGCATTGAATCATTTTTACGTTGGAAAGTTTGGAAAAGTCTTGGCTGGAACGCGCGTTCCACTGCGATTGCCGCCAACTTCTTGTAACTTCAATTTCCATGTGAAATTGGGAGATACAACCCTCTGGGTCGACACTTGTCGCATTTCCGGTATCGGGTATAATTGGACGAATCTTGCGGAACTTTTGCTAGAATTCATGAGACGAAATAACGAAATTATAAGAAACTTAAAATGTAAGATTAATAAGAAACTTAAAATGTAAGAATAATAAGAAACATAAAATATAAGATTAATAAGAAACTTAAAATATAAGATTAATAAGAATAATTAAAATATGAGATTAATAAGAATAATTAAAATATAAGATTAATAAGAATAATTAAAATAGAAGATTAATAAGAATAATTAAAATATAAGATTAATAAGAAACTTAAAATATAAGATTAATAAGAATAAATAAAATATAAGATTAATAAGAATAAATAAAATATAAGAAAATATAGGTTAAATTAATAAAGAAAATGTAGATAAATTAATTTTGTTCGTATACTGCAGTAAAGTACTGTAGAGTACTGTATCTTATGTACAGTTCTAACAAAATTAGACGTAAAAGAAGGGGACAGAAAGTCACGCAGAAGCTCGAAGAGAAACGACGAAATCCGTAGCATAGGGTGATACAATTCGACGACGCAAAAGTAGCGGAAAAAGCGTTCGTTATATCCACACGTTTTGCGTCGCGATAGGAACCCTCGTCGGTGATACGAGTTACGAGTCTCAAAGACCACCGCGAAGCGGAATCGCAAGAAAAACAGAGGGAAAGGGTGGGTAGAAGCGAGGGTAGCGGGAGAAAAAAATAATAGCCCTCGAACGAGTTGCGGCGCAAAACGTCGTACACCTCGTCGAAACTCGAGAGCCCATTGTTCTCTTCAACCATCGCTTTGGCTCTCTTCTAGAAAGTAAAAAGAGGGTGGTAGAAAAGCGCGTTGCAGCCCCTTCTGCCATCGTGGATTTCCTTTTACGAGCGACCTTGCTCGAAGGCGACCACGATCGAGCTCGGTCTATTTCGGGAGAACAGAAAACTGCTCCCTTTCCCTTTGAATACGCTCCGTTCCTTTTGGAAGTCGATCAGAATTTGTCGCATCGTGGCGTTTTCACTCTATTGGACTTTCGAACGAGAAGATAGTCGAGTAATCGGTCGAAAGAGGGTCAATATTGATGAGCTACGAAATATTAAAATACGCCAGAGTCATCTTTTGACACGTTAATAACGCGGGGATGGGGAGTTAGATGTGTGGAGTTTAGGGGTGTGGCGTGTGCAGATATTCGGATTTAGGAGTTTGGTTATGTAGGTGTTTATGGATGCAGAGATTTCGAGGTGTAGAAGGTTTTGGAGATGTGGATTTTGGGATGTGTGTGTATTGGAGCATGTGGGTTTTGGCGTATGTGAATATTGGAACATGTGGATATTGAGATATGTGAATATTAATACATAGGAATTTCAGAACATGGCGATTTTGGGATGTGAAGGTGTCGAGACGTGTGGATTTTGGGACATGTGAGTTTCAGCATATGTGGGTTTTGGCATATGTGAATATCGGGACATGTGGATTTTGGGATATGTGAGTATCAATGCATAGGAATTTCAGAACATGGCGATTTAGGAACGTATGAGTTTCGGAATGTAAAGGTGTCGGAACGTGTGGATTTTGGGACATGTGGGTTCCAGCATATGTGGATATTGGCACATGTGGAATTAGGGATATGTGAATATTAACGCATAAGAATTTCAGAACATGGCGATTTTGGAATGTGACAATTTCGTAATGTGAAGGTGTCGGAACGTGTGGATTTTGGGACATGTGGGTTTCAGCATATGTGAATATTGAGACATAGGAATTTCCGGACATGTGGATTTTGGAATACATAAGTATAAGGTCATAGGAATTTCAAACGTAGAAATGTTGAGACATAGGTATTTTGAAACATAGCGATTTCGAAACAGGGATTACAAAACTAAAAGGTACCGAGACAAGAATTTCAAACACAAACTTCATCTCATAGAACTTAGAGTCCTATACATCAGACTTCCAAAATGGAAAAAACCTATTCCTATTTTCCTATTATAAAATTCGATCATTACATGATACTAACACAAAAAGTACCATCATTACATTCATCATACTATTTCCAGTCCAGCTCCAACTCCACACATCACGATAAAAAGGTACATCCATAATATATCGACATCCTTCCATCATCCATTACAAACGTGTCAAAAGACAATCTCCATTCTTCAAACATCCCCACATTTTCTCCGGTTCTCCGTGTATAGGTACCAGGAGACTCGTACAGTTCCCAGTTCCCCATTTTCTTCTTCCGAAGCAAAAAAACCGTTCGTCAGCTCGAAGCGTAAGAGAAGCGAGCCCCGAAGACGCTACGAGCGAGATATTATCGGGCGTATCTTATCGTACGCGCGGAGAGACGCACTTCTTTCGAAATTGCCCTACACGAAACAACGTCGCGCAGATATAGTAGCCCCTTGGTGAGCGAGTCAGTCCTTCGGGAAACCCTGGTTGGAGTCTTATCGGTAGACGAGCCATGGTAACCCGTGGAAATCGTGGACGAAGAATAATTCCACGTCGATAAGATTGCGAGAGTTGAAACCTACGGGATAAGCTCGCGAAATCATCCCTGGAGATCCTTGTCGGGGATTTCGCTATGCTTGCTGGATTACGAGCTGTATGGAATTTTAACATTAAACCTACTGACATATAATGTATACTTACTTTGAAATTAAAAATCAAGTTAAAGAATAAATATACAAACAACAAAACATAAATTAGCACACACATTTACTCTTTATCTTGATGAAAATCAATGTTGATTTCATGAAATGTACTTTAACCCCTTAGCCAATAACCACGAGTCAGACTCGTGACGCATATTGCGGTTCAAATGTGACAAAACTAAATCGTATTTGCAAAAAGACTGAGTTTTCAATATGATACTAATTGCAGTTTGCATAATTTAAGATTGCTAAATCCAAATTACACTTAATATTTCAACATTCTTTATTTACTTTAATGCTGCAGTAATAAATAGGCAGCTCTGACTGACGCACCTGGCGAAAATCATTTAGGATAAAGGGTTAATAAAATGTGTACCTTATAATAAGAAACTTGTGGAGCGGTCATTTGACTGGTTTGGTAGTTTTAGTGTTAAGCGTTTTGAGGAGTTGGGGTGGGAGGGTGGTAAATTGGAATTTGGGATTTGGGAGAGTGGACGAAGGGAGTTGAAATTTGGGAATTGGGAAAGTGGGTTTTGGGAAATTGGGATTTGGGAGATTTGAAATTTCGGAAATTTGGAATTTGGGAAACTTGAAATTTGTGAAATTTGGAATTTGGGAAACATGAAATTTGAGAAATTTGGAATTTGAGAAGCTTGGAATTTGGGAAACTTGAAATTTGAGAAATTTGGAATTTGGGAAACTTGCAATTTGAGAAACTTGAAAATTGGGAAACTTGAAAATTGAGAAAATTTGTAATTTGGAAAAATTTAGCGTTCAAAAAACTGAAACCCAAAAATTGCCATTTCCAAAATTCAAGTACTCAGTAACTTCCCAATTATCAATTTAACAATTTATCAATATAAACGCATTAAGATTGCGAATCCGAAAACTCCTCAAATCCCCATCAACCCTCATTCACTATTAAATTCCGATCGAGATCCATCTCACCAAAGAGAAAGAATAAATCCGAAAACGATTCCTGAAAATCGTTTTCCACTTTCCAGTCGGTTCCTCCGGGAACCAGAGGGTCACAAAGAGAGGTTGTTCGGGTTTATTTTCACGAACGTATCCCTCGGGATGATCCACGTTTGACGGAGTCGTCATACACGATCTATTTTCAGCAGTGACTCTGAGAACTTGGTACGTCGCAAAAACGATCGATGCAAACGATCGTGTCGAATTGAATTCACCCTCGCAGGAAAGTTGTGGGTGGTTAGAAGAGGACAAAATGGTGTTCTTGTTGCCATAGTGGCGACGATCAACCACACGCGGCTTCAAAAGAACGTCCGACCCCTCTGTGTTCCCCCAGGGCTTGTCTATCGGTGGTCACAAATCGCTTCCTTCTCTCCTGACACGTCTAATGGTTAATGGATCAGTTGGGAATCGCCTTAAGACGCCTGTCCCGCTGCAGAACGCAGGATCGATAAGTATCGTTGGAGAAAATTGCGGCGTAGATCGATCCTTATCCACGAAAGTCATGGACTTCCGAGTATATGAGGGTTGGCAGGCGATTTGAGGATCGACGAGGGTTGAATCCGAGATTGCGTGGAACGCTGACATTTCGTGGCGCGGGATTTTGTGTTAACGTGTAATTTGTAGATCAGATCGTGTATTATGTGATCAACCGATTAATTAAAAAGATCTGACCACCGTGATCCTTTGATTCATTTACATCCCTTTGTTCTGTTTTGGGTAAGCTTCAATTAGGCTCGCGGTAAATTGAATGCGACCTTTGATCGCAGATCTAGTTGAGCGTGAACTTAGACCCTGAATAGACCCGCATCAGGAAGTCCGGAGGGTGATGCAGTTTGTTGTGGCGACTGGTGACTCGTTCGACATAATAAATAAGATTTATGAAGTGAAACTACGTCTTATGTTCATAGACTAGATATTTACATAGACTCTAGATATGATCATCGATCTAGATTAATTCCTTAATTTATTATTAAGTTTGACTTAGGGTGAGATTGCTCAAGTCGTACCCCCTACGAAAAAACCTGCAAATATGTCAGAACTATATTTGCTATTCGATTCTAGCTTAAATATTGTTTTTATTTATTAGAACAGCTCTGGACAATCCTTGTGTTGTCATATAAAT
Source organism: Megachile leachella (assembly GCA_963576845.1). Taxonomy (NCBI): domain Eukaryota; kingdom Metazoa; phylum Arthropoda; class Insecta; order Hymenoptera; family Megachilidae; genus Megachile; species Megachile leachella. Next base: position 18,390,724 of record OY756251.1, read on the forward strand.
TAATTCTGATGTGGCGCCATTACAGCTGTAGTAGCCATAACGTTTAAAATATAGAGACGTACGACTTAAGCAACCTTATCTAATATCTTTTGGGATTGGGGAAAGTGGGATTTAGGAAAATTGGGATTTGGTCAGATTTGGGATTTGAAAATTAGGATTTGGGAAAATTGGGATTTGGTGAGATGTGGGATTTGGGAGAGTGGAATTCGGTGAGACTTGGGATTTGGGAGAGTGGGATCTGGGAAATTGGGATTTGGTGAGATGTGAGATTCGGAAGAGTGGGATTTGGTGGGACATGGGATTTGGTGGGACTTGGGATTTGGTGAGATTTAGGATTTGAGAGAGTGGAATTTGGGAAATTGGGATTTGGAAGAGCGGGATCTGGAAAATTGGGATTTGGTGAGATGTAAGATTTGGAAGAGTGGGATTTGGGAGAGTGGGATTTGGTGGGACTTGGAATTTGGGAGAGTGGAATTTGGGAGAGTGATATTTGGGAAATTGGGATTTGGGAGAGTGGAATTTGGGAGAGTGGGATTTGATGAGATTTGGGATTTGGAAGAGTGGAATTTGGGAAAATTGGAATTTGGTGAGACTTGGAATTTGAAAAATAGGGATTTGGGAAAATTGGGATTTGGTGAGATACGAGATTCGGTGAGAAATTGGGATTTGTGATCCCAAAAATTGAAATTTGGGAAAATTGGGATTAAAAAAATTGTCATTTACGAAAATTGAAATTTGTCAAAAGGTGACATTCCTCTATAATCCTCGCCACCATCCAGAAGAATAAAAAACACAGCTCCAACGCAAATACAACACCAAGCAAAGAAAAAACGAAGCTAAACGTTTACGTTTCTCGACGAGTTATGAATCCTATCGCGCCGTGCAGTTTAATTATAATTGCGGAACTTTCCAAGTTCCCGGTCGAGGGTAGGGCATTCATCAGCCCCTTTATCTTCCGTGGAACTCGTGCCAGGCTGTTAGAACGAAAGAAGAATATTCGAACTTTCGAATACCTCCCACTCCAACTTTCTCCTGCCGCCGGTCGTTGTGTCTCATCCTCATTGAAATCGACGAAAAGAACCCTCCGGTGTGCGGGATAAAAGGGAGACGAGATGGCAAGGTGACGGAGGATCTTAAAGGTCGCGAGGTGACTTCGAAAGTGGGTAATAAAAGTTGCAGAAGAAGCGGCTGGAAAAAGGCGGGAAACCGTGGCTCGCAGAGGGCATATCGATGTGTAACGCCGATAAATCATACATGACGGCGGCCTTGTTTTTCCATCCACCTTTAACGCCTCCAGAATTCTTCCTCCAGGATCTCAAATATCGACCATCGCTCCTTGCTTTAGTCTTCGAATATTTTACGGGGAGTTGAGGTTGGAATTTTTGAAATTAAGCTTCGGATTTGTGGATGAAGTCTCAAACAATCAAGATAACTTTATGGAAGGTGTTAGACGTTAGAATTTTTCTAAGCTTATTTCAGAAATTAATCTTTCAACTTGTCATTGAACCCTCAAATAATCAAATTAATTTTACAGAAGATGTTGACATCAGAATTTTTGTTAAGCTTATTATACAAATTAACCTTTCAACTCGTCGATGATCCCTTAAACGACAAAATGAAGTTTCCAATTACTCGACAAGTGTTGTTTAAAATTTAAGTTTGATCTTGTTATCATTCCTATTTATAAACCTTGTAATACCAGTTCTTGGGATATTATTTTCACAAGTCAATTTCGTTTGGAAGTTGGAATACCTAATTTTAGTCGAGTCTGGGTCACGACTGATTCGATTATTGTTCGAGGGTTTATATTTTTATGACTCTCGACTATTTCTGATTGCTTGTTCAAAGTTATTGAACTTGTTCCTTTAATTTTAGTACTTTCACAGCTGCCTTTTGATGTTGATAATTAAACATCCTGAAATATATTTTTAATTTTTATCCCTTGGAAGGTGATCACATTTCTTCGCACTCTAATATGGATTACACTGATAATGCAATTTATTGTATTACTGTTTTAAATTTTTAATCGTTGCAGCAAATATTTAATACTGTTACACAACATCAATGAATGAAATTAAATACAAGTTAATAAAAATGGTGTAGTATCGTGTTTTGCTCCTTTAGTCACAATATAAATCTTCCCTATGCACTTTAATAATTGTTCACACAACGTGTATTTCCTAACAAAAAAATATGACACTTCCTAACAGTATATAATATTGTAATAAATCATCGGGATAACAGATGGATGGAAATCCTGAAAGGTCCAAAGCAACTGATCATGAAATAGGGAGGATTAAAAAGAATCCACTCAGGGAAACGTGCGTGGGATGTGTAGAAGTTCGCACGTGTCACCGCTACAAGCAAAATTACTCTTCTTTATGGATTTATCTGTCTGAGTCTTGTATTTATTTCAATCCACCTCTGTCTATTATAGAACTATCTATTTATTTACCATGTTTCCCGTTATAACATCATACGTATCAACAATACCAGATTTACAAATCATACGATGCATAATCTTTTTGAAATACATCTCCGTTATGGAAATATTTTATTTATCATGTAATGTTATAATACCATACACGTTAACATTATCAAATTTTGTTCATATTAGATCAGTTACATACATAGTCAGATGACATAGTCACATTATATGTTTATCTACCATGTCACATTATAATAGCATGTACATTAGCATTACCAGATTTCATACACATTATATCAGTCACATACATAGTCACATTATGTTTATCTATCATGTCACATTCTAATACCATGCACATTAACCTTATCAGATTTGCAGACCGAATATATGCATATGTTTTTCAAAATTCACCTTTGATTATTGTGGAACTATTTTATTAATCATGTCCATTATAACACCATGCATATTAATATTATCAAATTTTGTTCACATTATATCAGTCACATACATAGTCACATTACAAAGTCACATTATATGTGTATCTATCATGTCATATTATAATACCATGCACATTAACCTTATCAGATTTGCAGACCGAATATATGCATACTTTTTTTTTAAATTCATCTTTGGTTATTGTAGAACTATTATATTAATCATGTCCATTATAATACCATGCATATTACCATTATCAAATTTTGTTCACATTACATAGTCACGTTACATAGTCACATTATATAGTCACATTACATAGTCACATTATATAGTCACATTACATAGTCACATTGCATAGTCACATTAGATAGTCACATTAGACAGCCTCATTATACATATATATTTATCTATCATGTCATTATAACACCATACACGTACAATATCAAATTCGCAGATCAAATATGCGCATAATTTAAAAAAATCCAAATTTCACGGTTCCAAACGTGTCCGGGGTGCACATAGAACTCGAGTATTCGATCAGCTCGCAGGAACTCGGTCGTTTCTATCGACATGAAAGTTTAGCAGCGGCTGTATCGTGATTGCATCGAAATTCCGCTAGAACGCGTCTCGATTATCGTTCGAATCGCGATTATATCGACGCGGATGGCATACCGCATCGATACGAATTTCCGGCTCGCTCCCTCCCCTTCGCAGTTTTTCCGTTTCGGGATTCTCGCAAGATTATTGGCGAACGACGTTTGAAACGATAACACAGCGAGCGATGCAGCTGCACGAAAATAGTGGATGCAATTCGAACAGGGGTATCGGTATAGGAAAGCCTCGGAAGTGGCGCGTACTTGTGTTCCACTAGGAGATTCGTAAAACCGATATAAACGCGATCGTATTCCGAGAATTAGAATTTCCCTCTGTGGAAGATGATACGCATATGGATCTAATAAGGCCGATGTTTATTCGAATCGGCTGAATGATATTGAACCTGGATTGCAATTTTATTACGTAATAATAATACCAATTTTATGGGTTTCAGCGTTTCATTCCGACCCGTTCGATTTTTTATTATACATAAAATGAACTTTTTCGACGAAAATATGAAATTAATGAAATGCAGGTGTACACGTTCGGTACAAGTTGAAAAACGTGATCTTTGGTCCATAGCGAGGGTGTTCACACTAATAGCACGCGCAATTATTCAGTCGCACGAAAAACATGCCGCTAACATCGATCACAGTAATTAGCCCATCAGACGATGCGACAAAGAAGCATTTCACCCGGCCGACTCTCACCCCCTTAATCGATCCCATGCATCAGCCGGTGCAAAAAATTAGGCTGGAGGGGGCGACCGGTTACGCGATTTTAAAGCAGAAAGATTTGCATTCAACGAGAGCGACGATATTCACTTTTATCGCGGTTCGTTTACGTCGTTGAGAGCATCACGATTACATTACTTCCATTGCGAAGACGCCACGAGGACAAAGGGTGCCACCCTTTGTACTTTGCATTCGAAGCCCTCGTAAAACCGGCAAACCGTGCATAAAAATAGCATAAATGAATGCTTAACGTCCCTTATACCGTTGCGTGGCCGTTATTTAGGTCGGGATTTGGTTCATCTTCGAACCAGCTGGAAGTGTACTTTTTCAAGGGTGGCTTTTTGGACGTAATTTTCAGTATTGCGAAAATACGGAGGAAAATGTGGAAAATGGGTTTGGGAATGGATGTGCAAATTTAGGGATGTGGGGATCTGGGGATGTGAGGATGTGTGGATGTGAGGATATGTGGATGTGAGGATATGTGGATGTGAGGGTATGTAGATGTAAGCATATGTGGGATGTGAGGATATGTGGATGTGAGGATGTGTTGATGTGAGGATATGTGGGATGTGAGGATATGTGGATGTAAGCATATGTGGGATGTGAAGATATGTGGATGTAGGAATATGTGGATGTGGGCATATGTACTTACATATGTGAGAATGTGGGGTATGTGAGATATGAGGACATGGAGATGTAGAGAAGTAAGTATGTAAATGAATATTTAATACTTACATACTTACATACTTACATACGTTACATATTTAACGACTTAGACATGTAGAAGTTTGGACCTTTGAAAACTTATGTCTATGTAAACCAAGAAAACATCTAAAAGTACATTTGAAGTACAATTTGTACATTTGAAAATCTCAACGTTTTCATCTTTAAACAAATCCTTTCTAACCTTGAGATCTCACTGCTTTGAACAATAAGCTCCTCATTTCTTATCAAGAATTAAATCTTCGAGTTCCTAAATTTGTAATCAACCAGATCTTATCTCGTCAATATCACAGTTATCGATAAAAGAATTTGTAGACAGGCGAAGTCGGAAGGTAATTGAACTGTTTGCGGCAGAAGTCGATCGTGTGCGGATGACGAGCCGAAGGTGGAAAAAGACGGTGAACAGGGTCGCTTCCGGTGCACTCGAGGATGTTTTTCACAAACGGGACAACAGGAGAGAGAGAAGAGAGCGTGCAGGGAACAGGGCGGAGTCCCGGTCGATATCAACAGGGGCTCTCCTCTGTGTCTGCCGCTCCCTCGGGAGCGGACACGAAAATTATATCGTCGTCTGCCGCTTATGAAAACAGCCTCGTAAAGCAACGGGACGACCTCGCGGCACGATGTCGTGTCGTTCAATGTAACCGTGGCGAGGCTGATGGCGCTTCCTCCTGGACGAGTGTATATCTTGAGCCACGTTGCCCGGAGTATTCTTAAATCCAATTTCCAGCGACGCGAAAAAACTGTATTAACGCTCCCTACCCGTTTCGGCCTGTCGTATCTTTCGAAGCCGCCTCCTACGATGGAAGGCTCTGATCGCGTTCTCGGGGCGGAGGGATGATACGGTGTAATTTTAGACGGTTTATGGCTGCTTACCCGGCAACCAGACCCTGAAGAATGGCCCTCGTGAGGCGTGATTGAAAGATTGACACGCGACGGGACCGTTTCGAATCGATTCTACGGGGACCCTGCAAGAATTATGGCGGTGATTAGTCTACAACGTGTTCCAAATTCAAAGATATTGTCGGATTATTTGGAAATTTATGAGCTTCGGAATCTTGAGATACGCTGTTTAATCGCATTACCTACAATTTTTTAAGTAAAGCCATTCATAGTTAGGTATATGTTAAGGTAACGTAGGCGACTGAAGGAGGTTAGGAGTAGTTTGCATTCACGGATTCTTGATTATGCAGATTAAAATTACAATGGAACTCAATGGAGTTAAAATATGAGTCAAGTTTATTATAGACTGTCTATTTTATTTGAACTGTGTGCGTCGAGTGTGACACGATATTGTAGGGTAAAGGGCGTGCTTGAATGAAGGGGTAGGACACCATGGAGTGATGGGTCTCTTCATTCCCATAGTTTAGGCACCCCACTTTTTCCTAGACACTTCAATGCTTTTCTCCCAAAGTCAAGTTCTTAAAAAGTCAAGTTCTTATAAATATAGATACCTCACATTTCCAATAAAATTCCGAATTTGATAACCTTGCTTCATTTAAAAATTTCTCTATCTTATTGACAATGCCCTACATAAATATCCGTATACGTCCCTAATCTATAATTTCATATAAATTTTAAATAACATACAAAGATAAAAATTATGTATGCATCTCCTTCAATGTAAACGCTAAATGTATTCGGAAGGGGTTGATGAACAGTGAAGTTTGAAAATGAATAATTAAACATTGTACAAGACTGGTGAAAAGGTTTCTTTCGTCAAGTAGAGACGCCACGAAAATAGACTAATATTACATTCGACGAGCAGGAAACGTTTCCGTTTCCCGAAAGCAGGGAACTTGACGAGGAAGAGCACCGTTGTAACTCGATCTTCAACGTCAAAGTGAAATGCTGAACACCGTGGGATGTATTTTTAAATTTTTCGAAAGAACGTACACGATTGTCGAGCACAGCTGGTTCTTTTCTTCTGCTGTGAACTGACGATGAGAATAAGCACATACTCGAGCTAATATAGTTATTTTGGTTGTAATAAACCTTGCTTTGCAAACGAGATGTTCTCACGTTTTTGGAGATATGTGAAGGATGTTGGAGGAAAATTAGAAAATGGTATGGTTGCAACCCCTTTACATCAAGACACTCGTCACTGTTCAAGTTAATAAAAATAAATTGTATTTTTCTTGTAACTGAATTTTGAATAGGACACTGTATATAGATTTGCAAAATTAAAGATTGTTAAATATAAAGTATGTGTGACATTTCAAGTTTTGCTATTTATTTTAATATTGTGATATTAGTTGGCTTTGATTGACAACTGTTGAAAAATTATAGGTTATGGGGTGAAGAACGATTACCTATAAAATTATGTTACATATGAAAGTTATTTTTTTATCTTAATTCGGAAAGTATAGTAAATGTTATATTTATGTAATCGCTAATTTGAACGAGACGAGAATAAAGCTTGATGTATCCTGCGTAGCTCTCGGGAGTATTTCTGGCGTGTGTAACCCTTGACTCACGAGTAACGTCATGTCCCGCACTTGTTTACGCAATTCCAACAGTTTTCTCGTGAATATCACGTCATCGTCTTCCTATACCAGCCGCGGAACTAAAACAAATTTAAGCGGGAACTATGTATTTATAATCGCGGTGGAACTAAATCGCCATCGAAAGCTACTCTCGTTAGGGAGGGAAAATTTTAGGAAATTTTGAGGTTAGGATTTTTGATAATTTGATCAATTGGGAATTTGGGAATATAGAAGTTGGAAAATTTGAGAGTTTGACACATCGGGAATTGGAAAATGCAGAGATTGGAGTATATAGGGATTTGGGGATTGTAGAATTCGGGGATGGTGGAATTTCTGAACTTTGAGATTAGAAAACTTGAGAATTCGGGGGGTTGGAAATTTGAAACCTTGAAAACTTGATAACTTGATGGAAATTTGGAAATTTGAGAATTTGGGAATTTGGGAATTTGGGAATTTGGGAATTTGGGAATTCGGGAATTTGGGAATATAGAAGTTGGAAAATTTGGGAGGTTGACACATTGAGAATTGGAAAATGTAGAGATTGGAATATTTTGGAATTTGGGGATTGTAGAATTCGGGGATGTGGAATTTCTGGACTTTGAGATTAGGAAACTTGAGAACTTGGGGGGTTAGAAATTTGGAACCTTGAAAACTTGATAACTTGATGGAAATTTGGAAATTTGAGAATTTGGGAATTTGGGAATTTGGGAATTTGGGAATTTGGGAATTTGGGAATTTAGAAATTTAGAAATGTGAGAATTTGCAAAACTTAAAATTACGAAATATAGTCACCCCAGAATTTAAAACAGAAGAAGTTGGAGAATTCGAAAATCCACCCATTTGAAAAACAATAAACTGCTCAATCACCGCCTAAGAAATCCATCACCACCCAAATTATTTCTTCCAAAAATGTCTCCTGTCTCCCTTAAAAATCCTGTTTCTCCTCGAAGCACATAACATCACCAACTCGATTTACCCAAAAGGCAAAGAGGCATTCTATCGCAGTACGAGAAGGGCAAAGTGCCGTGAGAAATGGAATTCCTCGACGCAAAAGAAGGATCAACAGGCTTCGAACGCGAATCATCCCTTAAATGGTTGGCTTCGAACAATTCGCTAGACGATTCGAGCGACCCCCGATGAAAAATTCAATCGTCTAAATTATCTCGGTTGAATTGGCCCGAATAATTCTACGGGGAATCGAATCGTTGGATAATTCTCCCGATGGTAACTCTTCTTCGATCGAAAGGAGCTTTTCAAAATGGAGAACGGGTCTGACGATGTCGAGCTAACTTTATTCGCTCGGTTGTCTGTTTTTTATCGAATCGCTAGCTTCGTTCTGGAAACTGGAGCAATTTTGTTCTTTCGTTTAACTGGATGCCTGTCATTTGCTAAATAAAGTGTGTTTATTTGGGGAAAGGGATATTTCAGAATATTTCGTAAAATGACTTTGTTAAATTATTCAGTTCAATTTTATTGATTTTAAATGACAGAAATTATTTACAGATTTTGTTGAAGTTTATATTATATATATTATATGTAAATTTACTGTAATTTTTTATCCTCAGGTTTAAAACTTATTTTTAATTTTTAATTTCAGAGTAGATTATGTTATCAATTTCTGGTCAATATGTACTTTTGTTAAAACTTTACTACTAATTTATTATGAAATTGGTATTCGAGAATCGTAAAAATTTTTCCAGTGAAAAGAGAAGGTTTCCCATTACTCAAGAAGCCACATGAATGTTTAATAAATGAAAATGAGTTGGTAACGTCGAACGTTTTGTTCCAGTTTTTCATCGGGAAAATAAATTGCGTTACATCTCAACGTTGCCTTAACATTTCACTTAAGAATACGAATCATTTTTTAAGGGTAACAACAACGTTCCTACAATTCTTGCCTTTTCTGAGCTGGTAGAATTGTAAATTCGTTGGCATTGAAATATTTATCGGAAATTATGCAATGTGATATCGCAAGAGGGTTTCCTTGCTTTCTTGAAATTTTAATATGGCTACAAATCTATGTAAATGGGGTTCGCAAATAAATTTTGTTAAATTCAGAAAATTGTACTTTTTGTGAAAGCATTCACATGAGCTATCGAAGTTTAATATAAGAATAGCAATACAGAAATATTTAAATAAAAATAAAAAATGGTGGAATATTAAATGACAGAATATTTTGTCGATATAACAAGTACAATAGCAATTTAAAAATATATATATAAAAAAATAAAATGGTGGAATATTAAAATGACAGATTGGTGAATTTGTCGAATACAAAAAAGCTTGATTCATAATTTATTTTACTCCTACAATTGTTCAAATATATCGAAGAGAGAAGCAATTGTCTTCATTCGTCCGAAATCGATTCACATATTTCTCGCCGCGGTTCGCCGTATCCTTTTATTATTGGTTGATCTAGTGTATCGGTCAGGCCGGACCCCATTATATCGTTTCTGGTTATTATTTCGCGATACGTTCGCTCGTTGAAAAATAAATCGCTAAGAAACGTCCCTCGCAGCGGCGGCAATTCTCTTCGACTCTATTCCTCATATCAGCTCCTTTATCGTGCTCGTAAATTTCGCGTCGGTAATTGTTTACGGCGAAATGAAAAAGGAAACGCCACCACTGCGTCATTATTACGCTTTTATCGCTTTTATTGGATAGATTCGTGAGCAATGAATATTGGTTTACGATCGCGAGGATATCCACTGAATCACCGAAAATCTCAAAAGTTTGCTTTTTTTCTTTCTATTTCAAAATTACTGCTAATGGAACATATGGTCACATTAAAGCAATTATTAATATCACAAATGAATTTTTAAACACAAACTCACATTTTTTTTCCCTTTTGTAATTATGTTCCGAGTTTACGATGTCGGTGAAACAATTATCCCGTTAATGGAGTTTCATGTCGTTTCGCTACACATGCCCATTTTCATTATGGACCGTCAACGTGTTAATTATTCAGACACCAGTATTTCAAGACTTTGATACAAAGTTCTTGAATTACTGTTAGACAGTTCTATCGGTATACGAGGAATAGGTGGTTGGTACACAAGCATAGCAAAGGCAGTATTGACGTGGTACATTCAGGAGGACATGATCGTGGTCGCCTTTGTTCACCTGATCCATCAGTCGTTTCTTAAAACACTGTTCCACATAGGACAATCCCTTAACCAATTCATTCTTTAAAGCACAGTTTATTTTAATATACCTCATGTGTGACAGCCAAAGTGTTCACTTTAGCACATTATTCTTACGATGTATAATAATCGAACATTGAAGGATGTCACTGAAGAACATGAGTGCAAGAAGTATAAAATTGAATATTTTAAATACCTGTATTTTAAATATTTGACTGTAATGGAACATTGTAACTATCTAGCTATAATCAAACTTTTTACACTTGTATAAAATGTTTGATCATAATTGAATATTTTAAATACCTGACTGCTGTTGGACATTTTAAACACCTCACTGCTGTTGGACGTTTTAAACACCTCACTACAATGGAACATTATAACCATTCAACTATAATCAAACATTTTAAACACTTGTTAGCTTAGAAACACTATTATGGAATACTTGAACGTTCATAGAACAGCATGAACGTTTTTGGAACCGCCATGATTGGAATAGTTTGATCAATCCAGTTGAGTAGAGTGTTATAGAGCTACAACCTAGGACATCACATACTTTGCACTGCAAAATTGTACATTGGTTAAAAAATATAGATGAGGAACATAGATACGAGAGACACAAAATATCTAATTACAATCTGAGCATTTTAGATGAAGGTACTACTATGCAATATTTGAATGTTTATCAAAAGTATGGTTGCTCTAGCCTCCCTCCGAATATCTCGTTCAACCAGGTTATACAGCAACAACCAGAACATACTCTTTGCATAATATACTTAGAGATTACTTAAAAAAAAATAACAGAAGAATATGAGTATATAACATCTAGCTATAATTGAACATTTGAGTCTCCAGCACAAAAGTCCCGGTATGCAATATTCGAGAGAACAAAACACTAACTATGCTTAGAATTAAGAGCAGAAAATGGTTGAAAAGGAGAATTTGTAGCAACATCCGCTTTAATAGAGATCAGAGTAAGATCGCAGGTGAGAAAGGGAGTGTCGGAAAAAGGCATCGAGGCAGAATCGGCGCTCGGCCCCGCTCGGCCCGGTTCGGCCCGGCCCAGAATCCCAGAACAACGCGTCCCGACGTCCTGGGACATTTCCCGGATTTTTCAATCGATATTGCGACGAGTCCCGTGACGTCACAGGAGTAGCCGTGACGCCTACGAGGCGGCCACGCACGCGCGCTACACCACTGGGTTAATAGGTTAGGTTATCGATCAGCGAGACATCCGACAACATGCAGACCCTCTCGATTCAATCCGACCGACCCACCCTTGGCACACCGACTGGCCCACCAACCCCTCCGCCCCTTTGACCCAGCCACCTACGCAGCTCCACCTTTACAAATCGACCACACTTTCAAATTTCCCTTACAAACCCTTCCTTCCTAACTTCCAGTTTAACTGACCCGGGATGCTTACCGAACCTTTCCTATAAACTTCTCTTCACTGAAATTCTGCGAATTCTTGTGGACCAACGTTTTTATATTTCATGCATTTTGTTTGCGAGCAAATTCAATTATCTATCTATAGCATCTTTGTCAAAAGTTATTTTCGCAGGATACGAAAATTGATATCGGCAGCTATGCATAGAATTGCGTATTCTTTCTAGAGCGGAATGGACATGTATTTTGAAACGGTACATAATCATTTTTCGAGAGGGATATTTCGAGGTATGAAAGTTTCATAAAACTTATTTCACGGACTTAAAAATTGAACTCCTGTGTTTTTAAATTTTTGAATTACTAACCTTTTACAGCTCAGTATTTCATTGCTTCCCCATTTTCGATTGACAGGTTACTGATTATGACCTACATTAGCGATGTACAACTCCTTTTGTCACTCCAAATTTTTTTCAAATTGAAACTCTCGATATCCACATATTTATCTCTGTATTCTCGATATCATTTCAATTTACGTAGTGTATCTTTCTGCATGGTTTTATGCATCGCGTGACCCCGCCCGATTCTCTGATTATTACCTAAACAATCGTACCATGAATTATGGATCAATGTTCGCCTGTGCACGTTTTCTCGAGTATCTTATTCTGCGTTTCTTCCCGCTCGAGTCCCTTTAGTCTGACCTACTTTACTTTATCGTAGGGGAAGTAACGTACTTTTATTTGATGTACAATATCTGTAATTTAGTTTGTTTGCGGGACGCATGCTCTGACCAACTTTGCTGGAGCAGTGAAAATACGTGGCAAGATATTAAAACTCTGCTTCGGAAATAAAGTTGTAAGAACATAAGACAATAAAGTGATAACAACATGGTAAAGTCATAAGACAGTAAAGTCTTCAGAACATAAAACAGCGGAACATAAATAAAACATAACACTGTTACAGTTTGAGTTATGAGGGAAATGTGAAACAAAATCATTTTGAGTGGTAAGTGAAAGAAGACGGTAAAAGCTTTTTGATTTATGAGTACAACAGGCAGTCAAATTATTTTAGTCTGCAAGTAGAGCATGAGACAATAAATTCATTTTGACCTGCAAGTAAAACATGAGACACTAAAATCATTTTGAGTTTGTAAGTAAAACATGAGACGATAAAATCATTTTCATTCACAAGTAAAACATGGGACAATAAAATCATTTTATAAGTACAACCAAAGTAAAGAAGACATTAAAATCATTTTATAAATACAACCTAAGTAAGTGAGACACTAACATCATTTTATAAGTACAACCAAAGTAAAGAAGACATTAAAATCATTTTATAAATACAACCTAAGTAAGTGAGACATTAAAATCATTTTATAAGTACAACCTAAGTAAGTAAGACACTAAAATCATTTTATAAATACAACTAAGTAAGACAGAAACTAAAATCATTTTAACCTGTAAGTAAAACATGTGACAATAAAATCATTTTCATTCACAAGTAAAACATCAGAAAACAAAATCTTTTTGTAAGTACAACCTAAGTAAGCAAGATACTAAAATCATTTTATAAATACAACCTAAGTAAGTAAGACACTGACGTCATTTTGACCTGTTGTAAGTAAAACATGTGATAATAAAATCATTTTCATTCACAAGTAAAACATCAGAAAACAAAATCATTTTATAAGTACAACCTAAGTAAGTAAGACACTAAAATCATTTTATAAATACAACTAAGTAAGACAGACACTAAAATCATTTTGACCTGCAAATAAAACATGTGACAATAAAATCATTTTCATTCACAAGTAAAAAACGAGACCATAAAATCATTTTGACCTGTAAGTAAAACCTAAGTCAGTAAGACACAGAAGTCACTTTGACCTGTAAGTAAAACATGAGACAATAAAACTTCACCTCAAGTAAAACCTAAGTAAGACACTAAAGTCTTACCTAAACCTAACCTATAAGTAAAACACGCAACAATAATGTAATTTTGCCCCATAAACAAAACAAGTCTATAAAATAATGCAATAAAGTAACTTTGACCTATAAGTCAATGTTGCAATAAAATAATATAACCTATAATTAAAACATGACATAAGTGAACAAAGTATGCAAGAGCGCTTATCAATCGTGTCGATGAACAACAGGAACGATCAAACACAACGAACAAACAATCGCTAAACAGTAATTTCCTCGAAACGTTATCATTTTCCACAATCGGGGCCAAACAAGCAGTCCCCGTTCGTGATTGATAAGATAACATCTCAGAAGACAATAATGGCACTGCGATTAACTATTCGGGCACGACCAAAGATTCTCTTCTCTGGACCAGATAAAGCGGACAATGCCGGAACAATGAACGTTTCCGGTCGAAAGTCGGAGGTCACTTAGGGACCAAGTGGCAGAGCGGTATCGAAGATCTTTATGTCACGGGGTCGCTTACTTATGAATCCCGGCAACATGGTCGATGGTTCAAGCAAGGGAAAGCGGAGCTTCTTTTCAAGATGCTTCCGAGCGATAGAAAACTGCTTGGAGAACTCGCACGATGTTGTTTAGCTGGAAAAAAGGTATTATGAATAGACTGACTCTCCAGCGTGATTGTTCCGACAGTTCCGTTTTGTCAATGCTCGGAGAATGATGTATGGTCCTCTTTTGATAGATCATTGGTTGTCAACCATTCAACGCGTCTGCCACGGGGGTCAGTTGATGCCTAAAAATTCGACGGGTCGAAGGAACAATTTCTATGTGAAATAGGTGTTTGAAGTGTGTTTAGATTGTGGGGAGATGGGCTTAAAAATTTGGGGAGGTGGGGAGTTGGGAGATGGAGAGGTGCGGTGGGAGATCTTGGGGAGATGGGAAGAGGAATTTGGGATTTAAAGAGTTGGGAGTTTGTGGTTTGAGAAATTGGGTATTTGTGAATGGGGTGTTTGAGAATTTGGGAGTTAGAGAAGGTGGTGATTTAGTAATCTGGGAATTTGGGAATCTGGGAATTTGAGAAGCTGGGAATTTGGGAATCTGGGAATTTGGGAATTTGGGAATTTGGGAATTTGGGAATCTGGGAATTTGGGAATTTGGGAATCTGAGAATTTGGGAATCTGGGAGTTTAGGAGTTTGAGAATTTGGGAATTTGGGAATTAGAAAAGCTGGTGATTTGGTAATCTGGGAATTTGGGAATCTGGGAATCCGAGAAGCTGGGAATTTGAGAATCTTGGAATTTGGGAACCTGGGAATTTGGGAATCTTGGAATTTGAGAATCTGGGAATTTGGGAACCTTGGAATTTGGGGATCCAGTGATTTACTAATCTAGGAATCTGAGAATCTGGGAACTTGGGAATTTGGGAATCTTGGAATCTAGTACTCTAGGAATCCAGATATCTGGGAAGGTGGGAATCTGAGAATCTGGCAATCTAAGAATGTGAGAATTTGAGAAATTCTAGATTCGGTAATTTCTGAATCAACCATTTCGAAATTCAAAAATTTCCAAGTTCCCCAACTAGAACATCAAACCCCCAATTCCCAAATCAGCCCAGCTCCTCAAATGTCCATCAAACATCCCCTGAATGGTCCAAGGTAACTAACAACCGAAATAAATGAAAATTCGCGAAGCATCATAGGCATTCCATCCCATAATTCCACTTTGCGCGAAGTGGACGACTACGCAAAATGCGGTCCGCGGCAATGCACAACTGGCCTTTGGCCAGAATTGTTTCTGTCGATTGTACGAATGCCCAGCAAGCTATGGTGAGAAATTCCGTGCCGCTCGCTTACCGAAAGGATTAATTTGATAATGTTGCGCGACGTAGCTGGTTAAGCTTCTTACGATACAGAGTTGTGTTTGCCAGCGGCGTACGCCGGGAAAGCGATCGACACAATTACCGAAGTCGCTCTATCGATTGGTTTCCGAGGCCAGGTTTCAACGCTGTAAATCGCGCCCTAAGCTCGGGGGTAAATATCCACCGCATACCGGGAATTACGATCGCATAACCCTGTACAGGATTTAATCGGTGATCCCTTTTATTTCACGATTTTTTAACCTCTCGTGTTGTCGTTTGTCATGTGTTACCTACACTTAAACTTCGTGTGTAACCGATGCTGGGTATCGAATTTCTGTTTTTATTTCAATGTTCGATTTTTATCTTCTTCACTTCTAAATTGCAAGTAAGTTCTAAGTTGTATTGATCATGGTTGTTGTAATTGGTAAAATAATTTGATGGACTGTAATTAAATTGTTATGGAGACATGAAGTTTGCATGTTTGATTTTGACCAGTTTTATTTGTGACGCACTCACGACGCACTTATGCAATTATAACACGTTCGTGATGCACTCATACAGTTATAACACATTTATGACGCACTTAGGACGCAATAATAATACACTCATGACGCACTCATGACGCATTCATGACATAATTATGACACATTTACGACGCACTCATGAGACACTCGTGCAATGTGTAAATTCGACGTGTGACGAGTCAACGCGTTGCAAATTCGACGCGTCGCAAACTCAACGCGTTGCGAATTCAATGCGTTGCAATCTCAACGTGTTGAAAATTTGACGCGTGGTGAGTCAACACGTTGCAAATTCGACGCACGATGACTCAACCGGTGGAAAATTCAACGCGCCGCAAGATCGACGCAAGGTGATTCAACGCGTGGGTAATTTAACGCATCGAAAATTTAATGCGTTGCAAACTCAATACGTTACAAACTCAACGCATTGCAAATTCGATGCGTTGCAAACTCAATGGGTTGCAAATTCGATGCGTTACAAACTCAACGCGTTGCGAATTCGATGCGTTGCAAACTCAATGCGTTGCAAATTTGACGCGTGGTTAGTCAACGCGTTGTAAATTTGACGCACAGTGATTCAGCGGGTGGAAAATTCAACGCGCCGCAAGATCGACGCAAGGTGATTCGACGCGTGGGTAATTTAATGCATCGAAAATTTAATGCGTTGCAAACTCAATGCGTTGTAAATTCAACGCGTTGCAAATTCAATGCGTTGCAAATTCAACGCGTTGCAAATTCGATGCGTTGCAAACTCAATGCGTTGCAAATTCAACGTGTGGTGAGTCAACGCGTTGCAAATTCGGCGCACGGTATCTCAACGGATAGAAAATTCGACGCGCGGTAACTCAAGGCTTGGAAAATTCAACGCACCGCAAATTCAATGCAAGGTGATCCAACGCGCAGCTAATTTAACGCATGGAAAATCGAATGCGTTGCGACTTCAACGCATTACAAATTCAACGCATGGCTATTGAACTTGTTACAAATTCGATACGTGACAAATCCAGCGCGCTGCAAATTCAACGATTGCGACTCAACGCGCGGGAACTCAATTATAACACATTCATGACGCACTCATACAACTATAACACATTCATGATGCACTCATACAGTTACAACACAGTCTCAGGACACAATCATAACACACATATGACGTACTTATGATGCACCCATACAATCGTAACACATTCATGATGCACTCATGACAAAGTCATGCAATGATAACGCACTCATGACACAGTCATGCAATTATAACGCAGTCATGACGCACTCATGACGCACTCTTGAGCTGTGTCCACAGTTACGCCAATTTTTAACATGCTCTAACTTGAAGATTAAACCTTAAAACTTGTCTTATTATGATATTGCAGCCGATCAGTCAGTTTTGACTAAAAAAAGTCAAAAAGTCAAAGTGAAAGGAAAAAGTGAAAAATCAGTATGGAAATTCAGTAATTCAGAAATCGGTGTAGTTGAAGACGGAACACCGTTAAGTTCGCGTCCCGGGAATTAATTCAATTAAACAGTAACGGAGATACATGCCGTCGACGGGTGACCACAGTGTGGCTTTAGACCGGCAATTTTGCATGCTCGAACGTGGCCACACCACGCCGCGAGAATGCACACGCTCGCTAATAATTACTATAACGAGCAGAAATCGGGATTGTACGGAGAAACGCGCAGATTCGACGATTGTTCATGGTTAATGGGGTTTGGCTGTTTCTCGTTACTAGACTCCCGGTATATTGCCGACAATGTATGTGGTAGTAGAACATTCTTAGATTTAGAGGTATTTGCGGACAAAAGTCGGAGGACGAATTGTTCTGGATGGCAAATAGAAAGTCTGAATTACTGAAGAAGCAGACGGAAGTGTAACAATACCTGGAGTTTTTGGTGCTTGGAGTACTGGAAGTTTTAGTGGAGTTTGACTGTAAATGTTTATTGTAAGTTTTACTGTAATTTTAAAGTTTGTTTTAGGAAAAAATTGTATTGTATCGAACTAATGTTTATACTTTAATGGCTGCTCACATATGTGTGTGACGATTGATGAACGTAGATGGTTGCTTCAATGATTATTACATAAAGAAAAATATTAAATTTATTGCATTAAATGTGTCGTAATTGTTGTTTTTTATGTGTGTTCGCACATATTGAATTATTTCGTGAATTTACACAAAGTCTTTTCAAATTAATCCTTCAATCTTATTACCTGACATTTGACTATGTAGACGGCCATTAAAGTGCTAATGGAGGTTAAACAATGTGTTTGAAGGTATTACATATTATTAATAGGAAAAATGTCAGAAACGTGTGTTACAAATAAATAATAAGACAAAGTAGATTGTAAAAATGTTAAAGTAGCAATTGTTAAACGCACAACTATTTCTCTAGAAATCTAAAATGATGAATATAAAAAGAAAGTTCCATTACTCGGAAATTTCTCTCATTCGAACTGTTATGTCCCGCTATCAATTCAGATAATGGAGATTCCGCTATGTTCGCAAATAGCAGAGAATACATATGTTGCTTTGAAACTCGAGGTATGTCGTTTGAAACTGAAACTTGCATCGAACAGCAAGGACGCCGCATTATAGATATTGCAAGCAATACAATAAATGCTATCCTTGAGTGGTCTCAAACATAACTGTTTGCGGAGCAAATAGGTACACTTATGGAAAATTTTACTCCTATACATTCCGCTCAATCAAGTATGCGTTTCCATGCTACTATGTATTTCATAAACTATGTCATTTACTTAGTACAAATTTCTCTGTTGGAGAATATACATATTTCTGAATATGTGTGGATATGTACATACATGTATGTTAAAGAGTGTGGTTTTGAGTCAAATTTGAGTTGGTTAATGTGTGGAGATCTAATCCGATGCGATTCAGTGCGTTGCTAGTTCTATATGTGATTGAACGTATAGCAAATTCAACTCGTTGCAAATTCATTGCGTTCAAATTCAACGGGTTGCAAATTTAATGCGCTGTAAATTCAACGCGTTGAAAATTCGGTGCAAGGCGATTTCACGGGTAGTGAATTTAACACGTTGAAAATTTAATGCGTTGCGAACTCAACGCGTTACAAATTCAATGCGTTGCAAATTCGACGCGTGGCGAGTTAATGCGTTGCAAATTCGACGCACAGTGACTCAACGGGTGGAAAATTTGACGCGTGGTAACTCAACGAGTGGACAATTCAACGCGTCGCAAATTCGACGCAAGGTGATTCGACGCATGGGTAATTTGACGCATCGAAAATTAAATGCGTTGCAAATTCGACGCATTGCAAATTCGACGCGTTGCAATTTCGACGCGTTGCGAATTCGACGCCTTGTAAATTCAACGCATTGCAAACTCAACGCACTGCAAATTCGACGCGTGGTGAGTCAACGCGTTGCAAATTCGACGCACGGTGACTCAACGGGTGGAAAATTTGTCGCGCGGTGAGTCAACGAGTGGAAATTCAACGCACCGTAAATTCGACGCGCAGCTAATTTAACGCATCGAAAGTTGAGTGCGATTCAAATTCAACGCGTTACAAATTCGGAGCATAGCTATTGAACTTGTTGCAAATTCAATACGTGACAAATCCATCGCGCTGCAAATTTATCGACTGCGACTCAACGCGCTGGAACTCAACGTGTTGTAAATTCAATTCATTGGAAATTGAACTCGTTACAAATTCGATGCATGGTGACTCTCAACAAATTCAACGCGTTGCAAATTCGACACGTAGCAAATTATACGTGTTGCTACGTAAAAAACCGCAGTGCGTTAATAATTCAATCGTAACAAATACAGTCAGTTGTGTCTAAAGAATTTAAACAGTCTAAATTTAATTGTTGAATCATCATTTTAATTAATGAGCAAAAATATAGCTATGTATTGAGAGTCCACAATAATGAAAAGTCCATGGGGTCTACAATAAAGAATTAAATTGGTTCTCAGACTCAATGGTTCACAGACCGTTTCTACTGTGGTTCAGAAATGTCCATCATATTTAGTTTGATCCTTGAATCATCCAGATTGGATGATCCTTTTAGTCACTTTCAATAAATTCATTTATTTTAAAAATGCTAAGTTTCAATTTTATTGTAAGTAACTACCAGATATTGCAATGTTGATTCATGGGTTTAGTGTATAACTACATATTGCTGATATCTTGTATATCAACGATGCACAAATATAACAATACCTAAAAATTTTCCAAGGAGTCCTATGCTTCCTCTACTTGATTCAGCTTCAATTCATTTACTTCAAAGATTCTAAGTTTCAAGTTTATTTTAAATACCCACCACATATTGCAATATTGTCTCATGAATCTACTCTATAACTCCATATTACTGATACCTTGTACATCAACCATGCACAATGATAACAATACCTAAAATTTTTCCAAGGCGTCCTATGTTTCCTCTACTTGACTCAGCTTCAGTTCATTTACTTCAAAGATTCTAAGTTTCAAGTTTATTTTAAATAACCACATACTGCAATACTAACTCATGAGTCTACTCTATAACTACATATTACTGATACCTTGTACATCAACCATGCACAATGATAACAATACCTAAAATTTCTCCAAGGAGTCCTCTATTTCCTCCACTCAACCCATCTTCAATTCCCTACAGGCACCATCTCCTGTTATTTAAACCGCGTAAATCAGACTCGTATCCGAGCACACCGAGTTAAAATACAATTTGCAATGTTTACGTGGTCAGTGTTTAAGACTGTCAAAGCAATTCCGCTCGTTGCAAACGGTTGAAATTACTGCACGCGAAGAAATCGCGCGGCGAGGAAAGATTAAAGGGCTGCCCAGAGTGGCTGCACATTTTATTTTTCCCTTCCGCTGGATTATTAGCTCGCGAAGCAGCCGCGTGATAAAGTGGCGAATAAAGCAAGATCACGTCGGATTAGCAAGTAGAAGCATGCATACGATGCGTTACTTTTCCCTTGTCCTCCAGCGATTCGCCGAGTTATCGTCCAAAATAATAATAACCAAGATCGCACCGTGTTTTATGACTACGGGGATACCGACGAGTTGCTCCGTGGACGTTGTTAAATTTTTGGTATCCTCGTTTCGTAACTGTCGTTTTTTTTTATTTTTCTTTGTTGAGTTTTATGGACACGGTTGCGTGAAAAATTTAAACCGCCGCGTTGTTTATGGCGATTTTTTGAATGATATGTACGGAAATGACCGTGGCTGGGCTGTAAGCAGGAGTTTGCGGTTTATGAAAAGAAGAAGTACTTTTTTATATCTTTGACGTGGAATTTTGTAAATTTTAAATGCTGAAATTAGGAAGTTTTTATTATTTTGGAAGTTCAGGTATTTGATGTTTATAGGTTGTTTTTGATGAAGCAATGAATCAAATATTCGAGTGTTTGAATAAAAAAGATGATCAATTCTTGGGTTCTTAAATGTATAAATTCTTGTGTCAGTAAGTCTTCAAATGCTTCTGTCTTTGGATCCCTAAATCTCTACAGTTTCACATTTTCAAATGTTGAAGACCTTGAATTTCTAAATTCCTCAATGTGCAACTCTTTGAGTGTTCAAACCCCTGAAATCCCAAATTTTCAAGCTCTCAAATTTCCAAGCTCCCAAATTCACAAGTTTCTACATTTCTAAGCTCTCAATTTCCCAAGCTTCCAAATTCACCAACTCTCAAATTCCCAAGCTCCCAAATTCCCAAACTCCCAAATTCCCAAGCTCTCAATTTCCCAAGCTCTCAATTTCCCAAGCTCCACATTTCTCAAGCTCTCAATTTCCCAAGCTCCCAAATTCACCAGCTCCCAAATCCCCAAGCTCCCAATTTCCCAAGCTCCCAATTTCCCAAGCTCCCAACTTCCCAAGCTCCCAACTTCCCAAACTCTCAAATTTCTCAAGCTTCTAATTTCTCAAGCTTTCAATTTCCCAAGCTCCCAAATTCACCAGCTCCCAAATCCCCAAGTTCCCAAATTCCTAAGCTCCCAAATTCCCAAGTCCCCAAGTCCCCAAATCCCCACTTCCCAAATCTCCAAACCCTCAACCTCCACCTCCTCCCATCCCCTAAAAAAACCTCGCAACTTCAAAATCCGAAAATCCGTAAAATTTCTTGAAAACGTTTCCCGAAAACGCGTTTAGCGTAAAATCGTGGGGAAACGCTCGCAATAACGCGGTGTAATTAGCGTGAAGCGCATCTGTGCGGGAATATGTGTATCTGGTCGCGATACGGAATATTAACGAGCGGAATGGACGGGCGCGGATCGGTCGTTCGTGCGCGAATTATAATGCGACGATGCGGGCACGGTTCGCGCGTGCAATTCGCAGCGCGAATGGCAAGTAGCCGAGCCAGCTTGCGAAAACTTTACGCGACGATTTTGACCGGTTTGCGCAACCGGCTGCTGCAAACACGACCGAACTCCTAACATTACTATATTCATTTATTATTTCGAATTTTACCTTTGTTTAGGAAATTCTGCCTTTATTACTGGGCACCAACTTTAACTTCCTTTTGTTTTTTTTTTTCAATTTGCGTAGTGTTCTCTGTGTTCGAACTTTTGTTATAGTTCTTTCTTTCGTGGAGGGAGCTTTTGTTCTCTGGAATTTCTCTTGCTTGCAATTTTCCTTATGTTAGTTTCTTTTAAATATTTTTTAAGTACTGTTTTAATATCTTATTTAAATTTTAATTATAAGACAAATTGCGATGTACTGTATGAGTGATTGAATTATTTAAAATTGAGAATGATTTTGTATTCATTGCAAGTGGTGTCAGGGTCTTACTGATGGGCCATCAATTATAATGATTTTCCATGAATGTCATAAGACGTGAATGTCATAAGATATTTGTTTAAACGAATAGTGCATAATTCTAAAGTTTGACTACAACTTTCTTCGCCGCCCTAATTAGGAGTTAAACACGCGTTCAGTGAAAGTTCCTTTTTTAAGTGTACGCGAAACAGTTACAAAGACCGTGCCATTTTTTAGCAAACCACTCGACACCATCGATCACACTCTTTCTCTAATAATAATTTGCTGTAAGGAATACGAATCACGTGCACAGGTTATTGCACAACCTGCACGTGAACTGCAATTGTCAAGCGCTATAAGAACACGTTACACTTTCAATTGACCAATTGCATTAGAAATTGTGCGTACGAGTAGTGGGACAGTGCCTTGCGATTTTATTGATCGTTAAGAAAGATTAGAGAATCGTTGGTGGGTTGCGAAGAGACTCCAGCAACAATATGTATAATTTGCTAGGAGAAAACGAAAGTTGCAACGTTGAATTATCTTCTCGAATTCTTAGAATCCCCCGAGGACGCACTATAAATTATTCGCCGTACAAGAACAATGGTAACGATGCTTTCGTATTACCTATGACTTTTACTCGATGATTTCGGATCGATAACCACATTGCGTAAATCCATAAAAAGTTGCGTTACCTGGTCAAGCGACTTTGAATCTGACACAATTTTTCTTACTTTAACGAGCGATAAAGTTTACCAAAATGGCCGGACTTTCTCCGTGTACTCGCCGGACATTTATGCTCCATAATTATTTCTGCGATTACAATCTGTCGTTACTCTTAATTTGCAATCTACACCTCCTACAATTTCACTGCATTCTGCAATTTTTTTCTTTACCTCGATTACGTAATTTAATCTTTGCTGCAAGAATTTTGCATATATTTTCTGCACTGTATCTTTAAAAATATTTACACGTTACATACATTATAAATAGTTTTTAATATTTCCTTTTAATTGTACATTTATAACAAGTTCTTACATTGTAACAGATAAATTTGCAAAGTGAAGGAATTCACTGGCAAAATATCGTTTTGTGCAGGTTTAAACGCTTTCGAACGCTGACCACGTTTAATCGCTTTTCGCAGTAAACACGAACTGCCGTAAACAACATTGATACCCAAAAAGTATCGGCCACAGGAGTATGCTCGCGATACCGATATGAACCTAACGCTTATTTACAACAACAACGACGGTGAACAATATTCGCGCGTTTGTGGACTCGGCGCAATATTACTGATGGCGATCAACGTTAGCAAACAATGCTGGTATTACCGGCTGGCTCTGGAGGACGCCATTAATATCCAACAACATCCGCAAACAGTATTCGATTTGTTGTTTCGGCGATGTGGACGCTTTTCTTCTCTATGGAAATTGAGAATGTCATGCCACGAATCGACGATTTAATTGTTCGGGTCAAAATTCGAGACTTTACTTCTGAAGTTTCAATCTACAGGTTGAACTATTAAACTGATGTAATTATTAACGACTGCATGTTGCAGCAAATATGATTCGTGTAAATATTATTGGTTTCAGTATATATTATTGGATAACATTTTTACACTTAACCTTTTGCATTCAATTTTCTTCACCGACCTTTACAAAACAGATTCAGAAAGGGGTTCTCAATAAAATGTTTGCAATAGGACGTAGTCTGAGAAATACATTTTTCTTGTATTACAAGTAGTAAATAATATGATAATGATATTCAACCAATTTATTTATCTGAATTATTTATGAGATACAAGAGAAGTGTGACGTCGAGACATAGGAGTGCAAAGGGTTAATAAAATTAGAATAAAAAGAATTGTGGATAAAAAGCTGGATGATTCAATTATGGCCGTAAAAATACGTTCTTAATAAAAAAATCAGCGTTCCAACGGCGCAGAGAACGCGGAAACGTGCAGAGGCATTTGTCCAGCTGATTCATCGAAGAAATGGACAACGGACAAAGGACGAACGGAGGAACACCCGTGTAACAAGCGGCGCGTGGTAAATGGATTTACCAGGGAAGCCCGACGCGCTACGTGACATTGATAATTTGCCATGAAGAACGGAGGAGGAAACGTGAGAGAGCAACGGGATTAGATGGTCGACTGCGTTCTTCCGGATGGTCCGTGGAACGCTTCTCTTTTGTCGGTGGCCGATCGTGACGCTTGAGAAACGCTCGGTAAGCGATTCCGGAAAATTACAGTTATCAATCATTAATAACATCGACGATCGTGGTCGACCCGCGAAACCCCGTGAAACCGGTAGCCTCGACTTCAATGCGTTTCTTCTTCAACGCTGAATTTCTCTCTAACGGTATGCGTCAATTAGCTACTTAATTTACGCTATTTTCTTGTTCTTCCAAAAATGACTGTAAAACGCGTCTCGTATATTATCGTTATTTGCAACACCTTTCAGAAGTCACCTTTGACTTGTTGAATTCCTTGCTGTTTGTGTGTTATTGTGTGAATCAATTTTCACAAGTTTTTATTCGGAAGAGTCTGTAGGACGTAACCTAGAAATAGCATAACCTACAAAGGACATAACCTAACGTAACTTATGTTTGAACCTATTAGCTTGAACTTATGTGAAGAGTCTGATGTAGACCTCAGGAAAAATCTGGGACAATTATTGTTTAATAATATTGTATTAACCATTTGTGCTTTAGAGGTGACTCTCAGTCACCATTTTATTTAATACAATAATTTTAAATAAGCATTTTTAACTGATACTATAATATGACACGTGCAATGTATAAACATAATGAAACAATAGTGGAAATTATTAGTAGAGAAAGAATGAAACATCAAAAGAATTCATTTAACTTTTTAACTAAGTTTTGAAGTTGCTGTTTGCAAACAGTCAAATTACCTTCGAGTGCAAAGGGTTAATAACGTGAGGTATTAAAGGAGAGATTCGTATCGAATAGCAGAATGATTACATCTTGAACAACCTCACACAGCAACATCCTATAAAATAACCCTTTGCACTCAAGAGGTAACTCTCAGTCATTCTACTTAACACAATAATTTGAAGCTAGCATTTTTTAACTCATTCTATAATATGACGATTCTATATAATGTATAAACAATAAAATAAACGCCAGTGTAAATTATTAGCAAAGCAAGAATAACCTCCAGGTGCTTCATTTAACTCTTTAACTAAATTTTAAAGTTCTGCTTGTAAACAGTCAAATTACCTTTGAGTACAAAGTGTTAACTATACCTTGTGACTACAACTATGGACCAAGTTGATTATTGTTACAAAAAGTATCAGTACATTTCCCCACTTGAAATTTTAACCAGAAAGATAAAGCGGTCAGGAAGTTCATGGGTCGGCAGTAGCCCCGAAGAGTGTACGAGTCATCGATCGAGAGACAAGAGTAAATCGATATCCATCGATCGCAGGTAAATCACGTACGAGGTGAGCTCGTGCAAATTGATCGCGCTCGTAACAGAACGTCACGTTCCCGTTACTCGCGTTCTGTCAGTAAAACGAATCACCGGGAACATTGACATCGGCTTGACAGTGCTCGTTGGAAACCGATGGAACATTAATCAGAAAACGAATTAAAATTAGATTAATATCCTTTCGCTTCTTTGCTGTTCATATTTGTAGGAAGCGAAGCGTGTAAGATATAAATGAAACCCGTAACGAATGTTTTGCTCTTTCTTTTTTTACGGGCGATCAGAATTGAGTCATTATCCGCAATTTCTCTTCGATTTCGCGGGGACTGTTTTGACGTTAGCGGAGTAATAATGGAAATTCCTGTAACAGAGAATTTGAACCCTCGCGTGATGAATCATGAGCTCTAGGAGATCCTGTAGGATCATTATTCTGCAACATCGTGTTATGCGTCGGGAAGGAACAGCTCTAATGAGACGGCGAAGAGGATACTGCAATCCATTACATCGTTCGTATTCAGCACCGGATACATAATGTATAAACATCCACGAACGTTTCTTCCTCTCCTTATTATATATTCAGATCCTTTTAATTCGGTGCCACTTCGTAAGCTTTCTTCGGTGATAGAAAATGTTCTTTCACTCACAGTATTTTATTTTTTTCAAATTCTCCGACTGGTAATTATTCGCAAAATTTACGACTGTAACACCGTTTCTGTCGAAATCCTCGATTTTAAACGAAGAAAAGTTTACACAAGGCGGAATGATTCACGGCAATTCTCGGAATCAATGTCGCAATTCGAGTGTAACGCAAATGCCGTAATTAGACCAGCTAGCCTCAATTTTTATTATCGGTTTGTTGTCTGGAGCCCGGGACGTACATGACTACGCTACAAATCGCGGCGTCAGTGTGTCAAGGTGAATACACGTGTGCGAAGCTGCGACGTTCGTCGTGCGTTTGCAATCGATAAAACATCGATCGGAGAATCTCAAATTGTAAATTTTCCGAATAACTAGCTCCTGTAAATCGCACCCTTGGTATAAATCAGTCCCGTTTGCAAAACATGGATGAAATTAACCACGTCGCGATTTCCCGCCGCGTAAATCAAAGTAGCTACCGGGAAAGTTCAAGAACCGTTTCGAGAGTCGTCCCCGTGCCGCAGGTGCAATCGCAATTAACCAAAGACGTCTGGAAATTGAATTCGCGCGAAAGGTAAAGAAACAAGCGTAGCCCGCGAGAGCCCCTCCTTTTCCCCGTGGCCCTTTATCCTTTCAAGCTGTTCAGCGAGCAAGACGGTCCTCCAGGAACCAATCTAGCGAGTGTAATAGAAACCTCGAGCGAAAGAAGGTGGCGAGATGGACGAAGAGGGTGGAAGGAGAAGAAGAACGGCGGAAAGGAGAGGCAGTTCTCTCGGGTCGTTGGAGAACGCGATATCAAACGACTGGAGGGGCATTTCCAACGGGGGTAGAACAAAATACGGGGGTAGGCGGTTGCTTCCATAAGGCTACTGGCGAGCTTGAGATTTCAATTCAATTTCAGTCGGAGGAACGTAAACACGCGAATCGAGACGCTCGATCGTGGAATGGTTCTCGTTTCTGAAATTTTTATGAGACCGAGACTGCAGTATATAAGTATCCAACAACTTTTTCTACCGATTTTTCAAGTATCAAAGATTCCCATTTCTGGAATTTTTTATTTTTATCTCCGAATTTCGCGTTATTAAATTTCTGTATATTTTAACTCTTTACTCTTTGACATTTGCATTCTACGAATCCTGCGGTATTAAATAGTGGTCGAAAATTCTAGAAATCCTTGCAATACCTTTGTCCATTAACTGTGAAACACATTCTGTTAACATATCCTAAATAAACCTCTTAAAAGAAATCAAGTTTGTGTAAACTCAACACGCTATTTCAGAAATAATCTTCCTGAAGGAATTTATAGTCAAACGTGAAGATACGTTGTACACGTAGTTCCTCATGTGTGATCTCGTATGTGAGGTAATCCATTGCATGCTTTTAGATTTTGACAATGTCTTTAAAATCCAACTACTTTAAAATTTTAGAATGTTCAGTTTCACATTTAACAGCATGCAGTTGGCACGACGTTTTAAAATACAGATAAATTTTCAAGGTAATCGATTCCATCAAACAACGTTAACCGGTTGCGGCAACAGCGTGCACTCGAGTGCTCGTAATAATTTCGAGCACACGCAATTCGCGTTTGTGTAAACACGAGCAAAAACGAGTAAGATCGTGTTGACAAGTCGTGGATCTTCTTTTCACCTCGTATCATGACGTAGTTTCGCGTATTCGCGAATTAGCACGCGAGCCTCCGCATAATTTTTTAGCCGGCATCGCCGTCGTGCAAATATTTGCAAGAGCAACGAAGCTTCCACGGTCGCCCTGTTTCTCTGGCTCTTTCCTCCATTTTTTTTCTTCTCTTCTTTTCGGGACACGCTGGCAGCGGTTTGCCTCCTCGTTCTCGATTCTCTTTTCGTACACCGGTTACCTTTGATTTTACCTGCGAGTTCCACTGTTACTCTCATTTTTTTCACGTGCTTCTTTTTGGGAAACGAGAATTTCTGTTTGCGTAAAGGCTCCTGGAATTTCGAAGTTCTATCATTTTTTTTATAGGAAAATACGAGGATATTCGATGCTGTAAATATTCGATTTGAAAGTTGATCATTCGATGTTTGCTAGATCGTGGATACCTAAGTAGTTACGTATTGCGAAATATTTTTGATGGTGATCATGTATGGAAACATATGTGTGAATGTTACTCAGTTACTGATTTAATTGTAACTGTTCTGTTCTTATGATTCTTCAATTTTTAAGGAGCAATTTCGAGGAGCAATTTCAAGAACTCAGCAACTGATGTTTAAATCATAAGTAGACTACGGATGTTTATTTTTTTATAATACATTCAAACTGGACATAAACGATGTACTCCACAAGATCCACAAGTTATAAATTACATAATTTATATATTTATTTTTAGAAGATTTTTTACTTTGATCATTGAAAGTGTACATAAACTTGTACTCCATAAGATGCACAATTTATAAGTTACATAATTTATATTTATTTTTACAAGATTTTTTACTTTGATCATTCAAAGTGTACATAAACTTGTACTCCATAAGATGCACAATTTATAAGTTACATGATTTATATTTATTTTTATAACGTTTTTTACTTTGATCATTGAAAGTATACATAAACCATGTTACTCCATAAGATCCACAATTTATGAAATATATAATTTATATTTATTTTGATAACATTTTTTACTTTAATCATTGAAAGTATACATAAACATGTACTCCATAAGATGCACAATTTATAAGTTACATGATTTATATTTATTTTTACAAGACATTTCATTTTGACCATTGAAAATATACATAAAACATGTACTCCACGAGATCCACAATTAATATTTATTTTTAAAAGACTTTTTACTTTGATCAAAAAAGTAAAAACATCCGCAGTCATTTTAAAATTTATCCATAACATCCTTTTAAAAATGACTGAGCTCATAAATTAGTAATAGAGAAAAGTCAAGAAACAGCAAGTTAATTGAACGAAACATTTGTCATTTTAGTTTTTTAAATATGAAACGATTACGGCATAACGAACGCGACAGCTCCGTTGAATTTTCACGTTTCAAAATATCCAATTTATATGACGGTAGAATCGGTGATGCGAACGAGTTCTTCGTGGCCAGGAAATTTCGCAGATGGAATTGCCAGCACGGTGAACGTGTGTCCGCTTCCGTGAAAACATAACGGCCAGTTTCAAAGCGCACTAACGAGTTCGCACCTGACGCGATAATTGCCCGACAGGCATGGCCGTTGTTGCGTTCTCTCTATTGTCGTTGCCGATCGACGATTAAAAAGTCGGAACAATTTGCCGAGACTTAACGAGAAGAGTTTGGTCGCGACGATTGTCTCGTCCCTTTTCCGTTATTTCTTTCGACGTGTTCAATAAGGCTCACATTTCATCGATACGTTTGTCTCTTGTCGTTAACGAGAAAATTCTATGGTGGAAGATTAAATAATCTGCCATCTCTGATGGATAGCAATGGAGATAACAACTTGAGGCTGTATTATAAATATTTGAAATATACAATTTTATGTGGTAATAAAATTAGCAGCAAGATGTCTGAGGTCTTTTGGAAAAATTTAGACGTTGCAGAAAGATGTCAGATGTCTATTTAGGATTATAAAAAAGACTTGAAGATTTAGTTAATAAGCCCAAGACAACTTGAAGCTGTAATATAGACATCAAGATACAATTTTATATAGAAATAAATTTATCAATAAGATGTCTAAGTCTCTTAAAAAAATGTTGACGTTTAAAAATTATTTCGGATATCTAAGGTCTTTAAGAAAACTTAAGACGTTCAAGAAAGATGTTAAACCTCTATTCAGATTTCTAAGAAGAACTTAAACAGTCAATTAATAAATCAAACCCAACTTATAAAAATAAAAATTCACAAGATACAGTTCTAACAAATAAATTTACCAGCAAGTCTGTAAGAAGCATTCAGTCAAAGAAAAATATTCATTTAAAATTCCAAGAAGGATGGAGTTAATAAGTAAAAGCAAAAACAGCTAGAAATGTAAATCGTTTGAAGAAGCGGTTAAACGCCATTTTGATCCTCTCCAGGCGTCGTTGAGGTTAGAACGCGCGAATCGTGACAGAACGTTAGAAAGAGACATCACAGAGAGACACGAAGAGCAGGTATCCGTATTTACAGCTGATGGACGTATTTATGGCGGTTACGGTTCCGCTATGGTTTACACAGGTAATTATGTTTGGCCTGAGTTAATGCGGCATCCCTTCCTTCGCTGTCAAGTCTGCTCTCAAAGAAGTTATCGGTCCAGGAACACGCAAACAGGTTCTTAAGCAACCTCGTGAAGCGGAAGGTGGTCGAATACGGTTCGTTAATCTACGCACACACGGAAATCCTGGCCGTTCCATTCAGTAATCGAGAGTGAACGGTTTGGGTGGACAGGTAGACCACCTGGTCAGCTCGTTCGTGGTTCCGTTTACCGTGCAAAATGACCATCGATGAATTTGATCAATGATGATGGTAATCCTTTGCATGGTTGTGTTAAGCTACACTTGTGGTGTGTATGGTTATAATATTCTGTCGATGTTTTGGACTGCTTGTCGAGTTTGGTGTCAAAGTTTTGGGGAGCTATTTGGGTTTTTGAAGGGGTGACGGCTGTTTCAAGGGGTGAAGTATTTGTATGGGTGGAATTTTTGGGGGTGGTGCAAGGGATTTAAATTTCTAAATTTTCAAGTTTTCAAGTTATTAAATTGTCAAGTTTTCTGAATTCCAAATTTCAAGTTTTCCAAATTTCAAGTTTTCCAAATTCCAAATTTCCCAAATTCCAAATTTCTTAAATTTCAAATTTTTCAAATTCCAAATTTTTCAAATTCCAAATTTCTCAAATTCCAAATTTTACAAATTCTAAATTCACCCAATTCCATATTTATCCAATTCCAAATTCATCCAATTCCAAATTCATCCGATTCCAAATTCACCCAATTCCAAATTCATCCGATTCCAAATTCACCCAATTCCAAGTTCACCCAATTCCAAGTTCATCCAATTCCAAATTCACCCAATTCCAAATTCATCCGATTCCAAATTCATCCAATTCCAAATTCATCCGATTCCAAATTCACCCAATTCCAAGTTCATCCAATTCCAAATTCACCCAATTCCAAATTCATCCGATTCCAAATTCATCCAATTCCAAATTACCCCAATTTCAAATTCCACCAATTCCAAATTTTTCAAATATCCAAAATTCTCCAATTCCCACATCCCTAAATTCTCAGGTCCTCTAATTTTCCCCTAGTTCTCAATTGTTCCAATTTCCAGATTTCAGCCTTCTCAAATCCCTTAATTCCTCACCATACATGTATAATGAGTACATCACCTATGTCTAATTTCCAGATTCCAACCTTCTCAAATCCCAAAATTCCTCACTATACATGTACAGTGAATATATCACCTATGTCCAATTTCCAGATTCCAACCTTCTCAAATCCCAAAATTCCTCACTACACATGTACAGTGAGTATATCACCTATATCTAATTTCCAGATTCCAACCTTCTCAAATCCCAAAATTCCTCACTATACATGTACAGTGAATATATCACCTATGTCCAATTTCCAGATTCCAACCTTCTCAAATCCCAAAATTCCTCACTACACATGTACAGCGAGTACATCACCTATGTCTAATTTCCATCATTGCGAGTACATCACCTAAGTACATAATCTCTATTATCAATAAAGAACCCCAGACCTGAACAGTCCACATATGATCACTTACCTCAGCATAAAAAAATGAAAAATGCCGTAAAATTTCAACAAAGTAAACAAAAGTGCAATAGTCGTAACAAATGTAGGAGTAATCTCGTCTGGCGATTTGTCTTTGCGAATGGGTATTTAATATCCTAGGAAGTTTAGTGTCTTTTTACGAAGTAATTGCGAAACTTGGCACGCAGTCTTCCGAGGAAATAATTGCCGGCAACAAAGTGGATAAATAAACGGGACACCGAAGGATGGAAATAGTGAATTGTATGAGGCGTAATTGCACGGAGGATTTATGAAGATTGCGGTGATTGTTATGCAACGTGCCAACAGCAATAATAATTTGGGAAGCTGCTTCTGGCACGTATTCGTGCATATTTCAGGAATGCGTGAATTTGCATGTGTACCGTACAAACGCCAGGATAAAATACCAAGCACTTTGAAGCAATAAACGACGCGTGACAATGATTCATTTTTTGGTGGCGGAAAACTCGGATACAATCGGGTTTCCTCGAAGATGTTCCGCAGTCAATCGAAATCCAATTTCACCTTTAACACTGGCAAAAATAAAAATAAACCGAAAACCGACGTTTGAATCGATGAAATCCAATTTCCTTGCTCAGGAGGACTTCTTTATTCGCGGATTTTAGGGAGAGCTGAATCGGTTACGGAATAAAATTCCATTTTCAAATTTAATAGAAAGATATATTTGTCCGGTGCGAATGACGTTGTATTCTGGATGTGCTTTATTAGTTGATGAGAGATAAACATTGAAAACCGTGATTAATGTCTTTGTGCTATTTTTGAAGTGCCGCATAGGTCAAATGTCGTTAATCTCCATTGTAATTAATTTTTATTGTGCTCATTTGTGAATTAAATATTAGCTAATCAATTTTTTCAAACATTGTAAAATATATTTTTTTCACCCAGCACGCTTTAAGATTCGTGTCACGATATTTAATATTTCGCAGGGTCTGTCTGTAGTCTCTTTTCAGAAACAGTTAATTGTGAGAAATAAAATATATCTTGACCACAAGAATTGGGTCGTTTTTCGATGGAACTCGATGTATAAAAAAGATTTGGCAGAAAATGGGTTAATTATTTTCCAGTCGATAACCGCTGACATCGGTCTATCAATAGAATATTGGTAAAGCACTAATTTAGCATCTTGAGAGCCATGTCATCCATATGTGGCTAGCATATGAATATTCACAAGGATTATAACCTAGTTCATTGCAAGGAAGTTACAAGTCCCTATTACAAAATAGATCACATGTAGATCTACAAATAAATAGATCTACATATGCTTTATATGTCTAACTCCACATTCTTGTATTTCAATATTTTGCTGAATAATCTGTTAAGAAAAATAAAATACACCAAAGAACTGCCTTAAATAATAAATTAAATTAAAGCAATTGAACCAATAAGATAATAAAATAAGGCTACCAGAAGTTAAAAGAAGAAAACCTAAAATGAAACCTCAATTTAAAATGAAAGATTTTAGAAGAGAAATATTCTCACCAAAAAAGAAATAAATTAGGTCAAGCCTTGTAAATACACGAAACGAATAAAGAGAAAGGGAAGACATCGGAAGAAGGGGAAGCAAAACAGAACATCATCCGTGTTCTAATGAGAGTCGAGCTGCCAGTGGCAGGGGTGGCATTTGTTACTTTTATCGTCGTGCTTCCGACACGACCCCGAAATAATTAGCATTTTAATGTATGTATCTGCTTATCTAGACGACGGCCGGTTACTCCGTGCAGTTTTGCATGTTAATCTCTATGGGAAATTACATGCACCATTGCACCATCCGGCGACAGTCCCGAAACAACTTCGACGATGTCCTATTTTGCTTCTAGAAATTAAACTACCGATCTCCCTGTTGAAACTTCTTTTAGGTGTGCAAGAAACTGGGGTCTCTTGTCTTTCTTCATTGCGTGATTTTTATGTGCGTGTAAAAACAACGTATATGTTTCAATTTGTGGATGTGGTATTTAGATGCTACTGTGGATGAAGGTATGTGAACATGGTGGTTTAGATGATACTCAGATATTTCAGTTAAAGAAATGGGTAGTGAAATGATTTAATATAAACGTTTATGTAAAAGTGTGAAATGATTGCATTCGGACTTCTTCAGTTGAAGAAAATGATGCTCAAATGATTTAACATAGTAACGTTTATGTAGAAGTGTGAGACAGATGCATTCTGACTTCTTCAGTTGAAGAAAATGATGCTAAAAATGATTTAACATAGTAACGTTTATGTAGAAGTGTGAGACAGATGCATTCTGACTTCTTCAGTTGAAGAAAATGATGCTAAAAATGATTTAACATAGTAACGTTTATGTAGAAGTGTGAGACAGATGCATTCTGACTTCTTCAGTTGAAGAAAATAATACTCAAATGATTTAACATAGTAACGTTTGGCTAGAAGTGTAAGACAACTACATTCAGACTTCTTCAATCAAATAAAATGATACTGAAATGATTTCACATATTAAGTTTACCTAGAAGAGTAAATCAACTGCACTCTGACTTCTTCATCCAAAGAAAAGGACTTAATGAAGTAACTATCGACATGGATCAACTTAAAGGTCCTCCATTCTTGTCAAACTTCCTGATTGTCCAACTCATCAATACCTCTTCAGACTTACCACAAATTAACACCAATTAACTTGAAGAAGAAAGACCTCGAAGTTGACCAAAGGACAAACAGCACCAATCTCGAAGAAACAGGATTCCATGAAGCATTGACAAAGTGCAGAAGAAATTGTCGTGGAGTTCTTACCAACTTGTGGCTACGAGGAATCTTGCAATTATTAGTTTTGGACGGTGTTCGCCTAATGATAGCCACGGATGGTGACGTTGATTACAGACTTGGACGAAGTAACGAAGTAACTAACTTGCTGCGGGGTTGATTAGAGGGACACGTCGATCCGGCGACGCGATAATAACCTGACTACTAATGACTATAGTCTCTCTTGTCTCGTAGTCGTCGCAATCTCTGGAAACAACGTTCACGGGAAGAATCGGGTCCTGCGATCAGATGTGACCGAAGGCAGCTTTCTCGAGGAACAAGTTGGTGACAGATACTATTATATTTTCTTCTGATAAGAAACCTGAGAAAAAAGGTCTGTCAAAGATTTTGGTTATCAACTTGCTGCTATATTATCTTCCTTTCGAGAAGAAATCAAGGACCTGTCAAAGATTTAGTTTGTCGAATTGGTAGTATGTTATCTTTCCTTCGAGAAGAAATCAAAGACCTGTCAAAGGTTTAGTTTGTCGAATTGGTTCTATGTTACCCTTTTTTCGAGAAGAAATCAAAGATCTGTCAAAGGTTTAGTTTGTCGAATTGGTAGTATAGTTATCTTTCTTTCGAGAAGAAGTCAAAGACCTGTCAAATATTTAGTTTGTCGAATTGGTTCTATGTTACCCTTTTTTCGAGAAGAAATCAAAGATCTGTCAAAGGTTTAGTTTGTCGAATTGGTCCTACATGAACACATCAAGTACACAGTACATAATTTCAAGTTTACAGAGCTTGCTCTTCAACCGAAACATGATTCTTCATTAAAAATATGAACATTGCTAGCGTCAAAAAATCAGAAGAAGAAGTGGCGTTTCAAGTTTCCGTTCACGTGTTTCCACGATTGAAGAACCGTTCGAAAGGTAGCCAGAAAAGAATCAGGGGTTAAGTGGTTGTCGAGGAACAATGAAATATCACCGATACACCATGGCCAATAATCGTTGGGACAGAAACGATCTATCGTCGTTTCGACGTTGATTTATCGCCTCCTATATGTGTCCATATATACCACACGCATCTATATAGCGTCAGTTTTTTTTCCCAAGTTTCCCCTACGAATTTCCCTAAAGAAAATAAGCTCTGTTGTGTTCTGATTAACCTGATCGTGCGAGATCAGGACAAACAATGCGGGGAAACGTTTTAGCGAATAATCGTGATAACATTTACGTAACCCCGTTTCGTTATGATGATTTATCCCCGGGGCTGTTCGATCTGTCGATGCTTGTTGATTTACTGTGCAACGACGGAGATGCACGGCTCGACGTATCACGGAAACTAGAGATGTATTTATCGAATTGCGATACTCGTGCCATCTGGATTTCTGCAATTTTGGTACACGATTTCTCACCGTATTTTACGATCTACCTTGGATGTTCTTTGTTGCTGGTAATCGATGCTGTAAATTCAGGGGTCCATTTCTTATTATATTTGGAGGAAGATCTGAGATCTGAGATTTGTGGATTTTGTCTAAGATTTGACGCATTTGGGGATGAGGTGAATTTATATGTGAGGATTTGTTACAAATTTAAGCACTCATATGTGAGGAAGGTTGAGTGAATTTTTAGTATTTGATGAACTTGTACAGAAAGAAAATTTGATGAATTTTTACATGAGGAAGATTAGATAAATTGTAGTACTTCTATTTGTATATAAGGGTTGATGACTTATAGTATTTGAGGAATTTATAAGATAGATCAGATGGGATTTTAGTATTTGATGAATTTGTACATAAGGGAGGTTTCTGTACTGATGAACTTGTACAGGTTTGATGAATTATTGATGAATTTATAAATATAGCAGGCCAGATGAAACTTCAGTATTTAATGAATTTGTACATAAAGAAGACTTGATGAACTTATACATAAAGAAGGATTAGTGAATGTATACATAAACAAGACTTGATGAGTTTGTGCATAAAGAAGACTCGATGAATTTGTACATAAAGAAGACTTGATAAATTTGTACATAAAGAAGCTTTGATGAATTTGTACATAAAGAAGACTTGATGAGTTTGTACATAAAGAAGCCTCGATGAATTTGTACATAAAAAAGCCTCGCTGAATTTGTACATAAAGAAGACTTGCTGAATTTATACATAAGGAAAATCAAACGACTTTAGTCCTTAAACGTGTACAAAAAGTCTCGACAAATAATACTATTCACCAAATATATGAATAAAGCACATCACAGGAAATGTTCTCTCTTGATGAATCTGTCCTATGAACCTCTACACAAGCTCCGATTTCCAGTATCCGAACTTATGCATTAGGAAGATTGGACAAATGGGTTATTACGGATATTAGAGTATTGTTTGAAATACGAGGCTACTTATCGATAGATCAGGATGAATGGTTCGAAAAGGAGATCAATCTCTGGCGTAACGATGACACGTACAGGTCCGAGCGGATTAGCTCCAGCTCGTTATCATCGCGCGGTCCACGCTTCGATCGCTCGAAATTCGGCGACGAATGCCGGTCTGGCTCTCGCGTGTGCACGCGATTAAATAAATTACAGAGTCGTGGCGG
Source organism: Megachile leachella (assembly GCA_963576845.1). Lineage (NCBI taxonomy): Eukaryota > Metazoa > Arthropoda > Insecta > Hymenoptera > Megachilidae > Megachile > Megachile leachella. The sequence goes on from OY756251.1 coordinate 18,428,801, forward strand.
CCGTGGGAGAGACAGCCGGCTGCATAATCTGTCATTGTGTCAAGCGCAGAGCATTTCCACGCTGTGGCGTGCGGGCGTCGAGTTGCACGCGTAGGTGTGCACGCGGTTGACGACAGGCCTGCGAGCGTTGGGTGACGAGTATCCGCGCTACGACACGCGGAATCGCCATAACCCAATTCTATCGCGACATCGGCCTCTGCTAATCAAACAATAACCCTCTAAATGTTACACGAGCGATGTAACGCGTGGACAAATTTCAATGTTTGCACACATGGAGATTCTGATGTTTGACTGCTTTTGGGATTCGAAATTAGGAATAGGAAATTTGGGGATTGTCGGATTACGAATTCGAAGGATTGTGAAGGGTTGGAATTCGATGATTTTGGTAATTGGCAGCTTTGGAAATTTAAGGATTTGGTGGTTTAAGAATTTGAAGGGGTGGGGTGTTTGGGAGTCGATGATTTTGGTAATTGACAACTTTGGAAATTTAAGGATTGGGCGGGTTAAAAATTTGAGAAATTGTGAAGCTTGAGAGCCGATGACTTAGCTAGTTGATCGCTTTGGAAGCTCAGGGATTGTGCAGTTTAAGAATTTCAGAAATTATGATGTTTTGGAGTCGATGTTTTTGCCAATTGGTAGCTTTGAAAAGTTAGGGATTGAACAGTTTATGAATTTGAGAAATTCTGATGTTTGGCAGTCGACGATTTTGCTAACTGATAGCTTTGAGAACTTAAGGATTCAGCAGATTAAGAAGTTGACAAATTGTAATGTTTGGGAGTCGATGATTTAGCTATTTGGTAGCTTTGGGAGGTTAGGGATTGAACAATTTAAGAATTTGAGAAGTTGTGATGTTTGGGATATGACGATCTACCTATTTGCTAGCTTTCGAACTTTAAGGATTGGACAATTTAAGAATTTGAGAAATTGTAATGTTTGATAATTTGCCAATTTATGATGTTTTTAAAGTTTGACAATTTGTGATGTTTTTATAGTTTGATAATTTGTGATGTTTTTATAGTTTGACCATTTGTGATGTTTTTATAGTTTGACAATTTATGATGTTTTTAAAGTTTGACCATTTGTGATGTTTTTATAGTTTGACAATTAGTGATGTTTTTAAAGTTTAACAATTTGTGATATTTTTTAAAATTTGATAATTTATGAGGTTTTTATAGTTTGATAATTTGTGATGTTTTTAAAGTTTGACCATTTGTGATGTTTTTATAGTTTGACAATTTATGATGTTTTTAAAGTTTGACCATTTGTGATGTTTTTATAGTTTGACAATTTGTGATGTTTTTATAGGTCGACAATTTTTTGACGTTTTTGAAGTATAACATTTTGAGTTGCATTTGAAGTTTGACAACTTACGATACTTTTGCAGTATGACATTTTAAATCTTACATAATTGCAAACAGTAAAACCATACACACCTCGAATGATTCATCAAGAATCGTCATAAACAGCAACCAGTAAAAATATAGAATAGCAAACATCACGCTATGAATAAATTCGCAGGACTAATCGCGAGAAAGTTGATCGGCGAAGTGAAAGTCAGAAGATGATCCGTGAGAAAAGAAGCAATAATGCGAGGATGCAACGTCGTAACTGTCACACGAGCCATCAACAGTGGACATCGACTGGCTTTCTCGTACAAGCAACCGCGATGAACTCGAAGTTCGTATAGACAGAACTCCCCGGTTGAATACACCAACTCCCACGTTTGTTTGATAACTTTATGACGCATGGATCTCTCGTTGGTTGGCTGGCAAATGACCACAATGGAGTTGCCGTGACATCAAAAGCTGTGCCATCCAATTTGCTGGCCGAATCGTGAATGACTTGTCTCGTTAACCCAGTTACATGCTGCAGGAGGAAGGATCAAAGACAGGCCTGTTCAACATTCTCTCGTATTTGGATAGGTAGAAACACTTGTTGTTCGTTTGTTTTTTAACTTTGGAAACTTTGTCGTTAACGGTTTTACAGCTGTAAATTATTTATCGAGTTATTACTCCACGGACAGAGGGTTATAAACCTTGACATTTTTATTCGCGCGAAATTGGGCTCTAAAACGCTAAGAGTTTAATAAATTTTCGTGGTGTTAAAATTCCCAACGTTACGACATTTACGGTCGTAGCTTGCAAGTTAACTAATGTTTCTATTGAAATGGGTTAGGCATCTTAAAAGCCTATTGAAATCTCAGAAACAACGGGGGTCCAGAGGACGAAGATTGAACCTCGAACTCTTGCAGAACCCAACTTTCCCTTCCTCCATTTTCTTCCACCTCCATCTTATCTACCCACAACAAAGAATACCAGAAATTCTTGTAGAACGTTTCACCGGGACATTAACGAGCGCTAATGTTCCCTAAACACAAAAGCATCTCGCAAAAACACGGATGCGTTTACGCGGCTCGTTAATCCACGGAAATTGATTTCGATGTCTCTCTGCTTTCCAAGAACTCGGAATTCCTTTGGAAACTCGATATTATACGCGATTGTGGCCCTAGCTCGCGATTCTTTGCTCCTGCTGATAAATAACCGCAATTCCAGCCTGGTCTCTACAACCGCGGCCATGCTTCCGTCGTTGGCCCGATTCCAACTTCCGGGTCAACAACTTCGGCATCTGGAATATCCGCTCGCCTCCATGATACTTTTAGCCATCTTGCGATGTTCGTAAACGCTCGATGAAGACGTTTTTATATGTTCGTTTCTTCATTTTTTGGGATTATTGAGGAGTAACATGTTTAATTGTATTTAATTTGTGGTCTTCGTATGTGACCAGTCTTTGAGAACTTATACATATGTCTTCTTTATATGTAACTAGTCTTTGAGAACTTATACATGTGATCTTCATATGTGACCAGTCTTTGAGAACCTATACATATACGTTTTTCATATGTGACCAGTCTTTGAGAACTTATACATGTGATCTTCATATGTGACCAGTCTTTGAGAACTTATACATATGTGATCTTCATATGTAACTAGTCTTTGAGAACTTATACATATGTCTTCTTCATATGTAACTAGTCTTTGACAACTTATATATATGTGATCTTCATATGTAACTAGTCTTTGACAACTTATACATATGTGATCTTCATATGTGACCAGTCTTTGAGAACCTATACATATACGTTCTTCATATGTGACCAGTCTTTGAGAACTTATACATACACGTTCTTCATATCTGACCAGTCTTTAAGAACTTATACACATGTCTTCTTCATATGTGACCAGTCTTTGAGAACTTATACACATTCTTCATATCTGACCAGTCTTTAAGAACTTACATACGTTCTTCATATCTAAGCATCCATTCTTTGAGAACATATATAAGTTCTTCATATCTGAGCGTCCACTCTGAGGAAGCCTACGTATGTTCTCCATATGTAAACATCCACACTCGAGGAAACGTAGGTTCTCCGTACCTGAGCGTCCACTCTGAAGAATCATATGTTCTTCATATCTGAGCGTCCATTCTTGAAAACATACATACGTTCATATCTGAGCATGCACTCTTCGAGAGCACATACGTTCTTCGTATTTTAGCATCCAGGTTTCAAGAACGTATAAATTGCTCGTATCTGATCGTTCACTCTTCAATGACATAATATGCGTTCTTCCTCATCCTACTATTCGAGGACATAATGTGCGACTATATTGCATATAGATACATGCACCCGCCACAAGATGAGTTATAGGAGGTCGGAAAAGTATGACTCTCTTTATCGATCCGACTGACATGACTGTCGTAAACAATTCCTCGACAGTCTCAAAAATATCATACACACAAAATATCATAAATAATGTTCATAAATAATATTCGTAAAATAAAATTCGTAAAATAAAAATTAATTTGATATGTTCATACAAAATGTACCTTTCAGTTTAACCAATCACAGCCACAATTTTCAGTATTCAACCCTCATCTTGTACATGTATGAAGTAGTCTGTTCTTCATATCTGCACATAAACGCTCATAAAATCCGATCAATCTAAAAAAAGTTAATGGAAGTTAGAATATCAAAAATGAAGGTAAACGACGAGAATGCGACTGAAAAAAGAAAAGGGTGAGAAGGTAATTTTTGAAGAGACGGTTTCATCTGTGGAATCGAGAATAGGGAAGATAGACGTGCGGCGGAAATTCGAGAAATCCCACGCAATATCGGGTCGCAGGCTGAACGGCGAGCGAATTTTTCTGCCGCATCTATTCGAAATCTCGAAATCCTATCAAACTGGATCATCTCCCTCGCGGAACGTTCGAATTGCGGCGGACCGTATCAGCTGCCGATAAGCCAACGTTGCAGCCTGCTGATTACCATAATTCCAGAAATACCTGTGCCGTTTCGTTGCACGCACTGCCATTCCAACGGTGACGGGAATGCATCGCGAAACATTCCAAATTAAACGCCTTTCTCTCCGATTACGAAGAATTCTGTAATCCTAACATGCTTCAGAAGGGATCTCGATAAGAGACGTATTAACATATATTACTACAATGAGATTGCGTGTCGATGTTTATGAAAAATCTCACATGACTCGTCGACGTAAAAGTGTCGAGAAATAATGTTTGAAAATCATAACAATTAGAAGTGTTTAGAGGCGCATTGTTCTATGGATGTCGAGAAAGAACACAGGCGATAGAATCGCATTTTAACGAGCAAGTCGTGCGGAAGAAGAAGTTCATCGACGTTACGTCATGTCGACAGCGTCGCGACGCCGTGCGACCAAATATAAATCAACCTTCAACACTGACGCCTATTATCTCGCTTCCATATTTCTGTTCGGTCCTGACGGCTGAAATAAAGTTCTGCGAACCGAAAGGAATGGAACTCGACTTTCAACGAAGATCAGGCAGGATTTGTAGAAGATTCTCCTGACTAATTTTTCCATCTGGCGGAAGTGATATTGAATTCTCTTTATTTTCTGCTTCTTCGTAATTCGATAAAGCACTGTTAATAACTTTGAGTTATCGCGGAATAAAATCTGCTTAAAATTATACGAGAGAGGCGATTTGATGCAGCGTTAAGCGGAGAGTGTTAAGCAGATTATTCAGTGATCTGGTAATTCGAGAGGGTTTTGCAACGAATAATTGGCAAATAGTTGAAACAAAGTCCCCTTTCCCATTTCGCAATTTGTTTCTTAATTGCAACAACCTTACCGCTAAATTCGATCTCGAGAAACCTAATCGCCTGAAAGGATGTGGCGTGAGAATCGATTCCCACTTTCGCTCCGCGTTATCAATGATTTACCTCGACTAAGGAGAAATTTTTGTATTATTTCACGAATACGTTTATGTAAGATAATCATTTATGAGCAGCTTTAACGTCCCGTATATCGACAGTCCATGAATAATGCAAGAAAAGAAGCAGAGACTGCATCGATAAAAGGTAATCAGTTAGCAAGCACACGTGTCTAATGATTTCAATCGGGATCTACGTAAACGACTGGTTATAGAACCGACACCAGACTCTGTTAACAGAGAATCGATTCGGGTAACCGCGATATACGTTCGCGATATACACTGGTATTAATTTTGCATGTGCCGGTAACCGGGCCCCAATCGACGATTGTATTATGGATACAACCATCCGATTGCTCTCGATAGAATCGAATACACTGTGCTCCAATTACATCAGTATCGATATAACGTTAAATTGACGTCTTTCGCGTCTTACATTATAATCCACTAACGTAATACTCAAAATAACTTAGGCTCGACTCTTGCGTCAATACCGTGACGACAGATGCAAATTACACCAGCGTGTTTACAGTTGTTTAAAAACTGTTGATCTTTTGATTATACACATAAATTGAATCGAAGTGTTTACGTCAATGTGAACGATACAAGTTACAGCAACATTTAATGTTTGTCATTTAAAAAAAAATTTATTTGTTGGATTGTTAGCATACATTGAACCTAACCAGTCCCCTACGTCAGCATGGTGAACGATACCCTAAGACAGTAAGTCTTGTGACTTGTCAGGTGCGTCAGTCAGAACTAAACATAGTTACATTATCAAAACAGACAAAGTAGAAATGTTAAATCAATTTGGGTCAGTCATTGATCATATAAATTCCGAACTTCAAATCAAGTATTAAAAATTCAAGAAAAAAATGATCACAACTATAAGTGACGCATGGGGTGCGTCACAGAACTTGTCATAACAGTTCCAATAAAAAAACATTGTTATGTCAATTTGTATCATTCATTGACTACAGAAATTTTGACTACCAAATCGAGTATTAAAAATTCAAGAAAAATTGATCACAGCTATAAATGACGCACGGAGTGCGTCACGAGATTTGTCATAACAGTGCTGATAAAATGACATTGTTATGTCAATCTGGATTAGTTATTGACCATGCAAATTTTGACTCCCAAATCGAGTATTACAAATTCAAATAAAATTGCTCACAGCTATAAGTGACGCATCAGATGCGTCACAAAACTTGTCATAACAGTACCAGTAAAAAGACATTGTTATGTCAATTTGTATCATTCATTAACTACACAAGTTTCGACTTCCAACTCGAATATTAAAAATTCGACTAAAATTTCACAACAAATGACACATGTGGTGCGTCATATCAAAACAGTACCAATAAAACGTCACCTTCCTTGATCTCTCTATGCATCTAAATTGAACCACCTCACCTAGATCTCCAAAAGAGTATAACAAGACATAATCGCGATCGTAATTAATCAACGTATATAGAGTATCGGGTAATACGTTACGGGGCTCATCACGTCGTCGCAACTGGAACGATCGCAACGCGCGGCGCATTAAAATTCCCAGCAATTAATTATATTTCGGGCATTGTTCCTTTCGCAGCTAAATTGATCACGCGTTGACGACTGTGTCGGTGTGCAGTCGCACGCGAGAACGCTGCCAACCTCGTCGCTCTTTGTGAATCGCGTTAACGATTCCCCGCCACTATGGAACATTAATTGTTCCCCGGAGTACAATGGAGACCCGCGAATGGAGGCGAGAAGCGCGAGTGACCAACGGACTGTATGCGAATTGAAAGAACAGCCAGCAAGCCTGAAAGGGTGTGGGGCTACTCGTTTGCCTAATTGAGTCTGCTGCTACGGAAACAACGGTGCACGCGAAACTTTCAATCTTCATTTTTTTTCTTTTTTTTTTTTAGGGAAGTTTGATCTTGTCTGAGGGATAAAGCTGGAGGATATGGTTGATTGATGGAGGAGTAGAGGGTGGTTTATTGGGGGTGGGAAGGAGGAGGTGGTTTGGTAGAGGTGGTAGAAGGAAGGGGATATTTGAGATGTGGGACATTTGGAAATTTGGGGGTTTGAGCATTCGGGGCGTTGAGAACTCGGAGCGTTGAGAATTCAGAGCGTGGAGAATTCGGAGCACTGAGAATTCCAAGCGTTGAGAATTCGGAGCGCTGAGAATTCCAAGCGTGGAGAATTCGGAGCGCTGAAAATTCCAAGCGTGGAGAATTCGGAGCGCTGAGAATTCCAAGCGTGGAGAATTTGGAGTGCTGAGAATTCTAAGCGTTGAGAATTCCGAGCGTGGAGAATTCAGAGCGCTGAAAATTCCAAGCGTGGAGAATTCAGAGCGTGGAGAATTCGGAGCGTTGAAAATTCCAAGCGTGGAGAATTCGGAGCGCTGAGAATTCCAAGCTTGGAGAATTCGGAGCGCTGAGAATTCCAAGCGTTGAGAATTCGGAGCGCTGAAAATTCCAAGCGTGGAGAATTCGGAGCGCTGAGAATTCCAAGCATGGAAAATTCGGAGCGTGGAGAATTCGGAGCGTGGAGAATTCGAAGCGTGGAGAATTCGAAGCGCGGAAAATTCGGAGCGTGGAGAATTGGAAGCATGGAAAATTCGGAGCGTGGAGAATTCGAAGCGTGGAGAATTCGGAAATTTGCCAACATGAAACCCTTCGAAATTCCAAACCTTGCAAACTCAAATACCTCGAAAGTTCGCCCGCATCAAAAAATTTGCACGCATCCGAAAATATCAGTGGCATGTACACGTATTAATCGTCTAAACGACACGATCAATAATCTGGACACAGTTGTTCCTTTGTTAAACGCGACACCAGAGGGATCAGAACGAGAATCGCGGTGCGATGAAACACGAGGCGTCGCAACGTAATTATTTTGTCGACAAAACAGTCGCAGCATCGCGTTCAACGAGTCATAGCAGCCGGATTTTAATTGTAACGTATGCCGGAGTCTGTAATTAGATGGTAATGCGTTCGGTGCAGCTTCAATTTCGTTCCTCGTTCGTTGCGCATTGAAACGGGGAAAAGAAACAAAAATTACTGCACCCTGAATGTAGAAATTCTATACACGTAGACGTAAAAGATTGGAAAACTTTTGTACGGTGTTCCAGAATTTTTCTGAAGGAAAATAGCTGCTCGTTTCGGCACACGTATCTCGCTAGAATAATGTGGATATCTTCTGCGAGAGTGCGTTTTTAAAATGAACTGTGATTATAATTAACTTGTATTTTAATAAAGATCAAATTTACAGTTTACTATTATTTAACATTTTAATTATTATTAAGTACATATTTATTTATATTTCGATGTCAGTGCATTTTTAAAATCTGTAATTGTAATTAGCTTATATTTTAATAAAAATAAAATCTGCATTTATTTATTTTTTTAGTGTTTAATTAATGTTTACATTAATGTCGTATGTTTGTTCATATTTAGAAGAAGTACAATTTTATACCTTTGTCCAATTTTTTGCAGCACTGTCCTTTCGTTTTAAAACAGAATAGAGGACGTTAATAACCGTTTCCAACCCGAGGACTATTCGTAACTAGTTTTAATAGTACCCAAGCCTCTTAAGGTGCAATTTTAATCCCACTTAATAGAAGTTTTTATTTTCGGTGCGCTCTGTGTCTCGAGGGGCAGCTTAATTTTACGGGGAATCTGGTTATTAAAATAAGTACACTTTACAAACTTTTCACCCTTGTTCGGCACGAAAATTAGCCAAAGGATGACTGAGGCCAACGAAGAGTTAAAAGGAGAATATTTCCGGGCTTCGATAAGTTAACCATTAAGGTAACAAATACCCCATGTAAAATTAACCAAACTTTAATTACAATGTAATTTGTAACGTATAATAAACATAACGCATATCTTTGTAATAATTTTGAAGAGTAATTTTCTTTTGGGATAATCTTAAAGAATTTTATGTGCGAAATGAAATAAGGGTGCCTCTATAATTGGTTTCAAACTTAAACTCTCTTCTAATGAAAATTAAATAATTTAGGAACCTTTCGAGTTCGCAAATTAAAAATTTTTATGAACTGTGTCGATGAAAGCGTTGAGAATTCGGAAATTTGGGAATTCAGAGCGTTGAGAATTCGGTGTGCTGAGAATTCCAAGCGTTGAGAATTCCAAGCGCTGAGAATTCCAAGCGTTGAGAATTCGGAGCGCTGAGAATTCCAAGCGTTGAGAATTCGGAGCGCTGAGAATTCCAAGCGTTGAGAATTCGGAGCGCTGAGAATTCGATGCGTTGAGAATTCAGAGCGTGGAGAATTCGATGCGTTGAGAATTCGGAGCGCTGAGAATTCCAAGCGTTGAGAATTTGGAGCGCTGAGAATTCAGAGCGTGGAGAATTCGGAGCGTGGAGAATTCGGAGCGCTGAGAATTCCAAGCGCTGAGAATTCCAAGCATTGAGAATTCAGAGCGTGGAGAATTCGATGCGTTGAGAATTCGGAGCGTGGAGAATTCGATGGAAAACTTGGAGCGTGGAAAACTTGGAGCGTTGAGAATTCAGAGCGTAGAGAATTGGGAGCGTTTCAGAGCGTTGAGAATTCAGAAATTTAGGAATTTGAAGCGTTGAAAATTCAGAAATTTGAAAATTCGAAGCGTTGGAGCATATAACCACATAATTATCTTCAAACCTAGTCTTCCTTAAATAATACAGAAAACTTCCAAGCTCATAAAATTTTGATAATCCACATAACGAAATCATAAGACTTCAAAGAAGCCTTGCTTAACAGGATACCCTAGAAAATATTAAAAATTGAAATTACAGTGTACTTCTCCAGTGGCAGTGAACGTGAAAAGGCGCCATTAAAACGTTACGTGTCGAAAGGACCATAAATTGGCTACTTTGTACTATTCTCTTTACGCCGAACGCTTGAAAGTTGAAACGAAGCTCTTTCGCTTTTCATTTTCTTGTGAAAAAAAGCAAGATGAAAATGCGTCTCGTGATCGTTCAGCAACGTTTCCCAGCGAATCCTCGCGAATCGCGAGACGCCCGGGGCGTGTTCGTGTTCCACGCTCGTTAAACCGTCACGAAAGGAAACTAAGCAAGAAGAAAAGACGCAAAGATGAAGCCGCGTACAATGGGAAAAGATCGCGCACGGATCTTTTGGAGCACGTTTCGTGATTGGCTCCTGCTGCTTGGATGAACAATTCCGAGGATTGCGTAATGATTCTGCAAATGTCTCGAGAATTTCTCTGATGATCGGGATAAAGTTTAATGCGTTAGGCGATTTTATGGAGGAACGGGTTAGATATGGGGGTTTTTAGATTTGGAGATTTTTAGATTGGGAGATTTTTAGATTTGGAGATTTTTAGATTTGGGGATTTTTAGGTTTGGGGATTTTTAGGTTTGGGGATTTTTAGGTTTGGGGATTTTTAGGTTTGGGGATTTTTAGATTTTGGGATTTTTAGATTTGGAGATTTTTAGATTTGGGGATTTTTAGATTTGGAGATTTTTAGATTTGGAGATTTTTAGATTTGGAGATTTTTAGATTTGGAGATTTTTAGATTTGGAGATTTTTAGATTTGGGAATTTTTAGATTTAGAGATTTTTAGATTTGGAGATTTTTAGATTTGGAGATTTTTAGATTTGGGGATTTTTAGTTTTGAGGATTTTGAGATTTGGGGATTTGGAATTTTAGGGATTCGGGGATTTTTGAATTTGGGGATTTCGGGATTTCAGGACTTAAAGATTTGGGGATTTAAGAACGTGGGAATTTGAGGATTTAGGTTTTTAGGGATTTGGACACTTAAGAATTTGGAATTTTAGGGATTTGGACACTTGCAGATTTGGGGATTTCAATGATGTGGACTCTTGAGAATTTAGGGATTCAGAGATTTAGACACTTGAAGATTTGGGGATTTCAGTGATATGGACTCTTGAGAATTTGAGGATTTCCAAATTTGTGGATTTGTAGATATGAGAATTTGCAAGTTTAGGAATTCATTAATTAGACGATTTAGTAGATTTGTAGATTTGTGTATTAGTAGATTTGGAGATTTGTAGATTTCTAAACTTACACATTTCTAAATTTTCAAAGATTCTAGTGTTTTTTCAACATTGAACGCGTTAAATGATGTTCCAGAGGAACGCCTTAGCATCGAGAAAAGAGAATGAAATCGATCCGCGAATCGAGTCGATTGGAGCTGTTGCGCAGATAAGAATTACGTCTCTGTGGCTATGTTTCTCCAGTTTGTGGTCACCTTTTCCACATCTGTTGCCTCTTCGAATTACCTGCTCAACTCGAATTACAAAGTCGCTTTCCGATCGAGTCTTAATCTTCGTCATCGAAGGCCACGGCCAATCATGGTTAACTTAGACGATGCCATTTGAAAACTTCGATACATTTTCTGATCATAACATTTATTATCAACATTTTTTCTGCAAAATTTTACTTGAGGAAATTGTTGTGGAGAATGATAAAAACTGATCAATTTATCAGAATGGATCAATTGAACAATTTATCACAAGGGATCAATCGATTAATTCATCACAAACATACTCTTTTGTCGTCCATTTTATATTTGATTATAGTTAATGGCACCTGACATGTATTACAGTTTAACACTGCTTTTATGTGTTTTTAAATAAAAAATAATGTAGACAAGAGTGTAAATAGAAGATAAAAAATAGATATGGAACGTAATATATAATTATTATGTATTTTTATGAAAGTCAACATATATATGCATAAAATCAATTTCAGACATTTTTCTTTTATTTCAAATAAACCCAAAGCAAATCATTCTGTCTTCTATGAAACTTAATGTTATTTAATCTATTGTCTAGTATTAACAGTATTAATAGTAGGAGTGTTCTAGTATTAATTGTAGTAGTGTTTGGTTACAAGAATAAACAGTTCCACTCATAAATTAATTGGTTAGGTTATTACAAACATCTCAGGTTATCTTGAGGCGTTGAAGTTCTTTATACCAAAAGTAACTTAAAAAACAAATAATGAAGATACGTACGCTAAAAGGTGATTTCACTGAAAGGTTAATTCCTCGTGGTTGACCGGAAACCATCGAGTCTCGTTGTTGGCCGAGCATCGTTAATTCAGTCGCGGCGCATAAATCCAAGCGCACAAAGGGACCCCCTCGAGGAAAAATCGTTTGCGTAACGACGCTTGAATGTCGTCACGCGCCGACGGACGATAATTAATTGTGGGCCCCGGTTGACTCTTGATCCCGCCTCGGATCGTTCGAGATCTCAAGCTTAACCGGACCTTAAGCTGCATATACTCTCCAGCTGTTTCGCCTATCATCGATCGAACACGGAATTGGATACGGGTGTCAATCGGATGCTCATCTCGTTGAAACCTTCCGATACGTTTTCTTGCCACTGTTGTACGCGATTTCATGCTACTAAACATGAGGAAGAGGATATAGGACGTTGATTGACAACGAATTAACTCTTGTATACTGCTTTTCATACTTTAATCGCTTGCAATGCGTTTGGAAAAATAAATTCGAAAAACGTTTTTAATTTTGAGAAAATAAATAGGAGGGTAAAAAACATTTTTAAAAAACATTTTTAATTTTGAGAAAATATATAGGAGGGTAAAAAACATTTTTAAAAAACATTTTTAATTTTGAGAAAATATATAGGAGGGTGAAGAACATTTTTAAAAAACATTTTTAATTTTGAGAAAATATATAGGAGGGTGAAAAACATTTTTAAAAAACATTTTTAATTTTGAGAAAATAAATAGGAGGGTGAAAGACATTTTTAAAAAACATTTTTAATTTTGAGAAAATAAATAGGAGAGTAAAAAACATTTTTAATTTTGAAAAAATAAATAGAACGGTAAAAAATATTTTTAAGTTTGAGAAAATAAATAGGAGGGTAAAAAACGTTTTTAAAAAACATTTTTAATTTTAAAAGAAGGGTAAGAAACATTTTTAAGTTTGAGAAAGTACATAGAAGGGTAAAAAATATTTATAATTTTGAGAAAATAACTAGAAGAGTAAAAAATATTTATAATTTTGAAAAAATAAATAGAAGGGTGAATTGAAATTTCTCGGTAACTGACACGATAAAAATATTTTGAACATTACACTAAAAAGTAGAGAGTAAAGTATTTGTAAGTTGAAAAAATATTTTTACAAATGAAAAATAAATATGAAAATGAATATTCAGATTTCTGTACCAGAGCAAAACATGAAATGGAACACCATGCAAACGCCATGAAGGAAGTAGAACGCGAGTAGTAATTCACGATGCAGCCAGGAAACATCGAGGAAACCAGCCATTAGTACCGTCATTACACTTGTCAATTGGCCGTCTCGACGAGCTGCAAGATAAACCGGTGCTTTATTAAGTTAAGGTAGAAGTTGGCCTTGAAAACTCAGCAGGAATAGGTGCGTATCTCTGCATCTTACAGCTGGCTTCTGCCTCGTAATTTTCATCCGCAAACGCAGCTCCGAAACAGTTAATTAATAAGTGCTTTCAAGATCTGACCGCGATCACGCTTGTGGAAACGAACAAATTAAGTAGCTTGCGTGATTACCTGACAATCACCTCTGGTCTTGTATCATTTCTGTTTAATTAGATGACACGCGAAATGTTCTCGTTTTGCGAGATTTTAATGGAAGCTTGCTCTCTTGTTAATGCATCGAAGCCGAAAAAGTTAGACATCTTTTATTGAGACTCTGTCAAGATTTTATTAAAGGAAAATAATTACCAAGAGGTTGCATTTATGTCTAGATATATAATTACGTCTAGCAAGGATTTGTAATAAGGGTATTGTAAATGTTTCAAGATGATTGACAGCAGTAAATTTAATTGTTCCACATAAGTAGGACAGTGTAGTAACTAGTTTCATCAGCCAGGTAATTTGTTAACAGCGAAACGCAGCGATGATTCAGGCTTGAATTTGAATAGGTATTTTCTGATCCAGAGGTTACACGGATAGATCGAAGTATTAATTGGCTTAGAGAAACGGTTTTCAAAGGATCGATCACCCACGCGATTCTCTAAGCGGCAGCTCGTTAATTCCGCATCCAGCCTTTCTACAGTTTATCGCGATCTTCCAGGAACATCGACTAGCGTTCAATGCCGAGTACACTATGAGCTGCAAGTTTCACGTTATCTTCGAATCTCATAGAAATTTTCCAGAATGGACGAGAAATTCATTTTCTATGTTAACACTGTACCAACCGGTTTCCTTCGATTAAAATTTATGATCTTGAAGTAACCATTAAATTATCATTAGTCGCTTTAACGGAGATCGTATCGATGATATAGTGGCGTTAAGTGTCATTAGTGAGATTTCAATCGGTAAACTGTGGATACTTTGATAACACGTGATTCAATTAAGTAGAGATTGCAAGACTTAAATACTGTGAATTGAATGAGCAACTCGCGTGAGGTAAACACACGTGAAATGCGCGAATTCAACGCGTGGCAAATTGAACGTAGCAAACTCAACGGCCACCGAACTCAACGCGCAGCAAACTCAACGCGCAACGAATTCAATGGGTGGCAAATTCCACGCATGGCAGATTGAGCTCGTAGCGAATTCAACGCGCAGTAAATTGAACACGTAGCAAAAACGAACAGCGAATTCAATGGGCGGCAAATTCCACGCAAAGCAAACTTAACGCGCGACGAATTCAACACGTGGCAAATTCAGCGCAGCGTAGGTGACTCAGAGGTAACCTAACCCGTCATCAACACGTAGAAATACTAATATGTGACACTCGGCTTATGTAGAGCATACCAATGACTCGTCAGAATGTACAACGATATGTCTAGTAGATGCTAGTAGAGTTAGATGCAAGTGTTATACACATGACTGTATATGCAAGTTTATACACATGACTGCATATGCAAGTTTATACAGAGAGTGTACCGTGGCAATGTAGCGAGAGTAAGAAATGTAGAAGAACCTGAAGCATGGCAATGTAAGAAGAGTACAGTACAAATGGAAGGTATAGCGTGTTCGAGGATTCGTCCACATCCTCCACGCTCGCATGTAAGCAGAGGTCATCGATCTCGCGGATAGTTAGAGCCGGCAGAAGCGTCAGTTGCAACTGCGAATGGCGTCAGAGTCGCAATGGAAGACGCGCAGCGTCGGCGCGCTTCCGTGATCCGATTAGGATTTATTATTCGAACGAGTGCATGCACACCTGTGCATTTCCATCGATTGACCAAGGCAGATAAAACTCGAATCCCGCACGTTTCAACGCGTTGCCAGGCTGTCCATCGATCCTTGATCCTCCTTTCCTACGCTGGAACATTCTCGCTATTCTCGAAATTGTTTCGAAGGATTGCTCGTTGAAGGATGAACAACGAGTTTGTAGTCCTTGAGAAACCCGCCTATTTCCATCTCTTTTTCACGACACGAACCATAACAGCTTATCAAGGCTCGCACAGAGGAAGTATCGCGTGATGCGCCTCAAATTTCTCCTCTTCCGCGTGGTTTCGCAATCCGGCAACAAGAATCAAACTCGCCTTTGTTACCCACGGGGCTGAGCGTTTTCCTCGTATCGTCGCATCACGTTCGTCGTATAAATTCTAGAAAGAGAGAAGCCGAGGAAACACGCAATAGGATGAAAAATCAAAAGGCAGCAGTCACGTCGGAACAGCTGACTGAGTTCGAGCAAAAACGCCAAAGCGACAGGTTAGGGATTAGAAAGATAAACGGACGATGTTATCGAGATGACGAGCTCGGACACGGTTCCCAGGATAATTGAAAGTTATGATCGTTCCGGAGATCTTGGAGGATGTGAGGACGATATTTCAACGGGGCGCGATCGAGAACCAAAGACCAGCCGCTAATCTGCTACTAATGGAAACGGGCTCACTGCTAAACGTTTCCAAAGTTATTTTCCCTGGTAATGTAGATGTTCGATGTTGTTAATTAATGGACTTGTAACTTTGAAAGTTCTGTTGGTTTGAACTCGACGTATTGACATATTGATATTGATCTGTGATTGGGGTCAATTTGGGCTTTTGGAATTTGGGAAGGAGGTGTACAAATATTTGTAGAGGTGTATCAAATATTTTGTTGTGTGAAGAAATGCATTTTCATATGTAATTACATGTATAAACATGTCATATGTGATACATGTAACTGCATATGTGTACACTTGCTACATATGTGAATATGTAACATATTCTTTTTATCATTAACTGACAATGTTTATCTACATCTAAAACTATGATCTAGTATCAAAATACAGGTGAATGTCAAACATGTATTGTCCGCAAAATACGAACCCCACATATGCACACATGTGCACATATACACATGTACACATGTGCACATATACAACAATAATACGTATAAGAATTTATAAATCCATCATTTCATATTTGTCTATAACTACTACTCTTAACTATGAGTAACCATAAAAATGCTTATAAAAGCGTAGAGAGAAAATATTGGAACTAAATATGTCCATTAAAATGCAAATGCGATATTTCCACACGCAACAGGACACGTACGCGAAACATCGAGCATTTGATAATCAAAAGTGACCACACAGGACAGAATCGCGTTACAATTATCATCGTTATACTAATCATTATTAATCGAATCGGTTGGCCGGTGTCGCCGATTAAGCGTATCATTTTCGTTCGGCTGTCGTCGATCCGCAAACGCTAGCTTTATTCCGCAATTATTCGCGCGCTGGCAAACATCGTTACGCCGGCTGCAAATCAAACAGCGCCTCATAAATTCCCGCGAATAGGGACGATGTTGTTCGCGATTTACGGTCTCGTTGTTGTATATTGTTGCGTATTAACGTGATTACCGTCGCTAGCTGCGGACGCTCCGCTTTCTGTCGCTGCTGCAAATCGGTCTTCGAGAATGGAGGAAGAAAGCGTTGCGAGAAAACACCAAATTGCTGTCACTATTTCTGTATATTCCGATATTTGTTCGAGGTACACGAAGTTTCTGTATACTACATCCTTATAAAATTCTGACAGCGACGTTATAAAAATTTTATTTGAAAAGAAATAGATTTTTAATTTCGTGCGAACAAAACATTTCAAACAAAATTAATTCCTCCAGAATAGAATTCTTTTTGCGTTATTCTCAGCAGCTGTTCTCCGAGTTATTTTAATAAATCAGCGAAACGAAGCTGCACCCAGAAATATGACAACATGAAAATATCTTCGCGGGGGAGTAGAACGTCATTGCGAAGTCGAAAAACACGATTCCCTTTGTCACCGCGCTATTGTCGTCTGAACTTACGTGGCTCGAGGTCGTCGACACCGAACGTCAAACGATTGCAGAATTAGCAAAAATTTTCCGGGTGAAGTCCACGAGGATGCCACGAGACGCTTGCGGTTTCCTTTACTGATTCCTTGTAATTCTGCTGCCTACCGTGGAATTTTGCAACTGTTGAGAGCGGGCCCGCTACGAGTTGCGCGGAATGTGTGCAGTATTCCACACCTCGGACTCTGCTGTGTGTGGAATTCCATACTCGGGTATTTCGAAGACGATGCTTCTGAAATTTCATACTTCTGTCTTTATTTATAGATGGACGTGAGGTGTGGAGTTGTGCGTTTGGGATTTGGGATTTGGGGATTTGGGGATTTTGAGAATTGGAGATTTTAGGGATTTTAGGGATTTGGGGATTTGGACACTTGAAGATTTGGAATTTTAGGGATTTGGACACTTGAAGATTTGGGAATTTGGGGATTTGGAATTTTAGGGATTTGGACTCTTGAGAATTTGGGATTTTAGGGATTTTAGGGATTTGGACATTTGCAGATTTGGGGATTAGGGGATTTGGAATTTTAGGGATTTGGACTCTTGAGAATTTGGGATTTTCGAGATTTGGACTCTAGAGAATTTGGGGATTGAGAAGGGTTTTGGACTTCGAGGGTTTGGACACTTGAAGATTTCGGGATTTGGGAATTTGGGGATTTAGGGATTTGGGAATTTGGGAATTTGGAGATTTGAGGATTTGGGGACTTGGAAGCTTGGGAATTTGGGAATTTGAGAGCTTGGGAATTTGGGAGCTTGGAAATTTGAGAGCTAGTGAATTTGGGAGCTTGGGAATTTGGAAGCTTGGTAATTTGAGAGCTTGGGGATTTGGGAGTTTGGGAATTTGAGAGCTGGTGAATTTGGGAACTTGGGAATTTGGAAGGTTGGGAATTTGAGAGCTGGTGAATTTGGGAGCTTGGGAATTTGGAAGGTTGGGAATTTGAGAGCTGGTGAATTTGGGAGCTCCAGAATTTGGGAGTTTGGGAATTTGGAAGCTTGGTAATTTGGGAGCTTGGGAATTTGGGAGCTTGAGAATTTGAGAGCTTGGGAATTTGAGAGCTTGGGAATTTGGAAATTTGAGAATTTGGGGATTTGGAGATTTGGAGATTTCTCACATCTCGAATTTCAGCGCCCTCAATTCACAACGCCCCAAATTCTCAAATTTCCCAATTCCCACATTTCCAAATCCCTAAACCCCCAAATTACCAAATCCCCAAATTCTCAAATTTCTACATTTTCACAAATCCAAATCTCTGAACTCTCCAACCCCCAAACATTCAAATTTCAAAGTTCTGCAACTCCATAATAAATTTTCTCCGCCGCGCCCGCTAGATGGAACCGCAACATGGCGGCCATAGACTCCCAGAAGCCATTACACCCCACACTTAAATTTCCCATCACATCCTTCAATTTTCCCCAAAATAACGTCCCTTTCTCCACAAAATCTGCAACACTAAATCACCAAGAAAAATTGCAAACCAAAAAAAACGAAACTAAAGATCTGTATAAGAGATAGAATATTTCATCCCCGATGTTCTTCCGCTTGACGTACGCAAAAACGAATCGCGTTTCTTCCACGTGCCCGGACAAATGAAAGAGGGAAGCACGCGTCGAATTAATCAGAATGGAAGGTTATTACGGCGTGGATTCGCGAAAACGACAGACCAACGTCCGATTCGATTATTTATCGGCACGATCATCTAGCAATTTATCGGTGTCGTCCGACAGTTTCCAAGTTAAACGAGGTCAGGGGACGTCGATGTCAATTTCCTCGGTGTTTCCATTGCATATTCGATCGCCGATTTACCGTCCTTGTCGCGATAAAGCCGCGCTGATAAAAGCTGCGCGAATAAAGCTCACGGGATATCGTTTTATAGGCGATTCGCGAAAAGCCAGCGACAGCTCACGGCTTTCGATACAGTTTCCTGTATTATTCCTCTCTGACGATACTCATTACTTTTTCATATTTTCTTTAATAATACACTTCGTTTTATTCTGAAGTTTCTATAAATTTATTTACAGAAATTGTAGGTTGTTGTTGAAACACCAAAGGCAACACTAAAGACATTGGTAGAGATTCAGTTAATTAAATCGTTATGAACACTTCAAGATTTGTACAAATTTTTTTGGAGAAAGTTCTTAATGAATTTATTAAATATTTGAGAAAAATTAGAGACATTTTAGAATTATCTTTGTGATCGAACAATTTTTCAAACGTTAAGAAGACTTCAATTTTCAGTATAAATTTTTTTGGAGACTCTAAATGAATTTATAAAACATCCAAAAAAAATCAGGAACATTTTAAGACTTTCTTTGTGATCGAACAATTTTTCAAGAGTTAAGAACATTTTAATTTTCAGTACAAATTTTTCTAGAGACTCTAAAAGAATTTATAAAACATCCAAGAAAAATCAAGAACATTTTAAGACTTTCTTTGTGATCGAACAATTTTTCAAGAGTTAAGAACACTTCAATTTTCAGTACAAATTTTTCTGGAGACTCTAACTGAATTTATAAAGCATGCAAAAAAAATCAGGGACATTTTCAGATCATCTTTGTGATCGAACAATTTTTCAAACGTTAAGAACACTTCAATTGTCTATACAAATTTTTCTGGAGACTCTAAATGAATTTATAAAACATCCAAGAAAAATCAGGGACAATGTGATCAATTTTTCAAACATGCCATTTTCTGTAAAAAAAATAAAGAAGGATTGTAAAGACTGCAATACTGGAAGAAGAAGAGTATTTCGAAATAAACGGTAGGATTGAAAATCGTAAAAAGAAGAAGGATTCGTCTCCTCGACAGCAGCTCAACGAACGTTTAATTTACTCATTTACCGTCCAGCTAAATAATAAATCCGTCTAGGTTTCAGGCAGCGGCGTGCTTGCCGGCAAAGCTGAATTACCCTTCGCGATAATCCATGAGAGCCGCTGTTGCCACCTGCAGCTCGTCTACCTCCGTCACCTCCACGAGACACCCTTCTATAGGGGTTAACGAGGTCGGCCGCGAAACAACCCAGTCACCCTCGCGTTACCCGTTCATCTCCCTCTTCTCCTCCTCTGCTTCCTTTTTCCGCCACGTCTCTCATGCATATTTAAATTGGCCGACCCGTGGAAATTTGTAGCCAACCCTGTCTCGTTACGTTCGCTACCGTGTCTTCCTTCGATCGTGTGAGTTTCGATTGATAACGGATCGGAACCTCAACAGCTAGTCTATTTTATCTCATTTACTTTTTCTGGGGACGAGGTTTTTAAGGGTTGTTTTAGGGAATATTTTCAAGTTTAATGTAAGTGGAATAAAATTTTATTTGGTGAGTCTGTACCTTAAATTTTAAGTTTACAAATTTTAAATCTGAATTTTTGTGTTTTATGAAATGGGAGCTCCTAACTTGTAAGTTTCCTAAGGCACAAGTTTGTGATTTTCTGTATCTCAAATTCATTAGTCTCCAAATTTCACAATTTCAGAATTCATCAACACCCAAGTATCTAATCGTAAAAATTTCTAAGTTTCCAAATTTGAAAGTGTTCAAAATTCCAAGCATCGAAATTACAAAATTCCTAAATTTCTAAACCCTTGAATTTCCAAATTCTGGAATTCCACCACCCCCAAATTTCTAAGTTTCCAAATTCTCAACCGCCCAAATTTCTAATTTCTCAAATTTGCAAATTTGGAAATTCTCATACCCCCAAATTTCCAAGCACCCAAATTCCTAAACCCCAGAATTTCCAAATTCTAGAATTCCACCACCCCCAAATTTCTAATTTCCCGAATATGTAAATTTCCAAATTCTCAACCCCCCAAATATGCAAATTTCCAAATTCTCAAACCCCCAAATTTCCAAGCACCCAAATTCCTAAACCCCCAAATCCCTAAATTCCAAAATTCCTCAACCCCCTTTCGAATCCTTTAAATTCCCAAATTTCCAAATTCCCAACCCCTCAAATTCCCACTCCCCAATTTCTCCACTTGTAAAAAATTGTGTATCGACCGCAAAGCTTTACATCGCCCAAGGCAACCAATACATTTTGAAGTATCGATGTGCACCGTTTCATCCCCCATTCTGTTTCACCGTTTACGAGATGGATCTTTTTTTCGTAAAATATAAACGTACGAGTCGAAGCGACGAGGTTTCCGTTGATCCGGGTGGAATTTCGTTTTCCTGGGATTTGCCTGGTCCCTCCAATTGTTAATTCGGAATTCAATTCCTCAAATTACGCTTCCGACTATACTTTTACACCTGGGAATCGCGTCGGAATAAATCTCGTTATCCGTGAACACCATGTACTTGCCCTGTTTTTTCAGTGAAATTGCTCGGCCAGCCTTTTGTTCGGTTGGAATACTAAATTTTTACTAGTTTTAAGCGAACTTGGACGAACTGTATTATAATATAGAATCAGTACTTTCATTATTTATTATTATAGTCATATATAATTCTTTTAGTTTCACTCGAGTGAATTGTGTGTTTTATGAAAATTAGAAATGGATGGAGATGTTGTTCATTATTTATTTATTTATTTATTGTGAGACACCTTGTATTTATTGTAAACATTTCACGTACGAATTAACATTGAATTTTTCTATAGAATATATTTCTCATAAATAATTTTAAGTTACTATTTTAAAAATTACTGCTGTTCTTGACACTCGATGGCTGATGTATATTTTATCTTTGAGATCTCGCTGTAATTATGTATCATTGCTTTCGACTTTAAATTTGAGAAAATAAAAAAGACATATTCTAAAAAATATGACGTCAAATCTGATAGCTAACTAAATCTTCAAGGTGGTTTGTCGAATCAATAAAGTGGCGAATGGAGTCAGAGCATCCTCTTATTTGCCTAATCACTTCCGTTCGGTTCTTCGTTTCTCCTCGGGCTCGTCTGTCAACTTCCGGTCAACAGAATAAAGTATTCCGTTTGTAAGTTTTGCGGAGTTTTCGTCGACTCCGACATCCTTACGACACTCGTTTGCGATCGCTTGCGGTATTTGTTCGTAGCCCCAGAATAATTTATCACGCGCAAACGTCTGCTACGTTCATCCGATACCGTTTTCCTCGGAATCCCTGTCCGTTTACCGGCTAAAGTGACGAAACGAGAGCGATCTGGATCACGGATCCACGTTGATCCACGGAGGACCGAGCGTAGAACAAGGAAAAGCAACGCCACGAACACCGGATTAAACGGTGTCCTGGCAAAAAACCTTTAATTCCACTTCTTTCGAGGTTTTAATCAACGACCAGCTTCCGAAGCTTAATCCTAGAGAGGACAGACTCTGCCAAAAACTGGCCGATCGGATTCAACGGCTGGGAAAAAAAGCATCAGGGGGAAAAACTGGAAGGGACAGGAATAATCGATCAGGTAATCCTCGAAATGTTTGCGAAGACTCCCCTTTTTTTACCTTTCCGAGCTGTCGAGTTATGATGGAAATCGATTAGACTTAGCTTTCGTTCATTTTTCACAAATTTTATTATTTTCTCATCTGTTTGTTATATTTGCTGAGGAGTTATTCTGCTTCTTTATTTTAAAGTTTATGGGATTTTTTCATCCCTTGCGCTACTTTGTCAAGTCTGACTCTTGACGCACCCGCGACGCACTCGTGGCGGATTCATAATGCACACATGACGCATTCATGACGCACTCGTTATGCACTCGTGACGTATTCGCAATGCACTTATGATCCACTCATGACGCACTGATGACGCACTCGTGATATACTCGTGACGTATTCGCAATGCATTCATAATCCACACATGACGCACTGAAGACGCACTCGTGATACATTCTTGACGTATTCGCAATGCACTCATGATCCACTGATGACGCACTGATGACGCACTCGTCATACACTCGTGACGTATTCACGATGCATGACGCACTCATGACGCATTTGTGATCCACTCATGACACTCGTGATAGAATCGTGACATATTTGTGATGCACTCACGACGCACTCATGACGCACTTGCTCTCCAACTATAATCAATCTGACTCGAATTTTTAATGGACTTCAATTTGAACTTCAAGTCAAGTTATAACTTCCATAAACAACGATTGCATAATTGCTATAATATTTCAACTTTCTAAGCTTGTTTTAAAATTGTAGCTGTAACTAGTCAGTTCTGATTGACACATCTGACAAATAAATCGTAATGGTCATATCTTATGGACAGGTAAGGAGCTCAGTACGAATGACAACCCCAATATCAAAACTTGCTCTTCAACTATAATCAATTTGACTCGAATTTTTAATGCACTTCAATTCGAACTTCAAGTTCAGTTATAACTTGCATAGACAACAATTACATAATTGCTATAATACTAATACTTTCTTAGCTCGTTTTAATATTGTAGCTGTAACTGGTTCTGATTGACACATCTAACAAATAAATCGTAATGTTCATATCTTATGAACAGGTAAGGAGCTCAGTACGAATAACAACCCTAATATAAAAAACTGTTAAGCATTTTTAACAGAGTTTATAGCAAACAATGATTACGTTAGAGTTCGTAAAAGAGGAAATTAAGAGGACTTTTCGTGCAACGCTCTTAAGAAGGTGTCTCTAACTTGCTTGATAAAACTGGAGAATTCTCGGACAGTTTTTTATCTGCGGCTCGCGAGGTGCATCTAAAACGCAATTATTCGCGAGTTTCAGTCCACCGCTTAGTTCTTATCCTGATGTATGCCCGCTACGTTAAACTTTTACGAAATGAAGGGTGAACCGTGGGTCAAACACCTTTATCCTTCTCCTTCTATTTCGGGGAAATTGGTAAAAAGGATGTTCTTACGTTTGCTTAATCATTCATACAGCATTCTAGATTCGAAAGGATGAATAAGAAATAGTTGAAACTTTTATTTGCATACTGGTGACTTTAACATTTCCAGCGCATCCACTTTACAAACGCATTTAAAAATTGATAAGTCTATTGAGACGTTATGTCAATTTATTTATGGAATTTTGTTATTTCCTTGAAAGGCTAGAAGCACTCGATTCTTGCAAAGTTTTCAAGATAAAAGAAAAATGCGAAGATTCTACGATTAAGAAACGTGAGGTATTTTTATAATCGCGATTTTTCGCGAAAACAAACGATCACGCAGGAATTTGATTCGAAACGTCCAACCAGCAAAATCGTTCAACGCAACGTGACACGGTAAATGGAACCGCTGCCACCAGCAGAAAATCTCGATTTATTTAAACAAATTCGATACGCCGCGGGGTGAAGCATGTTTTCTAGAAAGCCCGCTGTTTCATTTCTACACGCTCGAATGCATCGTTAATTATCTTGTCTCGTTTTGTCCGCCACGTCTTTTGAACACCACCCTATTCCCACGGAAAATCTACAGTCTCGATACCGAATCTCATGACAATTATTTATGTGGGACGGAAGAGGGTGCAAAAACCTGTGAAACTCTTCATAAACTTTTCGTTATCGAATACATTCATTCTTGCGTTTTAAAATGGAATTAAAAATAAATTGTTCGAAATGTTTGAGTGTTGAAAAAATATTTTAACTTGGTTTGCTTTTTATAAGGATGTAACTTCAAGTTCAAGAATAATAAATAAGCACAGTTAAGTTAAAGAATTTACACACAATTTTTTTGTCAGGAGGAATTCGTGAGATTAATAGAAAGAAACAACTGAATCCCTTTCTTCGTGCCAGTCGAACGATTCGCCATTATTTCCCAAATTCCGTTTCGATTTATCCGAGATTGAAGAAAATGACTGTGCTGATAACGGTCGTTATGCCGGACAGGCTGAGGATTCAGGAAAATCAGGAAGATATATGGACAGAAACGTTTCTTTTGGAAAAATGCCTGACAGGGGATGATGTCAAGGGTGTTGGGGAAAAGATATTCGCTGCGAAATTCGTTTAGGTATTTTAGATTTAAATATATTTACGAAGACGTGGGAAAATATTTCAGCTTCTTTAAACCCTTGTGCTACAATGAGACGCACTTGCAATATAAATTTATTAAATTTTTTTCATAATTCCAGCTTGAATTTTCAGTTTAGATGTAATCATAATTTTCGTTGGGGAAGTAATATAAAATAAAAATTACAATTTGTATAATTTTCGTAATTGAAGAATACAATACTGAATATCGGTGTGGAATTTTAATTTTCTCTATCGGTTTTCACATTGTAGATAACAACAATAATTTTCATGGTTAAATAACAATTTTGATGTTGAATAAATAATACAACACATGTGTTAGTATAGTGTTGCACATCTAAATAATTTTGTTCTGAAAATTGGTAACGATGAAAAGATAATTTCGTTCTATTTCTAACAAACCCTATTTCATCCCCGGCGCAATTTCTCAGAAAAGCGAATGCGTTTAAGGAATTTGTAAAACGATCCATGACGAATCAGCGAAATTTTTCGCTGAAAACAGCGGCTGATCGGTGACTCGTTAAACTAATAAGATAGAGGGGTAGCGTATATCCACCCTATTCGATACCCTAAATGCGATTACAGAAGGGGAAAACGTTCAGTCGGTGTAATCATCGTGACGCGGATGAATTTAAAATGGATTTCTTCATATTAGGGCGGCACCCCAACAGTGTCTCCGTTTCTTCGACAAGACCCCATCGCGTCAATTTTATACCCGTGTCATTGTTGCTGGTTCGATGTCAAGGATGAGCTTTAAATCAGTGTCTCTCAACCTTCTTCAAACTTTTGTAGTTTCGTAGACTTTCAGTGTAGAAACTTTTGACTGAATTAACATTAAGGGAACAATATTTTAAACATTTAATTAAATTACAAAGGAAACGTTCTTATTTCAAGGGTGATAAAACAGAAATTAAACAAACTGCAATGATGCGTTTTTTAACGGAAATTTCTCTTGCAACCCTCATTCACTCTGTCCACACATTAAGAAATATAAAAGTATTTACTATAAGGAATACAAAATTATTAACAGGTTAAATACCTAACCAATAAATGTCTACAACAAATAAATCTTTTATTAACTTCAATTCTTATTAATTTTGAATTATCTTCGAAGTGTTTCTTAAAATCCAAAATCTCTTAGGAAAAAATTTTCTTGGTTTTGTTGGTCAATCGTGACTTAACTAGAAGAAAATTGCTCAAAGATTTACACGAGTACGTAATATACAAACAACGTGTTATCACACAAGCTCGCGATAACACATTACTACGTTTTATTACGACTCAGATTGTAACGATCACGGTGACACTTCGTTTAGCTGCAATTAACGCGTCCCGTTTATTTTTGAACTGATAACCGTGTTATCACCTGCACCTACGCCGTCACGTATTTGAACTATTTTGAATTTCTCGTGGCGAACAACAATTTGCTGTACCATATATATCTGCCTCGTTAATTCGGATCTATTATACGTGTAAATTCGGTCGAAAAATTTTGTTTGGGTAGTGATGTACGGGAACAGCTTAATTCTTTTTGTGATGGAATTGTATAAAAGAGTATATGTTACTGTAAGAGTATACATTGTATATTGTTGTAAGAGTACAGAATAATTTTTTTTATAGTAAAATGATATAAAAGAGTATATGTTATTGTAAGAGTATACATTGTATATTGTTGTAAGAGTACATGTTATACATTATTGTAAGAGCATATATTATACATTGTTGTAAAAGTACATATTATACATTATTGTAAGAGCATATATTATACAATGTTGTAAGAGTACATGTTATACATTATTGTAAGAGCATATGTTATACATTGTTGTAAGAGTACATGTTATACATTATTGTAAGAGTACACATCATACATTGCACCATATAAAAGAGGAATTATATGGACGTTGATATTTGAACTCGAATTTTAAAAAAAGGAATTTCGTCACGAATTTCCGTAGGATTTTTACATCGCAGACTTGTAATTTCGTAAAATGGAATCGCACAAAGCTGGTTGGAATGTGCGTGGGTTCGTCGGGCTAAAAATATCGAGCGTTATAACAACAATGCATTGTTGAAACTCAGTATACATGGTGTCCCATCTCTTCATTCAATTACGTCGCTATTTGTTCAACGACAATCAAAGCGACTCGATCGAAAAATGTGATTAAAAACCCGTAGGGTTAAATTGCTTTATACACGTTCTATCGTTCAAGAAAAAACATTTGCACAAGCTTTAAACCTAACTTATTTATCTCAACTACTTCTAAAATAAATTCTTGGGAAGAATTTAATTTTAGTCTTAAAACACCATCGATACAGAAGACTATTCAAGAAAAAAAAATTTGAGATGAAACTGTTGTTACAAGTTGGGTCGCAAAAAGAATATTGAAGGAATTGTGGAAATTGTTCGTTGACTGGAAACGAGTGCTCTGGAAGGAAGTTGCCGTGAAAAATGGAAGGAAAGGAAAGCAGCCACACCGAGGGCCAGGGTTAAGGGGTGAGAGGTTAATGGACCACCCTTTGGTGGTCAAGTGGTGGGTCCAATCAAACGGTCGTGAAAAAGGGGTGAGGCGGGTGCAGCAGCGCAAAAGTTAATCGTCCGCGAGGTGACATTTGAAGAGGAAAAGCGGTGCGCGCGAGCGAAGGGAAATAGATGGGGGAGAGGGCGAATCACGTGAAATGGAAGTGCGAGCCTGAGGGATGGGGCGATGCGTGAGAGAAAAAGAGACGGAGACAGCAAGGGTGCGGGTATCGCGAAGGGTGGTCGAGAGAGACGGAGAAAAGCGTGCACCAGAAAGAGAAGGAAAGAGAGGGTGAAAGCTGCATTGCAGTACCCGACCCTGGCTAACAGAAGCGCCATCCATTGGTCTGTCCGTGTGATTCCCGGATCGTTCGGCAAGTAATTGGTTCTCTTTGAACACGAAAGAAACGCTAAGGCAACCCCCTTCACGCTTTATCGCACCCTACTTCTTGTTCACCGACGATGCGAACGATCCTGCTTCCCTGGTTAACAGGTTGACGATTTCGATTGATTGCTACACTTACAATTTTCTGCTTCCACTGGGTTTTAAATTTAGGGATTTACCGAATTGGGAATTTTGGGGGTTGCGAGTTAGGGGACTTGAGGATTGGGGTTTGGAGGAAATTTGGGGGATGGAAATTTGAAGGGTTGGGAATCTAGCAATGTATTTAGAAATTGGAGTGTGGAGGAATTTGGAAATTTAGAATTTTGGAGGGTTGGGAATCTAACAATGTAGAGATTGGGGTGTGGAGGAATTTGGAAATTTAGAATTTTGGGAGCTTGGGAATCCAGTAATGTAGAATTTGGGAAGTGTAGAAATTTGGAAATTTAGAATTTTGGGGGCTTGGAAATCTAGCAATATAGAATTTAGAGAGTGTAGAAATTTGAAAATTTAGAAATTTGGGAATTTTGAAATCTAGCAATATGGAAATTGGAGAGTGTAGAAATTTGAAAATTTTGAAATTTTGAAATTTGGAAATCTAACAATATAAAATTTGGGGAGCATAGAAATTTGCAAATATAGAAATTTGAAAGTTTGCAAATTCAACAACAAAAAAATTGTGAGGCACAGAAACTAAAAATCCAAAAATAAAAAAATTGAGAACCCGCTTTTCCCCCTAAACTACCATCACCAAGTGAAGAGATTACTTCCAAGAAACTAGGCCTCCCGAGATTTTTCAAAGCAAATTTATTCATTGCATCGAATAAAGTACAGTGAATCCCCAGACGATTCTAATTTTGCAAGAAACAGGTGAAATGTGAGGAGACAGCTACGGTGAAATTTCTCCGTTTATCCAAGATGGTGTTCGCCACCCCTTCGCGACTAACTTCGACGAGCGAGCCTATGAAGTATTTTATTGCGAATGAAAACGTTTCGTGGAACTCGACTCTCTCGTCGCGACTGCAAGAATAATTTGTATTCTCGACGTTCTTTTCTTCGTCGAATTAGCTCCAAGCATCCGGCATGAAATATTAAATTCCTTCGAGAGCAGTTTCTTCCTTTCCGGCCCATATTTTCCGCGGCTCTTTACGCCGGATTCGTAGCGGCCATATTTTTGTCGCGGAGGAAGGAAATTTTTAGACGAAAATTAGACAATAATTACTGACTACAAATTGTGTTAAGTTTTTGTACAATGACATGTAATTTGTCTGCCTTTTTGCTCTTTTTTATTAAAATGTATGGCTGTTCAAGATAAAATAAAAATAAGTTCAAGTACAAATTAGAAGTAAAATAGTGAACTTTGTTAAAATTGAAAATCTGGTTAAGTTAAAATAAAATACGTTACAACTAAATCATTTTATGAATATTATTTTGGGACAACTAATTTTATAACACATTTGTGTTTGATATATTAGGTAGTCATTTTAATAATTTTAAAATTGAAAATCTGGTTAGGTTAGGTTACAATTAAATCATTTTATGAATATTATTCTAAGACAACCAATTTTGTTACACATCTGTGTATGATATATTAGGTAGTCATTTTAATAATTTTAAAATTGAAAATCTAGTTAGGTTAGGTTACAACTAAATCATTTTATGAATATCATTCTAAGACAACCAATTTTATTACACATTTGTGTACGATATATTAAGTAGTCATTTTAATAATTTTAAAATTGAAAATCTAGTTAGGTTAGGTTACAATTAAATCATTTTATGAATATTATTGTAAGACAACCAATTTTTTTACACATTTGTGTATGACATCTTGGGCAATGGTTTTATTAACAACATTGCAATAATTCTTCAAATAGTAACACATTAATCTGTTCATCCTAATCGCGTTTAACCCAATTTATTTATTTATGAAGTAGATAAAATTCCACTAACGAATGTACGAGTTTCACACCCCGAGATAATAGAAGGGTCAAAGAATTTTTCCCGAGCTGTCTTTTCTTCCACCGCGATTAACAGAACGTTTCAGAGAGGAGCAAATGAAACTCGGGCGTCGACTTTCCCGGAGAGAACCTATTAAATTTCCCAATGAGTTTCCTCGCGCTTGTAACTACGAAGTAGTACGTGTCATTTCGAACGCGCCGCGATCTTCGCGTCGCGGAACGGTTCTCCATTAATCAAAAGAATCCGTCGTTCTGTGAAATTACTGCGCTTCGAAATTTAATTTATACCGTCGTTGTAATAATGTCGGAGTTCGACGCGGAACCTTTTTATTCCTGGTTCACGGCTAATCTCCACGATGGTCATTAATTTGCTCTCCACCTCTTTCGTGTTCGACTACAAAATTGAACATTGAAAAGATAATAGACATTTCGAGGTAATTCAAGAATGTAGGTTTATGGGGTTTGTATGGAGGTTTATCTGGGGATATCACTATGCAAGAATTTGGGGACATTAGAACATGTGGAGCTACAGAAAATTTGAACACATGATGTCAAATATGTGAGGAAATTTGACACATATGATGTCAAACATGTGAGAATTTGAGGATATAGAAACTTGAACACATACGATGTTAAACATATGAGAGTTTGAGGATATTGGGACATGTGGAGCTACAGAAAATTTGAACACATATGATGTCAAATATGTGAGGAAATTTGACACATATGATGTCAAACATGTGAGAGTTTGAGGTTATAGAAACTTGAACACATACGATGTTAAACATATAAGAGTTTGAGGACATTGGAACATGTGGAGCTACAGAAAATTTGAACACATATGTTGTCAAACATGTGAGGAAATTTGACACATATGATGTCAAACATGTGAGAGTTTGAGAATATAGAAACTTGAATACATATGATATTAAACACATGAGAGTTTGAGTATATAGAAACTTCGAAAAAATATAAATATACATACAAAAAAAAGAAGTACAAAATATTGAAAGACGAAAAGATGAAAGAAATATGAATAGGAGGTTGAGATTTAGTTACGCAGAGAAGGCGTAAAAGCCAGAAGGTGGTAAAAGCAACTGTTACGTGGAATGAGATACGACAGGCTTCGATTTAAAGCCAGCAGCCTCTGTTCGATTAAATTGCCAACCCCATTCAGCCGGGTTTCGCGGTGTATTTCTACGGGGTTCGATAGGGTGACTCTGGTGTGGGGGTTCTGCCGATTAAGCGGAAACTGCGGACCGCTCGAATTCGAGGCTACGTTTCCGGTGTGCCGAAGTTTTCCCAGCTACGACCGATAACCGTGCCGGCAAATTAAATTTACGTCCTGGAACATCGTGGTTGTCTTTTGTTCGTGGAATTTGAATATAAAACTGTCGGTATAACTCGATTCCGGGGCGACGTATTAATTACTGATCTTTTTATTTATCAAAATTTATTATACAAATTATATAATTATTTAGATGTATGAAGTTTACATTTACAGTTGCAGTTGCAGTTTATATTTTTTATAAAGTTTGGACTAGATTTAGAACTAGATTTAACTGACTAGGATTTTTCTAAACTCCTCAGAGATTCTTACAAAATTTTCAAACCGAACTTAAATTTCCACTTTGATCTTCTTAAATTTTTACTACTCCCTTTCTTAAAATTATCTTCCTTCGAGGTGAAATTCTACTTCTTTAAAATGTTTCTATTAATTCACCCCATTATACGAAATCAACCCCTCAGCCGAAGCTCATTCATTTTCATGATGCCCCCGTTTATCCGATTCCTCGAATCGCTCTTCTTTAATATTCCCCAGGTCCGTCGATCGATAATTTTGTATTTTTCCGAGCGCTAGACATTTTTCAACCCCCTTCGTGGCCAGCCGTCTGCCTTTTCAGCCGTTCGTCTCTCGTTCCTCGTTTCCAGAAGTGGCTGCTCGTTAAAGATTCATCCGAAAGTGCCTCTCTCCTCTCGGTTTCTAACCAGAGATGAGGCCGGGATTCAATTTATTATTCGCCGGGATCATCCCTCGCCAATAAGATCGAGGAAACTGAGAGTGCAGAGCGTTCGGTAACGTAAGCTGGCTGAAACCGAGCTACGAGGAGTCGCGATTGATAAAAGGTAATCGGCGAGGGATGCAACAATCTCTGTATGAAACGATACTCCTTTCGAGTTTCTTTTATTTCTTTCTACTTAAGCATTCGATCACTTAATTTTAAGACTGTACATTTTTTAAAGCAAACGGTGGTATATTTTTATATTGGCAAATCTTTCGAATTTCAGTGGTATGTATATTAACCTTTGTCTTGTAATATCGTGACGCATTTGTAACGCACTCTTGACGCATATTATACTTCAGATACGACAAGTCAAAATTATATTCACAGAACCATCGAATCTATAGTTTAATATCAATTAGAATTTGCATAAAGGATCCCTAACTTCAAAATATACCTAACATTTTAATTTTCTTTGTTTGTCTTGCAGCAATTATTTTTGTCTAAAGCAACTACTGTAGGAATTATAGATTGGGTTAATACGATGTTGCATAAATTGAATTTTATAGCAAAAGAGGCGTTTGATCCTCTTTGCATATCCACATCTTTTACTCCAATAACAAAATATTAAAAAATTTATTTCACAAGATGTTTACTTTAAAAGAAAATTATACTGAAGATTCCAAAATAAGTCAATACCTCCATTCACAGCAAACCAGAGTTTTAAAAAATCTTGGTGAAAAGTCTCTAAAGAAATGCACGTCCCAATTTCACAAAATTAATTAATACGTTAACATTGTAAGAGAATAAGGGAGCGATGAATAACGTTAGCGGTGCATAACGACAAATGATTATAAAAGGAATTACAGACGTGAGTAACAAAAGGGGATGAAGATAAAGGATCTCGATGTAGAATCACGATGGTTGAACAGTCGAGGAATTCCATGAAGCCGTTGCCACGAATTCGTAGGCAGGGGGTGCGATATATACCGGCAGGAAACAAAGAATCTGGGTCAGCACTGGATATTGTTAATCCTTGCTCGGCTGAACGGTGATTAACGCCGACGTCTGTCGGCGATTCGCACGCGAACTGCTTGCACGGATTTCGAAGTTTCGCCGCTGAGATTCCCTGGTGGCCTTCGTTGAATTATACCCCTGGACGGCGACGGTGAAGAGGTTAGATCGATCCTCTGTTTATACCGGTCACAAAATGTCATTTTACGAATTTTTTATTACTTTTACTTCACGTTTAAATTGCAGAAATTAATTTTTGGTAATATTGTTCTTCTCTTTCGTGCTAAATGCTGCAGGGTAGTATGCCTCATATGTGGTAGGATACTTTAGTTTATGAAAGTGTGGACTCATGTATGAACATATTTTCACATATGTACGACGTGATATTTGTATTTGCTATGGTACACTAAATTGTTATACTAACATGTCACATAAATTCTATGTTAGATCAATTGAATAAAACAGTAAATTTTATATAAAATAAATTTACAATCGTATATATTTACCATGTGTGTATGTAGATGGACATATGAGGAACACATATGTGTACATATGTATATATACTGTACATTGCATATAACCTTGCAAAGCGTTACATCCAAACCCCACAAAAAATGAAAATAATTTAAAAATAAATTTTGACGACCGAAAGAAGACATCAAAGTCGATTTGCATAGATCCCATAATTTGGACGATATCGAACTCGGAAAATGCAGCCCGAGGAAAGTCTCGAGCACGCGAACACGTTGGAGAATAGGGTCGAACGAGGGTCCTGAAAGTAATGCCTGTAACGTGGTTTCCATGCCGGGGACACGTCGAAAGCACCGTTTCGAATAGCTCACGAAGCGATCGTGTTAGAGAATCGAGGACGAACCGGATCGTCTCGACGCCAGGAAGTTTCGTTTCTTCGCGGCGAAGAGTTATCGCGCTCCCTCGAAGAACACTGTACGAGGTAACTGACCCTCTTCCTCCTCTTTTGTTCCTCCTTCTGCTTTTGTTCGCGACGGATTCTTTCGAGATTTTTCAGGTGTTGGTGATTGGGCTTGAAAAGACTCGAATTATGAGAAGTCTTATTCTTCTATCTTACGAAGATCTCAAATTTATCTAACTTTGCTGCAATCTTAACACAAAATTGAAAGAGGTATAGTCTGAAATTTATACATGGAGTTACAAAATGAGTTACAAAATGAAGAGTTAGAAATTGAAATTTTCTATAAACATAAAAAATATGGAGACATTAAAATGAGTTCCAAAATGAGAAGAGATACTATCTGAATATTGTACAGACGTCAAAATGAGTTACAAAATAAAAAGAATTACAATCTGAAATTTTCTATGAACATCAAAAGTTATGGAGACATCAAAATGAGTTCCAAAATAAAAAGAAGTACAATCTGAAATTTTCTACAGACATCAAAATAAGTTCCAAAATAAAAAGAGTCACAACCTAAAATTTATACGAACACCAAAATAATTTCCAAAAGAAAAGTTGCAACCTTTAACACAAAATTAAGATCATGTTAACGAAAAATGAAGGATATTCGTAAAAAGTTAAGAACGTTAACGTAAGTTGAAGTTTACTTTGAAATCGAAGAGAAAGCAGTTTTACTTCTTGACGAGAAGAAATCGAAAATTAAACTCCCGAGAGAAAAGCTTCCTCCGTTCGAATTTCTTCAAATCGAAGAGCTGTCAAGCTCTAAATGAAACGAGCCAACGCCGTGAATTCCGAGTCGAAAGTTCATTTTCCTCTCGGAAGAGACTTATTGCGAGCAGACTTGTCAACCAGTCGCTATTGCAGTTGTTCTCCGTTCCACGTGGACGATATTTGTTATACTGTCGCGACAATCGTGAAAGTATTCCTACCTGATCGCGTCCGGTCGAGTGTTCGACGAGTTTCCGGGTGGAGTTTAATTAAAATCAAAGTCACGGTGCGTCCCGGAAAGAGGAAATACAAATCGACTTGCTGGGAATACGGGGTTTATCTTCGTCTTTCTGTTAGCCGAAAAGACCGTGTTGTCATGCTGGGTTTAATGCTTTAACACTTCAGATGATGTACATCTTAATTGAATTGTACAATTTAGAAATTTAAGATGTTTATAAACAGCCAAACTGTATATAGCCAGAAAAATTAAGACATTCATAAACAGCCAAACTGTTTATAGCCAGAAAAATTAAGACATTCAAGACATTTAAACAGCCTTCTTCATAATTCATCTGACTTAGGTAACTGATCCTGAAGTTCAAACTTGACTTGCAGTACAAACATGACTTATAGTACAGATAATATTAATAAACTGTACAACTTTAAGTAATAAATGAAACACATGTTGAATTACATTAATAATATTAATATGTGCTGCTACTATATGCAGCAGTGGTTGCATATGAAAATATAAAAAGAATGAAGAAAATAAATAAAGAGGTATCAACTGTATATCGACTAGAGATACTTGACTAAAGAAACTTTCATTCTCAATAAATCAAAAGAGTCTTAATTAAAATTTGAACCAAAAATGTCCATAACAAATTACCGAAATGAAAGGTGGCTGATAAATGAAGGCTAATCTCGAACAACGACTTGTCTTTTTGACCGAACGAGCGAAAATGTTCCTTTGAAAGATACATCCGTAGAACATCGTGGAGCGACAAAGCGTTTCATAGAAAAGGGACGCGAAAAGCTGGTCGTGAAAGGGGTAATTAATTTTTAGCCCGGTTCGCAAAGGCGCCACGGCGAAACAGCTTATGCGGCAGGGAACCGCCTTCCTGTTTCCGGGAAATTCATCATCGGCAATGTGGAATAGATTAATGTCGCCTCTCGCGGCCGCAGGCCGGAAGGGGAGCTTTCATCCTCGTCAATGCTGGAAACTTGCAGGCTCCGCCACTCAGCAAGTTAGGGCTCGGCCGCTAAATTACTTCGAATCGAGTTGCTCTCAAAGGGGCCTCCTCTTCCTCCTCGCACCTGACCTAACCAAGCCCGACTGCCACGCAATTCCGTCAGACGAGTTGCGATATTTCTCGATCGGGACGGGATGAATTGACTCGAAACAGGGCCAAAGTATCGCTTATTTTCTGACAGATGTACTTAGGTAGGGAAGTACAAGTTCGGTTATTTATAAAATATGGAAGTCGTTGACGTGGAGCAGTCCATGTATACATTCATTTTGGACTTTAATTATTTTTGAAAAGATTTATCGTAAGAGTCACTCGAGACTTTCGAGGACCTGGCAGCCATAAACTGGTGAAGTCGTAACTCCATGACTTTTACTTGGACCATAAATTAAGGGAGAATGAGTCTTCGTGTTCTTCTATTGAAAAATCTATTTTGTCAAACTTACGAGTTAACCATAGACGAATAAATTTCAATTGCCATCCACATGAGATCGAAAAAAATTTTGTTAGTAAAAGGACTTCGAGGAAAAGCGACTTGAGAGTTAAAAGGTAATGAAATATTTGTGCAAACATTTTTTGTAAAATTGAAATACCGGTAAAGCGACATTTTCAGTGTGTGTACAGTGAATTTGAGAATTCCAAGAATTCCCGGGTACAATATGAAAGAGATGTAATGAAATACAATATTTTCAATTGTACAAGCGATGGCACCGTGACCCAGTGATTCCAGATGGAATTTTCTGTCTGCTGGCTACTTTCGTTTGCTTCGGACAAACGAGCTCTCGTGGCTTAGGGGTGGTTTTTATGAACGAGTTTTGGAACCTCTTTTTTAGCCTGGAAACTCGCCGGGATTTAATTAGAACGAGCTGAAACTACGATGGACGTGCACGTAAAAGGGATTTTATTTTCCAGGAATTTTCAGGATAAAACTCGTGAATTTAAGTATCACCTAACGTGTTAGAACCACTGAAATCGTGGTGTTGTTTGAACCTTCTTGATTGAATTACGTTATACCGTTATTCGTTCGTGCAGGAATCAAATCGTGTTAATTTGCTCTGGTAAGTAATTTGTTATTTATTAACAAGTTGAAAGTGTTGTTTAAAAATTTAATTTTACAATACAATTTTGAGTTGTTATTACAACTTGTGACTGCTGTATGTCATAACACAATGTAGCATAATATGAGAGAACATGATGATAGAAAATAATTGATATATGTATGAAGAATAATTTCCAAAGATTTTTTTTATGATCCTCGACAAAAATCATTTTTATACAACTTTGAAAAAATCTTAAAACAATAACTAGCTGTTAAAGTATTAAAATAATTGATGTATGAATTAAGGGTAATTTTTAACGAATTCTTTTATGATCTTCGACGAAAATCTTGATACAACCCTTAAAAAGATTTTAACACACTAATTAGCTGTTAAATTATTAAAATAATTGATGTATGAATGAAAAGTAATTTCAAATGAATTCTTTTATGGTTCATCCTTGACAAAAATCATCTTGATACAACTTTTAAAAAAATCTTAAAACAATAGCTATTAAAGAATTAAAATAATGAATGTGTTAATGAAGGATAATTTTCAGTGAATTTTTCTATGATCCACCCTGGACAAAAATCATCTTGAACAACCCTTAAAAAATTTTGTAACAATAATTAGCTGTTAAAGAATTAAAATAATCAATGTATGAATGAAGAATAATTTTCAAAGAATTTTTCTATGATCCACCTTCGATAAAAATCATTTTGGACAGCCCTTAAAAAATTTGGTAACAATAATTAGCTGTTAAAGAATTAAAATAATCAATGTATGAATGAAGAATAATTTTCAAAGAATTTTTCTGTGATCCACCCTCGATAAAAATCATTTTGAACAGCCCTTAAAAAATTTGGTAACAATAATTAACTGTTAAAGAATTAAAATAATCGACTTATGAATGAAGGACAATTTTTAATGAATTTCTCTGTGATCTTCGACAAAAATCATCTTGATGCAACCCTCTAAAAAATATTGAAACACTAACTAGTTGTTAAGCACTTAAAATAATCAACGTATGAATGAAGGATAAGTTCCAACAAATTTCTTTGTGATCCACCCTCGACAAAAATGATCTTGTAACAACCCTTAAAAAATTTTAAAACAACAACTAACTATTAAAATAGTCAAGGTATGAATGAAGAATAATTTCCAACAAATTTCTTTGTGATCCTCGACAAAAATGATCTTGTAACAACCCTTAAAAAAATTTTAAAACAACTAGCTATTAAACCACTAAGTATTAAAATAGTCAGGGTACGAATGAATAATAATTTCCAACAAATTTCTTTGTGATCCTCGACAAAAATGATCTTGTAACAACCCTTAAAAAATTTTAAAACAACTAACTATTAAAATAGTCAATATCTGAATAAAGTATAATTTCCAACAAATTTCTCTATGGTCCTTAACAAAAATTATCTCCACACAACCCTTAAATCCTCCAAAAAAATAATTAAATAAACAATAAAAATCCCTAATCAACCCCAAAATCCCTTACAACTCACCTAAACCCCAAAGAAAGCGGTAGGTGGAAGTTCATCAACCAAACAAAGCACTCAACGTACCCCGGCGTTCTCGAAAACTTCTCAGCCGGTTTACTAACCCAATAAAGGCCCTACAGACGGTCGAAAGGTTGCGTTCGCCCTCGCTTCGAGCCTCGTCGATTATTTAAGGACTCTTTTAATTACGAGCCGACAAACTACGATGCGGGGGTGAGTGCTCGCAGGAGGAATAGCGGTATCTTGGTGGCGGATTAAGAGCTTGCCGCGCGTTAATCCACGCGGGAGTCGTTTGCCAAGCGTGCCTCGAGCGAAACCTCGAGAACGAACTTGTCGATATCCAACGGCAAGGATCGTCAGGATTCGCTGAGAACTTGAGCCAACTTCCATTTAAGCCGCGTTCTACTTGTCACCCTGCTCGATACCGGATCTGGTCTAGCGGCACGTCGTTGCGGTAGCTCGCGATTACCGTAATAAGCGTGTAACGATCGCCATCGACTATCGACTACCCCATGAATCTTTCCTCGATACGTGCTTCTGAATATCTTTTATGCAATTTTTACTTACTACTTTTTGTCGAGAACTCTTATTTTCATATACATATTTAACCTCTTTAATGACAGGCTCTATATCATTTGGCAAATTTAATAACATCTAACAGGCTGAATATCATTTAACATGTTTAATAATATTTAACAAACTTGATAACATTTAACATGTTTAATAACACTTAACAGAATTAATAACGTTTAACAAGTTCAATAACAGGCTTAGTAACATTTAACATGTTTAATACCCTTCTTACACTTCGACCAATGTAACTACAGTTAATTTGTCTGTTAACAAGTAACTCATAAGTTCTATTGAAAATGTGTGCAAAATGAAAAATATGCTTTAACCAATTTAATACACGAAGACAGAAAAACGAATAACAGAAACGAAGTTCTTTGATTGATAAGAGTACAAATAAATACAAAATGTATGAGTACTTTCTAAGACTCATCTGCAGGTGTTTTAATGTCTTCCTAAGTGAACTCCAAAAGACTCAAACTAAAAGTGAAACCAGTCTTTCCTTTACAGAATTAAATGGCTTCTATCTGGTTGGAAAAAATGTTTCTGTACGATTTGGAATCGTAGTCGGCAAATAGGAAAAATAAACAGAGTAGAAGCTTACGATCGATGCGAGGCACGAAGCGGACGGGGAGAAGCACGCGTGGCCATTTCGTGTCGGAAAGCACCCCTCTTTTGTTATCTGGCTGACCTTTCAAGCTGACTTTCCACTTTTTAGCGTGAACACCGTGCTAGGCACGTACGTTTATCGCAAGCGTATCAGTTATATTCTGCTTCTCTTGTCTCGTCGCGAAGCTCCGTTTAAATAGAGCGGAACGCGGTGGATAATTCAACGGAGAGAAAGTAAATATAACCCCGTGAGATGGCTTCGGTGGGAGAAACCTGGGCTTTGGATTTAAATAACGGACAAGAATGACAGTAGTTTCTTTCTTCTTTTTCATGGATTAATTACTCCTGATTTGAGAACGCTTTAACTTTTGTTAGTTTGGATATTGCTGTAGCAAATTATGGCGATGATTGAATTTTTCTTTGTGGTTCGATTTTTATTGAGTTGCTGCATAATTTTAAGTAAATTTTGTCATGATAAGTGAATGATAATGACAGTTGAATAAATGAATAAATAATAAAGATATAAATGAATCTAATGAATAAAAAATGAGACGTGCAGATTATCTGATTACGAAGTTCTAAAACAAAAGTATATTAAATTATTATAACACCGCTTCCATTAATAAAACTTTAGTTACAATGAAACATAAAGTACAGTGAAGGTATTTGTAAACGAAAGAGATCGAGTAAAAAAGGTGAAGGTATTAAAATCCTATAAAAGAATGCAAACATTACAATATCAATTTTGCCTATGCCGTTAATTTAGACAGGCAAACTCTACGTCGAGCCACCTCTTGTACATTTATTTTCACAGCAAACATTGATACAGGAGCAGCTCCATCAAAGCAATTAAATTCGCTGTTAAAAATGATTTCATCTGAAGCGAGCAAACGAACGATACGTCGTGAAAATATTATCCAATCGAAGGTGCACACTTTATATCACAAATATTTGCTGTTACAAGGGGACTAACTTCCTCGAATAACTTTCCACCAACTTTCTTCGTCAAATTTTCCTGCTGGAAAATATTTGAAATTTATAAATTCGCTACTTTTTAATATTCTGTATACAAATTTTTTTTATGACAATTTTACTTTGAAGCTCTATTTTAAATTGCAAAAGTTGTTTAGGTTTATTTGATATTTATGTTGATCTTCGTGAAGATGTAGAATTAACGTGTACATTAATTTATGTTCATTTTATGTGTACATTAATTTATTTTTATTTTATGTGTACATTATTATATGTTTATTTTATATGTACATTAATTTATTTCTATTTTATATGTACATTAATATATGTTTATTTTACGTGTACATTAATATATGTTTATTTTATGTGTACATTAATTTATTTTTATTTTATGTGTACATTAATATATGTTTATTTTACATGTACATTAATATATGTTTATTTTACGTGTATATTAATATATGTTTATTTTACATGTACATTAATTTATTTTTATTTTACGTGTACATTAATCAATTTATATATTTTAGTACATTTATAGTTCAACTTAAGACTAGTTGAAAAAAGTTTTTCATTTAAAAGTATGCATTATATGAAGAAATCGTGTTTCAATCGATTGTTAAAACTACACTAATCCTTGTTTTATTCTATGAATGAAATTCATTCACAGTGTGATGTTATCAAAATCGATCGAAACGTAAAGTCTGTAATCAAGAACAGAAAAGGCAACAACCGTCGATAGCTCTTTCTTCTTCGTTGAATTTCTCGCATTTTCGTGGCTACCTTTTAACGAAACGACCATCTCGTTTATTTTGCCATTTGCATAGCTTAAGCGATTTGCCCTACCATTTTTCCATTTACATAGCTTAAACGACTTGTCCTTCTATTTTTCTCCCCGCGATGAAATTCAATTCCGACCGTCGTGCAACCCTCGTGGTAAACTTTTCCTAGCTGCGACGTCGATCCATCGCGATTCGAAGTTGCGAAGAATGCGGCGTA
Organism: Megachile leachella; assembly: GCA_963576845.1. Lineage (NCBI taxonomy): Eukaryota > Metazoa > Arthropoda > Insecta > Hymenoptera > Megachilidae > Megachile > Megachile leachella. The sequence goes on from OY756251.1 coordinate 18,470,641, forward strand.
CGGAACCGGGACGGACAAAAAGAGGAACAGAAAACACGAAAATCAATAGGTCCGTACAGAAACTATTTCCGTGAGCTTTCGTATTCGACAAATAACTCCACTTTCTAGGAGGCGGTATTGTGACCGGGATGTGTATTGTAAACTGCGTTTGCAACTGGGACGTTCCACCCCCTTCGTGAATTTCATCCTACCGCGAGTTTCGACGGTGAACTGAACGTATTTGCAAATGGATACCAGATTTAAATTAAAAAGAAAATGTGGAGAATTGCTTTACAGAGGCGTATTGTTCCTTGCTGTTATTACTTGTAGTTTGATCTGAGATCTTAGTTGAACTGAGACCTCAGTTGATTTCAAGCTTAAGTATTTCCTGCTTTACAAATTTTTATATTTTTATATGACAACCTTAAAATTTACAGATATAAAACTGTAGATCATTATGCATGTTAAAAATGAGAAATAAAAAAATTAGTACAATCTTGATGCTTATAGATAATTTTTTCTGCAGCCTCAAAGAGCAGTGACTTATTTCAATGAATAAATAACGAAAAATTCTGAACGTATGCAACGAGACTGTAAATAAAATATGTTGCAACGTGAATTTTAAGAATAATCTAAATACGTAATAAGAGAAGAACATTGTAAGCAACATTCATCAAAATTTCCTCGCGAATTAAAAAATGAAATTCGTAGAAGCTTCGAAAGGTTTCTATCAAGGAACGAAGGACAAAAGCAGGAGATGAAATACAGTGTTCATTACCTTTCCACAAATTAACGCTCAGCTTAAAGCAGGAATAATTCAAAGCGTAATCTCCGCGTGAAAAGGTGAAAATATTCTCATGAATGATCATGAACATTAATTATAGGGTTGATAGATGGTATCTTATTTGAAAGGGAATTATTCCTTGGACAGTCGAAATAATATCGAGAGCGAGCTTATCAGGGATGCAAATGAATGAAATTTGTTCAATAATTAACGCGACGAAGGTATTCCGTTAATAGGATAGGGCTAAACACACTCTGTCAGTTTAAAGGTTAATTAAGCTCGGATCGATATCCTTGTATGAATTTTCAAGCGGACCGGCTTTTCGACGGACCCAACAATGCTGCGTTAATTAACTTCCGAGCAATTATTCGATAACGCAACCGCGTAATTTTTCGATCGAATAATAATTTGCTAAGGTGCGTCGTATGCGTCGTACCTCCACGCGTCATACTTTCACGCGTAGTATTTCCACGCATGGTATTTGCATGCGTAGAATTCCCACGCATTATACTTCCACGCGTGGTATTTCCACGCGTAGTATTTCCACGCGTAGTATTCCCACGCGTGGTATCTCCACGCGTCGTACTTTCACGCGTAGTATTTCCATGCGTGGTACCTCCACGCGTGGTATTTCCATGTGTCGCACCTTCACGCGTAGTATTTCCACGCGTGGTATCTCCGCGCGTCGCACCTTCACGCGTAGTATTTCCACGCGTGGTATCTCCACGCGTCGTACTTTCACGCGTAGTATTTACATGCGTGGTACCTCCACGCGTGGTACCTCCACGCGTGGTATTTCCACGCGTCGTACCTTCACGCGTAGTATCTGCACGCGTCGTACCTTCACGCGTAGTATTTCCACGCGTAGTATTTCCACGCGTGGTATTTCCACGCGTCGTACCTCCATGCGTAGTATTTCCACGCGTGGTATTTGCACGCATCGTACCTTCACGCGTAGAATTTCCACGCGTGGTATTTGCACGCATCGTACCTTCACGCGTAGTATTTCCACGCGTAGTATTTCCACGCGTCGTACCTCCATGCGTAATATTTCCACGCGTGGTATTTGCACGCATCGTACCTTCACGCGTAGTATTTCCACGCGTGGTATCTACACGCGTCGTACCTTCACGCGTAGTATTTCCACGCGTCGTGCCATCACGCGTAGTATTTCTCACGCATCGTACCTTCATGCGTAGTATTTCCATGCGTAGTATCTCCACGCGTCGTACCTTCACGCTCCACATTTCCACGCACAGCACTCCCACACACCGCACCCTAAAATAATAATTTGCCCCACATCGGCAAAGAAGCTAGAAGGTACACGAAATCTTAAACGACGATAAACAACGTATAAAAGCAAACTGTGTGCACAAGATACGATCGAGTGTTTGGGGATGAGAGTCTCGAGCCAAAGCTTGTTTGCGATCCCAAAATGGTGGTTCATAATTTATTCCTGCTTGCATAATTCTTTGCTAATTTTCTCCGGCTGTTTGCTTACCTTGCGTGCTTCTGTTTTTGTGAATTTTCGAATTATAAGTAGAGTAACGGTGAACAACCTTCGAGAAACGGATAGTTTAAGAGTAACGGAGCTCCGTATTTCTTTCCTCTATTTTCCAGCGAGAAAATCGAATCCCACGACCGGGAGAAAGTTAATCAACGGAGCAAGCGGATTTCGAGCTTTCCTGAAAGCGCCGGTGCTATCGATGTTTCGTTATCCTACTCGAAAATATTGCTACGACTCTGGGAGTTAACACTTTGGGGATGCACCTGGAGAATATAAAGAGAGAACTTCAACTGTTGCTTCTAACGTAAAGAGTTTAAAATGTGGCTCGACTTGGGACAGAATTTTAAGAAATATAAAATCCAAATTTCATTTGAACTTGCTTCAAGATTTTAGATATCAAGATACTTTATTTCTTAAAAAATCCAGCATTAAATTTGTGATGTTCAATTTTTAATTTTATTTATACAAAATTTTTAAAGGTCCTCTAATAGCTACTATTTAATTAACTGTTTAAATATTTGGTTAGCTATTTAAATATTTAATTAACTATATAAATGTTTAACAGTTGATATTTAAAATGCATTGTCATAATCTTAACTCTCGAATCTCTATTCAGTCCTCATAAGTCTTCACAATTAGATACTAATCTAAACGCACCCCTTCAGAACCCCTTCAAACAGAATGTATTCAAAGTAGAACCCTGAATTAGTAATTCATACTAAACCTTTCACCCCGCGAAATTAACCCGGGAAAACGAAACAGTTGAACCCTCCAAGGCTATTATTTAAGGGTAGTAAAATCTTGTCGAATCAATAGAATGGCGAAAAGTAGCGAGAAGAAACAGTTTGCAAAGCGTAGAAAGCTGCACGAGGGTTGAAAGGAGGGAAAAGGGTTGGTCGGTCGCGCGTATCGGTAGGCGAGTTTCGAAAGCGTGTCAGTGGTTCCATTGTCGGCGTGTCGCTATCATCGGAGTCGTTCTTAAGGGTTTTCGCAGAGGAGGGCCCGTGTTGTCGTCGAGGATGCTGTGCGTCGCGGTGCTGCGCCGTTATTGACGAGGCGCTGTGACCTGTATTCGGTAACTGCGCGCTCCGACCCGCTCGTTCCCGCTTGCGACCGGTTACGTATCGAGTACAGCGGAATTACAACGAGGATTCGATCGAGCGCCCTTGAACGCCGCGGCTATCAAACATTCAGTCGCAAACCATACCACGTTCACGCTTCCATATTCTGCAACATTTTTTATTTTTATAGTTATTCAAATTTTAGGAGCATAATTAGAGTTGTTGGGGTAGTTTAAGATGTGAGGGTAGTACTTGGGGTGGTTTTGTTATTTGAGGATGTTTGGTAATTTACGAATTTCAAGGTTTGAAGAAGTAAGAGGTAGAAGAGGTATTTTAGAGGTAACTTAAAGATGTGTGCATTTGGAAGTTTGATAATTTAGTAATGTTTATTAATACTAAATCTACCAAACCAGTCAAATGATCCACAAGTTTTTTATCATAAGGTACATAATTTTTTAAAGTACATTCCTTAAAGTCAAAATTGATTTTCATCAAGATAAACAATAAATGTATGTACTAATTTATGTTTCGTCGTTTGTGTATTTATTTTTTAACTTCATTTTTAATATCAAATTAAGTACACATTATATGTCGGTATGTTTAGTGTTAATATTTACACATTTTTACAAATGTAAAAAATTATATAAATCCTTGATAATCTTACTATTCAAGATTGCCTATAAGAAAGTAATCAAAAGGTAGTACATTAAGACCAGTTACCACAAAACTAATACCATTAGCCTGCACAATTAATTACATTGTCTTCACCACAAGAATTCGAAGGTGACCCTTGTGTATCCATGACCGAACGAATCATTAAAACAAAACAATACATCAATGCCACCGACATCCCCTATTCGAACCCCTTCGCAACCCTCGATGCACCGCGAAAGGCACCCCAACGTTAAACGTCCCTTCACCGAATTCCGTCATATCAGAGATTCCTCCGAGAGCAAGTCATCCGTGAAAAAATCCGTCGTTCGAAAAGCAGTCGAGAGTACATCGGTTTCGCATTAACGAAAGTCGAAGGGGTGGCGCGAAACGGCGGAGTGTTTTCCCTCTTATGCAAAGCTGGCCACTTCTTCTACCCCTCGATCCGTGCAACGCAGCGAGCCGCGGGTTGTCGGAAAGGGGATGAAAAAGCGGAGGTGGTGGTTGCAGGATCACGTGGGCGTGCACCTAGCCACGTATCGTCAGCCATCTTGCTAGTTTAAAGGCTTCGCGAGACTTCGAACAAGGATAACCGGCTCTGGTCGTCTCGTTTACGCCATCAACTATGTTAGACGTCGAGTTTACGCGGAAAAAGAAGAGTTCTTTCGTTGATCTTTCGAGAACGGGTTTTCGTTACTTTGAGGACGGTTTGCAGGGGATGGAAATTCTGATGGGGTTAGAGTTTATTTTTTGGAGGTAAACTGTTAGACTGATATTTATTCTGTTATGAATTATATTTGAGGAATGTATATTCACATATTGAGGACGTTTGTCTTCATATGTATGTATTGTATCTTTAGGAGTAGTATTGTAACGTGTTGTAAGTCCATGTGAGGTATATTTACGCGTTGTATTGTGACGTTGTAGTCGATCGAGTTGTGTCCCCACAAGTCTGATGTTCATGCGTGGTATCTCCATGCGTTGTACCTTCACATGTAATATCTTCATGCGTCGTATCTCCACGCGTCGTACCTTCACGCGTAGTATTTCCACGCGTGGTATTTCTACGCGTGGTATTTCCACGCGTGGTATTTTCACGCGTGGTATTTCTACGCGCGGTATCTCTACGCGTGGTATTTCTACGCGTAGTATTTTCACGCGTGGTATTTCTACGCGTGGTATTTCTACGCGTGGTATTTCTACGCGTGGTATTTTCATGCGTGCTATTTCCACGCGTGGTATTTTCACGCGTGGTATTTCTACGCGTGGTATCTCTACGCGTGGTATCTCTACGCGTGGTATTTCCACGCGTGGTATTTCTACGCGCGGTATCTCTACGCGTGGTATTTCTACGCGTGGTATCTCTACGCGTGGTATTTCCACGCGTGGTATTTCTACGCGCGGTATCTCTACGCGTGGTATTTCTACGCGTGGTATTTTCAAGCGTGGTATTTCCACGCGTGGTATCTCTACGCGTGGTATTTCCACGCGTGGTATTTCTACGCGTGGTATTTCCATGCGTAGTACCTTCACTCGTAATATTTCCACGCGTCGTACCTTCACGCGTTGTATCTCCAAGCGTCATATCTCCACGCGTCGCACCTTCACGCGTAGTATTTCCATGCACCATATCTCTGCACATTCTATCTCTACTCATTGTACTTCCATATACCATATATCCACATGCCATATTTCCTTGCCTCATATATCAAGTATTAGCAACACACAGCCATACCTTTTCCTTTCAACATGTAAGAATACCAGAATTACAAAAGCAATTTCGCTTTAGCCATCGCTCTTCCAGAGATCCGCCCCCGTTCAAAGGGTGAATTATTCTTGAAACGGAACACGAGACACTAAGGGGTTGAACTTGAAGAATGTTTGCTCTACGGGGTGTGTTTCGATGGTGAATCACGGCAATGTGTAGCTGAAGGTAAAAGGGGGTGGTTAAACGTAGAGGTAGAGCGATGGTGGTCGATAATCTTCGGTTAGGGATTAATTAGTCGTAGATTATGATTGATGTTTGGTGGTTTATGGTGGTTTGAGGTTGTAAATGGGTCACTGTTGGGAGATTTAATGGACACGGGTGAGTAGTAAGTGATTCTAGATGGTAATTGGGGATGTAATTGGGTTCAATTTTGGTCCGCTTGTTTGTCGATGCAGTCGAGTATCATTTCTGCAGTACCCTTTACATCATCATTACAATTGGTTACTTCAATATTTGGTTCACCTTATAAGTCAAACAAACTTCTCTATTTTAAAAAATAGTATTATTTGTAATTTTATCTTGTATTCACAGTTTGAACTATTTAGTGGCTAATTAAGCAATTACACAAATTTTGTAAAATAAAATGAGTTGCAATATAAATGTAAATGTCTTTAACAAGTTCATAAAAGAAGTAATATATTTTCATATCCACAAATTATTTATCAATATTATTCTTAGTACGAATATCTTGAATTGGTAAGAACCACTCTGAATCGCCAGTAAAAGAAATGGAGAGTCGAAGCTGTCGAAGAAGAAACATCAAGATATTCAAAAGCGTCGAAACTCTCTTTATCCAAGAAAGAAGATAACTTCACGCCTGCAAAATTCCTTCCAACTTTATCGAAACTGGCTACTCCAATCACCATAAACGAATACCCGAAGCAACAAAATCTTGAATCACGAAACACCGGTATCGGCCGGTTCCTTCTTTTCGCTAAGTAAACGTCTCAGCAAGGATCGTTTCTTGGCTCGTTGAATTATGAATGAGGATAAATTGAACGAATCCTACCGTGCTTTCTGATACGAAAGAAAGCAGGCTTCGTTGTCTACTTCGTGAAAACACGACTTTCTACCGGTTGCAGTCACGTAATAAAAAGACCGTATTGTGTCTCGTTGAGGTTCGCGCGAAGCATTCATTATTTTTGGGACAAATTGCAAAATCACAAGATGTTTATATGCACGCGTTAAGTGGAATATGATTCAGAGAGAGCTGAATATTTTGGTGGCGATATATCCTTGGAAAATGACCGGTTTCGGAATAAGCCTCTTACGACCCGCCATCAAGTAATCCATTGCGAAATTCGCGTTTACGCAATAATCGCATAATTGAATTATTACAGAGCACACTTGTGCATAATAATCTGTGACATAGGAGAGGAAGAATACGTAATTGTATTTTGATAATAAATAATTTTGTTGTGGGCGACATGTGATGATATAACGCGGGATTATGTAGTGTATGGGTTTGCTGCAATGGAGATGTCATATGGGATTATGTAAGGAGTGAAGGTAGTATGTGGGTGAGTGCTGTGCGTGGATATTCTGTGCGTGGAGATTCTACGCGTGAAGGTACGACGCGTGGCAATACTACACTTGAAGGTACTACGCGTGGTAATACCACGCGTGGGAAATACTACGCGTGGAAATACCACGCGTGGAAATACTACGCGTGGAGATACTACGCGTAGAAGTACTACGCATGGCAATACCACGCGTGGAAATACTACGCGTAGCAATACGACGCGTGGAAATACTACGCATGGCAATACCACGCGTGGAAATACCACGCGAGGATATACTACGCGTGGAAATACTACGCGTGGAGATACTACGCGTGGAAGTACTACGCATGGCAATACCACGCGTGGAAATACTACGCATGGAAATACTATGCGTGGAAATACTACGCATGGAAATACTATGCGTGGAAATACTACGCGTGGAAATACCACGCGAAGGAAATACTACGCATGGAAGTACTACGCATGGCAATACCACGCGTGGAAATACTACGCGTGGAAATACTACGCATGGCAATACCTCGCGTAGAAATACCACGCGTGGGAAATACTACGCGTGGAAATACTACGCGTGGAAATACCACGCGTGGGAAATTCTACGCGTGGAAATACCACGCGTGGGAAATTCTACGCGTGGAAATACTACGCGTGGAAATACCACGCGTGGAAATACTACGCGTGGAGATACTACGCGTAGAAATACTACGCGTGGAAATACTATGCGTGGAAATACTACGCGTGGAAATACTACGCGAAAAATACGACACATAGAAATTCAACGCGTGGAAATTCGATGCTTGAATATCCGACGCATGTAGAGTAAAACCCCTTCCAAAACCCACTCACTGCTAAAATCAGTTAAATTCCCCCCGCTCAGTGATTTCATCCCCCAAGCAAATCTCTCCAAATTATCTACTAAAATAGAATGTAGGCGTACGAGTGGATAATAACAGTCAAGAAAGGGTTGTTTGGACTCCGGCCATCTCAAAGTCCCTTTAAACCTTTCCTTGTGCGGAAGGTGGTCACTGAACTTTTTGTCGCCGCGAAACAAATGTGGCCACAGGGTGGCCAACAGTCGCGATATCTTCCTCGTGTCTTTGCTCTCCTCTTCTTTTCCCATCGCTACAGAAACGTCCTCGCGTTGGAAGGGGATCAAGTCGGCTCGTTGCAAGCGACCAGCGTCGCAGTCTCATATTTTACGAGTGTTTAAGGTGTTCTGCAACCCATAACTTTGCATTTGCCGGCTTTAACTCACTCTGTCCTCCCCTGACGTCTGAACTTCCACAGGACCGCTTCCGGTCTGTGATTTCTTCTGCGATTCTTTCAACTCATGCACTTCTGCATACGATACCTTTTTCTACTAATATATCCTGCTCCATGTTTCTAAGAACGTTTCAGAGAAGCAGACATAGAATACAATGATTTACATTCGTTTAATTGACACATTTACATTTTTACATTTTTGCACAAATTTTCCGCGTTTTCGAATTTTAACACGGCAAAACCGTTGAATAAAACATTCGCAATGTATTGATCGAAACGAATTTGCACATTTATTACAAATTTATACCAACGCATGTTAGTTGATTTTAGCTTCGGTTTACAAGTAGCATGTTAGCTGATTTTAGCTTTGGTTTACCAAAAGAATCAGTTATCTCCCCTTCCGAAATTGACACGCGACGATAAACGCGTGAACGACAGACTTTCGATTCGCCATTGCGTCGGATTCTTCTACCCTTATCCGCAACCCTTCATCCCTGATCTCCCTTTCCAGCAGTCCGACAGTTTCGGGGCTCGGTCGTGCAGGAAATAGCTCGGCCTTGACCTCTAACCATCATCTCACGTTCTCGCTCTTAAGGGTGTTCCGAAATGGAGGGACAAAGAGGGTAAGAACCACGGAGGGTACCGCTACATTTATCGATTCGACCACGGGTAGAAGGATGGCCTTTCTGGAGGCGTCATGATCTTTCAGGGTAACAAGGTCGTCACGGACGCTGAGCTTCGATTCGAACGTAATTCAACGATTAATGAAATATTCATTTTCCTCGCTAGCTTTTGGAATTTTAATCTTCCGCTGCTTGAAGGGAGGCTTGTTCAAGATTTAAAAACGCTTCGCCTTGAATACCGACTTTCTCTTTTGACGAACGTTACGACCGTTTGGACGTCTTCGCAAATTTATGCACCGTTCTTGCTAAACATCAACGAACTTGGACAATTCTTGGGGAACATGATTGAGTATAAAAAAAAGATATAAAAAATATAACAAGTATTGTACTTCTTCAATGATACTTAAGAAACTTATGCACTGTTCTTGCTAAACATCAACGAGAAGGAACTTGGACAACTCATGGAGAACATACATGTTTCACAAAAAACCTAATCAAAATATATGTAAAGCGTCATAATAGACATAAAAGAAATATAAAAAATATAACAAGTATTGTACCTCTTCAATGATATTTAAGAAACTTATGCACTGTTCTTGCTAAACATCAACGAGAAGGAACTTGGACAACTCATGGAGAACATACATGTTTCACAAAATACCTGATCAAAATATATGTAAAGCGTCATAATAGACATAAAAGAAATATAAAAAATATAACAAGTATTGTACCTCTTCAATAATATTCAAGAAACTTATGCACTGTTCTTGCTAAACATCAACGAGAAGGAACTTGGACAACTCATGGAGAACATACATGTTTCACAAAAAACCTAATCAAAATATATGTAAAGCGTCATGATCGACATAAAAAGTATAACAACTATTGTACCTCTTAAATAATATTTAAGAAACTTATACACCGTTTTTGCTAAACATCAACGAGGAGGATCTTGAACAACTCATGAGAAACACACATGTTTCCCATAATACTTAATCAAAATATATGTAAAGCGTCATGATCGAAATAAAAAAAATATAACAAGTGTACCTCTTCAATAATATTTTGTTCTATCCCGTAAATATTCTCGAGAGTGTATTGCCACCCTCTCGACAATATTTTGTACTCGAACATTGCACTCTGCCCCAACAGACACCAAAAAATATTTACGCAATAAGGTATAAATAGAAAAAGATATTTTTGTCGAATATAAAAGTGCATCGCGTGACCCCTGATCCACAATGATGCAACATTTTGATTGAAAGCAGAATTGTCTAGGGACATCATAAAAACACGAACAAAACCGAAAACGTTATCGTTCGTTGGGGCGTGGAATAATCGATGCGTGAACCCAGCACGAAGGAATTTCGTTTTCGCGAACGAGCGTCGAATTTTCCATATTTTATTCGGGCGAACGAGCAACAACAGCAGAAGCAGCGGCTACGCGAAGTAGGGGGATCGGTCGCCACTTAATTTGCACACAGAAACTGCACCGGTGCATCCGTTATGCGCATAACTAAACCGGTCGCACTTGTGCCGCCCGTTTGCGGGTGGAAGTGCTATACCGGAAGTTTGTCAATTAATCTGCGCGACTCGCTCAAACGCGGCCGCGGTACGATCACCGATAACATTATTCGCGTGTATCGCGTTTTGTTACTCGCTCCGTTTATTTACTTTGGGGAGGATCCGGACGTATCCTCGACGTTTCGACAACAGAAAAAATGCTCACTGTTTATTTTACGTCGGGGTGGCTCGATCGAAACTCGGGGTAACTGATTTTGAAACATAATCTTGGACAATGAAGCTTCAGACTTGGGAATACAATGGAAGGACTCTTCTTGGGTACTCATAACGGAGGTGTTATCTACCTAAGTGGGAGATTTTGGGTCTATTCTTCGCGTCTTTGGAGATGGAGATGTTTCAAGGTTTTGCATTGTTGTTTCCTGCTCAACCCTCTATTCTTTGAAGGGGTGAAGGTACACTGCGATTTGAAAGTATGGGACGCTTTGGTCGCGTGGAGAGATACGGCGCGTGGAGATATGGCGAGTGGAGATATGGCGCGTGGAAGTACGGTGCGTGAAAGTACAGCGCGTGGAGATACGATGCGTGATAATTCCACGCATGGTAATTCTATGCGTGGTGAGTGAGCGCGTAGTGATTCCACGCGTGGAAATTCGACGCATGGTAATTCGGTGCGTAATAATTCCACGCGTGGCGACTCAGAGCGTAGTAACTCCACGCATGGAAATTCGACGCGTGGTAATTCGGTGCGTGATAATTCCACGCGTGGTAATTCTACGCGTGGTAACTCAGAGCGTAGTAACTCCACGCGTGGAAATTCGACGCGTGGTAATTCGGTGCGTGATAATTCCACGCGTGGTAATTCTACGCGTGGTGACTCAGAGCGTAGTAACTCCACGCATAGAAATTCGACGCGTGGTAATTCGGTGCGTGATAATTCCACGCGTGGTAATTTTACGCGTGGTGACTCAGAGCGTAGTAACTCCTCGCATGGAAATTCGACGCGTGGAAATTCGATGCGTTGAGGTACGGCGTGTGGAAATTCGATGCGTGGAAATTCGACGCATGGAAATTCGGCGCGTAGAAATTCGATGCTTGAATATTCGATGCGTGGAAATGCAACGCGTAGAATTTCGACACGTGGAGATACCTCGCGCCTTTTTATTGTCCAAACTCCTTCAGCAACTATACACGAAAACCATACCAAGGATTTCCTTCCATAAGAACTTAAAAAAAATATAAAACTAGTGAAAGAATTAAATACTAGTCCCCAAGCTCTGACATCGCCTGTAAATTCGTATAAAATCGTATCCAGAATAGAACAACAAAAGTAAGCGTCTTGAAGGCAGGATCGAAGAAATCTGCGAAAGACGACTCAAGGGAGCAATGCTTATCTGTACGGCGTATCCAGGAGGAGAAAAGGGGGGAACTGAAGCGCCATGAATACTAAGGCCGCGTTATTAATGCCATCTGGCAAAGTGGCCACGATATTAGGGGGCGAAGGGGTGGCTTATAGCGACGTTTTAACGCGGCCGGTTTATTACAAGGATCGTTCGTGGAACGGAAGCGACGAGGAAAGGGTAGGGGACAGGGCAGAGAAAACGCAGAAGAAAAGGGCCTAATGGCGGAACCGAGAGAACGCGGCGGCCATCCCGCTAATGGAGCCCACCGACCGCCATTATAATAATCGTAAATGCGAAACTACGCCAGGGTGTCGTACTCACGGGCCGAATCGCGGCTCTGACTTTCTTTACTGTAATAAGAAGACCGTCTTTGTGGAAATCGAGTCGTCTCGTAATCTGTCCATTGTTTCACGAATTTCATTTGTCTTATACTTCCTATCCCTACACTTATACGAACTTATAATAACACCAAATTTTATATTAACAGAGCTGTTAAATATTATTGTGGTCATCTTCTTGTTTATATTTATTTCTGACCCTTGTCGAGAAATATTATAGTGCATTTATGTGTTTGTAAAGGGTAGTCGTATTTGTAACAAGGTGTTACTTAAGGGTGTATGACTGAAATTCATATAAAAATGCAAAAAAAAAGTTCATTGAAATAGACAATTTTTTCACAGACACTTATTGATCGAAAAATTCATTCATTCATTGAGAATAATTTTTATAGCAAATACAAATATCCAGTCCAACATTTTATTTTTTTTTAAATAGAAGTACAGGTACTACTGCTCCAGGGTCAATGTATGTTCACTTTTTTTAACACAGTCAAATATAAAAAATATATTGATTATTTATAATGTGAAAGGAAGCTTTTGACGATTTCGAGGATCACGTTTGATTCCACAGCCCATTATTCCGAAGTCACGTGCGCTTTATCGCGAGAAGCTCCGCGGAAATTGTTCTTTTGACCCGAATCCATATCAGAAAACGTCATCGACCGTGGTGCAGCTTTGGAATGATCGATTTAAAATATCAATTCTGAGAACGGGATCTTCTTCCTTGACTCGACACGAGCTTCCCTTGCCCGATTCTGCCTTCCATTTCCGTGAATTTACATTTGAACGCGTTTAAGTATCGGATTTTAAATCGATCAGCCCCCGAAATGTCGGAGCTCGGATTCTGTACGTCGAAAGATGAAATTTTTTCGAATATAACGGCTTCTCGAATATATCTGTGTATCGTTAATATTTATGGATTTTCGATATCCACTGAAATATTGATAACATTCTGCCGATATATATTTTTACCGCGTTTCCGGAATCCATCAAAAGTGCTTCAATAATTTCGGGGCCGTAAAAAGTGTACCCACCTCTTCAATTTTAAAAAAGTTATCATAAGTTTGCGGAAAAACTGTGACAGTTTAAAAAATCGAAAAAAATGGATAAAGAGAGGTATCGTGATAAAATAAGAGACAACGAAAAGTAGGTCAATCGCGATCGGAACGATTCGAAATAATAAGCAGGAAAAACTGTAGGAACAAACGAAAAGAGAAAAAGGGGAGAAAGTAACGAGTCCTTCTCTTTAACAAAGCCCTCCGTCTACGCTTGTTTACTACCACCCTTCCCGGCGACCTGGCAAAAGTCGAGCTCGCGGGACAATCACGATCGATGTACGCTACCCCCTCGCCAACCCACCCCCTTCCGTCATTCTCGTAGCCCGTTGGTATTTTTCTCCGCACCCCGTCGCTCTCCGCCACCCTGCAGCCGGCTCGTGACCCAATTCGCGATAGTAGGCGAGCGTGCTTTCCACGTATCGCGCGAACACCCCCGACGCTGCGAAGAGGGGTGCGCGCACCCCGGACTCACCGGGGCGTTTTCCCGTCTCTCCAACCGGGATCCGGGCAGAAAGAAACGGCGGAAAAGGGCGGTGACGGTGGATCAAGGGAAAACGGGAAGCTGCATTAAAGATAATCCTTTCTGCGAAAGGGGTTGAACGAGGGCTGCTGTCGCGGATTAATATAAAGGGGCTCCCTCGTCGCTGTGATCTTTTAGGCGCCTATGCTCTTTCGAAGGCAGCTTCTTTTCGGCGCCATGACAATCTTATTAAATCAAATGCTTCGTTTGCAGCTGCATAACTTCCTAACGATCGCTGATGAAAAAAATGCCTTCCTAGATACCGCAAGTTGCAAAAATTAGAAATTGTGAAACTTGGAAAGATATATAAATAGACAAAGTTGACTTTCTTGTAGAAGGAAATACAAACTGGAATTAAAAAGTAAGTCCTGAAAGAAACCCTTTTACACGTATTTCCAGTGATCAACCATTTTTTAACTGTAACCTATTATTCTCCGCCGATTCAACATCCTACAAAGGAATCATGAAAAAATTTTGTTCCGCTCGTGGAAGTGCAAACCCCGTTACCCTTTAGTTATACAATAATAAAAGAGAGAAATGCGAGCCTAGAGAGTTTTACTTTCTCTGTTTCTATTTTTCATCCCCCTCTGTATCTTCCGCGAGGAAAGAGGCATAATCCTCGCCGGTTGCGTGAATCGTCCGGTACAATGGGACGGTGTAGGTACGTATATAAACGTGAAGCTTCCCGTAGTTCTCGAAAAGAGAGAAAAGCTGCAGAGATTAAGCTCTTGTTACCAGGGACAATTCTTTTTCATAGTCGCGAATCTGGCGTGTTTCGCCGTGCAGAAAGAGTATCGTTTGTTCGCGAACGCTCCGGAGCCTGGAACCGGCTGCGGGGGTGGATAAGCTGAAACGGTCTGGTGCGTCGGCTTTTCGCGATAAACAAAGCACCCTGTCGCGAGGAACAAGCTTATGCTTGTTCCAACGGGATAAGAAACTGCGCGATTATCGCTGGAAATTGATTGTTATTTAATTCTTACGCTTTTATACATTCTGATCGATGTGCATGCTGGAATATATTAATTGGTCTTCGAGAAATTTGCAATCATTAAGCTTTATTAATTAATACTGTTTCTTGCGAGATTGCTGATATTATCTAGGTAGTAGGTCTCAGGGTTTCTCTACTCAGGTTTCTTTATTTACATGTTGACGAGGGTCATATGTGGACGACGCTGCTAATGTGGCTAAATTAATTATTTATGTAAAAAGTAAGTGGTAGGTACTTTTAAGGGTTCTTTATGTGCAGACAATGATATACAAACAGAGTAAAAAATAATAGTATAAGATTCAAAGTTGTTGTACTTATGTCATATGTGACATATGTGGTCAGCACTGCTAATGTGGTTAAATTAATTATTTATAGAAAAAGCAGGTGATAGGAACTTTTGAGGGCTTTTAATATTTAGACAATGATATATAAAAACAGACTAAAAAATAATATTATAAGATTCAAAGTTGTTGTTCTTATGTCATATGTGACATATGTGGTAGGCGCTGCTAATGTGGTTAAATTAATTATTTACAGAAAAAGCAGGTAATAGAAACTTTTGAGGGCTTTTAATGTTTAGACAATGATATATAAAAACAGACTAAAAAATAATATTATAAGATTCAAAGTTGTTGTTCTTATGTCACATGTGACATATGTGGTTCGCTCTGCAAATTCATTTAAATTAATTATTTATAGGAAAAGCAAAGTAACGAACATTTCAGAGATCTTAATATAGAGGCAATGATGTATATCGACAGATTGAAAAATAAAATTAAAAAATTCATAATCCTTGTTCTTACATCATATGTGACATATGTGATCAGTCCTACAAATTCATTAAAATTAATTATTTATAAAAAAAGCAAAGCAACAAACATTATGTGATCTCAACAATAATAAATAGAAGTAAAATAGTAATATAAAAAATGTAAATAAAATTTGAAAAATAATATTATCGTTTCCAACATCCAACAAAATTTGATTAAACTGCATTTGCACCGTAGCTACACTTACTGTTTCTGACACTTTAGAGCAGCCTTTATGCTGTATTATTGCATTCGTGTGGAACAATTACAGCAGGCGAACAAGGTGTCCTTTATCCAGCAATTGAATAATAGAAACGCGGACCATGAAGTCGGCGAGTTAGCTTTGGGTTCCAAAGAAAATCGAACTCCCTCGCTCGGGCCACGCTTGGCCGGCGTTTAAACCTTTCGGGACATTAAATTCTACTTTACTCAACTCGCTCACGGTTCGCCGATTCATCCCGGTATAATGAAGTTCCGGGTGACTTTAAGCGATGCATTTCCGCTGGTCCCTCGTCAATTAACGATTTCCAAGTAATTAGCAGCGAATGAGTTTCCTCCTCCGTCGCGCCCGATTGTCAATTCGATCGGGGCATATGAAAGAAATTTTTCTGAAAGATTAATCTTTGGAGTAGACATTAGGTTCTACGCTCCGAATTCCCACGTGTCGAATTTCTACGCGCCGAATTTCTACGCGTGGAATTCCTACGCACCGAATTTCCACGCTTGAAATTCCAACGCACCCAATTTTCACGCATCGAATTTCCACGCGTCAAATTTCCACTCGTCGAATTTTCACGCGCCGAATTTCTACGCGTGGAATTCCTACGCCCCGAATTTCTACGCTTGGAATTCCAACGCACCGAATTTCCACGCGTCAAATTTCTACGCTTGGAATTCCAACGCACCGAATTTCCACGCATCGAATTTCCACGCGCCGAATTTCTACGCGTGGAATTTCTACGCACCGAATTCCCATGCGTCGAATTTCCACGCGCCGAAGTTCTACGCGTGGAATTCCTACGCTCCGAATTTCCACGCGTCAAATTTCTACGCTTGAAATTCCAACGCACCGAATTTCCACGCGCCGAATCTCTACGCGTGGAATTCCTACGCATCGAATTCCCACGCGTGGAATTTCTACGCGTGGAATTCCCACGCGTTGAATTCCTATGCGTGGAATTCCTACGCTCCGAATTCCTATGCCCCGAATTCCCACGCGTCGAATTTCCACGCTCCAAATTTCTCCGCAATGAACTCCTACGCGCCGAATTTACTATTGATTAATACGAGCTAAAATTCAAGGGTCCTATTTACAGGATATCATAAAAATTGAAAACGCTGAGAACCGACGGTTGTTAAGTGAACGCGTACCGTCCTGTATAATTTCGCGAACGGCATGAAACGTCGACGGTTGCTACATCCGCTGGCGATAATTAATTCGTTAATTAAACGGGTTTGCTACGCGGCAATGAATACGTTTCCCGTGGTCACGGAAACGACAATTCGTGGATTTAACTTGGCCGAAGAATACTCGACGAATTTTGGCTTGCCGGTCGGTAATTAAACCTCGGCGCGGTATGTAGGTCAATTAATATAACGTAACCATTTGATCAGTGTAGCATAACCGAATGAAATTTCCAGCGAATCGGGATATCTATTCGTTCGTGTTTGAAATCGAAAACATCAGGAAGCGATGCTCGCGTAAAGCAATTTTCTGCCTCTTTGAAATTCAAGAAACTCAAGATTCCGAGCTATCGAGGTTGAAACTACGCTCGTATATCATGTTCAAAAGCTTCAATTTGTCCGGGAAAAATGTATCAAGCTGGGAATACAGGAATATTGCAGTCTCCTTTTTCAAACAAGGTTTAAAACTTTCAGACCTGTGGCGCGACGGGATATTTTGCTAGCTGTCTGAGGAGCCATGATTATCGTTAAATTTTATGATATGTTCAAAACTAGCAATGCTACGGAAGGTTTGTTACATTCACGACATAATTTTACCCTTAGTTTGTTATATAATTCACTTGTTACATAATAAATAAATAAATATTCCATCCACTTGCTTCATTAATAAGTTATTACATTTTCTTCTTCAGAAGGTTGGACGTGAAATTTGTACAATAATTATTTAATATGGAATGCTTTCTTACAAGATCTCATAGATTTTGTAGGAAAAGCAACTTGATTCTTTTGGCTAAAATTTGATGCTTGTTGGAGATTTATATTTTTTAAAAATGAGAGGTAAAGAGGGAGTTTCTGGGGGTTGATAAATATGACCGAGGTTCTCAAGAATCTGTGAATTTTGAGAAACGGGGACGTTAAGCAATCGAAAACAAATGATGGTCATTTTTGTAGCTTACAAGTGATGAATTGATCAGGACCCTTCGCAACCCCATTTCTTCCTTTCGCTCGGTTGATTTATTCACGAAGGGGTAATTAAGCATTTCTGTATGCGTGATTTAACAGGTGGTCCCGCAATAATTTACTCGGAATTGGGTTACGTAAATGGCGGGTGTAATTAAATGTGACGAGGGAAAAGGGTTGAAATCGTCCGGGGTCTACGTTTTACGAAACGATGCTAGTCGAACAATTTGTATCAATTTGAACGAAATTGGGATTAATTCCGAACGAATATTGGGCAATAGAAACGATTTCTGACGTGGCTAACACGCGTTAATCGATGGATATAAAATGAAGGTATCAAAAATCCGAACTCCCCGGACGGAGGGTAAAAAAAGGCAGTTGAAGCGTTGAAATGATACGCGTGAATGTCGAACGGGCGAAATTAATTTCGGGGGCAGAGTAAATTGCTCGTGCTCGTGGCTGCACTCGCTCGTAGCCTCGGGATTAATTGCCGCCACGGGGACCGTGGAACTGTGGTACCCGCTAATCTGCTTTTATGAAATATCTCGTTAGTAGACGATCGTGTTCGCCTTCACCCTTCGATTAAATATTCTTAACACCTTTCGACATCAATTATATTTCAACTTGCTGCATTTTCATTTTCATTTCTTCAAAATTGTCAGGTCATTTCTTCAACATTTCTTTTGATGTCCATCTTAGAATATTAGAATATGCATGGACATTTAGAATGTAAAATTAAATCATACTTATGATAAGATTTGTGAAGATTATTTAAACATAACAAGACTTATGAAGATGAATTGTATGGACATTTAGAATATGAAAGTAAATCATTATACTTATGATAAGATTTATAAAGATTATTTAAATATAACAAGACTTATGAAGATGAATTGAAAGACACGTATGTTTCATTGATGTTCTCAATGCGTATAAAATGAATGAACATTTTAGCAACGGCAACTGGAAGACGTCTTGAAACTCATCAGAGACAATCTGACAGAACAGCATTACAAAATGGCGTTTGTATATTAACATGAAGCTCAAACTTTCATATAATTGTCTAAACGTTTTAGTACTTCCAACACAAAATGGCTGTTCATTGAATAGCTAACTCCTCGTTAGATAAAATGGCTAGCAGCTTCGTACAAAATGTCTGATGGCTAAAGTTCGAATAAAATGGCCGATGACTAATGTCCAGATAAAATGGCCGATGGCTAATGTTCAGACAAATTGGCCGATATCATTGACCGACAGGTTTGCTTTAATAAAGAAGCTTTATATAAACAATTTATATGAAACAATTTATATGAAAAGTACTGAGGAAATAGTGAAACAAATACAATTAAACCCGAACTTTTTAAATCGTTAATTTCAAGAATTTTTTTCGATGCGGTCATAAACGCTGGTTTCCTTATCACCTCCCTCCTTTATCATCAATGTGGAGGTCGATCAAAATTCAGAGAACGAATTCCCAGGGCAGCGAGCGAACAAAAGCAACGAAATCGTTCTCTCTCGTCCATCGAATCGATAACCCGTTTCCTGTTCGATCACGATTTACGAACAGACATCTCTCTCTTTCTAGCCTCGTTTCTCGCGCATGTTAATCGAGGTCAAAGCGGGTGACGGCAGCCAGCGAGCGTTTCGAAATTTCCAGGACATCGAAAGGGGGGAAAATGTAAATCCGCGCGCAAAATAATTCGCTTTTCCGGTGTCGGGGCAAAATTGAAACTTGTTCTCTCGGTGGTCGACGATGCGAGACAGAACGTAAGCGCCGCGACGAACAACCGATTCGACGCTGTGTTAGCCTGTCATAACTTTGATGAATGGTTTGTCACGACAACGACGGAATTCGATGGAGCGGAGAGAGACTGTTGCCAAGTAAACGCGTTTCGCTAGGGGATGTCTTGTATCGAGGTGCTTCAAAATATTAAATTGCTGTGAAATTCGTGTCAAGGTGAATATTCATTTACACCGCATTGAGTCCCAAATTTTAAGAATCACCTAAACTGAAATTAATTTATTTGATCATCCCTTATGAACATCAGTTTGGAAAGGGGTAATGTAACATGGAAGTACCTTGCCTTTAAATGTTCAAATTCTATAGAATTTATATGCTACATTTCAAAATGCTGAACAGACCAATAATTTTAGAGCATTTGACTTAACAAAAATATTTTTAAAAATCGTCGAAGAATTCAAACATGTCTATCAAAGTGCTAAGTCTACGATGGGAACGCTCTAATAAAATATAAAATAAATTGTCAACGAAAAGTAGCTGTAAATTTCTTAACATTGGTTTAATGTCGATAAAATTCGACTGGGAAGAAATTACCATGGAGTTACCGTAAAGCAGAAAGTTTCAGCCGCGAACGCAAGCATCGACGAGAGACAATACGAAACGAAATTATACAATTGTATAGAAGAGAATAAAACGACGGAAAATTCTATTTCCTTGGAACAAGAGGCAAAGGAGACCGCGGAAGAATCCCTGAAAAGCAGCGAACTCTCAAAGAAGAATCTCCAACGGGAACAAGCCGAGGGGTGGTAACCGGCAAAGTTGCTAGAAACTTGGCGAAATCGTTACGTTCCAGAGGAACGTTTATTTTTCCGTCTGCTGGCCAGGGCCCGCATAATCTCGAATAAATTCCATCGATTTTCTGCCGAATGGTTTAGGTCAGATATGGCCGCATCGAACGCCGATACGATTGCTCTTGATGCCGCACTCGTGACGAGCTTCGAAACTCTCTATGGTCGGAGACCGCTTATCGAAGCTGGTAAAGGAGTCCCGCTCGAATCACGGGAAACAACGTGGTAGGAAATCGAGGTACGGGGTGACTGCCACAGGAAGTAGCCTCCGACTGCTTCACAACGGCTCGTATCTTTCTGGCTGACTTCCTGTGCCACGGTGTCGTAAATTTCTTGGGATGGACATCCTTTCAACTGTGATATTAAAATCGTTCTACTAGGGACGTTGATAAATGTGTCGAGTTTGAGATCGCGTATAGATGCTTATAAGAGTGTACCGTCGATAATTTTTTATTTGGGGGTGTATGGATTTGGAGATATAGGGATTTGGGATATTAGAAATTCGGGGGTGTAGAGATATGGATTTATAGGGATTTGAGGATATGGAGAGGATATAGGGACAGATGGATTCGGAGAGTAGAAAATCGGGGCGTAAGGATTTGGAACGTGAGAATTAGGAGCGCAGAAAGTCGGGGTGTGAGAATTCGGGATGTAGGAATTTGGGGCGCAGGAATTCGGGGCGTAGGAATTCCGCGCGTAGAAATTCGGGGCGTCGGAATTCCACGCGTGGAAATTTAGAGCGTAGGAATTCCACGCGTGGAAATTTGGAGTGTAAGAATTCCACGCGTAGAAATTCGGGGCATCGGAATTCCACGCGTAGAAATTCAGAGCGTAGGAATTCCACGCGTAGAAATCAGCGCGTGGTAATTCGACGCGTGGAAATTCGGCGCGTGGAAATTCGGAGCATAGGAATTCCACGCGTAGAAATTCGGAGCGTAGGAATTCCACGCGTAGAAATTCAGCGCATGGTAATTCGACGCGTGGAAATTCAGCGCGTGGAAATTTGGAGCGTAGGAATTCCACGCGTAGAAATTCAGCGCATGGTAATTCGACGCGTGGTAATTCGGAGCATAGGAATTCCACGCGTAGAAATTCAGCGCGTGGTAATTCAACGCGTGGTAATTCGACGCGTGGAAATTCGGAGCATAGGAATTCCACGCGTAGAAATTCAGCGCGTGGTAATTCAACGCGTGGTAATTCGACGCGTGGAAATACGACGCGTGGAAATTGGAGGCGTAGGAATTCCACGCATAGAAATTTGGTGCGTGGAAATTCGACGCGTAGAAATTCGGTGCGTGGAAATTCGATGCGTGGAAATTCGAAGCGTAGAAATTCGACGCGTGGAAATTGGGAGCGTAGGAATTCAACAAATTCCTAATTCCACAAATTCCCAAAAATCCTAATTTTTACTATCTCCTAAATAAAAACACGCCTCATAAAATTTGTCTATTCATGTAATTTGCCAGTGACACGAGTCTTAACGAGGGATGACAAGCACTCGAGGAACACTGTTCACAGGCTAAAGAAAATGGCGCGCAATTCCTCGGTTCAATTTCCGAGATTCGTACGATCCTACACTGTCACAGCGAAGCAAAACCTGAACAGAACACTCTGTCTCTTTCACCGGACACAAAGCGCCAGCTTTTTGCGCGGGAATTCGCGTTTTGCTGATTCTGGTGCCGTGCCATGAATCTCCGCTCGATCGAGCATACATTTTTCATCGCGCAAAAAATTATATCCCTTTTTCAATGGGTCTCCGAACATTTATTTTTAAACAGTTGTTTAATAATCACCTGCAGCGACTTTTGCTGTTACATTTTAACGTCGAATGTTATTGGAAAAATACATATTTTGTCTGTTCGGATGTTGTAAATATATTAAAGCTGGAAGTTAATTTTATTGGGGTTTATATTATTTTTTCTGTTGATGTTGTGCTTTTCATGTTATCGTGAAATTTGTTTTGTAATATTTTAATTTTTACTTTGCAACATTGTGTTGTAAATGAACACTTTGTATTATACCTTGTGCTGTCCAAAATATAACTGTATTCTAAAACTTTTCCCCAAATAAATTTTTTTAATTTTACAAACAGAAAAAACTTACACATTTACATTTGTACCAATGTTACTCGCAAGAATTACAAAATATATTTCGTCATAAACTAGCAATAAAAAAACGATAATTGCCACAATTATTAGTAGCATTTAATTAGTATAATTACCAGTCCTTTCCACTCCGTAATTATTGTTTGTTCAAATTATTCCCCGGATCAATTAGCAAAAGCGTTCAATTTCCTTTGTCGATAAAGCAACGGAAAGAATTGTTTCCTTTTTTCCCGATATTTTAATCTTCCCCGAATAACGGCGAACACAATAGAAATTTCTCCTTCGACGGAGCACAGGAAAATGGAAAATGGGTCAACGCGAACGTCTATTGTCGAGGGGCCGTTTCGCAAGGTCGCGTCGAGTCGTTTTCCCGGCTGTTCCCGCGAGTAATTACGTCGGGAAACGCGAGACGCGCGGAATTCACGGAACACGCGTACCGCGACTCGACGCGTCGATTAAGTTCGCCGCGAGGAAATTTCGGGGCGCGAATTAACTTGAAGCTGTCGCCGGAAACGATTTATGCAACTTGCTGGGAATTAAAATACACCCGCGATAAGCAGTTTACTGGCATGATTAATATCCGATGTCAGACTCTAATGTCTTTCACTAGTTGTGAGATCCCCTATACATCTTATAATATATGCAGTTTAAAATGAACATGTATATTGTACATATGTGGAGATGTCTGAGTACATGTATTTTTAAATGAACATACGTATTGTACATATGTGGAGATGTATGAGTACATGTATTTAAAAATGAACATACGTATTGTACATATGTGGAGATGTCTGAGTATGTGTATTTTAAGATGAACATATGCATTATACATATGTGGAGATGTCTGAGTATGTGTATTTTAAGATGAACATATGCATTGTACATATGTGGAGATGTCAGAATATGTGTATTTTAAAATGAACATATGCATTGTACATATGTGGAGATGTCTGAGTACATGTATTTTAAAATGAACATACATATTGCACATATGTGGAGATGTCTGAGTACATGTATTTTCAAATGAACATACGTATCGTACATATGTGGAGATGTCTGAGTACATGTATTTTAAAATGAACATACGTATCGTACATATGTGGAGATGTCTGAGTACATGTATTTTAAAATGAACATACATATTGTACATATGTGGAGATGTATGAGTACATGTATTTTTAAATGAACATACGTATTGTACATATGTGGAGATGTATGAGTACATGTATTTTTAAATGTACATACGTATTGTACATATGTGGAGATGTCTGAGTACATGTATTTTAAAATGAATATATCTACATATTCTACATATGCATATGTCTGACAATGAGTACATATATTTTAAAATGAACATATCTACATGTTCCACATATGTATACATATATCTTAGTACATGTACTTTAAAACGAACATATATCCAAATATATTTTGAAATGGACATACATGCATACATAACCCACAAAAAAATACCTTAAACCATCTGTAAAATAATAAAAGAAGCAGCTTCATAAATATTCGTCCAGAACATGGTTCTAACAAGTCGTTCCACCGGAAACGTACCAAGGGACTTCGTGAGTTGTTGATCGATCAAACAAGCGTTCAGAAAACAACGTTCTTAAGTAACGAAACTTGCCATGAACGTTTCCAGAAACTGTGAGCAGCGACAAGTGAATGGCCCACTTACGGTGTGCCCATTCGATGTTCCCTAATTAACGCGGGCCTAATTATAGAATTACAGATAGTTGGACGGCGGCTGTCAATAAACGGAAACCAGAAATCAACCTGATTCAGCTATCGAGCGCGTCACCTTGAACAGGGTGGACAAAGCTCGCTGACAGCCTTGACCCGAACCTCTTCGACACGTTCACGTGTTTGAGGAAACTCGTGACGTTCAATCGATGCTTTTTTAAACTTTGTATTAATTATGTGCTTTGTAATTCGGTCATCTTTAACCAGAATTGTTGTCTTTAATTTTATGATCATCAAACAGAATTAATTTTAATTTCATAAACTATAAGTAAGATTATCATCTTTAATTTCATGAACTATAATCAGAGTTATTGTCTTTAAATTGAAAGTCTAAAATCAGTCATCTTTATCCAGAATTGTCGTCTTTAATTTCATAGACTAAAACCAGAATTATTATCTTTAAATTCAAAGTCTAAAATCAGTCATCTTTAACCAGAATCATTGTCTTTAATTTCATAAACTATAACCAGAACTATCATCTTTAAATTCATTGTCTAAAATCGTTCATCGTTAACCAAAATCATCATCTTCAACTTCATAAACCTTAATTAAAATTATCTTTAGTTTCACAAACTGTAACCACAATTATCATCTTCAATTTCATAAACTACAACCAACGCCATCTTTAACTTCAAAGTCCAAAATCATTAATCCTTAACAAGAGTCATCATCTTTAATTCCAAAGACAGAAATCGGTAATTGAAATTGATGAAGAGTTAATCAAAGATGTTCACACTCGAACGTTCTCACGTAACGAGAATCGAAGTACTCCAACAACGGTGTCTCGCATTTCGAGAGTACAGTTGCGTGGTATCGGTATGCGTGTTCCAAGAGAACGTCGTCGATGGAATGTGCAATTTAATTGAAACACGCTCCGTTAATATACATACGTTTAACGGTGGCCAGCGTGCGTGCAACCGGTCGCTTCAAGGTTCCATCTCGCGTGAGCGCCACTCGGTGCGTTTAACACGCGTGAAAATTCACAATGTACTTCGTTAATCGTATGTTAAACGGTAGTTCGCGATTTGTCGAGTTGCATTTATAATTACCATTGTCAAGATTTTATATTGATGTAAGTTATCATGCTTCATTTTGTATTAGATCCTCTAATAGAGGATACCTAGAATGCTGAAAATAGCTGAATGTTTAGATGTCTGAATATCTAGGTTTATGAATTATTGGACTCACAAAATGGAGCCCTGAATTTCTAGATGACTGAATTTCTATATTGCATAATAATATTTAATAGTTGGAAAGATTTATGATGTTCATTAACAAAATATGATTATATATAATTAATTCAAAGCAACACAAATGGAATCTCACGATTCACAAAACTTACACATCTTTCAATCAAACTAAAAAGACAATCTTTTAGCAGTCTTCATTACATGCAAACTTCAATGGTACCATAGGTAGGCTTCATTCATACTATGCACCCATACTGATCATACAATTGCATAGTACATACACGCACACACACACCACAATATTTTTTAATGTGTAGATCCCCGAATTGTTACTCCCCAAATTTGTAAATCCATGAGTTTTAATATTTACGAATTCCTGGTGTCCTCAAATTCCTATATTTCCGAATTTGTACATCTCCGAATCCCTACATCCTCAGATCTCTGCATCCCCAAACCTCGACATTCCCAGATCTCTACATCCTCAAATCCCTACATCCCCAGATCTTCACATCCTCAGATCTCCCTACATCCCTAGATCTTCACGCGTCGTATTACCACGCGTTGAATTTCTACGCGTGGAATTCTTACGCTCCGAATTTCCACGCGTCGAATTACCACGCATTGAATTTCTACGCGTGGAATTCCTACGCTCCGAATTTCCACGCGTCGAATTACCACGCGTTGAATTTTTACGCGTGGAATTCTTACGCTCCGAATTTCCATGCGTCGAATTACCACGCGTTGAATTTCTACGCGTGGAATCCTTACGCTCCGAATTTCCACGCGTCGAATTACCATGCATTGAATCTTTACGCGTGGAATTCTTACGCTCCGAATTTCCATGCGTCGAATTACCACGCGTTGAATTTTTACGCGTGGAATTCTTACGCTCCGAATTTCCACGCGTCGAATTACCACGCATTGAATCTTTACGCGTGGAATTCTTACGCTCCGAATTTCCACGCGTCGAATTACCACGCGCTGAATTTCTACGCGTGGAATTTCTACGCTCCGAATTTCCACGCGTCGAATTACCACGCGTTGAATTTCTACGCGTGGAATTCTTACGCTCCGAATTTCCACGCGTCGAATTACCACGCGTTGAATTTCTACGTGTGGAATTTCTACGCTCCGAATTTCCACGCGTCGAATTACCACGCGTTGAATCTTTACGCGTGGAATTCTTACGCTCCAAATTTCTACGCGTCGAATTCCTACGCTCGAAATTTCCACGCGTGAAATTGAACCCCCGAATTCAAACACCTCCAAATCCCCACATCCCCAAATCTCCAGCTCTCCAAATTCCCACACTTTCCGTACCATAACATCCCACCACCTCTCAAATCTCAATATTAAATACTAAAACTTGAACGAACCCAACCGCAATAACTCTTGCGTCAATACCATAAATCCTCATTAAAAATGCCTCCTCATATCTCTTCAATTAAATTGTACCCCGAAATGTCAAAGTTGAGTTCATTGTTTTAGTTAATCAATATTACCAGCGTTACCATGCGATTTCTTTCTTCGCTAAGACGTCTGCACGAGCATAGACACCGTTTGACCTTCGACCGGGATCTTCCGGGTGTTCTTCGTTCTCTCGCCACGCCCAGAGCGTGGCCCGATCCGAAAGGGTAAAGGGCGCTGGAATTCCAGCGACCACTGGCAGGAAATCAATTACCAGCCTTTAAATCCTACAACACCGTGCAGCTTCCTATCGATCTTCGACCAGCCGGAAATATCTGCGAGCGCTTGCGTTTCCTTATGAAAATACCGCCGCCAGACTTCGCTGAGTATCGATTGCTTTGTCAGTGCAATTCCTCAATTTGTAGCTGTAATATACCGTTCCGAGGGATATCAACTCGATAACGCGAGTTTGCTACTTTGTCGTAACGAGCGCGGAAAATGGCCTGAAATTCGTCGGGGAAGAGCTGAAGTTGGTAACAGTTGTGCTATCGATTTTGCTTCTTGATGTTGCTGCGTGAGGAATACTTATGGGCCTTTCATAAATTTTATTTATTAGAATTATTTATTTTGGGGTCACAGTGTAGGTTGCTTTGGTTATCAGAGCTGTAGGTGTAGCTTCATATTTTGCAGGGTATGTTTGAAAATTAGTGGAGATACTTGTAGTAATGGTGAAATTATAGCAGTGTCAAATTATGTGGTTTGACCTTCGATTATGGTGCATTCTTGCACTTACTTATTATGTGAAATCATATGTACTGAAACGTAGATTATGTGTTCTAATACAAATAAACGTATGAGTACTAATGTAAATGTGTGTACATGCAAATGTATATTTTTTAATTTACATATGTATACATTTACATATATGTATCTATACTGAATACATCCACAAATATATCTACACTCAACACACTGAATACTACAAATACAGACATGCTATCAACTGTAAAATATTTAAACCTACTAACCATATATGATACATTGTGAGTTTAGTAAAACAGTAAATGTGGAGACGTCTTTCGCAGCCAAAGGTTAAACGAAAACAAGTGAAAAGGTTATAGACATAGTAATCAAAATTCAACCTCTCGTAGTGAACCGAATGCAGCGATACGTGAAGATAATACTCGATCGCGAGAGGGTGAACGAATTCTGTGTTTGAACGTACGCTTTGAAAGAAAGCTTCTGTTACCGCATGGCGCGTGCGAGGCAACAGAACGGCCCCGATCTTGGCTAGCTGGCAAGGACGAGGTCGCGAACGCGGCTTAATCGCGCTCGTGTTCGTGCTGCTTCTCGTCGACGTGCTCGTAACCAGCACGAGCTCTGCAAAAGGGGATGTATGCAGCTGCAGAGTGCAGGCGCACCCCGGACGGCTCTTATACAGGGTGTTCCATCTTTTTTCTTTCAAATCTTGAGACATTTTGTTTCACTTCAGGTTTCATATTAAACTATAGTCTTTCATTAAACTGTTGTTAAACTGACAGTTAGGATACATCAGTAGTAGACTGTAACTTAGGATACATCAGTGTAGACTTATTCTAATTTAGGTATCATCAGTGTACACCTACTGTACTTTAGGTACATCAATAAGGTACATTGGTTTAGTTCATTCCATTTATTATTTATTATCATTTTGAATGCAAATTGTCATATTAATATCTTTAAGTCTAATGCTAAATGTAATGCTGGATACAATGCTAAATTTAGTTTGCTTAATCCTAATAAGACAAGTGGTTTGCGAACAGAAACATTGGTATTCTATCTGAGATTACACAGCTCAGCAGGCTGTATCACATTAACCAGTTAACCAAGTTCGACATGTATATACATCAATCCAGAACTTTATTTCAGTCCAATTAACATGTACTCCTTTTTCATTTTCTGTGAGATACATAGTTCTTCTTCTCATTGTTTATACATTTTTCATGAAACTTATAGTAAGAGCATTTATACTGCATTCAATGTGCACACTGCATACCTGATTATATTTATGTGTCTCTTTGACGAATTTCTTAAACCAAATTCAGCAACTAACTGCTTAATAAATGTAGATATTATTAATTGTTCATATGTCTCATCTTTTCTCTAAAGATTTCATGCAATGTTTGACACAATGTATCAAATGCTCTGATGTCTACACATCATTGATGTCTGCTACATCAAATGTCTGGTACCGACGTAGTCAGAAAAGAAGCACCCAGTATAAAGTAGCGAAGAGAGAAAAAGGTGGATAGAAGGAAACGAGCGGCAAAAAGAATGGAGGCACGGAAAGAAAGAGAACGAGCGTGGAAAATACATAAAGATAGAACAGTTAGAGGAAGAGAGAAAGTAGAGAAGAGTGGGTGGTTACCGGTGCCGGGTCGCGAAACGGGTCGCAGAGGGGGTCGCGGAGGATAGCGAGAATTCGCTTCCGTGTCCCAGTAGCACTAATGACCGCCATCCTCCCCTCTTTTCGTTCAACATCCCCACTACTACGCCCTTGCACTCCCCCCTCCAACTCAAACGCCCCACCATTCACCCCACGCTCGTTTCTCTCTTCATCCCTCCCACGCGTCGCGCACATCCTGGATCATTCCAGATGATACTTATGTATTTCTCAACACTTTTCCTTCTCGATTAATATTATCGCTGTGAAGATACTAATTTTTTGTGGGTGTAAATGGCTGAGGTTGTGTGTATGTTTTGGTGTGTTATTTCGTAAGAATGATCTTTTTTGAGGAGGTTGTTATTTTGCAAACTTAATATTTTACTATTTTACTATTTTACTATTTTACTATTTTACTATTTTACTATTTTACTATTTTACTATTTTACTGTTTTACTGTTTTACTGTTTTACTGTTTTACTGTTTTACTGTTTTACTATTTTACTGTTTTACTGTTTTACTGTTTTACTGTTTTACTATTTTACTGTTTTGCTATTTTACTAATTTACTAATTTACTATTTTACTATTTTACTATTTTGTTATTTTACCATTTTACCATTTTACCGTTTTACCGTTTTACCATTTTACCATTTTACCATTTTACCATTTTACCATTTTATCATTTTACCATTTTACCATTTTACTATGTTATCATTGCATTATATGACCATTTTACCATTTTATAACGTCATTACATACGAAAATAAACCACCGCAAATCAACTACATAAGTGCACAAATACATCATACTGAACTACTAAAAATTCCCCTATATGCAACATCATCCTTCAACCAACAGTATATCAATGTACATCACGTATAAAGGTAGTTCATTTTCGATGACTGCCAAAATTTGCCTACTTTTGACATTATCCTTTAACCCCTCGACTATATAACACAAACGGATGCAAATGGTACCACGTTCACAACGGATATGAAATGTAATATCGTCTTTCAACTAGCCATACATCAGTGTATAAAAATCGTGCACTTTCAATGACTACCAAGTTTGCCTATTTTTAACTTTACCCTTCAACTTTCTGATCATGTACCGCCATAAATCGATGCAAGTGGTACCTCGTAACGCTATATGCCCCGTTCACAACGGTACCAAAAATTTGTCGGCAACCCCTTCATCAGCGTACTTTATACAAAAATCGTTGCTTCAATGGTTACCAAAGTTTGTCGAAGTTCACCCTTCACCTTTTGACAGTACATGAATCGTTGCAAGATGTACTTTTCACTGAGTGCACCGTTCACAACGGTACCAAAAATTTGTGAAAGAAGTGACCGTTCACAACGGTACCAAAATTTGTGAAAGGAGTCAGTTCACAACAGTATCAAAAATTTGTCAATATCGAAGATCGTCCTTTGGTAGGCGATAAACCGATGTAAACCCTTACGTCAGAGCACCCAGAGCGTGCGCCCTCCCCTCCACGGTCCGGTCCTCCCCTCCACTGTTCGTCCCTCCCTGCCCCTCTCGCGATTCCGTCCCCCACCATGAAGTCCGAGTTATCCCCGACCTCCCCGAACGACCCCTCTCTCCGTTGAATCCAGCAAGCGCGGTGTATACACACGCTACGAGCGCGCTATATACCTTTCCACTATAACGGGCAGCACTCGGCGAGACCGAGGGGGACCCGGCAGTCTCCGCTGGTACACCGAGCTGCGTGTTACCTCGTTCCTCGATTGCTGTATCACGTTCTCGCCATAATCAGCGTCGACGCGCGTCCGATCTGACAGCTCTTGTGGTACAGTCGCGGCGGCACATCGTCGTAACACGCGCGCGCGCACGCACACACATATACACACATACACACACAGTCACCCTGTACACGCACACGCAGACCGCGAGGCACAAAGTCGTACGTGCACGCGTCGGTGAGCCAAGAACGTATACGGAAGGCCCGTTAGCGCACGGTGCACGCCACACGCGCGAAAGAAGAGAGACGGGTGCTCGAGGAGTGCGAGGACGGGCACGGGCGCGATCGCGGGCCAAAGTGAACAGGGATACGGGACGAGATACAACGCGGTGCGAGAGCAGGTGCACACTCGTGCGTTTCGTCTGGACGTCATCGAGGAGTAACACGTGCAGGTGTGTATGCCCGAACGCGACACGTGCACGCTCTCCTCACGCTCTATACGTGCCCGTATATGTGTACATACGTGTGTTGTTCCGTGCTTGGTCGATTTAGGGACGATAGGCGCAGACAGGTAGGGCTAGGCGATTTCGCGACCACCCGCGAGTGAACAGGAATGTGCCTCTCTCGGATAACTCGATTCTACTGTTGTTGTTGTTGTTGTTGTTGTTGTTGTTGCTGTTGACGTTGCTCGTTCATACACGGGGAGTGAATGTGCCTCTCCGAACACGCGGCGGTTACGTAGGCTCGTTGCGTAAGCGCTCGGGGTGCTCCGAGTGAAACCGGAAGGGACTGTTGAGGGCTGCACATCGCATCGTGGATAATCGAGGATTTTTCAATGAGTACACAGTGACACGGTAATTGGACTATTAGATAACGAGGGAGTTTCTTGTGGGTCACATGGTTCCGTTCTACGGTTTGTGATACAAGAACTGGAGTTCTGACAATCTCAGAATTATGGCTGTTCAAAATCGCGTTAGCTACTAAAATTAAACCGTCTTAGATCGGCAACTGAATTTGCTACGCTCAAATTTATCTTCCAAGTTATTTATTGAACTTGAATACGTTCGAAATTTCGATCAAGGTATGCTCTGTGCGATTCGGGATTTGCTAGACTGCTATTTTGGAAGCTGAGGAATTTTGTTGCCCATCTACTTCGCAGCTCTTTTGACACTTTCGTCACGTGTAGAGATGCACATTTAGGTTGCAGTGTTGTAGGATTATTTTATGTTTAATTTACTTCCTGATGAATTTAGTGCACACGTTTGAATTCATTCTTCAATGACTATTTAACTTTTACACTTCATACGACTTTACTGCATGATTCAAGTCTTGAAGGATTTTTGAAATAATTTCCAGTGGGTTGCTAAAATAATTTCTAATGAATTGTAGAAACGATTTGTAGTAGATTAATATTGGAAGTTTTAAAAAGATCCAAAAGGAGTAGCACCAAATAAAATTAGCTGAATACAACACATTTTGGTAAACCTATAGTTCTACTTGCTCCATGTATCCATCGTGCATGGATCAAAGGTTTCTCCTGTAAATTTAAAGAAAATACTCCAGAAGAAATTGAACAAACTTTATATGAAATACCGAATGGAGAAGATACAGTCCCAGGTGGTTTAAGATACCTGAAACATTTACGATAAGGCGCTTTATCGCAGGTTGCATCGTGAACCATGAGGGCACTTCTGATAAGTCCAAACGTGGCTTAAATTATATCCCCTCATTTTATTACTAAATTTATGCGATAGCAATAAATGGAAATTCACGTGATGGTCCACTCTGAACAAATCATCCTTTGTTTACAATGTCGATCTGAACAACAGTGTCCCAATTTCGAGCTATAATTAGCACAATCAGCTTTTCATATCATAGCAATAAACCATCGTTGAATAACGGAACCAATTTAAACGAAAATATTCTCTTTACTGAAGTCTATGATTTGGACAATCATTTCGATGAAAATCGATCGGAATTTTCCGTATTGCGCACAGTTTACCTTTTCGCGTTAAGCAGCTCGTAAATATTGACTTACGATGGAGTAGGCGCGAAGATCGGGTCATTTGTGCTTCGCTACGTTGACAGCTGTAATTTGTATCGTGTACGGGTTATATTGTTCGCGAGCAAACCATTCTTCTGGCTTGCATAACCGTGCGGGCTTTAAATCAACGTGCGCCGTAACGCTATTGATAAAAGGGTACGTACAGGTGTATCGCGTTGCACGATTGTTGTGCATGCACCCTTAATGCATGGCCTCGTACACCTTCCAAAGACTTCATGACGTGGATAACGTTTCTATTATTACTTCTAAAAATATCCTTGATCGTCTCTGAATTCTTTTTGGGATTTAGGTTTCCTTCTTTCTCGACTTTCTCTTAGACTTCGAATTTTCTAAACTTCTGTAACTTCTCTGCAAATGGGAACTTCTGGGTAACTTCTCTTATGTGTTTCGATATTTATTAGATTCCCAAGGATGAATCAAAGATTTCTATTCTGAAGATTTACATTCCTCAATTTGCATATGAGATTTGAAATCTTAATTTAGATTTCTAAATTTCTATATTTAGTAGTTCATGAATAGTAAAATCTCCATCATCCTTGAATATATTTAATCTAAAGACAAAGTTCATCGCACGAAAGAAGTAATTAAATATCACGATGTATATTTGTCAGAGAATACATTTATTGGCGCCCATCGTCAAAGTTAAATAACGCGAAGAAAATTTGGCATTCGACGCTAGGAACGAGTCATCGTGGGCTCGACAGGTGTTGTAACTGGCCCAGATTCCGGTTAGTTTACCAATAGAAACGGTCTGCGCTTAAATATATCACGATGGCAGCCGCTCGGCGACGATTTCGCAAACGATAGGACCGCGGAATCCACGCGAATCGATATTCATTTTTAAGATCGATAGATAGCCCAAACGAACCATCTTCTTCTTGTTGCGAAACGAAAAGGAAAGTCGATCATTGTTTACGCGTAAGATGCGATCTGGCCGGCCATTTAAGCATCCGCCAATTATGTTTGCAAAATCACGAGTGTTTGTTGGCCGAATAGTTAGCTGGCGTGGAGAAACTGAAGTGGGATTTTCACATTGGCGTAAATTCGGAGTTAGGAATTTGGGGTTCAAAGTTAAGATTTTGGAATTTTGGGATTTTGGGATTTTGGGATTTTGGGATTTAGGGATTTGGGGATTTGAGGATTTTGGGATTTGGAGAATTTGGGGACTTGAGGAATTTGGGATTTTGGGGATTTGAGGATTTTGGGGATTTGGGGATTTGGAGATTTGGAGATTTGGGAATTTGGGAATTTGGGGATTTGGGGACTTGGGAACTTGGGAGCTTGGGAATTTGAGAGCTTGGGAATTTGAGAGCTCGGGGATTTGGCAGCTTGGGAATTTGAGAGCTTGGGAATTTGGGAGCTTGAGAATTTGGGAGCTTGGGGATTTGGGAGCGTGGGAATTTGAGAGCTGATGAATTTGGGAGCTTGGGAATTTGGGAGCTCCAGAATTTGGAAGCTTGGTAATTTGGGAGTTTGGGAATTTGAGAGCTTGCGAATTTGAGAGCTTGGTAATTTGGGAGCTTGGAAATTTGAAAGCTTGCGAATTTGAGAGCTTGGGAATTTGAGAGCTTGGGAATTTGGGAACTTGGGAATTTGGGAACTTGTGAATTTGGGAGCTTGAGAATTTGGGAGCTTGGGAATTTAAGAATTTAGGGATTTAGAATTTTGTAAATTTGAAGATTTAGTGATTTAGGGATTTAGAAATTTGAAAATTTTTAAACTTGAGAATTTAAAGATTTGGGAACTTGAGACCACGAAAATTTAAGGAGTTGAAAATTTAGAGGTTTGGAAATTTAGGGACTTGGGAATTCAAGAATTTGGAAACTTGAAAATTTGGTGATTTTAAAATTAAAGAATTAGAGGATTTGGAGATATGATCATTTAGGTACTTGACAATTTGGAAATACAGAAACTTGGACCCCAGAAGTTTGAGGATATAGTAACTTAAATTTGAGATTCTGATAAATTCAAAATCAAGTATATAAAAATCTAAACTAAGTGAAAATCAAGAATTTGAAAATTTAAAAATATATAACCTTGATGATCTAAAACTTAAAAAATAGAAGATCTAAAAATCTAAACTCTAAAAGAAGATCTAAACTTTGAAAATCCTTACCATATATCTATAGTATACATATAAGTTGTAATAGATCCACCGTTTCTCAACCAAACGTTCTTCAAGCTCCTTGTTAGCAAGGGTGAATCTCCATTCTAAGAAAGATGAGATCGACCCCGGTCCATACCTAGTTACGCCAATGCATTCGATTCGTAATCGTTTCCCTACCAGCCGTCAATTATTCCATTCTCGCGGATTTATGGCTCGACGCTTTCGCGTCGTGCACGGTTACTCGCGTGCGGCCTACGCCGGATCGTTTTGACGTTCCGATTTAATGAAGCGTGTAAATCATCGCACGATCCGTGACACGAAGCTTGAAACGCGACGGGGATGCATTCGATCCCCGAATCGGAATATGAAATTTCTGAACGATGGAGATACGTGCATAGATGTTCAAAACACTCGTCAAATTCAAATACGCAAACACTTCAAAGAGAAAATTATAAACAAAATATAATATTGACACTATTAGAAAAGACTGAACAAAATAACATTTAACTTTGATTACATTTAACATTAATTAGACTGAGGCAGTTGATCATTAGGTATTTTCATTTTTAGCAAATCTTGTCAAATTTTATGAATTTTTATAATATCTTGTTTTTATGGTTTTGAGTAGTTGATTTTCAGAGGCATTTTCAGCAAGTGATACGAACAAATTTATAAATTGAAGTGTTATGTATAATATGGTTGTCAAAGTGTTAGTTGGGTTAATGGTACTAAGGGTTCAAGTTAAATACAAGGTTAGGTTATGTTGGTGGTACTAAGATGCTCGATAAAGTACAAGTTTAGGTTACATTGTTGATTACATTACATTGTACTAAAATCAACAAGTCGAAATCACTAATTACATACTTGATTTCAAATATTGTAATTTGTTGTCTTTTTATCAAAATGTCTGCCATATTCTCTGCAAAAGAAGAGATAAAAAATGTCTGCATATGTCAGTCGATCCTCCAATATTTACTATCCTTATTACAACTTGTTAACACAAGAATAATATACAAGTGTGAATAATATACACTCGTCATTTACATAAATTCCTATCATGAAAATCACTTCATCTCAATTGAAGTATTCGAACACTTCCAAAAGAACTTCTGTATTTACCAACTCGAAATCGTACAACCAAAGCAAAACACTGGTCCACAGTTTCCGAACAATGTACTTAAACACCTGAATCAATCATTTCACAGGGAGAATATTTGCGAACAGATGAGAGGTAGAAGAGATAACACGAAGAGTGTGTTCAATTTGAAAAGGGTATATCTGTTTTCTTGTAAAGTGCATGTTCCTCGGGTAACAAGCACGATAAAGGATCGATTTACGTTTATACGAGGTAGCTCGATACGTGTCGCAAACATGTTGGATACATTATAGGAGTGAAATTGAATATTCGAGATTCACTGCCTTTGAAAAACTACATCGGGAAATACGGAATATCGAATTCGTTTAAAATTTTATTACCCTGCTTTAATTAAAAACATCGATTTTCTTTTACACTTCATTAACTTTGTATTAACTAGTTTTATGTAGAAACTAGCTACTCCAAGAATTTTATCTTTCACTGCAAATTTTTCAGTTTTATTCAGAGGATTTTTAAATAAAATAAATATTTTCTTTTTCTCAATCTTCATTTTCTTAATCTTCAGATTAAAATCTTCAAAAATGACCTCTTTGAAAAATTTGTCGTGTAATTACACACATATGACTTCTTTTTGCATACTTTTTCCTTGCACAAACATTCACAGTTTATAAATTTTAAACTCATAAATTTTCTTTTTCTCAATCTTCATTTTCTTAATCTTCAGATTAAAATCTTCAAAAATTACCTCTTTGAAAAATTTGTCGTGTAATTACACACATATGACTTCCTTTTGCATACTTTTTCCTTGCACAAACATTCGCAGTTTATAAATTTTTAAACTTAAAAAGCACACATCAATGAATCTTCGATTTTGCATAAAAATGTCAACATTCATTTCAAATACCACGAACGTTCGAATGTCACGAATTTCTCCGTGAACAAAGAAGACACAGATGCAGTGCTCGAATCAGGATGACACACATCGAGAAGTAATAGACACCTTTAACGCTGTTACGACGGCAAGTTGCATTATATAATATCAGATACACGGCCGATACGTTATTGCGTTGTTCGTAATCCACCTCCCTAAGTAAACCGAATCGTCCAATAACGCGGCGCTTATATCGATAATTACGAACCGTGATCGCCGAGAAGTTATTTAAAAACCGTTTCACACTGCTAATTAACTGACGTTTTATATTGCTCGTGATTGTCTCGGAAAACCGTTTAATTACGGACAGTCATTGCTCCGAATATCGTTTCGAGCTTCAAATTAATTACTTTCGATCGAAGAAAAAATTGTTCATTTTATTTCAGATTTTTTAACTGGGATATACTGTGTGCGTTGTTTTGTTAAAATTTGGAAATTGATTTTCGAGAGGAGGTTGGAAATTGATTTGCGAGATTGGTAATTTGACGATTTCTAAATTTGAGGATTTGTGATTTTGGGACTTTGACTGGTTGGAAATTGATCGACTTCTAGATTTGAGAATTTGGGATTTAAGAAATTTTAGAGCTTGGAAATTTCTAAATTTGAGATTCTAAGTTTCAAGGTTTTAGAACTTTGAGAATTTGGGGTTTAAGAACTTTTAGAGCTTGGAAATTTCTAAATTTGAGATTGTAAGTTTCGAGGTTTTGGAACTTTGAGAATTTAGGATTTAAGAACTTTTAGAGCTTGGAAATTTCTAAATTTGAGATTCTAAGTTTCGAGGTTGTGAAACTTTGAGAATTTGAGATTTAAGAACTTTCAGAGCTTGGAAAATTCTGAATTTGAGATTCTAAGTTTCGAGGTTTTGGAACTTTGAGAATTTGGGATTTAAGAACTTTCAGAGCTTGGAAATTTCAAAATTTGAGCTTCTAAGTTTCAAGGTTTTAGAACTTTGAGAATTTGAGATTTAAGAACTTTCAGAGCTTGGAAATTTCTAAATTTGAGCTTCTAAGTTTCGAGGCTTTGGAACTTTGAGAATTTGAGATTTAAGAACTTTCAGAGCTTGGAAAATTCTGAATTTGAGATTCTAAGTTTCGAGGTTGTGAAACTTTAAGAATTTAGGATTTAAGAACTTTCAGAGCTTGGAAATTTTTAAATTTGAGATTCTAAGTTTCGAGATTTTGGAACTCTGGATTTGAAGATTTGTAAATTCGAGGATCTGTGATCTTGGATCATTGTGAATTCGAAGATCTCTAAATTTAAGAATACCTAATTCTGAAGCTCTATAAATTACCTCCATACCTAAGTTTGCAATTTTACAACCCTAAATTCGGTCTCCAAAGAATCATTCTATAAATTACATTTACAATTAACATAACTCAGTTTAAACATGGCCCATTTGGCAAAGTAGCATAATGATACTGACCGCCATTTTCTCCAGGGAGCTACCGCGCCCCCGGTGTCATAATCACTAAACTACTATAATAACCCACAATAATTGCAATGTCACATCAATTTCTCCGCATCCATAAAACTCATCCTATTCATCAAATTGAATATCAGTTTCCGACGTGTAATTAATAAGGATAAATAGTTTTCTTTACAGAAGATCTGATTACGTAAATCGCAGAGTTTAGACGTTGAATAGGAGACAAGCGAGTTGCACGATTAACACGTTACGACTGAAATTTGCGCACGTTTCTGGAACGTTTTTCCCTTATGCCTGTCGGATAATAACGGCCATTAGCGGCGTTAATTATCGGCCTTATCGCGGAATTTATCTGTTCAAGGTTGCCCGTTCCGGTGTCCATTACCGGGATAT
The DNA here is from genome assembly GCA_963576845.1 of Megachile leachella. NCBI lineage: Eukaryota > Metazoa > Arthropoda > Insecta > Hymenoptera > Megachilidae > Megachile > Megachile leachella. Next base: position 18,509,984 of record OY756251.1, read on the forward strand.
TAACGGGGCCAAACTGCACGGGTGCATTACCCTTCGTTTCGCTCGTTTGTAAATTAGGGTTGGCAAACGGTTACGCGTTCGTTTAGGGGGTTGGTCTCGCGACGAAACCGCGAAACACCGATTTGTTCGCTTTAACCCTTTGGATACCGTTATGGTTCCCCGCAGAGTGATTTTTCATGCTGATATTGCGATCTGGACCTCATTATATTCTATCGACATATTACGTTTCTATATGTTTATATATTCACTTATTTATTACTCACGTGTTCTATCGAGATACTACGTTTCTACATAATTATACAATTTTGTAGTAATTTAGGTCTCACATGTTTAATTGAGATGTTAAGCTTCATTATGTTTATACATCTTATTTGAGCCGTTCAGTGCACCGATTGATTAACTCCATTTTTTGAAACATCTTAAATTTAAGTGTTAAAGCATTTGGTATAGTCATAACTTCTTATATTTATAATAATTTAAGATTTTTCACAAAATTCAGTTAATCAATGGGTGCACTGAACGGCTCATTTATGACTTACAGGTTTAATCGAGATATTATACTTGATGTTTATACATTTTTTTATTTATTTTTGAATAACATGTTCCATCGACATATTACATTTCTACATAATTGTACAATTTTGTATTAATTTAGGTCTCACATATTTAATTGAGATGTTAAGTTTCATCATGTTTATACATCTTCTTATTTATGACTTACATGTTCAGTCGAGATATTATGCTTGATGTTTATACATTTTTTTATTTATTTTTGAATAACATGTTCCATCGACATATTACATTTCTACATAATTGTACAGTTTTGTATTAATTTAGGTCTCACATATTTAATTGAGATGTTAAGTTTCATCATGTTTATACATCTTCTTATTTATGACTTACGTGTTCAGTCGAGATATTATGTTTGATGTTTATACATTTTTTTATTTATGTATGAATAACATGTACCATCGACATATTACATTTCTACATAATTATACAATTTTGTATTAATTTAGCTCTCACATATTTAATTGAGATGTTAAGTTTCATCATGTTTATACACTTTCGTATTTATTTATGACTTACATGTTCAACCGAGATAGTTTGATCATGTTTACACATTTTTTATTAATATATGAATAACATGTTCCATCAAGATATTATGTTTGATTACGTTTATACATTTTTTTATTTATTTATGAACAACAATCGAGATATATTTATATATTTTGTTACGTATTTATGGCTCACATGTTCAATCGAGATATTACGTTTCAACATGTTTATATATTAGTTTTGTTTATTTATGACTCACATTATATTCAATCGAGGTATTACGTTTGAACATGTTTATATGTTATTTTCATTTATTTACGACTCACATTATATTCAATGAAGATTTTACGTTTGATCATGTTTACACACTTGTTTATTTGTTTGTGACTCACAGTATATTCAATCAAGATGTTACGTTTGAACATGTTTATACACTTGTTTATTTATTTGTGACCTACATTATATTCAATGAAGATATTACGTTTGAACATGTTTACATATTATTTTCATTTAATTACGACTCACATTATATTCGATAAAGATATTACACTTGATCACATTTATACACTTGTGTATTTATTTGTGACTCACACTGTATTCAATGAAGATATTACGTTTAATCATATTCCTACACTTGTTTATTTGTTTGTGACTCACATTACATTCAATGAAGATATTAATCACGTGTACACTTCTTTATTTATGACTCACATATTTATCAAGATGTTACGTTTGAAAATATCAATACATTTTTCCATTTATTTACAATGTGCAATAGTTCCCAAAGAATTTTCACATTAATGGTAATGCGGCCATAATTTATGGCAATTATCGTCGCAACATTGCACAACTGCTTTTATCGAATTGAAAGATTTTCCGTGTTAAATGTAAGGACGACATAAAATTATGTGCTACGTCAGAAAACCTCGAGCTCTTATCCTTGAACGAATTAATAATTAGCGTTTTTCTCTGTTATAAATTTCCGTTGCACTTTACGTTCGACAATTAGCGACTGCTAATAGCATTCGTTAACTTGTGCTTTAAAATTGGTTTTTAGGGATATTCCTCGAGTTGCTTGAGTAAGTCATTAACGTCTCTTTTCGGAAAAATTACGGGACCTTGAGCAAACAGTGAAATAATTAAATCCACACTGAAATAACGAAATAATAATAAATGTAATAATAATAAATAATAAATAAATGTAATAATAATAAATAATAAATAAATGTAATAATAATATTTAATAAATAAATGTAATAATAATAAATAAACGTAATAATAATAAATAATAAAACCCTGTAAATTTAAAATAAATTAACTTTGTATCGTATTTTCTTCTCACACAATTATTCATTAAACTAAATAATTCTCAGTCGACAATAAATATTCCAGTGCTTTAATTTTTGAAACTGCAATATGAAAATCAGAAAAGGTTATAATTACGTGCCCGTAATTACAAACAGCAAACAAAATAAGGGAAAGCAATATTAATCAGAATAACAGTAAAGGAAAATGAATCTAGAATATAGAGATCATTTGCAAATTACTTTCTTTGACCAATATTCTCTCTCCTCGAGAATACGGGATTCACTGTTGATGGTTGAACCGGCAACGGCACCGACAGCCGGAACCTTTGCATTATGTAACTACGTTTTAAAAGCTAGTCGAGGAGGTAATTAAGCAATGTTTGCCGTGCAATTATAGGAAAATGAGGTGTTTTCGATCCATCGGTGCGTGTTCGAGCCGAGAGAGGAATCGTTGGGTGAACACCGAGGAACCATTACGAATTCATGGGGTAAAATAATCGTATGGAAGTCTCTTAATTAAGCAAGAAGAAAATGAAATTTTACTTGCATTTCCTCTGCTATAATTACTGTTAACTTTCTCATACATTTTTTCTGCTTCAGATTTTCTGTAATTTTATAATTTTACCCCTTTGGGCGGCCATTTTGAAATGTTACTTACGTTTCGATAATCTGTTAAAATCTTTCAAACTATGCGTTTTAAAATAGATTGGATTTTGTGAACACTTTATGTGACGTCTATTAAGAAAGTTAAAGGGTGCTTTATAAATGTGAGGGTTTGCAAGTTCTTTGAATTTTACAAAGACAAAGAAGACGTTCTATGAATATAATTACTGTTTGAATAAATTGAGACGAACTATGGATATTTTCAAAGTAGCCATTAAGGGTTGGAAATTGTAGCAGAATCTTTAGGACTGTATATTGCTAACAATCCTTTAAATAAAATTTAACAAGGAAGTTAGAAGTAGTGTTACATGAATATGATGTTTGAGTGTGGTCTTCGTAAAGAATCCTTCAAACGAGAGTCACAGAAAATATGTACAAATATATATAAATATAAAATGTTATATTATATGTAACAGCACATTATTTAACTATTGTTCATGAAAGTTTGAGAAGATGTAAAATGAAACACTGTCAAAAAAAAATTAACTATATACACCATGTACCAATAATTTTTCTCAAGTGTCAAAAGATACAAAATGAACTAATTGAATTAAATACAAGTTAAATTAATTATTTGCAGGAAAAGTAAACGAAAGTCTCTGAAGGCTTTTATGGAGGCAATGATATTATAACAGGTTAGATGGAACTGAGATCAAGTAACCTTAATAATCTGCTTTATAGCGTGTCTGACCATAAACGTCAGATTTCACTGTCGTCTCGGTTTAACACAATTTGGTAGTAAACTGTAAAGTGAAACAGCCCAATTAATAACAGAAAAATAGCAGCAAATTCATCTGAAAAGTCATCAAATAAAAAATACCTCTGAGTAATTTTGAAGAATCATGTAAAAGAACGTTTGAATAAAAAATGCAGAAAGAAGCGAAAAATAAGAGGATGAAGAGTAAAGTAGGGAGGCGAAGGAATCACGGGCAGCATCGAAAGTGGAGCAATAGCGAAGGGTTTCCGGGACGAGGCGAGAGAGCTCTGTGCGACAATCGATCGGCGTTCTAATCGATTCGATACTCCCACGCCCGTTCCAATCAGTGGCTGCACGAGTTACACAAGAACCTCGGCGATTGGTCGATGCTCGGTCCGTGGCGCTTCGTTTTCGTTTCGGCATCATCTATCGCATTTTCCGGCAAGTCATAATTTTCGAAGCTCGCTTAGAGCTCACCCGATATCCGCCCGAATTTATGGCCCGATACGCGTGTATGTCGGCACACACCGTGCATGAAACATCCACGTCGCCGATTTCGTGCTTGGAAACTCGCGAACTCCTCTTCTCGTAATTTAACGTCTCCTCTTTGACGATTCGAAATCCTCGTATTATATTTAGCCGTTTCCCTGTTCAAGTAAATTAGGATTAGGTGCAAACTCGGGTTAGGTTTCGAGTTAGATAAGCAATTATATCGCTGTATTAATTGAAGACTTCTTTAATTACGCAATGCTTGCTTATGTAATTGCAGGGCTTAATTAGAGGAATATCGAGGAAAAGAGTGGGACTTTAAATGTTTCATCTATTAAGTTCATTTGGAAATCACTTTTAAAATTGTAGGAATATAAAAATACAGAAATAAAGACGTTTAAAAATGAAGATGTACAGACAAAATATTAAATATGATTTTCGAAGTGACGTCTAAAATTGTAGATATATAAAAGTACAGAAATAAAGACGTTTAAAAAAGAAAATGTACAGACAAAATATTAAATATGATTTTCGAAGTGACATTTAAAATTGTAGAAATATAAAAATACAGAAATAAAGACGATTAAAAAAGAAGATATACAGACAAAATGTTACATACAATTTTTAAGTGTGCAAGTTTAATCATTTTGATATTTCAAGATGGAGAAGTGAGACAGTTAAAAATTACAGCAATATAAAAATATAAAAATAAAGAAATTTAAGGAAGAACATACACAGATGCATAATATTTTATACAATTTTGTATGTGTATTAAAAAATTGTTAGATTATAGGACAGATAGCTAAAAGTATATAAAACTTGTAGAAATATAAAATTTCATAAGTAAAGAAATTTAAGGAAGAACATACACAGATGCATAATATTTCATACAATTTTATGTGTACAATAAAAAATTGTTAGATTATAAGACAGATAGCTAAAAGTATTTAAAACTTGTAGAATTATAAAAATTCATAGGTAAAGAAATTTAAGGAAGAACATATACAGATGCATAATATTTTATACAATTTTGTGTGTATATTAAAAAATTGTTAGATTATAAGACAGATAGCTGAAAGTATATAAGACTTGTAGAAATATAAAAATTCATAGGTAAAGAAATTTAAGGAAGGACATATACAGATGCATAATATTTTATACAATTTTGTGTGTACATTAAAAAATTCTGAGATTATAAGACACACAGCTAAAAGTATTTAAAACTTGTAGAAAAATTAGAGAACTAAAAATTTGGAACTAAAGAAATTTACATATAAAGATGCATACTCATAATTTTCAAGCTTGTAAATTTAACAGTCCTTACATTTCAAGATACTGAAACAATGAAGATGAATCAATGTCAATTTCAATGATCAATTGAAATGATGAATCAATTTCAAGACCGAAAAGTGTAAAGCAATAATAATTACAAAATTTGAACAGAACAAAAATTGCAAATTTTCAAGCGAAGGTGCTTATATTATCTTACGAAGCGCAAACATAACCTCTAAAGAAACAACCACAGATCACGAGTGTCGATCGAACCGTCACCGATTCCTCCGCGGTTATTGAAGCCATACTTTTCCACCGTGCCTCATGCTAATGAGGTTAGTATATCATAACGTCTGGAGAACGAGTGCAGGCCAGAGATAAGTCCTTTATTTATACGAGGAATTAGTACGGCCTCAATGTGTGCGCTCTTGTACGCGTACACGCTTGCCACAGCTCGGGGAATCCGCTATTATTTCGATGCAGCTACACACGTATACTTGATAGCAATAAATTCTACCAGGTAATGCGTATACTTTGCCGTCGGAAGTAAATCTTCAGGGAAGTGTACGCCCCTTTCGCTGCATCGGAAGCAGCTTTCTCGAAACGCGACGTGTCTGCAGCATGGACGAATTCGTGAATCGCGTTTAAAAGCACGAATCCACGGAACTGGAATCGACGGAACAACTTGAAATTTCTGCTTGGGAAACTCTCTGCTTTGTACCTTGGCAAATTTTCGAAGATGTTCGCTTGGAAATTCATTACGACAGACTGAAACATTCTGATCTTTTACGTCTTAATTTGCAAGAACACTTCTGGATATCCTCGGGATCTTAATAACTATTTGTAATGAAAATTTGAAGTTGTAGCTACTTTATAATTTTATAAAATGAAGACAGCAATTAAAATGACAGAAGACAGAAATTTTAAGAACACATAGAATTGTACTAACGTGTATGTAACTTGAAGTGGTTTGTTATTTTGATTTTGTCAAATTGAAGAGCAAAAATTGTAGGATATATCATGGACATCATTGAAGTAATAGTTTAAAATAATAAAGAATTTGTTGTCTGCTATAATAATTTGTATTATCATGCTTCTAAGAACAAAGACTAAAATGAAGACAGAAATTGAAATGACAGAAGACAGAAATTTTAAGAACACATAAAATTGTACTAACGTGCATATAACTTAAAATAATCTGTTATTTTGATTCTGTAAAATTGAAGAGTTAAAAGTAGAAGATTATCCTGTACCACATAGAAGTAATAGTTTAGAATAATAAAGAATGTTTTACTTTAATAATAATTTGTAGTATCATGTTTCCAAGTAAAAAGACTAAAATGGAGACAGAAATTGAAATGACAGAAGACAGAAATTTTAAGTGCACACAAAATTTTACCACCGTGCATGTAACTTGAAATAGTTTGTTATTTTAATTCTGTCAAATTGAAGAGTAAAAAGTAGAAGATAATTCTGTCCATCATTGAAGTAATAGTTTAGAATAATAAAGAATTATCTCTAATAATAATAATAAGTATAATCATGCTTCGAAGCAAAAAGTCTTAATCATAAAGTTGATACGTTTCGGCATTTTTCCACAACATGGAACGTCAATTTGAGCGTTTATCTAATCCATTAACAGATCAAATTGCTAGCATGAACACGCATCGTGGAACGAGACTCTTTACCTTATCATTTAAGTATGTAAAGATAAAAGCATTCGTGTATCCGATAGCAGGATAATTACTTCATTTGCGTCAGAAAACTCATGTGTTCTAGTGTTCAAACATTATTACATGGTTGCGAATTGAGTTTGCCAACGTCAACCTGAGTACAGTCATTGCGAGGCTAAAACTTGTAACAAGCGGAATATCAAATGTTTCATTAGAAGCTAACTATTATGTTAATTATAGGTTTGGATGCCTTACGCAAGCTTAGATCGAGAAACGTTTCTTAACTGAAAAATAATTCTTAAATATATTAGTTCTGAAATGAATATAATAGCTCTGAAATGTGGACGTTGCAAATGGGTTTTATAGTCCAAGCTATTTGCATCTCGTAATTATTGTAATAAAAATTCTGAAAATACAAATACGTGGAAATTTCGTAGAACATAGTCGAATAATTAACAAAGTTCTTCATTATGCTATTAACAAAATGATATTGAAACGAGCGTGGAAGGTTTCGTCAAACGCTTCTTGTTCTCCCACAATTACATCGCGTCCGCGTGACGAGCGACTACGCGAAACCATGGCAGTAACGTTCATTAGAAATACAATAAGGTCGACAATAGAGCACGAAAACCTTGACCAAGCTATAATAACGTTACAGGCAGCGAGTTTCAGTGACACAATGGAATCCGGAAAACGAGACTGAAATTTTCATCGGTTTTTTTCCCCGCGGCAACAAAGAGCGATTCTTATTTTGTCGTCCATGCGGCAAGAAAATCGAATGGGTCGAGCCACTTTGTTTCGCGCGGCCGATGTGACCTTTTTGAGCATCGAAGTCGAAGTCGGTCAAGGGTTTACCTATAAAGGTTCAACGGAGTTATCGATACTCGGAGGACAAAAAGTAAAATGGAACACACGTTTGCTCTCGTTCGAGCTTCTTTCGATATTGTTTTTGTATAGTTTTTACTTCCGAACGAAGAGGAGGTTTCACGTTTAGGAATTGAAATATGCAGGTCTACGCTGTGAACTTGATTTCTAACCTTAATACTGTGGTCATTGAAATTTGTAGAAATTGTTGTTGTAAAAATGTTAACACTTAGTTCTGTTTTTTTGTACAGTTTTTATTTCTTCTGGATGGAAAAGAGCATTTATGAATTGAAAGATGAAGGACTACGCTTTGAACTTGATGCCTAACCATAACACTGTATATTTGCTCTGTAAACTTATTTATCTATTGAAATTTGTTCTGATTTAGCTAGTTGTAGAAATTTCTGTGTAAATTTTCTATTTTGAAAGTGGAGGTATTTTTTGTTCCGAAACTTCCGCCAGCAATGAGGTTTTGCGTTACACGAGACTACAAAGGAAATGTGTTATTGGTATTCTTTTTGTACATGTTATTAACTAGGCTCATTTAACAATGACACGTTTCTAATTAACTATAATCTCGCTATGAATAAGTAAAATGTCAACCCAGTGATTAACATTAGCATACATTAATGTAACCTAACTCGCAGCGTCAGTCACATATGTCACACGTGACGTGAAAACAAGGATTTCGAATCGTTTAATTTTATCTTTTAATCTGCTAGATTGGCTCTGTATTAAGGACCTTAAAAACCATCTCCCATTTGCTTTCCTGTAAATAATTAATTTACTTGAATTGTCACATGTGACCATGGTCATGTTAACCAAAAATCACATATCTACTTTCTCAAGTAATAAAATCTGACATGAAAGGATTTTGAACTGTTTAATTTTATCTTTTAATCTGCTAGATTGTGTCTATATTAAGAACCTTCAAAACCATCTTTCACTTGCTTTTCTTGTAAATAATTAATTTACTTGAATTGTCACATATGAGCATTATGGTCATATATCTACTTTCTCACTGATAAAATCTGACATGAAAACAACGATTTTAAACTGTTTAATTTTAACTTTGATTCTATTAGATTTCTTCAATATTCAGAACCTTCAAAAGCACCTATTTTATTTTTACCATAAATAATTAATTTAATTTAATTGTCAGATATGACCATCAAGACATGTTAACCAAAAACCATACCTACTTTCTCACCAGTAAAATCTCACTTCTATCTACTTTCTCCCTAATAAATTCTCACCCACAAAATATTTTAAATTCTAAAAAATACATAAAAAATGTACAGCAACTATTTCGTGCAGTACCAGAAAATATCAAATGACTGAAATAAATTAAATCGTAAAACGAAAAATGTAAGCGAAAACATGAAATAATCCTGGCTGTTACCGGAAGAGCCAGTGAGAGGAAACCTAGCTAGTGTTCTCTTAATCTACCACGCCGGGAATTAATGTTAGGTCTACTCTAATAGTAATCCACCGTGGCTTCCCTGTAGCACATATGTTGCCGTGACGTATGCTCGGAACTTTCCTCGTGTAAATAAGTGGCTGGAGCACATGTCCCATTCGTCTACGAGGTTCGTGGATGAACCTTCCTCTTTGGGAAGGAGGTCAGTATCGGACGATGAAATTCATCGGAGCGACGAAAAATATTGCTGGTAGTTTACATTTTATTTTGGAGCAAATTTTGTTTGTGTCAACTTTTGATTTATGAAATTGTTTTGATTTATAAAATTGTTTCGAGACCTAAAACTTGCTGTCGGAAGAATGGTAAACACTTTTGACCAGAGAAAATTTTATGACGACGAAAACATTCTAAAACTTATTAAACGTTCAGTTTCTATGTCAACAAAAATCTTGCACATTTTTAATTTTGTTTAGAAGGATTTGAATAATTATTTAGAAGGTAGATGTAATTGTTTGAAGAATTCTACTCTTGTCAAGTACTTTTGTCAACTGAATTCAGACAAAATATAAAATTCTCATTAGTGTCTGTTTGCACTTCGATAACACAAATGAGTCGCCTTTCCACATCCATCAGATGTCGTGAGAAAATAAAAGTCATCGCACGACGCTGTATTTAAAACGCCACTCGATTGAATAACAAAATGAGGAAGCAAAAACGCTTTCTAATTTTCTTCAATCACTCGATAACTTGCATTGCCATATTCCACCAATCATCTATTTACTTAACATTTCCCTCATATAAATTTGAGTCACAAATTACCAAAACAGTACCATCACAAAGAAATATAATAACCACTACAAAAAGATACAATTTGATCAAGAATAAATGTTGAAGCTCACTGATTCCGACTAATTATCTCTTCTTTCATTAACAGAAGTCTGAATAAAAGGTCTAAAAGATAATACGCTGAAGTACTTAGTCAAAGAATTCATTCGAATAAGTGGATAACTTGAAAATATTCCGTAAATTACGAGACCTTCGCAATAGAATTAATCAAGCACCGAAACACAATTTGCTTCTCAAAATCCAATGAACTTGAATCTCCGTGATATTAAATTGTAGAATCAATTAACCTCTGGAAATTATTCCGTAAACCTTGTAAAAACATCCTAACTCGCAAATTCGCTTGGAGGTCTGACCAATCATCTAGTCGTTCCACTTACGTTCTCGCAGCGCGAGGACGGTTTCCGGTGCTTCCGTCGCGCTCGAAATCCCCGTAAAATATTTCTCGAAGACGTTTCTGGCATCGACGGTGTTCGAGGGGGCCGGCACAGAATAGGGAAGATTACGCGAAACAAATGGGATTCCCTCGATGGGAATTAAAAGCGTGCCAGGAACTCCGGCTGAAAATTTAGTAAATTGCTGAGCGTTCAGAGGAGGGGACGGTGCTCGTAGAAGGTCGTCGACGAAATTAAGACGCCTTGAAGCGCGGCGGATTACGCTGGCGTTGGGACGACGAAAATTCTGACGTTAATACGCACAGAGCTTTTCCTTCGGTGTCTAAGTGCGTGTGTGTGCGAATGTGTACGTGCGGTGTTTCGGATGGCGCCACCGGCTGCGCTGGTACCTACGGGCGGGTCCACACTAGGTCACGGGTCGATTTTCACCGCGTAACGTTCCAATTCGCGCTTGATATTGATCTGAGCTTTTCCGCCCACGTTGCAAGCCGCCTTCCGGGCCCCGGCGTCGCTCCGCGTGCTCGTGCGAGACGCTTGAAAGCGTTCTTGCCCCCGCCAAAGGCTTCCGGAGAATTCACGGGTGGTCAGGAATCGGGATACACCAGCTTTTAGGCTGGCCTGGTTGCTTTGATGCGTTCTTAAGCTGCGAACCAGACGCAACGGGGTAGAACGTGAACGAAATTTCGAACATCTGTTCCCGTTTTCTTGCACGGTTATCGAATATCATTTAATCGTTCATACTCGAATTATTCATGCAGGACAATCTTAACGCTAAACCTACCGACATGTGATGTGTATTTAATTTGAAATTAAAAATGAAGTTAAAAAAAGCAACAAACGACGAAACATAAATTAGTACATTTATTCTTTTATCTTAATGAAAATCAGTGTTGACTTTAATGAATGTACTTTAACAAAATGTGCATCTTATAATAAGAAACTTGTAGAGCAGTCATTTGACCGGTTTGGTGTTAATATGAAACAGCTTAATCTTTAATATGAAAGAAGTATGATACCGAGTCAATTAATATAATGAAGAGGAAATCTGTAAAAATTAGATCAATCATGTAATCGTTGACACCTGATAGGATGCTCATTGATATAACAGAGAAGAAAGGAAACTGATCGTATCAATTAATCGTTAATATAAAAAAAGAGATTAATCATTGATATCTATCGAGCCATTTAATTGTAGCAGAGGTAGTCATAGAAACTGATTAAATGAATTAATCATTAATTTTATATAAAGAAGGTGATAACTGGTACCTGTCGGTCTAATTAATCATTGAACAACACAGAAGAAGGAAATCATAGAAACTGATCAAATCAATTAATTATTAACATAAAATGAAGAGAATAATCACTGATAACTATCAAACAATGTAACTGTTGATATAGTATAAGAAGAGGTAGTCATGTGCACTTGTTAAATGAATTAATCATTAATGTTATATAAAGAAGGTGATAACTAATACCTGTCAGACTAATTAATCATTGATATAACTAAGAAGAGGGTAATCATAGAAACTGATCAAATTAATTAATTATTAATATAAAAAAGAAGAGTATACTCACTGATATCTATCAAGTAATATAACTATTGATATAGTAGAAGAAAAGGTACTCATGTGAACCTTAAATAAATTAACCATTAGTATAATAAAAATAAAGCAACAATATCAATCTAATTAATCATTAATACATCAAAGAAGAAAGAAATCATAGAAACTGATCAAATTAATTAATTATTAATATAAAGAAGAAAAGAATAATCACTGATAACTATCAAGCAATCCAACTATTGATATACTACAAGAAGAGGTAGTCATGTAAACCTTAATTGAACTAACCATTAATATAATAAAAAGAAAGCAACAACATCAATCTAATTAATCACTGACACATCAAAGAAGAAAAAAATAGAAACTGATCAAACCATTAAAACAACTGCAATTCAACCTTGATACCGATCAAACCAAACGAGAAAAATAATAGACCTGGCGTGAACACCGTATCTTCTATTAGATGAAATAATTGAACTCGTACTGGACGTTGAACAGTAAAAGGTTGGAAAAGAATAAATTTCTTTTGTTCGCGCGTAATTCGTGGGTCGAACGAAAACCCGTGAAAGAACGAGCTGAAATAATACGTATCTTGAAATTTTCCCGTTTGCTCGACTATTAATATTAATGAACCCGTGGATTAACAAGACCACGTTGGAAGAAAGCACTCGGTTGTTCAACGCGGTTCTGTGTTCGCCGAGAAATTATGAATTACGGGAAAAATAAATGGCGCCGTGATATTACACAAAATCCAGGGGAAAATTGTTCCTCTGGGAAAACAAGCTTCCCTGGATATGTACGTAAACAATCTAATTTGTTCCCTTTCTCGGATATGTCGCAGAAATATTTAATATTGCACAATGAATGTGGACATAAATATTTTTGCGTAATAATTGATGCTGCAAAAGGACAGTGGTCAGAGGATAATGATTCGAAATGACGGTGGTCAAAGAGGACAATGATTCGAAAGAAATACAAAATGGTTCTCCATAGAATTTTTTCATGGACGAAGAAACGAAAGTTTGAAACTCCTCGAAATTTCGAACGGGACACCACCGGGAGATAAATTCTAGAGATAGGAAAGCAAGCAGGACGAAAGGTGGTCGATCAATCGCGGGCGAAGTAGAACTTCACCAGGGTGGTTAAAGTTACCCTCAGTCACGCCCCGGGTTCAACGACCTCGCGTGTTCTCGTGAGCGCGATTCGAACTTACGAACGACGGAAAAACCTATACGAATTATGTATTTCTGTGTCGTCACAATTGGTTAATTCCTGACGATCGATCATCCAGGGTCGTCGGTTAAAATAGAACGCCACCCTCTTTTCGTCGACGTCATCGCCGTGTCCTTGAGAGAATTTAGCACCCCTATCGGGTTTCTGTGTAAATACGAAACGAAGATTAAACGATTGTTTCGTTATCGATTCGGATATTAACGCGTTAGATACAGCGTTGATAGCGTTCAAATTTCATCTTCTTTTCCTGTGAAAGGGGTGAAAGAACAGGCGACATTGTTTACTAATTGTAAGGGGTATTTGGGAAGTCCGTAGAACCACACGACAGAGTTTATCGATAGGGTTGATTGCTTTAACCCTTTGAGCACCCAGAACGACTATAGAGTCACCACTTGTCAAACATTGTGTGTACACTGAGGGACTATATGTAGTCACCTCTGATCATTTGTTACCTGTCTAAATAGACTCTTTGTATCGAAATGAATCGCGTAATTGACCACACCGCAAGGAATTCATTAATCTATTCAATATATTCTGACAGAAATGGAAGAATCGAACCTTTCTGTCGATCATATAAATTTTCATATCATATTCATTTTTATTTAATTCTTTACACTCGAAGATAATTTGACTGCTTGCAAACTTAGTTAAAAAGTTAAATGAATTCTTTTGAGGTTTTATACTTTCTCTACTAATAATTTCCAGTTTGTTTCACTATGTTTATACGTCACACGTGTCATATTGTAGAAGCAATTAAAAAATGCTCATTTCAAATTATTAAATAAAATGATGACTGAGAGTCACCTCTCGAGTGCAGAAGGTTAATACACCACTGACGATGAATTATAAATTGAATTATGAATTTCATTTTTAATACAACAAAAATTTTAAAAATATTACTGTGTTGCATTCTTAAGATATCACAAATTATTGTATTAAATAAAACGATGACTGAAAGTCACCTCTGGAGCGCAAAGGGTTAATACACCACTGATGATGAATTATAAATTGAATTATGAATTTCATTTTTAATACAACAAAAATTTTAAAAATATTACTGTGTTGCATTCTTAAGATATCACAAATTATTGTATTCAATAAAACGATGACTGAGAGTCACCTCTGGAGCGCAAAGGGTTAATGCACCACTGACGATGAATTATAAATTGAATTATGAATTTCACTTTTAATACACCAAAAATTTAAAAAATATTACTGTGTTGCATTCTTAAGATATTACAAATTATTGTATTAAATAAAACGATGACTGAGAGTCACCTCTGGAACGCAGAGGGTTAATACACCACTGACGATGAATTATAAATTGAATTATGAATTTCATTTTTAATACAACAAAAATTTAAAAAATATTACTGTGTTGCATTCTTAAGATATCACAAAAGTAAATAAAATTGCAGATGACATTATTTTCGAGTAAAGAATAAGGGATGAAGAATTTCTGTTTGAACAACATGCATCCCCATATTTCTCGTGATATCTCGACGTATTTCTTTTATTAGGAGAGAACCCAACCGTGGAGAAGGTTCCTGCGGATTTGGGGTAGTACGAAAGTTCACTGATAAAGGGTAGACTCGGAGGGTTGGCGGTGTTGCGGAACGTCGTTCATAGAAGTATTTCCCGAACGTGGGCTGAGAGCTTTAATTCGAGTTTGATGTGTTTATCGGGTACGGGGTGAGTCACTAGGGTTTCACGCTTTAAATAACTACCGTTTATTTTTGCCGTTACAAAATATAGTGTTGGAATATATAGGTTGTGTTTACGTTCGCGAGTCCTGGGGTTTTAAAGATTTTTTCGACGAAACGAGCCATTTATTTTTGTCGCGGTTGACGAATGTCGGAACGATGCACTACGAGAATAAAAGTAAAAGGTAATTTAATCAAATAGTTTTAATGTCTTTGCGCCGAATGTTCCGATGAAAGTACACGTTCTATAAACACGTGTGTGTACACATGTTGAATAAATGATAATGAGAACGTTAGATGATAGCTTGGAATATTCAACAGTTGAAAACTATTCGAATTAACGTTTGATAAATGAATCATGAACCTGCGAGTAAAAGTGTCGTATTTTCCCCGGAACGGAATTTTGTGAGAGAAAGTCGTGTAGAGATAATTACGTCGCGTGACGTAATAGATTATTTGAATGACAGACGTTAAAAGTGTTTATTCTTCGGTTTAAATTATTTATGAACTGTATGAAACTATCTGATCAGTCTGGGATCTACATTCATTATTTTTAGCCATCCGCAGCTGAACGCATTAACGCGACGAGAAACGAGAAGAAAGAAACCGGACGAGCTAAAGATCGCTTAATTGTCCCGCGCTTATCAGAACGAGGGGAATAAAAATTCCGACGGACACGAAGGTTCGCGAACATAGATAAAAGAGAAATCGCACGAGACACGATGTTGTCGCGAGACGAGCAAAAAGCGAAAGATATCTCAACGTTTTCTGGACGCGTGTAATTGTTAACTCGTTACGTTCATTACGCCCGTTATTTCCGAGCGAGCAGATAGCACGGCTAGCCTGTTTAACGGGATAAAAGGGGATAACGACCGGTCGTATTCCGCGTTTTTCCTCCTTTTTTCGCGAACTATGCATGCAAAACTCGCGACACACGTTTCTACGTTTTTCCTCGAAGCGAGCCTCGTGGCAGAAAAAAAGTCGGTCGACGAGAGCGAATGTTTTCGGTGAGCGATCAATACTACCCTCTTAGTTTCTTCTCGCCCCCACGAACATTCGCCACTCCCATTTACCTTTTTCTTTTTTTTTAAATAAAAAGAATCACCCAGGCGATGAAATCGCGTCTTTCAAATGCGACCGAAACTCGGTCTCCAGCTCGAGAACGCGACGAAACTTTCGAATCGCGTCGACCATTATTCGAAATTAGGGGTGCTCGAAGATGTTGGAAATCTCGAACGAACCGATTGTCCCCGCTATTCTCGGAACTTTCCAGAATCCAGATGGAGTTTCGAAAGCTCAGAAACGCCCTCGATCGTCTCCCTGTTGACTTCAGACTTTCAAATTAAAATAAGAAATATTTACACATCTCTGATAATACTTTGCTTACTGTTATATCGATTTATTTCTACTTATGAAAATTTATTGAATAACATTATCTTTATTTCTCTTTGACTCTGTTTATACTTTAAACCACTCGTAACTGAAATCACCTTTGAAACTTCACTATTGAAGTCATTGTGGAGTCACATTTGAAATCAGTTTCTTTTTATTGCAAAATTTTCTTCTTTTACAAGTTTAAGTTTTTTAGGAAAAATACTTGTACAGATATTCAATATAACTTTATTGAGAAAATAATGTCTTTTACTATAATAAAAATATCTTCATATTACTGTACATATAGTACACATATGAGTACACTGGGAGCATATGTGGACATTTCATGTGTTATGAAAGTCAATGAATGCATACTCAAAACATCTTTATTGAGAAAATAATACCTTTTACTATAATAATAATATTTTCATATTACTGCACATATAGTACACATATGAGTACAGTGGGAGCATATGTGGACATTTCATGTGTTATGGAAATCAATGAATGCATATGCAAAACATCTCTATTGAGAAAATAATATCTTTTACTATAATAAAAATATCTTCATATTACTGCACATATAGTACACATATGAGTACAGTGGGAGCATATGTGGACATTTCATATGTTACAAAAGTCAATGAATGCATATTCAAAACATCTTTATTGAGAAAATAATATCATTTTCTATAATAACGTCTCTTCGTATTACTGCACTAGTACTACACTCATATGAGTACACTGGGAACATATATGGACATTTCATGCCTTATGAAAGTCAATAAATACACTGAAATGAGTACACTGGGGCAAAATACGTAACTAGGGTGTTAATATGTAAACTTTTAACCTAAACAAATCTACTGTTTTAACTTGTAATTCATATGTTAATTTACTCATGTGTGAAAATAATTCAGACATATGAAGTCTAACGATTTATTGGAACGTTTCAATTAAAAGAAAAATACTTAGAAAAGATCATCGATGAAGAGAGCTTCATTGAACGAGTGGGATGAAGTCTGAATAAAAAGAAGCTCGCAAGAGAAATCAATGAAAAAGAGAAACGAAAGAAATACAAACGCGATAAGGTACTCGGTACGATAAATCTGTCGGTTCAGTAACATCGGTTACGAAACGAGATGACTATGTCGAGTGGTCGATGATGCAAACGGTCAGATCCACAAGAATCACGCATTATCGTGCAGATCGTTTCTTTTTCCCTTGTTTTTTTATTTCCTCGAAGACTAAGCATGACTTCGTCGATGGAATTTCACTTGGAAGTCATGCCGGATTCGAGTTCATTGTTCGATCGTTTTGTTGCGATCATTGTGTCGAGTCACCGCGACAATGGAAACAATGGAAGACGTCATCGTACCTGGAATGGCTTTCTCTGTCTTTTCGTATTCAAATTCTGGCCTCTGGAAACGTCACTGAGTTCGGAACCGTGTAACGGTGTCGACGTGAAATTTATGCGTTAATTTATTAACGCGTCTCGTATGATAAATTGAACCAACGGCCATCGGAAACTTTTGAGAAACGACAGAGTAAAATGTTATGAAATTACAGAACTAGTTATTAAACGAATTTTAAATATCTCAGATCAAAAATCAGATTAATGATCAAAGACGATTAAATTGTATTAAAAGAAAAATTATATCGAATTAATTTTGTGAGGCAAAATTTAAATGTATCGTATATCGTCGACAATAATAACGAGGTAATTCGATTTGATGTTGAAAACGACCGTCACTTTCGTGTCGTGTAAAAATGATAATTTCCCTGGGAAAAAATGGAAGGCCTCGGTTCGATTTTCCAATAAAGCATGAAAATGCTCGTTCCGCTCGTCGCGTTCGTGCATTGTTTAAAATTGTAACGCCATCGATATAACGTTTTAATAAAGCTTCGTTTTAATGGTGGCGCGCATGGGGAAAATGAGATTTCCGATACACGTGCCAGGGGCTTATTGCACATCAAATTCATAAACTGTTCACGTTGTTTCCAAGTAATTCGCGTCGAAAATCATCCGTCAATTTTCCCTTTATGTCACAGCAAGTTTGCCAAATTATTTCGCTCTTTATAACAACATCCCCTTTATCCACCTACAAATTGCACTAAATTTCTCTTCGTCTTTTATTGACGGAGACAAATTGTAACCTGCTCAGTTGCAAAATTAAATAACTACCTTGTAATCATCGTCTTGTAAAATTTTAGTAGAACGACAAGTAAGACGACTCGTAAAACTCTTCGATGTTCGCGAAGACACGGACACCGTAATGAGTCAGATGGAGATTTCGCGTAACTCGATCCGGACCCAACAATTATTCGCAATATTTCGGCGTTGCGAGCCGTGCAACTCCGTAATTGGTGACGGAGGAGTTCGCGGCGTCTTCCGAGAACTTTTATTACCGTACCGGCTATTTCTGATGCAAGCGGCGCGTGCATCGACGTCGGGACGCGATCACACGCCGATGCATTCGCTCTTTTTTCATCCACCCTCGGCGGACCAGCCGGTTAAAAATTGAACCAGGTCGACCGGGGTTGCTTGACTCGATCGAGGAAACGACGCCATTAAACGCCATTAAATTCACGGCAATTATCCTGCTCGATTGCCTCACTTTTTCGTCATTTACATATTTATTTCTTGCAACTTTTTGTAAAATATCGAACATCAGTTAAAGGCTGACAAATAAAAGCAAGTTAAATAAACTTTATGTGTAACAAATCATTTGTTGATTTTATATTATTTATATAGCAAAAGTATGTCTTGAAGTGTAGCTTCAGATCGTGCAAATTTTTGTTAAATATTTAATGAAGAATGGAGAGAAGGGTTGAAAAGATCAGACAAATAAAGGCAAGGCTAATAAACTTTAAATGTATGAAATTATTTGTGGATTTTATATTATTTATATAGCAAAAGTATATCTTGAAGTGTAGCTTCAGATCATGCAAATTTTTATTAAATATTTAATGAAGTTTTGAGAGAAGAGTTGAAAAGCAAAGACCAACCTAAACAATACCACAAAAATTCTTAACTCACAATTTAACGTAAATTAATATTAAACCTGCATTAAATTATAAATTACTATTAAACTTGTATTAAATTATAAATTAACATTAAACTTGTATTAAATCATAAATTACTATTACACCTGTATTAAATTATAAATTAATATTAAACTTCTATCTTAATAAATTAATAATAAACTTGCATAAATTTGTATTAAACCAGAACTGCACCAAAAAAGAACACAGAAAATGTTTAACCGTAACAAATCATAAAACAATTTCTCAATAAAATCGATTTAAATCGAACAATTGATGCTTCAAGAAGTGTTACAATACGCATTTAGCGCTAATCGATAGTATCGATCGTGCTTGCAGAGCGAAATCAAACAGAATTCCGTTTTATTCTGCGATAGCCGATAAGAAATGTAAAATAGGTTGCAGATTGCGTAGCGAGCGTGCAACTGTGAAATAAATAGCGAGCGTTTTGTTTGGATCAAAAGAGGAAAAGCCGGGAGGAAAATGCAGGGTTACGGTGGGAAGAACATTGTTGAAAAGCCAGATTTCCAACGGGGTCAGTCGTTCCGTGGTCACACGATATAAACATTCATGACCGACATATACGAAGCTCGCGTTCGAACTTTGACCCATGAACTTCAGTAATAACGCATAGCGGCCGAGTCCGTTAGTTCACGGCCATCGTAATTCTACGCTTCCGTTGTTTTTCCTTCGATTAACTCGATTCGATGTTAAACAACACGCGATTGTTTATCGCGCGATTAATCACGCTTATTACTGATTTCGAGCGATTCTTCCGTGTGTCGTAAAAAAGAAACTACAATTAAAAATATTTATCCAGAACATAACGCTTAATTTTCATGGAATATTACAATTTGTCCGGTAGAAAGTGTGAACGATAATAATTTCACAGTATCGTACAAAAGTTGATCGGTGGTTTTGTTCGTACAAGAAAGATTCATGCTTCTGCGATCGCTATTAACATCTCGGGCACCGCAGCGTGCAGTGAAAGCGTTTCCTCGGATGCAGCGATTGCAGGTCGACAAGAAACGCTTTTGCAACAAAGTGCTCGAAATCGAAGTATGAATCTGAGAAAAACGTATTATAACAGTCCTTCTAACAAAGAACCTATTTCTGTTTTTTGCTTGCAGATCGAGCAACGTGTGTGACTCGAAACGGTGACCAACCACGGCAAAAGCGCGCAAGGTAACGTTGCTTTCACTTTTATTTACGACACCGCTTCTATAATCGCGTTTTTGTCTAAGAATATCAAAAGGCGTGGTTGAATCAGGGGGTTCAAAGTTGAAATTAGTGTTCGTAATTTTCATGAGAATCATTATGGGAGGACTTTACGAGGGTTTTGATCTGTCAAGGTTAATACTACCCTGTTCCGTAATGTACGACGCAATGCTGACTCACTTCCGGTCACCTTAGTTTGATATTCCGTTTCTGATACTCGACGTCTTTCGTCCATTCAACCGCACCGCATCGATTGTGAACGTTCGTTTACCGCGTTGGGCAGTAAAGTAAATTGTCGAGTTTATAATTGGGTGGAATCGTGGATGTGGTAGTGATGTCATTATTCGGATTAGGGAGATGGGAATTTGATAATATGGGGATTCGGCGATATAGGAAGATGGGAATGGAGATATTCTGCGATATGGGAGATCGACGATATTAGAATTCGGCGATATAGAAATTCGGTGATGTAGGAATTAGGTGATATAAGAAATCAGCAATATAGAATTTCCACAATACAAGTATTCAGCAAAATAAGCATCTAGTAATGTAGGAATCTTGCAATATAAAAATTCAGCAATATAGAATTTCCATAACACAAATATTCATATAAGCATCTACTAACGCAGAAATCTTGCAATATAACAATTATGCAATCCATACAGAGATCCAGAATTCAGAAATTCAACAATAAACCTAACAATCTAAAAATTGAAAGACACACATCTGGATAACACATGTTCTGCTTGTACAATCTGAATGTATACATACGATTACTACAAATGAATTTAAACGAGTCGTATAATTTATTTAATACGTGGACCGAATAAGAAGAGGAATATGTAACGGAATTGATTATTAATATCATTATGTAAAGCGTTTTCTGATGCAGTAGATGCATGACTGGTACAACGCGTATAATTTCGACGAATGCCTTTTTAATTTCAAATTGTCGATGTAATTCGAATGCTCGATGCGTTCGTTTTTCAATCATTTGATTAAATTGTAGTCGCAACGGTGACCACCGATGACCCCATCGCCAACGTAATAAACGGTGATCTGCATTTTTACGTCACACGTAACAGATGCACAGGTGTTCACCTCTTACATTCTTTGCTTAGCTTAAAATATACTCGGGATGAAAAAAGAATAAGCTTTATTTGTTATGGGAAGATCGTTTTGCGTCAATGTTTACGTATTCGTGATCATTGACGTAGTGCTATGTCTATTTGTGAGCGTTTTTATTACAGAAATTTCTTATTCGCCGGATACATATGCCAGTAATCTATACGTTTATTGAAACTAAATTAAATTCGCTGCGTGCTAGACTTCGTTTATATATTTTCTCGGATGTTCGATCACGTGTGACATTAGAATTTACGACTACTTACTCTTGCGACACCGTGTATATATTTCGGTAGATAATCTTCAACTGTAATAAGATCAAGTGGAAATTAAATCTGTTTCGATCAGCTTTCATTAAATCTTTGATACAAAATTTGGTACAAAATTTGACACAAAATTTGATACAACATTTTGTCAATTTTAAGGCGACAAGTTTGAAAATTTTTATGACACAGATTAAGTATTTCCTCAAAAAAAAAATGTATAATTACTCCCAGAAATTAAATCCACTTCGTAAATCAGGAGATAATTGATAAAACACGAGTCCCTTGACACGCTCCAGCTTCGTTTCACTTCCCAGCGGATTAATTATGAGCAGCATAAATTAACAATCACCCCACGCTTTCGTAACTAGGATTCCACGTGACGCGTGTCCTTTTGAGGTGATAAATCGGTCTAGGTTTGCATATGCATCGTTGTTAAATGTAAATATTGTTTCGGCGATCCTTTTTTCTCACAGACGTTAAGCAACCCGTTTAATATTCCTTAAATAGAGGTCAGTCGTTAATCAATGAAGAAACTTTCTTTTAAAAAGTAAAAGCAGTTGGTTGAATTTCTTAGAAAATCGAAGTGATTGTTTCAAAAATAATTCTTTTCATTAATTGTTTTTTTAAGGTATTCTTTCTTTGAGGTAAAATGAAAATGTTTGATGATGAATTTTTGTAAGTCGCTTTCGAAGTGTTTGAATTTTTAAATTTATAAATGTCTGATTATTTAATTTGTGCAAATTTAATGTTTCAGAACAGTCGATCTATTTATTTTCATTCATTTATACCGGTTCGATTTTGAATTATTTTTTAATGTAGCTCTAAATATCTGAACTTCGTGTTGTTCAAACTCTGTCATTTTTTATTTTAGACTACCTAAAATTTAAGACATAAGAAGTTCAAAGTATTCAAATATTAAAATAATCAAATCTTGAAACATTAGAACACACAATGATTTAAAATAAGAAAACACTCGAATGTTCACCCAATAATTTCGCAAGCTAAAAGTCTTCAAAGCGAGCCAACGATCCAAGACGTTCAAGAATGTTTTTGAAGCGGAATCCGAGTGATTCAAAAGTGAACAATGATATCGCGTTTCTTCCGCGTTTCTCCATGTTTCAAAGAATTTTCTGGTTTTCCCGATGCCCGCAGTGGCAGCCAGCCGACTGCCAGTGGAAAACACCGTGGGGTTGATTTATCGCCGCATCGCGAGGACGTTAAGTGGCGTTGTTCAAATTTCGTGCAACGTGTCGTAACGAACGAGCATTCACGGTACATCGGGAAGAACGGCCTTGCTATATTATTATTAGACACGGCATTAAAACCGAGTAACAAAGCACGCGGCACGATCCCTTTTGACTCTAACACCTCGCAGACATTTCGTTGCTTCAAATCCACCCTGTACTATTTGACTGCTATGAGGATGTAAATTGAATTTATAATTCGAATTTATAAGAACACACATGATTTACAACTTGAAGACATTCTTGCTGAAGACATAATTACTAAGTTCTGAGTCAAGCTCTGAGTCTACATCCAAACTGAGGTTGGAGCAAATAGATTGTATTGAAATAGCACTTTTAACTTGATGAGATAATTTCTGTGACAGGTAGATATTTTGATAGAATAAATAATAGTGACAACCCCTTTTTAAGTCTAGATTCGCTTAATTTACTTTTTCGATAAATTTTGTTATGACCTGCTTGCAACTTATACTAACTTCTAACTTCGTTAACTTCTAAACTAAGAACTGAGTATAGAAATTTGTTTCTGAGCTGAGAGGATGAGAGTAGAGTATTAAAAGATGTAAGTAATAATTACAGTTTGCCACGAAATCGTATCGAATTTCCGTGAAAATCGAGCAATCGTGTCTGGCAGCGCGAATTTTCTTTCTTTCTTTCTTTTCGCGGAAAGTGGTCTCCCGTTTCGCGAACGACCACAACAACGCTATTTATGCCACTTACTCCGGGAATAGTCTCGTTGGCTAGCCTCCAGACAATATTTTTCACTTCCATCCACACTCAACGAAACAAACATGTACC
The DNA here is from genome assembly GCA_963576845.1 of Megachile leachella. NCBI lineage: Eukaryota > Metazoa > Arthropoda > Insecta > Hymenoptera > Megachilidae > Megachile > Megachile leachella. Next base: position 18,534,234 of record OY756251.1, read on the forward strand.
GACAAATACGTGTACGTGTACGTATCCGCTTCAACCGGCCAGTTCTGAATTGGCACTGAGAAATCACTGAGCGATGATTCGAACGATGCTAATGTTACGGTTACAACAGTCATACAGGAAGAACCGGGATTTTCGAGAATTTGCCAATTCGTCGTCTTGGATGAGTTATATTAACCGCGGATTAAACGTTTGTTGAACACCTGTGCTCCGAAATGTTTATCTTAAACATTTCTAGACGTATACTGTTTTATAGTTACTATATTATTTCTTTACAGTAGTTAATATATAGTAGGTAATAGTAGTTAATTTTTTTATAGCAGTATTACATGCAATTTTTGTATTGGTTTGGTTTTGTATTAGTTTGGAAATGTTATTTAAAATATCGCTTCGATACAGTTATCGACTGATAGCAATTTTACGTATCTTAAGAGGACTTTACAATTTTATGTATCTTAGGAGAAAATCTACTCTGAATGTCTTGCACTAAATATAGTACAAGTACTTTGTACTAGATATAAATGTGTTATGAATTATTATTATACCATAAATGCATAGAGCATGAAATTATAAAGATAACAAAGAATTTAAAGAAACTTCCAAGAAGACTTTATCCGAAGACTACTCTTCCTCCTCACCTGAAAAACCTAACACTTCATAAAACCGTAGCCGATAAACCCTCAAATTTACAAGGCTCTAAACCTCGTGTTCCATTCGTTTAAAGCTCCTAAAACTTGTTCACCATTAACATTCTACATCCAGCTGCATTATCGTTATCATTGTTGACCATGATCGTTCCATAAAACGTACCATAAAACCAATGCGGTTGTTTTGCTCTAGATACCAAGGCCTCGGTACGACAAAGAAATCGCTCGCGCAAAAATCCACGTGTTATGCAACGGCTCCTCTTCATCCGATGCTTTTACTCTCTATACATATGCAATACTATGTATATTCATCTGTATATATTTCTAATACATCATACTTTTATATTATAGAATATAGTTCAGTTAGTGTGTGTTCTTGATGCTGTATATTTTCGGGGTTTTGATATTAAATCTAATGTAGATGAACGGAGGGACATAACCTCAAAACTCAAAGATGCGGTGTCCAGATATTTCGCGAGAGGTGCAGGGTTGTTTTAATGAAATCAATTATGTATAAAAGTGTGACAATCAAGGGTACAATAGACACTATATTATACAGGATATAATATAGAAATGTATAAATACAGTTGTGCTTAGAAGTATTTTTTCAATTTGAAAAGATCCGTCACAAAATAAAATTCTTCTCAAGATACAACCCTTGTAGTCTTCAAGAAATATTTGTTCATCATCGTAAAATATTGTCAACAAATTATACTGAAATTTGTAGAGTGCAAGACAAAGAACGTATCAGAAAATTTGTAGAGTCTAAGACAAAGAACGTACAAAGTACCAGTAAAGAAAAAGGGTATCGCGAAGGGGAAGTTCGATCGAGCCATTAGAGGCGCCGGGCCAATTACCGATCCGAGATCTCAATTAATCCGGCGTGCAGCTAATCCGAGGACTCCCGTTTCCGTGGCGGACTCGTAATAATGACGAAACGAGCCGGCTGCGCAGCCACGTCGACCCACATTTATAAATAGAGAGGCCTCGTATCCATCGGAGCGAAGGTGTGTGTCGTGTGTCACCCCAGGAATACCACGGTCGACCGAGTGACCGACGACCGACGACGCTGTGAATGGGCCTTCGAAGTTGTTAGAAAACGAGACGCCGCTGGAAAACCGCTCGTAAAACGACGTTTCCTCGACCCCTCGAGGGTGAATTTTACAGCTACGGAGACGTTTAACGGCTATCGTAACTTTGATGATGCATTTTGTTCTTTTGATTGGCTATTGGTCATCAGTTGGTCGCAAACTGGGGTATTGGATACTTTGATGATTCTTTGATAAAGATGTGGGCGTTGATTTCCTTGTGGCTACTGTTTATGATGATATTCTTGATCTTTTCAGACTTTTCTTGCTTTTGAAGAAAGATGCATTAATTTATTTAGTTGTGCACTTCAGAGTTGTAAAATATTGGTTCTAATTTTAATGACATAACAAATTGTGTATGATATCTCAACAGGAGATATGTTTTACCAAATGTCTTATTAATTTAATTTAAATTTAAATATCATAGAAAGCTCAAAAGTATTAATATCAGCAAACTCTTCTTTTTAAATAAAATTGCCTCAAATTAATAATTGAGTAAATTTCCATGTTATTTCCATCTTAAAACATCAAATTAATCACTATAAAAAATTGAAACCAAAATAAATGTACTCATGTCAACGAAATATAGAAACCCAACAGAAGATATATTATTTCATAAGTCAATATAAGATTAAAAACTTCCGTGGTGAAAAAGCTGTCACAAAAATGTAAAAAAGAAACGCAGAAAGAAATTTGCGACGAAGGACAGATGCTTCTTGCTACAAGTAGGCTTTGATTGATTGACTTCTTCAGCACGTGCAACGACTCCTGTGACGTCCAACATTTCTACTCGTTTCTGTCGTAACCAGTGTCTGGCGCCTTTAGGATTCTACAAACTTTGTGAAAACCAGTATCCAATTTTTCTTGATGCATAACTATGCAATTTTAGAAACAAATTTTGTTGCCATTTCAATTTTACGTCCGATGTCTCATGTCATGTGTGGAATGTAAAATATGTGATTATATTGAAATGTGTATATTTGAATTATTATATATTTGTGTTACATTGCTAGGTTTTTTTATGAAGTCACTGGAGCCATAGATAGATCTGTAAGATCGCAATCGATTTTTCAAACCGTAGTACATTACGGAACAAAATGTTCGTTAAGTCTATGAAAGCTTGTTTGGTACCGCAGGAATGTAAGTACATCAATCGACTAGCCTTGGTCGTGGCGTGGTCTCTTATTTTTAGAGAATTATTGGTTCACCTTGTAAACAAGAAACTGATACTCTGTTTACTGCGAAACATAACCTCGTTTCTTCCTGGATTCTCGTCGTTTCAATTTTCTAGCTTCCTGGTCGTAGGAATACCTGATCACTGTGATTCAACGTCGTCAATTATGTGTCTGAACAGTCGAGAATTTATTAATTTACTCTTTAGTATATAATTCTAATTCTTAAACTTGCATGTAAATTATTTTAATAAACATTATGTACGCAGTAGTTAAAAATATGACGAAACCATGTCATTCACATACGACAGAGGTATTAATATACCATGAGACACAAATACACGCCTGTAGATGCTCGAAGACAAATTACAAAATACATGTGAAGACCTGTAGTTAAAAGTAGATTTAGGTTTTGTTTAGACGGGTTGATGCTTCCTTGAATATTTAGGACGGGTCACTGAATTGGAAAAAATATCATCGGACAACAACAAAGTCGTAAAAAGCAGAAACCGTTCCATAAATCACTTTACAAGGATGCGCAATATGACTAACAGGAAAATGTAACGAAATATAACAAATGTAATTAAATCGTGCTGCGTTGTGGATGGAGAAGAAATGATTTATATATTCATTATTTTTTGGAAAGGATTATTCATGGTATTTTCTGAAAAGGATTTATTCATGCTAGTTTCAAATTTATACCTGCGAGTTTCTATCCTTTCAAGTTTTTAAATTTTTACATTTCCACGTCCCCAAATTTCTACGCTTTCAAATTCCCAAATTTCTATATTTACAAGGTCCCAAATTTCTACGCTTCCAAATCTCCAAATTTTTAAGTTTCCATGTCAACAAAATTTCTACGCTTTCAAATTTTCAAATTTCTACATTTCCACGTTCCCAAATTTCTACGCTTCCAAATATCCAAATTTCTAAGTTTCCAAGTCTTCAAATTTCTACGCTTCCAAATCTCAAAATTTTTACTCTTCCAATGCCCCAAATTTCTACGCTTTCAAATTCCCAAATTTCTAAGTTTCCACGTCCCCAAATTTCTATGCTTCCAAATTCTCAAATTTCTAAGTTTCCACGTCCCCAAATTTCTACGCATCCAAATCTCCAAATTTCTACATTTCCACGTCCCCAAATTTCTACATTTCCACGTCCCCAAATTTCCACCCTTCCAAATCTCCACCTTTCTACCCTTCCAAATCTCCAAATTTCCACCCTCTCAAATTCTCAAATTTCCTAAACTCCAAGAACATCGTCATGCAACAACCTTCCACCTCTGCGCCCCCATTTCCAACACAAAAAGTCCATCCTCAAAATTTCCCAAAATCGCCCTAAAAACACAACCCACACATCGTAAATTCTCCCTGATTCCTCTCCAGCCATTTTCAAACCGACCAATTCTATAAACCGCTCAAAACAAACGTAAAGGAAAAAACATTACGTCCTGTCCACAAGAATCGTTATTTTTCCAAGCCAGCTTGCATAACAGGGTCGAAAATGACTCACAGAAGAAGGAAAACGATGATTCGTTCAAGCGAGAGGAATCGTACCGTGTGTTTTCGATCCGACGAGAAGACGGCGCAGAACGGAATGCGTATTCGTGACATTTGAAGGGGTGTCTTAAATTAAAACGATGGCAGAGCGGCTGAGCTGGCAGAGCGAGCGAAAGAACGCGACGATTGCCACATCGACGTTTTGGCAGTGGCCATTCTCGATCCTTCGCTCCGTTCGTCTCTCTCTTTACCTCCGTTTCTTCCTCCTACTACTGCCTTAAGAATATGTACAATTAACCAATCGTGCTCGGCTCATTTTTATGTATCGATATTTTTAGACGTCGCGGTTTTGTACTGATGTTTACTTGAATTTTTTGGGGAACTGATTTGTAACTCAGGAGGTGTGTTTTTATGGGGTGTTAATTATAGAGATTCAATTTTTGTCAGAAGTCAGATATGATCATTAAAGGTATTTTTTATTTTTGTAGCTGTTGAGATTCTGTAGTTTGAGCTTTAGGAATAGAGTAACATTTTTGAGGTATGAATTTTTATGTTTATAGATGATGTAGCAAATCAGGACGAGGAGAGGGTGGTTCATTTTGACGATCACACATGACATGTTTGTAAGCTTGACAAGTTATTGTAAGTTTTTCGGCTTTCAGGATTCTAAATTTATCAGAGATACTTTTCGATCGTCATGAACATTCAGTACATTTTTTAGAAATGAATTTTTATGTTCATAGATAATGTATCAAGTTAAGAGTAGGACAGTTTGTTTCATTTTGACAATCACACATGACGTATGTACATATATGCTTGACTTATCATATAAACATCTTTCAGAAATGAATTTTTATGTTCATAGACATTGTATCAAATTAAGACTAGGACAGTTTGTTTCATTTTGACAATGACACATGACGTATGTACATATGTGCTTGACTTATCATATAAACATTTTTCAGAAATGAATTTTTATGTTCATAGACAATGTATCAAATTAAGACTAGGACAGTTCGTTTCATTTTGACAATCACACATGACGTATGTACATATATGCTTGACTTATCATATAAACATTTTTCAGAAATGAATTTTTATGTTCATAGACAATGTATCAAAGTAAGAGTAGGACAGTGTGCTTCATTTTGACAAACACACACATGACATACATATAAGCTTGACTTATCATACAAACATTTTTCAGAAATGAATTTGTATGTACATAAATATTGTACCAAATAAATACAAGGACACTATAGCTTCATTTCAGATCACACATGACAAGCTTGTAATACATGTTTATAACACATGCTCATAACACATGCTCATAACATGATTGACAAGCTATCGTAAGCTTTCCGGATTCCAAGATCCCAAACTAATCAGCCCGCAATATTAAAGAAGACAATCGCTTCGTGAAAGATATCGTATCAAAGCTACACTCGATATATCATGATGGAAGGAGGCTGACCTCAATAATTTTGGCTGCGCCAGTCTGACTACGGCCGGTACTATTCCACTGGCGTCCCGTTATTGCATTGCCCCTCGCTTTATTGCACATCATTAGACCCGCCACGGTAATATTCCGACGAGGCTCAGATAGCAGCCATCGTACGGACAGGTGTGATAAACGTCTGACGATTTCCGTCACAGCGTTTGGCAATCATGTTTCAAGGACAAGTTGAAGTTCACGATCGTTCGCTCGAGCTTCCAGATCCTCGCAGCCGTGCCGTGTGTTTGGCTTATGTTACCGTTAATCTTACGCTAAATCAACATTGTTGATGTGGCTGATATATTTCTCTCGCTTATGCGCGTGCGGCGAAGAAAGAATCAAGACGAGGGACTCAATGGGGGACTTTCCGAATGTTATCGAATGTTTTTGTGTTATATAATTCTTTGTGGAGAATTACTTTGTATATTTTATAGGTGAGGCTTAGGTGGAAGGTTTTGATACTTAAAAAGGTCTTGATAAGGTAGGGATTGTTATGTTTTTAAGTTGGAGGCTCCAAATAGTGGAGTATGAGGTTTTGAAATATTTGAGGTGGAGGTTTTTAAATATTCAGAGCTGAGGTTTAATAATTTTGCTATGGGTGGATGCAGGTTTTTAATTTTTGAATTTTCAAGGTTTTAGATTTTCAAGCTTGGGAATTTGGAATGGTAAGATACCTATGTTCTGAATTTCTAGATTTGGAATTCCTATGACCCGAAATTCCAACGTTCCGAATTTTCACGTCTCGAAATTCCAGCGCTCCGAATTTCTACGCCCCGAATTCCAGCGTCCCGAAATTCCAACGCTCCGAATTCCTACGCCCCGAAATTCCAACGCTCCGAATTTCTACGCCCCGAAATTCCAACGCTCCGAATTCCTATGCCCCGAAATTCCAACGCTCCGAATTTGTTCGCCCCGAAATTCCAGCGCTCCGAATTTCTACGCGCCGAAATTTCAACGCACCGAATTTCCACGCCCCGAAATTCCAACGCTCCGAATTCCTACGCCTCGAAATTCCAACTCTCCGAATTTGTACGCCCCGAAATTCCAGCGCTCCGAATTTGTACGCCCCGAAATTCCAGCGCTCCGAATTTGTATGTTCCGAAATTCCAGCGCTCCGAATTTCTACGCCCCGAAATTCCAGCGCTCCGAATTTGTAGGCCCCGAAATTCCAGCGCTCCGAATTTGTATGCCCCGAAATTCCAGCGCTCCGAATTTCTACGCCCCAAAATTCCTACGTCCCGAATTCGCATGCTCCTCACCCCTCTACCCCATTTACCCACATCCCAAATCCCCTTATCCTACTCCCACTCCTCACCCCCTCAAAATAAGCTCCCCTATTCCTACTCTCCCCATCATAAAACATACTATACCATCTATTATAGCATATATATACACCGCACGTTTTCCATGAACCATACTGTCCAAGGGGTTAACAAGTGTCCCGTAACAGTATAATTAGTTCGCCACCTAATCCCCGATTAGGTTATGGAAAGAGTCCAGGGACTCGTGCCTCGGTAACCTTGGACAGAAGCATGCTCCAGCATGGTTTGACGATTATTTAACGCAACGGAATAATCGTCGGCAACGTAACGACGGCATAATTCGCTATGTTACGTTGCAAGCTGTCCCCTCTACGTCTCTCTGACGCTCACGTCCTTGAATTTCTCTTTCCGGCCATCTAATAAATTCGATTCCACGGGATACACTTCCATGTTTTCATTCGATTTACCCTGCCAACAATCGATCAGCATACGTATACTTCGAATCTGAGTTGCCAAACTTTGATAATTTAAAATATACAGGGTGCTTCAAAAATAAATTCAATTTTCTTGAGGTTCAAAGTGAATGTTAATATACTTTATATAATCTAAGTGTATTTAATTATGTATACTCCTTAATTTCTTTTGTTCAAAATATTCTTAATGTTCAAAATATTTTGTAAATAATCATAAAGTTTAAAGTATTCTTTAAATAATTTGAATGTTCAAAATATTCTTTAAATAACCTTAAAGTTTAAAGTATTCTTTAAATAATTTTAATGTTCAAAATATTTTTTAAATAACCTTAAAGTTTAAAGTATTCTTTAAATAATTTTAATGTTCAAAATGTTCTTTATATAATCTTAATGTACAAAATATTCTTTAAAGAATCTTAATGTTCAAAATGATGGAATTGTCAATAAAATACAGTAATGTAGAGTACGTAACAAAATTTATTTTTCATTCATTGATAGTAAAAATTTCGAAATGTATTTAAAGCTAGTTTATCTGTATTATTTACAAAATCCGAAAGAAATGAATGTGCCACCGTAGGAGTGCAAAGGGTTTATTTGAGCTCGTTTCTTTTCTCGTAAACGGTGTGTCATCCTCGAGATGGGTCAGATTCGTCAGGTATTTATCCAACACACCGTTCGACGTCGTGCATGAAAATAGAAGCACGCTGTTGAAAAATCGCGTGAACGGGACGATTAGTCGCGCTTGGTCGACCAAAACGGTTTCACTGGTGCCGACTGACCCACTAATAATTAGACCTTGGACTAACGCGAACATGTTACGCGCAGTATTTCATCGGCTCGAAGGCCGATCAATCGTCGATCGATTATTGCCAGGGTTAGGCCGACAATCGACGTCCACCGAGGAGGAAAACGGATAAGAAAAATCGTACCCGCTCGAGGAAAATAAATATTAACACGGGAAGCCCTGGTCAAAGCGAATTTAGCTCACACAGGGAAATGTGAAATGTTGACACTTCGATGAACGCACTTTTCGTGGAATCTTTCCTTATCATTTTTATGCTCGTACGGGGAAATATCAGTGCGTGTGAATTATTTTATTGAATTTGATAAAATGTTCAACAGATAAATTGTTTTAAAAATGAAGTTTGTAAGTGAAAATATAAAATTGTAACTTGTAATTCAACATATAAAATTGTAACTTGTAATTCAAAATATAAAATCATAACTTGCAATATAAAATATAAAATTCTAACTTGCAATATAGAATATAAAATTGTAACTTACACTACAAATATAAAATTATAACTTACAATATAAAATATAAAATCGTAACCTACAATACAAAATATAAAATTGTATCCTGTAATATAAAATATAAAATCCCAACTTGCACTATAAAATATAAAATCCCAACTTGCAATACAAAATATGAAACCATAATTTGCTCAATTTCCAAAAGTATAAGAATTGAACGAAACAGTAAATGACCCAAAATTGCATACCGAAATAAAATAAAGTACAAATCCCAACGAAAATCGTTAATCGGAGTTTCGATTGTGAACGTACATTTGCATGGTGTGCAACAATAATTGTTACGAAACGTGCGTGGAATGATTTCGAGATTGCTTATGCAGATTCACGTTCGATGAGGCCGCGTTAAGTCCCGGTGATTAAACGGTCGATAATTGCATTTTAAAATATTAATGAGTATCATCAACGACGGAATGCTGATCGCGATATCTGTTTGCGCAAATGTTTTCGAGCGTTTATTAATCAGATATGCATCGAGCACAGTCGTTTTCTGAAAGTTTCTTGGTTGTTTGTACTAGACGGGTCCATCACGCTGTAACCTCGAAGATTTACGTAGCGATCGAATATTTGTCAATTGCAAGCGATTGCACAAGGAAAATAAAATGATACTTGTGAGAGATTCTATAAAATAGAAAAGGAATGATGAATGTCGAACACCAACGGAGTGGTGAATTATTCAAAATCAAGGTTGACGTTACGTAAGAGTCGTGTAATAGGTTTCGTCGTACGAGACACCGGAGCGTGGGTTGCCTTCTGATAAGTAAATACGTGCGAATCGATAATCGAGTTCTCGGTTCACTGTTCGATCGAATGCGAGCGACTTGAACTTTGAACGGAGACGGAAAATTAAAGAGAAGTCGATCGATTTCGATCGGTGAATGTCATCGTCGCGAATTACTACGTCCCAAAATTCCAACGCTCCGAATTCCTACGTCCCCAAATTCCAACGCTTCGAATTCGTACGCCCCGAATTTCTACGCTCCGAATTCCTACGTCCCGAAATTCCAACGCTCCCAATTTCTACGCTCCGAAATTCCAACGCTCCAAAATTCCAACGCTCCGAATTCCTACGTCCCCAAATTCCAACGCTTCGAATTCCTACGCCCCGAATTTCTACGCTCCGGAATTTCAACACTCCGAATTCCTACGTCCCGAAATTCCAACGCTCTCAATTTCTACGCTCCGAAATTCCAACGCTCCAAAATTCCAACGCTCCGAATTCCAACGCTCCGAATTCCTACGCCCCGAAATTCTAACGCTCCAAATTTCTACGTCCCGAAATTCCAACGCTCCGAATTCCTACGCCCCGAAATTCCAACGCTCCGAATTTCTACGTCCCGAAATTCCAACGCTCCGAATTCCTACGCCCCGAAATTCCAACGCTCCGAATTTCTACGTCCCGAAATTCCGATGCCCCGGATTTCTACATCCCGAAATTCGAACGCTCCGAATTTCTACGTCCCGAAATTCCTACGTCTCGAATTTCTACGTCCCAAATTTCCTGCGTCTACCACTCCGCATTTCCTCCAATTATTCAAAATTTGTTCGAATTACAAATTCAGTACTCCAGTTAAAAATTCAATAATCAACTTTATTAAATTTCTAAGTCAAAGTCAAATTAATAAATTTCTAAACACCCAGAGATTGAATCGAAACTCCTCAAATTCAGAAAGCTGTCAGACTGAAGCAATTCAGTTTTTCTTCTACCAAGAAAGAATAATTTTATTTATTTGATCACCGTATGTATCTCATCGATTAGGCTCGCTGCGAATATACAGCAGATATTCCAAGGATCTGCTATGAGGTAATCAATATTTTAAAAGTTATCCTCATACTATGCAAATTGAAATATTTACCTTATTCTTCGCAGTCCTCTAATTATCTTGAAAGTCCTCTGCAGTTTTTGTTTTCGGTGTGATTTTGACTTGAAATTTCACGAGAACCTTATGTCACGATGAATGTTATCTAGAAAATCCATTTCTTAGATTTTTTGACTTTTAAGAATTTTACGAATTTTAAAAAGTTTCAGAATTTTATGAATTTTCAGAACTTTCAGATTTTTCAGAATTTTCAGTATTTTCGGAAATTTCAGAATTTTCAGATTTTTCAGAACTTTCAACATTTTCAGAATTTTCAAAATTTTCAGAATTATTAGATTTTTCAGAATTTTCGGAATTTTCAGAATTTTCAGAATTTCATACCCATCACTTGATATTCTTAGTTAAACCTAATACCAATATTTATTTTCAAATCCCTAAATTGGCATAATCACCGAATGACCCCGAATCGTTTTCGACCCATCGAGGGGTCACGCACGGACACATAAGCGAATCGAAAACAGAATTCTGTAGTCATGTTAACGGAACTGACGCAAATACGAATGGCCATTATAAATTCAATTAAACTTCTCGCTTTTTCTCGCCGAGTGACGGAAACTTTTTATCCACGACGCACTCGCGTGTTCCTCGAACCATCTAGAACCAGAGTTCCATTGAGCAACGAGCCAAACTGAGTTCATAGTGATTAATGAGCTTCGAAAGCGTGCATTTACGATCTCCTCGAAGATCAATCGTTCATTTATTGATTCCTCGAACGCTTTGCATTTTAATTTCTTTCGAATTGGAGAAAAGTTTCCTTATGGAGCAATGTTGGATTCATAAAGATTGGATAATGTCCTACTTCGAATAAATGTAATTTATTTAAATGTAATTCGAGGAAAAAATAAAAATGACTTATGCAATTTTAATTTTACAGAAAATTTTTATGTTAACACATTACTTTAATATTTTATTATAAGTTCTCATAGAATATTAAACAATATCAGAATTAATACAAATTTTACACGATATGCATTTATTATTAAAAGCAGTTTAATTTTAAAATAGAATACTTGCAAATTCATCTCTTTCTTTTAAAATTAAATAATGAAAATTTTAATATTCAGCTAACCTTTCCTGAATTTTATTCAAACAAGAATATTCTCACGATAGAAAGCAATATTTTACGTAAGTGAAGTTTACAAATACGACTGATCTCTGTTGTATTTGAATTTTTGGAATAACTCAGAGATAAGTGGGAAAACGGAGATTGACCTTTTATCTGGATTATAGAAATGCGTGGCTGGCCTTATCGCAGACCAGAAACCCAGTATGCTCGTGATAACCGGGTAGCAAAGTTTTAATGTTCCAATCAAAGTTCTGTCCACTCGAAACTTGATACATTTGTTTAAACTTATTCTTTGCGAAACGAAATGTGTTTTTATTGTTCTGTTTTTGTACGACAATTGTGACCTTGTTTCCAAACAAAACAAAATTCACGTTTAAACAAAGAGTGTTGCTGACATTTTCATTTTTTGAGCTGTCAAGTAATTAACATATCGGAAATAAAATTTATTGAAAGACTTTGTATCTCGATAACTGTTATCAGAAATTGTTCATAAAGGAAATTGTTCAGTTCAGACTAAAAATCGAAAGAGTACTAAAATTCCTACAAGAGCAGCAATGTTTAGACACCGGATCGTTACGTGATTGTCATGTAATCGAAAAACGGGAAATAAAATTACATAACAAGAATTAAGGAAAGGGGAACAGAATCGTGACTGTATACATCAACATCCGTCCGCGTTGTTTCGTAAATAATTACAGAATGCGTTGCGTGGCATTAAAAGTGTCTACGTTAAAAAACTTCAGAAAATTGCAAATACACTTCTTCCGTCAATTTCAGGGCTTTATTCCTTTCACGGAAGACAATAAAGAATATTCACAAACTTGTTCCGGTTCCTGGAATCATTTCATTCAACAATCGCCTCGAACCGTATTAATTATTCATGAATCAAAATGTGCGTACGAAGACGTCGGCCTAATCAACATAGCCCGGTATCAATAACCGAAAAACATCAGATGAAAGCGATAAAAGGCACCTCGAGATTGAAATCACGATCATTTTAAATTATGGATAGTTGAGGACACTCTAAGGCTACTTTTTTAAGTATTGTTAATGTGGGACTTTCGAATTGATATACTGAGGAGATCAAGGTATTTGTTAGTTCTGTTTGCACTTTCATTCCTTTGTTGTTGAGTTTGCAGTTCTGATGGGACGGTACTATATAAGGAGTTTAGTGATAAGAATGAGGGTGTGTCTTTGCAATCATGGTGGTTGTTGAGTTTAAGAACGTTTTGGAGGTAGTTTGAGAAAAGATGGAGCGTGCGAAAATAGGTAGAACATGAAGGTAGGACGCGTGGAGATATAAGGCGTGAAGGTAGAGCGCGTGAAGGTATCACGCGTGGAGGTAGGACGCGTGAAGATAGGGCGCGTGAAGGTACAACGCGTGAAGATAGGGCGCGTGGAGGTACGACGCATGGAAATACTACGCGTAAGGGTACGATGCGTAAGAAATACTACGCGTGAAGATACGACGCGTGGAAAATACTACGCGTGAGGGTACGGTCGCGTGGAAAATACTACGCGTGGAAGTACAACGCGTGGATATATTACGCGTGAAGGTACGACGCGTGGGAAATACTACGCGTGGAAGTACGACGCGTGGAAAATACTACGCGTGGAAGTACGACGCGTGGAAAATACTACGCGTGAAGATACGACGCGTGGGAAATACTACGCATGGAAGTACGACGCGTGGAAAATACTACGCGTGGAAGTACAACGCGTGGAAATACTACGCGTGGAAGTACGACGCGTGAAAATACTACGCGTGGAGGTACGACGCATGGAAATACTACGCGTGGGAGTACGACGCGTGGAAATACTACGCGTGGAGGTATAACGCGTGGAAATACTAAGCGTGAAGATAGGACGCGTGGAAATATAGTGCGTGGAGGTATAATGCGTGGAAGTAGGACGCGTGGAGATATAACGCGTGAAGGTAGAATGCGTGAAAATAGAACGCGTGGAAATACAGTAACGATATACATAATGCATTACAATTACATGAGTAATAGTACAACCCGTATTAATATAACGCAACAAAATCAAACGTCTGAAAACCTAATTAAAAAACTCCCAATGCACAGAACTTCAACGTATAACACTCCAACACAGCTATCTAATATGTCAACGTCTAACGCGTAAAAACCTGCCGCGCAGAAATCCACTATATGAATATTTAACGCGTAAAAATGTAACGACACGTGGCAATAAAACGCACGATGACATCACAATTCACTCGACTTCATTCCAGAATGTGACGAATCAATCTACGAAAGTCAAGTACTCCGCGCTGTTAAATACCGATAGCAATGAAAATTTTCAAGAGAAAAAGCAATTTTCCTTTACAATGTTATGAAACGCCTCGTATCATACGGTGACATTTCGAGAAGTTCAAGAGCGCGAAATATACAGAAAAAAGAATGGCTTCTCGACTTGGGAAATATCGTTAGGTGTAAATCTATTATGCTAATCACTTCTCTGACGAGTGGGATGGAAACGATTGCAAGAATTCTGCTTTTGCAACATTGCCCGTGAAGATGTGGAAACTCTTGTACTCCCTTCTCGAATACCATTCGTGTTCCAGCGTGTACGATGACCACCTGACCCCTGGAGGACCTACGATTATTAATGAGCCCGTCATGAGATACCTTGCTTGAGGATTTCTACGTTTTCGGATAGATTTTCTTTGCGCAATTTTTTCTCCGGGTTGATTGATACGACAAGTTTAATATAATCGAATCATTAGAAAGCGTTTCATTTCGAAACACCGTTATTTTGAGAGACCTCTGAATCGTAATCTTCAATTAGGGATCTTGTATAATCTTTAAGTACGAGATGAACAAATATTAACGAGATAAGATCAGTAGTGTAATCAATGCATAAATTATTACCGAAGAAACTAAAAATCGGAAGATTTATGAAGACGTCTTTCGCAAAATGAATTCGCGTGTGAAACATCGGCGAACGTCGGAAAATGAGACGATTAATGGGGGAACACGGAAACGGAACGAACACGGATCGTTCGGCGCGTTCGAAGGCGAGAAATTACGAAGCTGAAGGGAATATTAATGAGAAGGAAATACCGTTTCTCGATGTGTAATTAGCAACGTAAAGCTGGCGAAGTGGGAAAACGTAGAAAAAATGTTCGTTTATTGCATTCGCTAATGCATCATTGCTTGATTTATCGCTACCTTATTTAGAACAATCGTTTGTAGTTACGTAACGATAATTGCGTGGTAATTGAGAGGTGATATTAAGAGGACTTCCCCGTTTGAATTTTGTGAATTTATTTTACAAAAACAATGCACTGTGCACGCAACGTTTCATAATTTTAATTCAAGCAATTTAAAAAAAAACAGTAAACTTAACACAGTTATTAGAATTTTTACAAATACTTTTCACTAAAAAATTTAGTGAATTGCAGTTAACTAAAAGCTCCTCATTTCCGTATTCAAAATTAATAGAATACTTTTATCCTCAGTGTATGAGTAACAACGTGATTGTTACCGGTCCATTGTTGACATAATCCGCATTTTTACCATTACGTAAACCTTTTTGCAGGACTATTTTCTTCGCTATCCGTCTAGCGTTACATAAATCTATCAAGAATGATAGCTCGACTTCTTAGTCCCGACTTTCTCGGGTTCGAGGACGAAAAACGCGCGAAAGAATGTTCGGAGGAACGCACGACGTCGCGACGCTTTCATTGAAAGCTTTTTGCAGCGGAGTTGCACACGATTGTAACTTTGTAAGATTTCTCTTTTACTGGGGAAGCTGTTATATTGCCGGTGTGCAGTTTAACTGACTTTCGGTTTATGGTCGATGCATGCAAAGAAAATATGTGTACATATGTGAACAATATGTGTATATGAATAATACTATATGTAGACAGCAGGTACATGTGGACAATATGTGTATGTGAATAATATGCATATGTGAATAATTGCATATGTGTATAATTGCATATGTGGACAATATGCATATGTGAATAATATGCATATGTGAATAATTGCATATGTGGACAATATGTATATGTGAACAGTATGTATATATATGTGAACAGTATGTACACATATGTGAGCAGTATGCATACATATGTGACCAATATGTACATGTGAACAGTATGTATACGTATGTGAACAATATATGTGAACAGTATGCATACATATATAAACAATATGTATACATATGTATATGTTGATATTCATAGCCTAGATAAACACGAGCATACTTAATACAAAACACTAAAAAAGATGTACAAAACATTAACAGAAATTAACATAAGATAGCGATCATATCTTTTATGTAAAGTATTGCAGCAGATTTTTCTATGCAACTGCAAAGAAAAGGATCAATTTCTATGCTTCTTAAGCATTTACATAAGCAGAACATTTTCCTGATTTCACATTATGCATAAATCGTTTACCAAAAAGTAGTGTCGTGCCGGTTCGATAACATCGATTTCCTTGGGACGTTTCGTAACAAAATGAAACGTTGGTACAGTAAACAAAATACCGACAGAAAACGTCCACTCGTGAGACGATTCGACGTTGATTGGTTCAATTACTTGGTGAAAGAAGCCTTTTTACTTTTTATTATCCAATCTTTCGTGGGGCGGATAATTCGAATATCTCAACAATTAACGTTGACCTCGAGCATATATTGTGGCGACGAATTTTCAATCTGGAAGATTGAAAGGATCAAGAATTTCAAAGTTCAAGAAGCTCTATGGGAGCTCTTACAGATTGACCCTATCGTACCAGATAACCATTTAGGTTAGCTTGTTTCTTATTAGATAAATCTTATCATCTGGAACACGTGTATCTCTGGTACCCACACGCGTGGCATTATCAGTAAAGGGCTCACAAATCACTTCGTTCTAAGTTAAATCTTTTCGAGAAAGAAAAATTATAAAATCGCGATCGTACGATGCATCGATCAAGAATGGACATAAATTTTCCTGCAGTCCTTCGCGAACACTGTCCGAGTTTCCATGGACGAAGGTCTTCGGTTCACCCATTTCTGTAAGCGTATCGTCCTCTGACGCAACGACGATCATAAAATTTCCAGCCGGATCGTACGCGTGCACGCGCGATCCGCTTCGGCCACGGTCATCGCGAGACCTTACGCGAGCTGGCTTCGCCGTATGTGTGCACGCTGGATCGTTAATGTCCATTGTTCTCGATCGCTAACTTTTACGACTTCTTTCGACAGATTCCACCCGTGCAACTCGTCCAATTCGCTTGGTATAGACCATATCTTTATTGTAAATGTATTCGTTTCATATGTGTTATTGAGATATGTTCATTTTGAGTATGTATTGAGATATATTCATTTTAAGTGTGTTATTCAGATATATTCATTTTAAGTATGTATTAAGATATATTCATTTTAAGTATGTGATTGAGATATATTCATTTTAAGTATGTATTGAGATATATTCATTTTAAGTATGTGATTGACATATATTCGTTTCAAAATATGTTCATATATTATTTAACGAATGTTAAAAAATACATGTATTCATGTATGTATGTACATACGTTCGTTTTGAAATACATATTTTATGAGATATAGGGCGTCTCACAAGTAATGGACCTCTAGGTTCGAAGCTGCCGCTCTCAGTCTGCGCATGCGTGAGCCTCGCGCTCTGATTGGTCCGTGTTTTTCCTTAATAACTCAAAAACGAAGCTTCCAACACCATTTTCGTAAAGGGAACTTTTATTCAGAATAACGTCAGCTATCATCTATTTCATAGACCTACACTAGTTGTTAGACATCCTGTATACTGCATATTCAGACATGTACATTCATTACTTGCATCACTTTTCCATATACAGATTTAATATCTTCTCACAGTATTACTCTTAAAATAACATAATCACCTCCATCATTACATCTATATTAAAATTACCTCAAAACAAATTTATTAATTGCTCAACATCAAAGAATCACACAATCGAATTTACGAATAAATATTTGTACTACACCGATATTAATTCTTCCCTCCGTATTTATACAACAAATTACGAAATCCAATTAATTTTCCTACAGAATCCAATGACATTGAACGATGTTACGTTCAAAAAAGAGTTCTATTTAAAATTGTAAAAACATGAGAAGTAATATGCGGAAAAATGTTATATTCAAAACTGTATTCGTATCGAACGAATATGAATACCGTATGAATAATAACTACCATACGAGTAATGACTAAATTATACGACGGTAAAATGTACGTGTACATTTATCATTCCGAGGTATTAGTATTAGTGAAATAACCTTTCGAACAATTTTTAAGAAGCAGAAATTTATCAGTACGTTTTGCGAGTTATTCTGTCGTTAAGGCTTATCGTGTTGCGTCGATGCAAATTTTTATGGTCTGAGTACATTTTGAAACTACTTTAGATAGCTTTTGGCTGACCGCGAAAATGCTGGAAATATGTAATAATTCAGGCTAATAGTTACGTTATTGGAACGTTGCATAAGAGTTCATTTAGGTATTATATCATTTATTTTATGACAAAGTTGTAAAGTCACTTTATGGAAATTTCTCATTTTATAGAAAAGTTATTTCATTTCTGGTGTAATGTTTGGGAGAAGTGCAGAATGTGTTAAGTCTCATAGTTTTCTTGTTAGTATTGGATACTGGTATACTTTTCATAAGCTAGTAATAGAAGCCATTTGAACTGGGCTTCAAGGTAGCAGCCTAGGTAGCATAACTTAGAAGGTTTGTTTTGTATACAGCTTGGAATATAATTCTACTTCCAATTTGTTAACAACGAAATATATTATATGGTAAATAAAATCAGATCAAGACGTCAAAATATGTGGATGTCCACTAATTTGGAAGATTAATGAACTAGGTTATTATTAGAATAATAAAGTGGAAGACTACAATAGTTGACCACCTAGATGTTGATGATTCTGTTAGCACTATAATTTCATAATAAATCTGGTCTCGACAAATAAATTATATTAGAAAAATTGCAGCTTCAATATTGCTACACCCATGAACTACAAATAAGTACATAAAGCAACCTCACACAATATTTTAATATTCTCCTACCTCAACACTGAATTACCCATACAAAAATATTTATAAAAGCATAAAATATCAAACGAAAAGTACCTCAAAAGTAAGTGAATGGCAAAGTAATAAATGGAATAAGTGTCTTAAAAGTATAAGTTGAAAAAATGTTGTACCGTTAACAATGTTTGTACGTGTCCGATAACGAGTAGAAACTCGTCGGTATTTGGCGGAAGTGTCGGATAGGAGGAAACTCGGCTTCCGCGGCAGGAAAAGAGTGTGGAGTACGGAAGCCGAGACCTTGAGTGCGTGCACCGACGATGGTACGTCCCTGTGCCGCAAACAGGAACACAACGATTATCCGGCAAATGAATGAAATCGAGTGAACCGGTTCACTCGCGTACGTACGCGGCTGCCTCCGCTCCGGTTCGCCGCGGATCCGCCTTAATCTAGATCCGACTTCTTCGTGAATGACCGTGACAGACTTGTGCTTCTTAGACGAATTACGCGGAGAACATAACTGACTGTCGTACGATCATTAATCCAACTGGTCACGTGGACCCGACCGGGTTTTCTCGTTAATTGAACGCCACGCGTGCCGCTAAACTTGCTGTTTCATCGTTGGTAGCCACTATATCATCGAACGTCTTCGTTTACCTCACTATCTTGTGGACAAATTTTTTTTTCTGCGTTGGATCAAAATCAGAGATGAAATATTAAAATGAAGAACAAAATTTTTGTGCACTAATACTTGATTATGGAAATGTAGGACTTGAACTGTACATTGAAGGCTATTCAAAAGTTGAGGTTTGTTAGAGTTGGAGAGTGGGTGCGTCATGTATGCGTCATGTTCAAAGAGAACTGGAGGATGTTGATATACTAACTGGAGGATATTAATGTACTGAGATGAGACATGTGGACCATACATTTTGTTGAGTTTCAGAGAGATATTAAATTATAAACTTATCTCGATCGATTTCATGTAACCTAATAAGGTTTGATCAAAAATAATTACACACACAAATGCGACAGAAAATATATTTCAAAAGAAGTGAAGAATAAATGACTATCAACTGTATGTATATTTATTGAAAATCATACTAATATTTATTTAAAATAATTCTTTACAAATCTTGCTAACAATTGCTGTTCACGAACGTTCAGTAGTGAAAGGTTTAAGACTTATAACATCGAACAAAATATTAATTATTTCTTCAATGTATACAAAGAATAAATCAATCATCAGCATACTTGCTTTTCTAGAACATACATGAATATGGAATATTTAGAATATTGAAATATTTTCTGATTGTTTATAAAATTATTTTCAGCACAAAATGTCCTAAACCACAAATTTGATCGAACATCCAAATTTTCCCCTTTCGAATTTCACGGACTTCTAAAATTACCTCTGACATTGTTCGAACTTGAATCGGAATGTTTTCATTTTTTCAAAAAAAAAAAAAAATCATATCTCGAATAATGTTCCAGATACCATTTTATAGCGTTTCATGCGTGAAATTTGAGGGTTTTATTAAAAAATACCGCACGCGAGCTGAAGTTATAAAACTTTATTGCCTGCGGCGTGCACTCGTGAAAGAATTTGAAACTTCGCATACGCAATTTTCGATATAGTGACATAAATAATCGGAATTACGAAACGGAATAACTTTTATTGTTCCGAAAATTGTGACGCAAGAAAAGTGCGTGCAAGGAAATACAGTTACGTTCAATTGGGATGTAATAAATCAGTCTGAAAGTGCAGATGTTGCTTTATTAAATCTGCAATTTCCTGATAAGACATGCACTTGTAATAACTGTGTTGCAATGATGGTATTATGAAGTTGCAATTTTTATAATGACGTCTTCAGAAGTTGGAGTATGCTAATAATAGAAGGCAATTTCGAAGTCATTTCCTAGTTCAGGTAACATTGTTGAAAATGGGAAGGTTTAGTACGAAAGTTCAGTCTAATAAAATTCAAGAGTCGTAAATAAAATTTAAGGGTCGTAAATAAAATTTGAGAGTCTTAAATAAAATTTAGAAAATTTGATAGGTTGATAATTTGAAGGAAGATGACGTGTAAACATTTCGATTAACTCGAATATAGATTAACCAAGGGAATTGAATAATAGAGTACCGAATAATTAGCTTGTCACGAGAGGATGAGATCACGATTCGTTCGACGTTAAAGAGTAACGTCGTGACGACGTTAAGCGGAAGAGCTGCTACTAAACTGCGCTTTTATTTACCCTGAGCACGAGTTATCAATCAATTTTCTCCTAGCGAAACGTGTCACGCTCTAACGAGATGCAAAATCGATGACATAAACATCTTTCATTCTGAATTCCAGGAATTGTGTATCTATTCGTCAAAATCACATTCTATAATATGTACACTGTGTATATGAATATATAAACGTTACACATTTTTTCAGTAACAAATAGGCTCAGCAAAAAATGGAAGTTAACTGCGTAAATATTACAGTTACGTTGGTTCGTAAAAACACAATAATGAGTATGAACTAATTGAAAATCGGTGTCAAAGATCGGATACGGAAAAAACGTCAATCGAATTCGATTTCTGGAATCGTTACGAATTTCTGATAGGAGGCGATCGATCATGCCATGTGATTTTCGTGGAACGCGAAGCTGCTTCAAATACGAAACGAGTCATATCATATTAATACAATATTGTGATATTGATAAACATTCATTGGAACATTCAATGAAACATTCACTGTTTCTTCTGCTGAAATAGCAACATGATAAAAGCTGTACTATGTTTAGGTACATAATTTATCAAAATGAACCTTTCTCGTATGTTTATTTTTAACACTGTTTGGTAACAAATGTGCGACTAGAAACTGTAACAAGCTAACAATGTACGATTTAATCTTATCAACCTAAAATTGTGAAACGCGAAAAATTCCATCGAAACAACGAATCCGAATCGTTATCTGTTAGCGACAAATTCGCCAAATACTATTTCTTTGCATCACGCTCTACTTTCAGGTAGTTCGAATAGTCGGAACGGTACAAAAGACTAGGGATTTTTGCGCGAATTTTACGCAATCGTTCGCTCGAGTTGGTATCGGTTCCGCGCAAATATTTGACTTTGCTCGATCGAGAAACATTTCTCGCTTCGAATTTTCGCAAATGTATTTTTATCTCGCCTCACGTTTTCGCGTGCTCGGGGAACAACGGAGGATTTTTGCGTCGAATCGTTCGAGAAAGAGTAGCGATATCTCAAGATATGTACTTTGTCTTCGAACGCCTCGATATCGATGGCCTCGATTCGACACGTGACAAGTGACCATTAGGAACCATCCAGAACTTCCTTTTTGGTTCTCAATTGCTGTTTTCTCACAAGATTTCAGTGGTAATTAATATTTCGAGGAATAAACAATTTAATTTAATTTTTGCATTGTCAGATTTCTAAAATTGAATTTTTAGGTTTATAAGTTTGCATATTCGTAAATTTCAAGTTTACAAGTTTACTCATTTGTAAATTTCAAGTTTCATGTCCTTAACTTTCAACTACTTTTAGCTTTTACAAGTTTTCAAGGCTCAAAACTCTCTGAATCTCCAAATTGTCAAATTCACTGCACTTGTCATGCACGTCGCTGTTAACAATCATACATGCACTTGATCTTCTCAAGTTGATTTACCCGTTACCTCACGTATCAGCAATAAAGTGAAAAGAAAAGGTACCGTTCTCGAATCGTCACAATTTACAAAACACTATTTACGTTGATTCGAATAAACAAAATTAACGTTACGTAAAATACTGACAGCAGGCAAACAAATACCAAATACACGTGTTCCGAGCCGATTGGCCGTGACCACGGAGCACGAAGCACGTGGAAAAGTAGAAACTCGTTACGAGTCGACTTCGGCAAAGGACAAACGCGATTACCGGTTCGTTTATCAGCAACCGTTAATCAAACCACGATTTATCAACGATTTCGGCCCACTCGTGTAAATCCGTGGTCCTACGATCAATCAATTTCTTGGTAACAGTAATCGTTTGTCTCGCCCAAAAAAATGATTCACGCGGTCCTCGAGATATTTCGTTTCTTAATTAACGTTGCTTGTTTTTTGCGTGATCGGAAACGAACGGAAACAAATTAGCGATTAATTAAGCTCGACGTGTTCAAGGTGAAAATAACCATTGCAACGAATTGTTTCCGTTTCGACGCAAAGGAAACGATTTTTCCATTTCCGACTAACGTTTCATAATTAGCGGATGTAGAGGAAAAACGATTATAATGGATCAAATATAAAATTGGAGGCAGTTTGAAGATTTATGTATTTAGAGATTTAGATGATTTCGAAGTTTGAAGATTTGGAAGCTTGAAAATTTTAAAATTAGAAAATAGGAGAGCTTGAAGGCATCAGGACTTCAGCTAATTTTAAACATTCAGTTTAAGAATTAAAAAATACTCAAACTCAAAAATGTACGAATTCGAGATCTACAAGTCTTGCTTAAAAACTTGAAATGATAAAATAAAAAAAAATGTAAGAATATCGCAAATGATTTCATTCGAGAAGTGCAAGTACACGTCCAAAAATGGAGAACCTCAAGAATACAAAACCGATAGCGTTTATCTCTTTATCAATACAAATGCGTTAATTATGTACCTATATACGGTATCGAATCGTATCAAAAGATATGACAGAGTCAGAAGCTGAAAGTAATATCTGTGCGTTTAGAAAAGGAGATATTCCTGAGGCGACAATAACAGCGTCGAACTATCCTCGTTAATTTGTCGTCCGTCATATCTTAACGGCGTAACACCGGTTTCCTGCTCTCGGCACGTCTTATCGGATCATTGCATTCGTAGGCAGTACGTAAAAGTTCATACCGGTAATCCTTGGCATACTTAGCCGGGACTCGTGTACAGTGCTACGTGCTTGCTCTTAATCTCGGTCGAAAAACCTGCTCGAACAATATGCACGACACGTACACCCGTGTGTATTGTGTGTACTGTACCTGCTGCACGGCTCGTTTGTATTGTACGTTAAAGTTGCACGCCTATCCCCGCCATCGAGCCGTGCACATTCTTATTCCAGTGCTTCTCTCACGTTCCTGCTTCCTGCGCCAGAAAAATTGGCTAACCTGTTTACTGATGCAACAAAGGAAAGGAAAACCGAGAGCCGGGAACGTCGGAGCGTCCGGACCGTCGAGCTACTGGAAACCGGAAGGGAGGGGCCCGGGGGTAGCCAACGGGTATGGAAAGGTTAAAATATGATGCTATAAAAGACAGAACAGGCTTCTCGGTAGCGACGTATATTTATACGATAGCGACACGTGCTTAGAAATCGGAGCAATTTTGATGAGCGACGAGTCACCGCTTTTAATTCTTTCGGAATACCTATTTTATTTAATCTCCTATAATTGGCGAAATAATTCTATATTATTGCAATTGTCTTCTTTCATGGTGAATTTCAAAATGTTTTGCATGAGGTCTTTTTTAGACAAAGTTCTCCCCGTCAAGGTTTTATGGCCTCGCATGGTCGAAATTCCTATATGAAGTTTGATTGTTACAGACTTTCAGATATATCTATATTTTCACTTGTATTTTCATTGCATTTCTTCATGTCAGATTTTTGCTCGTTTCCAGCTTTACATTGCATTTTGTATAGCTTTACGTTGAAGTACAATTGTGAAGTTGTATGGCATTTCACGTTGTATAAGTTTATAGTTATATATTGTATAATTGTTGGACGAGTTGTATACTTCTACATCTCCACGCGTTATCGTTACGCACTGCATTGCTTCACGTTGTATAATCTAGCGTTGCATTGCAACGTTGTGTAACCTTGAACGTTACCACGTGCATCGCTATCGCGTTGTATAACCTCCCGTTGCATTACTGCCCGTTCTACGCGTTAGAAATGCTAGATGTATGGCGACAGTTATCAACACAGTATCGACACCTTGTTGATATACGATATCAATAGCTTCATTAACACGTTCGCTACCGAAGTTCGATCGATCCTTCGACCATCACAACTTTCTTATAAAAATAACATAATATAAGAAGGAAATATGATGAACTACAAATTGATTTCTAAAATTATACAACAGAATTTGTTTTGAAATTTGCAAATAAAAGCCAGACACAGAAACTTGAAATGTTATGTCATCATATGGTAATCGAAGATGTGTAGCTAGTAAAAAGTTAACGTTAATGATATTAACTGAAATAAAATATTTTACTTATTTCTGGGTATCCAAGCTCAGTGAAAAAGAGGAATAAAACGGAAGGTGTGCAAACGAGGGAAAGGAATAAAACAACGGTAGCGTGTCGAGAAGAATTGATAAAGGAAAAGGCCGTAAGTGGAAAAAAAGAAACGCGATCGATATCGTCGGGAAGGAAACCGAATTGAATGGAGCGCGGACAGAAGGGTTGGGAAAAGCGAGGAGCAAAGTTTTCAACGGACGACAAACCGTTGGGTAAGAAAAGGTATATAAGACAGGAGATACCACGAATAGTTAAACGATCTAGAAGCGAGTTGACGGACACTGCGACTCCGTACTTTATTTACCGCTTTTCACGGGACCTTTCAAAGGCACGCGTGAAAGAAGTCGAAGGGAGGAAGGGTGTATGCGTTCTTGCACACGTGTTGATATTTTCTTCCTGTTGAACTTTCCATATACTTGATCCCTGCAACACCCAGTGTGCGCCCGTGCGTGTGCCCTTTTGTACGCGTGACACATTTTATTTGATACTTTGAATGGCATGTGTTACATCGGGGGACGTTAAAAAGACACACGGTGACCGTGTAATTCGATAAAAATACACCTGATGAGGGAGAACGCCGTTTATAAGCGGAGGGTGTACTTCTTTTTTACAATAAATTACTTACTCTATTCTCCTAGTAAATTACTTATTTTTATTACTTTTCTGATAAATCATTATCATTCTTTTTCACGGTAAATATCAATATCTATACATTTCGTGCAATATTATTAACAATTTACAATGTAAAGTACTACATTATAACTTCAGAAGCTTAGCACAAGTAATTTTTCATTTTAAGTCACAAACAAGATCGCGCTCTCGTAAATGTTTTCCGCGCCATCTTGCGAACCACACCGCCAGCACGCAACTGGCTTTCTTTTTTCATTTCTATTCTACGCAACTTCGACGTATTTATTATAAGTTTATATAATCATTTTTTGCGGAACGCTCTTTACCGCATTGCGCAACATGTTTTTATTTCGACGATATTCCCTCTGTCAGGATCGCCAAATTTGTCAAGATTAATCTGAAAAGGTTAAGCCGAGGACTCGCTTATAAGGAAACCACCCTTTCGTGTTTTAAAAAATGGTCCGAAGAGAAAATCGTTTACGAACTGCCACGTAAAATTTATATCTGTTTTCATAAGCTGATTTCGAAAATTAAATACTTTGTTCATTATTGGCTTTATATAAAGAGCCATTAATATCTGATGAAGTCTCATAGCTGTCTCATTTAATATGTTTTATATAAAAGCGAGGATCTGCAACCTTAAATATTTGTATAATTTATTTTTCACGAAGTCATTCATACTTTTCACAATCACAGGTGTATTGAGAAAAATACAACACAGGTAGATTTGCAGAATCGCGAATTAATTATTCCACAACGAAGCTGTTGAACATATTCGAATCGAAATTGAAAATGCGAGTGCGAATAATTAATGAGGGAAACAACGATACGGTATCGAGCGTCGGTACAAAAACAAGCGATCGGAAATAAAACATAGAGTTGGAGGATTGACGTCGAATGAAAGTTTGATCGAATAATTTCAGCCGGCGAATCGATCGCGTCAAATACGACAGAGCGATTTGCAAGCGTTCCACCGTAATTGAAACTCCTTCCCTTTCGTTACGGACGTAAAAAAACATGAACTGCTCCCCGACGCGATCACGATTATGCCTGTTGGGTCTTACCTCATCGCGGAAGTCACGATACGAATCTACCTTACGATTTGTCGCGATCGTCTTTAGATAGCGGACTTCCTGCGCGTTTGGCTGCTAGCTCGTCTAAGTGAATCAAGGTTACCCGATCGAGACGCGATTAACGTTTACTGGCACACACGAAACGTGTAACACGACACGGTATAATTGTGTTCATTCTGAATAGTTACAGTTTTCGATTAAACACGCTAATCGATCGATCAACTTCGAACGTCATTCGATCAGATAGAAGTAAAGTGACATTTATGCAATATTGGAATTCCGAGTTTAACGAAGATAACTAGACAAACTTGTCGCTAATAGCCGCGATACAAAATGGCTGATTGCCAGTTACAGGAAACGATAATCATTTTGGAAACGCGACACAATTTGCTCGCATAAAAGCACCACGAAATGGTATTTATAGTGTATTAATTTGTAGCTTAAAGTTTTATGAAAGTCACTATATAAACCTTTCATCAATGGCCTAATGCTAAATGGCGGGTTGCCAGTTGCAGTAAACAATGACCAGTTTGGAAACAGGCGAAGTCTGACACAGTTTCATAACATAAAAATATCACAAAGTGGTGTCTATGTTGCACTGATGTAGGTCTTGAACTCTATACAAAACTGTCTGAAGCTTTTGATAATAATCTTAATGTAAAATATTCAATTAACACGTTCATCAAATAATTTCGAATCATATAAAATCCTACAAAATTTTGTAACAGAAAATTAATGAAACTTATGAACAATGTGAAACTTAAATACTGAAATTGATTACATAAACGTTCCCCAGTATTGATACAAATTACCTTTCCTGTGAATACAACTAATCAACTGATTTATAGCTAATTGTTAGCACTGTTTGTTAGCAAATATGTAATGTACATTCTCTATAAAAAAAATTGGAATTTTCTATACGTTTTGCTAAGAGCTGCTGTACTGTTTTACTAACAGGTTTTCTGTTGTATATCTTTT
Source organism: Megachile leachella (assembly GCA_963576845.1). Classification (NCBI taxonomy): domain Eukaryota; kingdom Metazoa; phylum Arthropoda; class Insecta; order Hymenoptera; family Megachilidae; genus Megachile; species Megachile leachella. The sequence goes on from OY756251.1 coordinate 18,562,083, forward strand.
TTACGAAATACTCTATACGACGGAAAAATACAAGCCTGTTCTTTTCCTTCGTAAGCCTTTAAACTACAAAGGTATTCACAAACCTAATAGAATTGTATTATACCAATAATAATTACGTTGAGCACTTTATCACCAATTTATTAGACTAATAATATTTATATACTTACGATAAAAGGTCTACAGAATAAACATAAGTCATTTAATTTATAGATTGTGGATGTCATAGATTACAGGATTTGTTGCGCAGATCTTGATAATCGTCTGCAGTCTACTCGACATCGCTTAATCGTAATCTTTAACCATTAATTAGATTACTATCTCTGCTCCCCACGTTTCGAAACGCGTCATTCGATATGTAAGCTTAATAGTATGTCGTACTAGATACTGGCTATTTCTACTGTGGCGGCCGTGTTACGGCGTTGACCGCCACAGTAGAAATAGTCGTGCGTGGCAAGACACCTATAATTGACTCAGGATGTCGCTTCATCCTTCATAATTATAATTAAATAATTTACCATAAAATATACAATGTATGCAATTTCAAAATCCTCTTCTAAGCGCATACATCATGTATATAAGTATGTATTCATGTTTTATTAAATTCATATGAGAATAAACAATAAACATCACGTGGTGTAAATTCAGCGAATTATTTTAACTACGAAGATTTCGGTATTGCACACAGAAGAAAAAGAGCAAGTATTTTCATCATCGTATCACGTTGAAAGAGAGCATCGTCCAAATTCCTTTTTCTTTTCCGGAGCTCGCGAGAGAAGTGGCTTCCGATAACTTCCCGTTATCAACGTCGTGGTCGGTGAAAAGCAAGAGCACAAGTGCTAGGAAAAAAAGTAATACATATATACGTGGAGTTGTTCGCGACACGTCGAGGTCTCGCGTCCTTGCCAGTTACCCCTACTATGGTAGTCGGAGTGGGATTTATCCCCCACCATGGTTGCATCTGTGACATCCCCCACTTTTCTCCCATTTCCCCCGTAATGCGGCGCAATATGTAAGAGGCCGCACATGTTTCCCCGCGTTTCAGTCTCGCAGCGGCACTCGCGAGTGACGGTTCGTGTGAACTCGTGTGACGATAAACGTGGACTAACTAAAAAATAATAAAAAAAAAAACACGTTTGCTCACGGAACGAAGGACATTACAGGGACACGCGTGTTATACATAATATATATGTATATCTATATGTCGCTGTAACAAATATATATATACCGTGTTTGTGTGTGCGGTAACGCGTGCGCGCAAAGGACGAGTTTCTTTCGTTACGGTGCTTCGTTCGAGAACTGACACGACACACTGCGAACGTCGTTGCGACAAGTAGCAACGGGACAGAATCATATCTTACCTTCCCAACGTCCACGTCTTTCTTTTTTTACTTTTATACATACGTAACGCGTCGGCGAAACGGAGCCGCCATAACCTATTTTCGACGTAACGCGAGTCGGAGTGAGAATCGCATACTTAGCGCGAGTGACAGCTTGTTCTCGTTTTTTCTCTCGAGGAGTTACGACCCATAAAAGGACAAAGGTGTGATACAAGGAAATATTTGGTGTTCCTTGCAGGAAAGCTGAGTGTGGATAAACGTCGAGGATATTCCGAGGGTGTTACGGAACTAGTGATCTTCCACTGACGTCACTTGGTGCTTTCGTGCCTCAACGGAGGAACAGTGTGTTAACTGGCCTGACAGAGACACGTGAGTATTTCAACTTCTCTACAGACCATCTAGATCAGACTTCCAAAACCGTACACCTATTTTTGTGCTATTATATTTAACGACTCACCGAACCTCTGATCTGGATGTTTCCTTCGCCCACTCCACTTAACCGTATTGCGATCATACGTGCACTCCAATCGAAACCTGTTTCTTTATCGTTCGTACACACGCGTCACACGATAATTTATGCGAACAACGTGTCGCGATATACCAATTTTATAACGTGTCACGCGAGCGGACCGGTTCGCATTGTTCCCGCGCTGCTACGTAATCACTGCACCTGATTGGCCGCCGCTGATCGATCACGCCGCGCTATCGATCGCACTTCGATATATCGTCGATTAACCGTTTAACGGAAAACAGGGACGAAATTACGCAAAATTTAAACGTGCAGTTATATTCTTCTTATAATAACGTTAGATATTAAAAAACATATAAATATGATAGGGAAGGAAGTACTTTTATTTTCGTTTCATATGTGTCAGAGTTTGCATAATTTTAAATCGAACTAAAATTTTTGAGGTTGTAGAAAGCACTTTTATTTTCGTTTTATAATATATGTCAGTGTTTGCATAATTTTAAATCGAACTAAAATTTTTGAGGTTGTAGAAAGCACTTTTATTTTCGTTTTATAATATGTGTCAGTGCTTGCATAATTTTAAATCGAACTAAAATTTTTGAGGTTGTAGAAAGCACTTTTATTTTCGTTTTATAATATGTGTCAGAGTTTGCATAATTTTAAATTGCACTAACATTTTTGAAATCATAAAAAGTACTTTTATTTTCGTTTTATAATATGTATCAAAGTTTGCACAATTATAAATCAAACCAACATTTTTGAAATTATAGGAAGTATCAAAGTTTGCATAATTTTAAGTCAAACTAAAATTTTTGAAATTATAAGAAGTACTTTTATTTTCGTTTTATAATATGTATCAAAGTTTGCACAATTATAAATCAAACCAAAATTTTTGAAATTATAGGAAGTATCAAAGTTTGCACAATTTTAAATCAAACTAAAATTTTTGTAATTATAGGAAGTATCAAAGTTTGCATAATTTTAAATCAAACTAAAATTTGTGAAATTATATAAAGTATCAAAGTTTGCACAATTATAAATGAAACTAAAATTTTTAAAATTATAAAAAGTATCAAAGTTTGCACAATTTTAAATCAAATTAAAATTTTTGAAATTATAGAAAATATCAAAGTTTGCATAATTTTAAATCAAACTAAAAATTTTGAAATTATAGAAAGTATCAAAGTTTGCATAATTTTAAGTCAAACTAAAATTTTGAAATTATAGAAAGTATCAAAGTTTGCATAATTTTAAGTCAAACTAAAATTTTAAAAATTATAGAAAGTATCAAAGTTTGCATAATTTTACGTCAAACTAAAATTTTAAAAATTATAGAAAGTATCAAAGTTTGCATAATTTTAAGTCAAACTAAAATTTTGAAATTATAGGAAGTGCTTTTATTTTCATTTTATAATCCATGTTCGAATTTAAAAATAATCGTAAAAAGATTACCCAGTATCTTTTCTGGTGTCATGACGCGACATAAATGGTACATAAAATTGATAATTTCGCAATATCCTCAGCTTGTCTGTTTGAAAGTGTAAATCAGTCAGTTAAAAAATTTGGAAAATTCGTCATTGAGTCCTCGAGGACGCGCGGGGTTTCGTTTTTCTTCAAGGTCATCGCGACAGAACGATCTAGAGCAAACTAGAGCTGACTCAGTCTCCAGTTGTTACATTGAACAAACACGCCTATTACGACAAATTACATTAAGGTCGCAAGCATCGGTAACGTTTTTCCTATCGCGAAAACGGCGATTTCCATTCCGGCTCGAGCAAGATCAACGAATTAGGCGAGGGTTTAGTTTAGTGGGTCAAAACGTAGCACGGATTTCGTTTATTTAATTACTGCACGGGATCGGCTGGGTATTGGTTACGAAAATAGCGCGATAATAATAGCAAGGTCGCAGACACTACTCGAGATGGCGTGACGCATCAGCGAGCGAGTCGCGTTTAACGAATTAATTAATTCGAACGAGTTGATAGACTAATTGCCCGTAAAAAAGCGGAGCGTAAACTTTGTTCTTGTTTACGCGGTAATTCCCACGACATTGCTTTCGTTCGCGGTAATTATTCGACTTTCCGATCATATTTTTGGCTATGACTAATCGAAGAATATCGTTTTAACGATTGTTTCGTATAGTACAAGTTGGAAATATTTTTAAATAATTTATGTCGTATATACGTCCGACCGTTTTACGCTCGATGGCCATCGTTAACCCACGTGATCAACGAGGAAAGTTCAAGCCTAATTATATGCTGGTTAAATATTTCCTCAAACGTTCTTGAAACGCTTTCGTATCTTGATTTGCGTCGTTCGCGCTCTTGAATACTTGTTACGGCATATTATCACGTGAGAATTGTGTCCATTGACAAACATCGTGCATAGAGAATGAACACATCAGTGTTTAATTAATATCTTTTCTCGATCTTTGAAACGGCTTTGATGTATCATTCAGTGTACACCGAGAGAGCAACGGATCCGCTGAATATTTAATCTGATTATATTTTTATCTGCATCAGCCTCAAAAACGTCGGTATTTCCGTCGAACAATAAAAGTTATTTCAGGAAAACGATCCTCCTCCGCGCCGTTCAATTTGTTTCCCCTAAAATAAAAATAAAGGTAACACCGTAACCGTCGGGGCTGTTTAAATAAAAGCCGCACGAGTCGATTAATCGTCGTTCCGTTTAATTAGCCATCGTTTGTAATCGTTAAAAATTGCAGCGATACAAATAACCGTTCCGAAACAAACAATTTTATCGGCGAACAGTTTCCCCCGCTATCGCGAAATCGTTTTCGAACGATACCGATCGCTATTTCCCGGGGAGTTCGAATTTTTTCGCGATTCGAGTCACGCGAATCGAGGAAAACGGAATTCAATAGTCCCATCGATGATAGAGCGAAACGAAAAGGATGGAGAGGCAAACGAATTATCCAACTCGTGCCGTCCATCGAAATCGGATTATCGTCGATTCCTCTGCACCCTCTCACCGTCCCTCCTCCTCACACGAGGGGTGTATCGATTTTCGACCCTGTATACCACCAACTTATTTCCCTCGTGCCGTAAACATTCGGCCCTAAGCATCCGTACCGTGGATTAATCACGGTTTAATTGGAAAATCTCGCTCGACAAATAAAGCTTTCGAGGCCCGTACAAACACGTCAGCTCGATCTGGACACCGAAAACACCCTTCTTCATCCCAGAATGTCCTCTCGATATCTGGCTACTGATATGAAGTCTTAAATCGATTTCAAAATTTGATAGAACTTTATCAGCAGTTTACCTTATTTTAGGATATCTTTATCAGCAGTTTAAATTGTTTGAAGTGACTGGATTGATGAGGACAAATTTTGGAGACGAAAATTGGGGATGAAATTTGAAGACAAAAAATTAAATTCATAATTGTACTTCTATAAATTATTTTTATAAAAGAAGTAGTGTGTTTGGTGATGTCTTTTAATTTCTTGTAGGATCCACAATAAATGAATTACAAGTATTGGTACATAAACTTAAGCTTCAAAAGCAATATAAATTTTACAAAAACATCATATCAGATATTTAAGGAGTTTCAGTGAAATGTTCGCACAGTTTAAACATTTAATATTACATTAAAAAGTTAACCAATATTATCAAAGTTTATGTTGATCATTTCACAAATTTGTAACTTCAAGATAGCATCAAGTCCATTCATTTTATATAAAGAATAAACTTTATTGTTATTAAAAATGTCTAAGGAGTTTCAACGAAATGTTCATACAATATAAACATTTAATATCACAATTAAAAGACAACCATTATTATCAAAGTTTATGTTGATCATTTTACAAATTCATAACTTTAAGGTAGCATCGAGTGCATTCATTTTATTTAAAGAATAAATTCTATTCTTATTAAAGATATGTCTGAGGAGTTTCAATGAAATGTTCATACAATATAAATATTTAATACTACATTAAGAAGACAACAATTATTATCAAAGTTTATGTTGATCATTTTACAAATTTGTAACTTCAAGGTAGCATCAAGTGCATTCATTATATTTAAAGAATAAATTTTATTCTTATTAAATAAATGTTACTAAAAATAACAGTGAAAGTATGTATTTAAGTAGTCTTAATAATACTTAGTGAATTGTGATAATGGCGATTTCGTTCATCAATTTCGAAATTAGTTGAGCACGGTAATCTCGCGAGAGGGTCGAGAAATCGTTTGATAATTAAGGGGTTCGTCTAACGTTTCGCCGGTCCGAAAATTAATATGCCGTTATTGAAAACGGAGAATATTCTCGACGGTAATAAATTCTGTCTCCGACGTTTCTCCACGACGAAAGAGAGATTAAACGTAGTCAGGGTGGAAAAAGGAGACGCGAAAGGGGTTTTGCGGGGGTGGTTAGGCGACGGGTTTAGTTGGGTATAAAATCAATCGTGCTCGGTACGCAGCAGCGAACTCCACGCCTCTTTCGTAATTAGTGTCCTCTGTTAATTATCGCGCGACGATTCGCTCGCCCCGCGGACCCTTTCCATTATTGTAGCGGCACGAACGCGCCGGAAAAGCGATTATTGGAGATTGCCAGTGCGTTTCGACGTGATTAACCGTGGCCAGGGTACTACACGTTGTTTCGACAATTTTTCCTTTCGATAAATTTATGCTGGTATGCGATCTATATTCTTTAATAGAAATTTGGAAATTTAAGGGATGAAATGACGAAATGATATTTGGTAGTGTACACACTTTTATATTTCCTAAAATGATACAGAAAATTTGGAGAAGTTTATTTGTATAAAACTGTAAGTTTCATCTGTTAAATATCTTTATTAAACCGTCATAAAAATTTAGCTGAGTAAAAATATAATAAAATGAAATTTGATAGTGTACACACTTCTATATTTCCTAAAATGATACAGAAAATTTGGAGAAGTTTATTTGTATAAAATTGTAAGTTTCATCTGTTAAATATCTTTATTAAACCGTCATAAAAATTTAGCTGAGTAAAAATATAATAATATGAAATTTGATAGTGAACACACTTCTATATTTCCTAAAATGATACAGAAAATTTGGAGAACTTTATTTGTATAAAATTATAATTTTCATCCGTGAAATGTCTTCGTAAAGCAACATAAAAATTTAGTCGAATAAAAATATAACAAAATAAAATTTGGTAGTGTACACACTTCTATATTTCCTACAATGATACAGAAAATTCAGAAAGCTGTATTTGTATAAAATTGTAATTTTCATCAATGAAATATCTTTGTTAAACCGTCATAAAAATTTAGTCAAGTAAAAATATAACAAAATGAAATTCGATAATGTTGCATCTTCTATATTTCTAAAAATAACTTACAAAATCCAGAAAACTGTATTTGTATAAAATTGTAATTTTCATCAATGAAATATCTTCATTGAACCACCACAAAAATTTAGTCAAATAAAAATAGCAGATCATACAAATTTACAAATTTTGAAATTTAGTAGCTTAAAAACGGAGCAGCTTGAACAGTAGTGGTAGCAGAAAGAGTATGAATTTGATAGACTTAATACTTCTAAGAGGATAAATTTGAAGGAGGAGTTCGTAAGGAAGAGATCGTAGATCGAGGTATTATTTAGGAGAAAATAGGAAACAAAGAGCGGTTTTTCATCGTTTACCTCCTCGAAAGCCGCATTTAACAGAGAATAGATTGAAACAAGGAACCGTGAAATGGAGGGAAAGCAATTCGCTCTATCCTGTCTCGACAGTAGTTTCTGCGAAACACGTTTCAATTAAATTCCAGAAAAAGATCGTTCCATTTCTCGCTAGCTGACCCTGTTGTTTTCAGTATCGAACAAAAACCCGTACACTGAAAAAACATTTGTTCTATCTTTTTTTGGGACTCGCAATTAAAACGTTCTCGTTTGTGCGTTCATTGGAAAACGATTTCATTAAACATATCAATCCAGCGTTATTCTTTTTTCTTCATCGACGTTGATTTACGGGCTTAAACGTTTCGTTGTTGCTATTTTTCCGCTGACTGATCGGAATGAAAATTCAATCCCGCCCTGGAGGGAGTTTTCTGCTAATGCCTTTGCAAACTGCCGTAAAGAGGCGAGCGTGAAAATACGAAACACAAATTCCGACCGAGAGAAAAATGGAACGAGTTTCTCGCTGACGCTACAATTCATTCTAACCCGTGCTGGAAATAAATTTCCCTGCCACATTCGCCGTTTACTAGGCCATCAAGCAACCCTGTGTAGACACGCTTTACGAGCGAACGGAAAGAAAATCGAATTTTCATCACCTAAATTTTTCTTTTTACGAATCGGGGCTTTTAGGAGGCTGTTAAATATTTAATAATTGTGGAGGGTTTGGGGGTTGGAGAATTTTAGGGTTTTGGGATTTGGGGTGTGGGGATATCGGGATGTGGAGATTTCGGGGTGTGAGGATATGGGCACGTGGAGATTTGAAGGTGTGAGGATGCAGACTTGCAAATGGGGAGATTAGAGAATTTGGGAATTTTGGTATTTGGAGGCTAGGGAATTCGAAGATTAGGAAATTTGGAGAATTAGAGAATTTTGGAGCTTGAGAATTTGGGGATGTGGAGATCCGAAGATGTGGGAATTTGGGGACATGGGAATTGGGGATGTGAGAATTTGGGAATGTGGGACTTTGAGAATGTGGGAATTGGGGAATGTGGAAATTGGGAAATGTGGAAATTGGGGATTGTGGAAATTGGGAAATGTGGAAATTGGGAAATGTGGAAATTGGGAAATGTAGAAATTGGAAAACGTGGAAATGGGAAAATATGGAAATTGGAAAATGTGAAAATTGAAGAATGTGGAAATTGTAGAATGTGGAAATTGAGAAATGTGAAAATTGGAAAATGTGAAAATTGAAAAATGTAAAAATTGAAAAATGTAAAAATTGAAAAATGTAAAAATTGAAAAATGTATAAATTGAAAAATGTAAAAATTGAAAAATGTAAAAATTGAAAAATGTAAAAATTGAAAAATGTAAAAATTGAAAAATGTAAAAATTGAAAAATGTAAAAATTGAAAAATGTAAAAATTGAAAAATGTGAAAATTGGAAAATGTGAAAATTGAAAAATGTAAAAATTGAAAAATGTAAAAATCGAGAAATGTGGAAATTGGGAACATGGCTAAATTTAGAAATTTTGCAATAAATTTCAGAACTTGTCCCAATTATCGCCCCCATCATCCTCGACCATTAATAAATTACCAACCTTGAAAACTGAAGAATATGCACATTAATTTCAAGGTTTGCAAATACATAAATTTGAAAAATGTTTTCCCTGAATTTCATGCAAAAATATCCTTGTGATGTAAATATTTCGACGTGAAAATAATAGTAGCTTCCGTCGAGGGACACCGTTAATTAAAAGCGGCGGGAAGCCAAAACTCGCCGTGTGTTTTCTGCGCTGTTGTTGAAACTGAACAAAGAACAACAAACGTCCGTCGCAAAGAAACAGACAAACGAGCAGTGGTCGAAAGGTGGAGCTTTTTGTTGCGGATTATGCACTGTTAACCCTGTTGTCTTTTAACACAGTCACACTTGTGGGTCATGGTTCAAATGGGAACATTAGCCACACTCAGATGTTATTCGATGATTAAATGAATTTTATAGTCTGAGATCTACGAAGAGATCTTGTTAATTTATTATATCATTTTTGGAGTATTCTGGAGTATTTGCTGCAATTTATTTTAGCTGTGTGAAAAATGACGTGTTAGTAGAAAAGTACTCGATCACAGAATTTTAGCGAGCTTTTATATCAAATTTAATTTACATCGTGTTATTTAAAAGTTTCAAATGTAATAACTTCGAGGTATTGTTCTACGGAAGTAATGGAACATTTGTATTTAATGTTTCTGTAGATTGACAATGTAAAATTTAATTCGCTAATATGAACCTTGGAGAACATGTCTACCGGTTAATTATTACGATTCCATTTTAAAAGCACCGACTCAGCAAATGAATTTCGTAGTTCTTTTTTAGAGAATTTAATTCACATGTAATTTCAAGATATTTTATTGTAGCCTCCCATGTCGCATACTGTGCAATTCACATGAAATATGAAGAACATTTTTACTGTAGGTCTTTGTAAAAGTGGCAATGTATCGAAAGTCCACAGAAATCATACACCGATTTATTTTCTACGTCTAACAGAAACAGTATGGTTAGCCGTAAACCTGTTATTGTTCAACGAATGATCCGACGAAGGAATCGTGGAGAAAACGTACAAACATTTTCATACGTTTTATTATTCCAGACATTTGGGTGCGTTTGTTCAGTCATCCTCGTCGACGGAATAATATTTTTTTGATCCGTACGAAAAACGATGGAATTTTTGCGATTCACTTGTACCAGTGCGACACAAAATGCAAAATTTGATGGGGATTCAACTCGACATTCAATGATATTCACCAATATAAACATCTATAAATATAAATGACTACATCAAATATACGTTTGTATACATAATATACACGTCTGTATGCGTGACAATAAATGTATGTATATAATTGCCGAACACGAGGAACATAATTGTTTAACAGCATGACAGAGACAAAACGAGACAACTAAAGAAGGAAGAATCCTATTTGCAAAGGTCGCGACATGCTACGGGCAATATTTAAGAATCGCGAGTGTTTTGTCGTGAGAAAGCAAGCCGGGGGGAAAACGATATGTCAAACGGAGTTCTCTCAGGTCACGGATGATGAATACTGAAAAAGAAGCATTATTACCAAATGTCACTGCTTTCTCCATCAACTTCAACGAGCCTTGACGATCAAACAAAGAACTTTCCCTTCGTCAGTTTCTTTAGGTTGCTTGTAAAACGAATCGTTGTGCCTGATTAATGAAGTGCTTGAAATTCAATATGGAAAACAGTCGCTAAGAAACTCACGAACCATTGCCTAGTAGTAACCGTACCGTAATTCATCCATCAATAAACTTATTATACCCTTCCGGTGTATCTACTCTTTCTTAGAATCTGCATTTGTTTTATGAGAAATGGTGGATAGATAACGATTTTATAAAAGATAGATAGACGGAAAGAATAGCAAGAAAAAGAACTCTAGATATGGAAGTGTAACGCGAATTTAGCACGGAATGTAACGGGTAGGTATTTAACGCGTGAGAATCTAACGCGTAGGAATTTAACGTGATGATTCAACACGTTGTGACGCAACGCATAGGAGTCTGATGAGTAAGAATTTAACCCATGGGGATTCAACTCAAGGGAATTTGACGCCCAGAAGTTTAACGTGTAGGAGTTTAACGCGTAGTAATTTAACTTGAGCAAATTTCACGTGTAACGGTACAACGCATGGAAATCTGACGCCTAGGAATTTAATACACTGGAATTTTACACATAAAAATTCACTGCGTAGGAATTAAACCCGTAGAAATTTAACGCAGAGGAATTTAATATGTGGTGATAGAAGGCGTAGGAAATTAAAGCGTAGAAATTTAACGCGTTGGAAATTAATCTGAGGAAATTTCACGCATAGAAAGTTAACGCGTAGAAACTTAACGCGTGGTGATACAACGCGTAGGAAATTAAAGCGTAGAAATTTCACGCGTAGGAATTTAACGCGTGGTGATGCAACGCGTAGGAAATTAAAGCGTAGAAATTTAACGCGTGGTGATACAACGCGTTGGAAATTAAAGCGTAGAAATTTAACGCGTAGGAGTGTAACGCGTCGGAAATTAATTTGAGGAAATTTCACGCATAGAAATTTAACGCGTAGAAATTTAACGTGTGGTGATTCAACGCATAGAAATTTAACGCGTGGTGATACAACGCGCAGGAAATTAAAGCGTAGAAATTTAACGCGTGGTGATACAACGCGTAGGAAATTAAAGCGTAGAAATTTAACGCGTGGTGGTATAACGCGTAGGAAATTAAAGCGTAGAAATTTAACGCGTAGGAAATTAATCTGAGGAAATTTCACGCATAGAAATTTAACGCGTGGTGATTCAACGCGTAGGAAATTAAAGCGTAGGAATTTAACGCAGAGGAATTTACGTTGAAAGAAATTTAACGCGATAAAATGCAACTTACATCATCGGTAAATCGAACGTTCTACGAATCCATAAAATTAAATCGTTCCCATAGCGCAACAAAGGAGCGAATTCTACGCGGAACAAAGTCGAAGATTCTTTTGTTTTATTGTAGACTCGAACGATCGTTGCAACCGCGTTGCATTAGGATCAACGTGGTCGTGTGACGCAAGCGAGGTTTATTGATTCGCAGAATCCAATATAACGAAGCCAAGCGCAGAAGGGGTATCTGGCTCGGTTTTATAGGCCACCGGTGTTGTTTGCAAAAATCGTCTGAGCTCGTTTGCGACAATCGATTCTCGAGTGTCCTCCGCGAATTGTCTCGATTTCGTAGCTCGATTCCGTGAAATTCTCCAATCTCGCGGTCTCGTCGTTTTACGTAATCGATTATGAAACAAAGAAACTTGCTAATGCATAAACTTTCAGGTTCCGAGTAGGTGTTCATAATGCATGGTCTCAGTGGCGAGTAGTGTCTGATTAGTTACGGTAATCTTCTACTTGACGCCACGAGTCTACTCTCCGAGTGACGTGAATAAGTAATTCTCTTTTTTAATTAAACCGTGTATATTATTTTCTTGTATCGTAGTTTAACGTTTTAACGTCTCTCCGCGCTGCGAATTTAATAACTGAATAATTCAAATTCAATACGCGTTTCGCGAAATAGTTCGGTAATGAGGACAAACGGTTATGCATACCGAAATTGCAACGATGATTGAAATTGACGCTAAATTAAAAAGATGCTTAATTTCCTTAATAACCTATATTGAGATAATAGAAACCTTCAATATTCGATTTGATGAAATTTCAATTCATCGATACAAAATTTAGACTCGTGTTAAATTTGTGATTAGGGTGAAAGCATTCTTCAGAATTAAATTTGAAATTCAGAGAGCTTGAAATTGAGTATACTTTTATTACTCGATGAAAAATTAACTGACAAAACTAACCCCAAAAGTGCAACTTTCTAAATTAATTTCCTCTACGTCTTAAATGAAATAAAGGTCCCAAACGTTTTTCCCCGTTTTAATCTGCGACAGTCACGAAACAGAGATCATGAAAGGGGGTTCTGAAGGGGCGTATAAAAGTCCTTTTTTTCGAGCGTGTCTTCGCAAAGGGGTGGCCTAGTGGCAATTATTTCGAGCTTATATATATTTTATAACGCGGCACAATGAAAAACAAGGATGTAAGCCGGGGTACGGGAGCATGTTTACCGTAATAAATTTCCATGCGACGTTATTGCTTGTTCCGAGCTCGTTACCGGGCGTAACAGCTTTTATTTCACCTTGGATCTCGAGGCCGGTCGAGAGGGGTTGCATTTTTCGAGGGTGGCACGAAAAGGGCGAGGCACGGCCAGGGCTCGTTAAGGGCACTCGAGAAAATGACAGGCTTGCCAAACGAATCTCGAGTTGCCCTGTGTAGTTCGACGTAATTTTAACCCTCGACAACGACCTTACACATACACGTGTCCAGCACGATTACAGACCGTCTCGAAATCTACATTTTCTCTAACTACGGATATACTAACTTTATTAACACCGACTCTTACGAATGTACCATTTTCATTATTTCGCGTGTATTCGCTACTTTGTGTGGGTCCGAAATTTCACCCTTACTTGATGTAGTCTTTGGATGGGGAACATTATTGCACGTGTAGGTACAGGGTGGCTCACAATTTGTAGACTCTTCAAATGGGGGGTAGTTGACGTGATTTTGGATGAGACTTCTCTTTGCAGAAATAGGGTGTGAAGCTTCGTTTTTGAATTATTAAGGAAATGGCGGACTAATCAGAAAGCAAGGATTGGTACGCGCTAGATTAGCGCGCGTTGGATGATTACGCGTTGCATTACTACACGTTCGATTACTACGCGTTCGATATCCTACGCTGAATTACTATGCGTAGAATTTATCACGCGTCGAATTTACGAAGCGTTGGATTCAGCATGCATTGAATTTCTCACACGTTGAATTACCAAGTACTGAATTCACTACGCATCGAATTTATCACGCGTGGAATTTCTCACGCATCGAATATACCATGCGTCGAATTTACCACGCGTGGGATTCACTACGCATCGAATTTACCATGCGTGGAATTTCTCACGCATCGAATATACCAAGCATGGAATTCACCACGTGTGGAATTACCAAGCACCGAATTCACCACGCGTCGAATTTACCACGCATGGAATTACCAAGCACCGAATTCACCACGCGTCGAATTTACCACGCATGGAATTTCTCACGCGTCGAATTCACCACGCGTGGAATTTCTCACGCGTCGAATTTACCACGCGTGGAATTACCAAGCACCGAATTCACCGCGCGTCGAATTCACCACGCGTGGAATTACCAAGCACCGAATTCACCACGCGTCGAATTTACCACGCATGGAATTTCTCACGCGTCGAATTTACCACGCGTGGAATTTCTCACGCGTCGAATTTACCAAGCACCGAATTCACCACGCGTCGAATTTACCACGCATGGAATTACCAAACACCAAATTCACCACGCGACGAATATACCACGCGTGGAATTTCTCACGCTTGCAATTTACCACGCGTGGAATTTCTCAAGCGTCGAATTTACTACGCGTCGAATTCACTACGCATCGGACTGTCCTCTATTATACTCGAATGTATAGATTTGCTTACAAATTCAGAAATTCAGAAAGAATGTACACTCCTATACTTATCTACTATCTACCATGCTCTAGTCTACTGTACTCTCCTATATAGATTTTCTTACAAATTTGTTTTATAAACCCCATAAATTTGCTATGAATCTCGTAAAAATTGCTGTAAACTCAAACGTGAAAACATCAAATATGCAAGCTTCATCTCCCAAGCTAAATTTCAGATCAATTTTGCAACATAACATTGCACGATGTTTTCACATGTACCACGTAAATATCTTTACGATATTACCTTGTAACCAGCAATTTTGTTTTATCGCTTCATTCGAACGCATGAAAATTACAATATTTTCGCCGTGATTCTCGGCGAGGATTCCCGTTAAAGATTACGTGACCGAGGTCTTTCTATAACCGTGCACATTTACTTTAACAATATCGATACTCGGATAGTTTGATTAACTTTTCAAGTAGTATGTTTGCTTAGTTGAAACGTTCGGATCGTTTGTGAGGATTGATCGTTCTATAGAATCGGGTTCTGGGTCAACTACCGTAGCACAGTTAACTCCCTTAGTAACTGTAATGGGGTTGAAAGCGTAACACGTGAAAATATAGGCAACTATAGCAGTTTCGTTTCTGCGACGATAATATCGCTCTGTAATAAAGCGAGTTTTATCAACTACATCGGGGAAATTGTAATCTGTTTTTAGACCTTGTTGCAGTATGCTAAATTCTACCCTTTGGATTTGTTTCTTTCTTTGGAACTTGATGGATTTATTTTTAATTGAATGTTTTTCTGGTTGTTTGATGATGATTTGAATAGGTGACTTAGGGAGTCTTTTTTGGAGAGAGTAGTTAGGAGGATTTTGAGGAGAATATTTTTCTGCAAGGGGAGTTTTATGTGGAGAGGTTTTGTGTGGGAAAGGATCTAAATTTTTAGAGTGTACTTAGAAATTCAAGGATTCAGAAATTTATAAATTTCTACATTTTCAAATGGCTGCAGCTGCAAATTCCTAAATTTTGAAATTGTCAAGCTTGCTAATCTACAAATATCAGACTTTTATATTTCCAAATCCTTAAATTCTCAAATTTCTATATTTTCAAGTTTCTAAATCTTCAAATTCTTGAACTCCCAAATTCTTAAAGTTTCAGATTTCCAGATCCTCAAATTCTCAAAGTTTCAGATCTGCAGCTTCTCAAATTCTCAAACTTCCAAATCTCCAGCTCCCCAAATTCTCAAGCTGGCAAATCTCCAGGTCTCCAAATTCTCAAGCTTGCAAATCTCCAGCTCCCCAAATTCTCAAACTTCCAAATCTCCAAATTTCCAAATTCTCAAGCTTCCAAATCTCCAGCTCCCCAAATTCTCAAGCTTGCAAATCTCCAGCTCCCCAAATTCTCAAGCTTGCAAATTTCCAAATCCCCAAATTCTCAAATTTCCAAATCTCCAAATCCCCAAGTTCTCAAACTTCCAAATCTCCAAATGTCCAAATCCCTAAACTCTCAAATCCCTAACCTCCCAAATCCCCAAAGTCCCCAAACTCCCAAATCTCCCAATTCTCCAAATCCCCAAATCCACATGTCCACATCCCCAAATCCCCAAATCCTCAAATACCCCACTGATCAGTCAAACACGTGTCACTGCACACAGAGCTCCACACGTGGTAAAAGTAAGAGTGAATCGAACAAGCGAAGAAAATTTTTCCGATAGATTTTACCACACGTTTGTGACGTGGAATGTTGACCAGTGTGTGTAGTGACCCAGTAGCCTGTTTTCCATACGATTTACACGAGCTCCCAAGTTCAAAGTGGTCGAAGCAAGTCGTGCATAAGCATTATCGGCTATAGTCGGCCAGGTGCTTCACGTCCAGTTTAGAACGAAACCTTTCGCTACCCTGATCGACCCCGTGACAGCTTACGAAGAAGACCGCTATAAACGTTTCGATGATTCCAGTTTATACTGTCTCATATACTACAGAAAAATTCTGTCACGTAAATTCTTAATTGTAAAATTCTATCACTTTGAATCAAATTCCATTTTGAATTAAATTTCATTTTGAATCAAATTTCATTTTAAATTAAAATGCTCCACGTTTTAAAGCTATAAATGTTTCGATGATTACAGTTTATACTTCGTCATACGTCGAAGAATTATTCGGTCACGTAAATTCTTAATTGTAAAATTCTGTCACTTTAAATCAAATTTCATTTTGAATTAAAATTCTCCAGGTTTTGAAGCTATAAACGTTTCGATGATTGCAGTTTATACTTCTCTCTCGTATACTCAAAAAAATTCTGTCAGCTAAATTTTTAATAATAAAATTCTGTGACTTTGAATCAAATGTAAGATAATTGAAGAGGTAAAGAAGATGTGGAGCTACAAGTGATTTATGGCTCAGTTTCTTCATCCTCTAAGTTATTATCTGACTGTTTGGATGCAGATAAAGTACGGTCTCGCGTAAAACTTCGTTATTTCGACAGACACGTGTAAGTCACCCAAAAACGTCGCAGGTTACTCTGTTTGAACAATTTGGAACCTTATCGCGTTTTTTGCTCGTCATCGAACCGACGTGTGATAACCGAACCGGGAAGCGTTGCTAGATTCTGTACGGGAAATGTACGGAGTTGCATCGCTGATAAGCTTATTGCTACTTTCTATTGTTTGGTAGAACGTGGCTGCTCGGTGCGATACGCGTGGCGATACAACGTGAGGATATACGGCGCCAGAGTAACATAGTGTTTGTGCAGAGTGACTTGTTATGTTGTAAAAGTTATCTAGGCGCCTAAGCTTGGTTAATCCTTTAGAATTATCTGGTGATCGGTTATCGAGAAATAGATTGAGCGAAGCACTAATAGACTTCTGGTCTGTCGATGTAATTAAATTGACAGACGTTAAAATTGGTTTAGAATGATGAGGTTGAACAAAAGCACTAATATAAGCGTTCTTCTGATAGAATCTGTCGATGTTCTTAATGTTACGTGACATTTAAATTGGTTTACAATAATGAGGTTGAACAAAAGCACAAATATAAACATACTTCTGATTGAATCTATCGATGTTCTTAATTTTACGTGACATTTAAATTGGTTTACAATAATGAGGTTGAACAAAAGTACAAATATAAACATACTTCTGATAGAATCTGTCGATGTTCTTAAATTAGAAGACATTGAAATTTGTCCACAATAATTGAGACCTAACAGATTGAACAATAATATGAACATACTTCTTGAAACAAAACTATGAACGTACTTCTTGATTCATTCTTGCAATATTCTTAAAATGAGTGACATTAAAATTAGTCCACAATAATTAAGACTTAATAGATTGAATACAAATATGAACATACATCTTACTCAACCTTGCAATGTTCTTAAATTGAGTGACATTAAAATTAGTCTACAATAATTGAGACTTAATAGATTGAATACATAATAAGAACATACATTTGACTCAACCTTGCAATGTTCTTAAATTAAGTGTCATTAAAATTAGTCTACAAAAATTGAGACTTAATAGATTGAATACAAATATGAACATACATCTGACTCAACCTTGCAATATTCTTAAATTGAGCGACATTAAAATTAGTCCACAATAATCGAGACCTAATAGATAGAACAAAAATATGAATACACTTCTGATTGAACGTTGCAATATTCTTAAATTAAGTGACCTTAAATATAGTCTACAATGATCGAGAATAATTGAGCAAAAATATGAACATACTCTTGCAATATTCTTAAACCGACTAAAATTATAATTTCGTCTTTTGAAAAAAATATCGAGCGACTGAAATTTAAAAGATAATCGATTCCATCCGATCGTTCAAGTTCGAATAAAACGCATTAATCGTTGAAACAAAGAACTGATAATTGACATTGTTACGTTCTAGACCGTTGTTTCTCTTCTTCGCATAATTGACGTATTGACGTTCATTACGTAACTGACATCTTTGCAGTAACCAACGCTAATGAAATCTACATGGACAAATTGCTAATTGTATTCGTCGAACTGTGTCAAACAGTACTGAAAATGTCGGGAAAACAGTGTATCAATTATCTGCGTTGACAGATGTAGTTCAGAAAATATAATTATTTACTCAGGCGTATTAATATATTGATTGCTTTAAGATCGAAAATGTCGGGGACAGTTGTCCTTAATTGTGTGATTGATAAAGTACTTCCGTATGGATAACCTCTGTTTTCATGAACATGGGCTGTGTAATTTTATTCTGTATTTTGAACTTAATTTTTTTTGTTGAAAAAAATTTTATGTTGTGTTACTATGGTTTCAAACTTAATTTGTTTTTTGTGAAAAATTCTGTGATGTGTCACTATGGTTTGATTTCTTGTAATTTAGAGTTAAGTATAATTACTGTAATTTAGAGTTGAGTAAAGTTACTCTAATTTAAGTATAGTCACTCTAATTTAGGTACAATTACTCTAAATTAGATTTAAAATTAAATTTGAGCGACCAAAGAAAGTGTCTCCTAATCGTCTCTCAAATAAATAAAATTTGTCTAAATAAACACCGATGTAGAAGTTACATAGTGAAACTATAAAAAAAAGTGAAAACCGAGCAATTTGGAAAGGGAACAAATTCCGCGATTACGATGTCAACAACCGGTGATCGATCGTCGATCGAAAAGAGGCAGCCTACCTGGAACCGCTCTAAAAATACAGCTAGACAGTGGAATATCGGTCGCGTGTTCACGAACATCGACGAAAATAAAAATCCATCGGTCGTGGAAATTATCCGTTCGAGGCGAGCTTTATCGCGATACTTAACGCACGCACGCGATTATCGCGACGTATAACGGCTCTATCGCGATCAACGTCGTGGTATTGCGATGATATTACATAGCCAGAGGAGGGTCCACCGGATACTGATACCGAGGTGGAGGGGAAGCGTTATCAGAGACGGTATCGGCGCCCACGATCTCAATTTCGTGATACCATCGATCCTGAATCGAAACTCTTAACCCACCTCGGTTATCTCGGATACCTTCACTTTGCCCATCTATGGTTTTAAGTTCTTCTTCTTCATGCTTTATTTTTTTTCTGTTGACTCTGTTAATCAACTCTGTTGATTGTGTAAGTTCTTCTGTTTCGTTCAATTTACTATTTACAATTTAATATTTATTTGTCCTTAACGAGTTCTGTTAGTACTCAGACTGTTCATTTATATTTGAACAAATCAGCTGTAATGTGAGCAGCCATCATGTCACTCTACTCTTCAAATATCAGATCTGACTCGTATTTTTACTTTGATCGAATCTCGAGTTTATGATCTACAAAATCATAATGGTTGTTAAAGAAAAATTTGTCTAACAACCTTTTGTATTCCTTTCAACGTCAAAGCAATTATGAACAACAGCAGCTATGAAGAACATTAAAGATCAAGTAAATTTCTGTATACAGAAATGAATATATTAAAAGCTCGGCTGGCTTTAAAAACGAAAAACTTGATCGGAAAATATGAGAGAATCCGAAACCAAAAACGTTACTTTTAATTGCAATTTTAATTGGTCAGCCAATTAAATCTAATTGGCGGATCACCGATCCGAAGCGTGAGCATGTGTGAAATAAATATTGTATTCCACACGGCATCCTGAGATACCTGATAAATCTGTAATACGTTTAATACGAAACGGTTAAAAATATTTTCCTCTTGAGTACGAAATCGCGGCCGAAAACCTCGAGCAGTTATTAACTGTAACAAACCGAACCGTGAAAGCCTCGAAACTCTCGTTACTTTTAATTGATACACGTCCAGGAATTAATTGGAAACTGCGAAGAAAGGAAGGAAATAATTGTTGTTCCCGTTAGCGTCGTTATCGATAAAACTCGCGTCATCGTGAAAATGGACATCTGTCGTGGCGCGTCTCTTTTCCGTTCGTTCCGCGTTTATCGTGCGAGGCAACTTTTTTTTTTATCAAATTCCTCGAAGCGTCGATTTAGATGAACTTTTACGAGTGACGCAAGGGTACGTCGCAATTAGCTTTCTCGATAAATGAGAATTTTCCTGTTCTTTCGACTATTTACCGTCGCTTAGCGTTAATCTATTACCTGTCGACGTGTCGGGCTGCGCAACGCTCGGTAAATTTAAATTCTTATTCATACCCTTATCGGTTCGAACATGTTCCATAGAATTCCTGCGCAAACATTTCTTCGTAGATATCTGACGCGAGAACTTCATGCTGATTGTTCCGTGTTTAACCCTTCTTGTTTGAACGACGCTAATTTTTATTGCCATTACTATCTCGCTTGGAATACTCTGCTGAAATCGTATGTTATAAATTGACATGTGTATGAAATTTGATATGTTTGATTTTGTGAGAAAAAATTGCTATTATACATTGTTGACCATGTGTGCAATATGTATATGTACAATACGTATAGGTTCATACATATGTATATGTAACTGCACACTGTTGACTATATGTATAATATGTACATGTTCATACACATGTATATGTAACTGCACACTGTTGACCATATGTGCAATATGTATATGTTCATACATATGTATGTGCATCTGAACACTGTTGACCATATGTATAGTACGTATATGTTCATACACATGATATGTAACTACACTGTTGACCACATGTGCAATATGTATATGTTCATACATATGAATGTGCACCTGCACTCTGTTGACCATATGTACAATACGTATATGAATATACATATGTGTATCCATGTATGAATATACATATGTATGTACATGTATGTATACGTATGTACATATATGTATTACACATATGATCAACAGTGTCCACTTGCAGGTTCTTACAAAATCAAACTTGTACATATATGTACAATCTGCATACGTATAATATGTACGACATGTATGTATAATGTATTACAAACTGTACTTAAGTCATAACGAGTCTCAAAACGAACGCACAAGTCAAACTACATACACTGTACTCACATATGTGTTAGCACACATGTATTCATTCCTAAATTCACTTCTCCATTGACGAATTATGAGGACCAATGTGTGATACCATAAGAGCTGTCACCAATGACATACTGAGTAGTTTTTTTTTTTTTATTTTCTGATCCATCAAACATCATATGTACATAAATCACATAACCACAAATTCGTTGAATCAAACAGGCATTTTAGACAAATTTTTTCCCTGAAAAGAAGTTGTTGACTGCGATAATTATTAGTCGACGAATCGATGTACCTCCGGGAAGGGTAAAAACATGGTGCTAAAATTCCGTCAACGGCATCCTTGGGATTTACAGCGTTGTTTACTCGAAACGAACAAAGCGGTTTCGCATTGACGGCATGTACATCGGCGAAAAACCGCGTGCCAAATTGTCCCGAGCAGAGACGCGGTTGTGCAATCGATAATTTATCGCGAATAATTGCATGCTCAGACACCTTGATCGTTGCGTCACAACGGCATTTACATGCGAAAAGACACGCTTAACATCTTGGAAACATTAACCCATTGACGATAGCGGTATTCAGCTGCTCGGAACAATCCAACATCGAGACTATGTTGAAAGAAGCAGATCCTGGTAAACATACGTCCCGGAGATAATTTTCTATAGAAATAACGAGCGGTTTCTTGCATTACCTACACGGAGGAACATAGCTTGCGGATTCTTCAAAATTCTCTCAATAAATTAACGTTTCCACGGAATTATGGTATTGGAAGGCTCTTAGAACTGGGATTTTCAGAATTAAGATTATTAATTTACTTAGGCGCGAGGTAGATGGATTTATGAATATGCTTTGGGTTATTCACGATTTACCTTAGGTGGATTTGCGAATATTTTGGGTATTCAGAACTTTGGTTACTCGGGATTTGCATTCGAGACTTCGAGGATTACACCTGAGAATTTTGGAGACTTTAGTGATTTAGAGGACTTTGGAGATTTTGAGAAACTTGAAGACTTGGAAATCTTGGAAATCGGGGCTTTGGGAGATTTGGTCTGAAGATTTTGAAGTTTTTGGGATATAAATGTTCTAATTCAGAGGTCTGGAGATTGAGAAATTATACAATTCACAGATTTGCACATTTTTCAATTTCAAAGAATTTTCAAGAGGTTCCAACTTGAAAATTTTAAGAGACTCAAGACTCAGATGACTCGAGAATCGGAAGTTTATGATCAGGTTAGGGTTACTTTATGTTAACCGTCTTAATACATATACAATTTATGTTACAATATGTCTGACCACATCAGCTTTCACGCGTTAACTTGTATCGAGGGCTGCTGAATATTTCATAGTTTCTTGGCAGCAATTTCCCTATTCTTTCATCGCTATATTACGTCATCTAAATTCACCACCCTGAATATAAAAAATCCAACCTGAATAACCTCAAGACCTGCAATTAAAATATCCTCTCCCTCAATTATTACAATTCTCTTAAACTTCAAAATTACTTCACATACACTACACACTTTGATAAATTACAGCAACATTATTCTTATCGCCGAAGCTCATATCGCTCTACGAGTGATTACACAGTATTAAACCTATACATTGAAGTCCGGTTAATTCGTGTACCACAAAGTATCGATCCCAACCCGGTAACCTACATACGGACTCCATTTTACGTCCTCGTAAAACGTGACCCCGCCCATGAACTCTGTCAAACTTGCTGGATCGCGAATAACTCGAGGGATCTCTTGAAGGGGAATAAAAGGATACGAGGATCTTGCTCGATAGGATGAGCCATCGACACGGACGCTTTTGGATGATCGATCTCGAGAGCTAGAATGTCTAAAGGCACGAGAACCGATCGGGTCGATCCTTCCATGTCGAACATAACCCTTCACACGAAACAATCCGCTCGGTTGACCCCACTTTTTGTTTTATCGGATGTGGATGTATCTTTCATCGAGAAGGTGCAAGACAGGGAGGGATGTATTTAGTTTCTTTTGAAATTTCTTTGAAGATGTGGTGTTTTGTATTTGATGCTGGGTGGAGATGTTGAAGAGAATGTAGAGATTAATTTTGTTAAAGATGTTGGAACATGGATTGTTAGTGTGAGGAGACATTTAGATTTGAATTTATGACAACAGTGATTGAAATACAAGTTTTGTTAACTATTTGATTTTTTTAGTTTTGCAAGGTTTTTACTCTGACCTCATCACATCTACAAAGTAGTCAGGTTATATAGTGTTCTTTCAAGGTTGAAATATTTAATTATTGATACCAAAAATGAATCTTTAACATGTCTGATCCTATACTCGTTTTAATTTTACAATCTTCAGCTTATAACTCAACATACACATTTTTTTATGTATTTTACAGTTTCTCCTCATAAAGAAAATTATCTGAAGAGTCTTTTATAAGAACAAAAACATTTTAAAGTGTTTCAACACAATTTTTGTTAAATTTCCGATTTCCAGTACTCCTACACCGTTATCTCCAAATTTAGATAACAGATATTTTTTACCTTTGTTCCACATTTCACGAATATACGAAACGTATTTTCCGTCACACGCGTCTTATCTCGATATGCAAGATAAAAATTCGTCATTCCACGATAACGAAAGACACTTGCGGGACGTCCCGGTTACTTGGAACTGTTACCCAACGTCGATAAATTCTTTCCTTTTTTCCCTTTCGTTTTTACACCTAGAACATCATTGCGTCACTAGGGAATGATCGTTATCTGTTTGAGCTCTATATTTTCCATTAGCCGTTCTACGTCGTTCGTGATGGTGTTTTGGAAGCGATAAGAATCCAATGAAAGTGTGACGCTGGAAGATAATTGTAATTATCGGCTACTGTTTTCGTTCGGTCATTTTTTATTGTACTTATCGTTTGGTTGTTTGAGAATGTAATTTAGTTGGGAATCGATCGGGTTTTGTAGGGGAGATTGGTTGAAGGTTTTGAAGGTGGAGAATTTTAATTAGGGAGGTGATTAAATATGTAATGAAGAATTTACTTGGTTTTAAAAAATGAAGAATTTACTTCTTTTTAAATAATGAAAAATTCACTTCTTTTTAAATAATGAAAAAATTTACTTGCTTTTACATAATGAAGAATTTACTTCTTTTTGAATAATGAAAAATTTACTTCCTTTTTAAATAATGAAGAATTTACTTCTTTTTAAATAATGAAATATTTACTTCCGTTTGATAGATGAAGAATTTACTTCTACATGAATAATGAAGTATTTATTTCTACATGAATAATGAAGAATTTACTACCATATGAATAATGAAAAATTTATCTCCGTCTGAACAATGAAGAATTTACTTCTATCTGCATAATGAAAAATTTATTTCTATATGAATAATGAAGAATTTACTTCTGTTTGACTGATGAAAAATATATTACTTTGTATATTTTCAAAATGAAAATGGTGGTCATAGCACTCGATAAGTTACCTCAAGTTAAGTATTCATTAAAGAACAAGTTGATTGAATATTAATTATTGAAAATATTCACAAAACTACTATATTAAAAAATGAGCAAAAAGCAATGAAATAAGTAAACAACAAATGAAAATATTATCAAGCACCGAAACTTGTCATATAACGAAACTTATCATACAATGAAACTTGACATCCACCATATATAATTATAAATTTGATACTAACTTTTGTACCAAAAATTTGCTAAATAAAGTTAAAGTGTACTCAGCAATCGTTAATCACCATAGAAGAATCAATCACCGAATGAAAATTTGAAGCCTCCTTTGAAGTTTCCGCCGTCGATCGTGGCTATAAATTCGGTCTCCCTGGAGGTTATCGATTTATTTTTCACGAGTGCGCTACCTACGGCCATATTTGAATAACGCATTGCACTCGAAAGCAGTCGGCTAAAAGCTGAGCACCAGCCAACCACACTGGCTGCCAAGTAAATCGCGCCGCAATTATGGCGGAATAAAGAATCCAGGTTTACAGAAAGACCGGCCAAAATTCATGCAATCGATAGCATGGCGAATGCTTACCTCTATATTAGGTAAACGTTCATGAATTCTCTAAACATAGTCGACCTCGACCAGAATAGAAGATGACTGTCTTTCGACTTCTTAACTCCTTCAATTTTCTTGTACCGAGTTTTTTTTTAAGATGTGGAGTTTGGGTGTGGAGAGAGAAGGTTTAGGGATTTGGGGATCGGAGGAATTTGGGAGTTTAGGGAGGTGGGGAGGTGGGAATTTGAGGAGATAGGGATTTGGAGAGGTGGAGATTTGGGGAGTTAGGGATTTGGAGAGGTGGAGATTTGGGAATGTGAGAATTTGGAGATGTGAGAATTTGGAGATGTGGGAATTTGGAGAGGTGGAAATTTGGGGGAGTAGAGATATGGAAGCGTGGAGATTTGGGGAGTTAGAGATTTGGAGAGGTGGAAATTTGGGAGAGTAGAGATTTGGAAGCGTGGAGCTTTGGGGGAGTAGGGATTTGGAAGCGTGGAGATTTGGGAGAGTAGGGATTTGGAAGCGTGGAGATTTGGGGAATAGGGATGTGGACGCGTGGAGATTTGGGGAATAGGGATTTGGAAGCGTGGAGATTTGGGGAATAGGGATTTGGAAGCGTGGAGATTTGGGCGAGTAGGGATTTGGAAGCGTGGAGATTTGGGGAATAGGGATTTGGAAGCGTGGAGATTTGGGGAATAGGGATTTGGAAGCGTGGAGATTTGGGGAATAGGGATTTGGAAGCGTGGAGATTTGGGGAGTTAGTACTTTGAAGGCGTTGAAATCTCAAGATGTCGAAATTTGAAAATAGGAAGAATTACTTAGCCTACCTCTAGAAAGCCTCTTTCACAAGATCCCGAAAACAATAGAACTCTCTCCACCATTTTCAATATAGAGGATCATAAATTTCTAATCAAACTCGAAAGTCCTAATTAAATTGATGTATCATCCTCCGATCCTTCATTTATCTCGCAAGTATTTCGTTCGCGAAATGTGGGTCAAACTCGAAGGCATCTTCTAAGACGAACAAGGAAGAAGCGATTTATAGCAGCAGTTAATTGGCGTACCGGAGAAACGCTATCACGATTAAGATGCTACTGATAAATTTTACAGCGTGTCGTGTCGTGAAAATGTTTTACTACCGTAGCTAATCGACGTTCGCGAAAGATGCACGTCCCTCGTAATTCTGGCTAATGCAAGAGTTTTATGGCGTACTTTCTTTGTGTTTGCACGCTTCGAGATTCTTTGTTGAATGTAAACATTGCTTGTAGGAGACTTCAAACGCTGCGTTTTATCAAGAAGAAACTTTGACTAGTCATTATGTTCTCATAAAAATTTGTAAGTCGGGTTATGCGAGGTAGGATGAACTGTCATGGCGTATGGTGATACTTGAAGCAGAGCTTAAACTCTAATTAAGAATTTCGGTGATATTTATTTAGTAGATGCGTTAGACGAGAGTGTTCAGAATCTCTAAATTTACAAATTTCCACATCCCCTAATTCCCACATTCTCAAATTTCTACGGTCCCAAATTTCCACTTCTCCAAATCTCCACGCTTCCAAATTTCCACCTCTCCAAGTCCCTAACTCCCCAAATCTCCACGCTTCCAAATCCCTACGCCCCCAAATTTCCAGCTCTCCAAATCCCTCACTCCTCAAATCTCCACGCTTCCAAATTCCTACGCCCCCAAATTTCCACCTCTCCAAATCCGTAACTCCCCAAATCTCTACGCTTCCAAATCTCCACGTTTCCAAATCCCTACTCCCCCAAATTCCCACATCTCCAAATTCTCATATCCCCAAATTTCCACCTCTCCAAATCTCTAACTCCCTAAATCCCTCCTCTCCCCAATTCCCAACTCCCCAAACCTTCACTCTCCACATCCCTCTCTCAACTCCCTAAACTCCCAAATTCCTCAAATCTCCAACTTCCCTAAACCTTCACTCTCCACCTCTCCAAATCCCCTTCCCTCCTAAAATTTCCTCCCAAATTCATAATTTCGCCTACATCCAACGACCCTGACAAAAGACCTACCTACATCATCTCATCATCGGCGCTATCAACGGTTACATTATTACACTATTATTAGCGTCCGATTCTAGCGCATACTTTCGATGCAACGTCGTATAAATGTTCAGCTTTCGCGTGGGTTCAGATGCGCCAAGTGTGTTAGCGATTTTGCAACCGTGGCGCGGGTCGTTTCAACACGAGAGTGTCCTCTGTTGTTGATGTTTAAGCGGTATCCGAACGATGACCAAGGAGGCCGGTTAGGATCGTTCGTCATTATTAATTGCTACATCGAATTCGTGTTTCTGGCTCGGATGTGTCAGCCGTGGATTATATATAGGCTGACCGCGAGCATTCTATTTTCACGGGTCGATAAATAATTGCATTCGGATACGTAACAGACGAGACTTGCCAACGGACGACGATTAGGTTGATGATTAAAGACGATAATCAACTTGTAATCTAATCACGAAGGATTTTTGACTGTGGAAAGTATTTTGGAGTCTCAGGAAATTACACTATGGGTGTTTTTAACGGGTCTTCATAAGATTTTTGCGTGGAACTTGAAAATTTATTAAAACAATTTACTGAAAATTTTTGTAAAATAATTTTAACTTGTGACTTACATAATCTTGTTGAATATGAATTATATGAATTATATTCAATACTAGTTTCAAGTAATAAATGAATTTGTTAAAATATTTTATTTGACAGAAATAATAAATTTTCTATAAATAAAAGCAAGTATTATTGTACTCAGTAATTCTTGTCTTTGAAGTTCATTTATTTTACAGAGTGTTTTTTAGCGTGACTAACAATACAACATTGTCAGATAAATAGGTCAGCATAGACGTCTATGGTGACAGAGATAATCGTTGACGACGTGTCTGCCATTGGACTGTTGATTCCTTCAATTTTCTTTCCCCTTTCACGAACGCAAATCCCCGGAAGCTCGTTGTCGCGTTTCCGTCGTAGCCAGAGCTTTCAGAGTTCTCCTGGTGGGCAAGCATTAATCCTGTCTCGACCGCCAAACTTTACCCCCGTTCTTTTGTTTCCACGATCCAATTACAAAGGGGAGCTTAAAGCCGAAAGCGCGATCAGAAGCCGTAGGAAACGACGATTCTGTTATTTCGCTGGTTTCCGACTATGAATCCACGATTTTCCAACTTTTGCACCAAATTCCCCCTACCTCGACACTCGCGGAATAAAGTTCCTCGTATTTTCAACGTGCTTTCTCGTTTCTGGTTCTATCACAACTCGTTTTTTGGTGAAAATGTACTACTGGATTGGCTCAAACTTTATAAATTAGGCTGATGATTAATTTTGGTGTTCTTAGGTTTTTTATTGTTGAAGGTGCAAGTTGGATTTCAAGATGGAATCAAACTTTGGAAATTTTGAATGAATAGATTTCAAGGTTGCTGAATTTGGAAATGATGGATTCTCGAATCTGTGAAATCTCAAGTTTCCAAATCTCGAAGGTGCTGAATAGCTAGAGTCCTAAATTTCTGAGTTCCCAAGATGCTAGATTCCCAGTTTCTTAAATTTCCAAATCTCTAAATTTTCAAATCTCCCAATTCCCAAATCTCCAAAGTCCCAAATCTCCAAATTCTCAACTCTCCAAATTCCAAACTCTCCCAATTCCCATATCTTCAAATTCCAAACTCTCCAAGTTTCCAACCCCTCAAATTTCAAGCTCTCCAAATTCCCAACCCCTCAAATTCCAAACTCCCCAAGTTTCCAACCTCTCAAATTCCCAAGTCTCCAAATTCCCAACTCTCTAAATTCCAAACTCTTCAAACTTCCAAATCTCCAAATTTCCACTTCTCCAAATTTCCACCTTTCCAAATTTCCACCTCTCCAAATTCCCAAATCTTCAAATTTCCACCTCTCCAAATTTCCATCTCTCCAAATTTCCAACTCTCCAAATTCCCAAATCTCCAAATTTCCACCTCTCCAAATTTCCTCCTCCCCAAATTTCCAAATCTCCAAATCTC
Organism: Megachile leachella; assembly: GCA_963576845.1. Lineage (NCBI taxonomy): Eukaryota > Metazoa > Arthropoda > Insecta > Hymenoptera > Megachilidae > Megachile > Megachile leachella. The sequence goes on from OY756251.1 coordinate 18,591,483, forward strand.
CACCTCTCCAACCCCCCAACTCCCCAAATCTCCATCTCTCCAAATCCCCAAATTTCCAAATCCTCACCTCTCCATCTCCCACCACCCCTCTCTCAGCTCCAATTAACCCCTTGCCGTACTTTAACGAGTCCCACTCGTGACGTCCCACTCAGATTGAAAGATTGGGTGGATGTTTAATTTGTTTGACACCTCTTTGATCTGTTTTGTTTAATTTACTGATAACACCCCTTTGGTCTATTTTCTAAAATTATAAGTATAAGAAAAGAGTGCAAATGTACTTACACCTCAAATTTGACAAACCTTATTCAAACTTTGAACATTCTTCAATTTGAAGTTTAGGTCCAACTAAAAGTTGCATTATCAAGAATCCCTGAATATAAAATACTCACATTTTAATTTTGTTTGTTCGTTTTAACCCCTTGCACTATGACTTATTCAGGTGCATCTGTCAGAACTGACTAATTACAGCTACAATATTAAAACAGACAAAAAAATTTCAACATGTTATAATGCAATCGTTGATTATACAAATTATAATTGGACTTGTACTCCAAATTGAAGTGTATTAAAAATTCCAGTAAAAGTAATCACAAACGAAGTACTACGTCACGAGTTAGACTCGTCAAAATAGTGCAAAGGGTTAATGTTATGGCTCTGAATAATTAATCTTGACTGACGCATCTGTTAAATAAATAACACGGGAAGGGGTTAATAATTCATCACCACCAACATCGACCACACTCCCAGAACAAAGTCCCGACTACTGCCTTAAGCAAGCTGTCTACAATTGCCATTGAAGAAGCAGATGCAGAACTTTCTTTTTGATGGCGGGTATCCGGGTTAGACGCGGTATTAACTCGGCGTGCAGGCCGATTGTTAGAGCTCCACTTGGCAATGGTGCCGGAGTTTTTGCTCCGAATATAAAATTAGGTCTGTTCGGGCGCGGGCTGGGATCACGAAGAGCAAGGGACGTAAATAGATCAACGTTAGAATGCGGCACGTCTTATTCACACTTACGTAAACAGGTCTCGAGAACGCGTCGCTTTAGGTGAGCCTCTGTTAGGCTGCGCAAAGGTAGCTTTTCACTGTTCTTGGAATCGAGTAGCTAGGATTAATTTACTCGATTATGTTCGTGGAAACGGGTAATTGAAATACCTTTGGTGTTAGGTATTTGTGTCTTGAAGTTATTACGAGATGGGACATGATATTGGTTGCTTTGATTTGGATGTCTGAACTTCTCTTGGTTTGAAGAGAAGTTAACCCTTTTCAGGCTTGAGTGACTTAATATTTCTCTTGGAGCTTATAAATAATTCAGATTGAAAGATTGATTGAATGTTTAATTTGCTTGTGACACCCCTTGTAACACCCCTTTGTAAATTAAAATGTCTATTGATCTATTTTGTAAATTAAAACGTCTATTGATCTATTTTGTAAATTAAAATGTCTATTGATCTATTTTGTAAATTAAAACGTCTATTGATCTATTTTGTAAATTAAAATGTCTATTGATCTATTTTGTAAATTAAAGTGTAGGTAAAAAAGAAAAGAAAGGAGTGCAAATGTACTTGCTCGAGTCTTAAAAATATCTCAAGCACCTCTACATCTTTCACTTCTCCCGCTGATATTATTTCTTTAACTTCATTTTCAATATTTTTACCGTACTCGTATATTTATATTGCACTCCGGAGTACGAAAAAGTATTGGAACACATTTTGTAACAAAAATCCGATGCATACGGTATCTGAGATGCAGTGGAAGCTTTTAGGGAACGAATAGTCGATAGGAAGTTTTAATATAGGACCCTATATAGGTTTGCTCGTACAACCTCGATGCAAGGGGTGCGTCCGTTGCATGAGAAGAAGCTATCGATCGAATCGTGTCTTGGAAACATTCACCCTTTTTACTTCCGTTTCCGCTATTCCTAGTCATATCCTCGATTAATTCCGTGATTGTTTTTCCTTGTAAAACTTCGATATTGTCGGCTTCGTAAAATTATTCTCGTTACATTAATACTTGAAATTCATATCCGAATGCAAAGTACGATTTGCTCATGTCTCTTCTCTTAATTACCTCTTAAATAAAAATTCTTCAATTTCTGTTTTTGCGAGTAGATAAAATTTAAGGGATAGTTTTATTAAATTGAAAAAATGAGGATTACGTTCGATGTTGTTTGGTAAAATTATTCCTTCAGTTTCTTAAAATTACTAATACTTGAAATTCATATCGAAACGCAGAGTACAATTTGTCCATGTCTCTTCTCTTAATTACCTCTTAAATAAAAATCCTTTAATTTCTGTTTTTGCAAGTAGATACAATTTAAGGGATGGTTTTATTAAATTGAAAAAATGAGGGTTACGTTCGATGTTTGGTAAAATTATTCTTTCAATTTCTTCAAATTATTAATACTTGAAATGTATATCTCAAAGCAAAGTACAATTTGTTCATGTCTTTTCTTTTTATAACCCAAATAAAAATTCTTCAATTTCTGTTTCTGTAAATAAATAAAGTTTAGGAGATAGTTTTGTTAAATTAAAAAAATGAGGGTTCAGCAACATTTTTCATCGTCTTCACTCACCCTAAGCAAAGGTGAGTTGCTCGAATATTTCTGCGAAAGCACGATCGCGATAAATCTCAATTTACGAGTCTCAGAGATATCGACCGTGTCGAGGTTCTTCTCGATTTTCCGTAACTTTTCATTTCCTTCTAACGTTCTTTATAATCCTTGACCACCTTTTTTCCGAGGATTTACAGTTATAGATCGAGAAATCGAGCAGCTGTTGCCTTCGAATAAGCTCAATGTTTTTGCAAATAGAAAACTGTACAAGCCTTTAAAAAAATTGCAACTTGAAAAACAGTAAAGAATCTCAATTTTATACAAAGTGAAACCTTGGCTAAAACAAAGTTTAACAAGAGAATAAAAATATTTTAAGTAATGAAATATGCAAAAGTTTTTAAGGAAATCTGCAAAGAGTGAAAATCGAAAGTAGGATACAGGAAAGTATTAAATAATAGATCGTTCTTTAATAATAAACGTTCGGGAAGTCTTTTAATCTCGACACTCCATTATCTGTCTGAAACCGTACTTGCAGCAACAATTTGGGAAAAACTCGCCGCAGTGAATTTCGAGCACTTCGTTCCGCATGCACCGGCGCAACTATCGATTTCCGAAGCGTAATAAAGCTGTTTCGAGAGCCGACACAGCGTGTGAAGAATTCGTCTCGAAGGCGTTCTAAAATTCGCGAACTACCCCTGCAGCGATCCTTCGACGGCCCCGCGAAATAACGTCGCTTCCCTGTCCGCAAATTACTTTTCACCTCTATTCACCCCATCAGAAGTTCTTGCGGAGAAATCTCACGGAACTGGATATCAGCGAGAAACCCTTTTCCTTTTCTCGACGAAGCCAACTCCCGTCGTTGTTGAACCCCCTGCGGGCGCGGCTTCCGATCGATCAGCCCTCCCGCGTCCTTTTCCTTCCGCTTTTCGCGATGGAAATCGCGGCTGACCGGCCTCTGCCAACCTACTGGGCCCTCCAAAGGGTTTTTCTGCTCTTTTATTGGATACACCTTCAAAGGAGTTAGTTTTCGTGGAGAACGCGTCGAGAACAGTCGGTTCTCCGCAACCCCTTTTGCCTTTTATCCGGACCCTCGTTAAGGGTGAGTTTCTTTCATGCGCTTCGTGTCAGCTACTCGAGCGAAGCTGACGCTTCTGCGGCTACGCTTTAACGTGGTAATTGAAATTACGCGAGATCCTTTGCTTCTTTATCCTTTTTTTTCTCTTTCTTTCTTTCTTCGCTTTTCCTTCTTTTTCGAACGTGAGGTTGCTGTCGTTGCTTGCCTGGTCGTTTAGCGAAAAGTTTTTCACGAGTGACCAGCAGCCCTGAAATTGCGTTACGGCTCTCCAAATTAACCTTGATGCGAACAATTTTTTCACGGCTTTGTCTAATTTCAGTCAGTTGATAATAAACAGGGGTATCGCTAAATTAATTTGGAAATGGATGTTGAAATTTTGAACTATGAAGAGCACCGCGATAAATTGTTGGTTGCCGTAAACATAGAAGCTGAAGAGCTTTTGATGAATTTTAAGCTAGTTCGACGAAGTTGATCTACTCGGTTTTGCTTTAGTTTCTGTTTCCAAAACTGGGAATGTAAATATGAAGTCCTATCTTTTGTATCCATTCAAATTAATCTACGTTGTTGAATTGTTGTTACAGACACTTTATTGTAGGTTTCATTTGAATTTTATTCGACAATACTTTGGGGTGAATGTGTGTGTGGAGGTGGAAGGTGATTTATTAAATTATTTTTATTGATTTGAAATATTATTTTGAGCTGACTAATTATGTTATTTTTATTCATTTGGAACAATGTTTTGAACTGATAAATTAAATTGCGGTAACTGGTTTGGAAGATTGTTTTACATTAATTAATTGATTTGTTTTAGCTGCTTTGTAACAATATTTTGAACTGACTAATTAGATTATTTTAATTAATTTGTACTATAATTTTAAACTGATGGATCAGTTTATTTTCACTGAAATGAATTATTATTTTAATCTGACTAATTAGATTATTTTTATCGATTTGAGTCATTATTTTAATGTGTCTAATTAGATTATTTTAATTGATCTGCAATATTATTTTACAGTGATCAATTTTTATCATTCATTATAAATGTTACAAAACAATTTTTACATAATTCTGTCGCATGCATTTTTGAACAATTATTAACTTCCTCAGCTGAAGAAGTTTTTATAGAAACTTACCCCAGATGCAATTTTTAAGGTATAAATATAAAATACTGCGTTCTTAAAACATTACGGAGGAAGAATACGCCAGACATATGAGACATTAATTTGCATGAAGTACTGAATTAAACCATTTCGCACCTAATCAAACTCGTGATAATTACGACAGACTCACTCGTCGAGATGTTATATTCCTCATACTAAATTAGAGGAATTATTAAGAAGCTTCTGTCAAAATATATGTTAACTTCTATGAAGATGAAGTACCATTCAAAGCTAGCTCATATCATCCCCATTTAATATTGTAGAATTTCGAAAATAAGGAATCTCACCCTTTGTGTCACACCTGTGACACTCAGAGTTCAGATACAGTGAACCATTCTTAAATCTTCAATTGAATATTCTTAACTATAATTATAATTTGAACGATTAATTAAATACAGAAGAGGTTTAGCTTTCTCAGTAAATTTAACGTCATGGCCTCTAACGTCCTGAATAACCTCCCTAACAAATTGTGGTTCACATATCGCTAAAATCTCGCGAAGCCTGTAAGTGATCCATTATCAACCGGTTCCCGAATTATCTCGAAAGCGTCGAACCGCGTCGCAGGAGCGTAACGCGCGTATTTTCGCGGGATTTTGAAGCCGCGAAAGGAAAGCGGTTCGGGGAACAGAGAAATTCTTCGTTCATCCGTGCGGAAACCGCGTTCGCGGAAATCCTATCGGTGTTTGCTCTTCCGTATCGCGGTTTCGGATACGGCCGCGGATACCATGCTCGTTTTGTACGTCTGCGTGTCTCCGCGATAAACGGCCATGGTTTCTGGCTTTCCCATCAAAACCGATCGAATCGTTCCGATCAGAAATATCGCGAATGCATGAGAGTCCAGCGTATCTGTCATTCGATTCGTTGCAATCCGATGCTTATCAGGTACGCGAAAAATGATTTTCTATCGCTCTGAGAAATCCGAACTCTAAACGTTAAAAATTACCTTTAGTGGAAACTAAACAGGAATGTGATCTTTGATTTTAAATTCAATCACGTTCCGTCGTAATTAAGGGTAATTTAACAGATGCCATTCGTATGCTACGGTCGAATCGAATCAATTTTGAAATTAATCGAATGTGGTCATGTCGAACATTAATCAAATTCGTGCCATTAGCGTAACTTTGCGATATCACTTTTTACGCTAATCTTTATTTCGATTCGCTTACGTGTCTTCAGCATTCTCCATAAAAAAAATTCCAACGAGCCAAAGCATAGCTTCGAGCGTTATTTGCACAAAATTTGCATTCGTTGTGTACAAAAGGAATTCCGCTAAATCTCATTTCCTTGAACAATCGCAGGATAAAAGTATTAGCGATCGTAAAATATCGTCGATTAACGTTTCAGCCGAGTTTCCGCGAAATCGACGGCGATTAATTGAGAATTAATGGAGATTAAACGCTTATGCTCGGCGATCAAGGAGGCTCGATAAGAACGCCGTTGACGCAAACAGCAAAAGAAGAAAGAAGAAGGGCTTGGAAATAATTAATCCTCGATCTTTCTGAAAGATCCTCCCCGTTTCTCCTAGCGTTTCCCTTCTGCAAAAATCAATTGTTTCGCTTTGGCTCACGGCGTTATCTGGCAATTATCGAGCGAACGGCGCCGTTTCTCAACTACTTCCTGCAATAACTACCAACGATAAGGTGAAGTAATTCTCGCTGGGATTTCCCAAGTGTCCTGTCTCTCCCGATTGCGGCCTCCCTTTCGCGGCCCATTTTACAACGATCACGAATTCCTTTCATTCCCTACATTTTATAATCATTTTACTCAAACATTGTCATTCTTACATTCCTGACGAAAAGGGTTTATTCAAGACATATTATAAATTGATCTTGAGTGTAACATTCATGAAATGTAATACTTTGATGTCTTTCTTGAGTTATGTCTGATGTGTTTTTTTGAACATATCTGATGTATGTTTCTGATTATTCAGATGCATTTTTCTTGATTATGTCTGATGTGTTTCATTGAATATATTTCATGTTTGTTTTTGATTATTCTGACCTATTTTTCTTGGGTATGTCTAATGTGTTTCTTTGAACATATCTGATGTATGTTTCTGATTATTCAGATGCATTTTTCTTGAGTATGTCTGATGTGTTTCATTGAATATATTTCATGTTTGTTTTTGATTATTCTGACCTATTTTTCTTGGGTATGTCTAATGTGTTTCTTTGAACATATCTGATGTATGTTTCTGATTATTCAGATGCATTTTTCTTGATTATGTCTGATGTGTTTCATTGAATATATTTCATGTTTGTTTTTGATTATTCTGACCTATTTTTCTTGGGTATGTCTAATGTGTTTCTTTGAACATATCTGATGTATGTTTCTGATTATTCAGATGCATTTTTCTTGATTATGTCTGATGTGTTTCATTGAATATATTTCATGTTTGTTTTTGATTATTCTGACCTATTTTTCTTGGGTATGTCTAATGTGTTTCTTTGAACATATCTGATGTATGTTTCTGATTATTCAGATGCATTTTTCTTGAGTATGTCTGATGTGTTTCTTCAAATATATCTCGTGTATGTTTCTGATTATTCAAATACATTTTTCTGATACATCTTGACCCAACAATTTTAAGTACCTTAATAACAAAACCAATTGCAGCTAGTAATTGTAGATCCTTTCATTTATTATCGTTTTATAATAAAGTTGAAATAGGAATTTTCTTAGACAATCAGATAATCCCATCGTGGGCCAGTGATGACCCACGCGACAAGGGTGTTAATGACCTTTCACGAGTATTCTTTTAATCGATCTCGCGATATTTTCCATCTAAGAAACAATCTAAGTTCCAATTTCCCGGATCATAGTTGGCTAATCTCTGCAAACAACGTTCATTGCCCCATTATACCCACAATGCACGATTCCCAAAGCGAAGAATGTGTTCCTTCAACAACCATTCATTGTCCGTTCCTAGATCCCATCTAAATTCCCATCGAATAACGCAAATGTGTCGTAAATATCTTGGTGCGGCCATTCATCGTACTAAAGTCACCCACAATATTTACCCACGAGAACGAAAACGTTTTCATTGCTCGCCATTCATCGCTTGATATACGAAAGAGGTCGATTATTAGCGCGAATTTCAGCTGCGAACAGAGAAAACAGTTGACCGTGAACAGCCTAACGTTCTCGACTCGTTAACGCGTTAAATGCCGCAGTGAAAACGGCAATATATTGTACCGTACGCTATTAATTACTACTTTATTTTGCACCTAATCGCTTCAGTTTCCACTTTCTACCTTACGAAAGTAATAGATTAACTCAAATTATTCTACTTTACTTTCAGTTGTCTATACCGATCTAATATTTTATAATACACTAATACTTTATAATAAAATCGATGAAGGTCTGTTAACCCTTTGCACTCGAAGGTAGTTTGACTGTTTGCAAACAGCTACTTCAAAAATCAGTTAAAAAGTTAAATACATTTTTTTGAGGTTATTATTTCTCTACCAATGATTTCCACTATTCTTTGTTTCATTATGTTTATACATTACACGTGTCATATCATAGAATCAGTTAAAAAATGCTTGTTTTATATTATTGTATTAAATAAAATGGTGACTGAGGGTCACCTCTCGAGCGCAAAGGGTTAAATTAACTGTTAAAGGGTTAAGGACAACGGAGTAAACCTTTACAGCTAAGTTATACACACTTTGTAGAATGATTAATCGAAATTCAAACCAAACATTAAAATTTCTAATCACAAGGTTTTACCTATCACTTTTAATTAACGCATAGTATTTCAATGCGTGGTCTAACGTGTACCTATTCCATGCGATCTAATTGCGTACCGACTTCAACGCGTGGCAATACAACACGTGGTAATTTAACGCGTGATAATGTACCATGTGGTAATCTAACACGGGCCTATCTCCACTCGTGGCAATCTACCACGTGTTTATTTTAACGTGTCACTGTTCCAACGCGTGACGTACTGACGTATGTATATTTCAACTTATTGCAATGTAATCCGTGGCAATCTAACGCGTAATAATAGGGTGCGTAACAATATAACACGCGGCAATATAACGCATGGTAATACAACGCGTGATAATTGAACGCATAGTAATGAAGTGGTGATATGACGCGTGTAGTAACACAACTCGTACATAGTAACGTGTACATAGTAACATAGTAACGTGTAGTAATACAACTTGTTGTAATGCGGTATGTGAAGATATAACGCATGGCAATATAACGCGTAGTAACACAACGCGTGGTAATACAACGCGTGGCAGTATAACGCGTGGTTATACAATGCGTGGCAATATAACGCGTGGTAATACAATGCGTGGCAATATAACGCGTGGTAGTACAACGCGTGGTGATATAACACGTGGTAATACAACGCGTGACAATATAACGCGTGGCAATATAACACGTGGTGATACAACGCGTGGTAATTGAATAAATGGCGATATAACGCGTGGCAATACAACGCATAGTAATACAGTACGTGGCGATATAACGCGTGGTAATACGTAGCGACCCATCACGCAGTAATATAGCAATCTACCCTCCAATAATGTAACTCCCTATAACACCCCTAAACAACCTCTTCCATAAATCACCCAGCAAAAACTTCAAAAATTTCCCAAATAAAAATGAAATAAAATCTGCAATATACCACGAATATAAGAAGAGGAATAGGTGATCGGCAAGCACCGTACGTTTTAAAAAGTCTGCGATCGATAAGTCGACCATTCGTAAAGGATGGTCGGCATGGATGGCACGAAATAACCAGTGGATCGTCTTGGATCGTCTGGAGCGGACCCTGAAGATGACAACCGGCCGTATTTTCCCCAGATAATGGTCTTGCCTTTCTTCTTCTCTCTTTTGTACCTCGTTTCTCTCGTCGTCGTCCACTGATACTCTCTTTTTAGCTATTAAGTTCGCGACCACCGATTCAAACGTTCGTTGCAGACGATGAAATTATCGAGCGGTCGTCGTGGATTCTACTTCCTCGTTCATCGCTGAGTCTCGATGATTTTTCGGAGACCTCGTTTCTCTCCGCGTTCATTGCTCCGTGGCTTTTTTTCCGGGTTCTTCTTAGCCTTTATCTGTCGAATTATCTTGTCGAATTAAAGGAGTAGGAAGAAAGGTCTTTATTTTGTCAACCTCGTATTGGCTCTTTGTTACGGTTAGGTTTGTTGAAAATCTCATTTATATTTCAACAAGATCAATTTTTTAATAAGATTGCCATCTATTTTTAAGGAGAACTGTTTCTAATTATTTACAAATAACTTTCAAGATTTATTCAAAAATTATATGTAGAATAATATTTAATAATAAAGAAGATTAATGAAATTTATTAACAAATAAATAGATATAATTAATTAAACACAACACAAATGGAATCTCCCGAATTATAAATCTCGTACGTCTTTATCTCACGATTTCACTCAAAGCAATGTCCTCTTCGCTTCGCTCCTCAAAAACATTCAATCCCACCCAAAAGACAATCTTCTAGCAATCTTCATTACATGCAAACTTCAATCATACCATACGCAAGCTTCATTCATAATATGCACCCACGCTGATCATACAATTACAAAGTACAGATACACACATACCACATATATTTATATATAACAACCATATATTAAAATTAATGGATGAATTATTCGTTTGGAATAGCTAGGATAAATTGGTGAACTAGAAATTTGATCGTCCGTTCGAACACACAGCTCGTTACTCCAGTTATCGATGTACAAACGGAATCGATGACTTTAATTTGCCGAAACGCTGAAAACTGGAATGTTTGACCCAGGTCGCGGTTCCCGTTGCTTTTCCCTGATTTTCTCCCCCGCGAGCTCCATCCCCGTGGTATTTGGGCCACTGTTTAAATAGAGGCTTATAGGGCAGAGCCGTGTATTCTCTGTCCCTGTTTCGCCAACGCCTTTGTTATCTGGAGCAACAGCGACCGTGTCTGCGGAGGCTGTGTCGTATTGATCTGTCGGTTCGTTCGCCATCACGCGCTGGAGAAAGAGAGGGAAAAGTAGGGAGTCGAGATAATTTATTCACGACTCACACCAACCATTCGTGAATAAAAGTGCGACGCCTCCGATCGAGAAGGATCGTTATGAAATTGAGACACCTGGATCGATTGCTAAACTCGCTGATCTAAAATTATTACGTCGACTCTTACACCATTATTACATTTAAATTATTACATTTATCACATTTAAATTACTACATTTATCACAGTTAAATTATTACATTTAATTACAGCTGTTAAAATGATGAGTAAGGAACTGCGTCGGCAAATATCCGATATTCGACCACGCGTCACGTGTGAAGCACGCGCAAAAATTATTAATTACTCGGCACATTCGATAGAGTTCCCATCGTTTCTCCAACGGAAACAAGATCGTCACGCGACTCGTTCTGCACGTGTTCTGTCGTTATAACGGTACCGTTCAGCAGCTTGCCCTCGTGGCAGACTGGTACCCTGAGATAGCAAACCTTCACTCGGTTGTTACTTCACAATTTTGAGATATTGCAAGTTGCACTTAGAAAAGAACTTTAGAAGTTTAGCAATGTGTTTGAGAAATTTTGGACTCTGGTTTTGGAACACTTGGACTTTTACAACTTTGGGGATGACATAGAATTTTAATGACAGGATGTTTGAATTTTTAAGAATGTCAGAATTTTGGAATTTTTTATTTTGAACATTGAGGAGGAAGTTTCTGAGACATGGAGAGTTGGAATTTTTAAATCTTGTTAGACCTATACAATAAACATAAGACATTAACTTCTTGTCTTATGACGTCAAGTCTGACCATAACACATACACATAGTTCACATATGACACACATAAATTGTGCTTGCCTTGCAACTGAGTTTCGAGTCCAATAACTTATCTACCCACTTAGAATTTCAATTAAAAATGCAGTTCAACTAAAAATCGATAAATAGAAAATATGTCTAACATTTCAAGCTTTGTTACTCCTTTTAATATTGCAAGAGTGATCACTTTTGACTGTAAAATCATAGATTAACCTTCAAAAATTGAGATTAACAGAAAACTCCTCAAAAATTGAGACCTTCGAAACTCTGACCTACTGCCTCACTTTCAAAACTCCCAAACAAAAACTTCACAAAGAATCATTTTCCGACCCAAAAAAGTAAACCTCTCCTGAAACCGATAGTCAAACCGATCGATGATCACCTATGACCTAATATTCTAAAATAATAATCCAAAAGTGTCGTAAAATCCTGAGAAGACAATCTCGTCTTGACGTAAATTCGTATGGCAAATGCAGAGATTTGTTTATGCGACCTGTTGGTACGACCTTTAAAAGATCGCCATGACAGACGGTCCGCGCACGTGAGCAACGGTGATTTGTTGTATAACCAGGCTGGGTTACGTAACACGATTCCACACGGTTTCCTCCCGGCCGACATCTATTCATTGTCAGAATAGAGTAATCAGAGAGTTGCCAGTTGCAGGCGATAGGACATAGTTAACTCACCGACGGGTTCGACGCTTTAGCAACCAAGTTCGACCATGAATCGTCATCAAAGGTCTCCAACCATGGCTCGTCAGCCTTGAATTTTCTCAGGACACATCGGGTGTTGAGTCAGAAACTTGTCTGGTGACTTTGAGAGGAATCGTGTCCTTTCTCTTTGTTGAATCTAATTGGAAATCGTTATGCTGTTATTTGTGCTACCTTGCTATTTGCAGCGAATTTAATTCCACTTTTGGAAGGGATGAAAACTGTGCTGTTAAATATATGGTTAAATATTGGATGCAGTTGAAGGGTAGGTTCAAGCTTCATTTTTAAATTACTTGGAGTTTCAATTCCTTGAAAGTGATGAAAGTATTTGGTCTGACGTTTGATGAGGAAACGTTCAGATTTAGACACCTTTCCACTTGGAAGACAGGGACGGCTAGGTTGGGTCGAGCACCCATGTCTTGACCCTATTTAGGTCGAGTCGTAATTAAATCCACTTTCCACCGCTTCCGCTGCATACTCGTCTTCTAATACTTCTGTCTCGGAATCTACCCCTTTCTCTTTATGCTGGAAATTGTATGAATCACCCTCGCATTGTAATCGAAAAATACTGGTCTGATGTTCATCTGATGTTCATTAGCTAATTAAACATATTTATACCATTCTAAATAAAAATGAACATTACAAAAATTGACCAACGTCAAATAAATTAGAAGTAACATCTTATAATAATGAATTAATGTACTCAGGTTCAAATTACAACCTCTGAAAAGCTTACAGCACATGATCATTTTTTTTTGATACATTGTAAGATGTTTATAATGTTTATTAGAAGTAACATCTTATAATGATGAATTAATGTATTCATGTATTAACTACATCCTCTGAAAAGCTTGCAGTACATGATAATTTTTTTTTTTGATACATTGTCAGATGTTTATAATGTTTATTAGAAATAACATCTTATAATGATGAATTAATGTATTCATGTATTAACTACATCCTCTGAAAAGCTTACAGCACATGATCATTTTTTTTGATACATTGTAAGATGTTTATAATGTTTATTAGAAGTAACATCTTATAATGATGAATTAATGTATTCATGTATTAACTACATCCTCTGAAAAGCTTGCAGTACATGATAATTTTTTTTTTGATACATTGTCAGATGTTTATAATGTTTATTAGAAGTAACATCTTATAATGATGAATTAATGTATTCATGTATTAACTACATCCCTGCAAACATGCAGCACATGATAATTTTTTGATACATTACAAGATGTATGTAATGTTCATACATTTTTGGTATAAGTTAAAGACATCTAGATCGCAATAGAGTCTAGTTTGGTCTATTTCCGTAACCGCGAAAATGAAGGACGCACTCCTGAAATGCGTACATAGAGGTCCATGAAAGAAGCTTCTCAAAATACCAGCGTATCAATTTCGCGAAAGAAAATTGCGCAACACGAAGATATCCATCCGAAACACGAAGGGACGTAGACAATGGAACACCATGAAAGGCAGGGCCTCGCCTTCCCGAAATCGATCCAGTGGTGACGTAGCGCCACGTGGAAGCGTTCGACACGATTCCCCCATGCACGGATGCGCAATTACCATCCATCGAAACGACGCCATTGAGCTCGAACGAAGGGAGTCCACTCGATACATCGACCATTGCTCGGTCCACAATTATCCCCAGACGTCCACTTGTCCCTTTCGATTCGACCTACCGAATCAAAGGAGACGAAAACACGGGGAACATCTTGATACGTCGACCCCGAAAGAACCATGGATGCCATAGAACCCTGCCCCATTGACTCCGTTCATCGAAGGACACTTGTCTGGCCCACATTCAGTGCCCTTTCAGCCACGTGACCTCCATTCAGTAACTGGAAAAGGGCGTGCTCGTAGGTCTTTACGCACACCTGCAACCAACCCCGACTTTCCCATCCCCGGTTTTACGGAACCCGGAAAAAAAGCCTGTCCTTTGAATCACCCTTCGCCGTGAGTTTGCTCGTTGACAGCCATGGAAAAGCGCCGGATCGCATCTCGAGGGTTGCTCCGAGCCCTGCACAGGGGTTGCAAGTGACTAATGTACAAACATCTCTGGATCCCCCTTTTTTTATCCTGTTTCAAATGCTTGTATCGTTCTCGCGGTTTATGCCTGCCGCCTCGATGAATTGTTTATGGGAAACCACAGAAGGGTTCCAAAGTGTTTATATCATTGCCTTTGGATTTGTTGCTAAGTTTCTGCACTGTTTTGATGGCGTTTTAACCTGGTTTTATTTGTGCCAACTTCTAGTTACCTCTAGTTGCAAACTACTTTGAGGCTATAGACTCTTTTAGAGGCGTCTAGTTAGCTTGCCGACTGGGAGGCGTCTTTTATATTTCATTGAGGATTGATTTTCATGAATACTTGATGCGAAATAAATTCAGTAAATCTTTCCAAATATTATAAAGTTGAAGGCAAATGCAGACTTGGATACCTTGGATACCTTTATGAAGGTACAAAGATAATATCTTATAGATCAGGTTGACTTCAATTTCTCAAAATCAGCTGTACAGGTCATGAATCAAAGAGTCCCATTAATTTTCGTCAGGATTAAAAATATCAAATTTTAGCGTCCATTTTGAATGTTAAAGACGTGGTCAGAAACTTAAGCTCGTAAATACCTCAGTCAACAAATTAAATACATAAAACCTTAAATTAAGATCACCTTTGAATTGTTATAAATTTCTACAGTATGTGATCCCACAAGGGGATGAAAAGTTTTAAAGTCGAAGATCGACGAAGGTAGAAGGCGAATTTGGGTTAAGGGGTTATATTCAGTATTATCGAACGGCTTTAATTATTTCGGCAGTTAGTATCCCACCCCCGCATCCGCGGAAAATATGGCGTGAAAGAGAGCCAAAACATGACGATGCTTCGCAGTTACTCGACTCGCAAGGCCGTGTATTTTTAACTTGAGAACCTTCCGGCAACCCTGGCCGGGATCAATACCACCGGCAACCCCGTCGTAGTGTAGTACTACTGGAGGCAGAAAGGGTGCAGCGGGGTTAACCTACATATCCAGCTACGAGCACCTCGCCGCTCGCCAAGCGAACGAAAACATTTTTCTTTCGAGTTGATATCCGTAGAAAATGAGAGAAGTTTCGTAGCCCGACCCGCGCCGTTTCTCCTCTCTAATAATATTTATACGCATTGCGGAGATATTATCTTGCCGGGAGAAACACGTAGCCAACATTCGGGGGAAAAAGATTACTGGCAAAACGCGAGACCGCGCACGTAAATGGAAACAAATAGCGTCCAGGGCATTGTGTCACTGACTTACATAAATCGTGCCGGATAATTTACGATGTAAAGCCTTTGCGTAAAACTTAAATTGTGACGTCAATGTCAACCCATGCAATCGAAGCTACTCCCACGGTCTGCTGTCTTTCGCCAGAATTGATGACTAAATAAAGAGCTATGAATACGCTTTCTTGCTTTTGAGAATTATCTATTGACTATGTTTTATCGGATCAAGTACAATAAATCAAAATGACTGTCGATAGAAGTAGAGAAGTACTTTGAAATACAAGGGTTGTCTGTATAAATTATGAATATATATTAGAAAGATACATTAGATATATTAGATAGGCAGATATATTAGAAAGTGAAGTATGTTTACTCGAATGTGTACTTGTCTACTACCATTCTATCTTCTACAATATCTTTTAATGGCACAAACTTCAGAACAGTATGTTTTAAACCGTGAAGCTCTATAACCTGATAGTTACACCTCAAAGAAGAAAATCTGCGGAACAAAAATTCGTATTAGCTGTAGCCTGTCCCAAGCTCCAAAAATTCAACCATCAGCGGCTATTTATTTGGCAATAAAGCGTCCACGGACGAGGGACACGTATATATATATTGTTTCTGTGAAACCGCGAAGCAGGGGGTGCGAACAAGCCACGGAGCAGCCACAAAGGCAGCCAACAGTCGCGTAATTGAAAAATACCCGTGGCCTCGTGTTGTCTGTCACGATGTTTGGAAGGGGTGAGACAGGGGAACAAGGGACAGAAGGGCCTCGTATCCCGTTACAAAATGGCTGCTGGTTCTGTGGTGGACTGCTCGGAAGCTCGTTGCCTCCATCCCACGGTCTTTTCTTGGAAGATTGTGGCGGAAGACGAAAAAAAAAGAAGAAATAGCGTCACGATGGAATTGAGTTCCGAGAGACGGACTCTCGAAGGACATAGTCGAGAGGCTTGATGGTCGTCTTGGAATCTCCTCGAAGAGAACGGTGTTCGAAATACGGGGTGTGGGGGATGAAAAAAGAAAGGGGGTATAAAGGAAAAGCAAGCGGAGTTAAAGGGCGAGAAAGAAAGAGAAACACGGGGCGGAGGATCGGAGAAGAAAGGGGGAAGAGCAAAGAAAAGCCTTTCCCTCTCGATGTCGTTCGAGCCCGGAGACCAACTTCCGCAATTGCTAGGAGAGAAACCACTGTGGAAGATGGCCACTCTGAACCGCTAAGGGGCCAATCCTTTTTATTGACGTTCGTTTCACGGTAATCGTGCGAGAACCTGAATATTCGTACACCCACACTTTTTTCGGATTGGACGAGTTTCACTTTCCCTCGATTTTCGGCCAACTTTTATACGAGGGTACGAGAAGCCTGTCGCGGGACACCGTTTGGTATTTTTCTTGGATTTGGATACGCGAGTTCGTTGCGAAACTTGGAACTAACGGTGAACGGTGGACTTTGATGAGATGGCTGATCGTCTAGACGGAACTCGTTACACTTCAACAACGTTCGCGTTATTATTTTTGGCACGAATTTACGTTTGCAAATAGTTCTCGAGCTGGGAGGAACTTTCTGCATTTGTGCGATTACTTGCTCGCTTCTAACGGATTTCCCTGTTAGAGGGAAACTTGTATCTATCGATTTAGCTGCGGTCAGGCTCCGTTCGAGGAACTTCAATTGAATTAATTCGATTAATTGACGAACATAGATGGCGCGAAAATACACCTTGCAGTGTTCTATTCGTGGCAATCGGTCAGAGAGGAAATTGTTTGCTTTCAAACGGATATCAGAATAATAAATGAGCAAAAATATCACCCCTGGGTTAGATCAAATATAACGAACGTGTCTTTGCCAAAGATAAAATTCTATATTTTCTATGAACTCGTTTGTTGCAAGAATAAACACGACCATCTAGCACGTATTTTGAGAGCACTAGTTTCGTAGAAAATATTTCGTGCAGATTAGAATGTACCTGACAAAAATATCCGCGACCTAACGTGACCTGACAGCCTAATTATAATTTGACGCGAAATCACGCCACGTTGTAACGAGACTTTTATTTCCGAAATACATGGGCTATTGCTCAAGGATTATCACGAATTAATCATGAGTTATCTGTACCATAAACAACGATAGTATATGGTCTCTCATGCTTCGGATTAATGTCCCGCTGTTCGCGTGAACTTTGAAACACTCGACGAAGCACAATTTCGCTAGAACCTCATCACCGATAAAACGCTTTAATCTCGTCCAGCAAATCCACAATTAAAATTCGCATCCCGAATTACAGATCGGATAAAACGAGAAAGATTTTGATAAGAGCTTCTTTGTCGAGAGCAGAGGAAAGTCGAGAAAGGCGTTATTATACCGCGCGAAAACGGGCAAGACCGATTGCCTCCACACCTTGAGGGGGTTGAAACCGAAAGACGGCAGTCTCGAGTAACCGGAAGCGGCGTTCCGTTTCAATGCGCAGCCGATAACGCGGTAAAAGCGAATACCTTTCGAAGATACTCGCCCCGGAGCGTACTCTCTTTTAATGTGATTTTGCACTCGATGCCAAAAACCCTCCAACGAACAATGATAACGTTCCCCTTTGTGCGTGACTCGCGAATTTTTATCTGAAACGTTCTACGGAAGTTCTTTCGCCGGTAATCGAGCCAATCGGGCTTCTTCGTTTATTTAAAACTTTCAAAATTTCAAACTTCGCACTACGGTCTTATCCCGGTTCTATCCCTAACCCGAAGTAAGAAAAAACTTGATGCTAACGAGAAATATCTCGACGTTACAGATTCATCGATCGGCGGGGAGGTTTAAAGAACAGGCAGCACCGTAGCCAAAGGTCGAAGCCACTGTCGACCCTGGTGTCGTCCAGTGGCCAATCGTCGAGTAGCAGCCACGCGTTGGCAGCAAGACGGCCGATCGTGCGAACGTGCTGAGCGATATTCCGCGGCTGCCTCGTCCAGCAACAGCCCGAAGATTCTCCCAGCAAAGGCCAAGATGCACATCGAGGTGCAGGTGGCGCTCAACTTCGTGATATCGTACCTTTACAACAAACTGCCCCGTAGACGGGTGAACATCTTCGGCGAGGAGCTGGAGAAAGCGCTGAAGGACAAGTTCAAGGGTCACTGGTACCCTGAGAAGCCGTTCAAGGGATCCGCGTTCAGATGCCTAAAGACCGGCGACCCGGTGGATCCCGTGCTGGAACGAGCCGCGAAAGAAAGCGGCGTACCGATCCAAGACATCCTGGAGAACCTTCCGGCGGAACTGGCCGTCTGGGTCGACCCCGGCGAGGTGAGCTATCGCATCGGCGAGATGAACGCGGTGAAGATCCTCTACTCCGAAACGGGGGACCCTCACGACGACAGCTCGGCCGACCGCGAGGTGACCAAGACCTTCAACCCCGAGGCTCAGTGCTTCAGGCCCATCGAGGCCGTGGGCACGTCCCTGGGCGGGCTCAGCCTCAGTCCCAAGTCCACGTCGCCGTTCCCTAGCTCGCTGGGCAGCAACGCGAGCAACGGGTCGTCCAACAACCAGCAGAACGGTCACGGGTCCGGTTCCTCGTCGGCACCTTCGCCGACACCCATCACCAGCTCGTTCAAGGGTTCGCCTAGTCCTGTGCCAGCTTTCATCCCACGCACCACCGCACCGCTCACCTTCACCACCGCTACCTTCGCTCAGACCAAGTTTGGCAGCACCAAACTGAAAACCAGCAGCAAACGGGCAAACAGGTTAGTAATCGTTTCTACTTTATATTCCTCTCGGAGGTCCAAGAACGTTCGATTTGTCCGACTTCCCGTGTATCGTCGCGACACACACGAACGAGCGGTATCGACCGCAAGAGCCGAAGCAAGCCATTAAACAAGTAATCGAACCGTGCGTAATCGCGTTGCTTTCAGAATGTCTCCCACCGAGTTCTCGAACTACATCAAGCAGCGCGCCATGCAGCAACAGATCCACCATCACCACCATCATCAGCAGCACCAACAGCAGCAGCAGCAACAACAGCAACAACAGCAGCAGCAGCAGCAACAGCAGGCAGCTGCCGGTGGCTTACCAGTGTCTCAGAGATCTCCTCGCAGCCGCAGTCTGTCTCCTGGAAGCATAGTCGCCGGCGCTGGCCAGCAACACACGGATCCAAGCGCGTACTTCTTCCAGCACGGTCCGACCGCGTATCACCCGCAGTTCCCTCATCGCAACATCTTCGATTCGTCCAGCCACGGTGGTTATCTGTCCGGTGATCTGTACACGGGCGCCAATTTCCCGTCGTCTTACCTCGATCCCACGACGATCGCCGGCCACCAGTTCTACGGGGGCAGCGTGAACGGAACCAGCAACGCCGCAGGAAGCAACGGCAACTCTCAGACCGCCGGCAACCTCGGTCCAGTCGGTTCCACCGCTGCGAACAGCAACGTGAACGGCATCGGCCAGCAACAGGACAAGACCGCGTTGGTCGAGGGTCTGAATAACTTCGGCCTCGGTTCTGTGGCACCGTATCCTGCTAGCCAGTACCAGCACCTCCTCGTAGCCAACTAACACCTCAAACGAGTGGAAACCGAGTGACTGACGCGGCTCGAGCCGCGGTCCTCGGTGTTGCTTCGTCAGACAGGAGGAAGAAGAGGAACAGAGAGGCGGAAGCGTCGTTCCAGTCTCTCCAGCGCCGAGACATCGTCCAGAGTCTAGGTTCCGTACCCTGACCATACCTGATCCGCTTGCACCATCTGATCCGAAGGTTTCACGCGCGTAGCTGACGATGCCGTCGATTCCTGCTCATCCACTAGAGTTCCCGCCCTGTCTCTCTCTCCGAAATTATCCCAACCGTCGTCGCCACGGTAGCCCCAGCCTTAGCCCCACGATCGATCATCGACGTCGTCGTCTCAGCCGATGCGCTCAACCCTTCTAGCCGGTTCGTTCGCTGCCGTTTTCCCGTTCGATCGTTCGCCGAACGAACAACTCGGTCCATCGCATTCGCCGGCGAACGGGAGCGGAGCAGCGCCTCTTCGGCGGAAACGCGTCTCGCAGGAACAACCGAGTGTACCAGAGGCGGACACGCGGCCGCGATTCGACGAAAAACGGCAAGAGAACGGACGAGTATTCTCGAGTCGGGTGCGCTTGTGTGCCGATGCGTACCCGCGGGACGTTCAGGAGCAGAGCGGTGAGGCGGAACGAAGAGGACGAGGAGGACTTTGACGCGACGGGACTCGCGAACGCGAACGAGCGATCGACTAACGTATAGCCGCGGTGTACGCTAATGTTCGTCAATCGAAAAAACCACGGACCCGATTGCGATGGCGCTAGGCGTCCGTTCGACGAAAAATACAAACCGGCTGCTCCCGTTGCGTCGCGATCGCGATCGCGTTAATCCGGACCAGCCAGTCGAGACGAACACGGACACGGAATGACACGGACCAACGTATCGGTTTCCAAAGTAACGAGTCGAACGAACGACGCCGTGCGCCCACACCTGGGACAGCGAAAGAGCCAAGAGAAACACACACGTGCACACACGAGTACGTAACAGAAAAAAAAAGATTCCACACAGGCCCAGATTTCACACGCAACCGGACACACTCTCACCCACCATTTACCTGGCGACACACATTGTATACATAACGTACGGTACACACAGCACCCCTCCTGATGGACGATCAGCCGGGCACACACCGGCCAGGCTGGGGGTGGACACTTTATCGCGCACGACTTCACCAACACGTACACAGATATTACCAACGCGTAATAATTTATTTTTTCACTGGTATAGTCGGAGAATTGATAATGAATATATCTGTAGAGCCTATGTATTATATTCAAGATATGCACTCACTTGGCGGGTTCTCGCGAAACGGTTAGGGACTACTTGTAGCCGCTGCCGATGCGTCGACGAACGAAAAAAAACAGAAACGAAACAGAAACGCCCAACGGGGAACGTTTTGACGACCGCTCGTGTATTCTTCTCGTTCGCGTCGAAAGCTTGATACGACCACGGGAGCATCGAAACACCCGGTTACCGTCGTGTTTCTACGACGATCGAGGGAAACGAATACGAAACAGGAAAGTGACAGCCGCTGGGCGAGAATCCACGAAAGATTCGATCGAGTCGCAGATGGTGCTCGCGGTTCCATA
This sequence comes from Megachile leachella, assembly GCA_963576845.1. Taxonomy (NCBI): domain Eukaryota; kingdom Metazoa; phylum Arthropoda; class Insecta; order Hymenoptera; family Megachilidae; genus Megachile; species Megachile leachella. The sequence continues at coordinate 18,613,157 of OY756251.1, forward strand.
CCGTTCGGAAAACTCGTCCTCGGTACGATTTTACATTTTATTTTTATAATAAATGCAGTAGAGTGTAGAGAGAGAGAAAAAAAAGAAAGCGAAGAAGGAGGAGAAGAGTAGAAAAGGAAACGAATGGCGGCATGTTCGCCGCGAACGAGAATGCGGCTGCGTTGCGCGAAACTCCCTGTCGCGACCGGACGTGGATTTCCCTTGGACGCTGAAGGTCCGAGCGGTTCATCGGGCTCCTCCAGAGTCATCGAGCAGTCGTCCAAGTTGCTGACAACCGGTCGAGAATCGACGAACTTTCCTAATTCCGTGCTATCGAGCCTCGAGAGCTCGTCTTTAATTTTCTCGCTGTCTCATCGATCCTCTCTTGGCTCTGGAGAGGAGGTGGCCGACCTGTCCAAACTTCCGTGTCGTAACTTTCGATTCTGCGGAAAGTTCGGGAGCGTTCGGAGATCGTTGAAATCGAGGACAAAGGGCCGAGGGCGTCCTAGGGAAACAAGGGTGTCGACGGTTAGCCGTGGGGAGCGCGCAGCCAGCCGGTTTGCGTTCGCGAGATTAATTAGGTGATTACGTTATTAAGTCCTTCGTTGCTGTCCTCGACGGCCGGACCACGGTTCAGATCCCTCTGATACCCTGGGAAGTTGATGCGAGATCTTCCGATTTTATTTACAAATTTTTTTCGATAAAGGAAACTAATCTTCGACTGGTGCTTTGACTAGTCTAGTTTGGACATAACTCGTTTTCCAATGATATTGATACACGGATTTTATTTTAACCGTTTTTTGAAGTTTTCTGTAATTTTCTATGATAAGATACGATGGTTTTGAAAAATACGTTAAGAAGTTAGAGCAATTGTCGGTTGAGTCAATAAAACCAATCAGGAGACAGTTTAACTCGCAGACATTCAGAAGCACTGACCTAGTTTCCAAACCACGTGTAGTCAATTAATTAGAAATACCATAGAGGAAAGACAAAGTGACGGAACCTGAGCGAACTAGGATACAGTAATTGATTCTACTCCAAGCACGAGTGAGAGAAGATTAAACTCGCGAATTCCAAGAAGATGATTTATAAAAGCCATTGTGCGAGATAATCGCGAGATCTCCATGTTCGTATCCAGCGACGAACCTTTAAGTCGATTCGATCCTTGAACCGTGTCCGTTCGTCGTGAAGGACTTCCGGCAGACAGCAACGACGGCGGAGGTGCCGCGAGCCGCGGGCCGGGCACTAGGTGCTAAAAGTATTAAAAAAAAAAGAACAAAAAAAACAGTGTTTAATCTTGTCGTCGTGGGACAAACGTACGGAATACGCGCGATCGAAAACTGTCGACCAGCTCGCGAGCGAATGAAAAACCACCGACGCTTGTACAGCGAGGAAGGACACGGCTTTCGTCGATCGATCCGCTCGGTTCAGCCGCGAGTCCTCTTCTCCTTAGACTAGTTTTCTTACCTTAGCGTCACTCGTGAACGCGTCAGCGTGTAGTATAATTTTAAGCGTGACGTTTCTCATCGTTTTTTCGTACGAATTTTTGATATAGCCCGTTTTGTATATGTGACCGACGAGCAGCTTCCGGTACTGCTGGCCGTTATTGACCAGTGTTCCGTCTGAACGCGAAGCGAGAGATCGACGAACGTCGGCGTGCGTTTCTTCATAAGAAGTGACCGATACTTTTATCTAAATCTGTTACTAATGTTTCCTCTTTAAAACAAAAAACTGTTCTCAGCGTCTACCAGCGATGTTAATTGTAAAAGATCGATCAACGATCAGTCGATGTTGAAACGGTCACTTCCTATAAATAAAGGGTGGACGAGCGAGCAAGTCGGCAGACGTTTCCGGTCGCGCGCGGGGGTGCTAAACAAGTTTTTAAACTGCGGAACTAATAAGGGTAGTAGACAGGGGCGAGATCCGCGAGGGAATAGAGGCGAGGGGTGACAAGGCGAGAGAACAGTACCCTTTAGTAATATCTAAACTTAATTGTAACTATTAACGATACGTACGACTGTGGTAGCTATGCTAGTACCTGCTATTGTTAAAGAGAGAAAGAGAGGGAGAGAGAGAGAGAGAAAGCACGCGAGAGAGAGAGAGCGTAAGGGAGAAGTAGAGAGCGAGAGAGAGAGAAAGAGAAGTCGATGAGTGATCGAGATTAGGGACTTTTGAAGGTTGATTTTCAACGAAACCAACGTCCATCCAGCGGTGTTTCGTCGTCGTGTTGCGTTCATCGGGCAACACGGTAAAAAATGGTCGATTTTCTTCGCGAAAAGGGACAACTTTCGCGATCGGAGGAAAGAATGATCGATAGATCGCGAACAGCTTCGAGACGACGGGGACGGACATCGGAGAGGGAGAGACAGCTCCTCGCGCCGATTATTTTTCTAATCTTTGTAATCGCGAACAGAAGCTCCTACTCGGACCTTTGGAGATCCTCGTCCGAAACGGAAGAAGATCCTATTATACTTGTCGCGCGGTGAATGGTGGTCCTAGCGTCTCGAGGCGTCGCGACTCGAAAATAAATCGATGACAGCGGAATGGGACGAGAGGGGAGGCAAGCGTTGCAATAAGTTGCGAATCAAATGTGGATCTCGGCTTGAGACGAGAGGCTCAGCTCAGCGAAGAATCAAACACACGGACACGCATACACACACGTACACACACGCACACGCATGCACATACACGGATGTACACACGCATACGTACACATACGATGTATACTCTTTTTAACGGCAGAGAAAATGGCACGGGATTGAAATGGAAATCGAAGGAGAAGGAAGCGTGTAAAAATGGACGACGGGATCTATTGATAGAGCATACATTGAGATATACAAAAGATAAACTTATAAGTATTATACGATTACAATACGATTGTAATGAAACACTTTGTAAGCCAGGAAACAAACAAACAAGAAAAAAAATAAGAAATTACACATAGTTTTCCATAATCTGTAATGGATGTATTCGTTAACAAAAAAAGAAAAAAAAAGAAAAAGACGAGGGCGGGAAGTTAAGGTTTAATTACACTCGCACACGTACACACATACACGCGTACACATTTACACACACACACCGTTCGAAGTAACTCGGGTACACGACACACGAAGTAAATGAAAAAGAACAAAAAAAAAAGAACATAATAAGATAATAACGTGAAATAACGTGACGACGTAACAACGGTAATCTGTCTCTTTAAAGTATCATGTGTCTATAAACTATAGCGATCGATATTGTCTCTTTAACCGTAAATGGAGAAACAAGTAATCGTGGTAACGTAACTAATGTCATAGCGATAACCGAACACTGCAATATTAGATATAATATATATTCATACATTTATGGGAGAGAAGGACGGACAAAAGAACGAGAAGTTGTGCGCAGCTCTGATACGCGAGACGAAGAATTCGAAACGGGGAAAATGGTGGATCACGCGCGAATAAAAATAAAAAGAGCACGAAAACGGCGGAGAAAATGGTCGCTGAATCGGCAGAGGGAGATAAATTCCCGGTGTTCGTTTTCGCTGGTGAGCGATCGAAATGCTGGTAAAAAGCGGAACGGAAAACGACATCGATGCGCACGCGTGTCAGAGCGGAAGCGAGCAGAAGAAACGCGTGAACGAGAGCTACGGGAAAGAGAGAAAGAGAGAACCGGACACACGATCTCCAGGTACAGTTGAAAAGAGAAAGCCGTTTCACGCTAAAAAAGCAGCAACAGAACAGCTAAAACGACGCTGAAAGGAAGAGAACAATATTAATATGCGTTTTGTGTATCGGACACACTCGAAGCCAACACACGTACACACACACATACACGCACACGACACACGAAGGAACACAAAAGAAAGACCCAAAAAAATGAACCTATCGATTATTCTACCAAGTAATGAATTAACAAGAGGATGATCATTAGATTTGTAATTAATTACATATATATTTTTCAATACTTTAACTACTTACTGAATGTAAACTATATACATATAATTATATATTATATATATTATATATATATTATATATATACACACACGTACCGTATAGGGCTGTACCTCGGTTACAGCGTGGCGAAAAGAGGGCTCGACTCGTCGGTTTCTCTGTCCGCGAGGGATGAAAAAAAAAATGATGAAAGATCGATACCGGCAAACGGTAGGAACAAGACGAACGGAGGGAAAACGTCGTTTCGACCTTGTCGAAGACCGGAAATCGACGGATCGATCCCCGATTGCGCGGCTCGAGGGGTGGCGAGAGACGACTCCGGTGCCAGCCCTCGATATACGAACAGGAAGAGATCTACGCTAGGCAAAGAATGAAAAAAAAAGAACCTTTTTGTACCCCACCCAAGTCACACTCTCGGTGTCGAAATGGTAAACAGACGAAAAAAAAAGAAAAAAATAATTGCAAAACAAGCAACTATGTTACTCGTGTAAGTGCATCCTAAATGTAACTGTTACGAAATGCCCCTTCTCCGAAACCCCACCCCAGGCCCCAGTCTTCATCGTTTCGTACGTAGCAAGAGGGATGATAAAGAGAGAGAAAAAAAATACATGAAGCGGCAGAGCGATCAGTCGGATATACCTATAGAAAAAGAGAGAGAGAGGGAGAGAATGGAAGAGCGTGTGCGTGCGTGTGTGCGAAGGGATGAATTTTTTGAGTTGACGGATCGAGGCGGAGAAACGAAATTTCCGGAAACGAGGCTGACAAACCGCGTCAAGTTCGATTCGTTTCTTTCAAATGGGGGGATGAGAAACGTTTCTTCCTCGGCCCTCCGCGGTGTTGTTCTATTTTCTCTTTTTTCTATATATTCTATTCGCTGACGATTTTTATGTCTTTTACATTTCTGTACGCGTATACTTGTCGTTGTTCGCGAATGGCGTTCGATTGGTGCGCGTGTGCGTGTGACAGGGATGAAAGAAAGAGAGGGTGCAGCGCGAAAGATAAAAATGCGTGCGAGCAAAAGAAACAGCGAGACACTGTGCGCCTATATATGTATATCTGTATATAGGTACCTTTTTTCACCCGCTACCATTGTTTCCTTTATACTTCTTCTCCTGTTTTCTTTATTATTATTAACGTTATTATTGTAATCGAGATGTATTTTCTGTTGGCTTTAGATTTTGTTCCTTTATTTTTGTACGAGAACCGTTTTACCTTTTTTTGCAAACGTGTGCGTTATAAGTTAAGAGTATATTTTTTTTTTCTTTCTTACCGTCGATCTACGAATCTCTCGATCTTCGGATCGAGGGTTCCTTTAGTCTTTTTAAGGTGATCCTTTTCAATTTTATTTTTCTCCTTTTGTCTTCATTTTTTTTATAGTTTATTATTGTTGTTTTTTTTTTATTTGTATGATATTTGATTATACCAGCGTGCATCGCGCCTCCAGATTAATATAATATATACTGCTATATTATTATATATATATATACACAATATACATATACATATATATATATATTTTTGTTAATAATAACAGTGGTTTGATAACTACAGTGATTATCCTGTTGTAACGGATTTGTTTTCTATCTCTTTATGGCCCGCGAATGCGTCATTAGTAATATTATACATATGTATGTATAAAAAATGAAAACATGGAAAAAAGCATAGCGAACACGTGCATATAAATATATAAATATATATGTATAGACAATTATACATACATTGTATGAGAAAAAATATCGATTATATATATATATTATTATATACATATATATATATATATACATACACCGCTACATTATATTTTGTTTAACGAGGAGACAAAACCAAAAAAACGGAAAAAATTGCGAAAAAAACAAAATGTGACGGGGAAAGCGAAGAACTGTGTCGCGTTTTCAGTGTGTGTTGCTTAGTTGAAAAAAAAACGATAACAAAAACAAAAGACCAGGTTCGAGGAAGAGTCTTTAATAAGCGTTTCTTAACATTTTTTCGAGCGTTCGGGTCGTTTTCGATACGAAAGATAAAGCACTCACACACACACTCACACACAACACACAGACATAAAATCGTCGAAGGGGAACGAAGAAACAAAAAGAAGAAAAAAAAACAAATGTGTGAAACAAAAATGAAACTCGCGTGTAATATACTTATAATATCATTTTGTAAATTATTTTTTGTATTTTTATATATATATATACATATACATATATATAAATATCGAAGCATACGAGACAAAGCGGAACAGTGTTTTTGTGCGTACGAATCCAGGGAAGAAAAGATCGAGAGAGAGAGAGAGTAAGGAAGAGAGAAAGAGAAACGGTACGAGAGAGAGTGCGTGGAAAAAATACGTGAAGGATAAAGGAGCGAGAAATTGGTATAAAGCGGAAAAGATCAGGCGCGATTGCGTAAAGGGATGCGAAAGTACGGTGCGAAAGGGAGAGACAAGTGCGTGTGGATGCGTGAGAAAGAGCGAATGAGCGCAACGATAGAAAAATCTCGTCACGCGATCGATAATAACGCGTAGAATATTTGACGATACTTAAAATCGATCAAGAAGAAATCGTCCTTTGGTTGAAACGCGTGCGACGATGCGCTTGTTGTATGCAGCTTGTTCGGGATGGAAGAGAAACAATAAACGTGTACACACATACACACAATGCACACACGTGACACAATCTCTCATTGTAACAAACACCAGAACGGATCGCGTTGATTCGAACGAGTCCCGATATGAATATGAACGATTATTCTGTTCCCAATTATTTGTACCTTCGTATTTGTATTTCTGCAGCTTGTCAGTGCTTTGTTTACCACTACCGCTACTACTATTGTAATTACTATCGTTAATTCTCTTATGATTACTACTACTACTTATTAATATTATTACTGCTAATGGATTTTCAATAATCGTAGCGTGTATCGACCTTGTTTTTTGTACCACTCTTTTACTTTGTTCTGATCTACTTTATTTTTGTTCGTGTGTGTTCGCGTTGGAAAACGCGGGAGAAACGCGTTTTCTTTTTTTTTAGACGTAGCGCGATCGCCTCCAAAGAGAACGATTGTGCGAGAACAATGGAAACCTCGCAAAAACAACAACCAGTTTAGTCGTATTTAGTAGCCAGAAGCAGCAGCGTGTTGTTAGAATTAATTATTAATTAAGAACGCCGACACGATCGAACGGCGCACTCTGTGTTCGGCCACGGTGCGACCGGAAGCTGCGTACCGAGCTTCCGGAAGGTCTCTCGGTCGTCGAGGGGGTACACGTATCGAAAGAGAGGAACGAAGGTGTATCCAGATCTTTTATAATTTTATAGAAAAAAGAATCACAGTCGATTCTGGACGCGCAAATAGTATCCAGGATTCCTAGAAAAAAAATATATATTAGATCGCAGGTTCTTTTTTAACGAAAAAAAGACGAAAAGCAAAGCTTTAGACGAGCTTGACGACGCAGCTGGAATTCCAGTTGGGAAATTCCGTCGACGACGATTAGTCGCGAGACGACGTTCGTAGACTCGTCGCCTCCTCGACGCAGGATCGATAGATCGATTGATCGAGCGTGCGCCGTTTCTCGTGCTGTTTCGTGTCTCCATCCTTGTGTCGACGCGTGGTCTTTTCGTTAGCTGGCTGCGTTGATCCGTCGAGAAGTTTCGAGAAAATTTCGTTTCACGCGTTTAAAGAACGGAGAAAATACGTACGTGCGAATGACAAGAAAGAGGAAACGCGAGATAGTGCGCGCGCGAGAGAGAAGAACGAGATTAAAATACACGACGTTTCCTGCTCGCTTGTTTGTTTGCCTGCCTGCTGCTTGCTTGCGTGAGCGTGCGTGTAAGGGAGGAAACTTTTCGTTTCTCGCGAGGGTGTTCTTTCTTATTACATATAGTTTCTCATGCAAGTACGGTGGACGAGGGTGGTGCCGATCAATCTCGCATCATGGATCTCCGTCCCGTCGCTCGGACTTGGATTTAATCGATCGCGAAATCTCTACAGACTTTGGACGGAGTACCCAATTTATCAGAACTCAATTATGCTATCTGCCCTTATTTCACTCTGTCGACAATTTATATTACTCAATAATCTTTTGTATTACTTTAAATTTATTCAACCTATGGAACAACGTGTTTGACCTCACTTTCACTGTGTCAAGACTTTAAGTCCATTTCTAGATATTTAAAATACAAGACTTACTTCTCCATAAAAATAACCTGATCCCAATTACCTTATATTTACAATTTATTTACGTCAAATAAAGGATATTTAAACTGCGTGACTCCGGCCATAGATCTATGATAAATTGATTCGAGACGATAGCTTAGAGAAATAATTGTCCTGAATGATGATGAGCGACGGTAATGGGGAGGAGGTCCAAGATGGCGTCGGTGAGGTCAAGGGGAGGGCGCCTGGTATTAGTACACATTAGTTTCTTCGATAGGAGGCGCCCAATTAGTTGTTGGAATTTTGTAGTCTAGGCGATAATTCTCGATATAGTTCAATGTTGTCGAGTTTTTATTAGTTGAGCGAGCGATCGCGTGCGATCCTCGTCGGAAACCGGAACAGAGCTAGCCGAGGTGCATCAGGGACGAGAGCGCTTCCGGTCGAGCGTGAAATCGAACGAGCGTTCACGAGCTTCGATGTTCAAAAAGTCCATTTCCGATACGCGTGTTGCTTTCAGATTTGCTTTGAAATCTTAGCGGAAACGCGTGAAAAAAGTTGAGCAAATAGATTCGTAATCGGAGAGGAATGTTTCGTAAAATCCTACAAAAACGTGACGACCGGAAGCCAGAGAAACGGTCGATCGAAGCCTCGTGAACGGAGTCTAATCTCGATCGATTTTCACCGATTGCGAGAAAACGTCGCGTGCGCTCGAAGAAAATGAAAGCTCCATCAGCGCGCTGTTTTCTCGAATTCGATTCCGTATAATCGAGGACAAGGTATCGATTCGATTGGAGGGAACGGGAGACATTAATCGTCGTCTGTTCGAACGAGACCAATTCGATTTTTTCGCACTTCTGCATCGATGTTTTGACACCAGTACAGAATCCGATCTAGGCTACGATGCAAACGTTTGTACGAACTCTAACATAATAGAAATTTTATACGGATCTAGCGTTAGCTTCGCACAGTCCTTCCAGCAAACGAACCGAACGGAACAGACTCAATTTGCATTTAAAGTGTCGAAGAAGTGCGAAAGAATTCGCGATTACTCTCACGTTCGTTGCTAAAATTTCGTCCATCTTTTTCTCGAAGCTCCGAACGCAAGGATTTCTTTCTGCATCGACGAAATTCTCGCAACGAGGGCGCGGCGAAGAAACGACAGAACGACGGAGCTGTCAAGTACCGACTTCCGGTTTCCCTCGAGACCCGGCGACTCGTCTCCGCGAATCGATGTGTGGTTAGCCGCGACGATATCGAGTGATTAAGTCCGTTCGAAGTGTCGGTGATCGTCGAGACGGAATCTCGACCGAAACTGACACTTCCGTGCTGCGCCTCGATCAGCGCGCGACTTCCGATTCGACCCCGCGGGCCGACCGACTTCCGCTTCTTTCCTCTCCGACTCTCTCCTCTCGGCGATGGCTGTTTCTTTTCTCCGTTCAGTTGGAATAATACACGAGGGACAGAGGGAAGAGGGAAAGAAAACCGCGAGAAATCGTTTCGACGAGTATCTCGTTAATCGAGCCATACGGTCGTTCGTCGGATCGCGGACTCGGATCTAAAGATGGAGAGGCGCGTCTCTGTTGCACGGTCGCTATCCACGACGTGTGAACGTTAGATGAAACCTTTATCTATATATTTGCCACGATATTCAATACGTGAATGAGTATATCTATTAAATAATATTGATATAAATACATAGAGACAGAGAGAGCGTGTAAGGGAGAGTGTGCGCGCGCGAACGACAGAGAGAGAAAGTATGGTAATATCATGAAATTATTATTCTTTGTTACTTCTTTATAATTAAAACAATAAAAAAGCTGCTGAATAAAAAAGATGCGCATCGCTTTTTATTTATAGCCTTCATCTTTATCCAACGGATTCCTAACCTAACTTTCAGCTTCTTAAACTTAAAAAGTTAATAGTAAGTTCTAATTTTTAGATTCATTTAGGTTATTCGTACATACGGTGTTAAGTCTTTGTGCTCGAAGGTAATTTGTTTACAAACAGCAACTTTAAAATTTAGTTAAAAAATTAAGTGAATTTTCTTGAGGCTATTACTTCTTTACTAATAATTTCCACTATTGTGACTATGTTTATACATCACAGTTCTCATGTTTTTGATGTAGTTAATAATGCTTATTTAATACTAAAGCTACCAAACCAGTCAAATGGCCACTCCTCAAGTTTTGTTCTTCTAAGGTACACATATTTTAAAGAACATTCCTTGAAATCAGCAGTGATGTTCAACAAGATGAACAATAAATGTGTGTACTATTTTATGTTTCGTCGCTTGTTTGTTTATTTTTGAAATTCATTTTTAACTTCTAACTAACTATATATTATATGTCGGTATGTTTAGTGTTAATATTATTGTGACTTTAAACTATGATTCTTACAAAAGTACGTATATTTCGTGGTGCTTTTAGCTGCACAAATGTGAGTCCTATTTTGATGTTTCGTCAAATTCATTTTATTTTTCAAATTCATTTTTAATTTCTAACTAACTATATATTATATGTCGGTATGTTTAGTGTTAATATTATTGTGACTTTAAACTATGATTCTTACAAAAGTACGTATATTTCGTGGTGCTTTTAGCTGCACAAATGTGAGTCCTATTTTTATGTTTCTTCAAATTCATTTTATTTTTCAAATTCATTTTTAATTTCTAACTAACTATATATTATATGTCGGTATGTTTAGTGTTAATATTATTGTGACTTTAAACTATGATTCTTACAAAAGTACGTATATTTCGTGGTGCTTTTAGCTGCACAAATGTGTGTACTATTTTATGTTTCGTCAATTTCATTTTATTTTTCAAATTCATTTTTAATTTCTAACTACGTATACATTATATATCAGTATATTTAGTATTAATTTTATTGTGACTGTGAACTTTGATTCTTATGAAAGTACGTATATTTCGTGGTGCTTTCAGCTGCACAAATATGTGTCCTATTTTTATGTTTCGTCAAATTCATTTTATTCTTCAAATTCATTTTTAATTTCTAACTAACTATATATTATATGTCGGTATGTTTAGTATTAATATTATTATGACTGTGAACTTTGATTCTTATGAAAGTACGTATAATTCGTGGTGCTTTTAGCTGCACAAACGTTCTGTTATTCGAACCCTCCCTCCAGGCAAACAGTAAAATCGCGAATTCGAAACGATAATTACTCTCGCTTGGAAGTCGAACTAAAGCGACGGGATTTCGATCAGGGAACAGAGAACGCGTCGAGAAATTTATTTGCGTCCGGTTGAAAGGTTCGCGACGATATCGCAACGGTATCGCATTAATTCAAGCGAGATCGAAGCGCGATACGTCTGTAAATGATATTTCGTTAGAACGCGACCGTTTGCCCGTGATATATTCGTCGAAATATTTTCTGCTCGATATTTATTCGACACTGCTTTGACCGTCGCTGAAAAACAACGAAATCCGCTAAAAAATATTTATTCCGAAACTCGATTTGCTCGTTGATCGACGCTCTTTTCCCCCCACGTTTGTTTTAACTCATCGTCAGCAATTTCCGTGTTTCATACTTTTTATTCTGCTCGTAACTTTCTTGTCAGATTGTTTTATTGCAAAGTATGACATACGAAACGTAGTACATTATCGTCGCTGTGAAATGAAACGTCGCGATAGGGGTTTTCCCAAAAATCTGGTCGATCGTGACGGAACGATTGACGCGTTCGCGCCTGATCGAGCTTTACACGTTTCCGGAAAGCCGGAGAATGGGTCGTAAAATCGCGAGGGATTGAAAGAACACGAAACGTCGGCTCCGTTGCTCTATAATTTAATTTACGATGTCGTTTCATTTCGTTCAAATTATTTCGAAAGTATTAACCAACCTCTAACACAGTTTAACTGCATTCGGGTGCAACTTTGACTAAACTGCAAATATTATCCGGGATTATCAAGACCAGCTACAAAACAAAGTACCTTCTGTACTAAAATACAAGAATAATAAGGGTATTAATAACCGAAACGTCGGAGAAATCCAATCTACACTTTTAATTGGGAGAATTTTGCTGATTTCTTCGTAGAAACTTCTTGAAAATTAGTTCCCGTTGATTTTCTACATTAATTACTTCGTACTTTCGAATTCCCAGCAAGATGAAATATGTTCAATTTCGCTGAAGTTTTAACTCGGCCGTTCATCAAATCCGGAAGAGACCTTCGCGAAATTCGATTATTTCGAACGAAGAAAGCCGTTCCGAATCAGCTTCTCTCCGCGCTAATTGTCGCGGCTACGAGGTCTCGCAAATTGAATTAGCGCGTACGGGACATCCCATTCGGAGCCCGCAGATTTTCTGACACCCGATAATGCGATCGCCAATTACAACGTAAACTTGGTCACGGTCGCTCGCTCCTAATCGAATTATCTTGCAGCCTGGAAATCCGATGCATTATCTTTTTCTGTCAAGCCGACATTGAAGAGTGAGCTGTCTCGCTGTGTACTCGATCGCTGCCATTTTTTGCAAAATTCCCCTCCGGGACAGTCGTGATTTGTTGCTCGATTATCTGCTTCAAAGAATCTTTGCTCAGAAAATTCTTCGGTATCACTACAATAACTCTTTTTATTAATTTTGTCAATTGTTGGTAGTATGATCTATTTAGGCTACTGTATGCATAAGTTGGCAGAAATGTTTTTTTGACGAATATCTTTTGTTTTAACTTTCTTCGTGTCGTGTTCGGCTACCGGCGTTGCACGCGCAATGTGCATCAACGTATTCTCAAATCTGTATCTATTAATTATACTATAATCCTTTCACTTTAATAAATTATTTTTATTTAATATTAACCAGCGTTAAACTCTGTCATCAACGTTTGGGGTGAGCTGTTTATTTTTATTCAGATGTTCGATGATTTTCAAGTGATCGAAGTTTGTCGATATTCTTATTTGAATCTAGAAGAGCACAATTTAGCAGGTAAAATTGGTTAATAGAATATTTAAAGTCGAGGCAATTTCGTATGTTCGACACTTGCACGACCTCGCTCTCAATGCATCACCGCATGATGCACATGCACTTCAGTCTCCTCGCAATTGCATGCTCATTTCCCATTGGCAGTCGAGGCGTGCTCGATTTATGGTCTACTATTACTGTGTCGGTTCTCCGAGACTGCAATTTTTATCTGCTTTATTCGCTTGTAAAATCGATGAAGTCGTCGAAAGTCCTACAACGTGTGGCTAACAGTGATTTAATTAAAGTTAAGCTCCGTCTATTTCAATCATACTTAGGATTTTTGAAATCTCTTAAAAACCCGAATCTTGAGCTCCATCATCGTTCTGCATCATTCATGGATATTCAGCTCTTAAACTGGTAGAGTTGATATTTTAGAAGCCGTAAGACTTTAGGCTGCACGGTTTTTCACCGCGGTAGCTCGAGTTCGTTTTTCGAAATCGTTAATCTACCGGTCGAAAACGATCGATGTAAAGCGAGACCTGGTCCCAGGATCGTCTTACGATACTTGATTTGTGTCTTGTTTCGCAACGGTGCGTTTACATGAATTCATAGACCGATGCAAATGATACAAACGTCGAATAAATTCAAAGTTAATTCGACTTTCCTCCATGATTCTTTAAAATCTTATGTTTGAAGTAAAACATCAAATTCAAGAACATGACATTCCTACAATTACTTGATTATTGGATTTCAAAATTCTAAACACAAAAGAGACTTTCTTAACACTTTCCTCCATGAGTCAGTTTCTTTAAAATCTTATGTTTGAAGTAAAACATCAAATTCAAGAACATGACATTCCTACAACTACTTGATTATTGGATTTCAAAATTCTAAATATAAAAGAGACTTTCTTAACACTTTCCTCCATGAGTCAGTTTCTTTAAAATCTTATGTTTGAAGTAAAACATCAAATTCAAGAACATGACATTCCTGCAACTATTTGATTATTGGATTTCAATATTCTGAGCATAAAAGAGACTTTCTTAACACTTTCCTCCATGAGTCAGTTTCTTTAAAATCTTATGTTTGAAGTAAAACATCAAATTCAAGAATGCATTCCTAGTACTACGTGATTATTGGATTTCAAAATTCTGAATATAAAAGAGACTTCCTTAACAAGAAGCCCAAGAGTCTTGAGATGAAAAGAGATCCCAGAATTGCACAGTTAGGAAAAAGTATCGACTCTTACAAATGGAAGAAGACATAGAACAGTGTGCTGAGGTATCGAAGAATCCAAGAAGACTCAAAATCGCGTGGTGAACACAGTGAACTTCGAGGGCATTGGTAAAACCAGTTGCAACAATCCAATTGAGATGAAATAGGCTTTATGTAACGTAGGTGAATGCGAGAAACCGTACAGACGATCACAAAGGATGTGTGCACTTTGCATCTGGTCAGCGTTCTCCAATTTCAAGGTTATGTGTACTCGTTACGTAAAAGTGTTTACTCTATTATAGAATCTGGGGTCTCTTCAAACTTTTACACTTTATTTTACTTCGTGAGTAGTTAATGTGATGTATGATAATTCTCTACAATAATCTGCAATATTTATTTACTGTACTTCTATGCTGATCAAATTCATGAACTCATATGTATATTTTACTTCATAAGTACATTATTAATATGACATATAATAATACTCTACGTAATTCTACATAATTCTCTCACAATAATTTACTACAATAATCTGCAATAATTATTTACTGTACTTCTATGTTGATCAAATTCATGAACTCATATGTATATTTTACTTCATAAGTACATTATTAATATGACATATAATAATACTCTACGTAATTCTACATAATTCTCTCACAATAATTAACTACAATAATCTGCAATAATTATTTACTGTAATTACGCTAATACTTCTATGCTGACCCAATTCAATGAACTTATTACCTACACATCTTCGACAAAATTTCTTAACATTTGATCTTTGCTAAATCCCAGTTTTACTTGCAACTGAGTTACTTTATTTGTAACCACGAAATAATTGGAATAAAAAGACTGGTTACTGGTAAATACAGCGAACACCGAGGATTCCCAGGTGAGAACTGAAAGCGTTTCCCAGCTCGTTCGATCGAAATTACCTAAACTGCGTGTCGAATCGATGTTCCTCGATTCCATTCGAGAAGCATTGACCTATTCTATTGGTTCGACGTCACCGACGATCGTGTCGAGGCGAGACTGAATAGAAATGGGGCGTCGCTCGATCGATGATCCATCGATCAATGCCTGCCCGTGCAGTGGGCCATCAGCTTCCAGCAAAGAGTTGACTAGACTTAACCGTTGTCCTATAGTACAATGGTAGTACTTTAACCGATAAGATCGTGTAGCTGTTCGGCAGACTGCTTGATTAATTAGGAGACTTCGAGCGACACTATGCTATCTCGCCGTTTAATTAATCGATTACGGGTGTTCAGGATCCTCGTTGGGACCGTTCGTTTGGAAACCTGCCAGTTTTTCAAAGAAAATTAAGCTTAAGAAAATTTCTTATCATGGCACATCTTTCTCTTTAAAGTCCTTTCATAATATGAACCACATTTAAAAGAGCTCTATTTTAAAAAAATTATAAATGAAGATGTATCTATGTAGCTCTTATTGAATATCTAAAAGTAATATTCAATCAAGATTTAATAAAAAGTGCCACCGTTTGTTGGCAGTTTTACAAATTATCATAAAATGAAGGGTTACTAGGTCCTCTTTAAAGTCCTTGCATAATATCAAACAGGTAAACAGCACTCTATTTTAAAAATATTATAAATGAAGATGTATCTATGTAGCTCTTATTGAATATCTAAAAGTAATATTCAATCAAGATTTAATCAAAAGTGCCACCGTTTGTTGGCAGTTTTACAAATTATCATAAAATGAAGGGTTACTAGGTCCTCTTTAATGTCCTTGCATAATATCAAACAGGTAAACAGCACTCTGTTTTAAAAAAATTGTAAATGAAAATGTATCTATGTAGCTCTTATTGAACATCTAAAACTAATATTCAATCAAGATTTAATAAAAAGTGCCACCGTTTGTTGGCAGTTTTACAAATTATTATAAAATGAAGGGTTACAAGGTCCTCTTTAATGTCCTTGCATAATATCAAACCAGGTAAAAAGCACATTAATATAAAGAAATTGTAAATGAAGATGTATCCACGTGGATCATATTAAACATCTAAAAATATATTTAATCAAGGTTTATTAAGAAGAACCACCATTTGTTGGCAGTTTTGCGAATTATCATAGGGTGAAAGGTTACAAGGCCAGACAAGTGAAAACAAGTTAAAAAAAATATTCAACCTAATCTGTATTTCATCAGTGTTGCGTACCTAACGTATGGCACGTCTTATGTCATCGTGAAACTATCAAGCAACGTGTGTTGTGTCCGGACTCGTAACGTGTGCGTGATTCTGTTGCAAGACTGAAATGGATCAGGCCATGTGACCTTCTAGCCTGCTTTGGTGTAACTCGTTCTGGCTAGTGACCCAATTCCTTATGGTCTCGATACAATTTGGACATTGATGTTATAAGCAGATGTGTTCGGATCGATAATTAAAACGGTGGTGTGAGGACGATTGTAAAGTTGCAGCTAAAAGATAAATGACGAGGTCACGAATAACCATAATTGCATTTACGGAAATAATTGTGATTTTAGCTTACAAAAATTAGAAATAAAATTATTTATTTATTAGCAACTTTCTGGATGAGAAGCTTTTTTATTTTGAAAATACCGCCACGAGAGGAGATGTCACCATCTAGCGATGTCTGTGAAACTTAGACTCTTTACAACTCATATTTTCTAATTTTTTATATTTCGAATCTCCTGAATAAATAATACTTTCTCTTCAATATCAAATTTATATAAAGATAATATTAAATAAAATATAGTATGAATAGTATATAACACCAGCACCGATATATATAAATGATACAGACGGTGTCATCTGACACTACAACATTGAACTGTAATGCTCTCAGTACGTGAATTGTCCTCGACATATAATCCATATCTTCAGACCCATCGAATACCTTGCAAACAGCATAAAATCAATATTAATGAATATATATTACCATATAACACAAGTATACAGCATATTAATTAATAAAATCAACGTTAATTGAATTTAAAAAAAAATTGAACTAGTGGCGCCATCTCTCCAACGAACGGGGTGAACTACACACTTTTTGAACACTACTTTAATTAGTTCTTATTTCTACCACCAGGTGGCGCATATGAACCACCCTCTGGTGGTGACGCGAAGAACTAATGAACCTGCTCTTCCAAAACCGTGTAGTTCACTCTGTTCGCCGGAGAGATGGCGCCACTAGTTCGATTTTTTTTTTTAAATTCAATTAACATCGATTTTACTAATTATTATGCTATATATTTATTATATAATTATTCCTATTAATTCTACGCTAGTTGCAATATATTTCATGTGTCCAAAAATATAAATTATCTGTTGAGAACATTTCTTATACTACACACTGTGTCCCATCGGTAACATAGATATTGAAATAATAAAAATTTTGCCATTCTGCCACTAAAAATCCTTCGCACAGTTTCCTTTTGAAAAAAAAATCTACTTTAAAAAATTCAACCAGAATCAAAACATAATACTTCACACTATCCTCCGACCTTCCTTCCCGTCTTCCGTTCACTTCTTCCATTGTCAGATGGTGCTAAATGTCCAGTTTGCAGTTTGCCAGTGCTGCTATTCGTCAGTCGTAATAAAGATTAGCAAAGAAGGCGACAGACAGTAGACGACAATGCAAGCGAATTTACCAAAAATTGGCCAATTTGGCCATGCCTTCAGACGGGGAATTGTACGCCCTGCTAGCGAAGCACACACACCCGGCGAAGGTAAGATTTCTTTCAATACAGGGTTTCAAGAAAATTTCTGGAACGTTGAAAATGTTTCTCAAGAGCTTTTACGTATTTGGAAGATTTCGTTATTCATACGTCTTTTATACACTGTGGAACAACTTTAAAATGTTACACAAAATTATAAATGAAAACAATGTTCATTTTGTGTATTTCTTTTTGTTATGTGTTAAGAACAATAGCGTTACTGCATGTTAAGTATATGTTATGTAAGATCGTTTACAAGTAACTACAATTTTAGGCCCTGAAAAGATGTGGAGGAACATCACAATTTTCGTGGGACTTCCTTCGCTAATACTTTCATCAGTTAATTGTTACATGCAAAAGGATGAACACATGGGACGACCAGAAATTATTGATTATCCATATATGAAAATTTTGAACAGGGTAAGAAATAGAAAATAAATATAAAATCAAAGTTAGATTTAACTAATTTTGTTTCTAATACAGCCTTTTCCGTGGGGAGATGGTAAACATTCATTGTTCCACAATCCAAAAACGAATTACATACCAGGAATTGGTTATGAAGAAGATTAATTGCTTGTCAAGATTAACAGTATAGAATTTATAGTCTGTGGTACCGTGTAAATGATAATCTGTATTTCTTGTATTGTGATAAAGAGAATAAAAACAATATACAAATATAAATAAATAAATAAACAGAACAATTGTAATACAAACAAAATAGTAACTACTAGAAAGAAAATTACCTACCTCGATAATAACATAACAATAGATACATTTAAATAACAAAACCACTTAGTAGAATTTATTTTGTACATTTAACTATGATAATTATGTTATGTTTACATTGAAATGTATTTTTATGATAATAATAATTTATGAAAGGCGCTTATATAAAAAAAACAATATCTTAAAACAAAAGCAGCAACAATAAATACTGTTTAACATAACATTGTCATGATAAAAAACATTATATTTTGGTAGATAAACGTGTAGACTAAAGAATAGTCTTAACTTAAATTACAAATATACACTATTTTTTACAGGCTTACAATCTTGATAATGTTCTTCCCAATGTAGCCTCAAGCATTCTTGAGAACAATAATTAGCCTCGAAACAAACTGAACATGTTACAGTACTAGGTTTACTACAAGTTAAACACACTTTCATCTCTTCTTCTATAATGTTTCCTTCTGAATTACTCACATGAGTATCACTAACTTCTTCCATTTCTTCAAATGCTTCTAGTGTTATACTTCTAACATCTGCAATATGTGATACAGTAATTCCTTCCAATGAACTATTGCTTATGTCTTCGTTGCTAAATTTAGTATCATCTAAAGTTTTTGGTGAATGTATTTCTATGAAGTTTTCGCAGGCATTATTTTCTGAACTTGATGATGCAGAAACATCATGTTTGATTTCCTCTACTTCTTCACACTCTTTGGGTTGTGCAGGTACTGATTTAATTTCTTTATCTTCAATCTCATTAACTGCATTAGTATCAATAACTCTTACTTCGTAATTGTGCGAAGAAATTTGTACAGTCACTAAATGTGGATTTGACTGTTGCACTGTATCCTTATGAAATGCATTCAAATTAGATATTATTGGCATTTCTGTGTTATTCGTGTAAGGAACATTATGAATTATCTTTACGCAGTTACTTAAATTTTCCTCATTCGTTAAGTCTGGATTTGGCTGCTGCAACATATTTTTAGGAAGTTCTTCTGAATTAGGTATTACTGGCACTTCTTTTTGGATTACGTAAGGAATATTATAAATTATTTTTATATGGTTATTTAAATTTTGTTGACTTAAGTCTGTAGTAACTTCTGCTGTTTGTTTGATATTACTGTCTAATGTCTTTTGTGTTTCTAAATTTGACGTAACTACAGATTGCTCATTTTGTATTAAAGTTTGTTCAGTTTGTTTACTCCGCTGTATTCCTTCGTTCTGTAATGTTCCTGATTCTTGAGGTTGATTTGGAAGCTGTTTATCTGGTAAGTTACCAGTTACATTTTGTTCATTTGCAAATTGATCTTTGGATGTTAAAGTAATCAAGTTCCTTTGGCATGGCACATTAGATCTATCTGTATTTCCTATCTTACATTGCTCTTGTTCTGTATTAGATGTACTAACCGGACAATGTACTTCTTCACTCCTTTGTACACTTGTTTGGGCCTCTTTCTGAATATTATTTTCAGTATTTATAAGTATGTTATTCTCAAACATATTTGACTGAGACATATTCGGTGAAATATTATTTATTGCGTTTTGTACAAAGTGTTTTAAGAGTGTTTGAAAATGAAGCAACAAGGATCGTTGTGAATGAATAATTTGCCATTGCCTGGTTGTAAATTGTTGTTGCAACCACGTCGTACAACCGAAGTAAAAATTTATTTGTCTCAGTAATATAATTTTTTGTATGTCAGAAAGATACTTTAGTGCACCAAATTGTTTCACTGTTGATTCTAATGAGATTTGGGTGGTACTTTTCTGTTTGTTTTGGGACTGTGTCTGTTGAAGTAATGGTGGTACTTGTTTAGAAGTTACTTTATGTGGAACCTGTGTTTGCATTTGTACGTTTTGGCGTGTTTCATTTCTTTGTGTATATTTTGGCACATGTTTCTTAGATTTAGATGTATTTGGTACAAAATTATTTGGTATAGTTTGTGTTGTAGGATTTACCACCGGTATATTTTGAGGTATTTGTGGCATATTTTGTGGCTGGACTTCTTGAGGCACATAAGCAGTTTGTCTGTGCATTGAACTTTGGAACTTGGATTGACCCATGCAAGGGACATTTCTTACATTTTGCCCGCGTATTTGAGTCGCAGTTTGCTGTGTACTATAGTTTGCTGCATTTACATTACCACATGTGTTTGATCCTAATAAATAACTATATAAAAACGGCGCGCTTGCAACTTGATTGTATCTAATACCAGTTTCATTCGGATTAACTAATAAAGGCGTTTGTTGCACAGGAATAGAATGTTGCCTAGCAAAATAAGGAGGAGGAGGTCCTCGATGCCGATATTGAGTTTGCAATGGTGTTCTAAAGTTAGGCTGTTGTATACCATAATTAGTAGCAGTAGAGTTCATTGGTACATTGTTTTGCGTAAGATTGCTTTGCGGTTGCACGGAAGCCTTTTCTTTAAGATTTATAGAAACTGGAGTTTGTGCAATACAAGAAGAAAATACGTTCTGAAGCACATTTTGTACAGATGTAGTGCTTTGTAAACCTTGAGAGTTATTATACATAGCATGTTTGGTTGTCATATTTGAAATGATTGTAGGAATGGTATTCTGATATCCATTACAATTATTTTCTTCTTGTGGTTTGTGAAGATATAACGACTTAAATAATGGTATGTAATGAAGTAATTCTTTTAAAGTTAACGGTTGATTTACTAACAGTTCTTTGTTAAGTATATCTATGACTGCACTTATCAAATTAATATGATCTTCGCTATTCAATATTTTTCGCAAATTTTCAAATTCCTTCAGCAGTGTTTTACTATGATCTACGCGGGTTGCACGAATACTTACAATTAAATGATATATATGTACTAAACCATTATATATAGCCTCTGAAAATTTTGGATCCATGTTGCTCTTTTTCAAATAAATAGAAGAGTTATCGCCAGGATTTGGTACATTCGCAGTTGTAGAAATTACTAGTATTTTCGTAGGTGCAGCTGGCGTCATCGAAGATGAGGACACTTGGTTACTGGCAGTATACGTTAAACCAGTATCCGACGTTACAACTGTATTTGTACTTGATAATTCAGAGGTAGTAGAAATCACAGGATTTACAGGTGTAGGACACCACCTAGAACCTAACTCTGCACTGGATAGAACCCTTAATTTAATTCTAGGAACTTTTTTAAGTTGAGTATTCTGGCTTTCTTCTTTAGAATCCGACACTGCAGTTTCCTTCTTCTCTTCCGCTACGACGTTGCTCTCCGATTCCGTTGCTTTCTTTTCCTCCAGATCATTTGATTCAGAATTTGATACTTTATCCTTCTGTTCTATAATACTATCTAACTTGATGTTTGACAATGCTATTTCGTTCGTGTCACCCAACAGATTGCTTAAATTTATCCTTACTGGAATAGTTTTAATATCTTTCCTTACATCAAGACCTGATGTATCCTTCGAAGGGCTATTCATACTCGGCGCTTGTTCTTCGAAACTTTCATTGCAACTTGCAAAACTCAATTGCAAATCTTCATTGGTATCTTTATTACAAACATCTTGATTGTCGTTTGTCACATCCTTCTCTTTAATGCTGACAACATTTCCGTTTGAGGTAACCTGACAAGTTTCATTAAAATCCATGTCTAAAAGTTTGCTCAAATCTCTCAAATCCGAACCACATGTTGCAGATGGAACGTCTGCGGTTATGTCTGCATCGCGGTTAAAATTGCACGTTGGACTACTGCAAGGCGATATATTATCTAATATAGGAAGATCTAATACAGGAAGATCTTTATTTGACTCTTTATCTTTGGGGGACGTTTCTATACTATTTAATACAGTTGTACTCTGTACCACGTTATTTTTACAAAAAGTACTATCCGATTTTTCTTGAACTTCGTTTCCCTCTTTGCTTACATTGCACTTGTCATTTTCTGGTTGCTTATCTGTGTTAACGTTCTCAACGTTATCTAGCTTAACATTTTCGCCCGTAACGTTTTTTGTCGCATCCGCTTCTATCCTATTAATCGACGAATCCTCACTGACGTCTTCGTGCATCGTAGAATCAGGCACAGCTTTCTGAATGTCCCTCAAAATCTCTATGCTGTTATTACCCGCGTTTACCTCGCTGAAGTAAACTCCTGAGTCACACGAGTCGACGGAATCTTTCTTGCGTCTTCGTTTACACCGCTTCTGCAAAATATACTGCTCCTGTTCATCCTCGCTGACGCTTCCACAGTCGCCGAAACACGATCGGAATTTGTACCTTATGCTTTTCGCCATCTTCCTATCGAGTTCTCTTCTTTCGTCAGCGGACGCTCGGATCTTTTTACTTTTTGGCTCAATGCTCATCGTTGTCTCGCATAAGTGTCTTTTATTTAGATTATCTTCTATCCTCGTTGTCTTATCAGTCGCCACATTATCTTGCTTAGCGCGTTTGTTTTGAGGCGATACAGAATCTTGGACCCTCGTACACTTCATGTCCGACTCTTTGTGGACGTCAGATGTTGCGTGACTTCTTTTATCGGAGGAAGACTTTAAATTCAACTTTATAAGATTCCTTTCGATTCGAAGCGGCCTGTAGATAATGTCCTGGCCCACCCTATCGCACGTCAAGTCAGAAATTGCTTCGGTCCGCGTCTTTCCACCGTTGATAACTGGAAATTGCGTCTCCTTCATACACGTGGACTTCGTGTTATTATTCATCGCGTCGTTTTTGTCTTCCGATTTGAACGCGTCAGCTGCCGATATAATGACTGAAGATCGTTTACTATTCATATTCGCTATATTTGTAGACAAGGTGCAATCTAGTTTCTCTAAAACCTTATCAAACGAATGCGACTTTGTTCGGTGCCCTAACTCACAACTTTTCGACATCGATTCGCTGCTGGATATTTCTTTTATGTTTTCGTCGCGTTTCGTGTCTTCAATTCCTTCTGTGCTGTCTGGTGTTTGTGTATCCTCATCGTGTAATTCTGGTTGTTGATCGAGAAACGCTTCCGTTTTAATGTCGATCGGTTTCTCATACTTTTCTAACGACTTCCGCCTGAAACACGAACGTGGTACACGATTAAAATTGTGCAATTATGTCGTTAAGGCAATGAATGGTGATCTTTCAATTCGATTTTTATGAATCATTTTCCATTGGCGTAGGAGGTTTATACACTGTCTCAATATTATGTTATCCAGTTTATCATCATTAAAAGTTAATTACTGAAGCAATCATAACGATAACAAGAAACTAACTGATTAAAAAGTGAATTAGAACGTCACACTTCTGTGAGAACCTTGATGTCTCTTTTTGCAAGCAATCGATATTTTTAATTTTCAAGTTTTTTATTGTACCTTGTTTCATCATAAATAGCACAGTTGCAAAATTATTGAGTACTTTTAACAGGTGTTCTGACACGTGACTAGATAAAAAATTTTAGTTGAAAGTGGAGGAAGATACCTTAGAAGAAAATTAATGGACGCAATCAGAAATTGCGCGGAACTTTTGAATTCGGGTTCAGAGATATTTGAATGTTTGATTCAATTCATTTGGTGATAACGAGTTGCTCGAACGGATTTTTGTGTGCAATCTGTATGATTCACTGCTGTTCTGTTTATTTAGAAATTAAGCAGAATGCAAGCGATTAAATAATTGCGGACAGATAATCTATATGTGGTTAAATAATTATTTATATTTTTACCAAAGGAATGCACAGAATTTTGCAAAAAGTGGCAATATAACGAGAGTCTACTGTATTATCAGAAATAATTTCAAAATATAAAATTACGAATATTTATATTTTTGAAAACAAACTAAATTATATGTACTAAATTATATAATGAGAATTATATTTACATAAAATTACTCGACTTTCACCATGATTATTAACATCATTAAAATCATTGAAATGTACTCTACAAAATTAGCACATAATTATGTCGATATCACACAGGAAATGACATCCCGTTTGAAAACTGTCTGGTAC
Source organism: Megachile leachella (assembly GCA_963576845.1). Lineage (NCBI taxonomy): Eukaryota > Metazoa > Arthropoda > Insecta > Hymenoptera > Megachilidae > Megachile > Megachile leachella. Next base: position 18,637,731 of record OY756251.1, read on the forward strand.
TTTATGAATGAGAAATTGTGAAGATAACGTTGAATGCCACGTCATGTGATGCTCGAATATGCACACAAATTCGTCATCTACGTTACGAGTTATTTATCTAATGAAAAATATAGTTGATATACTGTAATATACTTGAAATTAATTTCGTAACATTATGAAACTTCCATCAGCCTCCGATATTAAATTCTATAAGAAATAAATGTGACACCATGTAAATGACGCGTACGACACTCAGCAACTGAACGAATTGAATAACGTCAACACAAACACCTAACGTTCAAATTTTTTCTTGAACACTCAATAAACTACAACCGTAGCCATAACCCTGTGCAAACGTTCGTAAGTATAATGAAACGTAAAGTTACCTCCTGTACGTATGCCGCCAAAGGATCACTCGCGGTTTCGTCGCTAGCTGCAACAATCCTCTGCGCACCTGACTGCGCGACAGTCCAAGATTCTGCAGATCCTCTTTCAACTGAAACAATCGTACCCGTATTTTACGTTTAAATTCTTCCTCCATATTTACAAAAATTGCTGAAAGAACATTGGAAAGAGGAAAACAGAAGACAGGAGCCTCCAACGTAAAAAATTCTTGTTTACATTCACATTCGCTTGTTTCATGCCACAGACGCAATAAAACATTCGCAAACGGTTAGTTTTCGTTAGGATTACAAATTTTTACGTTTCTTTGACGTATGAGAGAAAATTCACACCTTTGTCAGCACTTCGCGACGACCAGCTTCTCCTTTATCGCGAAGCCACTGTTTCAACACGAGGTTGTCGTACTTCGTCGGCGTAACGCGTTCCGATCGCGTGCTTTCTGACATCTTGCGAGCGCGGCAATCGCTCTTTAAGGACGCCCTTGTTTCTCGTCACTGGTGAGTCCTCTAGTGTGGTCAGGACATTACAGACTATCGCGTTGGCTGCGATCGGACAAAACTAAACACGCTTTTATCCAACGATATATTCATTCGATCTGTTTATTCTCGTTTCGTTGGACTACTTCGTATTTTATTTTCACTCGATCTCTTTAGAAACACGCTTCTCGTACTTGAAACCGTCAGTTACAGTTCTCTGTTCGCATTAGCTGCAAAGTGAGATTTTCAAGAGTTATTGTCTTTGAATTTTTTGTTAGATTTTCGAAATTATTGTCTTTGAATTTTTTTATAGATTTTCAAAGTTATTGCTTTCGAATTTTTTTTATAGATTTTCAGAGTTACTGGCTTTGAATTTTCTATTAAATTTTCAGAGTTATTGTCTTTGAATTTTTTGCTAAATTTTCAAAGTTATTGCTTTTGAATTTTCTATTAAATTTTCAAAGTTATTGCCTTTGAGTTTTCTGATAAATTTTAGAGCAATATAGAATTACAGAGTAATATACGAAGACGTGATTATCTCATAATACATCATTCAAAAGATTATCAGAGTCTCGCCACTCCACGTTCAAAGAAATTAAAGATTAGATTAAAGAATACTCGTAACAATACACAATTTTAAAATATTACTATTTCCAAGTTCTTAACGTGTTTGTATTAAAAACTGAAATGTGTCGAAAATGCAACGTACAGAGATCGGTAACTTGATCGAAACGCGCGTCAGCGAGTTCTTCGCGTGGGTCTCGAATGTGGCTTCCGTACTTGGAGATGGTTCATTCCGTAGGCTCACGACTTTTGAACTGACTCGAGTACTCGGTCGCAACCGATATTTAAGGAGGGTTTTATCGTCGCTAAATGGTGGGGGAAATAACAAGTGCTCTGATTCTAAAGGATGTTTGTCGAAAATACGATATCGCCTTCGTATTAGCAAAAAGGGTGCGTTATCTGCTATAAACTTGTTTATCCTAGATAAGAATTTTTTACCCCCACTTTCAGTCTTGCTTATTTCAATGCTGAAGTAAATCAGAGTGAATCACCCTGTTGTGCTTTTTTCTTGAAGATTATGTTCAAAGTCAGATACTGACTTGTACTTACAAGAAATGCAAGTTCCTCTGATTTTGACTTTGTAATCGAAACTTTGTAAATTTGTTGAGCAAGAAAAATAAGGGACACGAGTATTCTTTAACTTAACTTCAGTATTAATGGGTTCCTTTTTTATCCACAGAATTAAAAGCTATGAACAGTAAAATTTAATAAACCATTATGCCAAATGTTATACCACAGTCTTAACGATGAGGCTTCTTGAATGCAACTACCAAAGAAATCACCACTTTTTTCCTTTATATATGCGTTTATTGCGACGCGATTGACGCACAACCATGAACTTGTTGAGAGCATCAGATAAAAATAACAAAAAGCTCTGGAACATTACCAGTTGCAAGAGCAAAATATAACGCTTGTTTTTCATTTTTTTATTTGTTTAAACTATTTGAAGCTGGATTTTATTTTAGTACGAAAAACTATAATTTTTAGACAAAACTGTTCTATTATTAAATTCTTGCAGAGAGAATTCTCTTCAGTTTTTGTCATTATGCAAATTTGAATAAAACAAGGTTATGGAAAATTTTTGTGTTATAAATTGCAATTTGTATAATTTTTTAATATCTCGTTATTATATGTAAAAAACCATGCAATTTTCATATTGGAAGTTTTAATGTATCTCCTATGGTTTTCGAGATAGAAACGTTTCACCCCGTACATCCTCAATCAAAAAATTCGTGTCCCCTATTTTTGCCTGCTGAACGTAAAGTTTCATCACTTCCGTTTCTTGTTAGTTAAAGATATTTCACGTTTAACATTTTCATACAGGTAAATAATTTTAAAAGAGTAGTCAATCGGTACTCAGCGTTCGGAGGCTAGTTTCGCCTCAGGTATCGAAGGATTTCAAAGGACTTTATTATATGACAATAAAAGGTAATCATAGCCGTATCATAAAGTTGGCGCTCTAAAATTCTGGGTTTTTCCTGTCATAAAACTCCTGTTTAAAAATTGTAGAAAATTTTGGAACAGTATTTAGGTCAAGAAAAAATGACCTCTAACAAACTGTTCAGCCTTTGTTCCTTCAAGTATTCAGATGTGGCGGTTAGGGTCTGGGACTTTACGTTTACATTCTTTACAAACAATAGCACTTAGATTTTTTAAGGGGTTCGTAGATCGACTTAGATAACTTCTTCCCGAATTCTTGGAAACATCCTTGTATCTCCTGGCAGGGAGTCCTTAAATAGGAACGGCAAGAAGCGACAGTTCCTGCAACCTTGAAGATGCACTCCTAAATTTTTATTTTTCTTTATATTAAAATTCTACAAGTTGCTGCAGCAATAATCGACTAAGATTATTTGTTCATTTTATTCATCATGTAACAAATTGTTATAAATTATTGATAAATTTTTCTATAATTGCAGATATGATTATAAGTGATATCCAATTAGATACTTTTAATTGTTAAAAACGCAATCTTATAGGATTAAACAATCTTATCAAGTGTACGATTGTAAACGATACATAAAACAATGAGGGTCTGAATTTATAGCTAATCCTGGATCACTTCAGAGAATCGAGGGATTTTATCTGCACGAGGCTGTATTGTGCAAGTGCACATGAAACCATAAATTTATCTTATCCATACTCTCGATTTTTCTGCAGGACACTGCGAATATAATCTTACATAATAGGCACATATTTCTACTTTTGAAAACTGTGCCATGGAATGGCGAGATCAGTTTATTATAATAAATTTTATAAATATACAATCACAAGTTGGATTAAACAGCCATAGTAAAAATATTTTTAAAAATATTATCAATAACATGAAATATTTATAGATATTTTAAGGCTTAAAAATATGATCAAATTGTTTAAAACATATCATGAGTGAAAAGAGTTAAAATAAGATAATGTCAGTCACCAGTCAACACGTTAATTGAGATAAAAATTTAATTGATTATTTTGAAATTAATATAACACGAATATTTTAACTTTCTTTTTTTAAATGTTTATACAGAAAATTCGAGGCGTTAGTCATCGATGTCCGCCATGATGCGTTGATTAGATAGCCAGAATTTTCAAGTTTCAATGTCCAAAATAATTAAACTGTTGACTGTTCTTGGTATCACACGTTTCGATGAAAAATACGCTTCTAGAAAATATTTTCTTTTTGCCCTATTACCTTATAATAACTTTAAAATTGTAAGTTTACATTTTACAATTTATCAGAGATAATTTTATCGTCCAAAGTGATCTACGATATTACATTTCAATCAACATGTGTTCATAACTGTGTTCCTATACCAAACGTTGACGAAACGACAAACCTAAATTACGCGCAAATTCTAAGAACATCGATCCTTTTTTGAACTACGATATAAAAAGAGTTTCGCACTATTGTCCGAAAACGTTACACTCGTTCGAAAGCACGGTTTGTACTAAACACGAAGAACCGCGTCCTCTGCTGTTTATATAAGGTCATCGCGTTATCGTCACGGTGAACTTAACCAAACTGCTTTTATCTTCCACTTTACGCCAATAGCCTTTCTCCATACTTGTTTGTACAATCGTATTTGTACTTTGACCGAACAATCTATTTTATGACAGATATTGCAATAACGATTAATATGGACAAAGAACAACGCGCAGAGGCAAATCTCTTTCCAGAAAGTACGGATGTTATGAGTAGCGAACTTGAGACGATTAGTCACTGATGGTTAAACACGTAATACGAACAATGTTGAGTAAATATTATTCAAAACGACTCACTCTTCGTTTGACATCAACCCTCACCGACTTTCATTCTCTTATATATTTCAATCTTTCTTTCCTTTTTTCATGTTTTTTGATTCCATATTACACTTTTTCCTTTTCTACAATTTTCTTAGAGTTGACAGTGTTTGTGTATAGAGAACCTTTTTCACTTGACCTAATATCTGATAGAAAGATTTCATTTTCTAGGTTAGGATATGTTCAGACTTTGAATTTTCTATCAAGTTTTTCAATTTACCCCACCTTCGATTTTTCTACCAAAAGAGACTTAAATAAGGTTAGAATATTGTCACCCTGCTAGTCTTGATCAGAAATCGTACCCGGAGTATATTTTTTCAAATTTAAACAAATAACAAAAGTGTAGAAATTGTGTGCAAATTAAATGTGACTCTGATGAATAATGTTAATAAAAATTTATATTATATTCGATATTAATTTTTATGTTAATAAATAATTACGTAAATAGGAGTACGAGTTACTCTTGCAAATAGGAAGGGGTCAATGAGACCCCACTCCCTCTGCACACCTGAAGGAACTACCTCATATAAAGGTTGCGCCCCCGTTCTCAATACTAGTCTCGATTTTATCGTGAGTTGCATTATAACTCTTTCCGTGAAGTAAGTAAATTTTAATATTCAATGGCTTTGCTTTTAAAATACAATGTTCAATAATTTCTAGTTCTCCTTCAAGATAATGCATCAGAAATCGTGATTAAATGGGAAGATTTATCGGAAGGTTATGTAACAGTGACGTTAGTCGCAAACGAAGGTGAATATCGATACAAAGTTGAGTGGTGTGATACACATTGAGAAAATTATAAATCACAAGTATATTTTATATATTTTACGGTATTTAAAAGTATTCGTTTTGTGTTAAAAGTTCGTTGTCGATATTAAGAATGAAATAAAAAGTTGTAAAATGAGATTAAGACCATCGATAAGTTGATAAAATTTTGCGTGGAATTTGAGATAATACGTTTTATCGCGATGTGTATCTATAAATTCAAGTACAAATTCATTCTTACTTTGGAAACACCAACTTTTTCCAATAATTTAGAACAATTATAAATAAAGCAAACATTTTAAAATTTTTATCAAACAAAAAAGAGTAAGGTTAGAATAATTTTCTAATATTAATATAAACAATATTTTCAAAACTATTTACTGACAAAAATTGTATAACAAGCAACTAAATATTGTAAACTTTACTTGTACCCACTGACGTAATTAAAATTTTTATCCAACAGAGGTCAGAATTCTAAGGATGTTATTATTTTTAATTGTTATTCATAGGGTGAAAAGATCACTAGTTCACATTGTATGGGGTACGAAAATTCCTGTCCCAGATGGTCTAAGACCCCCTGGTTTATCACCTTGTTACGACAGTGCTTATACTAGTAAAAAAAATGGTCCTCTGCACGTGGTCAGCATATGTGGTTCTGTGTATTGCTTACATATAAAGTACGAAGCACTCACAATTTAATAAGAATGCATGCATGCAATACTTGACGGTAAACACTTGACACTGCACATTTCGCGGGATCAACGACTCTTGTAATTTCATACTTAGCAAAAACTTGCAGAATAGAATGACTACGTCATTGAAATCGGTGATCACGTGACACTTGTAGCCTGACTATATTCACGGAATCGAAAATATCTGTCACTCTTTTTTTATAAACTAACCCTCACTGATAGATAGCTTTAGAAAATGGAAGTTTCAAATTGTAATTTAACTTACTATTCCAATGACACATTGAAAAGTTAATTTGATATGAACTTATAGATAATCTCATTTGATATACAAACAGTGAAAAGTCGTAGATCGACATGCGTAATCATTGAGCTGTCACTTCGAACTAAGGTAACTCGACAAGCGAATATCCACTAATTCAATGTTAATTTTCTATCAACATCCTATCGCATAATACACACTCTAAGCACACTAGAACACACTGACACGATTCCCCCCACTCCTACGGAAAATAAAAGAAACAAGTACCTTATAGAACGAGTGTCTGCATCCTCTACAAATGCCTAACGACCGCAGATGAATTTCTTTGTTAATCCATGGCAACCAAAGATCGTATCTCGATAAGATGACGTGTTTCGACCGGCGTTTTTTACATGTCGGACACTGTTTTTTGTAATACGTTTTCTTCGTTTGTTTCGCGCCAGATCGAAATATCCTTCTCGATGTACCAGCACTACTTGTCCGTTGGCGACTGTAGCGATACACTGACTCGTTGGATCCTGGAACCCTTAATATTTGGTGGGGGCGCGTGTCTCCACAAGGTACAAGCAATCCACTTGAACTCTGGCCTCTAATTGGTTGCATATTGGCCACGGTTGACTTTGAGCGAATGGAACTGCGAGGCTGCAGGCGTCCTGAGTTATCCGCACGTTTTTACTTCAGTATTTATCGCCTGAGACGATAGAACTGATTATTTAGCATCCTATCGTGTTACAGTTTTGTCTTCGTTTCGCCCCTGTCCGGTGTTCAATTACGCTTACATTCTTTGACGGTTGCAGATCTGCAAACCCCGTCACATACCGGAGCCTAACGAATATATTTTATCGCTGCGTAATATTTTCTGCTGCATTCTTTTTGGAATATGTTTCGCAAAGGTTTTGTATTCATTAATTCTTGATTTGTTAGAGTTTGAATGTTCTGTAACTTATTAATCTAGCTGGAATGTATACATATATTGACCTTATGCAGGAACCCTAAATCGTTTCACGGTACTAGAGTGCTGTTTATATACAACAGATTTGAGTGTTTATGTTGTGTACGTTAGTATAACGTGCCATAGTAATCTGACTCCTATGGAGAAAAAAGTGTTGCCATACAGAATCGGTTCTGATGCCACAAATGTTAATAAGCGTTTACTCTTGCGAGTGTAAAAATTATTATAAATTATATAGTACATGTATAATTTTAAAAATGAAGAATGTCATTATATTTTAGTAATTTATAATTGAGTGTTTGGTAATATAGGTTATATATTTTGAGTATATATTCATACACAAATAATATTATAATTCGAAATTAATTAACAAAGTGCTAGTGTGTGAACTACAGGATCAAATCTTCTGGAGAAAATATAACCATCTTCGTTGATTAACTTCTCGTAACTGTTACGTCGATGCTAAAGTATCCTTGGTATGTGCGATCTGTAGATAACCTGTCAATCAAACAGAAAAAAATATTAAATTAGGATATTACGGTTTTTAAATTTGCGAAGAAAATAATTTTGTTAAAGCTAAAAGCTGCATCGTCTGCGATGCACATGTTGAAGCAAAAAAAATTCACAGTGGTTAAAGAAACCATCGTAAGCTATTCGCAGTGAAAGCTATAGTGTCCGAAGATTTACAATAGTGGAAATAAGAGGGTTACGTTTTAGTCGTGTCTGGAAATACTCACTTTCGCTAACTGTCCTTTATGTCCACGTGCAGGATCTTTCTTTTACATTTTAATTTTAGGTAAACAGAATAACATAAATACTTCTAATAGCATTTTTAGAAAATAAGAAATGAGAAATTCTAAGTCATACCGGTTATGTCTTAGTTTGCGACTTATGGTCTCGTCTACCAAGGTGAATAACCGATAAAATTATAATAATAATAACAACCAAGAAAACTGTTACGGATATTGACCACTGTATCACTTTGAGAGTCATCCTTTGCGTTTTTTTATTTTCCATTTACTTTCCATTCCCTATTTTTTAAAACTCCTATATGTCAAACATGACACGTACATATGTTTAAATTAATCAATTTCGATTTTTTTAAAGATCGTTGATTGTTTCAGTAACATTTGCAATGTTGTTTTAGGGAAAAATGAAAAAAAACTTTACATTGTGCAAATCAATTTAAATACTGAAATTACAATAATATAATTGCTAACTAATGTTAACTTAACAAATAATTAAAATAATTTACAATTTTACAAAATTTCTAATTACAAAGTATCATATGTCGATATTAAATTGATAACATGGTAGATAGTGACATCTAACAGAAAGCAACGCAAACTTTATGAACCATGCTGAAGAGACAATGCATTTCTGTTATTGTCAGTACGTTCAGTGACAACAACCTAATAAATTATAATTAAAAGAAAACAATATTCTGCTTTAATGAACGTACGATTAATTAATTACAACTACATGTTATAATAATTAATATATTTACACGCTAAGATCGGTAAGCGATTCGCAAACATTTGTGATATGATTGCAACAGAAACATAACCTTTCCTGCTCTTTTCCCTGTTTATTTGAATCGCTTTATTTAACTTTTGTATTTACACTTTGATATAATTCATATGTTTATAAATAATCTAATAAAGTAATACTGTTGTTTCAGTTTTATTGCGATCATGCGTCTGGAAATAAAATAAAGTTTTAATGGGAACACAAGGGTAAATTATAAAAAGGTGGAAAGGATGCCGAGTTGCGGTGGTCTGTTTAGGATCATTAGACGCCGCCTTGTACTTGGTTTGATCTTTGCTTTGTCTCTCACCTACTGTGCTTTTTCTCTTTTTCGAGACCAGGTAACTCCAAATTATTAACATCATTTTTTAGCTTTATGATTTAAAAAATAATATTATGTTCTTTATAGAAAAGCTCTTTACCCTTGGACAATGATCTTGACGACATGGACCCTATGATTATCAATGACAATAATGATGATTTAATCTCAGATGATGATGCATTGTCAGAACAATTGAGGGCATCTGGTAAACCATCATCGTGGCAAATGGCAATTGATCAAGGAACAAATGAAAATGCATTAAATATAGATGCAATGTCAAATCTGAATGACACTGATACAGTGGTTCATCCATGTCGTAATTCTGTACAGGTATATTAAATTCATGCATGCTTATATAGAACTGATAAATAAATGTATTTAAATTTTGTTAATCTGATAGGGCAAAGTTCTGATAGTAGATGAACGTGGTATCGTATGCTCTAGACAAGATATTCTACCAAATGGTTGCTGCAACATAGATCAAAAGGACCCCACAAAAAATGAAGATACAACTGTAACTAAGAGTGAGAGGTATAGTTGCAAAACTTGTAACGCTCAAGGGTGCTGTGCAATTTATGAATACTGTGTTTCTTGCTGCCTACATCCTGGCAAGGTAGTTGTCACAGTTTTTCTTAATATATTTATAGAATAATGAAGACACTAATGAGACATTATTATTAACAGCAAATAAAGGGAAGAAAGGATGTGCTACTAGGTTTACTCAGAGACAATCACAAGGCACACAGGGATCAGGACGCGGTGAAGAAGCGTCTACGCAATTTAGACCGTTTTCAAGTTTGCTTGGCTGCGTGTCGTACTTCCAGTGCGAGTGTCCGCCACGAGAACACCTACAAAGATCCACATTCGAAACATTGTTATACTCTTCAACTATCTCATCAAAGACACCGACGCGATGTTGACAATAATAATGACGACAACTCTGTTGTCATTGCATCTTTTTCTGTCATGCCGTTACTTACCCTCCTCTCTCCTTTCTGCCTAATCTCGCGTATAAACAATGACTCACTTCTATTATCGTGCAATTATCATACCCCAATGTCATTTAATTATTACTCTCACGTACAACCACCTTGAAATATAAATTACATTCAACGTATCAGTGAATATTTTCATGGGGTTATAATTATTTAGCTTCCTTGAGTTAAAAGAAGGTGCAACGAAAGGGTCATCATTCGCCCTACTTTTTGTTTACCTTTTAAAGTAAGAGAATTCTACATTGCACCCAAGTGTACTTTGCAAAATGGAAGCTTTTCATATTCAACAATGAGATTAGAATTGCTGAATGCTGGCATATTCAACGGAGACTGCCGAGGATTTCCTGCCCAACGTATTTGCAGAAAATACGATGTAGTTTATATCTTGCAATTTGAGAATCGATGTTTCGTTCTTTACGATATACACTACGACTATCCCATTGGACCTCCGCCAACCACAGTGTTGTTGAACCTGAAAACATGATGCCGTTCTAACTATATGTAGTAATACTATATCTAAACACGATTTAATTTATTCGAAACTGAAGTACCAAATTTTATTTTGTTTTCTTGTAATTAGAAAATATATTTGGAGTTTATTGCACGAATGGTACGACTCATTTTAGCGATGAATTATTTAGATTTCGAACTGTTGCTATATGTTTGAATTATTAATCGAACGGTATGTTTGCCTGCATTGATTGCGGACAATAAATTCACCGGAATGCCACGATAGCCATTTTTGTCGAATTTTTAGACGTGCACATGGCTGTGTATTTAAATTTCAGCTAGCTTGATCCACGTTAATTACATTTGCATTCCGTTTGCACTAAATTTTACTGAAATGTAGAAATAACGATTCATGATGTATGAGTCCGTTTTATCTATGACAGAAGCATCTTCGATATCGATGCTGTAAACATGTTTGCCGGTGGTCTGATGCTATCTTTCTACGCCGTCTACATCCTAGATTAAATCGAGATTGTTTTACAAAGCAAGAAAAACAACTTTTAATTCAGCATTCGAAAAATTTTACGTCGACTTTAATTTTCTTCAGCCACGATGAATATTTCTGCTCGTTTAAATACTTATAACCTGTGTAAATGAACGTGGTAAAAGTATGATTATTCAAACATCTGAAAATGATGTTAATTTTCTCGTAAAGCTTCGCTTTTACCGCGGAGTATTAAGCTTTTATTGACTCTTATGAGTCAACGAACTTCGTGTTATCTTTATTTTTCGACGATGGAAGATATTTCTTCTTACTCCAGAATCTTTTGATTCTTTTAATAGTGATAACTGGATATTTACGCGATTATAGCTAGCGTTAGCTTTTTATGAGTTCCACAAATCTTCTAATGTTTTCACATATTTCACTCTGGTAGCTGAATCAAATCGTCGTAAGAGGACTAAATTACTCGGCAAAGAAAACATTCGGTTGATTCTATGGAAATATGGTCAATTTGTAACTTCTAGAACTTTATCTATAGCACGCGGACGGTTTTAAATATACACACTTTTTAATGTTCTTCCTGGTTTGCAAATATCATGGTTTCTATTTCCACGCGTAACACTTAAGAAAGAAAATCCAGCACGATACCGGTTTATTTTTATTCTACATCCCCAGCTTTTTTCATCGATTGAATCTTCCGTTTTGCCATCGTGCCAGTCTCATGAATTTCCAGAAGAGGATCCGAAAAACGCGGTCTAGGATGTTCGCATTGCAAATGGAGAAGGGGATCGTTTTTGCAGTTGTTTGCAGGATGGATCGGGGACAACGGAGAAACTCGGAAGACACGGAAAATCGAATTGCAGGGACATCTGATGAACGGGTCGGGGCTCATTTCCATAACTCGCCCGTTGGGAAACCATAACGTTGCGAAAACAATTAGTTAATGGGACGCGGACAAAGTTTACGCCACGATCGAGTTACCGTTTAATAGAGTCAGAGCATTTTAAACTTATCGCCGGGAATAGATCAGCCTATTGTATGCAACTTAGTGAGAACTAAAGGGTTGTAACCCTCTTTTATGCAACTGAAATTTGCACCAGAAACGTCGATCAATCGTGAAAAATTTCTTCGTTGAATTATTATTGAAACTTTTGTATCACAGTTTCACTTGACACGAGATCCTCTGTCAATAGATATGCGATCACTTGTCAACATTCTCGACATCGTTTCAATAATTTTTTAATCGAGTGAATTTTTAGAAAAAATGTCCTGACACAGTTGAGCTCAGGAGTCGCAAAAATTTATTTTCTCGAACAAGGTGGGAATTTCGCTCCACACAAATAAAGAACAATTTCATAAATTTCCAGCATGAGTCGGAAAATATGTAGGAATCGTCGAGGACGTTTATTCACAACTAAGATGTAAGGTCAAACGAAATCGGACGTAAAACGTTTTCGAGTCAACACGTTCTTACAAATTTATTGTCAACTTTGATCTTCGTCCTGCGTGATTTTACCTCCTACTGTTTATGCTTCAACCAACTGTGTTTTAAAACGTGGTTTACGAAGGTAGATTCTTTAAAAGACGTCCCAGACGTAAACGTAAGCTAGACGAGAACTGAACGATAGACAAAATAAAAAATTTATTTAAAAGACTTCGAAGTATAGCAAAGTTGCACCTGTTCCGTTTTAAATTTAAAGCTAGATTTTAAATTGAATTTCAACAGCGTTCTGAAGACGTTCGATGATTTATGCAACGAAATGTGCCAATAAACGCTCGGGATATTTACAATATTCATTGATGAGAAAAAGGACGCTATATTAAACTGCGTCTTCTCGTAAATCGTGCCAACGAATTCCAACGAACGTTTCGCATGTAAAAGGCAAAGAAATTACAACCGCAAGGGTGATCGGCAACGAATCGAGAATGCGAGCAATGCAATAAATTCTTGGGAAGATTTGCGAGTCCAAGACAGAAGCTTGCAAACACAGCTGCATCGAATTGCTGCAGGGTTTGACACTTTCGGTGGTGGCTATTGCGTTTAAAAAAGATTGAGAACCAGAAACGTTATTAAATTATGCATTCCAACCTGTTCGGATATTATTCTTCAGACAGTAAATTCATCTTATTTTCAAATTTAATAATTTGAATATTTTAATTTATTTTTATTATACTAGTAACAGCAACAAAGTATAAAATAAGGATTTAGCGTCTTTTATTTTGCCAAGAATCTTTTAAAGCACCTAAGATTGATCGTCGATCATTCCTCATACTTGCAATTTTTCTTTTTTACAGAGTATCGTTACAAGGGATTATGAGGTAATTTAATGATTTCCCGCCTCATGTTCCCATTTTTTTAACATCCTTTTGTCAGAGCCACCCTAGAATATGTGGGGCTCGGGGCATAACCCCACATTATTTTTGACGTCGTCGAGGTTGTAGCAATGCGGAGGTCCGAACTTTTGTCATGAACTCTTGAAAGTTTGCAAGACACTTTTTAAAATTTGAGAACCCGTGACTCTGGAGATTTAGTACTTTATAATTTGTGATTCTAGAAATTTGATATTTTACACCCTGAAAATTTGCAAACTTAAAAATGTAATATTTTACAATTTGATATTTTGAAGTTTCAACTTGATGAACCTGAAAGTCTGAAATTAAAAAATTCTAGAATCTGATTTTTAAGTTAAATTAAAAAATTTGAAAGTGCTCCATTTACCGAAGGTTACTGTTTCAATACCGTGGATGTAGTGAAATGTATCATCTCAGAAAACTCTTGATGCTGCATTATACAATTGGTCATTGATCATCCCTTGGGGTTGCAATTTCTTTCTTTGAAAAGCGCCGTATTCATTAGATAAATTACGAAACGACGCAATTTAATAATCCATCTTCTGTTCCCTTTTTAAAAACTCGTATTCGTTGCAATGAATTATGAATTCCGAGCAGATCCAATTTAATGGCGAATCGTCTTTCTTACTTTTTTCCGATATGATCCTTCATCGCTATGGAAGGTGTCAAAGTGTGCAATAACGACAGGGTCAAATTTAGCTTCTTCTGTTCTTGCACGTAATCTTTTGTAGTGCTCGTACGCGCGATTGCTCGTCGATCATCCCTTGGGATTGTAATTTCTCTTTTTTATGGAGCTTCATATTCCTTGCAGCGGATTATGAGCATATGTAATTTAATGATGCGTCGTTTCCTATTCTTCTTCTTTCCTCTTTTGTATAATTTCTCGTTACCGTGAAAACCGTCGAGGTGTGTAATAATAATTTGATGAAAATTTCTATTCTTGTTCCAGAATCTCTTGCATTGTTTGTGCACGCGATTGCTCATCGATCATCCCTTGTGGCGGATTCACTCAGCGAATTATTAGAATTAGAAGATAGTTTAATCTTACACTCTTTTTTGGATTTCTGTTTTATTAGCTAAATCATTTCTTTTAATTTAATTTATTTGAACCCTTTTTCCTAATTACTTATAACATGTGATTATACATATGATCATATAACACGTAACATATGATCGTTTACATATGACATTTTCCTTCTAGATAGACAAATATATTACAGTTGAAGGGTGCAAATAAATAAAGCTAAAAGTGCTATTATTTTTTGCATGACACATTTATAACATGTGAGTGCTTATACATAACATATGATCGTTTACACGTAACATATGATCGACTACATACAACATTTTCCTCTTGGAGTTGAACAAACATATGATAGTTGAAAAATACAAATAAATAAAGCTATAAGTGGTATTTTTTGCATGATTATTTATTACACATGATTGCTTATACATAACATATGATCATTTACGCATAACATATGATTGTTTACATATGACATTTTTCTTCGAGTTGGACAAACATATGATAGTTGAAGAGTGCACATAAATAAGGGTGCAAGTGCTATTAGTATGTACAAGAAGTTTTTTTTATTAAAATATTAATTGTTAACATTGTATGTACACACATGTCTCTATTGAGAACTATTGAGTGTTAAAACTTGTTGTTCATCAAAATGCATTATTACTTCTCAATATGATATACAAATATCAATGATAATTGAGTGCAAATAAAATGAGACATGTTATTAGCTTGTGAAATAATTTTTGTTCATACAAATGTTACTTACTGACATGTATACTCATTATGACCATAAAGTAGTATGACTATAAAACTTCATCTTCAATTGTTTTTAAACAGATACAATTTTCATAAACAAAGTACGATTCTTTAAACTACTTCAATATTCAATTACAATCCCAACATTCTATTCTAAAAGTGACTTTCCATCGGTTGTAGAATAAAACTACTTCGATAAAAATCTGAGAGTAAAAGCTCTCATAAAATAATATGAAGATAACTTCCGGTAGAAGTTGGTGGAAAATAAAGAACGATGATCGAGCGTCGATCTCGAGGAGATCAAACGATCGAAGGGTAGTTTTCCCCCGCTGGAAGTGGTGCGCGCGTCGCCGTAGGCGTCGCGACGCTTCGCGCCGACGTGGTTCTCTCAATCGGTGTCTTTCTCTCTCGCTCCTCGATTCACCCTTTCTCTCTCTCTTGGCCACTTTTCGCCTCGTTCTCGTTCCTCTCCGTCTTTCTTTGTCCGGCGCCCGTTGAATTCAGCACGTGGCTTCAAAGGGAAGATATACAGGCGGGGTGGTCGCCTGTTCCCGGCCAAACGGCGACGACCCTCGCTCGTCGCCGCTCGTTCTCGCGCGCGTTTTCGAGCATCCTCTCGGACAGAAGCGTGTTCCATCGTCCACGCGACGCAATCGACCCCCTCGTACTAGGGGACAGGAATTATTCAACGATCGGTCGTGTGACGCGTCAGGAACTTCCGTCGTGACTGTTCGCCGTGTCCTTTCTTCGCGTGAATTTCTCATGTGAATAACGGCTTACACCTGTTCCTAGTGCGTTCATTATGCCCCCGATTACTCTCGTTAATTACTCCGGCTGATTGGACCACGGTATGGAATCGCTCTGTGAGTTCCATGGCTTTTACTTTCGTGTCTTCGTCCGATGTGTCGGTGAGACTTTAATTAGAATTTTTGGAAATGTTCAATTTTTAAACACGCTTATGAGGTGATAGATCTTATAATCATGCTTTTATGTTTGCACAGTGAATTATTTTACAAAAATAATTCTGTAACTTCTAAGTTTCTATTAAAGTTTCTTTCATTGGCTTCAGTAAGAACAGCTCTGACCGCAATGGACATAAATCGTGCCACGAGGCTAATTACAATTTTTGAACTGGTTATCTGGCAGCATATCGACTCTGTAAAATGATTCCATTATTAGAAATAGTCGCTCCAGGTTATATTACTGTACTCATTAAAAATCGTCGATTAACCTTACTGTTAAATTACACTAATTTTATATTTTTAACATAACCTCAGATATTTACAACTTCATATCCTCTATTTTTTAATTCTCTGAAATTGAATTAGTTACAGAGGTCGAGTTTTAACCTTCCATTAAATATGAAAAGATTACAAGAATTTTGCATGTCAAAACTATGTTCAAAGTTAGCTAATTATCTTATCAAATATGTATGAATCTGAAAATATGTACAACCTGATATACAATCTATTCTATCTACGAACCTTCAGTACAGACATTTTAATCACCCTTATTTAATGTACAGTGTAATATATTAATCTTGATATTTTAATATCAAACTTATTGCAATATTTGCATATTTATTAAGTTTTGCTGTTAAGTGTTTCTGATCAATCAAGTTTTGATCAATGAAGTCCGGTTTTCAGCTTCTATCAGTTTTACCCAGTTTTCGATTTCGATAGCTATTGCGAAACGATTGTCAGCTGGTCCTCTTTTGACTTTTCGTTTTTTATTTTTGGACATCTAAACGTGACGAAGCGGATCGACACGCTTCGATGAACACGAATGTTGTTTCCGCTGTAACGACAACGGAAGCATGATGTTTCCACGAAAGACCGTAACAATCTTCCCTTTTTCCGATTGCAATCCTTTCTGCTAACAGATTGATGCATTTCCGTTTGTTCACGGTCGATCGTTTTGATTAAACTTTCAATTGTAACATTTAGATAATCCTCTTACATGTAAAAATTGAAGGTTGCGTTTCTGTGGAGGGTGGTTCTGCATTTTTCTTCTGTCGTGTCTGAAATTGAGTCATTAATATTCTTGCTTATAGACGTTTTACTGTGTCTGTGGTCACTTTTATTTTACTTTAAATAAATACAGAATTAATAATTTAATTAACAATATTTTTACAAATTTTACTTTGATGTTAAATTTTATTTTTGTCATATTTTTGTTCATATTTCTCCACCTGTTTTTGTTATGCATTACTCTTTTAAACAATAACAGGAAAATGTTACAATTATGGCTCATCTTTTTTTACGATTAATCAGAAATATCCGCTGTTTACGAATCTTCTTTTTACGCTCATCCTTTCTTCTTTTACTGCCACGATCATAACCCTCGTATTTCTTTTTCACGTTTTTCATGTTTTAGTATTCATTCTGTCAGCCACAAGTACAATAAACAAGCACTCCGTTATTTTTTTCTATTTCATCTTCTCACTTCTTTATTTTCACACACTTTTCGCTTCTGACATTGTATATGTTACATTTTGTTTTTATTACCACCGTATTAGTCCAGCAAAAACACTGCTTTCTTTTCTCACAAATTTATTCCACGCAATTTGTTTCCTTCTGAACATATTTTGTACTGTTATTATTACGATGAAATTCCACTCTCGTCTATTACATTTCCCTTACAAACATCATGCTTCTTATTTCGCTCGTTATTATATGTGCCAGCCGGGAAAATTATGGGCCTGCGTTGCTCGACGGCGAATGGATGTTACTGACATTTTCAAGCTTAGAAATTCTCAAGGTTCCAAATTCTCAAATTTCCAAATTTTCAAGGTTCCAAATTCTCAAGCACCCAAATTCTAAAATTCCCCAATTCCCAAACTTCCAAATTTCAAATTCTCCAAATTCCCAAGCTTCCAAATTTCAAATTCCCCAAATTCCCAAGCTTCCAAATTTCAAATTCCTCAAATTCCCAAGCACCCAAATTCTAAAATTTCCAAATTCCCAAGCTTCGAAATTCTCAAGCTTTCAACTTCCCAAGCTTCCAAATTCCCAAATCTCCAAATCCCTAAATCCCCAAATTCCCAAGCTTGAAAATTTCAAATTCCTCAAATTTCCAAGCACCCCAACTCTAAAATCCCCAAATTCCCAAGCTTGAAAATTTCAAATGCTCCAAATTCCCAAGCACTCAAACTCTAAAATCCCCAAATTCCCAAGCTTCCAAATTCTCAAGCTTCCAAATTCCCAAGCTTCCAAATTCCCAAATCTCCAAATCCCTAAATCCCCAAATTCCCAAGCTTTCAAATTCCCAAATCTCCAAATCTCAAAAATTTCCTAATTCTCACCACCTCAACTTCTCAACCCCTCAAATTCTCAAATCCCTTCCTACTCAACTCCCCAAATCCCCAAAATCCCCAAATCCCAAATTCCCAAACTTGCCTTCCACACCTTCCCAAAAACTTCCCCAAACTCCGAAATAAGCAAACATAAAACCTTCCCTCTCTAATTCTCGAATTAGGATGGAAATTGGCAAGCCATCAGTGGCCACTCGCGTAAGTGACTCGCACCGTACCATGCACAGAGTACCGTGGTAGCGTGTCCGTGATGCTTGCAAACGTTTCTTGTTGCTCCCTCGCTTGTTCGTTTTACATTCCCGCCGAACAATAGCTTTAATCCTCGACGAGCGGTCTCGCAAACAAATAAACTCAGTCAGCTCGAGCACGTTCAAAGAGCATTCGACGATCACCTCCTCCGTTTCGCTTTTGCCTCTTCTTTCCCACTCGTCCCGGGCAAAAAGGTGTCGGGAAAATCCCCGCGGCGGATCGATCCGTTTCGCTCGCGGTTTCCGCACTCGCGGCAATGGAAATGAGTTTACGAAGTCAGGCAGACAGAATCGATGTGCATCGCGTTAATAATACACGTAAGCAAGGTCTACAACCTCTGCTGGATAAACCTCGATGTAAAGTCGTCGGTTCTTTTCATTTCCAACTTATCCGCTTCCCTTTTACCTGTGTGTCACTTGGGACAACCGATACCACGGGGAATTGTTCCGCGTTCGGATTCTACTGGAATATATTTGTAGATGCGGGCTTTTTCGATCTTCGGCGAATAACGGGAGGTGTCATGTCACCTGTGAATTTTAACTGGTTACGACAGCTACAAAAAAATGTTTCCAACAGATGTTCATTGATAAACTGAAGTACCTTTCTTTTGTAGATTTTTTTATGAAGCTAAAAATAGTTCTTTATAGAATGAAGTTTTATACACGTAGTGGATTTGAATCTACGTGTGTAGATATGAATCTACATGTTTAGTGTATTTGTCGAAGATCATTCTCAAAGATCTCACTTTAACATTTGTTAAAAAAGAATTCTTCATAAAGTGAGGCTTCAAACGAATAGTGAAAGATTTGAATACACATGTGTACATATGAATCTGCATGTTTAATGAATTTGTCAAAGATTATTCTCAAAGGTTATTCACTTTAATATTTGTTCTAAAAGAATTTCTTTATAGAATGAGGCTTCAAACAAATAGTGAAAGATTTGAGTCCACATGTGTACATACGAACTTACATGTTTAATGTATTTGTCAAAGATCATTCTCAAAGATCATTCTCAAAGATCATTCACTTTAACATTTCTTAAAAAAAATTTCTTCATAAAGTCAGCCTTCAAACAAATAGTGAAAGATTTAAATCCACATATGTACATATGAATCTACATATTTAATATATTTGTCAAAGAACCTTCTCAAAGATCATTCACTTTAACATTTCTTAAAAAAAATTTCTTCATAAAGTCAGCCTTCAAACAAATAATGAAGGATTTGAATACACATGTGTACATATGAATCTACATGTTTGATATATTTGTCTAAAGTCATTCACAAAGATCATTCTCAAAGATCATTTAATGTAACATTTGTTAAAAAGTTATTCGAGCACGATTGCAGAGGTTTATTTGTGTTATCTAATTAACAAATGGTTTCTCTGAAAAGTGCAGTTACACGACTACAGCGATAAGACTTCCGAGGGTGTAAAACCGCTGAAATCTTTTCATCCCTATGTCCCAGATCTCGTGTAGACTTTTTCGCCCTCTCAGGAATCTTTACGTGCAGTGAACGCGGCAATAAATAAATGGGAACAAATGGTCGAAGTATGCTTTTGTACACAAAAATTTCTTTGCACAATATTAATATATCAGACAACTGTATTCGATTCTTCAAATTCTGTAGGTCAAATCTTTAAAAATATATTTTAGCGTTGAATGATGGATTTTGAATTCTGAAGCTTCAAGGTGATATATACAGTTTTTGTTTCGGTTAAATATGACAGATCAAAGCAAACTTTTGTAATATAAGACAAAAGAGAATTTTGGAGTCGAAGATATTTTTTTTGCGGTAGGAACGTAACCTCTTCTGGTATTCAAACATCGATGGTAGTCGAAAAATTATTAATTCTTATCGTTGATCATTGCTGTTTTGTTTTTTAATTTAATTCACAGTGTTTGATGTTACAAAATATTTATTTCTGTTTAAGTACACTATCAAGTCTATCAAATATTTCAGAATTGTCTTCCATTTTTAGGCGCAAAACTGTTGCTTTCTTTTTTAATCTATTTTACAGCGTTTGATGTTAACAAATATTTATTTCTGTTTAAGTACACTATCAAGTCTATCAAATATTTCAGAATTGTCTTCCATCTTTGGGTACAAAACTACTATTTTCTTTCTTAATCCACTTCACAGCATTTGACATTAAAAAATATTTATTTCCATTTAAAAATACCAAAACTTCTCTCAAATATTTCAAAACGATCTCCTATCTTTAACTAGGAAAAATTATTATACCTAAATGACAACCCTAATATTAAAAAAATAAATAGTAAAAACAGTCCGCTAACTTTAACTTTACAATAAAAGTATACTAAATGACGAGTTAACTCTCCGGTCAACAAGTCCGAGACCAACGTCTCTTTCACTGACGTCGTTCGCCTACGATTATTCAAGCGAGCTTTTTTTCATCCAAGCTTTAGTATTCACCGTCACGTATCCTCTCGTGTTGTATGTACTCGGTGTTAAACAATCTGGCGATGAATGTACGCCTGTAACAGGAAGAAGGAACGTGGATAGATATTCAAAGAATGTGATTGCGCTCGGTTCGTTTACGAGGAGTGGATGAGGTTACTGTACCGCGATAAACTACTAAATTTGCTCTGTTCAGTTTATTGGGGGATTGTTCATTTACGTAAAGCGATGGAGTCTTTTTTATTGTCATGGTTTATCGTCAAATCTTCGGTGCATGTTCGTTTATTTTTAACGTTATTTTTATGTGGGTCGCCATTTTGATTGTTAGGATAAAATATTATGGACGTTTTTATGTTTGTGGAGTTTTATATTTTTATGGCGAAGAAGGTATATTTTGAATCTTTTGCTAGTTTTGCTAGTTTTGCTGGTTTCCTTTAATATCATTTTTCGGTTACATAATTTTTGGGTGAATGTATATTCTATTTATGCCGCAGTCTATTTTGATGGAAGCAATATTTCAGCAGATTCTTCGTAATCATCTCCAATAAAATATTTATAATATTCATTCACTTAATGTAATATTTATGCAATAAGTAATGGAGGTACTCAATTTCTTATTTTCCACAAAATATCAAGAATTATACATTTTCATATTGACGTCAGTGTTCAAAAACCCTCTCATTTGAACACCTTTGGAATCAAATTAAAATGACCTCAATTCCGCATACATTTCAACGCCATTATGTATGTAAATTCTATTAAAGAGATGGATAAATTAGAATATTGGCTTTCTTTCATTATACTTGTAAAAATTGCGAATACGTGTTGCATTACGTGAATATTCCCTGCGTTCCTTTAATTTTTAATTAATTCCTTTCGTGAACTGAAAAAAGAACAAAGATGAAAGAGTGATTGGATGTATTGAAGTTCGAAGAGTTAGATTTGAACTTTCAGCAAAATTCGACAGAGAAAACCTAACAAGCCAGCAACTAATAGAAAGAATCAATGTTCGTCGAAACATTGAAGCACCAAATTCAATTTTCGATCAAGCTTGCATTGATAAAAGGGATTGACCTTTTGGGATACGTAATCTGTGTTTTACACCTGTTTCAGGTTTGTTTAAATTCGTTTTTTTTTCGAATGGCAGTTAAAGTAAATAACAGCTTGAAAATATAAATAAAACACAGAAATAAACAAGTGATTAAACATGGCTGAATTGTTTAGATATTCTCTGTGTGGGTAAAAGTTACTTTTCGAGATAAATTTGTTAAGAAATTTTAGACGAGACGTTAAGAGCTTTACTTTAAGATGGGAATTTTTTATTAAGATACGAAGCTTGTGAGTTGGTTTTACGAAACTAAACTTGTGAGTATAATTATGAAAAATTTTAGTGCTACCATAATCTCAAAATTTTTTACTGTAAACATACTATAATATAAACATCCCTTAAAACAAAATTTCTAGATTTCTATGTCCGCAGTTATTCACAATAAATATTTGTACAGCACTTGCAATCAAAGTAATTTCCCAAATTTTTAATAAAAGTGCTGCTAAGCTTCCGTCATTAATAACAAAAATTAAACCTCGCTAAAAGCCTGATATTTTACAGTTAAATCGTGTTTATTCACCGCCTACCGCTATTTGACGAGAATAAATAAAACATCGATAGAATAAAAATTTGTCTCTGCGTGGCGGTAAATTCGCGTTGAATTTCATCCGAAATTCGTGTTTATACATAGAGAATATAAATCGGTAGTATATTGTCACGCATGCGACATAATTTCCCGATAAAACAGAAAAACTACGCACAATACGTGTCCAGGGAGTGATTAGTGGTTTTTATGCTTGCGACACGTAACGTAATAATCCTTGCAACTATTTGCAAATATTTTGTTAGAAATCGTACTGAAAAATAAATTGTTGCGCGAAACAGTAGATTAGACAATAAAGGATAATTTGTTCCGAACAGAGAGGAATTGGTGGCTCTCGTTGATTTATGGACTTCAAATGGTCTTGATCGAATCGATACGCGGCCATTGTACCCGTTTTATTGTTGCCGAAAGCACCGTAACAAATGTACCGCAATATTATTTATCGCTGGCTATTAAGTATGACGAATGCATATGTATTGTCAAGTCCTCTTTTGTGTGGATCTTTCAAATTTTTTACTTTTTTCGGCCGAAATTTACGGCACACTTATGCGTTTTGTTATGAAGCTTTACTGTTAAACACACATACATATATGGTGTTAGGTACTCTTTTACTGTGGAATTCTTAAAGGTTATTAAAAATTTTTAAACATTTTTCAGATTGAAATTCATAGGACACTTATGTGTTTTGTTGATCTTTAAGTTATGAAGTTTTACTGCTAAATATACATATATTGTGTTAGGTTCTCTTTTATGTGGAACTCTCCAAGGTTACTAAAAATTTTTAAACATTTTTCAGATTGAAATTCATAGGACACTTATCTGTCTTGTTGATCTTTAAGTTATGAAGTTTTACTGCTAAATATACATATATTGTGTTAGGTTCTCTTTTGTATGTAACTCTCAAAGGTTACTAAAAATTTTTCAACATTTTTCAGATTGAAATTCATAGGACACTTATCTGTCTTGTTACTTTTATATTATGAAGCTTTACTGTTAAATATACACACATGCTATTAGATCCTCTTTTACATGAACCTTTCAGATGTTGTCAAAAATCTTTCAATTTTTCCAAAATAATTTTATAAAACATTTAGGTGTTTCCATATACATATTGTTTCATATATAGTCTCATTAATAGTTTCATTAATAGTTTCATTTATAGTTTCATTTATAGTTTCATTTATAGTTTCAGTTATAGTTTCATTTATAGTTTTATTTATAGTTTCATTTATAGTTTCATTTATAGTTTCATTTATAGTTTCACGTATGTATACATAACTCGTGTGTACACTGTATTTAACATTATAAAGCTATGTTTATCATCAGACGAATGTATCCGTATTCGGTAATTTAACGTTGATTGCTTTATTTAATCCCTCTTCGCATTGCTACCACTCTCTTTGAGATAAATCATGTTTCAGTATCGACCATGATTTTTTAACTCGATCGTTGAATGTCAATTTGTTCGTTGCAGTTTTGAAGTAATTCATTAGGGTGAAATCTTTCAGTAGAGGTATTAATTATTCACGTAACGAGGGTTGACTCTCTCTTTAATGGAATGACAATTAGATCGTTTTGTTGGTAATCCGATTTAAGTTTTACAAGGCATTGATAAGAATCTCAATTAAGTTCAGTGCTTGCATCATTTACTAATCCTTTTCGTTTACAAGATTACGGTGCTATTAAAACAAATTAGTTCTATTATGTCTCTTTCACTTTAAAGAAAATTCTTCAAAGAATAAAAAAGGGTATTCATGTTGCTTAAACGTTTATTAATTTATTTTATGAACTATGTCATCTGACATCAATATTAAAACAAATTAATTTTAGTCGTATGTATCTTTCACTTTCAAAAAAATTTTTAAAAGGAAAAAAAAATGAATACTCATGTTTAAACTCTGTCAATTTATTTTACAAATGATGTCATCGAACATCAATATTAAAAAAAATTATTTCTAACCGTACGTGTCTTTTACTTTCAACAAAAGTTCTTTAAAAGAAAAAAAAGGATTCGCACATTGTTTAAACGTCTAGCAATTTATTTTACAAACAATGTCATCCAACATCAATATCCCCATTTTTTGCCAGATCCTACCTTTTCCAACATCCAATTTACGCTTCATCTCGAAAAAAGTAGAACTTCGCAAACTTTCCAAATTTAATTTCACGAACGGGAAAGTTTCAAGCTTGACACTGTACCCTTTTCATCCCCGGCGAAAAAAAAATGAAGCTCCCCGTATCGCGATGCAAATGTCACCTCTCAGAAATCAGCTGTCACCTGAAAAAGTGGATTCCAGAAATCTGTTTGAATAAGCGGGTCTTATATCTGGAATTTCAATTGTCCACAAGTATAATGTCAATGTCGTTCTTAATCTAAGGGTGAAGGCAAAGAAACACGTCCTATTATATCGTCACATTCGAATAAGCAATCTATTTTGCAGAAAAGAAAGGTTTGACAAATCTTGTTTTACTTATTTCAATTTTGTTTTGAGTTTGAGGCACTTTGAGGGTTGTCGTTCAGTTGACTCTTTGAGACAGAGTAGGGTTTTTATTTTTAAAAAAATTTTAGAAAAAAATGAAAATGTAAGTGAGGTTGAATTTTTTTATGGTGACTGTAGAAAATTTCAGTTTATTAATGTGCAGACTATTTCAAGGTTTTAGGGTGGTTAAAGGACAGATGGTTGAAAGACTGAGGGTGACGTCGGGGGTCTAGGGAATCGGTGGACTAGGGAATCGAGGGTCTAGACTCTAGAGAATCGGTGGACTAGGGAATCGGTGGATTAGAGAATCGGTGGTTTGGAGAATCGGTGGTTTAGAGAATCGGTGGACTAGGGAATCGATGGATTAGAGAATCGGTGGACTAGGGAATCGATGGATTAGAGAATCGGTGGACTAGGGAATCGGTGGATTAGAGAATCGGTGAACTAGGGAATCGGTGGATTAGAGAATCGGTGGTCTAGGGAATCGGTGGATTAGAGAATCGGTGGTCTAGAGAATCGGCGGACTAGGGATCGGTGGATTAGAGAATCGGTGGACTAGGGAATCGGTGGATTAGAGAATCGGTGGTCTAGAGAAGCGGTGGACTAGGGAATCGGTGGATTAGAGAATCGGTGGACTAGGAAATCGGTGGACTAGAGAATCGGTGGATTAGAGAATCGGTGGACTAGGGAATCGGTGGACTAGGGAATCGGTGGACTAGGGAATTGGTGGATTAGAGAATCGGTGGACTAGGGAATCGGTGGTCTAGGTAATCGGTGGTCTAGGTAATCAGTGGTCTCCTGATCGCCATCATCATCAACACATTTAAAATTACTTATAATAAAACGATACTATCATGAAGCTATACTCTCATTTCTAAAATGAATATAATTAATCTCTCAAACTTCACATGTCACCAAATGCACCCTAAACCTCCATGGTGTCAGCAACCACAATTTAAAAAACAGTCCCAAAGTTTACAAAACAAGTCCTAAGATTTCGAACAAGGAAAAGAACTCATACCAAGACTCTAGTTGGCTCGCGTACAGAACAAACTACTTGGCCAGACACCCGGGCACCTTATCCCAGATAAGGGAAGACGTCTGCTGAGACCAATAGTCGCGCCAGATTTACTTGGAAAAATTTTTGCTGCGCCTGGAACGATCGTTCTCTGTTAACTACCGCTGGCGAATAGAGAGATGCCTGATGAATCACGTTCCGGTTTTAATTGATCGAATCAGCGCACTTTGGGTAATGAAGCTTCATCCGGCTGTTAATTTGTCGATTCGAAGATTGGCAATTCTAACGCGTTTAGTGATTTCAAGAAAATTGAGTTTATTTCAGAAAAATGTTGTTTGCTAAATTGAAATTTGAAGTTGGTCAAGGTTTACCGTCAATTTTAAAAGAATGCTTTTTAAAACATTTATCATATTTGCACAGAGACAGAAGACCAAGTTAAAGAAATCGAAGGAGAAAGTTTAAAAGTGTCTCTTAATTTTCACGTATGAACGTTCAATCCATCACGAGTCGTTCATTTTGCATTTAGATTTTACGACCCCCATTTTTTGATATTGTCGAATATTGCGTTACACTTTTCTCGTTTGCAGCGTCGTTTGCGAAATTGGAGAATAACCTGGATACCCTTTTCGCCTTACTCCAGGTATTTTGCATTTTCCACCGAGCTATTCGTTTTTTTCAGATTTGATGAAGCGCCGCTCGTTCTACGGGTAACAGTAAAAGTCCTTGCACTTCCATGTTTTTCAATGTTCTATATTCTGCGAGCGGTATCTCTAGTCGCTTATCCGTGCTTTGGCTCTCTGTAATTTCTTGCGGTCACCGCTCTTTGACTTCCTACACAGCCAACTATACCCTGCAGAATTATTTTCTCATCAACTTTACGATACCATTGGATTTATAATTCTTTGAGTTCGATCGATTCTTTATTTATTTTTCATCGAGGAATACTATGCTGTCTGTTTTATTTCTTGAGGACTTTATGCAATATTTTATGCATTATTTATTATTATTTATTATTTGTTAGTTATTATTTATGTATTATTTGTATATTGTTTGTATTTTATTTGATATATTACTTACTGTATACTGTGTTACGTTATTTATGTATTACATGTATTTTACATGTGTGTTATAATACATGCATATGTCATTTACTTACACATACGTTACATGTATGTCATATGTATGTCATATGTATGTATCATGTACATTATTTGCATAGTATTTATATTTTACATGTATGTTATAATACAAATGTTACATGTACATCATATGTATATCATATGTGTATCATATGTGTATCATATGTATGTATCATATGCATGTATCATGTACATTATTTGCATTGTATTTATATTTTATATGTATGTTATAATACATACATATGTTACATGTATATCATATGTATATCATATGTGTATCATATGTGTATCATATGTGTGTATCATGTACATTATTTCCATATTATCTGTACATTATTTCTATTTCATTTTTATACGATTTTCATATTATTCTCTACATAACAATTTAAAATTATCATATAACATAGAAATCGCATATCCCTATATCTGTCCGACCATTTTCCTTTGAAAATAGAAATTTTACTGCAAATCGTTATGACACTCCACAAATTGAATTTTCTATAACGCAGCACTTAATGGCCGTTGATTTTTTACAATACTGTCGCGCCCCATTTCGCGTTCCCTTCGTGTGTACTTCCGATTTTTCGAAACTGCCAAACGATCTCGTGCTGATTGCTCCAAAGGATTTATACCGTCTTTACACAGACAAACGGTGCTCCGACAAGAAGCAATCAACTCCAATCTATTCTTGTCCCTCGTAAAACAGCCATTCACTTTTATCTGATTTTTGGAATTTTTTAAACTTTTAAATTGTTCGGGCTCATTCATCGAAATCGATTTACATAAAAGTTGTTTGATATCTATTTTACTGTGTAATGTTGAAGGTTGTATGTGTTACACATGTGGAGGATCATGTGTTAATATGTGAAAGTTATGTCAGCCATATTTGATGCATTTAAGGTAGTCCTCCATTTTTTGAGTAATAGTCTTAGTTATTTTATTGTAATTTTTAAAGGTGGTCTGTGATGAATTACTGGAACTACTTGCTAGGTTAATTAATAATAATATTAATTATAAGGTTAATTTGTTACTTGTACGAATATAAAAAGAAGAAGAATTGTTGATTAAATTCAAAATGGCGGAAAAGATACTAATCCAAAATAACAAACCTCCAATTAAAGTTTATCGAAAATGAAATGACCTGTTCCTATTTTTTAAAAAAAATTAGCAAGTAATTTTTTTACAAATTCAAAATATTAATTTGAAATCGTTAAACGTTCTGTCAACGGCCGAAATGAATCAAATCTTGCGGGAATCAGTTGAAACGAGTTTACGATCCATCAATACGTTGTTTGCACCTCGACAGAATCGCGACAATAAATCAAACACGCCCAGAACTTTTCTTTTTCGTTTCACTGGCCTTCTGGATCTATCGAACATCAATGACACACTGGGGTTAAGGGTTGCTTTAGGGGCGGTACGTTGGCACAGAGCGAACATCTAACGGGCTGTGCACTCGATTTCCCGCGATAATGTCAAACCACGTACAAACATGCTGTTGAGCACATAACATGATTTATAGAAATGAGTCTTTTAATTGTTTCGCAAACAACTGCTAAAATTAATCGACCTGAAATTAATTATAGAGAAATGATTGGGTGAACTTGAGAAGATCAATACACTGATATACAATGAATTTTTAGAAGAGTATAAATTATATGGATATTTTTATAAAATATAAAATTGAATAAGAAAAATTATTATCAACAACAAAAAATATTAGATAACTTCAGAAATGAATTTTTCGAAAAATAAATAAATACGAAGATCACAGATATTTTTTAAATCAAACTTTGAAAAGGACAAAATGGAATTGAAACAGTATCTGATGCAACCCGAAATACAAACAAGAGCGATGTCCCTCTACTTGGCAGTCTCGTGGGCTTCGACTGCCAACTATACAATAGGTTCAATATTTAAATGTCTGACAAGAAAAACATGTCTGAACAAATCATAAACCATATACCTGTGGTAACAAAGAACGAAACGAGTGCAGTCTTGAACAATTGCCCAGTATAAAATAATAATTTCAAAAAAGGGTTTACTACAGAACACCAGTAAAATACTAAAACACCGTGAAAATTTTGGTGAAATATCCTTGACCAGACGATTTCAATTTCAGGCCTGCAATGCCATGGAACCACAGGGGGTGCCACACTAAAGAAGCAAGAACCGCAAGGAACACTGCAGCCGATGACCTAAAGAGGGCGGTGCGCAGGTAAACTCGTCATTAACCGAATTATAAAACGTCTATTCAAGCATGCTCCTGAAAATGAAGCTTCTAACCATTATTTCCCTAACACCCGGTACGGTTAGGTCAACAGGCACGGATTTGTAACCTTCCTAAAACATGTCCGTGAAATTTATCTCGCCTCGTAAACGTAACGTTTGCCACGCTCGTTCTCGACGTTTGTCTGCATTCGTGACACGGGCCAATTTACATGCTACGGAAAATTCACTGGGGATCTTTCTAACCCCTCTTCGATAACGAGAACAGACATTTCATATGGATCGACGAACATTTCCATAGTTAGTGGACTCGGAAACCGCGTTGCCGTTTCGTTTTGCCAACTTTTCAGATTTATTTCTTCTTACTATTGGGTGTATTAAGTGTCCGGAAACGATTGTGGGCATTGGGGCGCTTGGGATGTGCAAGGTGAAATAATTCTTTTGTTTTGGAGATTGGGAATTTGGGAATTTGGAAATTTGGAAATTTATGGAGTTGGGTGCTTCAAGGATCGGAAATCTAAGGAGTTGGGTGCTTCAAGGGTCGGAAATCTAAGGAGTTGCGGGTCTAGGGAATCGGTGGTCGCGGGAATCAGGGATCTAGGGAATCGGGGGTCTAGGGAATCGGTGCATTAAGGAATCGGTGGATTAGAGAATCGGTGGACTAGGAAATCGGTGGACTAAGGAATCGGTGGATTAGAGAATCGGTGGACTAGAGAATCGGTGGACTAGGGAATCGGTGGATTAGAGAATCGGTGGACTAGGGAATCGGTGGATTAGGGAATCGGTGGACTAAGGAATCGGTGGACTAAGGAATCGGTGGATTAGGGAATTGGTGGATTAGGGAATCGGTGGACTAGGGAATCGGTGGATTAAAGAATCGGTGGACTAGGGAATCGGTGGATTAGGGAATCGGTGGATTAGAGAATCGGTGGATTAGGGAATCGGTGGACTAGGGAATCGGTAGATTAGAGAATCGGTGGATTAGGGAATGGGTGGACTAGGGAATCGATAGATTAGAGAATCGGTGGACTAGGGAATCGTTGGATTAGAGAATCGGTGGTCTAGGAAATCTGAAATCTAGGAAATTGAGAAACTACAAAGTCCAGAAATTCAAAAATCCCGGTCTTCACATCACCGAGACCCCCCAAATCTCCCAATCCCCAAATACACAAATTCCACATCTACCAATTGAAATTCTCCACAATTTACTAGCCCCCGATATCTGGCACGATAATTAATCCGCAAATTCACAAATTGGCCGTCTACCAGTATTCTCGCAAGCTTTAGGAACTCATTCTGATGGTTATCTCAACATTTTCACGGAAACCCGTGTTGTCTTCCAAAGCACACAATTAAAAGATCATACGCAGAAACGTGTCAAGGCTGATAACTAAAAGGTTCGCACACGGAACAAGGTCTTCCTTCTTCTAATGACCACAAGCCACTGGAACCGTTTCCTCGGTATGTTTCCCCGCCGTTAATGCGAAAGCTCGCTCCACAAATATTTAGAACCGTTCAGCCACCATCTTGTGAACCTTGCTAAGCAACGAACTGCCTTCCCCTTTGATACCCGATCGGCTAACAGAGATTTACTACCACTGGATGCTGTGTTTGCAAAGAAAATATCGCAACAATTTCGCGGTCGCATTTTACGTTCGATAAATTCTTGATGGTTGTTCTCGATGGAGAGACAGGATACGGAAGAATGCTTTTGTTTTTACTGCATGTTCGATGCAATGAGATACTGCATCTTGAGGGTTGATATAGCAATTCTCTTTTTCATTTCTTACGATCATTTTGATTTCTTTTTGGAGTTCGTTAACCGATTTCTAAAAAGAAGAAGGTTACTCGATTCGATCAGTATATTTTTTTTATTTTTAAATATTGGAAGGTTTGTTAGGATTCACTTTAAAATTATAATGGTGCATAACCTTAAATTTTATTGACATATGGATAATAGTTAAATAGATCTTTCGCTGAATGTCTTAAAACAAGATGGCTGGTTGACGATTGCAGCAAGCATCACTTTTAAGACAAGAATCAGTTCGACAGTAAGTTTGTACCAAAATAAAAGACTTCTGCAATCACTTCTGAAACTGAGCTTCAAACTGATATGCTGTAAAAACATTTTATGGTATGTTTATGTCACCGAATCACCTCAAGCATTTAACCCGACGATAAAATGTAGGTTCTAAAATAAAATGGAATCTGAAGCACTGGTTTTACGACATCATCGACTGCAGATTTTGTAACATAATAATTAATTACACTTACAACTTGAAGTATAATTATACTTGTAACTCGAAGTACAATTAATTATACCAAAAGTATCGCGCAAAATATCTCTGTGAAACTATTTATCACAGAATTTGTTGACCAGTCCGTTCGCAGCATACGTCAGAAGTGTTCCACCGTGGCTTTAAAACAATTTCTAATGCATTTCAATAATACTCGACCCCGTTTACGAAATCCGAGCATAGCAGTGGCAATTTCACATGATCTCGTGGCATTCCATACATCATCAGATAGCATGGGTTTAGAACGTGTTAAAGGAACATAAGCATCGCGACCTATCGTCGTTATTGATCGGAATACCGAATCGAAACTGGACAACGACTGACGTATCGATTCTATGTGTCGTCCCAGTTACCTCGAATCACTCGTGTAAAGGATATCGAGTAAACGTACGTTTCTTCTTTGCTTTCCGACCGATGGATTCCGGATCGAAGGTAAAGAAACGATGCACCTGGCCGAGAAACGATCGAACGAATCGTCGCGACGGCTTCTCTAGGTTTCGTCGGGATAACCTTGGCACCATTTTTGCGCTTTAACGCTGCGGTTACTGGCATCCTACGGAGATGCTAATTCTTTGTGGAGTTTGGATTTTGTTGAAAGCTTTTGGGATAGGAAATTTTAGGAATTTGGGGAGTTGAGGGGCTGAGGGGTTGGGGATTTGGGGATTTAAGTATGTGGAGAGGTTGGAGATTTGGCAATTTTGGGAATTGGGAAGCTTGGGAATTTGAGGATTTAAGAATTTGGGTGCTTGTAAATTGGAAGAATTTGAAATTTGGAAGCTTGGGAATTTGGGGAATTTGAAATTTGCAAGCTAGGAAATTTGGGGATTTAAGAGTTTGGATGCTTGGGAATTTGGGGAATTTGAAATTTGCAAGCTTGGGAATTTGGAGAATTTGAAATTTGGAAGCTTGGGAATTCAGGGAATTTGAAATTTGGAAGCTTGGGAATTTGGGGAATTTGAAATTTGCAAGCTTGGAAATTTGGAAGCTTGGGAATTTGGGGATTTTAGAATTTGGATGCTTGGGAATTTGGGGATTTTAGAATTTGGATGCTTGAAAATTTGGGGAATTTGAAATTTGGAAGCTTGGGAATTTGGGGAATTTGCAATTTGCAAGCTTGGAAATTTGGAAGCTTGGGAATTTGGGGAATTTGAAATTTGCAAGCTTGGAAATTTGGAAGCTTGGGAATTTGGGGATTTTAGAATTTGGATGCTTGGGAATTTGGGGATTTTAGAATTTGGATGCTTGAAAATTTGGGGAATTTGAAATTTGGAAGCTTGGGAATTTGGGAAATTTGCAATTTGCAAGCTTGGAAATTTGGAAGCTTGGGAATTTGGGGAATTTGAAATTTGCAAGTTTGGAAATTTGGAAGCTTGAGAATTTGGGGATTTTAGAATTTGGATGCTTGGGAATTTGGGGAATTTGAAATTTGGAAGCTTGGGAATTTGGGAATTTTAGAGTTTGGGTGCTTGGAAATTTGCAAATTTTGAAATTTGTTAATTTACTAATTTCACTATTTTTATTATTAAAAATATCCCAACTACAAAATTTGTTAAAATATGAAAATACGGAAATATAGAAATTTTTAAAAGTATCACCATATTAATTTGATAGCTCTAAAATATTAAATTCAAAAGCTTGAAAACTTTTAATTTGTATATTTTTGTTAGTTTGTATAAATATTCATTATTATTAATAAAGTAAATACATTAGTCAAAGCGTGCGTTCTACCCTGAGGAGACAAAGAAGCAGCAACATAGATTACCCGAGCAACGAATTAAGATTCTTGTTGGGTGAATACTGTAGTAATTAAGCCGGGGATGTCCAAGCTAAGCTCACAAGCTTACGGAACTTTCTACCCGTCTCCTATTAATTACCACGGTGTACGGTTTTATGTGAGATTCATTTGGGTATTAACGAACATGATTGCTCGTTCTGATGATAGAAGCGAAATATAGCTACATAAATGGTCGTTGAATTCTTCTCTCGTAAATTTCGTTATTTAATTCTTAATTCTTGGTGACAGTGTTTGATCTAGTGTTATCGAGAATAAAAAATTAAGTTACAAGTTTTAAAAGAGATTTCATATGCCAAAATATAGGAATTAAATGGGAGATGTTTAATTTTACAATTTTGCAAT
The DNA here is from genome assembly GCA_963576845.1 of Megachile leachella. Classification (NCBI taxonomy): domain Eukaryota; kingdom Metazoa; phylum Arthropoda; class Insecta; order Hymenoptera; family Megachilidae; genus Megachile; species Megachile leachella. The sequence continues at coordinate 18,671,975 of OY756251.1, forward strand.
TTTATATTTCACAACTTTACAATTTTACAATTTTACAATTTTATATTTTATGACTTTACAGTTTTACAATTTTACAATTTTATAATTTTGCAATTTTATATTTTACAATTTTACAATTTTACAATTTTACGACTTTACAATGGTACAATTCTATAATTTTACAATTTTACAATCTTACCAGTTTTACAATTTTATATTTAGTACTATAACTGTACATTACTTCTTAATAGCTCATGATAATAATTTTTGTACGAACTACCAATAAATGGGAGTTTCAAACTTAAAAGTTTAAATCAGAACTTCACCTATTCACTTTACTCTCCACCGAACTTAAAAAAGTTTCAAGGTTAATATCTTCCGGCAGAAGGAATTGTCAAATTTTATGAGTCGACATCTTTTTATTATATGTATGAGACCAAGAAATACCCGATGCAGATGGTCATGAACACGATCAGGAAGAAGACCGCGTAGGCAACAAAATGGACGGCGGCGATGTAGAGAAGAGTCTTCAGGTCCACGATCTCTGCATTCTCTTCATTCTCTTCTTCTGACTCCTCAAAAGCTGCAGCTACAACCAAACAGTTTTAATACTAGTTTTACAGATGCTTGATGTTCACTTATATTTAAGTTTGAATTAAAGAAAAATAAATAAATCGAGGATGATATATGAACTGCCTAAGACATTCTTTTGCTTGACGAAAGTTGACATTTTACAAAAAATTCTTAATTCTGTATTCTCTAAAAAATTCTTAAGTTTTGTTATTTAGAATATCTGTCATTTTGAAGTGCTTCGTAAATCTAGTGTTTAACAACTTTTCAACGTCCATCAATATCGTGATATTTAACTCTTAATTCGACAACCTTCCAAATTCGATTTCGCTGAATCGGTTTCCGCCTCTGCCCCCGTTCGATTTCTTCGCCCTGTTCTCGACAGTAAAACGTTATGTTGGCTGTAAATTTATTAGGACAAGATACTTCGCCTCGTCCGAGGAATTAGATGAAAATTATAGCAACGACCTACGGTTGGATGCTGGCCAAGCGATACCCCTTCGCCGATCTTTTCTTGCTCTGTTTCGCTCCGTTCACTTTCCTTCTTCCTCCCTGTAACGGAGTTACGACAATTTTATTAATCCATCGCCCCCGTCACTTTTTATCGCGTTACGAATCGCAGACACGGAAAAATAAAGTCTGTTCGAGCAACTCGTTACGTTGGTTCCCGCATCGACAACGTCACAAGCGAACCTAACGATCCTGCTTTTCGTTAACCAGCTTGTAATTGCATTTTATATGCTTATTGCCGAGGAAAATTACAGTTGTATGCATTTTTAGTTTTATATTTTTTAAATATCGAAGACGGGGTGCAACAAGTGGTTGCAAGATGGAATTTTATAGGTTAAGTTTGTTATGGAACCTGAATATTATTATCTACTCTGCAAAGTTTAGAATTACTGATATAAATTGGTAATATTTTGTTCGATTCTTTTTTTATATTCTAGAATTAATTTTAGTTTGAGAATTATTTATTTTATTTTTTTATGTTGGAGGACTCATTCGAGGATTCGAGGACTATTGTCTTCAAGTTGAAGATAACATAAATTTCTTATATAGGTTGTTAATATTTTCTAAATATTTCTCGTTCAATTTTTTTTTTATATTCGACAATTATTTTTTAATTATTTTATTTTTTTACATTGAAGAATTATATTGCCTTGAAGTCGAGGATAATATTAATCATTTATGTGCGTTGTTAATATTTTTTAAATATTTCTCATTCAATTCTTATTTACATTCAAGAATTATTTATTAAATATTTCATTTTTTGACGTTCAAGTATTATATTGTCTTCCAGATGCAACTAATATAAATCACTCATATAGGTTGTTAATATTTTCTTGATATTTCTAATTCAATCCCCTTTGACATTCAAGAATAATTTTTAATAATGCTACAATTTTTAATAATGTTTCAATTTTCCCAAAATAGTAAACCAAAGACAAAAAACATTTGTACAAAGACATCAAGATTAACGTTCGACCATTTACAAGTTTTTACTAGAAACGAATACAACCATCCACAAGAGGCAATAAACTCATAAATAGATTGAATAGTATTTTCCGTTTCTTTCAAGAAAAAATAACAATCGTTCTTTTCAAAAACTGCCTATTCTGTACAATCATACCGGTCTCGTGTAACCATTGTTCGTGACAGGACTGTTTTGCACGTGTCTCTCAATAACCAGATGTTTCAGGTCTTTTAAAACTATTACAGGCCACTTCGCTGCGTGTAATTGGCCCTCCATCTCTCGGAGTCGATATTCCGATTTTGTCCCAATAACACTGAATGGACTTTTCGCACGCCTGCCGTTTCTTCGATATAATTATTTCAGAACACTTTCTTCGAGAGCTCTTTTATATCTGTAATTTCGTTATTTCTTTCTCTATTACCTTGGAAAGTGCCGCAATTGCGAAAATAATATTAAAGCCAGAGTATAATTGCTTTAATTTTGAATATGAAATAAATAATTGATATCAGTTAAACATCTCCTAAAAAAGAACAGGATAGGACTGTCTTAAAAAAAACAGTACAAGATGAAGAAGAATTTTAATTGTAATTAGACTACAGGTTACGGTTCATTGTAAAATAGTGTAACTGGTAGATCAAGTTACATGATCTATTTTTTTTTTGTGTACCATGCATGAACATATGCAATTTGATTGTATTACTGAATGATATTAATGAATGATATTAATGAACGATATTAATGAATGATATTAACTAATGATATTAATGAATGATATTAATGATTGATATTAACGAATGATATTAATGAATGATATTAATGAACGATATTAATGAATGATATTAACTAATGATATTAATGAATGATATTAATGATTGATATTAATGAATGATATTAATGAATGATATTAATGAACGATATTAATGAATGATATTAACTAATGATATTAATGAATGATATTAATGATTGATATTAACGAATGATATTAATGAATGATATTAATGAACGATATTAATGAATGATATTAACTAATGATATTAATGAATGATATTAACGTTTAATATTAATGAACAAATAAAATGATTTACCTATCACGTCAGAATATTGCATCTTACTGTAACTCCTTACACTATGACCTCAGATGACGTCCATGACGCAAGATGCATCATGGCTGAAGTACGACTGCGTCATGAATCAAACTCATCCAAATAATACAATAAATTAAATTACAAGAAGACACTTTTACCAAAACGCTAACTTTTGTCAATTATATAAAATGTATAAATAACTTCATCTCCAGTTACTTTCATCCCTCAAACATTTATCGTAACCTAACCTAAAATCATTTTAAATAAACAACGAATAAATTAAAAATTACTCATTGCTAACGTTCCGAACATTTATCCCAACCTTTTCGATGGTTCCATCAGTTGAAAAGGTTTTAAAAATTGCCTCCTATAATATTAACCGTGATTGCAGGCGCTCTAACAAATGCGTTACACGTGCGGGGGTCACTTTGGAAGGATCAGCCGAAAGGATCCTATTTAGGGAGGGTCTTGTTATATTACACTGTATAACCCGCGAACAGTTAATTTTCAAGTGGTCGGGAAGGAACGACGCGTTGATTGCCAGATGTTGAAAACTTTCACGGGATGAACGAGAAATTTTATGAACCGCTCGATAAAACTTGATTAAAAGGCGAATTTTCGACGCGATGAGATTTTCTCGCTGAAATTTCTTCGATCAAGCCCCTCGACTGTTTTATAATTTCCGTCGTGACGTGGAGTTTCGAGCGATTGATTAATCGAGTGTCTTTGCCGCGAAATTAAAGATTCCCTTACGATGATTTATGCGATGGCACAAATTATTATTTAAATTCTGGGAATTGTGTAAATATTTCTGAATAATTGCGATTGTTAGAATCATTTATTTTAAAACTTGACAGCGCTCGATTCTGTAATTATATTGCCACTTATGAAATTTTTCAAATATAAATATCGATGAATATTAAAATTAAAACAAATATTGCCACGTTTTAAAATTGTTTTCCACGAATCTTTATAGAACAGCAAAAACGATATAATGATAACTATAATTAAATTACCCTTCAATTTCGCTTCAAATCGGATTTTACCGAAGGGAAAACATTTTATACGACTAAAAATTGTTACATATCGGAATTTAATAAATAACTTTCGCGAAACATTTCACCAATCGAGACTAATTAATTGAGTGTTGTTTCAACTAATACTAACTAATTGCAATATCCAGCCTTTCAGTTATCAGATAAATTCAGATGTTTTATTGTTGTCTAGAGTGTAAATTCTATGAAAAATTGAATTGCAATAATTCTATTTGATATTCTTAATCGGCAAGTCGATATCAGTACATTGGTACAGACACTGCTAATTAATCATTCACCTCTTCATGCTTCATATAAAATATTATATAACAAATTTAAATGACTTTATAAAATTTAAATTCTAAATTTCAAAGTTCTCAATCTTCATATAATAATCCTCATCTAAAATCCTCATATAAAAATAATCACAATAACAAATTTAAGTGACGTCCTAAAATTTAAATTATAGACTTTAATGTCCTCACTTCTCATATAATAATCCTCATCTAAAATCGTCACAAAAAAATAATTACCATAACAACAATCACTATATAAATATAATTACTGTATCATAAATAAAATCACTACGTTAAAAATATAAAAGTCATCATTCTTAAAACTAAATCATATTTCTAACGATCGACCACGACGATAAATGAAAGAACAACGAACCCCTGTTCCGAACAACGTCCCACACTTTCTCCCACAAGCTGCTCTGCGAAATAAAGAAGCTCTGTAAGAATCCGTCGACACACCACAGGAATTTAGGACAAAAATTGCTCACGGTCTTGTCACGTTCACCCATGGCGACTAAGGAAAAAGAACAGAACCAGTAAATACGATAAGAATAAGCAAAGGTTAGCTGTCTCGTGACAGGACCCGCCATTCGATTTTCCTCGTTATCGATCGACCGCGATCGATATCCAAGGTGGTGCAAAGACTCGTAACGTGTGTGTCACGATTGAACAACATCAACCTTGAGCCCATTTTTCTCGCGATTCCAGTGACATCCTTTTCATTCAGCACGACAACGAAGAATGATTTTATTGTCGAATATATTTGCCACGGATTTATCGTTTCTATTACCTGCAAAATATTCGATTAATGATTTTTAATCTTTTACAATGAAATTTGTTGGGTTAGATGTAGGAGAGGTGGTAGAATACTGGAGAAGAAACTTGAATTTATAGCTTTTTGATGGGATCTGATTGTTTTTGGGGGAACGTAACACTCGTTTTAAGGGTGTTAATAAGATTTATGAGCTGTTCAGTTTTTATAGGTTGAGATTTAATATTCATTTTAGTGGCGTGAGGGTTATTGTTTAGGAGGTGACAGTGTATCACGTGGTGATAGAATGAGTAATAGAACGCGTGGTAAGGCGATGCTTGATACATTTGTCATGTGGTAAATTCGACGCATGGTAATTCAATGCGTGAGAAATTCGATGCGTGCTGAGTTCGGGGCGTGAGAAATTCCAAGCGTAGGGAACTGGGTGCTTGGTAATTCAAAGCGTGGTAAATTCGATGCGTGAGAAATTCGACGCGTGGTGAATTCGACGCGTGAGAAACTCCACGCATGGTATATTCGACGCGTGGTAAATTCGATACGTGGTGAATTCGACGCGTGAGAAACTCCACGCATGGTATATTTGACGCGTGGTAAATTCGACGCGTGGTGAATTCGACGCGTGAGAAACTCCACGCATGGTATATTCGACGCGTGGTAAATTCGACGCGTGGAAAATTCGACGCGTGAGAAATTCGACGTGTGAGAAATTCGACGCGTGATAAATTCGATGCGTAGTGAATTCGACGCGTGAGAAACTCCACGCACGGTATATTTGACGCGTGGTAAATTCGATGCGTGAGAAATTCCACGCGTGGTAAATTCAGCGCCTGGTAATTCAACACGTGGTATATTCAACGCATGGTAAATCCACCGCTCCGTAATTCAACACATAATAAATTCGCTCCACTCTAAATTCAATACAACATAAATTCAGTACATGGTAATTCAACGAATAGTAAACTCCCCACGTGTTAAATTCGCGCCAATAAATTCGACCCAATAAATTCGGCCCACCTTACATTCAATGCACACATAACAATCCACCACATGAACTATACATAACAATCCACCACGTAACTGTACAATTCCTAATTAAACTCATACTTACACAACACATCCGCCACGTGGCAAAATAACGCGTAGGCGATGTAACATGACATAAAGCTTCCAAAGCCCACGAAGAATCGAACACTGGCCAGAAATGAATTATCTCCTCCGCCAGAGGTATTCCAATATCCTGTCGTCTACCGTGAAATCTGCACCGAGTCTCGATTGTATAACCGTCCATGGAAATCTCCCACAGAACACTGAGCATTTTGAATCCAAGATCGCGAAACTATTTTGTCGTGGGAAAATACAATCGTATTCCTTAACACTCCAACTATTTGGGACAATATCTTGGTTCTGGCTTGTCCGGCAACTCTTCGGTATTCAGAAGTTACTTTCTAGCTCGTCTTCGGGACGTACTTTATTGCTATTCACGTACAGTTTCCCCAATAATATGGCGGCGTTCTGTATAATATCCTCGGAAAATAAAGTTTCGTTCCGTGCTTGTACATATATTCATGAAATTTCGTCTTCGATACTGTGCTTGTATTGGATGCTTGGCGATTCGTTATTAAATAAATATTGTGGAATGCCTTGGGTTGTAATATCTGACGCACGATGCACTTTGGACGTCATGAATCTGACTCGTATTTTCGTAATTGGATTCTGGGTATCAATAAATTCGACGCGTGGTAAATTCGATGCGTAGTGAATTCGGTGCGTGAGAAATTCCACGCGTGGTAAATTTGACGCGTGGTATATTCGATGCGTGAGAAATTCCACGCGTTGTAAATTCGACGCGTGGTATATTCGATGCGTGAGATATTCCACGCATGGTATATTCGATACGTGAGAAATTCTACGCGTGGTATATTCGACGCGTGAGAAATTCCACGCGTGGTAAATTCGACGCGTGGTATATTCGATGCGTGAGAAATTCCACGCGTTGTGATTTCGACGCGTGAGAAATTCCACGCGTGGTAAATTCGACGCGTGGTATATTCGATGCGTGAGAAATTCCACGCGTTGTGAATTCGACGCGTGAGAAATTCCACGCGTGGTAAATTTGACGCGTGGTATATTCGATGCGTGAGATATTCCACGCGTGGTATATTCGATGCGTGAGAAATTCTACGCGTGGTATATTCGATGCGTGAGAAATTCCACGCGTGGTAAATTCGACGCGTGGTATATTCGATGCGTGAGATATTCCACGCGTGGTGAATCCGACACGTGGTAAATTCGACGCGTAGTGAATTTGGCCGGTGGTAAATTCAACTTATAATAAAGATGAATCTTCAAATTAAAATTACATTAAACACAGCTCCATACTAAAATTGCCAATACCCTCTAAAATTTTATCGACGTTTGTTCTGTGCAACTTGCCAAACATTCTTTAATGGAACTTGTCTGGCAATTTTCGAACGCCTGTCACTTCATCGACGGAAAATCCAGCTCCGTGAAAACCGAAGTTCTTCGACATTGTCCAAAGTGTGCCGATCGTTGCTGAAAGTATCGATAGTCGCCAACAAGCATGGAACTCGTTCGAGAAAGGGTTTTTAACAGCCGTAAAACTATTATCGTTGCGTCAGTTCGATACGTAGGATCCGTCTGGCTATATTTTCACTTTTAATGGAGCGAAAAACGTTCCGGTTAGGTTGTCGCGCGAACAACGATTCTTACTCTATATTTCTCTTTCCTACCGAGTTTTACAATTACCCGAATCGGTAGCCACGCTCGATTCAGGTCGATGAGGGGCATAACGAGCTATCATAAACGTCTGGAATTCCTTCGAATAAATTGCTCCTCCAAGCTTCTTCTTCGCCATCTTTTCACGATGATAGCTTCACCTTACTTTCACCGTATAGAACCTCTTTCAACTTTCGAGAATTCTAAGTATTCTTTTCAGGAATATTAAGTTTAGAGAAGGATCTTTGGATGTAAATGTTTCAAATTTTATTTTATCTGCGAGGTTTATTTGTAATTTGCATGGGCAAGAAGATAGTTCTTGTCTGAATATTTTCCTAATATTTTAATATTGGAAACGCTTTCGTTTAATGAGGAACATTCATCTGATATTACTCTTTTAGACATTCACTTTTAGATATATCAGTATGAAGTATGAATATATTCTATGATGAGATTATTCTATGATATCATTTTTGAGGTGTATGTCATTGTGACGTATGTATATTTTCATTCTTAGGTGCACATGTCATTGGATGTACTTGTATGTTCATTTTTAAGCAGATATTATTATATCAATTTATTTCAAATTTTGTATTTTATGTCAGTAGACATTTTAAGCTTGTATTAAGAAGTTTAAAGGAGTCTCTCTTTAATGTGGTATAATATATTAATTTTGTTAGGTGTATACATTGATATGTGTGTATACATGTGTTCATTGGCATATGTATATGCATTGTGATGTATGCATACATGTTCAATTTTAGATGTACATATTATTGCGATGTATGGATATGTTCACTTTTAAATGTATATGTCATTATGATGTACATATGTTCATTTTTAAACACACATGTTGGTATGATGTATACATATGTTCATTTTTAAATGCACATGTCATGTGACGTACACATATGTTTATTTTTATACATACACATAACTTCAACAACAACTATTTCTAAAAAAAAGTTCAATAGAAAATTTTCAGAGAGACATCAATATCTCATATGTTGCAAACTGTGAACCACAAGTCACGCACGTTCGTGTACACGAAACGATTGCAATTTGACACGTGCGTCCTTCGGTAGATGCAAATCGAAATTTCGCCGGATCCCATCCCCTTTCTGCCCTATCGCTCGATAAACCCGAAGATTATTTTTCTCCACCTACTGACCATCCCTTAAAGTGAATTTTTCAAGGCCCCCACCCTCGTTTGCTACGGACGTCTCAAGGCTGCGAGTGACATAACCTATCCGCATACGGTGACTTGATCGAACGAAAACAACGCGTTCTGTAATGTACCTCATGAGAAAATATTTTTGTTACCGGAAATAGATACTGTGGGCAATCCACGAGGGTTGAAACTATAATATCATTTAATTTTAAATATTCAGGGTGTATTCTTCTGTAAGTTTTCTTCTGAATCCATTTCGTACACAAAATGGCGGACATTTTACGAACTGAAGCATTGTTAAGGTTTAGTTTCTTATTTTTTTTTTTATGGATGTTACAATGTATTCTTTTCTATATAAAAATTGTTATTAGATTTATTGCAACCCTTTAGAAGAATTTTTACACAAAAAAAAATTCTGGTGAATGTCAAAATTGTCTACATGATATATTCATGTAAAAATCAAATTTCTATTGTGACACCAGAATATTAAATTTTGTGTATTAACGTCCATTTTGCAAACCAACCTTGGCCCAATAAAAACATTCGTGTCTCGCTATCATAATTGTAAAACTTTCATCTTGTGTTATAAATTCTTACGTAAAGATTATTTTTTTATTTCCGATCTAAACCGAAATAACTTTTGAGATCAATTTATGGTGCCTAAATTTAGCGACGTTCCACTCTATTCGATCCGCAGAATATTCTTAGTATTACGTTAGTTATATTTCGAGGTATTTCACCTCAAAAAAATGCAAGGTAAAATGTTTCACCATCAGGAAGAAGGTGTTTTCGAGGGTGAGAAAGTCATCTTTTACCAAGAACTCGATCTTTCGCGAAAGTATCGCGTTACTCTTCAATTAAAATCCTACACCGTCGACGTTGTTACGAGATTGAAGAGGATTTTTGTCATTTACTGGAAATTTTGCCTCGAGTTACCGGCTAATAACGTCATTTTTCTAAAACGCACGCACTTCACGCGCCTTAACGAGTTCCTTTTGAAAAGTTATTCGCATTGTTTCGTCAGTGAATGATCGCACAAAAGATGGAGGACAATTTAAATCTGAAAGATCGTCTGAGGCTATTACGGGCTTGTTTCTTTAATTATATTTCCCCGCTGGAAATATGCAGGATTTTCGTGGAAGTTGCGAAAGTTTAATTTTCCTGGATAAAGTTCCATCCCGTGGGAAGATCGAACCAGTCTGCGAACACCATCGGTCCGCTTTCAACCCTTTAAGCTAAACTAGTTCCTCAGATAAATATTTGCGAATTGCAAACGTTGATTCGATTTTTGAGTGTTTGCGATCTTTATATCGAGTTTGAAGAAATAGCCGCTTGATAAAAGTAACGGATGCAGACTCTAGAGGGTTGGTAACGAGCAAACTCCTAGCAGAAAACAATGTCTTTTATTCCTTTTTACGGCGTGCAATTTTGCTTCGTTACAAAAGCCTTTTGTTACAGATATTAAATTTGCCAAATCTCGAATCGTGTCAGTGCTCGCAGTTATTTAATTTTTGAAAGAATTTTAATTATCATGTAAGAAGAGGTTGGTTACCCTCCGTGCGAATAAATGAAAAAATCACTCTTGAAACGATTTCACCCGTCTCGTTCTTTTTTACTTTATTCATTCACGTTCGATCAAACATGGAGATTGGAGTATATCGACAATTACCGATGCAAAGAGTGAAATTGCAGTACGGAATTAATATTATCGATTGTGAAGAACCAGTAATCAAAACTTTGGAAGATTGAAAATTTTATTCGGAGATATCATTCACAGATTTTTTCGTTTAGACATGTTTTTTAGGCACGAAACAATAATTGCAAAATACTGGAAAGCGTCAAAGTGAGCGTAACCAGATGCAATCGTTCCAATTGAATTTTCGAAGCTTCACTGGACGGCGTTAACGGATTCAAAAGATCGATCGATGCTCTCGTTCAATGCAGTTACGAATAAAAACGACGATTTAATCATGTTACAACCGTTTCCAGCGCAAAGTCGCCGGCGAAGGGTGCGATCGATCCACTCGCTGAATAAACTCTTCGTTGAGATTTATTCGCGACTTTGTCGTCTTTATTTCCTTTACTGATCTCTGTTTCTTAATTCCTCTTAACTACTGACATTTTGTGTCGATTAGAATTGATGCACTTTCTGTTTGTTGTCGTTGCGACGTGCATAAATTTTTATTTAAATTAATTGGCAAAATTTTTGAAATATAAAATTTTCGAAGCTTAACTATTTCTTTATGGCAACATAGTTTGGTACAAATTAATTTTTATTAAATTTATTTCATTCAGGTTAGGTTACTGTAATATTATGGTGGTTAGGTTAGGTTACTATAATATTTATTATGGTGGTTAGGTTAGGTTAGGAAGTTTAACTACTTTTTTATGACAATATAAAGGGTTTGGTACAAATTAATTTTTATTAAATTTATTTCATTCATGTTAGGTTACTATAATGTCATAGTGGTTAGGTTAGGTTACTATAATATTTATAATAATGTTTAGGTTAGGTTATTATAATCTTCATTATGGCGGTTAGGTCAGGTTAGGAAGTTTAACTATTTCTTTATAATAATACAAAGAGTTTGGCACAAATTAATGTTTTATTGAATTAATTTCACTTTATATATTGTTTTATCCTAAGTAATCTTTCAGTTTGTTAAAAATAGGACAGTTATTAATAAAACAACTAATAATATTCATTTAATGAACAACTTTATTCAACATCCAATACAAATAATTTAAAGACAGCTATTTTACGTTACATACAATTCGCAACGAACATATTTAATTGATTATCGATTGCACTGCTTTTTGATTCAAAGTTGAAATTGTTGAAAATCACGATAGATATCTCCAGTGTAAATCAAATTTACATGTCGTGCAAATAAAGATAAATTTATATTAAATTCGAATTAATTTCCTGCGCCAACATAAGCGCATTCGTTACAGTTTTAATTAAACTCGTCGCACTTGTATCGACCGAATACCAATGCGTATGTTTTTCGAAGGAGGAAGATAACAAAATATTTGCAAAAATTTAATCTTGTATAAAAATAACGACGAAAGCGGAAATAGTGATATACGAATCGTACTGTGAATCCAGCTGAATCTTCGATTTTTCTGCTTCGAATATCCGCCGATACATAATGGAGCACCGAAACTATATAAGTTTTTCTTTCGTGACCTTTGAATATTCAACGATATTTTACGTCCGGTCGCTACCAATGATTCAATTCCTTGCACGAAGGTTGAATTGTACTGGCTCTTTCAGAATTGAGAGCAGAGTGGTTTCATGTAAAAATGTACGAGAATTTTTTGTGCGATTTTATACTAATTGCATTGTGAAAACTGCATAAATATTTGTAAAAAAATTTCTTACTTTCCGCACAAAATTTCTTGCAATCAATAATTTTGCTGTTTAGAAAAATTTATTAACTTCTCAATTTATATAAATTTATAAATGCAAAGTTTAATAATAAACATCAGCTTTGGAAAATAAACTTCTTAATAAGCTTCTTGATGCAAATGTTTAAAATTGACGAACAATATTAAATAATAAAAATGAAGGATCTCCATGAATTATTATTAAGATCTATGAAGTATAATAATAAATATTTAATAGTAAATTTTAGTGATTGCAACAATATTCGTTCAGCTATGAATTAAACTGAAAAGATTGTGAAAAAGTATTTATCTTATTTTGAAGTGTAGTATGAAACAGTCTGTACACACATGGATGATAAAACACGATGCCGATAGAAAAACGAAGACTCATATTCAGGTTGCATGATAAAGTGAATTATTCAAGTTGGCTCGTGTCAGTATTGATAAATAACGGCGTTTATTCTGATTCAGAATAAACGGGGTAAACGCCAGGGAAGATTTACTATGCCGCAACGACTGTTCGACACCTATTTCGGCATAATCTTGACGCACATTATCCGGTGTTTTATTATATCCGACCTTTACGTGCATTCTCGAGTCACATACTGTGTCAAGTACACCCTGAAATATACGATGAAAGATTACTAATTCTGTTAAGATTAACCACTCTTTTAAAGATTACTAAATTATTCTGTGGTTTCAAATTTTTTTAAATGTAAAAGTCAAAATTCTTTAAAATGTGAAAGTCAAAATTTTTTAGAATGTAAAAGTTAAAATTTCGAGTGTGTGTTATCTCGACGAAGTTCTTATTTATTTTACAACTTCAAACTCTATCAGCTACTGCGAACAGGTATTTAAAATGTATGGAGCTTTTCAATTCCTTACGAGCCAAGAAACACAAAGAACATTGTGTTCTTCGATTTACGTGTTCCACATTCGAATTGATGTACGATTCGAAGAGAGTTAAGTAATTCTCAATTTCTTCAGGTTTCAGTTTCTTTTGAAGACCATAAGAATTTAAAGATCCTTTAGAAGGGCTTAAGATTACTCTAACAAAGATCTCTTGTCAGAAGGATAATTAATTTAAACTGTCCCTTATTTGCAACGCAGTAATGGACTTTTATTTACCAACAGTGAATTAAGAACCTTAATTTTTCTTCTGTGCTTTGAAATCGAAATTGGTTTGAAAAGCTTTGAAATTGCCAGCGTGCCGCCATTTTGTTGCACCAGAGTCCCACGTGTAAGCGTCGGACCATCTGTCTAACCTAATTTCATTTCATAACAGATTATTTAGACGCAAAAGAACAAAGGTTGCCACAAAACATGTTCCGACCGTTCCAATCAATTGACCTCAACCCGATTGTTCTTTTCCGATGAAATGTACAAATCTCACGGAACTATGTCGTTCGAAAATCAGACGAGCATCCGTGTCAGCTGTACCAAGGCTATCAGTTATAACTAATAATGATCACCCAAAACTTCTGTTTCCTTTCGAAACTTCTGTTATTCTGATTAAAAAGTAACGAGTAACTCAAGTTTTCTTTCTTCATTATCTGAGAAATCTTCAAGTTCTCCTATCGATCTTCGCTTAATAACTGCAGAAAATATTAGTTCATTCTTTCAGTTTACGTTTTATACGGTTTACTTTGTATATTGCGAGAAGTTTATGATGTTTGTAATTCAATTTTTATATTCTATATTAAATTAGTGTTTTTTGTTTGGTCAGTGAAATATACTGCAGTGAAAATAATCATTGGTTCATTCTTTTAATTTAAGTTTCATATTTGTGTGCTGTGACAAGTTTATGACGTGTGTAATTCAATTTTTATGTTTTATATTAAACTACTGATTTTTATTTAGTTGATTAAATACACTGCAGTGAAAATAATCATTGGTTCATACTTTTAATTTAAGTTTCATAGTTGTGTGCTGTGACAAGTTTATGACGTGTGTAATTCAATTTTTATGTTTTATATTAAACTACTGATTTTTATTTAGTTGATGAAATATACTGCAGTGAAAATAATCATTGGTTTATACTCTTAATTTAAGTTTCATAGTTGTTTATGATTTTTGTAACCACGTATATATTTTTATATTTTATACTTTGTATTTCATAGGTACTTTATATTTCACATTAATACTACAGATGCTCAAAAAGTTTCATTACCCCAAAATTAATTTCCAAATTGCATCAGTCAGATAACAGCCACATTACCACAAATGAAATATGAAGGTGCACGTTTCATTCATTATTCGAGTATATTTTTATGGTAACCCTCTGTGACCCTCCCGGTAGTCACCGCGTTAATCAAACCTTCGTTCCTATTACCGTATCGATTCGGCACAAAATTAGAGGGTAGTCATCTATATCCTTTATTCCACTTCATTCAAAGAAAACTCTTACCGTACACTCGGTAACAAAAAGTTGGAACTCGTAAACGAGAAGTTACACGTTTTTTAAAGGACATCCATAAAACCCATAACAATCTTGTATACGGACATTGTATAATCCTTGAAACGGGGTTACGACGTCGAGTTATCAGGGACTTCGTTATACCACCTTTGATCACGCATTCTTTTTGCACGAAAAATTCTGTCGCGATTCGTTAAGAATCTCTTTCTTTTCGTTGAAATAAAAATTTGATGACAAACTCGAAGGCATTCTCAAAGATGGAGTATTGTCAGATGTTGACAAGGGTTACAATTTACAAGGTTATAGTAGTGAATGATTCAAAAATTGTCTTATGTGGAACAAGTAATAAATATGTAGCAATATTTGCTTCAATTATTGTAGATGTTGAAGAAGGTTAAAATTCATGAGGTTAAAATAGTGGAGGATTAAAAAAATTATTTTAACAGCAGCAAATATTTCATGTAATAAATACACAATGACAATTGCTTCAAGTATGATCAATATTAAAAAAGGTTAAAATTGATGAGGTTATAATAGTGAAAAATTTAAAAAATTATCTTAATAACAGCAAATATTATTTCACATAATAAATACACAGTGACAAATGCTTCAACTATCCTCAATATTAAAGAAATCTCAAAAACCTTATATTAAAAAAATTGTCAAAATTAGACCAAATTCAAAAACGCCCTGACACAAACCAGCTACAATTCTCACCAAATAAACACGTCATTCATTTACAAAAACACGTGAGGGAATTATGAGCAGTTCCATCGAAGGTCTCTGCAGGAACAGTATGGAAGGTCCATCGTGTTCTCGAGGGCGAATCGTTTACACTGGCAAACGTTGCACGTGTCGCGGTTGCTGTTAAGAGTAACGACGAAACTTTCTCATTTTGCAGCGTCTGGTGTGGTGAAATTTCAACACGTCCACTTACATCGACGGGTTTAGTACACCACTTTAACTTCGCTCACACTCAACATTGGCAATATTTTAGACGTTGGCGCTGTTTGATCGTTTGGCGACCAAATTTCGGTGGAGAGGCAGCCACGTTTTCTTCGTTCATGCGATTTTAATTTTATTAACATTGTATGTCGGTTGATATTGTTGGAACGTATGGTTAGGTTAGAGGAATCATATTAGGTTAGGTTAGGTTACTATATTTATTATGGTGGGTAGGTTAGGTTATTGTAATATTTATTGTGGTGGTTAGGTTACGTTACTATAATAATTATTATTGTCATTAGGTTACTATAATATTTATTGTGAGGGTTAGGTTAGGTTACTGTAATATTTATTATAGAAGTTAGGTTAGGTTACTCCTCAACACTCTACATGCACTATACCGAACGTGTTAAATCGATGCTCTCGAATCCCATTTTACACCCTTTTCTTTATTTTTTCCTCCCTTTTACGAGGATGCGTTAATAGCTGGTTCCCGGAATAATTACTTTTTTTCGCTGATATTAGAATGCACGACCACGCGACAAAAGCGGAAGATTTTTATCGCCGGATCAAAGTTGCAGAAACTTTAATCGCTTTATGGATCATCGTGTCGTTAATTGCATTCGTCATCCGCTTACATCTTTCCATTAATCTATTCACTGTAATTTGTAGCTTTAATTGTCACATAGAAATAGAGTTACATATTGTATATTCTGTCAAATGATACTCTTTAAGTATGTCTTTTTATGGTAATCAAAGACCTGTCCGGACGATGAGCGACGTATGGTGTTTTAGTATTTTGACTCTCAATTCACATTTGTTCATATGTGTCATTTTAAACCTTGTTCACATCTGTCTGTACTAAATTTGTACTATATAGATATTGTACATATATGTAAGTACATTAGTTAGTATAAAATTAGCTTGAAGACCAGATAAAATTATATTTCCAAGTTTTTGCTTTCGTATCCCTTAATGTTAGACAAATTGATTTACCTGTTCAGAAATTAATTCTCTAAAAATGTCTCTACTGTATTAATTACAAGATCAATACTCTACCAGTATTAATAAAAAATGAACAAGCTTGTTAATAAATTCGAATGATTTATAGAACCAGCATCACCAAACTCAATTTCCCACAATACCCTCCAGCTACACAGTACCTTTTTGTCCCATTTTCCATCGGGAGTAGATTTTTCCGATGAGAAACTTCCTTCCATTAACGAAGCTGCGTTAACAAACTTTCGAGAGCTTTGTAGACTGCGTTACAGACTCGATTACCACACACCGTAGATTGTTAGTGCGATACCAAGGGTATCGTACAGGAAGTACCCTAATAGAAGTAGTGACACTTAATGACACAACCAAACGCGGTACTTGCTTCAATTCGCCATCTATTCGTACACCGCGATACCATCATCATCGTGCTTTTCGACCTATTTTCAACTTTGCATCGCTTTCAGAGTTAATATCCTACAACTTGCCATATGCACGGGATGAGACCTGCATTTTCCACGAGGATGCACGTTAGCTTACTTTACTCACGATTGGTCTTTGACCTTATTCCACGCTATTTCACTTCGCAAAGTTTTTTTTGGCTCTCAGTGATTTCTCTCATTCCTTCATTTTGAACATTTTTACATTTCTAAGTGTTTAATTTTAAATTCTGACATTTTCAAAGTTGCTAATTGTCAAGTTTTGAGATACTAAGACTCTCGTTTTTTAATTTTTAATATTTTTAAATTTTGATATTTCCAAATTTCTAAGGGTGCAAATTCTCACCCTGAAACCCTAAATTTGTGACTTCTCAAGTTCCAAAACTCTCAACCCCCTAATTTCCGAAATTTCCTTCTCAAGCCCTAAGACTCTCAACCCCCCAATTTCTAAAATTTCCAACTTCTCAAGCTCCAAGACTCTCAACCTCCAATTTCTAAAATTTCTGAGTTCCTAAATTTTCAACTTCTCACGCGCCAAAATTCTCAACCCCCTAGTTTCCAAAATTTCCAACTTCTCAAGCTCCGAGACTCTCAACCCCCAATTTCCAAAATTTCTGAGTTCCTAAATTTCCAACTTCTCACGCGCCAAAACTCTCAACCCCCTAATTTTCTAAATTTCCAACTTCTCAAGCTTCAAAACTCTCAACCCCCCAATTTCCAAAATTTCCGAATTCCTAAATTTCCAACTTCTCACGCGCCAAAATTCTCAACCCCCTAATTTCCAAAATTTCCAACTTCTCAGGACCCCATATCTCTAAGCATTCAAATTCCTAAATTTCCAACTTCTCACGCGCCAAAACTCTCAACCTCCAATTTCCAAAATTTCCAACTTCTCAGGACCCCAAATTTCTAAGCATTAAAATTCCTAAATTTTCAACTTCCATGCTCCAAAACTCACACTCCCCCAAATTCTAAAATTCCCAAATCTTCACCTTCCCAAATTTCCACATATGCAACTCCTCACATCCCCAAATCTCCATACATCCACCTCCTCCACCCTTAACATCTCAAAACCCACAAATTTCCAAATTTCTCAATTTCCAAAAACCCCCAAATATTCTTTCCCCATCCAACCCCCAAATATTCAAATCCACAGATCCCCAAATACCCAAACCATAGCTTCCACATCCCCATAACTCTCCCTATCCCAATCCTTCAATCTCCAAATCCCCAAATTATCATACAACCCTTCAAATTTTTACGCTTCTCAAACATTCGTCCCAACACGTAAAAATTCTTGGAACAGCAAAGGGTTGCGTTTGAAGGTCGAACTGCGTATCGATACAAACTTGTAGGTCACAAACAACGCATTAGGAATTTCGTATTTGCTGTGACGTGTTTCTCGTGGATCGATTCAAACTGTCTGACTAAAGGTACTTTCGTCTGTTTCTTTGTACAAGTCACATTGCGGACGAATGCCGTAAAATAAGCTGCATCATGCTTCCACTTAACTGGGTCCTGTTTCGATTGTGCTTGATTGCGGTGCGCTTTCCCTGGAATTTCTATGATTCACTGCATTTTGTCGTGAAATGACGGGGTAGAAAATAGCTGTATTCACCAAATTTTTATTTTATAAAATTTATGGAGACTTTTATAGAAATTATTGGGAGAGTGTGTATAAAAATAGAGTTGACATTTAAGAACCTTCATGCAGTAGTATGTATGTATGTATCATATGTATTTAATCATACTGTTAGTCATTTTTTATTCCTTGCTATTTCTTTACTGTCGCCATTTTGTAGTCACTCGAGGGCTTATTTGTTGAACATAAAAATATATTTCAGTAATTAAAGGAAAAACTACCGTTAGTCATTTTTTATTCGTTGCTATTTTTTCGTGTCGCCATTTTGTAGTCACTCGATGTCACTCGTTGAACATAAAAATATATCTCAGTAATTAAAGGAAAAAATACTGTTAGTCATTTTTTATTCGTTGCTATTTTTTCGTGTCGCCATTTTGTAGTCACTCGAAGTCTCACTCGTTAAAAATAAAAATATAATTCAATAACTAAAGTATCTTTTAACAATTGTACAAATTGAACATTGTGATCACTACAATAATTTTAGTATAAAATTTAGTATACAATAAGTAGTTTATAATTTTAGTATACAATAAGAAAATAATTAAATTCAGTACCTAAATAATTCACCCCAACCTAACCTAACCCCAACCATATGTATATCACAGTATATATAAAGCAAAAAAAATGTTATTTGAAGAGGTTTCCCCTTACAAGGAAGTCAGTACATATCACATTACCTAATATCAATAAAATTTGCATGAAACACAATATTTTTTCATCGAATACTTAATATTTACTGTCCAGTGGCTCACGCGATCACGCGAGGCATATGTACATTTGTCGATAATGCGGATTATTAGACTTTCCTTCCTTCTTCCCGCAAAAGTCTGATCATACACGCGATTGTCTGTTTTCACCGCTTTCTTCCACAGTCTTTTATCCCTATGATCGTTATCAATCACGCGGTACAAAGGCTCGTACGAGAAGTAGACGCGGACAAGACGAAAGTGTACGAACAAGATAAATGTTCAAACTCTCGAGCCATAAAACTGCACTCTTTTCAAGCGCTACGTTTCTTAAGTATACTTTAGTTAGTTCGGTGTAGAGTACATGTTTAATATAGTCGTTTTTGGACGGTGAAAGTTTGGATAAATGCTTGAACAAGATGGCCGTAAAGAAACAAGATGGCCGTAAACGGACAAGACGGAGTTTTTAAGTGTTCTGTGGATTGTTTCTTAAGTATACTTTAGTTACCTCGCTTGTGGTTTACATGTTTAATAACGTCGTTTTTTGACAGTGAAAGTTTGGGGAGGTGTAAACAAGATGGCCGTAAAAAGACAAGATGGCCGTAAAAAGACAAGATGGCCGTAAACTGACAAAATGGCCGTAAAGGAGTGCGATTATAAGTTAATCTACCATTTCACAGCCTTCGTACCTAATTAAAACGTCCAGATAACTCAAAAGAGTTAAAAACTCAAATCTTAACATCCTAAAATGTTGTGGGTCGAAGATTGCTCGAATAAAATTAGAATTGAAAGAGAATTGCGGTGAAAATACGAGTTGACATATTCGAAGCGTAGGTAACGTGACCATTGAACACCCCCAGGCTTCTTTTGCCCGCAAAATCGAGCACCCACGTAATTTCTTGCTCGTTAATATCTTATTAACAAGTTGCTTTCACTTAACACAATTTCGGAGGGAGTTAAATTGAAACTCTCGTATAGCTACTTAATGCCTGATTAAATGTAAATTGCTCAAAGTGTTATGCAAACTCTGCAATGTGAACACGGAGATTCGCCCCGTAGATCTCAATTAATTCCACGGTAATATTCAGTTAAGATTTTGGGTGATAATACCAATTTCTTAGAGGAAAACGGAGCGATCAAAAATTGAAAGAATTCTTGTTTGCTCTGTTGGTTTTAGCGAATGGAAATCAGCTTACGGTGAAGAGGGTCTTATCGGAATGATCGAACCTTGGTCGAGTGTCATTTATCGTTAGATACTTGTTGCGTGAAATTCTTTGCGTACCGGGCGGAAAAAAGGGAAATCGACGGAAAGATCGATGGAGAAACTCCACTACGGATTTATTCGCTACTGAGTACTCGATTGGCTGGGTTAAGTCGTTGGACACCTTAAAGGTTAAAATACCAATTTGTATTTTAAATAATTAAGTGGTTGGGTATTTCGTGCTTCTCGACATTCACGCTCCTTTTTAAGCTTGAAATATTCTGACATTTAATTTCTTCGCAACACAAAATCGCTTTTTATAAATCTCACAAAGAAAGCTTTCGAAACTCTTCACATTTCATAAATTGAGGAATATGAATTCCCGTTGAGAATCAACAAACAGAAATTTATATTTACATTCAGATATAAAGAATTCACTCTCTCATTTTTATTTCTATTATTAATAAACTTGTTCACAATAAATACTGAACTTTTTGAACACAACACTTTTGTATCTTGCAAAACTTATTTGTATTTCATTGTTATCCTCCATAAAATTTGTCTTCATGAAACCATTGGCAAAAACAATGTGTCCACGTTTGACCCGAGAAATCCCTGTTATTTCCAAACTTTCGTACAGCCTGTTCCGGGCAAACAAATGAAAACCTAAGGCAGGGGAGTCAGTTTCGCAATGGTTTCCTTCATTCCTGAACAATCACAGTCCTCCGCGTTATCATGAGGAGTAACTTCACTTTCATCCCTCCTGTTCCACGTTGAACTTCACGGTTTTTGCGATGCGGTAGCATCAATGAGAAAACTTTCAACGGCTCTACGCTCAGTTTCGCAGGTTTTATTTATCCCTGTTCCGCTGCTTAACATACTGCTATCGAGGTTATCGGCGATCAGCATCTCAATTGTCTTTCAAAATTTTTTTTTTATATTAATTTATTGTGAGGAGCAGTTTAAAATGAAATTTAAAATTGTACATTGATTTTGTATTTATACAACTGTTCTTTCTGTTTGGATTTAGTACGTTTCGTTTCAATAGCTGATCACTGTTTTAATGGTTAATGATGTTTCAATAAAAACTTGTTCTATAATTGTCAAGAATATTAAATATATACTTAAAAGAAATTGTTAAATGTTCATTAAGAGGTTGGACTACTCTTAAGACATAAAATACATGTATAACTTTCAATGTTATATGGAAGAAGAGAACAGAGAGACACGCAAGAGAATAAGTTACCCAGTTACGTGTAAACAAGATGGCGGCGCTGCAACCACTTACCGCTTGCCATTTTTAAGACCTTCTCCACAGCTTATTATATAAGTAATATTATTTTTAATGTCATTAACTCTAAATTCACTTCGGAGATTATATTTTACATCATAATTACATTCATTTTACTTCTCGAACTAAAATTACTTAATTAAACTTATTTCTTCGTATATTCTATAATCAAAGTCGCCATTTTGGCAACGCTTAGTGAATTCAATTTATAAATGAAACTATAAATTGAATATTTATAAATTCAAAACCTATTTCACTGTAATTTTACATGTATAACAGACATGAATAAAAACAATACAAATAATGTGAATGTAACAATTGAAACCTTAACAGTAAACCTCTCAAACGAAGATCCCGTAAATTTGCGGTCGAAAGAGATCCCACAAAGCATCACTTAGACCCCGTTTTCTTCGAACGTTGATGCTCGACAAGATATTTATACCGTGCGAAAAGGCATTAACGAGTTTTCGTCAATGGAACGAGCAGAACGTTCGCTTTCAGCGCCAAGTACTTTGCATACCGTATACACAGTTAATTTTATGGAAATCGCATTCCTTTAATTTACCTCGACCGAGAAAATTTGCAAAGAGAACAGGGTGCGGGCAATCTCGCGAAACGGCTAGGTCCTATCGTTCCGTTTTAAAACGCCGACTCGGAAGCAGCGGTTATTTAATCGAAAAACACGCGACCCCGTTTGAACACGCCGAAATTAATTTCGCCTAACGAGGAGAATTCGCGGGTTCCATGGAAAAAAATCTGTAACGTTTCGCTGACTCACTGTACGCACCTTTTCTCTATCTTAATAATTTGCGAGGACAGCTGGACATCGCGTGACTCATCAAATTCACCTGGATTTTCGTGCAAATCAGTCGTTCATAATTTTCTGGACTTTTTTTCTTCCAACGTTTGCATGCATTAACGAGTTTTTAATGCTATGATTAAAATCGAGTTCTGAATGGATTAAGGACGAATATAAATAGAATGAAACTCGTCTGTCTTTTAAATTATTTATACTGAAATGAACTTGTAAATGTGGTCTTTTGTTTGTACAAAAATTATGATCGTTCTTGAGAAATTTTTAAGGAAAAATGACATTTTAAGAACTTGCTTTAAGAAGTTAAGAAAGGTGTAATAAAATGTAGAAGATGAAGAAGATGAAGAAGATGACGAAGATGAAGAAGATGACGAAGATGAAGAAGATGACGAAGATGAAGAAGATGAAGAAGATCAAAAAGATGAAGAAGATGAAGAAGATGAAAAAGATCAAAAAGATGAAGAAGGTGAAGAAAATCAAAAAAATTAAGAAGATGAAGAAGATGAAAAAGTTCAAAAAGATGAAGAAGATAAAAAAGATGAAGAAGTTAAAAAAGATCAAAAAGATGAAGAAGATGAAGAAGATAAAAAAGATCAAAAAGATGAAGAAGTTAAAAAATATCAAAAAGATGAAGAAGATAAAAAAGATGAAGAAGTTAAAAAAGATCAAAAAGACGAAGAAGATGAAAAAATTCAAAAAGATAAAAAAGATAAAAAAGATGAAGAAGATGAAAAAATTCAAAAAGATGAAGAAGATAAAAACGATAAAAAAGATCAAAAAGATGAAGAAAATGAAAAAGATAAAAAAGATGAAGAAGATGAAGATGAAGATGTAGAACATAAAATATTTGATTTTTAATGAAAAGTAAATATATAAATTATGTGGGTGATTTGTTCAGCTGTGATCACCACAGTGAATGTGTTGCGTCTACGTCGCAGGTTAATTGGAGTTAGCAGGGTTTTTGAAACAAGGAACTCTAAACGATTGTTCGCAGAGGTTGCGAGTCATCTCGGCAATAATGGTTGAAGCAGGCTAATGGTCGATAATGGAACCTCCCGAATGGCAGAATAACCGAATTACGCTGTCGACTAACTGCTCGTGATCCGTAAAACAATATTCATAGGGAGCATATCATTATACCTATTATTCGACCGAATTTCGCTTCATTCCCACCCGTACTTTACTTTCGAACCTTGTACCGCTTCGGGTTCTCGACTCTCCTGTTCGCTAATGTACCTCAAGTTCTTGCTTAATTGCTGCGTTAATACGTTTACTCGTACACGTATTTCGAATAATTTTATGATTTGCAATTGGGAGCGAAATTTCAATAGCGACGTTGAAGGAGGACGTGGTTGGAGAACTTTTCTTGGGGAAAATGTGGAGATGTGAGGAGATTTGGGGATTGGAGAATTTGGAGGGAGAGTATTTAGGGATCTATGGATTTGGGGATGTAAGAAGTTAGCATATGGTGATTTGGGAAAGGTGTAATTTTGGGACGTAAGGATTTTTAGGATGTGGAGGTTTGGAGATGTAGGAATTTGGGGACGTAGAAAATTTGGAGACGTAGAAATTTGGGGACGTAGCAATTTAGGAACGTAGGGATTTAGGAACGTAGGGATTTGGGGGCGTAGAAGTTTAGGGATGTAAAGATTTCGAGGACGTAGAGATTTGAAGAAGTAAAAATTTGGGGACGTGGAGATTTGGAGATGTAGAAATTTGGGGACGTAACAATTTAGGGACGTAGGGATTTGGGGACGTAGAAAATTTGGAGACGTAGAAATTTGAGGACGTAGTAATTCAAGGACGTAGGGATTTGAGAGCGTAGAAGTTTAGGGATGTAAAGATTTCGAGGACGTAGAGACTTGAAGAAGTAAAAATTTGGGGACGTGGAAATTTGGGGATGTAAAGATTTCGAGGACGTAGAGATTTGAAGAAGTAAAAATTTGAGGACGTGAAAATTTGGGGATATAAAAATTTTGAGGATGTAGAGATTTGTGGACGTAGGAATTCAAGGGTAAAATTAACCATTAACTTTACATGTCTGACTATATTCGACCATTTCTACTACGGTTCTTAAATTCTTATATTACCCAATTTTACCCCCATATGTGCATGATGTATTTAAATCATGATCACAGACCTATATATGCACATTCCCTAATACTCCATAAATAAATAAATATAACGAAGTAATTTCGACAAGTAAAGTTTGTTGGCGAAAAATCTTTTTCACGGGTAGTTTTACGAACTTTTTACCATTCGGTTCGTGATATCGATTCATAAACGAGACATCGGTTTGGTCAAGGCTGTTCCATCAGGACACGAAAGGTTATCGGTTATGAGGCGAGGTCTTCGAGTCACCACCGAATATGTCAATTAACGAGGCCGATTACCACAGAGATATATTGAATAATACATTAGTCGTAACAGAAATGAATCTAGCGGCAATTTGCCTTCGATCAACGTTACAATATTCCATACCAAATCGAGCTAATAATTCTCTGCTATACGATTCAAATTATTCTAATGGACGGTCAAAAATGATCAGGATGAGTATCGCTTCAAATGGAAGTTTAGATTGTGAAACTTATGGCAAAACGAGTTCGGTAAATTTATTGAAAACAATGATCGCCGTCCCTTGAGATTCCAGATCGAAAAGAGGTATTATTCTTTTCTCTTCGGTTATTGTCTTCTTCTGTCCTCGGAGACCATTCCGAGATGAAGTTTAAAAATTCAATCGTTCGGAAAATGTATTTCGATATTTCATGGGAGCTCAAGTACGAAACACATTTTCCTTCGATTTTCTGCGCCCTTAGAAATTCAATTGAATACAAAATACGGGATTATGCATTCTTTAGGTCGTCCTTGATCTTTGATTCGCGGTGGAACGTTATTATAGAAGTTGAAAATGGGGTAATATAAGAATTTAAGAAAAAGGGGATGTGACATATGTTCATAATGTGTATGTTATAATTAATTAATAAAAAAGACGTATACATATGTGCACACGTGATGTGATCTATGTATAAACATACATATATCATTTTTAATTATATCATACGTATCATGCACATATGTCATAACATACACATCATACACGTATGTCACATCATATGATGTGTATAATATGACATACATGCATGATGTGTATGATATAATTAATTAATAAAAAAGACGTATACATATGTGCACACGTGATGTGATACATGTATAAACATACATGTATGATTTTTAATTATATCATACGTATCATACACATATGTCAGAACATGCTCATCATACACGTATGTCACATCATATGATGTGTATAATATGACATACATGCATGATGTGTATGACATAATTAATTAATAAAAAAAGACGTATACATGTGTGTACACATGATGTGATACATATATAAACATATATGCATATATCACGTCATATACACATATGTATACATTTTTAACCGACTTCGAAAAAGAAGGTTACTCAATTCGATCAGTATATTTTTTTCAAATATATAACACTATTAATCGACACCTAAAAAACGAGACACTGTATTAGTATAATGTCACCTCTTTTCTGGCAAAATTAACGCTAACGAAATTAACCGCGAGCGCACTAACCGAATCATAGTAGTACAAGTTTGAAGCCGGCACGAATTGCGGGTGACATTAACGCGATTTAGTTCGGTTATTTCGAAGGATTGATCGACACGAGACGGTCGCGGCAGATGTTTCAGGCGAGTCCGCCATCATGACGTCGTGGATCGCGTGGCAGAGGATCGATACATGAGCTACAGCCTCGGAGAACCAACAATCCTCCTCGGAGCCGAAATCTTCGAAGGCGAGATAAACACGCGGGAGAAAGAGGAATGGTCCCTTGGGCCTTCGGCGTGCCTCTCGTCCTTGTTTCTGCTCTGGGTCTTCTTCTCAACGGTTACGTTCTACTCGTCGTTCTTGGATTGAGCAAACAGGTGATTATTTTCTTTTATTTTACACTGTGGTGCAACGGAGACCTTTGATTTATGTACACGTGAATTCGATCTTGAAGTTGAGTTCAATGTAGAGAACAAGTTCTGCACTTTTGTATTTTCAAATTTGTTTTATGATTTTTATTTTATTGAGTTTTGGAACTTTCACTGTTTTTAGACTGTTAAATCCTTAGATTACTAAGTTTTTAAACATTCAAATTCATCTTTCAAGTCCAAACCAGATCCAATCTTCATGCTACATCCCCAAATTCCTCTGAGCCTAAATTTCTAAACCATCAAGTCTCTAAATTCCTAAATCACCAAGTCTCTAAATTCTTAAATCATCAAATCTCTGTTAAATCCTTAGATTACTAAATTTTTAAACATTCAAATTCAACCCCAAATCCAAACCAGATACAATCTTCATGCTACATCCCCAAATTCCTCTGAGCCTAAATTTCTAAACAATCAAGTCTCTAACTTCCTAAACCACCAACTCTCTAAATTCCCAAACCACCAAATCTCTAAATTTCTGTGCCTCATAAAATGTCCCAGTATCTGCACTAAAAAAGAAAATAAGAAACTACTTAAAGAAGCTCCCTAAAACCCAAAGTTCCAAAATCTGCGCAAACATATCAAGTTACTGGCTCACGTCCGCCCACAGACAATACACCGACACTGCACGAATAATTCAATAGGCTATTGGTCCTCCGCGATAGTCGTATTATCGATGACACAGGAACATTGAATGTACATCGATAGACGAAAGACACGAGCTAAATCGACACCGAAAATTCATTATTCAGCCACGACGTTAAGCGATGAAATTACACTGAGAGAACCGATGAGTTTCTCTTCGATTTCACAAAGAAAACGGATTCGCTAATGAACCGAACACTTCTCCAAACACAATCGAAGCAATTGCAATACCAGTTGGGAATACATGCTTACTCTGGTCGAATTGATTACGCGTTATCTACCTTCGGATGCATCTTGCTTGGTTTAGGAATTAGCATTGTTATAGGTACCTCATGTGCGCTCGGGTTCGCGTGATTAATTGCGAATGAAGGCAATCGTTCGGGTATTTGATTGTGGAGTATGAGGAAAAATAGAAGAGGTGATTGAATTGTGGAGACAATGTTAATATAAGGTTTAAATAGGTAGAAATTTGGGGAGTTGAGAATTTGAGAATTTTGGATTTGGGTGGTTGGGGAGGTGAGAGTTTGGGAGGTGGGGATTTAGGGGATGTGGGATGTGGAGTTGAGGAAATATGGGGGATGTGGAGATTTGGGGAGCTTGAGGATTTGGGGATTTTGGGATTTGGAAGCTTGGGAATTTGGGGATTTTAGTATTTCGGTGTTTAAGAATTTGGAAACTTGGGAATTTGGGGATTTTAGAATTTGGATGCTTGGGAATTTGGGGATTTTAGAATTTGCAAGCTTGGAAATTTGGGGATTTTAGAATTTGGATGCTTGGGAATTTGGGGATTTTAGAATTTGCAAGCTTGGGAATTTGGAGATTTTAGAATTTGCAAGCTTGAGAATTTGGGGATTTTAGAATTTGGATGCTTGGGAATTTGGGGATTTTAGAATTTGGGTACTTGGGAATTTGTGAATTTCAGAATTTGGGTGCTTGGAAATTTGGAAGCTTGGAAATTTGGGGATTTTAGAAATTGGAGAATTTGAAATTTTGAAGCTTGGGAATTTGGGGATTTTAGAGTTCGATTGCTTGGGAATTTGAAAGCTAGGGAATTTGGAGTATTTGTAATTTAGATTTGCAGATATAGAAATTTAATAAATTCAACCCCTTGTACTATGATTCACCATGAGCTTCAGGTCTAACCCATCACTACAACATTCAAACCCATCACTACAATACTAAATCACACCAATATTAATTAAACTTGAACTCCAAATTAAAGCATATATCAAAGTGTGTCACGACACTAATCACAAAGTGCGTCAGATCTAACCCATCACTACAATATTCAAACCCATCACTACAATTCTAAATCACACCAATATTAATTAAACTTGATCTCCAAATTAAAGCATATCTCAAAGTGCATCACGACACTAATCACAAAGTGCATCAGATCTAACCCATCACTACAATATTCAAACCCATCACTACAATACTAAATCACACCAATATTAATTACACTTGAACTCCAAATTAAAGTATCCATATTTCAAAATTAAAGTATGCATATTTCATCAAAGTATTCATATTTCGAAGTGCGTCACACTGGTCACAAAGTGCGTCGTCATAAAACTAGCACAAGTTCTAAATCCGCTGAAAAGGCAAGCGGAGATTAGTATACTCCGCTTCCAGAAAAATAGTAATCCTCGAAGATTTGCAGGATTCGAGAAACGGTTCCATATAGGTTCAATAGAATCCAATTACTCACCCTATTTTCAGTCTTAATCTTTTCACGACGAATTTTCCCCTTGCTCCAAGGTTCTTTTCAAGCAATCTCGTTCCAGAAAAATTAATACAGAACATCGGATTTCGACACGATTTTTCCTACGGCCGTAATCCTGCCTTTAAAAACGATTTCCTTTCAAGTAACTCTCTTTGCAAGAAAGGAAAGGTTATTTTGCAAATGGCGGATTTTCGGTGTCGCTCGCAGTGACCGTGGCAATTTTAAGAAGGCGAACCATCGACAGTTAGAAATGATCGCGTTCTTTTCGATGTAATATCGAAAAGTCGGACGCTGAATGACAGGCGGCGAACTAGGTCGCTCGAAACGTTTTCCGTAGCCTTTGCGAAACCGGTCTTCAGATTTCCTGTATTGTTTCCCGTAAACGTACACGCGATACCACCCTCTTTTTATGGGGTCGAATAAAACACTTCCAGAGCTTGAAAGGATATCTTTTATCGAGGGCAAGTTTAATGGGAGTTCGATAAAAATTTACTGAAATGCATCGGTGCATTTTACGAGTATTGTTCTGCGTTAATTCTTAATTGTTATTATTGATTGCGCTGTTCGATGGAATAGTCGGAACATGCAAAATAGTTAGCATATTAAAATTTTACTGTTCGACATAACTGAATAATTATTATATTAGAATTATACTGTTCATATCAGATAGTTATTATAGTAAAACTGTATTACACACATGACAATCTAACGAGTAACACATACAAAACTTTCATGTACTTAGAAATGTAGTAGATGACATTCTGATGTATGGAAATTTCACATGTGACGACCTTATGTGTGGTAATACGATGCATGGAAACCTCGTGTGTGGAGATGTAACTGTAGTAACGCAAAGCGTGGAAGTCTCATATGTGGAGATCTCATACGTGTACCAATCTAACGCGTGGTAATATCACGTGTGGAGATCCAGCGCGTGGAAGTCTCATGTGTGGTGATCTCACACGTCGTAATGCAACGCGTGGGAATCTCACATATGACGATCTTATGCGTGGAAATTTCACGCGTGGAAATCTCACGTGTGGACATCCAACGCATGGAACTCTCACATATGGTGATTTAATGCGTGGAAATCTCATGTGTGGAAATTTCGTGCGTGGAAATTCAACGCGTAGAAATCTCACATATGGCGATCCCACGCGTGGAAATCTCATGCGTGGAAATTTCACGCATGGAAATTTCATGCGTGGAGGTCCAACGCGTGGAAATTTCACGTGTGGAAATCTCATGCATGGAGATCCAACGCGTGGAAGTCTCACATATGGCGATCTCATGCGTGGAGATCCAACGCGTGGAAATCTCACATATGTCTATCTCATGCGTGGAAATTTCACGCGTGGAAATCTCATGTGTGGAAATTTCACGCGTGGAAATCTCATGCGTGGAAATTTCACGCGTGGAAATCTCATGCGTGGATATCCCACGCGTGGAAATCTCACATATGTCTATCTCATGCGTGGAAATTTCACGCGTGGAAATTTCACATGTGGAGATCCAACGCGTAGAAATCTCATATGTGGAGATCTAACATGTCCTAATCCAACACGTGGAAATCTCACATATGTCGATCTCATGCGGGAAAATCTCACATATGTCGACCTAACGCGTAAAAACACAACACACAACTACTTCCTAAATCCCACCTCCGCATAAATCTTACTCATACCTCCACAAAGTTTGCTCCCAAACAAATACAAACACAAAAAAAATCAACAATGCACGATACAAATACCTGCTACTACACCGCGTGAAATAGTCTGCAACCAGGGAACGTTTAAGAGGGTGGCGCAGGGTTCGCGTGCAAACGACGAAAAGTTTAAATTACAAGATTCCAGCTGGAAATTAAGATTGCACGGTATACAGAGGAACTTTTGATCACAAGGAAGAAAAAGTTGATTTAACGAGTTAACCGTGTATCAACCCGATGTCCACAGACGCAGCAGCAACAGACCGCAAATACTTTATTGTTGATACACTTGGGCGCTGTGGAGGCAGCTGTGTGTCTGATATTACTGATCTTTACTACTGGTTCCTGGCCAATCGCCGGCACCTGGTGCGTTCTTCACGGCTTCCTTTTGGCTCTTTTACATCCAGTCGCTCTTTGGACTGTTACTGGATTAAATTGTGACAGGTGAGTTTATACTTTTTTTTTTGAGATAAGAGTGTTATAGGAATTATATTGATTTTATTCTTGACCTGCATGAGGAGGATTGGACCTGCAAGCCTTCTGTTTTAATTTTCATTCACTTCCTTTTTAATTTTCTTTCTTTTAAATGATATTACAATATAGTAGTTTAGAGCTCTTATTATTGACAGTAGTGGGAGGTTTTTTGTGAGACATTACTGTTTAGTATTGAGAGAATAAATTTTATTTATTCATGATACTGAAATATTGCCAACATAAGACTGCCAAGATTTTAAGAAGCTCATAAAAAATTTTAAAAATGTAGTATTTGTTTCTAAACATTTCTAACAGATGAAGAAGTAATATTTCTTATTCCATCAATACATATTAATACATGTATTACAACTCTCAAAAATTTAAAAGATGTTGCAGTCGAACATTCTTAAATTCTTAAAATTATTCCAATACATCCATTCATGTATTATATATTTATAACATGCATACATTTAGACAACATTGAAGTGGAATACCTATTTTCTTAAAATTATCTCTTCACCTCTCACCGATTCCGTCATTAATATTACTTAGTCATACGCGCAATGAAATCCCACATGCAGTACCAGCCGATATGTACAAAGAGGGTCGTCGTAAAGTCAGGATTCCACCGGATGAGACTTCTTTATCTCGTAGAAAAATGGGGTTCGATACCGCGGTGACGTTCAACGAAACGTGGCCTTACGCGGCACAAAGCAGCAAGCTTCTCAATGTAAGATGTCAATAGCGGATCCTCGTATTCAGTCGGTATCTCTGTGGCCGTCAACCGACACGGAATCTTCGATTCAATCTGAAACCTTTCGACAGATCGTCTTGTTCCTGTGACTCGTATCTACGCTGGAGTAAACATGACGAGAGTCACCGGAAGTCCTTTCTTTAAAATGCAACTAGAGTCACTTTCAAGTCGAACTTGCGGACAGAGTTCGAACACTGATTTATTCGATTTTTTTTATCTAATAAATGTTTAATAAATTGAGGTTAACTTGGAGATGTAAATGGGTGAAAAGTAACAGTACTTTTATCATTTTTGTAATTAAATTTTTAAGGGACTTTTATGAAATTGTAGAAGGTGATGCTCTTTGAGAAAAAAGATGTGGTTAGAAGAAGAAAGAAATTATTTTTGCATCAAGTTTATTAAACGAAGCTTTCGATGTTGAAGTTTGAGGTCCTCAGACCTGATGACGCCATTTTGGTTTTCTTATACAGACAATAGACAGTATTTTTATTAATCTAACCTTCGATGACGAGGTTTAAGGACCTCAGACTTGAAGGCAACATTTTAAATTTCTTATGCAAACAACAGCTAACATTTCTCATCGTTAGATTCGCTTTTGCTAACCAAATAATCCAAGAGCAGCTGAAATCGATCGTAACAGCTCTAAAATAAATGAGATCGAAATAGTCCCGAAGAAAAATACCCACCTCAATTTTTTACACTCATGAATCATCAAAAAGTTTTCCCAAATAAAGTAAAACTATCTCCTCACATTTTCCAACAAACAAATAAAAAAGTAACGACACGTTTAAAATAAAAGAACTCCCAATAAAAGAAGGTAACATGTTACCCGCCATATTAGAATTTTGACAGCCAGTGCATGAAGCAATCCATAAGAAAAGAATTTTGAAACGTAATACCTTAAAAGACAGTGTAGCATAATGGACACTTAACTGACGTTCTAAACAAAATGGCTCACGTCTTTCGAGCACAATAGCACGTGTTTTTGGCGCTCCGAAACGAGGGCGAAAGGTGCGGATAAAAATACTTGGAAATATCGTGGCCGGTGATCGAATGCCTGGAATATTTTATTCACTAGGTCAGTGGATTTAAACCGGCATTCCTCTTCGACATCGTCACGACCTTTTCCTCTTTTCATTCTTTTTTGCGTTTGCCTCTTTCATTATTCAGTCGTGCATGCTACATTCCGGCGATTCCAGAAGTATCATTTAAGAGTAATCGTTCCAGGTTATATTAGAATCGTTTCAGAATCTTTTCATGGATATCGTTGAATTCCCTTCAATTTCTTGTGCAGGTATTACGCGATCGCTGCACCGCTGCATTACGCTGCATTGGTCTCGCCAAGACGCGTTGCAGTTGGATTGGCTGCATCTTGGACAGGCGCCCTGTTTTTGTGCGTGTTGCCTTTCTGGGGCCTCGTACCACCTTACAGGTTCGTTTCTTTTATTTTCTTCTTCGTTTACACGGATTTTCTTCTTCGTTTTAAATCGTTGGAAAACATCGAAGGTTCATTGGCGCGTCACTGCACTTTTTATTTCATTGCCGGTTTTATTACACTTTAAGTACACCGGTTCCATCGCTTGGCTACCGTTTACTCCTAAATAAATATGGCGACCTTATGTTCGATGGACTACATCACTGCAATTTTATTTCTTTATTGCAAACTTTTTTGGGTTATTGAGAATTTTTATGTTCCTCAAATTTTCAAGTGTTCAGTCTTCAATAATTTTTATTAATTCAAAATTATTTATTATCTTCATTAATTCAAAATTATTTATTATCTTCATTAATTCTAAATTATTTATTATCTTCAATAATTCTAAATTATTTATCATCTTCATTAATTCAAAATTATTTATTATCTTCATTAATTCCAAATTATTTATCTTCATTAATTCAAAATTATTTATCATCTTCATTAATTCTAAATTATTTATTATCTTCATTAATTCTAAATTATTTATCATCTTCATTAATTCAAAATTATTTATTATCTTCATTAATTCAAAATTATTTATTATCTTTATTGATGCAAAATTTTCAAATCTTCATATCGATGAAAAATCAACAAGTATCTCATTCAACGAAATATTTTCTCCCGACCTCAAGAATTAACACTAAACCTGCTGACATATAATGTGTATTTAATTTGAAATTGAAAATGAAGTTAAAAAAGAAATAAACAAACAACCAAACTATTAGTACACACATTTATTCTTCATCTTGAAAATCAATGCTGACTTTAAAGAATGTATTTTAACAAAATGTGCTCCTTTCAATAAGAGACTTATGGAGTGCACATTTGACCAGTCTGGTAGTTTTAGTGTTAATGAAGGCTCCTTTCAATAAGAAACTTATAAAGTGGTCATTTGACCAGTCTGGTAGTTTTAGTGTTAATGAAGTTTCAAGATTAACCAAGTAACCAAGTAGAACAAAAAATTCTTTAATTTAAATTTTCATCTGTTAAAACAGATACAGTCCAGGACTAGGTTGCTGCGCCCCGGATTTCGGCAACGATTCCTGGGGTTTGGCGGCCGTTCTCTACGGGGCAGTTTACGCGATCCTGGGGCTGGCATTGCCCGCCGTTCTGGTGACCGTTTGCAATTTGCGAGTGCTCGGCATAGCCCGTTATCACCGTCACCGCATCGCGAGCGCAATTTACGAAGTCACCTTGAGCGCCCAGGTGACCATCACCCATCAGCGGAACCCATTTTTCGTACCGACTGTCACGGCACCTTCTGCTGTCAGCCCGCCACGCTTCCACAGCGCGGCCAGCACGGTTTGTACATTTCTCTGGATCTGCGTAATTTCTGTTTACTCTGCATAATTATCTCCTACGGCCGTACGTTTCGGTCACGTAATTTGCGGCTGCCACGAACTCGGTTTTGCTGAAAGATAATTTGCACTGCACTGATACTTGCTCTTCAATTATTTCTTGGACTTGTGATAGATTAACGTTTACTTTTATGCAGAACATTTATGTTCCTCAAGTGTTCAGTCTTCAATAATTTTTATTAATGCAAAATTATTTATTACCTTCATTAATTCAAAATTATTTATCATCTTCATTAATTCAAAATTATTTATCATCTTTATCTTTATACGTTATCTCATACGTTATCTTTATATTGCAAAAAATTTGTTATTTTTGTACTGCAAAAAATTTGTTATTTTTATACTGCAAAAGTTTGTTATATTTATATTGCAAAAAGTATCTTATATTTATGTACATAAAAATTATATTATCTTGTAAGTGTTTTAATCTATGTAATTAATTAAATTTACAAATTGCCATTCTCACGATGCTGTCTTCATCTGTCAAACACCTGTAGAACACTCATAAAAAAATAAACACGCTGTTATAAACACTACAAATGAATATTCTGAATTAATCAAAAGTTCAGCTCCGTATGAAAGGTACATAAAAACGATACTCCGATAAATTAAACACATTAAATCACGGACGAAAGTTAAATATCCAGCAGAATATTAGCAAGTCAAATCGATCGGACACCTCGCTGCGAGGCGTTTACTTGCCTCGCTTTTACGTTCAATTAACTACCATGTAATTCACGGATTTTATCCGATAACGACAAACCTTGAACATTTCGAAGTTGCTCTCGTTAATTCTTTCTTAACGATCGTTCAATCATCGACGTCTCGTTAAAGCAATTTATTTTCTGCGAGTTTAACAACTTTCCATGGAGACGTAATTTATTAATTCTGAAAATTCTTGATTTCAGGTAATGCAACTGGTTGGTTCTTTGTATTTACTTTATTTTCCGTACTGTGGCCTGATTCTTTGGGAGGTTTGCGGTGTTGGGAATCAACCACATTTTTACGATCATCCGAAACTGGCGTCGTTGGCGTCTCTTTTGCTGGCTTGTTCTCCGCCTATTAACGGGCTTCTGTACGGATTGAAGTCGCAGACTCTGAGGAGATCTGTGCAGAACTATTGGCGGAAAAAGGCCACCAAGTCGGAGCTTCAACACGTAATATTTTACTAATTCATCTTTCATAATGTTAGTTTCGTTCAAATCGCTTGAGAAGTCACTGTCTATTTTTAAATATTTATTGTTAAATAATTAGAATTATGGATAATCATTAAAAACTGTTAATATATTTTTAAACACAAACAAATTATTTAATAAAAGACACAAGCAACAAACATTATAACTTAAAGATTAATTAATTAAACAGGGATTACTTTTTCTACATAATACAACTATTACAAACGCTCACATTATCGAACGAACAAGACGGAAGTACTAATATTCAATTATTTTGTTTCTAATATTCAATTATTCTATTTCTAACGTTGCACACCATTTCTAATACTGTAAGATGTCACTATAAGCTAAAGCTTTTATTAATAATTTAACATTTATATAGATAACATTCAACAGCTTAATATTCTAAACTCCTTAAAGATGATGACTATACAAATTCTCTGTTAAATATATTTATTAACCTATTATTTAGATGAACAAGCTTTTACTTCACTTTTAATCCTGAATTTGTAAAAATTCGCAACAAGCTTTTGTCCGCTATAAATATTTCCGGAGCCAAATCTTGGATCTCCTTCCCTTCTTTTCAACAACTGAACCTTTTCCAGAATCCAATATTATCAAATGATCGACCGCTTTTAATTTAGGAGATCCAAGCCAGGACCCCAAGCGCCGCCGGCTCAAGAAGGCCATCCGGAAGTGGCACAGGCTCCTTCTTCCCGTTCCCGCCATTACAACGAAGACTCAGCGAGGCGCTCTTAGCATTGGGTTCCTGCAGAACCGGAAACAGTTTCGACAGTAACAACCTCGGTTTCCATCGAGGAAGACTACAGCCTGCCGCCTCGTGCAATACTCTCAGAGTACCGACTTCCGAATCGGGTAAGTTTCGAATAAGTTTCGAAGAAATGTGGAGGAAATGTTTTTATTTGGGTGTCGTTCGCGTAGGTGAAAGTAGCAAATTGGTGAGGTCGAGCGCGAGCGCAGCCAGTCTGATGGGTCCACATTACAGAAGCGATTTTATCGGCACTGACGCGAGCACCGGATGTTCGATAGCCATGAACGAAACACCAAGGAGAAGCCCAAGGATACTCATAACGCGAGCGTGCAGCGAGGAGAGCCAGGACGGAGGAAGTCCGTTGCTGAGGAAACCGTTCCTTGCGAACGCTCTTCCATGCGATAGTACGTGTTATCGTTCCAACGAGAATTTTTTTATCGATGCAACTTTCTTCCAGCTTCGTAAATATCGTTCACCTTTTTCCGAGGGAAGTGTTTTACATCAGCTATATTATTTTCTGAGTCTGCAACTTGAGTTTGATTTTGATAATTTCTTCATGTTCACGCATGAATGACGATTTTCTTATGGTAATCTGTTATTGGTATAATTAAGAATTTGTCTATCTTCATCAAAAATATTCATCTTAGCTGCAAAGCTGAGCTGCTTCAAATAAAGCTATGAATAATAAATGTAACAGTGTTGTGAAAATATTCGAGAATTTTTAATTTGTTCTAAATGATCAACGTGTTAAATCTGTGAGACTATAACTGCACTCTGATGATAACTGCATGTACTCTAATAATTGCAAAGTTATTGGCTTTTTGTCAAATGGCAAACTTTAAAAAATTATACAAATACAGACCAAGCTAGAATTTTAATTTCACCCAGCTTTTAAGTACAGATTCAGATTTGAAACTTAAAAGATTAAATCAACACTACATTTCAAGTCATAACCTCAGTCCTCAAGTACGAGTCCCAAACCCAATATTGTTCAAAAGCAAAAATCTTGAGATAGAATAATAACTCATCAAAAAAGAACAAAGTGCAGAGTATAATATAATGGTTATTTAAATTTGAAAGACACCTGAGATATTCGATAAAAAATTCGTCCCACGTTTCCTTGGTTTCCCAAGAACGGAGATGGCGACATTGCAGTACCGGAAGCGACAGCAGTACCGGAAGCAGCGAGGCGAGCGTGTGGACTACGGGCGTTGCTCAAAAACTTGCCAAGGCGAATGCGAAACACGCGTCGGATATGTGGCCAGCGTCTCGAAGATTCGCGCGTGGAAAAAATTTAGAGGAAGGAGCAGTTTTGGTGAATGCTAGACCCAGCAATAACAGCGAAAGCAGTGATACTACGGACACTACGGCTACTACTACCACCACGACTATGCCTACTAAACCTCTTTCCATGGTGAGTTTGCAATTTTGGGAAAAGTTGGTGTTTCATGCTCTTGAAAATTTACGTGTGATTTGCCGGAGACAGAATTAATTATCGACCTCTATTAACTTCTTATAGTACATGACTTACAGTATATGAACATAACATGTACATGTAGTACCTAACTTACAGTACGTGAACATAACATGTACATATAACACGTAACTTACAGTATATGAATAAACCTGTACATACAGTACCTAACTTACAATACATGAACATAACATGTACATATAGTACCTAACTTACAGTACGTGAGCATAACATGTACATATAACACGTAACTTACAGTATATGAACATAACAGGTACATATAGTACCTAACTTACAATATATGAACATAACAGGTACATATAGTACCTAACTTACAATATATGAACAAAACATGTACATACAGTACCTAACTTACAATACATGAACATAACATGTACATATAGTACGTAACTTACAGTACATGAACATAACAGGTACATGTAGTACATGTCTTACATAACATTTCAGCTTTATTGAACACTTTTTATGTATATTACATATCTCACAGTATATAACGTTTTAACTACACTGAACACTTTGACGATTGTTATATTGTATTTAAAACACGAATATACTTATTGAATTCCTATACTCAACTTCTCATGACATTTTTTACTGCTCTATCAGAATCAATGAATTTTTACTGACTGTTGAAATGTTTGATACCGAAAGAATATCGTAGTTAATATTATACAAGAGATTTCAAGATTCTGCAAGGTAATATTGTTTTTGCTTGGTCATACATTGAATGCAATTACGCTTGATACGTATTAGTCGATAAAATTGAACGGTTATTAGCTGTTCTTCTTGGATTCTGCATACACCGATGATTCACTTGGCAGTGATTGCACAAAATGACTTGCGTTTAATACAAGTTTCAATTTGTTATAATTTACAATATTCTCTATAAATTACGATAACTCCGCAATATTGATTTAAGAAAAATTCCTCAAGACCGTGAATACCGAAAGGAATTTACGCAAATGATTTTTTAAACTTGATATTAAAATCTGTAAGTTAAGAGAATTGCAAACAGCAATAAAAACGATATTAGAAAAGTACAAACGATAAATTGAAGAATAGAAAGAAAATATTACAAAAGTTGTTGGGCAAAAAAGGCAGTCGTATTAATAACGAGCGTGCAAGTCGTAAAATGTGTAAATGTGTACAGGAGAACGGGTGTTACCGAGAGAAGCAGAAAGAAGAAATGAACGGCAGGAAGAAAGAAAGGGAGCGTAGCGAGAGCGACAACAGTTGGAGCAGCGTGGACGAGATCGAGTCGAAGGAAATGGCGGAGAAATGCATGGAGGAGGATAATCCCGAGAACATCGAGGAGGAGGCAGAAGAAGAAAAGTGCAAGCAATTGAGGCGGAAATCGAAAACGATTCGCAAGGCGGACGTTCCTCAGGATTGCAAGGAGACCGCGCAACGCAGGCCACTTCTCACCTCGTCATCCTAAGTTCGATCGATGGACTCGTTCTTTTTTCCCGCGTTCTAATTTATTCCTTTCGCTCCGTTATAATTTACGTGATCGAGAAGAACGTGGTCCGAATGGACTTTCAGATCCTCGGAAAGTGTCCCACTATGCTCGATATCATTTACAACGTATCGACATATCCTGAAATTATATTTTTATACTTCCACTCAACCACGATGCAGCGTTAACGAGAGAACCGCAGGCCACGAGATGATTTAATACGAGCTGGTTAATCTCGGCGAAAAACTTGCTCCGAGAAAGTCCATGGAAAGTTGATCGGCCAATCATCCTTGTACGAGCCAAGTTCGGGAAAGAAGCTCGTCATAATTTTCTTCGATGACCGGAAGTTTGCCCGCCAATTTATCCACAAAGGGACAAAGCTCAAAGTTCTCGGTAACTGAAAGCAAGACATGGAATTCGAAAATTATTGTTGGCACCAAGTGTCCAAGTTTCGTAATTTTATAATTTCATACCCGAACTATACTTTCCCGCTTTGCTGATGTTCCTAATTAACACTCGTGCATCATAGAGATTTAACGATGTTTCTTCAAATTTTTTAAATACAAAAATATTTTTGTTTATAGAAATTACTTTTTCACCTTTGTTCAAATTCACAGGGAATTTCAGAATGTTCAAATGTAATAAATTCTTTAGCGTCAACGTGGAAATGGGGTATAACGGTTATTGGCATAAGGATTAAATATTGACAGAATCGATTCTCTGTTCGTGGAATATAATATAGTAAAATAAGTTCTTTCGTTAAATCTAGGAAAAATTCTTGCTTTGGAAATATTTGCTGAACTTTTGTCGAAAGGGGTGTCAAAAAAATTAAGTTGCGCATATAAATTCTTAATCCTTTCTTCAGAGTCACTTCCTGATAAATAAAAATTAATTTTCATTTTTTAAAAAGGGTATAAAAAAATGAAGTTGCCAATATAAATTCTTAATCCTTTCTTTAGGTTCATTTCTTGATAAATAAAAATTAATTTTCATTTTTTAAAAGTAAACATTTACAGTACTTTGATAAAAAGTTTATAAAAAAATGAAGTTGCAAATATAAATTCTTAATCTTCTTCTTTAGATTCAATTTCTGATAAATGAAAATTAATTTTCATTTTTTAAAAGTAAACATTTGCAGTACTTTGATAAAAAGTTTATAAAAAAATGAAGTTGCAAATATAAATTCTTGATCTTCTTCTTAAGATTCACTTCCTGATAAAAATTAATTTTAATTTTTTAAAAAATAAATTCTTTTGAAACGTCGAAATTTCTATGTTGCACGAGACCGAAACTATATTTTAGCATTGAAAGAATTCTGACTCGTCAACTAGAAAATTAGCGAGGAAATATGATTAGCGATCGATACATCGTAATCGATAATTGATCGCATTGATCACTAAAAAAGCGAAGCATCGTGCGACTTCTTTTTACTAGCAAGTTTGTACAGCCGTTACGTGGATTGTGGCCAACTTACTGTTTGCACCGAGACTAATTTGCAATTTAGAGTAGCGACAATTATTTGAAAAAGTTGACCGATATAAATGTTGGTGGTTATTGGAATTGATGTTCTGAATTTTGTAGAACACGAACGAGTGTGAGTGCGCGAGTGCAAAAGTGTGTACAGTTGCGAAATTCTTCGCAGAATGTTCTAATTTTCGTTACTCGTTTTAGTACCTGCTGATTTTATCGAAAATTAACATCGTTATCGAGTACAAATTTTATTTAACGAATGTTTGTATATAGGTTCAAAAGCCACGTAGCTTTTGGGTTCGTCAATTAGAACATTAGGAAAACGATCTCATCGTGTTACTTTATCATTCCGGCGTGAAGAGGTTTATCAGTGTGTTCACGTTAATGTTAATAATATTAAACGCGATCTAAACGATGTCTGAATGTATGTTAGTGCTAATAAAACAGGAAAATGATCTAAAAAAAGAGAAGAATAAACAGTGAGTTAAGTTATTCACCCTTCTAGAGGTATGTTACAGAACTCATAACTCAATGAAGACACCATTAAACTAAACATTTAGCAAATCGTTACAACATGGCCGAACTCCTGCACTAACTCGTAATACGTTTTAGCGGAAGCTCCCGTTTCACGCCGGCCATGGTTAACTTCGAAAACTCGTTTATCCCTGCGAAATTAATTTTCACCCCATCTTGTACCTTATTTTTCTCTCCCAACAGTTTGACAGATTTTCGCAAAATATTAGCGCACTTTAATACGTGTAACTTTTACAGAAACCAAACTTCTGATCCCTTCATCCTTTACCTGTTTGCAAATTCGGAATATTTGTCCAGAAGATCCGCAATGATTTCTGCAAGTTTAAAGCTTGGTATCTCGAAAGTTGCGATACAATTTTATCTAAAAAGCCCTCTGACGCGAGGTAGATTTAAAAGAAAAATATGTCGGCAAGAAATCGAGCGTAAGAACGCAAATGCGTTATCGGTGGGTCGGGACTCGCACAAGGCAGAATTGGTTCCAGTCGTCGAATCTTTGGAGCGGAAAAAAGGCGACGAGCAAAAAGTAACACGCGTGTGTGGCGCGAAACAAGGCCTTCTTTTAGCATCAAAAGTCAACTGGTCGGGCGCAATCCTGTCCCCTATCGTTTAGAATTTAAATAAGGGGCATTAAATTCGTCGCGCCGGCAAGAAACAACAATCCCTTCTCTGGCTCGGCCATGAGCCTCGCAAACACGTTTCGAGATGTTTTCGTCGAGAGCTGAAGCGAGCGTGCTGCGATCCGGTCTCACCACTGTACGATAAACCTCGTGTTGGAACGACACGTTCTTCTCGAATGATCTTCGATCATCGGGATTTTATCATCCCTGCTTATCGAAGACAGTCAGACATCCGATAAAATATAACATAACAGAACCGATAAAATATAACATTCAGGACGAGATTTATAGAAAATAACTTTATGTAACGGTGATGATCTGAGTAACGTTCGGAGAAGTGTTTATCGACGATAATCGCGATAGTTTGAGATATAAAAAACACTGTGTTGGAGAAGTGCGTGATTCCCGGGTAGATAATTACCGTAATTTGGAAGTAACGCCAGGAAAATAAATTTTACAGTCTTTATCTTCCTCGTGAATATGAACGACTGATTGTGCGGTCGTTTGTCGTCGGTCGATCATCGAACGTGTCGAGTTCAGTGAAAAATACACAAAAAAACTTTGATGAAAATGACGAGAAGGAGCAGCTTGGCGGAAATCGAAGATGCACGAAAGCGACGAAGGTAAGATCGATAAACCATTGATTTATTGTAACAGCTTTTTTATTCAAAGCTAATTACATTGACGTAAACGATTTTCGCAAATGAAGTTTGTCGTTTCGTTGTTGGGCATGTTCATAATTTTCCGAATCAGATTGCGCGATGCTTGGCGGGTTCCGATAATTGTCGAATATCCGCTACAAATTGTCACAATTGCATGCCACTTCCCGATATACATATGCATACTAGAACCCCGCGCGGTTCTACGACCCAGATGTGTAACTCCACTTAATTGTGTATTTCATTGTTTCGTCGTAATACCGGTGTGTCATGAAAGGTCGGATAAATTTATCAATGAATATCTACTAGTTCCGCGTTTCTCTATTTTTACTTTGTCATTTTAATTTTGACGAAAATTGGTATTAATTTTATTTCAGTGCGATTTCTGTTAGCGTCGTTCATATGTGGATAACATGTCGAATGGATTTTTAAGTTTTGAAGATAATTTTTTTTGGATTGCTAGATTTCTAGGTTTCTGGATTTCTAGTATTTCTAGATTTCTAGGTTTTGATACATTTCTAAATTTCTAGGTCCATAGATATCTAGATTTCTAAATAGATACCTAGATATTTACATATGTGGTTTCTTAAACATTTAGATCTCTAAGTACCTGGATTTCTAGATTCATAGTTTCCTAAGCACCTGGATACTTAAACACCTAAATCACTAAACATCTGTATGTCTAAATATCTGAATCCATTGACACCTAAATACCTAGACTTTGATGACTGAACACGTAGACACCTAAACAATTGCTTTACTAGATACACTTAATCATTACATCCACATACACCTACATTCTCACAACTCTACATCAATTGATTACATCAAGTACATTTCAAAATTCCTAAATAATCTATATTTCTGAACAACGCTGATACAAAGTACTTGTTACGCTTTGATTTACTATTTTTTCAAAAGTGAAAGTCATACTCAGTGTAATAAGTACAAGATATATTATTGCCAAGTCACAGCCGTAATCAGTAACTAGATACTGTCGATTAATACAAGTTTTTGCTCGTACGTTCAAATATTTGGAATGCACGAAATATCCGGTCCAGTTCAACTAATATTCGAATACCTAGAATCATTTTGTAATGACAGACTATTTTTCTGATCAAGCGGAACGACGTTCATCAAGCGTTCTCGTTATCAGTTCACACACATTTCTCTCACAGGCTGTTACGAAACGACACTGACCTACGATCATCAACTCGATTCAATGTTTTATTCTGTGCGCAATGTTACGAGTGCGAATGTTCTTAGAAAATTGCGGCTATATTCTGAAGTTGAACTACCAAAATACAAACAACGTTCAAAGTCCTCCTCGTACTATTTATCCTCCAATTTTATGAATTATAAAGTTTTAGTTTGTAATTGTACATTAGTTTCAGTACTCTCCATTAATATTATACATGCACGCGAATCAGATCAATAACGAAAGATATTTTCAAAACCGCGATGTAATTGAAAGTACTCCAACCCGATGACAAGCCATGTGTCTAGATGACAAGCCTACTAATTGTCTCGTTAAAAAGCGTAGAGCAACATTGATCGTTTACTATGTCGTTATTTAAATTGTGGCGAGTACACGTGACTGTGACATCGAGAAGAATGTTGCGCGAACATGAAACGAACGCGCAAGCCCGAAGTCAGCTGGTTGTTCAATGTCGGGACGATGCGGTTAACGTTTCGCACGGTTCTCGACGACCGATTATCATCGTCAA
The DNA here is from genome assembly GCA_963576845.1 of Megachile leachella. Classification (NCBI taxonomy): domain Eukaryota; kingdom Metazoa; phylum Arthropoda; class Insecta; order Hymenoptera; family Megachilidae; genus Megachile; species Megachile leachella. Next base: position 18,716,966 of record OY756251.1, read on the forward strand.
TACGAACGAAATGGTTCGTAAGTCATTAAAACGGGATCGGGATAGGTGCAAGAAAAATCGTCGACCAGTTACAGTGAGTGTTTTCAGTGATCCACCATACGAGAAAAGCGACAACTAATTCGTACGATATACTTGTCCCTATGCGTTTGGTCGGCTCGTCAAAAGGTGGCGATAGCCGTTCGTTCGACGACTGCAATTTGATAACGGTTATCGTTGAAGTTACATCGTTTGAATACGAAATTCGTTAATGTTTCTTCTTTTCCGTGGCTCGTTTTTGTAGCAGAGAAAAAACATGACGTCATCGCCGTCGTCTAGCACCAGTTCCGCCTATGCCATTGCTGACGATGTTAGTCAATATTATAGCAACGATAAACAAAATTTCCTCGAGTCGGACGAGGTCGGAACCGTTCGGCTTTTGCGCTCCTATTCGCCTCATCGAAAAACGAGAGGATTCTTTGCAAGACTTATAGTCGACAAGTGAGTCCATCTCGCAGATTGCCGCCAATTTTACATATTTTATTTGTCCTTCGTTGCATCTTTCTGACACGTGTCGGGGTGTAAACTTCCCCTGCAGGACATGTGGACTCTCCCACTTGGGAGGAGCAAATAGATCTGCAAATTTACAAACTTTTCAGCTTTCAAATTTTCGAGTAGAGTTTATTTCATGTACAATAAAGAAATGTAAAATAATACCATTGTCTGAAGAGTATTTTAACTAAAATTATAGATTAGATGAACTTGATGTAACTCCGTATTCATCTTATCATTTAGAGATTATTCTTCTGCAATCGATGTTGATCCCTGTTTGTACACAAGATATGAATGTTGCTATTTATAACGTACTATTTATCAGAATTATGTATAGAAAGATTTAAAGATATACGAAGAAAAACTCACGTGTCAATATTTATTTTCTGCACAGATAACTGCGTCATTTACAGGAGCAGTACCTGAAATAAAAAATCATAATATGTTTTAAATTCAGAACACTTCAGATTTCTTTATATAAGTTTCTAAAATTATGTTATGCACGTTTTCAATAGAAATACTTAACAATATATAACTTTTTTATAGATGTGTCATTTAAAAACGAAGAGTATTGCAAGTGGTATTGCAAGAGTAGTATTTTAATATTCTAAAAAAATTATTTTTGAAAACCTTTGCTATATTAACAGTTAAAAACGTAACAAAATTAAACTTCCGCCTAATTTTCCCTTGCAGGTCATACATAAACACGAAAACAATAATAATAGGCAGCATAGTATTAGCAACAGTGATCCTAGCGATAATAGCGATATGCACCGTTTACGGATCGAACAAAGACGTAGAAATTCAAGAAACCGAAGAAGTCCCTCCGGATCCAGAAACAGCGTTGCCTCCTTCGGCGAGTAAACTAAGGGTTTTTAAACGAGGGGCAGTTTGCGCGGACGGTGCACCATGTGCCGTCGTCGGCAAGTACGTAAATTCAAACGACAATTATTTTGAAAAATCGATTACAACCATTGTTCCGCAGGTCGATTTTAGAGAAGAATGGCTCGGCGGTGGACGCCGCAATAGCCGCAATGATCTGCAACGGCCTGGTGAATATGCAGAGCATGGGTATTGGAGGCGGATTTTTTATGACGATTTACGACAGGGCCAGCAAGCGTTCTTACACTTTGACCGCGAGAGATCGTGCACCTTTAGCTGCCAATGCTACGATGTACGAAGGAAAACCGCAGAAGGCCTCCTTTATTGGTACATTCACAATCTTCCTCCGTTTCTGAAAGAATTGTTATAATTCATCTGCTTGATTAGGTCCCCTGGCTATTGCCGTTCCCGGAGAAGTGGCGGGATACTGGGAGGCTCATCAACGCTTCGGTAAATTACCGTGGGCCGACTTATTCAGACCCACGATCGAATTATGCGAGGAGGGATACAACCTGACGAAAGTACAACACGACGGTTTTAGATTTAATCAAATGAGCATCCACGGTGATCGCGTACTGAAGTAAATACCACACTTTCCCGAAGCTAATCGATTAATTCCGCACTGAAAGGCTCGCTTTTTACCAGGGAGCTGTTTGTCGATCCGAAAACGAACGACTTCTATAAACCGGGCACGATCATTAAACCGAAAGTACTTTGTAAAACTTTACGAGTGATCGCGGAGAAAGGAGCCTCGGAGCTGTATAATGGTACCTTGGGCAAGCTGCTGGTGCAAGATTTGCAAGAACAGGGAGCAATAATCACGATGAAGGACTTGAACAGTTACAGGTATATAACATTTGTTAAAAATGGCTCGTTGCTTATTTTATTTAATTTTAGAACTACCTGGAATGACCCTCTTCAAACGAATCTCTCTAACGGAATGAAGGTCTACACCGTCGGCATGCCTGCTAGCGGAGCTCTCTTTTCTTACATTTTAAATATCTTCGACGAATTAAATTTTAAACCCGAAAACATGGCTGACTACAACCAGACCACTCTCACGTACCATCGAATGATAGAAACCTTCAAGTACGCGTATGCGCTGAGGAACGATATGGCTGATAAAGATTTTGTGGACATGGAAGGAGTTAGTAAACAATTTTACTTTCATGGAGATTGAAGTAAATTTTATTAAACTTGACTGTTATGGATCATGTTAGATACTACTGTCGTTAATTAACGTGTTAATATTTTACAATGACATTGTATCGACGTGTCTCGTACTTAATTACCCGAACAGTGAATTTGACATCGAATGTTTAACATTCATGAAACATTAAGTGCATGAAACATTCTTTTGTTTAAGCTGACGAAGAACTTAACGTCGAGGAGCTACGCTCGCGAAACAAGAATGAAGATTGACGATCATAAAACGTGGAACGATCCGGCTCATTATGGGTCTGTTACGTTAAGTAGCGCGAAAGATCAGGGAACTGCGCACGTTTCGGTATTGGCACCGAACGGAGATGCAGTGTCTGCTACCAGCACGATTAATTTCTAGTACGTTCCAAGTACAGTCAACTAAGATTACGCTAAAGAAGAGAGACGTTACATTCTTTCTTTTCCAGTTTCGGAAGCGGAGTAGTCAGCCAGAGCACCGGTATATTATTAAACAACGCGATGAACGATTTCGGTATACCATCTACAGTCAGTTATTTCGGCATTCCTCCGAGTCCGAACAATTACATAGCCCCTGGAAAGCGACCTTTGTCTTCTATGGTGCCGTCCATCTTCGTTGATTCGAACGACAACGTGAAAATGGTTATCGGTGCCTCGGGTGGTACCAAGATTACCACGACGGTTTCTCAAGTTAGTATTCTTATCTCTCCAGAGGGTAATCACCTCGTGGAGATGTCTCATCGATGCACATTTTCAGATAGCGGCGAAGATAATATGGATGGGACAAACGGTGAAGGAAGCGGTGGACGCTCCCAGAATACATCATCAGCTGTACCCGGCCGAGGTGGCGTACGAATATGGCGTGCTGAAACAGGTGATCGATGGATTGAAGAGGATCGGTCATAAGACTGCGCGGTACAGAGTTCGCGGTAGCACAGCGTGCGTGATTTTCGTTGGCAATGACACGAAGGTGTACGCCAATGCGGACTTTCGCAAGGGCGGAGATGTTTATGGACTCGATTGAATGTTTATCTCGCGAATTATCGATTTTAGCTAATCATCTTCCATTATATCTAGTTGTTATGGTAACAGCGGATGTCACATCGCTCTTCGATCAATTTTTAATATTTGACGTTCGTGTGTTTTAACGTTCGTTCTGCATTAAATTATTGTGCGAATATGGAGATCAATAAAAACTTTGCACGTATTATCTCATTATATTGGTAGTTTCTTTCGTGTTCATCTACTTTAATACGCAGATTACGTTTTATGAACGTAATGTGTTATCGATCGAACGAATAAACTTAACTGTTATCGATTAGAAGTACATTCGTGAACATACTGGATGCAGGAAATTTATGTTATTATAGATGATGGTGAAAGAAATGATTCCAGTTTGAAAACCTCTTCCTATCGTCATAGTCATTCCTTTTTTATTTCATAGTGTTTTAAATCCATCATATCTTATTTTAATTTTAAATTATTTAGCAAACTTCTTGTTTAAAATATATCCACACCACCACATTTGTCAGTGCCATCTAGGAAAGAATAATGAAAGTATTATTAAAAAGACTGTTACTATCCTGGATCTTAATTAGTACAAACTAATCCAGTACCTTACAAAAACATTTTAATCCCATCAGAAAATTGTTGTATGAACAAAGCAATTATCTTGTACAACTGCAATGAAGAAATACTTACAAAATTAATCTGAACACTTTAACATTATAAGCTTTGGGCCCAAGGAATATTCCACCTAGCGGCAGAAGATGCGACACCATCTCTCCATATGTGAACTCTTCTAAATCCACATTTTCGGACCTATGGAATACATTGCAAACAGCATAAAATCAATATTAACGAATATATATTAACATATAAAACAAGTATACAGCATATTAATTAATAAAATCAACGTTAAATGAATTAAAAAAAAAATCGAACCTGTGGCGCCTACGTCAATTAGTTTTTATTTCTACCGCTAGGTAGACACGTGAGCCGCCCTCTGGTGCCGGCGCGATGAACTAATGAGACTGCAGTTTCAAAAGTGTGTAGTTCACCCTGTTCACCGCAGAGATGGCGCTACTTGTTCCATTTCCCTAAAATTCAATATAACTTCAATTTTATTGATTAATACGCTATCTATTCATTATATATTTACTAATATTAATTTTATACTGCTTGCAATGCATTCCGTGCGTCTAAAGATGAAGATTACGTATTCAGAACAGGTCGCATACTCTCCGTAATTTTTTGTTCGAGTCATCAAAAACCGTCCTCACAAATCTTTTAGAAAAAAGGACCTTGTATACAAAATTTAGTCAGAATCGAACCATGACGGTATTCCCAAGCTTCCTTGTGACCTTTGCAAAGGATAATATATTCCTTGAAACTTATTTTGACTTCTGACTCGGTGCGTGAACTTCACCAGGAAACTTCTTCTTGCAGTCATCAGATGGCAGATACAGTTCCCCTAAAATGTAAATGCAATATGAGTATATGTTTTCGAATTACTGCATTGTTTCTGAGGGGAATTATTTCCTGTCTTACTGCACAAATTAAAGCGTTATAACACAGACTGCTCATCGATGACACAAGATACAACACGTAATACGATCATGTCGTGATTCAAATTCACGGCGCAAATAAACTAACGATCGACACGCACGTTAGATTTATTTTTACGTGGGAAGCTTGATTACCATCTGACAGTTAATAATTGGAGCATGTCGATACTTGGATACAAACCCGTGCAATTCGAAAGATACGAATCTGGTTAACCTGGATTTCATCAGCTTAGCTATGTACATCTTCGCTCGCGTTTCGATGTTTACTTTGCATTAAATTTAAAATGAGCGATATCAGTTGACACGTTTGGTGTCAAGTGCTCCGCCACGGTCAATGTGGGTATTTTGGCGCGTTGATTTGCGTGCTATGTTGCACGTAATCAAACGATAGATACGAAATATACGCCAACGTTTTGCTGACGAACAGTAAGGAGCCTTCTAGAAGTCATTGCCTCGAGGTGCGATTGCGCGTGCGTAGTAAATGTAGCACTTTGTTGACAAACACACGAACATTGTTGTGTCCTAAAAATACGTAAATCGAATGGTTATTTGTCATGGAAAAATATATTTTTCGATAATACTGTATGTAAAATTTCGTAATTAAAAAAAAAAATCTATTGGATGGACTTCAACGAAGTTATTTAAAGTTAGAGATAACCTATTCAACGTATATACGCAGTTACTAAATGAAAATATCGTGCTATCAGGGCTGGCTATATGCGGCATAAACAATACGTTTAAATGTGCACGTAAATATTTGACAAACTTACGTTAGGTTATCTTAATTATTCACGTTGTATTGCATAATATGTACACGTGCGATGACACATAGTGATATCTAAAATACCTAAATATTTCATAAAGAACGATTTAAAAGTAACGCCTTTGTCAAATGTATAAATACTTTTCTGTACCTACTGATATGATTAAATTTCGAAAACGTTCGAACGATTGCTGAATGTGTTCTAGAAAATTTTCAGTTCCAGTACATTCTCGGTAGTACGTTCTCATCGAAATTTCGTTGAGTATTTTCGTCTCTGACAAGAATAGAAAAAAATTGCGTTTATTTTGGAAAAGTCAAATTAAAAATGATTCATCCTATTCGACTATTTAACAAACAATTATACGACACAATACAAAAGTTTTACATCAGGTGTTCAAAACACTAGTGACATTACTGTGTAATACGCACGCGCAATGTTCTTCGAGCGGCGTATATAAGAAGGCGCAACCGGGTGCACTCGGACAGTATCGAAACAAAGGCGCTAAAAGACAGACAAATTTGTCGACAGTTTATACGTACAGCTGCTTCATGAATAATCTTAAGGACACGGAAGCAATGTCTGATTACTACGTTGACGAATACGAACATTTTAACTACGATTACGACAAACATATTTTCACCGGCCACAGTGGTAAACAGCGAAGTAAACGGGAAGCTCTTACGCACACCAATCATTTCGACCCTTGCGGCCATTCTAGAAAGATCTTGACAAAATTGATGAATTCCGAGCACAATAAACGACACAATGGGAAAGCTAAAGCATAAATTGTAAGTAAAGATTATTTGATATGGAACAACGTAGTTGCACCGCTTATTTTACTGTATTACGTTATTGATTTGAACGCAGCCGGAATGGCTCGCAACCTTGGCCGGGTTTATGCGCGTTTACATCTTTGATGTGCTTACTATTACATTCCTGAAGATGTATCTTTAATTGCTCATTAATCGATCATCTTCTATTTCTGTCTTCTAATTGTTTCTATTTCTGTATTGTTGTTTTGTACCGTTACAGAAATTGCGTACAATTGTTATTGTTTTTTTTTATCGCTGCGCCACCATTTTACAGATGACTCATTTCTTGCTCAAAACACTTGTTGCTTTCAATTCTTGTGTATACTCCGATAAATGTAGACAACAATAAAACGGAATATTTGAACAGATGTTTTCTGTTCTAAAGTCTATAATTAGAATTTTTTTGAATAGAAAAATGATATCAGAATTTTTTTGTTTCATCATATTGTGTGCATTGTTTCAGGACCTTGGGTTTTCCTGTCTATACTTCCGGGAAGAATATTTATCAACTCTGACAACTACAATTTCTTCTTGAAGATACTGGAACATATTACATAAAGTTTTTTATCTCTTATCTTCAGTAATGCATTTACACACTGAACATAGATTATCACTTAGAATAAGATTAGAACTTGGGATAAATGTTTGTTGCATCTTATAATCATCATTTAGTCGTATCACAATTCATAGTATAAATAAATACTACATATTAGATAGGACTACTCTTCGTACAGAGTTACCTGAGTGAGCCTGTAGTTTTATGATGTTAGGATATATATGCTAATATTCATATTGGACTTAAAATATGTAAAAAACCTTGTAGATATTGAGCATTTAGTTAAAAATATTTCATTGATATAAAAACATTGCTCAACTTAATCATTAAAAGTTTATTTAACGAGGCTAATACTTCATTTAGAATGAGTATTACAAGAAGAGTGCATTTGTTTCTCAAAATACGTTAATTTTTGTTTAATTTAACGAGGTTTCTTTTAAGTTTATTTAAAAGTTGAAAGTATTAAGTTTAATTAATTATGTACTTAATCCTGATGAGTAATAAAGTTTATAATTAGTACAAAAAATATAAATTTATTTTATTCAGAGTATGTTTGTTGTGTTGAGTACAAAGTTTTGGCAATGTGCCAAAATTCACTGGTGTCGAACCGCATCTGCTACAAACTATATACCAATTTTGAAATAAAAACTTTTATTTTTTTGCACATAAAATTGTTTTCAAATTGTACAACTATTTTAAAAGAAACACTTCGTGTACAGTTGGATGTATATATAAAAGAACCTGTATAAAGTTAATTACGTTTATTGTAATTTACTTCCTTTTTTACATTTATGTAAAAATATTCACGAAATATATACAAACATTTGCGTATATATTTACCTTACTTCTCTTTAATAGAATATTTATGTTTTATGTATAAAAAATCATATTAATTTATATTCAGTAAAATTCAATTCTTGCTTCAAAATGCCGGTTAATATAAATTCTGTTGACTGAACCGTAACATTTTTCGGCGCTTTTGCAAGAAGTTTCTTTGCGTTCATTAAATCTTCCTCGCAAGAAATAATTAACGCTTTTTCAGGCCATGACTGCGGTGGTTTCACCAAAGCTTTACCACCGCATGAAGCAATTATAGCTGTAACAATAAATTTTTATCATGAAAACGTCAAGAATATTTTGGCGATAGAAACTTACTTTTTAATTCCGGTACAGGTGGTTTCACCTTCGGCGTTAACAGGATAGTGTAACCCTCAAGCATCTTATGTTCCTTGGCCTTTTCCAAACTACCCCTCAAACTGAAACCGTACTTCGCTTCTGCAGCAGGGTCTTTTAATACATAATCCTCTAGCTCTACAAAATGCCCAACTTTCTCGCTTTTGGTCAACCAATCGACTGAAACTATCGGTATAGACTGTGCTAAAGCACATAAGAATTTCACCGTCCTTCGCACTTGGTCCGTAACTAATACCGTACAGTTGTTTGGATTTTCCACTGAAGATGCACCTACAAATAAAGACATTAATGAATACAATTGAACTTCGAGTTTTGTACAAATAAATATTTACCTAGCTTTTTTAATAACAGTTTGTAATCACTGTTTCCTAAACCGGTCATTAGAACTTTGTGTTTTGTTTTATGCGGCGATGCAGTTACAGACATACTTTTTCTTAGTCTACTAGGAGTTGAATTTATCGACGCATTATCGATGCTGGAATTCATTTCCGAAGAAACACTATTGTCTATAATACTTTTATCTTCCGTTTTGTTAGCTGCAGCTTTTCCCACTTTCGTTCTTTGTCCTCTTTTAGACTTAGTCGTATTTACAGTAGTGTCCAAGTTACTTTGATCGGCACTATTTTCCAAATGTTCTTCTTCCGAAGACTCAGGAATTACCTGTGGCTGGGCTTTCGCTCTTGACTGTCTACTGTTTCTCGCTTTCGGAACAGTTTCTTCATTTACAGCATCAGGAACATTTGAAATATTCTTCGAAATTTTAGCTCGTTTACTTCTGGAGGCAGGTACTTCGAAGTGAGTTTCGTTGGCTTCACATACGTCAGAAGAAATACTACTTACACTGGCATCTCTACCAGAAGGGGTGTTCGTGCGTGTGCGTTTTCTTGAATTCCTGGTTGTGACACTCTTTTTGTTCGTGTCATCTTCGTTCGTATCAACAGGTGTCCTTGTATCTACACCCGTATTTTCTTCTACGAGCGAACAGCTCATAATCTCCTCTACCTCTTGCGATTCGGGTCCTCGAGGATTAACATCCTCTTCTATAATTGTGAACTTGCTGACTGCCTTTCGGCTTCTGGACTGTCGCGGTTCTACTTTCTGCGGAGGTTGTCCGAGTATCGCCTTAGGTGCAGCGAGCTTAGCTTCTTTCGATACGCTCTTAGCTATAAACTCTACTGGGCTACTCGGCGACAGTGACGATGCACTGTCATATGGTGACATTCTAATGATGTTTATGACCGCCTGCTTATTTAATAAATTCGACTCGTCCAGAGGTAATTTTGTTTTGTCCGGATCTTTTATATTAATCGGTGAATTTTTCAGCGTGAGGGGGTTCATAATACTTGCAGTGTATCGTTTGCCGCTCTTAGAGCTACTCCTCTTACTTCTGGTAGTTTTAAGCGCGCTTTCTTCTTCTTCTCGAGGTTTCTTAACGGCGTTATCTTCAACTCCATCCGTCGCGCTAAGCGACCTCTTTCCAGTGCGAGACGCGTTTACGTTTGATTTCGCAGGTTCAATATTTTCAGCCGGAGCTTCTGTTCCAACCTGAAAAATAGACGAACGATCAACATTCTTTTTGCTGGTATTACGAGTTCTTCCGTTGCTCTGAACGAAAGGACTTCGTCTTGCCTGCTCTTGTACGTCATCGACTGGCGTCGATTTGCCGTCAAGAGAATCGCTTTCCTTGGACGATTGTGAACTGCCGGTTGTCGCGTTTCTCAGAGATCGTTTCGGTTTTTCATTTACTTTCTCGCTAATTTCCGTAGATAACGCGTCGGTATCGATATCGGCAGGTGCCGGCGAACTTTTCAAACGATTCGGATCCGGTTTGTTGGTGGACAGATAAGTTTCAATGTTTTCAGCGACTTTACGAGTAACTGTTCTTTTGCGAGTCGACTTTCGTGTCGATCCTTTCTTTTTTGAAGCAGCAGTCTTAGAACTCTTTCCAGTATCATTCGATTTTGTTGACAATGATGGACTTGGTGGATTCGATAATGTACCCGAAATTCTAACTTCAGGTAAACCGGCCAGAATGTCCTCCTCATCGTTATCTAACATCGAATGATTCTGGTGGTGTTCAAGATCATTCGATGTGCTAGGTACGGGCTCGTTCATCTCTATGGAAGGTTTGTTCGATAAATCTTCCACATCTTCAACGACCGTCTTTTCTTCTGGAACAGCTTTTGGTTCTTCGTTCGACACAGTTGTTTCTTCTGAACTCTCTTTTGGTTTCTCGCATGGGATCGCTATTTCTTCTGAAACAGCTTTTGATTCCTCGTTTGGCAACTCTGTTTCTTCTGAACTGTCTTTTGCTTTCTCGCATGGGACCGCTATTTCTTCTGACACTTTTGATTTTTCAAACGGAATCGTTATTTGTTCCAGAACAACTATTGGTTCTACGTATTTCTTCTTTTCCGCTGTCATTGGCGTTGGTGTTTCAGACTTGGACCTTAAATTACTGCAAACGCTGCTTTTATCTTCTACAGTATTAACAGTTTTTGGTTTAGCAGACTGTTCACTTTTCTCTTCGTCATCAGATTTGTGTTCATTTTTCTCTTCGTCATCAGATTTCTGTTCATTTTTCTCTTCATCATCAGCTTTGTGTTTATTTCTCTCTTCGTCATCAGACTTGTGATCATTTTTCTCTTCGTCATCAGACTTGTGTTTATTTCTCTCTTCGTCATCAGACTTGTGTTCATTTTTCTCTTCGTCATCAGCTTTGTGTTTATTTCTCTCTTCATCATCAGACTTGTGTTCCTTTTTCTCTTCGTCATCAGATTTATGTTCGCTCGCTTCGGCAAGGTCTTGAGAATCTATTAGAACATTACGTTTCCGCCTTGAAGTCAAAACGGAGAAATAACTTTCTGCATTTTGGGAATCGCTATCAGTATTTACATCCTGTACAGCAGATACACGGGTTTTCTTGGTGGCCGTTGAACTCGAATCACTTACTGCTTGAGATTTTCTTCGAGATTTTCTGGTGGATTTTTTTACTTTGTCCTTCGTTGCGGAATCGCTATCCACATTAGTAGGTTTCGTGTTTTCTGGTTCATCTTCGCACTCAGATGACTGCAACACGTTTCTAAGAACCTGAGTCGATATCTCCTGTTGATCCTCGAGAGAATCGTCGGTTACTTCGCCGAACATCGCGTTCAAATTTCTTTCCAAGCTATCATTTACCAAGCTGGAAATATTAGGTACTTTGGACTTTTTCGTAACTTTTTTTTTGTTCGATTTATCTACCGAGGTATCGACTATTAATTGCGTAGGTGCCATTTCATAGTCAATATCTTCAACGCTGTACTCTTCTACCTTATTTTCAATCAATTGAGTCGGAGATTCACTTGAAATGTCTTTTGGCGGTGTGATTATTTGAGTGGCTACATTGTCCTCCATTTCAGTGACATCCTCATCGACTGCAGCTTTTTTGTGCTCTGTTACACTAGTGGAAGGAACTTCTTTCGCATGAGATTCGGTTGTTGGCAGAATTTGTGTTGCCATTAATTCGATGTCTTTGGGCTCCTCTCGATTGAGGGGACTTTCGATTGATTCTGTTCTCGATTTTTCTTGAACTATTATTTGCGTAGGCGCGTCAAAGTCCACATCGTCATTATCCTTTTTCGTCAACGCCTTTTTGTTCGCCGGAATATGTTGAGTAAGCATATCAAACATATCTTCCGATTCTTTACTCGAACTACGATTAGTTTTTGCTCCACTATCATCGTTTTGTGGTCTTTCAAAGGGAGATTTAACTTTCTGCCTTTCTCTCAAGGCTATTTTCAAGAACTGTCCCTCTTCGTCGGTATCCGAATCGTCGCTAACAGACTGATCTTGCGAGGACTTCTCGGTGTCCTTACTTCTGACGTACGAGTAACTTTGGAACACGCCTTGATTAGTTTCATCAGAGTCATCCGCAGAAACCTTGAACACGTCATTAACGTTTTGAGACACGCCTTTGTAAGCATTTTCGTCATGGATCTTAACCTGAGTGACAGCATCAAATATATTTTCATCGTCAGTACTCTTCTCCTCGACATCATTCTTATTTGTTGACTTCTCAGGCGTCGGTTCTTTCGACTTCTGGTCTGGTAACCTGTGCTCTTCCATAAGATGGTCCAACAGATTCTGTGATCCAAGTAAATTGCGGCTTATATCAAGTTCCGAGCAATTCTCCTCCTCGAAGTTCGTGTTGAGCGACAACTGCAGGTACTCTTCGGAAGTCTTTTGCACGTCCTTCGAACATTCAGTGCGTATCGTATCTTCCTTAGTTTTGTCTTCATTATGACTGTCTGAAGAGGAAATATCTTCTACAACTTCTGTCTTTGGTACCACTGTTTCGGGACTTTTCTCCGCTGTGGGACTTGCCGCGAGATTACTTCGAACGCTATCGTCGGTCTCCCATGTAACACTCCGAGTACCAGATCTTTTCGGCGTCTTCGCGTCGTGAATGTCTACGTCGCTCTGCACCTTCGTCTTATTAGTACCGAATGTGTTATCTTCGGTATCCTCGTGTTGCGTTTCCATGTCATGAATATCACTCGCTTCGTCTTGCGGCAGTTCCGCGGGTTTTTTGAAGTTACTCAGACAAATCTTTTGAGTCTCAACGTCGTAAATATCGTCACCCGTTTCATCTAGCGATTCGAATGTCCTCTGGGTCTCCATATCGTGAATGCTGGTTGTCTGTCTACCTACGTTTTCCTTGTTTCCTACGGTAAAAATCCTAGAATTGTCAGTGCTGTCATCAACGGAGGAGTCATGCACAAAACTCTTCTTCTTGCTCGTGGAGCTTCTCTGAGGCACAGACGGACGTCGAAACATTGATTCCTGATTGCCTTGGGTTCCCGGAATGATGGACACATTGTCTCCCAGAGACGATGTGCTCTAAAACATACTCGATACAACATCGTTGTCTACTAAGAGTACAATTGTAGTCTCAAAGGTCATAATTACCAACTCAACCGAGGAATCAGGTGTTCCTGGAATGAGCTGTTGATTCCTCATTCGAGATGGCAACGGAGTTTCTGGGATCATGGAGTCGTCCAGTGATGAATACAGTCTGAAGACCGCACGCACGTTTCCGAAATCGAGAACGCCTCCATCTTTGAGCTCGTAACATCGGTTTGGCCGTAAAATTGACTACAAAGCAGAATAGGTGTTACAATTATGGACAATGGATTAGCTCTCGAATTTTGCAGAATAATGACACATTCTGAGAAACATATACGATCAGATACAACGTTTCAAAGGTAGCGATATGATTCATCGCGAGTTCGGTATAACAACAAATTGAAAAGATAAGACCGTAGGTTAACGATCATTGAACTGTTGAATGCGTTTAAGAGAAATCTAATTGATATAAAATTTCCATTACATTGTTCAGTTTCGTCCTGTTGGAAGAATTCAGGTCGCAAATCCATGCCGATGTCTCGTGGCCGTTAGCCTCGATTTCTGCGTGTTTCTTCGATACCGTCTGCAAATTAAATTGATCTCTTTATGATTTAATTATCATCCTATATTTATACGTTCGTTCTTGTTTGCCTCTTGCACATATCTTTCGCTTTGCTATCGAGTGGAAAGTTGACCGATCAGTTTGCTTATAATCTCCAAAATTTTTGTGGATGAAAGACTGAACGTAAACTCTAATTTGTATGATTAAGCGGTTTTTAAAACACGTGTCTCTTGTATGCAATTAAGATACACATCTGAGTTCCCTGACGTCTTTTTCTTATCGTATTTATTTGAACAATGATATTTAAACTGCACTTGGTAATTTTAACGAGAATATATTTTTATCGTTTTTCACGAATTTTCTAATGCTGCATCACTGTATTTTAAAGTGCAAGATGTTTTGTTTGCGCAAGGGTTTTATCATCAAGAAATTTGACTGCACTAAACAAATAAACAGAGGACAGATAAATCAGATTAAGTCAGTTCTCATTGAGACAAATATAAGTCATTTTTTGTGCTGCAGAACATATCACTTCTTTCGAAATATCTCGTTTGTTTTTATGTACTTACTACCACAATGATGGAACTTTATCGTTGTAGCACACAGAAATTTAACAAATGTATGACTTTATCATTTCTTAATCTAAACATTTACAAGTTTCTAAATTTTTTACAATGAACTTTCAATATGCAGTGTCTTTCACCTCAACTATCACTAACTCTAAGAACTTCAAATACGAGGGTTAACTCTCATAGACTAACAGTGATCTATTCGAGTACACGGATTACGTTTAAAACTCTTTAAACAAAGAGTCCAATATGGATCTCGAATTTATCTTATCGTCTCTATTGACAAAAGGGTGTGCAAATCTACATCCATGCACCTATTAATACAGTATTTGCATAGAACTATTCTTTAGTACAACAAGAAATGACCCATCTCGGCGACAGGAGATACAGTGAGTTTAATCACCTGATTAATATTTGTGGCCGTGTTGTTGTGCATATAAATTTCATATCAATTTTTTTTTTATCGTGAATCTAATTTAACGCATACAGTTATCGCAAAGAGTGCAATAAATAAACGGGATCGATCGAAACGTCTTCACTTCGCTGAAGATGACGAGACTGCCACTCCTGCTGCTTCTCTGTGGGCTGGTAACATTGACATGGGCGCTGGAGGAGTCGCCGAGGGTTCGGACTCCTCAGGGTGCTATCCGAGGGTACTACAAAGTGTCGGCTAATGGCAGACAGTATGAAGCCTATGAAGGAATCCCTTACGCCCTGCCTCCAATTGGAAAACTTCGGTTCAAGGTAGAGAATCCTATTCTTCAAAATCATGAAGCATAGAGCAATTTTATAGCGTTTGGATATTTATGTCTCTTTAGCCTCCTCAACGACTGCCACCATGGATGGGTGAACTTCCAGCAACCAAATTTGGTTCTCCCTGCTTGCAATATGCTCAAAGACCTGAAGACCCTAATGAGAGAGTCGAAGGTTCTGAAGATTGCCTATATTTAAACATATATGTTCCAAAAGAAAGGCAGACTAAATCACTACCAGTACTCTTCTGGATTCATGGAGGAGCTTTCCAATTTGGTACCGGAATGAGTATGGGCGCTAAGTACCTCATGGATCGTGACGTCATATTTGTTACAATCAACTATCGTCTTGGAATGTTAGGTATACAAGAGTAGTATTTAAGATCAAGCTTTTGTGTTTCTGCAGTAAATAATATTTTTCATTGAAGGGTTCCTCAGTACTGAAGATGAAGTGGTTCCCGGTAACATGGGATTGAAAGACCAAAGTATGGCTCTGAGATGGATCTCAGAAAATATTGAGTGGTTTGGAGGTGATCCAAACCGAGTGACTTTGGTCGGTTTAAGCGCTGGAGGTGCTAGTGTTCATTATCATTACTTATCTCCTATGAGTGCTGGTCTCTTCCAAGGTATTTTTGGTGCATATGATTATGTAGAATTTTAATTTCTCAATTTGTTAATGTTTTTAAATGATGCAGGTGGTATCTCAATTAGTGGTACTGCTTTTGATTGTTGGACACAGACTGAAAATTCTAGTCAGAAAGCTAAACAATTAGGAGCCCTCATGGGATGTCCTACAAATAATGTGAGGGAGATGGTACGTTGTCTCAGATATCGTC
Organism: Megachile leachella; assembly: GCA_963576845.1. Taxonomy (NCBI): domain Eukaryota; kingdom Metazoa; phylum Arthropoda; class Insecta; order Hymenoptera; family Megachilidae; genus Megachile; species Megachile leachella. The sequence continues at coordinate 18,733,054 of OY756251.1, forward strand.
CAGGCAGAACTTTGGTTGAGGCTCTTGGTCAATTCATGGTAATTATTTAGTCCTGATGTAGATGTATTAAAACAGTGATGATTGGTGTCTGTTTCAAAATGATAATTTTATCGTAGCGATTCTATTATAATCCATTCACGCCATTTGGTCCTGTTCCTGAGAAATATGGGGATGAACCATTCATTGATCGTACACCTGCTGAAATAGTGAGTAGTGGAGATGTTCAAGATGTTCCTTGGATTACGGGAGTAACCAGTGAAGAGGGATTGTATCCAGTTGCTGGTAAGAAGCACATAATGACAGAAAACTTTAGATCATAATAGGTGAACTATTTCTTATAAAATTTTGCATTTTACAGAATTTATTGCTATACCAGAAGCTTTGAAAACATTGGACAATAACTGGGATACTCTTGCACCTTATTTCCTTGATTATAATTATACTTTACCCATAGAGAAACATGTTGAAGTAGCCAGACTAATTAGGAAGGAATACTTTGGATCAAAGAAGATAGATGAAACAACAACAAAACCTTTAATACAAGTAGCCAGTGACCGATTCTTTATTGTTGACAGTGAAAAAGCTGCTAGAATGGTGGCCAAAGTTAATAAGGAACCTGTTTGGTATTACTATTATACCTTTAGAGGTGCACATAGTATTAGCGAAGCTTGGACTGGGACTACCACTAACTATGGTAGGTTATTTGAATACAGAATTCAATAAATTGAAGAGAATACAATTTTAAGTAATATATATTTTATAAAGGTGTAAGTCATGGAGATGATGCATACCATGTATTAGACACAGCTTTCTTTGACCCCAGAGCAACACCAGATGATCGTAAAATACAAGAAGCATTAATTGACTTATGGGTATCATTTGCAACTCATGGGTAAGTAAAGTAATTTATGTCACATGCTTAAGAAAATTAAGTTATATTTTTATATATCTTCTTTTTGAAAAATTAATGTAGAGTTCCAAATGTCAATGATGCAAAATGGCCAAGATTAAATCCAAATGAAAAGGCCTTACATTATTTACACATTGGTGGACCAGAAAATATTCGTATGGACAGCACTATCAATTTTGGACGTAAACACTTCTGGAATTCTCTCAATTTGAATGAAAACAAATTACCCGCTACATCTGATATGTTAAAAGAAGAATTGTAATAATTTTTAATAAGTTTGCTTTATGCTGATACATGTAATATTAAAAATTTGACCAATTTTATCTAAACATTCTTCACAAAGTTATACGTATACATCCTTTAAACTACTTAAAAAATTAAAGCAGTATTTTTCATGTATCGATTGGTGAATATTTTGAAAAGCTTACCTGATCGTTCAGTACAATGTCACATTCTGGATGTCTACCAATTTTATTAATTCCTTCCTTAACTGGATATGTATTAGAACCAACATTTAATACACCGATCTAAAATATTTGAATAAAATAAATAATACAATAAGAAATCAAATCTTTTATAATTTATATAGTGAATAAATCAGGAGAGTGCAAAAAAAATCAAAGAAAATGTTTTGTTTTGTATCTGCAGTACTGATGTCTTTACCTGGTTCACAGAATACGATATTTGTGGTGGTGATGTAAAATCATCATCTTCCAAAACTTGTGTCGCCAAAAAATCCATTATGAAGGCAATAATCTATGTAATTCTTTAGCATTTATTCTTCCTATTTCAAGTTAATAAGTTACAACCGGAATAACCTCATTTAATGCGTAATAATATAGTTCGATAATTGATTAACACCTTTATATAACAATGAATTATCAAATAATACGTGGCACAAAATCACACGGACAAAAAACACATATACATATATATACTTTGATTAATGATACATCGTAAATCATTATTTATTATCAATAGAAAAATCACACAGCGATAAAACGTTAAGCGTCATATCTATTCCCGCCACTAGTTACTTTTTGTTTGAAATCACGCGCAGTAAATAAATTCCCTATGAATAGAAAGCGTGGAAAAATATTTTTTTTATTATAATTTATTTAGATATTTTCTTTGTATCTTAGATGTTTTAGTATTCGTATATATCAATGATATAAATTAGAATGAAAGTACGGTTTATAGAGGTAGAAACTTATCACTTTATGAAGTGAGAAGTCTACATTATCGACACGTATATATACTATATTTATTTTACAAACTTTTCGAATTATTTCTGTAGAAGGTGCAGATACAAATTATGTTTGGAAAAATATTTTCAATAATATTAACAAATGATAAGGTAATTTTATTTATATGAGTATTATTTGTTTAGAATACTTTTAAATATTTTGAGATACTACAAGTTGGTAATGCTAAATGGGTGTACTGAATCTTTGAAGATATTAATATTTAAATTAGTGTCTAATTATGACTTAATGTGAAAAGAATTTTAATAAAAATTTCAATAAATATTTAACAATATTTTCATAAATTAAATTTGTAAAAATTAGTACACAAGCAATTAGTTTATATTTAATTATTTTCCAAATAGATTGAAGAATTATTTTCTAAATAGAAACGGGAAAAAATGGGAAGGATGAAAGTAGATATTTAAGTTTGACATACAAAATCGTTTATTCATATAAAAGGACACTTTATACTAGCACGTACTGTCAAAACTAGCCTACTTCCATACAGTCGGGACTACCGAGAAACCTCGGCTCGCTCGTTTCTTTATGTATCACATATGTTATTAAACGCGGCAAACGATAACGGATTATGCTGAGAACAATCGTGGTCGTCAAAATTGAAAAAAAAAAAAGAAAGAAGTAATAAACACAAAAAAGAAACGTTTCAGGGAAATCCATCACGAGCATGTGTTGAGTATATTCGTGTACTGAGCGCCACATTTTTCTTGCTATTCACAGCATGATCAATTTTAATCCACCTCAGCTTCCGTTCAATTAATTTCTAAGTCGGAGGACGCTGCCGCATCACGCGCGCAGTCGCTCGAAGACTATTGGCACCAGACGAAAATTGGTCATTCTGTGCATAAATATCATGCATTTATGTATATATATTTATATATATAATATGTATAAGGTTCGTAGCGTTGGTAAAAAGAACGGGGTCGATCGTCGAACGAACGTGGACCGATTTTACCAACACCGAACGCGCCGTCTCGTTAATAATTACATGCATCCTATGTATTCACCATAATTAATGTATCCTTAAGTTAGAGTTACATGTATTATCATATAAACGTACCGTTCGTAACACTCGATACTTTCAGTACGCTCTATCGCTACGAGCGTGAAATGGATATTTTCGATAAATACTAGGCTCGATTAATTGCTAGAATCGTTAGCTTGAAACAACCGATTCGATTGTGCGTAAGTACCGATTTACGAGTGATTGGCTCTCGACGCAAAATGGAAAACGACTTGGCATTTCACGGAAAACATTGAAAAGAAAAATTAGGAATTTGATATAGTGGCTACCCGACCGTGTAAGAAGCAGCCGAATGAGGGTCTTGAGGATTTTATTGGGAATAAAAAATATAAAGAAATACAGGACAGTTTCTATATTTCGTAATTTTTAGCGATTTCGCTAGTTCGTTGGCGCCATCGCGCTTCGTATACATGAAAGAAAATTCTCACAAGACGAGGAGTTTATTTATCGCAACGTAAAAAAAGAGAAGAATCTTATCTCTGGAACAGTGGTTAATAATATGGCCACATGTATCACGATCGAGTTGCCATGGAAGCACTACTTTACTCTATCTATTCGATCGACAGAGATCCCGTCTCTATATATTACTAATAGTTGTTTCCACCTTATATTTTTTTTGTTCCTTTTTGTGTTCGCGAGCAAAAATCACCGTCGCGATCGCGCGAGCTACCCCTCGCATAGAGAAACTAAATTATAAAACGAGCGCGTACAAAAAGAATTCACGAGCTTTTATCGCTGATGCAAGGAAGACAGAAGTTCCTCGTCCGAGTATAAATACAGACAGTATGCGCAGTATTTGTGCGACCAAATAATAGCGTTTTTTCACTCTCTATTACATCTAAACGGCTCCAAGTTCCGAAGTCTCAAAGCGTGGCCTCCGCGTTCGGCTTCTTCTCCCTGCGCGTTCGGGGATCAACACTTTTCGCTATTATAGTTCGGTGTTTTGTCGCGTGTTGTATGGCTCAGCAAAAAGTATCAAATTAATTGACTTTCGTGTGCGTAGAGAAATCGGAGCGCTTCCTTTTCTTTCGCTAATGGATCGCGATCGATCCTCGCGACACTTTGAGACTGGAGAACGAAGAACGATCATCATCATAGATAGTTATACTTTCGTACAAATGTATAGAACATTGTTAAGTAATATTATTTAGGAGGGTACAGTGTGTATAAAGAATTGTATAAATGTATATATTTATATTTATCTATATATAAGTATATACGTACATACACGCATATATGTACATGCGTATATATCTATACGTGTATGTATGCATGTATTTATGTATGTATAATGACGCCAGCTCGCCGGAGAAGCAAATTCGTAATCGGTCCTCCGCGCGAGCCGCTGTTTGAGCTTTGAGATACGCGTACCTTTCGTCTTGTCTTTCTTTAACCTTTAAACGTAGAAATGCACCATGTACACACACGCCACGTCTTCCAATTACGATCCATTCATTTCTAATTTCACTAATTTTACATTTATATTGAAATACGAATTTTTTATGAGAACTGTAACGCTATAAAATGATAAGATTGAGTATTTAATTCAGAGTTCGCTGCTAGATATCGGACATAAGTCATACAAATGTTTAAGAACGTTTCACAATTTAATACCGAAAGTCAACAGTAAAATTCTCGATAAAACAGTGTACACAAAAACGAACAATTTGTCATGGATTTGCTCGTTATCGGATCGTACTCGAACGTGAGTGAACGTGGACTTGGCGCACGTTGACGCGTGTCAGCCATAAAAACGATCTAGATCTGTGGATCGTGCAGCAGATTGCCGTGGATCATCGTTGTTCGAGTTTTTACAGTGATATTACAAGAGCAACGTTCCATCCACGCGCTCGATCGTACGAAGGAAACCGAATAATTTCTGTTGGCAGCACACTTCACGGTTGTCCCTCGTACGATCGTTTCCGATTGCCGTTACAATGTCACTGTACAAGAAATCGCTCTCCACGTGTATCGAAGATTCGTTATTTTTATGTGATTTTTTTTTCATTTTTTTTTTTGGCCGCGTCGATGAAACGCGCGTTTATCGTTTCCCATCACCTATATTTAGTCCTAATGACGATTCCCTGAGAATAAAACTCCAACGACGATGATCGTGGCCAGAATCGGCTCCGTTTTGGCTGCCACGGAACGAAAGTAGTGCCGATGTTGTCGACACTGACGAAGGCACAGTCATAAGTCTCATACGTTCATCAACTTTTTTTTTAACGCTTTTCTTCAGCTTCCTCTTCTTCCGCTTCATCTTCCGTAACCATCGTTTTTTATTCGTAAAAAAATGGCGTGAGACGTGGAACTAATCACTTTCGTCGCTTACTATCTTTCCCTATCACGTTTGGCACCGGAAAACGAGCTTTGTTTACGAGGCTATATTCCATTTTTTTAGTCCTTTCCATTTCACGTTCTCAACGATCTTCCCTCTCTCAACTCTCCCTCTCTATTCCTACCTCTATTCTTTTTCGCTTTTTTTATATATATAACATAATATAATATAATATTATAATATAAAACGTTTACGTTTTGGCCACTCAGTTCGTGATCGCCGAACCACATTACAGTCTGTGTTCCGCGACATTTCGATAGTTTAGAATATTTTTAATTCACTTTTATACAACACTGATCCTGCTCTAGACTCCGTATCGCGTGGAAATTTGTTTGTCGGATCCCTGGGATCGAATTGGCTGGCTCATCTCCTTCTTCTGGCCGTGGCTGCCGCGATCATTTGCCTCAACATTGGTTCCGGGCTGCACACTCGTGGATCACACTTCATGTTACCGTCTCCTCCGCAACTGAAAGTTCAAATTTTTCATTTGAATCACCCTTCAATTATATATCTCGTACTATAGTATACTACTAAATCTGAAATTTTTACTATTTCTATTGCAACTTTGAGATTTTGGAAGTTAAAAATTTTGTGAAGTTGGAGACTTGGAGATTTAAGGGTTTAGGGACTTCGAGATGTGGAAATTTGGAGAGGTGGAGATTTGGGGATGTGTGGATTTAGGGACGTGTGGACTTGGAGAGAGATATGTGGATTTAGGGATGTGTGGATTTGGACATGAGTGGGTTAAGAGATGTGTGGATTTAGGGACGTGTGGATTTAGAGAGAGATGTATGGAATTGAAGATGTGTGTATTTAGAGACGTGTGGATCTGGAGAGAGATGTTTGGAATTGAAGATGTGTGGATTTAGGGACGTGTGGATCTGGACATGAGTGGATTAAGACATGTGTGAAATTGGGGATATGTGTATCTGAGGATGAGCGAATTTAGGGACGTGTAGATTTGGGAATGTGTGGAATTGGGGATGTGTGAAATCGAGGATCTGTGGAATTGGAGATGTATGGAATTGAGGACGTGTGGATTTGGGAATGTGTAGAATTGGGGATGTGTGGATTTAGGAACGTATGGATCTGGGCATGAGTGGATTTAGGAACGTGTGGATTTGGGGATGTGTGGAATTGGGGATGTGTGGAATTGAGAATGTGTGGAATTGGAGATGTATAGAATTGAGGATGTGTGGATTTAGGGACGTGTGGATTTAGTGATGTGTGAAATTGGGAATGTGTGGAATTGAGGATGTGTGGATTTAGGGACGTGTGGATTTAGTGATGTGTGAAATTGGGAATGTGTGGAATTGAGGATGTGTGGATTTAGGAACGTGTGAATCTGGAGATGAGTGGATTTAGGGACGCGTGGATTTGGAGATGTGTGAAATTGAAAATGTGCAAAATTGAGGATGTGGGAATTTGAAGAGATGAAAATTCAGTATCTCAGAAATTTAAAACTTGAAAAATAAATTACTCCAAAGCCAAGTTTGAATCCCCAAGACCACCTCTTATCCCCAAACATAATCGACATAAAAAGAACTTACGTGCATTGAAGACAAGGTCCCGACGCGGACCTAATGATTTCTCCAACGCGGTACGCTTGTCCGCGAATTTGGCAGCCGCTCCGTTTCGCGGCTCCTTTATACGCATGAGCGTGGAAGTGTGGCGGCAACGTGGTCGTGGTGGTCGTTGTTGTCGTGGTGATGTTGAGCGACGTGGCCATCGAGACCGGACACTCGTATCTCGGGCAACAGAAGCCGCTGATCGGTTCTTCGTGGCAGCCAGGAATGGGCGGTGGACAACTCTGTTGGAGACAGATGATGTCGCTTCTGAAGCAGAAGCAGAAGTCGCAAGGATCGTCTCTGGGTATCTGTTGAGCCGATACGTAGACCTTGCCACCGTATCGACAGGTGCCTGGTCCGTAAATCGCTTGATCGTCTTCGTCGTAGTCTTCGTCCTGCGGTGGGAAGCCTGGGTGTTCTTCTTCGGGTACCGATGGTTCTGGGTACTCTGGAGTCTGCGGGACCGCGGTACTCGAAGGTCGTTCGTACAGAGTAGGTTGCACAGGTTTTTCTGTAGTCTCGGTCTGATTCACCGGTTGAAGGTGTTCTTCGAGTTCACCCTCTTCGGTGGTTGGAACAATTTCCGGTGACACGGCTTCGTGTTCTTCTTCCTGTTCTTCTGGACTGACTTCTGTTGGAAGTCCTTCAAGTTTCGTGGCGAGATCTTCCTCGACAGGTTCGACGGGTTGAGCTTCTTCTTCGGGTTTCATCGAAGTTTCTTCCTTGTGTTCTTCGGGCAGCGCTGGTTCGGTGCTCTTCTCCAAAGGCGCTTCCGTAGGTGCAACCGTTTGCTCCTTTTCAGGAGTGGTCTCAATTTCTGGCTGCTTCTCTGCTTCCGTCGACGTTTCGATCGCGGGTTCCGTGGCGGGTTGTTCCGGTGCAGCTTCGGTTTCCGATGGTTGGCTCGGTTCAATTGCCTTCGTCGTAACTTCCAGTTCAGGAACAGTCGCAGCTTCCGTCGCAGGCTGTTCTTCTCGAGGAGATGTCGCTTCAAGCTCCGGAGCCGATGTGCTCGAAGCCTGCTCTTCGCCGGTCGGAAGCACTGTCGACTTCTCTTCAACCTGAGAAGGTTCAGTCACACTCGGTGTCTGTTCCTTGATCAGAATACCTTCCGTAGTTTGCGGTGTCTCTTCGGCTGGTACCGTTTGTTGCTCTTCTTCCACTGGTTTCTCTTCTGGAAGAACCTTCTCAGGCTCTTCTGTAGCCTTCTCTGGCTCCTCGGAAGGTTCTTCTTCAGGAAGAGACTTCACCGGTACTTCCGTAGCTTCTTCAACCTTCTCTGGTGCTTCGGTAGGTGCCATCACTTCCGGAGTTTCGCTAGGAACCTCTTTCTCTGGTGCCTCGGTTGCCTTTTCTGCTGCTACAGTTGAAACCTCTTCTGGTACTTCTTCAGCAGGAGTCACTTTCTCTGGTGCCTCTTCAGGAGTTACTTTCTCTGTTACCTCTTCGGCAGGCGTTACTTCTTCCGGTACCTCTTTGACTGGAGTCACTTTCTCTGTTACTTCTTCAGCAGGAGTTACTTTCTCTGTTACTTCTTCGGCTGGAGTTACCTTCTCTGGCACCTCTTCCGCAGGAGTTACCTTCTCTGTTACTTCTTCCGCAGGAGTTACCTTCTCTGGTACCTCTTCAGCAGGAGTGACTGCTTCTGGAGCCTCGGTTGATAGTTCTTCTTCTGGCAATTTAGGAGTGACCTTCTCTGGTACCTCTTCTGCAGGAGTTACCTTCTCTGGTACCTCTTCTGCAGGAGTTACCTTCTCTGGTACCTCTTCTGCAGGAGTTACCTTCTCTGGTACCTCTTCTGCAGGAGTTACCTTCTCTGGCACCTCTTCAGCAGGAGTGACTGCTTCGGGAGCCTCGGTCGACAACTCTTGTTCTGGCAATTTAGCAGTGACCTTCTCTGTTGCTTCTTCTGGCGCCTCTGTGCTAGGAGCCATCTTCTCCGGAACTTCGGTGGCTTTCACAGGTACCTCCGTGCCTTCTTCCGGTACTACAGGAACTTCAGGTGCTGGTGTTTCGCTGGGTGCTTCCTCAGGCATTTCGGTCGAAGCAGGTGTCTTCACAGCAGGTTCAGTCGCCTTCTCAATCTCCGCCGCTGGTGTCGTTTGAGCTTCTACCTTCTCTTCTTCCGGTTTTCCTGTCTCTGCTTCCAAAGGTGCCTCTGTCTGTGGCTCTTCAGGTTCCATCGGTAATTTCTTCTCTGTAACAGGCTGTTCGGAAGTTACTTCGCTCGGAACCGTCGTTGCTTTCTCTTCGGGTACACCTTCTGTCACCGCTTTCTGTTCTTCAGTAGTTTCAGGAACTGGCGTAGATCCGGCTGCTGCAGTTGTTTCTTCAAGACCTGGTTTGGTTGATTCGGGCGTAGCCTCTTCTGCGCTCGGTGTTTGAGTTTCTTCCACAGGTTTCTCTTCCACAGGAACCGATGGCGCAGAAGTTGCCTCTTCGCTCGGTGGTTCCGTTCCTGCACTGACCTCCACACCTTCCGTCATACGTTCCTCCGTCACCTGTTCTGGAGTTTCAGGCGCCGCTGTAGCTTTCGGTTCTTCGACCGGAGCACTCGTTGCTTGTTCCGTCGTTGGCTGTTCCGGTTGCGCAGGTTCCTCTTTCACAGTTACCGCTTCGTCAGTCGTCTCGGTCGGTACCGTCTGTTTCTCGACTGCCGGTTCAGTTTGCTCCTCGGGTAAGGACACTGCTCTCAGAGTGGTCGCTTCAGGTGCCTCGGTTCCTTCAGCAATTACCGACGGTGTAACTTCCTCGGCAGGTGATACCTCAGGAGTTTGCACCTCCGCAGCAGTGGTGACCTCCGGTTGTTCTTCTGGTTGTGGCGTACCTTCCGGTTTCTCTTCAACCGGTCGTTCTTCTGCAACCTGTTTCGTCGGTTCGGTAGATACCGACGGTTGTTCAGTACCTTCCGCGGCTTCCGTAGAACTTGGCACCTCGGGTAATCTTTCAGGTTGTTCAGGAGTTTCTGTCTGCTCTTCCATACCTTCCGTGGTAGCCTTAACTGCGCCCTCAGGTGTTTCTTTGGTCTGTTCTTCAACTTCGGCAGTCGGTAAAGGTTGCTCGGTCGGTACTTGTTCTTCGACAGGTTTCTGTGTGGTCTCCGCTTCTTTGCTTACCGTCACAGCTTCTTCCGTAGCTGCTTCAGTCGGTTCTTCCTTACTCACACCAGGTACAGTCACCTCTTCCGACGGAGACACCGGAGCTTCCGTGGAAGCCTCCTTCACTGCCGGTTCGGTGGGTTCAGCTTCTACCGACGGTTTAACAGTTTCTTGTTCCATGGGAGTAACTGCAGGTTCTTCCAAGATCTTCTGTTCAGGGGTAGATGTTTCCACTCCAGCGGGAGTTGTTTTTTCAGCTTCTTCGCTCGGTTGAGCGGTCGTCTGTAACTCAGCCTCCGTTGCTGGCTGCTCAGGTTCAGCAGGTTTCTCTTCTGGTTTCGGTTCTTTCTCTTCAGCCTGTGTCACTGATTCCACGGTAGTTGCCTCTTCTAACGGCTTCTGTGTTTCGGTAACCGACGGAAGTCCTCCTGGAACAACTTCCGGCGCCTCAGAGCTCGGTACAGCCTCCTCGCTGACACCTTCTTCTGGCACCACTGGAGAAACGGTTGCTTGTTCTTCAGGTTTCTGCTCCTCGGTCGGTGGCACTGTCGGTTTAAGAGTAGACGGTTCGATCTCCTTTTCAATCTCAGAGGTAGTTTGTTCTCGCTGACTGGCTTCCGTTGTCACAATCTGTTCTTCACCCGCTGGACTCGCTGGCTCCTCGACCGGCTGTTCGGTAGACGGCTCTTCCTCTGGCTTCTCCTTGCTTGGCACTTCCGAGGGTTCCTTCGTCTCCTCTTCAGGAACTTGACTAGAAGACTCTACCTCCGGAGACACCGGGCTAAGCGTGTGCTCTTCAGCTTCTTTGGTAGTTTCTCCGGCAGTAGTCGTTTGTACGTGTTCAGGTTCGACGGATTTCGGCGTCGATGTCTCCTCGGCCAAGCTGGGTGCAACGGTTTCCTTCTCACTGGGCACTTCAGGGGCTGCGCTAGTTGGTTCTTTGACTCCTTCCACAGGTTCCATCGTAGACTCCTTCTCTGGGACCTCGGTAACCGGAGGCGACACAGTCTTCTGTTCTTTCTCTTCCGGCTCATACTTCGGTGTCTCCTGTTCGATCATATGGTTGTCAGACTCCAGCACTGCTGTGGGTGTCGAGTCGCAGGTGTACATCGGACAGCAAGAGTCCTTTCCTGCATGTACGGGCATGCAGTTCGACAGGTGACTCGGTGGCGGAGGACACTGAACAAGATCACATTGAATGATGCTGCTGATACATTGACAACGGAGTTGGCAGGCATTGGAAGGAGGCACGGCGGAGTTGTTGCTGTAAGACTGTCCTTCGACCAGGCAGTTGCCTTCCCCTGGAATCGATGGCGGTACACGAACTCCTGGTGTCGCTTCTTCTTCGGCTAACGTAGTCTGTTCGACAGCCTGTTCGGTGGTCGCTTTCGGTACCTCTGCGTGTGGAGTAGTTTCCGGAAGTTCTTCCTTAGGTGGCTGTGCAGTCGATGGTTCAGCGATCTTCTCCTCTACAGTTGGTTCTGGTTCTTTTTCTTGAGGAGCTTGCGTGGCTTCTTCTGTTGGCACAGTTACTTTTGGCACTGCTTCTTCTGGAGGCGTGACCTTTTGCTCTTCTTCCGGCAATTCTGTTTCTCGAGGAAGTGCGGTAGTTTCGGAGACTGTGGGTTGAGTGGAAGACACTTCAGGTGCCTCGGGGCTGACACCCATTTCGGGTGCTAAAGTTTCCATCTTCTCGATTTCTTCTCTGGGTACAGCCTCTGTTGATACTTCAACTTCTGGTTTCTCGCTTCCCTCAGGCAACACTTCAGGTTCTGGAGCTAATTTAGAAGGCACTGTAGGTTCGGAGATCGCGGGCGCTTCGGTCGATACTTCTTGCGGTACAGCGCTCTCTGTTTTCGCTTCTTCTGTAGGTGCGACTTCTTCGGCAGCGACCGTCGAAGCTTCCGTTTCCTTTGGAATTTCTGTCGACAATTCGGGTCGTTCTTTAGGAACAGATGGAACAGTTTCTTCTTCGGTGGGCGTCTCTGTAGGTACAGTCTCAGCCCGTTCGGTTGGTTTCTTCTCAACTACAGGTGCTTCGGTCGAAATTTCTACCGGTACTTCCTGAGGAGGTGTCGTTTCGCTTGGTTTTTCTTCTTCTGCAGGTTTCTCCGTTGGTTTCTCTTCAGCAAGACCTTCGGTCGGTGTCTGTTCTTCGCTTGGCGCTTCAGTTGGCTTTTCTTCCGGTTTCTGTTCCTCAACAGGTCCCTGAGTTTGTACTTCCTCAGGAATTCCTGCTTTAGTTGGTTTCTCTTCTTCTACAGGCTTTTCAGTTACCTCAGCAGGTTTCTCTTCTTCTACAGGTACTCCGGTTACCTCTTCAACAGGTTTTTGTTCCTCTACAGGTTTTTCTTCTTCTACAGGTGCTCCAGTTACCTCCTCAGCAGGTTTCTCTTCTTCGACAGGTACTCCAGTTACCTCCTCAGCCGGTTTCTCTTCCTCCACAGGTACTCTAGTTACCTCCTCAGCCGGTTTTTCTGCTTCCACAGGTACTCCAGTCACTTCCTCAGCAGGTTTCTCTTCCTCTACAGGTTTTCCGGTTACCTCTTCAGCAGGTTTCTCTTCTTCGACTGGTTTCTGTTCTTCCGTGGGCTTCTCCTCTGCAGCAGGTCCTTCGGTCGGCTTCTCTTCTTCAGTAGGCTTTTCTTCTTCAACAGTTCCTTCAGTTGGTTTTTCTTCCTCCACAGGCTTTTCAGTCGGCTTCTCTAATTCTGTTGGTTTCTCACTTGGTTTTTCCTCTTCAGTAGAACCTTCAGTCGGCTTCTCCTCCTCAGTAGGACCTTCAGTCGGCTTCTCCTCAGTAGGACCTTCAGTCGGCTTCTCCTCAGTAGGACCTTCAGTCGGCTTCTCCTCAGTAGGACCTTCAGTCGACTTCTCCTCAGAAGGACCTTCAGACGGCTTCTCCTCCTCAGTAGGACCTTCAGTCGGTTTTTCCACTTCAGAAGGACCTTCCGTCGGTTTCTCTTCTTCAGTGGGACCCTCAGTTGTCTTTTCCGCTTCAGAGACACCTTCAGTCGGCTTTTCTTCTTCAGTAGGACCTTCAGTTATTTTCTTCTCCTCAATGGGTTTCTCTTCCTCCACAGGAGCCTCAGTTACTTTCTCCTCCACTGGTTTTTCTTCCTCAGCAGGTCCTTCTGTTGGTTGTACTTCCTCTGCAGGTTTCTCTTCTTCGGCAGGTGCTTCAGTTGGTTGCACTTCTGCTACTGGTTTCTCTTCCTCAGTTGGTCCTTCTGTTGGTTGCACTTCAACCTCAGGTTTCTCTTCCTCAACAGGTGCTTCAGTTGGTTTTACTTCTTCTTGAGGTTTCTGTTCTTCAACAGGTCCCTCAGTTGGTTGCACTTCCTCCGCAGGTTTCTCTTCCTCAGCAGGTGCTTCAGTCGCTTGTACCTCAGGTTTCTCTTCTTCAACCGGCGCTTCAGTTGGTTGCACTTCCTCCACAGGTTTCTCTTCCTCAGCAGGTGCTTCAGTCGCTTGTACCTCAGGTTTCTCTTCTTCAACAGGTGCTTCAGTTGGTTGTACTTCAACCTCAGGTTTCTCTTCTTCCGCAGGTGCTTCAGTTGGTTGTACTGCAACCTCAGGTTTCTCTTCCTCAGCAGGTGCTTCAGTTGGTTTCACCTCTTCTTGTGGTTTCTCTTCTTCAACTGGTGCTTCAGTCGGTTTGACCTCTTCTTGAGGTTTCTCTTCTTCAACAGGCATTTCAGTTGGTTTTACCTCTTCTTGAGGTTTCTCTTCTTCAGCAGGTACTTCAGTTGGTTTCACTTCCTCTTCCGGTTTCATTTCCTCAGCTGGAGCTTCCGTTGGTTTTACCTCCTCCTCAGGTTTCTCCTCAGCCGGTGCTTCAGTTGCTTTCACTTCTCCCTCAGGTTTCTCTTCTTCAACCGGTGCTTCCGTTACTTTAGCTTCCTCCTCAGGTTTCTCTTCAACCGGTGCTTCAGTCACTTTAGCCTCCTCCTCAGGTTTCTCTTCCTCAGCAGGTGCTTCAGTCACTTTAGCTCCCTCCTCAGGCTTCTCTTCCTCAGCAGGCACCTCCGTTGGTTTCATCTCCTCCTCAGGCTTTTCTTCCTCAGCAGGCGCTTCCGTTGGTTGTTTCTTCTCCACAGGCATTTCAGTCGACACTTCCTCCGCAGGTTTTTCTTCTTCAACCGGAGTTACAGGTTGCTCCGGTTCAACAGGTTTTTCTTCCTCAGCTGGTCCTTCGGTTGACACTTCCTCTGTAGGTTTCTTTTCTTCGCTAGGTGCTTCCGTTGCCTGTTCAGGTGCCGCAGTAGCTTCCGCAGGCTCCTCAGCTGGCTTCTCTTCTTCAAGAGACGGCCTCTGAGTGCCTGGAATTTCTTCCGGTGCTTCAGGTAATCTCTCCGTAACTAATCCTTCGTCCTCTTTACGCTCTTCTTTTCCTGCTTCCGTTTCGGTAATCGCTTTCTCCGTTAATGGCAATTCAGTTGCAGGTTGTTCGGTTCCTTCCTTTACACCAGTCGGCTCTTCCGTCTTCTGCTCTTCTGGTACTCCTTCAGTAGACACTTCTTTGCTCACTGGAGCTTCAGTTTGCTCAACAGGTTGTTCCGTGGCTTCCGGTTTCTTTTCCAAAGGCACCTCAATCATTGGTCTTTCGCTTTCCGCTTCAGGAGCCGAAGTCTCAGCTTCAGGTGTAGTCGCCTCTTTCGGAGCTTCCTCCACACTCGGTTTCTCGCTCGCCTCTTCTTCCGGAAGTTGCGTGCTTGCTTCTTCACCCGCCTTAGCCGTCACCGGAGTTTGCTCTTCGATCGGTCTCTCCGTCACCTGTTCTTCGGGTGCTTCCGTCTTAATCTTTTCTTCTGGTGCCACTGTAACTTGTTTCTCCTCTTCGGTAACCGGTTCCCCTTCCGTCGCAGGTTTCTCCTCCGGAACTGCGCTGACTTCCGTCGCTGCTTCTTCAGTTCGTGGAGCTTCCGTCGAGAGGACACCTTCGGTTGCTGCTTTTTCCGTTTGCTCTTCGACAGCCGGTTCCGTTGCCTCTTCTGCAGGTACCTCTGATGGTTTTTCAGCCTCCTTTTCTACTTCCTCAGCTGGTTTAGTAGGAACTGTTTCTTCAGTGGACTCGGAACTGCCTTCCTCGGAGGAGGTCTCCGCAGACTCATCAAGGGCGAGGTTTTTCGTTGGCATCTCTTCCGAAATTTCCTTCGGTGGAGTAACTTCTGCCGATGAGACCTCAGTACTTTCCTCTTCAGGCGCCGGTTTCTCGGTCTGCTGAGTCTGTGGAGCTTCCTGCGTCGATGTCGAGATCTCTGGAACAGCTTCGGTAACCTGAGGACCCTCGGTTCCCTTCTCGCTCGGAACCTCACCAGCTTCGGTCACCGATGGAACACCTTCAGTCACCTGTGAAACACCTTCGGTCACCTGTGGAGCACCTTCGGTCACCTGTGGAACGCCTTCGGTCTCCCGCTCTACAGGAGCTTCAGTAACAGACGGCTGCTCCGGAATTCTTAGATCAATTCCTTCCTCAGGTGTCGTTTCCGCTTCCTTAGGAGCTACGGTCGTCTCCGGAGGAAGATACGTCGTTGGCATTTTCTGAGGAGCCTCCGTAACCAAACTACTCGGCACATGGAACTCTGGAGGCTTCATATCAACATAACCTTGCGTCACATGAGCTTCAGTCACCGCTTCTTGATCCTCTGCCTTGCTCTCGTGCACTCGGTCCGTCACGGAGGGCACAGGAATACCAGTAGGTCCTTGTTCCGCGATTTCAGGATGTCCTTCCACCACATACGGCCTCTCCGTCATCATAGGCATTTCTTCTTCCGGAATAGTGTCGTCCCTCTTCGGAGCCAGACTAGGCATCTCTTCAGGAAGCCTGTGTACCGGTGTTGCTGGTTTCTCTTCGACAGCAGCTTCGGTAGTTGCCTGTTCCGGAGCTTCTGTGGCTTCTGGAATTTCTGGTTTCTTTTCTTCCTCGACAGGAACTTGTTCCGTGCTCGGAATTTCGACAGGTTTTTCGGTAGCTACTTCAGGTGTCGCCTTTTCGGTTTCTTCTTCCGGTGCCGTCGTCGTCGCTTTTTCTCCTTCCGCAACCTCTGGTGTTTCTACTTCTTTCGCCTCCGTTGTCTGTTCTTCCACGCTCTTAGGCGTAGTTGCTTCAGAAACTGGTGTTTCAACCGGTGCTTCCGGTGCTTTTTCAGTTACTTCTGGTTGCTCTTTAGGTACGGTAGCTTCCGTAGCTTCAGGTTCCAAAGCACCTTCCGTTACCTTTTCTTCTTCCGGTTTCTCCGTGCTCGGCACTTCAGGCTGTTCCTTCTGCGGTGTTCCCTCAGTCTGTTCCTCCTCTGGCACTGCCTTGGTAACCATCTCCTCTTCCTCTGCCGTAGTCTCCTCAGGTAGAGTCTCTTTCGGTGAAGTCGACTCTGGAACTTCTTCAACCGATGGTTCAGTGGCTGCTTGAGTAACTTCCTCTTCCAGTTTAGTGACCATCTTCTCTTCTTCAGCCGGTGCCTCGGTAGCTTCAGCTTCCCTAGGAGGTTCCGTCAGTTTGACCGCCGGTTCCGTAACTGTTTCGCTGACTTCAGTTGTGTATTCCTTTGAAGCTTCTGTCGTGGCCTCTGGAGCAACTTTTCCTTCCGTCGCTTCCGGTACTTCCTTCGCAGGCTGTTCCGTAGCTTCACCCGCCTCCTCAGTGGTCGCCGCTTTGTGATCTTCAGGAATAACATTATCAGATCCAGGGAAGGACTCCTCAGGCGCTCCAGGTACCGTCTCCTTCTCAGCTTCCGTCACGCTCGATGCAGTGGTTTCCGGAACATGTTCCTCGGTGGACTCTTCCTCTTTCGGTAACGTGAGCACTCCACCGTGTCCATCATCTTCTGTGCAACAATACAGGTCATATAGCGACAATGAAGTTAGCTTATTAGGTACCAGATGGAAAAATACTTACCACATTGATACGTCGTCGGGCAACATTCTCCTTCGGGCGGTGGCAGAGCGGTGCAGTTCTTTCCGTGCGTTTTCATGGGCGTTCCACAGTCTTGCACAGCGCACGCGATGTCACCGTGGAAGCAGTAGCAATGTTGACAGGGTTGCGTCGAGGAAATCAAATCACCGTCCTCGTAGATCATGCCTTCGTGGTAGCACTGCGTCCTCGGCGCCATCGTGGTGGTCATGATCAGGCCAGGCGTTGGTTCAACCGTTGTTGCTAGTTCCTCGTCGTATTCTGCTCAGATTTCACAATTAATTAACTATTTGTTCACTTTAAATTCAACACATTTACGAATTAAATACATTTTTTGGAGATTGAAACACAGTCTCATGACGAAATTATTTGAGCAATGACATTGTTAAGTTCGCAGTCTCATGACAAAATTATTCGAGCAATAACATTGTTATGTTCATAGTCTCATGACAAAATTATTTGAGTAATAGCATTGTTAAATTCATAGTCTCATGACAAGATTATTTGAGCAATAACATTGTTAAGTTTATAGTTTCATGATAAAATTATTTGAGCAATAACATTGTTAAGTTCATAGTTTCATGACAAAATTATTGGAGTAATAGCATTGTCAAGTTCACAGTCTCATAACAAAATTATTTGAGTAATAACATTGTTAAGTTCATAGTTTGATGCTAATATTATTCGAGCAATAACATTGTCAAGTCCACAGTCTCATGACAAAATTATTTGAGTAATAACATTGTTAAGTTCATAGTTAGATGCTAATATTATTCGAGCAATAACATTGTCAAGTTCGCAGTCTCATTACAAAATTATTTGAGCAATAACACAGTTAACTTCACAATCGCACTACAAACTTATTCCAACAATAAAATTAAGCTTTCAATTAACCTTTGTAAAGTTGAACTTACCGCAGTTGTATTTGACCGGACAACATATACCCGGTTGATAAACTGGCCTGCACCCAGCCACACGCAAGGTACACTCCTGCATGACGCAAGTGGTCCTGTTCCTGATGCAGTAACAAAGCTCGCAAGGATTCTGAGGATCGACCGGCAGTTGAGCTCCGTCGGCGTAGAATCGGTCGTTAACGTTGCAGCCATAATTGTCGTGGAAGCCGACAGCGGTGGAACCACCGGCAATCGCGGGTGGACTGGTGGTCGATGTGAGCAGTTGTACCGGTACCTCTGGACAGGTGATCACGGGACAGCACTGATCCGGACGTTTCTCCACGGTGCAGTCTTGGCCGATCGCCTTCGTGAAGGGACAGACTCTCAGATAGCACATCAACATCCGATTGTGACACGTGCAGTTCAGACATGGCTCGTTCGTGATTATTCGATCACCCTCTTGGTAGTGTTGGTAGTTGTAGTAACATCCGGCTGTGGCTGTGAGGTGCAAAAGGATTAGTCAAGGCGATTAGTAAAACGATTAGTTAAGGTGTAGAAGATTTGTAGGAGACAAAAGACGAGTAGAAGACTAGAATATTTATGTTTAAATTAGAATTATTTATATGTGAGTTGCTGTAGGTTATTCGTGTATTCTGTAGATTGTCCGTGTATTCTGTAGATCGTTCCTTTATTCTGTAGATTGTTCCTTTATTCTATAGATTGTTCATGTATTCTATAGATTGTCCATGCATTCTGTAGATTATTCATGCATACTGTAGACAGTTAGCTCCTTTGTAGATAGCAATGTGCTCTAAGGAGGAAATGCGTTTGCCGATACAAAGCAGTATACACGCGACACGATCGAATAATGTCGGACACTCTTAATATTCATCGGAAGGATCGATTGAAAGCGACGTCGTGTAAGAATCGTTAAAACGGCACGTGCCATCGTCTGTTTAACTGCGATACAATTAACGTCACGTCGTTGCCCCGTGCTTGTACATTGATTAGGGGTAATAAAAGTCACTACACCGCACATACCTCCATCGTATTCTGCTACTTGTGTGGTATCCTGGTCGTATACGGGCGCTGTAACAGAAACGACATCGACTTCATTAGTCACACTATAACTATATCCATATACTCTTGCGAACAATGTCGCTGTGAAACACACATAAACAGAACGAGGTACTTAAGATATAAGAAAAAGTCTGACGATAATAATATTTGATGTACTCCTTGAAAATTAAACTGCATGTGAAAAACGTTTAATCCAAAATCTGAATCATGTGTTTAAGAAAATGAAAAGTGCAATATATTTATTGTTCACTCCTCTGAGGTTAGACAATCAAGATCACCTATCAGTTCTATTCTGTTCTGCTTATTTATACAATCTATTAAATAGAGTTTCTCAACGAGATTCATTTTGACACCCAAAAAATTAATTTCAAGATCGAATATTAAAATTGAAGAAAGGAGGGGTAGAAACTGAGAGGAGGTTTGTATCTTCGAGATAATTGTGAAGTTAAGGGGACAAAGGTGAGCGAGAGTATCGTAAATCAAACGTCGTTTCCTGACAAGCAAGTCTAAATGAAATAAATGTTATTAGTTAATCCGGAGGTTCTGGCAATAAGAAGGCAAATAATCTTGGGAGACTCCATTTCCCATGAAATTCGCAGGGAGACGAGTTGTGTCTCCGGTGCGTGCAGTTTATCATAGTAATTACCGGCGGGATGCGTTTGTCCGGAGGGTGAACCGGGGCTTAACAACGAAGTGAGTCAAAGCGTCATATGGCGCGAGCGTGCGTGGGCGAATTCTCGTTAACACCCTAGTCGAACGAATTGTATGGCGAGTGCACACGGAATACACACGGCTCCGTTTCGCTCTCCCTTTCTTGCCGTCGCTTTTCTTCGCCAGCTTCGTTGACACATCCGCGCAAAAGCGTATCCGTCAACTCTCTCTCGCACATCCATTCGAGCCACTCGAGTCTCTTCTTACGCGCTGTGTTTTCGCAATTTCTTTGGAATTGAAGTGCCGCACGCCGCGTCAGACGAGAGCGTTCGATTGTTCGTGAAAAACGACGTGCCACCCTACTACGACACAATCGGTCTTATTCGCACAATGAGCTCATCTCTCTCTCGCTCTCTTAGTACTCGATAGGCTCTTCTCTGCTCTTTCTTCTCGGCAACTTTTTGTTATCGAATCTCTGCCAGTGTCGTGGATGGCTGGATTAGCTTCAACAGTTTATGATAGAGATATTGGAGTATGGCATTGTTGTTTGATTGGGTTTCGATGGGGTTTGAATTTGGCGCCACGGGACGTTCGCTTTGAGTTCAATGGGGAGATGCGATTCGAATTGCGATGTGTAGGATTTTCTTGTAAGGGATTACCATGCGCTGAATTACTACGTGTGGAATTGTGATGCTCTGAGACACCACGCGTGGAATTACCACGCGTTGAATTACCATGCGTGGAGTTACCACGCTCTGAATTACCACGCGTGGAGTTACCAAGCGCTGAGACACCACGCGTAGAATTACTATGCGTGGAATTACCACGCATGCGATACCATGCGTGGAATCACCACGCATAGAATAACCACGCGTGGAATTATCACGCTCTGAATCACCACGCATAGAATAACCACGCGTGGAATTATCACGCTCTGAATTACCACGCGTGGAGTTACCACGCTCTGAATTACCACGCGTGGAATTACCAAGCGCTGAGACACCACGCGTAGAATTACTATGCGTGGAATTACCACGCGTGCGATACCATGCGTGGAATCACCACGCGTAGAATAACCACGCGTGGAATTATCACGCTCTGAATTACCACGCGTGGAGTTACCACGCTCTGAATTACCACGCGTGGAGTTACCACGCTCTGAATTACCACGCGTGGAATTACTAAGCGCTGAGACACCACGCGTAGAATTACTATGCGTGGAATTACCACGCGTAGAATAACCACGCGTGGAGTTACCACGCTCTGAATTACCACGCGTGGAGTTGCCAAGCGCGGAATCACCACGCGTAGAATTACCACGCGTGGAATTACCATGCGTGGAATTACCATGCGTGGAATTACCACGCGTGGAGTTACCAAGCGCTGAGACACCACGCGTAGAATTAGCAAGTACGGGATTACCATGCGTGGAATTACCACACACTGAATCACCACGCATAGAATTACCGCAAATGTGATTCGAACGTGAGGCGATTGATTTGATTTCGATTTCGAGTGTGACACAATTCCACGTGATTTGAATATGCTTGAAATTCGACATGATACAATTTCGTGATTCCAGATCGACACGATTTGAATTCAATGTGATTTCGATGCAATTCGATGTCGACGTGATTTCCATGATTCAATTCTGACGCAATTTAAGTTTGACACAACATGAATTGATAGTAGTTTGGCACAATTGCGAGTTAGTCGCAAGTGTAACATATTGTTCATGATTTATGAACCTAGTATTAATTTGTCGTAACGGAACTTAAAGCGATTTGAGGAAATGATTCATTGTTGAAGACTATAAATATATGGGAACAATGAAGGGTGTACGAATTTGCCAAGCGATTGTCCTCTTTTCGAAAGTATTACCGGTGGTTTTTTTTCTTTGAAAACCGTCCAGGAACTCCTTGAAATGCACAAAACGTAGCCGTACGTGGATACGTGCATTGCGAGGCAAAGGTTTCGAATGTCCACTATAACCCCTTCATTGAATGTACCGAGCTGGCAGATTTATTACATGCCGGTGAAGATGGGTTACCAACGTTTTTATGGTTTTTATGCTAAATCGACTTCCTTGTTAACTGCTTTATTTTCAGAAATTTCGCTGTACTGTTATCGCGTTCTATAGATGAATATTTAATAAGAATTTCTTGATAACCTCATGAATTTTATATAATTTCTTCAAAGGCAGTGATAATAATAATTTAATTATAATTCTAACAGATATAATTCAGTAAATTAAATTTCTCATATTTTAATTTTTAGCACACATCAAAGGTAAATGCATTTCTCTTGAAATATTATTTTAATAAAAATATTTAATACAGTACTTGAATTTACGTTACGAGGCAAGCTAAATCTCCTGTTAATAATATTACGGTGTTCAATCACATTGTTTGCACATCATAATGCACCCATTGTTCCAAGTACCATTATGTGGCTTCCATTTTGAATACACGTCTCGCCGCAGCGCTGCCATAGAATATCATACTTCCAAATGAATTTATAATATTATTAATTAGCACAATACGACTCCGATAATTACTCATGTAATTGATCATCAAATAGAATACATTTTCATTGTTCCGTCTGCTATCATTTCACTAATATTCAACCATCGTACGCCATATTATCGGAATTCTATCACAGCTCATTTTCTGTGATTAATTTTTATCGTCCATTGGGCAACCAGTGCATGTCTCTACCTTTTATTCTAATTTCTTTTATATTCTCCCGTCGTTGCCAGATGAACTTTGCGTCTAGACGGAGATACAGATAATGAGGTTAACTCGAGGTTAATTGATCTGCGAAACACGGCTAGGCGCGACGTGGAGCTGCAGCTATTTTTCATACTATTTTATATTTTTCTGTGCGTGGGAATTCAGCACGTGGTGACTCCACGCGTGGCAATTCAGCGCGTGGTAATTCTACGCGTGATAATTCCACGCATGGTAATTCAGCGTGTGGTGACTCCACGCGTGGTAATTCGGCGCATGATAATTCCACGCGTGGTAATTCCACGCATGGTAATTCCACGCGTGGTAATTCTATGCATGGTGATTCCGCGCCTGGTAATTCTACGCGTGGTGATTTAGCGCTTGGTAACTCCACGCGTGGTAATTTAGCGCGTGCTAATTCTACGCGTGGTGATTCCATGCGTGGTGATTCCGCGCGTGGTAATTCTACGCATGGTGATTCCACGCGTGGTAATTCTACGCGTGGTGATTTAGCGCTTGGTAACTCCACGCGTGGTAATTCTAAACGTGGTGATTCCATGCGTGGTAACTCCACGCGTGGTAATTCCACGCGTGGTTATTCTACGCGGGGTGATTCATTGCGTGGTAACTCCACGCGTGGTAATTCAGCGCATCAAAATTCCACGCGTAGTAATTCAGCGCATGGTAGTTCTCTATGAGGAAATCCTACGTATGGTGACTCCACATGTGGTAATTCCATGCGTCATAATTCCACACGCAGTAATTCACCGTATTACCAATTCCATATGAGGAAACTCCACTTGTAACTTCCCCACGTCATAATTTATCATTTGAAATTCTAACTTGCCGTGATTCAGCGCAAGTACTCGCCCTACGATCGTCCACGCATAGATCTGTCAGAACGTAGACACTAAGACCCCAGTCGCACGCGTGTCGTCCCAGCATGCAGGAATAGAACTCGTAGCGGTATAACGCATCGCAATGCTGCCCTTCCCCAGACAAATATCCTAGTTATATCCGCGAGCGTGCGTTGCCGGTATGAATAGGAAGCACGCGTTCGCGGTACAGGTGGGAACCGGTGAGAATCGACGTCGTAGCTCGATCGGAAGTCGATCCGCGACTCGAAGGCGCGAGGTTGAAATGCGCGGCGCGTGCGTTTCCACAAGGTGCTCCCGGCCACAGCACGGACATTCGTTTCCATGCGTGCGTGTCGCATCGAGCGAAGGCAAGGCATATTCGAGAATCAGCATTCCACGGCGCGGAGAGTGCAGGCGGTTTCCAGCGAATTGAATTGTACTGGGAAGCAGCAGTTCTGTCCGTGAATGGAAGGCCCATCGCGTCTCTCTCGCGAGTCCCACGAACGGCTCCCAACCCGCGTGCCTCCACGTTACACGGGCCCAGCACGTACCTCGTGTACATTGCTCCAACGAGACGATTCTTGTCTTCCACGGTGCCTGTGCTAAATTATTGCGCCTGTTCGGCTAGCTTCGCTAAACCCGAGCCAGCGACGCTTCATCGAGGTGTCAGCGTATCACGCGTGATTACAATCAAGGATTACCACTACTTTGTATTCGTTCGGCGACGTCCCGGCAAATTTACGACAACTAGTTTGTCCAGATACAGGTGCTAGGGGATTTACTCTCATACACATGGATGCTTAAACCTTGTATTTTCGTTGGGGTTC
Organism: Megachile leachella; assembly: GCA_963576845.1. Taxonomy (NCBI): domain Eukaryota; kingdom Metazoa; phylum Arthropoda; class Insecta; order Hymenoptera; family Megachilidae; genus Megachile; species Megachile leachella. Next base: position 18,757,207 of record OY756251.1, read on the forward strand.
TTCCATGGACTTTTCAAATATTTTTTTTTATACTTTTGGTCAAATTATTGTGGTACATTTCTACTTCTTTGATGATCGTCAGAGAATGTATTTAAATAGTATTTATTGTTATAAAATCATAATAAATATTATTAATATGGGGTACATTACGAGGGTTGTTATGTGGAGGTCATAAAAGATGTATTTGAATATTATTTGTTGCCAAAAAAAATCATAGTAAATATTATTAATATGGTGCACAATAAGAGGGTTGTTATGAGGAGGTCAAGACAGATGCAACTGAATATTATTTGATGTCAAAAAAAAGTCATAATAGATATTATTAATATGGTGTACATTAAGAAGGTTGTCAGGTGGAGTCATGAAAGATGCAATTGAACATTATTTATTGTCAAAAAGAAATCATAATAGATATTATTAATATGGTGCACAATAAGAAGGTTGTCAGGTGGAGGACATGAAAGATGCATCTGAATATGTGTTGTCAAAAAAAAAGAATCATAATAAATATTATTAATATGGTATGCACTAAGAGGGTTGTTATGTTAGGTTATGAAAGATGTAACTGAACATTATTTATTGTCAAAAAAAAATCATAATAGATATTAATATAATATACACTAAGAGGGTTGTCATGTGAGGTCAAGAAAGATGTATCTGAATATCTGTTGTCAAAAAAAGATCATAATAAATATTATTAATATGGTGTACATTAAGAAGGTTGTTATGTGGAGGACATGAAAGATGTATCTAAATATATGTTGTCAAAAAAAAATCATAATAAATATTATTAATATGGTGTACATTAAGAAGGTTGTTATGTGGAGGACATGAAAGATGTACCTAAGTATGAACATTTCAAATTTCATGAAAATCTAATTATAAATCTAATAAATATTATTAATACATGACAAGCTATCATCATAACTGCTATACTTCAGGTATCTGACCGATAATCATTTTTGATCAATGGTGATCCGGGTACGTTTACTTTAATTCACGTTTAATGCAACGTCTAATATATCTCAGCATAAGCGAAGAAGATGTAGAAAGATCCAATACATCGCTCAATGAAGTGTAACGGAGTGAGAACAGGTTAACGGTATTCCACGATCAGATTTAATCGGCGTGAATCTCGGAGAACAGCTCGAAAGTTCCGGTGATTCGTGCAGGTTAATCACGGAACTTGGTTCTCGTAATTAACCAAGGACGACCGTCCTTTGGGAGCTTATCGCGTTCAACAATAATCGCGATCTCTCCTCGAGCGAGCAGAAAAAAAAATTCATGTGTTCGCACGAGACGTAATCGAGGTCAGATCTTATTCATCTCGAGTCATTATGTAAGTCAATGTTCTCCGATTATCCGACTCTCTTTACCTTTTCAATTACGTGTCGGAGAACGTGCTTCGCGCGACATGTAACTCGAGGATCGAGAAAAAGATGGAGAGTGCGACGAGTTATGAAATCATCCCCGACGACCTTGCCTCGCGAAAGTTCATTACCATCAACCGCACACGCTCCGATGAGCAGCTGGTTTCTCTGCTCTGCAACGCGTATCGCGTGCACGAAATTCTGCACTACGTGTCTACCAAGGTCGTGGTTTGCCTGCACCGCAACCGGCGACGAGGAATCCTTCGTGGTCGACATGAAAAACAAGATGCGATCGTTCCGTGAGTGTCAAATGAAAAGCGCCATTGACACGTTCGATACTTCATGAATAAATTCTGAGCTTTTTGCTACAACCACTAAGAAATCGAATTATCCTTTGGAAAATTGGTAGTTAGGGTTTATATTTACTCTAGGATAATTGTAGTGACCGCAACAGGTGTGGTGACAAAAATTATGTTAGGATGAAGTTTACAGTTACTTTCAACTAAGAACTTTCTAGCAGGATGAATTTTAAAAATGGTGTTCTTGTGCATTTTAGTAAATTCAATTTTAAAAAATAATATTGGGATGATTTTTTAATGAACATGTTTTTAAAAATAATATTATCATGAGTTTTAATGAACTTCATGTTAAAAAATGATATTTAAGTGAGTTTTAATGAATTCAATTTTAAAAAATAATATCAGGATGAATTTTAATAAACTTCATTTTAAAAAATAATGTTCTGGTGCATTTTAGTAAATTCAATTTTAAAAAATAATATTGGGATGAATTTTTAATGAACAAGTTTTGAAAAATAATATTATCATGAGTTTTAATGAACTTCATTTTAAAAAATGATATTCAAGTGAGTTTTAATGAATTCAATTTTAAAAAGTAATATCAGGATGAATTTTAATAAACTTCATTTTAAAAAATGATGTTCTGGTGCATTTTAGTAAATTCAATTTTAAAAAATAATATTGGGATGAATTTTTAATGAACAAGTTTTGAAAAATAATATTATCATGAGTTTTAATGAACTTCATTTTAAAAAATGATATTCAAGTGAGTTTTAATGAATTCAATTTTAAAAAGTAATATCAGGATGAATTTTAATAAACTTCATTTTGAAAACTAACATTAGAATAAATTTTAAATACATTCAATTTTAAGTAGTGATATTAAACCGAATTTTAATAAATAATATCATAGAGTAGCACATGTAAAGCTAGTAAATATGATTGCCAGTGTAAAGAAAGGTTACGTTCCAGTCTGACGAAATTAGATTAGATTGCAAAACCAGAGTTGAACCTCACCTTATCATAAAATCTAAAACATCATGTTAAATCCACAAAAATCATAAAATTTGATTTGAAAATTAAATCTTACAAGTACCTTACAAATACCTAACCTATTAATCCTAAATTTTAAAAAATATTAAAAACCTAAATAGAGTTCAAGACCCCTGAAACCCACATTATTTCTGATCAATCAAACAGGTGTATAATTTCCTATCGATCAAACAGCCCGTGGATTACGGTAATAAAATAGTGACCCATGAAGTTTAATTAATTCTGAGCGATGTTGTAACTGTTTGGATCTTCCGCTTGTTCCCTATAAGGTAGTTTGTTACGTAAACTCGAGGTACCAGTTTGACTTATTTGTAGAAGTCCATTCATCGTTCGTTAACACATATGTAGCCATTGACGTATACTTAGTCTTCTCATATTTTAAAACGTGACAGTTCCTTCGTTTGGATTTTTAACCGGTTTTTTCGTCATCGATCTTCTTACATGGTTATTGAAATTCGCTTCTTTTTTTGTAAGAAGATACTTAAAGTCTGTATATATTGTAGTTTATTATTGATAATGTTTCTATGATAATGTTTCAAAATGAATTGCTAAAAATGAATTTTCAAAATAAATTGTTAAAAATGATTTTTCAAAATGAATTGTTAAAAATGATTTTTCAAAATAAATGATAAAAAATGATTTTTCAAGATAAATTGCTAAAAATGGTTTTTCAAAATAAATGGTTAAAAGTGATTTTCTCAAAATAAATTGTTAAAAATGATTTTCTCAAAATAAATGGTTAAAAATGATTTTTCAAAATAAATGGTTAAAAATGGTTTTTCAAAATAAATGGTTAAAAATGATTTCTCAAAATAAATTGCTAAAAATAAATTTATAAATTATATTTCATTATTGATCATGTTTTAATATGTTTCATCATGAGCTACATATCTAAAAATTTATTAAACCTTGCAATAATGAATTTTTCAAAATAAATGGCTAAAAATGAATTTGCAAATTATATTTCATTATCGAGTATGTTTTAATATGTTTCATCATGAGCTACATATCTAAAAATTTATTAAACCTTGCAATAATGAATTTTTCAAAATAAATGGCTAAAAATGAATTTGCAAATTATATTTCATTATCGAGTATGTTTTAATATGTTTCATCATGAGCTACATATCTAAAAATTTATTAAACCTTGCAATAATGAATTTTTCAAAATAAATTGTTAAAAATGAATTTGTAAATTATATTTCCTTATCGAATACGTTTTCATGTGTTCCCTCATGAGTTACATATATAAAAATCTATTAAACCTTGCATTGCTGAATTTCTTAAAATAAATTGCTAAAAATGAATTTTCAAATTATATTTCATTATCCATCATGTTTTCATGTATTCCTTCATGAGTTACATATATAAAAATCATATAAACCTTGCAATGATGAATTTTTTAAAATAAATTGTTAAAAATGAATTGTTAAAAATATTTTCAATATATGTATACAAAATTTTGCAACGAAAAATGTTTAAAAAATCGTCCAATGATTCTTATCGTTCGAAAGGAAAATTCGCACACCGCCTCGGAAAGTATCGATACTCATAGCGACAGTCAATGTCAATGTCATCGGTATCGAGCGTGTTGCGTGGAGAAAAGTTGGTCGACCGGTTCTGGCGTAATATGCGAGAATGTACTCGTTCACCGCGACGAGACTATTTCGAGGACAATCATAAATTATCTGCTATTTTCAATCGAGTTCATTGCCGCTTACTCGCATTCCCGGAGATAAGGAGAAAAGTTGAAGACAGGTGGCTGCTGACAAACTGTCTGACATCAACTATCATTTGTTACGATGTGAATACTTGACATATCATTTTTATATCTTAGTATCGTATGTATCGTCGGTTACTTATTAATGTATTAGTTAGTTAACGATCCTTGAGTCTAACTGATCTTCAAGGTTCGTCATTTCGAAATCTTCGCGTGAATCCTTAAGCGATTCTTGGAGCTTTTCACTTCTAATTGATACGTTTTGTTACGAAATTCTTTCTTGGTGAGATAATATGATTAATTAAGGATTTTCATTGCCGTTTGATAGTTGTATTGAGTATAAAGTTTGATGAGTGAATGATGTGGTAGGGGAGGATTAAAAATTATGAAGTATGGTGACAATACCAGTATGAATTATGGTGACAATATCTTAGTATCAAGACAATACAATAATAATTGACATGAATTTGATGAACACGAAGATTCAGAAGATTAAAAATTATGAAGTATAGTAATAATACAAAACAATGTTACTGTCATAACAATTTAATAAAAATTGCCTTAAATTTGATGAACATGAAAATTCAGAAAAATAAAAATGATGAAGTATGGTAATAACACAAGCTGTTACTATTATTGTAATTTAATAAAAATTGCCTTAAATTTGATGAACATGAAAATTCAGAAAATTAAAAATGATGAAGTATGGTGATAACATAAGCAGTTACTATTATTATAATTTAGTAAAAATTGTTTTAAACTTGATGAACATGAAAATTTAGAAAATTAAAAATGATGAAGTATGTTGAAGTATGACAAGCTGTTACTATTATTGTAATTTAATAAAAATTGCCTTAAATTTGATGAACATGAAAATTCAGAAAAATAAAAATTATGAACTATGGTGATAACACAAGCTGCTACTATTATTATAATTTAATAAAAATTGCCTTAAACTTGAAGAGCACAAAAATTAAAAAAAATAAAAATTATAAAATACAACGACAACACAACCTATTCCTATCATGGCACTTTAATAAAAATTACCTTAAAATTCCACGCGTACAAAAATTCCAAAAAATAAAAATCATTCAGTATGATAACAACAAAAACAATTAACATCACAATTTAATATAAAATCGCCTTAAATTTGAACCACCTCAAAACTCCCTTATCAATTACAAAATTTCCAAAGTAACAAGTACATGAATATTATCCAATAGAGATTCCCTATGAAAATATGAAATTCAATAGAAATATGGGATTTGACCTGCATAGCCTTATACTGCATCCGAGAACATACTTTGTAAGAGGACTCGCGTTCCCTCTTTCCTCCTTTCATCCTTCTCCGTAGCTTTCTTCGTTACCTTACTACCAGAGGTGACGAGGTCAGCTGCGGTCATTCGACGAAGGGTATAACGGAACGTGTGGGTGCAACTTCGTCGTGACACGGATTAAATGATCCTATTAATTCCTTCCAGGCATCGCGGAACCCTCCAATGCCACAGACCCCTTTTCCACGGAACCCTGTTCCCGTTTTGTTTCTTGAAACTTTGTTGCTCGAATTGGGACAAGAGGGAACAGTACTGGTTGTTTAATTTTTATGGACTGTGTATTTGTTGGGTTTTTAGTGGGATTTGGAGTGTGTGAGGAGATGGTTTAGCAAATTTCCAAATTCAAATTTTTCCAAATTCCTAAATACGCTAATTCCAAGCTCCCAAATTTCCAAATCTGCAAATTCCAATTTTCCAAATTTCTAAATCCCCCGATTTCCATTTTACCAATTCCTCAAATTCCCAAATTCCAATTTTCCTAGTTTTCCAAATCCCCAAATTCCACGCTTTCAAATTCCACGCTCTCAAATTCCACGCTCCCATATTCTACGCTCCTAAATTCCACGCTCCCAAATTCCATGCTTCCAAATTCTACGCTCCTAAATTCCACGCTTCCAAATTTCCAAGCCCCTAAATTCTCAAACCCCCAAATTCCAATTTTTCCCAAATCCCTAAGCCCCCAAATTCTCAAACCCCCAAATTCCAATTTTTCCCAAATCTCCAAGCTCCCAAATTCTCAACCCCCCAAATTCCAATTTTCCCAAATTCTCAAGCTCCCAAATTCCAATTTTTCCAAATTCTCAAGCCTCCAAATTCTCAAACCCCCAAATTCCCAGATCTGCAAATTCTCAACCCCCCAAATTCCCAAGCTTCCAAATTCTCTAAACCCTCAAATTCCCAAATCTGCAAATTCTCAACCTCCCAAATTCCAATTTTCCCAAATTCCCAAGCTTCCAAATTCTCTAAACCCCCAAATTCCGAAATCTCCAAATTCTCAACCCCCCAAATTCCAATTTTCCCAAATTCCCAAGCCTCCTAATTTCCCAAATCCCCAAATCCCTTTCCCATCTCTCCAGAATTCTCCTAAACCACGTTTCGTGTCGTAATCTCTCAAGCATCCAGATCTCCATCGTTCATCCCCGCTTCCGTCGTAAAACGTGCGACGATCGTAAACGGTAGGTGATAAGAGTCCGACTCGTTCGTAAATAGAGCAGAGTAAGGCAAACTCGAATGCAAAGGTGAAAATCCTCGAACGATGTTGTTTCAAGGTCCACGGCCAGGTGGCAAAGAAAATAACCGGGTGAATGGCGGCCGACGTTTAATTCGGATCAATGGCCTGGCCGAAACCGTTCTGTCTCGAGTGCACTCGACGAATCTTTGATCCGCGGTTATGTAACGACGCTTAGCCACGGAAGGAACAAGGCGTTAGGAAAATCAACTAATTATGCATGAGTGTTTGTACAAACCACGCTGTTCGTGTACCTTTGTTAATGGCAGTTCACCGCTACGTTTACTTTACCGCTCCTTTACACGTCCCGAATTTTAAGTGCCGGAATTCGGTGTCCGAACACTCGAGACCCTCTTCGTGAGAAGTCGAGTTGGGAGGTTATGTCACTTTTTGAGGGACGTTCGATTTATTTTGGGAATTTTGTGAAAGAGATTTGGGGTTTTTTGAAGATTTTTAGATATATTGTTAATAAAGTAGATATATCGTTAATGTAATATATTGTCTATGTAATATTAATGCAAGACTTTTTAAATTATATTGTTTATATAATATTAATGCAAGATTTTTTTAATTATATTGTCTATATAATATTAATGCAAGACTTTTTAAATTATATTGTCTATATAATATTAATGCAAGACTTTTTAAATTATATTGTCTATATAATATTAATGCAATACTTTTTAAATTATATTGTCTATATAATATTAATGCAAGACTTTTTAAATTAATATTGTCTACATAATATTAATGTAAGACTTTTTAAATTATATTGTATATATAATATGAATGAAAGACTTTCGTTTATTAGTGGAAGATGCAAGGACTGATTTTAAAAAAATATTATATATGATTTTTGTAATGGTAAAGTGGTTGTTTAACTCTCTGACATATAATATTCTGTTGTTGCATTCGAGACGCCATTTACAGGTCGAATGTAATAATCAAGTCTTCTATATTCACTGTTATTGATCTTAGAATTCAATTCTAATAATACTCTGTACAATAAAAAATTGCTAACAGAAGAATATTTAATACTAACACTTCAAGCTTCTTTATTTGTCCTAACATTGTAGCAACGAGTTATGTGTAAATGACTGTCTAAGAAATTATAGGTTAGGCGAACTCCACAAGAACATATCCGTACATTATACAGTAAACTACAGTAATCACATTGTGACTAAAGCATCAATTTTACAGTCGTCAAATTTTGTAATTTTTTGAGCAAGTATCAATGTTAAAAAATCTAGCATTGTATTCCAACTTGTATTACATCTTCTTCTATTATATTTCAACTTGTATTGCATCTTCTTCTACTATATTCCAATTTACATAATATTTTCTTGTATAGTTTTCCAACCCTCCTAATCTTATAACGTATTCCAAACAAAAAATTCACAATTTAAACCAGCAAACTCTATTCACCAATTACCTACACAACAGTTAGAAGATTAAATTAAGATCTTGATAACACAGCTTACTCAGAAAAATAACATGCTGCATAATAACCTATGTAAAACTTGTAAGTGGATATCTAATTAAAAAATGGAAATGTCGGTTCCAACGTGCTACACCGCTACGCTTCGATAAGACAACTAAGCAAATAAACTGGAATGTGTTTGTTCAAACGTGTTTGATATTCGATCTTTGTTTAACTGGTAAATGCACCTCGAGGGGTTTCAAATTACCTTGGTTCTAATTGAGATCTCTTTAAGCTGCAAACATTTTATGGCTCTTGTAATTAGTGATGAATTAGCAGTCTTTGTTCTAACTTCTGTTTGATGGAGGAAGGAGATGAGGGAGAGGATGTCACCACTTTGGAATTTTAGGATTTTGGAGTTTTTGGGAGTTTAGGATTTTGGAATTTTGGGATTTTGGGAGTTTAGGGGCTTCAGAAGTTTGGGACCTTGGAAATATGGGACTTTGGGAATTTTGGAACTTGAGAATTTGGGATTTTACAAGTTTCAGAGCTTGAGAGTGTGGAACCTTGAGAAGTTTGGACCCTTGAGAGTTTGGAACCTTGAGAGCTTGGAACCTTGAGAGTTTAGGACCTCGGGAGCTTGGAACCTTGGAAATATGGAACTCTAAGAATTTTAGAACCTTGAGAGTTTGGTATCTCGAGAGTTTGGAACCCTGGAAATATGGAATCTTGAGAGTGTTGGTACCCTGGGAATTTTGGAGCTTTGAGAGTTTGGAACCTTGAGAATTTGGGACCTCGAGAGTTTGGAACCTTGAGAGCTTGGAACCTTGAAAGCTTGGAACCTTGAGAGCTTGGGACCTTGAGAGTTTTGGACCTTGAGAGCTTGGAACCCTCAGAGCTTGGGACCTTGAAAGTTTTGGACCTCGAGAGTTTGGAACCCTGGAAATATGGAACTCTAAGAATATTAGAACCTTGAGAGTGTGGTACCTCGAGAGTTTGGAACCCTGAAAATATGGAACTCTAAGAATTTTAGAACCTTGAGAGTTTGATACCTCGAGATTTTGGAACCCTAGAAATATGGAATCTTGAGAGTGTATCCCCAAGAATTTCCAACCTTGATAGTTTCAAATCCCCACTATTCCACCTCTGATCCCAGAACTCCTACTAATCTTCCCACCTCCATCCATCCATCCTCAAAAATTTCAACAGTCCACCTTATTTCAACATTCCACCTTAAACTCCCAAACCCACTAAACCCATAAAACTCCAAAATCACCAACTCCCGTAACATCATAACTCTAAACCTCGCAAAAACTACCAAACCTCACATCACAGTTCTAAAATAGATAAAAATCAATATGCAAATGAGGTGAAGTAACGTTCGATCTGTCGAAGGAATTTAACGGTACCAAGTTTGCAGTTGGAAATTCCTCTCGACGAGTTCTCCATCGGTTAACATATTCGCTAATATTTTCAGGAAGCGCTATCGAGCCGGCGACAGTTGAGGGATACTCGAAGATAACGACACTTTGGTCGGCATTAAAGCATAAATATGGAACGGCCCGAGGGTCAGGTGCGACGACATGGACCGTAAGTGGGCAACGGTGAAGTACGCGGTCAGTGACATCCCGACGAGCCGTCTCTTCAGGGCTTACAGGTTTGACCAGAATTCACAGCATCACGTGGATGCAGGCAAGTATAGGAACCGCTATTCGTGCAGCTGTGTGTACCGACGACACGCATTTTTTCCATCTTCTTCCCGACTTCCGTGAGGATTTCGAAATTTCCTTCTTCGTTGCGTCATTCTTCTTTCTCTTCGGGGAATTGCACGGGGATTAACCGTACGTGGAAATTATTTTCGTTCAGATCGTTTCTTGCGAATTTACGATTCTTGAGAATTACGAGGTTCGAAGCACCGTTCTTTTGGTTGAGTCAGAATTAATGAGGATGATACTTTCGAGCTGATTGAGTCGGAATTTAAATGAGGAGGTATATTGATTTTTTTTTAAGTAACTGTTCATTGTGGTTCTTCACTGCGTCACGAACTGCTGTAAGTTTCATTGAACTGCAAGATTAATTAACTGATGATGGTAATCATTTTTGAGTCGATTAAAAGAGTGAGTATTTTAACAAGGTGATTGTTGAAGAACATCGATTCTTTCTTAAAAAATACAGATTCGCTAACCTAGCCAAACCTCCTTCCCAAGCCTCCAGAAACCTCTGTAAACCTCCACAAAACTCTAAAAACCTTCACACACCCCTACAAGTCTCCTCAAACCTTTACAAACTCCAACCAACCACTACAAACCTCTACAAACCTCAAGAAACCCCAACAAATCTTCTCAAACCTCCACTCAAATCTTTATAAACCCTCACAAACTTCCACAAATTCTAACAAACCCCCACAAACCTCCACAACCATCCAAAGACCCAAACAAACCTCCACAAACCTTCACAAAACTCTGAAAACCCTAACAAACTCTCACAAATCTTCACAAACCTTCAAAAACCCCCAAAAAACCTCTTAAAACCTCCTCAAACCTCCAGAAACCCTCACAAACCTTCAGAAACGCTAACAAACCTCCAAAAACTCTAACAAACCCTCACAAACCTCCACAATCGTCCTAAAACTCCCACAAACCTTCTCAAACCACCACAAAGCTTCCCAAATCACTAGAAACCTTCCCAAACCTCCTCAAACCTCCAAAAACCCTAACAATCTCTTACAAACCTCCATAATCGTCCTAAAACCCTCACAAACCTCCTCAAATCACCACAAAGCTTCTCAAATCGCTACAAACCTCCCAACACCTCCTCAAACCTCCACAAACTCCAACAAACCCTCTTACAACCAAAAATAAATTGTACTACCTTAGAAATAATTTGTGAAATAACGATTTCTTGTAAATAAAGTGGCGTCAAACGAGCCGAAGAAAGAAAAGTCGTCGATCCAGTAAAACGATCTACGTCCGTTCGAAGTAAAAACGAAGGTTGTCGCGCGATCACCCAGTGATCTATTTGAAAAAAGGAGCAGTCCGTTGCCGAGGACTGACAAGAATTCAATCGTTCCCCACGTCCATTTGTCCACACCTGCTGTTCGTCGAAGCAGCCGTCGATGCGGCCAATTGTCAACAGGGGAAAAGGGAAGGGCAAGAAACGACGCATCTCCAATGAGTTCTCATTGACGATGCAACGCCGTTTTTGCACGTCGCTCTGTTCGAGGTAACACGCTGTTCCAAGAACGATCCTCACCCTCGGTACACTAGAGAAACAGGATCGATCGTGAGCTGGCATTGATAGATCACGAAGGGGATGACTAAGATACAGGAAGCAATTACTAGTTAATATTTGCTGTGAGTTTTTTATGGTTTGCTTTTTTGGTTGGCTTTTTAGGTGCATGAGGTGTTTACTGAGGAAGGTTTGATGGGAAGGTGACAGTGGATGTTGTGGAGAGGTGGGTGAGGAGATGTTAAGGAGGTTTTTTTAATGATAATTGAGGTGTAGGCTTGGGAAGTTATTTTTAAGCTATTGTAATAAAGTGTGAGGCTTCTAATTTACAAGTTCCAAGCTCTCAAGTTCCAAAAACTCTCGAGATCCCAAACTCTCAAGGTTTTGAAGTTCTTAGAGTTCCAAATTCCCAAGGTTTTGAACTCTCGAGGTCTTAAGCTCTCGAGGTTCCAAACTCTCGAGGTTCCAAGCTCTCAAGATCCAAAACTCTCAAGGTTCCAAGGTCTCAAGGTCCAAAACTCTCAAAGTTCCAAGCTCTCAAGGTTCCAAACTCTCGAGGTTCCAAACTCTCAAGGTCCAAAACTCTCAAGGTTCCAAACTCTTAAGGTTCCAAACTCTCAAGATTCAAAACTCTCAAGATTCAAAACTCTCAAGATTCAAAACTCTCAAGGTTCCAAACTCTCAGAGTTCCAAACTCTCAAAGTTCCAAACTCTCAAGATTCCAAGCTCTTGAGGCCCAAAACTCTCAAGGTTCCACACTCTTAAGGTTCCAAACCTCTCAAGGCCCAAAACTCTCAAGGTCCAAAACTCTCAAGGTTCCAAACTCTCATGGTCCAAAACTCTCAAGGTTCTACACTCTCAAGGTTCCACGCTCTCAAGGTCCCAAATATCCAATTTAGAGTCTTCTCTAACCTTCAAAGGTCATCTCCACCCTTCGACTCTTCTACAATCTTCTAAAGTCATCTCCTAAGGTCATTTCCACCATATGTACTACTCTTTTACACCCTTCTACTCCTACAAAGTAATTTCTACGATGTCATACTCCCCTTCTACCCCTTCAACCCCTTAATTTCTTCATCAGATCACTCAGTATCTACACGGACCACTGCTACAATATTAAAACAAATAACAAAACTTGAAATGCACCAATCTTTAATTTAACACAACCTTAATTTAATTAATTATAAACTCTAACTGAAACTCAAAACATTCCAAAACAAATACAATTTATTTTTCTATAAATTTGAATCGTGTCACAAGTATACACAACCAAAGTGTTAAAGTATCCAAAAAATGTTCTTCCTAACATAACAACTGACATGTTCCCATGAACTTGACCTCGAGAATTCGTACAACGTATGTTACCAGCAGGTGAAAGCATTCGCCCGGATAAGAATGCGTTAATCGACGCCGATCGATTCGATGATTTCGATCGATCTCTAGACCTTTAACGTAACTGGAAACCGGCTGGACGTAAACGGAAGAGGCTCATACGATATCCGAAGAGAGCTCGTGATGGAGAAGACGACCCATCGAGAAACGAATATGGTGCGCCAGGTCCATGGGAAAGCACCTTGGGCCTCGACGATGCCAGAGGTGAACATTATGAGGTAAGACTGGGAAGGACAAAGAGAGGTTCGATGTCCTGACATAGGTTAGCCGCAGTGATTAGACGATGACTATCTTCGGCAAATAATTAATTTCCTTCGGCGAAATTAGAAATCTTGCACTTCTTTTTGGAGAGTCGGATCTTTTGGAGTGCTTAAATTTTATGGCCTTCTGAGATGAGTATTGGGAAGGCTAATTTAAACCCTGTATAAGTTCAGGGTAAGTCTGCAAAGTTTGATTTGAGGAAATTTGAAACCCTTAATTAAAATTGGGAGAAATAAATCTTGTAGATCATAGGAAATGGTTTAGAAAAATAAATTTATAAATTGAGGCTATGTTTGGAGTAATTTATAGGTTATGTTTGGACTAATTTATAGTTTCTGACAAGCTTATCCTTAATTTATACTCCCTAATTTTTGTACTAATTTTTTTATGTCTTAAATAGTAGAAGATTATGAAGATGAATTAGAGAAGATATCCCACAACGAGTTGGTTTTAAAAAAACAGTTTGACCTTGAAACTCAATCACATTACGCAAGATGAGAAAGGTTATGTTTGCACTAATAGCTGCTGACTTATAGTCCCTAATTTATACTTCCCAATTTTTGTACTAATTTCTTAAAGTCTAATAGTAGAAGATTATGAAGATGAACTAAATATGATATTTTATAAAGAGTTAATTTAAAAAAAAACTTAACTTTGAAACTCAATTGCGTTACGTAAGATGAGAAAGGTTATGTTTGCAGTAATTTATATCCTTTGACTTATAGTCCCTAATTTTTGTACTAATTTTTTAAAGTCTTAAATAGTAGAAGATTATGAAGATGAATTAGAGAAGATATTCCACAAAGAGTTAGTTCTAAAAAACAGTTTAATCTTGAAACTCAATTGCGTTACGTAAGATGAGGGAGGTTATGTTTGCATTAATTTATACTCCCCAATTTTTGTACTAATTTTTCAAAGTCTAAAATAGTAGATTATGAAGATGAATTAAATAAGATATTTTACAAAGACTTAATTTTAAAAGAAACTTAACCTTGAAATTCGATTACATTACGTAAAATGAGAAAGGTTATGTTTGCACTAATTTCTACCCCTTAACCAGCTTATAGACTCTAATTTATACTCCCTAATTTTTATACTAATTTTTAAAAATCTAAAATAGTAGATTATGAAGATGAATTAAATAAGATATTTTACAAAGACTTAATTTTAAAAAAAATTTAACCTTGAAATTCAATTACATTACATAAGATGAGAAAGGTTATGTTTGCACTAATTTCTACCCCGTGACCAGCTTATAGACTCTAATTTATACTCCCTAATTTTTATACTAATTTTTAAAAATCTAAAATAGTAGATTATGAAGATGAATTAAATAAGATATTTTACAAAGACTTAATTTTAAAAAAAATTTAACCTTGAAATTCAATTACATTACATAAGATGAGAAAGGTTATGTTTGCACTAATTTCTACCCCGTGACCAGCTTATAGACTCTAATTTATACTCCCTAATTTTTATACTAATTTTTAAAAATCTAAGACACTAACAGAAGCATACACAAACCAGAAAAGAATTTCTACAAAGAGTTAATCATAAAAAAGATTTAACCTTGAATCTCGATCAAATTACATAAGACGAGAAAGTTGCTGTAATCGAGTCTCATAAAAATCTCTTGTTCAATTGAATACCTCTTTCTGCTTATATATTTGTTTATCGAAATAATCGCCTCCTTTTTTCCATCCGCACGAGGAATAAAAGAGTCATTCTTCCTCGTTGAGGCTTCCTTTTCATGCTATCTCACGTATACCTGTTCGCTGCCAAATGAGTTTCGTTTGGACGCGTCGAGTGTGCGCGAGGCGTTGAAGCAAGACGAAAGATAAAAGTCTCTCGAAGCGAAACGACTTCCTCTATCCGAGAAGTTTCTCGCCGGATTCGCTCGTAAAACTCACCAGAATTGGATTGCGATGCCAGTAGAACAGTCAGACAGAGTATAATCCCGGGTCGACAGGGCCCGGTGCTCAAGGCCGACATGTCGGCGCTCTTCTTCCGTTTCCTGAAACATCAAAAACATTGGGTTAATTATTTGTCTCTTGTGTTGGTCAGAGAAAGAATTCTGTACTTTTATTTGATATTGTAGTAGGTGTTTTTAGCATTTAGGGGGTGTGCGTTTATGGGGATGCGGTTTTAGAGTTTTTTCAAGTGATCAAGTATGCAACTTTTTAAGTTTCCAAATGACTAAATTTCTGATTTTTCAAATTTCCAAATTACTTAATTTCCAAGTGACCAAATACCTAACTCTCCAAATTTCCAAGAGTCCAAGTTTCCAACCCCCCAAATTTCCAAGCGTCCAAATTTCCGACCCTCCAAATTTCCAAGCGTCCAAATTTCCAAGCATCCAAATTTCTAAGCGTCCAAATTTCCAAGCGACCAAATATCCAACCCTCCAAATTTCCAAGCGACCAAATACCTAACCCCCCAAATTCCCAAGCGTCCAAATTTCCAAGCGTCCAAATTTCCAAGCGACCAAATATCCAACCCTCCAAATTTCCAAGCGACCAAATACCTAACCCCCCAAATTTCCAACCCCCCAAATTTCCAAGCGTCCAAATTTCCAAGCGACCAAATTTCTAACCCCCCAAATTTCCAAGCGTCCAAATTTCCAACCCCTCAAATTTCCAAGCGTCCAAATTTCCAAGCGACCAAATACCCAACCCCCCCAATTTCCAACTCCCCAAATTTCCACCTCCCCAAATTTCCACCTCCCATCTCTCCAAATTTCCATCCACAAAGGTACCCAAGTCCCCACAACATCGAAGAGTTACGACCAACGAAAAGAGAGAAACAAAATAAAGACAGGAAGAGAAGGTGGACATGTCCCCCGCCTCGCATACCAGTCGCATTGCGGCTCACTACAAAGTGTCCAGATAAAAGAGTTTCCCTTCATCTTTTCCCGCGTTCGGGTGTCTCATTGTTGATCGGAAGGGAGAAAGAAGGAAGTCGACTCGTGACATCCGAAGCGACCGCTCGTTAACGACGCTGTAAATTACATGTTCGGCCATATCGTAATGAATCTCTGGATGGATATCCTCTGGAAGGTTTCTACACGACGATTGGAAGAGACACGAGTTGCGAATCCCGGTTCTTTAGAGCCGACTAGGCTGAAGCTACGCGTAATTGCGTATTCAGGATACGGCCCGTTGAGCCGAGGAATTCGGTGAATGGGCATGAACGGGCATTCACGGGCACGCATGCCTTTACGGAGCGCTAAAGTATTCGCGGTTGAAAAGTATACGAGGCTCGATTTTGAGGCTCGAGAATTAACCGAGTTAACACGGTTAGGATGTTAAGTAGGAGATGAGAAGATTCGATTGAAAATATTTAGTTTCAACGGAAGGGGTCAGTTTACTTCAGTCATTTGCATATGACAGTTATGTTAAGATAATTATATTAAACCTTTACACTCCTCAAGTTCTTTCGCCTACCGACTTCTTAATTTACAAAAAATA
Source organism: Megachile leachella (assembly GCA_963576845.1). Taxonomy (NCBI): domain Eukaryota; kingdom Metazoa; phylum Arthropoda; class Insecta; order Hymenoptera; family Megachilidae; genus Megachile; species Megachile leachella. Next base: position 18,773,979 of record OY756251.1, read on the forward strand.
TATCAAGATAGGGGTTCCCAAATTGTATTGCAACAGTGCGAAGTATGTGACACATTTTTCATATATTATAAATAGTAAATAAATAAAAATATATATATTTAACCGATCTATTTATCTGAATTATCTATAAGATCCAAGAGTGATGTTGAACCTTCCGACATAGGAGTGCAAAGGGTTAAGTTATGTTGGATATGCATACGTTGGTTATGTTAGTTAAGTCAGTTTGGGAAATGAAGAAAGACTTCTATGAATTCTTAGAGCTAGTGATGTCTGGTAGATAATGTATTCACATATGTTAAGGATCTTTGCATAAACCTTCTTCTAGATCCTTTGTCCAGATCCTCAAATTTCTAAATCCTTAGACTCTGACATCTTATCTTTCTTATACTTATGTATCATTATTACATATGATTACAAATGTGTCATCTAATTGCTACGTCTCTGTGTACCTACGTCATCAAACTTCCCACATCCTGCGTCTCATCTGCGTCCCTAAACTGCTACACCTCCAGACACATAGGTCTTCATCCACCTATCAAATCACCTAGAACCTTGCTACCACACATCTCTCCTAATACCTCCAATTCCATAATACAAAATAACAACATAACAAAATATTCAACATGCTAAAACATAGAACACGAGGTTTCATCAGGAACATCACAGTCCTAAATATTTGAACAAACATGATCATAAAACTTGAGGGTCCTTCAATATAAAAAATGCTTCCAACGCGACAAAAAGAAAATTTGGTAATTAAGAGGGCCGGCAGTCTCTCCTATTCCCTTCGAAATTCAATGAATCAACGTCCCCATTGTCCCATTACCGGCGTGCGTAAAGGTTCGTTAACAGAGACGCCGTTACCGGTGACAAGTTAGAGGCACGCCCACGCGGTGACGCGTTCCGAATGCAAATCGTTTCAGACGATTTCTCGTCCCCTTTTTCTTGCCAGCGTTTCCCTTTCGTAGCGATCGGCAGCCGATTTACCCTGATTCGTCGCGAGTCGGGTTACTTTCCACGTTGCAGGACCCGGTTGTGGCCGCGGCTCGTCGAACCGCGACTAATTTCACTTGCGCTCTCGATACGACCGTGCCGCAACCCAAACACCGATTTCACGAAGCGATATCGGTGTATTCTTGTTGGGGTAATCACGCGTGATGTGGACGATTACCGCGAATCGTGCATTTGTGATTCGGGTACTCTCGTAACCACGTGAGATTTTGAGAGGAATCGTGAGGAATCTGAGGAGAAACTGGCGGATTCTGCAACGGTAATCGCAGGAACCCGGTGACCCGGAGCCTCGCGGATGAAGCAATCTCGGTCGAGGAACGGTTTGCAACAAAGTGCCCTTGAAACGATTGATCATGTAGCAGTATATGGTAGCTACGAATTCTGTGATTTAAAGTGATCAACGTTATGATCAGAGGTTCAGTTAATATACTTCTGAATGGGAAGAAAGATTGCTTGGAAGTTACACTTCAAATTGCACACTTCTGACATATTTTACAGTCTTCGACTACTCAGACCTTCCTACGACAAAGTTCTGTTTAATATACTTTGCATGTATGTCCAAATATTTTTGAGAATCGCAGGTCACCAAATATAGGGTGAAGCTATATGAAGAAATTTGATAGTACAGACAAGTACACATGTGAATGCAAGTACAGGGTTATAGTTTGATGTACGCATAGATTGATAATGTATGAGAAGATATATTGTAAGGGTACGTTTGACCCTGTGCCCTTTATAGGACAGTTATAAAACACAGTTAGAAGGATAACGATCAGGGCAGGTTTTTATCCCGGGTAACAGCTGTTCGCGCGATAATTACGGCAGCATAGGAGTTTGTCTGGAGTATAAGGTGCAGGTAGGTGCACCCACGAGTCGGTCGAAATGGGGTGTTGGTGGCAGAGGTTCCGTTAGAGCCCGGAGGCTGCGTTCGTTCACCATTACCGTGGAACGCGGAATATGATTACCTTCACCTGGGAACAGAGTGCTATCCCCTCCGGATCGTAGACCGTGGGCGAAGTTTCCACCGTGGATCCTGTGTCCCGGTTCGCCGGTTGATACTCGCCGATGTTCCGTGATTAGTTAAAGACTCGGTTCCCCGCACGATTTCCGACATCGCGGGCCGTGAGATCGAGATCAGGCCTTGAAATCCGCATTAACGACGACAAACGAGAACCCGCCATAACACGGGGACCCGATCGGTCTAGGCAAACCCATTTACGCGCACGGCTAATTCGATTTCGCGTGTTGCGTGTTATGCAAATGGCCGATTCAATCGATCGGCCGTGTGCGTGCGTGCACGATCAACATCCTCTCGTAGCGATCGGTGTTCGCTTGGGAAACGATGCGAGTCTCGAATCTGCTAATTGGAAATGGCTCGAGACGGTTCGACTCGGAACGTGAGAGACGACCGCTCGTGAGAGACCCGCGTTTTATGCAAATCGACCGAGATCCCTTTGACCGCTGAGTTTATGGGCATCGGCCATTTTTGTCACGCCGTTATCGCGGTCCGACGCGTAACGGTGGTATTTCATATAAAGCGTTTTAACCAGCCGACCGGTGACACGATGCAAAGCATCCGCTTCCGACATGGTAATACTCCGAATGAGCATCGAGCTACGAATAACGGATCTGTCCGCCTCTCCTAAAAGGCACTCGAACACGGGATGCTTCATCTTCTTGCCGACGATTCGACGACTGAAAGCCAGATAATTGACAGCGCCGCTTCTGCCCTATCTTATCGGGCCCGCTAAGTGGATGTCCAACTTTGCGAACTCGCTACGTCCTTGGGAACTTCTACCTTCTTAAATTACTCCAAACCTCTTCGAATTACATTCTTATAATCCTTGTCAAAAACTACTTAATCAATATATGACTTGTACTCTTAATTACAAGCCTCAGCTTGCACCCTTCGGTGAAACAATTGATAGAAGACGCTTGTCAAATATTCTAAAGATGGATCAGACTTGCAGATTCATCTTTGTTGAAACTTTTATGAATTTAATTTGATAATGAATTTAATTGCAAATATGATTTGCAACCTCAGTTTGCACCCTTAGTTTGCACCCTTTACAAAATTAATTGCATATGACAGATACATATGAAATATTCTACAGACAGATCAGACTTGCAAGATTCATTTATGTCGAAATTTTTATGAATTTAGTTTGACAAAATATGATTTGCAATCTTAGTTTGCACCCTTAGTTTACACCCTTCATAAAATTAATTGCCTATGACAGATATATATGAAATATTCTACAGACAGATCAGACTTGCAAGATTCATCTGTGTCGAAATTTTTATGAATTTAGTTTGACAAAATATGATTTGCAACCTTAGTTTGCATCTTTAGTTTGCACCCTTCATAAGATCAACTGCCTATGACAGATATATATAAAATATTCTATAGATGGATCAGATTTGCTAGGTTCATCTTTGTCGAATATTTTATGAATTTAATTTGACAAAATATGATTTGCAACCTCAGTTTGCACCCTTAGTGTGCACCCTTCATAAAATCAACCGCCTATGACAGACATATATAAAATATTTTATAAATAGATTAGACTTGTAAGATTCATCTTGGTAAAAATTTGTATGAATCCACTTTGACAAAATATGAATTGCAACCTCAGTTTGCACCCTTAGCTTGCACCCTTCATAAAATCAACCACCTATAACAGACATATATAAAATATTTTATAAATAGATTAGACTTGTAAGGTTCATCCTGGTAAAAATTTGTATGAATCCACTTTGACAAAATATGAATCGCACCGTCCGATTGCCCCTTCGAATATTCTAATGGTATGTCGTACTAAAAGGGTATCAGAATCACCATGTATCGCCGGCATAACAATCCTTGTTAGTTTCATTACCGAACAAGCCCGCAGTAGACCTTAAACAAGCACGGAACTAGCTGCGCCACGGTATCTGATACAAGCTCTTCTCACCGGTCCAAGCGACCGAGAACGTACAGCAAATGCAAGAACGGTCACGGCGTGATCTGCACATTTCAGTTTATGGCCGCGAACGGGTTGAAAGGTCAGGGATCACCGCGAAGGTGGACACTTGGTGGCCGGGTTGAAGCTGGTAAATGACGTTATGCAAATTGCAAGGTTAACCGTAAACTTTCGTGATCCTGCCACCATTAGCCGAGCCATCAGACGATGCCTCGAACCATACTGCCCGTGGGATCCACGTTATTAATTATACAGAGAATCATCATTCGGCCTCGTTCCTGCAGGTTTCTCGCGTGTGTTTCGATAAGGTGTTTGGCCCGGAGGGAACCCGTCTCGTCTCGCACCCGAAGCTGACTTCCGCGTGCCGAACGGCGCAACTGTTCCAGACTGCTCCCTGAGGACTACCGACAGGTTGACGGCCAGCGGCTCGTTACGACCATCATCAAACTACTATCTCGACATGGACGGGTGCTCCGGTTACTTCGCTACTATCTGACGGACTGGGAATCTAGGATGTTATGGAACTTAGCCATCTGAAGAGGTGGAAGCTTGAGGTGGAACTTCGGAGAGAGGAGTGAAATTTGCGAGGTTCCAGATTTGAAGTTTGAGAGGAAGATTAGGAATTAGATCTGGAACTTCAAGGGGTGAGTTTCAGCTGGTGAGTTTCAGGAGGATTGGAACTTGGGAGATTTTTATTTTGATGGAGTTGGAGCTTGAGGGATGGTGAAGTTTAGGAGGATTGAAACTTAGAATATGGGAGTTTTAGGAGCTGGGAGATGCGACACTTTGGAAGATTAGTAGTGTAGAAACTTTGGAAACTTTTGGATTTGGAACTTTGCAAGATTTGAAGTCTGTGAGGGTTGGAAAGAGACGTCCACCTTCAAAGGAGTAAAATTTGAGAGAAATATAACTTGTCAAGATTTGAACTCGAAAGGTGTACAACTCAAAGCTATCCAAACATTCTAAATCCTCTGAAACCTTGCATCTTCAGTATTCCAAACTACCATCTACTTGCAACTCTTAAAATCCACAGACTCCTCTACTTCAAAGTTGCCCAAATCTCACTTCATCCAACTAACATTCTCACTATTATCCTCCCCGCAGAACAAAGTACTTGAAACGTCACCCATAGTTCCCAAAAAAAGTCCTCCAGTTAAACGCAGCTTAACATTTGTGCGACTCATCATACATAGAAGTGCATCAAAGGGCAGAAATTGCAACAACAAAGAAAAGGTGAGCGCAGCAGACTGCGTCGGATATTGCCGTAGAAATCATTAGCACGGGTTGTGGAGGCAAGATGGAGCGAGCGGTCGAGCGTGTTTAGAGGTCCGCGAGGCGATTATATTGCGGGTTAAGGGGCTATCGGGTATTCATTACGCCTAATGACCTCTCGAAGCGGCGAGTGCTTTTGGGCACGATGGAACGATGGAACGTGAGGCGGCACGGCAGAGAAGGCACTCTCGGAACAACGGGGTTCGATTACTCAGGGCCTCGACGTTCACACGAGGGTGCTCGAGCAACAGGTCGGCATCATGTACACCGGCTCTATTTATAGATCTACCTGAGCTAGAATTACGTGGGGTCGAGGATAAGCCTGGCTGCCGACTCCTCGTATTCACCTGAATCCACCACGTTGCCGCGATCTTGCTACCCTTCCTCGGCCATATTTGGTCCGTTCGCACCGGCAAATCGCGTTTCACTAGCTGATTCTTAGGAATTCGACCCAGCGGTCGATCGATCGACCGGTTTTACTTCTTTCTTACTACCCTTCTTTCTTTATTTTCAAGATTTACCGATTTCACGGAATCGCGACGATTATACGAATATTTTACTGACATCGTTACGGGAATCTTTAATAAGCGGGGCACTTTTACGATCATCGTTAAGACATGATGCTTCGAGATTTCCATTTTTTCTCTATTCTTGATAGTTTCTCGTATTGAAGGTTAAATCGAGATAACTGTGGAAATCTCAGAAATTAGATTTCAGAGTTAAACCTTAAAGTTTGCTAAAATTTGGTTAAACTTTGCACTACGTCCACTATGGCTCGACTCTCTTGGATCTCATAAATAATTCAGATTAATAGATTCGTTGAATATTTATTTGCTACTTGAAATACAAGAAAAATGTATTTCTCACTGCTACGTCCTATTGCAATACATTTTATTTAGAACTCCTTTCTTATTTTTAACCGACTTCGAAAAAGGAGGAGGTTACTCAATTCGATCAGTATATATTTTTTTTGTAAATTAAAGAGCAGGTAGGTGAAGTCAATTGAAGAATGCAAAGATTCGGTGTGAACTTAAAATCTGTCCATCTGATTCCCAAAAAGAGCCTGAATATCAAAAGTTCGTTCACGTCTATCGTTATCCAAAGAGACTTTGCGCTACAAGGTATAGTAACACGTGTTATTAATAGCCTTAATGGCCTACATCGGCGCTATAAAAGCCCCGGTGATATCGGAAACATTGTTGGTGGAGTATGCAAATCTAGTCGTGCAATAATCGAGATTTTTTTCGAAGAGGAACCTGTTCGTGTCCCTACATCTTTAAGTTATTTTGCCCTTCCCTCGAGTTTGTGCGTCGCGATTGAAACGTCCCCTTCGTGTCGATCGATCGTTCGATCGCTCAGCAGCACGTAATAACGAGTATTACCGCAAGATGCGGCGATTCCCCTGGCATTATAATATCTCGTCGAAAGATCGGATCGGTCCGGGTGCAACTCTCTTTTTCCCTTCATCATCCTCTCTCTTTTTCCGCTTGCTTAGATGTTCAGACCTTTTAACCGTGCACATCGAAATACTCTTCTTTTCGTGGCGTTATGGCGGCCGGCACGGGTTCATTATTGTGATTATGAAATTCGAGCAATTTAGTCGCGGTACACGCTGTTCCGTTTTAACGCGCATTCATTTCACGCCGGCGTGCTTGCTACGCGTTCATTTTCGTTAATCGAAAGGGAAGTTGTGTCTGCGTGTTTCTACGTCGCATTGACTCGGCCCGAAGAAAATTGCGTTATGCTAAATTGATGGAGTGTAATTTATACGCGCGATAATGTAACAACGTGTAGCGTTCTACTGATCGTTCTACAGCAATTTTCCTCTTCGATATAATTTTATACATAATTTCCCGTTAATTTTTATTCTCAAGATTTAAATCGGTGTCATGAGGTATATACATTATTTATATATTTTAAAAAAAACATTATTCGTATGATACTTTCAAAATGTGACTGCGTTTGTGTTATAGATAATAAAATACTTATATGTACTTAAAACAAAAATTTTTTTAATGATTGGGTTCAGGCAGGTTGATGATCAATTATTCATGTGACCTCAGTTAGATAGGCAAGACTTGTGACTTTAGGATCAGACAGATTAATAATGGAGAACAAAGGTGACATCAATTGGAGAACAATCAACAATTATTTATACGACATTAGTTCTATCGTTATTCAATAAATGTTGCTCTAAAATCAGTCTGGTAGATAATGAACAATTATTCATGTAACATTATTGAGATTGACAATGAATAATTGCTCTGAAACCAGTCACATCGATAATCAACAATTGTGACTCTAGAATCAGTCAGATTAACAATGAAGAATAAATGTGGCATCAATTAGAGGGACAATCAACAATTATTTATACGACATTAGTTCTATCGTTATTCAATAAATGTTGCTCTAAAATCAGTCTGGTAGATAATGAACAATTATTCATGTGACATTATTGAGATTGACAATGAATAATTGCTCTGAAACCAGTCACATCGATAATCAACAATTGTGACTCTAGAATCAGTCAGATTAACAATGAAGAATAAATGTGGCATCAATTAGAGGGACAATCAACAATTATTTATAAGACATTAGAGCTATTGTTATTCAACAAATGTTGCACTAGAATCAGTCAGATAGATAGTGAACAATTATTCATATGACATTATTGAGATTGACAATCAATATTTGTTTTGAAACCAGTCACAGTGATAATCAACAATTGTGGCTCTAGTAACAGTCAGATTGACAATGAAGAATAAATGTGGCACCTGTTATGTGGATAATTAGCAGTTATTCATGTGGAATCAGTTAGATAGACAATCAACAAATGTTGCTCTAAAATCAGTCAGATTAAGAACCTACAATTATCATGTAACATAAGTGAGATTGACAATCAACAATTGCTCTGAAGTCAGTCATATTGATAATCAACAATTGTAACTCCAGTAACAGTCAGATCGACAATGAAGAATAGTTGTGACTCCAGTTAGATGGACAATTAGCAATTATTCATGAAGTATCATTTAGATCAGCACTCAACAATTGCTGCTCTAAAATCAGTCAGATCGACAAGGAAGAATAAATGTGACAGCAGTTAGATCGACAATTAGCAATTATTCATGTAGTATCACTTAGATCAGCACTCAACAATTGCTGCTCTAAAATCAGTCAGATCGACAATGAAGAATAGATGTGACACCAGTTAGATGAACAATTAGCAATTATTCATTCAGAATCAGTTAGATCAACAGTCAAAAATTGCTGCTCTAAAATTAGTCAGATCGACAATGAAGAATAGATGTGACACCAGTTAGATGACCAATTAGCAATTATTCATTCAGAATCAGTTAGATCAACAGTCAAAAATTGCTGCTCTAAAATCAGTCAGATCGACAAGGAAGAATAGATGTGACACCAGTTAGATGACCAATTAGTAATTATTCATGTGGTACCAGTTAGATCAACATTCAACAATTGCTGCTCTAAAATCAGTCAGATCAATGACCAACAATTATGACTCCCAAATGAAGAATAACACCAGTCATATCGCCAATTAGCAAGAGTTAATAAAAATCCAAGAGAATTAAGTTAACCATGAAAATGTTATCTGTACAAATTCCTAGAGCTCGTAGTCAGCCATTAGTTAGGTGAACATACGCTAGTTAGGTGAATCATGAACGGGGGTGTAGTCCCACGGCGAGCAACATTCCTCGAGCACATCCTAGGAAGACGTTATTTTTACAAGTATCTAAAAGTTTTATCGTTATCCGCGAGTACGGTGCGCAACCTTTCGCCAGCGTACAATTAACTCGATTATTATTACCGCGTTCACATAACTCGCTCCGTGAGTTACTCGCATTCTTCGCATCCTGCCTCCTGTATATCTCCCTTATATATCTGGACAACAGTAATAAAGGCGTAATCCCATCATCCACGCCAGCGTTGTTCTTCCTCCTTCGTTCTTTTTCATCAGGCGAACCGTTTATGGATCTCTCGGCTTTTCCGTTTTCAGACAGCGTGGAAAAATTCACGCGACCAAATAATTTCCGTCTCCTGCGATGTATTCTCTCTTTCGTTGTTTTCCCTTTCCGTTCTCGGTCGCTTTTTATGGCGGAAGTCGCTTCTTATCTAATTTCTCGTCGACGTTTGGAACGACCTCTTTCTGCTTTTACCAGCGCGTTTGCACGATACGTTAACGCCTTTGCCGGGTCCGTTTTCCCTCGACGGAGCGTCGTTATCGACGGAGTCCCTTTGACGCGGCAACATCCTCTTCGGGTCGTTTCGTGGCCCTTTTTCCCGCGTCCGCCCTCGTTGTCTCTCTCGTAGCCGGCAGAAAGAGGGAATTTAGAAGGCGCAATAAAAGCAAGGGGTCCCTTTTTTGTTTGACGAGAGCCTTTTTCCAGCGCGTTCCCATGCATCAAGAGAAACCTTTCCACGGTTATCCGAACGACAGTCCAGGCCCGGGCAAACTCCGCGAAGCTGCCGAGTTTCCGGCACCCTAAGGTCGTGTAAACACGCGTCTCGACTTTTTCACGGATAATCCGTAAGTGGCTGTTTTGTTTATCGCCTCCCTATTTTTTCGACACCGCAATTTCTCTCCCCGTAATTACTCCGATATTCGACCACGAGTTTTCGCGGGAAACAGGTTTTCCGCCATTTTGTCTACTGGTTTATAGACAGCTAGTAATCCAATTACGCGAATCTCGTCGTTTTTTTCGTTCGGTTTCCGCGGCCAGCATAATATCCAGCGCGAGATATCGGAGGTACGTAAATAGCTTGCAACGATGCATCGTCGAACGATCATCGAGGCAATTTGCACGAAATTAAAATGGCCGATCCACGGATAGGGAAGAGGATGAGAGGGCAGAGAGAGCAGCGAGAGGGCAAATCCGTGCACGGTAATCGACGTCAGGATGATTGCGGCAGGTGTAGCAGTGTGTCGCGATCCTCGCCATCACCTACAGGAAGCCTATCCTGTCCGGCTGTATCTTTCTCTCGCGTTGCTAATCAGGAAACATCGGGGCGTTCCGATCGCGCCGCTACCTATCTGATCGAGTAATAACAGGAAGACGTACGGTGATCGCGGTAATTAAAAACACGCTACATAGTAATCTTTTCCCCATTAATACCCATCAATTACCAACGGGCCCTGCTCTCAACGAGACGCATCTCAGAATCTTGCGTTGTGCATAATTCAAAACGAGTTTCGATATAATCAACGTGAAATCATTCTTGGAAACGCGATTTAAGCCATCTTGCACTCTTTATTTCTTAAAATCAGAGTTTTTTAGTTGTCTCATAATTCGAATAAATATATCGGTTGATTATTTTCATTTATTTATTACTTTCAATAAATGAAACACTTTTTATGTACTTCGTACTGTTGCAATTTGACTGAGGACCTCTTGATGTGTTTTATAAATTAACAAGTTTGTAGGTTAAAGAGAAGAGTGCAAGGGGTGTCACATATGTAACACATGTATCGTATGTAATATTTTATATGTAAACTTCTCTTGATTTATTTTATAAATTAAAAACTTGCTAGGTTAAAAGAAATATACAAACAGTGTAACACATGTGACATATGTAACGTATGTAATATTTTATATGTACTCCTTCCTTGATCAATTTAATAAATTAAAGACTTGCTAGGTTAAAAGAAATATACGAAAGGTGTAACATATGTAACATATGTAACGTATGTAATATTTTATATGTACTCCTTCCTTGATCAATTTAATAAATTAAAGACTTGCTAGGTTAAAAGAAATATACGAAAGGTGTAACATATGTGACATATGTAATGTATGTCATATTTTATATGTACACCTCTCTTGATCTATTTTATAAATTAAAAACTTGCTAGGTTAAAAGAAATATACAAAAGGTGTAACATATGTGACATATGTAATGTATGTCATATTTTATATGTACACCTCTCTTGATCTATTTTATAAATTAAAAACTTGCTAGGTTAAAAGAAATATACAAAAGGTGTAACATATGTAACATATGTATCGTATGTAATATTTTATATGTAAACTTCTCTTGATCTATTTTATAAATTAAAAACTTGCTAGGTTAAAAGAAATATACAAAAGGTGTAACATATGTGACATATGTAATGTATGTCATATTTTATATGTACACCTCTCTTGATCTATTTTATAAATTAAAGACTTGCTAGGTTAAAAAAAAATTGCAAAGGGTGTAACATATATAACATACATATTGTATGTAATATTTTTTAAGTACACCTTTCTTGATTTTTTTTTTAAATTTAAAAATTGCCAGGTTAAAGAAAAGCATACAAAGGGTGTAACATACGTAACACGTAATGTATGAAACATTTTATATAAACACCCTTATTAGGAAATTATCAGAATATTTTAAAAATATTCTTAAAAAAAATTGCAATAAACGTAGCTAGGTTTATAACGCACAAAGTTAAATGCAATATCAGCATGCACCTGGCAGACAATAAAACGCTCGAAGCTCGCAATTGAACGTAGAAGAAAATGGGGTAATTTTATACCTGTGCTATAATCTTCTTTCATACAGTACCTAATGGTTCGTTATCCTTTGAGCGTAACATACCGCACCACGACGAATTTCGTCGTAAACGAGCGTTCTTGAAGAAATTAATCGAAGGCCAAGAACTGTCGCGGTAGCTCGTGAATTCTGGCCTCGTAAATGTACAGTCTCCGGAGAGATCGGAGCGTTTCATAGAGCAATATAACGAGAGTTTTTAGTTGTAAGGCTAGTGTTTCCTTTTATTCCGCGGGAAAGGGAAAAAGCAACCTCTGTTTTACGGTGTGACGTGTTATCTGCGAAAAGCAGAGCGCGAAATTTCTCAGGAATTCAACGTGCAGGGAATCGACGCCCATTTCCCTCGTTCCCGATGCCATTATCTGCCTCTCTGGCCATCCACTTTCAGATTTATAACGCCATTTAAGTCGTTCCTCACGTTCATCGAGCGAGTAACGTCGTTGCGAGGATAATCTCGAGCGCGTTGCATAATGTTTTGCGTTTCCGTCTCGAAAATAATGTCCTCCGTGTTATCGTAGGATAACGATACGTCGAATACGCCAGGTAACGTCCGATCGTTTCGACTTAATCGACTCGAGCCGGGTAGAGAATAGCGATCTAATCTCTCGAAAACGCTCGGCTTGCTATCTAGCTCCTCCATAGCGAAAAAGCGCGATAGAGAGTCGCAAACTTTTCCGTTATCGGGCACAGCTCATTCTTCGGTGTTATTATTGGCAGAAACGGCCAGTTACGATCCAGGGAGCGCCGGAAATTGTCCGTTATGAAGAGCACCGGTGATTAATTATTATGCAAACTAGCGGTATCCGCGTTCCTGGTCCTTTATGCGTCTCGAAGGTGCCGCGGATCCTCACAGGACGGTTTAATGGCGCGTCTTTAACATGTTATTGCTACGTTTGACAGAAACAGCGCGACGTTCAACGTTCACGACCGAAGGAATGCGGAATGTCATTCCACGGAGCTTTTCTCTCGGTCCACTGCTCTGTCGTTTATAACCCTGCAACATTGTTACCTCCTCGATGGGTGATATTTTACGATGGATGTAAATGGCGGCGAAGAGCGTCGATTAATTTTCTTGGAATTATATTCCGCGGAACGTGGATATCGAAAACATTCGATCGTACAGTGTTGCGAGTTTTATTCTGCGTCCGAGCTCCACAATGCGCGACGCAGCAAAAAGGAAAATTTTCTTGCCTCCTCTCGAGCATTATAAAGGACGATTTAACGCGTAACGATCGAGCGAACGTTACGGAATAACGACTGCAGGCAGCCGTGGTGCGTTGCCGTGACGAGACACTTTCAGACGAGGCAACTTCAACATTGTACTTGAAGGATCGTTCCAATTGCTCTCGCCGTTAGCCTGCGGTTAAATCGATGCCTCTCGAAGGGACTCGGACGAAGATTTACTCCGGTGGCTGACGTGCTGCGTAGTTGGCCGTCGAAGAGGATGACAAACCCGAGTTCTCGGGAATTATACGTCGAGAAGGCCCGCCATCGTCCTTCCATTACGGAATGTCGATTGCTCCTCGCCGCTCGTATTATGGCAGCGCCTGTCGAGGGTCTCTTCACGCCTTCTGCGAGACCCGAACCATAGAAACTCCAACAGAAAAAAACCAACTCGACAAGAAAACAACGAACAAACTAGATAATTGCGAATATCTGCTGACGCAGCAAGGAAATTCATTCACGGTCATTTGCAAAGATTGCTCCCAGCAATTGGATCTCCGCTCCGCAATTACACCCCAAATCAAATTATCCCAAAGAATCGAAGTGTGTTTATCAAACGACGACACGAATATTTCATCCCTAATTGGATGATTACCGTCCAGTCTCTCTGAAAGCGCCACGCTTTGTCCTTGCAACTTTTTCTCGCAAATTACAGACTCCTGCTACGAGATTAGTGGTCGATACTGCAGTCTGTCCCTTGACTACTCTTTAATCCACTGATGAACGCAGTCCTAGTGGATAGTTATGATCCCGAGAGGATGCTAAGTATAATTTGTGTATCACAGGTTATCGTTACTGTACGATTTCGAGTGGGTTTAGTTTAATTCTTGAATGTGGATTTTTGTATTGGAAGATGCTGGAATTTTTAGATTGGTTTAGGAGAGATTGGAAGTGTAGAATGTTGAAGTCTTGGGATAGTGATAGTTTGAAAAGATTGCAAGTATAGAATGAGGTTTTGAGGTAGTGATAGGAGACGTTGAAACATTGTAATGGTCTTCGAAACAGTGACTTTGAACTACGAATACTTTCACTTGAAGTACTAAATTCTTCTAATAACACTCCAAAATAAGTTTCCATAATAAGACTCCAAATTCACCCCCGTAGAATCAAACAATAAACCAGACACCGCCATGTTCATCCCCGAGAATTTTCAGAAGTTCAAAAAACGCCCGCAAAAAATATCCATATCCAAAAAAATGTGCACAGAAGTTTGTATAAGACCGGTCAAACAGGAAATAATTAGAATGATAATGGAAGCGTGCCCTTCGGAACGAAGACCGGAGAGGCTAACTTAACTTCGTTGGACGTCGTGTTTGCACATCGGGAAACCCTCGAAGTTGCTGCATCGGTCTCGATGTTTGCCCTACGTTTACGTGGAAAGCCTGAAATACCATAGTTTGCTTTGGGCGCGGCGGCTTACGGACGCGTTTCGTTGCCGATCGCCGTACGAGTCTTAAGTTCAAGGCACGCTGCCACTTAGCGAGACAATGTTGAAGGTAAACAAAACGCTTGCATCTGGCCAAGCTTCGTCCGATCGTTTGTCTTCAGCGTGGGAAAGCTGCACGCCATAGAGCCTTCAACTTTCCGTATGCACTTCTGTGATTCATGGATAATAGACCATCTCTTATCTCTTTCGAGTCGTTCAACCGTGCAAATAGCGAATGGAATTCTTGGATGTCTCACTTTCGAATATTCTGCACGATACGGTGTTGCTTGACAACCGGTGGTATCGATTTAACGAGACTTCGACTGAAAACTTTATGCAAATCCATATTTCACTTCTATTTTATCGTATGTTCATTTTTGAGGTTCGAGTTTTTGGATTTAATTTTGTCAAAGAGCGTGTTGGTATTTATTTTATGTTCATAGAGTTTTGGATTTAATTTTATCAAAGAGGGTGTTGGTTTTTTTTCTATGTTTCCAGAGTTTTGGATTTAATTTTATCAAAAAGGGTGCTGATATTTATTTTATGATCCTAGAGTTGAATTTAATTTTATCAAAAATGGTGTTGATATTTATTTTATGTCTAACAAGAACTCTGTGGCTGATGATTTTGTTCTTCACACAATTATTTGTCAGATCTAACAACATGTTTTTTATTTCAAGTTAGTTTTTCATTCCAAGTTCGTTTTTCATTTGAAAGAAACCTTAGCTTGTAAATGAGAAGTCATGAAGGATATTGAAAAATTTTTACGACAAAAGTCTTAGAGCCCTCAACGAAGGGCGGCGTTTGGAGCGAATCAGGAAATGACGCAAAGTTGATGGAGCGTTCGAAGCCATCAGTGTCGCGATTCCTCGTAAGGTCGAGGTGAAGGAACCTTAATGACTAGATACCTAGGAGACGGGATAAGAGTTAAAGAAACGGTGATCCTGTCCTCCCTGGAAGAGGCATGCGCACCTGTGTCGAGCTTTACCGAAGTAACGTGCACCGATCCCTTAGCGAGTCACGATAGCCAGTCTTCTTGTACAAGGTTTTCAGATCGACGCGACATCCCGACTAGGAAACCAGTACAAGGAAGTATAGAACGATAGCTGGAAGAGCTTGCGCTCCTGGGAAGTAGCTACGACGAATGTACAGAAGATTTCACGGAATCGAACGTGACTCTTGTCCAGTTTTGCTGTCATCTGGAACGCGCCATTTTCTTCTGCGCGCCTTTTTGCCTCGACGAACGTGTCGACACAATGTCGAATATTCGACAGACTCACGAGGTCAGAATTTACGTGCTCAATCACGAGGTTAACAAATATGAACAATTGAAGTCTTCACGTAATGAAGTAGATAATTATGATGTAATTTGGAACGAATTTAAGTCTCGCGTTCTTTGAACATCCTCCCTCCAGGTGCGAGGTCTCCACGAGGCCGTCCCGTGATTAATATTTGCACATCCGGTCAGTTGGAATAATTTTCATCGGCTCAGTGTTGACGAGGCGCGAACCACTGCGGCGCAGTGTGTCGGTGTCACGCAAAGAAAACGAGAAGATCGACGAGGTCGTGTACGAACCGGCCAACAACGGGACACCGTTGTTCCGGTGGCCCTCTATAAATAGGATGGCGGAGAGCTTGATGATCAATATTCGTACATCCGGTTGGCTCGACGATCCGACGGATATTCCTACTTGAATTTTATAAGAAGTAAATATTTTTATGGGACATCTACCGTAAAACAGATCGTCCGACCGTGCCGCTCGTTCCCTTCCACATACAACTCTTCCACATACATTCAGACATTTTAGAACTCTGCTAGCATTTTTAGAATTGTAGGCACTTAGACTAGCATTTTTAGAATACAGGATTTGTAGTTTTAGGAGTTTTCAAGTTTAGGTGTTTCGAGTTTTTTAGTTTGGGGTTATAGTTTTAGATGTTTGAGATTTTTGGAGCTAAAAAAGGAATGTTAGACACTTTTGAACTTCATGAGTTTGAAAGTTTGAAGTTTGAAATTTTTATATTTTGCTAATTTGGGGGTTTCAAGCTTTGAAATCTTATTTAGTTTGATACTTTGAAAGAGACATTTAGATACATTTGTGTTAGTAATATCAGGTGACGTTTGATGGTTTGGAAATTTGAGACATCATTTGGATACCTTGATATTTTGGAATTAGAAGATGTCATTCAGGTACTTTGATAGTTTGAAGTTGAGACATCTTTTAGGTACTTTACTGTACATTTAAATTTTGAGACATTTTTAAGGTACTTTACTTTAAATTGAAGTTTTGAGACATCTTTAAGGTACTTTACTTTAAATTGAAATTGTGAGACATCTTTAAGGTAGTTTACCTTATATTGAAATTGTGAGGAATTTTTAAGGTACTTTCCTTTAAATTGAAATTGTGAGACATCTTTAAGTTACTTTATTTTAAATTGAAATTTTGAGACATCTTTAAGGTACTTTATTTTAAATTGAAATTGTGAGACATCTTTAAGGTACTTTACTTTAAATAGAAATTTTGAGACATCATTTAGATGCCTTGATAGTTTAGATTTTTTAAAAATGACTGCATTGTTAGTTAGTTGATTGAGAAAGGTCTGATTACTTTGAAAGGTACCTCTTTAAAGTCTCCTAGTGTACATTGTTTGAATCAGATCAACTTAGCCTTGCAACCATCTCTTCAAGAGATAATCAGACAAATCGCCCCATTTTGTAAAACAAGAACCGTACTATCAGATATAAAACACCGTCCATTACCCCCCAAGCATCTTCCCAGGATATCTGCTTACATTACCGACGCAGTATTCCAGAAGTGCCAAAATAATGAAATTCCACGGAAGTAGCATGCAGCGCATTGTGCCGTGACATACGTTATCGTCTCTAATTTCCAGAAGTCGTTGGTAGGAATTCCAGGCGGGCGAAGTATGTAAACGGTTACAGACGTCTCATTGTTAAGAAGAAGAAGGTTGGTGGCTCGAACGGCATACCGTCAGAGATGGGTCGAGCACGATCAGAATAATGCACGTCGGTGTAGTTGAACGAGGACGAAGGCGTTCAACCGGAGGTGTTAGTGGACTATAAAGAGAAGCAGAAGAAGGGTCGGCTCGTGCACGAGCCACACAGCGGGACACTGTTGTGTCCCCGTGGCCCAGGTGCACCAGGGCCACCCTGTGCTCCCCCCACGTTCACTCGGGGCACGGCCAGAAAAGGTTACTCGTCGAAGTCGGCAACAACGGTCCGAGATCGACTCTCTTCTGGGCCCGGACAAGGCACAAGGGAAATAATGTGGCGACGGTGAACCGGATGCGAGCTTTGCGGACCACGAACAGCCACCCAACCTAAGGGGACAGTGCAGTTGTCTTACCCCGTGTAAGAGCTCTAGATACGATCTCTTGCGGGGCCCACCTTCGGGGACAGGTTCACGCGACGACAAAACCTGTCGACGCCTCGACACGTCAGCCTTGAAACCATGATAATCGCTACTTCTCGAGGGACACCCACGAGCTAGATCCAAAATATATTCGATACCTTATATGCTCAATCCTTCTACGCAATTAAGGTTTCGCGATTTGACCGATTTTGGATATGTGCTGGGACAATGCTTCTCTAAGCTACATCTCTATGTGCAGGAACCTTAAAGGAACTTTGGTGTTCTTCTGCAGGTACCTTGGTGTTCTACGTATCTTGAAATTATTAAGTTTTATGATTGATCTGACTGATTTCGGATATGTGCTGGGACAATGCTTCTCTAAGCTACATCTCTATGTGCAGGAACCTTAAAGGAACTTTGGTGTTCTTCTGCAGGTACCTTGATGTTCTACGTATCTTGAAATTATTAAGTTTTATGATCGATCTGACTGATTTCGGATATGTGCTGGGACAATGCTTCTCTAAGCTACATCTCTATGTGCAGGAACCTTAAAGGAACTTTGGTGTTCTTCTGCAAGTATCTTGGTGTTCTATGTATCTTGAAATTATTATTGTATGTCAATTTTAAGGGATGTTATACACTCAACAAAGATTACATTGATTAAGTACATTCATGTGAATTTGACAATTTTTTTGATGTGACAAATCTTGACAAATTTTCAATGACACAAGATGTAACGTCTCTAAGGCAACATACTCACATGATCTTAAGGGATGTAGCATCCTTATGCTAAGAGTATGTGTTGTCTTGAATATATTGTTACAGGCCAATTTATATAAGTATACCTACGTGAACTTGACTATTATTTGATCAGCAAATTTAAGCATTGCAAATCTGTACATTTTCTTGATTTTTAAGTTTGTACATTTTTAAGTTTTTCAAATTAACAAATTCCTTAATCCTAAATGTTGAAAACATTACCAAGATCATCCAGACCGATATAATATCTTTCTAAGGAAATCAGATTCACCCTCGACTAAACAAGGAGCTTTCTAAAATATTTCTATAATCGTGTGACAATAAAAGAACTGATTTCATCGGAGAAAATGAAAAAATCCTAAATAAATAACCAAACGTAGAAACAGTCAGTGACGCAGCATTTCGCAACAGTCGTGAGGTGAAATTATTTCCTTGGAATCGTAAGGTTTCCTCCAGACTCCGAACTCTTACGAAGTCCAGCGAAATCGTTTCATTTCGATATATTTCATCGAAACCATACGACGCCTTAATATCAGCTCGAGCGTCAGCTGGCGGTGGTTTTTCCGGGAAAGTCCGGGAAAAAGGAAGAGGCGGAGTCTGTAAGGGAAGCAAAGGTTGGTACGAAGCAAGATGGAGCATACTCTGTTACTATCTTATTACGGGGTTCCGCAAATGGTCTTCATCAAGGTAAGACCGTGTTCTACCGGCTCGAACGTTTCCTCCTCTTTCTTTTCCCTTCGGTCCGGTCTTTTTTCCCCTAGGTATTTCTACATCGTCAGGCTGCGCCCGTGAAGAGGCACCGAAGGTGGATGACTTTCATTCGTTGGTGGTGTGACGAGCAGAACGGCGAACATAGGAGAAGACCGATGCGAAGAAGGGCTCGAGAACCGCGAACAAAAGAGAAGGTGGTTCGACGTTATTAATCTCGGAACGGACGTGACGCGTGACGACGATCACGGTGGTTCCGTCTCGCGGTGGATAGATACGGGGCCACGAGTACCCGGAGCCACGAGTTCCACAGCTCATTCTTCATGGTCGAGTGACTTTTGCGTATATACGAATGCCGGACGATTAACGATCGTACCGTGGTTGCGCTCGTTAAGCGACAGTTTCTTTTCCCTCGGCGAGATGAGCCACCGGTAAGACGGCGAGCAGGCCAAGAAGAAGAAGAAGAAGATGAAACTGGTACACCGGAGATCATCCCCTCGGTCGAAGACGAATGATCCGGACTCTGCGCCGGATACATTATCGCTGTGTGCGCGACCAGAGAGAACTGCACGAGCATCGGGGCGACACTTTCGTAGAATCGTGGATCGAGTACTCGTGACGACGATGGCGATCTGTGGAGAGGTCCTCGAGCCAAGGTCGTACGACTAATAATAACTCGGTGGGCAGAAATCGATTTCTCCATCGAATCACGACCCGATCCGAACCGGGATCAACGTGTGGGTCGATAGAGGCTGATCCTACTGTTTCGCTCATTATATTTCGCTTGGGCAACTGGTCCAATCGTGAAAGTTATTCCACGAAATACGATTTGCATCCGTGGAAAGCTTATTCGATTTATAGAAAATAGAACGTGCTCGGGCATGCGTGTACCCGGCCTTACATAATTTCCAATTAACTCGCCGTTTTCTCTGCGAGGATAATCGTGCGAAAATTCTTACAATCGTAGGAAGCTACACTGACCACCGGGATTTCCTATGTGTCATGGTTCCGCTCTATTTTATTCTAAGATGGAGCTAATTCTTACAAGGAGACCTTTCAATTTATACAAATTTTTATTCCTCAATTATGGTCTTCAATTTATTTAGAAACTGTAGATTCTTCTAGAATTCTCAAAAGAAGTCGACAAAATTGCTTTTGAAAAATTGTCATGTACAGGCTGTTTCATTTTTAAGAATCACCTTCATGATTGAACATGATTGAATATCAGTTATATTCACTATGTTTGAATATGAAACAAAGATGTTGTGTGAACATATGTCCTTTTGGTACAGAACATGTAGTTACATATGGAGTATAAATATTTTTATCTCAAAAATTATATAATAGGAGGAATTACTTGAAACTAGCTGCAGTAAAGAGCACAATTTGTCAAACAGTACAAGTACAACATCAAGAAATATTCCCTTTCAATCACATCATCTAACATTCATTGATCAACATACATTTCATTGAATTTGTATAATAAGTCAAACTAGTAACTCTGCAAAATGGCCGATGAAGTGAATCCTGCAAAATGGCCGACAAAAGCAGTCACGTTATAAAACATGACAGAAAATTTGTCAGATGTCTTCTGCAAAGTAAAAGAAGCATCGATAAGTACACTCGTTATTAAACGTAGCAGGACGTTTACGTTGCAGCATTCTTCGAAATATTTATTACTCGTATCCTGTGAGTGGCACTATCGTTGCTTACGATGAAAGATATTGTACATACACGGTGTACCGTGTAATTTGCATTTACTTTATCCGTAAACATAGTGCTGTAGGACCGCTACGTACACAGCTCGAAGAAGGAAGCAGACGGTGGAAAAAATGTGTGAACGCGTTGCTACCATACTTTGAAATCGGGATCGACTAATGGCGTTAAAGCTAAGGAACTAAGCACCGGTTAGAAGGTTTACCGTTACGAGGGGTCGATCACCATTAGAGATTACTTCTCGCCCGAGATCGCGTTTATATCTGTTTCGTGGAGATGTTTCTAGGCTTTTTTCCGCCATCGATTAAAACAGTAGACTCGCGTGCGTGTTTCATCAACGGTAAAGTTTCATCGATTCGCCTACAGGTTATCCATCACGAGAGACCAGTTAAATTGTTCTTTTTTTGGAATTCCACAATTCGAGTAGAATTTAAATTACATCCCGTTTTTTGTTTCGGAGGATCAGGGTTGATTAGGATTCGATCTGGGCCAGCTTTGATTACACGTTTTTTCGTGTTTTCGTTTTGTAACGTTTAAACCGGTTTCTATAGATGATGTCACTAAAAATCGGAGGACTGCGTGAAAGTCGCGAGGATCACGATTTTGTTTCTCATTAACCGAACACCGTTCGAACTACGATGAAGCGAACCATACAAACGCCTGCCTTTTAATTCGCTGTATAATGTTACGCGCTATTGTACTTAATTCCGGGCTCTTACGGTACATCCCTCTCCGAAGAATCGCCTACATTAGCTTACCCTCTCGTACGCTTCTCTTCTCCACCGATAAATAACGCCTTTCGAGCGTCCTCCGAATAAGGAACATTCGCTGGGAATTGAATCGCCAGCGATAGTCAAACGACTCGATTCTTTCCTGAACGCCTTGTTTCTTCGATCGGGAACATGCGTTTCGTTGTACGATACTTTCAACGTACTCAATTTATTCGGGAAACAATGCAGACGGTTGCTTCAAATTTCACTCTTTCGAATATTTTTTGGATCTGTTGGCGGATGGAAGCTTTTACTATTTTTTGGATAGCAAGAGGGACTTTCTTATTATCTATTACTCTATTTATAGGCTGTTTGTGCAACTCATTATCAGATGCAGTTAAAAATATTTGATGTAGTTATAATATTTGAGGTTCATTGTTGGAGATGCAAGGTCTGTTGGCGGATCGAAGCTTTCACTACTTTTTAGATGACAAGTTTGAGGGACTTTTTTATTATTGGCATTATTACGTTATTTATAGACTGTTTGTGTAATTTAGATTTAACTGAAAATACTACTATTTGAGGTTGATTTGTTGCAGATGCAAGGAGATCTGTTTGAGGATCGAAGCTTTCACTACTTTTTGGATGACAAATTTGAGGGACTTTTTTATTATTGGCACTATTACGTTATTTATAGGCTGTTTGTGTAATTCAGATTTAACTGAAAATACTATTTAAGGTGGATTTGTTGGAGATGCAAGAAGATCTGTTTGAGGATCGAAGCTTTCACTACTTTTTGGATGACAAGTTTGAGGGACTTTTTTATTATTGGCACTATTACTTTATTTATAGGCTGTTTGTGTAACTCAGATTTAGTTAAAAAATACTGTTTGAGGTTGTTGGAATAAAGCAAAGTGAGTCACATTTTGAGTGCAGAGGATTAGCAAAGATTTCATAGCACTTCACTTATCTCTTTTTGTTTCTTTTGATGTTTGAATAAATTTTAACACAAAAATTATTTATGTTTTAGTCTGTATAAATTCCTTAGAGATGCAGTTATTTCAGTAGCATTAATTTTGACATGAATACTCAAGGTTTAGAATAAAATTGCTATAGAAGATTGTAGTGAAATGACAAATTAATTATAACAAACAGGGCATTGTACAAAGATAATCACTTTGAAGAGACTGAAAGTTACTATCAATAACATTTAACAAATACTAAAAATCAAGCTAAATGATCATTTTCTATTTTTGTTTATTATCACTGTTATTATATTATTATAGTTTAGTATCATTTTTTATTTTCATGTTATTGTTTGCTGTTTTTTTTCATTTTTATGTAAGAGTTTACTTATGTTTCTTATTGTGAGGTTATGTTTGATGTTCATCTCTTATGACTATATTATATTTTGTTAATTTTTAACATTTTTAAATTACAGTCTGTTATAATTTCTTATTATTATGTCATAGTTCATAATCATTTTTTATTATCAAGTTATAGTTTGTTATTTTTTTTTCATTTTTATGTAAGAGTTTATTTATGTTCCTTATTGTGAAGTTATGTTTGAGGTTCATTTTTTATAATCATATT
Organism: Megachile leachella; assembly: GCA_963576845.1. Lineage (NCBI taxonomy): Eukaryota > Metazoa > Arthropoda > Insecta > Hymenoptera > Megachilidae > Megachile > Megachile leachella. Next base: position 18,797,287 of record OY756251.1, read on the forward strand.
ATATTTTGTTACATCTGAACATTATTAAGTTACATTATTATGTTACATTTTTTTATAATTTCTTACTATGATGTTATAGTTCAGTACCATTTTTGTACAATCATTTTGTGGTACGAGCCATCAAGTTCCGACAGCTTAATCCCCCGTTGAATGCAAGGGATAGATTAGCGACAACTCGATCCCGCCTTATGAGTTATGTAACAGGTGCCACGGTCTCACCGCTGGCTGAAAAGGTGGCAGCAATTACGCGCGACAAGCTGTACGCTCGATAAGAGCTGGCTGGTTGTAGCGATCAGTCGTACAAAAGATGCAGGAAAGCCAACATCGCCGTGAACTTGACGGTTTAGCATCTTATCTACGAACGTGTTGCTACAGAAAATGGAACGATCCATAAGGGCCATTCACGGCGACCCGATAAACCGACCGTGTAACCTGTTACCGCTTGTTACCGGATTATTTCGTGAATAAAACGTCCTCGCGTGCATGCTCGTTCCTTCGAACGAGACGAGAATAAGTCCGTTGTAAAAAGGAACACAATAAGGAAAAACGAACGGGGACGGAAGAGGTAAAAATGGGGAGGTCACCGACCGGTTGTCGTTGACAATTTCGACCCACACAAGCCGGAGACAGGTATGCTTACGTTATTAGAGGAACTAGGCCAATGGTGCAGGTTCATTAAACCGCGAACTGGATTTCTACACCTTTATTTTCGTTTGGGCCCTTTTAGGTCACTCGGCCGAATTTTCAGAAACTTTCTATCACGAAGTTAGTCATCATTTTGATTCTTATTTTTTTTTTTTTTTGCTTTTTTTCAATGTGAAGCAACTGGTTCGGAGAAGCAATGACTTGGCGGGAATATTCGTGTGGGCTGAGTCGCAAATTATTGAGGACTCGAGATGCAGAAATTCAGGGCAAGACTTCGATGTCTGGATGCAAGATTAAATATTTAGTTTCGTTATTTAATGAAATTTAGTCTTTTATGAGACTAAACGATCATTAGAAATTATTAATAATTCGATATGCAGAAATTCAGGGCAAGATTTCGATGTCTGGACGTAAATGCAAGATTAAATATTTAGTTTTATTATTTAATGAAATTTAATCATTTATGAGACTGAACGATCATTACAAAATTATTAAGGACTCGATATGCAGAAATTCAGGGCAAGACTTCGATATCTGGACGTAAATGCAAGATTAAATATTTAGCTTTGTTATTTAATAAAATTTTGTTTTTTAAACGATCATTAAAAGTTTATAGATCGATAATGTAAAAGGATGTAAATTCGGTTGAGTCACTATGTGCTGGAATTATTTTTAGTGTTAAGAGTATGACGTGGATCAAGATCATGTATCATAAAAATTCTATGAGGTTTCGTCACTTTTGCCTGTTCGATTGTTTTGCAATTTTTGCATGCATAAACTAAGTGATTTTTACTTATGCAATTGTGTGGCAATTTTTACATGTACAATCATTTATAAATTTTTACATATGCAATTATTTTAACATTTTTACATGTGCAAATATTTTAAAATTTTTACATATATGTACTATTATTTTGTAATTCTTGTATATGCAATTATTTTGTAATTCTTGTATATTTAATTATTTTGTAATTTTTGTATATGCAATTATTTTGTAATTTTTACATATGCAATTATTTTGTAATTTTTACATATGCAATTATTTAAAAATTTTTACATGTACAATTATTTTTAAATTTTTATATATGCAATTATTTTGTAACTTTTATATATGCAATTATTTTGTAATTTTTACATATGCAATTATTTTGTAATTTTTACATATGCAATTGTTTTGAAATTTTTACATATGCAATTATTTAAAAATTTTTACATGTACAATTATTTTTAAATTTTTATATATGCAATTATTTTGTAATTTTTACACATGCAATTATTTTGTAATTTTTACACATGCAATTATTTTGCAATTTTTACATGTACAATCATTTTGTAATTTTTACAATACAGTTATTTCTCTCTTCATGGAGAAATCAATATGTAGGTTGATTCACTTATGAAAAACCAATTGAGCAACTAATTACAACAGTTTTAATAATCAATTACTGTTCCATTGCAATCAAGCGGAACACTCAAATTTTTATTCTTTCAACAAGGTCTTGAATGAAATTTTTATCTGATTTCTTGTTAGCTTGATAATCCATTGGTTGCAATTAATTAATCGTGACAGAGTAATTCATTACTAAAAACAATTTCTGCTTAATCAATCATGTGATCATATAATAAAACAATCACATAATAATCAAATAAGACAACGTGAAATTTTATCCAATCCACAAATACATTTTTTTATAAATATATGCAATAATTCATTGTATACATAAAAATTACTAAAAATTCCATAAACTAAATTATTGAAAAATTCTAATAAAATAAACTATTGAAAAATTCTAATAAAACAAACTATTCAAAAATTTTACTAAAATTAAAGAATTTTATCAAAATAACCTATTGAATAAAAAAAAATTAGTGAATTAATGACGTCATCTAAAAACGTCCTACCACAAAATCGAGTCCCATCAAAAATAAAAAACCTCGTTAAACATGCAAGAGCCATCTCGAAGAGCGCCCGTCGACTACAGATAAATCGATGTCGCAAGAATAGCAATAAGATAAGATTCGATGCAATCAGAAACGTTCGACAGAATCGTCACGTTAATGAAAAGTTAATTCGAACAAAGGCGGTGAATCGAGTGTGACACGAAAGGATTCGGCGTTGGTCGATTAACGTTCTAAAAACCGTTCGTGCGGTCGTGCAATACGTGCGACGAGTCCAAAGCCCGATCCTCCTCGCCGATTCGTGCGCGCATTGAAATTCTCTCCGATCTCGTCGGGCAGAGTAGCCGATTTTTATCGAGTACACGACCGGTTACCGGGCAGAGCTCATAAACCGCATTCGACATCGAGGCACGGGCAGCCACGTAAGGAATACGAAGTATCACAAGGTAAACCCATTCGTGGTATTTCAATCGACCAGACAGAAACCGTTCGAAACCCGTTCGCAGACCACGAACCCGTGAAACCGTGTCGCGTGAATTCCAGCACGGCGACAAAGCACCGACGACCGTAATAGTGTTATTAATTTGAAAAATCGCGGTTACGGATCACGATATCTTCACGGGGATTTTGTGTAATATCCGATGATCGCGTTCGTTACGTTTCTTCGTTATGTGCTTGAGAACACATACTTCGTGTGTAGCTTATTGGAACAATTATTCTTATTCTGTAATTTGTGAAGAACTCACTGTGTGAAGTTATAACAGGTTTTTATTAATGTAATAGTTGAGGAGAAGTTATTAAAACAAAATTAACATGTGTGTAACATATCACATATGCTACAATGTATGGTTAAAAATTTATTCAAAAATAATCAAGTTTGATTTTGCTCTTAAAAAGAGTGTCATATGTATCATTTGATTTAATACAAGAATTTAAAGTAGATATTTTTTTAGCAAATCTGCAATGTTACACATGTGATGTATTACATATGTGAGAAATTCTTAAAAAAAAATCATCAAACTCAACTAAAAATTTTTTGAGCTCAATCAACATCAAATAAAATATATTTAAAAATATTTAAAAGTATGAAGCAATATTTCCGAAAGAATTGATCAACCTAACCTAACCTAACTCACATAGGAACTTATCAAGTTAACAGTAAAAAACTGTCAAAGCAGTAATAAAGATTAACACGTATAGATCACATTAGACAACAGTGAAGAATAAAATGTATACACCCAACCTAAGTACACCTAACCTAAGTATACCCAACCTCACCCCACTAGCAATTCATCAAGTTCCCAATAAAAGAACCTGCCAAAAATCAATACACTTGTCACCACCAAAGAACAACACAATCCCCAGTAAAACAAAGTACCCAAGTACTTCATCAAAAATTGTATCAGACTCGATTAAAAGGAATCAATAAAACCGGACAATTTAGTAATCGAACTTCTTTGTTCTCCGTTAATGGGAACGTTTTTCGCAACGGGAAGCGATGGTGACAGAAAAGCGATAACGCGTGTTCTGGCTTTTCCCGGTGATCGGCAGAATCGATTCCGACCACGGAAAGGTTACACGTCGAACGAAAATCGTACAACTTCCTACTGGTTCGACGAGAGTCAACGTCCGAAGAAGCGAATTTCGGTTCATTCGCATTCACCTACGCGAACCCGAGTGTATCCAAATTCCGTGATAACCGTAGGAGTTCTCTTTGAAAGATTCGGTTCCGTGGAACAAGGCGTGACGTTGAATTAGCACTTCGTGTACGCGGAACGCGTGCGTGGAATACGAGAAGTATAGCGACAATACCGCGAACTATGCGGTGTCTTCTGGTTCGTGTGAACGGAATTTGGACTCGATCTTTTTGACAATTTTTTGAAGATATATTTTGTAATTGAGGGAGGTTGTTGGGTCAATTAGGGTTTTGGGGAAGTTTAGGTTGTTGGATATATTAGGGTTTTGGGTAAGTTTAGGTTATTGAGTAAATTAGGGTATTGGGTAAGTTTAGGTTATTGGATAAGTTAGGGTATTGGTCAAGTTAGGGTATTGGTCAAATTAGGGTATTGGTCAAGTTAGAGTATTGGTCACCTTAGGTTATTGGTCAAGTTAGGGTATTGGTCACTTTAGGTTATTGGTCAAGTTAGAGTATTGGTCACTTTAGGTTATTGGTCAAGTTAGGGTATTGGTCAAGTTAGGTTATTAGTCACGTTAGGTTATTGGTCAAGTTAGAGTGTTGATCACGTTAGGTTATTAGTTAAGTTAAGGTATTTGTCACGTCAGGTTATTGGTTAAGTTAAGGTATTTGTCACGTCAGGTTATTGGCTAAATTAGAGTACATATTGGTCAGGATAGGTTATTGACTACATTCTATTATTGGCTAGGTTAAATTATAAGTTAAATTAGGATATTTCTCAGGTTAGGTTATTGACTACATTAGACTACTAGGTAGATTAAATTAAATTATTGGTAACGAAATCTCAGATCACTAAACCTGAGGTAACATCTCGGATGAAGTTTCTAATTTCATCTCGATTTGAAATTAATAATTCCACAATGATTATTCTAAAACAAGTAAAGCTTCAAATAGATCAACAGATCCACAGAGATCGACTCCCAGTTACATTTCAATCACTTCACTCCCATCTTGAAACAAACCTGATGATAACTTATAAAGAACCTTGCAAGACTTGCCCAAAAAAATTGTTAAATTTATTTAAAGTCTCCTCAATTTTTTTAAACCTATATTTATCACCTTAACCTACATTTATCTAAAGTCCAGTATATAATCCAGTTCAGTCCAGTTATTCAGTCCAGTTATAACATCAAATATATTTCTTCAAATTGTTTCATCAAATTGTTCATACAACGTATTCACTATTATATCAAGTATGATGAAGTCGCACTCATTACCGCAATATTCAAATGCATCTGACACTAGTAAGAAAGCGACACTCAGAATTGACAGCGAAGAAGAGAATCCTCGAAGATCGTTTAAATTTTTGACTGACATCAAGAGGAATGAATAATTGATCGTCTCCTTTGAACAGCCCTATGAATGCAGGATTTCACGGGTTGATAGGTCCAGTCTCCGTGCTCGATATTTTTAATAGCCCTTTTTCAACGGCGGTCAGGCCAGTGTCCGACGAACTAACCGTCCACGGAGGTGTTCTTTTTTTTTGAAACGTATAGACGCTCGTTTGGGTCGATAGCGTTGCCTCTTTTAATGCTCGATCGCTTTGAAACTGTTTCACGTTCAAAATGTGTTCGATGACGTTCCTCGAACGGGATATTGCTTGCTTTCTTATTTTAACACTTATGGTCGCTTCTGTCTATTTCGTTAAAGGCGCTTGAAGTTCACGTAAATTTTATGGTGCGATGTCAAATGATTAGGGATAGTAGAATTGTTCAAATATAATTAATGTAGAAATGTTTAAATATAATCAGTATAGAAATGTTCAAATATAAGCAATATAGAAATCTTCAAATATAAGCAATATAGAAATGTTTAAATACATATGATCAATATAGAAATCTTCAAATATAATCAATACAGAAATCTTCAAATATAATCAACATAGAAATCTTCAAATATAATCAACATCGAAATCTTCAAATACAATCAACATCGAAATCTTCAAATATAACCACTACAGAAATCTTCAAATATGATCAATATAGAAATCTTCAAATATAATCAACATCGAAATCTTCAAATACAATCAACATCGAAATCTTCAAATATAACCACTACAGAAATCTTCAAATATAATCAACATAGAAATCTTCAAATATAATCAATATAAAAATCTTCAAATATAGTCAATACAGAAATCGTCAAATAAATTCAGTCACTAAATTCAGTAACTAATAAATTGCTATTTCAGATTGAATTTTAAAATTGCTTCTATTTCATCTTCCATTCTAGCCTCGAATTCTGCAGCATTCCTCTCGCAAATGTCGATCGGTTCAAAGTTCGGAGTTATTAAAATTCAGCAGAGGAACGTTCGAAAAGTCGAAGACGATCGAGGGACTTTCTGCTGAAAAAAGCGACCGGTCGCACGACCCGATTTCGTGGCGCGACACGAGCCGCATCTCTCAGTTTTTACCGTTTCGTTTACCTACGTGATTCAAACGACTGGAGGAACAAGCAGCGTGAATTCTTGCTCAACATTCACGAATACTTTCACTGCGATTTTCATCCGATCATGCATTTCACACTATTCGACTAACACGGAAACACAAGCTACAGTTGACACTTGGCTGATAGTCTAAAATAAAATTTCTCAGAACAAGATAAATGCAAAGAACTCATAGCTTAAGGATGAAGACATGAATTTCTGGTTTTAAGTCGAACTTCATAATTTTTAAATTGAAGTAAATTAAAAAATAAGCCTTCTAAAAAAAGCGTAGAAATTTTGTTGGATGATGGTATTTGGGCCAGCAGGCGAAGAACAGCAAACGCTAATCGCGTGTCGTTCCAACAAGTTGTGCGACATTGGTTTTCACGGCTGAGGTTCTCTACGTTAAAAAGTAACAGGCACAAAAGAAAGCTGCAAACAGAGTCTGGCCAAGCAAACAGCAAAGGAGGTACCCGTCGCGAAAAGGGGGAGACGCGAAGTAGACGGGAAGAAAATAAAAAGCTAGCCAACTATGCTCGAGCCAGTTATTACCGGTGGTAATTAATTCGTGGCACGCCTAGCTCGAAACCTGCTTGCGGTTGATTCTTTTCTTCAAAAGAACCGTTCTCCTTTTTACCCGGCTATGTCCGCGAAATCTTAATCGTCGCCGCCACGCCGCCACAATACTAAACCTCGAATCTCGTGAAAAAAGGCGAGGGTTCGAAAAAATTCAGGCTTCCCTCTTTCGCGACGCGATCGCAATTAACTGGACAGAAGGATCGATTCTCCACGGCTATTGCTCGCAGATTGCGTGCTTACGATCGCTTCTTACTTACACTCCATTACTCTATTTCATTTTCGTCGCTGCGTCTAACGAGCGGACCAGTCTCGTGGCCGGTCTCGGTAATTAGCGTTTAGTAATTAGCAATTAGCCGGATGAACCACGGACAAGAAGCCGGATAATCAGCGTTATTGTTTGCGCGAGGATCTTGCGAAGATTTAACACGCGAGTCGAGAAAGAAAACGAAGTGAAAATCCAAGAGGGTGCATTCGGTTATCGAACTCTTCCCGTGGAAAAGGCGCTCATGGAAATTCATATCTGGGCGTGAAATAGAAACACCGCGTCGTATCTCGAGCAGAGATAATTAACGGATAACGCGGTCGCATAATTAATTGGTCGTTGTTATTACAGAGTGGATAGGTAGGAACAAAGTAATTCGTTGATTAGAAATCCCCCGTTTCCTGGCAAAGGTGATTCAACGATCGGTTAAGCGCACGTTCGCTCGTCTACGTACTGATCATGGATGCTAATGCAATCGCAACTTCTCCGGCGTACTTCGACCGTGACAAATTCGTTCGCTTTATTCCCAGCGAGCAGAATCGCTCCTCCAGCCGGATTCGGAACGAACTCGTGCACGCTCGCGGTTTAATCTCTACTGGCTAGGTGCAACGCGGTGATTTCTCGTCGTCGTGGTCGTTCCTCTCGATTCGAACTAGCAACAGAATTCGATTCACCGCAGGAATTCGAGGCTCGTTCGCGTTCGTAGTCGAAAAGGAAGCCCGTTTATGCCGTTTACGCCGACGGGATACAAAGGGGTCCGTGCGCCTCAATAGATTCTCCTAGTTTACATTTTTCGTTTCTGTTAGCAGCGTGTCGCTCATGGGAACGATCCATTATTCCGCTCCCTGGAATTCCTTCTGACTCATTATGCCGGCGCGCGTTGGGCCCTGTTTTAAATTCCGTTTCGAAGCCGTTCGGGACCTGCCACGGAAATATCGATACAATTTCGCCCCTTTTGTACGCTCGGAACGAACGATATCGAACGGTCCCCTTTTTCTCTCTCTCTCGATTCCCGATTCGATTCGAACGCGATCCGGTAGCGACGAAAGTTTTTGTCGATCCGAACGGAACTCGATGTTTCACGGACGTTCGAAGACTCGGAGATACACCCGGTTGGTATTCATGTATCGGCGCCGTTTGCCTCGGCATTCGGACACACTGTTTCTTTAATTGTACGAGCTGTTCGTGCGCGTCCGACTAGCCTTCGGCTGCAAGACGACACGCACGCTTATTGTACTCGACGCGGCGCGGTGACTCGAATTATTTAGACGGAGCCTCTCTCGCTCCTAGACCGGTTCATCTTCGCGTGAACCGGAAAAATGTCGCTCGCGTACCGGTTCCGTGACGAAAACGAAATTCCTGCTCTTTCGAGAGAGAGCGGAATGCTCGAACGCGAGATCGAAACAGGACGCGTAACAGGTGTACTCCGATAAGTCACGGGCGTTAAACGGTTTTTCGCACTCGAGGCTAGATTATCGATTGCTCCGACCGATTCACAACCGGCGCGTGTGATCGCGCTCGAAAGCCGAGCCGATCACTTTGCGCGTCCGATCGGGTTGCGTATCTTTGCACATATATTTTACGTACTTCCAATTGAGAGAACATTCGAGGTATTCCTGCGGCGTGGCACATTGTCACAGTCCATAAAATCCACGAGAATAACGACGACGACGACGAGTTGTCCGTTCGCGAATGTGCACAGTGCAGTAGAATCACTGATCTTGATCACTTGGTATCACCAGATCGAGAGGCCGTGTACGAGCGTACGCGTTGCGAACGTGCGCGTCACTTTTCCACCCTTATCGCCGGTGTTTCAACGCACTAGCAAATACTGTTTTCACTGCTTTCTTTTTTTTGAAGTGGTGAGACTTACCTATCCAGGACGGTCGTCGACGATGGACGACTGCGACGATCCTGTCCGACGACGTGCTCTCCCGTGGACGCGCGAAGTCGGCTCGAAGGACGAATTAAAAATCGTGAATCGTCACTTGTACGAAAGGATCGCGTCGACGATCCCGCGTTCCGCGATCTGAGCGAACCGGCAAACTAATCGTGCCGATCGTTTGGTCCAGGGGCACACCGAATTATGTTTCCGTCGCTCCTCTCTCGCACCCTCTCTGCGAGCGTGTGCGAGTCGAGAGCGTGTTCCGTCCGTCGTTCCCGGTCCCTGTTTTTTCTCTTTCTCTTCTGTCCCCTTGAAAATCACCGCGACACCGCACCGAACAGAAGTGAACTACTCGTGCGCCGCCGGTTCACGGTACCTTAAATACCTTGGCAGCCGCGCCACCGCCACCGCCGCCGCCACCGCCGCAGCACGCCACCGCCACCACCGCTGTGCGTCGTGCGGCCCCCTACCTCAAACTCGCCCCACGCCGCGCGCGCCGATTGGCGAGGGAGAGGAGCCGATGTGTGCCCGCCGGCTACACCGGACCATCCTCTCTTCTTCTCCCGTATTCCTGTTTCTCGTCTCTCTCTTCTTTCTCCCTCCTCGCCCTCTCTCTCTCTCTCGCTTTATCCCTCTTGCTTCCCTCTTTCTCCCCCGTTCTTCCCTCTACTCCCCGGAGTTTCTGCGTTTCTCTCCCGTGTCGCTCGTCCGCTTCTCTCTCTCTCTCCTCTTCCCTTTTCCTCCACGGTAATTAAACCACCGAGTCAGCGTACCCGCAGGACCGGAGGCGCGCGTACGCGAGCGCCGCTTCCATTTATTCTAACCCCCTTTCGGGAGGACGCCACGCTCCCGGTGTGACATTTTCGCCGTCGAGTTTCCCCCGGTTTTCTTCTCTTTTCTATCGAGCGTTCGCGAGCCGAGTCGCGTGCCTTGTTCCGCGAGCGACGACGCGGACTTGGTCACGAGTCCTCGAGGGTCGGTGCCGGCGAGCTACAGGACGAGGAACGCGGAGCCGGTACAAGTGCGCTGCGCAAACGCCGATGCGCACAGGTGAAAGAGCCGACGGTGTGCGCCTGCTGTCGCGCATTCGCGCTCCGCACGCCGATGCGAGCGCATCCTCTTCTCGTAGGAGTGTTTTTCTCTCTTCGACTTATCTTACACTAATTATGATCGATCTCTCCTTCAGATGTTTATCCAAATTTCTGATACTACATTCGTGACGTTTCGACGAAACCCGTTACGGTATATCGACGAATGCGTCACGCGATTCACGGAATCTCGTATCCGGCATACGAGGATGATGTCGAAATCGTGTTAAGGTCTGACCGCTCGTTTCGAGATACTTGTTCGATTCGCTGACTCATTATCGGTCAGCGCGTCGACGAACACGGTCGAGCGATTACGATTTTTCTCGGGACGAGCCAAACTCTGATGTTTCTCAGAAAATCTCGACGCGTATCTGCGGTATGGAACTTCCGCCGAATTTGCCTCCGTCGTTATATTTATTTGCTCTCTTCGAACTTTCGGTACTTCTTTTTGCTTTACGAGCATCGACGAGGTTCCTCGAAGTCGTAAGATTTCGTCAGCTCCGTTTGAAGATCCGTCGACGACCCGTCATGTCGTTGCAGATAAAATGGAACAATATGTCACTTTTCTTTGTAAATGTTGGTTGTCGGAGAAATTGTGAATTCAAGATTTCGCTGGAAACTGTGTTTTCCTCTTTTACTCTTGAATTTTGATAACACGATACTCGAGATTTATCAAGAAGAGATTTAACATGTAAGGAACTTTGTATTATGACGCCATTTTATAAATGCAACATGAGAAGAGAAAAATTCCATTTCTGAACATGAAGAAAAAGTACCGAATTTTCAATAAAATGTATTTATAAATTTATAAGGTAAATGGAAGTTCGATCCACAGTAAACTTCCATTTCGAGGTCCATAATTTCGAGTTACAGGGTAAAATGCAATTGGATACGTGGCAAATAACTTGAGTTAAGAAAGTTTTATTTCGACTTCTACTTCCACTGTGCACCGAACAAAATTTATCTTATAAAGTTATCGGGATTCAATTGTGTAGCTTAACCAGTTTATCGGAGGTATTTTTATCTTGTTCCTTACTGTGCAACTTCGTGAGTTGTAAAAATTGCATAGTGTACGGTACTCTCTTTCATTCTCGTTTATCTATCATTTAATGTATAATAAACATGTTTAAATTTAAAAGAACAATTTTATGTATTTCATACATTTTATACCTTTTACGTCTCATGTAAATATTCTGTTGGGTGCTATATAATTATTTATTGTTAAATCATTCTGGTTTAAAAGGCGTTTCTGCTGTGGAGACAAGTGTATAAGTCCTTACAAGGCTGCATAATTATTTATTGTTAAATGGTTTTGGTTTAAAAGGCGTTTTTGCTATGGAGACAAGTGTATAAGTCCTTACAATGCTACATAATTATTTATTGTTAAATGATTTTGGTTTAAAAGGCGTTTTTGCTGTGGAGACAAGTGTATAAGTTCTTAAGATAATTTGTTGAAGTCATAAAAAATTACAAAAAAGATCAAACTTGTAAAACTTAATACCATCAAATATGCTATAAGAATTGTATAATTTGAGTCTGTTAAGAAAATAGTAAAACATGAAAAAATAATGTAGCGAGTTTGGTTATTTTATCCGAATACGGGTACTTGAGCACGGAGCGTGTTAACACGCGAGAGGTGCATCAGTGAAGCACACGGATGCCGGTCCGTCGACTTCGATTTCATCGTTAATCTCCCGGTCGCATATGAATTGGCTTTCACGGCGTTCAGTAAGCCATTTGACACCTCGTGTGTCCCCAGATATACTCCCGACGCGTGGAAGTTCATCTCGGTCGTGTAGGAGCCATAAAGCAGTCGATAGACCCGGCGACACCCGAGATCTTTCCACCTGGTTTCACCTCGAACGAAATCGGTTCAGCGAACTCCGCCAGCGACGTAACATCTAGCTCTCGATCGGTGTCATTGACACTGACATAATAACGCGTGTACCGCCGGTGAAATCTCTCGAGGCGAGGTAAACGTACTCCGGCTAATTGTTTCGCGAGAAAAGATCGAGATCGGGGAAACGAGAGGAGAAAGCGAGAACGATAAATAAGAGAGGACAGTGTCGGGTCCGACTCGGTGAACTTGACCTGAATTCACGGACTGGGAGAAAGAATCATCGTCGTGGGCACTGGAGAAAGGAGAGAAAGAGCGGGATGGAGGAAATTACTTTCGATTTCGAGCTCTTAGGATCGGTTACACTTTCTCCCTCGTGTCTACCTCGACCGCTTCCTTCTTCCTCTCTTGGACATCGTTACGTGACTCTTCCGCGGGTCAAGGCCGAGCTTTCGATGACCGGCCTTGCTGCAAGTTCACGATCGATCGGTTTTGCGACTCACTTTCAACTGGATCGCCGCCAGAGCTTCTCCAAAGAACGTACTCTCGTTTTTAGCTCAAAACTGCATAATTCTCTTTTTATATAATGCACATATTTTTTGAAGATACAAAAATAGTATCTCATTGTCTTCATATAAAAATCAGCCCCTTTAAGACCTGACAGGAGTTGAAGTTCAATTTCCAAGAAGCTTAAATGTGACTCATTGTCTTTTAATATAATACAAATATTCTTAGAAGATATAAAAATAATATCTCATAGTCTCAATACAAAATGCAGCCTCTCTAAGACATGTTAGGGGTTGAAGTTCAATTTTGAAGAAGCTTAAACGTGGCTCATTTTCTTCTAACATAATACAAATATTGTTAGAAGATATAAAAACAATATCTCATAGTCTCAATACAAAATGCAGCCTCTCTAAGGTATGTTAGGGGTTGAAGTTCAATTTTGAAGAAGCTTAAATGTGGCTCATTTTCTTTTAATATAATGCAAATATTCTTATAAGATATAAAAACAATATCTCATAGTCTCAATACAAAATGCAGCCTCTCTAAGGTATGTTAGGGGTAGAAGTTCAATTTTGAAGAAGCTTAAATGTGGTTCATTGTCTTCTAATATAACACAAATATTCGTAGAAAATTATAAAAATAATATCTCATAGTCTCCATATAAAATTCAAAGCCTCTAAGACCTGACAGGGGTTGCAGAGGGTTAGAACACCAAGCGAATAGTAAACAAATAATGGATCCCTTCAATGAATAATCCCTCATCTCTTCGTTGTTGCATCAATTCGACCATCACTGCTCCACTAATTCGATTGTAAATAGATCACTCCTTTACTCCATGTCGTGGTTTAACGATCGCGTAAATCCATGACGCAACGATTTAATCGAAAGACGCGTGGGCGGCACGTGGTTAAGTAATCGCGAACGGAACCGAAACAAGTGCAAGTGCAACTCTCGTGCACGCCACTTTTCACGTGGAGTGCATCGACGTTGAAGCGATCGGGCAAGTCGACGACCGACCTTGCGACGTTTCCTGCGCCTCCTCGACTGCATTCCTCCGCGACGAAACATCGTTTACTGCTATTCGATCAAGTATCGATCCGAAACCGCTCTAGAGACGTGTAGAAGACTATCGGGAAAATAGCTGAAACATGGGCGATCGATTTTATCATGGATTAGCAATGGCTATACTTTAGTACCGCTTGCTTTCGGATCGAACGGTTTTCATGGTTTTTATGGGGGTTGATTTATCTGATATTCGCGGGTTGTTGAAAGGAATTATTGTAGGAGACGTTTGATGTTCGGAAAGGTCTCAAAGTTGTATCTGGACTTTTCAAAGTTTTGCAAGTTTTACAAGTTTTGTAAGTTTTACAAGTTTTGCAAGTTTTGTAAGTTTTGTAAGTTTTGTAAGTTTTGCAAGTTTTTGTAATTTTATTCTTTGAAAGGGTGGTTTCTGAGAATTTTTATTTGTGACGTACTGTTTCACTGTGCCTGAAGATTTTCGTGTATTTTGTATTTATTGTAAAGATTATTTAAAAGTATTTATGAAGACTATAAGACTTATGTAAATGATTATAAAGACCAAAGACGTACAAATTTTTAAATTGAATATTTAAAAAGTGTCAAAGTATAAAAGTTAAAAAATTTGATAATAGATTGAATAATTGTAGAAATATATGGTCCCAGTTTCTGAATCATAGATGGAATCCTAGCGTTAACCGAAGGAAATATGTTCCTCTTTGCCGGAAGATGCTCAACCGTAACCGGAAACTCTCTGATGTCTATGCACTCCGTGAACCGGGGTTCAAGGATGCGTGGAGATGGATTCGATGTACGATTGTGATGTTATTACATCGCGAGGAATTTCCCGTGCAATTCACTGTCGAATTAATCCCTCGCATGAGCTGGGTCAATCACGACCTACGATATCATTAACTTGTTACCTTTAAAAATTTGTAAACAACCACTTTCGTCTTCCCACAAATTATAGAATAAAAACGAACAGTGAAAATAGTAGAAACTCGTGTTCAAAAATTAAAGTAAAATATGTTATGAAATTAAAACAAAATATATTATAAAATCAAGATAAAATATGTTACAAAATTAAAGTAAAATTACGTTACGAAATTAAAGTAAAATATGTAAAAGAGCTGCAGCAAAATGTATTATAAAATTGAAGCAAAATATGTTGTAAAATTAAGATAAAATATTTTACAAAATTGAAGTCAAATATCTAAAAAAAAATTGCAGTAAAATATATCATAAAATTGAAGCAAAATATGTTGTAAAATTAAGATAAAATATTTTACAAAATTAAAGTACAATATGTAAAAAAAATTGCAGTAAAATATATCATAAAATTGAAGCAAAATATGTTATAAAATTAAGATAAAATATTTTACAAAATTGAAGTAAAATATGCAAAAAGAAATTGCAGTAAAATATATCATAAAATTGAAGCAAAATATGTTATAAAATTAAGATAAAATATTTTACAAAATTAAAGTAAAATATGCAAAAAAAAATTACAGTAAAATATATCATAAAATTGAAGCAAAATTAGTTGTAAAATTAAGATAAAATATTTTACAAAATTAAAGTAAAATATCTAAAAAAAAATTGCAGTAAAATATATCATAAAATTGAAGCAAAATTAGTTGTAAAATTAAGATAAAATATTTTACAAAATTAAATTAAAATATCTAAAAAAAATTGCAGTAAAATATATTGTAAAATTGCAGCAAAATATATTCTAAAATTAAAGTACAATACATTCTAAAATTAAAGTGCAACAAATTTAAAAATTAAAGTAAAAATATACTACAAAATAAAAATAAAAATAAAATATATAACAAAATGAAAATAAAATATGTAAAAAAGAACCTAAATAAAATACATAAAAAAATGAAAGCAAAATAAAATAAAATGAGAATCCGCTTCCCATAAAGGGTCAACGACAAAGGCACTTATAAAAGTATCTAGGAGTTCATTGCCCCCTTTTTTGTTCCTCATCATCATAATTTTTCATCCAAGATTAATGTACGCAGGAAGATATTACTTTCTATCATTACGAATTTTAATTCCGCGTTTAGTTTTCAATGAACCATAAATATTAGGGTTCACGCGCATCCTTCTCGATTCCACGGAACATTTATTTATGCGGTCAGGCATACAAGCTCGCTCTCCCAATCTCTATACTGATTAAATCAATAAATTCGCCAAAGTCTGAGAACTTTCTCACTTGTTGGCACAGGCAATTAAGCTTGGCTGTTCTAATAATAGCCATCGGTAACTGTATTTCGTGATTACCGTAAACTGCGAACAAACGATCATTCGATGTACCCATAAAAGACAATTTCGTAAATTTGAGTTAAGGTTCGATGGCTTTAAAAATGAAATTTTTACAAATTACTGATTAGTAGACTTTACAGTAGTAGTCTGATATTTTTCAATAATATCGTATGTTTAATAAAATCGAATTTTTGAAGGTATTTGATGCAGACGCTAATCTAAACAAGATGGTGGTAAGGAAACAAAATGTCCGCCAAGAATCCAGATGGCGACTCTCCCGTTACCCATCGTTGCAAATTCGATCTCGTTGAATTTTCTGCCAGACTCGAACTGTTTACGTATAATGACTGAGAAGTGGAATTACAAACGTTGGCTACGATTGTTGGATGTTACCTTAGCCGGTAATACCCGTGAGAATCGCTTAATTCGCGGTGGATAGCTCAATGCTAGACGTTTTATCGCGGGGAAAGAACGATTCACAGCGGCTTCGAGGCGGATTCGTTAATCAGACGAATGCGCATCCATTCGCGAGCTTTCGACCGCGAAGTAAGCGTTGTTTAGTGTGTTTTGCGATTAGCGGGGCTGCGAAATGCGCAGCGGTGTGTGTTACATCTGCCGGCAGACAAGGAAGCAATTACGACAAACGTAATCCGGTATCGCGATTGCTTCTTCTGCGACTGTTCGCGTGATCGTTAGTTTTTATTGGGTAATTACGAATTTAATGCTTGCAACGTGCACTTCGACTTGCATAAATAACATTATTTGGCGCGGAGATATTAAGGTAATACGAGTGTATGTTCATTTTGGTACATACATGGTGTTAATATTTGCGTGTTGCTGAATTTTAATATCCATAGATTCAAAGTTCACTGGATTTCAATATGTTTGGTGCAAATATTCATGGGTTAGGTTAGGGTTAGGGTTAGAGCTAGTTTTAGAGTTAGGGTTAGGGTTAGGGTTAGGGTTAGAGCTAGTTTTAGAGTTAGGGTTAAGGTTAGGGTTAGGTCAAGGTTAAGGTTAGGTCAAGTCAAGCCAAGGTTAGGGTTAGGTCAAGGTTAGGGTTAGGTCAAGGTTAGGTTTAGGTGAAGGTTAGGGTTAGGTCAAAGTTAGGGTTAAGTCAAGATTAGGGTTAGGTCAAGGTTAGGGTTAGGTCAAGGTTAGGCTTAGGTCAAGGTTAGGATTAGGTCACCGTTAGGGCTTGGTTAAGGTTAGGATTAGTTTTAGGTTTTGTTTTAGGATCAGGGTCAGTTTTAACCCTTTGCACTCGAGAAGCGCGTGTCATGCGCCAGTCAATTTAATACACTAATTTAAATGAAGCATTATTTAATAAATTTTATAATAGTCCTTATGTGATGTATAAACATAGTGAAATAGACAATTGTGGAAATTATAAGTAGAGAAATAATAACTTCAGAAGAAGTCATTTAACATTTTAATTAATATTTGAAAGTTGCTGTTTGCAAACAGTAAAATTATCTTTGAGAGCAAAGGGTTAGCGTTAGTGTTAGGTTTTGGTTTAGCTTATGTATACTTTAGGTTTAGGTAGGGGTTAGGTTAGGTTTATGTTTGTATTATTTTAAGATTTCAACCTTCCATTATTCCAAATAACTCCAGAAGCGTCGAATATCCGACTCGTACTCACCAGAAATTCTTAATGCTCGAAACGTTAAAAACGTAATTGAGTGCGGGTAATTAGCGTGCTACCAATTTTCTGCGAAGTTAATATTTTCAAGTATTCATCACTCTCTCTCCCTCTCTCTCTCACCCCGTTGTAAATTGTAAGCAATTTTTAATCCCATTTGCAAAAAGATAAATGGCGCGCAATTACAACGCGTTTACCTCGGCCGATCCTAAGTGATTCTTAATTTCATTTGCCTGAAATTAATGCACGACGAATCTACGACGTTACGTCCGCGTTCGAGGATGTTTCAGCGGCATGTCACGTTATCCTTTGTTGTTTCTTCCTTCTCTTTTTTTTTTTCGACAAGCTCGCCCCTGTTTTTCTTAACCCGGCATGCCGGTGCCTTCGGCAGACACAAACGTCCCCGTGTCAGGGAACGAGGACGGAGTTTCATGGACTTTCAGGACGCTTTTCCACGAAAGAGGGTAAATTCTGCGAGATAGTTCTCGCAAGGGGGACGAAGGAAATCAATAGCGTTGCTAGGGCTGGTTGGAGAGCACGCCACGATGATGCTTTTAAAGCCCGAAGCATCCGGAGTCCTGTGTACGCACAATGCTCTTAACGCACGCTCCCAGGATGTTTCCTTTCAAATATTACATTCGAGATACAGATACACGAAATAGGAATTAATCAGCCACTCATTTCAACTGATTTTTTATTACTCCATGAACTTTTATTGTCGGTTTTTGTGAAACTCTTTGAAGATTTCTTTTTTAACCCCTTTCGTTAGCAATGTATTATAAAAGTTGTATTCAGTGGATAAAAAAATTTGCGTTGCATTACAAGGACATTTTAAAAGATGTTTTAATAAAGACTTTAATGGACCTGGATTTTAAAAGACATTTTTTAATGGTCCTCTTGACGTACATGGATATAGACAACCCTTATTTTTGTTGCTCATATGACATCATTATTTTCTTAGAGAATAAAAAATAATGATCATTGAAAAATAATTTGAAAAATGATCATTTGAAAAATAATTAAAAAAATAATCATTTAAAAAATAATTCAAAAAATGATCATTTGAAAAATAATTTAAGAAATGATCATTTGAAAAATAATGTAAGAAATGATCATTTAAAAAATAATTTGAAAAATAATTTAAGAAACGATCTTTTAAAAAATAATTTGAAAAATGATCATTTAAAAAATAATTTAAAAAATGATCATTTGAAAAATAATTTAAAAAATGATGATCATTGTAACTGCTTAAAAAAATTAAAATAGTTAGTACGAACATAAATGTACATATCAGATTGTACAAAAATGACAAAATATTGAAAGTCACTAAAATTAAACATTTATTAAAATAATTGAAAATTAATCAGTCCAATTGATATCATAGTACATGAACATACTGAAGTCGTAAATTAGACCTTCAAGAAGATGCATCGATATCAAAATGTGCTTACAACCTTAACATTTTATTTTAAACTCTCGAGACATTGCATATTGAAATATTCTTCTAAACCCTACACCAGTAATTCTATCTATAAATACGTATTTCGACACTCCAGACAACTGTACCACAAAATGCATATAAATTGATTTATGATAATTAGCCACGCGCAATTTCGCGTCGTAATTATCATGGTAATTGGAAAAACACCCCTCAAGTTTTCCTACGAGCCGCCCCCCTATTGACGTCCTTCATTTTTGAAGTGTCACCGGCCAAAACAACACCCTCGAAATGAAAAACGACTTTAATCTCAAGCTGAACCGTCGATTTAAGGGGTGGATCGTGTGTCATACTCGCGAGGGTGAACGCGAGGGAACCAAATCGAGACTCCAACGTACGGCAATAAAACGAGATTTTCGATAATTTACGACCTGTCAGAATATATACGCTCACCAGACTGGATATCCGGTGCATCGCGCTTCTTCAACATTTCAAACGGATATATTTGTCCCCGTTCTTTTTTTCAAATTCAATCGACGGACAAATATTTAAGTTGCTGAAGTGTCACAATTGGAAATGAAATGTTACGGATCGACGTTCTTTAGAAATTTTGTTCAGAATTGCTACATTTGTAGATTCTGAGACATTTAGATTTATAAATTTTTATAACCCTTAATTACTGCAGTTTTAGGTTTCTACTGCCTTGAGAAGTGAGTAATTAAAAGTTTGATGGTGGAAGGAAAATTCTAATTGAATTAGGGATTTAGATCTGAAATTGCACATCTGAAAATGGGTGAATGACAGCTTGGAAATTAGGAAACTTAATAACTGAGGATCAGGAACATCCCTAACTTGAAAATTGAGTAATTAAAAATTTGAAAGTGGAAGGAAAATTCGAGTGGAATTAAGAACATAGACCTGAAACTACCCATCAGAAAATATGTGAATGACAGCTTGGAAATTAGGAAACTTAATAACTGGGGATCAGGAACATCCCTAACTTGAAAATTGAGTAATTAAAAATTTGAAAGTGTAAAGAAAATTCGAATGGAATTAAGAACCTAGACCTGAAACTATCCACCAGAAAATATGTGAATGAGAGTTTGGAAATGAGTAAACTTAATAACTGAGGAACATCACTAACTTGAAATCTAAATAATTAAAAACTTGACAGTGTAAAAAAAACCCAAACCGAATTACTGACTTAGATCTCAAACCACCCATCAGAAAATGTATGAACAAAAGTTTGAAGATAAAAAAATTTTTAACTAGAGTTACTAAAAATTTTTGAGCCAGCTTATACCGCTTACGTAACGCCATTACCGCGCCTAATCCGATCGATATAATTAACGAGTACCAATTAGCAACTCCCCACGTTCCAATAAACGTGCCAGGAAAATCTGGCTACTATCATTCCAGCACGACTACCAGGTCATTGAACACTTTTCTCTGTGGAAGCTGCAGTCTGTCACCCCCGTGTACACAACAGTACACGTCGAAATGAATGCAGGATCCTGACGTCATCTTATACCGTGCACACATGTCCCCCAACCATCCTCGCAAGGGACTCAAAGTCCTTTGTGATCGCTGGCTCACGGATTAATCGGAATCAACGAGCTGATGAGACAGCTGCGAGGTAAATGGGATCCGCCAGCAGGATCGACAATCGTCTTTGAATTTCTACGTCCATACACGTGGCGTTTGCGATCGAACGTGTCTAGCATTTCCCGGGAATTATCGGCTACCCACCCTCACAGATGTTCCGAACTTTCATCAGACACGGTGAAAGTAACGTTTGCTTGGTTTCTTTGGATTTTTCGAGTGAATGGGACTATAGGGGTGTAGTCATTGGTATAAGGGTGATTTGGAGGTACTTGGGACTGTATTAGGGAGTGCAAGAAGGTGGGGATATGGGAATAGAGGTGTTGAGATCTGGGTGTATGGGGTTTAGGTATATGGAGTGATTGGAATATGTAGATGTGGAGAGATAGGTATAAAGATCTAGGGATGACAGGATCTTAGGAACTGCAGAGGTGTCAGCAAGAAACTGTAACTGTACCTCCACTGAAATTTAAAAAAATTAGTACAATACTTTAACTACACATGAACCAAGAAAGAGACCAAATGAATCCATATATCTGACAATTTAAAAAAGTCAGTAATGTAACCACACATGAACTCAGAGTCTACACATCTCCAAATCCATATATCTGACAATTTAAAAAAGTCAGTAATGTAACCACACATGAACTCAGAGTCCACACATCTCCAACTGAATCCATATATTTGACAATTTAAAAAAATTAGTAATGTAACCACACATGAACTCAGAGTCCACACATCTCCAAATCCATGTATCTGACAATTTAAAAAAATCAGTAATTTAACCACACATGAACTGAAAGTCCACACATCTCCAAATCCATCACTCTGACAATTTAAAAAAAATGAATAATGTAACCACACATGAACTGAAAGTCCACACATCCAAATCCATGTATCCATTTAAAAAATGCAGAAATTATAAATCTCGATGGGAGGTCGATAATATGTATACCTAAACACGCTTTCACGAGGGATATATTTTAGTCGAACAGTAACAAATCCGAACGTATAAATTGGTAATCCAGCGCAGTTAAGTTGAACAGTCCTATGGTACAATAAATTAGCCGAAGCCGGGCAACCACCACTCATCGCGCGATTCCCATAGAGTATAGAGCTGCTCTTTTATGGTAAGATTGTAAAATGACGGGGAATTACCGGGAGTCCGACGTTACGTGGAGTAATTTCCTCGTAAACGTCGAAATGAAATAGTTACACCTGGTCGAGCACCTAAACTCAAACTGGAGGCCAGGTAAATACACCTAATTTCAAGCGTGCCTCGTTCGGGACAACTATAAGACGATCGTTCGCGATAATTTACGGGCCGGTCTCGAGGCTGCACCGCAGAAGGCGTTGAAAAGTAAAATAATAAATTTTTCAGTATTTTATTGAAGCGCGCACCGAGCTTTCTCGTTCAAATTTATATCGGCAAACGATTCTCCTATTTCGTTCGACTTCATTGCTCGGGTGTCTCGTGAAAATGGCGGAGGAAGATCAATCCGGGTCTAATTTATTGCTAGGGAATGTTACGATGAAGATTACTATTGTTATAGGTTTTGTAAAAGCGCGCGAATGGTAAGAGCGAATGAACGATGAGTACGACAGAAAGAGTTAGAGAAAGAGTGAGAGAGAAAAACAAAGGTGCGAAACGGTAGGATAATTAGGAGACACAGATCGAAGCAGACCGTTAACGGAGCGCGACGCAAGCATTAGGTTCCTTAGTTTTTCATTAATCAAGTATATACACGAGACAAGTTTCATTTTCTTTATTTTCTTTTCTTCCCCGTTTTCTCTAACACTATTCTTTTCATGTTTAACCCTTTGCACTCCTTAATTTCTATTATCTACTTCTTTATTTACAAAATAGATCGAAAAGTTCTCAATAAAATATGCTACAACAGTGTGGAGTATGTGACAAATACATTTTTCATTTATTATAAATAGTAAATAAATGAAAATATATATGTATATATTCAAGCAAGTGATTTACTCGAATTATTTATAAGATCCAAGAAAATGCGGTGTCGAGTCATACTCGACATAGGAGTGCAAAGGGTTAATGTTTTTAGTATTGAATAATGAGTCGCTAATGAGGGATTATAGGTTAGGTTTAGTGGTGAGGAAAGAAATTGATATACACATTGAAGGATGTTTGAGAAATGGAAGATTTGGGAATTAGGGGTTGGGGGTTTAGACAGTTGGAAGTTGGAATTGGGAGATTGGAGATTGGGAAATTTGAAAAATGGGGGTGAAGGATATTAGAAATTTGAGAAGGGGGTGATTGGAGACTTGCGAGGCTAGAAATTGGAGAATTTGATATTTGGAAACTTGCGAATTGGGGGGTTGGAAATTGGGGTTTTGGGATATTAGAAATTTGGAAAGAGGGTGCTTGGAAATTGGGGGGTCAGAAATGGGAGAATTTGAAATTTGGAAGCTTGGAAATTGGGGAGTTGGAAATTGGGGGCTTGGAAATTAGGAAATTCAGAAATTGTGGATTTGGGATATTAGAAATTTAGAAAGAGGGTGCTTGGAAATTGGAGGGTCATAAATTGTAGAATTTGAAATTTGGAAGCTTGGGAATTGGGGGCTTGGAAATTAGAAAATTTGGAAATTGGGGATTTCAGATACTAGAAATTTGGAAAGAGGGTGCTTGAAAATTGGGGCGTCAGAAATTGGAGAATTTGGCATTTGGAAGCTTGGAAATTGATGGGTTGAAAATTGGGGGGTCAGAAATTGGAGAATTTGAAATTTGGAAGCTTGGGAATTGGGGGGTTGGAAATTGAGGGCTTGGAAATTAGGAAATTCAGAAATTGGGGATTTGGGATATTAGAAATTTGGAAAGAGGGTGCTTGGAAATTGGGAGGTTGGAAATGGAGGGTCAGAAATTGGAGAATTTGGCATTTGGAAGCTTGGAAATTGGGGGGTTGGAAATTGAGGGCTTGGAAATTAGGAAATTCAGAAATTGGGGTTTTGGAATACCAGAAATTTGGAAAGAGGGTACTTGGAATCTAGGAAGATTAGAAATTGGAGAATTTGAAATTTTGAAGCTTGGAAATTTGAAAGCTTGGAAATTGAGGGGTTGGAAATTAGAAAATTCAGAAATTGAGAGTCTTAAAATTAAAAAATCTGAAATGTCCAAAACCCCACTTCTACATTTCCCAAATTCTCAAATTCCCTCCTTCCCTCCAACCATAACCCACATCCCCACGGTCAAGCAAAGCGTCACGGTGTTCGGTTCGCTTAACCGAAGCATCCCCCATTTTCCCGTATTCCAAACGAAAGGAAACGTCAGGTCGAATTCAGCGTACACCCTCGTTGGTTTTACCGGCGGTGTTTCACCGTGGAGAAATTGATTCGTCTTTCAGAGGGTGATTCTGTTTACAGGGGATGGCTGAAGCTTGATTACCGACCGGCTGGAGCGAGCCAGGAGCAGAAACGAAGAAAGGCAGGCCCTTTGACGCCGAGTGGATCCTCGAGGAGGTCTTGGCGCGTCCATGGGGTTATGGGGTTTTGTGTCCACGTGCCTCGTTCCCGTTTTTCCAATTGCTCTCGCGCCCCTACTGCATCCGACCCTGCCGCTTGATTTCGACGTGTTTCCGCTCTGTGTTATCGTTGGGGGCTCTACTGTCACGGAAACGGCTATGTAGTCTCTTTAGGTTTCGACGTTTAACAATGGATGACAGGGAAGATGTTTGTCTTTACAGGGTGCGTTCAAGTTTGGAATTTGATAAGGAGGTGGAGGGAAAGTTTGATGTTTAGTCGTTTGAGAAGTTTAGGATTTTATATTTTTTTACTCTTAGAGTTTCATATTTTCAGATCTCAAGATACATCACTCTTCAAATATCTGTACCTCTTCAGATACCTATACCTCTTTCTTTTTATTGATAACGGAGTGTATTGAATTTGTTCCATGTAGGTGTAGTGCAATATACAGGGTGTTCAGCGTATTACTAGCCAGCGTTTTTCTCATAAACGACTGGTACTAGAAAAAAATGAAAGAGAAAAAAGTGATAGTATTTTTGATAGTCAACATAATGGTATATGTATTTTTTTGTATTTATACTATTTTTTAAGATATGAAGGTAACCTTCAATTTTTTTAATGGAATGGTATATATTTTTTTATATATAAGATCTAATTTATATATAAATTAGGGGTCTACAGATGTGTAATCTGTAGATCTACTGTATCTGTAGATCTGTACTCTCTAGATCTGTGTACCTATGTCCCTCGATACTCACACACTATTTCTCCTATCAATGAATATAAATGTCATAAAGAAAGTTCTTGTTGTTGATGTTTTTCTTAACATCCCAAAAGAAGAACCTGTACATTTAATTAAAATTTAATACAAAGTCCGAGGATCATTCCGATCGCCCCGAAGTTTGAAGCGCAGAAAGTTCGCCGATAATGTCGCCCAGTTTTATGAACGCTCTGTGTTTACTGGCACGGAAAATATTTCACGATAATGGTTATTGATACGACGTGGAAGGATATTAAATTGGAAAGGGAGGTAGAAGTTTCCGCTCAACTTAAGTGAATGGACTCGAATATAGTCCCTTGTACAGATACTCGCCCCTTTTTTCTGATGGGGAACCATTGTGTACATGGTTTAGTTGTTACTGAGCTTTTACGTTTTCTGAGTCATGGTTCTTGAGATGGCTCAGGTATTTTTAAATTGTACCTAAATTTTTTGTTATGTACCTGTTTATGGCTTTACCTTCTTAGTGCTGAATAATGTATTGTTAGTAACGCTTAGAAGTGACGTTTTAGTGTAAGTGTTACTATTTTTGTTTGGTTATTTTGTTTATAAAAGTATGTGACTGGAGACATAAATTAACTTGTGCATATGATAAATGTCATATATTAAAAACCATGAAATAATTGTTTGTAGTCGAACTAAATGAAATGTCGTATGTTAAAATTGAATGAGTAATCACATATCAAAAATTGAATGAAGAGTCACATATCAAAATTGAATGTAACGTCACATATGAAAAATTGAATTAAATGTCACATATCAAAAATTGAATGTAACGTCACATATGAAAAATTGAATGTAACGTCACATATGAAAAATTGAATTAAATGTCACATATCAAAAATTGAATGTAACGTCACATATGAAAAATTGAATGTAACGTCACATATGAAAAATTGAATGAAACGTCACATATGAAAAATTGAATGAAACGTTACATATCAAAAATTGAATGAAACGTCACATATCAAAAATTGAATGAAACGTCACATATGAAAAATTGAATGAAACGTCACATATGAAAAATTGAATGTAACGTCACATATCAAAAATTGAATGAAACGTTACATATCAAAAATTGAATGAAACGTCACATATCAAAAATTGAATGAAACGTCACATATGAAAAATTGAATGAAACGTCACATATGAAAAATTGAATGTAACGTCACATATCAAAAATTGAATGAAACGTTACATATGAAAAATTGAATGAAACGTCGCATATAAAAAATTGAATGAAACGTCACATATGAAAAATTGAATAAAATGTGACATATGAAAAATTGAATAAAATGTCACATATCAAAAATTGAATGAAACGTCACATATGAAAAATTGAATGTAACGTCACATATGAAAAATTGAATGTCATGTCACATATCAAAAATTGCATGAAATGTCACATATAAAACTTGAATAAATCGTCACATACAAAAATTGATCGACCTATCACACACCAAAATTGAAAGAAAAAATACATAGAAAAAAATGATATTACAAAAACATTTAAACCAAATCACACTCGAATACTTTCGATAAATGTCTGAGGACGGATGAAACCCGAGATTCTCACATTAATTGCAATGAATGTTTGAAAGCTGCGTGAAAATCACGATTACCCATGGTCGTACGCATTCGACTTCATCCTTCTGATTCCGGAAACTTGATATCTTGATCGACACGCAAGTTCGGTTCCAGGAAAGGGTTGATCTCCTGCTGCGTGTTCGCAATCGAGTCTTCTCGTTCGCCGTTTGAATTAATTAAAAAAAAACAATCTTCGCAAACATCGATATACGTCGAATAAAAAGAGCACAGTTATACTGATTGACAGGGTCAATTTAAGCGAGAGACAGTGCTCGAAAATAGCTTTGTCAGTTATTGGCTTATGAGGCTATTTAACAGCAAAATTCTTTAGTTTAGCAATCGGTTATCCTTTAGTTTATTTGCAATTGTATAGTTATCCTTTTAAAGAACTTCGTTACCCTCAATATATGGTGCTAAGTGTGCCATAAACCGAGCATGAACAAAGTGGCTTTTAACGAGCAGATTTTGTTAAAATTTTGCTGAGTGAATTTCCATGAGGGTTGCAATAAAACGATATTGCTGTTAATTGTCTTTGGTCAGTCGTAGAATTTTTATTAGCACGTTAATGACCAGTTAAGCAATTTTTAAATGGTCCTCCTTTTACGCCATGAATTTAAGATAATAATCGTAAAGTGTTTTCGTCTTTGCAAGGCCATTGTTAAACGTACAAGAGAGGCAAAATTAATAACGTTTTATCTATTAACTAATCTTATTTAAATTAACATCTTCACCTTAAATTGCTAATAACAGTCAAATGATAATAAAAATCAGGACGTAACTGTTTCTGACACCTAACCTCAAAACGTAGAGTTCATGTCTCATAAAAAGTCGGATTCAGTTAGCAATTATCCACTTAATATCAAGCAGGAAGTGGAGAAAAAGAGTGGCAGAAAAAAGGCAGATAAATTGCCTTCGAAGTACCGTTTCATGAAACTGTATCGCTAAGAGTTTCGGCTTTTCTGTAATTAGTAATAGCTTTGTTGGTTTCTTTCTTGCTCGATAAAGCCTCGATCGAAATTTCGATTGCATTTCGTGGACAGGCGAAGTTTATAGCCGGTACCGTTCGAACTTGAATAGTCTCGACCCTTGTCTCTTCTGTTCGAATACTGCTGGCTCATAAAATAAATCAAGCAAAACGATTCGATGAGACTTGGTTGTTCATCCTTCGGCTACATCTATGAAATCAACGATGTTTGATCTCATTCGAACCATCAAGGTACATATACTCCATAATTTTCTAGTCGACAAGTGTACGGAACGATCGATCCCATTGTGTGCAATTCATTACCTCTAATTGTTTCGAGCGATTTGATTGTCAACGATAAGGACGCGGTAGCGCGGAGCAGAATATCCCGAGGAGTTTACAGGTGCAAATTGCGAGACCACGATAAATACAATTTGCAAGGTTAATGACCGTTAAACTGCCGGGCTACGTCTGACAATTATACCGAACAACATAATTCAGCGTTATTATGCACGCCTCGCTGGGTTGGAATCCCCTCGAACGAACAAAGCTTCAATTATCTCGCGTTTCAAATCGGACAGATTTTGCAGGAAATGAAATCGAAAATTCGTCCTCTTGTCATCTCTTCGTGTAATTACTTTCATGGGGTAATTGAAACCTAGTTCGAAACGATCCACAAATAATTCAAGCTTCAAGTGTCGCCATTTTTTAAGATTTTGAAATCTGTTTTTTATTTTGTCAAGACCGATGTTCATCAAGATTAAGAATTAATGTGTGTATTAATACATATGTACTGTATATTTTGTGACAGTTAAAAGTTACAATTAATGCAACAGAAAATTAATTATCATTTTAAAATTCACTATTTATGTACTGTTTGTTTTGTAACAGCTAAAAGTTACAATTAATGCAACAGAACAGTAATTATCATTTTAAAATTCAGTATTTATGTACTGTTTGTTTTGTAACAGCTAAAAGTTACAATTGATGCAACCTAACATTAATTATCATTTTAAAATTCAGTATATATGTACTGTTTGTTTTGTGACAGCTTAAAGTTACAATTGATGCAACCTAACATTAATTATCATTTTAAAATTCAGTATTTATGTACTGTTTGTTTTGTGACAGCTAAAAGTTACAATTAATGCAACAGAACATTAATTATCATTTTAAAATTCAGTATATATGTACTCTATGTTTTGTGACAGCTTAAAGTTACAATTAATGCACCAGAAAATTAACTTTCAGTTTAAAATTAAAAAAAAACAAGTATGAATAGAAAATTTATTTACAAACTTCATGAATGAAAGAATGATATTAAACATTTTTTACTCTGTTCATTATTTTATTGATAACATTAGGTGAAAATAGGGGATGCTGCAGATCCTCCATGTCTACACATGAGCCATCACTAACAAGTCTTGGAACATAAACATTGATGTTATTAAACAATAAAGTAATTAAAAATACATAGATTGTATTATTAAATTTCCTTATCAAATGTTATATTAAATGTAATTAATATTAAATGTTATTAAACAAGAAAATAGTTAAAAATATACAGATTGTGTATTTGTTATTAAATTTTAATATTAAATGTAATATTAACTGTAATTAATATTAAATGTTATTCAGCAATGAAATAATTAAAAATATATAGATTCTGTATTTCTTATTAAATTTTAATATTAAATGTAATATTAAATGTAATTAATATTAAATATTATTAAACAACAAAACAGTTAAAAATACACAGACTGTATATTTGTTATTAAATTTCATATTTAACTATTTTAATAAAATAGTAATAAAATAGTAAATATTTAAATATTTTAATAAAATAATAATAAAATAGTAAATACTTAAATATTTTAATAAAATAGTAAATATTTAAATATGTTAATAAAACAGTAAATATTTAAAAATGTTCATAAAATAGTAAATATTTAAATACGTTAATAAAATAGTAAATACTTAAATATTTTAACAAAATACTTAAAAATACACAACAGTAGTAAGAAATAAAAATATATTCTTGAAACGAATATATTCTTGATACACAAGAATATACAACACAGAAATCGAAGCTTAAAATGGAGGAAACTTCCGGTATTTCCTATAAAATGGCGTCTCAGCAACAATGAGTCGCTTCTGTCGGTCGTACACGAAGCGTTCACCTCTCTCGTGTCTCTGCGGCTCGGCTAGATCCGTATCTGCGATCCTTTCTCGAAGCGAGCATCTCAAACGTAACCGCAGACGACCATAAATACTTACGTGGTTGCAAGCGTGCCCATGGAGATTCGTGTAACCGGGCGTACACACGCGTGCACAGGAATCGGCGAGATCCGCGTGCGTTCAGGGTGGTTTCGTGCGCCTCGAGCAAGTCGGAAAAACTAGCGGCGATTCCGCTTTGGGATCGTGTAACGTCGTTATGACCGAGGTCCCTGAACTCGATCGATCCAGGAAAATCGACCCACGGAATTTCTCATTTATCAGAGACTGGATAGATAAATGATTCAAACCGCAACAGGAAGTGGTGGCTACCACTTCTGCTTAGATTCATTTTTTTCTTGCTAGCTCATTCGTTATTTGTGCTGTTTACCGCTTAATTGGAGGCGCTTCTCGGATTATTTCACTTGGGAAATTTGGATGTGGTTAATGCAAGGTCTGTTAGGGTTTGCAATATTTAGGTCAGCTTTCGATCTTGGGATTTTTGGAAGATATTGGGATTTTTGGAGGATTTTGGGATTTTTGGAGGATCTTGGGATTTTTGGAGGATCTTTGGATTTTTGGAGGATCTTAGGATTTTTGGAGAATCTTGGGATTTCGGAGGATCTTTGGATTTTTGGAGGATTTGGGGATTTTTGGAGGATCTTGGAATTTTTGGAGGATCTTGGGATTTTTGGAGAATCTTGGGATTTCGGAGGATCTTTGGATTTTCGGAGGATCTTGAGATTTTCGGAGGATCTTGGGATTTTCGGAAGATCTTGGGATTTTTGGAGGATCTTGGGATTTTCGGAGAATCTTGGGATTTTTGGAGAATCTTTGGATTTTCAGAGGATCTTGAGATTTTCGGAGGATCTTGGGATTTTCGGAAGATCTTGAAATTTTAGAATTTTTCGAGGATCTTCACTTCTCTTCTACTTAATACAGATTTCCTCCACAATCTTAGAATTTAATTTTGTTTGTAAGATAATCTGCTGCGAATTGTTTGAACACCTTCCTAAGTTAGTTTAGCTTCCTAAGTTCAATTAGTGTTTCCATATATTCCTTCTTCTTCATATCCACTTCCTGTTATTTAAGAAGTTATTTAACAAGCTTACTTAAGAAAACCTACATACAATTTCTGTCGTATATCAATCGATGCTTTGCTCTATATTTTCATATTTCCAAACTATTTATAATTTCTTACTCACGATTGTACTACATGTATAGCCAAAGACGTAGCTTCTTCTACTCTGGGTCCACCTAGCTACCTTATATTATATCTTCATACTTCCATATCATTTATAATTCCATAAACATGATTGTACCATAACCAAAGACGAGTTACTTCTTCTACTCTGGGTCCACCTAGCTACCTTATATTATATCTTCATACTTTCATACTATTTATAATTTCATAAACATGATTGTACCATAACCAAAGTCGAGTTATTTCTTCTACTCTGGGTCCACCTCACAAACTCATACCTCAACATCCCTACAAGTCGCATTATTTCCCTCTCATCTCAAACTTGAATCCAAACCATCAAAATCCTGTCACCATCAAAACTCTCTCTTTTCTTCCAACACCTCAAAACTTGAATTAAGTATCTTTTTTAATCCTTCAAGGACTCCATCAAAGTTCCACCTCGTTCCTCTATCACGCAGGTGCGATCCACCGATCGTATGTACACGCGGGAAAATGAGTCATCGATCGAAGGAAATGAGGTTCGAGTATTAGCCACCGCACGTAGAATTTCTGCGAGGCTAAAGAATCGTACTACGTGTATATTATTCAAATGGCCGTGTTTAGACATGAGATTAGAAGAAACTGGCGATTATTTTTATACCGTGTTCCCAGTATCTCTACACTCTGTTAATGGTAATCTTCGTTACCTGGAAAAAGTGTACTCGAAGGAGAAACGAAAAGGAGAGGTAAAAAAATTAAGTGCAATAAAAAGAAGATACTTGCTTTCAATGGTATGCTGCCTCATACGGGTACTAAAATTAAACGCTACACTCTGTTGCTGAGATTTATGCGCGTTCTTAATGGAATGCTACTCCTTTTTACTTTGTTTGATATTGTGTTTTAAACATATTTTATGTATCTGTGGAAACGGTTTTGTAATAAGGAGAATTCGAGAATTGAAGTCAATGAAGTCAGTCTTTGAGAATTATTAGTAGTCTGATTTAAATGTTGCTGGTTCAATGTTTCATTTTTTTTTTGAGTAATTCAGTCAATTTTTAGCTCAAGTTTTTTATTAGATGTTTTTAAATATACAAGTTTAAAATTGTACAAGTCCTCAAGTGTGTTAAAGTTCATGTCTTTGAATCAAGTACATATTTTTTCAAGCTTCGAAAGTGTTGAGTATAAACATTTTTAAATTTTCAAAATCTAATTGATTACACCTGGTACGAGATACTGATGCTGTTAATAAATTCATAGACTTGATGTACTTCAAATATAAATTCTAATAACATCAATATGTATATGTGACTTTAATAAAATCAAAGACTTGATGTACTTCAAATATAAATTCTAACAGCATCAATATATGTATGTGACATTAATAAAATCAAATATTAGATATACTTCAAACATAAACTCTAATAATATCAATATGTACATGTGACATTAATAAAATCATAGACTTGACGTACTTCAAATATAAATTCTAATAGCATCAATATGTATATGTGACTTTAATAAAATCAAGTACTTAATGTACCTCAAATATAAATTTTAATAACATCAATATACACATATGAAGTTAATAAAATCAGTGCCTTGACGTACTTCAAAAATAAACTCCAACATCATCACAATACACAACATTAATAAAACCAAAGACGTCAAATCCAAATTCTAACAGCATCAACAATACCTATACCTTCAAACAGGTTAAACATCCCACAATATCTAATTTTCAATCATGAATCAAGGTTCCATCAAAGCTAATTAAATACGATGGTTATCATCAGAGCACAAAAGAATCGCGTTGAAAAAAAAAAAAAATAGTGACCAAAAGTCTGAGTCATTTATTCGTGTTGACAGTTTAATTACAGAAAAGCCATTACGTCTCGTCATCTGGACGTTGTCCAGAAAGATCGCGAGATAAAGTTAATACTTTGTAAAAGATGGAACGGCTTCTAACGGTACCTTTTTGGTAAGATTCTATCCAGTTTACCATAATCGATAGTTCCTCTCGATACGGCTATTGGAGCACTGCTGCGTCCGCTGCATGAATTAAGCCATTATAGTTTGTGCCCCATGGGGTCCCTCCATAGATTATCGATCCAATCACACGGCTCGTTCGTTTTAAGAAGTCCGTTCGAACGATTTCTCGCTGTCCTTGGAGGAGCAGTTATTCGAGAACCACCCTTGAGGATCGTATTTTTGCGGGGAGACTTGCTTCGATTTCGTGAATTATTCTGTCGTTCCATTTTAAACTTTTCTTATAAATTATTCATCTACTTTAGTATTTCTTTATAGACTTGCAAGTATAATGAAATACATCAACTTTCAAAGAATGTATTTAAAAAATTTTAATAAGTACTTTAACACATAAATTTTATAATACAAAGAGACTATGAGGAACACTGTAAAGGAAGCTGTGATTAAGTTAAACTGAACGAGTAACATCAATCATCAATTTTCAAAGAACGTATTTAAAAAATTTTAATAAGCACTTTAATATATAAATTTTAAAATACAATGAGACTATAAAGAAACACTGTAAAGGAAGCTGTGAATAAATTAAACTGAACGAGTAACAAGTGTAACAAGTTCGTCGATCATCAATTTTCAGAGAACGTATTTAAAAAATTTAAAAAAGTACTTTAACACATAAATTCTAAAATACAACGAGACTATAAAGGAACACTGTAAAGGAAGCTGTGAATAAGTTAAACTGAACGAGTGACAAGTATAACAAGTTCGTCAATCATCAATTTTCAAAGAACGTATTTAACAAATTTAAAAAAGTACTTTAACACATAAATTCTAAAATACAACGAGACTATAAAGAAACACTGTAAAAGCAGCTGTGAATAAGTTAAACTGAACGAGTAACAAGTGTAACAAGTTCATCAATCATCAATTTTCAGAGAACGTATTTAACAAATTTAAAAAAGTACTTTAACACATAAATTTTAAAATACGAGACTATAAAGGAACACTGTAAAAACTGCTATGAATAAATTAAACCGAATAAGTAACAAGTTTAAAATTCTTGAAAATCTCCATCAAGTTTCTGTTATTACTCGGAAAGTACCAACCAGTTCTCGAAGTTGAACTCCGAAGAAATTTGCATGGAGTTATTTCTATTATCCGCGTAATGAACCGAACATTTCAATTACCCTTGTGTTCGGTTTTGTTCTCAATTTACGAACGTATAGCTGCTAAAGCGCTCAATAACAAGCGAAGATACATATCGCAGAAAAATATCGAATTGATTATTACCCTACTTTGTTACACGAATTTACGAAGCCGAAGCGTGATTGTATATTACTGAAGTATGATTATGGCGAGCCGTAACGAGGCAAAAGGCGACTTAACAAGGCTGTTATTGTTGCGATTATGTTAATTTACCGCTATCGAGGGCGACCGGTCGTGATAGTAATGAATAACCGAGAAACCGATTATGCTTCGTGTCCCTCTGGCGTGCACTTACTCGTTTTCAATAATTTGTCAATATTACGGATTCATTTAATGGTTCAGCGTTTCATAATACATTTATGAGGTTTCTTTAAAAATTTAGTTTGATGGATTTTTCAAAATTTATTTGTGGAGACTCGGAGGACTCGGAAGACTCGGAGGACTCGGAGGAGGCTTGTATTTAAGGGTTGACGTCTTCTATATTTAAGGCTATTGGTTTTTTTTTATTTAAAACGTATAATTATTATTTGAATTTAAGTACAATTTTTCTTTGAAACTTCACTCTTATGGTAGTAATAATTATTTGACTAATAATTCGTTGACTGAAGCAACCAGACAGAACGACTGTTTTTAAGTTTCACATTCTATATTATAAAATTTTTTATTTTTTTTTTGTTGGTCATAGAATAATTATATATTAGTTGATTTAGTATTTACTTACTTGTTTTCATACTTTATTTTTAATTTAACAGTAGTTCTACTGTTAACAACTTAATTATGGAATTTAAAAGTCGCGCGCTTAATGTGTACTCAAAATGGCGTCGTCGCACGTAGGGCGCACCTACAACTTTCACGAAAAGAATAACCCAAAACGAAGAAGAACTACATGTTTATTCTATAAAAAACTATAAATTCATCAGTGAATATATGTTGTACAATGTACAAAACGTATCTACTATTTTATTTCATGGAATCGCACGAATCTTCATGCAACATTCAGTAAACGAAATCGTTCATCGGACACCTGTTACCGCGAGTCCATTTGTCCCCAGTTTTTATGACAGTAATGAAAGTTGTAATCAAGCACGTCGAACAGGAACCGTGCTGATCGAGTCGCGTGGATTATAATTGATAAATATACGAGACCACGCCAACAGCCGTGTCCGCGGATTATTATTCATTGTGCAACTTGTAGCACATTCATGGGACATAGATATGCGATAACGTCGCAAATAATTAACGTTGAATTATTCGTTCCGCGTGGAATATTCATTCATCCGTCGGAGTAACTCGCAGCTGGGTAATTTCAAGTGCAATGAATTCTTCAGACGCTCGCCGGTTGGCTCGTTGATCAGCGATCCCCGCGTTTTCCGCGGCCTCACGCTTCCTCGAAGCTTGGCTTCATCTCCGCGTGACACGTACTGGAACGAAGCGAAGGACGTGGTCGTCAAGCCGTGAAAATATGGATGGCGAACGCCTCTCGTTTCCTCCGAAGCTGCTGTGATTAAACTTAACGCTCAAACGCTGCACCGCATTCCTTTCTGCTCCAACGGAGCCACCCGCGAAAATCTACTTCATTCTACAAAGATAACCAGACACCATTTTTAGAAAAATAAAGACTGAAGTTGCGGAGAATTATTTTTAAGATGAATCGTGTTAGTTCTGTAAAACTTGTCCTCAATAATTTTATGTTCTTTTTATTTTAACTGGCTTGCTTTCAACTTGTTGAATCAGTAGTGCGAGAGATATATAAAATAAAATTGATTTAATTGGACAATTATCAGCTACATCGAACATATGTTTAACAACCATGTTATGAAATTATAAATAATAAAGCATGAAACGAGCTTCATATACCACTCGTCAAAGATATTTTTCAAACTTCTCGTTACTCGTTATTTAAACCCTTTATGAGTCCATAATGAAAATCATCCCCATTGTTGTCAAAACTCTGCATAAAATCCATAATGAAAGTCATCCCCATTGTTGTCAAAGCTCTGCATAAAATCCATAATGAAAATTATCTCCATAAAAGATAGTTGTCAAAATGACACATGAAATTGCAATTTAATTATAGAGCAAGGAATTGATGCTGCACGCTGAATAGTTGCAGATGGTTTTGGAAATCGATCAGACAGAATTAACCAAAGTCCAGAAAACATTTAACGAACGCTGATTTGTCGTCTAATAAATGTGTCGGGCTTCCGATTAATCCCCGGACAAAGGATTCGGTCCGTTATTTTGTCGGACCGCGTTAAGTACCGAAATAAACGATAATCCTGGTCTGGACCTATGACAACGAGGGTGAGGGAGGGCAAGTATTGATTTTATGGGGATATCGGCTCCGGGAACCACCGAAATTCTCCCCTGTTTTCGCAGAACGAACTCTACAAAGGACATTTCCATCGTCCAACTTTTATTTTAAGATTAACGGAGTGATTCAAACGGAATTTGTGAACTGAAATGTGTTTGATCAAAAATGGCTGCGTATATGAAACGTAAGTGAAACGTTATTCATGGAGCAGACCTTAATTTCCTTTTAGAACTAGCTTGCATTTGAGACTACATTATTTAAAGAAAATCCACATTAATTTTATTTGAATTTCTCTAACAAAGAATCTTATATCCATGGATCTATATTTCCCTCACATAAACCAGGTTTTGGATAACATTTCAGAGATCATTCTTCAAAATCCGCGAAATATAAAGACATCAATCATAATGGAACCCCGACGTTGGTAGGATTTTATCGCTATAAAAGGAAACATTATTCTCTATCCGCAGTCTACGTACATTTATTCTTGTATATGTATTTTATGCCCGACCATTTTTCTTCATTTCCTCGATTATCCATTCTCAACATCACTCTGTTCAATCCACGATCTTTAAGAATAACTTTGTAAAGTACCCTCGGAAATTAAAACTTTACCTCGGTAAGCTGATTATTTAAATACAATCGTATCGGTAGACTTAATCCGACAGGGGTAGATATGCATGAGAAATTCGTAAATTAAGAGGCAGAATTGCTGAACAGCGAAGTCTGTGAACTGTAGAACGAAGTTTTAGTATATTGCGTCTGAAAATTTTAGTATGCTAAATCATTCAAAAAGTGCTATCGATTTTGTACCGTTTCATGATTTATGAACGTCTCGCTATTTTCAGTGGTGGTTTAATGAGATCTCCTTTCGGGGTTTTCATTTATTCAGGAGGTCAGGTAAGAATATACCGTATGAGACATTCGAAAATTTCATTTTATGGTGAGGAAAATTGCGGTCTGAAAATTATGTGGAAGGGTGCGGTAATTTCTTGCGTTTGGGGCTCTGAGATGGACAATTATGGAATTTTGTGTGTATGTGTTTTAATGTATGATTAATATATGTGTAGATTTGTTAATTGTGTAGATGGTCATGGACGTAGAATACTGATGGACTTAGATGGAAGGTGGTCTGTTATATGACGGTCATTTATGCAACGGTTAATGGTATAGCGGTCGATCATGTCTCATTGTCAGTTAATTATACAACAGTCAATTACATACCATTGAATCGTATAATAAATGAATATAGTCATTGAATCATGTATCAATTATATGACTGTCAAAAGTATAATAACAAATCATACATTGGTCAGTTATATGACGGTCAAATGTACGACACCTCGCACATTTATATGGCAGTTACATACATAACAATGTATTGTACCTTGGTCAATTATATGACGGTTAAATGTACGACACCTCGGTCAATTATATAGCAGTTAAATACATAACAACGTATCATACCTTGATCAATTATATGACGGTCAAATGTACGACACCTCGGACATTTATGTGGCAGTTACATACATAACAATGTATTGTACCTTGGTCAATTATATGACGGTCAAATGTACGACACCTCGGACATTTATATGGCAGTTACATACATAACAACGTATCATATCTTGATCAATTATATGACAGTCAAATGTACAATAACAAACCGCATCTCTATCAATGATACATAACAATGTATAACAATATGCATATACAACAACGTATCATACTTCAATCAACTAAATGACAGTCAAACGCATAACAACGAATGACATAACGATCAATTACCGAGCGTCTACATAAAATTTTCACGGATGACGTTCAAAGTAAAAGGATTCCAAGAAGACAGAGTATGGCGTCGATCAATAAGATTTCTTCTGTAGGAAAATAAATAATCGTTGCGGGAGAAAGAGCAGTAGCAGAACAAGACCTTCGCAAGACTCCGATCGACGATCGGCGCGGGAACACGGTACGACGGTGATCGACGTGTTCGCGGAACCGTGCCAGCGATATAAAGATCTTCGCATTCTTTCGGGCTCCTCTATTTTTATATCGTTCACGCCACGATCGCCGGTTTGTTGAACAATTCAACCGCGTCGCAAGTTGGCACGTACCAAAGAAAAATTGCCAAGCGAACCGACGCGGCGCGGTCCGTGTTTCGTTAGGGCAGCTCATCGGAATTTCGCATTATCGTACCGGGGTTCCGTTGACCCTGACATTTGGCAAACATCTTCTATGGAAGTCAGACGTCGTTCGATCGTAACTACGGCTGTAATAGGGAAAACTACGATTTAGAACTTCCTCAGTTTCCTACAGATACGTGCTCTTTGGAGGACAAGTTTTATGACCTGCTTAAAGATTCTTAAAACACGATTCTGAGGATAATGGGGTTAGTTGACCTCGAAGTTCTAGGTTTCTACACTGTACATTATGTAATAAAATGTAATAAAATTATATCATTCATCCTGGATTATGAACATGTGAGATTACCTTCAGGATAAGGTTTCACATCTTACAAAATGTGAAACTCTCTCACTTTCACCCTGATCAATTTCTCCCTCACATTAGAGTTGCCACGGTTTCGCAGCACAGTTACTGTCGTGTTCTACAATTTCACAAAGTTCGAACAAAATGTAAGGCACCCCCGTTAGAGATCCATCAATCTCAAAATCCCTATACATTGTCCATTTTTATTTGGCGTGAAACGATCAGGAGTCAGGTCACAAAGTTTCTATTGTTCGTGATCGTGAGGGGGCTCATTGGTAACAGCATCTCGCACGGAATAGTCGTAAAGTTGTCCCGAATCGGCGGAACTCTTTCGCATGGCCTCACACGTTCCACGGCAATCCCGATTGGATTAGATGCACCGTTGGCGAGCGCAATGTGTCTCGCATATTTCCGTCACGCTCGGCCGATCCTGTGCCTCCGTGGCGCCAGCCGGTGCCTCCGTCTCCCTCTTTTCCCTCTTTAAGTTGCCCCCCTCTCGTTCCCTGCCACCGTGTCGAGCCGTCCCGGTGCCAGGATCTGGTTCGATTACGGGCCAGGTCGACGCCGATTGGAAAAATCACAGACCGCTGATAACGACCGACGACCCGACCTGCCGCCTCCTCTCTCGTTAATTCCTTGATAACCAATTCGATCGCAGGTTTGCGTGATTACGTCGTTTCTGATATTTTCGATTAAGGGGTGGAACTTGAACATTTCACAAACTTATTCTGACTGAACCTGATATAAGATATTGTGATTCAAACTCATTTAATGATGAGTTTCAATGTGATCTAACTCAGTTTGCTACTACTGTGAGGTTACTTTAACCTCTACCCTAAGTGGGGCTAATATAACCTAAATTAATCTAATACTATCTGATAAAGCTTAATCTATTATAACATAATTTAATCTAACCTCATCTGATTTGACATAATGTAGCATAGCATAATTCAATTTAAACTTCGTTTCATTTAACTTCATTTATCATACCCTGATTTAATCTAACCTTCATTTGATTTAACCTAATTTAACCTAACCTTCAATTGATTTAACCTAACAGAACCTAACCTTCATTTGATTTAACCTAACTGAACCTAACCTTTATTTGAATTGACCTAATTGAACCTAACCTTCATTTGATTTAACCTAACTGAACCTAACCTTTATTTGAATTGACCTAACTGAACCTAACCTTTATTTGAATTGACCTAATTGAACCTAACCTTCATTTGATTTAACCTAACTGAACCTAACCTTTATTTGAATTGACCTAACTGAACCTAACCTTTATTTGAATTGACCTAATTGAACCTAACCTTCATTTGATTTAACCTAACTGAACCTAACCTTTATTTGAATTGACCTAATTGAACCTAACCTTCATTTGATTTAACCTAACTGAACCTAACCTTTATTTGAATTGACCTAATTGAACCTAACCTTCATTTGAATTAATTTGAATTTAATCTAACCTCATCAGATTTAACCTAAAATATAAGTTAATTAAATCTAACCTTCATTTAATTTAACCTAATCCTACCCTAATAAAACCTAACCAAACCCGACCTACTTAAACCTAACCTTTCCACTCCATAAACCGTGCGTACCTCAGTCCATAACTTGAGCAAGCTTATCCGAAAAAAGTGAAACGACGGGCGTGAAATTTACGATTGCCGAGTCGGTACCGAGCGAAAGGACATACCAGGTTCATCCATTTCGAGGTTATCTACGAAACTGTCTCTGGTTCAGAGGTAGCTGCTTTTAAACTGTATCGAAAACATTCCATACCGCTAGCGGTAGAGCAAAAAAAGAGAAGAGACTCAGCGTCGCGGTACCATACGTCTACGTGAGGCAATTTGATCCTGCGTTTTTGCGCAAGCACGAGCGTTCCACGTAATGAGCGACGCTTTGCTTTTTCCTCTCTGTGGACCTCTTTTTTCCGCTGTCTCTTTAAGATACACCGTTATGATTCCGCACGAGGACCGAGAATACCGGTATACACCAAATGGCCGTGTACAATTTCGTCCGGTGAATATCACCGGACTGCCCTGGCGAAAAAACGAGATTATGGGTTGATCACGTTTGGGTTCGGCGAACGATATTGTTTATGTTGTTCTTGGTGGAACCGTAGGACTACTACGCGTTGGAATACCACGCGTGGGACTACCAAGCGTTCGAATACCACGCGTGGGACTACCAAGCGTTCGAATACCACGCGTGGGACTACCAAGCGTTCGAATACCACGCATAGAACTACCAAGCGTCCGAATACCACGCGTTGGAATACCACGCGATGGAATACCACGCGTAGGACTACCAAGCGTTCGACCACCACGCATAGAACTTCTAAGCGTCGGAATATCACGCGTAGGACTACCAAGTGTCCGACTACGACGCGTAGGACTTCCACGCGTTGGAATACCACGCGTAGGACTACCAAGCGTTCGAATACCACGCGTAGGACTACCAAGCGTTCGAATACCACGCGTAGGACTACCAAGCGTTCGAATACCACGCATAGAACTACCAAGCGTCCGAATGCCACGCGTTGGAGTACCACGCGATAGAATACCACGCGTAGGACTACCAAGCGTCCGACTACTACGCGTAGGACTTCCACGCGTTGGAATATCACGCGTAGTACTACCACGCGTTGGAATACCATGCGTAGGACTACCACGCGTAGGACTACCAAGCGTCCAAACTTTGAGAGTTTGGGGATTTGAGAGATTGGGAGTTGGGTGCTCGGCACTTTGAGAGTTTGGGACTTTGGAAGTTTGGAATTTCGAAAGTTTGAGGTTTTGGGAGTTTAGAATTTTGAGAGATTGGAACTTTGAGAGTTTGGAGGGTTAGGGGTTTGGAACTCTGAGAGCTTGGCGCTTTTAGATATTTGGAATTTTAGAAGTTTGGGACATTAAGACTTTGGTAGTTTAGGATATTGAGACTCTGGGACAAAGATACCATGAAAATCATTGAAATGGTGCTATATGGTTCAGTGAATAAAAAGATTGTCCAGTACATAAATGCCTCTGGTGGTTCAGCCATTAGGTTATGTGGACTTTGAAAATTTGTAATTTCAAAAATTTGTGAATTTACGACATTGAGACATTAAAAGTTCTGCAGTCTAAGATTTCTATAAAATTTTTACGCTATGAAACATTCCTAGTCTCCTAATCTAAGTCCTCTTGCACATAAAACTACCTAACCTTCCCTAGAAACGATATAGTCATCTCATAAACTTAAAGTCATGTCCTGATCGATCCGCTCGCATTTAGATTCCGTTTGCGAGCCGTTACGCGGAATAAAATAAAAGAAGGGGAAACGGAAGATCCTGCGAGGTCGGTGAACACGTCGTGTATTCGGTGTCCTAGTGAAGGTCGAAGACAAAACGGCGTGGATCGATCGTCACGGTTGAATAGTCTCTTTTCCCAATTCCGTTTTTGCTGCTCGATTGCCGTTGGTTCGTGGCCGAACAGGTGCTGGATGAATAACGTCGGAGCGTTACATGCACCGGATAACGTCACCGAAGATTTAGTTACAGCAACTGGTTTTACGAGCATCGATTGCACGTTCTTCTGAGACCCTAGGCAATGGCATTCATATTCATCGAATTGTCGGCTGTTTATTGCGCTTCTGATTTTATCTGCCAATCGAACTTCTAGGAGTTCCCTGTACTTCTTTTATGAAACTCCATTTTGAATATCTTCATTCGAGACTGAAGGTTTTCCATTTTTAGATACGATATTTATTTTGGCGGATTTATTTAGATTTTTAGAAAAATTGATGAATTTTGTTGCTGTCAGTAATTTTAAGTTAAGTCACATTTATTATAGTTAATATTATTTGAAATTTTGTATATTTACAATGAGAAATTTTATGATATGTGAAGCTACAAGATGTTTTCTATTATTTGATATTTTACTACCAATACTTTTGTACCAATATTTTTGAATAAATTTA
The DNA here is from genome assembly GCA_963576845.1 of Megachile leachella. Lineage (NCBI taxonomy): Eukaryota > Metazoa > Arthropoda > Insecta > Hymenoptera > Megachilidae > Megachile > Megachile leachella. Next base: position 18,840,239 of record OY756251.1, read on the forward strand.
CTTTGGTTACTGTTGAAACTATTTTCTTCAGCACACGTCATTTACGGTAAAAATGCTAATTAATAAGTATAGGGAAAATACGTCCACGCACTTCCGTCTAATGCAACATTCTTCGTGGAAGAATTTCCAGTGCAAATTAGGACGAACCGACTGATTCAGTTTTGCTTATTCACTAAACCGCAGTCTTACGTATGAAAAATACCCACCTATTGTCACTGAAAAGCATCGAGATGAATCAAATTTAGAAAATTTTAAATGTGGGTTTTTGGAGTTTGCCCACAACTATCAAATTTACTTTCAATCTCAACTTCAACTTCCAAAATGTCCCAATCCGTCTAAAATGAACATCTTCCTAAAAAATCATCACGAAAAGTCCCTCATACCTTGTAACAGAAAAACCTGTATCCCTTGTAAGTAATCCGACGTTTCGTCAACGTGTCAGGTTCCGAGCAGGAAGCCTCGGCTAATAATAGCAACGAAAAACCGGCCTCGGAATGATAAAGAACATAAGAAAAATGATTTTGTGGAATAACGAGGGTTGGACGTGTCCAGTTTCCGATAACGTTACGACATCGCGATGCAAGAGGTGTTCGTGGGGCGGTTCCGATGGCTCGCCATTAAACGGTCAAGCAGCTCTCCCGGCAGTGTTCCAGCGTGGACAAAAAGGAAGAAGGACGGTAAGGACAGGTCTGGTGCGATTATAATAAAATCACAGTTTGTTCCTGGTCGGGCCCGTGCGTTCCCACAGGGCCCACTACTGCCCGCGGTCCACCTACCGCATCCTCCAAGGTAACTCGTTGTACGCTTTGCATACGCGCCGTTTCGGTCAACGGACTCGTGTAAGTGAATCGACCGAACCAACGTGAACGATCTAAATGCTTGGATACTGTTTCGAAACACCCTAAGGGTTTTTCATTATTTGCTTCTTCTCTTTTTATCGGAGTTTGCTATCGGCTGTTCGCTTGATTACTATTGGATGGACTATTTGGAGATAGAGTGATTTGGGTGCATTTTAATTGTGATATTTGGGTTTTTGGGATTTTTGGGTACTGAGGTTTTGGGTGGGAAGTTTTGTGCGAATAGAGAGATTTAAATTTTCAAATTAGTCGGTTTTTAAGTAGCTACGCGTTGAACTACCACGCGTTGAATTTCCATGTGTTGGAATGCTGCACGTCGGAATAACAGGCGGAGGATTACCAAGCGTTCGACTACCACGCGTTGGAATACTACGCGTAGGACTACCAAGCGTCCGACTACCAAGCGTAGAACTACCACGCGTCAGAATACCACGCGTAGGACTACCAAGCGTCCGACTACCACGCGTAGGACTACCAAGCGTCCGACTACCAAGCGTAGAACTACCACGCGTCGGAATACCACGCGTAGGACTACCAAGCGTCCGACTACCACGCGTAGGACTACCAAGCGTCCGACTACCACGCGTAGGACTACCAAGCGTCCGACTACCACGCGTAGGACTACCAAGCGTCCGACTACCACGCGTAGGACTACCAAGCGTCCGACTACCACGCGTTGGACTACCAAGCGTCCGACTACCACGCGTAGGACTACCATGCGTTGGAATACCACGCGTGGGACTACCAAGCGTCCGACTACCACGCGTAGGACTACCATGCGTTGGAATACCACGCGTTGGAATACCATGCGTAGAACTACCAAGCGTCCGACTACCATGCGTCGAATTTCCAAGCGTTAGAATAGTACGCGTGGGACTACCACGCGTCGAATTTCCAAGCGTCCGACTACCACGCGTAGGACTACCACGCGTTAGAATACCACGCGTTGGAATGCCATGCGTAGAACTACCAAGCGTCCGACTACCATGCGTCGAATTTCCAAGCGTTGGAATAGTACGCGTGGGACTACCATGCGTCGAATTTCCAAGCGTCCGACTACCACGCGTTGGAATACCACGCGTAGGACTACCACGCGTCAAATTACCTACGCGTGAATTACTACGCGTCGAACTACCTACGCTCCGAATTACCACGTATCGAATTACCTACGCGTCGAATTACCACGTATCGTATTACCTACGCTCCGAGTTACCACGTATCGAACTACCTACGTGTCGAATTACCACGCGTTGAATTTCTACGCGTTGGACTCCCACACATTAATTTTCCACGTATTGATCTACACATTAGATCACCACGATTTCTAACTTTCTACCTTTTCCAATTCCCTAAATCCCCAAAATACCAAATCACCAAATCACACCCAAAAAATTCCTAAAATTCCGTCCCGTTATTTTCAAAGAACTACAACTAAAGTATCTAAAAATACCAGAAAAGAGCACTGATAACCACATATCGAAATGTGTAAGAGCCTTTCATATAAGCCGATCCAGGGGTACGTTTAAAATTGTCAGCCTGCTATCTTGAAAGGACTCTAAGATGTCTGACATTTGAAAGCATAGACAAGACGATCTACCTGTTAATTTATCAAGCCCACGGACAGTTCTCGAAACGTTTCAGTGTTATCTTCAAACGGGCAGAGGCGTTCGTATGGAATTCTACCTTGTTCGTCTTTTCTTCATCGATAAAGGAACTGCGACCCTTTTCAGATCTTTGGTGAAACAATAACACCGGTATCATTAACGGTGCTCTCCATCACTCTTTCTATTGGTTTCAAATGTTTTATCTATTAATACCACTTCCGTATAGGCACACCTGACTGCCATCATGATTAATACGATCGAATAGTTCAGACGAATGTTACATTCATATTTTAATTTTGGTACTGTGATATTGTCGGTGTGATGGACAGAATGTTAGACAACGTGGGAAATGCTTCCTTATTTTCTTATATGGGATTTCTCTTTTAGCTATCGTAATTCAAATTTTACTGTTCTTACTGACGTTTGTATTATTTTTGCTCAGTTAGGAGGTTGTTTAAGGAACATTTTTTGGTGACTGGTTGTTAACCATTTTATTGTCAGATGCTATAATATTTTTTTACTTTGTGCTTTTATATTTTGTTGTAGATAATAGGAAGTATATTGAGCGTACTGTGTTATTCAAGCTGTCATTTTGTATTCAGTTTTGCAACGCCGTTATCTTGCATTCAGTTTTGTTCCTCTAAAAAATTAATTTGTAAGTTATCCTCGAATTATAAATTCACTCCATGGATATATATAGAAGTATCTTCTCTATCTTTTATATATTATTCTGTATCTTCTGTACTTTTATATACTATTTTGCATCTTTTGTATATATTTTATGTTTCACATATTATTTCATACATTCTGTATTTTTTACATGTTGTCTGACATCTTTCCTAACTTTTATACATTATTGTGTATCTTCTCAACTGTTCATATATTATGTTGTACTTACTGAATTATATAAATTGTATTCTTGCTTTAAGCTTCATTTTTCCTCTCCAAAAAGTGCCATAACCTCAAAGTGTCGACGTAGCGACAAAATGTAATCGAATAATTACCAGTGTGAATTTGAAAAAAAGCGTGATAAATAAACATGACAGCGAAAATGTGGAGAACGACTGTTTGATGGTGTACGCGTGGCTCGAATGCGTCGATTAATATGGGAAACGCGTGAGCGTGCTTTCGCCCATTTTTAAGCATTCCCCGGTCGGCCCTCGACCCATCCGTTAGGATAATAATTTCAAAACTGACATAATGACATTCCGGTCGTGCCGGCTTTTACTGACAATGGATCCTCCGAAGAACGTTAACGGCCCTAGAATACGTCGAGCACGTACGATTCACCGATTCACCGTTTTCTGTTCTCTCGTGTTTTCCGTCTTTGTCCTACGGATTAATCGTCGTTGATTATCGTGCGATAAAACAGAATTGGGCCAACGGAACAACTGTATCATCGGTAGAACTCGAGTGCACGTTTAATAGAAATTATACTGGCTATGTCAGACAAGTGGGACAACATGGAGATTCAAAGTGTTGTCGATGGGAAATGTTGTGGAGAAAATATAATAAGAAGTTGATGATAGAGGATTGATCACTTTGGATGGAAGAGGTTTTTATTTTTGATAATGGAGGAAGGTATTAAGTGTTTTGTTAGATGTTGGATGAAAGTATGTTGAAGTATTAATTATTTGTTTTGGAGTCGTGGGTTCATAAAATGGTTGCTAAAAGTTCTTGAGGAACTATGGCTGCAGAGGAAGTATATATACATATATGTACATATGTGTTTTCTAAGTTTTTGTGACTGTCATCTGATAATACATTTACTGTTTTATTACCAATATTCACACACTCAAATTCCACAACTTTCAAATCCCACATTCACCAATATCCACGCTCTCAAATCCCTCAATTACTAAATCCCACATTCACACAAAAAAAAATCTTCATAAAATAATTATGAGATAACCACACACATTAAGTCAAGAAAATAATTTACCCCAGTAAGATATTTAAACCAAAATCCAAAATAAATGTGAATGACGATTGACACGTGCAGAATTAGATAATCGTGTACCAAACACGGCTGTCAATTTTTGATGTACCGAAACTGTCACGAACGTTTCGAGATACTATTTTAAGCAAAGCGTTTCAGACTGTAAACTGTTTCTCGATATGAACGGAGGGTCGCGACACCGTTTCCCGGACCAAGACGAATCTAAATTAGATTTTATCGAGCGCCGGTTCCGGAACATCCGCTCGGATCTATGGCAGCCAGAGATTGCATCAGCAGCCATCTCGGCTACGGAAATTCCATTTCCAAGCGAGTTGGAGCGTCGTGCAGGAGCGAGGAGGAAACGTGTTAATGAATCTTCGACTTTCAGCGCCGACGCCTGTTGAGGTTCTGTCCGAGCAGTAGAATGATTTTTTGGAAAGGTGGATAAATAGGAAATTTGTGATTTGGGACTTGAGGAATTTGGGGATCTGGAGGTGTGGATATTGGCAGATTTGGGATTTGAAATTTGAAGAATTTTAGGGGTGGGATGTTGGGATATTTGGGATTTGGGACTCGAAGGATTTGGGGCTGTGGTTCATAAGTAGATGAGTTAATAGGAAGTTTGGTATTAAAAGAACAATTTTGTATTTTTTTTTTGTTTAATACATTTTTGTATTTAATCTGCAAATCAGTAATTTATTGAGAATATAAATTATGGTATATAAGTTTTGATCGTATATAAATTCTTTCATTACGGTTTTTTTGAAAAAGTCTGAAAAATAATTGATAATAAAAGTTTGTATCTAAAAGATCAATTTTAAACTTCACTTTTGTGTTTGATGTATAAGTCAGTAATTTATTGACGGTGTACGACTTTCAATTTTATATGAATTTTTTAATTGCACATTTTTTGAAAGACTGAAAAAGAATTTAAAATGAAAGTCCAATATTAAAAGATCAATTTTAAACTTCACTTTTGTGTTTGATGTATAAATCAGTAATTTATTGACGGTGTACGACTTTCAATTTTATATGAATTTTTTAATTGGACATTTTTTGAAAGACTGAAAAAGAATTTCAAATGAAAGTCTAATATTAAAAGATCAATTTTAAACTTCACTTTTGTGTTTGATGTATAAGTCAGTAATTTATTGACGGTGTACGAGTTTCACTTTTATATGAATTTTTTAATTGGACATTTTTTGAAAGACTGAAAAAGAATTTCAAACAAAAGTCTGGTATTAAAAGAGCAATTATGTACTTCATTTTTGTGTTTGATCTACAAGTCAATAATTTACTGTCAGTATACGAGTTTCAATTTTATATAACTTTTTTTATAAGACATTTTTTGAAAGACTCTAAAAAAGAATTTCAAATAAAAGTTTGATAATAAAAAAAACAATTTTGTCCTTCATTTTTATGTGCTCTATATTAAATCTACAAAATATGTATTTGAGAAGCAGCATCATTTCGCAGGAAACCTTACGAAAAGTGGTTGAAGAGAATTATGGACCCATAAGATTCGATCTCCGTTCAACGAACCGCGAAGAAGCAATGAAAATTCAGAACGGATGCACGGGAGAAGAAAAGATTGCAGTCACGTAATCCGTCGTCCAAAAAGCAACCGAGAGCACGCATTAACGCACGAGTTACCATTCCCACGAGGGAAGAAAGCAATAAAGCACGCGTTGAAAGAAGAAGAAACATGGCGCCGCGTCGAATTTGCGAGCCTGCCGCGCCGATACTCTTCCGCTAGGCTAATTATTAGCGGTTTCTAATCGCGTGAACGTGACATTAGCATGGGTTACAAGACTCCGTCGACGCATGGTTAAACGAGTGTTTGGTGTTCGACAAGTTAACACGCAAGTTCACGCTGCGAACAATGGCATAACTGTAAACACCAACTATGTTTCCACGGTTTTTGCTGATTTCATGGCACTTTGAAACACGTGCGAAGGTTTATGGGAAGTTTACGAAGTTTCGGTATTAACGGGACTTTGGTTTTGGAGGTTTCAAGGTTGACTCTTTATGGTGGATTTTTATTCATTATAAAATTATGGTTCTTTTAGTGATTTAATGATTTTATTCAATTGGTGAACTGTAGAATGGTTCAATTGGTGAATTGTACAATGCTTCAATTGATGAATTGATGAACTGATGGATTGTACAATGGTTTAATTGATGAATTGATGAACTGATGGATTTTAAATGGTTCAACTAATGTAGTGATGGGTTGAGAATAGTTCAATAGATGTAGTGATGGGTCTGAATAGTTCAATTCATTAATTGATGAACTTTACAATGCTACAATTGGTGAATTGTATAATTATTCAATTCATGAATTGATGAGCTTTACAATAGTACAATTAATGAATTATAAAATGGTCCAATTGATGAATTGTTGAACTCTCAAACTTTTAGGTTTTCTAATTTATAAATTTTCAAATTCTAAAAGTTTGTATACAAAATCTTATAATCCTTTCTTATTCAATTTCGCGATAAAACTATGGTTGAGAACCGCAATTGTTTGTACTGAAATCATACTATCGCCGATGCATCAGGCAATGTGTTAATGGCGTTAGTTGCTAGGCACATTTTCTGTGATCTTTCCCAGGGTCTGGATAATGATACTGCAATTATTGTTTTTAGGTAGTAAATTGTTCTGTAGGATATGGGTCGGAGATATAAACCGTTTCGAACATAATACCTCGTTCAGTTCTACCGTTCTACTTGTACATAATAAAACTATTGAGATTATTATTTTATTATACAGTAATCAACGTACATGTTGCGGTGGAAGATATGCCATTTATTTTTTGTAACAATTTACACTCTCATGTCCTATTTTAGATATTAAAATTCTATACAGACGTACTACACAAAAATTCTATTTATATTTTTAAAATTATAGTTGCTTACAAATGTAATTGTGAGGTTATGTTCACACAGACATCTTTTTACGTATTCACATCAAACATTAATAATAATTTTTCAACATGACAATAATTCCTATTAAACATAATCGTAATAATAATAATAGTCTATGTATTAAAAGCTTATAAATAAATTAATTTTCATCCCATCATAATACAACGGGTTCAAACACCTATCATACATACATGAAGTGCACATATTCATAACACGTATGTATACATAATAGAACATAATAATACAATACATAATAATGCACACGAAATGAAATTTAGAAATGCAAAAAAGAAATATAAAAATTCTAAGCCAACGGGTCTTATATACTGAACATAATTATAACGTTTGTATAATAAAATAACAGTGTAAAAATTTCGAACGGAATCTGAGTTCTAAATCAAGCGGTGACTGTGCAAATCCCCAGCTGCATCGAAGGTTAACGACAAATTCCATCAAGAGTCCCATAAATTTCTCGAAGTATTCCGATTTGGAGAACTGTTAGAACGATAAGAATTCAATAACGTGATCATTATCTCCTCACCGCGTCGATTTGCCGTTGAAGCGACAAGTGGAAAGGTGGCAAACACGGAGGGTGAATAAATTGAAGAGAAGGAGGGTGATCGAAGAAGACTCTCCTGTTTGATTCTATTAGCGGAATCAAGAAATCGGAAGGAACTGTTAACGAGAATCACGATTGGCCGGCGAGAATCGATAGGAATAGCCGCGGCACGATCCAAAGAAACAAATGGTTTGTCGTTATTTGCACACAATGACCACAGCCATCCGTGGCCGTTCGTGAGTGAAAGACGAATGGCTCAGCGTAGAGGCGCACTTCACTGATTTTCGCAGACTTATTGCCGTTTACTTTTGACAGAAACACGGTAAAACCTTGACACATGGATTAAATGATGGTATTTAACATCTCGGATTAAACAATGAACAAATACATGGAAGAGAATAGAAACTTTATTGCAGGGGGAATTTAGAACGCGTTGTGTTGCAGACTTTATTTTTAGTGTGAGGTATATTATAAACTGTGTGAGGCAACTATCCGGAAAATTCGATACGTGATAGTTTGGTGTATAGGTAATTCGATACGTGGTAGTTCGGCGCGTAGGTAATTCGATACGTGGTAGTTCGGCGCGTGGGTAATTCGATACGTGGTAATTCGGCGCGTAGGTAATTCGACGCGAGGTAATTCGACGCGTAGAGTAATTCTACGCGTGGTAGTCGAATGCTTGATAGTTCAACGCGTGGTAGTCCAACGTGTGGTATTCCAACGCATGGTAGTCTAACGCATGGTATTCCAGCGCGTGGTAGTCGATCGCTTGGTAGTCCTACGCGTGGTATTTCAATGCGTGGTATTCCAACGCGTGATATTCTAACGCGTGGTGTTCCAGCGCGTGGTAGTCAAACGCTTGGTAGTCCCACGCGTGGTATTCCAACGCGTGGTAGTTGGATGCTTGGTATTCCTACGCGTGGTATTCCAACGCTTGGAACTCCAACGCGTGGTATTCGAACGCATGGAACTCCAACGCGTGGTATTCCAACGCATGGAACTCCAACGCGTGGTATTCCAACGCATGGAATTCCTACGCGTGGTATTCCAACGCATGGAACTCCAACGCGTGGTATTCCAACGCATGGAACTCCAACGCGTGGTATTCCAACGCATGGAACTCCAACGCGTGGTATTCCAACGCATGGAATTCCTACGCGTGGTATTCCAACGCATGGAACTCCAACGCGTGGTATTCGAACGCATGGAACTCCAATGCGTGGTATTCGAACGCATGGAACTCCAACGCTTGGTAGTCCAGCGCATGGAACTCCAACGCGTGGTATTCGAACGCATGGAACTCCAACGCGTGGTATTCCAACGCATGGAACTCCAACGCGTGGTATTCCAACGCATGGAACTCCAACCCCAAATTTCAAATCCCAAATCCCCCAATATCTCCACCCTCAAATTCCTCACCTTCAAATCTCAAATTCGTCAACCTCCAAACCCACAAATTCCCAACAATCCCCAAAAACCCTCATCACGACAAAAATGGACCCCACCGCAAAAACACGTGTACGAAAGTATATGTCTCCGAAAGATCTTTCTTCGAATAACTTAATCGATCGAAATTCCTTCTCCATACCGGTAAAACGGGCCCCATTCCCAAAGGAAGATCGACGACCGTGACGGTCCGCTTCCGCTTTCGAGTTGAACGGTGGAGCCAGGCTGTGGCGAAACCTGTCGCGTTCATTAATCTGCCGTGTCGCGAGAAGGGTCGATTCGCAAATAAAAACGGCGAAAGATCGGTCATCGAGCTGAGCGAGAGACAATCAGGAAGGGCCGATAATAAGGATTCCCGTAAAGGTCGTCACGAATTGCGACGCCATGGAGCCAGGAAGCACTCGAAGAAACCGGCAGGGACGTTTACCGAATACCAACGATTTAACAATTTTTGGGAATGGAGGTGGGGTTATGGGACTTGAGAAAAGAAGTTTCGAGGAAAGAAGTTTTCAATAAAAATTTGTTATTGTCCTACACAATTTGTTGTTCGTGACATTTTATTAGGATATTCAATTTTGTTTGTCTTCTATTTTTTTGTGACATGATATGAAATTCAACATAGTTTTATGACACGAAATTCATTATATTTTTATGTCATGAAATTCATCGTCGATGAGACGAATTTTGGGATTCATGAGCAATCATATTTGTATTGGTTTAAAGCTGCAATTTTAAGAAATAACCAATGTGTTCTATATATGATAGGAAGACATGGGACTCAGTATTGTAAAGGTACTACCTTCAATTTTTATGATAACTCATGAAGTTTATATGAAATAAAATTTGCAACATGTTTAAAAAATAACCAAAACATCCCTTGAGGGGTAGTAAAACATGAGGTTCAATGTGAGGGTACGACTTTAAATTTTCATAATAACCTATGAAGTTTATATGAAATAAAATTGGTAACAGCTGTAAAATATAATCAAGAGATCCCGTGTAGGGTAGTAAAACGTGAGGTTCGATGTGGGGTTACCACTTCAAGGTTCATAAGAGTCATTCAAGAAACTTGGACCGAATAAAATTTGCCATTATATACCTTTAAAATAAAAAATAAATCGTGTAAAAGGACATTGAAGTGCTCACAAGAGCCCCATGTCACAATATTTAGCGCGACGTCGATTTAGTATGAAAACGTATCCTGCACGCTCGCAGGATCTTTGATCCACGGTGACACGGTATAAATAGAAAGCCGGTGCTCGTGCATGCCGAACCACTCTCCCTCTCTTCTCTACCCTTTCATCTTCTTCGTCGTGGTCGTTCTCCTCTACCTTTTTCATCTTTCACCTCATCGTCTTCCACATTCCTCGGCTTTCTCTTCGTCCTCTTCTACGCTGTTCATCTTCCAGCGTGTTGCCCGTTTCTTCTTCATTTTCCTGTCTTCTCCGGGCACCTTGCGACTGGTCCCTGCGGCCCTTCGTCCAGCCCGAGGTAACCTGTTATTTCAGGACTGCGAATCACCGGCAGTTTTTACGGGTCTCGGCCCACGGCCACTATAAATATCGAGGTACCTTTTGCCCGTGGCTGCCGTCGACGTCGAATCCGACGACACCGGAGTCCCGACACGGATCCCATTCTTCCCGGAAAACAGACACGCCTGTTTCTGGCATCTGTCGCGCGACAATTTAGTCCCCTCGCAATTAGACAGGATCGTACGTCTTTCTGCAAAACGCGGCAGAAAAACTGCTATCGGTGTTGAAATTATACTTCTTCGTAATACGACGTGATTTGATGATACCTTGCTGTGTCCTATAACGCAGTTTTGTAGCCACGAGTGAAATCATTACACGTGTAACCACGCACGCAGCATGTACCGCAGTTATGCTGCAACTATGGGTTGCTTGGCCAAATTCTATGTTGCGACACGTTGATTTGTTGGGGGATGTTGGGCTAGCACGCGATGAATTGATATGGGTTCAATTACTATTGATATGCGTCGATTAACACGCTATGACGCGTTGGATTAATGCACGTTAAATTGGTACGCGTTGGGTTACTTCGTGTTTGACTGTGAGGCGTTAGATTAGCATGCGTTGGATTACCACGCGTTGAACTACCACGCATTGGAGTTCCATGCGTTGGAATACCACGCGTTGGAGTTCCATGCGTTGGAATAGCACGCGTTGGAGTTCCACGCGTTGGAATACCATGCGTTGAATTACCACGCGTTGGAGTTCCATGCGTTGGAATACCACGCGTTGGGGTTCCATGCGTTGGAATACCACGCGTTGGAATACCACGCGTTGGAATACCACGCGTTGGGGTTCCATGCATTGGAATACCACGCGTTGGAGTTCCATGCGTTGGAATACCACGCGTTGGAATTCCATGCGTTGGAATATCACGCGTTGGAGTTCCATGCGTTGGAATACCATGCGTTGTACTACCACGCGATGGAAGACCACGCGTTGAAATACGACGCGATGGAATACCACGCGATGGAATAGCACGCGATGGAATACCACGCGTTGAAATACGACGCGATGGAATACCACGCGATGGAATAGCACGCGTTGCAATACCACGCGTGGAACTATCACGCGTCAAATTACCTATGCGTCGAATTACCCACGCGCTGAATTACCACGCATCGAATTACCTGCGCGTCAAATTACCACGCGATGGAATACCACGCGATGGAATACCACGCGTTGGAATACCACGTGATGGAATACCACGCGTGGGACTACCACGCGTCAAATTACCTACGCGTCGAATTACCCACGCGCCGAATTACCACGCATCGAATTACTTACGCGCCGAATTACCACGCATCGAATTACCTACGCGTGGAACTACCATGCGTCGAATTATCTACGCGTGGAACTGCCATGCGTGGAACTACCACGCGTTGAATTTCAAAGCGTTCTACTACCACGCGCCGAATTCCATGCATTAATTTTTCACGAATCGCTCCACTCCACATTAGGTCACCACGTATACCATTACCAGCCAAGTATCCACCCCACATTAGACCACCACATACTAAATTATCAGACATTGATCCTCTACGCATCGAATCACCACCCATCTCATCATCAACCACACACTGCGCCACAATTGTACCGGAGTTATAATACTACGTATTCAGTCCTCACTTATTATATCATGCAGTATATTATTACGCCCGATATCGTTGCACATTCAATCAGCATAAATAGCATCGATCCGCATTATGTTACCGGCAGTTAGATTACCGATGAGTGACCATTTATCGAATTTCGAAGATACGTTTACTGGAACGGAGAACCAGAAACGGGTTCAGTCAGGATTCGATGGTGAAATCGATTATCATTCCCGTGATTCGTAGCGGTAGTTGGATTAATCGACAACGGTACTGCGCACCGGAAGCGCCAGTCTCTCGCATCACCGAAGTTAAGCTGCATCGGGCACGGTTGTTGGATAGACGAATGATAATCTCGAACTTCCATGCTCTGTTAGCTTTGCGGTTTCAATTCTATTTAAAAGTTCGAGTTACTGTAATTAATTTCCCTGGAGAATGGATACCTTATCTGGAAATTTTATGTCGGATATGTACCGTGGCCTACAAACTGATCTTTCTTTCTTTTCAATTGTTATTTATTGTTAAAGTATAGTAGAAGATTCTCATTAAAATCTAACTTGAAATTGATTTATTATTAAATGTTGTTAATTGTTTATGTCCTTTGTTGATGAAGTACAATAAAAATTTTTTATTGAAACTCAACTTCATATTGATCTATCATTAAATTTTGTTAATTGTTCATGTGATTTATTGGTGAAGTGTAATAAAAATTTTTCATTGAAACTCAACTTCTAATTGATCAATCATTAAAAATAAATGAGACTTTCTTTTGTTAGAATATTTATGAGGAACATTAAAATTTCCAGTTGGTTGCATTTGATGATTAAATGTAAAGAAGGCTTTTGTTTGTTCATATTTTGTTTGTTAATGTAATATGTATACTAAACTTGCTCATAAGAGTAGGTATGTCTATTATACTGTTACCAGAATTTCCATCCATTGTTTCTATCGACATGAACTTTCTGTATTTTTCAAAAAATAATTTTCAAGTTTTTCAAAGACTTAAAAATTTGTTCAAAGACTGAGAAATTGTTTCAAAGACTTGATTTTTTGATTTTGCTCTTGGATGATCAGTAAAATTTTTAATGAATAAAATTTGAAGGTGTAGAGTAAGGTGTATGGTATTAATCCTTGAAAAGGACGCGAATCGTCAGAGGATCGTCGAACGGCCGATGTCACGAAGACCGGGAATATCGAGTAGTCTTCGTGACTCGATGCTGCTTCCTTCGTGAAACGCGATTTCCGATAACGAGCCGCGCAATTATTTCAATGCCGTGCGATGGGCCGCATAAATATCGACAAAAACGACAATTATTCGCGGCGGTTTTGCGACGGGCATTCGCGAACAACGTGGCGGAGCAGCGACGGGGAGCGCAGTTAACGGTCACGGCGTTGTATGGTGCGTGGCTGATTAATAAATCCAGTTAACGGGGATTTATTTAGTCAGATAAACATCGTGTGCACCACGCTGCCTTATCGTAATTAAATTTATGCGTCGGCTACTGATCGAGAAACTGTTCGTTCTCTGAATCTTAATTAACGACGAGATCGTGCGCGAGTTCAACGGAAGCGTTTGTGGGAAACGCTTCTAACGATTGTCTTTCCCTTCGTTCTCGAAATATCTTCTTTTACTCTACAACATTTTATGCAAACACTTTTCCCTTTAATTTTCATTCTTTTAGTCACTATGTATTCTCTACGTATTCTGTTGATAATTGTTTAGAACGTCGAGAAGTTTATGGGAGGTGTTCATTTTGAGGTTAGGTTTCGTTGTAGGTTCTATGGACTTTGTAGGTTCATCGAGTTCTTCAGAGTTTTCAGGTTATTTAGGTTCTTTAGACTCTTAAGAGTTTCCAGATTTATAAGCTAGATTGTATTCTTTGCATGTTCTTTGGTTTTCTAATTTCTTTAAGTTTTTCAGTCTCTTCAAGTTCTTAAAATGGCAGAGTTCCTTCAAAATGGTGGAGTTCTTTCAAAATGGCGGATTTCTCTTGGTACATCAAGAACATACGTCACATATATCTTATGACAAAGACATATCTAACAATTCTAAAAAAAGGGCTGTCATATTTAAAAAACATCCATCAACACATTTTATAAAAATTGTCATTTATTAATTATCATTTTCTTCACTTAAACAACAGCTAAATTGTGTCTTCAACTGTGCAATCAAATGTCATTTTCTTCGCTTAAAAAACAATTAAACTACGACTTTACAAAGAACAATAAAATAAAAGCACAATCAGTTGAATATAAAAAAATTCATTTAATAAACACGATTCAATTATTCATAAAAAACTGATAAGAATCCGCAATTTATGAACGACAAAAAAAGAGCACATAATAATAATAATACCCATGCATCATCTCGCTGAAACTGTACGAGTAATTCAAAAATTAGGCCAGTTCCGTGACACAGATCGTTCGAAGAATACGAGATGAATCCATCCTGTACTGAAGGTTAAAAACGCACGATCATAAATTTCCCTTTCGTATGATCGCAGCAGGGGTCGGATCCGGTAGGTCGGAAAATCCGGTCGTGTGTTCCAGGAAATTTTCGCCGACACGAGCTAGACTCATCGGGAATGCGGTCGGCGTGTCCGAATATAGGGATTCCTGGTCTGTCCGAAACAAGAATTCCGTGAATTACGTCTAGAATCAGAGCTACTCAGTAAGATGCTCGTGGAATATCAATGACTAAGGACGTGCTTTCCTCGCTGAAAGGGGTCTTTCCCCGTGATCCTGCTTCCTTTGAACCCTCCTAAGAGGTGCTAATCTGGCTACTCTCCTCTCTTTCTACGCAAAAGCGGAAGTTAAGGTCTTAACCTGCTGACGGAATAATCCTTGCGTAAGTCTAATGATTCTTGCAAATTTGGATTATTTGGTGAATTGCGTGGTGCGATTTTTTGGGGTGTGGTGGAATTAGTAAGCGATGGATTATTATGTGTTGGAATATCATGCATTCGACTACTACGCGTTGGAATACCACGCGTTGAAATACCACGCGTTGGAATACCACGCGTTGGAATACCACGCGTTGAAATACCACGCGTTTGAATACTACGCGTAGGACTACCATGCGTTCGACTACTACGCGTTGGAATACGACGCGTTGGAATACCACGCGTTGGAATATCACGCGTTGGAATATCACGCGGTGGAATACCATGCGTTGGAATACCACGCGTTAGAATACCACGCGATGGAATACCACGCGCTCGACTACTACGCGTTGGAATACCATGCGTAGGACTACCACGCGCTCGACTACCACGCGCTGGAGTACTACGCGTCCAACTACTACGCATTGGAATACCACGCGTAGGAATATCACGCGGTGGAATG
The DNA here is from genome assembly GCA_963576845.1 of Megachile leachella. Classification (NCBI taxonomy): domain Eukaryota; kingdom Metazoa; phylum Arthropoda; class Insecta; order Hymenoptera; family Megachilidae; genus Megachile; species Megachile leachella. The sequence goes on from OY756251.1 coordinate 18,856,041, forward strand.
CCATGCGTTGGAATACCACGCGTTAGAATACCACGCGATGGAATACCACGCGCTCGACTACTACGCGTTGGAATACCATGCGTAGGACTACCACGCGCTCGACTACCACGCGCTGGAATACTACGCGTTCGACTACTACGCGTTGGAATACCACGCGTAGTATTCCATGCGTTGGAGTACCATGCGTAGTACTATCACGCGGTGCACCACCACGGGTTAGAATACCACGTATCGAATTACCCACACGCCGTACTACCATGTATCGAATTACCTACGCGCCGAATTACCACGTATTGAATTACCTACGCGCTGAATTTCCACGTATTAAATTACCTACCTTCCGAATTACCACGTATTGAATTACCTACGCGCCGAATTACCACGCATCGAATTACGTATGCACCAAAGTACCATGTATCGAATTATCTTTACCTCGAATCTGAATTATTCGATAATATATGTACTGTCATTTTTCGGTGTTGTACTGTCAGTACATACGTACTGTCATTTTGCAGTGTTGTACTGTCAGTACGTACTGTCATTTTTCAGTGTTGTACTGTCAGTACGTACTATCATTTTTCAGTGTTGTACTGTCAGTTCGTACGTACTGTTCAGTACGTACTGTCATTGTTCATTCAAACGTCAAATTCGAGTTACAGATATTCGATAAGATGCATGATCCATCACTTTTCAATATATTCATCTCTGTGACGCTTAATTCCATTGAATTTATGTTCGATACGACTTTCGTTATGGATCTGTTTGAAATTCTCATAGATACCATAAGATTGGTGGCCCATGATTTATGAATGCATCTATCCTTGCGACACTTAATTACAGTAAGTTTATATTATGATATCGAAATGATGTTATGCATATGCTTGTTCGAATTATTTGTACCACTTGCGATGATGCATGATCTCTTCTTCAGTGAATTCATCTCTGCGACACTCGATTACAGTAAATTTATATTCCGACATGGAAAGAATTTGTATCGTGTACTCGAAATTCGAATTAAGATGCACGATGCAATTCACGATTTTTTTGTGTATTCATTTCTGCGCTATTTAATCGCTGGAGATTTATATGGGGATGTCGAAGTAATGTGGGGCATTTATCTAGTCACCTTGATCACAACAGACTTTATGAGGCATTAAATCTTTCGTGTAATAAATATGTTTGTATTTTCTTATGTTTATCTAGGGAGTTAGTAAAACAGCTTCTAATAAATTAGGTTATTAGTCTTGAACATGTATATTAGTTTGAAGGATGTCTAATACAGACGTCAGTTTAGTTTATTGATAAATGATGATCAATTTACATCTTCATTAGACTCCATCTTGATTTCTGTAATAACTATTGCATTTAATTTCGTTATCAGTAGATTAACAAATTACTCTCCAATAACCGATGTTGTAGTCACTTAGGAAAATATAATAATCGTTTAATTATGAAGCAAGGAACGTGTGATTAAGAGTCAATCAACCGAGGCATCATCGATAAATGCCTCAAGTAAATGATCAAGTCGATTGGCTCCAGATTCTTTCAGTTCGATTTGTACTTTATTGTGTACTCTGTGCTCGTCGATTTTCCAGCGAACAGGTCGCAGAAACTTTTAACCGATTCGAAACGTCGCTGCAAGTTTCTCTTGCGCAGTTCGCCGAAACCGTTAGCTTGCATCCCGGTTACGCCGCATCCGGTCGGCACGTGGGTCAAACCGGAGATTAATCAGGTCTCTTTGTCTCGGTGAACAGGCAGCCATGGAGATAAAATCGCCGATAGTCCCGATGGGAAAAGCAACGACTCGCTCGCGATTTTATCCCCGCCTCGTGACGGTAGTTCACCCAGAAGAGAATCTTGTCGATCCGTTTACCACGATGTGTAAACACGCCACGATGAAGATGCCTGAACCACTTGTAAATTCTCCCACTATGATCTCCTACTTTCTTCGATTACTGTTACTTTACTATTACTTCTAATAGAAATCTTACAACTGTGACATCGAATTTTAATCTGGTAACATCAGAAGATTTAACTAAATTTTAATATCAATATTTCAAATTTAAGGTTATGTCTCATTAATATTAAAAATTACGATCAATTTTAACGAAGCGAATTTTACTAGTAAACCTGAAGGATAATCTTTCAGTAAGATTTAGTATCTCTCCGGTTGATTAAACACGTTATAACACCATTTACCAAGGTTTTGGCTCGCTGCTGAGTTAACATTCGGACTTCCACCCTTGGGAGCTAGCTCGAATGTTCCTAGGGCGGATTAAATGGAGTTGCGGTGTTCGTGGAGTAGGAAGGTAAAATAGGTGCTACTTGTGATGCTATAAATCTGGTACTTGATTCAAGGTTTACACATCACTGCGGTGTAGAATTCACTACCTGTTTTCGTGAGAGACTGAAGAAAATGGGGGATGATAGAAAATGGTCATATGTGATATTTTTTAATGATATAGAAAGAGGAAGATGTGTGTTAGAAATTATTTAAGGAGTCACATTTGTTGAATTACATAAAATACTGTGTATAGTATTCATATGTGTATGTATATGCATATGTGTACGTGTATGTATATGTGTATGTGTATGCATATGTGTATATGTACGTCTATACTATGCATATGTGTATTCATATGTGTATGCATATGTACATCTATATTATGCATATGTATATTCATATGTGTATGCATATGTAAATCTATACTATTCATATGTATATTCATATGTGTATGCATATGTAAATCTATACTATTCATATGTGTATTCATATGTGTATGCATACATGTATGTATATGTGTATGTATATGTGTATTCATATGTGTATGCATAAGTGTATTCATATGTGTATGCATATGTGTATGAACATGTATATGTATACGCGTATGTATATATAAATAATAACTTCAGAAGTTCACGACACTTTGAACCAAATCCTTTGCAAAAATATCTTCCGAAGATTAAGTTTGCAGATGAGATTGACGGACAGCGTGGGTTTACCTCGACATTTGCAGGAAATAGGTTGCGATTGTCAATACCCAAGATGCACCGTTGGGACATGCTCGATTTAGATATCTTTAGGATCGCGGAAGAGGCTGAAAAAGATTCAATTTGACTCGGCGTCAGCTGACGAAGCGTGTTCTTGCATCCGTGCAATTTTCTCGCCGCTTTTACCCAATACCTTCCCTCTTATAAAACTGACTATCGCATTTTAAAAGCGAGCATTTAATCGAAGCAAATCACAAGAATCAAGGTGCCTAAAGGTTTGTCGATGCCACCGTCGGATAATGACGGATTAATATTCGACGGATGGAAATTAAGATTCTGAAGACACGTCCGGCGTGTGGCGGTTTTTCAACGGCGTCGAAACGTGTCATTAGAAGCAGTTATTGGCAAACGCACGATGATTGCACGGTTACGTCGCGTGACAACCATCGTGATTCTCCAATGAATATCATTGTGGTCTCTGTTGATTTCATGCGTTACAGTTTCTGCGCCTTTCAGGAATTCTTTCGGCTAAATTATGGCATCGGCGGTATTCAATAACAAAGCACGAATAAATGAAAAGGAGGGACGCACCTCCATTTTCTTTGGATAATAAATTTTGCGAACGACACCGGTTTATCTTCTTTATTCAAATAAAACAGATTTCATTAATGAAAAGAGAAGATACCGTTTCATACAGGAAGCCAGGAGCTTCTGTAACGCCTTCAATTTTCTGTGATTATGGTCTTTTATTTTTTATCTTAAGTATGTTATTATATAATACTGCGTATGTATCTATGTTTAGTATGCTAATGTATAGTATATATGCCATGCCTATGTCATTATATAATACATGTGACGTAGGAACATGTTACTATTGATATGTGTATTATTATATGATGTATGATTTGTGAAGACATGTTATTGTGGGTTACTTATGTGAGAATGTGACATATTTAAATATGCATTATGTAGCATATGTATACAAATACATATTCATATGCATATACACATGTACATATTCATATACATATATACATGTACATATTCATATGCATATATACATGTACATATTCATATACACACATATACATATGTATATATATGCATATGCATTGTACACTACAAGAAAATATTTAACTCAAATTGTTCAACTGAATGGTTTCAGAGATACATGTAAGTATTTATGTACCCTAAAAAGCGGCATCCAAGTTAAGATTTGGAGAACCAAATGAGAACGTTGTTAGAGAAACCTTACGCCAATGTGACCAATGCATCCAGAGCTCGACCGCAACCCTCATAAGAGCAACTTATCATGAAAAGCCCTGCCGAAGCCCTGCTAGAAAATTGGTTCCAATTGACCCTCGTTTGTCCCCGCCGAACCCCTTCAGGAAAAACGTGGCAAAGTTCTGTGGAAGCTTAGTACACTCTACTACAATGTTCATAAACTTGACAATTTTCTGTGGAAGCTCGGTACACTCTACTACAATGTAACTTGATAATTTTTCATATACGAAATTTTGGAATTCTATGAATTCTAACATAGATTCCAGAAATGAGGGTCTAGTTTTGGACCCTCAAGTCTTTTGATCCCCACAATCCTTGAATACACCTCTTAAGTACCACGCGTTGGAATACCACGCGTTGGAATACCATGCGTAGGACTACCAAGCGTCCGACTACCACGCGTAGGACTACCACGCGTTGGAATATCATGCGTAGGTCTACCACGCGTTGGAATACCATGCGTAGGACTACCACGCGTTGGAATACTATGCGTAGGACTACCACGCGTTGGAATACCACGCGTAGGACTACCAAGCGTTCGACTACCAAGCGCCCGACTACTACGCGTAGGACTACCACGCGTTGAAATACCACGCGTAGGACTACCAAGCGTCCAACTACCACGCGTAGGACTACCACGCGTTGGAATACCACCCGTAGGACTACCAAGCGTTCGACTACCACGCGTTGGAATACCACGCGTTGGAATACCACGCGTTGGAATACCACGCGTTGGAATACCATGCGTAGGACTACCAAGCGTCCGACTACTACGCGTAGGACTACCACGCGTTGAAATACCACGCGTAGGACTACCAAGCGTCCGACTACCACGCGTAGGACTACCACGCGTTGGAATACCACCCGTAGGACTACCAAGCGTTCGACTACCACGCGTTGGAATACCACGCGTTGAAATACCACGCATAGCACTCCCACGCGTTGGAATACCACGCGTGGGACTACCACGCGCGCGACTACTACGCGTTGGAATACCACGCGTTGAAATACCACTCCTTGGAATACCAGGCTTTGAAATACTACGCGTAGGACTACCAGGCGTTGGAATACCATGCGTAGGACTACCACGCGTTTGACTAATACGCGTTGGAATACTATGGGTTGGAATACTATGGGTTGGAATACCACGCTTTGAAATACTACACGTAGGACTACCAGGCGTTGGAATACCATGCGTAGAACTACCACGCGCTTGACTACTACGCGTTGGAATAACACGCATTGGAATACTATGGGTTGGAATACCACGCGTTGGAGTTCCATGCGTTGGAATATCACGCGTTGGAATTCCATGCGTTGGAATACCATGCGTTGAACTACCACGCGTTGAAATACGACGCGATGGAATACCACGCGATGGAATAGCACGCGTTGGAATACCACGCGTGGAACTATCAAGCGTCAAATTACCTACGCGTCGAATTACCCACGCGCTGAATTACCACGCATCGAATTACCTACGCGTCAAATTACCACGCGTTGAATTATTCACGCGATGGAATACCACGCGATGGAATACCTCGCGATGGAATACCACGCGTTGAAATACCACGCGTTGGAGTACCACGCATTGCTTTCTCACCTCAAATTCTCATCCCCACATTGAATAATTCACCCCAAAATCGGCAAATCCTCCACAACCCTTGAATCTGCACCTCCCAAAATTCCCACCTCAAATTCTCATCCCCGAACTCCCCCGAAAATTTGCAAATCCAGAAAAAAGTCTGATCGCAAAATTCCCATTTGTCCCTTGCACCCCATCGAAACGTGGTCACCGTGAAAAATCGTCTGAAACGAAGGGTCAGTCCCTGGTCAGCATATTAGAGAAGGGAGATTTGCCGTAGACTGTACGCTGGTTTCCACGATCGAACGTCGTCGGGGCTCGATAACCCCGGGTGCGACCACACCCACGCGCGAGGTCGCGGCGGGCAATTATCGTCCCCTCGGCGTAGCTGGGAGCTGACCTTGACCGTGAGAGCGGCTCGAGCTGTACAGCACACGGCATGGCGGGGCACCTTGTAACCGGAAGTGCGGGTGACACGCTGCACTGGAACGGCTCTGGGGAGGGGAACGTGCCGGTGGTGGTAGCAGCTCACTTGGCCGGCAATCTTCCGTGGAATCTGGCGAACGGTTCGTTCGAAAACGATGTACCAGTTAGATAGGGGCCACCGGTCTAGCGGTTTCTTTTTTTTTCGAAGCGTTATGGACTAGGCGAGCGCGTGCCAGAAGCCTGCCAGCGTAGGCTCGTGCGTATCAGCCTTGTCAACCACGAAACTCCGTGTCGTCTTGGGTCGTGCATCGCCCCGCTAGTTTCCACGAAACTAGGTAAATGGATCTGGATCATTGGAGCGAACGGAGCTGCTCCTCGTGCCTAGGATCGACGTCCTAGATGCCCAGGGCTGGAAAGGTTGTCACGTCCGTGGTCAACGAGCCTCTTACCGATTTAATTTATCGCTGGTATACACAAAATGAATTCACAACCTGCTACGAACTCATCTTGGTTTATGGGGACTGTTATGGGAGAAATTCTGGTACGATTGATAGGTTTATTCTGTGGTGGACTGTTATTGGTAACATTACAGTAATATACCGTTACTTTTATTGTACCATTATTTGCACTTAGGTATAACATTACCTGCACTGTAACATTTGTTTTATACCGTTATTTGTAGTATAGCATTATTTGTACTGCAGTACTTGTACTACATTAGTGCTTGTTCTGAGCAAATATGATTTGATGCTGACAATTATTTACAGCAACTTCAGTGCTTGCTGATCAATAATCTAAATCATTAGACAGAGAATGCAATGTATGTGTATATTCATATTTAAATATTTATTAACATTGAAACTATCAAACTGCACATTTGATTGGTTACAAAGTTTCTTATGTTAAATTGCAAAATTTATTGAGATATTTTTTTTTAAGTCTCTATGAATATTTTTAAGATGAAGTATATATTGATCCTTTGTTCAAGTACCCCATTTTTAATTTAAAATTATTTTTGAAGTTATACATAGGTACATTTAGAGGATACTTTTCTTGAAGTCTCAGTTGATTTTATTAAAAAGAAGAATTCATATGTTATATTGAATTGTATTTAATCTTTTTTATCCTTTGTTCAAGTACTTCATTTTTAATATAAAATTATTTCAAATTATACACAGGTACATTTAGAGTTAAACGTACGTAGAGTCTCAAGTAATGTAAAGCGTAAATAAATAGCATGAATTTAGAAAACGATAGGAATAGGTATAAAGGAAAATGTATTAATAAATTAATAGCGATTACACGAAAGATAAGGATAATTCGAACGTCGTTGGAACAAGACTTTTACGTGAAATCAATATTATGCGATAAAGAAAGGAACGGGAAACGTTTACGCACTTTTGCATGCTGAAAACCTGTTATTCGACGATTTGTTACCAGCGGAACAAATCCTTTAGTGAAGACATTTAACACCGTGTGTACGGTGTTAAAGTCGCGGGGTCAGTTTATTGAAATCGATTTTATCCGACGATCGAGGGAATTGAAAAAGCTCGAATGGTCTTTACTGTATGAAGCTTCTCTTATCTTTGCGAACACTTGTCGCCATAAATTTCTTCGCCAATCGGTAGGAAAACTTAGGATGTACATTAGAGGAAAATGTGATCTTTCGAGTTACAGGATATTACTTAAGTCGTAAAATAGAGATACAAAGCATGCAAAGATCATTGATTTGTACCTGTATCGAGTGATACCAGAAATTGCGTGGTAAACGAGCTTTATTATTTAACGTAATGGCGGAAATGGCGTTCATGGGAAGTTCACTCATTTGTGAATGTTCAAACCCTAAAATTTTCCAGTTTACATTTCCTAAACTTTATCTAAATATCTTTTGTATGGTTCGTTGCAAAGTCCCTCGTAAACACACATAGCTGTACCAGTGATGTGCAACTGCGAGATAAGATAATTCGCGCAAATCCGAGTTTCACCGTTATTGTTTCCTTTCCGCGTCAAGCTGAAATAGCTGCAGAAATTCCAGCTTTCGTGTGAGAATTGTGTACATCGGTGTTCAATAATGGCGAATAAAGTAGAGATATTATTGTTCCTCGAACCTCGCCGCCATTATTGCGAAAATAAACACTCTTCGCTCACCGAAATTCAGACGTAGCTTTAAAAAATTTTATTTTATATATTTTATATGAAGAAGACTTTTATTCAATACTTTTTTTTCCTGATAACTTTAAGTCAAACTTAGAAAATATTTTATACTCATTCATTTCATAAATCATAGACAACATAGAAATAAATCATCATAGAAGTCAACCTAGAAATAAATCATCATAGAACACAACACAGAAATAAATCATCATAGAACTCAACATAGAAATAAATCACCGAAACAGCCTAAAGGACATCCCGCATGAATTTCACACAACAAAAAAGGTTCTTTCAAATGAAATGAAGCATCCATCGAAATATCAGCGAGATCAAACGCCGTTACTCAGCCACGTATCTCAGCTTCCGCTTTATCCGCCATCGTTTCTAATTGAATTAATTTATCCACTCTCGCGACGCGCCAACAAATTTCTCCCCCGGTGTTTCGGAGTTCGTAGCTTCGTATCGAATACGATATTTTCATCTCCCTGTGTCTCTCTGCGTCCACGCGGGACGGATTAATCTCGTTACGGGGTATAATCCGATTCTTCTTCGTCCTCGCTTCGATAACAGCTCGAACGAGGGCTACACGAAATTGTTATCATTATCGTGGAAATTTCATCGCCGACTTAGTTAATTGATTCCCTAAGGGACAAGATGCGGACATTTGCTGAAATCTATATGCTATTAGGAAAATGGAGAGAATAGGGGTAGGTTCTTTAAAGATGTATTATTGAATATGAACTTAAATATTGAATTTCTCCATTGAATTTCTGTATTGAATTTTTATATTGAATGTAATTATTGAATGTAACTATTGAATTTTTATATTGAATGTAAATATTGAATTTTTGTATTGAATGTAATTATTGAATTTTTATATTGAATGTAAATATTGAATTTTTGTATTGAATGTAAATATTGAATGTAAGTATTGAATGTAATTATTGAATTTAAATATTGAATGTAAGTATTGAATGCAACTATTGAATTTTTGTATTGAATGTAAATATTGAATTTTTGTATTGAATGTAAATATTGAATGTAAGTATTGAATGTAAGTATTGAATGTAATTATTGAATTTTTATATTGAATGTAAATATTGAATTTTTCTATTGAATGTAAATATTGAATGTAAGTATTGAATGTAATTATTGGATTTTTATATTGAATGTAAATATTGAATTCTTCTATTGAATGTAAATATTGAATGTAAGTATTGAATGTAATTATTGAATTTAAATATTGAATGTAAGTATTGAATGCAACTATTGAATTTTTGTATTGAATGTAAATATTGAATTTTTGTATTGAATGTAAATATTGAATTTTTGTATTGAATGTAAATATTGAATGTAAGTATTGAATGTAACTATTGAATATAAGTATTGACTGTAAATATTGAATTTTTGTATTGAACATGACAACAGACTTGTAGATTTACATCTATCGAAATGATTTACTAATTGAAATCATTGAATGAACCTATACAATTTTAACTACAAAAATGAACTAAAATATACGAAGGTTGATTCTGTACTTAAACACAAGTCAACAGATAATTTTAATTATTATGAATCATTCGTTGAAAATTAGTGAATTGTCTATCGACTGTAAATATGCAGAATGAGTTTTTATCGAAAGTATTCGCGACTGGTCGAGACACCAGAATAATGGATGTTCTGTTACAAAAACTAATTTATACGCGTGAGGGCTTCAAGCTGCAACCGGGAGGATCCTGCCGGACAAATATCTCATTAGGACGCTGTAGTATGCACCATTAACAAACACGTGGCTTTAATTACTCTTCTACGATGTTCCAGTTTCATCTTCTACCGACAGATGCAGTTTCTCAGAAACTTCTCGACAAAGGACCTTTGTTCTGTCATTTCTATTGAACCGCCGAAATATCGTTGCTTATCTTTGTTCGAACCGATTGCAATTTTTCTTTGAATGGAACGGTTGTCTGACCAATTTCGAGTCTGGGGAGTAATTAAAATAATAGAGTTAGGTTAAAGTAGAGTCAATAATGAACATTTATAAAAATAAGAAAAACTAGAATTACATATAAATATTAGTAGAAATAATGAAAACTAAAATTATATATAAATATCAATAGAAATAATGAAAACTAAAATTATATTTAACTATTAATAGTAAAAATGAAAATTAGACCTGAATATAAATATTAAGGGGAACAGTACTTGGAAGATTTCCAAGTTACCTAATCACTTGACAAAACCGAGTGAGAGTTAATATTAAAAATATTTCAGAGCACTCAGAGTAAAATTGGGAATAGTTACCGCAGCGAAACAACAGTGTAATAAAATTTCCAACATCGTAAAAATTCATCGACCGCCAAATTCCAATATTCTCGTAATCGCAATCATGCAAAGAAGTAATTTCGGAATTGAATCAGGTGCTCGACGGCCATTGTGGGTCCCTGGCCGTAAACAATTAATCGCAAATGAATTTCACGGCCCACGCAACAACCGCGCCTGCAGCAATTTCATCGGATTTAATTCGTTTTCCAGCACTGACGGATCCTTTCGGGTCCCCTGGTTTAACGTTGACGGCCACCTAATGCATATTCCCCTGGAATATTCGGCCCTGGCCGACGAATAGCCAAGCTCATGCATCCATCCAGCCGTTGTATTGTTTTTTCTTTTGGCCGTGAGAAGACTTGCCGGAGGAAGAAGCGTCATTCCGAGAACACGTAGCCGGCGTAATTAGGTAATTATCAAACAGCGAGCTCTGAGAATTTGATACCCCTTCGTGGTCCGTTGAACGGTGCTGTGGTGGGTACCGTTTTTTTTCTTCTCCTTCGGATACGCTCTTTCTGTGACGTTGTTTAGCCCCATGCGGAGGAAGTCGAAGGATCTTGCTTTCGATAGCGAGCGTGGGATACCAGGAAATTTTTTCAGATATTCGCTCGGAAATTGTCGACAGGAATTGGCAATTGTGTGGAACAGGGACGATGCCCTCTCTTATTTCGGTACTGTTTCACACTTCTTGACGTACGCTCGTTATACTCACGTCTTTTATTTACTTTCTGTATTTCACCATAATTTTACTGTATGTTTATTTCATTTTTAATCACTGTATTACGTTTTGCATCTGCTAGAAAAGATGTGTTCAGTAAATGTTTATACATGAACTACAAATGTTACATATGCATATGTGCACATATGATTATACATACGTGTATATGAACTGTATATTTTCTGTACATTTTCTTACAATTATTCTTTAGATAAAATAGGTGTTCAGTGATGAACTATACATACATATTCATAAACTACATATATGTGCATATGTGTACATATGATTACACACATGTGCATATGAACTGCATATTTTTTAAGAGACATTACCTGTGTACTTTTATATATTTTGTTACAATTATTCCTGTATTAAATACGTATTCAGTGACGAATATATACATGTGTATACATACGTACACATGAACCACATATGTGAACATATGTACATGTATAACTTCACATATGTGTACATATATGAACTGCATATTTTTTGTACATATTATTATAATTATTTCTGTATTAAATATGTGTTTACTAATGAACATATGCATGCATAAAAATAAACCACATATATGTACATATGTAACATATGTGAATACACATATGTGTGTACATATGAAGTGTATATCTCTTGTATATATTGTTACAATTATTCCTGTATTAAATATGTCTTTATTGATGAACATATGCTCGTATAAAAATAAACCACATATATGTACATATGTAACATATGTGTACACATATGAAGTGCATATTTTTTGTATATATCATTACAATTATTTCTATATTAAATTCATTGATGAACATATGCATGTATAAAAATGAACTACATACATGAACATATGTATCTATATGCACATATGTATATTACACATACGTGAATTGTATAAACACGAACCGTATTTTGTACAAGTACAGTTGTTGCCCTAAGACATTTTCCAATTATAGCAATCACGCGACACGCATATAACATTAAAAGAAACGTTCATAGAAACGTTTGAAGCGAGCGTAGGTCGGAGGTGAAGATATAAAAGAAAATGGAGGGCTCAGGCAGCCGAGTGTGCGTCGGTTTTTACAGCACTTAACTGGCGCGTGCATTTCGTATGAATCGAGCAAAAAAGAAATCCTGGAAGAGAGGCCACGGGAACTCCTTCGGGGACCCTTTGATCCTGGAAATTAGCTTACAGTTTATTGCATTTTTTACAGGGCCTTTCATCTCCAGGATCTCACGCGCGCCCGGCTAAAATCTCTCATCAATATGCAGCAGGGAGGGCGAGCAAGAAAAATACGGGCAAGGCATGATGCAAGGAAAGAGGAATACTGTGATCAGACGGTGATGAGAAGGAGAGAGAACGGGAATGATATAACGTATTCAAATTGAGAGGCCCTGGGAATCAAATCTGAGGACTTATCAGAGTTATTTAATCGAGGGACAGTTTTGAAATTGTCGATTTTAATCGAATCGAATGGCAATATTTATTACTCGTTATTGATTAAATGACAATAATTATTACTCGGTTAAATGGAATACTACTGTTGGTCAAATGGAATTTTAAATGAAATTTAAGAAGTGATATTCAATTATTTTGAGGTCTTCCTTAAACCTTCAGAATATTTTGAAGGTAGAACTTACGTTTAAGTGTCTATGTTTTTATAGTAATTTTCCTGATTTCATATTCACTTGCGAAACACTCTTAATGTTTATAAATCAAAGTGCTTATCTCACACACAATATATCATTCAAAACACGTTGCTCTCTCACGATTAGTCATAAGCCACACACTCACGTATCAATTAAAACATTCCAATTTTCCATCAATGAACAGTGTAGTTAAAACAGCGTCATAAATTTCGTGCCCACAAGATGAACGTCCATCCGAAGCCCGATTTACATCGCAATTTTCTCGTCAACTCTTGATTGCAGCATCGTTCATTGGATTTGTCATTCCATCATTTTTATATGCACGCAAAAGACGATAAAACGACTTCAAGGTAGAGTTGAAAAGTTTTTCCTTTCTAGAGGAATCTATGGATTATAAATTCTTTGATCAAAGGAAACCGACGGTCTCAAGAAAAAAAAGAAATTTTCGGCAGCGAGCTACCTGCTCGATTCTTCGATTCCTTGGATTCAACTTAGATTCAGCTACAATGGTATTTAGGTCTTTATGTAACGTTTAATTATTCGAGGCTTCGTTATTTGTAGAATCCTAGATGCATATTGTTCTTCAGTCCCACGATTGTTTAACAGATACGTGTGTAAGGATTTTAATACGGGGTATGTTTTACGAGTTTTTCATTCTGACATGTGGACCACTATTTATCCCCATTCAAACTAAGTTTCTTTTCGAACTTTTATTAAGTTGTTTCACTTTTATTTTTGTACGCATTTCATTTTTGTTACTGTTGTATAATAGCATTGTCTGACATCTACTGTGTAGTTTTGTATCTTTGAGTAACTTTAGGTAGTACTTTTGAGTAACTTCGTGATCCTCAAAATGGCGACTATAAGAGAGTTTGCAGTTCTGTCAAGTTTCACTTCAAGAGGGTGAATGCTTCATGAAGTATAATGTTCTCAAAAAATAGTAATTAAATGAATAAATAATTCTGCAAAAGTTTATCAAATACAGTGTTGAGTTAATAAAATTGTAACTATTTAAAACCAGACATATATAGAGTGAGGTACTTCATGATTCTCAAAATGGCGACCATACGAGAGTTTACAGTTCTATCAAGTTTAACTTCAAAAGGATAAATGTTTCATGAAGTATAATGTTCTTAAAAAATACTAGTTAAGTAAATAAATAAATCTAGACAATTTTATTAAACATACTGATAAGTTAATAAAATTGCAAAGATTTAAACCAGACATATACAGGTTGAGGTACTTCACGATCCTCAAAATGGCGACCATACGAGAGTTTGCAGTTCTGTCAAGTTTCACTTCAAGAGGATAAATATTTCATAAAGTATAATGTTCTTAAAAAATACTATATAAATGAATAAATAATTCTGAACAATTTTATCAAATATATTATTGACTTAATAAAATTGCAAGGATTTAAAATCAGACATGTACAGGCAAAGGTACTTAAAATCGTCCATCAGCTTGGCTACTATACTTGATCGAAAAAAATTGTATTTGATAATTGTTATTTGATATTGAGAAGTTGTTTCAATGTTTTAGTAGCTTTTTGATAAGTTCATTTTGCTCTTGTTCATTTTTTCCAATCACCAGTAGCAAGTTATTTAAACAGTCATTTTGCAGTCTCTTATCGAGTATGTATTTTCTAGTCCCTCATCCAGTATGTATTTTTCAGTCTCTTACCCTGTATCTATTTTTCAGATCCTTACCCAGTATGTATTCTTCAGTTCCCCACCCTGTCAGTTCATTTAATTCTCTCAAAAAATGTCCATTAAAATAATCAAGATCAAGACACAAAAATCGAAGACATCAGTGTCCATCTTCAATCTATTCGATGCTTACTGACGTCGTTCATGAATCAACGATATTTCCGTACCACATCTCAAAAAACGCGTCAAAAAGTTCGAGGCTGATCGATCCCTTTCGACGGGTTCGATTTTTCGAGGCGAAGAGGATCTCTCGTTTAGTCATCCAGCCTGCGGCGAAGAGGAAGACGCAGAAGAAGAAGAAAAGAAACGACGGTGTGCCACGACATCGCCGACGAATCTCGACGGAACTCGGAGTTCAAGCTGCAGGTCTCGACCGGTTGATGATGTCACTCGGTATTTCCGTTTTCGAAGAACCGATGCTCGAGTGTCCTCGTGGATGACGTCAATACACCCTCATCCCCGCGACGTCATCGAAACACGTTTTGCTCGTTTTCGTCGATAAAGTCTGATTTAATTAACTGCGGGTTTTTGATCGTTCAAGATATGGATTTTTGGGGGAAATGTGGTTAGGAGGTTAGAGATTGGGAGGTTAGAGGTGGATTGCTAGTGACGTAATTCTTGAGGAGGTAGCTGCATTCTTTTGGTGAGGAGTAGGTTTCTGAATTTTGCCTTTGAAACTTTGTTTTGAATTTTTTGCATGTTTGTAAAATTAACATTAAGTTCTTAATATATTTGATGTCATATAAAATTGAGACAATACAATTGTTGTCTTATATGTATAAAATTGTAACAATAGTGAGATGAAGTTGTTGAGAATATAATATAGTTGTGAAGAAGAAGAAATGGAGGCAGAATGAAGTTTGAAAGAAGTGTCTTCTAAGCAGATTAGTATTTGCAAGTTTTATTGTTTTGGTTGATAAAAGTACTTTCATTTTAGGAAATAATTTTGTTGTTAATCCTCAAATAATTTCTCCTGAAGTATTTGGTTATTTTATACACATATATTATATAAAATTAATATATTTTTTACTACAGCTGCAATGGATAGTACACAATAAATAAATGCAAGATGATGATGATAATAAATATGCAAGATTAAAAATATTTCTCTGTATCATTTAATAAAAACTCAAATAATAAATATCCTTCTTTATTCATACATATACTCACCTTAATTATTCAAAACTCCTTTTGCACAAATAAGTTAGAATTTTCAAATACTTTCTGAGTGTCATAAATATTAAGTACCTAACACAGCTACATAAAATAAATAGTATTTCAAAAAGACAATATAATAAAACAATATAACAGTAGAATAAGATTTAAACATAGTACATACGCAACCATAAATAATATCAGTAAAACAATTTAAGTTAAAGCTTATTTGATCAAGGTCTGTCATCGAAAGTTCAATACTTATGTTTGTTCTCACATGAAAGCGCTCTAATAATGTCAGTGGCGGACCTTGACATTGCCTCGTGGCAGACAATGTCCTCGCCTGTCTTTTCCCTCGACCCGCGAGGCGAAGAGGAAACAAAGCGAGCGAGACGACATCCGGTCCCGGCGCGTTCGTGTGTCGTTCAACTCGCGGGTTATCTCTCCGCAAAGCAAGCGGCCATTGTCGCTTCTACAGCGTGTATTCGACTAATTTGGTACTTTTATCTTCCCAAATAGATTTTCATTGTTACTGCTCGACGCTACGTAAAAAGATCAGACACTGTTGAAAAATATAAAACACTCTCATAATGTTTAAACACTCTCAACAGTTAAAACACTCTCAAGCTTGAATTATAATATTCTTTATATGCAAACAATTTCTCTCTTAAATTTAAAAAAATTGCACAACTAAATTTTCTTATGAATTTTGTATTTTATTTTCAATATTTATTTGGTACATGAGGAACATTTATTCTGTGTGTTATATACTTGTTGTTTGAAAAATAATATTCGACATATATTTTATTTAATATACATTTATTATGTACATTATTAATATACATAATTAATATACATTAATATACATTTTAATAATATACATTAATAAACATTTTAATAATATACATTAATAAACATTTTAATAATATACATTAATAAACATTTTAATAATATACATTAATATATATTTTAATAATATACATTGTACATATAATAATTATTGAATGTATATTATTTGTCCTACATGTAAAATTTGTTCTACATATCCCATAATATTTATTCTACGAAAAAAACGACTATTTCAATCTAAATAAACAAGTACCAATTAAAATCAATTAATCTACATTCACAAAATTAGAATAACACATAAACAACATGCTTGACAACCAAAAGCACAAATTTCCAAAAGAAAATCTTTATTAAAAGAAAATTCTATTTCCAACGATGAGACACCCGATGTCTACTGTCTTTAAATACCTGTCGACTTACCTCTTAATGCCAGAGTGCAAGTTTTTCATTACCATTTTGCAGTTACTTTTACGCGCGAAATGTACACTGTTACGTATCACCGATGTTAATCTCGAATCCGCTTGAGCTTTCATCAGCGAACGATTCAAGAACAAAAAAAGGAACAAGAACTCTTTCCTGTATTGTTCAGCGCGCAAGAATCCTTATTCTCTCAACAAGTATCCTCGTATTCTAATATTTGAACAGTGATATCATCGATTGCAAACAATGCAACCAGGATTGTAACGTGGCACGTGCCTGTGTTCAATGACAAGGTGAAGAAACATTCGGTTAATAAAGATGTACGTTGAATTGATTGTACGTTAGGCAATAATGCTAATTGCCAAGTGAGATCGAACTTTTTATTAGATAATTACTTGCAGATATTTCGAGGCTACCTTTGGTTGCATCGAGGGTTTTTTTGCGTCAGAGAAGAGAAATGTTAGACGTATTAGGATTTTACGTAGGATACTGAGAATGTCGAAACGATTACTTGGCGTTTTCAGAAATTTATTTCGTTGTGGAGAAAATGGAAGGAACTTGGATATTTATAGACATATTGCATTTTAATATTTTTTTTTTATTTTGTAACATTAGTTGTCTGCCATTCGTTTCAGTAAAAATCAGTGAACCATATTCTTCAAATACTTTAATATTTTCTTAAAAATTAAACAATGCTTTCATAAAGTGAACATTGACAAGAATATCCAAATACTAATTTCTCGAAACGTCTATCAAATCCATAAACAACAGAACAGTTCACTCCACAAACTGAAATTCTCAAATGAGAAGAAACTAAAAAAGAATAACCAACACAGAAGGTAAAGTGGTTAGTTCTGAGTGTCGTATCCGGTGGTCAAGAAAGGACGAAGCAGGATGGGTCGCGTGACGGTGTCCTGGCGCACGCAGTACGCGTCGATGATTCACAGGACGACGTAGCAGGTGGAAAAAGAGAAGATCAAGCAGCGTCGATGACGACGGTGATGAGCACGACGACCGAGGAGCCTCGCTCAGAGAAAGAAGAAGAAGAGTCTAGGGTATCATCGCCTATAAATATACTCGCGTAGCCTCGGGCAAGGACGTCGTTGGTTACGGAGGATGATCCTAGACGATCGTCTTACGACGATGCTGACCTCCTCGAGCGGATCGACGTTCAGCCCGATCAGACTGCTGCAGCATCGTTAATTGGTGTCTTCAGCAAGACATCCAAGGGATCTCGGGCCCGTAATGAAGGGTATTACCCCCAGGGATTTCAGGATCCCTGTAGGAAACCGCCATTATGGCAGGATAATGAGTCCTGTACAGCGTGGAAACGGAAGGACCTGTGGCTAGCTGATCGGGGAATAACGGGGCTGGTTCCTCTTCCTTTAAGATGACCTTTTGTATCAACTGATTTTTTAGCGGTTTATGTGTGCATTTCAAGTTTGCTCTAATTATTTGGGACTCTATGAACGAACGTTATATGATCATTTTACACAAACTTGAAATAAAATGTTTACTACAAGAACATGCTAATAAGACAATCATATAAGACATTCATATAAGACAATCATATGTATAAGACAATCACATAAGACACACATATAAGACAATCATATGAGACAATCATATAAGACATTCATATAAGACAATCATATGTATAAGACATCATATAAGACACACGTATAAGACAATCATGTAAGACATTCATATAAGACAATCATATAAAACAATCATATGTATAAGACAATCACATAAGACACATATATAAGATAATCATATGAGACAATCATATAAGACATTCATATAAGACAATCATATGAGACAATCATGTAAGACATTCATATAAGACAATCATATAAAACAATCATATGTATAAGACAATCACATAAGACACACATATAAGACAGTCATATAGGACCAACATGAGTAATGCCTG
This sequence comes from Megachile leachella, assembly GCA_963576845.1. Classification (NCBI taxonomy): domain Eukaryota; kingdom Metazoa; phylum Arthropoda; class Insecta; order Hymenoptera; family Megachilidae; genus Megachile; species Megachile leachella. Next base: position 18,875,234 of record OY756251.1, read on the forward strand.
AATATTCACGTAACTTATTTATATAATTCATAAACAAGGACAGCTTCTTTACGAGCTACTAACATGTGGACACAAAGTTTGTTTTGATTATTAAGCTCTCTATAAACGAACATTCTTATGATCATTTAACATAAGCTTGAAGTAAAATATTTTCTATAAAAACATGATAATAGACAATCATATAAGACCAATTAGAGTAATTTCTGAATGCAACCAACTCTCAAAAGGTTCATCTAATCCATAGTCACGGATTACCATAATTTTTCTCAGATCGCAATATTGAAGTATGCAAAACTGTCAGCATCATTTGACGAAATTCAACGAGTTAATATGGCATCCTGAACCGACAACGATCACTCAGTGGCATATAAAGGATCCGAGACATCCTGCTGAGAAGATATCAACGAGTAGAAAGTGAGCCTCGTGGCTGTTGTTGCCGCCAGTAAAACATAGTCCGCGAATTACGTCAGCGATAATAAGCGACTGTAGTAATCGTTATAAACTTAACGGACTTAAACTAATCGGACTTAAACAAATTGCCTTTTTACTGTTTTTCGTGATTTAGTTCTGAGGACCACTAGCTTTGACTAGGTTTGACTGAAGAGTGGATGTGATCAACAGACTATACATTATGTAAATTAATATTTTAATATAGCTTTGTCTTTCAAGGTAGCTTTTGTATGTCTTTCACAATGATTTTGACTGATGTCAATGACGTTCCAAAACTGAAGATGTCAATTATAATCTGAAGCAATTTTCAGTAAAAATTGTGTGGTAAAATTTTATAAAATCTCCTGACAAGTTAAAAATAAGAATTGCAAGTGTCCTTATTTTTTAACCCCAAATTCACCCTCAGGACTATTGTGTAAAAAAATCAAATATGTCCACAATCTTGTCTCCAAATGTTACCCCAATTTTAATACCACCTTAAATTTATGAGAGTGATTAGCATTCTCGAAGCTCGTCAATCTTCCATTTTGCATTTTGCATAAAATTGTGTTATAAAATATAAAATCCCCTGAAAACAGTCAAAAATAAGAACTGCAAATATCAACCGCAAATTCACTCTCAGGACTATTGTATAAAAGAATAAAATATGTCCACAATCCTGTCTTCAAATGTTACCCTAATTTTAATATCACCTTAAATTTATGAGAGTGATTAGCATTCTCGAAGTTGTTCTATTTTGCATTTCAAGACTGATACCGTTTTAACGAACTGTATATCTTGTACCTCGAACAGCTTAGATCGTAAACTCGCAATCTTGATGAACGTGGACCAGAGAATCGTCGTTTAGATCGTATTAACTATTCAGAAAATTATCTCAGCGATATAATCATTACACGACAATTTCATTGAGCTTAATTGATAATTCTACTCTTACTGCAATAACTGTAGTTTGAACTTTTAAACTAACACGTAATCTAGATAACGGATAATCGATTTTAGGTATTTTCACGTTGTTCAAATATCAGATTATAGAGACATTCGTTTGTGAAACGGTGCGCTCAACCATCGATCAAGCGTAATTAAGAAAAACGAAGCGGAGAACGTGTCAGGAAGCAAGGGATCGATTAGTCGGTGATTGAGTTGCAGGAAGGCAGTTGTTTATCGGTATAATCGGTACCTTACCGGGCTAATAAATGCATCCTTGAGAGGCAACGGCGAACATGTATCAACGCTGTTCTCTTTATTCGACTTTTTCCCACTGCAATCCATGATACGAAAGAAAAACGACGTTAATAAGATCCTTCGTGTTCTTCGCGCAAACCTCTTGACGTCGGAATTCAATCAGACTAATTAGCGAATACATATTTCAATTTCTTTCTCCACTTTGCTTCACTCGTCACTTAGGAAATTGTAATTGATGTGCAGTCGAATTGCTGCATTTTGATATCCTTTTTTTATTGGTACTTTATTTGCATTATAAATATCTCTCTGTTTAAAAATTTTTATATTTGCAAATTTTATGAAATCATTCTTCGTGCAGTTAATTTCTAGAGTTAGCTTCACTCGTCACTTACGAAATTGTGAATAATAAATGTGAGGTCGAATTGCTGGATTTTGATATCCTTTTTTTATTGGTACTTTATTTGCATTATAAATATCTCAATAAAATATCTCTCTGTTTAAAAATTTTTATATTTGCAAATTTATATAAAATCATTCTTCGTGCTGTTCATTTCTCGACTTACCTTCACTCGTCACTTACGAAATTGTAAATAATAAATGTGAGGTCGAATTGCTAGATTTTGATATCCTTTTTTTATTGGTACTTTATTTGCATTATAAATATCTCAATAAAATATCTCTCTGTTTAAAAATTTTTATATTTGCAAATTTATATGAAATCATTCTCCGTGCTGTTCATTTCTCGACTCAGCTTTACTCGTCACTTAGGAAATTCTGAATAATAAATGTGAACTGCTAGATTTTGATATCCTTGTAATTTTATTAGTACTTTATTTGCATTATTAGTATCTCAATAATTTATGTCTGTGTTTAGAAATTTTTATATTTGCTAATTTTTGTGAAATCATGATATGTGAGACCTGTATACCTCTATCTGGGAGTGGAAGTATGAATATCTTGAAATATCTACATACGAAAATTTCTGCATCTAGAAACCATAGTATGAAGTATTAAAAGTTCTACATAACCCAAGTCATATGCGTTGAATTATATATTTGATGTAGAAAAAGAGGCTGTCATGTTTGAAAGAGCGACACCTATCACACATGTCACATATGTTAGTAGTACTACCTGCAGCGGTCACATATCAGTTGTTAAAAAAACAGCAACACTCAGCAAACTCAATAATGTAAATTGCATAATGCATGAACAAATAAATAAATTGCATTTCGTCAATATTATTCAGTCAGTCAACTCCTGGACATCATATGTTATTGTGTAACATATACATCATATGTTACTCTATAACATATACATCATATGTTATTTTATAACATATGTCCTTCATTAAATGTTCTTCAAAAACCTCTCAAACATAAAAATAAAAAAAAAGTGTTCAACAACAAAAAGTGTACAAACATAAAAAATGAAATCGGTTTTACAAGCAGGTAAAAACACAAGTATTTCTGGTTCCAACAAAAAGTCGAGAAAAAGTGAGACTTTTTTCCAGGCGCAGTCTTCGGTTTATCTGACCACATGATCTCGAGAAATTACTTCTCATCATTAGATTCACAGCGAAGCATAGCTGTACTTGGTTTTTGCTGCATAATTAACGCACAACATTCTTACGTTCTATCTTCATTAACCGTTAACTCCATCAGGTAACATCATGGCTTACAACAGAGTTGCAACATAACCGTATCAATCATGATTACTGCTATCATAATTCTGATTCAACAAATCGTCATGACAGCTAAACGTCTAGATAAGCTACGAGAACAGTATTTAACGATGCAAACAGGCCAACAAACCTTAGGCGGCTATTTGTCTTCATATTTATACCGGGGACGGTCAATTACCGCGGTTTAACCTTTTCTTAATCGATCTTCGGATATGTCTGACCTACTTGTGTTGGGTGAGTTGGTAGATTTGAAAGGAGCTGACGTTGGTAGGGATTTTGTAATGTGGATTTTGGGATATAAGGATATTGCCGTACGTGGATTTTGGCATGTGTGGATTTTGGGGTGCGTGGACTTGGGGATGTGTGGGATTGGTCATATGTGGATTTAGGGATATGTGGAATTGATCATATGTGGATTGTGGGATATGTGGAATTGGTCATATGTGGATTTGGGAACATGTGGAATTGGTCATATGTGGATTTTGGGATATGTGGAATTGGTCATATGTGAATTTAAGAACATGTGAAATTGGTCATATGTGGATTTGGGGATATGTGGAATTGGTCATATGTGGATTTGGGAACATGTGGAATTGGTCATATGTGGATTTGGGAATATGTGGAATTGGGGATATGTGGAATTGGTCATATGTGGATTTGGGAATATGTGGAATTGGGGATATGTGGAATTGGTCATATGTGGATTTGGGGATATGTGGAATTGGTCATATGTGGATTTGGGAACATGTGGAATTGGGGATATGTGGATTTGGGGATATGTGGAATTGGTCATATGTGGATTTGGGAACATGTGGAATTGATCATATGTGGATTTGGGGATATGTGGAATTGGTCATATGTGGATTTGGGAATATATGAAATTAGTCATATGTGGAATTGGCCACATGTGTATTTCCTAACACGTGAATTTCAGGATATATATCGATCACAATTTATCCGAATAAAAACAGAATATTTCCTCGATAAACAAACGGATACTCGTCAGTTACTAAAAATGAATTAATTACTGATGTCTAATGAACTGTACGGTGATAAAAGTTACGTTATAAACTGAAAATTGATACCCGTCATTTGTGTGTATATTTCATAAGTTGGTCGTAAATTAATGAACTTATGGGGTATACAGATCAGTTTACGATCAACTTATGGAATGTACACGCATAAATGACGAGTATTAACGTTTCAGTTTATAAGGTAATTTTAATTACCTGCGCAATCCATTATGTGTCAGCTATTTCATTTTATAACTCGGATGCGCTCATTTTTATCGTGATAATGCGATCTAGTAAAAACATGACCAACATAAATGGCAAAACATTGCAGAGATAGATGCAAACGTTCGAACAATAATTTCTCAGCAGAGCGATTAATTAATAAATTCTATAATAGAAAAACCTCCAGGCACAATTTTACAATAATCATAAAAAAAAAAATATTAAAAATTTGTTAACTCTTAAATAATTAAAATTTGTAAAATTACTTTGAATTGCCCGTTTGCGCCTTAATTTATAGCACGCTTTTGTTGTAGATGCATGTTGATACAATATCAACATCAGAACGTTCTCTTATCTCCTGTTATACTCGGTTGCACGTCATTTTTCATGTAGGTAAGCAATCCACGTGGTTGCAGCGAAGATTAATATTGCACATTTCACGAAATTCATTTCTCTGCTGTATCCATTACGTTTCCTGGTAAGATGCAACGGCAGATACTAGATGTTAAGTTGCAACACCACTGTATTTACAGATCATTAATTAAATCTACTTATATTCATAACTTATTACATTCGCACATAATCAGTCACGGACATTGCAAATAATATTAATATCGTATTAATTTGGGAATACGGCCTCTGGGAATATAGGTATGTTATAATGTTTGAGCATGTAGGGATCTCGGGATCTAGAGATATTGGAGACTAGCGATTTTGGGGTATAGGGAAATTTGGGATCTAGGAAAATTCGGGATCATATCTCCAAATACACATATACCTAATTTTATATATCCCCAAATCCACATATGACCAATTCCACATATCCCCAAATCCACATATGACCAATTCCACATATTTCTAAATCCACATATGACCACTTCCACATATCCCCAAATCCACATATGACCAATTCCACATATTTCTAAATCCACATATGACCAACTCCACATATCTCCAAATCCACATATGACCAATTCCACATATCCCCAAATCCACATATGACCAATTCCACATATCCCCAAATCCACATATGACCAATTCCACATATCCCCAAATCCACATATGACCAATTCCACATATCGCCAAATCTACATATGACCAATTCCACATATCCCCAAATCTACATATGACCAATTTCACATACCCTCAAATCCACACATCTTAAAATCTACATATGCCTAATTCTACATATCCTCAATTCCACATATCCCAAAATCCATACACCTCCAAATCCACATATCCCCAAATCCACATTTCGTGAATTTATAATATAAAAAATCTACAAGATTTGGTGCTATGAAAAATCTGCAAGATTTAATAACATAAAAAATCTACAATTCAAAAAATCCACCCATCAAAAGAATCTAACGATCATCCACAAGGAATACACACAGTAAATTACTGAGTAGAAACTACTTGTCAAACTTAGAATCAATACTTAGAATCGTCGTATAGTATACGAAACAAGACATTAATGAACGATATGATGCCAGAAATTTGACATCAGAGTGCGAACTTTCTATAAATACCGAATAACGACGTTTAATGACCCTGTCTATTCCGGATACACGTATATAGTCTGGTTTTATCTTCTCTTCGGAGGATGTTAACACCTCGACGTTTTACAAACACCATCTCCCTCGATAGGATCCTAAAAAACTAGCAGACAGGCCGACCCTAACTCAAATATTAGTTCGTTAACGTATCAACGATGGCTTTTTCCGCGATAAAGGTCGTTCACCTTAGGAGGGACCAACACCCTGATGCTGTCGATTGTGAAATTAGAAAGGAAATTGGGAAGGTAACACGTGGTCATTTTCTTTACTAATGATGGATAATGGTAGGTTGGTTCTGGTTTGAGACCTTTATAATAATTACCAATAATCTCTTCCTTCATCGACTGTTCTTCAAACAGTTCGTCGACAGTTTTTATTGCTAAATAGCTTGTTAGCAAATTTTCAAATTACATGTGTTAAGATATGTGAAATTTATATGGGTTTATGCTTTTGCTATTTACATTGCCATTTTTATTTTATGATTAATAACACGATTAATATTTTTCATCGTTCTTCTGAGTGAAGGACAAAATAGAAGTATCGTATATGATTTCCTGTATTAATTGATAGTATAGGTAAAAAGTATGCAAGTGCAAAATGGTGGAAATAACAAGTTAATTAAAAGCGTTCATAATAGAAAAATCAAGCCAGGAATAATGATTACATCAAGAATAACAGAACATCGTAAAGGAGGAACGTTTCCCTTTGATAAACAACCGGACGATCAAACCCATGGAACCTCGCACGACCCCATCAAATTTTCATAAAACAAGCAGCAACCAGTTTACGGTGTGGTGCGTCTGGACGGTGTTCAGCTGGGTGAATAGATGACGTAGGGAAAGCTAAACAATACATTATATTAAGAATTTGCAACTTTAGAAATTTGGGACTTTGGGAATTTGGAAATTTGGGGAATTATGGGACTACGATTTTAAAAATCAGAAATTTGGGGAATAGTGGGGCTACGATTTTAAAAATTAGAAGTTTGGGAATTCTTTTACTTTGTAACTTTGTAACTTTGCAAACTTTGTAACTTTGCAAGCTTTGTAACTTTGCAAACTTTGTAACTTCGCAAGCTTTGTAACTTTACAAACTTTGTAACTTCGCAAGCTTTGTAACTTTGCACACTTTGTAACTTTGCAAACTTTGCAAACTTTGCAAACTTTGCAAGCTTTGTAACTTTGCAAACTTTGCAAATTTTGTAACTTTGCAAACTTTGCAAACTTTGCAAACTTTGTAACTTTGTAAACTTTGTAACTTTGCAAGCTTTGTAACTTTGCAAACTTTCTAATTTTGTAATTTTGTAACTTTGTAACATTGAAATTTGAGCACATAAAAATTTGTATATCCAAGAACTTCAGAATCTACGTGTTCGGGAATGCAAAGGTTTGGAAATGCTAGTGACGCAGAGGAAGAACCGCTGTACCAATATGTTTTCTCCGTAATCGTTCGATTCCAAGAACTGTTCTTCTCGTCTTGAATTCGAGCAAGGAGTGTCGATGACCCCTGGGAACGATTAAGTAATCCTGGTCCCCTCGCTTCTCATCCGATGGGAAAACCCGGGAAGGTTCTTCTACTTACTCACGGGTAGAATGAAACCGAAAGGACCCGTTGCGTTACTTTCAACTTGCAGATGATCAGGAAAAGGGTCATCTACCTTACACGTTGCTCAACTACCGTGACACTCTTCTTACTTAAAATTTCCTAAAATTCAAGATGCGATCTTAACATTTCCAAGTTACCAAATTTTGATATTCTGAAATTTCCAAATTTGAGAATTTGGAAATCTTAAAAATTCCTAATTGGGAAATTTTAGGAAACTTGACGGTGATAAAATTTGCAAGTTTCTAAGTTTTGCGGGTTCAAAGTTCCCAAATTCCTAAATTCTCCAAGTTTGAAATCTTGAAATTTCCACTCCCCAATTCAATAATCTTGAAATTCCAAAATTTTCCAATTAAGAAAGCTTGAAATTCTCAAGCTCCCCAATTTAGTAATCTTGAAATTTCCACTCCCCAATTCAGTAATCTTGAAATTCCAAAATTTTCCAATTAAGAAAGCTTGAAATTCTCAAGCTCCCCAATTTAGTAATCTTGAAATTTCCACTTCCCAATTCAGTAATCTTGAAATTCCAAAATTTTCCAATTTAGAAAGCTTGAAATTCTCAAACTCCCCAATTTAGTAATCTTGAAATTCCCACTCCCCAATTCAGTAATCTTGGAATTCCAAAATTTTCCAATTTAGGAAGCTTGAGATTCTCAAACTCCCCAATTTAGTAATCTTGAAATTCCCACTCCCCAATTCAGTAATTTTGAAATTTCAAAATTTTCCAATTGAGAAAGCTTGAAATTCTCAAGCTCCCCAATTCAGTAATCTTGAAATCCCACTCCCCAATTCAGTAATCTTGAAATTTCAAAATTTTCCAATTTAGAAAGCTTGAAATTCTCAAGCTCCCCAATTTAGTAATCTTGAAATTCCCACTCCCCAATTCAGTAATTTTGAAATTTCAAAATTTTCCAATTGAGAAAGCTTGAAATTCTCAAGCTCCCCAATTTAGTAATCTTGAAATTTCCACTCCCCAATTCAATAATCTTGAAATTCCAAAATTTTCCAATTTAGAAAGCTTGAAATTCTCAAGTTCCCCAATTTAGTAATCTTGAAATTCTTACTCCCCAATTCAGTAATCTTGAAATTCCAAAATTTTCCAATTTAGAAAGCTTGCAATTCTCAAGCTCCCCAATTTAGTAATCTTGAAATTCAAAAATTTTCCAATTTAGTAATCTTGAAATTTCCAAATCCCCCAATTCCCAAATCCTCCAACTACCCTAAAAACTCCCAACTCCCCAACTCTCACCTTCCAAACCCCAAACATCTCAAATCATCACCTTCTAAACTCTCCCCTTGCTCCTCCCAAATCCGATCTCTCAATCGTCGCAATAAATCCCCGTTTTCCGGCGATTACCATAATACGTTAAAAAGTATGTGGTAAACAAGGAACAGTACACTCGGTTATTACACCGGTGCGCGAGTGTCTGTTCGTACGATAAAGTATTCGCTCGCGTGAAGTGTACATTAGCTGGCGGCGTGGCCGAGCAACGTTCTGAGCTACGATGTTCACCGGTTACGGGGTTAATAAATAAAGTAAACCCCGCCGGACGAGGTGTCCACGTTTCCCGCGGCTTCTCCATTATTCATCGGCCGATGAATAAGCGGCCAACGACGCGGAACAACCGAACCGAACGACCACAAATATTTCAATTACCTTATGATTAACTTATTTCGTGGACGACCAACCCCGAGCCCCTCGCGAATTTCATGAAAACTCACGCGACGCTGGACCAAGCAGTGCTAAATCAAACGGGACGAGGCTTCGATTCACTCGCCTAACGGTTCATTTCTATACAGACAATCGCGACTCGATCTAAAGAACGGATAACAGGAATCGCGGATGCAGCGATGACATCAGCCTCGAACACCGATTACGATCCTACAGATCCACATTTTTACTTGGGTCAGGTGTTCTACGTACGACTCTTTCGCTGCGGAAAATATTGTCATTCACATTTCTTCAGATTCTATTTCTTTTAGATATGAAACGTATGAGGTAGAACACTTTTTTCTGTTATGATCTTTGTGAGTTTCCATGTGTTTTCTTTTTTAGGAATTTGACAATTTTTGGGAGGTATGGAACTTTTGGATGTGTGGAGTTGATGATCTGATAATTTGAAGATATTTGAATTTACCAGTTTGGGATTTTTTGGTACATAGTTTAGGTTAGGTTAGGTTTCTACATATGTGAGATGGCATATCAAGATTATTTATATGTAGAAGTTTGGAATACAGAGATTTTGGGATGTGGAAATTTTTTAAATTAGGTGTTGGACACATGAGTTAAGATGTCAGGAATATTTATATGTAGGGGTTTGAATTATAAAAATTGTAGGATACAGAGATTTTTAGTTTAGGTTTTGGATGCACAAGTTGTGATATCAAAATATATTTATATATAGGGGTTTGATTATAGAAATTGTAGGATACAGAGATTTTTTAGTTTGAATTTTAAAGTCATAAAAATTTAAAAATAAAGTAATTTCGTAACACGTTGAGTGCTACAAGAACTCATAAGGAAATTCATCAGGTGCCGTGCTAATTTATTAAAAAAAAATATTTGAACACATTAATAACATGATAACATAAATGCAAAATCTACAACCTTATATCATATGTACATTATCATCCCACATTTCAAAATTCGTTTCACATTAACACGTTGACAGCCACGCTGAGTAATACGTTTGATTAACACATTATAATATAGTAACACATATAGTAACATATAATAACCTAACACATATAGTAATACATTATAATAACAACACTTAACTGATACTTTCAGTCACCCAACTGCATCAGCCACTGACGTTGCACTCAACATATTAATAAACGAATTCTGCGATGCAGAGACATTTCGATGTATTTAGGGGTGTCGGAATTTGAAAGAGATCTTTGTCACGAACACCTGCAAGTGTTTATACAGGATAACCTGTTAAACGTTTCACAGTCAAAGAATTTAGGATCGAAGTGTTCCAAGATTGAGAAGGATACTGACAGCGAAGAATGTCTTTAGGAGAACGTGACTGCGTGATTTTCAGAAATGGATGCTTGAGTTAGGGGAGACTTGTGACGTAATTGGAGGATGATACGCAAGATGTCATTTTGGAGAACTCGGCAACAGGTTATTCACGTGCTGATTTTTATGCAATTTTTCTGTCAGGTGATTCTCGTTTTCTTTTACGTGATGATACGTTTATATTGGTCTTAAAAAAAATTTATATATAAAAATTAGTTTCTTAGGAAAACATTAAAAATTAGTTTCTTAGGGAAACATTAAAAATTAGTTTCTTAGAAAAAAATTTTATATATAAGATTTATATATGATTTATCTTCATTTAAACGTTAAATTGATGTAACCTTGATATGATGCAGAAAAGTGGAAAGTTATTTAAAAATTTGAGAAGTTGAAGATGAAGTTGAAAATTTGAGAAGTTGGAAATTTGCCTAATTAAGTTTGCTGAAAATTTGAAAAGTAGTATAGTGAAATAGTTAAAAATTTGAGAACTTGAATATTTAAAATTTGAAAACTCGAAAAAAATCAGTAGATCAATACTTGAAAGGTGGAAAATTAAAAAGTCTAAATAATTGATTTAAAAACTTGCATACTTGAATCTCTAAAAATTTGTGACATCGAACCTCCAAAAATTTGAACCTCCAAAGATTCCAAAATCTAAAAATAAATTCCTGAATTACAAAATAACTTCAAAATCCCAAAAACGAAGTTCCGAAGCTTACCTCAAGTAAACATCAAAACTACCCATAAATACTGCCTCAGCACATATCGTATCTTCAGTACTTATTAAAATCTCATCAACTTCAAACATCCTTAATATCCCCACCAAAAAAAATCTATCTTTCGCGATAAATGTTCGATGTTGTACCTCAGGAGTTAATTGTTGACGAAGTGTTCGAGCGAAGGAACAACCACAAACCTGTTAGCCGAAGTCGTAGGTCAAAGAGATGAAAGCCTATCGAGCGTGTAAAGAGAAGTTTACATGCAACATTGATGTTCATGACCGCGATGGTTCTTGGAAGATGGAAATTATTGAACACCTATCTAGGAGGTGTACATGCTACTTTGGTGCTCTTGCTACGTGAACCTTGAATTACTGAACAGCCTCAGAGTATATTTTCTTGCGAGTCTGTTACTGGGATTTGCTAGAATGTTTTGCTAGGCCTGTTGCTTAGAGCTGATTCCAATAGATATTCCCTGATTAACTGGGATCGTTTAACTGTCTGGGCTTTCTGTGTACTCTTGTACATTATGAACTATTAGAGGCTGTTTGGTTATGTTATATAGTATGTTAGTTGTGTTATTTATGTACTGTTGTGGTGAGAATATTTCATTATTAATTTAGGGGTAGGTTATATTTTGTTTGATATTATACTGCAAGTAGGAGCTGTTTTTGAGGTTACAAAATAATACTGTATTATATTCCATAATGGTGTTGGTAATATATACTATATATAATTTTATGAATAATATATAATTATTACAAACTATAATGTAACATAATATTACACGTGTTCTGGATAATACAATACAATGGATAATGAATTTTTTTGAAGTACACTAAAAGTCCAACTTAAAGCCCATTTCCACAGGGTTTAAATATAATTTCAGACTCTCTTATAGTACAAAAAATACTCCTCTGAAAATATACAGACAAAAAGAATTTGTATAGAAATTAAAAATAAAAGAGAAAACTACACGTACAAAAAAGCTAATTATCTTGAAAAAATTGATTTCAAGAACCACCGTGGAAAAATTAAATGTAATACGTATATAAACTTCAGTACTTATGTAAACCAGAGTAAACGCCTGATAAACATAAAATGCACCGAGCAATAACCGATTAGAGAGCATATAAAATTTGTTACGATGATAAAAGTACCGCAAATCGATGTAAGCTTAATGTCCAACAGAAATATTCATTAATATTCCTAATATAAAATGGTTAGTTGCAATGACCTGCTTCAAAACACATAAACTGATACGATTTAATAGTATAAAAGTACCGCAAAATGGCACCTATGGTACTCATTAATTTCCAGCAGATGAAAAGTAACTAAACAAAACCTTTCATCAACTATAAAATAGCTGTTAGCAAGCAATGACCTATTTCAAAACGTATAAAGTCTGATACGATTTGATGCAGTAAAAGTACCGCAAAATACTCTTTATAGCATATTAATCTGACCACTGTGCAAATGAGTGTAGTAAGACACGTGATAAAGTTACTCACGATTGTTTTTATTCAGTTATTAACCTTACGTAAACAGTTTAATATTTATGGCATTAAAATCTTCTGTACTTTTCTTCTCTTGATGACTGGATGTTGGAGTAGTCAATAAATTTTATTGACTACGAGACAAACAATTTATTAATTGAAACTTTATTTTTGAAGTAAACGACGTGACTAGTTTACATGTTATTTTTATCCATCAACAAAAATCAAATTTACAATGATTGACTGTATAATAAATACATGAACTGTGTAATTTATTGAAACTTGTTTTTGAAGTAAATAAAGTGACTAGTTTACATGTTATTTTTATCCATCAACAAAAATCCAATTTATAATTATTAACTGTACAATAAATACATGAACTGTGTAATTTATTGAAACTTGTTTTTGAAGTAAACGAAGTGACTAGTTTACATGTTATTTTTATCCATCAACAAAAATCCAATTTACAATTATTGACTGTATAATAAATACATAAACTGTGTAATTTATTGAAACTTGATTTTTGAAGTAAATAAAGTGACTAGTTTACATGTTATTTTTATCCATCAACAAAAATCAAATTTACAATTATTGACTGTATAATAAATACATGAACTGTGTAATTTATTGAAACTTGATTTTTGAAGTAAACGAAGTGACTAGTTTACATGTTATTTTTATCCACCAGCAAAAATCAAATTTACAATGATTGACTGTATAATAAATACATAAACTGTGTAATTTATTGGAACTTGATTTTTTAAGTAAACGAAGTGACTGGTTTACATGTTATTTTTATCCACCAGCAAAAATCAAATTTACAATTATTGACTGTATAATAAATACATAAACTGTATAATTTATTGAAACTTGATTTTTGAAGTAAACGAAGTGACTGGTTTACATGTTATTTTTATCCACAAGCAAAAATCAAATTTACAATTATTAACTGTTTAATAAATACATAAACTGTATAATTTATTGAAACTTGATTTTTGAAGTAAACGAAGTGACTAGTTTACATGTTATTTTTATTCACCAACAAAAATCCAATTTACAATTATTAACATGAGCAATTATAAGCAATTAAACTATGATAACTTGAACAAAGCAAATATTATTTTAGTTTATCCTAGAGTTTACAAGAATGATCGTCTCATAAAAATTTAAAAAAAGTGAGAAGTCTCTAAACAAACGAGAAAACAAATAAAATTTGTTCAGAATAAAAAGCTCAAAAACCCTCAAAAACGAACGTCTCCATTTACAGAAGCAACAAACAGCACGTGCGTGGAAGAAAATGTAGTCTCCTTTTACGAGTTTCGTGTATACGCACGAAGTTGGGCTCAAAAGAAGCCGAAAATAGCCGCGAGGGAAAATTCAGGATCGCACGCTTCCCGTGTTTTCGATCTTAATTTCGGAGCAACGTAAACACAGGGGAGCCCTAGAGCCCAGGGTGTTCGTTCGTGGTGGGTGGTGGGCAGACCTTGACTTCACGTATAGTGCCGGAAAGAAAGTTTACGAGCCCTCGCCAATCCATCAAAGGCGGTAACTCTACGCTTATTACTATTTCACGTTACTGAAACTCGCTTTGTTTAACCCATGTGCCACACCATTAGCTCGGATTCCTTCGTTCAAACTTGCCACTTTTACTCTAAAATTAACTGAGTTTATTTTGAATGGCGATCGTAGATAAATATTCAGGTTACTTCAATCGAATTGCTGAGGTTTGGCTCATGTGTCACACTGTTCTTGCTCGAATTTCTTCGTTCAAACTCACCACTTTTACTTTAAAATTAACTGAGTTAATTTTTATTATGGATCATCGATAAATATTCAGTTTACTCGAATCAAATTGCCAAGACACTTTGTTCGACCCATGTGCCACATCATTAGTCTCCCTGCTCGAATTTCTTCGTTCAAACTCACCACTTTTACTCTGAAATTACCCGACTTAATTTTGAACAGCGATCGAAGTTAACTCGAATAATAGTCACGGAATATTTTCGCGTTAAAAGTTGGTTGAAGCATAGAGACATCGCAGCGTTCATCACGGCGATATATTACGTTCCGTGGTTACGCATATCGCAGCGGAGTGTATTACACAGTCCGCGTAGCGATCTGGCTGATTCACGGGACAAGTCGCGCTAAACGACGTCGTTCAATTATATTTATATAACTGCTAACGACCCATTCCACGGGGTTCGTGCGCCGCCTGGACAAAAGCCGGGTTCCAGCTTTGGCCAAACTGAAATATCGATGTTGTATGCCGGCGTGTGCATCCAAAAACCGCTAACCACGAGAGAACGAGACAGCTGTTGGCTTCCTTGTGCCTCCACCGCCATGGAAATGCATCAAGATGCACGTCATAATCTGACCCCCGCTAAACTTGTTTCTTTCCGTGTTTCACCCGATGGTTGCATGGAAACGACATGCTTCTGCCGGGGGGAATCGACGATTTTCGGCTTGCTGGCTCCTTCCTTGAACGTTGCCAAAGCCGCCTGGACAATTTCTTTTTACAAGCGGCGTCGTCGCTGAATTCAAACTCCGGATTTTCGGAAAAAGACGTAAAAACGTGACCCATACGTAAAATTTTGTTAGGTTAGGTTTAGGTTAGCTGGTGACAAAAGTTCGATGAAAAGAGTCATTGAAATGATTAAATCTTTTATTGATAAGTGGAGAGTCTACTGGACGTTGCAAAAATAAACCCTCTTCCATTTTTGCTCATCTGAAAATAATCTAATGACAAATTGTACGTGGCAAACTATAAAATTGTAACACATTGTAATGTGACAAATTATTTAAAAATCATTCATAGACTAATAAAAATATGAAGGATTAATATAATGTACTGTACTTAACTAAATTTCGACTTGTCTGATCTCAACCTTATTTTGCAAAAGAAATGAACAGCCATTTATAACCGATTAGAAAATAGATAAATTCTCAGTACAATTGTTCCGTCACAGCGTAAATGGATAAATAATTAACAGTACTTTTCATAATCCCCATTAAAATGACTCCAGTCACCTTCGTAACGAAAAGAATTCAATCAATACCGCAAATCGTTTAGCAAACAGCCGCGAGACACTTGAACACTCGAGTACCCAGAGATCAAACGCCACGATATATCACTGTTCGATCGTGGAGAATCACGGATGGCCGTCATTCGAGCTGCCAACGATCGCTCGGTTGACGATTCATCAGCTGGTAATGTTTTTTTTTTCTCTCTGCAACGGGCAATTAACTGACGGTGTTAATGTTCGATTGGCGGACGCTAAGGTGATTAATGCACTCAGGGAGAGATGCCTTCGTCCGTGACAGTATAGCCCCCGATTCCTGGGGACTTTTGCGGCCATCGATCGTACAACTTCATCGGGACAACCGCGATTATTCTCTTTAATCGATACTATCTGAGAGGCAATCTCCGAGACCGTTATCGACGAGCTTGATCGTCGGCTTTTTCAATAATACCTTAACTGCCACGTCACTCGTATATTACCCGTGAACTTTCCTGGCAATTCATTATATATTTTATGAGGAACTTTCTTAATTACTCGATTAGAAGTTATGTTCTAACGTTTCCGAGGATGAGTAAGGTTCTGGATACGGATGTTAGGATATAGGAATATCAAGGTTATGTAGGCATATGGAATATGTATATTGATATGTGTGTGTGCATATTGATATATGCATGCATGTTGACACGTGTGTATATTAATATATGAGTGTATGTTGACATGTGTGTGTATATTGATATATGTATGCATGTTGACATGTGTGTGTATTAATATATGTATGTATGTTGACATATGGAATATGTATGTTGATATGTATGTGTGTATATTGATATATGTATGCATGTTGACATGTGTGTGTATATTAATATATGTATGTATGTTAACATGTGTATGTATATTAATATGTGTATGTATATTGATATGTGTATGTATATTCATATGTGTATGTATATTCGTATGTGTATGTATATCCATATGTGTATGTACATTCGTATGTGTATGTAATCCATATGTGTATGTACATTCGTATGTGTATGTATATCCATATGTGTATGTACATTCGTATGTGTATGTATATCCATATGTGTATGTATATCCATATGTGTATGTATATTCGTATGTGTATGTACATATATGTTGTAATGTAGGTTTATTGTAACTAATTATTATAGGAGTCCTTAGAGTTCCTAGGTCTAAAAATATTAATACATACACATGTATGTAGCAATACGGTATCCAAAATTTGAAGACAGACTTGAAACCAGATGAATGAACAAACCATATCCATGAATAAAAAAATTTTTAAACGAGTATCTACATACATGAGAATATATTGAGATATATCTGCATGAGAAGGTAATCCAAAGAACACAAGAATCATACGTTCTCGAGGATGTAAAGACAGAGAAATACGAGGTTGTATGAGCCTCAGATATATGGATCTCCCCGATCAATCCGTTTCGTAAGTCATTTATTCGACCGTCGTTGAAAATTATCATGTTCTCGTGTTGCTCTCGGGAGAAATAATGATACGCAATAAAAGGAGAGTAAAGCGTGTGAAATGTTGGAGCGTTTTGTCAGACGCGTGTTCGATCAGACCGCGTTCGTTCATCCGTCGCGTTTGCATGGAACTACGTTGCTTGTCGCTCTATTTTAACGTCCGATCCCGAACGATTCTTCGCATAACTGACTCAACTGTTGCGTGTAAACGCCCACGCGAAACCAGTTTCCACTTCCTGATCGAGATTGTCCGAGTCGTCGCGTGCGAGGGACCAACGCAAAAGGGAAAATCCGCGAGCGGAGTAATTTGTACGCTCGGCCGGCGTTACTTACGAACGCGTTCCCGCATAATCAAGGCAACGGAGGGCGTATCAATTATCGAATTACAAACAACTGGCCGCTTGGTCGGTCACGAAATACCCCTGGTATTTGTGGAGTCGCTTACCGTGAAACGCTACGGGGTTTAAATGAACCTACCGGCCCGTGATGCACGCTTACTTTCGTATTATAAATGAACTTCTGCAACAAATGGACGCACATTATGTTCATGCTCATTTTTTATGTGCTACAAATTAACGGACATTATGTACGTGGTCTTTTTTCTGCGACAATTATGTACGTATTTTAGGAACATTGCCTTAAAAGATTTTGTGACTTGAAATAAAAAAATTGTTTTGGGGTGACCTACCCCTTTGGTAGTTTTATTAAGTGTTAGTAATGAAACATACATTTTTTGTTTTGATAAAAATCAATATTTTAAGAATGTTACCTCAATATGTTTTGTAGCTTGAAATAAAAAAATTGTTTTGGGGTGACTTACCCCTTTGGTTGTTTTATTGTTAAGAGTTAGTAATAAACATACATTTTTTGTTTTGATAAAAATCAACATTTTAAGAATGTTACCTTTACATGTTTTGTAGCTTGAAATAAAAAAATTGTTAGGGGTGACTCACCCCTTTGGTAGTTTTATTAAGTGTTAGTAATAAAACATATATTTTTGTTCTTTATAAAAATGAACATTTAAAGAACATCACCTTAATAAATTTTTTAACTTGAAACCAGAAACTTGTGCAAGGTTAATATACCCTTCTGGTAATTTCAATTTTAAGCTTCAGTAATAAATGAATTACTAAAACATAAATTTCTTGTCTTGATAAAAGTTAACACAGGTTTCAAGAATATCACTTTAACAAATTTTTTAAAATAAAATAAAAAACTTGTGGAGGAATAAACTACCCCTCTGTAACTATTCATATAGAGTTCCTCTAACAAATAAATTTTTTATCCTAATAAAAAACTAGCACAGATTTCAACCACCTTAAAATATTACATCTATGAATACAAAAGAAAAATGTTTTTAATGTATTTGTTAATATAATTTGCTCGTGCTCTTCTTACTATGACTATGATTTGTGGAATACATTTCTGAAGAATCTTCATAGGCGAAAAACCATGGCAATGATATTATCAGAACATTCCGGTAGATCTGATATGTACGAATTATATGTATATGTAGATTTTCTCATTTAAACTTGTATACTTTAATGGCTTCTCCCTTATTCAAAGGTATACTCTAATGGTTTCTTCCTCGTTCTGAGACATACTCTAATGGTTTCTCTCTCATTTTAAGACGTTCTCTAATGGTTTCTTCTGTGCAATAAATAAATAACAGTGAAATGTGCAGTTATGGGATAACTGACTTCAAATCTCGAGGATTCACATTTCACGCTACTGACAAGTCTGAGTTGGACTTGATAAGGGTTTGAACTCCTAAATCCTTGAAGTTAAACTTCTCCATTGCTTTCGATCATCGGAAATGTTCAGAAAAGTAGCTGTCAGATATTTCTCATGATCAATCGTTTCAAGACTTGTATTCGAATATTCTTTGGGAGTCAAAGAACACAACGATGTTCACATCTCCAACCACCAAATTACAAGGTCTACTGATGAAACTCCCTAAACTTCCAAATCCTGAAAGTTAACCTATCTACAAAATTTCTTCAGTACTTTCAATTAAAAGTACTTCAGTACTTTCGACCAAAAACATCCAGTAACTGTCAGAAGTCCCTCATGAATATATTAAAAGCACAATAAGTATATAAGGTTTCTAAATCATCTCAAATGTCAATTATGACATTGCTAAATTTAAAATTGACTTAATATTTCAACATTGTTAATCTGGTTTATTATTGCAGCTGTAACTAGTCAGCTCTAAGTGACGCATCTGGTGCGTCATAAGGCAAGGGGTTGAACTATGAACTTGTAATAAAAATAAAGTACAACAATAACATATAAGAGATTAAAAGTACAGTAAATACATAAGGTCACAAATTAATTTACTCTATTCCTAACCTAAAAAATTAACCTCAAAAGCCCATCTCATCAAAAGAGCGAATTTCCATAAATCAAAATAAAGAATCCAATTCTGACAAATCTAGAATTAATTAAATATAGAATTAATTAAAGATGTAACAGTTTTAAAGCGAAATATCATCGTAAACCGTACAATCGATGGTTAACGGAGCGGCTCGAAATATCGAAATGCATCGTAGTATGTTGCACCGACTCGTTTGCCGTAATCAATAGATTCCGAGCATAAACGGAAGAAGGAGCGATCCGAGTAGGATACGCGTATCGTTTCCGCGCGATTCCATAAATCCGTCGA
Source organism: Megachile leachella (assembly GCA_963576845.1). NCBI lineage: Eukaryota > Metazoa > Arthropoda > Insecta > Hymenoptera > Megachilidae > Megachile > Megachile leachella. Next base: position 18,895,362 of record OY756251.1, read on the forward strand.
CGAATCCTCTCGGAACGCAAGCGATCGAGAGTCGAGGATCGTGGACGCGGAAAGACGAATCGACGAAGCATCGACTCTCGATGTACGGCTGGATGTTCGACGAGGAATGCCAAGCCGGTACCGAGCTAACCTTCTAACTACGGTAGTCCCCGTATGTTCCGACGGGATTGAAGGAATTCAATGGAACCTAATGGTTATGGCTTCGAGCCGGAGGTTTCCGCAACAGCGCGCGCCCGTACGTTTTTCTCCGCCGCGTTTTCGAATCGTGTTTCTGGTGACAGACATTAAGACACGCGTCCCGTTATGAAGTCCAGTTCCCATGGCTGAAATTGTCCTTTAACGAAGCTGCCGGCCGTGCCTCTCGAGAGCTTATATCCACGGATAATTACAGTAAATACTGCGGCTACATGCGACTCGAATGCACGGAAAGTCGTTACGATAGGTCCGAGCGGAACGTTTTATTGCCGCCTTGAGAATTGTTTACAATTCGATCGTTTTACTGGATGGAATTGTTCGAATTAATTTGGTTGAGAACACCTTTGCGAATTTCAAACGTTGTGACGGATTTCTGGCAGTGGGTGTCTTCGATGATAGATACCATTGGAGAAATTTTGTAGATAGGTTAGCATTGAAGGTTTGGGAGTTTAGGTGGTTTGTGGACCTCGTGGTTTGGTTATTGGAGGCGCGAACATAGTTGCGTCTGCTACCCTCAAATTTGAAATACAACATTCTTCAAACTATTGATCATTGAAGTATTGCGTCAATTTTAAAATTTGCGATGTCATAATTGATGACATATCATCAATGTCATAACTGACGTATCATAATTAAGATTTGAGATGATTTATTTCAATGAAACATCAAATTGATTTTCATAGTTCCATCGATCTCTTCAAATAATTGTACAAGTTTTTGACTGCATCTGAACATGTACAAGTTGTATTCATGAACAAGTACAAGTTGTATTCATGAACAAGAGCAAGTTACTTTCATGAACAAGTACAAGTTGTATTTATAAATAAAAAAGAACAAGTTATCTTTATAAACAAGTACAAATAGCATTTTCTTATTCATCAAAAGAAATATTGAGTGCCACCATCTTTCAATTCCAAAGACAAATGTCCATCGCGAATCTTTACCAGAAGCCAAAGAATTTAAAGTAGACTTGATTCATTGGAAGAATCATCAAATTGATTTTTATCGATCGATCTATTTGTGGAAGTAATCGATCACCCGTTCGCTCGGTTATTATTCGATCAACGAACACAAGTGTCGCATACTATTCGCTACGTGACTGTGTTTTATTATTGGTTGTAACTATTGGCCCGTTCTAAACACGCCCAAGATACTTTTCCTACGGTGCACCGTTTCGAGAGATCGATACCAGAGTTCTTTTCCAGTGGCACGACTCCTGGAAGTCCGGAGTGTGGGATCGCGGTGTTCCTGGCGCGAAGCCAGGAATCTGACGGCGCCTACTTTCTGCCAGTCGCGATTTTCCGAATCGCCCAACGAATTATAATCGCCAACAGCCCATTTCGCAATCTTTCTAGAATATATCGATCGGAAAGTTCAACTTCGAAGGCAACGGGATTGCTGGGGATTGCTGTCGTCATATGTAGGAAACATATGTAGGAAACATATGTAGGAAATAGTGCATGTAGGGATTTTCATATGTAGACATCTTTATATGAAGGAATATTCATATGTGTATAAGAATTATTATGTGTATGTAGGAAACTTCATATGAAGGAAGCATCATATGTGTATAGGAATTGTCATATGTAGGGTACATCATATGTAGAAATCTTCATATGTAACAATTAGCTATATGTATGTAGGAAACATCATATGTAGGAATCTTCATATGTAACAATTAACTATATGTATGTAAGAAACATCATATGTACGTATCTTCATATGTAGGAACCTTCATATGTTACAATCATCTGTATGTAGGAAACGTCATATGTATACATATATGGTCATATGTAGGAACCTTCATATGTAGCAATCATCTGTGTGTATGAAACGTCATGTGTATGTATAATCATATGTAGGAACCTTCATATGTTACAATCATCTGTATGTAGGAAACGTCATATGTATACATATATGGTCATATGTAGGAACCTTCATATGTAGCAATCATCTGTGTGTATGAAACGTCATATGTATGTATAATCATATGTAGGAATCTTCATATGTGGGTATCTTCATATGTAGAAATCATCATATACACAAATGTTCATATGTAAATTTCTTCATATGTAAAAATCATCATATGTGCAAATCTTCATATATAAAAGTCGTCATATGTAAAAATCTTCATATGTAAAAATCATCATATGTAAAAATCTTCATATGTGCAAATCTTCATGTATAAAAGTCATCATATGTAAATTTCTTCATATGTAAAAATCATCATATGTGCAAATCTTCATATATAAAAGTCGTCATATGTAAAAATCTTCATATATAAAAGTCATCATATGTAAAAATCTTCATATGTAAAAATCATCATATGTAAAAATCTTCATATGTGCAAATCTTCATATATAAAAGTCATCATATGTAAAAATCTTCATATGTAAAAATCATCATATGTAATGCTCCCTAACAGTATAAAATTTTATGGATTAAAAATGAATAATTGAACTTTCATCTAGCGATAAGAGCGTCCAAGTATCAAGCTCAAGCATCGTTTCATTAAAACCGTTGGTCGACAGTTCAGAACAGGTCAACCACGGTAACCGGTGTATCGAAGGCATCGTGTTCTGTCAAATAATGGCTCAGTTGTCCATCGCGATTTATGCGAAAGTACATCGTGTATCGTGGCAACGCGTTAACAGGGGCTCTCTAATTACCGGCGAAGCACCGTGGCTCGCGGTGTAGGCGAATTCCAGGAAGGTTCGGTAAATCTAATAGAATCTAATGGGTATTGCCTGGAAGGTTAAAGCCTCGAAGAGTTGACGGTTGTTCCGTTGAAAGGACAACCGTCCTGTGAATGGAGACTTAAATACATGTCCCGTTACCGCATCGCGGCACCACTGAATCTAGGACCTTTACATTCGAACTTACAGGGGAACCTCACATATTTTCCTTTCGCGGTTTTTACGTGGGAAAAAATCGACGTACAATTACTTCTAACTTTATTGCCTGCTACTTCATTATGGTCATCGGTACGCGGAACGAGCGACCGGGGATTTTCATTTGGTCGAGTAGGTGGATGCCTATTCATTGCTTCTTCCTTCTGTTCTCTTAGGAACAGTATTAAACGATACTATGCAAACGATACAACATTGTTGAGGTGCTATTAATCTTGATGGGATAATTTAACTGTTGTTTCAACTAAGAACAAGTTATACTTGTTTTGTTTTAAACAGACATTTATATGTGGAACCATTATCATCAAAAATAGATGAATCTCTATTAGTCAGTTCACCACTTGATCCTACAAAGACATGAACTTAAACTTGCTTAAGTTTGGACAGGCATTCATATGTGGACTGATTATGTTCAAAAGTAGATGAATCCCTATAAGTCAGTTCATCATTTGATCCAACAAAGACATCACCTTAAACTTGCTTAAGTTTGGACAGACATTTATATGTCGAACGATTATGTTCAGAGATAGAAGGATCAATAAAAGTCAATTCATCATTTGTTTCAATTGAATGAATTAATATAAACTTATTTAAATATAGACAAGCAGAAGTACATTAAACGACTATGTTCGAGAGTAGATGGATTGACAAAAATCAATTTAACATTCGTGCCAAAAAAGAGATGAACTTAAACTTGCTTAGGTTTGGTCAGACACTCATATGTTGATCAACTATGTTCAGAAGTAGATGCATCACTAAAAGTCGCCTCAACATTTGTTCTAACTAAATGAATTAACTTAAACTTTTTTAGATGTGGACAAACATTCAGACATTAAATGATCATATTCATAGGTAGATGTATCAATAAAAGGCAGCTCCATAATCGTTCCAACTAACTAAATGAACTTAAACTTGTTTAGACTAAAACTTGAGCATGTGGCATCTCTGTTTGTATTACCAATTTTTCAGCGAGACGACTGTTGTTTCCGCAAGGATGCGACGAGGTAGAAAGCTAATCGAACGCCGGGATCGCGAATCCATTAGCTGGCGAAAAGAAAACCGGATCCGGAATCCGGTGGCGCGTGTGAATCACCGGTCACCGACAACGAGGCGCATCGTTTTTCATCGTTCGGTTGCAGATTAACGCGTTAATAGCCGATCCGCCTTATCTTCTCGCCGTCTTTTGCTCAGATTCGAGGCAACGCAGAAGATATAAATAATTGTCATTGCTGATCAACGTTACTTGTCTTGTCGATTCACACTTCTATTGTACAGCGTTTCTTCTGCAATTTCGGTGGAAACTTCAAGTCTTTAAACAGCTTTAGAACTTTAGATCTTTAATTTGGAGGGTTGAGAATTTGGGGATTTGAGGGATCTAGGGCTTAGGAATTATGGAGTTTGAGAATTTGGGGATTCGAGGGATCTAGGGTTTAGGAATTGTGGGGTTCGAGAGTTTGGGAAGGTGGAAATTTGGGAAGGTAGAGATTTGGGGATGTGGGGATTTGGGAAAGTGGAAATTTGGGGGCGTGGAAATTCGGAAGCGTGGAAATTTGGGAAGGTAGAGATTTGGGGATGTGGGGATTTGGGAAAGTGGAAATTTGGAGGCGTGGAAATTTGGGGCATAGAAATTTGGGGCGTGGAAATTCGGGGTGTGGCAATTTGAAAGCGTGGAAATTCGGGGCATGGAAATTTGGGAATATAGAGTTTTCAGAGCATGGGGATTTGAGGAAATAGAAATTTGAAGCGTGGAAATTTGGGAACGTAGAAATTTGGAAATGTAGAGATTTGGCGAAGTAGAAATTTGGGAGCGTGGAAATTCGGGGACGTGGAAATTTGGGAATATAGAGTTTCCAGAGCGTGAGGATTTGAGAAAATAGAAATTTGAAAGCGTGAAAATTTGCAAACGTAGAAATTTGGCGAAATGGAAATTTAAAAGCGTGAAAATTCGGGGCGTCAAAATTTGGGGGTTTGAAAATTCGAGGGCGTCCACCCGCAAAATATTAATACTACAATAAAATGAAATCCAACTCCTTAATTAAACAATCCCTGTAAACGTCAAAATAATTAAACACAGAAGCCCTCGAAACCCCAGAACAAAACGAAAAGAGGGTAAAATTCCACCGCAATTTCCAGCGTGAAATTAAGGAAGAAAAGCTCGCTTTCAATTTCACGTCTGCATCGTGTTCTCGTTTTGTTACGATTACGTTTCGCGTCTGGCACGAAGAGCATCGGCGTCGCGAGGGTAAAAGATAAAACGAGGACGAGGAGGAGCCATCAGGGTGGAATCCGGTAACGCGTTTCATCGAGCCGGATGATCGCCAGGCGTACAAGCAGCATGATTAATGGATGATAACGCAATTACACCGTGATATGCACACGATTCGTATCTGCAGAAGTTCGTTTCCATCGGGATATACTCTTTGTTCATTCGGGATAATATTTCTCGGAGATTTTGACGTTGTTGGCTGCTTTTGTTCGCTCGATCTTTTTTAATCTACCCCTCGAAAAAATCATTTTTCATGCGACCCTGCTTTGCGAATTATAAACGCATTAAAATTGAGATCTTATCGGTCAATCTGCCGGAGAATTATCGCTGGTAATTACAGAGTGTCACCGGTGATCATGATGAACACGCGTTTCACGGAAATCTGGCTTCTTTCAAATTGGCCAATTTTTTGATTTTGTTATTATGGTCATATATTACATAAAACATACATACATTTATTTTTAAGAAAATATTCTTGTTTTATCATAACAAGTTGTATTTTTTAAATCATTTTATATGAACTAGTGTAAAGTCATTTTTAAAAATTATTTTCTCATGCAATATTTTTTAATTAATAATTCAAATGTATACAGTAATTTTTATTTTATAGATACAAATATTGTATGAATATTAAAAATGCTTAAAAATATTCAATATTATAAATATCGAAAATAGAGAATTATTAAAGTACATATAATACATTATTGTTAACAAATTATAATTAAATATGTACATGTCATCAGCAAGTTTTTAATAAACACACGTACGCACTACTATGAAGTTATTAATAAATACTATTATTGTTACGAAATAAACATTTAATGTATCAGGTTAACCAATGAAGTCTCCATCTATAATATAAAAATATATCTCACAGATAAAATTCGCTAATTATATTTAACAATAAAAGTACATGACCAAACGCATTTCAAATTAAAATTAAGGTTCCACAAGTAATTTCGACAAAAATCAACCTAACCAAAACAAACAGACTCCATAATTCATAACCAGAAAGTACAACATTTTTAATAAAACCATCAGCTTCTAGTTTCAGTACATTTTATCGTTAATTGAGTTTTCAAATTATTGATAGGTTAAGATGTTCCTTATCTCGTTTGCCATGCGATTGACACCGAAATACGTAGGATTAAATAATGTAATCTCCAGATCAGAATATATTTCCCAAGGTTTTTTGTAGAAATTTCCGTGCATGAATACTAAACAGCATACTAAACCATAATGTTGTAACAAACCGTACAGCTATTAATCATCCGCTTCATAAATAAATGTAGCATGCACGCATGAATAATTAGTATTCCGATATGATATACGGGTTTAATAATGTATTTATAAATACAGGCTGTTCCAAAAGCGACCTGCACGAACATTAGTCTAATACGCATTAATGCGTGAACAACCAACGGAAAAGAGTAATCTGTTCAATAACTTGATACCGTTTGTCAAATATATCTTATTACACTTGTAAACGCATCAATAAACACGGTGATTGATATTGAACGTACGTGTTATAGTCAGTTAATGTGTAAGAACATTTTTTGGAACAGCCTGTACGTACAATTAATTTACATATATATTAATACATTTAGGTGTTCGTAGCTTCTCCTATCTAACATTTAATAATCTTAATAACGTGACCTTATCTCTGCAACATTGTGTTGTAAAAATAAAGCAGCTGCTCCGATAATAACGTGAAATGGTAATATCGAAAGGGGTGGGAAAATAAACGTTATAGTCAGCGATATGTAGCAGAGATTTGTGGTATTCAGATAATACAACTAATTAATAATTCGCGATTGCATGTGTGTGTATGTACGTGTATATATGTACATTGGGAGGCAAACATAACTTTCTGGAGGCAAGATTTAAAGATTGGAAGAGAGACTCTCCTAAGAGTCAGGAGAGTTTTTAGGTTATGGGACATTTGCGTATGTAGGGATTTGCAAGAGTGGAAATTTGGGAATTTGATAAGTTGGGGATGTAGGAATTTGGAGATGGAGAAATTTGGGAATGTAGAGGTTTTGGGATATGGGGGTTTTTGGCACTAGAAATTTGGGGGCGTGGAAATTTGAGGGCGTGGAAATTTGGGAATATTGAGATTTGGTAACGTGGAAATTCAAGGGCTTGGAAATTTGGGAATCCTGAGATTTGGGAACGTGGAAATTCAAGGGCTTGGAAATTTGGGAATATTGAGATTTGGGAACATAGAAATTCGGGGGCGTAGAAATTTGGAAATGTAGAGATTTGGAGGTGTAGGGACTTGGAGGCATGGAAATTTGGGGGCGTGGAAATTCGGGGACGTAGGGATTTGGGGGATATAAGAATTTGGTAGCGTGGAAATTTGGAAATGTAGAAATTTGCGGAAGTAGAAATTTGAAGGCGTGGATATTTGCAGGGGATATAAGAATTTGGAGGCGTGGAAATTTGGGAGCGTGAAACTTCAGAAGTGTGGAAATTCGGGGATATAGGAAATTGGTAGCGTGGAAATTTGCAAATGTAGAATTTTAGAGGCGAGGAAATTTGAAGGCGTGGTAATTTGAAGGCGTGGAAATTTGGAAATGTAGAAATTTGAAGGCGTGGTAATTTGGAGGCGTGGTAATTTGAAGGCGTGGAAATTTGGAGGCGTGGAAATCTGAGAGCGTGAAAATTTGGGGGTTATAGGAATTTGGTAGCGTGGAAATTTGGAAATGTAGAAATTTGGGGAAGTAGAAATTTGAAAGCGTGGTAATTTGGAGGCGTGGAAATTTGGAGGCGTGGAAATTCGAAGGCGTGGAAATTTGGAGGCGTGGAAATTCGAAGGCGTGGAAATTTGGGAGCGTGGAAATTCGAAGGCGTGGAAATTTGGGAGCGTAAAAATTCGAAACTGTGGAAATTTGGAGACGTAAAGATTTGAGGGTTATAGGAATTTGGTAGCGTGAAAATTTGAAAATGTAGAAATTTGAAAGCGTGGAAGTTCGAGGGCGTGGAAATTCGAAGCTGTAAAAATTTGGGGGCGTGGAAATTCCTCACCACCCCAAAACCTCTCACCTCAAACTTCCCTCCCAAATCCAAAGAAACCTCCAATTCAATATAAAAATCTTCCCCACCAAAATCTAAAGTCGCCGGTCACGGTCGATTTTCCCCATTTCCGTTTGCCAACATAAATCCTCTCCAATTCGTTCCAACAGATCCTCTCGGCTTAGTATTTCTCGAGCATAGTGATTCACTCGCGGCGATGGCTAGGTAGGATAATTATTGCCGGTGCAATTAGGCGTAGCGTCGATAGTCGATTGACTCGCGGCGACGGTGGACGACGATTAATTATCCGGCGGTTGACGCGTCGGGATAAATAATCGTCGTTTGCCGCCGTTCCAGCTAGTAACCGCGTCGGAGACGAAAGAAAATCGTCGGCTAGGCGAGAATAGAGCCACGACGACCGAGTAATTTACCGATTTCAGCGTTAATCGGTGATGAATGAGGCGAGTTGTGTTAGGCTCGCAGTTTCGTTATCGCCGCGAAAAACCAGCGGCGGCGGTATCATAATTAAAGGCCCAGGCATCGTTAAAATCTGTTTATCGTACCGTTAGGAACAGATAACGCTGTCCAACGACAGGATATCGTGCTCATTCGGCTACCGTATGTTAATTTCGATACAGGATTTGCTGCGTTGCATATGTATGATGTCAGGGGACATTTGGCATGCTCTTGATATATGGCCGTGTTATTGAAGCGGGCAAATGGAGTAACCACTTCAGTAAAACCTACTGAGAGAAACTTTCGTGGGGGAGAGAGAAGTTTTTTGAGGGATGGTGTGTGCAAGAATGGGATTACTGGTTGTTTCTTATGGATCTTTGGAAATTTGAAGAGTTGGAGTGGATGGAGGGTTTTGGGGATTTAGGGAATTTAGGGATTTGGTAACTTAGGGTTTTGGAAATTGAAGGAAATTGGAAATTGATTTTGCAATTTAGAAATTTGAAAATTTTGGGATTTGGGAACTTAGGGATTTGGGAATTTAGAGATCTGGGGATTTGGAAATTTGGGGATTTGGGGATCCGGAAATTTGGGAGTTTGGAAATTTAGGGATTTTAGGGAATTTAGGAATTTAGGAATTTGGGACCTAGGGAATTTTGGGATCTAGGAGATTTTGGGATCTAGGGGATTTTGGGATCTAGGGATTCGGGGATCTGAGGGATTTGGGAATCTAGGGATTTGGGGATCTAAGGAATCTTGGATCTACGGATTCTTGGATCTAGGGAATTTTGGGTCTAGGGATTCTTGGATCTAGGGATTCTTGGATCTAGGGAATTTTGGGTCTAGGGATTCTTGGAGCTAGGGATTCTTGGAGCTAGGGAATTTTGGGTCTAGGGATTCTTGGATCTAGGGATTCTTGGATCTAAGGATTCTTGGATCTAGTGATTTTTGGATCTAGGGATTCTTGGATCTAAGGATTCTTGGATCTAGTGATTTTTGGATCTAGGGATTCTTGGATCTAGGGATTCTTGGATCTAAGGATTCTTGGATCTAGTGATTTTTGGATCTAGGGATTCTTGGATCTAAGGATTCTTGGATCTAGTGATTTTTGGATCTAGGGATTCTTGGATCTAGGGATTCTTGGATCTAAGGATTCTTGGATCTAGGGATTCTTGGATCTAGGGATTCTTGGATCTAAGGATTCTTGGATCTAGGGATTCTTGGATCTAGGGATTTGGGGGACTAGGGGATTTTGGGATTTAGGGATTTGGAAAACTAGGGATTTGAGGAACTAGGGATTTGGGGAATTAGGGATTTGGAAATTTAGGGATTTGAGAATTTTTAGTATTTAGAGAACTGAAAATTTAGAGTTGTGGGAATTATGGTACCCAGGGATATTAGGACGTAACAATTACGGTATCTAGGGATTTATAGATAATGCAGTTAGGCTATCTAGAGATTTATAAACATTGTAGTTAAGGTATCTAGGGATTTCAATACATTGCAGTTAGGGTATCTAGGGATTTCTAGATATAGAAGCTTACTTATCTAGAAATTGAAGCATTCAGAAAATTTCAAAATACACTACTTTTTCACAGTACACAATTGCAACGATGTTCTTGTTATTCTTTTTATCCTTGTTTGATTTTCTATGAAATCTGTGTTTATTGTTTGTTAGACGATTTAATGTAAATCGATTAAATATTAGCCTCTTAACGATACGTATTTAACAACGTTCCGTTTATTGCAATTTATTTGTGTAGTTTCTTAAGAATTTCTTTATTATTGATTTGTTAAATACAAACATCTTTGCAATACTTGTTACCGCAATTAGTTTGTGGAATTTCTTAGTTGTTCCTGATTGCTATTTGCTCTTAAACGGTAAATATTATCTTTTCCATGATATGCACTCGAAACAACGTTCTTTTTTGTTGTTTGCCGAAAGACTTGATACGGATTGATCAAATATTAACATAAACTTCAGCCAGAATTGTTTTTGCATTGAGGAAATCTCACACGATCAATACTCTACTGCAAATATTTCTGTGTTGTAATTGAACGTGTGAGGAAATTGACCTAATTGAGGAATATTGACTTAACGTCTATATTTAAGTGTCGGCAGAGTGCTTCTAAGGAAATTGATTTCCTTTAGAAATTCTCTTCTTTGGAAAAATTGGGAAACAGTTATCTTTGTTTACTAAAACTGAAATAGAAATTTGTTCATATATATCATATATGTATAATATGATTATTACTACATATCTATAATATAATATCTAATAAAACTTAAAAGTATATCACCGTTACTAAAATGGTGATATACTATGCAAATTACAAATTAATGCACAAAAAAGTTCCTGCAAAATTTATGACAAGCAACATAAAATTAAACTTTGTATATACCAAATTTGTATATACCCTTAGTTATGCAAATTATAATCAAGCGTACAAATTATAATCGAGCGTACAAATTATAATCGAGCGAACAAATTAGGGTGCAGTAAAAATTACTATGCATAAGATTTATCACATTTAAATTATAAACACCACACGAGTTGCATTTCGGCTATAAATACCACAAGTAAAAATTACATTTCGACTGTAAATACCACAAGTAAAAATTACATTTCGACTGTAAATACCACAAGCAAAAATTATATTTCGACTGTAAATATCATTTCAAGTAAAATTTATTGTCTTTCCCAAAAGTACAGTAAACCGCGAATTCGGTGCCCAAAAAATTCGGCCATGTTGGTTTCTCACCCAGCGAACATCCCACAATGCAGCACTGTCGTTAGAAATAGCAGAAGCTAGTGTATGACAGTGACGACAGGTAACTAAGATAACGTAATAATTTTAGAAGCAAGCCGAGCTATATTTAGATCAGATTGCCTCGCACAAAGTGTCTTCTGCGTGCGTAAATTCCAGCTTATCGGATCATGACCGCTTCGGCCTCGTCGCGTCCTCTCTTCTTGTTCTTCCTCTTCTGTTCGTTGCTCGATCCGCCTTCTCTTCTGCTCCTCTCCTCTTCTTTGCTCTTGCTTCCTCGACCGACTGTCAGAGCCACTCGGAAAACGAGTTCTCTCGGCACGATGTGCGTGTTATGGTTCGCAAAGGGTAATCAGCTACCGGATACCTGTCTTGGTTGCCTCTCACAGATGGAATTAGACGCGGAATCGACCGGGGAATCGAGAGCGACTCGCCGACGGATTATTACGCGCTTATGTTACCGAACAACCTTACATTTCTTCTTCCAACTCTTCGCTATTTAAACATAACTTATTTAACCTTATTGTCCAATTCTTGTCCTAAGAATTTGGGACAATTACTGTGACATTTGAGAAAATTTGTTCGTAGGTTCTTGACGTTGGACGAGAATTATATAAACATTTGCATCTTTCTTCATTTTGTACTTAGCAGTTATATTTTATAGTATAGAACAGTGTAGTATGGTTTATAATATGTTTGCAAAGGAATATACATTGTAAAATATAAAGAAGTATGTGTATATACTATGAGGTTGTCGTAACTGAGCGCCGGTGACGTCAGAAGCGCTCAGTTACGGCGAACATTCGTTGCTTTCGCTATAAAACTTACACTATGCGCTTCATACAAATTCTGTATACATTACGTACATTATACAAGCTTCAGATACATCACATTACATAAAATATGCATGTATAAGATGTATATAATTACTTGACCTATATAATATGTGTATAACGACTTGACCTGTATAATATGTATATAATAACTTGACCAGTATAAAATATATAATAAACTTGTCTTGTGTAATATGTATATAATAACTTGACCTATATAAAATATATATTAAACTTGACCTGTATGAAATATATAATAAACTTGACCTGTATAAAATATATAATAAACTTGTCTTGTGTAATATGTATATAATAACTTGACCTATATAAAATATATATTAAACTTGACCTGTATGAAATATAAAATAAACTTGACCTGTATGAAATATATAATAAGCTTGACCTGTATAAAATATATAATAAGCTTGATCTGTATAAAATATATAATAACTTGACCTGTATAAAATATATAATAACTTGACCTGTATAAAATGTATAATAAACTAGATTTTCCTCCACCTCGATCTTATTCAACATCAGTTCCCTTCAACCACCCCATTACACATATAAAATTATCAAAATCCTTGCATATGATGTATCCGAATAAAGACACTAAAATTCCTTTAAAAAGATTGCTGTTACCCTTCGATAATTTCGACCACGTGTTAATAAGATCCGAGGGAACGTCAAGAGCTGTCCGTCACGCGGGAGAATTAATAATTGCACAATTATCCGCGGTCAATTGATTTTAATTTCAATTTTGCTTGTAGATACTTCAAGGATCGCGTGACGTCGCGTCCCATCCTCTTCACCCTTTATTTTTCGACTTCACGCACGTACGCTCGTTAAGGCGGCCCTTCTTGCGAAAGATGACTGGAAAATCGTCTCATTAAAGCGCGTTTAATTCGTTGTTGGTGGTCAGACGGTAGAGGTATGTACGTGGGACAATGCGAAAGTGTAGATAGCAACATCGATGTAACTGGTGTTAATTCTGACAATGATAATTGCGCTTGTTGTGGATGATACCGAAGAAATGTGACTATACCCTTAAGGGATGTTTTTGTCGGGGGTATGAATTAATCTTGAGATCAATTATGGGCTTGATAACACGTGGATGACCGCGCGGTATATCGCCACGATGTGATTTTGCTAGTAGATTATTTAAACTGTCATTTATTAGATGGTAAATAACAGTTGATTCATTATGTGCTAAATTAACACGTTGACTATGTACGTGGAATTATTATGTAGTGAATTATCACGCTAGGAATAGCTGCATCGCTATTTGCTGAATTATCACGCGGGGAGTTACCGTGAGATTAACGTGTTGGACTGTTACTTGGATTACTGTGTTGGACCACTACACGTTGAATTATCGTGTACTGAATTATGTCTTGAATTATCACATACATCGTATTACATGTGAATTACTGTGTGCTGGATTACTACATATGACAAGGTGAATTACTAGGCGTTGTATCACCTTGTGATAAATCATTATGTGTTCAGCACTTGTTGAATCATATTAAGCTGGATTATCGTGTGTTATATTGTTATCAGTGAATAATGTTCTAATATATCGCCATATGTTAGGTCAACAAGCCTTGTATTACTACTAGTTGAATTATCACGGGAGGAATTACTATACGATGTGTGCACTTGTTACGCGACAATTTACAATACGTTGAATTACCACGCGCCGAAATATCACGTATTGAATTACCTGCGCGTTGAATTACCACGCATCGAATTACCTACGCGTCGAATTACCACGCGTGGAATTACCTACGCGTCGAACTACCACGCATTGAATTACCTGCGCGTTGAATTACCACGCATCGAATTACCTACGCGTCGAATTACCACGCGTGGAATTACCTACGCGTCGAACTACCACGCATTGAATTACCTACGCGTCGAAATACCACGCGTCGAATTACCGCGCATCGAATTACCTACGCATCAAATTACCACGCGTCGAATTACGAAGCGTGGAATTATCTACGCTCCGAATTACCACGCGTGGAATTATCTACGCACCGAATTACCACGCGTGGAATTATCTACGCGTCGAACTACCACGCGTCGAACTACCACGCGTGGAATTACCAAGCGTGGAATTATCTACGCACCGAATTACCACGCGTGGAATTACCTACGCACCGAATTACCACGCGTGGAATTATCTACGCGTCGAACTACCACGCGTGGAATTACCAAGCGTGGAATTATTTACGCACCGAATTACCACGCGTGGAATTATCTACGCGTCGAACTACCACGCGTGGAATTACCAAGCGTGGAATTATCTACGCATCGAATTACCACGCGTGGAATTACTTACGCACCGAATTACCACGCGTGGAATTATCTACGCGTCGAACTACCACGCGTCGAATTACCAAGCGTGGAATTATCTGCGCTCCGAATTACCACGCGTGGAATTATTTACGCACCGAATTACCACGCGTGGAATTATCTACGCACTGAATAACCACGCGTCGAATTACCACGCGTGGAATTATTTACGCACCGAATTACGACGCGTGGAATTATTTACGCAGCGAACTACCATGCGTAGAATTCCCTGCGCACCGATTTACCACGCGTGGAATTATTACTCCTCGGATCGCCACGCATTAAATTTATCCACGATTACATTACTACTATATTACCACACATTTCATCGAGTATCAAGTTACGTTTCGTCACCACGCGTTACACAGCGATTATCCACTCATCCAATTAACAACTTTGTTCCAAAGCAGCGCAATCGTATTTAACTTTAAATGACATGTACCTCGCTAATCCGTGCATTCGTTTCCCTTTAATCCCATGAGTATTTAGCGGACCTCCACAGTGTACCTACTTTCAATTTGCAAGTTTCGCAGTTTTCCTTATCAGCAACCAGAGGATGAGTTTAACCGTGAAAGAGTCGAACGCTCGAATTCTCCAAGTTGGCACGATGAACAGAGCCAACTGGAATAAAGGTAATTGCATCTCACGAATGCAGGAATGCAGGAATACTTAAAATACGAGGACCATTCACGATAGGCGCTCGATAGGTAGCCGGAGGGGTGCTTTAAGTGGAAACGGGAAAAACAAGAAACCGTCAGGATGCACTTTATCGAACGGACAGAGCAATCTCTGGCTACGTTATCGTCGAGAAATGATTGTCGTCGTAGTCTACAGGACATTAGCAAACGTACACCGATGGGACACTATCGAGGTCTCCAATGTTATCGAGATAATTATAGGGTTGTTTCGATACGCTAGAATCTATAAGATCGTTGCTTGCTTCACTCTCTTTATTAGCCGACGCTTTTTCTCAATGCACTTTACTTCGCTTTATTTACTTGTAAACGCACCAGCAAACTCACAAAGCATGCAGTCTATTAAATTCTAGAATTTACTCGCAACCTTACGTTTCTTTTATTTCTTGCTCTTTTTATTAGTTTCCAACGGATAAGGTAATTGGAGAGGTCTTTATCCTTTTTTCATGTTAAAATGAAATATTATGTATTTCTATAAAACGAAATATAGTGCAAGGTATTTAATGTTCATGATTAGCTGCAATTAAG
Source organism: Megachile leachella (assembly GCA_963576845.1). Classification (NCBI taxonomy): domain Eukaryota; kingdom Metazoa; phylum Arthropoda; class Insecta; order Hymenoptera; family Megachilidae; genus Megachile; species Megachile leachella. The sequence continues at coordinate 18,911,383 of OY756251.1, forward strand.
GTGCAAATTAAAATTGAATCAAAAAGTATGATATGCAAATCATGTCACGTTATTATACAAACATTAAAGATAATTAATAATTAAAGAAGATCAATCAACAAATGATATAAGAGTGCTATGTAGATATATTAATAGTATGACAAACTGAGTGACACAATAAACTCATACAAATAAATTTTTTTACAATAAATAAATTAATTCTGAACATATTAAGGACACATTTAGTGATAAAGTAAGTAGTACAAAATAATTAATTTATCAATATGAGTTTCAAAAATTTTGAAGTATCAATGTACATGATAAAATAATTTGATAGAACAATTCGACAAATAAATCTGTTTTTTAGTCACGACTGCAGCGAAACAAGATTATTGATTGATTATTGATGATTGGTTATTGATGATTGATTGTTGATGATTGATTGTTGAGGATTGATTATTGACGATTGGTTGTTGAGGATTGATTATTGATGATTGATTGTTGCCAATTGGTTATTGATGATTGGTTATTGATGATTGATTGTTGATGATTGGTTATTGATGATTGATCATTGGTGATTTATTATTGAGGATTGATTATTGGTGATTGGTTATTGGCAATTTATTATTGACGATTTGTTATTGATGATTGATGATTGGTGATTGATTATTGATGATTTAAGATTGTTGATTGATTATTCAGGATTGGGTATTGATGATTGATTGTTGATGATTGATTACTGATGATTTATTATTGATGGTTTGTTATTGGTGATTGATTATTGATGATTGATCCTTGATAATTGATTATTGGTGCTTTATTATTAATGATTGATTATTGATGATTTATTATTGATGCTCGATTATTGATTATGAGTCAAAAAAATTGTGAAGTATGAATATACACGATAAAACAATTTGCTAGAACACTTCGACAAATAAATCTGTTCAATCACGTTCGTGATGAAAGAAGAGTGCATCGTTCCGAGAAGTCGAATCGTCAAAAGGCAAATAAACGACAGGTTTTTATGGACTCGTAATAAATTGCACACAGGAACACGTCGTTTTTGGTAAACACCGGTTGCAGGAAGCTACGAAGGGGATGTTGTAAAACGATTGGCTGGGAATCCCATGGGAATCAACCGGACGATCGGCGATTCATCGGCGTCCCCGTTAAAACGGGCTCGTTCGCGGACTTATCGAAGCCGGTTTACGAAGCGTCCAAATCGAATTTTTCCGGTAGCGACGGCGCATAATCATTATATTGGACGCGCCGGTCTAACCAGTCTCGATAACATCTTTCCCAGGCTAAATATACCATGGTACCGGCTAAATCCGTATCGTGGATTCGAGACATTAAATCGAACAGCGGATCGGCCGGTCGCGAAAACCGGGAATCTGATTCTTACATGCTGCAATTAATTTGGAATTCTTGCTGGACTCATTGCCGCGGAAGGATACTACCGTATGCTGCGAACAACATTTCTGACGAATAAGGCGAAAATGTTCTGAGATACGAATGCACTGTAATCGTTACTGTGAGGTTTTATTTATTTACTCGCACTCTGACGATTTATTTGCGAGAGTTTGTTTAGTCGTTTATTTATTCGTGTTATTTTTTTTTTTACTGAGTTTGGAGAGTTTTTACTGAATTTTTGAACGAGTTTTTTTTTTGGACATACTGTTTTTTTAAGGTGTGTAAAATTTTGCTATAAAAATTTTCTGAAACGTACGAAAATTGTTGGCATTCGGAAACCTTGATATCTGACATTTATTAGCATGTGACTGGATGTCGATTACGACGACGTTAATGAACCTTAATTGCACCCATGATACTTAAATTTACGTTGGTCACAATTTAATAGTGAAAAAGATACAAGGAATGCGAAATGAAAAAAGTGCAATAAAATAATAATTTTTTGTTGCTGTTAATTTTTAATGTTACCTTTCATTATTGGCTGTAAATACTTTTCTTATTACAAGTACTATTTTCTAGAAAAAAATTCATTTGAATGTTAAATTTAAATATTACGATATTTTGCAATAAAAATTGTTATATAAAAATAGTGTAAATATTTTTACATTGCAATAATACCTCTTGTCACTTCAATAAATCAAACTCTTCATCATCGATTTAAAAAATATTTGATTTAACAATAATAATAAAAAAATAGTATTAAAATTTACAAAGAAAAATTACAATAATTGTGACGAATCGAAAATAAATGTAAGAGCCGTCGATAGGCATCGGTCGACTATCCACAGCAGTATAATATCAATTAAGAAACGTTTTCTTCTAACGAACCTTTCTGTTAATGTTCGTTTCTAACTGCACCATTCTGGTTCTGGAGCAATTAAGGAAATCCTTCTGATAAAGGACACATTCAGAGGACGAGTAATTTCAGCTGGATATTAAGTGTATTTGTAGGTCTCGTTATAAGCTCGAGAAAGGGAGAAAAAAGGTCCGGCGTATATTGCTCGAATCCAGTAATTGTTTAATGGTTCCGCATAAACATCCCGCATTCCTTCGTACGAACGAAATCTCGCTTCGCATCGATTGCGATACCAATTTTTGTTCTTCGTTTCGTTTTCTTTTCTCTTTCCTGCACTCGATATCGGATATCGACGGTCTAAATTGAACGGCGTATTTCGGTTACTTCCTAGTCCATTAGATTTTATATTTTCCTGACGGTTATTGAAATGCTCGATTTCACGAGAAATATCTACTCGTTTCGAATACGCGTACCTACTAATTACTGTTACTTCGATATCGTAGCGGATTGAATGTTCATGAAATATCCAGTAGTTTTAGTATCAATCATAATGTGCTGTCAAAAAATTCAATTACAGTAGACATTTTGAACAATCAATCTCAATAATCAATTTCAATAATCAATTTCAATATTCAATTTTAATAATCAATTTTAAAAATCAATTTCAATATTCAATTTGAATAATCAATTTCAAAAATCAATTTCAATAATCAATTTCAATAATCAATGTGAATAATCAATTTGAATAATCAATGTGAATAATCAATTTGAATAATCAATTTGAATAATCAATTTGTATAATCATTTTGAATAATCAATTAAATCAATCAAGTATATCAATCAATTAAATCAATCAGTTAAATTAATCAATTAAATCAATCAATTAAATCAATCAATTAAATCAATCAAGTAAATCAATCAATTAAATCAATCAATTAAAACAATCAATTAAACCAATCAATAAGAACAATCAATAAAATCAATCACTTAAAACAATCAATAAAATCAATCACTTAAACCAATCAATAAAATCAATCACTTAAACCAATCAATTATAACGATCAATTAAAACAATCAATTACAGCATTCTATTAGAACATTCGTTTGTAATAATTGTTCAGAATAATCAATTAAAAAATTCAATTAGAATATTCAATTAGCACATCAGCTTGAAGTAACCATTTAGACCAATCAATTATAATTATCTTTTCCCAACAATTACTCAGAATAATCACTTAGTACATTCAATTAAAATAATCAATTAAAACGTCCAATCAGAATAATCGTTTAGTGTAATCAGTTAGAATATTCAATTAGAACATTCAATTAAAATAATCAGTTGAAACATTCACTTAGAATAATGTTTGAGGGCAGTAAATTAGTGCAATCAATTAAGAGATTCAATAAAAATATACAATTAGAATAATCAATAAAACTAATCAATTAGAACATTCAGTTAAAATAATCAGCTAAGACATTCATTTAGAATAATGTTTGAGGGCAGTGAATTAGTGCAATCAATTAAGAGATTCAATAAAAATGTGCAATTAGAATAATCAATAAAACTAATCAATTAGAACATTCAACAAGGATAATGTTCCAGACAGAAGCAGTAGGAATAATCATCGAGAACAATCAGATGTAACACTCAATTAAAGCAATTAGAACAAACCGTACGGTGTATAATAGGTGTGATATTAGTGTAAGTAGAAGAAGGGTTAAATAGCTGATCGTACCAGTCGCGATTGTCACGTTCCCACGATAGCTGCGTCCTCGCGAAAAATTTTGAGCTTCCAGGTCAAGATTAGTATGAAGGCCGAGCGCATCTTGAACACGGTGCTCCTAATGTCGAAGCGTTTTAGAAATGCGCGTAACGGCCTACATTTGATCTAACGGAGCGACGAACGTGTCCCTCTCTTTTCTTATTCTCCTCTTTCTTCAATACGGCCACCTCGTAATATCTAACGGGCTGAACGAACAAATACTACGAGCACGGGTTACGTTATAATCCTCTGCGCCTATTCTGTCAATCTCCACTCTCGATTAGCCTCCTCAGACCTTACTTTATTGTTGTACAATCGTTATACAAATAATTAGCTACTTATTGACTCATTCTTTTCAGTCGAATGTATCCTATTTGTTTGCAGAAGAAAAAAGAACGAAAAGAAATATTTATACATTTAATAATTTTGTAGCTTCACTATATTTGTATGTGCAAGATTTTATAATTCTTATTATAATGGTACAGTGAATAATTCTTTATAATTCAATCACATTTGTATCTTCAATAATACTCCATGATTTAATCATATAGATGTACTAAATAATTTTTTATAATTTAATTGTACTTGTATATTTAGTAATTATTTATAATGATACTTGCACATTCATCAAATTTTGTACTTTTAATTATTTGCATAATGTACTTTTATATTCAATAAAATTTCATAAATAATTCATATCAAGTAACATAATAATATTTTACAATTTAAATTGTATTCTTACAGCTTCTATATTTACCCAATTTAGTAATTGAACTAAAGTACACTTAATAACACGTCATAGTTCACCAACAATGGAACCGAACACCTCGACTAATTGTAACTTGTTTTTGTAAGAGACACTAGAAATGATGCTCATCAGAAGCAACGGAATTGAGTTCGTTAAGGAGACGACGAGAAGAGACATTAGACAGATCGACGACGATAAGTACACCGACGGTGCAAGACGTTGCTCGAGGAATAAACAAAGGAGAGTTCTCACACAATATGACGATGAACCTGAGAGCCCTTAGGTTACATTAACAGACTGCGAACGCAAGCTAAGATGTCTCGCATAGACGTGATCTCGTAATTATGCGAACCCCGTAGACAAGCTGCCGCCTTCACCGCGTCTTTTTTATTTTTATCCCATGATTTCCTTCGAGGAACTGCGCTTCTGCATCAGACGATGTATCTGTTTCCTGTTGTGTTCTTATAGTGACTCTGTACATACTTTATCAAAATATTTCAGATCAAATTTATCAGAGTTTGAAATTTGGAAATTGTGTGGTGATAGCATGCTTGAAAATGGATAGTGATTCAACAAGTGGTAATTTGACGCGTGGTAATTCGGTGCGTAGATAATTCCACGCTTGGTAATTCGACGCATAGATAATTCTACGCGTGGTAATTCGGCGCGTAAGAATTCCACACGTAGGTAATTCGACGCATAGATAATTCCACGCGTGGTAATTCGATGCGTAGATAATTCCACGCGTAGTAATTCGACGCGTGGTAATTCGGCGCGCAGATAATTCCACGCGTGGTAATTCGGCGCGTAAGAATTCCACACGTAGGTAATTCGACGCATAGATAATTCCACGCATGGTAATTCGGCGCGCAGATAATTCCACGCGTGGTAATTCGGCGCGTGGTAATTCGGCGCATAAGAATTCCACGCGTAGGTAATTCGACGCATAGATAATTCCACGCGTGGTAATTCGGCACGCAGATAATTCCACGCGTAGTAATTCGACGCGTGGTAATTCGGCGCGCAGATAATTCCACGCGTGGTAATTCGACGCGAAGATAATTCCATGCTTGGTAATTCGACGCGTGGTAATTCGATACGTAGATAATTCGACGCGTGGTAATTCGATGCGTAGGTAATTCGACGCGTGGTAATTCGATACGTGGTAATTCGATGCGTGGTAATTCGATGCGTAGGTAATTCGACGCGTGGTAATTCGACGCGTAGATAATTCGACGCGTGGTAGTTTGATACGTAGGTAATTCCACGCGTGGTAATTCGATGTGTAGATAATTCGACGCGTGGTAAATTCGACGCGTGGTAATTCGACGCGTAGATAAATCTGCGCGTGGCAAATTCAGCGCTTAGTAATTCAACGCTTGGTAATTCGGTACATGGTAATTATAGTATTCTACCACTACCATCACTATGTCATTAAATACACAATACCTTCCAAATATATAGCATCCCCTTAAATTCCCATGCGACCTATTGATCCTAACAATCCTCAACACTTATCAAAGCTACCGAACCTAAATATTGATCCTAATTTCGTAGCACCACGAAACAAGGTAATGACCCTAAAGAAGAAGATGAAGGAAAATCTCTAAAAAAAACCGATAGCACAGCGTATCATTCGTAATTCTCGGTAGCCCAGTGTTGGTGAGCAATCTGATCCCGGGACAACGGTTCGGAAACATCGGTTGACAGTAAAATATCAGCAGGTACTAGTCAGTATGGCAGCGATAGGATCGAGAGGAGGCAGGTATATAAGCCTGTGGCCCGACACAGGCACTCCTAGCCCGGCAACAGTCCTCGGGGTACTGTTAGCCACCGATGAATGATAACCGTATCGCGATATGCGCCACCGATACAATGGAGAGTAAAGGGAGAGAATGTATTGGTCAGGAAAGCGGCAGGACCCGCGCACGAGCTTGCGTTTCTCCAACAGAAAGTGTATTGGGATCGATAATCTATTGAACTGGAATAACTGAATATGGCGAAATCTCCATATGTCGTTTGTTTGACGAACCGATGCTGTCACTGATTACTTTTTGTTGTTTGTACTGCATCCACTCTTAATCTAGTTTGAATACAAACGAAACATAGAACATGTATATTCTTCATCTGGATGAACATCAATGAAGATTTTAAGAAAAGTAACAAATTATACAAAATATAACATGGTGGTTGTAAAGAATGTTTATATTAACTGCTTTGGTAGTTGCACTGAAGTCTAGTCCAGACTATGTACTTATCTACAAACATGTAAACAAATGTCTAAACACGGACTGCAGTTGGTCCAAAGTGTGCTAACGAACATGCTCGCGTTAACTGCTCGTTAACATCCCTCAGTAAATGAGTACAGCCAGAGTTACTATAAAGTGTTAATGTATACCAAATATATTTTGAGCAATAATTTGAAGAAAAGTTCTTTATTTAAATTCGTCGAATTATCTACACGTCCAGTTACCACGCGTTGAGTTACCTACGTTTTGAACTACCACTCGTCAAATCCCTATACTCCCAAATTCCAATACCCCAAAATTTCCAAAAGTTCCCAAAAAGCATCTCTGCATCTCCTCTTCACCATTATTCACACGTATTCTCAGTAACTGCATAATAGTCCCTGACCTTACCGTAAACCGACATCGTCACCGACCTTCGAAACGTGAAAAACCAGCGGGCAACCGCGAGTCGAAACAACGAAGTCACAGCACAGAGACATATCGTCAAAAATGCATAAAGTAGCAAAATGGCGGACATCCGGTGGAATTGTTCTGGAAGTGGTAGCAGAGGAAAGTTCGCCTGAAGAAATTCGTCTCGCGCGTCAATCGTTCCTTTCGTCCCGTTGAAACGCGCAGCCATCGAACGTGCGTCTCCTTTGTTGGCGTCTTTTTTGATTCGCAAGCGAGGAGAATTCTGTATCGACTGCGGGGAAAGAGAAAAGATGACGGGCGTGCGCGTGAACGACGACGGAAAATCATTTTAATCGAGACCGTCGGTCGCGAGGATTTTGAAAGAGACGCCAGAAATGAAATCAAGTCACAAGGTCTCTGACTTTATCCTCTTCTCGATTGCTCCTCGGATTCCTTTTCTAAGGGCACATTCTGCGGAATCACGGTGACCATGGACGAGAAACTCGCTGAAGACTCACAGGCGAATGGGTTTTATGCCTGGTCCAGTTCGTGGGGAAAACCTATGACTGTTCAAGCGCTTCTGTAAATTGCTTGATACGATCATTCGAAGAAAAAGGACTTAGCCTTTGTATGATTCTCTGTGTCTTGGTATAATTCGACGTGTGGTAATTAGGAACGTGGTAATTCGATGCGTGGTGATTCAATGCGTGGTACTTCAGCGCGTAGGTAATTCGATGCTTGGTAATTCGATGCGTAGATAATTCGGCGCGTGGTAATTCGACGCGTAGGTAATTTGACGCGTAGTAATTCGATACGTGGTAATTCGACGCGTGGTAGTTCAACGCGTAGGTAATTCGACGCGTGGTTATTCGATGCGTACATAATTCGGCGCGTGGTAATTCGACGCGTAGATTATTCGACGCGTGGTAATTCGACGCGTAAGTAATTTGACGCGTAGTAGTTCAACGAGTAGGTAATTCGACGCGTGGTAATTCGATACGTGGTAATTCGATGCGTGGTAATTCGATGCGTAGGTAATTCGACGCGTGGTAATTCGACGCGTAGATAATTCGACGCCTGGTAATTCGATGCGTACATAATTCGGCGCGTGGTAATTCGGAGCGTAGATAATTCCACGCTTGGTAATTCCACGCGTGGTAGTTCGACGCGTAGATAATTCCACGCGTGGTAATTCGGTGCGTAGATAATTCCACGCATGGTAATTCGGTGCGTACATAATTCGGCGCGTGGTAATTCGGAGCGTAGATAATTCCACGCTTGGTAATTCCACGCGTGGTATTTCGACGCGTAGATAATTCCACGCGCGGTAATTCGGTGCGTAGGTAATTCCACGCGTGGTAATTCGGAGCGTAGATAATTCCACGCTTGGTAATTCCACGCGTGGTATTTCGACGCGTAGATAATTCCACGCGTGGTAATTCGGTGCGTAGATAATTCCACGCATGGTAATTCGATGCGTGGTTATTCGGTGCGTACATAATTCGGCGCGTGGTAATTCGGAGCGTAGATAATTCCACGCTTGGTAATTCCACGCGTGGTATTTCGACGCGTAGATAATTCCACGCGTGGTAATTCGGTGCGTAGGTAATTCCACGCGTGGTAATTCGGTGCGTAGATAATTCCACGCATGGTAATTCGGTGCGTGGTTATTCGGTGCGTAGATAATTCCACGCGTGGTAATTCGGAGCGTAGATAATTCCACGCTTGGTAATTTCACGCGTGGTAGTTCGATGCGTAGATAATTCGGCGCGTGGTAATTCGACGCGTAGGTAATTCGACGCGTGGTAACTCGATGCGTAGATAATTCGACGCGTGGTAATTCAATGCATAGATAATTTAGCGCGTGGTAACTCGATGCGTAGATAATTCGACGCGTACGTAATTCGATACATGGTAATTCGACGCGTGGTAGTTCAACGCGTAGGTAATTCAACGCATGGTAATTTGTTGCGTAGGTAATTCGACGCGTGGTAATTCCTTGAACTAAAAGCATTAGCTTCTACTTCTAACAATTTCACTATCAAAACCTAACCTAACCAACATATGCTAATAATTATCCTACAATAACCTTCTTGCAACATCAAACAAGTCCATTTTTAATGTCTTTCACATCCTTCTCCATCGACTAACTTCATTTCCCTTTATTGATTCAATTACTAACGTCATTAATTCAACTTTCCATTGCTGATCAATGAACCACAGATGCTTACGCATTTCTGATACATGAAAGTCCGTATTATAATCATAAATCATATAATCCGTAGATTACATCTTACAGATAACATGATTTATATAAGTTTTGCAGTCCTCGATATATCATAATTTCTGAAACATCCGCAGTCTTCCAACGAGATATTACTGATAATTGCTTCGTATAAGTGGTAACACAAATAGGTAACGCAAATGGTATCCCAAATATTGAATTTGTCAAACACTCGATAAATGAATTGAAATCGAGATTTATGTTTCTAGGAATTTACCTAGAAATTTGGGTATTTGTGTGGATAGTTAATGCAGAAGTTACAACATGTGAAAAGTGCTCGGTTTGAAGGACATAGAGGTTTTACTCTAATGTAATATTTGATTTTACTGAGGTTTAATTGCTTTGATATTTTAATGCTTGGTTTAATGTTAAAACCCGCATAAGGACTTCTTGGTAATCTTAATATCTTCATTACAAGGACGTTTTATATCTTCAGAGTCGATTGGCGTCAGACGTTTCTTGGTATTATTATTTCGATACCGTTCGGTTTCTTATAAATTTGATGTTAGAATTTAGGTTATGATGTTCAGATTGGTTAATTTGAGGAGTAGTCATAACAACTGTTTACAAATTTTATATTTTATAACATTATAGTAATTCTTACATTCTATATTTATAATATTTTGCAAAAATTTTACTAAAATTTAATTTATAAAAATTTATGTTGCTATCTGTTTGTAAAAATTTCTGGACCAAATATTTTAGGATCCAACATTTTGTTAAAATAAAAAATGGTCGTATAAATAATTTGCCTTATTATTTATTCTTCGTTTAAAAAATTTTTATCACTTCATTTTCAGTTTCAATTTAAAAATGAACATACATATAACACATATTTAACTACCTGTGGCATTGAAAACAAAGATAATTATTAAAATAAATAAGTGATTTTTTTACAGAAAACAATGGAGAAGAAGACATTTCACAAGAAGACATTTCGACCGACACGTAGTCATTTGTTCAGGAAAGTCACAATATTTGCGAAAGCATGTGGGCCATGGTCCACTCGTCCTCGAAGTTTTCTTTAAACATCGCCGCGATGAGAAGCAGAATTTATTTGTTCGAACACAACAGAGGACAAGAAATGTTCTTTTTTCGCCACTTCTTTGCAAACAGGATCATTTCAATGAAAGGTGCAAAAGAATTCACTAAAAAATTTTTATAAAAAACATTGCACGTAATTGAAGCTACTTAACCTCTCACAAATAAGATCTTTTACAATCAAAAATTTATTTGTTTTAGAAGTTTCAGAAAATTTAAAAATAACAAAAAATGAATTTGGTTTGAGAATTCTACTTCTCCAAAAATATTTTTTAAATTAAAAAATTATTTGATTCAAAATTATTTAATAAAGATGACATTCAACAAAAATTCAGTTGGTCTACAATTTTAATATTAAAAATAGCAGTCCTCAAAAATTTATTTAGTTTAAAAATTCCACCACAAAAATAGCAATTAATTGTACACCCTTCTTCATCATCCACCTCAGAAAAGAATAAAAATTCCCTCAAATAAAAGAACTTTGAAAGTCATCTCACAAACATAGAATCCATCTTTCATTGACAACGTATAATCGTCGCATTATCTCTCAAAGATTGTTTGTCGTTTCAATAAATTAGTAGGTGCGTTTCGCGTTGCGGAACCTCCCACAACGAGAGGGTTAAACCGGGTCAATTCGGTCGGTAAGAGCCATTACCATTGCCGTTGATTCGCGATTCACTGACCTACGTCAATTTACGGGAGTCTTGGTTAACGATCCGGCTGACCTTTGCGATGATCACGCTCTCTTCGTCCTCTTTCGAGGTGAAAAGTCAAGTTTCCGACTCGTGGACGAAAGCCACGGACCGTTACGGCAATCGACGACAATAAGTCATTATCACGGTGAAATCTCTATAGTCGTTACGCCTCTCGAACAGCTATCTCGTTCCACGGGTTTCTACGTTACGATTAACAAGTTCGAGATGTTTGGCATTTTTTTAATTACCGACCGATGCTTGATCGTTGCTGCGATAAGGTGCTTCCGCGGAGGTTAAGTACTTCGAAGAAGTTAATTGAAGCGAGGAGTTCAAGAAGTTCCATGGACTGTTCACGGACTTCCTTCTTTACAAACTTTTAATAATTTTTTCGTCTCAGGATGAAATTGGGAAGGTATCAGGGATTTTGGGAAGGTAGAGATTTGCGGATGCAGGGATTTAGGGCACTGAGAATTTGGGAGAGGTGGTAATTCGGGGCGTGGGAATTCTAGGCGTGGTAATTCGGGGCGTGAGAATTTGGGGAGGTGGCAATTTCAAGGCGTGGAAATTTGGGGGCGTGGTAATTCGGGACGTGGCAATTCGGGGGTGTGGTAATTCAAGACGTGGTAATTCGGGGCGTGCAAATTTTGGGGCGTGGAAATCGGGGCGTGGAAATTCGGAGGCGTGGTAATTCGGGGCGTGAGAATTTGGGGAGGTGGCAATTTCAAGGCGTGGAAATTTGGAGGCGTGGTAATTCGGGGCGTGGCAATTCGGGGGTGTGGTAATTCGAGGCGTGGTAATTTGGGGCGTGGAAATTTGGGCGCGTGGAAATTCGGAGCGTGGAAATTTGAAGGCGTGGAAATTTGGGCGCGTGCAAATTTTGGGGCGTGGTAATTCGGGGCGTGGAAATTCGGGGGCGTGGTAATTCGGGGGCGTGGTAATTCGGAGCGTGGGAATTCGGAGCGTGGGAATTCGGGGCGTGGAAATTTGGGGGCGTGGAAATTTTGGGGCGCGGAAAATCGGGGCGTGGTAATTCGGGGGCGTGGTAATTCGGGGGCGTGGAAATTTAGGGCGTGGAATTTTCAAGGCGTGAAAATTTGGGCTCGTGGAAATTTTATAGCGTGAAAATTTGGAAATGTGAAAATTTAGAGCACTAAAAATTTGGAGGCGTGGAAATTCGAGGCGAGGGAACTTGAGAGCATAGAAATTCTACTCCATGAAAATTTTGCTATCACACAAAATATACAAACATCAGCTTCATAAAATAAAAGTGTTATTTTTTCCAACGAACGTCAGATTTATAATAAATTAAACAGACACCCAGTGACAAGACGCAAACGTTATGATAAAATGACTCTCGTCCAAGAAAGACGGATTTAATTTATCTCCGTCAATGAATAAACGATCGTGCAACGTGTTTCGGCGCTTCAATTCAGCTTGATGATTTTGATGATTTGTTACTGATACGTACCAACAGAGGTTTCCGTTCCAAGCGATGGCTAATGAGTTCGGACTAATAGCTCGTTAGTGAACCGGTCGATTGATTTACACTCATTACGTACCAAATGTTAGACGAAAGAATGCTAGGATATCACGGAGGTAATCGATAATGTATCAACTGTGATTACACTTAAAGAAATCAACGCTCTCTTTTATTCATTTATTCAGTAAATATAAGGGTTGCATTTGTGTTCATCATGTTAGAAGAACGACAAGTTGATGTTCATACACTCGCGAGTTCTTGCACAATTTTTTCATGCAAATAATCTTATTTACATGTGACATTCGTGACTTCGTGAAACATGGAAGCTTTTTCTATGGCAGACAGGTATTTTCACGCAGACACGGAATAGTTTCGAGCAAACACCAGTAATTTGGAGGTCATTACCGTGACGGAAGCAGCAACGGCGATAGAGGCGCGATGACGGAAACACGAAGCGTAAAGAAATTACTGACGTCCGAGGAAATAAGTGATTTTACTTGCTTCTGCTCCTGCTGTTTTTCATATTCTTCCTTCTTTTTTTCTTTGCTCGAGGATAATGCGTGTCTATTAGTGTAACACCGGTCGACCTTGTGGAGTGCAAAGTTCGTCGATCGATCCTCACCTTCTATTCAAATTAATACTACTTTCAAATTCTATTCCACAAAATTTATGCCTGATTGAATGTTTAATGAACATTTAATCGAGTGTTTAATTGTTTAATTATCAAATTAGGTTTGCATACCTTGCAGGTATTCTGGAGCTTCAAGTTTTCTAATTCAAAAAATCAAATGTTTTAAATTTGTCACATTTTTTATTTTGTTATTAACACTTTAATATTTGTCTTTGTTTATTGAGAAAATTGAAAAATTTCTATAGTGTAGAGAAACTTGAATATTTTCAAGCGAACAATTGTTCCAAATTTATTTTAGATAATTATTTACAGAAATTTCCAAATTCATTACAGAAGCTTACTTGCAAAAAGTAAGTTTAGAAACCTTCACAACTTTATTTATTACAAGGCTGTCAATATGGCTGCCACCCTTCCAAAAATTCATGCATAGTAATCCAATGTGCAGTAATCCAGCGTGTGGATATGTAACGCGTGGATCTGCAATGCATGGAAATTCGACGCGTAGGTAATTCGATGCGTGGCAGTTCGGAGCGTAGGTAATTCGATACGTGATAGTACGGAGCGTAGGTAATTCGATACGTGGTAGATCAGAGCGTAGGTAATTCGATACGTGGTAATTCGGCGCGTAAGTAATTCGATGCGTGGAAGTTCGACGCGTTGGTGATCCACCGCGTGGTAGTAGAACGCGTGGTGGTCCTACGCGTGGTATTCCAACGCGTGGTAATCGGACGCTTGGTAATTTGACGCATGATAGTCTTGCGCGTGGTATTCCAATGCGTGGTAATCCACCGCGTGGTAGTAGAACGCGTGGTAGTAGAATGCGTGGTGGTCCTACGCGTGGTATTCCAACGCGTGGTAGTCGGACGCTTGATAATTCGATGCGTGGTAGTCCTACGCGTGGTATTCCAACGCGTGGTAATCCTGCGTGTGGTAGTCGAACGCGTGGTATTCCAACGCGTGGTAGTCGGACGCTTGGTAGTCCTACGCGTGGTATTCCAACGTGTGGTAATCCACCGCGTGGTAGTCCTACGCGTAGTATTCCAACGCGTGGTAGTCCAACGTGTGGTAATCCAGCGCGTTGTAGTCGAACGCTTGGTAATTCAACGCGTAGTTAACCAACGCGTAGTAATTCAACGCGTAATAATCCATCGCGTGGTAACTTAACGCATAGCAATCAGTGCTAAAAACTTGAACCAAGCACAAGTACCAACCGAGTATCATTTTGTCCCAGAATCTCATCTCCTTGTAGCTGCGTAGGTATCAGTACCCATTCGGAAGACGTTGTTGAGATTCAACCGGAAACAGGAGTTCCGTTGTGACATTTCACGAAGCATCGATAGTAGGATCCGCGGATACAGCGTTCAAATATACGATAACGATACCAATGACTCGTAATCGTTATGGGAGGACAACGAAGAGATGCCCGTTATCTTTACGACTGCATCTTTCGCACAGAACCACGAACTAGAGGGTGGTCGGCGATAAGAGATAACGGGAGCCAGGATTCAAAGGCAAGCTCGTTTTATTTATCGAGTCGGTGTGTGTGCTGGTGCCGGTGGCTGGCTTGCCATCCCGGAAGTGGCGGTTTACGTGCTTTCGTGGCACCGCGTGTCGCATTCCGCGTCACAAGACTCGTAGCTGGAAGAAGCGGCGAGCCGGAAGTCGGCTGAAAACGGGAGAGGCTCCAACGACCTGCGGCACTTTACGCGACATGTGTTCATCGAATCATCTTATTTAATACTGTGAAAATTGATTTCATGCGTCTAACTTCCTAAGTTTCTAACATTACCATCGTCAGAATTCGATGATTTTATATTTTTTGAAAATTCATACTGAAGACATTGTTTTGAGCAATTCAAATTAATTTGGTGAGTTAATTTATTAATAAGAGGTTGATTGATGGATTGATGAATTTGTGGATAGGTGGATTGATGGATTAGTGGATTGATGGATTGATGAATTGGTGCATTGGTGGACTAGTGGATTGGTGGATTGGTAGAGGGGTGGATTACTGGATTGGTGAATTGGTGGATTAGTGGATTGGTGGATTGGTGGATTGGTGGATTGGTGGATTGGTGAATTGGTGGATTGGTGGATTGGTGGATTGGTGGATTGGTGGACTAGTGGATTGGTGGATTGGTGAATTGGTGAATTGGTGAATTGGTGAATTGGTGAATTGGTGAATTGGTGAATTGGTGAATTGGTGAATTGGTGAATTGATGGATTGGTGGATTGGTGGATTGTCCAACTGACAAATTAAGAAATTAAGGAATTGAAGAATTGCAAAACTGATGAATTGGAAAATTAATAAATTGAAGAATCAAAGTTTAGACGACTGCACAAATTGGTGAATTCACAAATTATACTATTGTTAAATTAATGAACCGACAAATTAGTGACATCTGACAACCCCTTGCACTATCACGCTAAATTTTGCAACCCCCTAAAAATCGATATAAAGTTCGGTCCATTGAATTGCACCTTATGAGAGGATTATAAAATTGTCTCGGACCCATCGTCGTTTTATTTTGCGGGAGGGTTGGAATTTCTGCGAAATTCACGAGAAATTCGATGGAAGGGAATCGCAATGCGACGTATGCGCGACAGTGAAAGAGGAAGAACGAAACGAAGACACAGGAAGAGGCAGAGACATCGAAATGTAACGTCCACCCTTTATCCTTTCACCGAACAATGAGCATTCCAGTTTGCTAGCACAATTAGCAAGGAATCCGAGAGTCGTTCGAGGGAATTCAGATCCCCCTGGACACGGGGCAAGGGTGAAACCGCGACGGCTTTACAGATTGGAACGTCTTTTAATCGCAAAACCCTTCTAATTAACGCTTGCACACGATCGTCGGATAAATTGAAATTTCCTCGTTGCTTGGTCTACTGCTTTGTCCTTTCCTTTCACCTCGACTCTACACCTACGTATAGAATATTTATTTTCTATCCTAAATCTCGAAAATAAATAATGTAAAAATTCCTATTTAAATTCAACCCCAATTGTCCCACGAACAATGAAAAGTGGAATAATAGAATCGCAGAAACGATTAAGGATGATGCAAACGAGGCAACCAACAAAACATCGCCGACATTCGCAGACGTTTTTCGGACGACGATAACGGTGTATTCGATGTATTCTATAAACCGGAATCTCGTAATCCGGCCGCGTGACAATAAATCTTGGCGACGTTATGCACGCGGATTCCTTGCTCCTCTTCTTGCTCCTGTTTCTTCAGTGCCACTCAAAGACCCGGAGTAATTGCCTGCAAATATTTCTGAAAGCGTCAGCTGAGGGACAGAAGAAGGAACAGGAATTGTCAGAGATAGACACGATGCGCTTTAGAATGCAAACAAAATGCACTTTCTTTATTCCTTTTCTTCGATTCTATTCTATTACGCGTCAAACACAAAAAAACCACATGTATAAACATCAGCTGTAAACATCATCAAGTATGAACATCACATATGCACATCACATATGAACATCACATATGAATATCACATATGAACATCAAGCATGAACCATCACATATGAATATCAAGTATGAACATCACATATGAACATCAAGTATAAACATCACATATGAACTTCAAGTATGAACATCACATATGAACATCACATATGAACATTACATATGAACATCACATATGAACAACAAGTATGACCATCACATATGAACATCAAGTATGAACATCACATATGACCATCACATATGAACATCAAGTATGAACATTACATATGACCATCACATATGACCATCACATATGAACAACAAGTATGACCATCACATATGAACATCAAGTATGAACATCACATATGAACATCACATATGAACATCACATATGAACATCACATATGAACATCACATATGAACATCACATATGAACATCAAGTATGAACATTAATTATGAACATTTATTATGAACATGAAGTATGAACATTAATTATGAACATTTATTATGAACATTTATTATGAACATCTATTATGAACATTGATTATGAGTATGAAGTATGAACATTAATTTAGGGACATATTTTTCCATGTACTTAAGGGTAACGAAGGTAAGTAATTTTACGACGACAGACAAGAAACATTCATCCCCTTTAGAGGCGAAGAAAATTGGCTGTGGAATATCGCGGGGCAACAAAGAGTCTCCGTTGAAAACAACTTGTCACCGCGTCCCGAAGGATAATCGCTCGCAATAATGTTCCCGCCGTGTTTCGACAATAATCGCGTCGGCTTTTTACTCGCAGAATAATCGCGACAGCGACTGAAAATAAAGTCGTCAGCCACTTGTCGCTTCGCGGCCGATTACGCTCGATCGTACGCTTCGCCATCTTCCTCGCTCCTGATGTTTTTCTCCTTCTTTCCGTATCTTCTTCCCTTTCGCACTTGTCACTCGCGCAAAACACGGTGGCTACGGCTTAAGTACGTTTTACAAATTCCTGTCTAGGTGCTGGGGATTGGAGGAGCTTGTATGGGTTGTTTGGTAAAGTATGAAAAATATGAAACAATTTGTATTCATTTTGTGGTGGAAGACTTAAAGTCTTGTAAGAAAACTTGAAATCTTGTGAAGAAATCTTGACATTTTGTAGAAAGATAGTTTTGTTGAAGGATTTGAAATTTTGTCAAAATTTGTAGATTTTTTTAAAGGAACCTTGATGACCTATAAGACTTCTTGAAGTACTGTGAAACATCTTGACATTCTATAAAAAATCTTGGAAGATTGTGAACTATCTTGAAATCTTGTCAAAGTAGTCAAACTTTATAAAAGAATCTTGACAGCATGTAAGGAGTCTTGAGAACTTGTGAAGAGTCTTGAAACTTCGTCAAAAGTTGTCGAATCCTATAAAAGAATCTTGACGTTCTAAAAAATCTTGAAGTCCTGTAAAAAATTTTGGAACCTTGCTAAAGTCTCCAAATCTTACAATAGAACCTCGACATTCTAAATAATCTTGAAATTCTATTAAAAATCTCGAAATCCTAAAAAAAATCTTAACATGCCACAAAAAATAGTTCTCCAAAAAAACCTCGATTTCCCAAAAAAATCTAGAAACCAACTCTCGAAGTGGCATCAATAAACCCGACATCGTACAAAAGACCTCCGTTTGAACTTAACCCAGAATAGACCCGAAGCTCGCGTGCGTTTAATATGCCCAGGATTTAATCGATCGATATCCCGTATCGAAGAAAAGGGATAGGCGAAAGGTGAAGAAGAAAGAGGGAGCAGCTTGAGAGGGCAAAGAAGCTAGGATCCCAAGTCTAGCCGAGTGTTTACTGTTCCGTTGGGTTGTAGATCGCCTCTATCTTCGATCTGGTCGCTCTTCTGGCCTGGCTGAAGTTGAATGGCAAAGAAGAACGAGCCACGTTGAAGTCTCTCGTGTCAGCGCGGAGTAGTCGGCGCTGCTCGGCCAACAATTTACAAGCCGCTGCTGTCCATCCATTATTGGTGCCATCCGCCTTACATACATCGAGAACTCATCGTGCGGACCAACGACAACGTTCCGCTTCGGGGACACGCGCGACCGTGACCTCTTCCTAGATTACGCTCAAAATCTACTTTGGTCACTTCTATCGATCGTTGGTACTTTTGAGATGATGAGTGTGTGATTGGGATGGGTAGGTGTAGGGATAGTGCAATGGGGGTTTTGGGAGGTAGAAATTTGGGATATGGGAATTTAGAAATTTGGGGATGTGGGAATTGGGGCATGTGAGAATTTGGGGATGTGAGAAGTTGGAGATGTGAGAATTTGGGGATGTGAGAAGTTGGGGATGTGGAAATTGGCATATGTAGAAATTTGGGAGCGTGGAAATTGGCATATATGGAAATTTGAGGGTGTGGAAATTTGGAGGCGTGGAAATTGGCATATGTGGAAATTTGGGGGATGTGGGAATTGGGATATGTGGAAATTTGGAGGATGTGGGATTTGGGACATGTGGGATTTGGGATATGTGGGAATTGGGATATGTGGGAATTAGGATATGTGGGAATTGGGATATGTGGAAATTGGGATATGTGGGAATTAGCATATGTGGGATTTAGGATATGTGAGAATTAACATATGTGGAAATTTGAATATGTGGGAATTTGGATATGTGAGAATTAGCATATGTGGGTATTGGGATATGTGGGAATTGGAATATGTGGGAATTAGCATATGTGGGAATTAACATATGTAGAAATTTGAATATGTGGGAATTTGGATATGTGGGAATTAGCATATGTGGAAATCAGCATATGTGGAAATTAGGATATGTGAGATTTAGCATATGTGGGAATGTGAATATATAACCTCCATGTCAAAACACCAACCAAACACCGCTAATTACATACCACCATGACAGCAACCATGTCAATAATTCTTACTACCACACATAATCATCCCAGATAAGATATTCCGACCTAAACATCGAAAAGCATTCGTCTTTCTAGTCAAAGATGTATCAAAACGATAAGAAAATCTGAGAACTACTCGAGCTGAAAGATCCGCGTGTAAGAGCATCAATCTTCTTGGGATTTCGTGTCTCTTGGCCAGCCAGCCGCTTCCGGTCGTTTATCCGAATATCTGCGTATGCTGTAACGGCATTATTCAACGCTGCGAACAAGCATGGTCGCGTGGGCGTTGTGGACAGTTGTGTCCCGTAACACACAGACTTTAGTTCACGCAACGTGCTTCGATCGACATCGGTATGCACCGTCTATAACCGAGCCAGCCCTTCCTGTTCGACTTCATCTTATTCGATAAATGTGCAGCGTCTTTTAATCCTTTCTCAGCTTCGATATCACCGGTTTAACGGTACACTCGAATCGTGTCGTGAGCTTTACAGAGCCTCCGTAACGTAATACGTCTGAGAAATTATCACGGAACCCCATGAAACGTACTTACCTCGAAAATTATTTCCTAGGTACAAAAATCGGTTTCCTTATCGGCTGAACTTGGACTTACATGAAGGGGAGTTCACCAATGAAGTCGGGTGTTTCATTGGGCTTCGGGCTGTTTAGTAGTGGAACTGAATGGTGGCTTCAATAGTTAGTGCTTTCGATAATGTTCAATGTTGGTGGATTTATAATTTTACGTTTTTTATACTTTGCAAGATTTATGCAGTAGGATACTTTTGATGTGGGAAGGACTTTCGAGTGGATATGTGAATTTGCTTCATGTGATGTGTCATTTCGACGTCTGATGAATAGATGGTCATATTTGATGTTAATGAAAGGTAGTCATATGTGATGTGAACTTTAGTCATATTTATGTAGTGTGCACAAGATTTAGTAGCATCTGATGTAAGGAAAATTTAATCACATGTGATGTGAATGGAAGCTAACCACATATGAATTGGACAGAGTTCAGCTACACCTGATGTGAACAACATTTAGCTACACTTAATGGGAGCAAAGTTTAGTTACATATGATTTCAACAGAATTTAGGTACACCTCATACGAACAAAATTTGATCACATATGATTTCAATAGAATTTAGGTACACCTCATATGAACCAAATTTAGTTACATATGACTTCAATAGAATGTAGGTACACCTCATATGAATGAAATTTAGTTGTATCTTATGTGAACAATATTTAGTTACATCTAATCTGAAGAAAATTTAGTCACACTTCATATGAACAAAATTTCGTTACACCTCATATGATCAAAATTTGGTTACACCTCATATGAACAAAATTTAGCTACATATGATGTGAACAATATTTAGCTACACTTGCTATGAACATCTGCACAGAACATCAATTACTTAGACATAAACAAAACGTAATTACAACATTCACATCAAGTGTCATGTCAGGTGTCAGTTTATGAGCAATAAAATTTCTATTAATCATATGAGAACGAAAATCAATAAACACATGTAATAAGAGATAATACAGTAACAAGTTCAGAGGAAGATTTTAGAGTACATTTAACTACAGAGGTTAGTGATCGTTGACAGTAATGGATGATGATGTGCTTCAATTACGCCAGTGAGTAACCGTACAAATGACAGTAAACGTATTCTGTGCCGTAACATTGTTTACCATTTGTAATATGCAAAACGAGTACAATAGCACGCGTTTAATCCTCGAGGAGAACAAGTGTACACGTCAACGAGAATGTATTCGATCATCAAGGAGGACGTATCCAACAGTCATATCAAGTATTACGTGTTCCACTTTCCATATATAAGTTCATAAAATCCAGCATACCGAGATCGCATCTATTATTACTCTGTGAACAATTACTCTTTGTTGTTAAATTTCAGAGAAGCATGAAACTTCATTTTCTGGAAAGCGGAGTTACAATACAATTTTATTACTGTTGCAAATAAAATTATTTTATTAATTACAGTCACTGCGGTTACAATTTTTTTAAATGAGGATAATTCAGTTTTGTACAAATTGAAAGGACCAGAAATTGATGACTCGGGATCATAAATTAAATTGAGGACCATAAAATTTAAATTAGGGTGTGACGCGTTCGACTACCACGCGTTGAATTACTAAGCGTTCGACTACCACGCGATAGACTACCACGCGTTGAATTACTAAGCGTTCGACTACCACGCGCTGGACTACCACGCGTTGAATTACCTACGCATCGAATTACCCACGCATCGAATTACCACGCATCGAATTACCTACACATCGAATTACCTCGCGTCGAATTACCAAGCGTGGAATTATCTACGCGCCGAATTACCACGCGTGGAATTATCTACGCGCCGAATTACCACGCATCGAATTACCTACGCACCGAATTACCACGCGTCGAATTACCACGCATGGAACTACCACGCGTGGAATTATTTGCGCGCCGAATTACCACGCGCCGAATTACCACGCGTGAAATTATCTACGCGCCGAATTACCACGCATCGAATTACCTACGCACCGAATTACCACGCGTCGAATTACCAAGCGTGGAATTACCTGCGCGCCGAATTACCACGCATGGAACTACCACGCGTGGAATTATTTGCGCGCCGAATTACCACGCGTGAAATTATCTACGCGTCGAATTACCACGCGTCGAATTACCTAAGCACCGAATTACCACACGTCGAATTACCAAGCGTGGAATTATCTGCGCGCCGAATTACCACGCGTGGAATTATTTGCGTGCTGAATCACCTACGCGCCGAAAGTAGTAGTTGTAACTTTTTAAAAATATACCTTCGACTACATATAAATATCTGGCTCCATAATCCTAAGTCTCTCCCGATATCCTTATAAAATATTTCAGAACATACGCCATGTTTGAAGTTGCAAATCGTGGCAGAAATAGGTTATCAATAGCTTCCTAACTCTTAACCTCCAATATCAGATATTCGAAAATTCAGCATATGCAATATTCTCGTATTTCTCCGAAATTGCTAATCAATATATTTCCACATACTTGCGGGTGCCTTCATAAAATATTTCATCTCCCGTACATATTCTACAACATTTACTCTAATATATCGCTGAAATTAGCTATCAAGACACGGTTTTAGAGCTTCCGTAATCTCCAGATTTCGCGTCTGAAGGATTCAGGATTCATTCGAGGAACTAATGGGCCTGCCAGTAAAGTTTCACCACAGCCATCTTCGCTCGAATATATCCGCCGTGTATCGTGTTAACGACAAAAATGTCCGTGTTTATCTGAACGACGTTTATCGGATCGTTAAAACGTACATATGTTTGTCTTTCGTGGAAGCGAAAGAAGAGAAGGACGCGTTATGGCGGATCGCTGCGAGGGATCGCGTGCACGATCCTTTCGCGCCTGGAGGTCCTGTCGGAGGATCAACGGATCAACACCAGGCTCCTGACGTTCGCTAAATAGCATCGTTCGATTTAATTGAGATTCATCCTGCGACGTGATTCGCTCGTGGATACTTGCTTATCTCTCTCCAAAATACATCGATGAACACACATGGACACACACGGTCTCAAATGGTCTCATGGACAGATGGACACTTTTTTAATTTCTTTCTGTTAGAAGTTATTGAAAATCACTTTCTACTGGTCTGAGAATATTTTAGATACATTGTAATTATTTTATGAGGCGCTTTTTACTTTAACAATGTCTCCCCAAATATTTTACTCATGTCATACGTTGATATGTTCATTGTGATATTACACACGTTAGAAACATTGTGGACATATTTTGTATTGAACTACGATTTTAAGTAAACCGAATGTTTTAGGTACGTTATTTAATCATTATTTTATATGTACAATGATATACTGTTTATTTTAGAAATATATTACCTTTCTCAAACATTTCACTCATGTTATCATAAGAACCACATATGTTTCACATATCAAATATGTGTCATATTCTTTTTTGAACATTTCACATGTACACCTCAATGTTTTGTTCATATATTTAACTTAATTATATTAGATTTGTTATATCATTATTTTATGTGTATAATATTTATTCATTTCTTTACAAAGATACGTGTACATGTATGATATGTATATCATATATGTATCAAACGTTTGTGCATGTTCACAACGATAGACTCTTTTCAACTACCTCATTATACTACCAAATATTGCTGACCTAACCTTATCAAAATCACAATTTATTATATCATTTTATATGTACAGAATTTCAACGCGTTTTGTGGCCGTATATGTAGAATTTCGATACGTTATGCGGTCTCATATGTAGAATTTCGACGAGTTGTATCGCGATGCGTGGAATTTTAACGCGTTGTATCGTCATGCGTGGAATTTCGACGTGTTCTGAGGTCTTGTATGTAGAATTTCGCCGCGTTGTACCTTCTCGTATGTAGAATTTCGATGCATGGTATCACTGTGCATAGAATTGCGGCGCGTTTGATGCTCACATGTGTAACATTTCCATGCATTCTGTCGGCATATGTAGAATTTCGGTGCATTTTATGGTCACATATGTAGGATTTGTAGGACTATTATGTTCACGCATGTAGAATTTCGGCACGCTTTAAAATCACATATGTAGGATTTCGATGTGTTTTGTAATCACACATGTAGAATTGCGGTACGCTTTATAACTACATATGTAGAATGTCGACGCTTTTTATACTCACATATGTAGAACTCTGGCGCGATCCATAATCACATATGTAGATTTTCGATGCGTTTTATACTCACATATGTAGAACTCTGGCGCGATCCATAATCACATATGTAGATTTTCAGTGCGTTTTATAACCACATATGTAGAATTTCGACGCATTGGGTCGCCACATGCGAAATTGCAATATGTTGTCCCCACACGTGGACTTTCAACGTGTCCCATATGTGAAATTTCGACACATGGTTATACTTCTCGCTCCGCATCACCCAAAATACCAATGAGAAAGTTCAAATTAAAAAATAAAAAGAATCATGCAACCCAAATACGAAACCCAATAACCAAATACAAACTTCTTATAAACTACCACATATGTGCACCACATATGTGTATTCGTCTGACCTATACAATGCGTAGAAATGCGAAAAAGAAAGAAAGCAGAAGAGTTACGCAGATCCCAAACTCAACGGATACCAAACAAGCTCTACTGTTCACGAGAAGAATCCTCGAAGAATCCAGCAGGAATTTCAGACACCATAATGGCCAGGAATTTCCGGGCTCTTGGAAGCTGGCACACAATGATGAAAATCGATCCACGAGTTCCAGATACCGAATCCAGTCTCGAATAAATCGAACCCTACATTTTCAACAAGGTTTCAAACCCGAATATTTTTGCGATTACAACGCTTCGTCGACGCTAAAAGCCGCGCATTGTAAGCTCGAAACCTTAATAAATCGTCGTCGCGGGGATTATTCATGCCAATTTATCTGTGCGGAGCTGTACGAATTTCATTTGATTCCGGGTGTAATCCGTTGGATGCCATCAATCTCCTGGTGATTGATCACCAATCAAGACTGTAATTTTGGATTGTTCGAAGATGATTGTCGTTTGGATTGCAGTTATGGTAGTTCTCAGGGTACGTTCCTTGTGAAACAGTTATGAAGTTCATTTTTATGGTGTAAGGATGTTCATGCAAATTCTGGGAGGGATCTGACGTTAATTATTTTCATTATCGTCGTGTATCTTAGGTTCGAAGTCGTTTATATGTAGATTTGCTATTAATAGATTCTCATGGGGAAGTAAATATGTGATGTGTCACTTTTGGTGCAATGTTGAAAGTTTGAGTATGTAGAGTTCATTGATGTTGATATACGTTCATATATGTTCATATATGAATGATGCTTCACATATGAAGTTACATATGACATTAGGTATGAAGCTTCACATATGAAGTTACATATGAACTTATATATGAAGCTTCACATATGAAGTTACATATGAAATTATATATGAAGCTTCACATATGAAGTTACATATGAACTTATATATGAAGCTTCACATATGAAGTTACATATGAACTTATATATGAAGCTTCACATATGAAGTTACATATGAAATTATATATGAAGCTTCACATATGAAGTTGCATATGAAATTATTGTATATGAAGCTTTACATATGAAGTTACATATGAACTTATATATGAAGCTTCACATATGAAGTTACATATGAACTTATATATGAAGCTTCACATATGAAATTACATATGAAGTTATGTATGAAGCTTCACATATGAAATTACATATGAAATTATTGTATATGAAGCTTCATATATGAAGTTACATATGAAGAGACAGTATTGACATATGAAGTTACACATGAAGTTACAGTAGTGACATATGAAGTCACACATGAAGTTACATATGAAGTTCTGTATGAATCTTCACATATGAAATTACATATGAAATTATTGTATATGAAGCTTCATATATGAAGTTACATATGAAGTTACATATGAAGATACAGTATTGACATATGAACCTACACATGAAGTTACAGTAGTGACATATGAAGTCACACATGAAGTGACATATGAAGTTCTGTATGAATCTTCACATATGAAATTACATATGAAATTATTGTATATGAAGCTTCATATATGAAGTTACATATGAAGTTACATATGAAGATACAGTATTGACATATGAACCTACACATGAAGTTACAGTAGTGACATATGAAGTCACACATGAAGTGACATATGAAGTTCTGTATGAATCTTCACATATGAAATTACATATGAAATTATTGTATATGAAGCTTCATATATGAAGTTACATATGAAGTTACATATGAAGATACAGTATTGACATATGAACCTACACATGAAGTTACAGTAGTGACATATGAAGTCACACATGAAGTGACATATGAAGTTCTGTATGAAGCTTCACATATGAAATTACATATGAAATTATTGTATATGAAGCTTCATATATGAAGTTACATATGAAGTTACAGTAGTGACATATGAAGTCACAAAAGTGCAACATTTTCCAAAATTGCATTATTACTAATAAACTGTATAATTTATTAACAGCAAACTCCGATCTGAAATTACCTGTACCTAATAATTTTCATCCTCAAACCAAAAATAATTTAATCTATATTAAACATCGCCAGTAATATTTTTGACGCGTCGAGGGCAGTAAATCCTCATAGAACACCGATTCCGCTTCCGTGCACGCATCGGGGTCAACTAGGGAATACCTCTTCCCACGCAGTCTTATTTTGTTCTTCTGTTCCGCGGGTATTTCCGCGATAGGCAATCGAACACGAGCGTCGGCGTCGGCGTCGCCGGCAATAACGAGAACATTGTTAAATTATCGGAAATCTCGCGTCATTATGGGCTCTCGCCGCGGTACGCCGGGAATCTCGCCGCTTGAATCGGCTTGCAAGCAAGAAAAGGGGGATTAGCCGGACAAAACGGGAGAGAACAGCCAACGGTGGATGCGGGTGTCGCTGCGAGATAATAAAAACACGACACGATCGCTGCCACGGCAAAAATTAATGAATCCAGCCTCAAAGGGTTAATTCTGATGCATCACGACGCCACTACCGATGGCTATTCGATATTTTCTCTCGTTCGCGCATCTACGAACAATCTTCTCCTTGTGTACCTACAATTTTATCTTCTCTGATAGCGTGGGACTCTTATTTTTCTACTTTAGACACCATAATTAAAATTAATTATTAAATTTCTTACAAAAATTGGTAAAATTTATTGCAGAATTATCTCATTTTTGTAAAGAAATTTTTAATGAAATTTTTACTAAAAATTTGAATAAATTAATAGCTAAAAGTATTGTCTAATTATTCAAAAGAAAACGTAGCAAAATTTTGCAAAAATAAGGTGCTCTATCAAAAAGAAGTTTGTATTTTTTAACACTCAATAAATAATTTTATAGAACAAGTCATGACTGCAATATGTATCAACATTTTCTATAATACTTAAAATTTATTAAAAAATTGCAAATCTTTTGTCCTGTATTTATTTAGCAAATTTAAAAAAAAAAAAATTTCGGACAAAAATTTTACTCGAGCTCTGCCTTCAATGAAGTGTCATCCAAAATTGTTATCCAAACCCAATATATCTGCATTAAAAGTAAATTTATAAAATTAGAATAAATCCAACAGAACCTAAGAGTAATAAGATAATATAATTTGTACGATAGCTAATTACTCGATTAATTAGTACAAAGCGATGAATACCGAGACACTTAAATATTGCAGTATCCATGTTTGGTATTTCCTGACGCGTGATCGCGCGGTTAGTTAATTGTATTATATTACAACGTCGTTAAAATTAATTTTTGAAAATCGTATCTTACACCGTATTTCTTGACAATAACCATTTATCTCTCCTCTAGAGCAGTTAATTACGCTATAATATCGCGTTATAAGATAGCAAAGCTACCCGTTGCTTGCTGGTTCTATTGCTTTTATCCGTCTCTTTGATCAAAGGACTAACGTATCCACATTTTTATACGGTATAATTATACCATTTGGAAGAAGATACTGCTTTTTCCCAACGTTATCTTGCGCAGAAACATGTTTTGGTAGAAATAAACTGACAAATGAATTATCTATTATATTCAATGGAAAAATTGTAATCGCGAAACGGTGCGAATATTCTCTTCGATATTATATGCATTCATATTACTTTCAACTGTTTCGATGGAAGGTTCGTTAGGATTTACTTTTATTCTATAAATTATAGAAATACAGAAAATGTAGAGAGTTTGTAGTTTTTCTATTGATTCAAAATTTGAAAATTAGTCAAGAGGTGACGCGGTGACTCTTGGTCCGCCGCCATTTTGTTTAATGCGGTCAGAGCTCTTCTCGTCGGCAAAATTTTTAGTTCAGCTTTCTTCAAGTTTTCACATTCAAAAAATCGTGAGTGGGGAAAACTTAAAGTAACAATTATTCAAATTTTTATTTATTCAAATTTATTAACTTGGAATTTACAATATTATTCAAAGTAACTCTACATAACCCTAAAGTGTACATATAACACATTTCACGATAAATTATAACTTACGTTCCACAAATTGAAATCAAACGTTCGAATCACACATTCCATTAATATCAACTTTCAACTTACCAAACACACACAAAAAATATCCCAAAAAATCAACCAAATCCCTCAAAAACAAAGTTGCAATTTTCAACAAAAATATATCAAAAACAAAGTTGCAAATCTTGATAAATCTGAGTGAATGAAACTGGATGAAATTGAATATGTCGAAGCGCGAAAGAGTCCAGAAATCCGGCGATATCGACGAAAGGAAAACACGATATCTGATAAGAGAGATTCCATCACGTTGACCCTTGTCACCGTGAAAGCTCCACTGGAATAACCCGTTTCCGTTCCGCGTGTCAGCGTACTCGCTCGCATGCACGCGGGTTCACGGCGATGTTCGAGGGTGAAAAAGTCACGCGAGTACCGTAACAATGAGTCGTCATGGGAAAAGGTGGCCTTAACACGCCGTCCAATGGACACTAATCGCAAATACCCGCGGGCGTAATCCTGATGAGGCTGTTGTTTGATTCATCGCTGAGCTGGGACGTTACTCACTTCGACCGAACGGTCCAACCTTTGTCCTTTGTCCCATTTAATTTTACATAATTTATAACGAGAATCCTCTTCGTCGATTGAAAAAAACAAGGTCTTCTTAACTATGCCAGATATGAACTATATCGAGCTACGCCTAATATGAACATTATTTAGGTATACTTGATGTGAATGAAGTTTAGGTGAATCTGACGTGAGCAACATTTAGCTATACTTGATGTGAACAATATTTAGCTACATCTGATGTGAACAAAATTTAGCTACATCTGATGTGAACAAAATTTAGCTACATCAGATCTGAACAGAATTTAGCTGCAACTAATATGAACAATATTTAGCTACATCAGATCTGAACAGAATTTAGCTGCATCTAATATGAACAATATTTAGCTACATCAAACCTGAACAGAATTTAGCTGCATCTAATATGAACAATATTTAGCTATATCTAATATGAACAATATTTAGCTATATCTAATATGAACAATATTTAGCTATATCTAATCTGAACAGAATTTAGCTGCACCTAATATGAAGAATATTTAGCTACATCAAACCTGAACAGAATTTAGCTGCACCTAATATGAACAGTATTTAGCTACATCCAATCTGAACAGAATTTAGCTGCACCTAATATGAACGATATTTAGGTACATCTAATCTGGACAGAATTTAGCTGCACCTAATATGAACAATATTTAGCTACATTTAATCTGAACAGAATTTAGCTGCACCTAATATGAACAATATTTAGCTACATTTAATCTGAACAGAATTTAGCTGCATCTAATATGAACAATATTTAGCTGCATTTAATCTGAACAGAATTTAGCTACATCTGATGTGAACAAAATTTAGCTGCACCTGATGTGAACAATATTTAGCTACATCTGATATGAACAATATTCAGCTACATTTGATGTGAACAATATTTAGCTACATTTGATATGAACAATATTTAGCTACATTTGATGTGAACAATATTCAGCTACACTTGATCTGAACATTATTTAGCCACATGAGATGTGCACAAAATGTAGCTACACCTGATCATGTACTTTTCTCAGGACGATCAGATTAGCTGTATAAAATTGTTGAATAATTGAAATTGAACGATGGGAACAATTCGAGTGTAAATTCGAGCGTCCCCCAAACATGGGTGACACGGCGATCGCGATAATTTGTAATTTATAACACTCGCGAGGGAAACACGAACCTGGAATATACTGCGAGGTATTTCCGAAAAAAAAGAAGAGATTGAAAGTATCATTGAAAGCGTGAATGTTGAATATCATCGTCACCAGGGTGCCTACATTAAAAGCAACATCTATCAAGCGGTAATCCAGCATCCTGACAAATCTGCTGGTATTCAAAATATCTCATAAATCAGTGAAAGATGTTCTCCTCGGCGAAGAATAAAGGCGTAACAGCCTCGGCTGACGTTTATCCCTGGACATCAAATTCGATAATAAACGGAAAGCATTCTTCGGTACGATGTATTAAATTCTCGAATCATCGTCCTTGTGTTCCGAGAAATTCCATGAATCAATAAGAGATATTTCCAACGGAAGAAGTAATTGAAAAGAGCGCGTAACAAGCGGCTATCGTGTTCAAAAGATTTTACAAATTAATTGAAAGTATTCTTGAACCGCGGTGAAATACGACAAAGAGAACGAGAAAGTCACTCGAGGTCGCTGCGGAAATATCCTTTCGGCAAACACGAAACTGCCGCTTACCGCCATTTTACGATATCTACGAAATGGCCGCTGTCGGATTCCGCCGAATCGACGTAATATACTCGCGATAACCGTGCCATACTGCTATTTACAATTTTATAAATTCGTAATCGGACATCGGGTTTTATAAATTACCGTTTAATTTTTAACAAATCGCAACTTCTTGAAAATGCATTGCTAACTTTGATGTTCAATAATTACCAGGTAGCTTGGCTGGAAAGTTGCAACTTGTAGATGCAAACGGGTTATCGAAGATGTCCGTCATTCAGAGATATTCATTACTCAGAAATATTATTAATAATTCTTTTAATATTTTCGTCACAAACTTTTTGAGATCAAGCAAAATTTTTAGTCCAAGAAAGAATCTGAACATTAATATCTCGGATGAAAAAACTGAGAATCACGTATAGGACAAATTGCAGGATTAATTATCGCCAGCACGCGAGCTAAAGGTTCGTGAACAGCGTAGATCGAACTGCGTTCTCGCGACTGCACTTCTCACGATCTGCGTCGCGAACGCTCGTGCTGTCCTAAGCGAAAGATTCGATTTTTCGCGCGTGGAGTTATCCCGTGTTGGAGCAAGAAGAGTGCGGTTCGTGGTAACGGAAAGAGCCGGGACCTTCTGCTCGCTCTGACGACTCAATCGCGGTTCCAAGCCAACGAAGAAAATGATGAAGTCCCTCGATAAAATTCATGAGGCCGAAGAAGTAGCAGCACGCGAGCGATTAGCATAAAGGAGTCTCATTAGCAGCGGCGCTCGCCGAAATGTCAGCCTCGTCTCGCCGTCCACCCGGAACCGTGTCTACGTCCCTCGACCTTCCAACGGAAAAGGGCCCGATCGTGGTCATCCTGCGACTAATCG
This sequence comes from Megachile leachella, assembly GCA_963576845.1. Classification (NCBI taxonomy): domain Eukaryota; kingdom Metazoa; phylum Arthropoda; class Insecta; order Hymenoptera; family Megachilidae; genus Megachile; species Megachile leachella. The sequence continues at coordinate 18,943,476 of OY756251.1, forward strand.
ACCCCGAGCATCGTACTGGCCCTGTCTTTCTACTTGCGATGCATGGAATAGCGCTACTTTACACTGCAAATCGTGGTGCAGCTTGATCAATTTTTTGGGAACTTAAGTACGTAATTAATATTGTATTTTAATACTTTAGGTACTAAGTGGATAAGAGTTTGTTCATTTGGGTTTGCTGGGTTTCTATAGTTACCGTAGTTTGTTATAGTAACACTACTTATTTGGAAGGATGTCAAAATTCATTTTGATATTCATTTCATGTGTTGTAGGACATGTGTGAGTATATTAGATCTACATGCAACGAGGACCACATGATGAAGACTCTTCTTTTGGAAGGACGTCAAAATTCATTTTGATATGCATATCATATGTTGAAGAACACATATGAATAAATTAGACCTACATGCAACGAGGACCACATGATGAAGACTCTTCTTTTGGAAGGACACCAAAATTCATTTTGATATACATTTCATATGTTGAAGAACACGTGTGAATAAATTAGACCTACATGCAATGAGGACCACATGATAAAGACTCTTCTTTTGGAAGGACACTAAAATTCATTTTGGTATACATTTCATATGTTGAAGAATACGTATGAATAAATTAAATCTACATGCAACGACGACCATATGACATCATATGTGACAACGTGTTAATATAGTCATGACACTTAGACTATCACATTAAAGGTTCAGTAGTTTCACTGTTAAAATGTACAAGAATAATTGAAATATTAAAAATTGCACAACACGTATGAATAGATTAAACCTACATGCAACGAGGACCACATGACATCACATATGGTAACACTTTAATATAGTCGTGACATTTTGACTATCACATTAAAGGTTCAGTAGTTTCACTGTTAAGATGTACAAGAATAATTGAAACATTAAAAATTGCACAACACGTATGAATAGATTAAACCTACATGCAACGAGGACCACATGACATCACATATGGTGACGCGTTAATACAGCCGTGACACTTTAACCATCACACTGAAGGGTCAGTTAAGATATACAAGAATAATTGAAACATTAAAAATTTGCATTCTTGTCACACAAATTGTATGTCACATTAGATTGCACCAAATGTCTGAATACGGTTTATGTTCGTCACGTAACTGTAATGTATGTCGAGTCTCATAAGATGAGAAGTTAACCACATAACCTATAATTTTCCAAGTTGCGACTGTCACAGTTAACTAGTTACTGCTGCAATGTTAAGATAAATGAAACATGAATTTTTAGTTGTGTAGATTGTAGTGGGTATTGAACTAAAAATTTAAACTTGTGCATATGATTTGAGTTTGTTATCTAACTGTACTGTGTGTTGAGCGTTATAAGACGAGAAGTTTACGCTATGACCTATAATTTTCTTCCAGGTTGTGTCTGTTAGAACTAATTAATACTGCAATGTTAAGATAAATGAAAATTGAATTTTTGGTTGTGTAGATTGTAATGGGTATTGAACTAAAAATTTAGTTCTTGTGCATACAATTTGGGTTTATCACATAACTGTAATATGTTGAGCGTCATAAGGTGAGGAGTTCACCCCATAACCTATAATTTATTTCGAAGTTGCGTCTGTCAGAGCTAATTAATTATTACTGTAACGTTAAGATAAATGGAACAAGTTGAAATTATATTTTGCATTCAGTTTTAATACAGATTGTGCTCGGTAATTTAATCCTTGGTTCAGGTTTGCAACATTAATATGTTCGTCATATTAACCTTAATAGTTTCGTCACCTAACTGTAAAATGTCAAGGGGTAAAATTGAAAATTCTGAAACCATCGAAACAACCTAAAAAAAGAAAAGGAAGATAGATCATCTCCGTCTCAATTCTCGCGATAGCACGGCCATCAATATCCCCGTTCGGGCATAAATCCCGCAGCCCGTATCCCCTTAAAAACCACCCGGACAAAGAATCCGCCAGGCGCATTCCGTGGTCGTCGTCGAAGGGGGAAAGAATCCTTATCAGATCGCATTCAGCGTCGATGACAAACGTCCAGCTGGAAAACACGAACGGACTCTCCTCGCTAGAGTCCCGCGTTGTTCCAGCGTGTAGGATAGTCGGTGGTCTCGCCGACGAACAGCCTCGTTCGGCCTCATCCTTGCAAGGACGTTCGTGTCCCTGTTTCTCTCGGCTCTGCTCGACCGTAATTGCCGCCGTTTAATCGCGCATAATCGTCGCCAATCGACCGCGAACGCGGTTGCGGCATCCAACGGATTATTATTATGACAGCGCGGATAAGCTCTGGCCGTATATTTGTTACGGGCTGATTGCGTTTACGGTTGCTGAATGCTATGTGCAACTACTTGCACAAAATTGTGCGAGCAATGTATGTTCGGTACCTTTCTTCTTTTATAAGCTGGTTGGGGGAAGGACTCAATTTCTTGAGGATGTCATGTTTGCAGACATTGCGGAGCAGTCATAAGAGCAACGTCAAAATATTATTTGTTTGAACTCAACGTAGTTTGAGGTCGTCTTTAAAGTTTGTACCTTTAGATAGGACGTGACAGTCATGGAGATGTGACAGTAAATGGAGATTTTGGTTGCACAAGATATGTAGATTAATTTTATAAGGAACATGTGTTAGCGAATTTTTTCGTACTCTTTGATTGTTCGATGAGTGAGATGCTTGAGACTCGATCTTTTAAGGTTTTGTACTCTTAAGAAGACATCAAGAGATCTTAGACTAATTAGATTCTTAGGCTAATATCCTTAAGAAGGACTACAAGAGTACGACAGTAAATAGTGATTATTACACCTGCACAAAATACAGCAATTATTTAACTAATACGTGAATTATAATGAACGTGTTTGTTGAATTTCTTTCATCGTCTCTAATCACTCGATCTGTGACATGATCAGAATTCAATCATCTATGGTTTCATTTTTTTAAAAAGCTGTGCAGTCACGTAACCCTGAAGCTAGGACCAAAAACAAGAACCACATACATTACATTAAACATACATTTTTAAATTGAAAATAAAGTGCAAAAATTATAATGACCTTACAGCATGATCAGAATTCAATCATCTATGGTTTCATTTTTCTAAAAAGCTGAGCAGTTATATAATCTTGAAGCTATCACCAAAAATAAGAACCACATACATTACATTAAATACACATTTCTAAATTGAAAATAAAGTGCAAAAATTATAATGACCTTACAGCGTGATCAGAATTCAATCATCTATGGTTCCATTTTTTTAAAAAGCTGAGCAGTCACGTAACTCTAAAGCTAGCACCAAAAACAAGAACTACGTACATTACATTAAATACACATTTTTAAATTGAAAATAAAGTGCAAAAATTATAATGACCTTACAGCATGATCAGAATTCAATCATCTATGGTTTCATTTTTTTAAAAAGCTGAGCAGTCATGTAACCCTGAAGCTACCACCAAAAACAAGAACCACATACATTACATTAAATACATATTTCTAAATTGAAAATAAAGTGCAAAAATTATAATGACCTTACAGCATGATCAGAATTCAATCATATAAGGTTTCATTTTTTTAAAAAGCTGAGCAGTCACGTAACTCTCGAACAAACAAAAAAAACACAAGAACTTTCAACGTTAAATGTGCATTTTTAAATTGAAAACACGGTGCAAAAATAAATAAGTAAGCACTGAAGCAACTAAAGTACTCTTTATCTCAGCAGAATATGACAGACATTTTTAAAGTGAAGTAATAAAATTTTATGTGGGAGCTGAAAGCAGTTGACTGGTTTTAACGTTGAAAGGAGCTGTGATAGAAAAAGGAGTTATATTAACTTGTTCTAATACTGGATCCATTTAATCAACTACTTGTCGTTTAAAAGATTACGTTTGTATTGATGGACTGAAAGTGGAAATTTCTTTTGAAATTATTTTGCTAATTCAGGACTGAAAGTGGAAATTTCTTTTGAAATTATTTTGCTAATTCAGGAAGAGTTAAATATGGCACTTTAAGTGGAAAGCATCTTAAAATAGCACGAAAATATACTGAATCCTAATTTAACTCAATTAAAAGTTAAACTCTGCAAAACACATACTTCAGAGCAGCAGTCATCGTTCATTCAAAAACCTCCGAGTTCTAAATAGAATTAAACGGAAATCTAGAAAAAGCTAAGTTCCAGTGGCCATCGAATCTCATTAAATCTATTTCCTCGTTACTTAAGAAGTAATCGAAATTTGTGTAAATAGAATGGAGGTCGGTGTTGAGGAAATGGCGGGCCAACATGGCGATTTTCGTCGATTCCGCAATCGTTTCCACGCGTTGATTTCGATGGTTCCTCGTCGTCCTTGAACATTCCAGGAAGTAGCCTCGGGTGATTCCTCAAAAATGTCCCTAGGAGAAAACACCTGTGGGCGCAGAACTTTTCATTAAATTCAATGACGCCAACGAATCGATGGCACATGCGCTCGTTAATCACTCGATCGGTAACGAGGCGTATTGGCTGGAAAAGGGAAAATGCGAGGATTCCGGAAAAGTGCAGATTTCTCGAACAAACAGCTGCGTTTCATTGAATTTCATTTCACTCGACGTCTCAATTCAGGTTTCATCTTATTTGGTCTTCTCGGAGACGTCTTAATTGGGGCCACCGTTATTGGATCTATCGATTGTATCCTTGGCGAGATATCTAGTTCAGAAATTATTACTCTGAGGGCCACTGTTGACCGCCATTACTTACATTTAATAATTTCAAATCAAAACAGAAAAATAAAACATAATTATACATGTCATCTCAATAAAAATCTTTCAAAAATCTCTTGACAGAATCTTTCATTTCAAGAAAAGTCTCAACATTTTATTGTTAACCGGTCATTAGACCGGTTTGGTAATTTCAGTGTTAAAAAGGTTGAAACAAGGTGTATCTCCAATATAAAAAGTAAATGCACTGCATCATTAAAGGAGAGAACAAAGAGCATCGAGCTCTTAGAGAACAATTAGCGAACTAAAGCAAACAGCAAAAGAAGTCCACTCTGCGGAATCCGATAAACTACCATTTTTACAAACTGCAACTACAGAAGGATTAACCCTAGAAGTTTATAGAATCCGCATTTCCATGAAACGCAAGCAGTTTCTAATTCTACAATTAATACCAGGATTGTATTAATATCACGGTTAATTAAAGGTGCAATTACGGAGACAGAATCGTTCTGTTTACAATCGTAAAGCATCGTTACAACCCCAAAAGGGTGGTAAAATTTTACGATAACGACTCTCCTTGAAGGTTTGAAAAAAAAAGAAGAGAAAACGATTTTCTTCCCTTTGTGTGCCTGGATCGACGAACCGCGACAGCCAATAAAACGTTAACGTTCGTCCCGTGGTATTTTATTGAAATCGGAATTACAAGGCGTCGGAATCGTCGAGGCCACCGTACGTGACGTCATTCTACATGGACGATGATTATCATCCACGCTTGGGAACACGAAGCCTTGAGGTGTCTTCGCGTCCTCGTGCCTGCCGAACGTCTAACGATCTATCGATCCGATTCGAGTCCCCGGAAGTTAAGAAGGGAATTTTGCGAAATCATTTTTGGAGTTGTACTATGGTCAGATGCTCTTTCGACATGGTGATTGCCGCCATTTTGGTGGCCGTATATGGGTGACCCTTTGGGAAGATGACTCATGGGTGTTGTATTTGAAATATTTTTTAGTTAATTAATCTTGTTGGTGCTGGAGGAATTTGAATGAAGAATACTGAGTTTGAATATGCTAATTATGGACAGATGAATGTTCAATTTTGGTAATGGTAGTTAAATGACATTATTAAAGTTCATTTGTAAAAATGAATTAAGTTAAGTGATACTTAATTTGATTGATTTTTAATTGAATTGGATTGAACGAAGTTTAAATTCAATTGGATCGAACTGAAGTTGAACTTGAACATGAACTTGAACTTGTAGTTGAACTTGTAGTTGAAATTGTACTTGAACTTGTACTTGAACTTGTACTTGAACTTGTACTTGAACTTGTACTTGAACTTGAACTTGAACTCGTACTTGAACTTGTACTTGAACTTGTACTTGAATTTGAACTTCAATTTGAACTTGAACATGATTTAAATTGGACTTGAATTGAACTTGAACTTGAACTTGATTTAAATTGGACTTAAATTGCACTTGAACTTGAACTTGAATTCGAACTTGAATTTTACTTGAATTTCATGTGAATTTGAACTTGATTTAAATTGGACTTAAATTGAACTTAGACTTGAACTTGAAGTTGAACTTGAATTTCACTTGAATTTGATATGAATTTAACTGAAATTGGACTTGAATTTAACTTGAACATAGACTTGACTTGAATTTGAACTTGAATTTAATTTAAACTTAACTTGAACTTGAACCTGACTAGAATTGGATGTGAATTGAACTTGAATTTAAATGAAACTTGAATTGAATTAGAATTGAGTTGAAATTGAATTGGAACGAATTGGAATTGACTTGAAGCTGAACTAGAATTGATTTGGAATTACACAAGAACTGAATTGGAATGAATTGAAATTGAATTGAAGCTGAACTAGAATTGGATTGGAATTACACAAGAACTGAATTGGAATGAATTGAAATTGAATTGAAGCTGAACTAGAATTGGATTCTAATTACACAAGAATTGAATTGGAATGAATTGAAATTGAATTGAAGCTGAACTTGAATTGGATTGGAATTACACAAGAACTGAATTGGAATGAATTGAAATTGAATTGAAGCTGAACTTGAATTGGATTATAATTACACACGAATTGAATTGAAATTGAATTGAAATCGAATTGAAATCGAATTGAAATCGAATTGAAATCGACTTGAAATCGAATTGAAATCTAATTGAAATCGAATTGAAATCTAATTGAAATCGAATTGAAATCGAATTGAAATCCAATTGAAATCCAATTGAAATCGAATTGAAATCCAATTGAAATCCATTTGAAATCGAATTGAAATCGAATTGAAATCTGATTGAAATCGAATTGAAATCGAAATGAAATCGAATTGAGATCGAATTGAAATCTAATCGAAATCAAATTGAAATCGAATTGAAATCCAATTGAAATCGAATTGAAATCAAATTGAAATCGAATTGAAATCGAATTGAAATCGACTTGAAATCGAATTGAAATCGAATTGAAGTCAAATTGAAATCCAATTGAAATCCAATTGAAATCGAATTGAAATCGCATTGAAATCAAATTGAAATCCAATTGAAATCGAATTGAAACTAAATTATAAATAACATTAACTGAACTAAACCTCATCCTCGATTTTCCATTTCGCATTGAAACTTCAGACCAATTTGAAAAATAGCAATAATGTACATGCCTGAATATTTAACTATAAATCCTGACGCGAACAATTAATATTTCCCCATCCTGAATGCAACAATTAACGTTCATTGTACATTATCTATTATAAAGAGTATTCCTTTATCCGCGAACAGAATAATGCGAGAGTTAATTATAGTAGAAGACAGTAGCATAATGTAGCAACAGATAGAGACACAATGGAAATAATCGAACAGTTAGATGTACATTGAAGATAGCAATATTTATGGTGGCGATAGAAGGTAATAGGAATAGTAAAGTCATTAATGGTTACAATGGTAATAAAAGCGGTGGCAATATCGAGGAAAATTAAATTAACAATGAAACGACGGTAGCCCCGTTTAACGTTAATTAGAAAAGGTGTTGCAATAATCGTACGATTAATAATAGCGAAACGGACATCTAACATTACAAGCCTCCAAATTCCTTTTCAGCCTTAGACACACCGTGAAGCGAAAGAAATCACCTGATTCGTGGAGCGTTAAATAAAGATTCATTCTGTGGCTACTGTATCGCAACTTTCGAAATCCTCGAATCCTCTTCTCTTTTTATAACTGCCGTCCTTGGGGAAAATAGAAAGATGAATTCTATGACCCATAATCGTATGCCGTTTAGATCATCCTATTTCCTGAACTCTGACATTAGTACTTTTCTTCTTAAAGGCCGTGCTATTAACATGTTTACTACCTTCTCGAAGTTCGATCATTTCTTCTGAACTCAGGAATGTCCTGCAACTCAAGGACGGTGAACTTTCTCATTATATTTTTCATTAAAAAATATTTCAAAATTGACTGTAAACGTGGACGTCTGATGAAGTGGACATTGTTACACGACATTTATTTTATAGTCGACAAGAGTTATTCTAGTGAAATATTAAACTGAACAAGACACATCAGAATTTTACTATCAACTCAGTTACTATCGACTCTATCAACTCTTTCTTTCAGCAATGTTCGAACAATAAACGTTCAGTAAATCAAAAGAAAATTAAGATTCCACCAATGCACGCTATTTGTTTGACAAACCGACGCGTTAAAAACGTTTGTCTTTCGCCAAGATTATCAAGCAAATAAGTTTTCTCCAGTCGCTTGAACAATCTCTGCCTCTCGTTATCTGTCCTCTGTCCGTTCATCGCAGCGTCTCTGATTATGTTCACCCATTTATATAATGCGTTAATTTCTATGCTAAGCGAGATGACTCAACGGATGAAAAATGTTTAACGCCTGTTTTCCAGCTTGTCCGTTTTCTAAGAAACGCGACAACGCTCGACAGAAATTAATATTTCATTATCGGTCACGGCGACCGTTTAATTATCTGTCGTTTCGATGGAACCCTCTTATTATATCGAGAGTCGGCCAGTGACAAGCGGTCGGATTAGCATCATACGCTTCGACTGACTTCGATGGGTATTATCGAGGCAAAAAAAGAATTTGTGAATTGGTTGACAATCGATGAAATTTAATTGGTACATCATTTGCAAAAGGTTCTCGTCAAAAATTTCAATGCGTACTCCAGAAACGTTTTGGGTTAAGTGGAGGTCTGTTGTCGAAGTACCTAATTTTTTATTTTGGACTTGTCGAGGCATTTGACATAATGGTGATAGGTTTGAAAGATTATGGAGATGAGTTTCAAAGCTTATAAAGCTGCTTAGATATTTAGTTTGTGAAATCTGTAAATATATGAGAGGTCAATGTTTGCAAATTTCTGAAGTTCTTAAATTTCAAAATATACAAAGCTTCTGCAATTTCGAAAGCTATCAAAGCTCTTAAAGTTCCCAAAGCTTCTAAACTTCCTCCAGTTTCAAAGACACAGGAAGCTACTAAAGTTCCTCAATCTTCAAATGTACAAAAGCTTCCAAAACTCCTAACTTATGAAATTTTGAAGCTCTTACACTTGTCAAATTTTAAATTTCTTAAACTTGTCAAATATTAAAGCTCCTAAACTTGTCAAATATCAAAGCTCCCAAACCTCCAAAATTTATAAGCTCTAAATGCCACACATTCGAAAGTTTTTACTGCTCGTAAAATTGCAAGCTTCCAAAGCTCCTAAAATTAGCAAACATCAAAGCTCCTAAACTTGTTAAACACCAAAGCTCTTAACTCACCAAACGTCAAAGTCTCCCAAAGCTCCTAAATATGAAATCTCCCAAAGCTCCTAAATATCCAACCTCGAAAAGCTCATAAACCAAAAAACTTCAAAAGCTCCTAAATTCGAAGATATCGAAATTGCAAAGCAGAAAAGTTCGAAGTTAGATTCGATCGCGAATGTAACTCGACTCGCAAGCTACCGTGCCACCGCGAATAGAGTTAGTTGGACGATGATCGATAAATCTTGAAGGAATCGCGCGTGTTGCACCCGGCGAAGATGTTTACTCGTTTGCCAGACAGCCAATAACGGGACGTGGAGTACTACCGTGGTGTGCATAGATTAACGCAAGCACGCGTTTAGTTTAATGCCTCTCCGCCGTAATTAAAGACCTACTCGAGCCGTGACAATCCTACTTTCCAGGGAACGTGGGGATGTGGGAGAAGTCGTTCAGAGACACCTCTTGGTCTTCGCTATTTCAATTCAAATTCTAAAATTTTTATTTAGTTGAAAAAGGTTTAGTTAAATTAAATGACTAGGTTAAAAGTTAAAACGACCTCTTAATTTGGATGCGAAAAAATATTTCGTCAAACTTGTATTAAAATGTACTGCATAGTAATTTAATTATTAAAGTACGAATTAAATTCTGAAATTGGAAAAATATAAGCAGCAGTCAGTGTGACATATGATATATTTTTTTGGAGAGATTTGTAGTAGTATAACTCTTAAGGTAATATCATAAGTATCATATAGTACTTGAAGTACATACACTTGCATATTTTATACTTAAAATGAGAGGAAGATGAAAAACAAATAAATAAATATTGCAGGGTTAATATGTACAGCTATTATTTAATGGATAATTACTATTTCAATATAATGACAGTTCAACAGAAGCACAATTTTGTGATAAAAAATTCGAGGCAGTTGTGTAAGATAAAAATTGTGAAACCTGAATGTAGCCATTTTGATTGTTCGGTAGCTACCTTATTAATAAGAAACTAGCATACTTAATCTACCTAATCTACCTAACCTACCTAACCTACCTAACCTACCTAACGTACCTAACGTACCTAACCTACATAACCTACATAACCTACATAACCTACCTAATATACCTAATATACCTAACACACCTAACTCACCTAACCAACCTAACTTAACCTACTTAACTTACCTAACCTAACATTAGAAACTTGAGTAAAACTTGAGTAATTTTTAACATTGAAAATTAAGTTTATAAAAATATTTATATAGTGTAGGAGAGGTTTCACACAGACACACACCGAAATATGACTTTTGTATTTATATAGTGTAGTAGATAACTTAGTAATTTTAGAAGAAAATATTAATTTTGAAGCCCTAAAATTTCAAGGACTTAAATTCCCAAAGTTTTGACATCTCAAAGTGCCAAAATCCCAAAATTAACATTGAAGTCCTAAAATTTCAGGGACTTAAATTCCCAAACTTCCATCTCAAAGTCCCAAACCCCTAAGGTTTCAAAATCCCAAAATTCCAAAACCTTAAAGTCGTAGAATCTCAAAGACTTGAAATCGTAAAATTCTGACCCCTTAAAATCCTAAAATCTCAAGGTCCCAAAATCCCAAAATTCCAAAACCTTAAAGTCGTAGAATCTCAAAGACTTGAAATCGCAAAATTCTGACACCTTAAAATCCTAAAATCTCAAGGTCCCAAATCCCAAAATTAACCTTGAAGTCCTAAAATCTCAAAGTCCCAAAATCCCAAAGACCCAAAATCTGAAAATTCCGAATTCTCCAAATCCGAACATTAATAGTTCCCAAAATCTGAAAATTCCGAATTCCCCAAATCCCAAAATCAGAAAATTCCAAATTCCCCAAATCCCGACATCAAAAGCTCCCCAACTTCCCAATTCCCGAAATCCCAAATTTCCAAAATTCAAACTCTCTAAATTCCCCAAATCCGCGCCATAAATTTCCAACCCTAATCCCAAATATCAAAATGATCATATCCACTGAAAAATTCCATTCCCTTCGTTCCAAGAGCGATCGTCTGGTTCCCATCGAGTCGTATAATTAAAAACAAAAAGTTGATTTTCCCAATGAAATTCCCTACCGCGAATTCCTTTTCCCATGCGAAAGCTCATCATTTACGCTTCCACATACGATATCAATACATTGCGTCGGTTAATTACCGTGATAAAATGGTCGTAGCTAATAGGCCGATTGATTAACGTCTTCCCGAGTTCCGCGAGGTTAATTAATGTTATTGGTGAATAATTGAGCCGGAGTAAAATGCGTGGTATTTGTGGGATAATTTTTTTTTTTAATTGCGTTTGTTTTTTAATGGCAAGATATGGCAGTGTTGGCCGTGATTAGAAGATGCATTGCTTCTTTCCTCGCACAACGTATCGATATCATCTTGGATCTTGATAAGGTTCGCCTGCAAGTCGGAAGTTGCAGCTTGTCGGCGAAGGAAAAAGTCTCGAGGGAATTTCGAGTAATCTTCCTGATCACGGAAGCGGAAAATATTTAATCGGTGGAAGCCGTGGAATAATTTCAAATTAAATGTTGTGTCAATGCTGGTTATCTTGCTTTGCTAACGGAAAACTTGTAATTGGATACTCTACTTACTGCTCTTACATGCTCTAATTTATCTCGGTATAATCTACTGTTGAGTGTAAGTGAAATTATTGCCTTCATCGAACCTTTGGTACTTGCAGATACTTTTGTCTTGCAGATACTTAACTCTTAAGACTTTCAGATGTTGGAATTTTGGAACCTTAAAATTTCATGATTCTGAGACTTCTGTACTTTAATATTTGGGAATATTGGTACATGCGAATATTAGATTTCAGAAATATTAGAATTTAGGAATCTTATACTATAATTGGAATAATCACTTCAAAATATTATTGACGCCACAGAAATTGTTAGAACATAACCTCAAACTAGCAATTTGCAATTTAAGACCATCCCTTCATACCTAATAACGTGCCTTAATAACCTTCCTAAAATTTCCACTAAAGGTCTACTAAAAGATCCGTTAACCCGTTTCACGAAACCCGGAAACCGGCACAACCCAATTACCCTGGCCATTAGCCGTTCTATCATGCTCGTCAGAGTAGCACGCAAGAAGACCGATAGCGTCCGTCAGAGGCCCGATTATCAGTCTGTGAAATCAGCCTTGAGGAGGCGTAAAAAAGACAAAGAGGCAAATTCACCCCGGAAAAACACAGAAGCCCGGTGAAATCCGACTCCAAAGTGTTCGTAGGGAGAGCGTGTTAATCACCGAAAGGGTTAATAAAGGAGCCAGGGCTAACGGCATCGCAAGCGAACCTTTAATTAGCCTTCTTTGCTCGCTTGCCTAATCAGCCTCGTACGGCGTTGTTCGCCCGCGGCGATTCCTGCAAAAAACACGTTAATTATAGTCGGATAACCGTTCCTTTGACGGCTCGTTAACGTTGCTCGTTTACCGAACCGGCGACGAAAGTCTCCGATGACGGAGATCGCGGAGACACGAATCTAACCCCTTAGGACTCACGCTTCGAACGTGACGTGTTATTCTTCTTTGCAGGATCCAGATTTATTTTACTGACTGTATTGTTCAAAAGGTCCTTGACATAATAATACTTTTATTTATTTTAATATTGCACTTTATTTTAATATTATTCTAGTAAATACTTTACTCTGCGTGACGCACCTACTGAATTTATAGGTTAACCACTTGATTATGGTCGACATGTATGGATGTCCTCTTAAATAAAATATTACCATTCAATATAAAAATTTATAACTTTGACAAGATTGAATGAAAATGATTGCAGTACATTTTCTTTATATTATTGATGGAATTGCAATGTATTTTGCTTATATTTTTTTTTAATGAAAGTGGTAATTCTATTTGATATATTGAACATACCCAAACAATTAGAAATTTCTAACTTTGACAAAATTAAATGAAAATGTTAGTAGTACATGCTCTGTATATTATTCATAGACTTGCAATGTATTTTATATATATATTTTTTTTTAATGAAAGTGATCATTCTTTTTGATATATTGAACATCCCTGAACAATTACAAATGTATAACTTTGACAAGATTAAATGAAAATGTTAGTAGTACATGTTCTGTATATTATTCATAGACTTGCAATGTATTTTATTAATATATCTTTTTTTTAATGAAAGTGGTCATTCTGTTTGGTATATTGAACATCCCCGAACAATTACCTTTTACAAATTGTAATCACTATAAATTGTAAATGATTTTCTTCAAAGCATTTAATATGCTCAGAATTGTTTTGTGTATTTTTATTGTACATATCTTGTGTTCCCTGAAAAAATACATTTTTAAAAAGTGTCCTATTGAAGTCAACTAAACTTCATCAAGTTTGTCTTCTTTAATTTGTCTCATTTATAAATATCATTATTCTTTGACAATTTTTAAGTTTTTCATAATAATATGCTCAAAATTATTTTGTTTATTTTATTGTACATATCTTGTGTTCCCTGAAAAAGTACATTTTTAAAAAGTGTCCTCTTGAAGTCAACTATACAACATCAAGTTTGTCTTCTTTAATTATTCTCATTTATAAAAATCATTATTTTTTGTCCATTTTTAAGGTTTATACAATAACAAACATTTAAAAAATGCATTACGATTAATCATTCTATAATAATGATTATATATAAAGTTTTCTAAATAGGAAACATAGGTAACACATTCAATATTTCTTTTTCTATCCATCATTTTTGCCTTCTCCCTTTTTCCGACATCGTTTTTGCCTAGATTTATCGCATCGTGAACGGCAATTACGTGCATAATGCGTCTGCGACGATGGGTTCTCCTCCGACCCTAGAAACAAGAGGTCAAAGTAAATCGTTCGATGAGTTATAGATCGATGCCGTGATCGGCGACAGGTTATTGTTCCACGACACGGGCAGAGGGAACAAATCGGCGACGAGCGTCTTGCAAATCGACTTTCGCGATTTGTCATCGTTCCGAAGTCAATGGTGCCCGTATCTTCTCTTCGCATTCCGAGAGGAAACACGGCACGTGTATGAGCGATCGATTAATCACGATCGATCTCGCTTACGAGGGACGGAAACGGCCGTGCGACGATGGAGAAAATAGACGGATGCTCTTAGTGATCTAACTCTATGGGGAGGAAACTATGGTGATGTTGTGGTATGGGGGTGATGGTTGTTGAGGTATGGATGGTTCTGTGTTCTGTTATATTGCTTCACAGATGAGTTTGTTAGGTATGAAGAAGACTATGTTAATGAAGGTGATACTGATGACATCAATAATATTAATGATATTGATGATATTGATTATATTGATGACATTGATAATATTGATTATATTGATAACATTGATGATATTGATTTTATTAATGACATTGATGATATTGATTATATTAATGACATTGATGATATTGATTATATCAATGACATTGATGATATTGATTATATTGATGACATTGATAATATTGATTATATTAATAACATTGATAATATTGATTATATTAATAACATTGATAATATTGATTTTATTAATGACATTGACGATATTGATTTTATTAATGACATTGATAATGTTGATTATATTAATAACATTGATAATATTGATTATATTAATGACAATGATGATATTGATTGTATTAATGACATTGATAATATTGATTATATTAAATACATTGATGATATTGATTATATTAATAACATTGATAATATTGGTTATATTAATGACATTGATAATGTTGATTATATTAATAACATTGATAATATTGATTGTATTAATGACATTGATAATATTGATTTTATTAATGACATTAATGATTTTGATTTTATAAATGATATTCATAATATTGATTTTATTAAATACATTGATTTTATTGATTATATGAATGTCATTGATAATATTGATTTTATTAATGATTCATTTATTAATTTATTGATTATATTGATTCAATAGGCAGTATTGACAATACTACATGTAAATCTAAAAACATGTCCTACTTCATTCACGGCCATATAACGAGACTCCACTATATCTCCTCCAATTTTAATCAAACAACCAAACGATTCGATTCCTCGAACTCTCGGATCCCGATTCGCCGTACTCCAAATGTCATCGATTTCTTCCATCCGGTTAGAGTGCCAGATTCCTAGCAAACGCGACGAAGAATGCAGACTCCAGTTTCTAGAAACATCAGTTTTTTTTTCTCTACCGAACGGGGGTTGTTGTTCACTATCGATCGATTCGACGAGGTTCGATCCGCCTTTATTTTCTCTCCTCGCACGAGCTACATCGATCACCAACGGCCGAGGAACATGGCCACCGGCGTCGTCAGAATGCTATTCTTGCCAGAATAGTTGTCCTTTTTTTGCCTCCTCTTTTTTCTGTCTCTTCTCCGGTTCTTTTTATATTTTCTTTCTTCCCTCTTTTTTTTTGTTTTATCATTCAGTAGCGTTCTTCATCGGGCATTTTTTTGCAGGGCAGAGGACAGAGAGCGCGGACTGTGTCGTCGCGAACGGATCGTCTGACAGCCGTGAAATCCATTAATTGTGAATTCTCCCCGCGAAGTCTATCCGGAGATTGTTGAACCCAGGTGTTCGGCTTTCGGATCGAGATTGAAATTCGTGGTTGCCAAGATCCGACGATGGAATTTCGTTAATTAAATCGACGGTGAATGGAGGCTGCTCTAAAACGACGCCGCGATAGAGGATTAATCGTGATTCCATTTTTGTGGTGGCCAGTTTATTGTCTTTGTCGCTCTATTACGTCTATTGGGCACTAAATCTTATTTCCTTTAAATATACTTTAAACATTTTATAAATATATGATTAAAAATATTGTCTACATTGTTTTAGTTATTGTTTTGAATTGACTAATTTATTTATTTTATTTAATTCTTGAAATTATTATAAAAACAGTTAATATGTATAGCACTTTTTGTAGAATTAATGAAGTTATATTTAAATAATTTTAAATACCTCAAAAATGACAAAATTTTTAACAATTTTTTTCATTCTAAAAATACAGCTATTAATACAAATATATAAATTAAACATTAATCAGTTTTATTAAAATTATACATAATTACTTTTATCAGTACCTTCAAATAAAAATTTCAAATAAAAATTGAATATATCAAATTTAAAAATTAAAATTATCAGCAACCTCCAGAAAGTAAATTTTCCTCTAAAATCCTAAGCTCTGACGGCATAAATAAAATTAATAAATAAAATTTTGTTACGTGAAATGGCATGTGGAGTAAATCCGAAAGAAAAATGATCTTAATCGGACGCGACAGCACGACGTGAAATTAAACATCAAAAGTTTCATTTTACCTTGCTGTTTGCGAGGACTGTAATTAACATTCGGTCCTCCATCCGTTTCGAATTCAAACTTCCGTGTCATGAACGAATACGCGTCGAGTTTGTTAATTTTCAGCAGAGCCCGAGCATCGATCTTGCAACAGGGATGGCGTACCAACTTAATGAAACCTGCAGGAAGTTAATAACTAAGTTGACGAAGGTGTTTACGAGCGGACGTCGTTTAATGCTCCGTGGGAAATGAAGAAAAATTATCAACAATCTGGTTGTTATTATTGAAATTATTTTATTATGATCTGATCGTGAGTGATGAGGGTATTTTGGTGTGGACTGATAAGAATTATTGTAATTGTTGGGAGTTTTGTAGTAATTGTTGTAAGTGTTTTATTGTTAGCTGATGAGAATTACTGAATTTTTTTTAAATTTTCAACTTCTCAAATTTCCACCTTTGCAAATTTTCACCTTTTCAAATTTGCAATCTCTCAAATTTCTACCTTCTCAATTTTCCACATTCTCAAATTTCCATCTTATCAATTTTCCACATTCTCCAATTTCCACCTTTTCAAATTTCCACTCCTTCAAGTTTCCAACTTCTCAAATTTCCACCTTCTCAAATTTCCATCTTCTCAATTTTCCACCTTCTCCAATTTCCACCTTTTCAATTTTCCACCTTCTCCAATTTCCACCTTTTCAAATTTCCACCTTCTCAAATTTCCACCTTCTCAAATTTCCATCTTCTCAATTTTCGACCTTCTCCAATTTCCACCTTTTCAAATTTCCACCCTCTCAAGTTTCCAACTTCTCAAATTTCCACCTTCTCAAATTTCCATCTTCTCAATTTTCCACCTTCTCAAATTTTCACCTTTTCAAATTTCCACCTTCTCAAATTTCCACCTTCTCAAATTTCCATCTTCTCAATTTTCCACCTTCTCCAATTTCCACCTTTTCAAATTTCCACCTTCTCAAATTTCCACCTTCTCAAATTTCCATCTTCTCAATTTTCCACCTTCTCCAATTTCCACCTTTTCAAATTTCCACCCTCTCAAGTTTCCAACTTCTCAAATTTCCACCTTCTCAAATTTCCATCTTCTCAATTTTCCACCTTCTCAAATTTTCACCTTCTCAAATTTCCACCTTCTCAAATTCCCATCTTCTCAATTTTCCACCTTCTCAAATTTCCACCTTCATAAATTACGACATTCTCAAAGTTTCCACCTTCTCAAATTTCCACCTTCTCAAATTTCCACCTTCTCAAGTTTCCACCTTCTCAAGTTTCCACCTTCTTAAATTACTACCTTCTCAAGTTTCCACCTTCTCAAATTTCCACCTTTTCAAATTCCCACCCTCTCAAGTTTCCAACTTCTTAAATTTCCACCTTCTCAAATTTCCAACTTTTCAAATTTCCACCTTCTCACATTTCTAACCTCTCAAACCCCCACAGTCCCAAAATTCTCAAACTCCCAAAAATTCTCAGATCCCCAAATTTTTCAAATTTCCACTTTCTCAAATCCCCAAATTCTCATTCCTTAAATTCTCAAATCCTTTAATTCTGAAATTTCCAAAATTTCTCAAATTTCCACCTTCTTGAACTTCCACTTTCTCAAATCCCCAAATTCTCATTCCTTAAATTCCCAAATCCTCCAATTCTCAAATTTCCAAAATTTCTCAAACTTCCACTTTCTCAAATCCCCAAATTCTCATTCCTTAAATTCCCAAATCCTCCAATTCTCAAATCTTCCAAAATTGTCAAATTTTCACCTACTCACATTTCCACCTTCTCAAATCCTCAAATTCTCCTTCCCCAAATTCTCAAATACCCAAAAATTCTGCAATCAACATATTTCTCCACTTACACCTAATTTCCCCATCACTTCAGCCTGCACCAAAACATTTCGTACCTCATCATTTTTGACAAGTTCTGATGCCTGATAAATGACGCGTTACACGACCCATACATTACCGCAAGCACAAAACAGCATCACATATTTCACGTCATTAGCAACATTCCGCGGCACCTAACGGTGCAAAACTTGTACTTACCAAACTTGTCATATCCTCAATATCTCGCTGACAACGTACTAATACTCCCCATAAATATCCTCTAAAATAATGTCGCAGACCCAAAGCGACATAAATCAGAAATGATGGAACGTTTTTTAAAAACTATCAACTTTTTGTCGTAGCATCAAGCAGGAAGCGTTCCGTGATAATGATTAAGTAAAGAGATTTTAATGAGAACAGGCGAGCAAGAAAGCGGTTAACTTTGCGTGTGTTGCCTCTACTTTTTTTTTCCACCCGTGACTTCCACATTTTTCCTACGAACTTCGTTTAACTTCTCGTGTCTTCCAACTTCCTGCCGTCTAAAACGATTGTTCTTATTCATCAAGCTTTCGTTGTTCCCTATCAACGAGATTTAATGATAGGTTTTTATTGTTTCAACAAAAATCTTTACTACACTGTTTCTTGAAGATCACTGCAATCTACTCGTCGATGTAATTGCAGCCATTATGTATATCAGCAACAAATTATATACGCGAGCTTGTAATTCCGAGATAGATGATCGTGCAATCTATTTTTAAAATTAGCATGCCTTTTCACGAAGAAATTCCTACGTACTTTACAAATTTGTTTCTGCGATTTATTTTTTTTTAAGGACAACTTTTTTATTTTGGTGTACTAGTTTTTTAAGGGAGATATTTTTGAGGTAGTTTATTTTGGAGATTTTTGGTTAAATGTTTGAGGAACGCGCGGCGCAAGTAGAAAAGAGCGTATATAGTCAGACGGAGAACGGAGTTTGATAAAATACATCTTTCTGTTAATATTTGTTAATAGCCTGATTATGGTTAATAGGTTAATTCATTGTTTTAAACTTGAGTTAAGGTACTTTTTGTTGGTGACAAAATATTAATACAGTGAGTTATAGATAGAATATATGAAATACGAACGTCACTTTTAGGTTATGTCAAGCTATGACATTGCATTTGAGAATTTATTAAATTTTTTAAAAGTAACAAAGTTAATGAAAATTTATATACAATATCACTTAATATATGTAACAACTTATATTTCTCATAAAAATAATTTTTCTCTTAATTCATCAGTTACTGACATACAATAAATTAATTTTATTATAGCATAGTTTCATTTTTTCCAATAAGAACAATATGACCATTGCTAAAAAAAAATGAAATATATTTATTGTATAATTCTGTGGATTAAACTAAATGTACTCAATAGGTGGCATCAGAAAATAATTTAAATAATTTTCATAAAATTTGATCATTCAAAATTGCATTCAGAAGATGCACATTTATCAACCATCTAAAAATGAACAAATTAAAACTACATTAAAAACATACATACATAAAATTGCTGTTTAACAACAAACACTTTATCTTGACTATTTTGATATTAAAAAAAGAATAAATAACTATGCTACAAGAAACATTTTAATGAATTCGAAACTTAAAAAAGTGCTTAACCTCCAAATGCACCTGTGGACCTCGAAACGTGAAGACCCTCCGAATATCATGAAATCAGTCCCAAAATTCACTGCAATTAGTTTGCAAGCTAAAATCAGTAACCAAATTTACCAAAAAAAATTGTATTCCAAGAATTAGCGTTTCCAAGAATCTCCCAAACGGGTTTCACAGAAAATATCAGTGATTTCGAAGCTTTGACCACCGATTTCGATCCGGGCAAGGAACCCATTTATATTCGCGGTACGCAACTTTGCTGAGTTACACGATAATCAGATCCGAATGAACGGAGCGAAGAAAATTACAGTATTCCCGGTTGGCAGGCTTCCGTGGGCCTCGTTGCCCGAGCACAATGTTGCCCTTCGTGAACGATTAATATCCAATGGAAATTGTTTATCGGCAAACTACCACGTTCGAACGATGCTCTAACTCGCGTGAGAGTGTCCGTTTTTATGTTCCGCATGATGAAGTAAGTGGTGCCAACGAAACTGCTCATTTCCGATACGTCGGAATAGTTAAACGACGCGGAAGAAATGTATTCCGTGTTCATGTAACTATTCAAACGAGTTTTTCAGACTCTTTTGCTACATGATCGGCGATCTTTTACGTTAATGCGCAATTTTATCGACCATTTTGCGGGGAACACACCCTACGGATGTTGTGATGCTAAGTGCGCGTCGTACATGATGTTTTTCATTTTTAGTGAAAATGACAAGTTCACTTGGCACTTTGACTTAGAGTGCTCACTTGATTTAACTTTCTCATCAATTTATTATATGTGTTTGTTGGAATTTAAAATACTGTGTCATTGAATTTTGAAGTGGTATAGTGTGGGACTTAATGTTTTGATTAAGGGAGAAAATTTAGGAAGCAAACTTGAGAGAATATTTGGATGTTGGTAATTATTTTGTAGGGATATGTCAGTGTCGGTGAATTTAGGATGTGGGAATTGGAGCATGTGAGAAGTTGGTAATGTGGGAATTTGGAAATGTGGGAATTAGCATATGTGGAAATTAGCATATGTGAGAATTAGCATATGTGAGAATTAGCATATTTGGGAATTGGGATATGTGGGAATTGGAATATGTGGGAATTGGAATATGTGAGAATTAGCACATGTGGAAATTAGCATATGTGAGAATTAGCATATGTGGGAATTGGGATATTTAGGAATTGGGATATGTGGAAATTGGGATATGTGGGAATTAGCATATGTGGAAATTAGCATATATGAGAATTAGCATATTTGGGAATTGGGATATGTGGGAATTGGAATATGTGGGAATTGGAATATGTGAGAATTAGCATATGTGGAAATTAGCATATGTGAGAATTAGCATATGTGGGAATTGGGATATTTGGGAATTGGGATATGTGGGAATTTGGAGATGTGGGAATTAGCATATGTGAGAATTAGCATATTTGGGAATTGGGATATGTGGAAATTGGGATATGTGGAAATTTGGGATATGTGGAAATTGGAATATGTGGAAGTTAGATAATGTGAGAACTGGAGAACGTAGGAATTTGGAGATAAAAAAATTTGCAAACACAAAAAATATAAATCACTAACCACTTCAAAATCAACAAAAATAAAACCAAAATTATATACAACAGAATCACATACAACTCCATGAATCGATAAATAAATGATGAATCACATAAAATTTTTAAAAATTGAATATAAATGATGAATCATATTAAAAATTGTATACAAATGATGAATGTGAAGTATAGTTAGATAAATTACATTACTTTTAAAAATCAATGGCATTGAGAAATTTATATTCGTTATTTACAACGATCACTATGATAATCGGAATGGTCGAATACTAATCAAACACCGTTAGAATGCAGTGTATTGTCTAAAAGTATTACAACGTGTAACACGAATGTTCAACCCACGTGTAGCATTGTTCCAGCGAACAATCCCCCTTGTCTAAGAAATGTATACCTTCGTCGAAACCCACACCAAATTATCCATTCTCTGTTGACAAGTAAATAATACCACGCGTCATCGAAATTGATGCCTTATCAGTGGAACCTCGATCGATATTCTTGTTTAATTTTTTTGTAAACTGAGGTCAATATACTACCAGTAAATATAAACAATTAATTTATTGGTGGAATTCAAGAATTTTTAATTTTGTATTAAAGTTGTGTTTTTGGTAAAGTAACATACGTGTTAAAATTACATATGTGTTGACATTACACATGTGGTGAAATTACATACTTGTTGGCATTATATATTTGTTAAAATTACTTATGTGGTAGAATTACACATTTGTTGATGTTACATATATGTTAAAATTATATATTTGTTGAAATTACACATATGTTGATATTACACATATGTATGTTCAAATCATACATTTTTCTAAAATCACATATTTGTTGAGATTACACATATGTTAAAATCATACATATTTTTGAAATCACACACATGTTGATATTACACATATGTTCACATTGTATATTTTTTTAAAATCACACACTTGTTGAAATTACACATATGTTCAAATTATGCATTTTTTAAAATTACACATATGTTGAAATTACACATATGTTCAACTGATACATTTTTTAAAAATCACACACATGTTGAAAATACATATATGTTCAAAGCATGCATTTTTATTAAATCACACATATGTTGAAATTACATATACGTTCAAATAAAATATTTTACGAAATCATTTAAAATTACACATTTGTTCGAATCACACATCTATTAATCTATTAAAATGACACGTTCTATATCCGAATGAACGAATCAGTAAAGCAATTAACATCGACTAAAACTAATCAGGAAGTCACGAAAGTTAATTACTATTACCATTGCGTAATAAGGAAACACTAAAAGTAATAAGTATCGTAATGATAACATCGGACAAATCGATTGCAACCTTCTAAACGATCAAGAAAATGGCCGCGTTAAAAATCCTAAATAGAGTATAGTTCTATTAGCTAGAGTATCAGACGTAACTAGAAGACTTTAGCGATATGATCGAAGTCACCGATCGATTCGATTTTTACCGAGTGTTCGATTAATGGCTTTCGATCGTCGTCGATTCGATCGAAATGGTTGCAAAAAAAAATATATAGATTGCTTTTTTTCAACGACATTTGCTTGATTCGATCACGATATCGATCTTCAATATGTTTTTTATTGGAACAAGCTTTTATTTCTCTATTGTGTGTTTAAGCTGCTTTGCTCTTTCTGAAGACGTGTTCTGCTTTTGATCACATTTTTGTCACAGAAATTGTATGACCTTAAATAACCTTCATTTATATAATTGTAGATAATTCTGTGTATTGTATAAATTTAAGTTGGAAGTCATGTAACAAAATGAATAAGTAAAGGGTCAATTTTGTTGAATGTACTTTCATCAAGATTTTGTATAATTAATATTTTAGAATTTTTACAATCAATACACATATGAACGTATACATATACATACGTATGCATATGTATACATTATATATACATATATACAAATATTTTATAATTTTAATAAAAATATTGGTGAACCCTTAAGATTTAATGCAACTCAAAATTTGAGGTTATGTTTCTACAATGTATCTACAATTAACATTGTAGATGACGTAATGTCATTGTGTATTGACATGAACAATCTTTTATACACATATGTAAATAAATATTATTTTTTAACTCTAACAAAACCTTTCATATAAACTACACCTAAAAAATCTCATACTTCCATCAAAATAAAATTAGCACTAAAACTCCCAAAATCAATAAATGACGAAAGAAAAATAAAAGAAGAATAATACACCCCAAAGAATAGTGAAGAAATCTAATTTGTCGATATCGTAGGGCAAACATATAGGATTCAATCGAGTCCGATATCGATGGCCGTTCATCGGCCCGTAATCGAGTCTATCAGATCGTAGTCGATGTCTCTGGTATCCGATAGTCGAGATTTTAATCCTGCGCTGTTCAATAATCGATCAAGATCCGATCAGAGAGGGTAACCGATGGAGAGAAGTGGCGCGTTCCGAGCGCGACGCAGCAATTACGTCCTAAGCGGCAGACATTAATTAGACGCAGCGAAATAATTAATCTCAGGCACTTAGATCATCCTCAGGAATCCTCACAGGTCCAGTCTTGCTGGCCGCATGAATATATGCATTCGACGCGTACGCACGCGTGTATAGGCGCCTTCAAAAGTGAGACTGACAAAAATTTTGGTGACATGGTCATTTATATTGCATTTGGTATATGTAGTTTGGGTTCATTATTAGGAGATGGTGGATGCATTTTTTTTTATTTACAAGGTTTCTAATTTTTACTCAATTTCCAAATTCCCAATTTTCACGCTCTCAATTTTCTCACATCCTAGATTCTCAAAGCTTCAAATTTTCAAACTTTAAAATAATCAAATTCTCAAATTCCCACGTTTTCCAATTCCCACATTCTCAAATTCCTACATATTCCAATTCCCACATGTCCCAATTCCCACATATCCTAATTCCCACATATCCGAAATCCCACATATCCCAATTCTCACATGTCCCAATTCCCACATATCCCAATTCCCACATACTCCAATTTCCACATATCCCAAGTCCCACATATCCCAATTTCCACATATCCCAAATTTCCACATATCCCAATTCCCACATATGCCAAATCCCACATATCCCAATCCCCACTTCCCCAAATTTCCACATATCCCATATCCTACATATCCCAATTCCCACATCCCCAAATTTCCACATATCCCAAATCCCACATGTCCCAAATCTCACATATTCCAAATCCCACATATCCCAATTCCCACATATCCCAAATCCCACATATCTCAAATTCCACATACTCCAATTCCCACATATCCCAATTCTCCCATCCCCAAATTCTCACATCCCTAATTTCCCTACATCCTCAAATTCCCACGTCTCTAAATTCCCACGTCCTCAAATTCTCACATCCCTAATTTCTCACATCCCAAAATTCTCTCATCCTTAATTTTCCACGTCCCAAAATTCTCACCCTCCAAAATACCTTCAACACAAACATTTCCAGATCCCCAAATATCACCCTCCTTCATTCCACACTCCCACAAATTCCCAAATCCCCCAAAATTTGCAAGGTCCCCATCCCTGAACCTTCCTATAGGAGCACGGAATTCGCGCGAGCCACAGCTTCGTCTTCGGCATCGTCGAGCAGATCGATTTATCGAATTTATTGCCGGCGGTATCTGACCACCGATCACACGCTGTAATTCCTATATATAGAAATCGCGAAAACACCTGTGACTTCGTCGTAATTTCTTCGCGTGTCATCTCCGTTCCGACTGTTACTTTTTAATCGTGCGCGTATCGAAAACCGTCGACCTGTCGCTTGTCGATGCGCTTGTCGATGCACGCTATCGAACGACGCTCTTGTAATTATCGTTTCTTTGAACATTTCGCGGTTCTGTCATTATCATTTCTTTGAACGAGCGGTTTTAATCAACGTTCGTGTTTCGATGCTTTTCCTCGTCGTTGATCGACCAAGCTGAATGTTTACTCGAACAGAGAGCTTCTCGCTCGTTGCGGGCGATCTTTTTTAATACTTTGCCGATTATCGAGGATGTTTACTGGCTGGAGAGGTTTGTTGACTGTTTGACGAAGTGGGAGATGAGTATTTCGGTGATGATGTTTGCGTACGCCTTCTTCTTTACGGATTTCTTGATTCTGGGAGGAATTAATGAGTTATCTTTTTGGAATTTTTTGGGACTTGTTAATTTGACTTCATTTTAGTGTTTACTGCGGTAACTGGTTTTTAATTATATTATTAATAATCTTGTTTACGTTCGTATGCATATGTATGTGTTTCGTATTTTATACACACATTTATCATACATGTTTCATTTCACCATATATTTGTCATATACATATCCATATTCCACATCATAATAAATATTTTTATCAACATGTCACTTTGTTAGATACATGTTTGTCATATATTATATTTTTGGTCACATATGTATATGTCACCACAGTATACACATATTCATCACACATGCTTCATTTTATCATATGCACATTTATCATATATGTCTCACTTCAGCATACATGTATCCATCACACATGTTTCATTTTATCATATGCATATTTGTCACATATGTTTTTATAGCATACATATATGCATCACATATGTCGCATTGTATCATACACATATGTCACATGTATTGCACTTCACATATCTATATTCACCATACATGTCTCATATGATCAGATACATATTCACCACACATGTTAAATTTTATCATACACGTATTTGTTACACATACTTCATTTCTTCATATATTCACAAAATATCATTATATAACATACATTTAATTATACATCATAAGTGAAACATTTGTACATGTGTATAAACTAGGAGCACACATTAAAGCACATAAATCCCTAGCATGTATCACATCAACCGAATAAAAGCAGTCTATAATTAGCATTTTCGAAGCAGAAGGAGAAAGCTTGATATTTCGTGGTCGATTTAAAGCGGTCCCGTGAGCGACAAATAAAGGTAGCGCGCACCCTCTTTCCTAACCGGAAGCCCGGTTCCCGGGACGTTCTTTTGATCGTTGCCCCCGCAATAACGCGTGAGAGCGTGCACGCGTTCGACGTTCATTAAACGCTGAAAGCTCGGCGTGTTTGCTGAAAGCGAGGCGAATTTGCACGGTATGAGAAGGAGGACGTTTGCTTTTACGCAACGAGCCTGCACGTCTACACCGAGGAACGTTACCGGCCTGCTAGATTTGAATTTCAAATGCGTTTCGATACTCCTCTGGAAATCGGCCGTTGCTCGAGTACCTGCGAATCAGCTCGAGCGGAAATTCGAAAGAACGATTTTGTGCGCGACCTTTAATTTCTGCCGCTAAGAGGATTCTGGAGGAGAAATTTAGTCTTTGACGATTTGAGTGATGTGGATTTTTTTCGTGATCAAATTTCCATGTCCCTAATTTTCCATATTCTCTAATCTTCACATTCTCCAGTTCCACATTTTCCAATTCCCATATTTCCCAATTTCACACTCCCTAATTCCACACTCCCCAATTCCATACTCTCCAATTTCTACATATCCCAAATCCCACATATTCCAATTTCCACATATCCCAAATCCCACATGGCCCAATTTCCACATATTCCAAATCCTACATGTCCCAATTTCCACATATCCCAATTTCCACATGTCCCAAATCCCACATGTCCCAATTTCCACATATTCCAAATCTCACATGTCCCAAATCCCACATATGCCAATTTCTACATACTCGAATTCCCACGTATGCCAAATCCCACATATCCCAATTTCCACATGTCCCAAATCCCACATGTCCCAATTTCCACATATTCCAAATCTCACATGTCCCAAATCCCACATATGCCAATTTCTACATACTCGAATTCCCACGTATGCCAAATCCCACATATCCCAATTTCCACATGTCCCAAATCCCACATATCCCAATTTCCACATCCCCAAAATCCCACATCACCAATTTCTCACATCCCAAATTTCCACATATCCCAATGCCCACATTCCCAATTTCAAACACCTTCAAATCCCCTTCTATTACATCCCCAAACTCCCAAATCCCTTCCTCCCCAATTCCCTACCCTCCCCAACTCTCCGAATCCCAAAATGTTCTTCGAACATTCGTCGATCTCTTTCATTCAAGGATGAAACTCGTATTATACCTAATTGTCGAGGACGTTATTTATTCATGGGCTAAGTGACGTTCGTGAAACATCCTCTTCGAGCGTATGCGATGTCAAAGTCAACTCTGCAAATATATGGGCTAACGGAAAAAGGGTCTGGCACACTTAGATCACTCCATGTACTTAGGTAGCTAGCAAGATGTACTATGTATCTACGTAAGATTTAATTTTAAATCCGAATTACTCTCTTTCTCAAATCACTCTCCCCGAATCTCTCCCATTCACAATCTCCCAAATTCCAACCTTCCAATTCTTGTCCAACGACGAAATAGCAAGGACATTCGTCGTCTCGAAACGAGAGAATATGTCCACGAAGCCTGCGGTCTAAGAATAGAGAGGGTAGCATGATTTATGTTCGATTATTTATGTGCCTCGACTATCGTCGCGATGCCGATCGCGCAAGTGCGCAGAGAATCGAGGTTTATCGCTACGCGATCGCCGATATATCGCCGATCTAACAACGTTTACCTATCGTCCACACATTTATGTAATGGCTCGTGAATATTTTTTTTTCTTTGCTGAGGAAATTTTTTGTTTTCTACGAACGACGTAATTGATACATGGTTATTATCGTATTATGTGTAGGTTTTATTAGTGCAATTTAGAGTGTATGTGTTGTTTAGATATTGGGTGAGATTATGTGTGTTGAATATGTGGATGTGTCTTTTAGGTTTGGTAGATGTGTGATAGGTGTAATGAGTACATGTGTGACATATTATGTATGTCACATATGACTAATATCATATCATATTATTTTTGTGTCATATTATACTCTAAGATAGATTCTTATATTAGACATATGGTATGATGACATGTATCATATGTGACATACATGATGTATGATATAATGTATGTATTATTATGTATGTCACATATGACTTACGTCATCATATCATATGTGTAATATAATAATGTATCTGTGAGTATAACATAACACATAAAATAGTGATACAATGTCCGTACCTACATATGGGAACATATGTACATTCATATGTTACGTATGTACTTCCATATGTTACATATGTAGTTTCATATGTTTACCATTATGTTTACCATACTTCATATGGTAACATATGTACTTCCACATGTTACATATGTACTTTCATATGGTAATATATGTACTTTCATATGTTACATATGTACTTCCACATGTTACGTATGTAGTTTCATATGTTACCTTGCTAACATAATAAAGTCATAACATATCCATCAAGCACAATATTATAATGTACCTCGCATAACACAATGACAACCCAACAAGTTTAACACAATAATAATACACCCAAGAATTATAACATCATAATGCACCCTACAAACATAGCATGACAGTGTATCTAACAAGTATAATATAATAACACAGTCCACAACAAGTATAATATAATGATAGCGTACGTGACAAGTTTAATATAATGACCGCGCACCCTACAAGTATATTAAAGTCCACCTAACAAGAATAATTTAACGATAATATACGTAACAAATATAACGCAATAATTATACACCAGCGATATTATTTGTGTCTGACTTATCAAGCAGCCGAATATTTATGAACGATAACACGATTCTCGCCTCCAGCTGGAATAATTAATTAATCGAGTCATCGACGTGAATCAGCATGATCAATTCTGAAACCACGGGTCCTTCCAATCGTTCCATTGAAGGCGGTGATCTCATCTATGGAATGTATTTACCGTCGAAACAAATGCAAATTGCGTTCATTAATCTTTGGGGAGTATGAATGGGAATGGAGGTGAAGTGACGTGTTTGGGAGCTTTGGTTTTTAGGTTGATACGTTACTTTTCTTATTTTTAAGTTATCACATTTCCAGATTCCTACATTCTCCAATTTCCTCATATCCCGATTTTCACATATCCCAAATTTTTACATATCCCAATTTCCACATTTCCCAATTTCCATATATTCCAATTTCCTCATATCCTGATTTCCACATATCCCAAATTTTCACATATCCCAATTTCCACATATTCCAATTTCCACATTTCCCAATTTCTATATATTCCAATTTCCACATTTCCTAATTTCTATATATCTCAAATTTCCACATATCCCAAATCCCACATGTCCCAAATTTCCACATGTCCCAAATTTCCACATATCCCAATTCCCACATGTCCCACATCCCACATATCCCAATTCCCACATCACCAAATTTCCACATATCCCAATTCCCACATATCCCAAATCCCACATGTCCCAAATCTCACATGTCCCAAATTTCCACATATCCCAATTCTCACATGTCCCAAATCCCACATATCCTAAATTCCACATATCCCAATTCCCACATGTCCCAAATCCCACATGTCCCAAATTTCTACATATCCTAAATTCCACATACTGCAATTCCCACATCCCCAAATTCCTATACTCCTGAAGTCTCACATCCCTAAATACAAATACATCTACATCACGAACACTACAATTACCAACCAGTAAAAATGACCGTTTTCAGATTTTTCATTTTATATTACAAAATATTATTCTCGTTTCTATGAAAATGACTGTCATATTTCATTGAGATAAAGACTAGTTCTTTATGTTACTTGATAATTCAGTATTTATTTACTTCCCTTTTCTTCGATAAACGTGTATTTAGTGTCAGTAGTTCTACTGTTAACCATGAATCACATTTCCATAATATTAATTAAAACACTTGTACAATAAAATATAAATAATATTAAAATACAAGAAAATAAGATTGATATAAGCTTGACTAAAATTAGTAACCAACAGAACGTGATCAAATCGTTTATCAGCAATTACCGATCTTCATTATGGAAAAGCATCGCGCGTGATTCCAATTATCGATCATTAGAGCCGTTGAATCACCTGTTTTTATTAATATCTCTCCACTTGATCGCCATGTCGGATCGTATCTACCCGTTTTTACTTAGAATCTTCCAGCTGCGTAGCTAGAACTACCTAAGCTTTGGGAATCTCAACTTCAGTGTATAATATGAACACAACAATGGTCTGTTTAAGACGCAACTCACCATGGAAAACAGTCTAATTACACGCGTACGTTTAGATGCGGCTGTCTTCGCCAGGAAACCGGCTTCAGAACGTGTCAGAATATTGCGAAATGTTTTCCGTGAGTATTAAAAACGATGATTTCTGGTAAAACGTGTTCATTTACTCAGATCAATGATAGAACCTGTTATATACGGTGGATTAAAATGGGGACTTTATGTTTATTCTTTCGTGGTTGAAACTGAAATCTTTTCGAATTTTTATAATTATTGAAATTATTAATAATTATTAAAATTATTTTTATATATTCATTCTTTATAATAATTATGGAAACATGTAGTAAATTATGAAGAATTAATTTAAACTAAAATTGCATAAGTTTGCGAACATGACCTATAAGCACTTCTTTACATATATTCTTTTTCTGGTAGAAATTAAAATCTTTTTGACTTCTAATAATATTTAAAATTATTTCTATATATTCATTCATAATAATAATTATAGAAACATAGTAATTCATGAAGAATTAATTTAAATCAAGCTTGTATATAATTTAATTTGCGAACATAACCTATAAAGCACTTCTTCACATATATTTTATCAAGATAAAAAATAAAATCTTTTTGTCTTTTAATAATAATTAAAATTATTTCTATATATTCATTCGTAATAATTATTATAGAAATACGTAGTAATTGAGGAGGAATTAATTTAAATCAAAAGTTTGTATAATTTAATTTGCAGAGGTAACACAATCTATAAAGCACTTCTGTTTACATCAAATGTAGTTACAGTAGCTTTGTACTAAAATGTAATTAACAACAGACAATTTCATTATATCAATACATTAATTTGCATTCATTACAGTAAAGAATATCCATCAAACAAAACACAGTAATCAAAAGCTGAAAGCATCAATAAAATTAGCTATTTACATTTCATCACAAACATGTTAAATAACCTTCCTGTTAAATTCCCATTAAAATAAAACAAAATTGAAACGTTCACTAATAGTAAGTCTGTTCAGAAAGGTATTCGTGGGAGCATAAAGGTGGTCCGTAAATTCCTGGTTGTTTCTCGAGCGTCAGCGACCTCCCGTCGAATTTCTTGATGACCCAGGCCAAGGATGAGACTCGTATCGAGAACGATCTTCTGCCTCGTCCCCTTTGCATCCCGGTTTCCCTCCCGCTGCTGGCACAATCTGCAAGATCACGGGGATGGAGGGCGAAGGGCAATCCGCCTAAACACGTAGGCTTCCCGTGGACCGCCCTTCATCCACGGGAGGGTTCGATAACCCACAAGGTTCGCGTGCGAAATTACCGAAATTGCAGCTCGACCATTTGACCCCCCGTGGCCCTCCACCGATGCATCGAGGGTGCTTTTAACGCGGGAAGCTTGCAAACCCACACCGTGGGATACCTTTCGGACGGTGGAATTATCGAAAAGCATCAGAATATGGAGTTATGGATCTTGATAGATATTTGGGTTTGTTAAGTTTAGGGAGTTTGATGAGTTTTTTGATAAGTGATGTGGTGAGGTATTTGTATGGTAAGGTATTTTGTGGAGCAAGGTTTTTGGAGGAGATGGTATTTATGGGATAAAACAGTTATGGATAAGGCAATTATGAGACAAGGCAATTATGGGACAAGGTATATTTGTAAGGCAAGGTATAATATGATGTGGTATTTATGTGGAGTCTTATGGCACAAGGTATTTATATGACAAGGTACTTATATGACGAGGTATTCATACGACAAGGTATACATATGTGATGTGGTATTCATATGACAAGGTATACATATGTGATGTGGTATTCATATGACAAGGTATACATATGTGATGTAGTATTCATATGACAAGGTATACATATGTGATGTGGTATTCATATGACAAGGTACTTATACAACAAGGTATATGATGTGGTGTTTATACGACAAGATATACATATGTGATGTGGTACTCATATGACAAGGTACTTATACAATAAGGTATATGACGTGGTATTTATACGACAAGGTATACATATATGGTGTGGTACTCATATGACAAGGTATATGATGTGGTATTTATACGACAAGGTACACATGTGTGATGTGGTGTACATATGACAAGGTACTTATACAACAAGATATATGACAAGGTACCTATAAGACATAGTATCTATTATGACAAGGTGCTTATATGACAAGGTATATGACGTGGTATTTATACGACAAGATATACATATGTGATGTGGTACTCATATGACAAGGTACTTATACAATAAGGTATATGACGTGGTATTTATACGACAAGGTAGACATATGTGATGTGGTACTCATATGACAAGGTATATGATGTGGTATTTATACGACAAGGTACACATGTGTGATGTGGTGTACATATGACAAGGTACTTATACAACAAGATATATGATAAGGTACCTATAGGACATAGTATCTATTATGACAAGGTACTTATATGACTAAGTATTTATATATGACAATGTACATATATAACAATGTCTATATACGACATTATATTTATATGACAAAGTTTCGAATATGTAATTGTAACATCTGAAGTCAGCCATTTTGAGTCTACTATCCGCCATTTTGACTAGTTTGTCATATAATACATGACTTTTTAGGTTAAGATAAAAGTGCATACAGGTTATGTAGCCTTGACAATCAAATACTTTACAAATTTTAATTCTTGAAAAGCAATATTAAAACATCATAACTAATCTGTTCTATCTGTTTGGTTAAAGTCATACAACATGCAATTTGCTGTTCAACAACAATAATATACCTGCATATCTTAATACACAATGTGAATTTGAATACTGAATAAAACAGTAAAATACTACATTTCTCAGTTCCAAAACGATTCGTGCTTTAGTAAATCATTACGAAGATTTTATTCGGATCGTTTAGCAAAGTCGTTCCTTGATCGTCTCACAAATTGTTCCCCAGCTTTTTGTTCGATCTCGTATAACGTCGAAACACTTTTTTGCCGTTCATTTCGACCCACCATCTATCAGCAAACACATAATTGCTCGACGGACCACGGTAAACGGAAAAAAGGTAATCGTGATAAAAAGAAACGAATGAAAAAATTGAGAGGATTAATTGTAACTGGAACTTTCATGCGTACATTAAGCATCGAGCGATTTAACCGAGGTAAAAATAACCTGTACACGCGATTTAATAAAAATTTTTGATATACTCTCGTACTACGTTTTAAAACCATGCTCTTTTATTTATCAATTAAATTCTTGTGTTTCCTGAATGATTGCAAATTTGACCAAAGAACCGTAATACAAAAACAGAAAAAAACCACAGGAAACGATAGCATCGTACAATTTCGACAGGAAATAAAAAACGTAGTACTGTTAACACGATCTCGATTAAAAGAACATATAATTCCACTACGGTAAAAAGAAGAATGCAAATGTTCGTGGGATCTGAGGCACGAGTGTTCATTTCCGACAGAGGCCGAAATACCATTTCCGGAAACAGAAGATACCGTTAAACTGTTAATTATTTCTCTCAATTAAGGCGGTGCCTTTTGAATGTACTCTTGATTATGTATTTTATGATTCGTACGATGCAAGTTTGAGGCATTGCACATTACGTGCGTTTAAATTGTGGTTGCAATTGCACTGTAATTTCGATGCACCGCAATTTTATTGGATTGCAAGGCAACGCTGCGATTTTGATGAATTATAAATTTGGAATCATTAATGATTCGTAATTTCGGTTGCAGTAACTGCAATTTTAATTTCTTCTTTTTACGTTACTGCAAGTTTCACGTGCTGCAGTTTTTTTGCGTTGCGAATTTCGGAGGTTTGTAATTTTAGGAATGTTGCAGTTTTGATGTATTGCAGATTTTTCGGGTTGCAATTTTAAGGAGCTGCAATTTTGACGCACTGCAACTTCGATGCGTTGCAATTTTGGCGCGTTGTAATTTTGACGCGTTGGAATTTTAACGGACTGCAACCTTGACGCACGGTAATTTTGACGCACTGTAATCTTGACGCACGGTAATTTTGATGCATTGCAATTTTGACGCACGATATTTGTAACGCACTGCTATTTTGACACACGGTAATTTTGACTCACTGCAATTTTGACGCACGGTAATTTTGACGCACTGTAATTTTGACGCACGGTAATTTTGACGCACTGCAATTTTGACGCACGGTAATTTTGACGCACTGCAATCTTGACGCACGGTAATTTTGATGCATTGCAATTTTGACGCACGATATTTGTAACGCACTGCTATTTTGACACACGGTAATTTTGACGCACGGTAATTTTGACGCATTGAAATTTTGACGCACTGCAATTTTGACGCACGGTAATTTTGACGCACTGCTACTTTGACGCACGGTAATTTTGACGCACTGCAATTTTGACGCACTGCAATCTTGACGCACGGTAATTTTGATGCATTGCAATTTTGACGCACGATATTTGTAACGCACTGCTATTTTGACACACGGTAATTTTGACGCACGGTAATTTTGACGCATTGCAATTTTGACGCACTGCAATTTTGACGCACGGTAATTTTGACGCACTGCTATTTTGACGCACGGTAATTTTGACGCACTGCAATTTTGACGCACTGCAATTTTGACGCACGGTAATTTTGACGCACTGCAATTTTGACGCATTGCCATTTTGACGCACGATATTTTTGACGCACGATATTTTTGACGCACGGTAATTTTGACGCACTGCAATTTTGACGCACGGTAATTTTGACGCACGATATTTTTGACTCACTGCAATTTCGACGCACGGTAATTTTGACGCACTGCTATTTTGACGCATTGCAATTTTGACGCACTGCAACTTCGACGCGTTGCAATTTTGTCGCATTGTAATTTTGACATATTACATTTGAATTAATCTTAAACTGAATTTCATGTAGAAATAATTTTAAGAGAAAATATCTTTTTAGTTCCCCATTTTATCTCCTCTTGAAGACATTGAAAATACGCCCCAAAAATTAAAAATTCATTTATAAATTACGATCTATTTTACAAGGTCAAGAAAACATAGCAAGGTAACTAGTTAATTATCCATATCGTTGCGTGTGATATTAAGTACAGCTGTCTGGAAGGCGACAGATAATGTGTTAACCTCTGCTAATTTCTTAATTAATTATTTTACAAATCCTATCAAGAAACGTCGAAACACAAGCACTTGGAGATAAGATATCCCGCTGTCCGCCTGCGTATCACGAAACCCGATCATCGCAACTATATTGCAAAATAAACCAACGGAGATGTACATAATTCAAGCACGCGATGAGCCACGAGATTTAATTTATCAATTGCTCAACCTGTTCGTTTAAATAATCGAATAATCTCGTTTTGATGTTCTTGTTTTGTGTTGATGTTGCTGTAATTCAGAATTTTCCTTACAAATTAGCAATATGACATATTCGCATATTTCTACATGCTCAAGTTTTATTTTCTTAAATTCCTGAAGCTCAGTTTCAAACTTGCTAATTTCCTACGAAAGTACATATTATCGTTACACGAAGTTATCCAGTGATTACATAAACGTATTGATTTTGCAAAGTAGTGGAAACAGAGTAGCGGTTGAGGACAGATATAATCGCGAGCATACACGAAATTCGTTCCCACATATGCAAACGGCTTATGGTTCTGAATACGCAAATATTTGAACTCTCACTAGTGGTCGACGCCGAAAATAAAATTGTGAACATCCGAAAATGGAAGTTCAAACTTTATAATGTGTATATATAGCGGTCTGGGGAACGTAATAAAATGGATGATACTTGTTTAACGGAGTTATTTAAATTTTTCGTTAAATATGTATTCAGGTTACTTATGTTACGGAGCAGACGGATGACTGGTAGACATGCTGAGATAGAGAACATGCAGGATGTAGAAATTGGAGGTTTAGGACTTTGAAAGATTGGAATTTGGGGGTTTACGAATTTACGAAAATTATGTTTCGATTCTAAACATAACCTTCTCTTTGAATATTATTAAACATTAAAAAATATATTGAATATTACTAAAAATAATTTTGAATGAAGTATTATTAAAAATAAATATCAAATTAATATCGAACTAATATATTATTACACGAATATTATTAAACAAATATTTAACAACATCCAAAACCCAAATTATTATAACGATAAATTACGTAGAACATCCGTTGCCTAGAAACAGTTAAAATAAAGAGTAGAAAGGTAAACTATGAGGTTATCGTTATACGATCGCACGAGACCACAGTATGATACTTTGTGTGCAAACAATTCACATCGCGAAATACCGATATTCCTGTTGGCAACACAATTTGTAGCAGACAGTCTGCGGTCCAATTTCAAGCACGTGCTCGAAAATCACGATAATTCAAAGCACGCGTTCAAACGATATAAAAAAGGTCCGGCTTAAACCGACCAATCCGGCCGGTCTTATACGCGCGGGTTTCGACCATGCGACACTATAATTTGAAATTTTACGCCGGCCATTACGGCCATTTACATTTAGATTAATCTGTCGAGAGGTGGCGAGTAGATTCGCGTGGTCGAACTCCCGCTGCGTATTATTGATTATTCAAATATGTGCAACCACTTATACGAGGACTTAAGTATCCTCTAGCTCGATACTCGAAACTCGATCTGCCATTTTCGAATATTTGCATTTATATCGTGCCGATTACATATTGCGGAGAAATTAAACCTTCACATTATTCCGACAGTTGGCATCTTTATCCATTTTTAGTATAATTAAATTTTTGTGAACTGGAACGTAGTTCATATATTGGATTAAGACTTCAATTTTAATTTTATTTGATTTTAGTTTTCATTAAAATTTTGAAATCGCAGTGCGTCAAAATTGCGGTGCGCCAAAATTACCGTGCGTCAAAATTACCGTACGTCAAAATTGCAATGCATCAAAGTTGCAGTGCGTCAAAATTACCGTTCGTCAAAATTGTAGCGCATCAAAACTGCAGTGCGTCAAAATTGCAGCGCGTCAAAATTGCAGTGCGTCAAAATTGCAGTGCGTCCAAGTTGCAGTGCGTCAAAATTACCGTTCGTCAAAATTGCAGCGCATCAAAACTGCAGTGCGTCAAAATTGCAGCGCGTCAAAGTTGCAGTGCGTCAAAATTGCAGTGCGTCAAAATTACCGTGCGTCAAAATTGCAGTGCAAATAAAATTTGTCCATCACCACCAAGTCTTTGATAAATATTTTCTAAACAAGAAACACAATATTTCCTCTCAAAAAATCTCTGATATTAAAAGAATAAAATTTTCTCGGAAAATTTTCAAGAATTTTTATAAATAATTTCAACAAAATAATTACAAAATGTTGCATGAAATAACCTTCGTGAATAAACCATAGAAAATATTTTAAATAAAAAATCCCAGAAAAAAGTTCTCTAATAACAAACCCCATGCGAGACGCGCCATAGAGATTCAATTAGACCATTTTTAATTAACCAGAGCCTTTTAACGTCTCGAACAATCGTCGGCGGGATAATTATTAACCAAAAATGGCTGATGGAAGTCTCGTTACGGCGAGGTAACGAGAGAATCGAACATGGCGGGGGGTTGTTTTCGGCAGGAGGATAATTAAATTTCGACGAGAAACCATTTTCTGTCGGACGTCGATGTACGTAACGAGCGTTCGTATTATCCTCGAAGAGAAGAGGATCGTGAGAGAGGATGAACTGGTACAGGGAAGACGAAAGTTGAGATGTTCTACCGATGCGAAACGCCTTGCTCGTTAATAGATCTCGCTAAAGGCGAGCCATTAAAGCCATAATGGCCGGGGAAATCCTGCTGCGAAGAAATAATATCCTGGGTTCCGTTCGACACGCCAGCGGAAGGGACCGATGCCCCGATGCAACTAGAAATTCGATTCGAAACAATTAAAGAAAGATCGACACGCAACTGGGTGAAACAATATTTAGTTATTCGGACATAAAAGATACTTTTATTTGATTAGATCAGTATGGAGATATTTTGGGAAGAAATTGAATTTAATGATCGTGAGTGGAGATTGAAGAGCAACCACACAGTTGCTATGGCGACGAGTTGAAGTTCAAATTTCAAATTTTTTTGAAATTCAAAGGAGGTACTCAAAGTTCAGAATATTGTAAGGTCAGCATGTAGTCACTTCAGAGCGTTGTAATTTTGAAGCGTTGTAACTTCGATGCGCTGTAATTTTAAAACGTTGAAAAATCATTGCGTTGTAATTTTGACAAGGTACAATTTTACCGCGTTGTAATTTTGAAGTGCTGCAAGATCATTGCATTTTAACTTTGACGAGGTATTATTTTGGCGCGTTACAACTTTGACGAAGTATAATGCTGGTGCGTTACAACTTTGAAAGGTTGCAATTTCGATGCGTTGTAATTTTAAAACGTTGTTACTTTGCAGTGTTGAAATTTCGATGCGTTGTAATTTTGGAGCGTTGCAACTTTGCAGTGTTCAAATTTCGATGCGTTGTAATTCTGCAGCAATGTAACTTTGCAGCGTTGAAATTTCGATGCGTTGTAATTCTGGAGTGTTGTTACTTTGCAGCGTTAAAATTTTGATGCGTTGTAATTTTGGAGCGTTGCAACTTTTAGTGTTGAAATTTCGATGAGTTGTAATTCTGGAGTGTTGTTACTTTGCAGCGTTAAAATTTTGATGCGTTGTAAATTAGATGCGTAGCAACTTTCGTCGTTGATCACCAACTTCGTGTTTGACCTATCGCAACATTCCCAAAACCTGTCACTAATAGCACATATTCATTCGAAAGATGCTAATAAGGTCGTTCAACGAACTGTTTAGAAATATCCTACACCCGAGATTTCTATATTATATCACCGAATTATGTAACTCACAAACATTTTGCTTTCGACCGAAATAATGAGATGTTAATGAGATATTTGACTTCTGTATAATTCTGTATCGCTTAATTAATAGTGTCTTAAAGAGATGCAAATTTAAGTGTTGTAATACAACATGTTAATCTTGATCTCCTGCAACTTCAGAATAATTATTGTCATTTCGACGAGTTGTAATTTTGATCGATTTCAAGTTTAATGCACTGTAATTGCAACGTATTGTATCTATGGCGAGTTGTAATTTCAATGTGCTGTAATATCGACGTGTGGTAATTTTGACGCATTGTAATTGCGACGCGCTGTAATTTTAATGCGTTATAATTTCGATGCGTTGTAATATTGGCGCACTGCAAAATCGACGCGTTGTAATTTTAATGCGCTGCAATACCGACGCGTTCTAATTTTGACGCACTGTAATTACGGCGCGCTGCAATATCGACGCGTTCTAATTTTGGCGCAGTGTAATTTCGGCGCGTTGCGACCTCAACGCGTTGTAATTTCGGTGCGCTGTAATATCGACACGTTCTAATTTCGGTGCATTGTAATATCGAGGTGTTCTAATTTTCACGCGTTGTAATTTCGGTGCGCTGCAATATCGACGCGTTGTAACTTTGCAGCGCTATAATTTCGACGCGCTGTAATTCCAACATGTCATAATTTCGATGCGTTGTAGATTTAACGCGCTGTAATTTCATTTCGTTGGAACCTTGATGCGTTGTAATTTCATTTCGTTGTAACCTTGATGCGCTGTAATTTCATTTCGTTATAACCTTGATGCGCTGTAACTACATCACGCTATAATCTTAGTACATTAAAATCTCGAAACGCCATAATACTCCACATCATTCCAACACACAATTCCAAATCATTGTAACTTCAACGCGTTAAAACATCGCCTTATAACCGAACAGTTAATCGTCCCACATTATACGGACCAAGCATTACATCGCTACACATTGTACACCCATTATTATGCGTCCACCATCCCTTTACTTTACAAACTACATAATCCATCACGTATATCACGTGTACCACGTATATCACCTGTAAATCTTCTGAAACGATACGCAAATTTCTCCTCTTCCCAACAAAATAATCGCCCGCTGTAATTACGTCGGCCATGTAAAACGATGTAGATTAACGATTATACTCGCCGGATAATTTCGAGGCACCAAACGATCGTGGCAAAAAGAATCGATAGAATTGTGGTAATGAAGAAAAATTGAGGCAGTAATGGAGGCTCACGAAAGCAGCGAGGGGTCGTCATCCTCCAGGATCCTTGGACGAGGTTGCCTCTTTTGCCCGATTACAGTTAACCTATTTGGAGGTCGATGCTCGAACAGCGATAAAAGGTGTTCGAAATTTTCGACCACTCTCCGAGCTGACCCCTCGCATTAACGTGTAATATATCGAGGTTTTTTGTTACACCTTCTGATGCGTCTTCGGCTGAATTTCAGAGGTTTCTATTTTCGGTTGAAGGTGAAAAATGGGGCGAATTAAGTTAATGTGAATTAATTAGTTTGCGTGAAGGTTCATTGTGAGTACTTTTTGGGAAGGTTGATTGGTTTTTGTTTATTGGGAATTGTAATATTTTTTGGACAGCAGAAGTTTGCGAGTTTGGTATATAAATACAAAATAAATATTTATTATGTACTGTATGTGTTATAGAGTATAATACATTTAGACTCATATTTATACATTTATAACATATTATTTATTTTCTAAAATTTCTAATGCAAATTCTACTTTTTGGAACTGGACAAATATTGCTCATTTTCAAGAAGAGTAAATTTTGCTTAAATTTTTGTAACACATCTAATCATAATTAAAATAGCCTAATAGTTTTGGTACGAGTTTGTTGATTTTTTTTATGAATTTTGAGTTGAAAGGACCAGGTTGAATTTAGGAATGTATTTTATCGAATGGACGTCGTTGACCCAGGTTTTTGGCAGAGCATCGAGGCGTTTCAGCTAAAGGTCCCACGATTAAGCCACTGCTTCCTCGAGTGTAAATTGTTCCATTCATTGCGATGCGAACGTTGTTTGCGTTTTAATGTTTCAGCGACTGAAAGGCCCGGTAGGAACCTGAATGATGTGTGAACTTTGAAACGAGATCGTTGAACGATGATTTTGGCTACTGGGGAATTTTAACGATTCGATGGACCTTAATGGTCGTTCATTTAATTTTGGAATATTATGAAGAATAAGATAAATCATTTTTATATATAAAAAATTACTAAATGGTTGTACTATAGGAATTTACTACATTCTTGCAATTTAAGAAGTAGATTCATCATTGTAATGTTATGAATTAATAAGTTTATAAATGGTAAAGAATTATTGAATGATTGTACAAATAACGTATTAATATATCATTTTATTTGACAATGATGTGTAACAGATCACTGAATTATTATAATATATAACAAATTAATAAATTATTGTAATATGTAACAAATGACTAAATCATTGTAATACAAGAATTAAATAAATCATTGTAATTTAAGGAATTACTAAATTCATATATTACGAGGAATTATTGAATTATCGTAATATAAGGAATCACTAAATCACTGTAATATGAGGAATCACTTGATCACTATAATATAACAAATGACTAAATCATTGTACTCTAAGGAATCATTGAACTATTATAATATAAGGAATCAGTAAATCACCGTAATATAGGACAGCTAAATTGTTAGGGAACCGCTAAATCATTATAATATACGAAATGACTGAATCTGTGTAATATAAGAAATCACTTAAACATCATAATACATAAGAAATGACTAAATCATTATAAAATTTAGAATCCGTAAATAATTTTAATAGAGAAAAGAGAACAAATCATTATACTGTAACAGAAGGAAAAATTATTATAAAATAAAAAATAGCTGAATTATTATAAAATTTAAGGTCACTAAATAATTTTAATACAGGAGAGACCAAATCATTATACTGTAACAGAAGAAAAAATTATTATAAAATAAAAATAGCTAAACTATTATAACATTTAAAATCACTAAATTATTTTAATACAGAAAGGAGACCAAATCATTATACTGTAACAGAAGGAAAAATTATTATAAAATAAAAAATAGCTACATCATTATAAAATTTAAAGTCACTAAATAATTTTAATACAGAAAGGAGATCAAATCATTATACTATAACAGAAGAAGAAATTATTATAAAATAACTAAAATAAAAATAGCTAAATCATTATAATATAAAAAATATCATTATATCAAAAAGGCACTTAAATCATTAGATTTAATTAACACACTTATTCAATAAAAAAATCACTAAATCGTTATAACATGAGGAGTCACCTAATCACCGCATTACACATACAGAAGATTTTTATAGACACGAGTAACAGAATTTTGATTTGTTCTAAAAACAAATGGAAGTTAATTTTAGCTCGCAGAAAAAAATGGCACGTAAATTCCTTGGAGACGCGCCTGTGTGGCACTGTCGGCATTCCAGACGAGGTCGATATCGTGATCGACTAAGGTGAAGCACGCGTTGTTATACAACACAACGGCCTTGAAACGCATAATCCTTAACGTCGGTTTACCGACTCCTATCCCCTCTTTCGTTTCTGTCTTTTTACAATGTTTACCAACCTGTTGAATGCCGATCACTTGGTTCAATGTTCTCCTTTCTCTCTTTCTTCTTTTTTGCATACTCCTTTTTGGAATATTGGAAACAGCAAGAAAGAGTATTTTGGTGGATTCAGTAATTTTGTAGTGAATCGCTTTCTGAATAAAATGGAAATTTTCGAAGTACAATGTGGTTAAATGTATTTATAACTTGGATTGCGAATGATAGAGATGATATGAAGGTGGTGTGGTAAAGTTAAAATTTATTATTGATATCATTGTACGGTGATGTAACGTCATGTCTTATGCAGCTAACGAAGCATTGAAATCTCCGGTGTTACTGGAAAGACTGCAGCTTGAATTTATTTGTACTACGAATTTTATATTGTGTAACTATCCTGAGATTTCTCACGAGGGTTCATTAGAAAACTTTACTATTTTTCAAAGTTATAAGAATTATTTACAAGTAATAAATTACTACAATTTCTTTGAAACTAAATTATTAAACTACAAGCATTCTACTCAATTACTACACCATCTTCAAAACTAACAACTAACTACACTACCTTCAAAACTAATTAACCTAACTGTACCACCTTCAAAACTAACTAACCTAACTACACCACTTTCAAAACTAACTAACCTAACTACACTACCTTCAAAATTAATTAAACTAACTAACTAACAAACTTAGTCTACCAAAAAGCAAAATAAATAACTCTAAATCTAAATAAGTCTAAATTGAACCAACAATTGAATCAAAAAGATTAGAAATTGAAAATTAAATAGTTTTGTATCACAGTTTACGTAGCGATTCTTTCAATATAATACAAGTTGAGTACAATTTCAAGAGCGATGAAAATATTTCAGCTAAACGAGATTGGTACTATATGTTGTTATTCACACGAGCATAATGCGGCACGCGATGTGCTCAAGATCCTCTCGTTTGCTTTTACATTAACCCGGTGCATTCCTCTGTAAGAGTAACCTAAGTACCCTCGAACCACACGGGCTCATTGAATTTCACGCAAACCTTGTCACCACGTCGCGAAAACGAGATCTTTCGACCCTTTGTGAATATTTGGAATTCTTTGAATAACCCTCTGCTCCTAAATTTCTCAATTTCCCAATTTCAGAACTTGAGAACAAGATTATTAAAATAATGTGAGGCACATTGCACACCTAAATTAATTTCATATTATTGAAACTATTATATAATATTTAAAATTGAAATTATTATATAATGTTTAAAATTGAAACTATTATATAATGTTTAAAATTGAAATTATTATATAATGTTTAAAACTAAAACTATTATATAATGTTTAAAATTGAAATTATTATATAATGCTTAAAATTGAAATTATTATATAATGTTTAAAATTGAAACTATTATATAATGTTTAAAATTGAAATTATGATATAATGTTTAAAATTGGAATTATTATATAATGTTTAAAATTGAAATTATTACATAATGTTTAAAATTGAAATTATTATATAATGTTTAAAATTGATATTACATCAAATGTAGTAATGTTTGAAGCAAATATAT
The DNA here is from genome assembly GCA_963576845.1 of Megachile leachella. Lineage (NCBI taxonomy): Eukaryota > Metazoa > Arthropoda > Insecta > Hymenoptera > Megachilidae > Megachile > Megachile leachella. The sequence continues at coordinate 18,988,451 of OY756251.1, forward strand.
GAAGCATAATATAAAATTTAATTAAACCAAAAATTGTTGTGAAGTTACTTTGTGAAGGTACTTTAAAATTAACCCATTGAACTATAACATCGAGTCAGACTATATATGAAGTATAATATAAAATTTAATTAAACCAAAAATTGTTGTGAAGGTACTTTGTAAATATACTTTGAAATTAACCCCTTAAATTATAACATCAAGTCAGACTATATATAAAATTAATATAAAATTTAATTAAACTAAAAATTGTTGTGAAGACACTTTGTAAATATACTTTGAAATTAACCCCTTAAACTATAACATCAAGTCAGACTATGTATGAAGTATAATATAAAATTTAATTAAACCAAAAGTTGTTGTGAAATTATTTTGTAAATGTATTTTGAAATTAACCCCTTAAACTATAACATCAAGTCAGCCTCGTGACGTACGTTCAAACGTGATAAAACTAAACTGAGATTGCATAAAGAAGAAGTTTTAAGTATGCTACCAATTGCAGTTTGTACATCAAAAATTTAAATCCAAAATACACATAACATTTCAACATTCTGTATTTACTTTATTTACTTCATCAAGCTGCAGTAATAATTAGGCAGCTCTGATCTGTCGACAAACTTGTAGACTAAGGAGTTAAAAATGATAGAGAGACGAAGGTTAAAACATAAATTACCATACGTTCAATAGAAATTAACTTACATTTTGAAAATAGTGAAACTTGCAAGGGGAACCTTAAGGGATTCGGTGGTAAAATAATTGCAATTAGGTATTAGTGTTACAGCATCCCGTATTAAATAACTAACCTTATTATGCAAAGTACAAATTCCGTGGCATTCCACGTGCATGAAAAAAGAGCGAAAAAATGACTGGACATAGCACCTCCGAAAGTACCCACGGGATCTCGATGTCGGGTCCCTCGTACCTTTGCCCATATACCCTGACGGCAATTAAAACATTCCTGCTTAACCGTCCCAGCAACAAAACCGAAGGAACCTCTGCAGAAAAGGACGGAGGAAGGAAAGAAGCCGCGGAAAGAACCGCGCAGAACGAACAATAAGAGTCGAAACGCCATGAGTCTGACGCGGCTAACCCCCCATTATAATGGCGAATATCGCGCGAGTCTGATGTATGGTGCAATTGCTCTCTCGACATAGTAGAATGCGAGCGGGCCGGGGTAAAGGGAAATAAAAACCGAAGGAACAAGACGAAGGGTGGAGAGGATAAGGAGGACTGGTCCCTCCTCGATTCACCAAATAATTGATGCACGTTCGAGTCTCCGGTGGATTCGACGGGTAATGATGGGGGTTCAAGCCCCGCGGTTGCATCCTCGCCCCATCGGGCGGCGTTCGTTCACGGTCTTCCAGCACCATGTTAAATTGGATCGCCGTGAAAAATGAACGGGGCTGCGAGATCCCGGGCAAAAGGCGTGTTTCGGACGTCGCCGTTTAGGAGCCTCTATATTACATCCAGACACGCTGATAATGCGCCGGCGTCCACGCACAAGCGGCGCAATCAGGCGTCGGTCGGTTATTTTGTCGCCTTGCGTGTACAGTCAATGGCAAAGCTTACTAGGGGAAATATACTGGAGATCTTACATTCCCTTTATTTTTAGAGATTTCGACATATTCTGGTACTCTCACAATTTGGGAATTTTGGGATTTAATAGATTTGGGATACTTTGGGATCTACGCATCTAGAAGTATAGGAATCTTATTTGAAGATCTCGAGGTTTGGGGATTTTGGGATTTGGGGACCTTGGGATTTGAGGACTTTGGGATTGAGGGACCTTCGAACTTGGGAACCTTGGAATTTAGGGACCTTGGGATTTGAGGACTTTGGAATTTGGGGACCTTGGAACTTGGGGACCTTGGAACTTGGGGACCTTGGGATTTGAGGACTTTGGGATTGAGGAACCTCCGAACTTGGGAACCTTGGAATTTAGGGACCTTGGGATTTGAGGACTTTGGGATTGAGGAACCTTGGAACTTGGGGACCTTGGGATTTGAGAACTTTGAGATTGAGGAACCTTGGAACTTGGGAACCTTGGAATTTGAGGACTTTGGGATTAAAGAACCTTGGAACTTGGGGACCTTGGGATTTGAGGACTTTGGGATTGAGGAACCTTGGAACTTGGGGACCTTGGGATTTGAGAACTTTGAGATTGAGGAACCTTGGAACTTGAGAACCTTGGAACTTGAGAACCTTGGAATTTGAGGACTTTGGGATTAAAGAACCTTGGAACTTGGGGACCTTGGGATTTGAGAACTTTGGGATTGAGGAACCTTGGAACTTGGGAACCTTGGAATTTAGGGACCTTGGAATTTGAGGACCTTGAAACTTGGGGACCTTGGGATTTGAGGATCTTGCGATTTGGGTCTCTAGAGATATAATAATCTAAGGATTTCAAGGTTTAGTGATTTGTGATCCTTGGGATTTGGATCTCTACAGATTTGGGAATTTCTAGATTTGGTAGTCTCATGATTTGGGGTCTCAGGAAATTAGACACCCAGAAATTTGGGACATAATAAGTTAGAAACCACCTGATACAAGAATCTAGGATGATGGTCTATGTACTTGGAAAGATGAGAATTTGTGGATTTAGGAATTTGAGGACATATGTACTGGGAAGGCTACCTTTGGACTTCATGAGCTTGGGGATATAAGTATGTGACATACATATAGGTACTTTATGACGTATGAATATCGACATACGAATTTGTGGATATATCTACATATGTGGAAACATAGCTACTTCATAACACATTAATTTCGAGACATGAATTTTGGGAATATATGTACATATGTGGACACATAAATACTTCATCACACATGAATTTCGAGAAACAACTTTGATAATGTACATAGATATGTGAAATAGATACTTCATCACATATGAATTTCGAAATCCAAATTTGGAGATATGAATATGATATACATACTTCATACAACATAGGTATATGCAGTCATATGAATCTCATGTTGCACCCGAGTGTACAGGCGTGAAAAACTGACCCATACATGGCCGCTTAACGAACGACCACCGACCGCCTCGGAATCGAGATTATTCATCGAAGAGACGACGGTAACGAAGACGTATGGGGTAGAAATGATGCGGCCCGTTCTTTTTCGCACAATTTTTCCCACGATTATGCTCCGTTAAACAGTCATCGGTTATCCGTTGATAGAGGCTAAGGAGCCTGGCAGAATTACTGGGATTGAACATCGACATCTTGTAACGTGGGAATATTTGCTGGGGGTTAAACTAATTCCAACACACAATTGACCACAGAATTTCATTACCAATTTGTGCATCTGAACATTTGAAAAATTCTGAAACATTTCAAGAAACTATTTTCAGAGTACAAAAACTTGAATACTAAAATATTCAAATTCTATGCAGATTCATCAATTTCATAATCTACCAACTCGTCCAAAATTAAAATTAGAAAAGACCTTCAAACTCAACCTAATTCAGGACCAAATAACCAAATTGTGGAACATCGAATTTGAATAAGCGTATAACCGGAAGGTAACACCTTCAATGTACAACAGATTGAGTCGTTAAACTCGTTATCGTAAATCTCCCCCTCGCCCATTGATTCCTGGAAGGCAAAATGTCAATGCACCGGAGATCTGGAATCGATCGAGACGTCGAAAGCGGAAAGGAGTCGCGAAAAAAACGAAATGTTCGAATCGTGAGCGAACTTCGATCACAGTATTCAGTGAGGAATATTTGGAAGTTCCGTGGTTCATTCTCAGCGTTCCTTTCATTAGATATGTGCAGAGAGATACGTTACGCGATCACGGAGCAAGGGAGGGACAGAGAGAACCGATTATTCTGTGACATCAATGTTTCGTGGGACATCGGTTCGACATACTGTTCACCTCGTTTCGCGAATTCGTTCGCCGATCACGATCGACGACACGTCTCTGTCGAATTATCGAAATACCTCGCGCGATTGCTGCCTGAATGTTAATCCGCTATCGTTCGCCCGCCGCGATCCCGCTATTTCTGCTCACTCCGTGAAATTTGAATGTTTCTAACCAAAAACGTATCCGTGCAACGACGTGACGCGTTTTTCTAATACTAATCCTTGGTGGTTTTATGTCTGTGTTAGATTTGGAATTTTAAGGAATTTTAAAAGTTCGAGATTTCATGGCGCTCTTGGAATTTGTGGGTAGAGAAACATCATATATGGTATGAGGTTTTATGTGAAGTCATAGAAGTTCAAAGATATAAACATTTAAAAATTCAATTTTATTAATAGTTCACACTGTACAAGTTTAGAGATGAGACTATGTATGAAGTTATAGATATTAAAAGAATATAAACATTTAAAAATTCAATTTTATTAATAGTTCACGCTGTACAAGTTTAGAGATGAGATTATGTATGAAGTCATAGAAGTTCAAAAATATATAAACATTTAAAAATTCAATTTTATTAATAGTTCACACTGTACAAGTTTAGAAATGATATCACATATGAAGTCAATAAAAATTCAAAAAAATATAAACATATGAAAATTCAAAAAAATATAAACATATAAAAATTCAATGTTATTAATAGTTCACACTGTACAAGTTTAGAAATGATATCACATATGAAGTCAATAAAAATTCAAAAAAATATAAACATATGAAAATTCAATGTTATTAATAGTTCACACTGTACAAGTTTAGAAATGATATTACATATGAAGTCAATAAAAATTCAAAAAAATATAAACATATGAAAATTCAATGTTATTGATAGTTCACACTGTACAAGTTTAGAGATGATATCATATATGAAGTCATAGAAATTCAAAGATATAAACATATAAAAATTCAATGATACAGCAATATAAAAAACACAAGATTTTAATGACCTACATCTCCAGACATAAAAAACTTATGAAGAATAAAAATGAAAAACAATAACAATAAAACTTGAGAATAAAGTATGTCAAATAATAAATAAACTTGCAAGAGTAAAAAGTGGAGGATTTGCCTCGGTGTCCTGAAAATTGCAACGTCGGGCGTGAAGCAAAAAAGCGTGGTCGCCAGAGCAATTAATCGAATAATGGCACGAAAATAGCCCGTCAGGTGAATTTTTCCGTGGCCGGAGGTCGTCGACCCTGATAGCAAAGGTTCGTCGGTATCACCGCGCGAGAATGTCGAATGGAATTACGTCAAGGGAAACATCCTACTCTTGCGGCGTTTACCGTTTCGCGGTTCGACCAGCCGTCTCTTTCCCTCTTCTTTCCGTCTGTGTATCCAACGCAAAGGCCTAAAGGTTACAAACGCACTGACCCATGCGTGTCACCGTTATTCCCATTGATTTTTTTCCTCTCTCTTCCCCACTTTCTTGCGCGTCCATTCCTGTTGCCGAGACCCGAAATCTGTCTAAGGATGAACCTCCGATACACATATCGTTCGCTATATAGTATATGTATAGCAAACTATTCGAGCAAACTAGAATTTATACGGCTATCCCACGTAAAGCATCGTGGCCTCGAAAACAAGGTGCACGAGGCGAGGCAGCGTGCTTAACAGCACGGTTATTGGTTCACGATGCCACGAATCATACGTCATTATCTTATGTGGTACATGGGAAGCCACGGTCAGAGGTTTTCCAGAGATCCTCGATCCCTCCTTTCTATCTTTCGCTGACCCCTAATGTCGCATTTGCATGATTGACGGAGCCCGTGTTCGACGTCATGAACGTCCGATCGAACGCATCGATAACCGACGTACACTCGATCATCGAACTTCGATATCGAAGCTTAAGCGACTCTAATTGGGAGCCAGATTCCTTCGGGTTCCTTCGTTTCCCTTCTGTTCCAGACATTGAGACGGGATAACACGGACAAACTTCCCTCAGATTAATTGGTCGTATCGTGTTAAGCTTCATTCGACAATTTTCAAAATTTAATATTGCATTAATATTGTATTTAATATATTCACTTTTATGTTACTTTACTGTCCTTATGTTTTACTGCATTTTTTAGTAGGTTTGATGAATTGTTTCTAGGTGTGATTGTGTACTGAGTGTTTAGTATATCAACCCCTTATATTTTTACTGATCTGATGTTTTAATTGTGATGTTGTCGAGCTATGAATTTGTTATTGAATTTTATGTTCATTTATGTGTATTTATGGATAGTGTGTATTCACTAATTGTCATGTATATTCACATATGTACATATGTGGTTATTGTTTGTATCTTCTAGTGCATGTAATAAGACCTCAAAATTAAATTAAAATAATATTAAATTTAATATGTGTGCAATTATATCCATACGTAATAAAACTGAGTATTAATAGGAAAATATGAAAATAAAAATATTATTTACGTTCAAAATTAATGAAGCATATTTTATCTTCTTGCTATAGATACTTCTTTATTCTGTTCAGTACAACTATGCACCAATAGGCAAATAACGAAATAAGAATATATATAATAAAATATATTTTGTCGTACTATAGGTACTACTTTATTTTGTCCAATGGAACCATGCATCAGTAGACAAACAACCAAATAAGAACATGATTTTCATTCAAAATTAATGAAATATATTTTGTCCTACTATAGGTACTACTTTATCTTGTCCAATGGAATCATGCATCAGTACACACACAACCAAATAAGAACATTATTTTTGTACAGAAATAATACCATCCTATTAATAACCTTCCCATTTTCTTTCCACCAAAAATTACAGTCCTACTTTCCTCCCCTAACTCAATTCCTGCCCGATAAATCAGGAACTATTTGCGCCCCGTAACCGGTCTGTTTACGCGTCGTTAAATCGCCGCTCCAATATTTTGCCGAGGAAGCTTCGAATTTCCCTCTCGCCGAGTAAATCGGGGAAAAGCAGTGCCTTCGAAGACTCCCTTGTATCTTCCTAAGATTCACCCTCGACGTTATCGGGTCGTTGCAAACCCCTCGAAGACGTTACACCCTCCGAATCGATCCGCTTGTGTCGCGACCAACGGAACCTTGCCGAGGGTAAAGAATAAATATCCATTTTGTCTGGTGTGGCCGTTTATGATACAGCCTTCGTCTCGACACCGGCGAATTGAATCTTAATATACCACCCTCGTTGCCAGACTCCGACAAGATCTTGCGCTTCCGAAATTGGGGATGTCACCCTTAACGAGATAATCGCTATCGGATTTATCATTCTGCGGTGATAGAGGTGCGGGTGTCAATTTTGGGAGGGTGATTTCGTTACGTTTAACCACGGACGAAATTGCGTGGAGGCTTTTTCTAATAGCTGTCTGATTTACGAGTTCTATATAGAATTGTTGAATGATGTAGCAATTTTATGAAAGTAGAAGGGTAGTTTTACTGATACACTCATTTCCTCTTTTTGACGTATCTTCTCACGGTCCCCGACATTCCCAGTTAGCAACATTATATGCAAAGACGCGCAACAGCTGTACAATATCCCAATCAAAGCCATAGTTAAAACATGAAACGTCCTTCTCGATGGAGGACCACCTACGGTCACCTTTTCTTATTAATGTTAATAGATGTTTCGTCGTCCACCGGCAAATCTCTCGGCGGGGTTAACGGTACCCCGTAACCGCTGTGAGAGAATACCGGCCTTGTACAGATGATCTGCAAGATGTTCACGAACGGAAACTGCAATTTCAAGGATACTTGCCATAATTTATACGAATCCGTGACACCGCGGTCGATCGACCTATATTTCAATTACTATGAAACTGTGGCTTCCACATTTTGCCTTCAACTTTTCGTTTTATGAGGAATAATTAATCGAAAATATATTTGGGTCATATTTATCTGAGAGGAAGGTCTTTTGTAGAATCAGTCATAAATGTATGTAATTATTTGTAGAGGTATATGTTAGGTTATGTAATAGTTTTCTTTTAATGTACATACACGTATAATATATTTTAAGTAACAGTATTAATATGTAAAAATATAAATTGATAATGGTTCATCAAATTTCAATGTTTCTAATGCAAATTTCAAAAAGTTTTCAAATTTCCCTCCGAGTATCAAGGTTTCTAACCTTTCTAAATTACCGAATTCAACTGGGTAATCGTTACACAACACCGACGAAGCCTCTCATTACTATTCTCAAAGAAAGTTCTTAAACCCACGCATCGTTTAATTATTCTCAATTCCAAGCGAGTAAACAATGAATGAAAGACGTCTACGGAATCGGCCTAAACGATCAATCTAAACGAGTGCAGACTCCGTGCGCATTGACATGCGAACCCCGTCTCGTCGGTCCGTGGCTTCACGCGTGACGCCCCGTAGATAGCGAGTCTTGGAACGCTACGCATCGTTTCAGGAAAATTAACTCTTTCATTCTAATTACTTTTCAAAGAATGAACTTCTACAACTAATTCACCTATTCAAGCTTCACATCAACTTCCATTTAAGCTATTTATTATGAAATTAATCTTTAAATGCATTGAAACGTGGGTCACAATTGAATTTCATTCATAATTCAAAAATGGTTAAAAATTATTTTCTTTGTATATTTTCATTTTTTAATCTTTGAACTGTTCGTGTGTTACTTGGAAACCAGTTAAAATATCTTGAAATTTTTATAAATCTTGAAAGTTTAATTTATAGTCTCTTATATTAAAACTTAGAGGTTCTGTTGACAGATGACGATTACAATTTTTCTTGCTTACGAATTTTATTTTTTGTCAATCTCCAGTAATTTTTTTAAGAATCTATTGTTAATTTTACACGCGATAAAAACGTCATCCTTGCAAATATTTCTTTCCTGTGAATATTTTCTTCCGTGTGAATATTAGTAGTTCTAACGCACTCCGTGAATAAATCACAGGTTAAAGGGTTGAACGACAGCTGCCTCGTATAACAGTAAAGCTATCGGAAAATTCCTGAATAAGGTAATCGAACGATTTCGGAAAGAATCGAATGGCATCGGTTTGTCGAGGAGACACGCACGCAGGCACGCACGCACTGTTCGTGAGAACGGCGCTCGTGCGTTCTCTCGATTCTATTGGCGCCACGCTGCAAACTTGCCGAGCGTGCGAGAAGATGAAGGGGTAGAGGGACAAGGGAAAGAAGGAACGCGACAAATTTCCGTGCTGCTCGTCGCGTATACCATTGTCCAAGGATAACCGACCGAGCCGAGTGCATGGGAATAAGGGAAAATGTGCTCCCCGATCGACTGAAACTGTAAATCCTCTCTCAAACTACGTGGCCGTTATGTCAATAATCCGGACAGTCCATCTGTTACGAATCACTTTTATTCCCGGAGTTACGGACTTCTCGTTTGCATGCGAATTTCATTTGCAATTTATATTTTCACGTTTCTTGTCATCGTTCTTTGGTAATTTGTTGAAGGTATACTGGATGTGTTATGATAGTTGACTTGCTGGAGAGTTTGATATTTTTTTAGGTATTTAAGGTAGGTTTTTTGGGTTGTTTATTTATGGAGGTATTTAAGCTTCTAGAGGTATGGATATGGAGTTCTGTTGAATAGACAGTATGTGGAGTATGTTGTAGTACACATATGTGGGCAATATGTGGACTATGTTGTGGTACACATATGTGGACAATATGTGGACTATGCTATAGTATAGATATGTGGACAGTATGTGGAGTATGTTGTAGTACACATATGTGAGCAACATGTGTACACATATGTGTACAATTACATAGTCCATATATGTGGACAATATGTGGACAATATGTGGACTACGATATATTATAGATATATCGACAATATGTGGACTATGTTATAGTACAGATAGGTGAACAATATGTGGACGATATGTGGACTATGTTATAGTACAGATATGTGGACGAAGAGGTAACTGAGAATTTGAGTTGCTATGGGTACGGCGAGTTGAACTAATACATTCACTCCGCTGCACGCGTGGATGCTTGTACACGTATCGAACACGTGGTGCATTCCTAATGTGCTCGTTAAATGGTGTACGACAAAGTTTCGAGCACCAAAATCCATCGCACACGCCTTTTGATAGCTGTAAAATACATATACGACCGTTTAAGAGCTGGTACAGTAACTGTGGTAAACTTGACGAAGCAGTAGAATAACTGTGGGTAAACTTGATGAAGTGGTACAGTAACTGTGGGTAAACTTGATGAATTAATAGAGTGACTGTGGGTAAACTTGATGAATTAATAGAATAATTGTGGTAACCTTGACGAAGTGGTACAGTAACTGTAGGACAACTTGACGAAGTAGTACAGTAACTGTGGATAAACTTGACGAAGTGATACAGTAACTGTGGCTAAACTTGACAAAGTAATAAAGTAACCACAAATAAACTTGATGAATCCCTAATAACTATGAGTCTCCTTAACAAAGTATTAGACTAACTATCTATAATCTGAATCATCTATCAACAAAATACTAATAACTACAATAAAACCTCTCAAAAACCGACATCAAGACAAACCTTCAGAAACCAGGTTCAAATAATTTGACCCGTAATGTATCAGCCCCAAGCTGAATGAACGAGCATCATTAAAGAGTGTCAGCACGTCAAACCCGAAGCTTGCAGGGCTAGCCGGTTCGGTCAGGCATTCATCGGTTGGCCAGGCAATTCCGTCACGTGTGAACGAATTGACCAGCTGGTCAATACATATAAATAAATAACGCTGATTAGTATGCGGTACCAGAGTTGCCCGCTTACGTGATCGATCGGGCGTCGTTCTACGTGTAGGCGGTAATCGGCCGTAATCGTCTGCCAGGGCCATGGGAATCGCGAGCACCTGCTTGAATTGTTCCACCTCTCCGTCTTCTCTCCGCACCTTCTTTCTTCCTTTCGTTCTTTTTTTTCCTTTTTATTTCTCCATCGATCACGTCTTGGGATCGATTCTCCTATCCAACAACCGGGAATATAGAAACTTATCGAAGGCAAGGTTTCAAAGGCATCTTTCATTAAGGACTTCATTGTTAACGTGGAGGAAAGTTCAAGTATTATTTTAATTTTATATGAGGGGAGACTGTAATGTACAAGGTAAAATTGAACAGGAATCTTTAATTGAAGGGAACTGAAAATTAGAATGAAACTTGTATTGGAGAGTCAAACTTGATTGCGTTAGGGTGCGTCATAGGTGCGTCACGAGTGTGACATGAATATGTTATGAATACGCCATGTGTATGTTATGAGTGCGTCATGGGTGCGTCATGAGTACGTCATGAATATGTTATGAGTGCATCGTGAGTGAAACATGCATGCGTCATATGTGCGTCATGAATATGTTATGAGTGCATCGTGAGTGAAACATGAATGCGTCATATGTGCGTCATGAGTACGTCATGAATATGTTATGAGTGCATCGTGAGTGAAACATGAATGCGTCATATGTGCGATATGAGTACGTCATGAATATGTTATGAGTGCATCGTGAGTGAAACATGAATGCGTCATATGTGCGTCATGAGTACATCATGAATATGTTATGAGTGCATCGTGAGTGAAACATGAATGCGTCATATGTGCGTCATGAGTACGTCATGAATATGTTATGAGTGCATCGTGAGTGAAACATGAATGCGTCATATGTGCGATATGAGTACGTCATGAATACGTTATGAGTGCATCGTGAGTGAAACATGAATGCGTCATATGTGCGTCATGAGTACGTCATGAATATGTTATGAGTGCGTCATGAGTGAAACACGAGTGCATCATAGGTGCGTCATGAGTATGTCATGAGCACATTATGAGTACATCACGAGTGCGTCAAGAACGTGTTTGGAGAACGTCATGAGTACGTCATGAATGTGTCATGAGTGCGTCATGAGTGCGTCATGAGTGCGTCATAGGTGCGTCACGAGTCAAACTGATCAAAGTACATAATGACTTTCCACTCGTATATCCAATGTAGCTCCTGCATTTCTCTCACACCTTCTAAATTAATATTATATCAAGTTCGAATTCCTCAGTTGAAAGTAACAAATATAATTTAACCTAGTTAGAATATTTTTCGCAATAATGAGTGTTGTAACACGAGACCGGAAGATAACCATAAGTCGCGGTTGGCATCCCTGCGGGAGGGATCCAAGGGTCCCGATATCGAGGGGGAGAGTACGAAAAAGAGGAAGAGAAAAAAAGTGGCGAGCCGCGGCACATTGTTCATTCAGGAGGCGAGCGCCGCGGCCATAAGTCATAGATTAGATTCAGATCGCTTTGAGCCATTGTATGCGTATCGTTGGGAGACAATGCCCCAGTGAATCAAGCGTACGATCGCTTGGACCCTAGGGAATCCCTGTCGCGGTGCTCGGAAACCGGCCCTTGGGTTCACAAGTAATTGTCCGACGGTGGACGAAGCTTTCAAAGAGACGCCAAGAATTCCACCGCGTGCGTCCATCTTGCAGATACTCCTAAGGCGATTCTATTACTCTGACGCTATTTATACTCTTTTAACGTACAATGTACCCAGATCAAAAACCTTCATGATCTCACATATTCAACGTCTTCAATAGAAAAATCTTTTGGTTCATTTTTTATGTCCATAGTCTGCGAGCTAAAATTCTGAAAAAATTCTGTAAGTTAGTCGACAGGGTTCTGGACATCTCAGAATTTTTTCAGAATTTTTAAACTTCAATAAATAGGAATTTTTATTTGGGCTAGTTACTCTTGAGGTGGCTGAAAATTGTCACGTTTTTGGACGTGATTTTTAATTTATATTTTTGTGTGATTATTAACTGCTTCGTTAAGGTCATACAGAGTCATCAACCATAGTCAACAACTCTTTAGATTAGATTTAAAAAATTTTACTTAGCCTTTTATACACCATAGCATGTTAGCATACCTCAAAAAGTTGTCAATCTTGTTACGTTAAATAATTGTAATATTCCTACAATGTTACGTCAAACAAATGATACAATATATTTATTTAAAACTGTAACTGTATGTATTTAAAAATGTACCTGTATGTATTTAAAAATGTGCCTGTATGTATTTAAAAATGTGCCTGTATGTATTTAAAAATGTACCTGTATGTATTTAAAAATGTGCCTGTATGTATTTAAAAATGTACCTGTATGTATTTAAAAATGTAACTAAATATTTAAAAATGTAGGTACATATTTAAAAATGTATCGAAGGTAGAAGGTACTTTACGATACCCTTAAAGCATCGTCGAAGAACAAGTCAACGGCACAATATGCATTTAGCCGGTCGCCAGTAATATTACCTAACACACGCCTCGAGATTGGATCTTACGCAGACAGAGAAGAGGATGGTTGGATGACTTCCTACATAGATAAGAATCACCATGGACGAGTATCCACCTCTTTAAGCGACGAGGTCGCCGATCTTCTTTCCCTCCATACCCGCCATTATGTAATTCCTTGAATTCATATCGATGTCCTGCCCGATATACCCCGTTCTGATCCACTTGTCAATTCTTTCAGGATCCTTGTGATTACTATATAATTTGTACCTTCTGCGATGTGCGTCAATACGACGGGGACCTTTTAGATACTAGATATCTTACGCTGGGAAATTGAAATTATACGCTTGCTCGATTTATGGGATTCGATCATTTCAGAATTGTCAACATTTTCAATTTCTACAAACAAATAATACAGTCTTTTTATAGAATTCTAAACTTCTCAAAACATGAACCTACAAATAATTTCAGCGATCGATGCAGAACATACTAGTTTGTTCACAAAACATTCTCCAGCTCATAAAACATCCTTCCTCGCTCAACCGTCCCATAATACACGTCTGTGATCGCCAACGTATATCATTGAACAAACCACCACTCCCAACTTTTCGTAATAAAAATTAATTACAGACGTATCTGAAATAACCCACGAAGAAACATACTTTTCCGATAATTAAATAGCCGGACAACAGCCTGGAGCTCGATAGTTTCATCCTGACTCATCATCAACCAGTTATGCGTTAGCAGGGAAATGCGTATCGGGTTCCGCATACTTTTTACGTATAAATACACCGTCTATCGGAAAATAACCGTTTACGGTATAAATCATGCGAAGTTGATCTCGTCCCGCGAGCGAAGTAGCGTCGCTCGAATGTGAACAGAGAAGTTCGCGAAGGGTTGCGAGAACGACGAAGAAGATGAGAGAAAGGGAAATACCCTAGCGGGAAAAAAGGAACGGGTAGCGCAACAAACTGCGAAATATAATAGGTCTGAGTTACGACCGCGACTGTGTGGTCCTGGTTTGACCCCTTGGTCGCCGCTGCTAGTTAGCTTTCAGTCTCTGCTGCAGAATCATGCTGCACTCAAGGACTGACTTATCTTTACTGGAACAATTTTCTTTGTTTAAATATTTTTTTTAGTGGAAGTTTGGGAATTTGGTGAGTTGGTAAAATAAAAATTGGGGATGTGAATGGGAAAATTTTGGAAGAAATTTTGGAACCTTCAAATTTTTGAAATTTGAAGGTTTGAGAAGTTGAAGTGTGAGAATTTAAGGGATGACAAGTTTGAGGAATTTGTATGAAAAACGCGCTTTTTTGAAAATTAGGAACTTGAAGAGGGTGAAATTTTGAGAAATAGAAATTTGCTAATTTTGGAATTGTGGAGATTTGGGATTTTGAGAATTTTCAAATTGGAGGGGTGGAAATCTTGAGATTTGAGAACTTGGAGAGTTGGAAATTTTGAGAGATGGAAATTTGCTAATTTTGGAATTGTAGAGATTTGGGATTTTGAGAAATTTGGAATTGAAGGTTTGGGAATTTGAGGTGGTGGATATCTTGAGAATGGAGAACTTGAAGAGGGGTAAATTTTGAGAGATGGAAATTTGCTAATTTTGGAATTGTGGAAATTGGGAATTTTGAGAAATTAGGAATTGGAGGGGTGGAAATTGAGTGAGATGGAAATCTTAAGATTTAGGAACTTGGAGAGGTGGAAATTTTGAGAGATGGAAATTTGCTAATTTTGGAATTGTGGAAATTAGGAATTTTAAGAATTTTGGAATTGGAGGGGTGGAAATTTGATGAAGTGGAAATCTTGAGGTTTGGGAACTTGGAGAGCTGGAAATTTGCTAATTTTGGAATTGTGGAAATTAGGAATTTTGAGAATTTTGGAATTGGAGGGGTGGAAATTTGATGAAGTGGAAATCTTGAGGTTTGGGAACTTTTAGAGGTGGAAATTTGCTAATTTTGGAATTGGAGGGGTGGAAATTTGGTGAGGTGGAAATCTTAAGATTTGGGAACTTGGAGAGCCGGAAATTTGATAATTTTGGAATTGTAGAAATTTGGAATTTTGCTAATTTTAGAATTGAAAGTTTAGAAATTTAGTGAGCTGAAAATCTTGAAACTTGAGACTTGGAGAGACTGAAATTTAAAAAAATAGAAATTTGATAATTTTGGAATCACAAAAATTGAAAATCCGACAATCCTATCGTCCTATAAACCTATAAATCCTAACATCCTAATAAACCAAATATCAGACCAAATAAAAAATAAGGAATATCGTCGCCGTTTGTGGAACAGCAAGTATATCGAGCGGTCTGGCGAAGCAGACGAAGAAGCATGTCTGCCGAAAGAATCGGCGAGGGGAATGCGATTACCGCATTCGTGCAGTACGTCTTCTGCATTTCGTAACCCAGACGAGACTGAAGTGCTCCAACGAATACAGAAAACGTATCGCAGACTGACCGCGTCGGAGGATTAGGAACCTCGTCCGGGAATCGTTGTGCGTCCTCTTGTCTGCCAACCTGTCGCCGACTCTTACGTAACACATCGGAAATGGAACTCGTGGGACTTCTCATCCAGCAACTTCAAATTCCTTACTGCTTCATACGTTTCGTCGAAGAGCGATACTTTGAACTCACTTTCGTGAAATATCTTATTGACAGCTTTTGCTGTAGGTATTTTACACCTTGTTCTTTGGAGCTGTGGATGTAGTTGTACTTGAATGTCTTGGTAGTGTCCACATGTAGATGTTAACATGAATGCATACATAATTATGAATGTAAAGATTTATGAGTATAAGCCACATCTATAAAAGTGTCCACATGTAGGTACCTATGTAGCCAGCCAGATAATTGCACAGACAATAATGAATATAAAGATTTATAAGTACAGTCAGCACCTATAATAGTGTCCACGTTTAGGTATCTATGTAGCTACCTAGATAATTGCACAAATAATTATGAATATAGAGATGTATGAGTACAATCAACACCTATGATAATGTCCACATTTAGGTACCTATGTAGCTAACTAGATAATTGCACAGACAATAATGAATATAAAGATTTATAAGTACAGTCAGCACCTATAATAGTGTCCACGTTTAGGTATCTATGTAGCTACCTAGATAATTGCACAAATAATTATGAATATAGAGATGTATGAGTACAATCAACACCTATGATAATGTCCACATTTAGGTACCTATGTAGCTAACTAGATAATTGCACAGATAATTATGAATATAGAGATTTATAGGTACAATCAACAACTATAATAGTGTCCACATGTAGGTACCAATATAACTACTTAGATAATTGTCCATATGGAGATCTATTAGTATAATTCACATGTATAATAGTGTCTACATCTGGAGACTAAGGTAGACAGCTAGATAAGTGTCCATATAGAGCTCTATAAGTACAAGCCACACCTATAATAGTGTCCACATCTAGGTACCAATTAGCTACCTAGATAATTGTCCATATGGAGATCTATTAGTATAATTCACATGTATAATAGTGTCTACATCTAGAGACTAAGGTAGACAGCTAGATAAGTGTCCACATGTAGCTCTATAAGTACAAGCCACACCTATAATAGTGTCCACATCTAGGTACCAATGTAGATACCCTGATAATTATGAATATGGAGATCTATAAGTGTGATTCACATCTATGGTGGTCTCCACATCTAGAGACTAAGGTAGACAGCTAGATAACTGTCAATATGAAGTTCTATAAGTACAATCCACATCTATAATAGTGTCCACATCTGGGTACCAATATAGACACCCAGATAGGTGTAAATATAGAGCTCTATCAGTTCAGTGTACACCCACAATACCATCCACACCTAGATACTAAAGTAGATAGGTAGCTAGCTATAAACCTAGTGCTCTATAAGTACAATTCACACCTATCAATTCCATCCACATCTATCCACTGAAATAGATACCTATGTATATAACTGTAAATAGTGTTCTCCTAGTGCTCTATAAGTACAATCCACGCCTATCAATTCCATCCACATCTATCCACTGAAGTAGATACCTGGAATTTTCTAACGTAGGGTCCTAACGAGGGAATCCTAACGTCCTAACGTAGGGTCCTTGAAGTAGATACCTATGTATATAACTATAAATAGTGCTCTCCTATTGCTCTGAAAGTACAATCCATACCTACCATACTACCCACATCTATCTCCTAAACTACACACCCTAATTAAAAATATAAAACCATCCGCACCTACACACAACATATAAATATGCAACCTCCCCAAAAATATGAACCTAATCCTTCCTTAATGTTTAAAGCTACCAACATGCAAAAGTGGAGATATGAATCACCAAACCGCTTCCGTATTAAAACACAGCCTGAACCGCGGTAACACGAAATGTATGCAGTAAGAAATGATTTCAGTTCGTGCAGGAAACAAGTAGTTCAAAAAATTTCAACGACGGTGGTATCAACCTCGAAGATACACCACGCTCCGGTCATATTACAGAGATTTCTGAAGTTTCATGAACCAGACGAAGCAAATCTTTCAAACAGTACCTACAGATTATCTGCTGAACTTGAGGTTTCATAACCATCAATTCTTAAGTATCTTCATCTTTGTAAAGTTCCACACGAACTGACCTTTCTACAGGTTCAGCCACGAGCCAACACATGCAGTCAATTTCTTCAAAATCTTCCTGATTTTCCACTTATGTCTATTTAGCGTTACTAGATTGCAATAACTGTCTGGTTATTGAAGTTCGGGTGCATATGTATTGGGAGATTAAGATCAAATTTCTGTAATTTATTGTGATTTTTGTAAGGGGAAATTGATAGAGTAGTCAAGTTTATACGAGAGGTATTGGGATTGAAGTTTTGAGTTACGTTTAAATTATAAGGTTTGAAGATTTTGTTGTTTGAAAAATTGGGATGTAATGAAGTTTTGATTGAGGATTGAGATTTTCAAGGTTTTAATATTTCCACATTTTCCAATTTCACATTCTTCAAATCCACATTTTCTAATTCCACATTTTCCAATTTTCACACTCACCAATTCCACATTCTACAATTCCACATTCCTCAATTCCACATTCCCCAATTCCATATTTCCTAATTCCACATTCTACAATTCCACATTCCTCAATTCCACATCCCTCAATTCCACATCCCTCAATTCCACATTCCCCAATTCCATATTTCCTAATTCCACATTCTCCAATTCCACACTTCTCAATTTTCACACTCCCCAATTGCCACATTCCCCAATTCCACATTTCCCAATTCCACACTTCCCAATTTTCACGCCCCTCAATTCTCACATTCTCCAATTCCTACATTTCCTAATTCCCACATTCCCCAATTCCCACATTCCCCAATTCCCACATCCCCCAACTCCCAAATCCCTCAAGTCCTCCAAGTTCCTCAACTTCTCCAACCTCCCAAAATTCCCAAATTCTCCACATCCCCAAAATTCCACAAACCCTCAAACTCCAAAAATCCTTCTATCCCTCCATCCTTCCAACAAACCTCAAACACTTCCAAATTACCCATCACATCAAAACTTGCTCCACCAAAGCTGTCCAAAGCTCCACCTTAACCTCCCATCCACTTCTCCACCACAAAAATCGCAACGAAGGGAATATAAAGCGGCTCCAAACAAAAAAACCTAGTGAATCCATCAACCCTCCGAACGTTATCGAAGCGATCTCAGGGGTAAGGGGGTAATTAATGTCGCCAGGCCACCCGCGAACGATGGAAAGTCGCCCAGCTGTAGCTTCGAGCTTGGCCATCTGGCTCGTGGCCAGCTGACGTTGCGATAAAGCACGACTACACCTTCTCCGTTCTCTCGGGCACGTGCAACGACCCCGTGATCTTGAACTTCTCGTAATTCTTTGCTCGACGGGACGGTTCAACGAAACACGCACGTTCGAACCGAGGGAAAAAAAAGCTCGGCGCACGACCAAAGACCGTCTCGTCTCGCCGGCGCGGCGATAAAGAAAGCGGATGAGAGGCGAACGGAAGCGTGGAAATGTTCAGGACGGATACGCGAGATTTTAATTGCTACCAGGAAACGCTCAGGACGAGCACACATGCGCTCGCTCGTGCGTGGCAGGATCTGGACGCATCAGCTTCTTTTCAGACCTTCTTTTACCAAACGAAAAATTGCTGATCTAGGTTGAGGATTCTTCGAAGGATGCGGAGATTTTTTATAGAGTTACTGGAGCAAGATTTTTTATTCTTCTTTCTCTGTTTGAACTGAATTTCGTACTCTCTGAGTCTGAGGTATCTCTTCAAGCTCTAGGAATTTGGATCTTTGGACGACTTTGGATTTTCTTGTTCTTATGATACTCTGTGTACACTCTCTTGATACACTGTCTTTAACACTTTCACGACCGCATCTTTGGGCAGTGAAACGTCACCATGAGTGGGCAATATTTTTGACACCACGTGGTAGTCAATAGCGTAGACCTATCCATGACACGACGTAAGTATCACCGGACAACAACGTTTGACCTGCCTATGGCACCACGTTGATGTCACCGGTCGTGAAAGTGTTAATATAAATTTGTGGATCGTGACAGACATGTGTGTGAATAGAGAAATAGTCCCTTTGTATTGACCAACAACAGTGTTTCAGTTTGGTTCATCATAGGATCATAAGGCTAATTGAATGGCTGCAAATGAAACTAGCCAATGTGACTGTATGTACTTTATGAAAGGTCCATGAGTATTAATCAATGTAATTGTTTGTACATTCTGAGAACGTTATCAGTTAGACAAGGTTGGTTCTGCTTATTTTTTTTAGCAACAAGGTTGCACTTTTGATCAATGTAGTTGTTTGTGCATTCTGGGAACGTTATCAGTTAGACAAGGTTGGTACTGCTTATTTTTTGAGCAATGATAAGGTTGAAGTTTTCATCAATGTAATTGTTTGTACATTGTCAGAACGCTATCAGTTAGACAAGTTTGGTACTGCTTATTTTTTGAGCAATGACAAGGTTGAAGTTTTCATCAATGTAATTGTTTGTACATTGTCAGAACGCTATCAGTTAGACAAGTTTGGTACTGCTTATTTTTTTGAGCAACAAGGTTGCACTTTTGATCAATGTAACTGTTTGTACATTATGAGAACGCTATCAGTTATACAAGGTTGGTCCTGTTTATTTTTTTGAGCAACAAGGTTGCACTTTTGATCAATGTAATAGTTCATACATTGTCAGAACGTTATCAGTTAGACAAGGTAGGTCCTGCTTATTTTTTTGAGCAACAAGGTTGCACTTTTGATAAATGTAATTGTTTGTACATTGTCAGAACGCTATCAGTTAGACAAGTTTGGTACTGCTTATTTTTTGAGCAACAAGGTTGCATTTTTGATTAATGTAGTTGTTGATACATTGTCAGAACGCTATCAGTTAGACAAGTTTGGTACTGCTTATTTTTTTGAACAACAAGGTTGAAGTTTTGATAGCTTACGTCTGTAGCATTAGGGTAATTCATTTTGTACCTTGCAAGAGTATATTCGTTCATTAATATTGATCTTGCAGCTTCACTTTGCAGGTTCATTTTCCTCATGTATCTGTTGAATTGATCATTAGAGTTTGAAGGACGAAAAATCGGTAGAAATAAAAGTGCCAGGTCCTGAATCTGTTAATTTCCTAGCAGGCTCCCGGCGCGAACACGCTGAAACCGGCGTTCACCGGCTCGATTTCGTCCCGTGCAAAAGAGAATAAAAGCCGGAGGAACGAGTCACGCGACTATGCAGATCAGCAGGATCGATGCGCGAAATGAGCGGCGCTGATTCGGAGGTTGGCTCGCTTTAAGGAGGAGAGAAGACGACGAAACAACGAACAGCAGCGGGTATCTCGGTATGCAGGTCACCCCATTCGTGAGTCCACAAATCACCGGATGCATTGTCTGATCAGATAACGCGCGAGTTTATGTTATCTCGCGGCGGCTACCGCATAACTCTCGCGGCCAGTTATCGCGAGCATCCAGCGGACACACGGGGGACCATAGACGGACATGCCGGCTGGTTCCTGACGTACAACCTGGTGTACAGCTGGTGTCTACGACCTGCGAGAGCCACTTTTGTTTCGCGATACATCGTGAAAAACGCCGTGCACGGGACACGTGCTGCCACGTACGCGTACGCTCGACGATTACCGCGATTAGGACAACCTTACATCTCGCCGGCTCGATGGGGAAAAATCTTGTAACTGTGCTCACAACTCTTTTCTTAACACTACAACTACCAAAGCTTTGGAAGTTATTGCTAGTGGGACACTTTATTGAACTATGTTAACAAGGTAGAACTCTTTAGTACATCAAATTCGATGTTAGCTAATTACTTAGATCAACTTGTTAACCTAAGTCACTTCATTTATTCACAAACACCTGAATCAATCTTCCTCTACACTGTTTCCAATCAGTTAAAATTTGAGATTCAATGTGGTTCGACAGCAAAGATCAATATCTAGAAAACAATATCTGGATCAAAAGGGGAAGAAGATCTTCAGGTTGGAAGTGGACCATCTTTAACTCACTTGATACCAATTGATCTGATGATTTAGTAAGCTCTTAGGTCTTCAGTAAGGTCTTAGTTCTTCAGTAAGGTCTTAGGTTTCCAACAAGGTCTTAGTTCTTCAGTAAGGTCTTAGATCTTCAGTAAGGTCTTAGCTCTGATTCAGCAAGGTTTCAGCAAGTTCAATAAGGTCCAACCAGCAAGAAGCAAATATAAAAATCAAAACTACATAAACAAGTACCACAACATACCCAAACCTCACAATAAACCCAGCACCCAATAAAAATTCACACAAAAAAAAATCTACAAGGTTCATCTCAGATTTTCAGAATGAAGCAACGTAAATTTATGAAGTACAAGTCAGGAAGTGAAATAAAAATTGAAGAGTCCCGAAGTGTTAAGAGAAGTATCGTAGCGAGGGTACCGAGGCCAAGATGCAGTATAACGTAGGTTGAAGGCACGTTGCTGGTGGGAATACAGCGTGGGTACTTACCTTTAGCCGAGAGAGCCGATCGCCTTTCTCAGAATTAGATAAGTCCCTTTATTGGTGATCGGATCACAGCAGCAGCACAACAGCAGCAGCATAGCAGCACAGCAACAGCAGCAGCGGCACCAGCAAGTTCAAGGTTGGCTGGTTAAAAATAACCACCTTGGCGGACTCTCGCTTGCCACAGAACTTCTGTTGCCGTTCCGAGGCTAGTTCGACTCCACCGGAAATCTACTGACCGAATGGTGGACTGACTTTTCGTTCGGTTCTTTGTGGTTTTATGGGGAAATTAGGAGGACTTGTGTAGGGTAGTTGTATGTGTAGTTATTGGGAGGAGGGTGCGGATAGATAGGTGAGATACAATTCTGAGCGATTTTAGGTCACTTTGTGTCTTTAGGTCACGTGGTGTTTGTAGATATAAATGTGGGTTGTGGAAAAAATGTGAGGGATATGATTAAGATGGAGGGAAAAATTATTAGAGGTGGGTGGTTGCAATGGGTTGCATTTCAGAGCAGTGGGGTTATAGGCGCTGCAATTCGGTGCATTGTACTTCTATGGGTTGCAATTCTGTGTAGTGCAATTTAGCAAGTTGTCTGATCCACGTGTTGCACTTCTACGCGTTGCATTTCAGTGCATTGTACTTCCACGTGTTGGATTTCAGTGCGTTGTACTTCCACGCGTTGGATTTCAGTGCATTATACTTCAACGTGTTGCAATTCTACGCGTTGCATTTCAACGCATTGTACTTCCACGCGTTGCACTTCAGTGCATTGTACTTCCACGTGTTGCATTTCGAACCATTATACTTCCACGCGTTGCATTTTGGTGCATTGTACTTCCACGCGTTGCATTTCGATGCATTGTACTTCCACGCATTGCAATTCTACGCGTTACATTTCGAAGCATTATACTTCCACGCGTTGCATTTCGGTGCATTGTACTTCCACGCGTTGCATTTCAGCGCATTGTACTTCCACGCGTTACAATTCTACGCCTTGCACTCCAGTGCAATTCATTTCCACATAGTGCAATTCTGCGCGTTGCATTTCAGTGCATTGTACTTCCACGAGTTAAAATTCTACGCGCTGGAATTCAGCATGATGTATTTCTATGTGTAGCACTTCACCACATTGCATTGTCATGCATTAGAATTCTACGCGTTGCAATTTAATACATTACTTATCTATGCCTTGGAATTCAGCATATTATATTTCAACGCATTGTAACTTAATATGTTACTTATCTATACCTTGGAATTCAGAGTATTATTTTTCTACGCGTTGTAATTTAAAACGTTACTTATCTATGCTTTGGAATTCAGCATATTATATTTCAACTCTTTGTAATTTGATACGTTGCTTATCTATGGTCTCAGAATTCAGCATATTATATTTCAACGCTTTGTAATTATATACGTTGCTTATCTATGCCTTGGAATTCAGCATATTATATTTCAACGCGTTGTAATTTGATACGTTGCTTATCTATGTCTTGTAATTTAATACGTTACTTATCTATACCTTAGAATTCATTATATTATATTTCACCGCATTATAATTTAATATGTTGCTTATGTATGCCTTGGAATTCCACGTATTATATTTCAACGCGTTGTAACTTAATACGTTATTTATCTATGCCTTGGAATTCAGCATATTATATTTCAACGCGTTGTAATTTAATACGTTACTCAACTACGATCTAGAACTCAGCATATTGT
Organism: Megachile leachella; assembly: GCA_963576845.1. Classification (NCBI taxonomy): domain Eukaryota; kingdom Metazoa; phylum Arthropoda; class Insecta; order Hymenoptera; family Megachilidae; genus Megachile; species Megachile leachella. Next base: position 19,012,324 of record OY756251.1, read on the forward strand.
ATTTCAACGCGTTGTAATTTAATACGTTGCTTATCTATGCCTTGTAATTTGATACGTTACTTATCTATGCCTTGGAATTCCACATATTGTATTTCAACGCGTTGTAACTTGATACTCTACCTTCAACACATTGCACAACGCGTTGTCTTTCTACACATTGCATTTCAGCGCGTTATCTACACACTACATCTCCACACACCGCAATTCAACATATCCACCCGTTTCACTTTCACGCAACTTGCATTTCCCCGCGTTGTAATTTATCGCGTAGCCCATCTACGCGTTGAAATTTATCGCGTTTTCCATCTACGTTTCACTTTCGCGCTCAGCAACCCTATACGTTGCACTTCTACGCGTTTCATCGATAACGATCAGCACACTGCATTTCACCTCGATAACGATCTCCGCGTTGCACTTCTACCATACACACGTCTTATCTCCATTCATCAAACTTCTACGCGTTATCGATTTTTCACGGCCGAACTTCTACACGCTGCATACACATCACAAATTTGCATATTGCGTGTCTGTATAGTGCGCTTCTGCCCACTGCATTTCTACGCGTTATATCCACAGCTGCTTAAATGCATTTCTATGCGTGCTATCTCCATTGCACTTCGCTTCCACGTGTTGCATATACATGCACCGCAATTTTCGCAATTGCATGTCTACACGTTATCTATTTACACTTCTACGTTGCATGCTCGATGCATTCAACATGTTGCATTCGTTGCACCTCTGAGCATTTGTACGCGTTATGGGGCTGACGTAATAATGCACTTTGCGTTGTGTCTTCATTGCTTTGCAGTTATGCATGCTGCATAGGCTGCACTTCTATTCGGTGCATTTCTATGCTTTATGTGGCTGACGTAATAATGCACTTTGCGTTGTGTCTTCATTGCAATGCAATTCTACATGCTGCATGGACTTCTACTCTTTAGTGTGATGCATTTGTATGCATTATGTGGCTGACGTTTTAATGCACTTCTATGCGTTATGTGGCTGACGTTTTAATGCACTTCTATGCGTTATCTTCATTGCACTCGAGGTGCAATGCATCTTAATGTATTGTACTCTTGTGTGGTGCATTTTCATGCATTGCATTTCTACTCATTATGTTCGTATGTAATAATGCAATTCTGCTGTATTTCCATTGCAGTGCACTTCTACATGTGTTATGCACATGCAATGCACTTCTAATCACTGCATTTGTATGTATTATGTATCTGATCTTTTAATGCAGTTCTACTTTGTGTCTTCATTGCATTGTGATTCTACATGTTGCATGTGCATGGACTGCAGTCTGAAGGAGTGCATTTCCATGTGTTATGTAGATACAAGATTATGCACTTCTATGCATTGTATCTTCATTGCAGTTTAACTTGTTGCATCTCTTTGTATTGCACTTTCATGCATTAGATATCTATACATTGCACTTCTACCCATTGCATTTCTATGCGTTATGCAGTTGATGTTATATGTAATTCTATGCGTTGCATCTCCATTGCATTGCACTTCCATGCATTGCACCTTCATATATTGCACTTCTATGCATTGTCTACCTGCACATTACACTTCTATGCATTTTCTACCTACACACTGCACTTCACATTGCATCTCCACATACCCCTCTCCTCTGCATTGCACTTCCATGCATTATCCATCTACACATTTCTATGCATCCCACACTCCGTCTCATCTTCCCTGCGTTGTACCTCCGCGTTATCTATCTACACATTCTACCCGTTTCATCTCCACACATTGTCCTCCTACGCTGCATCTCCACGCATCGCGTGATCCATACCGTGCACTTCTACTGCGCTTCCATTGTACTTCTACCCGCATTGCACTTCTATGCATCTCACGTTTCACTTCCACATTGTGAACGTTTTACTTCTACATACCGAATTATGACTTATCGAAATTTCAAAAGATGATCGATCTATCCGTGGCAATGATCATCATCGTGGTATACATCTAAATCTGGGAAACTAGAAAGAGAAGTATAGTAACGTGGAAAATTGAGTGATTGATGCCGTTGATGAGTCTGCGTAACGGTATGCAACATGTGAGAGAAATTGCTTTTCATTGCCGCGAGAAAAAGAAGTTTTTCCTCGAAATAAACTGGAATGCAGTCCCGACGTTATGACATAACTGTGCACATAATTACCGATATCACAATATGGCGATGGATATCCGCGGACGTACGAATAATGTAACGATACAGTTTTCCGGAATACGATACAGATTAAGGAAGTATAATATCGCTGTTCGGACTCGCTTACTCACTTAGTATGTTAAATAACCGCTTATCTGGGCGTTAATACCGCGAGATAGTTCGATGCTTCTATAAAGTATCGTTGAGTTACGTTCTAGAGTAAACGAGTACATAACCTATGCTTTCATTTTGTATCACACCTTCTCGCGTAACCTATCATTACCGTATCCTGAAAATTGAATTCCAATTAATTTAACGCGGTGAATAAATTAATTTACCCGTTTAGATGTTTATTACGGATTTTTTGTCGGGTCTGACCTGTAATACAAGACTGCAATCAGGGATTTTTTAGGGGAGAGGAAAATTATGAGCTTTAGGGAGTATGTACAAATGCGGTGGAGAGTAGAGGAAGTCGTTTCTTTAATTTAGGGTATATTACTCAGGATGTACAGTCTGTTTGAACATCCACCATTTTGTAACCCTTCAAATAATTTTGTTAAAAAGTGTTTCAATTTTTTGATTGATTATTGTGATTCAGATTTGTTAAATTTTTTAAAAGAAAATTATGGACGAGTTCGTTTGTTTGAAGGACATTGATGTACATTATAAGAAGATCCACCATTTTGTAGCACTTTAAATAATTTTGTTAAAAAGTGGTTGAAATAGTCATTCAACTGTTTGAACAATTTTTATGATTCAAATTTATCAAACTTTCTAATAGGAATTAAAAGATGAATTAACTTTTTTAAATGACATAGATGTACAACATAAGACTATCCACCATTTTGTAGGACTTTAAATAATCTTGTCAAAAAGTAGTTGAAATAGTCATTCAACTGTATGAACAATTTTTATGATTAAAATTTGTCAAACTTTCTAATAGAAATTGAAAGACGAGTTAATTTTTTTTAATGACATTAATGTACATCATATGAACAGCCACCATTTTGTAACATTTTAAATAATCTTATAAAAAAGTATTTCAAATAAAGTTATTCTATTTTCTCTTTAATTTTTATGATTCAAATTTGTCAAACTTTTTAACAGAAAATGAAGAACAAATTAATTTGTTTGAATGATATAAGTGTATACATTGAGAGTGTCAGCCATTTTTGTAGCATTCTAAATAATCTCCTAAAAAAGTACTTAAAATAAAGTTACTTAACTTGACAAATTACTATGACTAAAATTTGTTAAATCTTCCAACAGAAAAATGAAGAATAAATTGATAATTGTTGATAACCTTAATCGTTTCAATGCAAGTATAACCTGAATGTCCGCCATCTTAGTAGCATCCTATACAAAATGGCGGACAGTGTCCCTGAAATAGTGTCTCTAATAAAGACTTGCCTATAATAAAGAAGTGTATAAAGATGAAAAAGAGTATAAGTGAAGAGTATAAGTAAAAAAGAAATGACAGGAAAATATAAACAAAACACGTATATTTAACAGCGATTCCGTCAACGTCGCGTTTTATTGAATAATCAAAATGGTAACACTATAATAGTGACATTCCTCATAAGTGTAATAAATGATTAGCCTAAAAATTCTACCGCTGCATCATAGTCTTTCATTTCATTATTATTATTTTCATCATATTCGTCGTTAATCGTCGTCGCATCGCTTCAACTTTCTCTCTCTCTCTCTCTCTCTCTCTCTCTTTCTCTCCCTCTCTCTCTGCTCTTCTCTCTTCCTGAGACGAAACACAAACGAACCTTCCGTTCATTACATATTTTATTACTATACGCATAATATTGATATTGCGGGAATCTTGAGAATAAAATCGGTGACGAATGACATTGTGTATGTGTGTGTGTATTTTTTGTGTACTTTTTTATAATTGCGTGTTTTCGTACTCGTTCCTAGATACATTCACGGTATAAATTTTAAACAATTATTATTTAAACGTTTCTTTCGTTAAGATACGCAGTAAATCGCACTTGATAAATCGCCATAAACATCGACGCTCTTAAACAATCTATACGTCGTTTATCCTATGCTTCTTTTGTTCTTTCACGCTTTTGCCAGCCAGCAATCGTTTGTGGCGGTTTATAGAGTGTCTCAAAATTAGTGGAGGACTCTGATATGGGGGGATAGCTGATGTGATTTTGAATGAGATTTTCCTTTACAGAAATTGGGTTCGAAGCTTCGTTTTTGAGTTATTAAGGAAAAACTGATCAATCAGAGCGCGAGGATTACTACGCGTTAGATTACCACGCGTTGGATTACTACGCGTCAGATTACCACGCGTGGAATTACCACGCGTCAAATTACCACGCGTCAAATTACCACGCGTGGAATATCTACGCGTTAGATTACCACGCATGGAATTCCTACGCGTTATATTATCACGCATGGAATTTCTACGCATTAGATTACCACGCGTGGAATTCCTATGCGTTAGATTACCACGCGTGGAATTCCAACGCCTAGAATTACCACGTGTTGAATTCCTATGCGTTAGACTACCACGCGTGGAATTCCAATGCGTTAGATTACCACGCGTGGAATTCCTATGCGTTAGACTACCACGCGTGGAATTCCAATGCGTTAGATTACCACGCGTGGAATTCCTATGCGTTAGATTACCACGCGTGGAATTCCTATGCATTAGATTACCACGCGTGGAATTCCTACGCGTAGAATTACCACGCGTGGAATTCCTACGCGTAGAATTACCACGCGTGGAATTCCTACGTATTAGATTACCATGCGTGGAATTCTTACGCGTAGAATTACCACGCGTGGAATTCCTATGCGTTAGATTACCACGCGTGGAATTCCTACGCGCAGAATTACCACGCGTCGAATTCCTATGCGTAGAATTACCACACGTTGGATATCCACCCGCTGGTTTGCTACGCGTTGGACTACGCGCTTTGATTCGTCCATATTTTTCCTGAATAATTCAAGAACGAAGCTTCAAACCCCATTTTCGCAAAGGGAAATTTTATTCAGAATCACGTCAGCTGCCCCTCACTTCAAGAACCACTACTCATAAAACACCCTGTATAAATCCTGTTAGTCATAGCAAAAGTCAATAGTCTGTTCAAACTTTCAAAATTATTCACTGACTTTGACCCATCGAGTTATCGAATATCCTCTGACAAATTATTAAATTTCATCTAATTTACTGAAGTCAAGTTTACTTTTTTTTTAGTCAAGTTTACCTGTTGCAATTTATTAAAATTATATAGAGTGACATTTTTTAAATTTATTCACAGTGATTGCCACCCTTGAGGTACATTTAAATAACTGGTTGCACATAAATTGATAAATGGATGAAATTCGAACTATATTGATTAATGACAAGACGATAATGATTAAAGTTCGAAGAAATGTTTGCAGTTCCAATACACGACCGATCAAAATCAAAGTCATCGAATTAAATGAAACGCCACGATAGGAGAGAACGTCGTCACCTTGCCACGTTATTGCACCATGGGGAACTGTTAACGAACAAATCAACGGGAAACAGGGATTCGAGCAAGGATGTTCATAAATCTGTTCGATTTATTGCCTCGTGGCGCCGGCAACGATCGTTCTCATCGAACACGATTGATTCTGGCTGGCTGCATTCTCTCTTTTTCTCTCTCTACCGCACTCGCTATTTATCTGCCAGAAGAAAACAAAATATTCGAAGATCCGCGTAAAAACTGGTAATTTAAGTTGGTCGGGTTCTATGGACGATCTTTAACCCTTTCCTTACGATACATTTTGCAATGCTATTGCAATATGATTTTTACAAACTATTTATTTAAGAAATGATATTTTATTGAACTTATTTTGGGAGTAAAGAAATTTTATAGGGTCATTGATAAATTGATAACATGCATAATTAAATGATTACAATTTTTTTTGGTAAGAAATATGATTTACAAAGTTAATTATAGTAAGTAGAATTAAGGGTGCAACTTAGACAATTATTATTACTCATATGTGGGATTTTAATAACAGTAATTTTAATAAAAATAAGATGATTACAATTCTTTTTTTATAAGAAATATGATCTACAAAATCAAATACAGTGATAAGTAACTTATAAAATTGTAACTTATGCAAGGAATTATTACATATGTGTCATATGTGATATTTTCAATTTCTAAAGCATGTGATTAATGTTCTCTTTTTATGATATAAGAAATATGAATTACAAAATCAATTAAATACAGTGATGAGTAGAATTGAACATCAATAGTGTAACATATGTGAACAATGTATCATATGTGACATTTTCAATTTCCTATACAAAATTAATTATAGTAATACATAATTTTAAACAAACATAAAGAAGCATGTGATTAATGTTCTTTTTTATGACATAAGAGATATGAATTACAAAATTAATTAAATACAGTGATGAGTAGAGTTGAACATCAATGTAACATATGTAGACAATTATTACATGTGTATCATATTGGACTTTTTTTTTGTACAAAATCAATAATGTAGATACATAATTTTAGTCAACATAAAAAGGACATTAACATGCTTTTTTATGGTACAAAAAATATTATGAAAATTAGTGAAATACATTGCCTAGAAAATTACTCATATGTTACATATGACATAATCTTGAATTTACTGAACTATACTAAAATTACAAATCTGACAAACTGATAACTTGAAAGTTTGAAAATCTTGCAGATATCTAAAAATGTAAATATGTCACTGAATCCTACATTAATGTATAAATAAATAATCTTGAAAAATTAAAAATTAAACTGTAACTGTAAAGTTAAACTATAAAGTGAAGTGTTGACAGTAATGAAAGGGTTAAAAACGATCATTAAATTGTAACAAGGTAATCTTCGAAAGTCTTCTTCGAGTATCTTCAAAATCTTCTTCTGCTAAGAAAAATCGCAGAGTTAATATGTTCCACGATTCGTGGGTCACCGGTAACCCACCGTTTAAAAAGTAACAATTTTTCGTTAAGAGAATATTCGTCGACTCGATCTACGATTCCTAATAAAATAATGAGATGTTTCTGAGACAGCTCGTTTTAAAAATCTTCTAATTCTACGCGACACAGAACGTATTAAGAACAGCCTCAAGGATAAATCTATCATCGAGCTAATCGTCTATCTATACGCATACATGCTAAACAATTAAAAATGTAACATTAATAGAAACGATGATATACAACTAATTACGACAATTAAAAAAGAGAAAAAAAAATATATAATAAGAACGAAGAATAATTACATTCTGCAGTGTATGTCTGTTGATCGTTTTCAGTTTTATTCGTTCTCTCTCATCCGCAGGATTTACTAATTATCGTTTAAGTAACTATTATATATCATTGAAAAATAAGGACACGTTCTTTCCCTTCTTTACTTTCGCCTCCTTCGCCTCTCACTGATGCATGCAAATTCTCGTTTGGTTGATTTCATTTTTAACACGTTGACCCTTCGGGTCCTGGACGACCTCGTCATTACTCAGAATTTTTAGAAAATTTCAAAAAATTTTACTTTAAGACAATCTTTCACAAAAATGTTATTTCAACAAATTTGGAAAAATTATATTTTAAGACATTCTTTTACAAAAATGTTATTTTGAGCAAATTTCAAAAAATTGTACTTTAAGACATTCTTTCATAAAGATGTTATTTCAGCAAATTTCAAAAAATGCTTTAAGACATACTTTCAGAAAATATGTTGTTTCAGCAAATTTCAAAAAATGCTTTAAGACATACTTTCAGAAAATATGTTATTTCAGCAAATTTCAGAAAATCTACCTCCACAAAATTTAGTATAAATAATTATAATTACAGTGTGTCTCACACACGTCTTATATCAGTACGATCAATCAAAGGAATAAAAATATAAGAAATTACTAAAAAATACAGAACAGTGAAAAATTAAATTTAAACTGTAATTAAATGTAATAGTCAACGTGTTACCCTCTGTACCCCACAATAGTCACGATTTAAATCCTATACCGCGTTATTTCCAATCGAACGCGACAATTAGGTGCATTTAATTATGAGGTTGAAGAGCTCTAAGCATGGGTGCGATATTAATATTCTTTGCGTTCCATTCGATTAGGATTAATTAAAACGTGTCAAGTGTTAGTAGTTGAGAGAGATTGTGGGTCACAGGGGTGGAATAAAACAGGAGGGAAGTAGCTGTCGCGAAAAATCGTCACCGAGAATTTCGAAGGCTCTTGTCTCAATTCGAGCATCTTTATGGAAAGCTTTTCTTTCTTCGTTCAACGAGAGGACAGTTAACTGATAGTAAACTGCCGGCCATTTTCTGCGCTGACTTGACGGAAATTTTAACAAAAAGAAAGGTTCACAATGTTCAAGTTTTAACAAAGTTTTAAAGTGAATTATGTTACGTTGTTTAAAAGTAAATTATGTTAGGTGATTGTTTAAAAATAAATTACGTTAGGTGACTGTTTAAAAATAAATTAGGTTAGTAACCGTTCAAAAGGAAATTAAATTAAGTAACTGTGTAAAAGCAAATTAAGTTCAATAAATTGTAAACAGCTAAATTCATAAAGTAACTTCAATTTGATCAACAAGATTATTTTACCAAAAATATCAAACTCTTCACCAACAGATTTAATCAATTTTGACAAAAAATATTTAAGATCAATTGCAATTAACTAACAGAACATTTTCAGCAGAAAATTTTACTCACAAAATAATTGTTAAAGAAGTAACAGTGTATTAATAAAGAAAGAAAGTTCCGTCGAGTTCTGGCGCGCAAAATGGCGTCGACGAACAAAATGGCGTCTAGTGAACGAAAGGAACAGTCTCAAACTCGTGTCGACTGCAAGTCGATTAAAAATCTTGCAGCTTCGAAAACGCTCGCAGTCGCTGGAAAAAGACAAGGATCCAAGATCCTCTACGATATGGCTCGATTTTTAGTTTAACTGAAAAATGCAAAAGTACAGTGATCTATTTCTTAAAATGATCGCAATTTGTGCTGTAAAAACGTATCCTCGTCACGCGTAATTGGTATAAAAAATCAAGTAAAAATTCTTGCAACACCTTGCGATACTTTTTTTCGAATAAATGCAGAATTTTTTGTTTAATAATTTTGAAGATTCAGAAGTTGAAAATTACAAAATTTCAAATAGTATGAGCAACTAATAACATATTAATATTATGTGGCAATATTAATATTAAATAACAGTGTTATAGATAATATTAAATAACAATGTTGCATATAATATTAAATAACAATGTTACATATAATATTAAATAACAGTGTTATAATATTAAATAACAATGTCATATCAAATAACAAGATTACAAAAAAATTGAAGACCAAAAAATTAAATTCGCAAGGTGTCACAGATCCTATAAAAAAAAGAGCAAAACACAAAATAAATACATCGAAAGATAAAGATCGCATAAAAAAGGATACAAGTCGAAAAAAAAGTGAAAAGTTTTCGAAAAGCAACAGCTAGCCGCGGTGATCGTCGGAAAAACGGAGGCTGATGGGAAAAGAAGAAAGGAAGAGAAACAATGAATTCCAAAAGGAACGATTCGGTAAAGGGGGGTCTCTAAGGACGACATGTGAAAAGCAAAAGGAAAAAAAAAAAGAGAAGCAGAATGAAAGGCAAAGAACACAAGGCGGATTCCGAACGCATCCTCCAACGACCGCATACGGCGTATACAATATTCAAAAGTGCGTACAAATATATACATGTAGATATATATCTATATATACGTGTGTATAGATTGTTACAAACATGATAAAAGGAAGGTACACAAAATGAAGCCGGCCGCGTGTGTGGGCGGTCGTCATCGATAAAAATCAACCAAAAAATATTCACGTGTGTAAAAATACCGACGCTTCTATTTATCTATCTATCTATTTATCTACCTATCGTTTCCATTCCCTCTTTCTCTCTCTCGTCGATCCGATCACCTTCGAAAAAACCAACTTTCCGAGCATCCTTCCGCCTCGACGAAATCCATCATCGTCCCTTACCGAGGTAACTTCCGTTCGCCAGCTTCGGATGGTAAAAGCAAGAATTCCATAGAGCTTCGTGACTCGTACACGCTCGAACCGTCTTTTCATTCCTCTCCGCTCGACGAGACTGGCGCTCACCGAACCCGCCTCGCTGGTTTCGCCCGAGCGACCATTCGTCGTTGGAAAAAACAACGCGACGAAGCGATTAATCTGCTCGTTTCCGGTATCCTCGCCGTGCCGAGAAGGGAACGCGTGACCACGAAAAAAGAGGCACGACAATCAGGACGAACTTACGTGAACGCGATGTTGCACGACAGGCTGATCGGCCACGTTCCTCGTTCGGGGAGAATCGCGATGATCCGCGAGGACGATCCTATGTTCTTCCTTCCGCGTTCTCTCCGTTTCTTTTTTCTCCTCTTGCTGCTGCTGCTGTTACTGGTCAATGTTTACTCGGCGGGGGGTTTACGGGAGATTTTTCGTTAGCGGGTGTGTCGGTTGGTCGATACGTCTCAGCCGAGACCGGCCCATTGCATGAAGTCCGGAACCTCCCTGACAGGAACATCCCTAGCCAATGCTTTCACCCTCAGGTTCCTGTCCTCTGTCAATAGGACCACTTCTCTTCGGAGACGTCGTGGCTGACCTTCTTCTGCGACAGAAGTATCGATTTCGTTAGATTTGCAAGCTATATTTACGAGGTTGCTGAAAGGAGAGTTCGAATTGCGAATTTTTTAAGAATCTGCTGTTGAGACTCTTATTAGGTCTAACAAAATTTTATGACATAAAAGTTGCTCAAAATGGTACATGTAGCACATCATTTTGAAGCTTGAAGCTTAATAAAAAAGACCAGATAGGTGCACCATCAAGATTTTAAACAGAGAGTGACTAGCACTGAGGTATAACAAAGAATGACTACTTTTGACATATATATAATTCAACAAAATTTTCATGACATAAAAGTATCTCAAAATAGTACTTGTACCACATCAATATAAAGCTTGAAGCTTAACAAAAAAGACCAGATAGGTGCACCATTAAGATTTTAAACAGAGAGTGACTGGCTGTCAGTTGGGACAAAGAATGATTAACTTCATTATTTTAATACTCAAATAAAATTTCATGACATAAAAGTTTCTCAAAATGACGCATGTGACACATCAATTTAAAGCTTGAAGCTTAATAAAAAAGACTAGATAGGTGCCCCATAATGATTTTAAACAGAAAGCGACTGGCATTGAGTTAAGACAGAGAATGACTAATTTTGATGTTCATATAATTCAACAAAATTTTCATGACATAAAAGTATCTCAAAATGGCACTTGTAGTACATCAATTTAAAGCTTGAATTTCAATAAAAAAGACCAGATAGGTGCACCACCATGATTTTCAACAGAAAGTGTTTGGCACTGAGGTATAACCAAGACTGACTACTTTTGACATATATATAATTCAACTAAAATTTCATGACATAAAATTATCTCATAAAGATACATATAGTACATCAATTTAAAGCTTGAAGCTTAATAAAAAAGACCAGATAGGTGCACCATCATGATTTTAAACAGAAAGTGTCTGGCACTCAGGTATAACAAAGACTGACTAATTTTGATATACATATAATTCACCTAAATTTTCATGACATAAAAGTATCTCAAAATAATGCATATAGCACATCAATTTAAAGCTTGAAGCTTAATAAAAAAGACCTGATAAGTTCCCACTCGAGATTTTGTACCTAGCGTGACTGATTCCGACTTATGCCAAAGGACGACTAACTTGAATATACTTATAATCAAATAAAATTTCATGACATAAAAGTATCTCAAAATGGCACATGTGACACATCAATTTGAAGCTTGAAACTTAATAAAAAAGACCAGATAAGTGCCCCATGGAGATTTTGAACACATCATAACTGATTCCTTTAGACAACGAAGAGTGCAAGTTGCATCAGAGTAACTTATTATCTATTTTGAAACACGTAAATAGATGAACTTAAAATAAAAAATTCTTGAAATTTTAGAGTGGATCAAACGAAAGAGAAATTCGTATAGCATTACGTAAACAGGGTAAAGTTAAAATTGAAAACTTAAATATCTATACGGCCGATAATTATTCTCACAGTATACGTTGGCACATAATCCATTTTCACGGTATCAGTGAACGTGTTAATAATCCGTATTATCGCGTAGCATAGACGGCCACCGTTAGCAGTCGGTACAATTAACACTCGGATCCTCCAGGAAGAGTTCAAGCGTGGAAAAGCAAATCGCTTCTTTCAGCAACCAGTCTCGGTGTAAAGAGTGGGGAAAAAAGAGGAGCGAACTAACAAAACTATCTCCTGTAAGGGACGTACATAATTTAACCGGCAATACGGTTTCAATTAGCCGGCCGGCTTCTAATGAAACCGATTTCACTAGGTGTCGGTCCCACGAACGGGAGGAGCGGGCAAATAATTAGTAGCCTGTTCGCTAATAAATTCCCGGCTGATAAGAAACGGTAAAAGTTACACGCGCTCGATCACGACAAGACTCGCGAGCGTGCACTGGCCACGCCGATAACGGTTAATCTTCGAGCGAAACGAGCGCCACGATCAACTCTCCGTGTATTAATCGCTATCAGCCCCGTGGAAAACGTTGAAACGTGTTCAGGATACATCTCCACACGGAGAAATACGAGGTTCGTATACGTACCTGCATTCGCTTGATCTTTGTTGGCCGCCTTGCAAAGGCTCAAGCACGTAGCCAGTATTCTGTCATCGTTTCTTGTCAGCCCGTCCTGCAACAGAATTACAGATGCTCGCCTTATTACTTCTACCCAAATAACACGCTTATCGTGGGAATTTCAATGACATCCGTCGCTTCTTCCGCTAAGGTTTAATAGCGTTTCACTCGATTTGCGTTCAACGTACGCCATTTTTAATCGCGGCGGTATCACTCGATTGCTGAATGGATCTACCGTTATCGCGGACACGTATAAGTACTTACACGAGTTTCTGTAATGGACGAGTGTCTAATATGGTTCGCTCGGAAAAATGAAATCAACTTGGAATTTTTACTTTGGATACTAGAAATGATGTACAAAGTGAATGGGGAAAAGGAATTATTTTTTATGTTCACACATGTTGACATACATTAAGAAGAAGTTTCTTAATAATTTCTATAATGTAAAACAAAAAATTCTTGTGTTAAGTCTACTGTTAAAATATATGCAGAACAACATATGTGAAAAAACAACACACGTGTCATATGAGGAAAATAGTACATATTTCATATGAGGAAAACAATGCATATTTCATATGTGAAAAACAATGCATGTCCTATATGTAGGAATCAATACGTGTCCCATATGTGAAAAGCAACACATGTATCATGTGTGGGTAACAGCACATGTGGTCATATGTACAAACCAACAAATGTCTCATATGTGGAAAACAACACATATCTCATATGTGGAAAACAACAGATATGTCATATGTGGAAAAGAACACATATCCTATATGTGCAAAACAACACATGTTTCATATGTGCAAATTAACACATATCCCACATGTGCAAATTAACACATCTCCCATATGTGTAAACCAACACATCTCCCATATGTGAAAAACCGTGAGTGTCCTATATGTAAAAAGCAGTTAATATCCCATATGTGAAAAACCGTAAGTATCCCATATGTGAAAAACCGTGAGTATCCCATATGTGAAAAACCGTGAGTATTCCATATGTGAAAACCCGTGAGTATCCTATATGTGAAAAACAATGAATCTCTCATATGTGAAAATCCGTGAGTATCCCATATGTGAAAAACAGTGAATCTCTCATATGTGAAAAACCGTAAGTATCCCATATGTGAAAAACAGTGAATATCCCATATGTGAAAAACAGCGAATACCCCATATGTGGAAAACTAGGAATATCACATACACGTAAAAAGTAAAATTTGAATAAGCGAATGAATGGTGGAAGTCGGATAAGAGTCGGTTAGAAGAATAAATGGACAGCATATGAATCGAGCAGTGTTCATTGAAGCGCGAACGTTATGATAAGAGGGGTCGAGCAACGTAAGAGAACCCCCCACGTGGTGCACAGATAAATTCTTCTCGCGGTGTGGTAACTTCTGGTGCGGCACGCATCTCGCTCTGACGCTTATCTCTCCGGTAACACGCATGGTACACGGATAGGATAGGATCGTAACAGGAACCTCGATCTGTCAAATAATAGATAACGAGCGCTGCGAGCTTGTTTCATTTTACTCCGTACACCTTGGCAGCCTCTTCCTCGTCGCTTTTTCATCTCGTACCTTTTGCGTTTGATTCGTTCACCTGGTGTAATTTACTTTTGCTGGTGTGCTTCGGTTGTGCACGTTCTTGCGTTCTTTGTTTTTGCGCTGGGGTTTTAATGAAGTTCCGTGGAAATTCATTTCTGCATGTGGATCACATCTCTTGGTGAGGTTTGTTAAGGGATTTTTTAGGTTTGTTAGTTTATGGGTTGTTGGGATTTTCAGAGGGTGTATTTTACAAATATCAAATTTTTTACGTTAGCAAATTTCTACATTATCCAATTTTTGCATTCCCCAATTCCCACATTTTTTAATTCCAACAATTCCCAATTCCCACATTTTCTAATTCCAACACTTCTCAATTCCAACATTCCCCAATTCCCACACTCTCCAATTCCAACACTTCTCAATTCCAACATTCCCCAATTCCCACACTCTCCAATTCCAACACTTCCTAATTCCAACATTCCCCAATTCCCACATTTTCTAATCCCAACACGTCACAATTCCAACATTCCCCAATTCCAACCTTCCCCAATTCCAACATTCCCCAATTCCAACACTTCCCCATTCCAACATTCCCCAATTCCAACACTTCCCCATTCCAACATTTCCCAATTCCAACATTCCACAATTCCCACATTCCCCAATTTCAACATTACCCAATTCTATACCTCTCAAATTCCCAATTTCCCAAATTCTTGATCTCTCAAATGCCTAACTTCTCAAATTCTCACTCTTCCCAATTGCCCCATCTGCCAAATTTCTACAACCAAAACACAATATTCCAAATTCTAATTTACCTTATCAACATCCTCTTCGACAGTGAACGTGCTAGAAGTAAGAACAGTTCCTCTGGTGGTTAAGCATCTGATCGCTGGGTTTCTGCTTCTAGCGAAGGCTAGTGCCGCTTTTGCACTCTCTGCTACCCTTGCGACGTGCTCTGGATCCAAAGTCGCCCTGGAAACTGGGGGACAATCTCTGGCGTCGGCTCCCCTTGCTAGACCCTCCAGCTCGTTCAGAACTGCAACAAAAATATTAACATTCTATTAATTCTTCATTGAAAATATTACTTCTTGTTATTAACATTTACTTATTTCTTTGATTCACAACCCTTAGGCTGTCTTCTTTGAGGAAGAATAACTTACAAAAAAAGTGAGTGCAAAAGGATTGACACTAGTATTATCATGTGAGGTGCACATGTAATTTGAAATTAAATATAAAATGCACGAATGGACAAACAAATTAAATAGAATTAAATATTTTAATATAGTAGTAGTTCTTCTCTATATATTTTATTTAATATTTATGAAACTATTTCTTTAGATACGTTCCTTTAGACTGCTTCTCTACTATTCTCATTTACAATATCTCCTCATACCACATTGAAAAATATCAAATTTAAATTTCATTTGATTCTGAATAAAACCAAAATATTAATATTAATACCATAACCATGCACTTTCGTATGCCACCCTGCATCAGTATAACACTGTTTTGCCAGGAATGAAAATATCCCTTGATTAAACTCCGCAAGACCCAAGGTTGTTTCGCTTATTCGATGGAATAATACATGGAGTGATATCGTTGGAAGCTCGGGGTGATTTACCACTTGATTTAAGGCAATAGGGCGGAGTAATTCCCACGGGAGGGGGTGAAAGTTTTTTCATCGGTGGCGTTGCTCAGGGAAAATGAGCGAGCCGACGCGGAATTTCAACGAAGAGCCCTTTAATAGTGTTTACTCGGACTTTGTCAACCCCGCTGCGTAAATCTACCACTAACGAACTTTTCTCCCGCGGAATAAACAGCGAGAACAGAGTGCTACGAGTTCGTGATACTGCGCTGAAAGATTGATGATTTATACCGTGAGAAAGTTTGCGACTCTGCGTGGAAATATTGTCCTCAGGGTGAAATAATATCTGCTTAACAAGGCTTTCTGTTTGCGATTTTGGGGTAATGTTAAGAGTTTTCAGGAGTGTTCAGGTTGAAATTTGTGAGGTTTTAAATGTTTAGGTGAGTGAAATTTTAGAATAGATTCTTGGATGTTTTTATTCTGGGGTTTTTAATATTTTTATGATTGCATTTTAGGATTTTTTAATGGTTGGATGATTGAAGTTTTAGAGTTCTCAAATTTTTAGGTGAGCAAATCTAATAATTTCACACATTCCTCAATTCCAATATTTATTATTTCAAGATTCTTCAATTCCAACATTCCCCAATTCCATCATTTTCCAATTCCATTATTCTCCAGTTTCATCATTCCCCAATTCCAACATTCCGCAATTCCAACCTTCCCCAATTCCAACATTACCCAATTCCAACATTTCCCAATTCCAACATTACCCAATTCCATTATTCTCCAATTCCATCATTCCCAGTTCCAACATTTCTCAATTCCAACACTCTCAATTCCATCATTCTCCAACTCCCACATTCCCAATTCCAACACGATCAATTTGCACATTCCCCAATTCCTACATTCCCTAATTCCATCATTCCCCAATTCCATCCTTCCCCAATTCCATCATTCCCTAATTCTATCATTACCATTGAGGTAGTCCCTAACTCTAAGACTCCAAATTCTCACATTCACATATTTCTCTATTTTCCTCTCCTTCAACCTTCCACCCCTTTCCAAAACTGAAAATTTTCGAACTTTCCATCTTCTATCCTAAAAAATATCCAAACTTGAATTTCTACAAATTGCAAAATCCAAAAATGTGCAGTATCTAAAAATGCTCACCTATCCTAACACTTCCACACAACATCATTTTTAACCGACTTCGAAAAAGGAGAAGTTTACTAAATTCCTATATATAGTGTATATATATATATATTTTCTTTTTATACACCTGCAAACAATCTCCTGCAGTACATTTTCCTTCCGACCTCTGCCATTTAGAAAATGATTTTCTATCGACATTTCTCGAGACTCTTCGGGTTGCTGATCAAACATACCCAGCTCTTTCTGGACCAGCAAATCCCGAAGGAGTTCTCGAAAATCCATTTCTCGAAATAGAGATCGGCTAACATCGAGAATTATGGATGAGATTCTATTCTTTCCGAACTGAAGAACGAACGAATCTCCGAGGATCTCGAATAAGAAGTGACGGATTAATAAACAATGATCGGGCAACTTTTGACGTGCTTGAGGAATGCCACACTTCGATTGCGAGATATTTTATGCCACGATATTTTTGTTTGCGGAGACTGATCGATCACTGAAAGACAGTATGGACTAACTTAAATGTTTACGGGCTAACTTGAACGATTTTGATGACCGAAATTTCTGCTATATTTGTCGAAATCGATGCTGGGAATATAAATTCACTTTTATGGGCTGGAAGTGTATTACTGATAGTTTGTAATAGGTTGTGGACAGTTTGGAGTAAAATATTTTACAGTATGACATTTGATTTGATTTATTTAAAGATTTAGTTAAAATTTAAACAAAAGAAATTAAATAAATAATAATCTACTGAAATTTGCTTCTTTTACTTATTTAAATTAGTTGTTTCATCTTCTTTGGGCAAGATGAGATCATATGATCGTGAAGACGCCATCTTGGAGACGCCATCTTGAAGACGCCATGAGCTAAGCGCGCGAAATTCAAACACAGTTAAGTCAACGGTTCCAAACATCAATAACTAATAACAACTCTCTTAATTTTAAAAATAAATAGACTCTCCCATATATTTTTTATACACCAGTAAATTGTTATTCATTCTAGAATAATAAATAAAATATTAACTGCGATATTATGTTTGAACAAAGCTATCATAGAACCTATATAAAAATGAAACAAGCTAAAAAATCACCCGTTTAGCCACACTTAAATGTTTCATTTTCTTCGACCATATTCCACTTCCTATTTTTTCCAAATTTTAAACACCGCATTTCATGTCGGGACAGTGGACGACGTTTAATAATCAGGGAGCAAAGTCGCGTCGCACAGAGGAACAATTTTAGAGTGTCTCTGACAAGCGGTAATTGGACTGTCGACTGCTGGAAATACGTGACAGGATTCCACGCATTTCTCCACGCCGTTCGCAACCGGATTTTAAATAAAACAATTCCAGTTCGAGCTCGCGAATTTTATTACGAGCCGACACTGTGTCGCAAGAATTTCAAAGCTCGCGTCCGGTTACGTGTCGCGATACGCAAAACTACGGACTTTGCCTTTAATTAATCCTCGGCCGAACGACTGCATCGTTAATTAATCCTTTGCTGTTGTTCCCGATCAAACATTTACAATATTACGACGAAATTCGCCTGCACAACAATTTACCTTCATGGTGGACGCTGGACCTCTTTGCTGAACAATGTGGATTATTCTGATGAACTATTTCGATAAACAAGCTTGACGAACAATTTCGATCTGCTACTTCAATAAACAATTTCGATCAGCTGGTTTGATGAACTATTTTGATGAGCAAGTTTGACGAACAATTTCGAATAGCTACTTTTAGTAAACAATTTTGATTTGCTGTTTTGATGAACTATTTTGATATGCAAGTTTGAAAAACAATTTCGATCAGCTGGTTTGACGAACTATTTTGATGAGCAAGTTTGACGAACAATTTCGATTCGCTACTTTTAGTAAACAATTTTGATTTGCTGTTTTGATGAACTATTTTGATATGTAAGTTTGATAAACAACTTCGATCAGCTGTTTTGATGGACTATTTTGATGAGCAAGTTTGACGAACAATTTCGATTCGCTACTTTTAGTAAACAAGTTTAATTTGCTGTTTTGATGAACTATTTTGATGTGCAAGTTTGATAAACAATTTCGATCAGCTGGTTTGATGAACTATTTTGATGGGCAAGTTTGACGAACAATTTCGATCCGCTACTTTTAGTAAACAATTTTGATTTGCTGGTTTGACGAACTATTTTGATGAGCAAGTTTGACGAACAATTTCGATCCGCTACTTTTAGTAAACAATTTTGATTTGCTGTTTTGATGAACTATTTTGATGTGCAAGTTTGATAAACAACTTCGATCAGCTGGTTTGACGAACTATTTTGATGAGCAAGTTTGACGAACAATTTCGATTCGCTACTTTTAGTAAACAATTTTGATTTGCTGTTTTGATGAACTATTTTGATATGCAAGTTTGATAAACAACTTCGATCAGCTGTTTTGATGGACTATTTTGATGAGCAAGTTTGATGAACAATTTCGATTCGCTACTTTTAGTAAACAATTTTGATTTGCTGTTTTGATGAACTATTTTGATATGCAAGTTTGAAAAACAATTCCGATCAGCTGTTTTGATGGACTATTTTGATGAGCAAGTTTGACGAACAATTTCGATTCGCTACTTTTAGTAAACAATTTTGATTTGCTGTTTTGATGAACTATTTTGATATGCAAGTTTGAAAAACAATTCCGATCAGCTGTTTTGATGAACAATTTCGACGAGAAATAATTTAGAAGACAACGAGAAAAATGATCAGGTTCAATGAATTATTTTGAAGACAAGAAAATGATCACCGATTTCGAATACTAAAATTTGTCGATCTCGACACGTGTTCAGCCCCGAAAAACGAAAGTGTGCGTCCATGCAAATTCTCGCGACGTCGTGCCCTTTGGCCCCGGTGGTCGTCCTGTCTGTCTGGCTCCGACAACGGATTACGTTCATACAGTTAGCTTCTCACGGCTCATACATGAATGCATGTGTACCGACAGAAAACGTACGGCGATTGGACCACGTTCGCCGTTGTCTAGCCACGATCTGTACGTGGGCGATGTCCATGGTGGTCGGCACAGAGAATGGCTTTTCGAGCCCGTTCTTTCGGCTCGATGCCATCGACATCAATCGACACCACCCTGTTTGCTTTTACCTGACACCACGACCCTGCCTCGCACTTTATCACCCAGGCTCAAGCTGTTATTCAGCTACCACCGCTGTTTCTTTACACTTTATACAGGGTTATGTCGTATACTAGGATTACTTTGAATATGGGCCATCGGAAACTTGTTCACTGGGCTACTTTATTCGAACCACTGCTTCTGCAAGGATAGGTTTATGGTCGATATAGGTCTGAGCTTCGATACTGTGGAACTTTTTGAAGTTATATCTGGGATTTCGAGGAGTGGAACCGTTAGGTTTAGTTTCCGTACATTTGAATATATTGAACGATCCAGTAGTTTGAATATTTTGAATGATCTAATACTTTGAATATGTTGAATGATTTAGTATTTTAAACATATTGAATGATCCAGTACTTTGAATATATTGAATGATCCATATTGAATGATTCAATATATTGAATATATTGAATGAACTAGTACTTTGAATATATTGAACGATCCAATAGTTTGAATATATTGAATGATCCAGTACATTGAATATATTGAATGTTCCAATATTTTGAATATATTGAATGATCCAGTACTTTGAATATATTGAACAATCCAGTACATTGAATATTTCAATTCTTTGGTACATTTGAATATACTGAATGATTCTGTACATTGAATATTTCAATTCTTTGGTACACTTGAATATATTGAATGATCCTGTATATTGAACATATTGAATGTTCCAATACTTTGAATATATTGAATGATCCAGTACTTTGGATATATGGAACAATCCAGTACATTGAATATTTCAATTCTTTGGTACATTTGAATATACTGAATGATTCTGTACATTGAATATTTCAATTCTTTGGTACACTTGAATATATTGAATGATCCTGTATATTGAACATATTGAATGTTCCAATACTTTGAATATATTGAATGATCCAGTACTTTGAATATATTGAACAATGCAGTACATTGAATATTTCAATTCTTTGGTACATTTGAATATACTGAATGATCCTGTACATTGAATATTTCAATTTTTTGGTACACTTGAATATATTGAATGATCCTGTACATTGAACATATTGAATGTTCCAATACTTTGAATATATTGAGTGATCCAGTACTTTGGATATATTGAACAACCCAGTACATTGAATATTTCAATTCTTTGGTACATTTGAATATACTGATTGATCCTGTACATTGAATATTTCAATTCATTGGTACATTTGAATATGTTGATTGATCCTATACATTGAATATTTGAATTCTTGAGTACAATTTGAATATATTGAATGTATTAAACATTTTGAATGCATTAAATACTTGAGTAAAGATTTGAACAACCCCTAAACTAAACTACCAGAAATTCATCAGACGATCATCCCCCTAGAAGACAAAACTTTCAGAAGAATTCGAACGTAACTTTTTTCCCTCTTTTTCGGTCCAGATAAATTAACCCACTGTCAGAGTTGAACGAAAAGGAACGAGAGAGTTATTCCAAGGGGGGTGAACACCCCTTAGACTTCATCGAATAAATTGTTGCCATTGATGTTCTGTCCGCCAAAAAGTTACGAAGAATTCTCGGCCAGACGTGTTTTTCTGCCTCGAATCGCCGTCCCTGTACGTGTCTTTTCCGCCATTTCCCGTTCCACCCTCTTCGAAACCACCCCTAAAATCCGATAATCGACTCGCGTATACTGGGTGTCTCTAAATGGGGATATGAGATGGGAAACGATATTTCAGAGCAAAATTAATGTATTCAATTAGCAGAGTAGGTGCATAGAAAGTACAAAACGTAGAACTATTCTTTTTCTTTTATATTTAGAAATTGAAAATTTGGAAGATGCAAAAAATTGAGGATTCATAAACTGCAGAACTTGAGAATTTGGAAATTGAAAAACTTGGAAATTTGGAATCCTGAGAATCTGAAAAGTTGAAAATTGAAAAGTAGAAACCCTAACAATTTGAAAACTGAAGAACTTGAAAATTTGGAGTCTTGCCAAACTGAGAATATGAAAAACTAAAAACCAAAATTCCTAAAAACTTAAATATCTGTAAACTAAAATCCTCAGTAACTTGAAAACCTGAAAACTGAAACTCCTAAAATCTTGAAAACCTGAAAACTTAAAAATCCAAAAGTTATATCGTATTTTAAATTGCTTAAAAATTTCACAGGACACCCTGTATATGGAGAAGCCAAGAATACCGAGACATATCAAACACAACCAACCGATTCGCGAGCACTTTCAATTGGAGATTCAACGACATTTGGTATGCATTAGCCTACCCCCAATAGCAGCCACCCCTCGTAGATGCAGCAGACCTACAACTCGATACGGATTTGCTCTGCTCGATTTGCAATGGCCGTATTCGATTAGGAACATCAAATGAGAAACGGAAATTACTTTCTTGCAAATGCTACACAAACAACCTGTTCCTTTTTGCACGATACCTAATTCCCTTAAGGTAGTACATTCTATCGCAAAGTCATCCCATAAAACCGTCACTAAAAATCACTTATAGTATATCAGATTGAAGCTTGAAGTTTATCGAAGATCACTGCACAAAAATTTTTTGTATAAAAATTACAACATTCATCAATTTGCATATTCTTCAACTTCCACATTCTTCAATTCCACATTCATCAATTTTCATATTATTCAACTTCCACAATATTCAATTCCACATTCACCAATTTCACATTCCCCAATTCCACGTTCTCTAATTCCCACTTTCACCAATTCCACATTCCTCAATTCCACGTTCTCCAATTCCATCATTCCTCAATTCCACCATTCCCCAATTCCAACATCCCCCAATTCCCACATTCCTCCATTCCATCCCCAATTCCATCATTCTCCAATTCCACATTCCCCAATTCCCACATTCCCCAATTCCACATTCTCCAATTCCCACACATCCCAACTCCCATGTTCCCCAATTCCCACATTCCCCAATTCCCACACTTCCCAACTTCCATGTTCCCCAATTCCCACATTCCCCAATTCCCACATTCCCCAATTCCCACATTCCCCAATTTCCACATTCCCCAATTCCCACATTCCCCAATTCCCACATTCCCCAATTCCTACATTCCGCAATTCCCACATTCCACAATTCCCACATTCCTCGATTCCCACTCTCTCAAATTCTCAGGTTCTCAAATTCAAGCTCCCAAATTTCTTAAGTACCCAAATTCTCAAATTCCAAAACTTGCAAATCTCCAAATTCTCAAACTCCAAGTCTCAAATTCCAAAACTTGCAAATCTTCAAATTCTCAAACACCAAGTCTCAAGTTCCAAAACTTGCAAATCTCCAAATTCTCAAACACCAACTCTCAAATCCCAAAACTTGCAAATCTCCAAATTCTCACATTCCTAGTCCAACCTATCCTATTCAATGGCACTATAACGGAAGAGCAGAGCTACCTACAAGAATGATAAGTTACATAAACACTCCCCAAAAGACTTTGTATTACAACACGACCTACCTTCAATACAAAAGCTACTTTCCCCCAAAACACACTAAATCTTTCCGTCAGCGAAAACAATGTGAATCCAATTTTTGCACAATCTCCATTGAAATCAATCACCGTGTGACAGCGAACTAATGTCGCGTTGACCAATCCCGAAAATTTTAACGACATAATTGTCCTCGGTAGATCACTGTCAAATCAGAATCTAGCGTTCGTCGAGCAAACATTAGACGATATTAATTTGCGCGAGTGTCCCTGTCACGCTTTCAGCGGTGATCCATTACAATCCGTGTAACGCGTGACAAATTGTTGGCAACGGTTAGAAACGTCGTCGAGGGATCATCGACCAAAAACAACACCTGCGTCCACTTTCACCGGCGAAATTCGCAAGGCCATTCGCTAGCATGATCGTCCTTGTTCGCCGTGATGAGCCTGACCTAGGTCACGTGGCTAATGATCGAAAGAAGCGGATGGTCCGTCGGTGGATCGTCCGCGTAATCGACGATAACGCAACCCCGCTGCCTCCAAATCGATTCACTTTTATTATCGAACCAATCATCGTTAATTTGCAATCGTGTAACCATGATTGATGGCCGTATCGTTCCATCTCGTGCGACCTTCAACGCCCTGAGCGTACTTCGATTCGAGTTCTTCGGGGAGCGTCTCGTTCTTAACCCTTCTATTACCTTATTCCAGTAATACGTATACGTACATACTTTATATTATGGAATCTTAGCTTACATTCTTTAGGGGTGCAAATTTTAACGTTATAAGTACATTTACAAATTTTTGTATTGTAATTCAAAGTTTTCTTCGGATAAAATTTTTGTTCACTTACAAGGTTTATATTTGGAAATTATGTCACAAAATTTGTGGTTTAAACATTTTTTCTAGTAAACTTAAATTACAATATTACTGTGGAGCAATATCTGTGGACGTAGGTCAACAAATCCCTAGATCCCAAAATCTCTGGATCGACAGATCTCAGGAACTCAAAAATCCCTAGATTCAAACATTTCTAGATGCAAAATTCTTGAGATCCCTAAAAACTATAAATCTCCAAATTTCACAATGCTCAAATCCCTAGATCTCAAGATCTCCTTAGTTCCAAAAATCCCTAGATTCCAAAGTCTCTAGATCCCAAAATCTCCCTCGATCCCAAAATCTCCCTAGTTCCAAAAATCACTAGATCCCAAAATCTCCCTAGTTCCAAAAGTTCCTAGATTCCAAAATCCCTAGATCCCAAAATCTCCCTAGTTTCAAAAATCCCTAGATTCCAGGGTCTCTAGATCCCAAAATCTCCCTAGTTCCAAAAGCTCCTAAATTCCAAAATCCCTAGATCCCAAAATCTCCCTAGTTCCAAAAATCCCTAGATTCCAGGGTCTCTAGATCCCAAAATCTCCCTAGTTCCAAAAAATCCCTAAAACGCAAAATTCCTAGATTCCAGGGTCTCTAGATCCCAAAATCTCCCTAGTTCCAAAAGTTCCTAGATTCCAAAATCCCCCACATCCCAAAATCTCCCTAGTTCCAAAAAATTCCTAGATTCCAAAGTCTCTAGATCCCAAAATCTCCCTAGTTTAAAAAATCCCTAGATTCCAAAATCTCCCTAGTTCCAAAAATCATTAGATCCCAAAATATCCCTAGTTCCAAAAATCCCTAAATCTAGAAATCTCTAGATCCCAAAATCTCCTTAGTTCCAAAAATCCCTAGATCTCAAAATTCCTAGATCCTAAGATTCCTAGATTCCCAAATCTCCCTAGTTCCAAAAATCCCTAGATTTCAAAATCCCTAGATGCCAAAATCTCCCTAGTTCCAAAAATCCCTAGATCCCAAAATTCCTAGATCTTAAGATGCCTAGATCCCCAAATCTCCCTAGTTCCAGAAATCCCTAGATCTCCAAATTCACAAATCATAAAATCCCCAAAATTCAATTATCCTGAAGTTAACTTATTTCCCCATGAATGGATACCTAAAAATCCCTAAAAGTTAATAAAATTATTCCATCATCTTCATCCTTCGTCTTCATTATTTTCCCTAGATAAAAGAAATTTACTCTTGCACCATCATCCAGCAATTAAAAGACGTGAATTAGAAACTGAAACGTTCACTTTCTTCGCTTACGAAAAAATGAAAGTTTTTGTTAATTTCAAACCTTACGATTCATCAAACAAAAAGATATCCACGGAAATATAAAAGAACTTTTACCATTTTTGTTCGTTGAAACGTTCACTCTTGAATTTCACATCGTTTTATTGAAACGGTCTTTTAACGCGGGATTTCGCGTAGGTACGCGATAATTGTCCGTTTTCAAGGACCATCTTGGCGACTTTTCAACTCGGAACAGGGGTCATTGGCGTCCGCTCGAGTACGCTTCGGCATCGCCTTAGGCTGCACCGTAAGCACGTCAATTCGACAGTTACGCCAGCCACGGTAATTGGGTAATTGCTATGCTAAAGTATACTCCGTGTGTACCGGTAATTACCGACCACGTAACGGACTGTCGCTTTTGCCGGTGAAAAGGGAAATTTCTGGCTGACGAACGAATGCCATTATTTTTTAAACTAATAGTTAGATGTTATTACAGTAAACTTATGGGTAGATGTTATACGAGTTTGATGGAGCGTGTACTCGATGTGTGGTTATCTTATTAATTGTACTGTTATTTTGCTGGGTATATTACTAGGTTTCTTATTACGTATCTCACTAGGTATCAGAGTACCCCTCTAGGTAACTAAACAAGTTATTCAGAAAATATGACTTACTAGGTATCTTACTATGCACCTCACTAGGTAACTACACAAGTTATTAATAAAATACGACTTACTGCACATGTATTAAGAAAGAGTGAGAGCGTTAATAGAAGTCGGCCATTTTGTAATGTTCCGCCATCTTGTATTCACCTGAGGTTCTCAATATGACCTCTCAAGATGATGCTATTAATAATATCAATAATTCTTATCAAACCTGAAATTTTTATTTTGGAGTACATTATGTTTCATACTTGAAAATATTGTTTACTCAGTTCATTTTTATTTGTTGTCTTTTATACGTCGTCAACCTAACATCTGTTTTCAATCTTACATTCAATTTATTCAATTTGTATTTCAATCTTGCATTCATTTAGGATAATGATAGTTTGAAATACAATTTTAAGTTAAATGTCAAATATTACTATTTTTTTTGTTTATATTTGAAGATCGTGAATTTCATTTTTAGAAATTGTGTATTTCATAAGTTTTGAAGTTAATAATTTAAGTTAGCATCCAATTAGGAGTCATCAATCTTCCGATTAAGAAAATAACGCCGAGATTCATCAGAAGATTTTTGCGTCCGTTAAAACAAATTGCACGATGATTCAAGAAACCGTTGGCGCTAAGCATTCGTTCAGAAATTAATTAGCCGATCGAGAGTGATTCGATGCACAGATCAAAACAGGATCGATCGAGCAATATTTCATTCGCGTTCATTAACATCATCCTCTGGATAAAATTAATTTTCTCATCAGAATTTCACTCTCGGGTGTCTTCGTGAGCATCATTAAACAGTTTCATCGTAATTTATCATCGGGATGTTAATGAACTGCGAGACCGTGTTCGATTGATTAACCGTTCGCTAATGGCGTACAAATTTAAGTAGCAAATTGTCCAATTTGTGTCTCAATTTGCGGGTTGCGAAATGTGTCAGTGGGACAAAACGATCGTAAGGTCGATCGGTTAATAAATCATCGAAATTTCGATTGATTGAAACGAAAGGGAAATTACGAGGATGACTGTATGGAAGAGACCGAAAGAGCGATGACGATGGTGATTGTCATCGCAAGGTGAATCGGATGTTTGCGCACTTTCTGACCCCTGCCATGACCTGCTATATTCTCGCGATGACACGATCACCCTAGGGCGATACTTGTAATACCGTCATCTGATAATATTGCGGGATTCGCTTTCTTTTATATCTATTTTTCAGGGTTCTTCGAATTCTATAAAATATTACACTTTATTCTACTTATTCTGGGTGAAACTTCTTGACAGAATTGAAAAAATTGTACTTTAAAAATTTCCTGGTGCAACAAGGTTGCAATCTAACAATATAAACTTTGAACATTTCCTGGCACAACAAGGTTGCAATCCAAATATTTTTAATATGAAAATTTCTCGACGCAGAAGGTTGCTATCTAAAAATTTCAAATTTGACAATTTCCTGACAAAAGCTTGCAGACTACAAAATTCAAATTTGAAAACTTCCTGCAACAACAACGTAGCAAACTAAAAATTTAAACCTTGAAAATTACCTAACACAAAAAATAGTAAATTAATGATTCTTAATTTAAAAATTTCTTAACACAATAGATAGCCAACTAAAAATTTCAAAATTCACAATTTCCCACCACAAGAAGGTAGTAATCTAAAAATCTAAATGTTGAAAATTTTCTAACCTTAAAAGTACCAACTTCCAAACTTAAATTTATGATTGAAAAATTTCTAAATATGAAAGATGATAAGCTTTCATCTTGAAAATTTCCAAATATTTAATTCCTTTGCATCAGACCAAAAAATAGCAAATGAAAAACCAAAAACTTGTCTGTCCCGAAAAGAACCCTAAATCCCTAGATTCACAAATCCCTAGATTCCAAAATTTCCCTAGTTCTAGAAATACCTAGATCCCCAAATCTGCCTAGTTCCAGAAATTTCTAAATGCTCAAAATCCCTAGATTCGAAAATCCCCTAGTTTCCTAAATCCGATAGTCCCCAAATCCCCTAGTTCTCCAAATCCCTAGATTCCCAATATCCCTAGATCCCAAAATTTCCCTAGTTCCAAAAATCCTTAGATCCCAAAATTCCTAGATCCCAAAATTTCCCTAGTTCCAAAAATCCTTAGATCCCAAAATCCCTAGATCCCAAAATCTCCCTAGTTTCAAAAATCCTTAGATCCCCAAATCCCAAGTTCCCAAAATCCCTAGATCCCAAAATCCCCAGATCCAAAAATCCTCAGATCGCAAAATCCCCAGATCCCAAAATCCCTAGATTCCAAAATCTTCCTAGTTCCAAAAATCTCTAGATCCCAAAATCCCTAAATCTTGAAATCTCCCTAGTTCTATAAATCCCTAGCTCCCAAAATCCCTAGATCCCCAAATCTGCCTAGTTCCAGAAATTTCTAAATCCTCAAAATCCCTAGATCCGAAAATCCCCTACTTTCCCAAATCTCCTAGTCCCCAAATCCCCTAGTTCTCCAAATCCCTAGATTCCCAAAATCCCTAGATCCCAAAATTTCCCTAGTTCCAAAAATCCTTAGATCCCAAAATCCCTAGATCCCAAAATCTCCCTAGTTCCAAAAATCCTTAGATCCCAAAATCTTTCTAGTTCCAAAAATCCCTAAATCCCAAAATCTCCTTAGTTCCAAAAATCCTTAGATCCCAAAATCCCTAGTTCCCAAAATCCCTAGATCCCAAAATCCCCAGATCCGAAAATCGTCAGATCGCAAAATCCCCAGATCCCAAAATCCCTAGATTCCAAAATCTTCCTAGTTCCAAAAATCTCTAGATCCCAAAATCCCTAAATCCCAAAATTTCCCTAGTTCCAAAAATCCTAAGATCCCAAAATCCCTAGATCCCAAAATCTCCCTAGTTCCAAAAATCCTTAGATCCCAAAATGTTCCTAGTTCCAAAAATCCCTAAATCCCAAAATCTCCTTAGTTCCAAAAATCCCTAGATCCAAAAATCCTTAAATCCCAAAATCTCCTTAGTTCCAAAAATCCCTAGATCCCAAAATCCCTAAATCTTGAAATCTCCCTAGTTCCAGAAATCCCTAGCTCCCAAAATCCCTAAATCCCAAAATCTCCTTAGTTCCCAAAATCCCCTAGATCTCAAAATCTCCTAGATCCCAAAATCCCCTAGGTTCCAAATTCCTAAATTCCCAAATCCCTCGATTAAAAATAGCAAAGCAAAAAATAGTAAATAAGAAATCAAAATGAATGAAAGTCCAAATCGCTGAAAATGAAAGTAAAATCAGAAGCATAAACATCGAAACTTGAATTCGCCGAATTTTCCATGCGCAATTCCATAAATTTTCCGCGCGAATTCGAGGATAAGAACGCGAGAGAGAATCGGTGGAGGCGGGTTTACGATGTATTTCGAAGCCCGATCGATTCGCATCGACCCTCCCTTATTTTCGGCGATCCCTCGGGACGCGAACAACGGAGTCACGACCTCCTCCTCCTTCGTTATTTATCGCCGATTATTTCATACGTTTTACTTTTTTCCGCTACGACCAGACATTATTTCGGACAACTTTAACCCACCTCCCTGTGCCCGGGATAATCGACGACCTTCCTTTGAAAAAATACTTTTGAACAGAGACAGAGATAAAACGTGGGTCAACCGGTTCAGAGACGCTTCTGGCGACTCCGGTGAATTATTTCATTTTATTTCATGTATTTTCGTACTCGAATTACGAACAAATTGCCTTGCTTGTTAAATATCGCTACCTAAACCCACGGATTTGTGGTACGAAAGAGGTCTGTTAAATTATTTGTTTGAAACGGTAATATGATGTAGATGCTTGTATTTTGTGGACTTTTTTGCAATTATTTGTGGTCGGAGTGGATTTGTGATTTTTTGGAACGAGACTGAAATTTTGTTCAAGTGGTAGGAGTTGTATTCAGATGGTAGAAGTATGAAGAATGTTTAGCATAATGTATGTTCATTTTTATGAAGTCATTTTATATCTTGGTTACCTTCAGATAATAAATGAAATTTTGGTCAGATAATATAAATTTCGGTATGAACAGTATTTAACAAATTATGGGTTTATTGTTATGAAGTTATTTTATGTCTTGGTTACGTTTAGATAACATATGATTTACTTACCCACAAGCGGCACCATAAGCGTATAAATCGGTTGTGCACCAGAAGTAGCTTTTGTGATATTCTGCAACTGCGGTAGGTAATCGATGAAACAGTTCGTATCTGGAACCAGTTGTCTGGGTCTCACTTCGATTTCAACAGATACCGAAGACTTTTGCAAGATTTGCTGGAACATACAACGAGAACAATGCAATTAGTAAACATTATAATAAATATTAAAATTTCTAAACTCTCAATACTCCCAATTTTACAATTTTAAACTTTCATATTCATCTTTACATTTACACTCCAACTCAGTCCAATTTCATATAAAAGATCAACTCTTCAAAAAATTAATTTCCAAATTCTATATATTCCTTCACTCCATAAAATCTAATAAATAAACTTGTACTTCTGCTTAGAAGCCAAAAAAATTTATTTCCCATTCAAAGTTCCCTCATGTCCCGAATCAATCGCGTTCCGAAAATAATTCGAACGCAAATGAGTATCGATCGACGTTCCCGCGTTCGAGACCTCGAACAGACGGGAAGCACGCGAAGAATCCGACGACGAGCCTAATTGTTCATGGGAGCACACCGATGGAATGCAAAAATAAGCTCCTCGTTCCGTCACGTCAACGTGTAAATGTCGTACACATGTCCAGGTGTTACGGCTATCATCAGGCTTCTCTTCGATCAGGAATCTGGGTGGAGTTGATCCGAATTTTTCGTGTAGGTTATCAAGGTCATGTATATTCAGTTCCAAAGGTATACAGTGTATAAAAGATCAAATCTTTCGAATTCACTCATTTTTATATTGGAGGAAATTTATTTGTTCATTTTTGCAATTAAAGATACTCGTATTAACCCATCACTACCTGATACATGTAACATCTACATTATTTAGAATTTGTTCATGTATTTAATAAAAACTGCCCATATTAACCCATCACTACCTGATACATGTAACATCTATATTATTTAGAATTTGTTCACGTATTTAATTAAAGCTGCTCACATTAACCCATCACTACCTGATACATGTAACATCTACATTATTTAGAATTTGTTCATGTATTCAATTCAAAATGCTTATATTAACCCATCACTACCTGATACATGTAACATCTATATTATTTAGAATTTGTTCATGTATCCAATTAAAACTGCTCATATTAACCCATCACTACCTGATACATGTAACATCTACATTACTGACCATTTGTTCACGTATCTAATTAAACCCATCACTACCAAATTTTTATTTCAATTCTCTCACATAACTTGTCCATTATTTTGTATCAACTTCATGAAGACATCAAATACTTCTAAAAGTTAAGTAACATTAAAACAAAATATAATTTTGAAGACTGTAATGGAAGTATTTACCAGGTACAAATTTTATTTGACATAATCCTTCTTCAAATGATCAAACGATATAATTAAACCTCCATTTTAGAATCATAATAGCAAATGATTTCACTGCTTCAATTTATAAAAAATGCTTATAACAAAACATCACGAAAATACATAATAAAATTTGTCATAAATGAAAATAGTACTAAATACAATTTTTAACTTCTTCATTGTGTCCTTCAACGACGTTAAAAGAGTAATAAAGTTAGTAATGTATCGACAAATGTTAGACGTATCTATTATAAAGTCTCAGTAGGCGTATATTTCGATCATTTTCCCTTTCGATAGTTTCTCATGCCTGTCTCCTAACTGGAACGAACGTGTAACGTACCTGATTATGAATATACCCGACGTGTCCACCTGAATATCGAAGCAGGTGTCCCCATTCATTCAGCCGAGTTGCTGTCTACACGGGTAAGCGTTACCTCTACCTATTCAAGTGTCTGCCGAGTATAATCGAGTCTTCTCCACGACATTATCGACTCACTTCCCCATTCAAATCGATCACTGACACGAGTTTCATTTTTGTCGATACGAAACAAGGCACAATATAATTTCAGAATATTTCAGCAATTTTTACAGTAATTTTAAGTATGAGATTTCGAAGTTGAGATTCGATTTGATTTGACATTTTGGAAACTTCAAGATGAATTTGATGGAAGAGGAAATATTTATTTTAAGACTTGATAATATTAAGGAGATTATGTAATTCAATTGAAGAGGATATATTTATTTTAAGAGTTGATAATATTAGGAAGATTATGTAATTCAATTGAAGAGGAAATATTTATTTTAAGACTGATAATATTAACAAGATTATGTAATTTAATTGAAGAGGCAAAATTTATTTTAAGATTTGATTTGAAAATGACGAAGTATGAAACCCTGCAAAATTGGAGAATATGAGAATTACAAAGAGACGTAGAAAATTTGACAATATCGGACCTTGAAAGTTTTACAATATGAGAATTGAAAATTTCGGTAATTTAGAACTTTGAACATTTAAACATTCGAAAGCTTTAAAGTTTAAAAATATAAAAATTTACACATTCTGAAAGTTGAAGGCTTGGAAATATGAAAATGTAAAGACTCGACCTCACCTTAAAACCTAGCAAACCCATAATCTTAAAACTGCAAAAACCACCCCTAAAAAACTCATCAACATAAAAATGACTCCACCTAAAAAACTTGTAAATTCTGCAAAAATTCCAAATCTCCACATAAAAGAACATAAACCAACAAAGATATATCCTAAGTCTACAAAAGTTTCTATGCAGAAGAACTTCACGTTGCATCATGACAAGAACACGAACAGTAGCCATCCACCAAAAATCCAACAGCAGTAATGTCGTTTGAATGACGCATAATGAAACGTCGTTGAAAATCGTCTCGAGTATTACGGATTCCTAGGCATTTTTGGGCAGCAGTTGAATTCAGGAATGTCAGCTTTCCTCCAAGCAACAACGTACACGCGATACATGATAATTAGCCGCGGAAACGGAACGTCTTATTCAAACGTCAAATTGCTCGAATGATAGACCGCGTTACCACTTTGATTCTTTTAACGGTACACTAAAGTTTACGAGATTGCCCGTACGTGTGAATTTAAACTCGCATTCCAGCGTTTCTGTCCAATGTTTTAATTATTGACACGAACTGTATCGAATTTTAAGGCGGTACATAAAATCGATTAGGAACTTTTTCGTTTAGTAGTTTTACACCGTTGCAATTTTCAGGAGTTTTAATTTAAGTGGTAACCGATATTAATATAATGTTGGTATAATGTAAAGTTCTAATTGGAGCACATAAGAATATATAGTTTTAATTAAATGGAGAGCAATAATGGAATTTTGTATTGATCTCAAATTTAGGATTCGATAACTGCTTCTTCTGAATATTCTCTATAATTAAATCTTTAATATATGAAATTATAGAATAATTTGCTGGTGTACACGTTTGGTAAAATGATTGTTGTTAATCGATTACAATATATGAGTCAGTATAGTCGATTATGATATATCAGTCAATACAGTCGGTTTCGATATATCAATACATACAGTACATTACAATAATTTGCTAATGTACACGTTTGGTAATATGATTGTTATTGATCGATTACAATATATGAGTCAGTATAGTCGATTATGATATATCAGTCAATACAGTCGGTTTTGATATATCAATCCATACAGTACATTACAATAATTTGCTAATGTATACGTTTGGTAATATGATTGTTATTAATCGATTACAATATATCAGCCAATACAGTCGATTTCGATATATCAGCCAATACAGCAGATTACAATATATCAATCAGTACAATCGATTACAATATATCAATCAACACAATCGATCACATTACATCAGCCAACACAATCAACCACAATAAAACAAAATACTAAATTTCCCAAAAATGTATCATTTCCAAAATAAAATTTTCCCAGTAAAAGTGACTTGTATCGTAAGTACGATATAGCTAGAAGAAGGAAGGAACAAAGAAGAATACCAAGGCGTTTTACTCCCGTTTAAATTATTCGCGAATTCCTAAACGAGCGTGGTCGTACCGTTGTCCGTCTCCTCCCTTGTGTTCGTCACTTTTGCTTGGTCTTCTGTCACGTCGTTCCCCTCCGTCCCGTGTACCCTTCGTCAACACCCAGGCAAGCACGAGTGGTTCGTGAGAACCTACCTTGAATCACGCACCGCGGCTCCAACGCCCACGCATATTAAGCGTGCCCGCCTCTTAGAACATCGTAAACGTTCTTCTGCTCACGCGGAAACCTACTCGCGCCGCGTTAAGGACAGGTTCACCGCTCCAGACGCGTGCAACGTCCATTCGGTACTTAATATCACTGTTATCAATACTCTTTCAAATTCAAATATTTTCATTTTCACATTGTTTAACCTATTGACTGCCAAATATCTCGTAGTAAGCGTATCAAAACTGCCAGTAGTGCGTGCTGCAATTTTGAATTAATTACAAATAGCCATTTCAGTTAAAAATATTTTAAAAAGGTGAATGGAAAATTTATATGCAGTAAAAAAACGTATTAGTCTGCAATTTTTATTATAAAAATTAGAACTTATACTATTAAATTATTACCTAAAATTTTATATAAGTAGTGTTTTTCACAACAAAGTAGATAATATATATATATATACATGGCAATGTTAAATAATGAGTTTTTTTTTTTGTTAAAATAAATAATAGTTGCGTATGGAACTGAAGAGCGTGGTAATTCGATTCCAGCGCTTGGTGATTCGACGTGTGATAATTCGATGCGCTGCGATTCCAGCGCTTGGTAATTCAATGCATTGCAATTCCAGCGCGTGGTAATTCGATGCGTCGGAATTCCAGCGCGTGGTAATTCGATGCGTTGGAATTCCAGCGCTGGTAATTCAATGCATTGCAATTCCAGCGCTTGGTAATTCAATTCATTGCAATTTCAGCGCGTGGTAATTCGATGCGTTGGAATTCCAGCGCGTGGTAATTCGATGCGTTGCGATTCCAGCGCTTGGTAATTCAATGCATTGCAATTCCAGCGCGTGGTAATTCGATGCGTTGGAATTCCAGCGCGTGGTAATTCGATGCGTTGGAATTCCAGCGCTGGTAATTCAATGCATTGCAATTCCAGCGCTTGGTAATTCAATGCATTGCAATTCCAGCGCGTGGTAATTCAATGCATTGCAATTCCAGCGCGTGGTAATTCGATGCGTTGGAATTCCAGCGCGTGGTAATTCGATGCGTTGGAATTCCAGCGCTGGTAATTCAATGCATTGCAATTCCAGCGCTTGGTAATTCAATTCATTGCAATTTCAGCGCGTGGTAATTCGATGCGTTGGAATTCCAGCGCGTGGTAATTCGATGCGTTGCGATTCCAGCGCTTGGTAATTCAATGCATTGCAATTCCAGCGCGTGGTAATTCGATGCGTTGGAATTCCAGCGCGTGGTAATTCGATGCGTTGGAATTCCAGCGCTGGTAATTCAATGCATTGCAATTCCAGCGCTTGGTAATTCAATGCATTGCAATTCCAGCGCGTGGTAATTCGATGCGTTGGAATTCCAGCGCGTGGTAATTCGATGCGTTGGAATTCCAGCGCTGGTAATTCAATGCATTGCAATTCCAGCGCTTGGTAATTCAATGGAATGCAATTCCAGCGCTTGGTAATTCAATGCATTGCAATTCCAGCGCTTGGTAATTCAATGCATTGCAATTCCAGCGCGTGGTAATTCAATGCATTGCAATTCCAGCGCGTGGTAATTCGATGCGTTGGAATTCCAGCGCGTGGTAATTCGATGCGTTGGAATTCCAGCGCTGGTAATTCAATGCATTGCAATTCCAGCGCTTGGTAATTCAATGGAATGCAATTCCAGCGCTTGGTAATTCAATGCATTGCAATTCCAGCGCGTGGTAATTCGATGCGTTGGAATTCCAGCGCGTGGTAATTCGATGCGTTGGAATTCCAGCGCTGGTAATTCAATGCATTGCAATTCCAGCGCTTGGTAATTCAATGGAATGCAATTCCAGCGCTTGGTAATTCGATGCGTTAGAATTCCAGCGCGTGGTAATTCGATGCATTGCAATTCCAGCGCTTGGCAATATTAGATACTGAGTTTTTTTTAATAAAATAAATAATATTTGCGTATGGAACTGAAGAGCCGCAGGTTTACATCCAAAGAGGCGATTGTGGCTCGCGAGCCGCAGGTTGCCGATCCCTGCCATAGGTGCATACATCTTTGTGTGATGTTGTGTTTATAACGTACATCGTAAGAAACCCTAATATTGTAATATTAGCACAGCTAAAACTTGCACCTAGATACTATGAGAACGCGATCACGGCATATTCCCGCGACCGCGAGAAAATCAGCTCCCATAGGATGAGAATCAATTAACGGTATAACGTATCGCGGATTCCAGCTCAACGACACCGACCGATAAGATATCATAATCGACACCGGCGGCTTTCATCCTTGCCTGCCGAACGATCACAGAGTAACTGGGTCAGAAGCAACGGGTAACAACGATGCACATAATGTACTTCCGGTCGATCCGTAAATAAATAAGCACGATTATCGAGCGAGCTAACACGCTCCGAGTCACGGTACATTTCCAGCTGTCCCACAATGATAAATCGCTCACCGGAAACCGTATTAAAGGATCGAGAGACATTTTACGAACGTAACAAGGACTTCTATTTCCGTGGATGTTCAAATTGAATATATATCAAGAGATTGTCCCGGAGAACATTATTTCGGGGATTTATAAATTCGAGATAAAAAAAGGATTTATTCGTCGTATTCTGTTTGTTAACGGAATAAATAGTTCTCTTTCTGTTGGCGGATTACTGCCTGTTTATTACAATTCATAAAATCGTACGTAAACACGGACTCTTTTAATTTACCTAGGAATTAATATCTTACAGTGCTTTATGCGAGGCTTAATCGTTTCCTCGATACTAAAATCGAGATGTGTGTGCTAGTTGGACAAAGTAACGGTACTGGAGTCTGCGAAAAATTCTGCGAAAAATGGAGAGCTGAATGCTGATGAATTAGTGAGTTAATTAACCCTTAAATGCATATAGATGTATAAATGCAATTTATATGCAGTTTTAATCTTATAAATTATATACAAACTGCAGGAAACCTGCAATGAGTAGTGTTGCAGACATGCCACGTACCATTCAAATACACAATAGCGTCATCAGTTCGTTTTAATTTGAATCAACCGCTTTCAAGGTATTTTGTTAGTTTATTTTTTTCGGGTAAAATTAGAAAATCATGCATTTAAGGGTTAAAATGGAGGGGTTTGTAATTGGAAGAATTGCACTTGCAATTTTCGAATTTGGACTTTGGGAGTATTGGGACTATGGGAGTATTGGGACTTTGAAAGTATTGGGACTTTGAGAGTATTGGGACTTTGAGAGTACTGAGACTTTGGGAGAATTGGGACTTTAAGAGCATTGGGACTTTGAGAGTATTGGGGCTATGGGAGTATTGGGACTTTGGGAATATTGAGACTTTGGTAATATTGGGACTTTGGGAGTATCAGGACTATGGGAGTATCAGGACTTTGGGAGTATCAGGACTTCGGGAGTATTAAAACTTTGAGAGTATTGGGATTTTGGGAGTATTGGAATTTGGGAGTGTGAACCTTTGGAGTATTGGACCTTGGGAGTGTTGTACCTTACGAGTATTAGACCCTGAGAGAATTGGGATTTGGGAGTGTTGGATCTTGAGAGTATTGGAATTTGGAAATGTTGGAACTTGAGAGTGTTGGAATTTGGGAGTGTGAATCTTTGGAGTATTGGACCTTGGGAGTGTTGTACCTTACGAGTATTAGACCCTGAGAGAATTGCGATTTGAGAGTGTTGAACCTTGGGAGTACTGGACCTTGAGAGTGTTGAAACTTGGGAATATTGGGATTTGGGAGTTCTGGACCTTGAGAGAATTGGAATTTGGGGGTATTGGACCTTGAGAGTGTTGGACCTTGAGAGAATTGGGATTTGGGAGTATTGGACCTTGAGAATGTTGAACCTTGTGAGAATTAGGCCTTGGGAGTGTTAAACCTTGCGAGTGTTGGACCTTAAGAGTATTAGAATTTGGGAGGTTGGAACTTTGGAAGGTTTGGAACTTCAGAAGATTGATACTTTCGAAGATCGAGGTCTTCAGAGATTGGGCCTTGCAAGTTTAGGACTCTGCAAGCTTGGAACCTTTTAAGATTGTCACCTTCTAAATTTAGGACTCTGCAAGTTTTGCAATTTGCGAATTTTCGACCTTTAAGATTAGGAACTCGAAGAAATACTGGAACCTTGGAATAGTAGGTCCATGAGCCATTAGCACCTCGAAAGAGTGAAGCCCTCAAGTATAGGAACCTTGAAATAATACCTCCAAATAAAAATACATAGGTATACTGAAATTTGGAGAAACTAGAACTCTCAAGCATAAAGACCTAATAAAACTAGAACCGTCATCAGAATATCAAAAGTCACTTGGACAAATTCTGGAAGTGAACTTCCACACTCAAGTCCTTATACCTCACATAAACTAGCTAATATCAAAATAAGTCTATCTCAATACATATATCTAAATATATAAATCTGAATTCCACATGATTGGTTTAATAGTTGGTAGAAAGGCAAAGAAAAGTGCACTCCGATGATCCCTTAAATAAAGCACTTTGTCAAATGGAATGCGCTTTTCCGCCATGAAAATCCATCATCCACTCTGTTGGACGCGTGGAATTCTTGTGCCCTTCTCGCGTTCCTGGTTTCTATTAGTTCAGTCATCGACAGTGCAAACACGCTCGTTTTTCGTGGCGCGTTGTTCGAAGTCGTGGAAGTGACTCGAGAGATCGCGGTTGCTTCCCGGCGGGATTCGAAGCGCTCAGGGGGCAAAGCGTCGAACAGAGACGAACGACGAGGAGGCAAGAGAGTGGCGAGGCTCGTGACAATGTCAATGTTTGCGTCGTTGCACCGAAGCACTCTCAGAACGGTCGTAGACTGAGTGTCTTCGGGTTGTACAGGAAGAATGGATCCGTGTCGAGGGTACGTAGAACTAGTCGCTCTTTGCGGGGACTACCTCAATGAACCTCCATTAATTTCCAAGCTTTCCCCGGGACCCTGGCATCTCTCCAGCCCTCTTCTTCCTGCCACGGAAACGTCAACCGTCTCTCTCTCTTTCTATCTGTTACTTCTCTCTCTCTTTTTCCTGTCTCCGTCTTCGTCGCGTCGTCTGTGTGTGGCTAGGCTTTTGTTCGATCGATCGACGACCCCGTTGTTCAGAAGGTGTTGCGGACTCTTACAACACACGATGGAATTCGAATGGACGCCAGAGGGTTTCTTTTATGGGGGTGAATTGGGGTTGAAGTGGTCGGCTACAGAGATGCTGAACGGTTAAGAACTTCTTCTACTAACGGCACCTTTCGACTGGCTTTTAAGCTGCCTTTCGTAAGGATTTCACTTCGATTGATTTGCTACGAGTGACGGGAAAAGGGTATGCGAATGGACATTCGGGTACTTTTACCAGTTTTATTCGTGCAGGTTTATGTACTTGATTTGTGTATGCAGGTGGAAAATTTTGAGATAGGTTGGATCAAGGATTTTTATTGAATAATTTGAATTTTTGAATTTTACATTGGAATACTCCAACACCTCAATATTCCAACATTCCCTAATTCCAACATTCCCTGACTCCCACACTTCCCAATCACCACATTTCCCAATTCCAACACTCTCCAATTTCAATATTCCCCAATTCCCACATTTCCCAATTCTAATATTCCTCAATTTCAACATTCTCCAATTCCCACATTCCACAATTCCAACACTCCCCAATTCCAACATTCCCCAATTCCCACATTTCCCAAATCCAACACTCCCCAATTCCCACAGTCCTCAACTCTCACATTCCCCAATTCCAACATTCCCCAATTCCAACATTACTCAATTCCAACATTACCCAATTCCAACATTCCCCAATTCCAACGTTCCCCAATTCCAACATTCCACAATTCCAACACTCTCCAATTTCAACATTCCCCAATTCCAACATTACTCAATTCCAACATTACTCAATTCCAACATTACTCAATTCCAACATTACCCAATTCCCACATTCCCCAATTCCAACATTCCCCAATTCCAACATTCCCCAATTCCCACATTTCCCAAATCCAACACTCCCCAATTCCCACAGTCCTCAACTCTCACATTCCCCAATTCCAACATTCCCCAATTCCAACATTACCCAATTCCCACATTGTCCAATTCCCACATTCCCAATTCCCACAATCCTCAACTCTCACATTTCCCAATTCCAACATTCCCAATTCCTACAATCCCCAATTCCAATATTACCCAATTTGCAAACTCCCCAATTTCTCAAGCACCCAAATTCTCAAATTTCAATATTCCAGCATTCCAACATTCCAACATTCGAACATTGCATCATTATAATATTCTATTATTGTGAAACTCCCATATTCCCACATTCCCACATACACACATGCTCCTATTCCCACTGTCCCACATTCTCAAATTCTCAAACTTCCTAATTTGCAAATTCTTACGTTTCCACATTTCTATATTCTTACATTTGCACATTCCCAAATTTCCCAAGTTTCCATGTTGAAAATAGCAAAAATAAGTACACAAGTATGTCGGTAATCAGGTATGTATATTTATCTACTATCTATATGATACCGCTCGTTTGAATTAGATTCTCAAATGTTAAAATAAAATATCTATATAATTATTCTTCACTGTTCTCTCTGCAATTACGATATTGTATATTGAGAGATGTTGTGTTTTTTTTAAAAAACTGCTTCCTAGTTATTGTTTCGCGTTTTTAAAATAAATTCATTCAGTGTTTAACCCTTTGCACTCCTCAATTTCTTTTACCTACCGACTCCTTAATTTACAAAAAATTGATCAAGATAGGGGTCCTCAGTAAAATTTGCTAGAATAGTGTGAAGTATGTGACAAACACATTTTTCATTTATTATAAATAGTAAATAAATAAAAATATATATATTTAACCAATCTATTTATCTGAATTATTTGTAAGTTTCAAGAGAAATGTGATGTCGAGCCACACTCGACAGCGGAGTGCAAAGGGTTAAATTGTAGTTGTGTTGTGTTGATTTATATTTAGTTGTTGATTTAGTTTATATTTAGTTGATTTATGAATAGTTGTGTTGATTAATACTTAATAGTTCTCAAAATTATATAATAAATCTATAGTCCCATTTCCATTATCCCACTATTCCATCATCCCAAAATTATCAAACTTGCAAATCTCGAAATTCAGGACCTGAAAAGATGATCGGTTTCCATCTTAGAATACGACTTTCGCACATTAATAACTGACGGAAAGTAAACGAAGCGGAGGTGTTGCAGGCACGAAACGGGGTTAAAGTTATAAATCAATGATAGTTGGCGATTGGATAGACCGGTTGTAAAGTCGCGGGCCGTTGGATTACACTTTGACACGACGGGATACTTGTTCGGCATGTAACAGGTCCTCGCGAAGGTGGCGTCGGTCATCACCTGGTCCCTCCAGGTGTTCCGGTATTTGTCGTCGGCCCGATCTCCGCGTGGGTGTACTTTATGGCGAGGGGTGATCGAGGGCTGCTCGACTCCGGATCTGATTTGTGACCGCCATTACACGTGGTCGATTCGTTGTAGCCGCAACTGTTGCATTTATGAATGCGATTACCCTTAATATATCGCGCGTGTAACTTTACTCGCTAATTCCGGCTGGGACTCGCAATAAAGTCGGGACTTCGACTTATGAATACTATTTTTCTTCTCTTAATTTTCTTTCTTCCTCTTCTTCACTGCTTCTCGCGGATTTTATTCGTTGAAATAGTTGCGGAGAGTAGATTCATTGAGAATTATTTTCGTTTTTGCATGGACCGTTTCATTCTTTATCTCGGTGCGTCATCTTGCTTTACTTGGTTTAATTATTTTTTGTTCTATTCTTCGTTTGGTTGAATTATATTTTGTTCCATTCTTCGCTTGGTTTAATTATATTTTGTTCTATTTTTCGTTTGGTTTAATTATATTTTGTTGTAAATTTAAATCTCTCAAAGTCAACGTCTCAGAATCTCAACCTTCCAACTCTCCAAACCCAAAATTTCCAAATAAATCCCAAATCTGTAATTTCTTAAAATCCTCCACAAAATCATGGTCCAAAATATTTCGCAACATAGCAAATACATTCCAGTGAATATAACCCTCTCGGACAAACGCTCGTCGGATTGGAAAGAAAATCACGTCTCCGTCAGTCCCATCGCGACGCAGGAAAAAGTAAATCATCGCCTATGTACACAAGTGAGTAGCCAGATGGCGAGACGGGTGAAGGGTTCTTCAGAATGTGTAGGTCTGGGGAAAAGTCCTAAGAGAAGAAAAGGAGTCTTCGAACGCGTCAAAACCAAGCGGCTCCTGCTCTGAAGGAAGGCTGCTTCTCTGACTTGAAAAGGGGACGCTTTTTAGAACGAGGGACGGAAAAAATCATGGAATCTGATTGTCGGTCGTTTGAAAAGGATTCCTGTTATACGTGACACGTTTCCATCTTTTCGATCCTCATATGTGTACTCCACATATTAATGGAAAATTTTGATTCTATTTTTGATCTTGATTTTGGTGTTCATGGGTGGTTTCGAAAAGGTTCAATTAACAGGTTGATACATTTTTTCTGACTTATTATTTGTATGTGGTTAATTGTCAGTAGTGGTTGTTTAAGTATGTTCATATGTCACATATGTGACACTACATCACACATGTGATACTTTCTTAAAAGATGCTCATATGAAACTAACAGGTTAATACATTCTTTCAGACTTATTATTTGTCTATGGTTGATTGTCAGTATTGTTTCTTTTAAGTATGTGCATATGTCACATGTGTGACACTAGATCACATATGTGATACTTTCTTAAAAGATGCTCATATGAAATTAACAAGTTGATATATTCTTGCAAACTTATTACTTGTGTATGGTTGATTGTTAGTATTGGTTGTTTAAATATGTTCACATGTCACACATGTGACACTACACCACACATGTGATACTTTCTTAAAAGATGCTCATATGAAATTAACAGGTTAATACGTTCTTTCAGACTTATTATTTGTGTATGGTTGATTGTTAGTATTGGTTTAAGTATGTTCATATGTCACACATGTGACACTACATCACACATGTGATACTTTGTTAAAAGATGCTCATATGAAATTGTTGTATTAAGCTGATGTTGAGGGTGAGTCATCTTACAAGTACAAAGAACCTGAACATGATTAACTTAGTTTATGGCATCGAGTCAAATGATCAGATGATTGCAGTTCGAATGTGATGAACCCCAGTCGTAGTTGCACAAAG
Source organism: Megachile leachella (assembly GCA_963576845.1). Lineage (NCBI taxonomy): Eukaryota > Metazoa > Arthropoda > Insecta > Hymenoptera > Megachilidae > Megachile > Megachile leachella. Next base: position 19,056,187 of record OY756251.1, read on the forward strand.
ATTAAATTTTGAGTACAATACACAACTGCTAAACAGTTCTCATTGCAGTAATAATTAGTTACCTAACTAGCAAATAGACATAGCTGGATCCTGAATTAAGGTATTAATGATCCCAGATAAACATTGTAATAATAAAGGAGGGTAATGAACAGTTAACGACAGCAGCCAAATCCCGCCCTTGGTATAATAACCCGAAATGATGTACGATCGCGATCATCCATGGTCCACGAATTCTCCACGGTCCAAAAGCCGATCTATTCGGCTGGCATCGGTGGCCATAAATCAAGCGGCGATTTGGTCCGTGCACGAGCGAGAAGTCTCCGCCGAGCGGAACGAGGCCCATGGGAGAAGCGGCGTCTCTTAATATCGGGGAAATTAAAGATTTCTTGTAGCGGGGTTGGCCAACATGGCCATTAGAGGACGCAGCGACGAACAATGAGTACAATGTTCCTTCTGGACACCGTCGAGGGGTGACACGAGACAGAAACGTTATCTGTAGGCCGCAGATGATACGAGGGTGAACACGCGGCTTCCTCCCACGGGATCGTCCGCCTAATATTTCGACCATAAATGTTTGAATATGATGGTCTCTGATGGTATATACTCGACGGGATTCCGCGAGGGTGACGAGTTGAATACGCCCGGTGGGTTAGGAACCCGCGATGAGATTTTTCAACGGGGGTTGCCTGTGTGGTTTGTCCTTCTGTTGCAGGAATGAATGTATAGACGGGGATATAGGGCGGTGTTAACCGATGGATTTGCTGAACGGTGCAGAATACTGTGACTTTTGTGATGGATTAATATTTTTATCAGACTAGTTTCATGGGGGATTTTTAGGGGTCAGGGAAATAGGATTTTGCGATTTCTTGGGAGCAGCAGTTTCTATGTCCTACATATATCTGTATACCTACATCTCTACGTACATATGTCTCTGCATATTTAGACCTACAGGGTGTTATACAAGTAATGTGTCACTACATATGTACATACATATGTCTCTACATATCTCTGCATACAGGTTGTTACATAAGAAATGTATCTCCACATGTCTACATACATATGTCTCTACATATCTCTACATACAGGGTGTTATACAAGAAATGTGTCTCTATATGTGTACATACGTATGTCTCTACATATGTGTACATACATACGTCTCTACATATCTCTACATACAGGTTGTTACTTAAATAATGTATCTCTATATATCTACATACGTATGTCTCTACATATCTCTACATACAGGGTGTTATACAAGAAATGTGTCTCTATATGTGTACATACGTATGTCTCTACATATGTGTACATACATATGTCTCTACATATCTCTACATACAGGTTGTTACACAAATAATGTATCTCTACATCTCAACCATACATATGTCCACATATGTCTCTACATACAGAGTGTCAAACAACTAATGTATCTCTACACACATCTCCACATATATCTTCACATATATCATATTAAAAATGTCAAATCCCTAAATCTCTATACCCTACATCCCACAACTAGAAAATCTCCAGACGTCCCAATATCCCTCCACGAACATTCCTTCACCAGTATCCCTCCAACAACATAATTTCCTCCTCGTATAAAAATTGTTTCACCGAAATAATTCAACCCCCATGCACCCCTCCTCAAAAAGCAACAACGCAGAACTCGACTCGAGTCCCTAATTGCATATATTTGTCGCGTATTTATATGACCATTCTATTCAAATACAGCGGATGCAGTTCGCCAAGCAAAAGGCTGGTCCTAAGGTGTTTCTCGTTTAAAGAAACTGCCCGCACCCTGCAGAGTGCGTATTCAACGCGGCCAACAATCGCGATTCCGCGGTTCGGCACGAGATACCCCGTTGAAACGCGGTAGAAATAATAGGAAAATCGTATACAATGGACGCTTTTCTTCCTTGCGAGCAAACGAAAGCTCGGTTTATTGTCCCAGAGAACCGCGGCTTTGCTCCAGAATGCATCGCTTTACTTTTTAACGAGATTCCCCGTGGCCCGCATTCGCAACGTTCGCCCCATTCACGCTTATTTAACTGTTGATGCCGCGTAATGGCAGCTTTTGTGGCCTTTAAGCGGTCTCTATACAACGATTGAGTTATTTAAAGGTTACTGAGGAGTGCTTTTAAGGAAAAGATGGAAATTGTGTACTGTAAATATTTTTATTGAAGTGCTGGATAATTTGTGGTGAGGAGATTTTAAATTCCACAAATTATAATTTCACCCAATTTTACATTTTCCAAATTTCAAGTTCTCCAAATTCCAAATTCCTTAAATTCTAATTTCACCAAATTCCAATTTTTTCAAATTCCAAATTTGCCAAATTCCAAATTTCTCAAATTCCAAATCTTCCAAATTTCAAGTTCTCCAAATTCTAAATTTCTCAAATTCCAATTTCACCAAATTCCAAATTTTTCAAATTCCAAATTTCTCAAATTCCAAATTTGCCAAATTCCAAATTTCTCAAATTCCAAATTTTCCAAATTTCAAGTTCTCCAAATTCTAAATTTCTCAAATTCCAATTTCACCAAATTCCAAATTTTTCAAATTCCAAATTTCTCAAATTCCAAATTTTCCAAATTTCAAGTTCTCCAAATTCTAAATTTCTCAAATTCCAATTTCACCAAATTCCAAATTTGCCAAATTCCAAATTCCCCAAATTCCAAATTTCCCAAATTCCAAATTTCCAAAATTCCAAATTTCCCAAATTCCGAATTTCCCAAATTCCAAATCTCTCAACTTCCAAATCGCCCAAAATTCCAAATCCCTCAAATTCCACTTTCCCCAAATTCCAAATCCCCCCCAATTCCACTTTCCCCAAATTCCAAATCCCGCAAAATCCAAATCTTCCAACTTCCAAATTCCCCAAATTCCACTTTCCCCAAATTCTAAATCCCCCAATTCCACTTTCCCCAAATTCCACTTTCCCCAAATTCTAAATCATCCAACTTCCAAATTCCCCAAATTCCACTTTCCCCAAATTCTTAATCCCCCCAATTCCACTTTCCCCAAATTCCAAATCCCCCAAATTCTACTTTCCCCAAATTCCAAATCCCCCAAATTCCATATTCCCCAAATACCACTTTCCCCAAATTCCAAATTCCCCAGATTTCAAATTCCTCAGACCCCAAAATTCCCCAATTCCACCATCCCAAATTCACAATCCCCAATTCCACCCTCACATTGCACCCACCCCTACCTCCAAAATTTCCAAACTACCACCTCCTAAAAAAAATCCCTAAAAATTTCCCTATATCTAAAAAAGAATGTAGAGACGAACAACTGACGACTTCCTCCCGATGTTTTCCTCCCACAGGTATCAGTGAGTCGCGATGAGAAGGCAATCCACGTTCCCTTGTCGGCGAGGATCGATCGTGATCAGCGAGGATCAGCGCGACAATTACAGCGTGTCCCGGCTTTATAGCGAGTAGCATGCTGACGAGGGTGATCCTCGTTATTATTGCCGATGGCGGGCTCGCGATCGCCGGTAGCCACTCGCTGTCGGCGAGTAAATATTCGATACTCTCTCGCACGATGGATAATTTATCGCGCGTTCAGCGTTTCCGCGCGATCGTTTAGGCAGGCCCGATATACGCTCGGAATACAAATCGCGCGATGACATTCCTATGCAGGATGCACGCGCGAATGCAGCTCGTAACAGCTTTCGGCGGTGTTATTTCAATCTGGCCAAACGAGATCGTTAATAAACGATACGCTCCGATGCCATTTGCACGATCGTTTTCGGCTTGTGTGTATACCTCTTTGCGCTGGTTTCAATTTTTATTCTTTGCGTTTCGGAATTGGTTTTCTTTTTCGAATTTTTATGAAATGAGAATGTTGTTACATTTTTTGGGAAATAATATTTTATATGAATTAAGTAGTTTTTGTTGTGGACTGCAAAGTGTAAATTGATTACAGTTAATGTATTTGAAAAAATGATCAAAATTAATATAAATAAAAATTCATCAAAGTTGATGTAAATAAAAATTCGTTAAAATTAATGCAAAATAAAAATTCATCAAAATGAATGCAAAATAAAAATTCGTCAAAATTAATGCAAAATAAAAATTCGTCAAAATTAATGCAAAATAAAAATTCATCAAAATTAATCTAAATAAAAATTCATCAGAATTAATGCAAAATAAAAATTCATCAAAATTAATGCAAAATAAAAATTCATTAAAATGAATGCAAAATAAAAATTCATCAAACTGAATGCAAAATAAAAATTCATCAAAATGAATGCAAAATAAAAATTCGTCAAAATTAATGCAAAATAAAAATTCATTAAAATGAATGCAAAATAAAAATTCATCAAAGTCAATCTAAATAAAAATTCATAAAAATAAACCTAATAAAAATTCATAAAAATTAACCCAAATAATAATTCATCAAAATCAACCAAAATAATAATTCATCAAAATCAACCAAAATAAAAATTCATAAAAAATAATCTAAGTAAAAATGAATAAAAATGAAACAAAATAAAATTCACTATCTAAAAGAATGTTTTACTGTGCAAGATTATAAAATGACAATATGCATGCATCACAGAATGTTTCACCCAAGCAGTAACACCGTCAGAAACAATGTAGAAAGTTTCATTACCGAAAGGAACAGCTGTCAAACATCTTATTTACATAAAGCTAATGTTCTTGAAACGAGACTTCAACATGGCTGCACCTTAACTGCGAGACTTTGTGTTTAATTAAACGTCCGGGCGTTAATTAAGGCAGGGTTTCATTATTTCCTGAAAAGGGCCAGCTCGATACAATGGACAGCGTGAAACAGGTAATTCTGCGAGATAAACTATTAAACTAGTTCCTTCATTTATTAAACGGCTGATGAGATGGTTATAAATTTATAATCTGGACATTGTATTACTCCATCTTTGTTAATTAAAATGGACTCTTGTTAGAATTTCAGTTTTACTTTATTCTAGTGTAATTTTATTCTTGAGGAAATTTCTTTTTCTGCTTATTTTTTGTTCTGTTACTAATTTTATTTTTGGTAAATTTTTCCAAATCTGCGGGATTTGAGATTTGGGGAATTTGGAATTTGGGGAATTTGGGATTTGGGGAATTTGGGATTTGGGGAATTTGGAATTTGGGGAATATGGAATTTGGGGAATTTGGAATTTGGGGAATTTTGAATTTGGGGAATTTGGAATTTGGGGAATTTGGAATTTGGGGGATTTGAAATTTGGGGAATTTGGGATTTGGGGAATTTGGAATTTGGAGAATTTGGAATTTGAAGGATTTGAAAATTGGGGAATTTGGCATTTGGGAGATTTGGAATTTGGGAGATTTGGAATTTGGGGGATTTGGAATTTGGGGGATTTGAGATTTGGGGAATTTGGAATTTGGAAAATTTGGAATTTGGGGAATTTGGAATTTGAGGAATTTTGAATTTGGGGAATTTGGAATTTGGGGAATTTGGAATTTGGGGGATTTGAAATTTGGGGAATTTGGGATTTGGGGAATTTGGAATTTGGAGAATTTGGAATTTGAAGGATTTGAAAATTGGGGAATTTGGAATTTGGGAGATTTGGAATTTGGGAGATTTGGAATTTGGGGGATTTGGAATTTGGGGGATTTGAGATTTGGGGAATTTGGAATTTGGAAAATTTGGAATTTGGGGAAATTGGAATTTGGAGAATTTGGAATTTGAGGGATTTGGAATTTGGGGAAATTGGAATTTGGAGAATTTGGAATTTGAGGGATTTGGAATTTGGGGAATTTGGAATTTGAGGGATTTGGAATTTGGGGAAATTGGAATTTGGAGAATTTGGAATTTGAGGGATTTGAAATTTGGGGAATTTGGGATTTGGGGAATTTGGAATTTGGAGAATTTGGAATTTGAAGGATTTGAAAATTGGGGAATTTGGAATTTGGGAGATTTGGAATTTGGGAGATTTGGAATTTGGGGGATTTGGAATTTGGGGGATTTGAGATTTGGGGAATTTGGAATTTGGAAAATTTGGAATTTGGGGAAATTGGAATTTGGAGAATTTGGAATTTGAGGGATTTGGAATTTGGGGAAATTGGAATTTGGAGAATTTGGAATTTGAGGGATTTGGAATTTGGGGAATTTGGAATTTGAGGGATTTGGAATTTGGGGAAATTGGAATTTGGAGAATTTGGAATTTGAGGGATTTGGAATTTGGGGAATTTGGAATTTGGGGAATTTGGAATTTGGGGAATTTGGAATTTGAGGAATTTGGGATTTGGGGAATTTGGAATTTGGGGAATTTGGAATTTGGGGAATTTGGGATTTGGGGGATTTGGAATTTGGAATTTGGGGAAATTTCTTTCTGTTATTAATTTTATTTTCACCCAATTTTCCTTTCAGCTTTGACGTGAACCAGTCAAAATATTTTGAAGTGAAAATTCATAACCAATCGACACTGTCCAACTCGATTAAATATAAATTTCCATTTCAAAAATTTTAATCAGAAGAAGAAAAGATAGATAGAGAAAATTCCAATAGCTAAATTCCACGATAGAGTATAGAAGAGGTCTAATCGATAGGTAAGCAACAAGATCCCCACAAGGCTGAACGAGACTCTTTATTCTAACTATTATTTCCAATTATCATGGTCAGTTCATTGACTTTAAACCTAAGAAAAGCACTCGTATTGGCAAGTGTTCAAAGCGAAGAAACGAAGCTCGCGATTTCGAGCGGAATAAGTTAGCACCAGGTCGAGAATGAACGGCCACTTTCATTTGCCAGCAGACATCTTCTCTGGCGTCAGTAGAAGCTGCGATTTACTTGGCTCGTAAAACTATCCGTTTGTTTAATTAGTTTTTCACAAAAATTTCTGGCAGGACGATAAAAATATTGTCGTAATTTTTTAAAGGAAAATCTTGTTCAGGATGACATCTTCTACCACCCCTTTCAAGGAGGAACACTAGTTATACGACACCCTCTTAACCTTTTACCATGATTTGACGAGTATGACGCACTCGTACTTCAAGTTGAAGTCTATTACAATTTTAAAACTTTTCATACAAGATTTATTATAGACAGAGTTGAAGTACAACTGTAATTTACATTGTCAAGGATTGCTAAATACAGAATTAAGATAACATTTCAAGTTTCTTTATCAAAATTTTAAGTTTGTAGTTCGGAGTAGTTCTGACTGACGCATCTGACAAGTCAGACAAGACTAGGGGTTAATAGATTTATATATCAATACACATGATGATTGTATCATATTTGGATGAACCTGTTATAACCATCTTGTGTAATCAAATTAATATTCTCAAGAGAATTTAATCCTCCACTCAAATGTCTACTTTTGGCAAAATTAGAGGGTGACTACTTTTGAACTTCCTACCTGAAAATTTTTGTGAATTTTTTAAAGTTACAATTTTTCTATTAATAACATAATAAGAAGCCATAAGAAGAAATCTTAATAAGAAGTCTTAATAAGAAGTCATAATAAGAAGTCATAATAAGAATTCATAATAAGAAGTCATAATAAGAAGCAACTAAAAATTGTGTTAAGTAATACTTTTATTTTTAACAAATGTTATCAAGTATTATTATTACAGGAACATCTCAGAGCATCAATCTAACCTGAGTCTTTTTTTCTTCATGGTGGATCCGTGATGCTTGGTCGATGAACCCTGTATTCGTGATCTAGAACGTAGCCGGGAGGTGTCTACATCTTTACCGTTTCGAAAATATTTCAAACGATATTTCGTGAAGAAACAGTCGGTAGCTTAATTACGAGACCCGTTAACCGCGGATTTACTGCGTGTATTTCGAAAATAACGGCTCATTCCCAGTTCCATTTTCAAATCAAAGATTCGAAAGAATAATGCAAACTAAAAAATAGTGAAATTTGTAAATAAATCGTGATCAGAAGTAATGAATAGAGCGAGTGGAGATGCAGCGATTCGAGGCGTGAGAACTCGGATCCGCTCGAAAATGCAAATTTGATTGCCCGAAAGAGAAGCCGGCAAAAAGTCGTTCCATGTAACGTGGCCCGCGAGAATTAAAAATACGCTGGCGCTTCGTTTAGGATGCGGAATAAAATGAACGATGAACGAAACCGTTAATTCAGACGAGAGGAGCATCGCTCCCGCGAGAACCTCGCAAAATACGAGCCAATTTCCATAGAATTACCGAACTCTGTTCGACGTTGTTATAAAACACACCTAACCCCTAATGAACAACTTTTTCCTCTACACCATTAATTACTATCATCTCCTCATTAATTACTCGACGAAAGTTGTTTAGGTTGTACGTGCTACATTTACGAAATTAGTAAATGTTTTATTTTGTTTTCAATTATCAGAATTGCACCGATTTCGTGCGGCTTTTTCTTGGTTAGGTACTTTGTGATTGAATATGTATATATACAGGACGATTCAGAGAACGAGGACGTACATGTATGTACAGTGTGACTGAGGTTGACATATGATATGTGATATATGTCTTCTATGTACAACCATGTGTAATAGCAACATTTGCTGCTTTTTTATAATGCTTTGAAATTAAGAAACAGTTTACACATTTCCAAATTGCTTAGATATCCAAAAAGTTCTCACATACGTATGTGTACATATGTACACACATGACATACATGTACACACATGTATACATATGTACACACATAATACACATGTACACACATAATATACATGTACACACATAATATACGTGTACACACATGACACACTTGTACACACATGTATACACATGTACACACATGACATACATGTATACACATGACACACATATGTATACACATGTACACACATGACACACATGTATACACATGACACACATATGTATACACATATATACACATGTACATACATGACATACGTATATAGTCATGTACACATATGACATACATGACACACATGTATACACATGTACATATATGACACACATGACATACATGTATACACATATATACGTATATGTATGTACTGCTATAAATGACATGTATCAAACAACTAATTTCTACTGTTATTTAAAAAAGAATAGTAACCTGACCAAATCCCTTGAACTACCCTATACATATATTCCATTACAATGTACCTACCGCAAAAAAAAAATAGTCAGTTGATACAATTGTGATAATCAGAAAAAGCATTTCGCAATTTCCAGCAAGTAGGAATAAAAACACGGCACGGGATGATATGGAGAATAAACGGGAGAACGTTTCCTGTTGGACGCAACAATCGATTCCAGAATTCATGCGGCTGAAAACGAACCGGAGGGGTAATAAAGAATACCAACGATAGGAACGTGACTGTGGCAAATAATCCTAGTCCGGCGCGAGGCGATGAAAAAAAAGGAAGAAGAAGAAGAAGAAAGGAAAGAAAAGAAAGGAAAAAAGGGACACAAGGATGGGAGAGTAAATTGCTTTCTCGTGGCTACGTCCTTCGTATGATCGTGTATTACCGTTAACTCGGCCCTTGCGATTGCGATTGCCGTGGAATTCGTTTCGTTCGTTTTTACGACGACCCGTGGATCGCGGCCCGCTCGCCTTCGTCGTTCAACCGCGACGAGAAAACCCGTTCGATATTTCAACGCGGCTGTGGAAAACGACTCTAAATATCCGTGTACAGGAAACACCATACGGATCATGCTCCGCGGAACAATGTTTCGTGTTCGCGTGCGATACTCGTTGCTGCAGATCACGGTTTTTTAGGTAGCGAAATTAGAAATTCGGTGATTTGGGGAGATGGGGATTCGCTAGTTGGAGGATTTCGGGAAATTTGTGTTGAGGTTATGACGAAGATAGGATTATTTAATAAAGAAACCAACAGTTTAGAACACTGAACTTTAATATTAGAAAAAAAGGAAAAATGTGTAAAACAGACTAAACCAGGTATGTCCTGCCTATACCGACTCGCTTGTCGAACTGACTGAAAAAGTCAAACTGTCCCAAAAGGTCAGCAGTAAAGCACAACTGCATAGTTGACCCTCGGTTTTTCCCGGCATAATTTACAACCCTAGTAAGGGCCCGAACCTTACCATATTTGGGCATGAATTTTCGCTTACTTCAACAATTTGGAATTTGGAGAATTTGGAATTTAGAGAATTGGGGATCTAGGGAATTTGGGATTTGGGAGATTTGGAATCTAGGGAATTTGGAACTTGGAGAATTTCGAATTTGGAAAATTTGGGAAATTTGGGGAATTTGGGATTTGGAGAATTAGGGATCCTGGGAATTTGGAATCTGCAGGATTTGAGATTTGGGGAATTTGGGATAGGGGAATTTGGGATTTGGGGAATTTGGAATTTGAGGGATTTGGAATTTGGGAATTTTGGAATTTGGGGAATTTGGAATTTGGGGGATTTGGAATTTGGGGGATTTGGAATTTGAGGGATTTGGAATTTGGGGAAATTGGAATTTATGGAATTAGGAATTTGAGGGATTTGGAATTTGGGGAATTTGGAATTTGGGGAAATTGGAATTTGGGGAAATTGGAATTTGGGGAATTTGGAATTTAGGGAAATTGGAATTTGGGGAAATTGGAATTTGGGGAAATTGGAATTTGAAGAATTTGGAATTTGAGGGATTTGGAATTTGGGGAAATTGGAATTTAGGGAAATTGGAATTTAGGGAATTTGGAATTTGGGGAATTTGGAATTTAGGGAAATTGGAATTTGGGGAAATTGGAATTTGAGGAAATTGGAATTTGAAGAATTTGGAATTTGAGGGATTTGGAATTTGGGGAAATTGGAATTTAGGGAATTTGGAATTTGGGGAATTTGGAATTTGGGGAAATTGAAATTTGGGGAATTTGGAATTTGGGGAAATTGGAATTTAAGGGATTTGGAATTTGGGAATTTTGGAATTTGGGGAATTTGGAATTTGGGGAAATTGGAATTTAAGGGATTTGGAATTTGGGAATTTTGGAATTTGGGGAATTTGGAATTTGAGGGATTTAGAATCCGGAGAATTTGAGATTTAGGGAATTTGGAATTTGGGAAAATTTGAGACTTCGTCACACTCGAAGTACAGAACCGAATTTGAGCAAATCTTTCCAGAACAAAAGTAAAGAAAGGTGTAAACAGGACACGAAATAAATGACGCAAATGAAACAGCTCTATTTCTAAAGAAAAGATAGTATTAGCTCGCAGCAAGTAATAAACGAGGCTGACCCGTTGTTTTCCCATTTGCGCGTAAGTACAGGCCAGAAACAGGACTCGTTACGCGGTTCCAATGGCTTAATGATTTATATTATAGTCCGTGCACGACGAGTTTCAGCCGAGGGCTATTTTTAAACCTTGCCTCGGTTATCCAGCAACCGAAAACAACGAGCCAACCGATGTTCATCCTGCAAATTCGTTGCAATCTCTTTCCTGGCAACAAAAACTTGTTCCCTCTTCGCTCTCCAATTACATTACTCTTCCAGAAGGGCTGCTGCACCGAAAATCCTGCCCTTGGTATGCTCGAGTGCTGTGTGCCGTGCGTGTAACGTTTAATCAGCTTGATATTCGCGCTTGTACACTCCGGTGCAACGTACGTTGCTTCTTAAATAATTGCCACACTGTCAAGGAAATTCCGCCATTTTTATTCTCCATTTTTTTCAATCAATCATGCAATTATATTTTTGACATATTTTCGAAAAGTTTTCTGACTGATAAAGTTACTAATTTTTCATTTCTTTAAAACTTTAATTTGGAATATTGGGACTTGGAGTATTGGGACTTTGGGAGTATTGGGGCTATGGGAGTATTGGGACTTTGGGAGTATTGGGACTTTGGGAGAATCAGGACTTTGGGAGTATCAGGACTTTTGAAGCTTGGGGTATTGAATAAAGAGTATTGAAGCTTGGGGTATTGGGACTTTGGAGTATTGAAACTTGGAGGATTGGGTCTTCAGAGTATTGAAGCTTGGGGTATTGCAACTTTGGAATATTGAAATTTGGAGTATTGGGACTTTGGGAGTATTGGAATTTGGGAGTGTTGGACCTTGGGAGTATTGGACCTTGGGAGTATTGGACTTTGGGAGTATTGGACCTTGGGAGTATTGGACCTTGGGAGTGTAGAACCTTGCAAATATTGGACCCTGGGAGAATTGGGATTTGGAAGTGTTGGACCTTGGAAGTATTGGACCTTGAGAGTGTTGGACCTTGAAAGTATTAATCCTTGAGAGTGTTGGACCTTGGGAGTATTGGACCTTGGGAGTGTTGCACCTTGCAAATATTAGACCCTGGGAGAATTGGGATTTGGAAGTGTTGGACCTTGGAAGTATTGGACCTTGAGAGTCTTGGACCTTGAAAGCATTAATCCTTGAGAGTGTTGTAACTTGGGAGTATTGGAATTTGGGAGTGTTGGATCTTGGAAGTATTGGACCTTGGGAGTGTTGAACCTTACAAATATTGGACCCTGGGAGAATTGGGATTTGGAAGTGTTGGACCTTGGAAGTATTAGACCTTGAGAGTATTAATCCTTGAGAGTGTTGGACCTTGGAAGTATTGGACCTTGGGAGTGTCGGAACTTGGGAGTGCTGGACCTTGAGAGTATTGGAACTTTGGACTATTGAAACTTGTAGTATTGGCACTGTGGGAATTGAGATTTCGAAGTATTGGAACTCTGGTGTATCAAACCGTTCTGTCCCAAACTAAAGTTTCGTATCGTCCGAGTCCCATCTGCCGAAACTTTCCGAATGACTCCCGAAAACTACCGAATGCTAAGTCGGGTAATCATACCGAACTTGTTCACGCGTCGCCATTTTCTCTAGGGAATCCAGCACGGTACTCGGTTCGCATTAGCCGAGATGGCGTGTCTGGAAACCAGTCGACGCGTTCGTTGGTTAATTCGTTTTTAATTCGAGTCCCGGTGACCCCACGACCGAAGATTCGCGGTAATATTACGGGGTCAGATCACGAGCTATAACGAGCTGAGAATTTCGCGAGGCAGGTACCGTTTCCGCTATGTTCCGCTTACCGAAAGAGGACGGACTAATTAATCGCCTAGTATGTGTCGCTTGTTCATGTTATTTTGATTAGCTAAATGTCCTACTCCCGATAGCTCACCATTTTGTGGGAATTTTCTTAACGATGAACTATTCATCAAAATGTATGACATGTTCGTTTTAAACGTTTACATTAATTAAAATATAATAGGAAATATTTTTTATTGCTGGAATATTTAAGATGATTAAATTGTAATTGGAAATATTGCAGCAGATATTTCTGTTTGTTCTGAATGTTTTAATTAATCGAAATGTATGTAATTTTAACTTCCTATAATATTCGTACCTGGTAAAAATATTCTGCAATATTTTTTAATTAAATGTTCTTAATCTCTGACTTAAATAAAATCCTCGTTAAAATTGCAACTACTTTATATAATTTCCTGAGCTGACTCTTCATTAAATATCAAGAATAATTAAATTATATATTTAATATCTGTGAAAGTAATAATTGGGCCACGAATATTTTACACAGTGAATATTTAATGCTCCATACGACCATGCTCACATTTTAATTAATTAAAAACCTTTCTTCACAAATTACTTGCAAATTCGCAAATTCTACCATCTCCAATAAACTTATACAACTTTGCCGAAAAAAGAAATGCAATTATCTGAACTGCTTCCTTAAACGATCACCGGGACATTTACCTCGCGCGTTCGGTTTTTTATCCACAGTAATATTTGGTGAGACGAAAAGAAAGAAGGGGTTGGTGGTGCGTGTTAAGTCGAACCGCATGATTTATTGATCGTCTTCTGGGACAGGCAGGATGATTGTAGGCAAGCTTGCAGGTTTTCGTAAAGGAATGATGATGACCGTGTGGTCTTGGTAGCTGGACACGTGAATTTGTTGTTTGTTATCACGGAAGTTTAATGGTTCTTCAGATTAAGGAGGTCGGTGCACGAAGATCGTTCGGTTTTTTTACGAACTTGATGGCGGAGCTTTTTTTCGGTGCCCGTTTTTAATGCGATAATTTCGGGTTGCGCGGTTATTTTGGTAAATACGTTGATTATGGTTCCCCCGAGTTTTTCTGCCTTTGGTAGTTATTCGCGAAGTCGCCAACGAAATTGTGTATTGCCTTCTCGATATTCTTTATTTGCCTTGCTACAAGCTTTTTGAGTGCAATCTTCAGATTTTTATCTTAATGTTAAGTTATCAAGTTATGTATTAAGTTATATTTTTTAATATGTAAATTGTGAAATTTGTAAGATTAAAAGTTTCACTCTCTATTTCCGAATTCCCTAGATTAGATACATCCACAAATTTCCCAAATTCCTCGAATTCCCCAGATTCCCTAGATCCCCCAAATTTTCCAAATTCCAAATTCCCTAAATTTGCAATTCTTCAAGTTTCAAATTCCCTAGGTTCCAAATCTCCCAAATTCCCCAAATTTCAAATTCTCCAAGTTCCAAATTCCCTAGATTCCAAATTCTCCAAGTTCCAAATTCCCTAGATTCCAAATTTCCCAAATCCCAAATTCCCTAGGTTCCAAATCTCTCAAATTCTCCAAATTTCCCAAATTTCAAATTCTCCAAGTTCCAAATTCCCTAGATTCCAAATTTCCCAAATCCCAAATTCCTCAAATTTCCCACATTTCCCAAATTTCAAATTCTCCAAGATCCAAATTCCCCAGATCCCTAATTCTCCAAATCCCAAATTCCTCAAATTTCCCACATTTCCCAAATTCCAAATTCTCCAAGTTCCAAATTCCCTAGATTCCAAATCTCGCAAATCCTAAATTCCCTAGGTTCAAAATTTCCCAAATTCCAAATTCTCTAAGTTCCAAATTCCCTAGATTCCAAATCTCCCAAATCCTAAATTCCCTAGGTTCCAAATCTCTCAAATTCCCCAAAAACCAAATTCCCCAGATCCCTAATTCTCCAAATCCCAAATTTCCCAAATTCTTCAAACTCCAAATTCCCCAGATCCCTAATTCTCCAAATCCCAAATTCCCCAAATTAAACAAATTTCCCAAATTCGCTAGATTCCAAATCTTTCAAATCCTAAATTCCCTAGGTTCCAAATCTCCCAAATTCCCCAAATTTCTGAAATTTCAAATTCTCCAAATTCCAAATTCCCCAAATTCCCCAAATTCCAAATTCTCCAAGTTCCAAATTCCCCAGATTCCAAATCTCCCAAATCCCAAATTCCCTACGTTCCACATCTCCCAAATTCCCTAGATCCCAAATTTCCCCAATATTTCAAAATCCCTATATTATAACCTTCCAACTTACTTCTAATACTCCAAACTTCAAATACTCCATAGACCCCTCAACGACTAATAAAAGTACACCATTTTTCTATGTAATACATATCTGTTTCGCCGATACACGTGTCCGCGATCAATTCCAAGACGCAGTACACCAAAAATAATGAACGAAACGAGAATGTTCCTCGAAAAGAAGAACGAGTACGATAGAAGAATAACATGGACCCGATCGTAAGGGGCTACCGATACGCTCTCGGTAACAGCCGGATATCAAAGGTGTCCTTTATTTCGACGTGTCGTGGTTGTCAGCGAGACCCTCGTTCACCGGGGTAACTTTATACCGATGATATCCCGTGTTCCCAACGAAACGCGTCGATAAGAGTGGCTGGCAAAAGTTCAGCAGATAGAGGGGAATTTATTTTCTCTCCCACTCACGAGGGAGGGAAAAAAAAGGTCGCCCGAGCGGAGGAAGATAATGCGAATTGTACGCGAGGGCGAGGAGAATTTCGATTGTAACTTTTCGAGGGTTCCCTTCGAGCAATTCCACGCGAATTTCGATGAAGCGCGACAAACTAGAGACGAATATTGAATATATATATGCATTAACATATTATACGGTAGGGTTGCAGTTTTGAGAATTCTGGAAATTTTGCGACTTTACATTTTTATTTTAACAATGAGACATGTCTCAAAAATTGTATAAATATCTCTGACAAAAAATAATTTTTACGGTTTAGTTGTTACATTTCTCTTTACTTCTCTAAATTTATTTATTTACAATATTCTTTAAGTGGCAATTACAAGAACAGCAAATTGTACAAAGCAACACGATAACGGTTTCAAGTTCTCATAATAGACTGCACGATTCGTTTCGCCGTAGTACGGTACCACTTTCATTTCCGTCTGAAGGAATTAAACAAATTTACGAAACATCCGTATCGCTTACTCGCCACGGCTAATTGAATATATAATCGTGCCAGTCCACATTCGTGCCGCGCTAACTGTTGATCCGCCGCGATCCGCGCAAGAATTACAGTGGGAAACAAAATTTGCTCGTGACCCGCGCTAATATCCGCTTTATCTTGGCCAGTTTATGTGTAATGCAGAAGTCGCGTGTTACCAATTAACGGAAGGAACAACCTGTTCACGCGAATCTGGAACAATTTCCTCGGTCAACGAGAACCTGTTCCAACGGTGTTCAATTATGTCACGCCTTTATGTATGCGCGTGGTTGTTCAAGGAACGTCCAATTTCTTTATTAATTTATTGCCTTTGAAGGAGGACTAATTTGTGCTTGATATGAGCTTTTATGGTACGAGGTGGAATTTTTGGAAATGAGAATTTTTTTAGAATTGTGAGATTTAGAAGTTAGAGGGTTGCGATGTTCAAGTGGGGTGGACCTTGAAATTAGATTCTGAAGTTGGGAGGACCTTCCTAATTGTCGAAGACTCCACTTATTCAAGTTCCAAACCCTCAGAGGTTCCACTCACTCGAGGTCTTAACTCTTCAAGGTTCCAATATTTCAAGGTTCCACTCACCCAAGTTCCAAATCGTCAAAAGTTCCACTCACCCAAGTTCCAAATCGTAAAAAGTTGCACTCACTCAAGGGCCAAATCTTCAGAGGTTCCATTCACTCAAGGTCCTAACTCTCCAAGGTTCCAATACCTCAAGGTTCCACTCACCCAAGTTCCAAATCGTCAAAATTCCTCTCACTCAAGTTCCAAACCCTCAAAGGTTCCACTCATTCAAGGTCCTAACGTCAGGTCCAAATCGTCAGAAGTTTCACTCAGCCAAGTTACAAACCATCAAAAGACCTAACTCTCCAAGGTCCCAATATCTCAAGCTTTCACTTAACCAAGGGTTCAAATATTCTGAAGTCCCAATCTTGCAATATTCTACTTTTACCAAGTGCCAAGTTTCCATAACGTCCCATAACAGCAAAAGTCCCATCTAAAGTCTAAAGTCCCATAACAGCAAAATACCAAAACAGGTTCTAAAGTCATAAGGTTGTTCCAAAGTCTCCAAAAGGTCCAAGAATCTTACCTAAAGTTCTAAACTTCACGAGTCCGATAATAGCAAAATTCCAAACCAAGCTCTCAAATCATAAAGTTAGTCCCAAACTCCCCAAAAGGTCCCCATCTTACCTAAAATCCTAAATTTCACGAGTCCCATAATAGCAAAATTCCAAACCAAGCCCTCAAATCATAAGGTTAGTCCCAAACTCCCGAAAAAGTTCAACCATCTTACCTAAAGTCTTAAACTTCATGAGTCCCATAATCCGGAAGTCCGAAAACCCCAAAACTCCCATATCATCAAATAGCAAAAAATATTTGGGCACAAACTTCTCTGAGGCAGTATCACTGGTATATTCTTTAGTCTTTCATTTGCGAAAAGAGAAGGAAGAAGGGCCACATAGTAAGCGCAAAATCCGGCCCCGGTTCGATAAAAAATATGCAAAAAGGAGAAACAGCTATGTCGTAAATAAAAAACGTGCCACGTTCTCCTCCGAAGTTCGATATAAAAGGACGAGAAAGAAACCGAAGGTACAAGCGAAAGGAGAAGACACGAAACGAGCGAAAGTAGCAACGTGTCCCGGTAATCTCTTGATTTAGTTCGACTTAGGGGACGCGAAACGTGTTTCGCCGACCGCTTTGTCGGCCCCGGATGAAGATACGGGGCGAAAAGAGGATCCCGAAGGAAACGAGCAGCCCGTATCTCGAGCCGAGAATCGAGTCTCGCGATAATATCGACCTGACGGCTCTATTTATAGAATCTCCGAACGGGCCACGCTAAATTTGGATCCGTTTTACGGTCAGGTAAGTCCCTTTCAAAGGTAGGGCTCGGAGAAAATGAACAGAAAGAACGGAAAGGGTTTCGGGAACGATGTTAAATGGCTCGTAATTTGATTGTTCAGACGTTTCGAGCGAACAACTTCACAGGGGGTAGAGATATGCGTGGCAACGCTGAAGGAGATTGATGCTGGGATATGTTAATGTGACTGTAAATTATTGAGATCTATTTTAATCGTGCTTCTGGAATGTTGGGTGTTTAGGTGGCTTGTGATGGAGGAAATAGGGGCTCTGTTTACTCTGGGTTCCACTAATGCACTGTAATCTGATACTTAGTTTTAGAAGTCTTAAGATATCGGAGACTTGATTTTTCAATAAGCTGAAGGACCGATGTATTAGAAATCCACTTTAACAAGGTTCTAGTCTTCCAGGGTTCAAATATCTGAAGGGCCTAATTACAGTAGATCCCAATATTTCGAGATTCTAGAAGCTCAAGGTTCCACTCACTCAAATTCCAGAACGTCCAACGTCTCAAGCTTTTAATACTTAAAGGTCCACTCACACGTGGTTCCAATCCTCAGGTTCCACTCACGCAAGATCCAAATCCTCCAAAGTCCCAATATTTCAAGGTTGCAATCTTTTAAGATTCACTCATTCAAGGGTCTACTCGCACAAGGTTCTATTTGCCCAAGTTTCAAATTGTCAAAGGTTGCACTCATCCAAGTTCTAAATCGTGAAAAGTACCCAACTAAAATTCCCAACTTCCACCAAAGTTCCCAACCATCCTCAAAGTACCTGATTCTATTTACCCAAGTTCCAAATTGTCAAAGGTTCCACTCATCCAAGTTCCAAATCGTGAAAAGTACCCAACTAAAATTCCCAACTTCCACCAAAGTTCCCAACCATCCTCAAAGTACTGATTCTCACAACCAACATAAAAACCCCCCCGATAAAACGATAATCTCAGTTCCCACGAGAATATTCTCCTAAACCGACCAGAAAATTGAGCAGGAACGAATTGAAAATCAATGATCCTCTGTTTCTATCCCGTTACACGTATCCCCGAAAAAAATATCAATATAACGACGTAGCAAGTGGTGATCAATCGGGCTCGTGGTATCGATCGAGCTGATCGATAGATCATCTATCTAGGTGTTTAACGAGCAAGCAGCCGCAGCCTGAAGGTGTTAGGTACTCACCTGTACTCGTTGCCGATGACGATCCTGTTTCCGTTGCCGCCTCTCCAGCTCCTCTTTCCTCTCGATCAGCGACCTTATCTCGACCGCGGCTACGGGTGCCGTATTATCGTCAGGTACGTCTGTACACGAGGGTAATCTCCTCAGGGTGGATGTCGGTTCGTCCTCACCCTCGCTGTAACTCTCTACCAGAAGCTCCGAGTCGCTCTGAAAGTGAATTAACCTCGCTTCAATCTATTATGCGTGGGGAGATGTGAAATGGGGACTACGGGTTCAATTTTCTAAAAAGCTACGCTTTCATACTATTTATGGGGGTTTTGAAGAATAGGAGTGTAAGTTGCTGTATTAACGCCCTTGGGTTATGTGTGTGGAAGGTTAAAAATAATTTATTTTAAGTTTAGATGTAATTTTTGAGGTTTAGTGGAAATATTTGCGATTTGAGGGGCAATTTCGAGTTATTGGGTTAGTATGGGAATATTAATATGGAGAGGTATTTTAGTAGGGAAGTGTTACTAGTTGGGAGGTTATTTAGTAGGTGAAGGTGGGGTTTCAGTGTTTATGTGAAATTATAGAGTGAGAAGGTTTGGAGATTGCAGGTTTGTACATTTGGAGATTCACGTTTATGAGTGTTTGTGGATTTCGAGATTTTCACAGTGAATTTAGGGAGTTGGGAGTTTGTGGATGTAGAAGTTTCGAGGGTTGAAGGATTGGGGGGTTGCAACTTTGGGAGGTTGCAAGTTTGGGATATTGCAAATTTGGAAGGTTGCAAGTTTGAGGGGTTGGAAGTTTGGAGGGTTGAATATTTGGGGATTTGAAAGTTTGTGAATGTAGAAATTTGGGGGCTTGCGAATTTGGGAGATTGCAAATTTGAAGGGTTGCAAATTTGGGGGCTTGGAAATTTGGGAGATTGCAAATTTGGGAGGTTGCAAGTTTAAGGGCTTGCAAATTTGGGGGGTTGCAAATTTGGGGGGTTGCAAGTTTGGGAGGTTGCAAATTTGAAGGGCTGAAAGTTTGGGTGGTTGAAAATTTGGGGATTTGAAAGTTTGTGAATGTAGAAATTTGGGGGCTTGCAAATTTGGGAGATTGCAAATTTGAAGGGTTGCAAATTTGGGGGCTTGGAAATTTGGGAGGTTGCAAGTTTGAGGGCTTGCAAATTTGGGGGGTTGCAAGTTTGGGAGGTTGCAAATTTGAAGGGTTGCAAATTTGGGGGCTTGGAAATTTGGGAGGTTGCAAGTTTGAGGGCTTGCAAATTTGGGGGGTTGCAAGTTTGGGAGGTTGCAAATTTGAAGGGTTGCAAATTTGAAGGGTTGAAAGTTTGGGGAGTTGAAAATTTGGAAATTTGAAAGTTTGTGAATGTAGAAGTTTGGGAGCTTGGAAATTTGAGAGATTGCAAATTTGAGGGTTTGCAAGTTTGGGAGGTTGCAAATTTGAAGGGTTGAAAGTTTGGGTGGTTGAAAATTTGGAAATTTGAAAGTTTGTGAATGTAGAAGTTTGGGAGCTTGGAAATTTGAGAGATTGCAAATTTGAGGGTTTGCAAGTTTGGGAGGTTGCAAATTTGAAGGGTTGAAAGTTTGGGGGGTTGAAAATTTGGAAATTTGAAAGTTTGTGAATGTAGAAGTTTGGAGGGTTGTAAATTTGGAAATTCAAACGTTTGTGAATATAGAAGTTTTGGGGGTTGAAAGTTTGATAATTTGAAACTTTGTGAACAGAGAAGTTTTGGGGGTTAAAAATTTGTGAACTTAAAAATTACAAAATAAAACATTCAACAATTTCAGAAATGGAATATTCACAAGTTAGAAAATTTTCAAATACAGAAATTGTAAGATCCTCAAGTTTAGATACTTGTAGATTTACAGTTTGCACGTTTAAAACCTTGACAATCTCCCACTTTATAAACTCGAATATTCACAAATTTACATACTCGAAAATTTACACTGTACCTATTCACAACCATCTCTATCTTCAACTACAGAAACTTGAACATCCATAAACTCCAAAACCTGTAGCTTCACACACATACTACTCCCAACCTCCAAACGTTTTGAAAACCCCAAAAATTTATATAAAAATTGAAAATTTGAAACTTTATGAAAACTCATGAAAATTTGAAGATTCAGAGACTTCAATACTAAACAATAAATATTTAAAAACTAGTGAATGCAGAGATTAGATTCTGTAAAGAAAGATTTACCTGTTCAGGGGGTGAACTCGGAGTACTGGTGCTAGATGCTTCGACCACAGAAACGTATTCGCTGACACCGGTCTCGCTTTTCTGCAACTTCAACACCGGCGTTTCGAGGCCACACAGAAACACTTGGCCGAAGAACAGAATCTTGTTTATCCTGAGGCATACTTGAGCAACTTCCTGGAACATAACACGAGCATCGACTCAGCACGTACAATCCTGGCAGCGAATGAAACGCTGGTTTCTTTGAAAAAGCTTTTAAGGACTCGGTGTAAATTCTGGACTTCAAACTTCTAATTAACCTTTTCATTTTTTAAATACTATACATTCTCCAATTTTAAGAATGCGAATTATACGAATATTTTATATTTTAAAATTGATAAATTGCTTAGATTCATGCTTTAATTTTACGTTTGTTGAAGAACATGTGCTGCAGTGAAATTGGACACGTATGGTCAGACATGGTCATAGAGTTGCAGATATTAATTTGCAATTTTTTCTTGAATTTTTATTTAGTATGTCATTATGTATATTATTGTGAGGATAATACTATTCACATGTTCTATGAATTTTACAATCATTATATTTATTGTTCATATTTTTTTTTTTAATTAAAGACACAAAAGCTGAAGTCACATTATGTATCTAACAAGAAAAATCAGCTCTTCATTAATTTCTATGTACCTAAATAATTAATGTATCATACTAAAGTATCAAAATGTATCATTTCAATGTACCTTGATGATGAAACTCAAAAATTGACGAAAAATCTCATGATTCACTACAAGAACCAGCTATTAAACTATCAACACCAACAACGTTACAATTCCTCTATTATCAATTACCTCAAAAAAAAAACTTATTAATTACATTAAAAAAAATATCTCCTAAAATAATAATATCAAGTACCAATAATAATAACAATTATTATAAATAAATAGTTACCATATCTTCATTCTTTTCAGCATAGCAAGGATCCTGAGGATTGGACATCAGAGGAGTGAATCCAGCCAGGGTCACATCCTCCGGCAATTTAACCAATTCGAGCTCTGGAACAAACATGCAAAACGAGGACTCTTGAGCAAATCGCAAATTTACCATTAAGCATGACAACTGAAATACTAATGCTCGTTAAGAATAAACGTTCCGTGTTTAAGAAAGAAAAATAAATTCATCGAACATCGGCTTGCCAGAGATTCTACGAACGCACGCGGAAGATGTAGCCGGTGTTCGAAGTTCATGAAGATACCGCTTTTCTAACTTCGCAATGTACACGATCGAACCATCAACGTGCAGCTTGGATAAACACTCGGCTGCATTTTTACAATTAGACAAACAAGACTTTCAAATGAAGTCGAGTATACTCGAGAAGTCGAGTCGTGATGAAGACATTTTTTTAATTGAAGTTATAAACTGAATAACCGTTGACGCTGCCTCCTTTTTCTTAATCACAACTTCAGACATATTAGACATTCATTTGTAAACCTGCATATTCTCTGAGGTTCCTAAATTATTGTATGTATGAATTCTCTAATTAGGATATTAATAAATATTCAAACCTGAGATTCAATATTAGTAATTTGTATGTCACAAGTAGAGATTGAAGAGTACATAACATTAGAACTAGTGACATTAAATGCTTGTTTATAGAAGAATCAAATAATAAAATGAAAAAGGAAATACATAAATATTAAAGCATCAAGTAATATATAGAACTAGCTTTTACCTCAACAAAATATGAAAGACATTTCTATAAAATCAAGACAATAAAATTTTGTAATATAAAAGGAAAAATCTGAAACCAGTCATTTTCACTAATTGGTAGTTCTAGTGTTACACTGCAGAAAAGGGATTGAAAGAAATTTAGCGATTTAGGAATTGGTGAATGTGGGAACGGGGAATGTTGGAATTGGGGAATGTGGAAATTGAGGAATGTTGGAAATGGGGAATGTGGGAATTGAGGAATGTGCGGATGAAGGAATGTTGGAATTGCGAAATGAGGCAATTAAGGATGGAGGAATGTTGGAATTGCGAAATGAGGGAATTAGGGATGGAGGAATGTTGGAATTGGGGAATGTGAAGATGGAGGAATGTTGGAATTAAGGAATGTGGCAATTGAGGAATGTGGGAATTAGCGATGGAGGAATATTGGAATTGGGGAATGTGAAGATGGAGGAATGTTGGAATTGCGGGATGTGGGAATTAGAGAATGTGGGAATTGAGGAATGTGGGAATTGGGAAATATGAAGATGAAAGCATGTTTGAATTGAGAAATGTAGGAATTGGGGAACGTTGAAATTGAAGAATATTGGAATTGACGAATGTTGGAATTGGTGAATGTTGGAATTGGGGAAAGTTGGAATTGGAGAATGTTGGAATTGAGGAATATGGGAGTTGGGAAATGTGGGAATTGAGGAATGTGGGAATTGGGAAATATGGAGATGAAAGCATGTTTGAATTGAGAAATGTAGGAATTGGGGAATGTTGAAACTGAAGAATATTGGAATTGGTGAATGTTGGAATTGGTGAATGTTGGAATTGGGGAATGTTGGAATTGAGGAATGTTGGAATTGAGGAATATGGGAATTGGGAAATGTGGTAATTGGGGAATGTGGTAATTGGGAAATGTGGTAATTGGGAAATGTAGTAATTGGGGAATGTAGTAATTGGGGAATGTGGGAATTGGGGAATGTAGTAATTGGGGAATGTGGGAATTGGGGAATGTGGGAACTGGGGAATGTGGAAATTGAGGAATGTTGAAATTGGAGAATGTGGAAATTGGGGAATGTAGGAATTGGGAAATATCTAAATTTAGAAATATGGATCCTTATATCAAATGATCTGAAAAAGGATTGAAATGCTCGACTATCACCTAACCAAAATTAAAGGTCGTCCAAAAATTTCCTTAGACCCAAACCATCATCAAAACTAAATTTCCTTGAAAAATTACCTAATTTTTCTTTCCATAAAAAATGACAATCCCCCAAAAACTGTTGAAGAGTCACCTTATAATTGAATATCCACACCAAATACAAACATATTTATAATTACATACACAAATGTGACCGCATAATTTCTAAGCGTAAGTAACAGTTAGAAGCGATGAAAATTGTCCAGCATACCGTTAGCCATTATCAGCGATGCAAATTACGCTCGGTCACGTATAAAGCTTGAAAATAAAATCCCGCAGAATTTTTGATCACCGAAGAAAAGAAAGAAGTATTTCTGTAATTTAATGGTGTAGTCGTCATTAATATTCTGCGAGTGCACCTTCTTGAGTCGCTTTACACGGTCAGGCCGCATTTATCGCGAATATTACACGAAGTTCAGGGTCAGCGTGGCCTGGAACTCGCGTGGAACATGAGGAGGATCAGCGTGGCAGTCGGTGCAATCGATCATCCTGAGGACTTGGCGCGAGGTAGATTAAGCCTGGGTTCGTTCCAGCCACGGGAAAGAAATATAGAAACCTAATCGTGCTCTCTATTTCGCGTGCACGCTGTTTAATACGAATTCCAAATCGATGTCGTGGCATACGGGATCACGCGAGGCTGCTATCGCTCGTGGCGCTAGAGCGACGATGTACGCGTGATTCCGCTCCATTTGCCTCGATACGCCACCACGGTTTCTTCAAAAGATCGTGTTTCTTTCTAACCGCGTGCGTGTGTGTTCCCCTATTTTTAACCCTTTAACTCTAGAAACGGCTAGGTGCTCTTTATAGCTTTCTTCGAAACGATTGCGCAAATGATACGTTACTTATACGCTGAGGTATTTTAGAGTCACTGATAGAGCATGAGGCGGATTTTTCGACACGCTACGGTAATTTTAGTGTTGACGTAATTGTTCTGGCATCAAAACGGGATCTTCGTACATCTTGGAATCTTTGAACTAGAGGCTTTGGAACGGTTTCAGAACTTTGGTTCTTCGGGATTATGATTTGGGAGATTTGTTTTTTGGGATTGTAGAGGTATAGTTTTGGAAGTGTAGGATGGTGGGTAGAGCAACTGAGATCGTAGGATTTGGGGAAATTATAAAACGAGTGATTTAGGAATGTGAAATGAAAGAATATAGATACAACAGTAAATGGTAGGAAATATGGAGTACATGGAATGTGAAATCGAGGAAGGTTGAATTTAGGAATATGAAATTTGAAAACGTGGAATATTCGGATATTGAAATACGAAGCTAGGGAATGTAAAATATGGAAATGTGGGATTTTACGAATGTAATATTCTGCAATGTGTAATATGGGAATGTGGGACTCAGTAACGTAAAACACGCGGAATATGGATTGTAGAGAATGTGGTCCTCTCGGGGAATGTGTAATATGGAGATTGTGGAATGTGGGAAATGTGGAATGTGGGGAATGTGTGGAATGTGGGGAATGTGGAATGTGTGGAATGTGGGGCTCGGAATGTGGGGAATGTGGAATGTGGGATTTTGGAATGCGGGATTCAGGAATATGTAATTTTGGGAATGTGGAAAGTGAGGAATGTGGAATTTGGGAGATGTAGAATTCAGGAATGTGAGATTCGTGAATTTGGAATTTTAGGAATGTGGAACGTGGAATTATGGAATGTGGGATTCAGGAACTTAGAAATTGGGAATGTGGAATGTGAGGAACGTGGGATTCGAGAATGTGGAATGGGAGGAATGTGTGATTTGGGAATGTGAGATGTAAAGAATGTGGAAATTTGGAATGTGGAATTAGGGAATGTGGAATTTTGGGGAGTGTGAAATTTGAGGAATGTGGGATACGTGACTGGAATTTTGGGGAATGTGGAATGTGAGGAATGTGGGATTTGGGAATGTGGAATGTGGAATGTAAGGAATGTGGAATTTGCGAATATGGAATGTGAAGAATGTGGAATTCGGAAATGTGGAATTGAAGGATTTGAAATTTTGAGAATGTGGAATTTGCGAATGTGGAATGTGAAGAATGTGGAATTCGGAAATGTGGAATTTGAGGATTTGAAATTTTGAGAATGTGGAATTTTGGGAATGTGGAATTCGTAAATCTAGAGTATGAGAATGCGGAAAATTGGGGAACGTGGAATTGAAAGTTGCACTTCTATCTTGCACAAAACCGCTATTAAAAAATTACCTATTTATATCATAAAAAAATCCTAATAAGTCAATCATCATTCCTTCCTAAAACATCGCAATTGATTTTCTAAAAAAAAATCCCTGAATCAAAGTATAAGGAGACAGTTCCCTTATACAAGTACAGTAGAAAAGAAGCCCATGAAAAAATGGCGAAACATCGAAAGGCCGAGCAGCGTGCACACGCGAGAACGCAAGCAGCGATACGATTCGAAAAAGGAACTGAGACAGTAACGGTACATCCAGTAACGTGTGCCGTAATGCCAATTTGTTGGCTTGGACGTTTCTTCTTGCGTTCTCCTACCCTTCTCCTATCTTCTCTCTCGAGCTCTCCGTGAGCCCCGTCTTTTTCTCGTCGATTTAGCCGCGCGTTACACCCGAGGCACAATGGATAAATTCGACAAAAGGTACAAAGAGAAAAACGACGATATAGCCGGGCCAACCCGTTTGCCGAACGTGCTTATGCTCCCTGAGTATGAAACGTTATTGTGAAGTTCCTCGGACGTGTTTCTTCCTTCGTGCTTCTTTTATTCGGACGGCCCTTCTTTCTGAACGCGTTGCCCTCAGAAATGATCGACGATACGGGAATGCTTTCGGGCACCGCGGAGATTGATGTAATATGTCGTTAACAATTTCATTTGCAATTCTTTTTCACTACGGTCGCGGTGCCCTTTTTGCGCTCTCGCGAAAACGAGTTTCGATTTACTGCGTGAGGTACTTCATGCGAATCGGGATCGAGAGTTTTCGTTTTAAAAATAACAACCTGAAAATGAAACTCTAAAAATTAAAATTTAAAAATGAGTCTCTAAAAACGACAACTTCAACACGATTCAAAAAATCAAAATTTAAAAATGAGTCTTTAAAAATGACAATTTGAAAATGAGTCTTTAAACATGACAACTTAACAATGACTCCTTAAAAATGACAATATCAAAAGGACTCTTTAAAAATGACAATATCAAAAGGACTCTTTAAAAACGACAATTTCAAAATGACTCTTTAAAAATGTCTTTTCAAGACAATTTGCAAATGACTCATAAAAAATGACAACTTCAAAATGACTTTTCAAACTTGACTCTTTGAATATGACAACTTAAAAATGACTTTTGAAAAATGTAACAATTTGAAAGACTATACACTTAAGAACATGGGAAGTAAAAAATCTTAATACTTTGCAAGCTTACGAACAAGACAAATATGAAAAATTTGAAGTTTGTCAATTTAAAAATCTAAAAATATAAAATCTAACAACCTAAAAGTCTAAAAGTCTAACCATCTAACCACCTAACAACCTAACAACCTAACGATCTAACTATCTAACAACCTAACTACCTAACTACCTAACTACCTAACTACCTAACTGCCTAACTACCTTATTGCCTAATAAACTGCCTGATACCCTAACTACCTAACTACCCTAACTACCCTAACTACCTAACCACCTAACACCCTAACTGCCTAACAACCTAACAACCTAAGCATCTAAAAACCTAAAAGCTCCAAACCCTGAAAATTCCCAAACCTCAAACTTCCTCCCAAAAAAACCCCAATTAAAAATTACTCATCACAGCCTTAACCTTACTACCACATTTCTTTCCTAATTAACTCCTAACAACCTGCACCATAAAACACAATATTCAACTTAGCATTGAATCAACCTTAACGGATTCAACCGCTAGGAAAGAGCGTTCCAGTTTCGTGATGCGTCCTTGAGTCGTGTTATACTTACTTTTCAGACAGGTTTACACCCGATAACAGTACATAATTCATAGATTGTATCGTAGCCTAAGTTATCGACGGCTCTTGTTCCGTTCTTAATTCATTAAGTCACGTTCTCGTTTTGTCCGTACGAGAGAAAAAACAGTAAGAAAAAAGTAAAAGGTGTTTTGTACAAGAAGCCATGGCCAGCGTTTTGTCTTTCGTCAAACTGTTTTTCTATTGGCTAACGGTCGAATACGATTATCTAACACCGTTCAATGCCTACTTATTCTTCTTTTGTTTCACCATTTTTTGTTCTTGGTACCGATCGAACGCGTGGGTGTAATGCTTTTACAGTTAGAAGTTTTTTACTTGATGTTCTAAGAAGGATATAAACCGTTGAGTGTTTCGTGTTTGAAGCTGGTCAATTCGGTATACATGTATTTAGTATGGTAATGTTTATATCAAGTTATTAACTGTGGTAATTATACGGTGATTAAGTCTGATTGGAACGTGAAGGGGTTTCGTAATTAGGAATCGTGATTTGGCAGATATTGAAGTGGACATTGAGTTGGATAGTTTACCTATTTATTAGGCAATTTTGGGGGGTTGGGATTTTAGAAATTCTAGGGGCAAGATTTTGGAAATTTGAGAAGGTCAGAATGTACAATAGAAATTTGGGAAGATAGAGATTTGGATATTAGGGAATTTGGGACGTTGGAGATTGGGGGTTTGAGAAGTTGGGGACTTGATAATTTGGAAGCGTAGGAATTTGGGGATGTAGAGATTGGGGCATGTGGGAATTGGGGAGTGTGGAATTGGGGAGTGTGGAATTGGGGGACGTGGGAATTGGGGAATTTGAGGATTTTGGAGCTTGAGAATTTGGGGATTAGAGGATCTGGGGCGTGAGAAATTTAGATGCTTGGAAATTGGAGGATTTGAGAATTGGGAAATGTGGGAATTGGGGAGTGTGGAATTGGAGAATGTGGAATTGGCGGACGTGGAAATTGGAGTATGAGGGAATATGGGAATTTGAGGATTTGGGAGCTTGAAAATTTGGGGATTAGAGGATCTGGGATATGAGAAATTTGGATGCTTGGAAATTGGGAGATTTGAGAATTGGGGAGTGTAGAATTGGGGAATGTGGAATTGGAGAATGTGGAATTGGAGAATGTGGAATTAGGAAGTGTGGAATTGGAGAATGTAGAATTGGAGAATGTAGAATTGAAAAATGTGGAAACTGGAGAATGTGGAATTAGAAAATGTGGAAACTGGAGAACATGTGAACCCCAAAATTTACCTACACAACCCCAACTCCCTCCACCATCTCCCCATCCCAAATTCCCCCAATCTCCAAAACCCAGCAATATCCCCAAATCCGCTCCCTATCTCGTCACCGCAATCAGAGCCGGCATTTCTGTACTCGTAGGGGGTCCTCATTAACGTGCGCATAAACGATCCGATAAAAAAGATACAACCTCGTATAAAAAGCTACCGGTCCTCTAAAAGTGAACATTGTGTTTTGTGTATTCATAAGATGCACGCAGTCAGAGAAACAGAAAGATGGTTTTAAAAAAAAAGAAAAAAAAGAAGATGGAGGTCCGAGAGGCACACGGTAGCAGGACGGCGTGGCCCCCATGGTATATGGCGAAACACCATTGGCTGGCAACTTGTAAACGGCCAGAGGAGAGTGTATATGGCACTGCAGTGGTCACATCGAACGGATTCACCGTTACGTAACCGGCGGCTATCCACGGGTCAACAGACGGCCAGAGGCCTCGTAGCCGTTCGAGGAACTTCAGTTTTTCGATTAAACGACTGGTCCAGCCTTCGAGTGCCAAGGGAATTCGAATTATCGTGGGGAATCGTCGCGACACTGCTTTCAATTACCTTGCTAATGGTTTAACCCCTTGACGTATGATTGGTTTGTCAGGTGCTTCAAAATTAACTATAAATACTACAATAATATTAAAATCATTTTAAAAAATGTGACTTTATATGTGGTTACAGATGTGCAGGGATGAGGTCAACTATCAGGTTTGAATGTATTTGATTATAAGAACGTTTATGATGGAATAAAATTGTACCTTCCTTAGAATAATACACCTAATGCACACTAAATGATGCACTTACTCTAATACTCTAATATGAGTTAGACCAGCTGATAGACTCTGTCAATGTGGACAGATGCTTTGATAAAGGATGATGAGGTTAACTGACACCACATGTGGCTGCAGATGTGGAGGGATGATGAGGTTAACTATCAATATTATTCAAATGCATTCACATGGATGTGAATCGTGTTTGCAATTATAACTGCAATTGTATTATTACTTTTTACTTGAACAAAATAATTAATGAGGAATTCACGTGTCTACTTAGTGACATCAGGTGTATGAGGTAGCAGAGTACAGAACGTATGAAGTCTAACAAAAATTCATGACATAAAAGTACCTCAAAGTAACACATATGATACATCAAATTAAACCTTGAAGTACCACAAAAATAACTGTATAAAAATTCAATTAATGTTCTTAACAAAAAGTAGCTGATTTCTTCTCAATTTAACAACCGTACCAACAAGCTTGCAGGTATAAATTTGCAAACCGAACACCTGATAAAATAAAATTTGATCACCAGCCACGTCATTAAATAAAAAGAACAACATTGCAAAATTATTATAAAAAAAGTATTATTAAAGAATGAAGTAAAATAGTAAGCCCAAGTACATTTCACTAAACTTAACAAATCGATGTGCCACAAGTACAATTTAGCGATACTATACCATCCAAGTACCTTCCTGTCATCCGATATGCAACAATGTAGTAATTCTACTTTAAGTCTCGACTTAAGAGACTATTTCTAAGGAATGACGTTTCAAAGACGTCCAATGGATTAGATAGATAGCGAACAGTGTTTGAATTACTAATCGACTCATTCATCGATGGATCTCATTGTGATCGCATAAAAGGACTTCGCATGCTGTCGCTCGTAGCTGACTGAATATGTGTACTAATGATGATCGATCGTGGTGATCGCGGCTGTCTGAACAGCAAGAACATGTTTCCGGCTTGAAATCTTATAACCTGTAATTCTACGATTACAGTTTTTCAATTGCAATTAGTACTCTTTAGCTGCAAACTTATGCTCCCTCATAAAGGGATGTACTTTCTTATTTTCCGGATTTCAAGCTACAAAAATTTAATATTTTTCAAATCTTTTAATTTTTCTCAAACTACACAAGTTTCTTAAATTTCACAAATTTCTGAAGTTTCTTAAGTTTCTCCAATTTCTCAAATTTCTCAAATTTTTCAAGTTCTCAAATTTCTCATATCTCCCTAATTTCCCAAATTTCCTATTTTTCTTAAATTTCTCAAATTTCTCATATCTCCCTAATTTCCCAAATTTCCTAAATTTCTTAAATTTCTCATATCTCCCTAATTTCCCAAATTTCCTAAATTTCTTAAATTTCACAGATTTCTCAATTTATCAAATTTCCTAAATTTATCAAGTTTGTGTGGAATGTGGGAATTGGGGAATGTGGGAATTGGGGAATATGGAATTCGGGAATGTGGGAATTGGGGAATGTGGGAATTGGGGAATGTGGGATTTGGGAATGTGGAATTTCAGGAATGTGGAATTTCACGAATGTGGAATTTCACGAATGTGGAATTTCACGAATGTGGAATTTCACGAATGTGGAATTTCACGAATGTGGAATTGCACGAATGTGGAATTGCACGAATGTGGAATTGCACGAATGTGGAGTTGCACGAATGTGGAGTTGCACGAATGTGGAATTTGACGAATGTGGAATTTCACGAATGTGGAATTGCACGAATGTGGAATTGCACGAATGTGGAATTGCACGAATGTGGAATTGCACGCATCTGGAATTGCACGAATGTGGAATTTCACGAATGTGGAATTGCGCGAATGTGGAATTTCACGAATGTGGAATTCGGGAATGTGAAATTTCGGTAATGTGTAATTTTTGAAAGGTTACTAATCTTGAAGCACAATTACAATGAACCATAATTACTAAAATTAAAAAAAGATAAATAATATAATAAAATTTGAAAAATTGAAACTCACCATCTTCTCGACCCTCCGCATCCTTGGCCTGAATCAGTATCGTCCTGGTGTAATTCAATTTTTCCAACAGGTTCACCAAGGTGGCTAATCTGCTCCAGGCGTCTCCGGCGGGGCTGCAACAAAACCATAGTTATTGAGAAAAAAAAGGAACGCGAATCAAATTTCCCTCGTCAGAAGGTGTCGGGCTATCCGGTTGAGATCGCGTAACTGGAAACCGGAAGGATCCAACCGCGAACGGTTCTTCTCTCTCGCAATAAATATTCCGTGAGTGATTCAGTAAGCTGCCAGAACCATGGATGAACGAATTACGTGTTTCCTACCGTTCGAACGTCAATGAATAATCGTTCATTGTAAACACGCATGTGTGACGCTAATTTGATGTCTCATAACAATCTTTTTATTATCTTACAATTTTTATTTTGAAAATATTTTATTATTCATTGGAAACAATTTTTGTGATGTTCATTTATTTCTGACATTGTTTTTTAATTTTGCTAATATTTATATCTATATGTAGCATATGTAACATATGTGCCTGTAATAAAATGCAGTGATAGAAATGAAAAACAAACTCCAGTAAAGTAATAAAAAATACTGAAAATATGAAATAAGTAAAAGTGTAATAAAATAAAAGCATGAATACAAGAAATTGAAACTGAAGAAAAAATATATAAAAAGTCATATGTGGAGACAAATTCGCAGTCATATGTCGACAGGAATAGATGACCCAATTAAAGCTAGCATTTCGATTAAGGAGTACAGAGTATGTTCATCGATCTCGAAGATCTCGATGTAATGCATTCGATCGATCTCCATATAATCCTCGCGGATTCTTTCGGTCGATCGCGTTAATTTTCAATAAGCGCCTCCGTGCAAACGTTCGATAAATTAAGGATAATGAGGTACGTCGATGTTCGGAACGGAAACGCGTGTACGTTAGCTAAGCGCAATTAACGAATGACCTTTGATGACGGCCGATCGATTAATCGGCGAGTCTCGCGAGGCGTGCGTCTCCTCTCTCGGTATGTTGCACGCTCGTGCTAGCGCCTAGGTTTCTTTAT
This sequence comes from Megachile leachella, assembly GCA_963576845.1. Lineage (NCBI taxonomy): Eukaryota > Metazoa > Arthropoda > Insecta > Hymenoptera > Megachilidae > Megachile > Megachile leachella. The sequence goes on from OY756251.1 coordinate 19,089,482, forward strand.
TCGCCGCCTCCGGGGGCTGTGCGCGATACCATCGAATGATCGATAGCTTGGAAAATGATCCCCCGCGCGCTGCCATTCATCCCGGTTGAAAATAATTAAACGGACGACTTTGGATTTACAGTAACACGGAAGTGTGGCCAATGGATGCGTGCGAGCCTCTCACCGACACCTCGTATATTTAACGATGTCACCGGTATCCACGGTTCGACGGACGCGAGAACCGCCGACTCCTCGATCTGTGCTATTCGTTCGCGTTACGATCGAACTGGCACACTTCGGTACAATACACGCCCCTCTATCGGTATTACTATTCTAAGGTTCTTAGGGAAATTTCTAATTTCGAATTTCTCGCCTTTTTGGGATGGAGGGTATTTTTATTTTGGGGATGTAGAAGATCTTCAATACTGAAATTTTTTAATTTTGGAGAACTTGGAGCATTTGGAATTTGAAATCTAGGGAATTTGCAAATTGGGAAATTGCAATTTAGGAAAGCTAAAATCTGGGGAGATTGGATTGTGGAAATTTTAGAATTTGACGAATTTCGAATCTAGGGAATTTGGAGAGTTTGGAATTTAACGTCTAGGGAATTTTGGGAATATGAAATTTGGCATCTAGGGAATTTTAAGAATTTAGAATTGGCATCTAGGGAATTTGGGGAATTTAGGAAAGTTAGAATTTGACATCTAGGGAAGTTGCGGAATTTGGAACTTGACATCTAGGGAATTTGGGGAATTCGGAGTTTGACATCTAGGCAATTTGAAATTTGGGAAATTTAGCATCTGGGGAATTAAGGGAATTTGGAACTTGACATCTAGGGAATTTGGGGGATTAGAGATTTGACATCTAGGGAATTTGAAATTTGGTAAATTTCCCATCTAGGGAATGTGGGGAATTTGAAATTTGGAACCTAGTGAATTTGGGGAATTTGGAATTTAGGATCTAGGGAATTTGGGAAATTTTAGATTTGATAGCTAGGGAATTTGGGCCACTTGGAATTTGGCATCTAGGGAATTTGGGAAATTTGAGATTTGACATCTAGGGAATTTGGGAAATTTGAGATTTTACATCTACGGAATTTGGTGAATTTGGAATTTGAAATCTAGGGAATTTGGGGAATTTGGAATTTGGAACCTTGGGAATTTGGGGAATTTGGAATTTGGCACCTAGGGAATTTGGGGAATTTGGGATTTGACATCTAGGGAATTTGAAATTTGGGAAATTTCCATGTAGGGAATTTGGGTAATTTTGAAATTTGGAACCTAGGGAATATGGGTAATTTAGAATTGGGGATGTAGGAAATTTGGGAAATTTGAGATTTGATAGCTAGGGAATTTGGGAAATTTGAGATTTGACATCTAGGGAATTTGGGGAATTTGGAATTTGAAATCTAGAGAATTTGGGGAATTTGGAACCTAGAGAATTTGGGGAATTTGGAATTTGGCATCTAGGGAATTTGGGGAATTTGGAATTTGGTATCTAAGGAATTTAGGAAATTTGAGATTTGATATCTAGGGAATTTGGAGAATTTGGAATTTGAAATCTAGGGAATTTGGGGAATTTGGAATTTGGTATCTAAGGAATTTAGGAAATTTGAGATTTGATATCTAGGGAATTTGGAGAATTTGGAATTTGAAATCTAGGGAATTTGGGGAATTTGTGATTTGGCATCTAGGGAATTTGAAATTTAGGAAATTTGACATCTAGGGAATTTGGAATTTGGGAAATAACCAACTCTCAAGATCCCCAGATACCTACATTACGAAATCCCTAGATCTCCAAATAACCACACCCCGAATTCCCCAGATTCCCTAAATAATTACGTCCCAAAATCCCTAGATTCCTAACACGTCCACCCAAAAATCCCCAGATTCCCACACCAGTAAACCTCCCCAAATAAAATCGAAAATCGACAGTAGCAGAAAGTGTAACACTCTAATTCGATAAGGAGCACAAAGTAGCCTCGTCGAAGCGACAAATACGGCGAAAAGAGTGAAAACGGTGACAGTGATTGATCCGGCAATTACACGGTGAGCCAGAGCCCGCGAGGAGAAGAACAAAGTTGCTATCCTCGGTGAATGGAGGTAGAAAAAAAAAAGAGAGAAGCAAGACTAGTGGGAGATCAACTAAGTCATGATTCGACGGTAGATTAATTGCAATCCACGTTCTATAAATAACCATAGCCGGGTGAATCGGCTCTGTTGCGAGCACAACTCGTGGTACAACCACGTCCTTGCCAAGGAAACGTTTCGCTCGCATAATTGTTAATCGCTAACGAGCAACAACAATAATTAACTTATCCAGCCGGCGGATAGGGACCGTTGGTTGGCTGGATGGTTGCGCAAAGAGCTCAGCCTCTCGATCGCGAGCATTCTAGCTGTTACGGGACCAAAGGAGCCTTGAAACTCGTTTTAATGGACGATAGATTGCATCAGTCGAGCCGGCCACGACCGTTTTTCAAACTTTTTTCTCCTTTCTTTTCTCTACCGTTTCGTCTTTTTGCCACGTCTCGTTAGAAAGATCCTGACCATCGATATATTCGGTCGGGACCGACGGGATCGACAATGAAAATCGCTGGACGGGCTCGAATATTAAAACGAAAATTAGACACATTATACTTGCTGAAATTTCAATTTTTAATTTTTATATTAGTGGAGAATTAGAAATCATTCATTTAATGGAGGTAGTTTGAGAAAATTCACATTTTGTGAGACATTAAAACATTTTTTTAGGGTGAAGATAGGTATGGAGTTGATGAGGGATGTAGTTTAATGGAACGCAGTGAAATTTCAATTTTTAAAATTACATTATTGGAGAGATGGAAATTATTCATTTAATGGAGGTAGTTTGAGAAAATTCACATTTTGTGAGACATTAAAACATTTTTTTAGGGTGAAGATAGGTATGGAGTTGATGAGGGATGTAGTTTAATGGAACGCAGTGAAATTTCAATTTTTAAAATTATATTATTGGAGAGATGGAAATTATTCATTTAATGGAGGTAGTTTGAGAAAATTCACATTTTGTGAGACATTAAAACATTTTTTTAGGGTGAAGATAGGTATGGAGTTGATGAGGGATGTAGTTTAATGGAAAGCAGTGAAATTTCAATTTTAAAAATTATAATACTGGAGAATTAAAAATTATTCATTTTGTGAAGGTAGTTTGAAGATATTGACATTTTGTGAGACAGCAAAAAATTTTTCAAGATGAAATTAAGTATGAAATTCATTAATGATATATTTAATTAAATACGTTAAAATATTCATTTAATAAAATGTCATTTTTGAAAATTAAAAATTATTAACACAATGAAGGTTGTTTAAAGAAATTGACATTTTGTGAGACAGCAAGAAATTTTTCAAGATGAAAATAATTGTGAAATTCATCAATGATGCAGTTTCATTAAATACATTGAAGTTTCCATTTTATAAACTACAATTATTGAAAATTAAAAATTATTATTATAATGAAGGTAGTTTGAAGAAATTGATATTTTGTGAGACAATAAGAAATTTTTTAAAATGAAATTAAGTGTGAAATTCATCAATGATACAGTTTAATTAAACACACTGAAATATTCATTTAATAAAACGTCATTTTTGAAAATTAAAAATTATTAACACATTGAAGGTCGTTTAAAGAAATTGACATTTTGTGAGACAGCAAGAAATTTTTCAAGATGAAAATAATTGTGAAATTCATCAATGATGCAGTTTAATTAAATACATTGAAATTTCCATTTTATAAACTACAATTATTGAAAATTAAAAATTATTATTATAATGAAGGTAGTTTGAAGAAATTGATATTTTGTGAGACAGTAAAAAATTTTTTAAAATGAAATTAAGTGTGAAATTCATCAATGATACAGTTTAATTAAACACACTGAAATATTCATTTAATAAAACGTCATTTTTGAAAATTAAAAATTATTAACACATTGAAGGTCGTTTAAAGAAATTGACATTTTGTGAGACAGCAAGAAATTTTTCCAGATGAAAATATTTATGAAATTCATCAATAATGCAGTTTAATTAAATACATTGAAGTTTCCATTTTATAAACAGCAATTTATGAAAATTAAAAATTATTATTACAATGAAGGTAGTTTGAAGAAATTGACATTTTGTGAGACAGCATGAAATTTTTCAAGACAAAATAATTATGAAATTCATCAATGATGCAGTTTAATTAAACACACTGACTGCCATGTCATTTGCATTTCATGAATATCATCTAGAAAATTATTTATAGCATCGATTTATCGGTTTTAATTATCACCGATCAGTTTTGGTTACAGCTTTGATTTATCAGTATTGGTTATCGAATGATGTATGATTTAATTGAATAGTTGACAGTGAAGCGATATTACAGAAACGAGGTTTGTTGACAGTGAAATTATTAGGGTTTTTAATAAAATTAACGTGGTGATTTCATAATCGATTAATTAAAATTAACCTGTAGAACAAGCTGATTGCCGGCAATTGCGAGAATGCGTCTTCGGATACCTGAGATCCTTAGAATTCCTTGCATTCTTTACACACGGTCTAACAATTTATAAACTCATTAGGTGACGATCGTCGCTGAAATTCCTCAGACTCGACTTGCAACGAGAATCACTGATCAAACTAATTCTAATTCATTGCTGGTACCGGAATAAAACTACAAGCTAATTCCAACGTGATATAAAACTAGTTACATCAAATAAAACTGTATATTAATGCGAATAAAGTTCTCTATTAAAACTATCTTTTAATCCTGTATTCAAATGAAGAACCATAAATTTCCATAAAGACAAACTCTATACTATGTCTATACATAGCTCAATACTGTGTCGATAAATAAAACAGTTAATAACTAGTTCTACTAACTACGCTCTAATCCCAATAGATAATAAACTATGAATTGCTTCCAGAAAATAATAAAACAGCGTACAGTATAAATAGAGAATAAAACAATATGTCAGACGAAGAATAAAATTAGAATAAAGTCGAGTATAATTAAAGAGGATTGAAAGTAAGAATAAGATGATTTGTTGTCCTTCCATGTTTAATCCGAGCAACATTTAGTCGAGCAATTTTCCGCTAACAAGTTCGCTAACGATTCTCCGGCACGTCTGCTTTGTCAATCACGGAGGAGTATGTATATAAGAAGATAATTACACGTTGATCGGCCTTTTCTCGAACGCATCGATGTGCAACGTGCTTTTATTTCGGCGAGTCACTCCCACGCTCGACGGTCCGTGAACGAAACAGGTTCGCCAGCCGGTGACTTCAACGAGCGGATAAAACGCTTCGCAATTTGCTCCGTTCTTTTCCACGTCGTGCTACGATCGCCCGTCGATTCGCTACTTGTCTCGTATCGATCGAAAAACCAGCTATAAACAGACGCTGATATAACCGTTCGATCGATGTCGGGACGTAACGTAACTGGATGCTGTTTACAAAAAAGCGAGTTACGGCGGTGAAATGAATCTTTAATTAGAAAATGGCTTTCTCCCGGTGGAATTAACAGGTTTGAATTTATGGGTTGGTGTAGGAAATAGGCGATGAAATAAAATGGAAACAGAAATAGTAAAAAGGAACTTTAATACTGAATTTAGAAACACGGAGAAGCACGTCTTTTCTCACAAAGGATAATGTTCAGAAAACCTTTAGACGTTGGGGAAAAATTCGTTGCAAGGCAATAGACCTATGCGTCCCACAGTTAAACTAAACAATTAAAGAATACAGCTGCTTTTGATTTAAGGGGATAGTCTCGCGGCGGCCATCTTGCCACGTCACATCCGCGTCTGTCCCACTCACGCACCTTTGAAAATTCGACTTTATTCTGTACAGAGTATTTATTGCTATCTAAAACGACCAGGGCGGCCTGTAGGTAAGTCCACTGAAGGCCGCTGTACTCGTAGAAACTTCATTTTCGAAATATTCGAGCGTTATAGTCGAATTTGCGAAAATCGAGTCGTCTCTCGCACACCAATGCGATGTGCGAAGAAGACGAGGCGATTTCGTGAATTCGACTATAACGCTTGAATATTTCGAAAATAAAGTTTCTACGAGTACAGCGGCCTTCAGTGGACTTACCTACAGGCCGCGCTGGTCGTTTTAGATAGCAATAAATACTCTGTACAGAATAAAGTCGAATTTTCAAAGGTGCATGAGTAAGACAGACACTGATCTATGCAACCAACATGGCCGTAAGCCGTGAAATATAGTTCAACGATTATCCGATAGCAGCGCTCATAGTATTTTTCACCTATTTTGGTTGTTTTTGCCAATTTACCGACAATGTCGATAAAAACATAAATTATCGGTAACTAACCGATAATGGCTTGTAATGGCGAACACACGATCGTTGCAACCGATGGCGAGTCCCGATCACGCACACAGATGCAATATCGATAAATAAACAAATGCGTTCTCACTAAGCATTTTCCGACCGGATAAAAAATATATCGCAGTATACTCCTAACTGGGTTTACCAATCGGAACAAAACCTTTTGCATCTCGTAGGGTCTGACTCCTCATTGGTACCAGTATTAAAAAATTCTCCATTTTTTAGTTGCAAAGTATTTTTTGGCAGAAAAACCAGCAATTTTCGAAATAAATTTTTCTCGATTTTAGTGCGCTTTTCATGTCTTGTCACGGACATGATTCTGAACAATTTTGTTCATATGCAAATTACACGGAAAACTTTAGTTTTCGGGATATTAGCGAAAAACTATTATTATTAATATTAGTGGAACGCCAAGCGCTATGCATCAGAAAAGCAAGAAAGGGCAATCACAATGCACTGTCCCAAAACGCTAAATAAGATTTACCGCTCTAACCCCGACTTCTGCATCAAGATGGGTTTCCGCGGACGTTGGTGTATTATACTTAATTATGCTCATGGCACTTACGCAGACAAAAAAGGCCCTGAACAATTGTCTTACACTATCCTATACAATTCTCCCCATTCCACTAAAAAGCGTGAAATAAAATAATTTTCAGAAAAAAAAATACACCGACTTCGAAATGCACTAAAAAGTATAAAATAATTTCTATTTCCTAATGAAATAATTTCTATTTCATTCAATCATACAATTACGTAGCGCATATGAATGAATCCTATTTACTCGTTAGGTAGTATATTAAAAATATTCCAACTTTTTCGGAGGCGGCGCAAAATCAAAAATACATCAGTGAACGTTGCTGCCAATAACTAGGTGATTGTGGCATGACGTATGGCATTGTTAAATTCGTATGCTCTGCTGTACTGAATTTTAGATAATATAGCAAATACTCACTTTGCCTTTCTACTAAAGATTTTATTTATTTAGTGTGTTGCTTGGTTGTTACAAAAATTCTGTCTTAAAACTAGCGGGTCTGTCTTTTTATTAACTTTGCATGTGGGCGTATATTCGAAGGTGAGACTGAAACTAAGGTGGGGTGAAATTGTTGACCAATCGCCTTTTTCTGGAAATGTCGGGGGTTTTTCTTCCCTTTCCTCGGGGTACGTGTTTGGGAAAACCCAAGTTGGCGTGCAGGTAGAGAATATTTTTACCGATCGCTTATGGGGTGGTTTATTGCGGACGATTATGACTGGCAAGTGATTAAGATTTGAAAAGCTGACCGTAATTTAGTTTTTTCCTTGAAAAATTGATGTGGATATAAAAATGAAAATTAAAAATTTGAAAGAGACCCTTCCTGCTTATAACCTAACGGCGCTCTTAACAGCATATTAATAAATCCTGAGGAAGAATACGAACCACTATAGATATATCTGGTAATATACGCAAATGTAACGACTGAATCTTCATTTCACAACGTTTCTGATATAAATGAAACTGAATCGACTTCGTTCGCATGTGGAAGGCACGGATCTAAGAACCTTCAAACGGGGCCCACGACGCGGGAATTACCAAATTTCCGGCAGATGAGCCCTACCTTTAGTGTATATGGGGCGATCGAGTCCTTCCGTGCATACTTTATGAATCTAGATAGACCATAGTTACATTCTATACGCACTAACATATATTTCGCGGCGTGCTGTCGAGTTATGCATATGTATAGAAAAAAAAATAGCTATACGAGCCTTGCCCATGTACGGCTGTCCAAAGATTGACATGTTCAAGAAAATCTGTTAATTTTGCGCCGCCTCCGAAAAAGTTGGAATATTTTTAATATACTACCTAACGAGTAAATAGGATTCATTCATATGCGCTACGTAATTGTATGATTGAATGAAATAGAAATTATTTCATTAGGAAATAGAAATTATTTTATACTTTTTAGTGCATTTCGAAGTCGGTGTATTTTTTTTCTGAAAATTATTTTATCTAACAGTCGTAACACCGAAATCACATTGCACCGAATTTAGGTAACAGAAAATAATATAACACATTATCTCTTGCTGGCTGTTATTATGAATAATTACCAAAATGTGACATTAATGCATTAGCTTCTAATGTAAAAATCCTTTTGAATTATCGTTGCTTGACGTCTAAAAATAGATTGATAGATATGGCAACAGCGTAACAATCCGGCAACGATGCCTTCGCTCCGTTTCTCTGTCAGAAGGTGGCAGGTAATAGGAATAGAAATAGGTGGGTAATATAGTTCAGGTATATTTCAAGATCTAGCCGATAGATAACTCCACGCGAGTTGTCTAGTTTATAGATTTTTTATTTCTAGTATTCTCCGCTCATAGACATCGTCGCTTCGATCGATTCAAATTTAAACAAAAACGTGACATTCACCTTAAACCTTCAACGTTAGAGAATGTTTTGTGACCTGACAATTTTTATAGGACAAAACACTTGGGTTGTGTCAAATAAATCCAACAGTTGGGAATGTGTAATTACGAAAATATTGAAATGTAGAAACCAGAAATGTGGGAGTGTTGGAATTGGAGAATGAGAGAATTTAAGAATTTGAGGATTTGGGAGCTTGAGAACTTGGGGATTAGAGAATCGAATGTGTGAGAAATTTGAGAATTGAAGAATGTGAGAATTTGGGGATGTGAGAATTGGGAATGTGGGAATTGAGGAGTGAGGGAATTGGGGAATGTGGGGAATGTGGAATGCGAGGAATGTGGAATACGAGGAATGTGGAATGCGAGGAATGTGAAATGCGAGAAATGTGGAATGCGAGGAATGTGGAATGCGAGGAATGTGGAATGCGAGGAATGTGGAATGCGAGGAATGTGGAATGCGAGGAATGTGGAATGCGAGGAATGTGGAATGCGAGGAATGTGGAATGCGAGGAATGTGGAATGCGAGGAATGTGGAATGCGAGGAATGTGGAATGCGAGGAATGTGGAATGCGAGGAATGTGGAATGCGGGGAATGTGGAATGCGGGGAATGTGGAATGCGGGGAATGTGGAATGCGGGGAATGTGGAATGCGGGGAATGTGGAATGCGGGGAATGTGGAATGCGAGGAATGTGGAATGTGGTGAATGTGGAATGTGGTGAATGTGGAATGTGGGGAATGTGGAATGTGGGAAATGTGGAATGTGGGGAATGTGGAATGTGGGGAGTGTGGAATGTGGGGAGTGTGGACTGTGAGAAATGTTGAATGTGGGGAATGTGGAATGTGGGGAATGTGGAATGTGGGGAGTGTGGAATGTGGGGAGTGTAGAATGTGGGGAGTGTGGACTGTGGGTAATGTGGAATGTGGGAAATGTGGAATGTGGGGGATGTGGAATGTGGAATGTGGGGAATGTAGGATGTGATGAATGTGGAGTGTGGAATGCGTGGAATGTGGAATGTGAGGAATGTGAAGTGTGAGGGCTGTGGAATATAAAGAATGTGGAATGTGAAGAATATGAAATGTGAAAAATGTGAAATGTGGAAAATGTAAAATGTGCAATTTGCTCATATTAGAATGTAAGAATACAACCTTTGACAATACTAAATGTAGAGTACACATGTACTTTGTATACATGTACAAATGTAGAGTAACAAGAGAGTACAAAAAAATGAGAAACAGATGACACGTGTATGCAGTAAAAACATTTTTTGCGAATGAAAATGTAGGGTCCACGTAACAGCAACCTTGAAGACACATTAGCTTTTAGCAAGAGATGACCATAATTCCTTAATTACTTCATGAGTAAGTCGCTTAGCAAGGACTCGTACAGAGTTTGAATTTTGAAATAGAAAGTGACCATGATGACGGAATAACATTCTTGGAAAGTAATCGCTGCAACAGAATTATCAACCGGACAAAGATAATGACACGCGACCAAAAAACAAGTAACATATTCAACAAATTGCTGTATCGTAAAAACTCGTTGAATAATTAAAGAACATCGTGAAGACGGCAAATTTTTGACATTTTTTTCTGCTCCGTCGCTATTTATGAAATTAACCTTGTAATTCTGTCGGTGTCCAGTTAATTGTTTCCGCGTCTATTCGGGGAATGAACTGTCTTCGGAGATTAGCATATGTCACACGTGTCACATCTGCATTCACCGAACTTGAAGAACCAGACGTACTTAAAACGAATGTGGAGCAAATGGGAAGCCAAATGAATCATGATGAACACGACAATTTACCTAACAGTACATAGATAATTTTTCTTCCATTTCGACTGTTGGGAAGAGGTTCTTTATTTTTTAAATTATGGAGCTGGATATCTTTGCGACAGATGGATACTAAAATTAGGTGGTGAACATATGTGGTAAAATTCGGATTTAAAATTCGAGTAATTCAAATGATAGTGAAATTCAATTCCAACATTCCCAAATTTTCACATTTTCCAATTCCCACATTCCCCAATTCCCACACTCCCCAATTCCAACCTTTTCCAATTCCCACACTCCCCAATTCCACATTCCCCAATTCCACATTCCCCAATTCCACATTCCCCAATTCCCACATCCCCCAATTCTCAAATCCCCTAATTTCCAAGCTCCCAAATTTCTCACACTCTAGATTCCCTCATCCCCAGATTCTCAAGCTCCCAAATCCTCAAATTCTCAATTCAGACAATACAGATACTACTACAATCAAAATACATCAAATAGCAGAAGAACCCAGATTTGAGACGTGAACATCTCGGACTTGGGACTTCACCTGAACCACAAATAAAATTCGAATGACTCAAACAGTAAAACCCATGTAAAACTCCGTTCCAAACAGCTCGGCTACCAATACCTGAATAGATAAAAGCATCGTTCGATTTTCAAGGAAATAACAATAAATCACGAACACGCGTCCCGATGTCTGTTCGTCGTTGATGTCTTTAGCAGAGTCGAACTTTCCCAGCTCGAGAAACCGATGCTCTCGCTGAGAATTAATAGTCCAACAGAACAGTCATAATTCAAGACACCTAAAGTGTCAACCTGAATTAATAGTCTCACGAGCGAGCCACGGAACCGAACGTGCCACAAACGTCTCTCCTCTCTGTCTACCTTGAACCTGGAGGATTAATCCGTTTGACAAAAGCAACGCGAGGAGGAGATGCAAGAAGTTGCAGGCAAGTTCTTGTTCGTCGAATTAGAAGCGTTGCCTGGGCGATAATTGCGCGCGTAGGAACTCGAAGGAACTCGACGTAGGAATCGTGCCTCTGCGTGACTGTAGATCGAGTTTTGATACGATACAGCGGTTGACCGTGACCCGCGTCACACTTTAAGTCCCTCCATTTTACTCTTTGTGAGTAGCACCTGGAACTCTACGATCTATTCAAACTAGATCGACAAACTTAACCTCTCATGATTTTCATAATGAGTCTCTCTTTAGAGCTACTCAAAATGATTTTGATCTTTGAGACTGTTTAAACATTTTTTCTAATGTAACTACACATGAATCTTCATTATGAGTCTCTTTTTAGAGGAACTTTCATTGATTTTGTTCTTTGAGACTGTTTGAACATTTTTGCTAATGTAACTGCATATGAATCTTCATTATGAATTTCTTTTTAGAGGAACTTTCATTGATTTTGCTCTTTGATATTGTTTGAACATATTTGTTAATGTAACTACATATGAATCTTCATTATGAGTCTCTTTTTAAAGGAACTTCAATTGATTTTGTTCTTTGAGACTGTTTGAATATTTTTGCTAATGTAACTACATATGAATCTTCATTATGAGTCTCTTTTTAAAGGAACTTCAATTGATTTTGCTCTTTGAGACTGTTTGAACATATTTGTTAATGTAACTACATATGAATCTTCATTATGAGCCTCTTTTTAAAGAAACTTCAATACTTCTTTTTTGATGATGTTCACAATGATCCTCTTTTTAGAGGATCTTTTATTGATTTTGCTTTTTCAGACTGTTTGAACATATTTGCTAAGGCAACAGCATTATATAGTATCATACAGTGAATCTTATTATGTATCAGCATTTTGTACTTCTTTTTTGATGATGTTCACAATGATCCTCTTTTTAGAGGATCTTTTATTGATTTTGCTTTTTTAGACCGTTTGAACATATTTGCTAAGGCAACAGCATTATATAGTATCATACAATGAATCTTATTATGTATCAGCATTTTATACTTCTTTAATGATGTTCACAATGATCCTCTTTTTAGAAGAACTTAAATTGATGTTGCTATTTTGGTCAGTTTGAAACATATCAGCTAAAACAACAGCATTATGTACTACAATATACGTGACTCATAATATGAATGAGTGTTTTGTCTTTCACCTTCGATGATATTCACAGTGATTCTCTTTTTAGAGGAACTTAGATTGATTTTATTCTTTTGTTCAGTTTGAAACATATCTGCCAAGACAACAACATTATGCACCACAATATACCTGACTCATATTATGAATCATTTTGTCTTTCACCTTCGATGACGTTCACAATGATTCTCCTTTTAGAAAAACTTAAATTGATTTTGTTCTTTTGGACAGTTCCAAACATATCTCCTAAAATAACATCATTAACCTGCTTGTTAATTAACTTGAATAACTCGAAAGTATCTCCATAATACATAGAGTAAATTGATATGAAATTTTGCAACAATGAATATGATTTCATCAAGTGGTGAATAGATTGTTTTCTTGATATCGATCGTAAGAGCTAAAAGCAACTTCTTGCTATGAATAATTTGTGGCCGTGGCGTAATCTGCTGGCGAGAGTATGCATCGCGTTTAGTTACCGACTGGACCGAGGATCCAGGATTCAGACCGCAAACCACAGACCGCAGGATCAGGGAGTTTGAGATATCGCACATTCTTTGCGCCCGTAGGAAACTCTTGATCCTAATATACACGACCGCGCGGTAGAAAATTTATTTCTCTTAGCGACGTTTAGCGGTTTCTAGCTGCTGTATTTAGTGGGAAGTTTTTAATTAGCCGCAATCGATACGCGAATGCTTCAACCTACTTTAAGGGAGTTTTAGAACTGAATCTTCGGATCTTGAAAATATTTCAGCGAAATAATTTTAGTTAAACCGAGTTTTAACTAATTCAAATTCTTAAAATAATTTGTACAAATAATGCAGTCAAATTGTAATTTGATGAAGTTTATTATTGTAGAAGACTGTAATATAGAATTATATTAAAAATGCTACAAAGTATATTAAACTATTAAAACTTCTATTAAAATAAAATAAAATAAAGACCTGGAATTTGAGAAACCACTCACAGAAATAATTTATCGATTTTCCGTTCAAGCTTAAAAAATAAGAACACCTTTCTATTTCAGAAAGGTAAGATATTTCATAAAATTTATATTTCACCCGAAATATTAATATTTTATTTTACCGAAGTAAAAATGACTCTATCGCAGTTGAATCCTCTTCCAATAAATTTTAAATTATAAATTATAACTTGTATTACAACGAAAATCAATATCAAAGAGTAAAAGACTTACCCGACTCTGTAGTCCGTGCAAGATGGCGGCGGATTCCAAACAGTACTATGACACAGCATCCAATCGCACCAAATCTAGAAAAACACAAAATAAAAATAGTGAATAATGAAAGATGACTATAGAAGATAATTTATTTATATCGTTCCTATTTATAGAATCTCCAGAAGACGTTTCATTTTGTCTACCACGTTCATCCATCCTGAGAAAGTGAATCGTGTGCCAACAGTGTTGTGTCGCGTCCACTTTATCGGTAATATTAATGGTCTCCCATGAGACAAGAGAGAAACTCTCGCCATTATTCCTGCGTTTCGATAGCGATCGATCTTGTTTCCTCCGCGATTCGTTCTCAATTATGCGAGAATATTTTTATATAATACATAGGTGGAAGGTACTTCGCAGGTGTTGAGATCTTTAAGGTTTTGGGGAGATTCTTAACCCCTTGCACTATGACTTATTTATCAGGTGCGTCAGTCAAAACTAACTAATTACAGCTACAATAGTAAAACAGACCAAAAATCTTGAAATGTTATGTCAATATGTTATTATGCAACCGTTGATTATGCAAATTGTAATTGGACTTCAAATCCAAATCGAAGCATATTAAAAATTCAAGTAAAATTGATGAGGTCCGAAGTACGAGTGCGTCACGAGTCAGACTCGTCAAAGTAGTGCAAAGGGTTAAGATCGAACAGGGGGTGGATGAGGAGACTGTAATATTATGCAATCGTTGACTATGCAAATTGTAATTGGACTTCAAATCCAAATCGAAGCATATTAAAAATTCAAGTAAAATTGATGAGGTCCGAAGTACGAGTACGTCACGAGTCAGACTCGTCAAAGTAGTGCAAAGGGTTAAGATCGGTCAGGGGGTGGATGAGGAGACTGTAAGGTGGACGAACTTTTGATTTTGATGGGAAGACTAGAAGATCTGGAGATATGGAGATTTCGAACTTTTGGGGACTCGGAAATTTGGGAGTTTTGGAATATTTAGAGCAATTGAAATTTGGGACTATTGGGATTTGGGAGTATTGGACCTTGGGAGTATTGGGATTTGAGAGTGTTGGACCTTGAGAGTAGTGGACCTTGAGAGTGGTGGACCTTGGGAGTGTTGGACCTTGATAGTATTGAGATTTGAGAGTGTTGGACCATGCGAGTATTGGACCCTGGGAGAATTGGGATTTGAGAGTGTTGGACCTTGGGAGTATTGGACCTTGAGAGTGGTGGACCTTGGGAGTGTTGGACCTTGGAAGTATTGGACCTTGAGAGTGTTGGATCTTGAGAGTATTGGGATTTGGAAGTGTTGGAACTTGGGAGTGTTGGAACTTGAGAGTATTGGAATTTGAGAGTGTTGGACCTTGGAAGTGTTGGAACTTGGGAGTGTTGGAACTTGAGAGTATTGGACCTTGGAAGTGTTGGAACTTGAGAGTATTAGGATTTGGGAGTGTTGGAACTTGGGAGTGTTAAACCTTGATAGTATTGAGATTTGAGAGTGTTGGACCATGCGAGTATTGGACCCTGGGAGAATTGGGATTTGAGAGTGTTGGACCTTGGGAGTATTGGACCTTGAGAGTGGTGGACCTTGGGAGTGTTGGACCCTGGGAGTATTGGACCTTGAGAGTGTTGGATCTTGAGAGTATTGGGATTTGGAAGTGTTGGAACTTGGGAGTGTTGGAACTTGAGAGTATTGGAATTTGAGAGAGTTGGACCTTGGAAGTGTTGGAACTTGGGAGTGTTGGAACTTGAGAGTATTGGACCTTGAGAGTGTTGGAACTTGAGAGTATTGGGATTTAAAAGTGTTGGACCTTGAGAATATTGGGATTTGGGAGTGTTGGAACTTGGGAGTGTTGGACCTTGATAGTATTGGGATTTGAGAGTGTTGGACCTTAGGAGTATTAGAATTTGGAAGTGTCGAACCTCAGAAGTGTTATACAAGCAAAGCACCAACCACAAAAATTCTACTACCCACCAGAAAGACTACTAGCACTATACACTAACCCCACACAATCAATCTCTAATCAATCTTCAACTGCACCTCCAAAATGTGACACCACAATCCCTATCCCTACACACAATAATCTACATAATAATCAGTACTCCACCAGCAAAAAGCCTCATAAATCCTACCAGAAAATGAACAGAATATTTGACGTAGGATTCGAAGGATAAGAAAGTCACAGGCGATAGTATCTCGATCGAGGAGCATCGAAGGCTGCACCGGCTGGAAAAGCAGGAAGAAACCGGTGACGTCGCGGTTCCAATGGCTTGTCATAGGGTTGACCTTTATCGATGGAGCGTGCGTGCATAGCTTACGTGCGATGGGTGCATTAATCGTGAACCCGGGGTTGCATAATAAGTCGGAACACGAGCGAACCAGGTCCAAGGAAGCTGACAACGGCCAACGGTGGTTTCTTGCGTGGGTGCGAAACCTGGTTCTCGCTTCATCAATTGTTGGGGGCTTATGCCAGGATTATGGAGATCATTATTGTCCAAGGTGTTATTTGACAAATTTGAAATTTATTCTGACATTGAAGGTTGACTTCAAAGACTTTTTACTTGATTTTGACAATTTTTAACTTCTTATTGAAAGCTCATAAATATGGAACTTTGAGAGTCTGAAATATTGAGTTGAACATTAAAAGGTTTGAAAATTTGGGACTTTGAGGTCTACATATTTTGAACTGCAGATTGAACAACTCCTCAGCGAAAAATTTCTAAGTTGTCAATTTTTTAATTTTGGATTATTAATTTATGATATAGTTCCTACATGTGAAGCTTTAAAAATGAATGATGTCAGTCTAGAAACCTGTTGTATATTGCAACAATCACACAGTGAAAAATGTCTCAATTAATCTGAATTAATCTGAACTCGAATTACATTGAACACATAAATGAAATACAAACAATTTAAAGAATCTGAAGAAATTCTCGAATCAATCAGAAACGTCTAAGTGAACACGAGCTCAGAATTGAAAAGGCTGCTCAGTGATTTAATTTGTAATAGCAAAGAACACGATTGTGTGCGATCGTTAGATCGCTTAAATTGATGGTAGTAGAATGACGGGTTTTTTCTCGGTACGGTGAAAGTTTCTCGGAAAAAAAGAAATCCTGGTAGAAGTTCCATTAGATATGCCATAGATAACGGAAATACCTTGATAGCTGGTAAAAGGACTTGCATGTCCTCGCTAACAACCATCCTCGGTTCTTCGCCGCTGTCCAACTGAGACTTCAACAAGGACACGCCACGTTCTAAAATCAGATTGAACATCTGCAAGGATACGACCAGTGCCCTTTCTTGGACCTCGGACCGGTAGCCCTGCTCCATTTGAGAATCTGAAACATCGAACGAAAGCATCGGACCGTTAGCGACACGAATGCGATGCTTTGGAAAACGCTTAAAACGCTTCGCTATTTAAGTCGCGATATTATCCTTTCGTATTTACAATGCTAAACAGTCTTACGGTTTAACTACTTAAATGCTGCCTTACTGTAAATATTATCTCTGTAATTCTACTCCTACGTTGCATTTGTTAGGTTGTCAGGTTTATTACATATTTAATCATATCAATTTTAAAATTATCTCACAATATGTTATAAAATTTCTATATTTCTATATTTCCATATATCGGTACTGCAAGTAAGGGATTGACAGAACTTTATATTAAAAAATCCCTAGATCACTAGATCCAAAAACCCCTGGACCCCAAATTTTCCTAGATCTCAATTTTCCATAGTTCCAAAATTTCCCTAGATCCCAAATTTCTATAGATCCCAAATTTCCCTAGATAACAAATTTCTCAAGTTCCCAAATTTTCCTACATACCAAATTTCCCTAGTTCCCAAATTACCCTATATCCAAATTTCCCTAGATCCCAAATTTCCCAAGTTCCCAAATTTCCCTAGATATCAAATTTCCCTAGATTCCAAATTTCCCTAGATCCCAAATTTCTCTAGTTCCCAAATTACCCTAGTTCCCAAGCTTCCCTAGATCCAAATTTCCCCGGATCCCAAATTTCCCTAGATCCCAAATTTCCCAAGTTCCCAAATTTCCCTAGATAGCAAATTTCCCTAGTTCTCAAATTGCCCTAGATCCAAATTTCCCTAGATCCCAAATTTCCCTAGTTCCCAAATTTCCCTAGATTCAAATTTCCGTAGATCCCAAATTTTCCTAGATTCCAAATTTCCCAAGTTCCCAAATTTCCCTAGATATCAAATTTCCTAAGTTCCCAAATTACCCTAGTTGCCAAGCTTCCCTAGATCCAAATTTCCTCGGATCCCAAATTTCCCTAGATCCCAAATTTCCCAAGTTCCCAAATTTCCTTAGATCCCAAATTTCCCTAGTTTCCAAATTATTCTAGATCCAAATTCCCCTAGATCCCAGTCTCAATCTCCCTAGATGCCAATATTCTTAGATTAAAATATCCCTAGATGCTAATATTTTTAGACTGAAATATCTCTAGATACCAATATTGTTACAATGAAATATCCCTAGATGCTAATATTTTTAGACTGAAATATCTCTAGATACCAATATTGTTACAATGAAATATCCCTAGATGCTAATATTTTTAGATTGAAATATCTCTAGATACCAATATTGTTAGAGTGAAATATCCCTAAATCCTAATATTTTTATATTGAAATATCTCTAGATACCAATATTGTTAGAGTGAAATATCCCTAAATCCTAATATTTTTAAATTGAAATATCTCTAGATACCAATATTGTTAGAGTGAAATATCCCTAGTTCCTAATATTTTTAAATTTAAATATCTCTAGATACCAATAATGTTAGAGTGAAATATCCCTAGATCCCAATATTCTTAAATCGAAATATCCCTAGATCCCAATTTCACTAGATGAAAATACCCGTAGATCCCAATCTCCCTAAATCCCCACATCCCCACATCCCCAGATCCCTATATCCTCTCAATTAAAAATACCATAATTTGTGTCCCAGTTCCTAAACTAACATCCCAGTGCAACGCAATTAAGCAGAAAGTCCCTTTAAAATCCCTAGATGGAGAAGAGTTACAAAGGAGGTCAACCAGCGAAGAGACGGACAGCGAATTGTTGGAAAATTTACAACGATCGTTAGCCCGTACAGGCAAGAAAAATGCGGAAACGTAGTTAACGAAGAGGTGGTTTTTTTTTTCCTCCGTCCATTGTGTCTTCTATCCCGTGGTAATCGACAGAGTGCGGACATTCGAACGTCGTATCCACCGTGAAGGGTTACGAAGAAGGCTAACAGAAACCGTAGAGAAGATCGGTGTACAACGATGTACAACAAAGAGAAAGAGGAAGCTTAACTGCTTTACGAACGCGACATCGTGCGGCACCTTTCATCTAGGATACCATGACTAGCGTTACCTTTTGCTACGAGCCTGCTTCAACATCCGCGCCAGACGTTCATTATTGATCGAACGGTTAATGAATTTTAGGATCCCGTGTGCTTTAATGAACAACGTGCAACAACCTTTCGCTGGATCTCAGATTCATCGCTTTAACATACGAGAACGGTACTACCGCCACTCTTTTTAACTGCGTCAACAATTTATTAACGCTAAGTGCGTTATTAACACGGTACATGCTTCATTATATCGCCATATATCTTTCGAAATTCATTTTATATATTCTGTACTATTTTTTGGATTTATTTATGCGTCATTTTTTATATCGTTTTGTGTATGATTTTGTATGTCATGAATTATTTTATGTCTCATTTTGTAGAATATTTTATATATTATCATATGAAGCATTCTGTGTTCCATTTTATATATCAAGTTGTACATGATTTTATAAATCATTCTGTGCATCATTTTATGTATCAAGTTGTACATGATTTTATAAATCATTCTGTGCACCATTTTATGTATCAAGTTGTACATGATTTTATAAATCATTCTGTGCATCATTTTATATATCAAGTTGTACATGATTTTGTAAATCATTCTGTGCATCATTTTATATATCAAGTTGTACATGATTTTATAAATCATTCTGTGTTCCATTTTATATATCAAGTTGTACATGATTTTATAAATCATTCTGTGCATCATTTTAAATATCAAGTTGTACATGATTTTATAAATCATTCTGTGTTCCATTTTATATATCAAGTTGTACATGATTTTATAAATCATTCTGTGCATAATTTTATATATCAAGTTGTACATGATTTTATAAATGATTCTGTGTTCCATTTTATATATCAAGTTGTACATGATTTTGTAAATCATTCTGTGCACCATTTTATATATCAAGTTGTACATAATTTTATAAATCATTCTGTGTTCCATTTTATATATCAAGTTGTACATGATTTTGTAAATCATTCTGTGCACCATTTTATATATCAATTAGTACATGATTTTATAAATCATTGTATACATCATTTTATGTATCATGTTCAACAGCACCTTACACAAACATCATTCTGTATATCACATAATTCAGCCATTCCCGCGTACACGATTACATCCAGATTTTTGCGAATAAACCAGTAAATTTGGTTAAGGATTTCTCGGTCCATAAATAACGACAGCAAATAAACGCGCGTATAAAGAACGAGAGGCGAATAATATTATAAAAGGGTAGTTATTAAGCACAATGAAATTTGCGATAGCAAATCGAACGAGCTAAGGCCAAAGGATGTTCCATAACTTCATAACGGGGTCCATGTTGCACCATAGATACACGAAAGCCACTCTGCGATACCCATGGCGTCTGGCAGTTTAATTTATCACGTACGGGGATAATAATTAGCGTTGAACTGCGAGGTTCTCTCCGAGTCACGGCCCGTGTGGTCTTTTTCGAGACTTGGGGAGTGTAAAGGGCAATTAGTTAGGGATGATTTATAGAAAGGCCTTAACTAATTGCCAATACGATCATTAGCGAAAATTACGCGTATCGTCTGTCGACTTCCTTCTTCGTTTCCTCCCCCTTTTAGACGATCACGCCGAACATTTTCACCGCTTTCATTCACGCCTGTCAAATTCGCGACGGACATTTTCTTATTACAAGGATCGTTTAACACTTTCGTGTATTCGGCACGATAACCGTTTCCTTCGTACAACTTTGATCAATTGTTTTTACTGAAAACATTCATCACGTATGAGAACCGTTATATGAAAAATAGTAATTGTCAGATTTAGTAACTTTTCAGGATATTGAATTTTTTAAATTATTGAAATAGAATTTTTATTCGCGTGTTAATTATAGGGGAATTATTGTGCTCGGTTAGAGAATACTTTTGGGGTAATTAAGTTTTGCTGTTTGGTGGAAATTTTTAATTTACAAATAAAATAATTAAAATAGTATAAATTTTAATCATTTAGATCGCACATTTCCTAAATTTCCCAAATTTCCCTAAATTCAAATTTTCCGATTTTAGCAAATTCACCAAATTCCCTAGACGGAAAATTCTAAATTTCGCAAATTCCCTAGATGACAAATTCCAAATTCCAGAAATTCCCTAGATCCCAAATTCGGAATTCCGCAAATTCCCTAGATGCAAAATTCTGAATTCCCCAAATTCCCTAGATCCGAAATTCGAAATTTCCCAAATTCCCTAAATGCCAAATTCGAAATTCCCCAAATTCCCTAGATGACAAATTCCAAATTCCCCAAATTCCCTAGATGACAAATTCCAAATCCCCCAAATTCCATAGATGACAAATTCCAAATATCCCAAATTCCCTAGATGACAAATTCCAAATCCCCCAAATTCCCTACATCCCACATTCGAAATTCCCCAAATTCCCTAGATTTCAAATTCGAAATTCCTCAAATTCCCTAGATGACAAATTCCAAATTCCCCAAATTCCATAGATGACAAATTCCAAATATCCCAAATTCCCTAGATGACAAATTCCAAATCCCCCAAATTCCCTACATCCCACATTCGAAATTCCCCAAATTCCCTAGATTTCAAATTCGAAATTCCCCAAATTCCCTAGATGACAAATTCCAAATTCCCCAAATTCCCTAGATGACAAATTCCAAATTCCCCAAATTCCCTAGATGACAAATTCCAAATTCCCCAAGTTCCCTAGATCCGGAATTCCAAATTCCCTAGATGCCAAATACCAAATTCCCTAGATGTTAAATTAAAAATTTCCGAGATTCCAATTTCTCCAAATTCCCTAGATCACAAATTGCCAACTTAAAAAATTCCCTAGATTGCAATTCGTAACTTAGAAAATTCCCTAGATTCTAAATTCCCAACTTCGAAAATTTTCTAGATACCAAATTCTCAATTCGAAAATTTCCTAGATTCCAAATTCCCAATTCGAAAATTCCCTAGATTCCAAATTCTCGAATTTCAAAATTCCCTAGATTCCACATTTCCCAAACGTCCCACCAAGTTCCAAAATTCCCAGATACCCATAATCCAAACAACCAACTCTCCAATTCGCAAAACGCAAAATCTGAAAAAAATCCCGGAAAATCCTGAACTCCGCAAAAAATCAGTGAAACGTGAAAATCGTAGAACAGTAATCGAATGATCGGCGTTGTTTCAATGCAAAATTCGAGGGAATTAAAATTAGTAGGAACGATCATGCACGGTGTCCGTTCACGATCGAACAAAACAGAGAGTAAATTAGCCCGTTCCATGGTGTCTAATTGAATCCCGTTGGCGAACGGCAATTGAACGCGAAAGCGAGCAACACGAGCGGTGCAAATGAAGCACGAGAGACGAGCAATTAAATCGTGGAGGCTTTGATTAGCAGTTCGGCGAGCTGCACGGACAGACAGCCGCACGGAGAAGTAGCAACAGTTTGCAGAGGACGAACGAATAATTCGATTGATGCTGGAACAAGAGGCCGGGCAACAACCGAGCGGAATGAACCGATGAAAAGGCTTCCTTCTTTCCTAACGAAGCAGAACGCGCGAGAAACGATTCGGCGTCGAAGCGAAAACTAACGCGTGCCGTTTAACGAAGTTCGAGGCCGAGGTCAGGTCCGTTCTGTTTTCGGAACCGATATTAACGCGATTACATCGGGAAAACGGACTCGGCGAATCGAGTTAGTCGGCTGCCACGATAACTCGTTTAGTATCGATTCGTACGACCTCGTCCAATCGTAAACCGTCGCGATAATGAATTTTCCCGAGACGTTTATTCCGACGGGGTCCTTTCGTTGTCAAATTAACCGCACGGAAAGGATCGTTATGAAATACCAACGTCTGCTACGACTAATAATTCTAGTCTCTTATAGAATTAATTGACTACTTACAACTTTCTTGGTATGATCAGTTTCAAATATTTAGTTTTGACGGGTCTTTACTGTTTGGAGGTACTTTTACATTCTTTGTATTACGTATCAAATTATTACCACCATATACGTATATATGTATGACATACACATATGACATATACATATACACATATAACATACATACATATACACATGCGACATATATACATATGACATATACACACATGACATACACACATGACATATGTATACATATGATATATACACACATGACATATATACATATGACATATACACACATGACATATGTATACATATGATATATACACACATGACATATATACATATGACATATACACACATGACATATGTATACATATGATATATACACACATGACATATACACATATGACATATACACATATGACATATACACACATGACATATACACATATGACATATACACACATGACATATACACATATGTACACATATCATAATAACAATGCTATTTGCATACATGGTTGCTACATATGAACCATATTAAAAATCCAAACAAGATATGTCAAATTTCACGAGCACATCACTAGTCACTCACATGTCACATACGTGAAGTCAAAACACGTCCATATTCCCTACCTCACATATTACCCTCCCTTTTCAAAAATACAAAATTCTCCCATGCTCAAAGTACCTACCCCGAAATCCATTTAAACAAGTACCCAAGTGTGCAATTAACAATTAGAGATGTTCGATGCAAAAGACGAAATGAAAGGGTAAATGGTTGCCACCTTGCGTGCTGTTGCGAATCACCCGTCGCACGTAATTGCATCCCGCGAGATTTATGCGTATTTACGAGGATGCATCATCCGTGTCCGTCGCTGTATCAAATTCAATTATTGTTGGCAACGTTCAATTATTGTTGGCAACGGGTATCAAATGTTACAACGGCCATCATCGCAGTCATCGCTCTAGGAGGTCCGCTTTCGACTATATCGCATGACAGTGCTCTGTCCTTTCGTCTCCTTACAGTCTATCAATCTAACAGTTGTTACCTCGTGTCTCTCGTGTCACGGGATAAATATGGGGATGTTTTTCACTCTCGTTAATTCTCTTTTCTTTTAAGTTGCTGCTTTTTTGTTTAATTCTAAATTTAGGTTCAATTTGTCCTTTACTTAGAACTCGTTCAATTTGTCCCTTACTTAGAATTCGTATAGAAAAATAAATAAAATTGAAAGTTACATAGAAAGTTTGTAATAGTGTAATGAGTGTATAATATAATTTGACTCATTTATTATCACGATCCACAAATGGAGAATTTTCTATCGCTTGCAATAGTTTTATAGCAAAATGTGTATGAGTGTGTATGTGACTTTGAAAATTAATTTTTATTTCAAAAAATAATATATTTGTCCATAGCACTACATCAGTGTCAGTATAATACACCTCATAAATTAACAAACCTGTCTAAAAACTCTATGTACTTAAAATAAAAATTTGGTAATTAAAAAGAACTTAACGGTCGAAAAGACCCATCTAATAGTCCTCAAGCAGCATTTGATAATTTCGAGCACCCGAAGCATAATTACGGTTAATGAGCTCGAACGGTAGCATTCGTGCGAGATCCACAGCGAGATACGTTAAATCATAAATCCAGCAAAATGACCGCGGGGCCAGAACGTTAAGAGCGTTGTTCACACCTACGTGTAAGACGGGAACGTCGGGAATTTCACCAAGGTCTTCTCGCGATCTTCACGCACGAACGACCCTTTTTGTTGTTCCAATGGCTGACATGCTTGTCATACCTGACTGCTGCTCCCGAAGGCTTCCTGTCCTTGCGGACAGCTCGCTCTGTTTAATGAACACCGTGTTGCTTTCATTTATCGCATCGCACGAACACTTTTTAACCTTCGATTATATTCATCCGTCTCGATAATCGTTCTCCATTCTGTTCTCCATTCCATATCGATGATTCGTTACGTTACGTTTCGGTGTTTTGCATTTTAATTTCGTTATTGTGCTCTTACTTCTGCTGATTCATTTTCAAACGTTTAGTACGAGGTTTAGGGAATTTAAGAACTTGAGAATTGTTCAAATTTAGGTGAGGATCAATTTGAATCTGAGTTAAGAAGGACCTTTGTTCAGTCACTTAAATATTTCAGGTTTGAACAATTTAATGAACTACAAATTTTATAAAGCCTATTAATGATACATAATTCACAGACCTGTCCTAAAAATTTTTTTAATGATCAAACACCTAGCTAATGTTTGAAAGAAGTCATCAACTGAGCTACAGAGGTTTTTAGACAGTCATGAGACAGTGTACAAAACACAGAGTAATATATAAAAATTAGATAATTCGATAACTTTCAA
Organism: Megachile leachella; assembly: GCA_963576845.1. Lineage (NCBI taxonomy): Eukaryota > Metazoa > Arthropoda > Insecta > Hymenoptera > Megachilidae > Megachile > Megachile leachella. The sequence continues at coordinate 19,114,888 of OY756251.1, forward strand.
ATTTCATAAATCCTACAAAACATCACTAAAAATTCTTGCAGTACCAAAAGCACCAGTGAACCAGCAAAAGACCATGAATCTTAAAGTCGTAAAAATATAAAAAAAGCTCGCTAATTTACAAATTTCGCAAAGCCCATTAGCAGTATATAATTTCCACGAAGCAAGAGAGTATTTTAATGATCGAAGATGTAGTAAAGTATCAGCATGAATCTGCGGTAAAGAGGAACGTCGTTTAGTGGCGGTTGGTGGCACGCAAAGAAGCTGTCGGAGTTAGAGGCGCCTGGCGCTCCCCGGTGGCGCCAGGCGCTTCAACGCGTTCGTCTTCGTGTTCCAGCTCGTGTGAACGAACCATAAGGATAGTTACATGGGCATCGTGCATACGCGCGGATAATACGTGGCGGCGGCTGCGTCCTTGGCGGTGCACGCGCGTTTTTCTGCTCGATAACCAGCGAACGGTCTTACCACGCGCATAGATGGCTACCACGGGGGATGGAAAAAGAAAGGGAGAAAGAGAACAGCTAGAAAGCTGCTCGACGCTATGCTGTACGTACACGCGAGTTAAGTTATCGTAAACTGGTTTGCCGGCCGGGATGGCGCGGGGACGATTTAATAAAATGGCGCCAGCCGGCTAGCTGGATATCCGATTACGATATCCGGGAGGGCCGATAAATTCCGCGAGAAACGGTGGGTCGTGTCGATAACCCGACGAGAACTAACGTCCTGGATAACGCTACCGCTAATTGAAAACCACCCTATCATTATTTACCTGTTGTCCTAATTTCGAGGTTGTTCTAATCGATTTTAGAATCTACCTTTTTTATGCATACGTTCTCTATTAGTACTTTTTAGAGACGTACATACATGTATGCATATGTACTCATATGTTCATTGATATATATGAAAGGTGTACGTCACTTAAGTTTCTGTTATTGTATTATGTTCATGTGTGAGTATTATCATGCATATGTATGAATAAAATATGTTTGACATAGTCATATGTATGAATACAATATGTTTGACACATGTATGTCACACATGTATTTGTCACATGTGTGTGTATGAATGTAATATGTTTGATACAGTCGTATGTGCATATGTGTGTGAATATAATGTCTGATACATTCATATGTACATATGTGTATGAATATAATGTTTGATACAGTCATATGTAGATACGTGTATGAAAATGTTTGACACAGTCATATGTACATATATGAATATGTTTGACACAGTCATATGTATGTACATGAATATGTTTAAGACAGTCATAGGTACACATATGAATATGTTTGCCACATCATATGAATACAACATGATTAACCTATCGATACATAACAATACAATATGTCTGACACATACGAATGCATGTCGAACATGAATACATTTCACATATGAATACGAAAAATTGTTTCTCGTCCAAATGACGAGTAAACTCGAACTATCGTATCACCTGTTAGCAGCAACACGAACTCTCGCTTTTAGCCAGCCACTCGATGGTACTTTTATCCCCGTACACGAACGGTATAAGAAGAGTCGAAGGCAGAAAAAGAGCGCGACAGAGAAAGAAAGAGAGAAACAGCCGCGTTTATTCGTCTGCAAATTAGTCACGAAGTCGGCGGATCGGAATGGCAATGGTGGTGTGGTGGTGGCGATGATGGTGGCGCTGCCGTTGGTGGTTGAATAGCTTCTGCTGGCAAGCAGAGAGCTCAACGTACGACCTTGGCGAGGCCTTGCGAGGTCGCTGACATGATTCCATCCTGTCCACGGACTCGGCAGATCGTTGGGATTAGGAGAAGCAGGGAGAGAAGAGAGAACGGCTGTAGGTGTCACCTCTTATCATCCACCACGTCCTCTGCTGGAGAACTGATTTTTATCAGACTTCTACGACCAAATAAATTTCCCGGCCAACGTGGCAAATACGTCATTTGCCGTGGATAGCAAATAACTGAAAGGCAACGATCAAACTAGTCAACCCCTTGCACTAATACAATTTTCAAACTTATTGAAAAGTTTGGCTACTTCTGAAATTATTTTTATACTAGCCACTGTTTCACTACGTTCATCCATAACTGTATAATAAACGTCATAAGATATTAAATTAGCAAATAGGATATTAAACGAAGGTCTATAAAACATCGTTCAAGTACCATTTAACGTGATATCAATTTAGCAACCTTGTATCCGTTATTCCTCGAATCAGCATGCTAAAAAGATTGCCTACTTGAAGAACACCGCATACGATCGCATCATAAGGAATTACCTTTACGAGCTCTGATGATACATCCGTAGAAATGCTTTGGCACCAAGAGTCAATTTGTGAGTTCATTAGAATGCGAATCGCGTACGAAAGCCGCATCGCGAGCTATAAAGCCACGCCAAGCTATAGTTTTCGTATCTTTGTATCACAACTTTAATCCAAGATCGGAAAAAGCCGAGTGTACTTTATCTAGTCGTAATACGCACCGTATCATCGCTATGTATCATTTGCAGCTATGATTATAGGAAACTCGGTTTCTGCAAGTTGGTGTACGAATGAGGGAAAAAACGCAGAAGAAAAATTACGGAGAAAGAAGATACGTGGAGAAGACTGAGCTTGCGTGCCCTGATGCCGTGTCGCGATGCTAAACTCTGTAGGTTTTTTTTTACTCTTCGCTAAACGTGCACTGACTGTGTAATTGAAGTCAAAATGAGATTAGACGACACGAGAGGATGCAATCTAGGTGATTGCTTTTTGGTTTAGAGAGGATAGTTGTGGACGAGGTAATTGCGTTGATATTTAGGCTTTGGGGCAATAGATTTTGGGGAAATTGCAATAGTGGCGAGGTTTAGTTCTCTCAAGGTTCAATACTCTCAAGGTCCCAAACTCTCAAGGTTCCAAACTCTCAGGGTTCCAAACTCTCAGGGTTCCAAACTCTCAAGGTTCCAAACTCTCAAGGTTCCAAACTCTCAGGGTTCCAAACTCTCAAAATTCCAAATCTCTCAAGGTTCCAAACTCTCAGGGTTCCAAACTCTTAGGGTTCCAAACTCTCAAGGTTCCAAACTCTCAGGGTTCCAAACTCTCAGGGTTCCAAACTCTCAAGGTTCCAAACTCTCAAGGTTCCAAACTCGCAGAGTTCCAAATTCTCAGGGTTCCAAACTCTCAAGGTTCCAAACTCTCAAAATTCCAAATCTCTCAAGGTTCCAAACTCTCAGGGTTCCAAACTCTCAGGGTTCCAAACTCTCAGGGTTCCAAACTCTCAAGGTTCCAAACTCTCAAAATTCCAAATCTCTCAAGGTTCCAAACTCTCAGGGTTCCAAACTCTCAGGGTTCCAAACTCTCAAGGTTCCAAACTCTCAAGGTTCCAAACTCTCAGGGTTCCAAACTCTCAAAATCCCAAATCTCTCAAGGTTCCAAACTCGCAGAGTTCCAAACTCTCAGGGTTCCAAACTCTCAAGGTTCCAAACTCTCAAGGTTCCAAACTCTCAAAATCCCAAATCTCCCAAGGTCCAATACTCTCAAGTTCCAACACTCCCAAGTTCCAACACTCCCAAGGCCCAATACTCTCAAGATCCAACACTTTCAAATCCCAATTCTCCCAGGGTCTAATGCTCGCAAGGTCCAACACTCCCAAATCCCAATACTCTTAAGGTCCAACCCTCCCAAGATCCAACCCTCCCAAATTCCAACCCTTTCAAATTCCAATCCTCTCAAATCCCAATATTCTCCAACTCGTTCTCAGCTCCCCACAATCCCAGAATAGCACAAAGGTGATACAATGATCTGTCAAGCACTAGAAATAGATGATAATGCTTCGTTCCAATGCGCATGTCCTCCAGCACCGATTGATACACGTTCCCATACAAAGATTCTTCATAGAGCACTATGAATATCTGAAGAGTACTTGAAACGCAACTCGAACCAATCGTTCATCCTAGGCGGTGGCGAATGTCACGGAAGAAAACTGAGGTCCTAACGAGATGGATAAATCACTGACTACGACAGGTAACTGTCCCCCTGTGAACGCTTGATCTCTGACTGACTGTTGTTGATCGAATACTGAGCCTTGGGCTTTTATAGGTTGGTACAGGTGGATTGTTTTTGATGAGGAGATACTAGGATATTGAGTATGTGAGATTGAACTGTGCAGGTTGCAACAATTTATTGCAATATATTTGTTCATGTGTGCAAGTGCGTGTTAGGTTGTAAATGTGGACATGTGGGGATGTGGATACATGTGTAGGAATGTGGACATGTATTGATGTGGATGTGTGAGAGGTTAGACATATGTGGGTTTGGATATGATATGAATTTACATATATCAAAATTTGGATATGTGAGGATTTTAACATATGTGCATTTGGTCATATAAGTATGTGGACATATGTGGATCTTAGTGTACACAGATTTAAACATAGGTAGATTTGAGCTACCTGATGTAGAGATTGGAACATGCAGAAATTTGGATACACGAAAATTTGAACCTACAGACATCTGGTCATATGTGGACCTCATATGTGCATATAGGGATTTGAACAGTAAACTTTGAGATACATATGTGATCATACAGAGACTTGTATATGTACATATCTGATAACACACGTATCTGAACACTAAAATTTGAAATTAAAAACTTGAATATATGAAGATGTGATCATACAGATATATATACACATATATGAACAGTAGATGAGACACATATGTAAACCTATAGAAGAACCAAAAGTCGAACATCAAATTTTGAACCAACGCTCCATGCATAGGATCTCTCAGCATAGTCGGCATATATCACACATTTTGAGACAAGCTGTACACGCCCTAACAAGCAGGCTCGAAGTTAGTTTTCCTTCCATCGATTACCCTCGGGTCGCAATTGGAATGCACGTAGCCGGTGTAAGCGATCGGCCACCCGTGCGAGGCAACGCGTCGTGTCGCAGATAGATAAACTTAATAGCTCCATCCATTCAGCAGCGTCGATTATTGCCGCGCTAACGCGTGCGAGCGAGCAGAGTCCGAGCGTACGGCTTATTACTCGCACGACACGCGAGACGTTCGTCGAATTCCTTTGTGTCCTCGATCGTTCGTCTTCCGCGAACATTCGAGCGTGTTCCGGCAGGTGAACTCGCGACATTTACGTCGAGAAACCGCGATCATCGAGCAAATCGACCAAACATTGTTGCTCGACTCGTGGGAAACGCGTTATTCTTTAGGTGGAGGAGCAAGAAGTGGAAAAAGCTGTCCGTTTCATGGCGTTCCGTCGAGAAAAGGACGCTCTCCGGGGAGCAGAAAGAGCGAAACTTATCCTCTTCGGGGTCCTTTTATCCGCAACGAGAGATTCGCGGGATTTCTGCACGAACGGGAACTCTGATGAGACCACCTCAATAAACCAGACGCAATCATAACAAATTATGTGTCATTTGTTTGATTACGTGAGCGGGTAAAAGAGGCTATTATCGATGCATTTAGCGAGAATGTTGTCGATCTGAGGAAAAGTGAGCACGGTTGTAGGAGAAGAGCAGATAAATTCTAGGAAATTTCTACGTATGAGAGATGGGAAATTTGAGGGAGTTAGGGAATTTAGGAATAGCAAAGTTTTCATGGGGACAACATGAGAATTGGAGATAAGGAATATGGGAAATTTACAATTTGGACAATTTGAGATTTGGGGAATTTGGGGAATTTTGAATCTGGGGAATTTGGGATCTAGGGAATTTGTGATCTGAAGAATTTAGGGAATTTGAGATCTAGGGAATTTAGGATCTAAGGAATTTGGGATCTAGGGAATTTAGGATCTAAGGAATTTTAGATCTAGGGAATTTGGGGTCTAGGGAATTTCGGATCTAGAGAATTTGTGATCTGAAGAATTTAGGGAATTTGAGATCTAGGGAATTTAGGATCTAAGGAATTTGAGGTCTGGGGAATTTGAGATCTGGGGAATTTGGGATCTGGGGAATTTTAGATCTAGGGAATTTTGAATCAGGGGAATTTGGGGTAATTTGGATCTAGGGAACATGGAATTTGAGAATTCTTGGAATCTGGGGGAATTAGAAATTTGAGGAATTTAGAATTTAGGGAATTTGGAATCTATCGAATTTGGGGAGTTTGGAGAATTTGGAGAATTTGGAGAATTCGGAGAATTTGGAGAATTTGAGGAATTTGGGGAATTTGGGGAATTTGGATTTTGGAGAATTTGGAATTTGGGGAATTTGGAATTTGAGGAATTTGGATTTTGGGGAATTTGGAATTTGGGGAATTTGGAATTTAGGAAATTTGGAATTTGGGAAATTTGGAATTTGGGGAATTTGGAATTTGGGGAATTTGGAATTTGGGGAATTTGGAATTTGGGGAATTTGGAATTTAGGGAATTTGGAATTTGGGGAATTTGGAATTTGGGGAATTTGGAATTTGGGGAATTTGGAATTTAGGGAAACTTGGAATTTGGGGAATTTGGAATTTAGGAAATTTGGAATTTGGGAAATTTGGAATTTGGGGAATTTGGAATTTGGGGAATTTGGAATCTAGGGAATTGGGAATTTGGGGAATTTAGAATCTGGGGAATTTAGAATCTGGGGAATTTGGAAACTAGGGAATTTGGAATCTATGGAATTTGGAATCTGGGGAATTTGGAATCTAGGGAATTTGGAATCTGAGGAATTTGAGATTTATTGAATTATGAATTCTAACAATGTCAGATCTAGGGAATTTTGGATATTAAGATTTTTGGATCTAGGGAATTTTTTATCTAGGGAATTTGAAAATCAGTAAATATGTAAATTGAGAATGATGAAAGCCGACTTGTTCGAGTAAAAGGATTAAGATGAATGGAGGTAGCAAGTTACTTTTCACATGGACCACAAACGGAACCACGAACCTGTGTTTCCTCCGGAGAATGAAAAGTAACAGAATAGAAACATTGTCCGAACCGGATCGGTGGTAAATTACCGCATCACGCAAAGTTGAATCGCGCAAGAACATTGTGGTTAACATTGTTGAGAATCACGTTTTACTTGATACCTACATCGATGAATTGTTTTGTAACGCAAGAACTTGCGGCCGGATAAATTGTAGACACTAGATTCCTCCGTGATACATTATTATAGAAATTGCGTATAATCAGGAAATAATAAAATATACATAGTTTCTTGTATCGCGATGCACCATCGGCTGCATCTTAAAGAAACGGTCGTGCGCTTTGTACGATTATAACTGTAAAATCTGTTCGGCGTTAAAATTATAATATTTACGGTTGATAAAACGGAGGTTATAATTATTAATAAAAGTAAAGAGTAAGGCGTAGCGGAGATACTGTCACTCGTCTGAATATTTAGCTTCCACTCATCAAGAGTCATCCGATAATTAGTTGATTCTCTTCCCATTATCGTTTACCAGGCATTTTATTGCTCCAATTACTTTATCTATATTAACGTACGATCATTAGCGAGGCTCGTTAGGTTTCATAAAAAATTCATGCGATTTATCAACGTCAGTCCGATATAATTAATCTTTTCCATCGAAAACACCGAAGGCACTGATTGCAATGAACGCGATTCACCTTTCAACAAGCTCTTCTTGCACGATTTTTCTCACGTTCGATCCATAATCGGCTTCTTAAATGAATAAAGCTAGACAGACAGTCTACGAGCATGATTTATATGCTCTTAATATATTTGCGAACATTGGCGTAACCTATCACCCTTCTTGCACCGAATAAATCATTGCATTTAACAATTTTTATGCCTTCCAAAACGCACATTTTTCAAATTCTCAAATCTCAAGTTTTCGAATTTACAAATTTATCAAATAGAAATATACAGAACTTTTCTAATTTTGGAATCTCGAATTTTCGAATTTTCAAATTAATGAAATAGAAATCTATAGAATTTTTCAAATTTTGGAATCTCCTATTTTCGAATTTTCAAATTAATGAAATAGAAATCTATAGAATTTTTCAAATTCTGGAATCTCGAATTTTCGAATTTTCAAATTAATGAAATAGAAATCTATAGAATTTTTGAAATTCTGGAATCTCGAATTTTCGAATTTTCAAATGAATGAAATAGAAATCTATAGAACTTTTCTAATTTTGGAATCACGAATTTTCGAATTTTCAAATTAATGAAACAGAAATCTATAAAATTTTTGAAATTCTGGAATCTCGAATTTTCGAATTTTCAAATTAATGAAATAGAAATCTATAGAATTTTTCAAATTCTGGAATCTCGAATTTTCGAATTAATGAAATAGGAATCTATAAAATTTTTCAAATTCTGGAATCTCGAATTTTCGAATTTTCAAATTAATGAAATAGAAATCTATAGAATTTTTCAAATTCTGGAATCTCGAATTTTCAAATTAATGAAATAGAAATTTATAGAATTTTTCAAATTTTAGAATCTTGAATTTTGGAATTTTCAAAGTAATGAAATAGCAATCTATGGAACTAAAAATCTAAGAAGACACGTACAGTGAGATGTGGATCTAGGGAGATGGGCATCTAGGGAGTTGGGAATCTAGGGAGATGGACATCTAGAGAGTTGAGGATCTAGGGAAATTTCAACCTAAGCAAATTTGGAACTAGGAAAATTCTGAGCCAGGGATATTTGAAACTAAAGAGATGGGTTCTAGGGAAATTTGGAACTAGGAAAATTCTGAGCTAGGGATATTGGAAACTAGAGAAATGGGATCTAGGGAAATTTGGAACTAGGGAATTCTGAGCTAGGGAAATTCTAAGCTAAGAATATTGGAAACTAGAGAAATTTGGAACTAGGGAAATTTGAATCTAGCGAAATTTGGAACTAGGGAAATTTGGAACTAGAGAAATTTGGAACTAGGGAAACTTGGAACTAGGGAAATTTGGATCTAGGGAAATTTCGAACTAGGGAAATTTGGATCTAGAGAAATTTGGATCTAGGGGAATTTGGAACTAGGAAAATTGAAATTTAGGGAAATTGGCGTCTAAGGAAACTTGAAACTAGAGAAATTTGGATCTAGGGGAACTTGGAACTAGGGAAATTTGGATCTAGGGAAATTTTGAACTAGGGAAATTTGGAACTAGGGAAATTTGAAACTAGGGAAATTTGGAACTAGGGAAGTTCGGAACTAGAGAAATGGTATCTAGGGAAATTGGAATTTGGGGAATTTGGAATTTGGGGAATTTGGAATTTGGGGAATTTGGAATTTGGGGAATTTGGAATTTGGGGAATTTGGAATTTAGGGAATTTGGAATTTAGGGAATTTGAAATTTGGGGAATTTGGAATTTGGGGAATTTGAAATTAGGGGAATTTGGAATTTGGGAATTTGTGGAATTTGGGGAATTTGGGGAATTCAGAATTTGGGGAATTTAGAATCTAGAGAATGTGGAATCTAGAGAAATTTTAATCCATCGAAATAGCAGTCTAAGGACAGAGACATCTAGATAAATATTAATCTTGAATAACAAGTGCATTCCGGAATCTACAGATTACCGTACAAACAAAAGACAATCGAATAAAATAAAATTCACCAGGTAAAACGTAATGTCCGACGCGTAACCGGTCCCACAGCGATGGTGTATCGAAAGGGTTAACGCAGCGATCCAGTTAACTGCATATAATGTTCACCGAGCACCGTACGATCGTTTGATCGATGCCGGAAACAAGAGCAAGGATCATAAGTCTTGTTCGATGTCGCGATAAACTCGTCCTCCGCCCATCGTGTCCCCGCGAATCGTTAGTCAATCGACCAAGGTAAAGACCATCACGATTCTACAGTCTCCTTTTTTCCCGTTCGTTTCGCGCGAAAGTGGCCGATGCCGTTCGAGATATAGCCCTGTAACGTTCCTCGTGGAGCGTTATGCAAATACGACGAGGAACAAGAAGAGGAAGAAGAAGAAGAAGAGGGTGTTGGTGGGACGATCGGCGCATGCCATCGTCGCGGTACGTGGCCGAAGTAAATTGGTGGTCTCCCTGTCGCTGATGTATGACAGAACGGATACTATGAACAAGTATACTCATGAATATTCATACTGGGTCTTCCTTTCGGTCCTTTACTTGAGAATTCGACGCTTGGTATGGATATTTGTTCGGACTGGTTGAGAACTGATTGACAGATTTTATGGGAAGATGTAGGTGTCTTGGATAAGTTAGATAGGTGGCTGTAGACAAGTCTTACGATCACTCAATATATAGTGTAATAGGTGAAAGTTATTTAGAAAATTGTTACAAAATGATTCAATGTGTCAAAAGGTGTATAAGATTCGTGCAACGTCATGACTCGTGTAGAAAATTCATATACGATCAATTTCACATATGTCAAGATTCTTATATGTATATCTAGAAGCTTGAAGTTTATATGAATCTTCATACTCCTAAATCTTAATATGATCAAATACGTGTATGTGTAAATTTGTGTATACTCAAAACTCTATACACATCTGAATCCATGTGTGACCAAAACCATATATGACTAATTATCTATGTCTACATATTCATATCCTCATGTGCTCAAAATCTTACAAGACCAAAAACTACTTCAATATACATTCAAATCCTTGAGTGACCAAATACCTACATGCTTAAATCCATATGTGCCAAGAACTCCTTACATCCAAGTCCACATGTGTCCAAATCCTTACATAACCAAATACCTACATGACTAAATCCTCACATGTTCTAAACTCCACACATCCAAATCCATATGTGACCAAATCCTTACATAACCTAATACCTACATGACTAAATCCTCACATGTTTTAAACTCCAGACATCCAAATCCATATGTGACCAAATCCTTACATAACCTAATATCTACATGACTAAATCCTCACATGTTCTAAACTCCACACATCCAAATCCATATGTGCCCAAATCCTCACATATCCAAATCCTCATATAACCCAAACTCTACACATCCAAATTCTCACATGTCCAAAACTGCATCCATCCAAATCCTTACATATCCAAATCCTCACATGACCCAAACTCTACACATCCAAATCCTCACATGTCCAAAACTGCACCCATCCAAATCCCTCCACGTCCAAATCCTCACACGTCCCAAACTCCACACATCCAAATCCCCACATGTCCAAAACTGCACTCATCCAAATCCCTCCACGTCCAAATCCTCACACATCCCAAACTCCACACATCCAAATCTTTACATACCCAAAACTCCACCCATACAAATCCCTCCACGTCTCCAAATCCCTATTCACACATCCATATTTCATAACAAATCCTCAAAAATAAACCTCCTTACATCTCACATAAGCATCCTCCATATTATTGACAACATCCTCCATATTATGACACGTACTTGATCGTACAAAGAAACGTCTGAACACGACGGTCGCCACAATTCAAGCACTCCGATAAGAAACCGTATGTACCGATTAAATCTATCTCGAAACAAGAAGATGAAACGTCCACAGAGAGGATGTTCATGACAGGATGTTTAGAAGGATCCTCGTCCGGTTTTCGGGCTCCGTAACGAATGTCAAAACCAAGAGCTAGAAGCAGCATTTGCATCGAAGACGACCGCGAGATTATTAGGCATGCAGATTACCTGTCCGTTCATCGGCCACAGCCCTTTTCGTCCTTTTGCTCGTACTTTGATCCTGCGGATTATTCGCGAGCGGCTTTACAACCTAAGCTACTGACGCTGGCCAGCAGCGTTTCAACGGGAAGGATAAATTGTCTTATTTTATTCCACTTGGAGCACAGAATGTACGTTTCATACGTGGCATAAAATTGCTGGCTTATTGTTGGACCAATCTACGGATGTCGTGTGAAACCGTCACGTATGTTGCATGAAAGAATCCTTTGTACTTGTTGGGATACTTTGTTTATAGTTGAACTTTGAAGACGTGGAATTTTATATGAAGCTGGTTATTTGACTGTACTCCACAAGTCTTTATCGAATTACAAAATTTATTTCATTGCTGTATATGCACATGTTTGTAACACATGTGTGTAATGCATGTGTGTAATATAACAAGCTGGTTATTTGAACATCAATTGTCCACAAGTCTTTGTTGAATTATAAAATTTATTTCTTTCGTTGCTGCATATGTACATGTGTGTAATATATGTATACGTGTGTGTAATATATGTATACGTGTGTGTAATATATGTATACGTGTGTGTAGTATTTGTGTACATGTATGTAGTATTTTTATACATGTGTGTAGTATGTGTACATATGCACTGCAGGATCAATACGAGCTTCAAAGTGGTTAACTGTAATTTATAAATTACCTGTCAGGTTGAAAATGTACCCAACAATAAATTTTAAACAAAAAGTAAGAATAAGAAGATTTTACACCTAAATAAGAGTGAATGGTAACAAAATTATCTTCAAATCTAATTTAACTTTCCCTCAAATGATATTATCAGACAAAAATCTTAGTAAACACTTCCAAACAGATTCCACCAATAAACCAACTTAAAACAATAAAATTAAAAGCGTAACTCAAGAAATTCCCCAACAAAAACCACAGAGTCAATTTCTGTAACGTCCCAAAAAAAATACCAGCGCAGTAAAACCCACAATCGTTTAATTCGAAAGCTAATCCTGCAGGCAAAAACAGTTCCAATTTCCTTGCACTAACACGAAAAGTGGGCAGGTAAATCGTGGGGTGAATCGATGGTCCGTGTCCAGACGGGAGAACACGGTCGAAGGACGAACAGAAAAGACAAACCGGGGAGTCAAAAGGGACGGAGAGAAAAAGAGGGAAAGTAGGAGGGCCAGTAGGGTTACAAAGCCACGCAGATGGAATGCGTCATTAATGGCTTGGCCGGATCAAGTCCTTGTGCCAGGCATTCATAGTTATTATCCTACTCGCCAGGAAGTTATATTTTAACGGTCGTAAAGGATCCGAGAAAGGCTGTTTGCCCGACGGGTATGTAAGCGTTCATGCAAATACAAAGCTGGACGTCGGCGACGGAAGCCTGTGAACGGAAATTGGTGATGTGTTGATATGAAACAGATGTATGTTCAATTTTATATTATACATTTTAGACATGTTGGTACATGTGTCAAAATGTACTGATTATCTTTTCACATTTTGCAGAAGTCTGACGCTGTGGATGACAAGCTTTGATCAAAGTTGAAGTACTTCAAAAGTTACTTCAACCACAGTTTAATATGGTAGCATAACTTCTATAAGTCAATAAGCATTAATAAGAAATATTCTTATATAGATAATCAATTTTAATAATTAGACATAATCCTCATAAGTAAACTAGATTACTAAACTGACTAACTAAAATGTCTGACAGATGTATGTTCAATTTTATATTATACATTTTAGACATGTTGGTACATGTGTTAAAATGTACTGGTTATCTTTTCACATTTTGCAGAAGTCTGATGCTGTAGATGACAAGCTTTGATCAAAGTTGAAGTACTTCAAAAGTTACTTCAACCACAGTTTAATATGGTAGCATAACTTCTATAAGTCAATAAGCATTAATAAGAAATATTCTTATATAGATAATCAATTTTAATAATTAGACATAATCCTCATAAGTAAACTAGATTACTAAACTGACTAACTAAAATGTCTGACAGATGTATGTTCAATTTTATATTATACATTTTAGACATATTGGTACATGTGTTAAAATGTACTGGTTATCTTTTCACATTTTGCAGAAGTCTGATGCTGTAGATGACAAGCTTTGATCAAAGTTGAAGTACTTCAAAAGTTACTTCAACCACAGTTCAACATGGTAGCATAACTTCTATAAGTCAATAAGCATCAATAAGAAATATTCTTATATAATCAATTTTAATAATTAGACATAATCCTCATAAGTGAACTAGACTACTAAACTAACTAAAATGTCTGACTAAGTAAAATGTCTGACATCGCAGTAAAAATGTCCGAACATTTGACAAATCTAATATTCAGCTAAATCCACAAGAGCAAACAGCGCGTCTCTCAGACGAGAAAGAAAAAGATTTACGTGCAAGGTTCTAGGTAGATTATTTTTAGCAGAATGAATTACGACTTATTCCACGGCGGCTCGTTTACCCTCGGTGCGATGAAAAGCGGAAAGGAGCGAACTATGCCTCTCGAGAAGACAGAGGCGAAGGTGAAACAAGACGAAAGTAGATATTACCAGTCACGAGCAGACTTCCGTTCTTCCTAGGAACTTGCCGACGGGTGTAACTTCTCCTCTTCTATTTCTTCTTCGTCTCCTAACCGTTGGTTCATTTCAACGGGTATATATATGTGACACGTTCGTTACAAAGCGTTTGACTTCTATTCGACGGACCGGTTTATCCTGATTTCGGATTCGTGGAAACACTTCAGGGTGCTGTCACGTTCTCGAAGATCAATAGTACATTGAGTTTCAATGGGTGTTCCAAAAATCACGTGTGCTGGTCATTGTAACTCATAAATATGAGAACTTGTGGGTTCAAAAATGGGTGTTCGTTTATGTTAACTCTGGCTACCACTCGTGTGTGGACGTGTTAAATATCTATCATACATATTGTTATTATAAAGTTGTTCATTTAATTTGAAGTACTTTGGAACAATAAATACTATGAATAATAATAAATATAGCGTAAGTCTCTTGGGATACTGATGAACTTACGAAGTTATCAGTTGTAAGTCTCTTATTAAGTTCATCAGTATCGTTCATCAGTAGTAAGTCTCTTATTAAGTTCATCAGTATCCTTCATCAGTAGTAAGTCTTTTATTATGTTCATCAGTATCCTTCATCAGTAGTAAGTCTTTTATTAAGTTCAATAGTATCCTTCATCAGTAGTAAGTCTCTTATTATGTTCATCAGTATCCTTCATCAGTAGTAAGTCTCTTATTAAGTTCAATATTATCCTTCATGTGTAGTAAGATTTTTATTAAGTTCATCGGTATCCTTCATCAGCAGTAAGTTTCTTATTAAGTCTCTTATAGCACGTGGCACGTGCGTTTACAGAGCCGCAAGCGAGAATCCACGATGTTAGTCCTTAAGATGACCCAAATGACCCGTGGCAATGTCGAAAAAGTGCACGGTTGCTAAACGCAACACGTTTCTCTCAACACGTCCGTTGTAAGGATGATCCTAACCTAACCGAGATAGCGCGATATCATTATTCCGCGCTCGTACCAACGGGGTGGAACATCTGCAAGCTGATTGTCCAACGACACGCATGATTTACGCGATCACCGCTTAATAACGCTGTCATTAATTTGCAAGCTTGTTGGATACTGGCCGATTCAGCGAAACCGGTGCTCGAACGGGTTAACCCTTCCCTGTATGGTCTATAAATAGATCGAACAGGATAATCCAGAATATTTTCTGAAAAGTCAATTTAACCGTGGCTGAGTGGATAGATTGAAATTATTTGCGACAAAAGATAAGTCCCGTCCTCCTCTCCTCTTCTCTTTGTCCTGCGATAATGAGGGTAATACGGTATCGAGGAAACTTGCAAATTTGTTGATCAAGGTGTACATTGTAACTGAAGAAATATCGGTGCCGTGAAGGACGAGTTATTCAACGATCGCTCTCTGAATTGGGTATAAATAGATCGACTACGGTAATCTTTACCCTTTTCTTCGCTAATAACAGAATTTTTTAGCTTTCTGATTGGCTCGCGAGAGGCGAGTGAATTTCAATTTCATAAATTTAATCACTCTGCTTACATTGTGATACGCCCTTTTCCATGCCTCTGTACACACTTTTCTTTCTACATTTCCAATTTTCAAAATTTATTTTATGAACTTAATAAGAGACTTACTACTGATGAAGGATACTAATAAACCCACTAATAGACTTACTGATGGACTTGCTACTAATGAAGGATACTAATAGACTTCCTGATGGTCCTATTACAAATGGAGGATACTGACAGACTTATGTAGATGTGAACTTTGTGAATCACCTAAGTATCTAATACTTTCATGTGGATTTGATATCAGAACTCGAAGTTTGCACCCACAATTCGTTTCTTTGCAAAACTGACAACAAATCAGCACCCATCGAAAATTTTAACAAAGCACAAACAAATCCTTCCTCCTTCATGTACCTCTCCAATAACAGATATAAAAATCACCCTCAAAAATCATCGCTAAATATCCAAATCCCTATTATTATAAAGAAAGGCAGATATACCGTTGACCCAATGGTCGTACATTTGGTAATACTTAAAGGGAGCATGAAGCATGAAAAAACAATTTCGCGGGTCCGTTCGATGCGACGACCGATAACCAAATGACTCGGTCTCGCGTCGCGCTGCCAGGAATAATGATAGCTGGCCCCCGGTGTGCACCACCTTATTATTACACGTATCGCGTCGAGCCGTCGGCGCGGAGTTCCTTTTCCAACCTCGACGCAACAAGAAGCTGCCTTCTCCTCGTAACTGTTCGTTCACCCGACCTTCGCAAGGTCACGGAGAGGCTGAGGATAAAAAAGGGAGTAGGGAGAGAAGAGGGCTGCAGCCGAGCGGAGAGAAGAGGGAGAGTCTAATCAACGCCCGGAGTCATGCTCCAGAGAACACTGCGGGCAGAAGAGAGGAGAGAGAGAGGAAAAAAAGATACGACGAGATGCAGAAGTGGTGGTGGATGAGGTGTGAGATGGTGGTTAAGAGAACGAGAAAAGAGACTCGACCAAGCAAGTTTCTACAGCTGAAAACTTGTTGAACATTAAGTTAAGATGACATTTTCGGTACCATTATTCGCGATGCTTCTCTTCTTTTTCGCGGAGCAACCTGTGGCATGTTCTACTCGCCGGAAGACACGAAACACGAACGAGTTGATCACTTGTACACTCGAGAATATGCGTATACTCGAGAGATGCGATTAGATCGCAAGGTACATCGTCATGTCAGTTGTTTACTATGTTGATGTGCTTCTTTGTTGTTCATTTTATAGCCGACGGTAGATTTTCTTGAGTACTCGATCCTTCTTGTGGACGTCATTCATGCTATAAATTTTACTTAATCGAATTACTTTTGAACGTTGATACAACGTATACTATTATGTACTGATAGTGGATTCGTGGTTTCGGATCATTTCACACGTGTGCTAATCGCAGTTTATTCGAGTCTGGTTCATGTAACAGTTTATAGAATTCCAGTTCTACTGCGTTTAGATCGTATTATTTCAGTGAGATAGTTTATTAAAGTATCATTAATTGTTACTGCATTTAAAATGAACTTGAAATACGTATATCTTAAGATGTAGGCAATTGTCTTTGAAGGAGACATGAAAATTATTGAAGTCTATAAACATTGTAAAAATATCAAAATTATGGTTATGAATATTGTAATCATTGGACTGTTCAGATAAGTTGGCAAACATTTTCAAATATGAAGCTACGTTATTCAAAAACATGTTGGACGAAGGACTCTTTATCTCAAAGAGACTCATCTAAAATATACGGTAAAGACGTACAAATTTATAAATGACATAGTTATTGTACTCTTAATAAAATATAGCAAACTTACACAAATAATAACATTCATCATCAAACTACATCCTCTGAGGGACCAGCTAATCTACAGATGACACAGAGTCATAGATGTTCACATTCAGTAGAGTTTAAAGATTTGATCTCAGAATATTAGTATTAAGTACTATACTTTTATTGGAGAACAGCAAACATTTCTTAACAGTAGCATTAATAAAGGAATAATATTCGTGGATAATGATATTCATGAATAATATTAATGTGAAGAATAAAATTTGTTAACAGTCACATTCCTAAACAGTCACAATTCCTAAACAGTCACATCTCTAAACCATCACATCCCTAAACAGTGACATTCCTAAACAATCACATCCCTAAATAGTCACATCCCTAAACAGTCACATCCCTAAACCATCACATTTCTAAACCATCACATCCCTAAACAGTTACATCTCTAAACCATCACATTTCTAAACCATCACATCCCTAAACAGTCACATCTCTAAATCATCACATCCCTAAACCATCACATCCCTAAACAGTCACATCTCTAAATCATCACATCCCTAAACAGTCACATCCCAAAACCATCACATCTCTAAACCATCACATCCCTAAACCATCACATCTCTAAATCATCACATCCCTAGACAGTCACATTTCTAAATCATCACATCTCTAAATCATCACATCCCTAAACAGTCACATCTCTAAATCATCACATCCCTAAACCATCACATCCCTAAACCATCACATCTCTAAACCATCACATCCCTAAACAGTCACATCTCTAAATCATCACATCCCTAAACCATCACATCCCTAAACCATCACATCCCTAAACAGTCACATCTCTAAATCATCACATCCCTAAACCATCACATCCCTAAACAGTCACATCCCTAAACAGTCACATCTCTAAACCATCACATCCCCAAACACCAACATCCCAATCCCAAACCTGCAATCCACAAACGCATCCTAATCCCAAAAGCTAAACACCCACAACACCCACAATTTTCACAAAATTTGCAAAATAAAAAGTATCCGGCAATATTATCAGTGGCCATAGAAGCAGAGAATCCCCAGAACGATCGGTATTTCGCTCTCTATATCCGGTGAAACCCGTTTTGGTCTTTTTGCCAGGAACCCTTCGACCTCCTCCCATCCTGCTTCATGTTCTCCAGCCATGGATGCTGCGTGTCGCGCGATGCAAGGTTAAAAATAACACCTTGCAGGATATTTATAGCGGCACGTAGACGCGGAGGCGAGGCGGGAAACGTTGGAAAAGAAGAGGAAAACGACACGGGTAAAATGGGGAGGAGAAGCGGCATCGAGCAGATTGGAGGCGATATCTGTCGCGTGAACAGCGAAAGACCGTATTCGTTGGATAAAAATAAAGACGGAAAGAGACGCCGTGGAGAGAGAGAAGAGGACGATGCAACCGTACTTGTGTTGTGATGATCGTCGTGGAGGAAGGTACTCGTTGAAGAGAACACGTTCAACCGCATGTGGATATTTCTCAAATACTGTTACTATAATCATATACTGTTTCCATTTTAAAATACAATGTTTTAGAGGTATTCTGAAATACTGTTATAATGATGGCACATTGTTTCGATTTTAAGATACAAGGTTTTAGAGGATGCAATCACAGCTGGATATTTCGAAGGTACTGTTACTATAATGATAGCACATTGTTTCGAACTTGTAACTGTTAGGTCAATGTTGAGGCTCACCATTAAACATTTTAGTAATTCTGAATATTTGCAAGTGTTATAAAAAAGTATTTCAACTTGAAAAAAGGTCTTTCTTCCACAAAAAAAAATTTGAATGTTTCCATACAGAAATGAGGGAAAAAGTGAGCTAGGTATTTCTTATTCTAATTCGAAATAAAATTTGTGCAGGTCTGAGAGGAGCGTAAGAGCAGATAGAAGAAGGTCGACGAAAGAGGAAGAGAGAAAGAAACGGGTGCATTGAGCCTGGAGCGAAGTGGCCTTGACGTGGGCCGACCAGAGAGGGCAAGGACGACCGCCCTAGGGAGATCCTCTCTTTTTATTCCTTCCAGCTCGACTGGCCGCCAGCATCATCTGCGAACAACGCTCCCGGCCTGCAACCGCACCCAACCATAAGTTCGCGTATATAACGAGAAACGTAGCTGGCTATATCGGGACTACTTTCGAGAATGTTTCGTAAGCCGGTTGACTCTGGCTGGATACCGGGGGTTGTTACGTTCGCTGGAAGGTCGGTTGTATAATCTGTTACTCCAACAGATAATTTACTCCTCAAGATTATCGATCGATCTTAACTCTTATAAGACTTCGTCTGTAATGACTTCGAATGGGTCAATACGAGGATTTTAAGTTCTGGATTTAACATTTTTTACTATTGAAACGTTTTAAAGATTGACTAGTTTAAAGATTTTTAATTTGGTGCTGTTTGATTGTGGGATTTGATATTTGTCGCGAATTTGTTTGATGAGATTCAAATTTGGCGCGCTTAGTTCCTACGCGGTTTGACTGCAGTATTGAAGCTAATTAAATTGAGCTAATTCAATGAAGAGCTAAAAAAGATATTAGCAAAAAAGAAGACAAGAATCCTAGTCACTGTTTGCGTTTATATAACTGAAGATTTCATGAGTTAATAAAAGTAAACGTAACTATAAGAGTTACTTAAGAGTTACTTAAGCTTGAAATCTTCGTCATCATTTTCTTTAAAAAAAAGCTATTTACCGCATCATACAATCCTTGATACCACACAATTTTTGTACGAACCTCTTTTTTATAACCTCAACTTTAAGAAGTATTCAATCCATTTCCATTTAAGTGACACAACCAGCAAAACAACTAAACATTCCTCCGCATTTGCAACAGTTAATAATACACTTAAATCCCGGAATCACGCAATAACACGTAGATTATCTGATCCAGAAAGAAATTAACTACGACGTTAATGAAACACTGGTATTTGAAAGAAAAAGAACACGGCATGAAGCGACGATGTTTTCTGTGCACCATAATCACGCGAGTTATTTGAAAAACACGAAGAGCGAAGACAATCGATATCTTCGCGGATTAATGCGTTGTTCTCTGTGTCGGAGACCTTTTGTCTAGCGCGATGGCTTCCTATTCTCTTATTTCGCTTCTGTTCTAGCGAGACAACCAGATCGTCCCTGAGAGTTGGCTGGCCCCAGAAGTCGTTGGAATAATTCATGATGTCGCGATCTCCCCGAGAATATCATAGCAGAAAGGGTGTCCGATTGAAAATCGATCCACGTACCGATAACATGGCCCTTTCCACTTTTCTTGAAGGGATGAATCTCGAGGAAAAATTGAAAACATCTTTCAAGACCTTGTGGAACCATTAGAACTCTTCAAATATTTCATTGAGACAAAATGTTTAAATTTTTAAGTAACTGAAGTTGAGGTAGTCATTTAAATAGTAGAATACGGTGTAATAAATTGAAATTAATTTACTGCGCAGGTTTACTACGCAGCCTTAGTGCGAATAGACAGACTGCGCAGGTTTACTGCGCAGAGATAGACTACGCACGCGCATTATGTTTGAGGACGTAACTCTTTCAAGTACTATCATTTAAAATATATTTTCTAGCCACTTTTACTCGACCATCTAAACACAGAGTGAAAGACAAACTTTAAAAATACAAAAATTAATTTAAATTAAATTTAATAAGTACTATACTAACGTGTCATAATAAGAACATACTATTGTCATTATATAAAGAAGGACCACCCTGGAAATTTCTTAAGCTACCGGTTCAATTCCTAAGACACCTTAAGACCCAATTGACCATCGAGACATTAAATAATAACGCCAGAGCATTTCTTCCTCGCGAATGATACTGCACGTGCATAAACCTAAGCGTTACATAAAAAGTGATAAAGAGATGGTAGCTCATTCGTCAGTAGAAAGGCCGGGCAATCAACGTGATGTTCCATCAGCGTGGATGCAGGTTCTACACGTTCCCGATATAAATTAACGTTGTAGCGATCCATATTAATCGACAGCACGAGAACGCGACGACAGCCAGCAGCTGCATACAGGCGAAATGATTAGTCGATCCGTCCGACTCCGTGTCGCAACATTCGGTCCGAACGAGGAAATCGCAAAACGAAGATGTAGCGGTGCAACATCGACATAACCGGCTCGATGTCGAATAACGACGCGATAAATAACTAAAGATCGTCGATTGCTTGTCGGTTTTAATGCGAATACACGCGATATATATCGCCCCGTTGCCGGTACATTTCTGCGCGTGACAGACGCGCCGCCGATCGCCAGCCATAAATCTCGCCGTACGAACAAACGCTTATCCACCCTGATAACCCTTTCGAGTTAATCGATTCTGATCGATTGTTCGCGCACTGCGACTATCGCTGTTCACGCCGCATTTTCTACCTGTTTACGCATTCGAAAACTGCAGGTGCAAAGTTTATTGGCAGTGTTACGCGTGCGTTAGATACAAGCTGATAGGGAAGTTTGTACAATACAGTGTAATAAACTGAGATTAATTTACTGCGCAGGTTTAGTACGCAAGGGTAACGACTGCGCAGGTTTAGTACGCATGGGTAACGACTGCGCAGGTTTACTACGCATAACGACGGCGCACGCGCTTTGAGATAACTTTCTTAAGTACCGTCATTTAAAATATATTTTCTGTAGAAATTTCGTCTGCTGAGGTTAGTATTTGCTAATATAGGTAATTCTACGTAGGGTAGGAAAGAAATAATGTAGTACGGAGTATATTAGAGTGTATGTTCAATGATGTACACTCGTATGTTACGAATGACGCGATTCAAATTTGGCGCGCTCGAATTCGATGCAGACGATTATTACTGACCGTGACGTATGGGCTTGCATATGGACGATGGAAAGTAATAAACATGCACAGTGCAATTTATGCAAATAGTAGACTGAAACAAAGTGTAATTACTGTAACAGATTATGCACAGCTAACATGCATTGTATGTTCAAAGTTCCATAACTTCCTTTATTAAAATTGACGTATATCTTCCCGTACACTGAATGTAATAAATGTATCAGCAAGTATAATGATACCTACATTGCAGCACAAATTTAATTTACTTTCATCGAATCTATATCTAAAGTTAAAAAATGTATTCAGAAAATAAAAATTCTAAAGAAAGGCTGAATTAAATTTTACACAACTTGAAACTAGTACTAGTGCTTTTTACAAATAAACCCCGTTTCCCAAAAGCGTACTCCGCATCCTGAAATAAGGATCCAGAACAACATATCGAATATATCAATCTCATTTCAATTTCAAATAAAATTTGTCCGGATGCGCTCAGTTCGTGACCGAGCTGTAAAGCCGCGTTTCGAAAAGCAAATCACCGTGTGTACCTGCAGCAACGAAAGGAAAAGAAACCCCGAGGGAAAAAGCTGCGAGCTGCATCTCGAGGTGGCGTACTCCATCGAGCCACGAGTGGGCAAATAAAGTTTACGCGATGGAAGACGAGCCGACGTCGATAAAAGTAGCGGCTCTAGCGAGAACGAAATATCCCTGCTGACATATTGACACAGGCAAGTCGTAATTCGCGCCTCGCGGACAAATAGAGGGCTGCTCGTGGGCCCGGCTGTGAAAAGATCCCTGTGCTCGAGGGCGCGATACGTTTGCCCTGGTACCGAGTGCAAAGAGCCGGTGCAAATAAGACGGACCACGAGAGACCGACGTGCTCTCTGTACTTCTTACTCTTCTACGGTAATTCTTCCTTTGATTTTGATCAGTTGGAAGTGTGGAGTTACGGAGGTTCTTTTAGGTGGAGGTTTGGGGATTTTTTAGGGGGAGGTTTTTTGGCATTTTTTAAGTGGACGTTTGTGGATTTTTTAGGTGGAGGTTTGTGGATTTTTTAGTGGACGTTTGTCAATTTTGTTAGTTGGACGTTTATAGATTTTTTAGTTGGAGGTTTTTAGGATTTTTTAGCTGGAGGTTTGTGGATTCTTTAGTAGGACGTTTCTGGATTTTCTAATCGATCACTACTCGAGTTTAAAGGACTCAGTGATTTGGCTTAGAAATATTCAAAATCTACTTGACAGATGAACTGCTGAAGTGTTTAACTTCTTCCAGCTTCAACTTGTGAAGACAGTAGTCTAAAATGCAACACTGACGAGTTCTCACAAACAGAAAGAGCTGTAGCTCTAGATATGAACTTCAAACATCATCATCATAAAATTTCCTATAATTAAAATTACAAAACTAACGATCCATGAAAATTGAAGCGTGAACTTCCAAAGTAGAACGTATTCTCTAGTTTTCATCCAATAGGTTCGCCAATTATGCGGCGATTAAAAAGTGGTATCTAGTCTATGCAAGAGATAAGGGCACTATCGCGCGTAGGAGCATGTACGAGCGTCTTGTTGGAACGTTGTATACGTTACTAATTAGAAGTAATTACTACGCGTGACATACATTGGGCTTCTTCAGATTGGCCGAGGTAGAACCACCGAGAGTAAACCCTCTCTCTCTGTTCACTTAGCAGCGAGAACGTGCTTACGGCTAAGTGGCCGCCGCGTAAAAGGGTTACATGCTGCGACTAGGTATTAACGATAATGAGACCGTAAGAGCAACGTTTAGATAAGAGCAAGGAGTCGAAAATAAAAAAGATATCGAGAGCAGAGACGATCGAAAGAAATCGTACGCTAGAGGGATAAGTACCTTGGGAGGCTAATTAACTTCTCTGGTTTAATAGAGACTTTGGTCAGTTGGAGAATAATTAGGGAGGACGATGTATGTTATGGCTTTACGTGATAGGATCATTTAAGATTAAGTGGTGACAAGTTGATGCTGGTAGAAATTCGGTATTTGGTGTGTGGTACTTTGAGAAGTTCGAGGATCACATACATGTATGTGGGGACATGTGAGGACACTTATGAAGACATGTGTGGTTATACTTCTGCATTTTTTAATTGTTGACGTCTTAAATGTCTGATATGTTCTTAGATGTTTTTAGAAACAGGGCTTGTACACTTTGTTAGATTCTCACGTTTGTGGATGTAGAAGCAACATGTGCTTTATACTCATATGTGTAGATGCATATGAGGATAGGAAAGCAACCTGACCTCACACTAACAATAAGACTTTATATATTTAAACATAACTGAGTTCACAACTGATTTGATGTAATTTAATGAAGTTTGAGAAAGAAAAGAACATGGAAAAATGGGGATGATATATGTACATCACATATCAAGAATTGTTTATAATAATCCAACCTGATCTCAGACTAAGACTACTCATTTAGACATGACAGAACACATATCTGATTTGATATAATTTAATGAAGTTTGAGAAAGAAAAGAACATAGAAAAATGGGGATGATATATGTACATCACATATGAATAATTGTTTATAATAACCCAACCTGACCTCAGACTAAGATTACACATTTAGACATAACTGAGTACATATACAACTTGATGTAACTTAATGAAGTTTGAGAAAGAAAAGAACATGGTACAATGGGGATGATATATGTACATCACATATGAAGAATTGTTTATAATAACCCAACCTGACCTCACACTAAGATTACACATTTAGACATAACTGAGTATATATACAACTTGATGTAACTTAATGAAGTTTGAGAAAGAAAAGAACATGGTACAATGGGGATGATATATGTACATCACATATGAATAATTGTTTATAATAAAATAACATCAGAACACGAAGTAATACATCACATACGCAACATATGTAACATATGTACATATGAACAAGTCCAAAGTGAAAATCCACAGAAAACTTGAAAAAGTAATTGAACACATGACTTCATCACATGACACCAAAAGGGTTGAAGTTGAAATCAAATAAACAGAAAGGTAGTGAAACTTGAGTACGAAATAGTTGCACGTTACACAATACATCATCGATATCAAAATCGCTGAAAAGCTCGTGGAAACGAATAGCAAATTACTTCCACGTTGCACCACAACGAAGCTCGCATCCCTCGAGATTAAGTCCCCGATTAACTCGCCGCAATAGGATTGAGAATGAAAATGCGTACACAAGCTAGGAAGCGCTAAAGCACCGGCATGATCGCGGGGTCGCTTAGGTCATTTCGTATCAGAATGCACAAAATTGTTGCACTCTGAGCCGCGCGGCCACGTTCAATCACGCTGGAACCACGATGGATATTACAAGCCTCGCCTCCGACCGATCGGCACCAACCCCCTCCTCGGTCGGACCTCCGCCCCCGCCCCCGCACGCACACAGCTCCGTACAGCATTAAAATAATTTAATTTAATACCCGGCAATTCCGCTTATTACCATTGCAACATCAATTTTAATAATAGCCCTTTCCCGCCGAGATTCTTACAACGCCCTCTCTTTCTCCTCTTTTTCTTTCCTTCTCTCTTCTCTGTCTATTTTTCTCTCTTATCGGTTTCTTTTGAACAGACTATCGGCGCTATGGAGTTTCCTGTGCGTCCACGTCAACTCGCCGAGTTCGATATTATACCATTGCCGTCCACGTCAACTCGCCGAGTTCGATATTATACCATTGCCGGGCTAATAACATTCGTAACGCCCGCCGTTCTTTTTGCCCCGCTAATTAACGCCGTCCAAGGTGCTGTTTTTAGTTGGACGTATGTCAGCCGATTATCGTGGCGAGCTTCCTCATGCAGTGGTTCGATTAATTTGATGTGTCCCTGATGACAGGCCACCCGTGATCTGTCATTATCGACGGTATCAATTCTTGTATTAGAAAGAATGTTCCGACAAAAAGCTCGCAACGTGTTAGGATAATTTTTGATTACCTTTCTAATTAACTTCTCATCAAGATTGGTGTTCGAGCAGATTTATTGAACTCAAGGGTTCTGGCTTTTATTCTGAAAGTCAGTTTGCAGAGATTTGTAATCACTATATTTATGAACAAGTGGTATCATATATGTGTAAGTACCTGGACACATGGACATTTATATTTGTGATATACCAATATCACTAGATTTTGAAATTTGTAATTCAGAATATCGCTAGATTATAACTTATCTAGATCACAATTTTTTCCCACTTCGAATCTCCTTAGATCGGAATTCCCTAGATCTAGGTATGCCTAGTTCTAGGTGCAAATATCTCTGAATCCAAATATTCCTAGATCACGATATTCTTGGATTGAAATATCCCTAGGAACCCATGTTCTTAGCTTGAAATAACACTAGATCCCAATTTTTAAACTGAAATATCCCTAGATCACAATATTTTTAGATTAGAATATCCCTAGATCCCAATATATTTAGATTGAAATATCCCTAGATCCCAATATTCTTAGATTGAAATATCCCTAGATTCCAATTTCTTAGAGTGGAAATATCCCTAGATCCCAATTTCTTAGAGTGGAAATTCAATAGACCCCAATATTCTTAGATTGAAATATCCCTAGAAACCCATGTTCTTAGCTTCAAATATCCCTAGATCCCAATATTCTTAGATTGAAATATCCCTAGATCCCAATATTCTTAGCTTGAAATATTCCAGATTCCAATATTCCTAGAGTGAAATATCCCTAGATCCCAATATTCTTAGAGTGGAAATTCCCTAGATCCCAATATTCTTAGCTTGAAATATCCCTAGATCGCAATTTCTTAGAGTGGAAATTCCCTAGATTCCAATATTCTTAGACTGAAATATCCCTAGATCCCAATATTCTTAGCTTGAAATATTCCAGATTCCAATATTCCTAGAGTGAAATATCCCTAGATCCCAATATTCTTAGAGTGGAAATTCCCTAGATCCCAATATTCTTAGCTTGAAATATCCCTAGATTCCAATATTCTTAGAGTGGAAATTCCCTAGATTCCAATATTCTTAGACTGAAATATCCCTAGATCCCAATATTCTTAGCTTGAAATATTCCAGATTCCAATATTCCTAGAGTGAAATATCCCTAGATCCCAATATTCTTAGAGTGGAAATTCCCTAGATCCCAATATTCTTAGCTTGAAATATCCCTAGATCGCAATTTCTTAGAGTGGAAATTCCCTAGATCCCAATATTCTTAGCTTGAAATATTCCAGATTCCAATATTCCTAGAGTGAAATATCCCTAGAACCCAATTTCTTAGAGTGAAAATTCCCTAGATCCCAATATTCTTAGCTTGAAATATCTCAGATTCCAATATTCTTAGAGTGAAATATCCCTAGATCCCGATATTCTTAAATATCCTTGGTAATATCCTTAATATGGTAATATCCTTAAATCCCAATATCCCTAGATCCCAATTTCCCAATATCCATAAATTTCTATAGTCCTCTATTCTCCCATATCCAAATCCCTATAAACAGACGAAAATAGCAGCGAAACGAATGAAAATTGAAACGAAAATAACAGATCCATCAAGGCTGAGTATGATCGTGAAGTGGACACCTATGTAGCCGGAGGACCGTCGCCGTACCCGTTGATTTTTTCTCTATAGCAGACAGCACAGTGAACGCCTTAACCGGAAATGGAGCAAAAGCCGTTCATTAAGGCCGCCTAGAGAGTTTCCTGGGATTGCGATATCGACGAGGGGACGGCCACGAGAAACGTTAAATTACGCGACGCTCGAGACAGAGAGCGGAGAACCAGATACCGGACGCGCATTTATATCGGTGCATTAAGCCGGTGCATCGGGATGCGCCGACGTGTCCTCCCTATGCTACGCCAATTGCACGACGATTACGCGACTACCAACGGCCGTACATAAATCGACGTTCACTGAAAAATCACTGACTTTCCTTAGATGGCCGGAAAGAATGAGACTGTTCGCCCGCTTTATTTATCGCCAGGCTACGAACGAATATATCAGACGTCCTTTCGGAAATATTAACTTTGATGGGTTTGTTGGATAGTTTTGATGGGTCTTCTCGAATTATTATTTTGTTTCATTTAGTCAAATTCTCAACTTCTCATGTTCCCAAACTCTCAAATCCTCAACTTGCATATCATCCAACACTCAAAACATTGAATTCTCAGGTCTCCAATTTATATGTCTTCAAACTATAAAATCACCAAATTCTCAGGACCCCAACTTCCACATCACCCAATTTCCAAACCCCAAATTCCACATCACCCAATTCCCAAATCTCCAAATTCCATATTCTCCAACTTCCACATCACCCAATTCCCAAATTCTCAAATTCCACATTCCCCAACTCTCAAATCACCAAATTCCATTTCCCCCAATTCCCAAATCCCCCAATTCCACATCACCCAATTCCCAAATCCCTAAATTCCATCTCGACCAATTCCCAAATCTCCAAATTCCACATTCTCCAACTTCCACATTACCCAATTCCCAAATCTCCAAATTCCACATTCTCCAACTTCCACATCACCCAATTCCCAAATTCTCAAATTCCACATTCCCCAACTCTCAAATCACCAAATTCCCAAAATCTCAAATTCCATCTCCCCAATTCCCAAATCCCCAAATTCCACATTCCCCAACTCTCAAGTCCCCAATTTCCATCTCCCCCAATTCTCACACCCCCACCTCTCAACTTCTCAAACCTTCAAACCCCTAAAATCTCCCACATCCGAATTCCCATACCCCAAACTTCCACCCTCCCAAATTCCCCTATCCACAAATTCCTACCCACCCTAAAAAGTCCCACTCTAACAAGTGGAACTTGTACCACCTCATAAAGCCCCATAACAAGAGCCAACCCAATCAGAACTACCTCGATACATTCCTACGTCCCAAGAAACTCGAGCTTAGGTAATAAAAGCTCGAGTACGTTACAAGCTCCCCAGTTCGCCGTTCATATCACACACTATAGAAGATGGCGAGATGGAAGACGGTAACGGGTCCGTGGATTAATACGATAGCAGATCGAGCAGGCAGGCAGAAATTGCATGTTATAGGTAATTGGCAATTTCTGTAACGCGATCCAGCTACCATCTGGCCACGAGTGGTTCGCGTCAACGCACGTTCGGTGGTTGGTGGGTCGCCAACGGGCGTTCGAGTATGCCCGCGGATGTGCACGTAGCGCGGACACGATCGGCCACACTTCACGCACCGGTCCTCGTTGCAACCATGGGGAGAAAAAAAGGATCGGTATTCCCTCGACATACGTAATAATGCTAACACGTCCTGACGTGCCAGCAAATTTATGTAGCCATGCAGAGTAGCTTCGTGTTCCTTAAGGCCCACGGATATAACCAGGTAACTTTTTCTTGCAAACTGAAGGCGAGTGGTAGCCAGAAAGAGATGTGGTAGCCAGAAATCGGTGTTTCGAAATTATGCTATCGGGCATCGAGTAGACGTGGTATGCGTTTTGACGCGGTTTTGCTGGGTTTTGAGTTTGGGTGAGCTGTTTGATCGTAACAGTACTTGTGGAGATACTTGTGGAGTTAGGGTCTTGGGTTGAAAATTTGATCCTTGTTCACATCTTTGCAGTAGCAGATTATTGAACTTTTATATGGTTTGTTAGAACAAACTTTTAAATGACATTCAAGTCACCATGTTTCTAAATGTTGTTCAAGTCATCAAATTTCCAAATGATATATGAACATGTGGATTCAAAAAGTACCTCAAACACAGCAATCTGAAATAAGTATCTTGCAAATAAATCCATCTGTTCCACATCTCACCACGAATGTTACCATGAATGCTACCAGGGTTAAGGTTTAAGAACATCAATGTCAAAAATACATGAAAATTCATAAATCTACGAACTTATAAACTTGAGAATCAGTAACTTCTTAAACCTGTAAATTCTCAAACTTGCCAACTTTAATTTTAAAAATTTGTAAGTACACATAAATTTATAAAACATAAAGCCTAAGAATTAACCCGGTTAAAGAACATGAAAGTACAGTAAGCTGAATTTTCCGACCGCGAAATCTAATCAACAAAGTCCAATAACTCAGCAACATTGGAGTTAATTAGAATTCCCGTAGAATTCGATAACAGCGGTTCGCATAAAAAGTAAAGTAAATGAACGAGATGTCGTGAATGTTATACCAGTTGCGCACGAACGAGACGCAAATCCAGGTGGCAAACATGTAACACTTTATATCGAATAATTAATAGCCGCGATAAGTGGGCAATAATCAGGTTACAAAGAAGGAAGCAGTTGGAGAACACGAGGATCATAGAGCGTGGAATCAATTTATGCGCGGCTAATGATCCACGCGAGCTTGTCTCTGGTATACGTGTACGCTTGTAGGCAGCCCGGAAGGTGCTCGAGAGTGCAACAGTTGCGCCTCTGTATAAGCCTTCATTTGTGTGACAACGTTAAATTAGCGCGGCGCGATAAACCAGCGTATAAAACGCGCTTAATTCGAGACTACCGCGAGAAGGCATTTAGCGGCACTCGCCACTGGATACAAGATCGAGTATCGATTTGAGACCATTAACGTGCCTCTACACTCCCTCCGAATCACTGCTATTCGAGTAGAAACCAAAAACGAACAATTTACTGTTTTGCGACGAGATTACATGCAGCTGCAACTGTTTCAGATGGAAGCTTACGGGTGTTTATATACCGTGTCTATATAGTTTGTAATTTATACAGAAATTAGGGTTGTGGTAAAGTAAATGTGGATTGGTGTGAATAATACACTGTGAATAATACGCTTTTGGATAATTGATGTGGTTACTTATTACCTGATGTCTCGATTATTATTAGAGATTTTTATTATGAGACGCACCATGTATGTTGAAGAATAAAAAGGCTTGTTTTAATATACACGCAAATCGTATACCTTCTTTTCATAGTAAAGTGTAGCATACATTGTGATGTTCAACTGGAGAATCAATGAAGTGCTTCAAAAATTAGTTAAAAATATACAGAACTGGTTTTTGGTATATTTAAGACTGTTTGGTAATCGTATGTTCATTAATGGACGCCTTGTTATGGGCCATTCGCTAATGGACCGTTAATGACCTACTCGCTTATGATCCGCTCTGTAATGGTCCGCCCGCTAACGGCCCAGTAGTGACGCGCTCTGTATCGGCCCATTCGGTTATGACCCGCTGTTTAATAGAGTATCTGAAGTTTAAGTAGAATGTCCTCGTATAAGTCAGACATAATAGTGATGTATAACTATTACTTTACTTAATCTTTATTTTACTCTACTTATATTTAAGTATATTTTAAGTACATTTAAGTATATTTGTAAATTGCAAAACTAATGCATTTATTCATTGATATACGTTCTCATTATATATTACAAGCAAAGAGTCTGTTAACACATCATATACGTATGTTAACAATGAGCTATTCTATAAACCCAATCAAGACATAAAATCTTAAAGAAAAATGTACCAAACATACATTTCGAAAAATATAAATTAAAATACATAAAAGTAAATGTCTATAACCTAGTGATTACACCAAAACAAGTGTTATTGCAATAAAAAAAATGATTTAACAAAAGAATAAAACAAGAGAAGAGGAAAATGGTTCTCCACAAAAAAGACTGTAACATTCGTTCAAAAAAATTCACACATGTTGACCTAACCATGTTCAGCCGTAACATCACCCGGAAAAAGATTTGCCTGGTTTTTACGAGTCTCCTTGGCAAACATCCCAAACGATCGGTCTCGGAGCAAACACGAACCGCGCCTTTTTACACCGAGTTGTTCGATGCGAATTAACTCGTCTGTTCATAAACGAATCGTAACACGAGCCAGAACGAGATGTTCTAATGACCGTTGCACGCGTGGAATGGCAAGGAGTATGCAACGACTGTACACTCGACTGCAATATCGACGGTTGGATAACATAGGAAGAAATTTGATGATTTTTTTTGTTCTGGGTTTGAGAGTTTGAAATTTTGGATTTGAGGAACTTTTGGGAGGTCAAGGTTTGATATGTGGAGGGGTGGAAATTTTAAAATATGGAGAGTTGGAGATTTCAAGGTAGGGAGAGTTGAAGATTTCAAGGTATGGAAACTTGCAAATTCCTAAATAGGGAAACTTGAAAATTTCAGAATATGGAAAGTTGAAAATTTTCAGATCTAAGAGTGTATGGATCTCTAAATTTTCAAGTTTTACAAAATTAAAAATTCTCAAGGTTTAAATCTTGTGGTCTCTAGATATCTCAAAATGGAAAATTTCTAAAATTCCACTTCTCCAAATTTCCACACTTGTAGAGTACTAATCTCCTCTATTACTCACATTTCCACATACCCACACTTCAAAATTTCCTACTCGAATTCCTATAAATTCTGTCCTATACTCAAACTCCCTAAATTCTCAAAGGACCTTCCTGTCATCTGTCTTCCTATTATCTGTCTTCCTATTACCTGTCCTCCCATTATCTGTCTCCCTATTATCTGTCATACCTTCCTTAAATAAATATTTAGTATTGACTGTACCACCGAATAAAAGCTATCATCAGCGGTTATTAGAACGAGTGGAGAACCTCCAGATTCCCTCCTTTTTTCCCTCGGAACTTCTTCGAGTAAGTACCGCGATGACTGACAATTACTCGTCATTCCAGTCCGCAGTTTGTTGGACGAACAAAGGTTCAGATTTAATTGTTCTTCTGGCAAAAAACGAACCCACCCGCTCCGGCTCGTTACGAATATTCAACCAAGCCTTCGAAGTTTCGGGGCTGCAAATATTGCTGCTGAGCATACACCGCCCCGGGCCCCGCGTGTTTGAAGAATAATTCCAAGAGGCCTGACTCGAGTTCCCTCGTATCGAGATTATTGACTCTCGAGCACGCTCGAGGAGCAAATAATCACGGGCGCAGAAACGGTTTGTTGATTCGAAACTGTTCGGGCGAGTTCGACGATATCGGAAGCGTTTTCGGCATCGACGGTCTTGATTTCGTGGAGATTTGGGTTAAGAGGAGTTACAAGTTAGGAGGGGTTTACTGCAAAATGAAGATAATCAAGATATGACATCCTGTGCAAACTTTTCATTTCAAATTTAGTTAGTGTGTTCAATTTTAGTATGGTATATTGATTATTAGATGATGATCAAGTTTATCATGCAATTTCTAGAGATTCAAGTTCAAACTTTATAGTCCAATGTCTTAATGTTGCAACGTCTGAATATATCAATATACAAATGAAGAGATTTCTGAAGTAACACTGTTCTAACATTTTAACGTTGTACAGGATCAAAGTCTCCATCTATTAAGGTTTTGACGTTCGAAATTTTTAATTTGAATCTAGGAACCCTATATCTCCAAAACACCAGAACTCCAGAAGCCTATATCTCCATAACATCGGAACAAAGAAACCCTATATCTCGAAAACAGCAGAACCCAGAAACCCTATATTTCTAAAACACCAGAACCCACAACCCAGAATCTGAAACTCCAAAATCCCAAAACCTAAAAACCCGATACCCAAAACCCAAAACCCAAAACCCAAAACCCAAAACCCAAAACCCCAAAACCCAAAAACCCAAAAACCCAAAAACCCAAAATCCGAAACCCAAATCCCAAAAACCCGAAACCCAGAACTCAAAACCCAAAAACCCCAAAACTCGAAACCCAAAAACCCAAAACCCGAAACCCAGAACTCAAAACCCAAAAAGCCCTAACCCAAAAAACCCGAAACCCGAAAACCGAAACCCAAAAACCCAAAAACCTAAAATTCAAAACCCAAAGTTCCGAAACCCAAAAACCCGATACCCAAAAACTCGAAACCCAAAAACCCTAAACCCAAACACCCGAAACCCAGAACTCAAAACCCAAAACTCAAAACCCAAAAACCCCAAAACCCAAAAACCCAAAATCCGAAACCCAAATCCCAAAAACCCGAAACCCAGAACTCAAAACCCAAAAACCCCAAAACCCGAAACCCAAAAACCCAAAACCCGAAACCCAGAACTCAAAACCCAAAAAACCCGAAACCCGAAAACTGAAACCCAAATACCCAAAACCCAAAAATTCAAAACCCAAAAACCCGAAACCCAAAAACTCGAAACCCAAAAACCCTAAACCCAAAACCCAAAGTTCCGAAATCCCCAAACCTAGCATCCAAATCCCGAAAACCAAAAATCCCAGTACCAAATATCCCAAAATAGAAATTGCAGAAATCAATTACTTCCCACAGATCGACCATCACCATTTCACAAAATACGCAATCGCGAAGGTGTTAGGGCAATAAGTGACGTGTGTTGGAATATGTGAAGCAACGCCGTTCGCGGTTTATTATTAATAGGACGATAAGATCGTGATGCATTAGGCGAAACACACAGCTCGTCAAGCCGTAACTGGTTTCGTGCCGAAGATAGAGTCCCTCATCCATCCCCAGAGACGCGGTACGATAACACAGAGACGAACCAAGCTGCGTAACTGCGAGATCTCGTGTGGGTAGCTGGGACTGCTGCTTTGTGGGAAGAGACACAGACCTAACCCGGACCAGGTGGGAAAATGACGGATGTCGGTGCATCAGCTACGACGCCGTGTACACGCCGAGTGGATTATGTGATCTTCACTGCAGCTTAGCTACTATACTGTGACCCTGTCGTATGCATCCCTTCTTAGTTTGAGTAATCATTGTTTAAAGAAATGTTTCTAGGTTTTCAATTTTAGTGAAATGGGTTTAGTGACTGAAAATTCTACATTTTTTTAATGTAAAATGTTATTGTTAAATATTCCAGTAGCAATGGTAAATGGTTAAAAGTGGAGAATTGTAAATTGAGAGTCTATTTGCCAAGCAGCTCACGTGCAGTTTTTTACAGTAATTAAATTGTAACCATAAAGACAGGAAGAGAAGGTTGTCCCGTTGACGAGTCCCAAAGGCATCGAGGCTGTCACATTTGTTCAGGGAATTTTTGCTCCCGACAGCCACCGATTCCGAGAAGATGTCAGCCTTGACAGGGCTGCTAAAAACCGATTCCAGTTTCTTTTATAAATTCTCTCCACGAACGAGAAGATGACGCCAGGTCGATCACTGTGCCCGGAGTGTGCGTGTCGATGTTCAAAGAACGACAGAAAAAGAATCTTATGTATCTCCGTTTTTTGCCTTTCCACCTGCTTCGAATTCTACTTTCTCGATACAAAAACAGAGCGAAAAAAACCGATCGATACTCTTCGGATCTAACGGGTGATCGTTAAATCGCTCTTCCTATCGCTACCCTTTCATTTCATTCAATGATGCATTATGTTTAATCACTCGATTATTCGGATCGTTTCGATATATCTGACCAGTTACGAGAGATACGTTTCACTTTTTCTGGATAAACCGAAAGTGATTTTATCTTCGCTTGTTTCGATTGTATCCTCCGGTTCGGTGAGGTACATTAAACGCGTCGCTTTACGCTGTATCGGTACGCAACGAGAGGAAATTCATAGCCTCTTCAGATTAATCTCACTAGTGATAATATGCTGCTGTTAGTAGCGTTCATTTAAGTGTATCATGATTCATTGATCAAGCACAAAAAATATGTGTTTTATCGAGAAGTAAACTGAAATAAGACGGGTAATTGCTTCCTGCGCTTTCTCACGTGAGAAATTGTTCTCATTACGCGTCTACATCCTGTTTACGCGAAAAGATACAAACACGTTAAACTACGTGATGTGTTAAACCGCCTGTTTAATTCTTATATCATTTCCAATTTTCATATCAGGGTAACATAATATTTAATCGAAATAACTGGAACAATGAGCGGTGTAGAGAATATCGATAAAACGAGGAGCAAACAAGATATTTAATAAAGTTAATGTCGAGCGAGACTACGATCCCCATGCATTATATTCAGCATAACGCAGACGTTAGGTCTAAAGGCGAATAATGGCTACCGGGCCGAGGGACAGACTGGATTAATTTAATGTACGGTGATCCAGCAGGATTCGCATCCGTCCTAATGACGTGATAATATTCGGATGTAGCCGTGTCTGGGCGGATGCAAAGTTCAAAGGTCACTGTACCGCGATCATGCGAGCGGGTCACGCGTCCATGGATCAACAACGGGGGCTGACACTTTTCGAATAAATAACACTGCAACTGTGGAATATGATCAACATGTTTTCTCTCTTCGATATGCATTATGGATTAAAATAATCTTTTATGAATTAGTTCATGTGGGAGGGATGAGAATTTTATTTAGATATACGTCGGTTTTTTAGTTGGAGGATTATTTGTTAAGTTTTGGATTTTTATATTTTTTTGGTAGATTAGTGATTTTTAGATGGGGGTTCACATTCCTAAATTCTGTAATTTTCTAATTTCTACGTTGCACAATTTCCACATTCCCCAATTCCAACACTCCACAAATTCTATATTTTCCAATTTCTACATTCTCCAATTTCCACATTCACCAATTCTCACATTCCCCAATTCCAACACTCCACAAATTCTATATTTTCCAATTTCTACATTCTCCAATTTCCACATTCACCAATTCTCACATTCCCCAATTCCACATTTCCCCATTCCACGTTCACCAATTCCACATTCCTCCATTCCACGTTCACCAATTCCCACATTCCCCAATTCCACATTTTCCCATTCCACGTTCACCACTTCCACATTCCCCCATTCCACGTTCACCAATTCCCACATTCCACAATTCCAACATTCACCAATTCCATATTCACCAATTCCACATTCTCCAATTTCCACACTTCCCAACTCCCATATTCCCCAATTCCCATATTCCGCAATTTCCATATTCTCCAATTCCCACATTCCCCAATTCCCACATTCCCCAATTCCCAAGCTCCTAAATTTCTCACATTTCAGATTCTCTAATCCCCAAATTCTCAGGCTCCCGGTTCCACATTCCCCTATTCCACATTCTCCAATTCCTACATTCACCAATTACCACATTCCCCTATTCCACATTCTCCAATTCCTACATTCACAATTTACCGCATTCCCACATTTCTACATTTCTACAGTCCCAACTCCCTATATCTCCACATACCGACATATCTTTATCCTCACATGTCCTCACCCTTGATAGATAGCTGTATTCATAAATCCATAGAGCTCCATATCTTCAAACCTCCCAATCCTTAGATCACCTATATGTTCATGCCCCTATATCTTTATATCAATGAAACCTTGAAGACCATCTCAAAGAAGCAAACACCACCTTCCGAAGTCATGATAAACCAGAGGTATCTAATAATACCAGAGGTATGGTATCTTATACCTAAAAATAATTGTAACTTTGAACCTTTAAGACCAAGAAGCAACCAGAGCAGAAAACTATGGTTGCAAGATGGCTCTCCACGAGCAAATGTCGTGAAACGAAATTGCGCCTGTTGGGAGCGAGTGTTAGGACATTCCAGCGAAAGGTTCGAGGATGATCCCGTGTGGGAGCACGCGCGAAAGTAACTACGGAGCAGCGAAAGCAGAAGGGCAATAATTCTCGTGTTTTAGAGAGGCAATTTCGTGTTGAGTAAACGCACACGAACACCGGATTTTCGAGGGCTGTACTTTTCGATAATTTATGCCAACGAGTCCCGAGCTCCGCTAGTTTCTCAGAAACGACCCCGGCGTTCCCTATCGGTAATATAACTTCGGATTCGAGCGTGAGCGGCATACACCGGGACACTTTTTCCCTTCTTTCTTTTTCCAGCCGGAAATTTTCATGCCTAAGCCAAAAGGAGTCGGCCAATTTCAAGATGCATCTTGTATCGCGATCGACCACCGTGCTAAAACGCTGCGAGTTTCGGGTCGCGGCGAAAAACGAGGCGCACGAACCGTGGCCCGAGGCGATACACGACGAGTTTCCGATACTTTTCGAAGCCAGATACGTGAGACGGATAAATTGTGCAGGTTTTTCGAAGCCCGAACCGTCCATCTCGGCTTACGTTACGTTTTCGGATAGCATATAAAACACGCAGGGTGAATCTTTTCGAGATATACGAGAAACCGAAAATTCCGAGAAAAATTTTGCCAACTTGACATTCCTCTTTGGTTTCACTTCTTCTTTTTTACCACTTCGTGCAGCGATGTCAACACATCAATTGATCAATTTATATTCTTGCAAGTTTGCGTCAATCAATATGTATTTTTGGGTGGACATATAACTGCAACAAATTTGATGTATCTCGAAATACTTTACAGTGAAATATTTAGGAAAAAAATTTATTTAGGAAATATATATAGTTGTTTGTCTGTATTTATTATTTATAAACAATATTATATTATGTATAATTATATTTAGTATTTATAATAATATTATTTTTAAATTATTATCTGTAAGTTTGATTCAACTTCAATTGATGGTCTGTGCTGTATTCTTGTGGCTGTCGTTAGAGGTACGAATGGCAACCCATGAGTTGTCACATGAAGGTCACGTGTTCAAAAAAAACCACCCCAATCAAATTTAAAAAGTATCAAATTAAAAATTTCTAAATTTTCAAATCTTGATATTCCTCAAAAAAATATATATTAATAAAATGTAGTAAATATAAAAATTCTAACAATAAGCCTACAATATTAAGAAGGTGTACCAAGTGTACCAAGGTTTCAAACAAATCCAATCTCGCAATTATATCACATAAAGATACTCAAAACAAAAAAAGGCTAATGCGTAAATGAAGTTGTTACTCACGTCAGCAGCACCTACTCATTAACCCGATACATAAACCAGCATTCAGTTGCAACACAAAATTATTGCAACTGGTTGCAACACAAAAATACAAAAATATTGCAACTAGTATACCAGTTTCAACATACAGGCAATCAACCTCTAATTCGATTTGCAGTACCAATAATTAAACGCAAGAACAAAATAACAAGTCTACACGTTCTGAACGTACATTTTATAAAACCATAAATATACACTTCTGAAGGATACATAAAATGATACATCGAAAGCGGAGGCAATTAAAGAAAAGGGGAAGTAGAACAATAAATTCGTTAGAGAGTAAAAGCAGATGGAGAATCGATACCGGGTGACAGTAATTGAGTATTCATTGGGATTTGGAGCTTCGACGAACAAGTTAATCGAGGAAACTGAATCGAGAGAGGAGATAAACGATCGCTCGGGAGATGGCCGATAAAAACAGGAGCGAACGTAGGGAAACAAAGGTAAAAACAATGAGGCAATTTAATAATGGTGCGTGCGGTTAGCCGCGAAACTGCGGCTCGTACTTCAGAGAACGAGAAAGATCGGTACAGTCGGTGGCAAAGATACCTTCTTCTCTAGGGAAAATATCGAAAGATTTCTCTCACGAAAAATTTCTAGGAATTTTACACTTTTGGCAATTTTTGGAGGAGCAAAGAATTTTGGGGCGTTGTATGTCGGAAAGAGTTGGGGAAGAGTTTGAAAAATTGGAGACTTTCGTATTTAGGGATTTATGGAAATTTATAGTTTGCAAATTTAGGGAAGTGGTGGTTAGGAAATTTGTGGACGTTAGGATTTACATATAGGTCTGAGGATGACGGTCGTAGGAATTTGGGGACTTAGAACTTTTAAGGAGGTAGAAATTGGAAGGTGTAGGAATTTGGGGATGTAGGAATTGGGGATACTTAGTAATTTGGGGATGTAGAAATTTAGAGAGGTAGAAATTAGGGAGCGTAGAAATTTGGGGACGTAGGAATTTGGGGGCTTAGAACTTTTGAGGAGGTAGAAATTGGAAGGTGTAGGAATTTGGAGATGTAGGAATTGAGGATGCTTTGTAATTTGGGGACGTAGAAATTTGGAGATGTAGGAATTGGGGATGCTTAGTAATTCGTAGACGTAGAAATTTGAGGAGGTAGAAATTGGGAGGTGTAGAAATTTGAGGATGTAGGAATTTGGGATCGTACGAATTTGGTGATGCAGGAATTGGGGATGTTTTGTAATTTGGGAACGTAGAAATTTGGGGAGGTAGAAGTTACGATGCGTAGAAATTTGTGAACGTAGGAATTTGGGGTCGTAAGAATTTGAGGACCTAGGAATTACGGATGCTTAGTAATTCGTGGACGTAGAAATTTGGGGAAGTAGAAATTAGGGTGCGTAGAAATTTGAGGACGTCGGAATTTGGGGACGTAGGAATTAGGGATGCTTAGTAATTTGGGAACATAGAAATTTGGGGAAGTAGAAATTAGCTTGCGTAGAAATTTGAGGACGTCGGAATTTGGGGACGTAGGAATTAGGGATGCTTAGTAA
This sequence comes from Megachile leachella, assembly GCA_963576845.1. Classification (NCBI taxonomy): domain Eukaryota; kingdom Metazoa; phylum Arthropoda; class Insecta; order Hymenoptera; family Megachilidae; genus Megachile; species Megachile leachella. The sequence continues at coordinate 19,155,311 of OY756251.1, forward strand.
TTTGGGAACATAGAAATTTGGGGAAGTAGAAATTAGCTTGCGTAGAAATTTGAGAACGTCGGAATTTGGGGACGTAGGAATTGAGGATGCTTAGTAATTTGGGAACATAGAAATTTGGGGAGGTTGAAATTAGCTTGCGTAGAAATTTGAGGACGTAGGAATTTGGGGACGTAGGAATTGAGGATGCTTAGTAATTTGGGAACATAGAAATTTGGGGAGGTTGAAATTAGCTTGCGTAGAAATTTGAGGACGTCGGAATTTGGGGACGTAGGAATTAAGAATGCTTAGTAATTCGGAGACGTAGAAATTTGGGGAAGTAGAAATTAGCGTGCGTAGAAATTTGAGAACGTCTGAATTTGAGGACGTACGAATTGAAAACGCGTAGTAATTTGGGAATGTTGAAATTTGTTAATTTGCAAGTTTGAAGAGGTATATATTTAAGAATATAGAAACCTTCGGATATAAAAATTTGCAGACGTAAAAACTTAGAGATGTACACTTTTATTAACATAAAAACTTGAATATATAAGTACTTAATCATTCAGATCTCCTTCCATAACAAATATACATAAAAAATAACAATAATTAAAACCTTGAAAATGGCTATATAAAAAAATTCATCTGACCAAGTTTACATACGTGTCCCTGTTCTGCAAAGTTAACGTTGCAGCCGAGTGTACCTGCAGTTACGGGACGTCGAAGAACATCCGACGACGAGTATGTACGTGGAAAAGAACGTGCACAGGTACAAGACTGGTACCTGGATGCAGATGATCCGAGATTATAGACATTAGGGACATTAGCCTCGGCGTTATATGATTGTTCATTGGCCGGCGGTACAACGGGTACCCCACACGCGAGCATTTACCGCGGCACAAGGAGGGATCGTCGCCGCTTTAATACGCGCCTTTCGCGGCGAGTAAGTGATTCGAGACGCGTAATTTGCGAATTTCACTGCGGCAAACCTGGCTCCTCTGTCCTCGACAAACTTCTTCTTCTTCTTTAAATTATTTTGTACTTTTTAATTCTTATTTATTCGTTTTCAATTTTTGGAAATTGATGGGTTTCGAGGTCCCGATCTCTCAAGCTCCAAATCTTCTCAAATCCCAATCTCACAAGTTTCAAATTTTCTCAAATCCCAATTTTCCAAATTTTCAATCACCCAAGTTCCAATCTTTCGAGTTCCAAATCTTCTCAAATCCCAATCTCTCAAGTTTCAAATTTTCTCAAATCCCAATTTTCCAAATTTTCAATCACTCAAGTTCCAATCTTTCGAGTTCCAAATCTTCTCAAATCCCAATTTCCCAAATTTCCAATCACACAAGTTCCAATCTCTCAAACTCCAAATCTCTCGAACTCCCAATCTCTCAAGTTCCAAATTTCCCAAGTTCCAATCTCTCAAGTTCCAAATCTCCCAAATTCCCAATCTCTCAACTTCCAAATCTTCTCAAATCCCAATCTCTCAAGTTCCAATCTCTCGAACTCCCAATCTCTCAAATTCCAAATCTCCCAAATTCCCACTCTCTCAACTTCCAAATCTCCCGAAGTCCCAATCTCTTAACCTCCAAATCTTCCAAAGTTCCAATCACCCAAGTCCCAACCTCTCACCTTCCAAATCTCCCAAAATCCCAGTCTCTCAACTTCCAAATCTCCTCAAACCCCACCCTCCCAAATTCCCCCTCACCCAAGTCCCACCTTCTCAACTTCCAAATCTCCCAAAACCTCCCCATCTTCCAATCTCCCACCTCAAAACCTTCATACCTACCTCAAACGCCGCATAACATCTGGTAGAATACACGAGCCCACAACAAATGAAAAACCCCAACTCCATACCTGATCGTTTCTCTCTCAATTATCTCCTAAACGCCTTCTACGACTTCCGTCTTGTAGCCACTAAAACGTACAGATCTAACGAAGAATAATCTCCATCCACATGAACGATACGCCGCATCTAGCCAAACAATAATTGAATAACTGAATCTTTCCTGCAGATGCTTCTTTCCTCTCCTTTTCCCACTATATCCTCCCTTATTTCTATCGGTAAATCGGGAACGACCTTCGATCCTCGACGATGGATAAGGATAACCGTACGATGAAGATAACGAGATAGACCGGCGGAATTACGTACAAGATGACGAGGGAATTAGCCGGTTGTGTCTATCGTATTATCGCAAATACTCGTTCGATATCCGATACAGTTAGACGTAATTAGACGAGGTTCGAACGTAAACTTACAGTCGAATCTGCGAGGAACATCGATTAGCTCTTGTTTCGATGGTATAGACCAGGGATCGGCAACCTGCGGCTCGCGAGCCACAAACGGCTCTTTGGATGTAAAGCTGCAGCTCTTCAGTTCCATACGCAAATATTATTTATTTTATCAAAAAAAAACTCATTATCTAATATTGCCAAGCGCTGGAATCGCAATGCATCGAATTACCACGCGCTGGAATTCTAAAGCATCGAATTACCACGCTCTGGAATTGCAACGCATCGAATTACCACGCGCTGGAATTACAATGCATTGAATTATTAAGCGCTGGAATTGCAATGCATTGAATTACCAAGCGCTGGAATTGCAATGGATTGAATTACCAAGCGCTGGAATTGCAATGCATTGAATTACCAAGCGCTGGAATTGCAATGCATCGAATTACCACGCGCTGGAATTGCAATGCATTGAATTACCAAGCGCTGGAATTGCAATGCATTGAATTACCAAGCGCTGGAATTCCTACGCATCGAATTACCAAGCGCTGGAATTCCAATGCATTGAATTACCAAGCGCTGGAATTGCAATGCATTGAATTACCAAGCGCTGGAATTGCAACGCATCGAATTACCAAGCGCTGGAATTGCAATGCATTGAATTACTAAGCGCTGGAATTCCTACGCATCGAATTGCCAAGCGCTGGAATTGCAATGCATTGAATTACCACGCTCTTCAGTTCCATACGCAAATATTGTTTATTTTACCAAAAAAAAACTCATTATCTAATATTGCCATATACATATTATCTACTTTGTTGTGAAAAACACTACATATATATGAAAAAATAGATTATTTTTTTTTATCAAAAAACTTTATTTATGCGAGTACTATTTATTGTTATCAAAAAAAATGTTGTGGCTCTTTAAAAGTTTTGAAATTTTGGAAATTGTAATTTTTGACTCTTCTGACTCAAAAGTTGCCGACCCCTGGTATAGACGAATGTTTACTTGTACATATGTTACTTATCGGGCTTCTTGTAATCTGTAAGTAGTGTATTATTTTTCTGGTGGGTCTTACGGGACACCTTTCAACTCCTAGGGAGGTTCTTTCATTTTTATTTTGTTGGTGGAGAATGTAATCAGAATGTAGTCAATATCAGAGTTAACCCTTTGCACTCGAAGGTAATTTGTCTGTTTACAAACAGAAACTTTAAAACTTAATTAAAAAGTTAAATGAATTTTTTTGAGGTTATCATTTCTTTACTAATAATTTCCACTATTGTTTGTTTCACTGTGGTTATACATCATACGTGTCATGTTATAGATTCAGATAAAAAATGCTTATTTAAAATTATTGTATTAAATATAATGGTGACTGTGAGTCACCTCTCGAGCGCAAAGGGTTAAATATAGGTCACTTTTCTATTGAACTTTTTTTCTGAGTTGTATAAGACTCTTTCATACTCAGACTCATCATCTTTCATAATCATACTTATAGCCCAGTGTAGATAATTTTTAGTAGTACACAATTTTTCTTGTTACAAGATTCTTCCTCTTCTAGCACTTTCTTCTATTACATAGTCAGTCAATGCAAACAATTTTCAATCAATTTTAATAGTAAATAATTTTTCAGATTCACACAAGACTCTTCATCACTCAATCCCCTTTTTTATCAAACAACGACTGACTCAAAGTAAATAATTTTTTTAATAATAAACAATTTTTCTTATATGTCACACTCTTCATTTTTCAGCCCCTTACTCAGCCACCCTGTTTAAATTTATTTAACTAAAACATTGTGTACATTTATTTTCCCCAATTTGTTCTGTGAGATCGAAGCAAACCCTTGATTCAATAAAGAAAGTGCAGAGAACATCGATCTGAGTCGTGTCGCTCCACCATCCACCTTAAATCGCCGAAAGCTGAAGAGGGTCGTTGGATCGGACAAGAATCCCTTTCCCCATCGTTTCGGGGATCGAATTTCACCCAACGAACGATTTCGGCCCCCTCTAGCGAACTTATCGACTCGGCGGTCGCCACCTTTGGGGATCCGATTACCTCGCAGGTGAGTTGTAAGGTGCATGAACGCGAGGGGACAGGTAAAAACGACCAACCGACTCAGAAAACGAGAATCTTTGTATACTCGGTTGCGACGTGGCCTTCTCTTCACCCCTCGCTTTACCCTGATCAAACTGACTCGTTATTGTGCTCACGGTTTTAATATTATAAATCTTACTGGAATTTTGAATAAATCATTGCAATTTGAAGCTTACTGGTTATAATATAAATTATAATTTAGCAATAGTAGTTTATAACAGTTATAATTTACATGGTTGAACATTGCAATTTATGGACTGAATATAGAAGTTTTAAGTAGATTTGGAAATCTAGAGATTTGGGTATGTAGAAAAATGGAGATGTGCATTTGAGGAGATTCATTTGGGAATCTAGGGATTTTTAAATTTAGGAATTTGGGAATTTAGAGATTTGGAGAACTAGGTTAGATCTAGGGATCTAGGGATTTTGGAATTTAGCGAAATTAGGATGTAGGGAAATTGAGATATGGGATGTGGATGTGCATTTGAGGAGATTCATTTGGGAATCTAGGGATTTTGAAATTTAGGAATTTGGGAATCTAGGGATTTGAAGATGCGGGTTTGGGGTTTAAGGATTTTGGAATCTAGGGAAACTGGAATTTAGAGAATTTGGGATCTACGAAAATTGCGATTAAGGGATTTTTGAATGTAGGGAAATTGAGATTTAGGGAATTTGGGATCTGGGGAAAGCGCAATTTAGCGAATTTGGAATCTAAGGAAATTGGGATTTAGAGAATTTGGAATCTGGAGGAATTTGGAATTTGGAATTTGGAATTTGGGGAATTTGGAATTTGGGGAAATTGAAATCTAGAGAATTTGGAATTTGGAATTTGGGAGATTTGGAATTTGGGAATTTGGGAATTTGGGAATTTGGGATTTGGGGAATTTGGGATTTGGGGAATTTGGGATTTGGGGAATTTGGGATTTGGGGAATTTGGAATTTGGGGAATTTGAAATTTGGGGAATTTGGAATTTGCAATTTGGGAATTTGGGAATTTGGGATTTGGGGAATTTGAAATTTGGGGAATTTGGAATTTGCAATTTGGAATTTGGGGAATTTGGAATTTGGGGAATTTGGAATTTGGGGAAATTGAGATCTAGAGAATTTGGAATCTAGAGAATTTGGAATTTGGGAAATTTGGAATTTGGGAAATTTGGAATTTAGGGAAATTGGAATCAATTGAATTTGGGATCTAGGGAAATTTGGATCTAAGGAATCTGGAACCTAGGGAAATTTGGATCTAGAGAATTTGGAATCCAGAGAAATTTGGATCTAGGGAATTTGAAATATAGGTATTTTGGAATCTAGAAATTCAGGTACCCACGAATTTGGGAACCTAAAAATAAATAAATCTAAGAAAATAGAAATCTAGAAATTTAGAAATCTAGGGACTTGTAAATCTAGATATCAGAAAATCTAGGAATTTTCCACTATAAAAATATGTAAATCGTTTTCCTAAATTCCTAAATGTTAAAAGCTATAAGAGTTCACAACGAAAAGAAGACTCGCAACCAGTGCTATTTATACAAGATCTGGTTGAATAACTCGGGCAATACGATGATAGTCGCTCGAATGACATCGATCTTGAACTGTTATCGTGACGATCGCTCGTGGGGAGAACTGGATCTAAAGCGGCACCAAAGAAACAACGTGAATGGGACATTTAGCGGAGCCTCGTATTTATACAAACGCAAACTGCCACTCCATATCGTCGACAGTTTTATGACGGTTGCGCTAATCGCATTTTCATTTCAAATTAACCGCTCGCGGGATCGCCGCCGATGAAAACTCACCTGGCTAAACACAAACGATCTAATATGCCCATATTTCATTGGTAACTGTACATTTTTTCAATTTCATCATTAACGTGTTACTTTACGCTGATAGTAAAATATTTACGACGCTCGAAACTGTAGTTTTTTTTTGTTCATGTACAAACGAGTATCGCAAGAACTGCTTTATTTAGCATAATGTACATAATCTATGATTATGTAGATCACATCATTCCGATACCAGAGTTTATTAAACACATCGAAATTAATTTTTTAACGTAACATAATCTGCTACTTCAAATTAGCGACTTAATTGCTCGCATAACTTTCATATTTACAGTTACCCTTCTTCAAATACCTTCATAATGTCACTGAACTCTTAGTTCACCGAGAAAATTAGAAATTTTATGGGTTCTAATTATTATTACTCTAATCCAGTTATATTCATAGCAAGAATAATTAACTTAGTGACACAGTTAGTGATTTCGTATCGACGAACTGTCAAAGCTCAATGTAATTCTCTAAAATCTTTCGCGGAAGCCATTTTGAACATATAAGTTACAGTCCTGAACACTTGTCCATTTAAAAGCAATTAGGACGTCCACAAAGCAACGAACCCTTGTTTTTATCGATGAACTCAATGTATAATCTTAAGGGAGCGCTGACGGGTTAAGAAAAGAAAGAGGAGCGATGAAAAGGCTAGTACGGAGCAAACGGGCCAATAAATTCCAGCTAATAAGCCAGTAGGGCAGGTGGTAAAAAAAGGGTGAGTTTGAACCGCAACGGTAACCTCTTTCGAACGGAATCGAAAGACGAACGATGGGGAAGTACAATTCCAGAAGTGGCTATCCTGTAATCTACCGGTGAGATTTCTTAGATCCCTGGTTGATTGGTAACAACCGAACCCGGTGGTTCGAGAGGCCTATGGAAGGTCGTTTACCCTTCCCGCGTAGGAATCTCTTCATCGTTCAAGTAGCCGGCGCAGGACGTGGATTATCTTGCTACACGTGCAATATCTTCGGCTACTACTCGCCGGCGAGTCGAGTGCTTTCAATTCCATCCTCGGATAAAGTAGATCTGATGGATGTCTCAAGGATGACTCGACGCTTCGGTCGAAGAAAAGAGACGTTTCATTTTTACCGACTGCTATGGGGCCATGGAACCTGAAGCGAAACATGCGTGATAAAAGAATAAAAGGCGCGGATCCTATTCGACGAGAGATTAAAATCGACGAAAAATTCGATCGTTTATTACTGATGATGCAGTGGTGTCTAGTTCGCCATCTATACAGTGCGTGTTCGTTAAATTAATTATTTTAGCGTCCGAATGTTCGAATTTTCAGAAAGAATTTTACTGACGTTTGAATGTTTCAAATATTTTAGTTATTTTAAAATTACCTGTACTGAATTATTTGAATTACAAGGATTACTTGAACCTTTTCAACAACCTATTATTTCCATCCCGAATAGACCATCTTAATGAATTTTGTAATTTGAAACTAGTGAATCAAACAACCAGTGTACCAGCAACTATTAGCAATGAAACCAAGCTTCATGTTTAATTCCATGTTTCGTGTTTAATTGGTTAACGACATGTTCAATCATAGACCACAATGATCGACGCGTTAAACACAACGATGCATTACCAATCCATCATTTACGATTTCAATTACCAGAGATAGACGGTCATGAAACGCTCGCGTCACGAATCGGATTTCAAGTGTCCCGTTGTCGCGCACCACTGACGATTTCTCGATCGTCCATATCGAACCAACGATCAGGAAGTATCCTCTCTCTTGTACGAGTTCGATCATTCGATGCTGGTATAATTAAAGCGTACCGCGAGCAACCAACGAGAAACGCGGAGTGAACTGGTTCGTTAGCGAGAGAGAGATCGACATGTCGATTAGAAATGAGCGCACAGGAGCTACGTGCATGTTACCGACAGAAAAATATTAACGATGGTTTATCCAACTGGGGAGCCGAAGGGAAGGTTCGGTTACGGTAATCGTGCTAAGGTTGTTCTATACTTTGATGCCTCTAGCTTCAGGAAACATGAGTACGTTAATAATAAGTATGATTTAATTGCGGCTGTTAGTGGTAGAACCTCAAACTTCCGTTTTAAACGTGTGTATATGATCATGTGTTTCATATGTGGCATATGAAGTGTAATATCTCATATGTGGCATAAAAGATGTAACATCTCAAATGTGGCATAAGAAATGTAACATTCAAATGTGACATATGAAATGTAACATCTCAAACATGACATAAGAAATGTAACATTCAAATGTGACATATGAAACATAACATCTCATATGTGACATATGAAACGTAACATCTCATATGTGACATAAAAGATGTAACATTTCAAACATGACATAAGAAATGTAACATTCAAATGTGACATAAGAGATGTAACATTCACATGTGACATATGAAACATAACATCTCATATGTGACATATGAAATGTAACATCTCATATGTAACATATGAAATGTAACATCTCAAACATGACATAAGAAATGTAACATTTAAATGTGACATGTGAAACATAACATCTCATATGTGACATATGAAACGTAACATCTCATATGTAACATATGAAACGTAACATCTCAAGTATGATATAAAAGACATAACATCTCAAATATGACATAAGAGATGTAACATCCACATATGACATAAGAAATGTAACATCCACATATGACATAAGAGACGTGACATCCACATATGACATAAAAAACGTAACATCCACATATGACATACAGAGCAAATTTGGCCTTAAACAAGTTTGACCTTAAACTTGAAGGTCAAGATCGAAGTTAATTCTATAATAACTTCTTTTTACAATAATCAATATATGTAGACTAACAATATGATGGATAAGTTTGACACACCCTGAACTTCATTTCTGATGAACTTCATAAAAGTACCAGAATATATTTGTCACATACATGACATCTTTTTATAGACATTTATAAACAGTCATATAGTGCTTATTCATAGTACAATTGTCAATAAAGAAGCTATCCATACATACATACTGTGTATTACAATTAACTTCAGTAAAAAAAATTTCTATCTCAAATAAACTTATGTCAAAAGTACCTGAAGATTCACCCCTTAACTATGTCTAAAGCCATATATTTCTTCCACTTTCGAATCTACAGAAAACGACGACTTCACCTAACATTAGCCAGTTTCCACAACCGATCTCCCTCGTATAAAAACCCCTGGTAGTACTTTTATTTTCTTGAACGAAAGAAGTGGGAGATGCTCCTCGAGAATCGACCGCAGGAAGTTGAATAGAAAACGGAAATTAGTTGGCTCTTTCGCTAGCAAAAGAGAAAAAATATCGGAGCAAAGAAAAATGGAAGTAGCCACGCCCCTTTCAATCGGCGAAACCTTTTTTTCTCAATTTCCTGCATTATTTCGTCCAATTTGGATCGTAGACACGCAGTACAGGTAAAGCTAGAGCGTTAATGCTCCTTCGATCCAGTCATTCTGGTACCGTGACTCACCGCAGTCCGTGCAAAAGCAACAGGGTCGATCCGGGGCTTTTTGCGGCTGGCGTGCAGGTGCTAGCTTCGTATAATTATCACTAATTCCTGAGAGGAGAGCGAAAACCCTGGTCAAGGACTCGCTGTTCTCAGGATGCCACTCTGCGTCATCAACGGTTCAACTTTTGCTGCTCTGTTTCCGATGTTAAACCGTCTGAGCGGCTCTTTTGCACCTGCTACTCTTCCTTCTTTCCATATTTGCCATATCAAATCTAATGCAAATCGTCCAACAAAAATTGTCAAGCAAAAATTATCAAGCAAAAATTGTCAAGCAAAAATTGTCGAGCAAAGATCATCTCACGAGTTTCAACCCCTGTGACAACAGTGGGGTAGTAACCAACATTTCTGTCTTATTTGATGTTCAAAAATTCTGCAAAAATTAGGAGATTTTGGAAAAACAATAGCACATGTCACATTAATTTTTTCAGATTTTTTTATCATTGTATAAAATAAAATCTTATTTCATGAAGTTCAAAAATTCTGAAAAAATTATGAAACATCAGGAACACGATTACACATGTTATAAAATATTTTCAGATTTTTTGATCATTAATTATAATTGTAAAAAAAATGACATCTTATTTAATGACGTTTAATAATTCTAAAAAAATTATAAAACATCAGGAACACGATTACACATGTTATAAAATTTTTTCAGATTTCTTGATCATTAATTATCATTGTAAAAAAAATGACATCTTATTTAATGACGTTTAAAAATTCTGAAAAAATTATGAGACATCAGGAACACCATAATACATGTCATAGAATTTTTTTAGATTTTTAGACCGTCTACATTAATTGTAAAAAAATTAAAACATGATAAGTGACGCACTCTTGACGTACATTACAGTTCAGCTTGAATTTGGAACTTACTCTTGCATTGAATTTATAATTTTCATAATCAAAGATACTTAAATACAAAATGTACTTAAAATTTCAACATTGCTTATTCATTTTAACATTTCAACAATGAATATTTAAAAATGACACACATATAAAAAAATTATAAACCAAAAGATTAATCTTCTCCAATTTTTATTTTTATAAAGACAGTATCAATGTGTATGTCCAATTATATTTTTTCGTCTATTTATTTACTACCCCATAATTTGAAAATATACGCGAGTTTGTAGAAGCACAAAGAACGACACTAAAAAAAGAATAAAAACTAAAATAAAACCTAGAAGGCAAATGTTCCAAAAATATTCCATCAAAGTGGAAAGCTTTGAGGTCGTAAATCGAGCATACGTTTGCCCAGAGAAATTCGAGCAGGAAATGGAACGTAGCCGCGTAAAAATGAAATAAAAAAAAAAATGGAAAGCTAGACCACTCGACTGACCAACGCGAATCGTATTCTTATAACGATCGTTTTTACACCGCGAAGAATTTCTTCTGGGTATCGAGTCGTAAACGTGGAAATTTACGAACGCCGCATTTTCGACGGGTATGAATAACACATCCAACCGAAATTGCAAACCACTTTCACGCCCACGTTGCTCCTACAAATTTTGCGAACCAACCTCCAACATTACAGTCGTAAATAATCTTTGAATTAGGGTAGAATGTGACGCGAGATGAAAAGGTTCGCTGTAAATTATCGAAAAAATACGGGTAAGGGTGGACTGTTAAGGTCTTCATCAGAGGTGAGAGTGCTGGTGAGTTATTACCTTATTAGGTTTTAAGAATAATTTTTGGAAATGGTATTAAAGGTGATATATTGGGGAGCTTTTCTGTGATGGATGAGAGGGGGTAGATGGTAGATGTGGTAGATGGTAGATGGTAGTGGTGGTAGATGGTTAGTGATTTAGTATGTCAGTTTTTTAATATTTGGTGTAATATTCATTCGCAAGACTCCAGATCTGCAGGAGTTTAAATTCCAAGGGTTCCAACTTTGCAAGGTGATAAATTTGCAAGGTCCTATATTCACGAGGTTCCAAATTTGCAAGATTCTATATCTATAAGGTTCCAACTTTGCAAAGGTCCAAATTTGCAGTCTCCAATTTGCAAGGTCCTACACTCACAGGGTTCCAAGTATGCAAGGTTCCAAATTCGCAAGATTCCAAATCTACAAGGTTCTAACTTTGCAAAGATCCAAATTTGCAGAGTCCCCAATTTGCAAGGTCCTACACTCACAAGGTGCCAAATTCGCAAGATTCTATATCTACAAGGTTCCAACTCTGCAAAGGTCCAAATTTGCAGAGTCTCCAATTTGCAAGGTCCTACACTTACAAGGTTCCAAATTCGCAAGATTCCATATCTACAAGGTTCCAACTTTGCAAAGGTCCAAATTTGCAGAGTCCTCCATTTGCAAGACCCCATATTTCTAACCAAATTCGCAAACTCACAAGCTCCCAAGTCCTAAATTCTGAATTTCCTAAATTTCCAGCGTCCACCACCTTCCAAGGTCCCATACTTTGACAACCTCATCCTTCAACAGCCCAAACTTCCAAGATCCTAATTTCTCATGATTTTATATTTACCAAGGTCCTACATTCTCAAGATTCATAATCTCCCAAGTTCTTAAATTCCAGGACCACATATTTCCCAAGTCTCACATTCCTAGGACCACATTCTCGAATTCTGAGATACCCCAACTCAAAACTGTCATCTGTTCTAAATCTCCTGGTAGTTCCAAGGTCTCCAAACTACAAACCTTAAGGTTCATCGCGTCTAAATTTTAAAATGTTCAAAATCTCCATATTTCCAATGACTCAATGTCCAAATATCTCAAAATCCCAACATCCACATATCCTAATACCCCAAAATCTTCACATATCCATTTCCCAAAATTCCCAAATAATCTCCTACCATCCCAAACTCCCAAAATCCTTCCCCAACGCCCATCATCAAACCCGACTAATCATATTTACACTTCGTGCAAATGTTTGTGCGTGAATAACCCGTTGTAAAGCAATCTGCGAACAATCATCTCCGAAATAACAGTTAATCCGTATAATGACAAGTCGAAGATTGAAAGCTCAACGAGTTAAACGATCGTCAATACGATGAACCGTAAACGGCAAAAGGAAAAAGGAGTAAAACAAGGTCGTCAGAGAAAAAAAATTGATCGTACAGCAGGAACAAAAGGAGGTGGAAAAAGAGCAATAAGAGGAACGTTCGGTCCGGTTCGATTCGATAAAGAGAGGTTTGATGTACGAGCACGGACCGGCGAGCAGTTTGTATCTGCGAGTCGCCGCGTCTGAAAATGAAAAGATCCCCGGGGACGATACGTTGGATTGAATTCGAATGGCTTTTGGCAGCGGGCGTAGTCGTTATTCTGATTTATTGCGGCCGTTCGACGGTGCCCACAGTACCGACTGAACGACGCGAAACAATAAAGCTTGGCTGGCCAACAGCGCTCGTAGCAACGTTAAATAACGAGACGGCCGTGGCCGTGAAAGAGATTCGATCTAAAGTGCCGGTTACAACATTGTCGTAACAACTTTCTTCTTCTTCTTCTTCTTTGCGGGCTGACCGGACATTTTATCGATCTATACTCGCGTGCCGGTGTGATGCTTGCGACACCTTTGTTAAAAATCTTGGCGATTTTAAGGAATATTGAAGGGAGGATTTAGTGAGTTGATGGAGATAAGGATGTTAATATTTGAGATAATGTGGTGGTTTTTGAATTTTGATCTGGGGGGTGTTTTACTAATATTGTTACAATATTTCAATTTTCCAATCTTTCGAAATCTTAATACTTCCGAGGTCCAACACTCTCAAGGTCTAATACTCTCAAGGTCTAATATTCTCAAGGTCTAATACTCCTAAGGTCCAACACTCCCAAATCCCAATCTCCCAAATTCCCAATCTCTCAAAATTCCAATCTCCCAAAATTCCAACACTCCCAAATCCCAATCTCCCAAAATTCCAACACTCCCAAAATTCCAATCTCCCAAATTCCCAACACTCCCAAATCCCAATCTCCCAAAATTCCAATACTCCCAAAATTCCAATCTCCCAAATTCCCAACACTCCCAAATCCCAATCTCCCAAAATTCCAATACTCCCAAAATTCCAATACTCCCAAAATTCCAATCTCCCAAATTCCCAACACTCCCAAGGTCCAACACTCCCAAACCCCAATCTCCCAAATTCCCAATCTCCCAAATTCACAATCTTCCAAATTCCCAATCTCCCAAAATTCCAACACTCCCAAATCCCAATCTCCCAAAATTCCAATACTCCCAAAATTCCAATCTCCCAAATTCCCAACACTCCCAAGGTCCAATCTCCCAAATTCCCAACACTCCCAAATCCCAATCTCCCAAATTCCCAATTGTTGGATTTATTCAACAGAATAAATGTTTCGTCTGCAAAAATCATCGGGTCGTAAACTTTCACTAACGCTGGAGGTTCAACTCGAGAGGTTGCAGATGTTTGTTTTTCACTTTAGGACCCATAGGGCCTATAGACTCGTAACGGATTTTTCCTACGAGAAGTTTTCTTATTCTTACGGTTTTCGTTGACTAGTAAAGACGTACCTTTCTGAGCCTCAAAAGTTAAATTAAAGTTTCTTTGATATAACGTATAAATTGTTATTACTATATTTCACCACCTATTTCTTATACCAATCTCCCAAAATTCCAACACTCCCAAAATTCTAATACTCCCAAAATTTCAACACTCCCAAAATTCCAAAACCACCCCTCTTCAACCCCCTTTACGTCTCCAACATCCCTCACATATCAGTTCCTCGTAATATTCTATTTCTCAAATCTAAATACGAATCAGTTCCATTTTTGCATTCGTAACGCCGGGGTATCTCTCGGGCGAATAATCCGGCGACAATAACCGTAAATCGTGACCGGAAATTCTGGAGTATCGTCAGAGTATCGCGAGAGTATCGCCAGAGAGGGAAATATCAGTGTTTTCCTTCCTTTTACGAATGATCATGTTATAGGTATGTATGTACATACACAATTCGCGAGGAGAAGGAGAGATATCTGACTTACCCTTCAGCTGTGTAGACTCGATGGCGAACATGTTCAAAGCAAGTAGCTGAAGGAGCCTCGTCCCAGGAAGCGGCAGCGGCGAATGTTGAAGAAGCGCTCTGAATTCTTTCAGCATCTGAACGCCGGCTTCTTGAAACGTTTCCATTCTGTAACAATAGAGGAATGACAATTAGAGTGGTTTCATTAAACTTCAGTGTAATTTAAATTTAATTTAGATTGTTAGAGTTCTGAGTTCTTCGAGTTCTTCAGATTGTTCAAACTCTTGAAGACTCAAGTTTTTCTCAAATCCAAAAAATTCATAAATTCCCTAAGACCCTCAAATCCCGAAAATCCCTAAATTGCCCAAATCACTAAAATTCGCTAAATCCACAAATCCTCAAATTTCCTAAATAACCTAAATCCCAAAAATCTCTAACTTTCCCAAATTTCCCAAATCACCCACATCTAAAAAATTCTTAAATTTCTCAAATTCCATAAATCCTTCAAATTCTCCAAATTATAAAAATCCCTAAATTGCCTAAATTTCCCAAATTACCCAAATCTAAAAAATCTCTAAATTTACCAAATCACCTAAATTCCCCAAACTCCCCAAATCACCCAAATATCAAAAATCCCTAAATTTCCCAAATCCCTAAATTCCCCAAAATCTCGAACTTTTCACCAGTGAAGAAGTGAGTAATTAGAAAGAAACCGAATTAGATTGGAATGAAGTGAGAAATGAAATGAGAAGAGTGAATGGTGACCGAGAGAAAATAGAGCTGTGAATGAGAAATGAATAAATGAACAGGCAGCCACGAGGCGTATCAATCTCACGACAGGATCGTGCATATTTGAAAGATTTTGGTCTGGATGAGGCCATTGACCCGCGGGGCTTGACGCAACGACATGCTTCCTGCTTTCTTTATTAAATATCGAAAGGAGCGAGTTAAACTTAGCCGTGATTACATACCCGGTGGCTATTAATCGCGGCTATTAAACGTACATTTACTACGTTTAAATGCAGATTTATAAGACTGTGAATTTAATCACAGGGAATTCTGCATCGCTTGGGGGAGTGGTGATTTAACGAGGGTGAAAGAAACGCATTGCGTAGGAAACTGTGTACCTTATTAACATCAAAACAGTATTCGGTCATTTTTGATTGACTCAGAGTTGAAATTTGGAATTTGGAAAATTTTGGGTTTGAGATTTAGGAGATTTGGGATTTGGGAATTTGGGATTTGGGGAATTTAGAATTGGGGGAATTTGGAATTTGGGAGAATTGGAATTTGGAGAAATTGGAATTTGGTGAAATTGAAATTTGGGGAATTTGGAATTTGGGAGAATTGAAATTTGGAGAATTTGGAATTTGGGAGAATTGAAATTTGGAGAATTTGGAATTTGAGAGAATTGGAATTTGGGAGAATTGAAATTTGGAGAATTTGGAATTTGAGAGAATTGGAATTTGAGGAATTTGGAATTTGAGAGAATTGGAATTTGGAGAATTTGGAATTTGGGGAATTTAGAATTTGGGAGAATTGAAATTTGGAGAAATTGGAATTTGGGGAATTTGAAATTTGGGGAATTTGGAATTTGAGAGAATTGGAATTTGAGAGAATTGGAATTTGAGAGAATTGGAATTTGAGAGAATTGGAATTTGGAGAATTTGGAATTTGGAGAATTTGGAATTTGGGGAATTTGGAATTTGAGAAATTTGGAATTTGGGAAATTTGGAATTTGCGGAATTTGGAATTGGAGAGAATTGGAATTTGAAAAATTTGGAATTTGGGAGAATTTGAATTTGAAGAAATTTCAATTCGGAAGAATTGGAACTCGGAAAAATTGGAATTTGAGATCTAGGAAATTTGGAATTACAGATCGACTTTACATTACTCGTTGCATATCACAAATATCACATTAATTTTACAGTCATAGAATAAACCCCCCAAAAATTTATTCATCAACCAACGCATTTTTCAGTAAACGCCTAATTTATTCGACAAAACGTCTCAAACACGTCTCAAACGTGTCTCGAGAGACCATAAGCCAGATTGATCAACATTCAGTCAACTGCAGCAACAAGATAAGAATTTATCAGATTAGGTGCAACCGATGCTGGTTCCAAAGTCTTATCGCCAGAAACGACCCACGAAAACCTGTTCAGAGGTTAATCTTCGCGAGAAGAACGTCTCTGTCGGCGCCTTTGAACCTGTCGCGGTACTCATTTGAAGATATTGTCAACGGTGCTTGAAACTGCATTCTGCCCTCTCTCGGAATCGACCATGTCACTTCCTGCATGTCAAATGTCGTGATTTGTCAGGAAACATGAGCCACCGAGGTGTTAACGGGCATATTACCAAAATTTCACGGTTCAAGAATTTTTGTCTCGAAGTGACGTGTTCAGCCATTACAACATTCCAGAATTGCAAATATTCTAACAGGATTCTATCATTTTTGAAATACTGTCTGAAATTGTGGAATATGCAAATTATTGAAATTGCAGAGTTTTGGGAATTTCGCAGATTTTATATTATAAATACGAAATTCCAGATTTTTGACAGATCCCAAATTTCACATATATCAAATGTAAAATACTTTAAATGTTCAATCTCCCAAATCACCAATCTCGAAATTTCACAATTTCCCAAATTTGTAAATCTGAAGATTAAATCTTCGAAGCATAAGATAATTTCAAAGATTTTTGGGTGTAGCAAGGTATGTAATAGGTAAAAGGGTTAACGTCAGAACGATTCGTGGCAGCGTTAATCTCGCTTCGCTTTGCGGCTCCCATGAGAGACATACTGAACAGCCGTACCCTCGTTAAACATCGCTAGAGGAACGTGAAGGTGAGATCTCACGTAACGAGGCGCTATCTTTCCCACAACCTCGATCTCTTGTTCGTGGCTACCTGCCCCGTGCTACCTGCTCAATTTACGCCGTGCAATCCAACTCATCGTTCCCCTGGGCTCCAGATCTACGGAACCCTACTTATATCGCCGAAATTCGGGATGTGCTTCTCTCTGAAGCATCGAACGTGTCGATCCTATAGTCCACGTATTTCTGAATTACAACATGGTCTATTAATCTTTAATCATTAACCTAATAGCTTGATAATCTTTTACGATTTTCCTCTGTGCGTAAAGTGCTTTGCGGAGGAGTGAATTTGTTTCGGAAAATATGTATCAATTGCTTGACTTCTTATTTTTCGTATCTTCCTTCTTATTTCTCCCCCAAAGTTCAGTTACGATCATGAATGCTTCAAGAAGTAATTACAGAGTTTATGTATCTCCGGCTTGATCGTTACGAGTTAATATAGCCATAAATACAGCCGGCACTAGTTTTCGAATAAATTCCATAATCGATACGAGTACCTCTGCAACCTATAAATTCGGCGAACTATCGAGTGGCCGTGCAGCTTTCATTCGCGCGAAGAAGAGCCTCGAATTTCCAATAAAACCGAAAGCAAACGCGAACGAGAGTTACTCAAGGCCGTGGAATCTCTCTCGCAAAGCATGAAAGAGGAAACTGAGCTTGCACCGAGGTCTAACCGTAAAACTCTCCTCTTTACTAAGGACCCACCGGAGGATATTCCAATTTCACCAGAGACCTTTGACATCGACCGAGCGCTTGTTTATTCGAGACCTGGTACCATTTCGATATTCCACCAAACTGAAGAGCCGTGGATCCGGTGGATCTAGTTACAACAGCCTCTACCTTTATGGTAATAACTTTATTTCAACGTTTGGCCGATTCACGAGGCGCTAAAATCCTTTCGGATCGGTTCGCGGAAATAGAGGACCGTTATCGGATTACTTTGTAACCTTCGACTTCTATTCCACTATTTTTGTGGAGTCGAGCTCAGTTTTTTAGTTTGTGGGAGGTTAAGTGCGGTGGTGAGGATGTTCGCTGTTAAATTATGCAAGTTTTGGATTATTTTAAGGAATCTGAGTCGTGACGCACTCTTGATGCACAGTTGACGCACTCGTGACGCATTTTTGATTCACTCTTGTACGTATGGCACATTCGTGACGCACACATGACGCATACATAGTGCACTCCTGATCCACTCTTGACGCATCCATGACGCACTCGTGATCCATTCTTGACGCATCCATGACGCACTCGTGATCCACTCTTGACGCATCCATGACGCACGCGTGATTCACTCTTGAGGCATCCACGACGCATTCTTGATCCACTCTTAACGTATCCATGACGCACCCGTGACGCACTCGTGATCCACTCTTGACGCATCCATGACGCACGCCTGATTCACTCTTGACGCATCCACGACGCAATCTTGATCCACTCTTAACGCATCCGTGACGCACCCATGACGCACTCGTGATCCATTCTTGACACATCTATAGCGCATTCTTGATCCACTCTTGACTTATCTATGACGCACCCATGACGCAGTCGTGATCCACTCATGAAACATTCTTGATCCACTCTTGACGCACTAGTGACGCACTCATATGAGCCGTTCACTGCACAAATCGATTAACTCCACTGTTTGAAAAATCTTAAATTTAAGTGTAAAAGCACTTGGTATAATGTTAACTTTTTATGTTTATACAAATTTTTCTAAACATAAACGATTAACACCATTAAACGACAATATTTATTTTGGCGACTGAATAATAAATAATATAATTCAGAGGCCATTTTGAAATAAATTTTTTCTATTCTTTTTTATAATTTTACATCTTTTAAATGATAGCCAGATTTGTATTTATGCATTCGACACAGTTTATTTGAATTTATATTACCAAAGGAATTTGAAAAACCTATGCACATTATTTCATCGCATTTCTCCGCTTTTTTTTTTGTTTTATAGAGTTAGGCGATTTGTGCATTGAACGGCTCATATTGTACTAGTGTCGTATTCTTAACCCTTTGCACTCCTCTGTCGAGTGTGACTCGACATCACATTTCTGTTGCATCTTACAAACAATTCAGATAAATAGATTGGTTAAATATATATATTTTTATTTATTTACTATTTATAGCAAATGAAAAATGTGTTTGTACTTCACACTATTTTAACAAATTTTACTGAGGACCCCTATCTTGATCAATTTTTTGTAAATTAAGGAGTGCAAAGGGTTAATCTAGTCTTGACGTACCCATGACGCACTTATAACGCACTCGTGATGCATTCTTGATCTACTCTTAACACATCCATGACGCACCCATGACTCGTGACACAATCGTTATAAATTTGTGATGAATTCGTGACGCACTCATGATGCACTCCTGTGTGACGCACTCGTGTGTGATCAATGTGCGAGTTGAATGTTGAGTTGGTTACAATGTGGAGTTTAGGTTCGATCATTTGTACAGTGAATGTAAACGGAAGTTATTGGAGTTGCATTCGTCAGCAGAATGCAATAACAGTTCTCTGGTGATTTGCCTGGCAGTTTAGCGATGCTTCTGACAAGTTTGCGTGCCACATTCTGCCCCAAGTAACCGACCAGCACACCGTAAACACGCTGCAGGTAATTATTAACACTGGACGGTATTCTTCCTCGCGAACGGCGACTGTTCATTAAGGAAGCTTTATTAGTGCGCTTGTGGCTCGGTAACGTCTGCATTTACGTCTTTCATTTGTATGAGTTTCTAGAAGGGAAATTTCTGTCGGTGATAAAAGAAGTTTGAGAAGTTTGATATGAGTGGTTCGATAAAAATTGATACGATACGATTGATACGACTGAACGCTGATTACTGTGAGTGTTGTGAAAATTACCGATGATTGACTTGTTTGAAATTACGAATAGTGTAATGAATTCTATAATAACTTCTGAAGATGATAGTGTTTCTATAAGAACGGATAGTTGACGCTAAAATGTGTCATTGCAATCCTAACCATACAGAACAATAATCCATTTTGTCAATTCCATTATCCACCATTATAAAAGTCCCTCCTTTTTAATTATCCTACATTTTAATCCTGCAATTTTAATTACACAGCCTACTCCACATGAAGATACGAACTTCATGTTGTCACTAACCACCCTGACCATGCCAATAAAGAAACGAATCAACCGCTCCTAAACATTGTCCAAACCATAATCAAGAACCCGATCAGATAACTAACCAACAAAGTGTAGCCAACGAAGTGTATAAAAGTGTAATCAACGATCTAGTTGACTGACACATAACACCAACAACGATACAACTGATACAGAACCTCCAAAGTATTGAAACTAGTCTAGCGTCCGACCAATTAACTTTACGACGTTTTGATAGACACTAAAAACATGATTAGCATAGATGTCTCATGCAAGTAACGCTTAATAGAACACCTAAAGGTGGTATATCTCGATGAACCATGTGAACGACGATAAACGAGCTCCTTTCACGTTCAAGGCGCCTTTCGATCCTCTCAACGACACTGTCAACGACCGCTTCGAGGCGCCTTTGCCTAAAATGGAAACACCATTCTCACGATAGCGAAACTGTCGCCTCGGGCCATGTCCCATCCGCACCACATTATCGTTCGAGCGAATCCATTACTTTAGCAACACCTTACCGTCGTTTCGATCTATTAAGCGGGTCGTTCTTTCAGCAGAAGGCAATTACTTATTTTAACGTCTTATTTAGGTCGGACTTTTTTCTTCAGGCGTATCTTAACTGATGATTATAGGGAATTTTATTGTCGAATTTTATTATTTTATTGTATATTGTAGTTTTCTAGTTTATTTGTGTTTTTTATTATTTTGTTATTTGGGTATTTTAGTATTTTGGGTATTTTGGTATTTTGGTATTTTGGTATTTTGGGATTTTGGTATTTTGGTATTTTGGTATTTTGGTATTTTGGTATTTTAATATTTCACTATTTCACAATTTTACTATTTCACTATTTCACTATTTCACTATTTCACTATTTCACTATTTTATTATTTCACTATTTCATTATTTCACTATTTTACTATTTTACTATTTTACTATTTCACAATTTTACTATTTCACTATTTCACTATTTTACTATTTCACTATTTTAGTACTTCACTATTTTACTATTTTACTATTTCACTATTTCACTATTTTACTATTTCACTATTTTAGTACTTCACTATTTCACTATTTTACTATTTCACTATTTTACTATTTCACTATTTCACTATTTCACTATTTCACTATTTCACTATTTCACTATTTCACTTTTTCACTATTTCACTATTTCACTATTTCACTATTTCACTATTTCACTATTTTACTATTTTACTGTTTCACAATTTTACTATTTTACTATTTTACTATTTTACTATTTCACAATTTTACTATTTTACTATTTTACTATTTTACTATTTCACAATTTTACTATTTTAATATTTAAATCTTTCATTATTCTCCTACTCCTCCATATTACTATTTTACTATTCTCTTATTTTTACAATGCTACCACTATAGTATTGTTCCATTATTCCTCTACACCACTACTTCACTATTCTGTTATATAACTATACTACTATTTAACTATTTCACTATACTCATACCATTATGCAATTTACACTATTATTCAATTATTGTAATTCTACTATGTAGCTACATAACCTATTCCAATATTCTGCTCCACTATTGTACTACTATTTAACTATTTCACCATACTCATACTATTATGTAAAATATACTATTATTCAATTATTCTAATTGTACTATGTAACTACATAATCTATTCCAATATTCTGCTCCACTATTGTACTACTATTTAACTATTTTACTAACCTCATACCATTATGAAATTTATACTATTATTCAATTATTGTAATTCTACTATGTAACTACATGGTCTATTCTAATAATCTGCCACATTGTTGCACTACTATTTAACTATTCCATTATACTCATACAATTATGAAATTTATACTATTATTCAATTATTGTAATTCTACTATGTAACTACAAAGCCAATTCTAATATTCTGCCACACTGTTGCACTATTATTTGACAATTTCATTATATTCATACAATTATGCAATTTACACTATTATTCAATTGTTCTAATTTTACCATACAGCTACATTACCTGTTCCAATAGTCTACCACACTATTGTGCTACTATTTAACTACATCACTATAACTATTGTATATGTTGTTCAAATACAGTCGTTCATTATTCAAATACTTCACTAAGGTGTCATACTACAATTTCATAATCAGAGTTCATTTTACAATTTCATAAACAGATTTGCATAAATGCACAACGTTTGCAACATGCACATTTCCTCCGTATTGCTCGAGATTTGAAGGACAATCGTCAGCTCGATCACGCAACTCGAGTAACCGCTGCCC
The DNA here is from genome assembly GCA_963576845.1 of Megachile leachella. Classification (NCBI taxonomy): domain Eukaryota; kingdom Metazoa; phylum Arthropoda; class Insecta; order Hymenoptera; family Megachilidae; genus Megachile; species Megachile leachella. Next base: position 19,178,189 of record OY756251.1, read on the forward strand.
CAAGCGGTTGGCACCGAAAGGAAGAAACGCGAGAGGAGAATTGCACTTTAGGGCATAACGGCATCCCCACGACCCACGGTCGTGGTGTCACGGTGATGCAAGTCCGTGTTTCTGTGTCGATGTGCAAAGCAGTTAGCCCGAGAGAAGGCGACAGAAACGAAGCCAAGAAGCCGCGAGAGAAGGATCGAAGGAGCTTTCTTCACGGGTAGAGCTGCGTGGAGGGCAGCCCGCGATGTCCCATCGACACCGAGCAACTCTATGACTAACAAGTTTGCACTTTAGCGCATAACGGGGCATTCCAGCGTGTTCCATAGATCATGGTCCATGACCCACGGATTGCGTGGGCCGGGCACCATAACCATTCCTCGCCGATATAGCGACGGCGTGGCCCCGGTACCACGAGCATTAAGTTTCCATCTTCCTCTTCGTCTCTCGTATGTCTCGCACTCTCTCCTCACGTACGACTTCGAAACCAGATTTCGCCGCTTTTGATCGCTGGGTAATCGCGATAACGGAATTCTAAGCGTATTTCAACCTCTTAGAGGATATCTTTGGAACTCTACTTACGGACTGTCCCTTTCAAGAGACTACAAATTGATCACATAGTGGAGGATTTGTGGAATATCATTTGACGGACATCAATTTTTTACAGTAACTATTCGCCACTAAATTTCAATGTTAGGTTACTAATTATAACTGTCTCTTTTGGGAGAATGAATTGAAGATTTTGGGTCAGTATGATTATTTGACGGAGCTCAAAATGCAAATTTTTTACGTTCCCATTGCTGACCACTAAGTTTTAAGGTTAAGATACTGTCCCTTTCAGCAGCCTCCATATTGAAGATGAAACAACAGTTGCATCGTTAAACATAACATAAACCTTGCTCTTTATTAAATTTCAATGTAAGTTTACTAATTAACTGCCTCTTTTTGGAGACTGAATTGAAGATTGTGCAATTATGAATCATTCAGTGTGATTATTTAGTGGAAATCAAAATGAGAATTTTTTTATATTTATCACTCTTACTAGCCATTAAACTTCAAACTTAAGATACTGTTTGCAGAACTGTCCCTTTCAGCAGCCTCCATATTGAAGATGAAACAACAGTTGCATCGTTAAACATAACATAAACCTTGCTTTCTATTAAATTTCAATGTTAGTTTACTAATTAACTGCCTCTTTTTGGAGACTGAATTGAAGATTGTGCAATTATGAATCATTCAGTGTGATTATTTAGTGGAAATCAAAATGCAAATTTTTTTATATTTATCACCCTTGCTGGCCACTAAATTTCAAGGTTAAGATACTGTTTGCAGAACTGTCCCTTTCAGCAGCCTCCATGTTGAAGATGAAACAAAAGTTGCATCGTTAAACATAACATAAACCTTGCTTCCTATTAAATTCCAATGTTAACCCTCATAGTACCTCATAGTCCCACATATGACACCCATAATACTTGACCTAATATAACAATATGAAACTCCCTAATATCTAAAGTAGTTTCCAAAGGAATCCCCCAAAGGTCAAAAGCACCTCAAAGTAAAATTTCGTGAACAAGGTTATCTGAACATGTCGCCCTAAAATTTCTTTGAGCAAACGTTTAAAGGTCGTTCGAAGAATGCTATAAATCTGAGACCCCTCTTTAACGATTGGCCAGCTCTCTCAATAAGTAACAGGTAACGGAGGGAAGCATAGATCAGGAAATCACCTCTTAGACGGTAAGGTCCTCGTGTAAGTAAGAGTCCGAGGTCAGGATGCCAACGCTACCGCGCGATGCCCCACACGAAGAGACCTTATAAGCTCTAACCAACCACCTTACGCTATTGACACCTAACAAACCACGGATCCGGGGGTTTAGGATGCCTTCGGGCGATAGGTTGATTACGGTGGATGTGGAACAATCTTAGAATCTGATGAGGTGCTGCTGAAGACTGCTGTGTTTTGACATTCTTTCTTCGTATATTAATATGTGTGACATACGTGCATACATGTCATACTTGTAATTGAATATACACTTGCATACTTGTAATTGAATAAACACTTGCATACTTGTAATTGAATATACACTTGCATACTTGTAATTGAATATACACTTGTATACTTGTAATTGAATATACACTTGTATACTTGTAATTGAATATACACTTGTATACTTGTAATTGAATATACACTTGCATACTTGTAATTGAATAAACACTTGCATACTTGTAATGGAATATACACTTGTATACTTGTAATTGAATATACACTTGTATACTTGTAATTGAATATACACTTGTATACTTGTAATTGAATATACACTTGTATACTTGTAATTGAATATACACTTGCATACTTGTAATTGAATAAACACTTGCATACTTGTAATTGAATATACACTTGTATACTTGTATAGAATATATGTCATACCTGTATAGAACATGAATACATAAAATTGCAAACTAATGTATAAACCTGCCATCATACTTATTTGACATAAAATGTTTGATCAACTTAGATAAATAAATTGAAGTAATGTCTAACTTCAAAACACGTAGACATCAATATGCAGTTTGACGATCAAAGTATCTAAACTTATATCAACTTAAAACCTTCGCTATAATGAAAATAAATATACTTATAAATAAATAGACATATAGTTATTAGTAAAGATACAAAGATCGACTGTCAATGACTATAAAAAATGATTACTTTCAACCCACGCGCAATGCAGCTAAAGTACCAAAGTATCATCTTCAGATATCTATACAAATTTTCCAATATTCTAACGCAAATTAAATAAAACAGAATGACAGTAATTTCTAGTATAGCAAATGACACTTATCTTTAAGCAAAAAGAAAAGTAAAATGGAGATTAAAAATCGATTCTTAAGCAAGTTACCGAAGGCAGCAATTTGAATGGTAATTAATCGGGAGATGGTATTATCACTTGTAAATCAGAATTTTCCAAGCGATTTAAATTTAAGCACAGGTTTCCCCGAGGAGAGAGTGTATTTACAGGGACGAAGGCAAACAAATTGTCCTCGCTTTCTCTAGATTCCCATCGACAGCTCAACGCCCATGGAGCAGCGATAAATCGATGCAACGTGATTACGAGCGAAGATTAATTGGCTATCAATATCGAGGCCTGACGATAGAAATATAATGCGACCGGATATTATCTCGGTTACAAGATCTAAATTGCTCGTTCGCCACCATCAATGTACCATTCACGACACCGGTTACGATTATCCTCGATCCAGTTTTTTATTTCCTTTTTTTTGATAATCTTCATTATGATTGATATCGATTCTATTATAAAATCGGGATATTTCCATTTCGCGTGGGCGTTCGATAACGATCTGCCTCCTCTTTTTCTTTTTGAGATGCATGCTAATGACTCGCGTTCGCCCCGGCCGTGAAATTAATTTCAAGCAACGATAGACCGTGCAAATTGACATCGGCGACGGTCAACTTGCTCTAATTAAGAACTTTACGCGGATCGGGTCGAATCGACGATCCTTTGTCGCGATAACGCGGGTAATAAGGGCCGATCGGGGAAGAAAAGATCGACTCGATATTGAAAATTCACGGATAAACGATACGGTGTGCCGTACCATAAATATATCCTGTCATTCAATGGAGACCTGTACGCCGCCGTTCATTATCGCGCGCAGACAGGTTACACGCGTGAACAAAGAAACGGGATCCGGCAGCTTTTTCAAATTTTAACTGATTCAATGGCACGCTACTGATCTGCCTTCGCAAATTTAATATACGGCAGAACGTTTCTTAAATTAGTCTCTTTAGGCAGGAGGCTATTGTTGTATTGCAACTTTAGAAATATCTTAATTTTTAATTTTTAATTTTTCAAGTTTTCAAGTTTTCAAGTTTTCAAGTTTTCAATTTTTCAATTTTTCAAGTTTTCAATTTTTCAAGTTTTCAATTTTTCAAGTTTTCAAGTTTTCAAGTTTTCAATATTTCAGTTTTTCAATTTTTCAAGTTTTCAATTTTTCAATTTTTTAATTTTTCAATTTTTCAATTTTTTAAGTTTTCAATTTTTCAATTTTTCAAGTTTTCAATTTTTCAAGTTTTCAATTTTTCAATTTTTCAATTCTTCAATTCTTCAATTTTTCAATTTTTCAATTCTTTAACTTTTCAATTCTTCAATTTTTCAATTCTTCAATTCTTCAATACTTCCATTCTTATATTCTTCAATTCTTCAATTCCTTAATTCTTCAATTTTTCAGTTCTTCAATTATTCCATTATTTGATTCCTCGATTTTTCAGTCCATTCATTTCTCAATTTATCAATCTATCAATTCGACAACTTACAAATTCTTCAATTTTCCAATTTACAAACAATCTAACATTCAAGTTTGTCAATATACAAATTGTGAAATGTACAAGCATCCAAATACCTAAAAACGTATCCTTTCGATTCCAGCAATATAACAAAAGTCTCCAAAGATAAAAAGTAGTAAAACATAAATAGTCGAAGAGTCACTAACAGCATCACCGACTACAAGTACACATCCAGAAGAAAGGAATGATGGTGATTGAATAGAAGGAAGTCCATTACAAATTACACACATTACATCTAAATCCGGGCAATCTATAATAAAGTGTCAAACCTTCGGGGCTTGTTATCATCGCCTACGAAGTCAATATCGAAGTACTTCCCTGATAAATGTACGATATTACACTGTTAACACCTGAAGGCCTGCCTGAAGGTGTACGTTTCAATCGAGCTTGTTTCGATTTCAAAAAATTCTAACACGATCTCTGTTATGCTAGATAAAACATAACTTGCTGGATAAGACATAAACGTACTTATCTAACGATTTTCATGGTATACTATTTTTATATTTCGTTCATCAAACATTTTATGTACGGAATTTTAGGGGTGGTATCTGCAAGGAGTGTCTTCGAAAGTGAAGGATAATATACTATTTTTATATGAAGCTTGTCAAACATTTTACGTAGGAAAATTTAGGGGTGGTATCTGCAAGGAGTGTCTTCGAAGGTGAAGGATAATATAATATTTTTATATGAAGGTTGTCAAACATTTTACGTAGGAAGTTTTAAGGGTCTGTTAAAAATGTCTTCAAGGGTGAAGGGTGAAAATAGTAAGTGAAATCTGTATCTTTGAAAGTGAAATTGTAAGAGACATATCCTTGAGTGCAAGGAGTTAAAATATCTTTGAAAGCAAAGGGTAGAAAAATCTTCGACTGCAATGGGTGAAGATACCTTTGAATGCAAAGAATGGAAAAATCTTCGACTGCAATGGGTGAAAATATCTTTGAATGTAACGGGTGGAAAAATCTTCGAATGCAAAGAGTAAAAAAATCTTCGACAGTGAAAGGTGAAAATATCTTTGAGTGTAAAGAGTGAAGATATCTTTGAATGTAAAGGGTAGAAAAATCTTCACCTCCAAAAAGTACAAAAATACTTTCAACCACAAAGAGTAAAAATATCTTCCGAGTGCAAAAGGACCACAACTCCCTCCACAACTACACAAAAAAATGCCCAAAACCCCATCTCATCCGAAACCTCCTATAAAAAGTAGGAAGGTAAAGCAATCAAGCCTTGCAATTTTAAGCAGAAATCTCGATTACGGGGTTAAAAGGATGCTCTCGAAAAGGAGGTTTAATCAAGGAACACGAGCAGACTGCGTCGACCGAGGGTGATCCGTGCATTAGAAAACCGATACGATTGCGAAATCGAGTTCGTAAATCGTCGAACCGCGGACGGTTCGAAGAGGTTTAGCAAACGGGAGGCCTGAACGAGCAAACAGAGTTCGTAAACACATCAGCAGCCGGTGCAACGCTGGCTTAATAAGCAGCTCACGGTATTATAGATGATCTCTTTATTGACCGCCATAAATCAGAGTTAAGAGCAGGCATTATTACTAGCAAGTACATTATCCGGTACGTCGAGAGAGCCGGTGATAGAGTGGGGTCCCCAGTTACTTCGCCAAAGACACCTATCCAGGAACTGAACACCGTACGAACAGGTAACTGCCTCCGACTGTGGAGGCCAGATGGTGCAAAACAAACATAATCAAAAATACCATTTCTACGGACTATATTGATCGATCAAACTGTGCCGAAGCAACCTTGCTGCTGAAGGCGTTGAAAGTTTTATTAACCGACCCATTTATTTCGTAAAGATTCTATCTAATATTTTTATCTTACGCCCTTCGATTCATTATAGCTGCGATTGATAGATTCGTTGATGAAAAAAATTGAGAGTTGGAGTCTGTAGATGTGCATCGAGATTCAGGGCGATTGAAATTTTTTTGGGTGCAGGTTTTGGAGTTTGGAGATTTGGGACGTTCAAATTTGGGCTTTTGGGAATATAGGGATTTTTGGGATTTGGGGAATTTGAGGAATATGGGAAATTTAGGGATTTTTAGGACTTGGGTGATTTGAAGAATTTAGAGAATACTCTAAAGTTAGGGATTTGGAAATTTGGGAATTTGGGAATTTGGAATTAGGAAATTTGGAAATTTGGGAATTTGGAATTTGGGGAAATTGGAATCTAGGGAATTTAGAATCTAGGGAATTTGGAATCTAGGGAAATTGGAGTTTTGGAAATTTGAATCTAGGGAATTTAGAAACTAGGGAATTTGGAATCTAGGGAAATTGGAATCTGGAGAAATAGTAATCTAGGGAATTTGAAATCCAGGGAATTTGGAAACTAGGGAATTTAGAATCTAGGGAAATTGGAATCTAGAGAATTTGGAATCTGGGGGAATTTGGAATTTGGAGAATTTGGAATCTAGGGAATTTGGAAACTAGAGAATTTGGAATCTAGGGAAATTGGAGTTTTGGAAATTTGAATCTAGGGAATGTGGGATCTGGGGGAATTTGCAATCTGAGGAAATTTGGAATTTGGAGAATTTGGAATCTAGGGAATTTGGAGACTAGAGAATTTGGAATCTATGGAAATTGGAGTTTTGGAAATTTGAATCTAGGGAATGTGGAATCTAGGGAATTTGGGATCTGGGGGAATTTGCAATCTGAGGAAATTTGGAATCTGGGGAAATTTGGAATTTGAGGAATTTGGAATTTGGGAAAATTGGAACCTAGGGAATTTGGAATCTGGGGAATTTGGAATTTTGGAAATTTAGGGATTTGGAGTTTGAGGATTTCGAATTTGAACATTCACAAATATGAAAATATAAAAAGTACATCAAAAAAATTCAATCATCACAAAATAACCACAATTATCATCATTCTTTCTCATTTTCATCTACGAGTCCCATAAATCTCTCCAAATAAATACAGCACACGATTCGAGAAGGTAATTGTACCTGAACCTTGATTTATCGCGTAACCACTCGAAGAAAGCAATTACAATAAATTTCCAAATCCGTCGCCTGGATTAGACATTTCCTACAGCGAATTTCCCTATTCAAAAGAGCATCCGAACACCCCATAAGAGGGTGGTTCTCATCCTCCTCTTCTTTCACCGAAATAGGATGCGCATTTTGATAGAACGACATTCATCCCTCTTTCGACTACTTTACTCTTCGTATCCATAATGGATCCTGGACGATGCTCTCTGCCTTCGGATAAAGGGAATATTTGTCTCGCTTTAATTGAAAAATCCCTGTTCCATTGAGTCTGAAATCTCCTTAGACTGTCAGTTATTTTCGGTCGTAACAAAAGACGCGTCTCGTTTATCCGCTTAAAATCTTAAACCTCTCTTCGCGTTCTTCTGTTACTGTAACAACTAGCTGCGCCAGTCATGATCGTCGTAGAGGGATTTCGATGTTGCGTTAGGCTCTCGTTTCGATATTTCAAATTAGATTATTCCATATTTTCTACTTCTATTAATTCTTAAAGAATTTACTAATTTGTATTTTTTAAATTCAATTAATACAAAGGTTTATTATAAATTCAATGTCCACAATTGTGACTATTATGGAATTTAGAAATACATCAACTTTAATGTTTTTCAAGGAACATTCTCATAAAATGTTTATATCATCATGAACAACCCTCTTGTTATCGTTCGACAACAATTTTATGAAGTTCATAAAAATTGTTACAATTATTGAATTTAGAAATCCATCAATTTTAATGTTTTTCAAAGAGCATTCTCATAAAATGTTCATATCATCATGAACAACCTTCTTGTCATTATTTGACAAAAATCTTATAAAGTTCATAAAGATTGTCACAATTACTGAATTTAGAAATCCATCAATTTTAATGTTTTTCAAAGAGCATTCTCATAAATTTTTCAGATTATCATGAACAACCATCTTGAAATCATTTGACAAGAATCTTATGAAGTTCATAAAAATTGTCACAATTACTGAATTTAGAAGTCCATCAATTTTAATGTTTTTCAAAGAGATTTTTCATAAATCTTTCAGATCATGACAACCATCTTGTCATCATGCAACAAGAATCTTAGGAAGTTCATAAAAATTGTGACATTCATCAAATTTAGAAATCGAGCAACTTTAATGTTTTTCAAAGAATATTCTCATAAATGTCCCAGATCATCATGAACAAGATTCTACAAAAATCACTGAGGATCAACAATGATCAACTTGGATCAACAATCAACAATGATCAACAGGGATCAACAATCAACAATGATGAACAATCAAGAATCCCCAGTGATCAGCAAGGATCAATAATCAACAATGATCAACCATCACCACAGATCAGCAAGGATCAATAATCAACAATATGAAGATCAACATTGCTCGGCGAGTCAATAAGAATCGATGTAGAAAGAATAATAAAAATGAAAAGATGGCGTTAAGTAGATCAGAGTGGCACAAAGAGTGGTAAACTATCAGAGGACTATCGACAGACAGGAGGAATCCAGATAGTCATTGCAGGATGCATAGGTGCAGTCGGTTGTTGAAGATGGTCGGGTTCTGGTTGGAGGTTGCGGTGTCCAAGGGTGTCCTTGAAGCGGGCGGGGTCGTCACTCGAGGGCCGCGGGTAAACGACCATCAGAATCCATGTGTGCTAAGCCAGGCAAGACCTTATACGCGTATCTTACACTCGTACTACTTAACTTTCTGCGTCTGTATACGTGACGTTCCGTCTCTCTTCTGTCTCCTCCTTCTTCAACGTGTCGGATAAAAGAAGCCTCTTTACAAGTGTTATGAAACGGTTAGCTCCCCCGACTCTCCGATATCGATTTATAGGTTTAATTACCACCTCGTTATGCGTTCGATGATCGTTTACCACGGACTTATAAACAAGATCCGAAATGAATCGAATTCTAAACCCTCGCTATTATCCTTATTATTTTATCCTCGCGCGGCAGGATTTATGGTGGCGTCGCGATGATTTATTTTATCCCTCGTGTCGTTTGTTTTATCGACTTTTATTCGTGACAAATCGTATAGAGATATTTATTCTCATTATCTGATCCAAATCTTATCGCGAGAGATATATGGCCGGCGAGGCTTTTCGAGATTTACGGACAACGGAGATACTTTCTATGTCATAGAAATATTTCGTCAAATTTTATTTTTTGAGATCGATGCGAGGATTATGCGACGCATTCATTCTCATTATCTGATCCGTGTTCGAGGCGGATCAATTAGATTTACACGTTTAACGTATCGGTTAAAATGAAATTGTGACCGAGGTTTTCTTACATAGATTTATTTCATCAAATTTTCATTCCGGCGAAATGGGTTCATTCAGCGACACATTTATTCTCATTATCCGATCCAGATCTGACGTGAGAGAGTGTAACAATTACTTCCACTAGTTTTAGCTTCTATATTTCTTTTCGGTAGCACGACATGTTAATAGATAATTTATGCGGAATGATTTACTTAATCGAACTTTAGTTAAATCGACGAGGATGTTGAACGATACATTTATTCTCATTATCTGATCCAGACATTCTCAAGTGAGAGATAAGATGATCACTAATTTAGAAGTTTTATGTTTCTACAGTTCTGTCAAAATGAAATATTTCTTAATTTGTATAAAATTATTTGATCAAGTGTTTTTGTCAAAGTGAGATACACATATGAGACACACACATGAGACACCACATATGAGACACGTATATGAAATAACATATATGAGATACATACATGAGATACCACATATGAGACATATATATGAAATACCACATATGAGACACACATATGAGATACCACATATGAGACACACATATGAGATACAACATATGAGACACCACATATGAGATACACATATGAAATACTACATATGAGATACCACATATGAAATACCACACATGAGGCACACATATGAGATACCATATATGAAATACCACATATGAGACACATATATGAAGTACCACATATGAGATACCGCATATGAAATACACATATGAGAGACACATTAATGAACAAGCTTTAAGACCACCTAAATTTGAAGACCTACTTGAACCAATAAAGTAGAACTGCAATGAAAAATTCATAATAACAGCTTATCATTGCAAGTTCAAATCTAACCTCAAAAAAATGCACCTCTCCCTACAACGTATAATGTAATAGCAGAAAGTAAAATCCCGTTTGTACCGAGTTCTCTGACATTAAAAACGTGATGAATGTAACAAATTCGTAAAACACGAGAAAGAAGAAATTAATCGAGTGACCGGAGGTGAACGGAAGGAAGTTAGCGAGGTAATAATAAAGCAGGCGCCACAAGGCGCGAGATAAAGACGCATCGAGGTTCATGATAAATGCAATGGACGAGATATGACGAGCGGTCGGTACGTCGAGATACGCGTAGAAAACAGTTGGAGTAAAGGGCAGTGTTGGAAGTCGTCCTTGAGGGCATATAACTGAAGAGTAGTAGAACGATGCTCGAGCCCAGTAATGAGCCAAATCCATTACGCCATTCTCAGCAAGCAAGCAACAGAGTATAAGACAGCCCCGAGTCTGACTGCAGGCCCTCGTCCTTTACATTTTCTATCCGTCTCTCTTTATCTCGTGCTCTTCGTAAAGAGAGAAAAAGAGAGGAACACGGTCCACGCGTGCATCTATGCCACGCACGTATCGCGCCGGTAACAACCACCTAACCGATGGCACCGGTTTCCCTAGCAATTCCAATTATAGATCTGGTAAGTATATTCCACGGTGCACCGAGCAACCAACATCCCTTCTAGCCGCTCCACCCATCTCTCCCTCTATGTTCGCTTCCTGATCGCCGCGAAACCAATTATGCGCGGAACCACGCGAGCAAATTGAAAGCCGCGACGGGATCAACCCCTCGCGTGTGATCATGCCGCGGACAAACTTCTGCTAACGAGACGAAACGTCCGATAATGTCGTTGCTGGGGACACTTATGATTTCACCTGCACAGAACGCTATTTGGATATAGGAATATACAGCTGCAAGGTTCTGGGATTTTAACTAAACTTTCTGTAGGTGTAGGGTTCTATGATCTTAACTAAAATTACTGTGGGTGCAAGGACCTATGATCTTAAGTAAATTTTCTCAAAATTTCAATCTCTTAAGGTTTCAAACTCTCGAGGTTCTAAACTCTCAAGGTCCCAATCTTTGAAGGCTCCAAACTCTGAAGGTGCTAAACTCTCACAATTCCAAGCTCTCAAGGTTCCAAACTCTCAAAATCCCAAATCTCTCAAGATCCCAATCTCTCAAAGTTCAAATCTCTCAGGGTTCCAAACTCTCAAGGTTCCAATCTCTCAGGGTTCCAAACTCTCAAGGTTCCAATCTCTCAGGGTTCCAAACTCTCAAAATCCTAAATCTCTCAAGATCCCAATCTCTCAAGGTTCCAAACTCTCAGGGTTCCAAACTCTCAAGGTTCCAAACTCTCAGGGTTCCAAATTCTCAAGGTTCCAATCTCTCAGGGTTCCAAACTCTCAAAATCCTAAATCTCTCAAGATCCTAATCTCTCAAGGTTCCAAACTCTCAGGGTTCCAAACTCTCAAAATCCTAAATCTCTCAAGATCCCAATCTCTCAAGGTTCCAAACTCTCAGGGTTCCAAACTCTCAAGGTTCCAAACTCTCAGGGTTCCAAACTCTCAGGGTTCCAAACTCTCAAAATCCTAAATCTCCCAAGATCCTAATCTCTCAAGGTTCCAAACTCTCAGGGTTCCAAATTCTCAAGGTTCCAATCTCTCAGGGTTCCAAACTCTCAAAATCCTAAATCTCTCAAGATCCCAATCTCTCAAGGTTCCAAACTCTCAGGGTTCCAAACTCTCAAGGTTCCAAACTCTCAAGGTTCCAATCTCTCAAGGTTCCAAACTCTCAAGGTCCTAAACTTCGAAACTCCCAACGTTCCAAGGTCCCAAATTCCCAAATCCACTCTCCACATTCCCAAATCCCCAAATTTCCAAACCACCAATCCATTCCCTTAAAAACAAATAATTACCCAGAAACATTTCAGTCCCCCCCATCGCAAGAAAGAACATCGATCAGAAGCGATTTGGTTTTTCCTCCCAGAAAACGCTCTCCTACGAGAGCGATCGAAAGCAAAACGACCGATAAATTCCACGAAGAAACCGGCTGTCCGGCGCGAATAAATCACCGGTGGCTTGGCGAACTATAAGGGAACACCTTTTTGCCACGATGGGCGACGGCATAAATCGTTGTGGACGAGTCGAGCGGTCGCCACGAATATCGACAGCGATTTTACGACTATCACGTATGACAACGCGTCGACTGGCCTCCTGCTTTGCCACTCGGTACAATTAAACGGGCTGCAAGGTATCCGCAAGGTCGTTACGAGCAAGACACACACCGGATACGACACAGAAGAGGAGGAGAAGAACGGTGAACAGGGCTGGACGGGAGGCGGGAAAGGTGGATCCGTTGGCGCCGCGCAATTGTCAATTAACATTTTTACCGCCGTGCAAGAAAACGTGAAGTTAGCGAAGGTACGCAAGTACGGAGGTGCTGTGACCAGACTCTTTGCAGGGTTCCTGGAGAACCATGGGGAGAAATGTGGAGTCTTACTGTGTTTGGGAATGAGATGGGTGAGGGTTAACTGGGTGAGGTTAGGACTGGTGTGGTTGAGATGTGGTTTTTGATGATAGGTGTGTGGATGTGCTGAAGGAGGTTAATGTTGATGTTGCTACTGATATTGTTATTAATATTTGCTGGTTGAGATATTGCTATTAAGTTGCTTCTACTGGTATCAATACTGACGTTGATGTACATGTGAATATACATGTGGATGTGAATGTGGATGTACACATGTGGATGTACACATATGGATGTATACATATGGATGTGAATGTACATGTGGATGTACACACGTGTATGTGGATGTACATGTGGATGTACATGTAAATGTACACATGTGGATATACAATACATATGGATGTACACATGTGGATGTGGATGTGAATGTACATGTGCATATACATGTGTATGAGGATGTTGATATTAATATTGATATTAATACTGACATTGATATTGCTATTGCTATTGCTATTGCAACTATTACTGCTACTATTATTGCTATTGGAATTGCTATTAACATTGATTATTATTGCTATAACTACTGCTACTGATATTAATAACTCCTATTACCAAAAAATACTGCAGTAAATTTAAAAATAATTTGCAACAAACTTAACATTCTATAAAAAATAAAGAGACTTAAAAAAATAAATTTCTGAATGATTGCAAGATCGATAATCATAAACACCTCTTGACCAATCAGACCGAGCTAAGGCTGCACGACTCGTTCCTCACACGTGTGAACAGAGAACTCTACATCGAGTATAACCCTCCAACGAGACTCTATTAGTACTTATTAGCACATATCGCGTTGTACTTTTTCCTCCTTACCACCGTTCTATTCTCATTTTTTGCTCGTTGACCCTGCAACTTCCCCGTCTATCCGGCAACAACAAATTCCCTTGTCGATACCCCGACTGCTGGAAACGGGGTGATATTTTCAGATTATTCGCTATTTACTACATTCCACAACGCTCTTATGGAGCACGTAATATCACGTTGCGAGATCCTGCGATAGTTTCGAATATTACATTTAATAAGCTGGTATCGGGTTCGCTCCCCATTACAGAATACTCGATGAAATTTCTTTTTTAGGAGTCTTTTTTGGTTTATTTCTGGTCTTTAGAGAACGATACTAGAGTAACGGGAACGGAGATCAGGAAATTGTGTGGGATTAGTGGAATATGGGTGCAAGCTTCAGATCTCGAAATCGTATATAAACAAGGTTAAAATTCATAAATAGTCAAGTTTCGAGGTTAAAAAGTTTCAAGGATTTAAATTCTCAAGATTCAAACTCTCAAGGTTTTTAGTTCTAAAGATTCAATACTATGGTCCTAGATTGTTAAAGAGGTAGGTTCTCAAGGTCTTAGGAACTCAAGGACCTGAACTCTCAAGGTTCCAAACTCTCAAGGTTCCAGGCTCTCAAAGGTTCTGAACTCTCGAGGTTCCAAGCTCTCAAGGTTCCAAACTCTCAAGGTTCCATACTCTCAAGGTTCCATACTCTCAAGGTTCCATACTATTAAGGTTCCATACTCTCAAGATTCTAAACTCTCAAGGTTCCAAGCTCTCGAGGTCCCAAACTCTCAAGGGTCCAAACTCTTAAGGTTCCAAGCTCTCGAGGTTCCATACTCTCCAAATTCCATACTCTCAAGGTCCCAAACTCTCAAGGTTCCAAACTCTCAAGGTTCCAAGCTCTCAAGATCCCAAACTCTCAAGATTCCAAGCTCTCAAGGTTCCAAGCTCTCGAGATCCCAAACTCTCAAGGTTCCAAACTCTCAAGGTTCCATACTCTCAAGGTTCCATACTCTCAAGGTTCCAAGCTCTCAAGATTCCAAGCTCTCAAGGTTCCAAGCTCTCAAGGTTCCAAGCTCTCGAGATCCCAAACTCTCAAGGTTCCAAACTCTCAAGGTTCCATACTCTCAAGGTTCCAAACTCTCCAGGTTCCAAGCTCTCGAGGTCCCAAACTCTCAAGGTTCCATACTCTCAAGGTTCCAAGCTCTCGAGGTGCCATACTCTCCAAGTTCCATACTCTCAAGGTTCCAAACTCTCCAGGTTCAAAACTCTCAAGGTTCCAAACTCTCAAGGTTCCATACTCTCAAGGTTCCATACTCTCAAGGTTCCAAGCTCTCAAGATTCCAAGCTCTCAAGGTTCCAAGCTCTCAAGGTTCCAAGCTCTCGAGATCCCAAACTCTCAAGGTTCCAAACTCTCAAGGTTCCATACTCTCAAGGTTCCAAACTCTCCAGGTTCCAAGCTCTCGAGGTCCCAAACTCTCAAGGTTCCATACTCTCAAGGTTCCAAGCTCTCGAGGTGCCATACTCTCCAAGTTCCATACTCTCAAGGTTCCAAACTCTCCAGGTTCAAAACTCTCAAGGTGCCAAACTCTCACAATTCCAAACTCTCGACGTCCCAAACTCTCAAGGTCCCAAACTCTCAAGGCTTCAAACTCTCAAGGTTCCTAATTGTCAAGATCCCAAAGTCTCAAGGTCTCAAATCTCCAAAACTGCAAAGTCTCAAGATCCCAAACTCCCACATTCCCAAATTTCCAAAGTCCCAGGATCCCAAATCCCCAAATCCTTAACTCCTCAGTCTCCAACCTCTCCCAACCTCCAAATTCCCTCAACTTCCCAAAATCCCCAAAATCCTAAAACTCCTCCAAACTTCCTACAACCTCTCCAATCCCTAAATCCTCCCTACACACTCCCTAACATCTCCTCACAAATCTAAAATACCAACAACCTCGAACCTATAAACTATTCCACCCAAAGACAGCCTACATCCACCAAGAACTCCCTTTACTCAAATACCTTGCACTCTAATACTACTTGCACCCAAGTAACATAGTAACACAGAAGTCCCTAAAACAACAGAGTAAACACCATCCCCAGTCGTTCAGCTGTCAGAGATATTCTGTAACGCGATACCCCAAGAGAAGAAGGAGGGTGTGCAAGGTTTTACGAGATGCAAATGTCGGCCAGTCGGACAGTCAGTCAACCGCACCATCAACTTGACCACCGGCTGCTGAACTTCACAGACCGTGTCCCTGTTCCTCTTCTTCTCTGCTTCACCGAATGTGAAACCTGCAAAGGTTTTCAAACCACAGCTCCGAGTTACGACCTCGACGAGAAGAGCTGCAGATTCGCTGCTGCACGTAAATTTCTTAGGGTAAATTGCTGTTGAAGCGGAGGTAACTTGCTTAGAGATACTGAGCCTATTTTACTTATCGATCGGTGATTTCAACGATGAGAACACTTGCATGGGCCATGTCGATGTTTACGACGAGGGTTTGAGGTTTTCGATGTGGAGGGTTTGAGATTTTTTAGGGGAATTTTGGAGAGGGTGGAGGTTTGAAGGTTTTGGGGATTTTTGGGAGAGTGGAGTTTTGGGATTTTGGAGATTTTTGAGATGGTGGAATTTTGGGATTTTGGAGATTTTGGAGATGATGGAATTTTAGGGTTTTTGGGGATTTTGAGGGAGGTGGAATTATAGAGTGCAGGGGATTTTAGAGACGGTGGAATTTTGGGATTTTTGGAATTTAGAGAAGGTGGAATTTTGAAGTTTTGGAATTTAGATTTGGTGGAACCTTGAAGTTCAGAAATTTGGAGAAGGTGGAATTTTGGGGTTTTGGGGATTTTAGAGACGGTGAAATTTTAGGGTTTGAGGGATTTAGAGAAGGTGAAACTCTGAAGTTTTGGGATTTAGAAAAGGTGAAACTCTGAAGTTTTGAGATTTAGAGAAGGTGGAATTTAGATTTGGTGGAACCTCTAAATTCAGAAATTTAGAGAAGATGGAATTTTGGGGTTTTGGGGATTTTAGAGAAGGTGAAACTCTGAAGTTTTGAAATTTATAAAAGATGGAATTTCGAAGTTTTGGAATTTAGAAAAGGTGGAACTTTGAAGTTTTGGGAATTTTCGCTACAGTAGAATTTTGAAGTTTCAGGAATTTAAGGACAGTGGAACTTTGAAGTTTTAAGAATTTTTGAGACTGCAGAATTATGAAATTTTTCTGCGTGGTTTATCGATTTAATATTTCGTTTTACAACCCAGTTATAAGAAACTTACCCTATAGAACAGTCACTTGGAGTATTTTAAAATAAAAGATCGTCAGTTTTAAATGTTACAGCCGATAAGTTACGCATGCCGAAAGAAGCAGCTGGGTAATACGCGATTCCACGAATTCAGAGCATGGTACGACTTCGTATAATATTCAATTAGCCTTAACTACCGTAAAACAGCTTCCTTTCTTCTGCTGGTACTTTATGCATGACTGGCCAATAGGTAATTTTAACTTCGACCGAGAGCCTTTTCGCATTTTTTGCTGAGAGCAATGCAAAAAGGAAACGCAAGAATCTCTAAACAGAGACTCCTCACAAAAACGAGAACACGGTTAAACATCTATTTAAATATGTACAATCCGGGGCAATGTTATTCTACTTGAAAGGAGTTTAGGGAGACTAGGTACACTTGAGGGAAAATTTGACAATTTAGGGACTTTTGATGTGAAGAATTTTGAAAGGGGCAAATTTTAGAATTTGGAAAAATTTGAAATTGGGAAATTTTGGAATTTTGGAAATTTGGAATTTTTGAATTTCTGAATTTTGGAATTTTGGAATTTTGGAATTTGGGAATTTGGGAATTTGGGAATTTTGGAATTTTGGAATTTAGGAATTTTGGGATTTGAGAATTTTGGAATTGGGGATTTTTGGAATTCGAAAATTTTGGGATTGGGGAATTTTGGAATTGGGAATTTTGGAATTGGGGAATTTTGGAACTGGAAAATTTAAAATTGGGAAATTTTGGAATTGGAAAATTTGGAATTGGAAAATTTAGAATTGGGAAATTTGAAAGTGGAAAACTTGGAATTGGGAAATTTTGGAATTCCAAATTTTGGAATTTGAGAATTTTGGAATTGGGGAAATTTGGAATTGGAAAATTTGGAATTCCAAATTTTGGAATTGAAAATTTGGAATTGGAAGATTTGGAATTAGAAAATTTTACCATTTAAAAATTTTGCAACATTATAATCATTAAATTCTAAAATCTTAATTTCCAGAACCCCCCGGAATCCCCTGACTCTAACATTTTTTATTTTAGAACTCTAAAACATCCCCTTTATAAGCTACCAAACTTCCCTGCACAAAAGCGTAATTTTGAAACAAAAAGCCGTGGAAAATTTAATATATACTTCTGTACGATCGATAATTCTACCCTTACTTTTCATCATTAATAGCGCCATATAGACAGCATCGACACCCCCATGGTGCAATTAATAATGTAGTCCATCTACATACACGGTGACTAAAGTTGTACATAGTGATCCCTTTGAGATAGAAACTCCCTGTTATAGCCCTACTGGGAGCCATTAAAACTTTGCTTACATAATAAATGACAGAACCTGCTAATATCATGGTCTACTGAGAACATACGGTGCGTGCTTTCTTGAATAAATTAAAGTTCGCTGAATAATTTATATTCAATAATATATAATAATAGAGGACGGTGTATAATCTTCCATGCAAATTATATTTCTGTGATACTAATAATTTGACGTTGACATATTAAAATCGACAAAAGTTGTAATTGAATTTACATTATAAAAATAGTACTTTAAGTACTTATTCAAGTAACATATATTATGTCAATTTATTGAAGACGTTTTAAATTGATTAAATTGAATATTTCTCAAAGATAAAACATAATAAAACCACTCACCCTATTTTGGTGATCAGCTTTCCATGGACATGAAGATAGGATGTGACAAATCGCTTATTCACCTGAAACAAATAGAAAATATATAAGTTAAATGACTATGTATATGTGAAAATCACTTTTTAATGTTTTTACAATTAAATATAGAATCGTACAAAAATAAAACTTGAAGTAATATCTAATATTATTGCAAGGTTCTTACCTCGACGCTGCTTAGTTGTGCCAATTCTTCTAAATCACTATGAGATAATCTCGCTTCGTTGGCAGTGGCTGCGGTAGTTGTACGACGAACACGTCTTCCACCAGGATGAATCCAAATTTCTCTCCTCAACCCTCCTCCAATATTATTCGCTCCTTCTTTCTCTTTCATCCTGGCTCTTTCCTTCCACTCTCTCTCTTCCTTTCGTTTCCGTTCCGTGGATTCATACTAATAAAATACATTACAAGTTAAGTATTCATATTATTGTCACTACATCTTTACTAACAGCATACTGCATAGCGTAAATGAGAGTTTACTGTACACTTTGTTCATCGAAGTACCATTTTACTAATCACATAATCTCTCAAATACTAACAAAAGATACAAGCATCATACACCTGAAGTGTAAAAAGCTCGTTAAATATTTTTATCTTCCAGCTGCGACTATTTAAAAAAAATGCATGCTAACATTGTGTGCAAAATAGTGCTACCTAATACATAGTGCTTTGGTTTATCCGACAAAATGCAGCAAACTATAATTGGAATAATGTTCAAACTATTTTTCTAATTTTGGTGAATACTACCATTTTAAATTACTGATGTTATTAATCTTAAGCATAGAATGATTTGCCTTTGACGATTTTGGCTGTACCAAGCCATCGACTAATTTGAATGGTTGTAAGCGTGCGAGTAGGCTTATGATATATTGTAGGTATCGTACAACTTATAGAAGACTCTCATAAAAACATGAGGTTGATAATATACCTAACCTAACATGAAACATTAAAATATAGTACAAGTTAGGTTAGGTGTACTACCAACCATTAAGGAGTCTTTCTAAAAGTTATACGCTACCAAACTGAATATACGCGGAACAAAGGGAGCATATCAGAGAGTTCGGAAAGATAGAACTAATTCAAGCTGCAGTTTAAGATAACTGGTATCTAGAGATATCACACCAAGTATCGAAATTTACTTACATAATGTAGATACTGGCAGCAAAACAAAATCAAAATATTATTAACGTTAGTATTAATACAAACGTGAGCGTAAAGTGTTTAAAAAATTGTCGTACCTTCTTCCTATTTTCATCAAAGAGTGCTATTAAACTCTCCCTTGCGGAATGAAGAGGATTGGATGCCATCAGAGATCGCATGTAATAATATACTGCATCTAATTTTCGTCTCTGAAAAGAAAATCTAACTTAGAATTTGTTACTTTTATTATGAACTATATTAGAATACGTACAGCGTAATGTGCCAATAACGCGAGCTGACTGTATGGTCTTCCGTTCTTTGGATTAAGTTGTTGCGCTTTCAAATACCATCTAGAATAATGTTTAAGTTTATGTGAATAGGGGTATTTATAAAAGAAGTATGATTATGTGTACTTTCACTTACTGCCTAGATTTTCCATAATTGTTCGTTTCATTCGCTTGTTCCCTGTACCTTGCGAGGTCACCCAAGAACAAGTATATCTTTTGCGCGCTTACTAAAGCTAAACCTAAGATTCCAAGACCCTTAGGCAATGTTGATGACGCGAGGAACGTATCCAATTTAAATTCGTACTTCGTTTCAAGAACAGTTAACAAGCCCTCCAAATATACGGTACCCTCGTCGATGATCTTCAACATTATTTTTTTATAATGCTCGCGGCCCTCGGGATTCTCTTTAGGCATGCCTTTACGCAGCATTTCAATCATATTGTAAAAAAGTATTTTCCAAAAGTGTTGCTCGACGTTCTCAGCTTGACAAAATTTGATATCAGTCTCGAGCAAGGTTTTTAAACTTTCTTGTAGAAAGTGTCTTATGTACAAAACTCTCTCCCAGTTTGACGTGAAACCACCGGAACTTAATATCCATTGCAATTCTAAGTCGGCGCGTTCTATATCCAAAAGTAAGTAAGGATTTTTGGCTAATCGGAAACTAAAAGAAATATGAGAAAAATTAATACTTGCACACTGGTGTATGAGGGGATGTATATCTTTTACATACCTATCTGAATAAGGATCATACCACGATGGTCTTATATTACCAAATTGGTCATTTGTCATGTATGGCGGCGGTACACCATCTAAATGTGTTCCCTGGAAACTATGATGCGTTGAAGTAATACCTCCATGGGACTGAAACACTGGTACAGTCGAACTTTGTGGCATAGTATCGCTTTCTCTGAAACGTCCAGTAAATGAGTAAATAATTTCACTGAGATGAATAAAAGGAAATGAAGATTTGTACCTTTGCACTGCAGCTCTACTGCTAGGTGAAGTAACAACAATAGGTTTATTAGGATTGTTGGGATCGAATAGTGTCCTTTGCTGTTGAACAACTTGCTGCCTCGAAGCTGAGTGACTAGGCGGAGATTGGCCTGTATCGGGTAGCACTAAGACACCTGGTGATTGTGAGCTACTGTATCCACTAGGTGATGTCTGATGCGTTGCCAAATTCAAAGAAGTATTCGATAAAGGAATAGAGTAAGAGGAAACATTAGGTGTTTGTCGTCCGTCACTAGACTCACAAGCTGACATTTTTCTACCTGTTCTCCAATTTTCATCTAAATATCGATCAGATAATCTGAAAATCAGACATGTTAATAAAATATTAAATTTTAATATTTAGATCACAGAAGCTGCGACTTTTACAAAATAATTTATACCTATGTCTATGAAGATCGTCGAAGTTTCGATTACCTCCACGATAATTTCTATCTTTACTAGATTCTCGACTACGTTGAATAATATTGCGATGTCTTCTATGGTCATATCTTCTACCACTACTGTTCTTTTGATTGTTGTTGTAGTTATCATTTTCCCTATTTTGTTGATTATTTTGCCTGTCACGGCTGTTAACTCGAGCTTTATCTCTGCTATTACTCCTTAAATAAAATAAACGGGCTATGAAGTTCACTGTCTTCCATATAAAACTATTTCGATAATACAAAACATCAACATTCACGGCTCTTACCTGCCTCGATCCGCTGCGTGTTTCTTCTCACGCCTTTTTTTTTTACGCCGACTGTAACCACTTGTTGTGGTTTCGTTTCCTGGTACATTAATATTTTCGCGTAAACTCAGCACAGAAGAACTACGACTTGCGCGCTCAGCTTCTAGCCTTTCGCTTAATTCAACTTCCTCGCTCCAATCCTGAATATATCATGATTATGTGGTTGAGATTTAATTACAAATACATACATTTCAAACACTTACAAATGGATGTTCAACCGATGTATTTGATCCTGTATTAACGGATTCACTTTTTGATGGGCTAATTCCTAGATTTTGTTGACCATTTTTATCTTCCTGTGATATACTGCGCTCAATCGTGTTATTACTTAGACGTTGCCTGGAAACAAAAATAAAATAAAATAAACAGACATGATAAAAGATTAGTCACTTGATGCAGATAAGTACGTTTGAGAACGGTGAGAAGCCGCAGATGGAGACATTCCTCGACGATGACTATCGGGTGAAGTTTGACGTTTAGTTGTGTTAGATGTTGAAGTGACAGGTGATGCTGACGACGGTGGTGGCATCATTGAACTATCAGCCCGACTTAAACTTTCCATACTAGTATACATAGTGCTATTACTACCACGACGATCATAGGACCTGTTTCAAATAATTAACTTTATTGATATACTTTTCTAATATAAAGAAAACTAAATTACTGATATTTAAAAAAATATACCTTGGCATATACTCCTGGCTTGGCGTATGAGATCTGGAACTTGGAGCTGAATACTGATCAGGTGTAACACACCTAAAAATGTTAGTTGAAGTTTCTAAGTCTTCTGGTCTAAGTCTACCTCTGCCTTTACTTCGTGCTGGAACTGTATTAGACCAGCTAGATTGTGGAGGTAATGGACCAGATGGAGGTAAATTTTGCATAGTTTGTGAATGTTGCATTGCAGGTGGAAAATTATAATTTGATGATGCCTTTAAAAGAGAGTTCATACATCAAAAAATTTTGTAAAAACATTATAATAGTTGAGTTAAAAAAAAAAATGTTTACCTGAAAAGTGTTACTACTACTACTCCATGCATCTTCTGAAGGTGATGAACTTGGTGGTAATGGTAAACCATTATCAATAAAATATTTTTTCTGTAATCTAGGTGGTAAATGTTCTATTTTTATATTTTTTAGCAAATTATCTTTTGCTCCACCCCATTTACCTGAAGGTGGTTTGCCTTGAAATTTTTCTGGATGTCCAACGGGTTCTACGCTACGTGTGTCTCTAGTGCGATTAAATTCATTTATGTGATTCGTTGTTACAAAAAGAGGTTCTGAACCCTATATAAATATTACAAATTAAGTAAAGGAGTTACTGTATCGAATTCAACACATAATCATTAAACAAGTAACCATCCCTGACCTGTCTAACTTCACGAGAACTATCTTTACGACATCCATAACTTCTACTGGACAAAGGAGAATCCGATCGCCAACGTTCCTCATTGTTATTACCATGCCGATTTCGACGATTACCCGAATATCTTTTGCCATGATCATCTCTGTTTTTACTTCCGCCTTCACTATTTCGTCCGTGACCACCTGAACGATTACGTTGACTATCGCTTTTATGGCTACGATTGGAATGAGAATCACGATCTTCGCTATGTTCTCTATCTTGATCCCGATTCCAACCCCCTTGATTGGGTGATCTAAAGAATAAGGATAATAAGATATTTACTTGATCCACGCTTCTTCATTAATAGTGAAACATAAACATTTCCAAATATAATTCACCTATTTATTAAATCCTGTTCAACCAATGATTCTTTTACTTTTTTAGGTACATACAGTTGTTGCTCTGGTTTCTTAGATTTTTTTTTGGAATCTCCACAATTGCTGTTCTGAGAAGAACCTTGTGCCTGTTCAATGTTTGTAGTACTTTTGTAATTGATATTTAAGTCATTTAATTTTTCTGTTACGTTTTCAACTTGAGATGATGGTGGGCTGTTTTGTGTTAAATTGGATCTATTGGATTGTGATTGCTTTAAACGATATTGGACGGAGCTTGATTTAGGTTTTTCTTGTGGTATATTTTCATTATCTAAATCGTCTGTAGATCTACCAGACTTTCGAAGAGGTCCACTTCCTGGTCTATATAAAGCTTGAGATGCTCTATTTCCTCCACCTCGCATTCCCATTGATTTATCCTTCTCTAATTTTGTATTCTCTGAAAATTATTAATTTTTTTTTCAAAATTGTTTATTGATACTTACACAATATTTAACCATAACATGTATACGTAAAAGTAAATAATTTATTAGAACTCTATATTTACTTTAATTATATAATATGTTACATTTATTTATACAATATTCCAATCACAGCTAAAAATAAAATTTCAGCAAAGTTACATGCTATTAGAAGACTTTATTTACAAATTGGTAAGTAGTTATTAGATAACGCACATTCAATTTTATGAATGATCATACTTGTCCAATTCATATTTAAACAGTTTTAACTAATTTTTATATTTAAATTACACATAAGTTCTAAAAACAAGAGATATAGTAAAATAATAAGATATTATCTTAAAGATTTTAAATAAATGTTTAAAAAATTCTAAAAACTTACATGAAATATCATAGCTTTTTATTAAGGGAGAAATAATAAATTTTTATAAATAATTTACATTGATCAAATAGTAACAAATTTTTGTAAAACATTCTTGGAGAAAGTGATTAAAGTTGTATGAGAAATGCTTATATTTTTAATGCTTTTCACTTACATTAATGGTAATACTTCACATATAATATGATACAACTGTGTCCAATTATAGGAGTCAAATGTTTTGATTAAACTGATATAAGACTTAGTTAAGTATATCAATTTAATGCTGATTGTTGACATTCCTGACAGTAACTACATTTACTAATAATCAACAAAAATTAGATATGATAGTTATGTAATCTAGATCGATTTGAAATAAATTTACATTTTCTAGAAAAGTCTGAGAGAAATTATAGGGAATGTTAAATTTATTTCTTACTCTGGTTAAGTTTCACAACATATCACAGCATAATAATTCCCGCTGTAATTTTAGGTTAGCTTGTTTGATGAGGTTAGCACTGTGAATGCACTCGATAGGAATACAAGGAAGCATACATAATTATTAACTATGCGCACATAAAATGTAACCATAAAATAGTAAATTAAGATATTTATGTTATTTAATAATGTAGTTTTTTCAAAGTACCTTGTAAAAATCCTCCCCACTTTCTGCGTCCTTTGTCGCGGTTCGCCATATTGAAGTACAATCGTATCAAAATTTTTATAAACTCAAGGAATATGAATTTATACTCTGTTCCACGAGAGAATACAGATAAATGACGACTTGCGCAACTCAGCACCTAGGGGGTTTCCTAAAAACGAGTATGATGCTTCTCTAAAACCTCTTTCTGTCTTCGTGGTCATATACACGGTAAGGAAAAATAAACGAATAATAAGACTTGATATTAATACGATAAACGTACAAGACAAAAAGAATATTGTACTCAATTCTTTTGATATATTCATAGCATATACGTGATTATAGAACAATAGAGTATCTCACATAATGAACAGGATATACTGCAATTAAATTACAAATCACAAAAGTTTCTGTCTGCTGAGTATATACGTTCGGCGTTGTAATCGTCATAAGAGCACATGCGCATTACCATATATTAAAGAATACGTAGAACTGAATGTTCACATGTGCAGAAAAAACAAAGGTTTCGTTAGCTAATTTACTGCACCTTCTCGTGGTATAAAACGAATATAATTTTTAAATGCATATATTTCGAAGTATCTTTATAAAAATATATTGCGAATAATAGTTCATAAATTTATTTTATTTATGAATATACACAAATCAATGCTGGGGACTGCAAGTTTTGTTACTATACGAGTGAACTAGCGTTTTGTAATGTGAAAGATGGTGTTTATATCATAAATTTCGAGATGAAATCAAAGATTTATGTTTATTATCAATGACGTGTAAAATGAATGCGAAAAATATTTGTGTCGAATGTAATGTACAAAATTTTCTCTCAGAAGTAACGAAAACGGAATAGTATATAACCTTAGTACATCAGTTTCAAAAGATCCACTCTTACCGGTCAAATGTTTACTCCTCTCGTTATCATTAATCGTACACTAACAACCGCTGCAAGATGCAAACGGCGGGTTGTAGTGACAGGAATAGGAATAGTATGTCCTCTTGGAATCGGTGTACAAAATGCCTGGCAAGCTCTCATTAACTCCAAGTCGGGTATTACGAAATTAAGTGAACCCGAATATGAGAAGTTACCTTGTAAAGTCGGTAAGGATTTTTGGATTTTTCATGAAAGTGAATAACTTTCTTTATATAATATAAAAATATAACTGCTTCCAAATAGGTGCATTAATACCCAAAGGAAATGAACCCAATCAGTTAAACATTGATTCTTACTTTTCAAAAAGTGAATTACGCACAATGTGTCCTGCTACTGCATACGCATTAATTGCTACAGAGGAGGCATTAACTGATGCTAACTGGAAACCAAAAGATGAAACAGATAAACAAGATACAGGAGTAGCAGTAGGAATTGGAATGATAGATTTGGTAGATGTGTGTACAACATATGAAGCTTTAAAAAAGGGATACAATAAAGTCAGTCCATATTTTGTGCCAAGGATATTACCAAACATGGCTGCAGGGCAAATTAGTATTAAGTATGGTTTCCGTGGACCAAATCATTCTGTATCAACAGCATGTGCAACTGGTGCACATGCAATTGGTATAACAAATTTGAACAAAAGTAGAAAGTATTTATTATTTTGATGGTATAACTAATTGAAATTTGAACCCTGTAATTTTTAGGTGATGCATTTCGTTTTATTCGTGGTGGAGAAACTAGTGTAATGGTATGTGGTGGAGCAGAAGCATGCATTAGCCCTCTTGCTATAGCTGCTTTCTGTAGACTACGAGCATTAAGCACTAGTAAAAATGATTTCCCATATGAAGCATCAAGGCCATTTGACAAGGACAGGGATGGATTTGTGATGGGAGAAGGTGCTGCTATATTAGTTTTGGAAGAACTAAATCATGCACTTGAAAGAAAGGCTAAGATTTATGCAGAAGTATTGGGGTATGGTTTGTCAGGTGATGCTGCACATTTAACTGCACCTAGTGAAGATGGTACTGGTGCTATATTAGCTATGGACAGAGCTGTAAAAGATGCTGGTATAGAAACTGTAGATATCACGTTTGTCAATGCACATGCAACTTCTACTCCTTTGGGTGATGCAATTGAATTAAAAGCTATAGAGTCATTTCTAGGACAACATAGTAAAAATGTTACTGTGTCTAGTACAAAAGGTGCTCATGGCCACCTGCTAGGAGCTGCAGGAAATTTAGAAGCTATTTTTACTATTCTAGCAATAAAAGAAGGCATAATCCCACCAACATTAAATTTACATAATTTAGATATGGAAACAAACTTAAACTTTGCCCCTAATGTAAAAAAATGCTGGAACTCAACTTCGAAACGGGTAGCTTTAAAAAATGCTTTTGGATTTGGAGGAACTAATGCGTGCTTATGTTTTGCACAGTACAACGAATAAGCACATAACCATAAAGGTATCATAATTTCATAAATCATAATAACACACGACGTAACAAAAGCTAGTCATTCCTGAATGTACATTAATTAATACATACACTGTGTCTGCAAGAAACATATGCATAATTTTACTTCTTTATATTGAAATGAAATATAATTATATTAAACCACATTTAAGATTTAAGCTGTAATATAGTGGCTTAAATATTTTTTTAATACTTTTATGTAACATATGACACAAAACTCATGTAATATATTATGTAAAGAAAAACATTTTTATATTATATATTATTTGTACAAAATTGTACAGAGAAATGTAATTTGAAATTATATAATACATAGTGGAATGCGATATTTATTTTGTATTAATTGCTTTTAATATTTTCCGATTATATCATTATTACATTTATACCCATTCTGCAGAAAAACAAGACGAAACTTCTGCTTTGCACAAAATAAAATTTTCTTCAAAGTATGTAATAATTAATGAATTTAACCATCTACACAACAATTGCTTGCTACGTGCAGTTGATTATAATATGCCATATTTTCGTGGCTAATACGTGCTGATAAAAATGATTGTTTAATTATACAAGCATATAGAAATCAGTCTCATTTAACTCTGAAGGCTGATATTACATACTTGTTTGTGCATTGATCCGATATCTCGCTTTTTTTTTAAACCAGTTTTCAGAGTTAATATTTGACTATATATGTATATATATATATATATGTGTGTGTATATATATATTCTAAATTTCATTCATTTATAATTACATTTCCATCTACAAATGTCTTTTATTTTTATGAAATCAACTGCATAGAAAACAACAAAATTCAAGGCATAATTATTTGTTGATACCTCTAGTTTATTAGATGCAATTCTCGCTCGCAGATAAACCATACCATACGATGAAGTTACGATGTACATCTCCAACGATATTTTATTCACACAGGAAGGTTGACCTCCAATGACAAGTTATCCAAAATACATCTATTGCATTCATGTTTGTCTACTGGCAGTAAATCAATGTAAAAAAGAAAGATTTTATCCTATTAAGTAACTGTACCTAGTAGGAATTCTTAATTAGGAATGATAAAGGGTTTGTGGTGACTGCATAAAATAGCAAAACGTTTTCTAAGTGTCTGACGAAGTTCTTGTCGTTTTTCAAGAACTTGGCACATTCGAGATTTAAATTCCAGAACTTCTTCAGCTGGAATATAACTTTCTTTCTCTTCGTCGTCTGATAAGTAGGAGTCCTAAAAATAAATTGTATTAGAAATAAAAAACACTAATAAGAATAGCACTAAACCAAATTATACACCTACTTCTAACATCTGTGTAAGCGTTAAACCTCCACCCCTTTCTTTGAGTAAAGAGATACTGGAATTGGAATGAACAAGTTTATCAGATGGCCGTATATCATGACAATCTCTCTCATGATTACAACATCCCTCACTGCACGCTACTTCCGATCCTTCTGGAGTACTAGGAAGAGAAGAACTACTAATATTGTGTTCTGAAGAATAACCACAATCTTGAGACGACCGTTCACTCGAGGAACGACTTTTCCTATCTGAGATTGATAACTCAAAACGTTTCTTCATCTCTATCCACATGTTGTATCTTTTGCTTGGTTTTCCTATCCAAGCATCTACTATCTCCTTAGCCATTGGATCTTTACAATCTTCTAAACTGTGCCAGTGATCAATCTTCTCAGAAAAGTCCTGTGCATTGAATGATACTTAAATCTTATAACACGCAATAACAGAAATATAGAGCATGCATCGATACATTAAGTTATTACCTTACACGATTCACATGATTCGAAAAATTCTTCTTCCGAAAGATTTTTGACAGGGGTATTATTCTTTTTTGTTTGATTTGAAACAATTTTTGCCTTTGATTCGGAAGAACCTTTCTTAACTGTACTTTTTTGCATATTTGATGATTTTTTGGGGAATGCTAACTGAGTTTGATTTTGTGATTGTGATATACTAGATTTTGATTTCTTTACACAATCCGGACATTTACAAGTTGGTGATCTCTTGTTTTTTGGATCTAATACTTGTAGCTGGAAGGAAAGAAGGTACATTTGTATTATTTAAATTATAAATGCACAATTGAAAAGAAGAAATACATACCTTATGTCGATCTATATTTTGTGTCGTGGGTTTTAAATCTGCACAAACACAAGGTGTATCACTGTTACCACTTTGCCTTTTGCTTGAACACTGAGAATATAAAATCCAGTAAACACATTGATTATGTTCACTAATTTTAGAAACTTAAATATATAAAAAATAACGTACATCACATGTATTTTCTTTTTCTTCAGTCTCATATCGACGTTCTTTCTTCTTCTTGCGTTTCAAACGTAATTTTTCTCGTCGCTGTTGTTTTGCTATTTCTTCTCGTGTTAACTCTTCATAAAGGAGTTCTAGTTGAGAAATACCTTGCTTAACTTCTACAGCCATCTAAACAAAATTACATGATCATAAATAAATAAATCTATGAATTTGACAATATTGCAATTCTAGTAATCATACTTGAAAATTCCTAGACAGTGCATCCACTGCAACAGCAGCTAATACTTTGCAAACAGTTTCTTCTTCTCTTAACCGCCTATGAACTCTATGCAAACGTTCGGCAACACATATTCCTAAACACGTAAGTACCTCTTCCTGAGCAATTTCCAGTGTCTTGGCGTGTCGTTCCCTATAATTTAAAAATATGTTTTACAACTGAACTGTGCAATAAAATGACACTCATAAAATATCGTAACCGCGCGTACCTTCCCATGAGTTCAGGTTGAGCACGTCCGATAAGGGTACTAATGTAATCCGTGTTCGTAGGTAAATGTACATGTCTATCGCGTATACAACGTTTAATACCAGAATATAAAGCAGCAACATAGCCTTTTTCTTTTGCTGGTTCGGGTTCTGTCGTTAGTAAAGAAGACGCCAATAATACCTTTGTTCGACATTCGCCACAGAATCTGTAATAATGAGGTGATCAACAATTTTTGTATGGAATTACGAATGTATACGAACCTACCGATGTTTACGCAAATATGTATCTAGAGTGGCTTCAAGAGTATCAGTTTCTATTAAAGCAAGTTCTTGACGACATGGAAGTTCCATACAATCCCATACTTCTTTCCATGCACTGGGAAGAGGTTTCATGCGCTGAATTTCTAACGAGTGCAATACACATCTTCGTGACTTTTTATTTCTGGGCTGTCTTTCAACTAAACTATTTAACCTAGTACTATGAGAAATATTAAAGTTTTTAATATATCTGTTATGTATGCCTATACAAGAATATGTATGAAAGATACATAAACAAATACATTCAACAGTTTATTACCTGTGCCCTTGTAACATGGTACAAAGTAATTGCGGTGATTCTAAAACATCGTCTTTTATCGATAATAGACCTTCAGGTGTAATAACCAAAGGGTCTAATGCTGGATGTCCTGATTTCATGAGGTCATAGAACAATCTTTCAACACTAAATACATAATTTTATTAGTTGGTATAAACATTAAATCTATTTATTTCATATATTATTAAGATAATTTATACCTCCTCCTACAGCCAACGCATGGTACAGCTTGACCCAAAATAGCAAGCATATCCTTGCAAGTAACTTCAAAGGAAGCTTTAATCTCCTCTTTTGTAAGCATATCAAGTTTTCTAGTAAATTCATCAAGGTGTTTGCCACGGACTAATGGACTATCACAGATTGCTCCCAAGCCATTTATATCCATAATCATCTATGCAAAAGAACAAATAACATATTGAAACATTGAATTAACTTTGTGTTTCGAAATAAATTCACTCCAAATTTTAATTAAAATAAATTAACTACAAAACAATATTTGTAAGCCAAGTTTACTTTATGCTGTCTTGCAATTAAATTGAAGATTCATTAATATCACAATTATCATTAACTTTATCATTCAGTTATTCATTTCATTTACTTAATAATATCTTATCAAGGTATAAGCAGAAATCAAAACATTTTGACATTCTTTTCTCCTGAAAGAAAATAATTAAGCCAATAAGTACAACAGCAAAATTATAGAAGTGAATCACGAAACATCTGTTACAATTTTGGATCTACTAACATAGTAACATTTAGTAATTAATCAAAACATAGATATCAAACATAGTACGTTTAATCAGTACTGGCATAAGCATGTACTCATTGCCACGGTTAGGTTAAGTTAGAAATATCATAGGATATCATTACGTAAGTCTCATTAAGACGTTAGTTTTTGATAGTCAAGAACGGCGTTTAAAAAAAAAGTGACAAAAGAGTATCGTGCTCACCGTAAGATTTTCATCGACAATCAACGGCATTTGTCTTCGCGTCAAATCGACCGGGTCATCGTCCCGCCAAACGTTTACTAGCTTCGCCATAGCTATCGAATTCTCTGTTAACAATAATTATACACTGAAATAACGGCTAACGCTGTGAACCGTTACGATGCACAATCACGAATAATTGTGATTCACTGCCACGACTATGCCAAAAAAATAAGAAGACAGTATCATACGTCTGCCATTTGCAACGAGTGGTTTCTCACTTCCGCCCTGCGTGCATTGTCCCGTTTCCCTCTCTAAGCGTCATCTTATCCCTATTCTAATTGCGCATACCTGTTCTTAATCACTTTTCTCGATATATTTTTTGTAATCTGAAGTTTTACAATTCGTATCATTCATGACAATGCATTTAAACTGATGTACGTAACGGTATTGCGACTGAGTGTATTAGATCCCGAAAGTGATTTGATACACTTACCTACCACGTAGAAAATCATTTGAAATGCAATCAACAAACGTATATTTAGATATGCATACAATGAAATGTGCGTATGTCTACATATCTTCATATGTAATGTAAAAAATATTTAATGAATTAAAAAAGTATACTATTTTAGATTTATTTAAAGATACCTACCATTGACATACGAGATAGCAATACAATAGTAACAGTACTTTTACCTTTGTCTGTATGACGGTTCTGTTCATTTTTGTTTCCTAAAGAAATTTTATAAAAAACATGATAAAACATTATACATACATGTAATAACAAACGACATTTTTATTTAATTTTTTATTTGCGGTGTATGTAGTACTTATGATTAATAACAGCAACATAATCATGTTTTCAAAGTATGTTTGGTTATTACCGTTATTTGCATCTGTATATTTATTATATACGAATGATTATCTGAACGATGTCAGACTTAATTTTATGGAAAAATGGTTAAACGCTATTAAAAACGATTATTTTGATTTCAATGAAGAATCAGATTCAGTGTCAAATGATGACCAGCAAATGTTTACATCAAATGAACTTAAGAAATATACAAATTTGAAAGATGGTTTGTATATTTCAATATTAGGTCAAGTTTTTGATGTCACAAAAGGAGCAAAGCATTATGGACCCAGTTCAACTTATCATGCTTTCACTGGTATCATATTTTGTAATGGAATTATATTGATTAAATTTGTGATATGTATAACATATGTTTATATATTTATAGGCCGGGATGCATCATTAGCCTTTATTACGGGGGAGTTTAATGATAATGGCTTGACAGATGACATCTCTTCATTATCAATGCAACAAGTAAAAGCGTTGAATGATTGGGTACAATTTTATAATGAGAATTATATTTATAAAGGTACTTAAAACATGATTTTGAATATGAAAGAAGAATTATAAATAGATGATCTATTTTATTTCTGATCAAGCATAAATATGCTTTTCTGAATAGGGAAATTAATTGGTAGATACTATAATGAAGATGGTACACCAACTGAAGAATCTAATAAAGTAAAAAAGATATTAGAACGTATGAAGGAGGAACAATTTCAAGAAGAACATAAAAAAAGGATGTTCCCACCTTGTAATATAGAATGGAATCCAGACTCTGGAACTGTAGTATGGTGTTCTAAAAGAAGGTACATGGCATTATGGGATACATAGAATACATAGAAGTATGTATTTCACTGAAATTATGATCTTCTGTTTTTTTTATAGCGGGGGAATAGAAAGAGATTGGATTGGTGTACCAAGAATGTTATATGATTCTCCAAGCTCTCATCAATATAGATGTGCATGTGTCAAATTTGACAGTAAAGAATATGAAGAAAGTAAGGGCATGATTAGAGAATACATTCAATGTCCAAATACTGCAACAAAATGTGCTGTGAAAACAAATAATTTATAACAAATTGAGACATCTTAGCTTTAGAAATTACAATATGTTAATATTTACATTTATAATTCCATGTAAATATTTGACTTTTACTAACTTTTATAAAAATGGAAAACAACTGTAGTACTTCTTCATTATCTTGATGCAACTTGAATAATTTAATTTTTTTCTCGTTAGTTACAGATAAAATAAGGCAACATGACTATACTTATTATAACAGGTTTTTGTTACATTTATTAAACATTACAATAATTTGAACCAAGATAATGAGAAAGTACTATAATTTTTTATATATTTTGATACGGTATATTGAAATACAACTATAAATAATTTGTAATACAAAATACAATATATTTATAAAGAACAGTACATCATATTTGTTCATTAAGAATGTTTATAGCATTTTTCGTGTCGTCAGTCTTTCCCAGTTTGTGCCGTTTTAAAAGTTCAATAAATTGCTTATTATTGTTACAAAATACAATTTGCCAAACTTTGAAAGCACATGTCTTTATATTATTGGAAAACATTTCAGAATATAAATTTTTAATGTATAATACTATATGTTACTTAAATGCATTTGGAAATAATATGATTAAACAAAGATGTATATAACATCAAATGTATGCAAAATTATAAATTAAATTGGTTTTACGGATTTCACCTAATGATCTTAAATTTTTCTGGTAATACTTATTTTGCCAGAAATCCACATGTGATATCAGTGGCCTCATAGCACAATTGATATATTTTGAAAGATTTCTTCGATGCATATGTATGAACATAATGTAGTATATAAAAATGTTGATGTAATTAATATATTTTAATTTTAAGTACTCTTTATGCTATACTACTTTCAATAGATATATCAAAAATTAAAATATAATGCTACAAATTAATTAGAATCTTTTGAAAAAAAAAAAAGAAATACTTTGTTCAGAGTTTTCCATTTCATAAACCATTTGATTTCACACTTTAATACTTCCACACAGTTTCATTTTATCTCATTATTAACTTTTGCAGGAGATTCTGCTCTAATATCATTTAGTTTATTGAGTAACATTTGCATAGATGCACGTTTTCGTTTAAAATTACTCTTTGACCCAAACAATTTTTTTATTTTTGCTTTTCTCTTCTTTATTTTGGAATCTGATGGTTTTTGTTGAAATTGTATCATGCGTTTGTATCTCTTGACTCCCATATATATTGTACTTTCACTCGTATCATCTTTTTCTTCAAAAATTGTTTCTAAACTGTTCAATTTTCTTTTCAAATTTTTATTTAAGTAATATTCTTTGACATCAATTTCCTTTACTTGTTGCTTATTTCCATTTTCATTAAATTCTGCCCCTATGCTCGTCCTCTTTCTAGGTCTCAAAGTACATCTATTGATACACAGAAATAAATAATTAAATTGTGATACAAAATGGCAAACATTTTATTGTACCTTCTGTTAAGATTTTCATTGGAGTCTGTCACTGTCATTGTTTTCTTAAGTACTTCTTCATCTCCTGGAGTTGCTAAATTATTTGTTACCGTGAGCATTTCTAGACTAGCCATAACTGCAGGTAGATTAGTATCAGCTATGTTATACACCGTTTCTCTAAAAATAAGTACAATTTATATTCATAAACAATCCAATTATTTAAGAAAATATATTCAGAAGATATTTGTGCATACTATAAAAAGTGCTTTAATAAATCTAAGTACACAATAAAAACGATGATTTCTTGCATTAATAAATTATAAAAATGTGTTAAAATATATACCACACAATCAGAAATCAATTTGCACGTATTAATATTATTTTTTTAAAAATAAGAAAGAAACATACGTCGTTTTAGACGGAGTTTCGTCCATGTTTAAAATTATAATTTTTATTCTTAAATTAAAGTTATTATTCACTAATAAATGATGGTCTTCATTGCACCTCTCCCGCAAAAAACTTAAAAATTATAAAATGTTTAGCACCGTCTATGTATGAAAGTATCTATTTACATATTTGTTCGTCCCTCAATATTTTAAAACAGTTGTCACGACTTGATCTTGAACTAAAGCATTCACTACTCTTTGGAGTTCTGAGATTAATTATTCGTGCATAATATTACAAATTATGCTTATTTAATCCCAAAGTACATTGCAAGAACATATCTCTATGCCAGGAGCAATCATAAACAACAAATCGTAAATATCTTGGAACAGTAGATTTTCTTTTGTTACATTCACCCCACTTTACCACACCATAACTTCTGCAGCACTCCCCATTCTAAACTTTTGCCATAGACCAGGTGCAGGGTAGATCATTCACATAATGTACTTTTATGTCACATGATTTGAAGGGGCCCTAAAGCCCCTTAAACATTTTCGTGTCACGTCCTGTTGTACCGACCGGGGCTAGTATTTATATGACAGCACTCTGGGTGCTAGGAATTAAAAGTAAAAATATTTATCTCCGTATAAACATATATACAAATTTTATATATTTTCTGACACTATATTATTATACAGCAAATAGAAGGTGAGGTTAAATAGAAAAATGTCAATTACCAAGAAAAATGATTCCTTTATTAAATACAGTCTTATACATTTCATGAATGTAGTGAAATCGGCACTTGATCTTGCTCAGGTTTTTAAGCGACAACGAAACCGAAAATTTGGCTCACCTTACCCGTACTTTCAAGAAACAACACAATGTACACGTATTGAAAATATAAAGAACACGTGTTCCTTTGATAAAATCGTAAATTAAAATGTTTGTCCCGGCATAGTCCAGGAAAGAAAATCAAAGTACCTTGCAGGGTATTCTAATTTATACATGGACACCGCCAGAGAACACTTTCTGGTTGAAAGGAGATGCAGCACTCAGTACGAGAAGATGACCTCTTGTCTTAAAATATTACTAATTGTGAGATAACAAAAAAATGCTTTTAACTTAATAAATATATATAAACTTTTAACCCAATAAATATATTTGTAATAACGACGAAGAATTGTAAGATTAATTATCCCTTACTTATAAAAATGAAATAGAGTGGGACTAGTTACATTTATTACAGATACGTCTCGCGAATAAAATACGAAGTTAACAAAAAATTTTTAATATAAATCAACAATAGCCCCTCTCTGCTTGCAAAGGGAGTGCAAGAAAGTCGATTAAATCTAAACTTCTCATAGTAGAGGGAATTGCAAGAGTAATTATAAAATTAGAAGTAAATCAAAAGTAGAGTCATACGCTTTATCAATCAAAGATCAATAATTCAAGTAATTGAGATATCTGGCGACGTCCATAATTTTACGTAATGCATGCTCGCATGTGATAACAGAAACATCGAGTACAAGTATGCGCGAACATGCAAGTAAGTTTCTCGTAATTGTTAAACACGACATGCTCATGAGAACTAACACGACTTCGTGTCGTTTTAACGTAAAATCCACAGTCGGTTACGATGGAGGTCCAAGTTTCACCAACTTCATAACTTCATCATGGACCTGAGAACACGTGAATCTAAAGATACCATTAACGTAACTTTCCCAGTCTCTTCTCTCGTCTAGCCTTATTTTATCGCCGTCAATTACAATCAAGAACGTCGAGTTCGTTTGCATACTCGGTTAAATTTCAGTATCCGAAAGTTTGCACGAGTGAACGCTTTACAAAGTGAAAGAGGATAGATCCGTCGACGAGATGAATTAGTAAGATTAATTGAAAACGCGAATTTTTGTCATCAGATTTGATCTTTGATTGTTTCGACGAACAATGAAAACTTAGCACCTTCCTTACATTTAAACGCACTGACAGGATGCGATAAATTATGTCCTCGAAATTCGAACTTTCCATATGTTTCTTTGGACAATGGTCATAACAAGTTTGGCTTTGAAAATAATAATGAATGATAATAAATGGAAATAGATTACTACGAAAGACGTTCATTAGTCAGACGTCATTAATTCCACGAAAATGACTCATTAACGATTGATTAAACTTTATAGCGCAATCTTGCTACATGGCCCGGTGAGTCTTCAATGCTATATGTTCTTTTCCACCGCTTCTCCATCTAGGGCCACATAGCGAGACTGCGCTTCACACAACAACGCATCGTGTGTCTTTAACGTATTTACAACGTACTCAAAATGAAAGTTATAAAACATTTCAACATTCCGATGTTTAGCGCGCTACCGCCCGATCTTAACTCTATAACGCCGTTCAAAAATAAAGTCGTATGCTATGGAAGGAGGGGATTACACTTTTTGGATGCCGGGGACCGTAATAAATCTACACGATAATATCGCGGGCACGTGGTGTCTAGATGTGTACATGTGTCTGCGGGTGGTACGCTTCGTTATCGACAAGCCACGTTCAGAGATCGGTTCTCAGTTTGCGCAGCTTGTCGTAATAGAAGTTTATCATCGGATGTTGAAATTTGTTCGCCTTATATCATGAACTACGACCGCAATTTGACTCGCGGATGTATTTCGCCCAGGTACGAGTAGGAGTGAGGTCTCCCTTCCTAAGTCTACGTTGGTCGCCGCTCGCGCGTGCTTGTTCCACGATCTTGCGATGGGTCTCCTCGTCGTAGTTACAGGTCAAGCTCTTCCTCAGCTTCGCGGCTCCAGCTTCGAAGTTGGCTGGTTGACTGCCTACCAAGACGTGAAGGTCGTTCTTTTCCTGTATGGCCCAGCCCCACATGTCGGCGATCGAGCAGTTGCACACGAATGGATTGTTCAGAAGATTCACAGACAAGAGATGTCGATTAAACCGGAAGACTCCCGGAGTCATAGTGCTCAAATTGTTGTTGCTAATGTCTAGATGCTGTAGCATACGTAACTTCTTCAGACAAGCCAAATTTTCAACGCGGGATATGTTGTTTCCAGACAGATTCAGCTGAGTAAGGTTCTTCGCTGACGTGAACAGGTTCTCGTTCAGATGCAACAGACCACAGTTGCTGAGATCGAGGGTCTCGAGGTTGGAGAACTGCTCAGGAAGAAGAGAACCACTCTCCGGAACCTCCAGCGGATTTCCGCTGAGCTTCAGCTCAATTATATCAGTAACGGTACGATCACCGAACACCTTCGGATCGATGGGCGTTTTCAGATCACAGTTGTTCAATTCCAGACTCTCCAGTCTCGTCAGATTAGCGAACAATCCTTCTTCTAACGTATGCAATTTGTTTCCTGATAGGATCAGCTTCTTCAGGAAGGTCATGTGAGAGAATGTATAATTTCCTACGTAACCCAGATTACAGTAAGACATGTCTAAGTATTCCAATGACTCTAATGGATTCAAAAGGCTGACGAACGCGTCTGATAAAGGATTGTGAGAGATGTCGAGTTCCTCCAGGTGCTCAAAGACGTGGAAGGCGTTTGGCAGGCGTCGCAGGCTACAATTGCTCAACGACAGCTTATGTAGTTTCGGCAGGTGGCGTAATACGGCAGTTAGATCAGCAGCGAACATAGGATTGCCGCTCAGGTTCAGTACCCGCAATTTGCTCGAATTTCTGAACGCCTCTTCCGACAGACGATCTTGTAAATTACAGTTCGACAGATCCAGCGATTGAAGACTGTGCAGATTGTGGCCAAGGGTGTTACCGACATCCAAATGCCACAACTCGTTATCCGCCAAGACCAACTGTCGCAGGTACAGGTTCTTGGCGAACGCATCTCCTGGCAAATTCGTGATGCCGGTCTTCCTGATGTTCAGATACTCCAACCGGATCAACGGAGCAAGAATACTTGTCCAGCTTAACGTTCGCAAATCGTTCTCCGCCATCTCGAGCTCTCGCAGATTTTCCAAATGAGCGAACGCATCTGGAGACACGTGAGTCAGGTTACAAGCGTTCAGCTTCAGGTACTCCAAATTGGTGAGATGATCGAATGGGCCTGGTTCTATGCTTCCGAGTGGATTGTGGGATAAGTCAACCTTGTTCAGGTTCGTCGTGTTGTGGAAAAATTGCGTATTCAGGCGGCGGATGCCGCAGGAATTCAGATCAAGGTACAGCAGGGTGCGACTATTTAAGAAGTGACCCTTCACCTCGTCCAAGGGGTTGTTCTGAAGTTCCAACGTAATCAAACCTGGATTATCCCTGTTGAAGGATTAAGCACGTAATTATAGGATTGTATATGGGGACACAAGCGGATGATACGGATATTGGCGTAACTAGGTATGGGTTTCTCTTTGGGCGGGTCTGGCTGTCTCTGATTGTGGTAATACATCGTGTAACTATGTAAAGTCTCTTAGAAATCCCAGTTACGCCAATGGGTGTAAAAAATCTGTCGAGTTCACGTGTCTCTTACATGTTTGTTACTTAGACTTAGATCTATACGTCTGACACAAAATAATTCCAACTGAATTTGTTTGCTATATGATTCAGATAACTATTTTTTAACGAGCGCAACAAAAAATTACTGCGTGCAGATTATTAGAGCAAGGAAAAATACCGGATAATTGCGATACGTGAAAAGTAAA
Source organism: Megachile leachella (assembly GCA_963576845.1). Classification (NCBI taxonomy): domain Eukaryota; kingdom Metazoa; phylum Arthropoda; class Insecta; order Hymenoptera; family Megachilidae; genus Megachile; species Megachile leachella. Next base: position 19,218,313 of record OY756251.1, read on the forward strand.
ACGATCTTTGAAGCTGAAAAAAAATATGAAAATCTGACAAATAAACAAAGAATAAATTATATGTCTATACAAGGAGCAAAAACAGTTGTTTTCTACAACATTGAGTCTGCATTCGATCAATAAATTTGTATGATAAGAAACTACTTACTGATCGCATTGCTAAAACAGCATCCATCGATTTGATGCAAATTACGGTAATATTCAAGGCAATATTGTAAAATCACTTTTAAAACAAACTCGTTATTTTCGTCTGAAAAAGACTTCGGTAAGTATCGTTTTTATACATCTGTTGAAGTAATGTTTTTCACGTGTGTGTATTACATAATATTGATCGGTGATATTTCAATATTTCCTTGAAAACAAAAATCGAGTGCAAAGTAGCAAGATAACCGGGTGCTTGCATTTACATTGGTACGAATCTAAATTCCAGACACGAGAATATAAATGCATATCACTGCAAAATTTAACGTATATTAAATTTGTCACAGTACAATATTCGATCAAATTTCAAATTTAGTCTTGCTGAACTTTTACTTCATTAAAAAAATTCCTCCATATAATTACAGATAAAATCAACTGAGAGGTTCTGAATTTTCAAATCTCAAGTTTCTAAAGCAAATTTTATTTCAGTATTATCAGAGATGAATCTGCGATAACTTCGAGTCGTAAATTTAAAAACTTAATTTCCTTAAAGTGTCTGCGTTATCGGTGTATTAAAAATCTGAGAGGCCCTCACCTGAATGCCTCCGGATCGATATGCGTGATCGCGTTAGACGAAAAGTCGGCCTCCAACAGATAAGTTAATCCGGCAAACGAGTCGTGTTTGAGTTCGGTCAATTTGTTGTGTGCCATCTGGAGACGCCTGAGCTTGATCGACTGCGGAAACGGACCGATCTGTGCGATGTTGTTACCATTCATATCCAGAACGTAGACATTAGGGCTAAGCTCGTCGTACGGGATGCTAGTCAAATTGCTTTCGGAACAGTCCGTCACCCAGTTGACGCGAAAATAATGGCAATGACAGTCCATGGGACATTCTTGCTCCACCAGCTCGCCATTATAAGCGAGCGTTGATGCCCCAAGAGCCACTAACAGAAGCAGCCCCAGCATCTTGGTGGATACGCCTAATATCTGCAAAAAACAAGATTGAACGGATCAGTATGCTGCAGAAAATTTTCATTATGTATAAAATGCATCTATGTAAATTTATTTAATGTTATCAGTTTGTTTATCGATGCACGTGCGATATAGTAGTTTAGACTTTTTATTTGGAGCCTTTATGTCATATCGCTAAGATAAACAGGGTTAAATGTCGTATCAACAGCTTGCACGCAATGTTGAACTTGGAATTCTACTACGCTTTGGCTTGTTGATTAGGTCGATCTAAGGATCTACAAGCGACGTACTTATATAGATACAATATTACTCATTTTTATATTATACAACATATCTTTTTTTATAATTGAAAATAATGACATAATAACGTGATCAAATTCTGCACGTAACATGTAATATTAGAGAATAAATTCGTCGTAAAAATTAATGTACTTGTCCTTCTGAAACGGCTTATGACTCAATAATTACTATTCCATTTGAAAGTCGTTCTATATTTATGAAACAAGAAGTCGTATTATCAATTCGCATACGTGACATTCAACTCGTAAACAAGTTCTAGTTGAAGCTATAGCAAAAACGTTCATTTCTTAATTTTCATTGAAGGTCAAATCGTGAACACTCGCGTGACCATCGAGGGCTATTTGATGACTAAACGAGCCGGTGAACAATTGCTTCAGTTGTCTCGTCACGTACAGTGTACAAATTGCGAATGAATACCATGTAGCAGTCGAGAGAAAACACCGTCGCCGAGATTTACTTCGGCCAGTTACGATGTTCATTGCAGTGTATTACCAGCAAGATAACTGGCCAGTACTAATGGCTTAAAGCAAGTGGAGCAATTGTCAGTTAGGTAGGAACGGACTTCGCAATTGGCGGTCGGTAACAACAATGCACGGCGCCACAGGTCGTTGAGCTGCGACTCGTTAATCGTTTCCGTAAAGCGCTCTTCACTGCTTTCTCTTCGGGTATTTTTTTTCGCAACGACAGACAGAAAATCTCCTAAACTATTATTATCCTTGAATTCGTTGCTACGAACAGTTGGTACTCGAGACTTAATTGACGTGCTCGTTCTTCGATCGTTTACCTTAAAAGAAGAAATGAACTGAAGAGATTATCGATCGCCAAAATGCGATAAATAATTAAGTTTCAAACGTGGACGTTTTACTTGGAATACAAACTTATATTCAGGGCTTTAGAACGCTTCAAAAAGTCGAGGTGCTTTAAGTGTTAATTCGGAATGTCGAGCTAGGAACATCTGAAAGTCGAAACGTTTTAAAGTTGTAACATTTGAAATGTCCGACCCGAGTCGAGTCGTCCCTGGCTACACATATGTTCCTGCTACCTACGACCGTATATTTGAACCCATTAACGACGGTCCACCGATCAAACGCGCGCGTATAATGGAAGTAATTTGTACGTATTAAATTCCGGGTACAATTGTCTTCATTAAGGCGATGAATAACATTCGAGGAAGTTTTCATGGTGGTAACCGTGGTCGCAGACGAAGAAAGGTGGTGACGCCTCTGGCCAGCAGTCAACTTCAGAGACGCAGAGTGGAGAAGAAAGGGCTTTCCGCCAGAATGATACGCATTGCACGCTTCACTGCACGCTTCTTCTTCGGCTTTCCGCGTACAGTTTGCCTTCGGCTGGTCCATTACTATCCCCCAAAGAACGAAGGATACGAGGAAGAGTATTTTTCTCCTTTCGATTCCTCGTTGTATTTCTCGCTGTCGCCTCGCCTTTGGCGCCACGGATCTCTCGTTTTTGAATCCCGCTCGAGCCAGGAACCCTCTCCCTTATTTCCAATGGCAACGATGCATGCGGCGGGGGAGGATCGAATCATTTGCATTCAGACTTCGGGCGAGACATTCATACTTTTTGCAAATATCGTCATCTTTATATACGCCAGCTTTCGCGTTCGGGATTTCAAACATCAGGGTGAAGAGAGTTGAACGCTTTGAAGCTCTATGTATGAGTCTGACTGCTTTTAAAACGATTCGATTCTTTTTTTCGTCAGTAGTTTATCAGCAGCGGCGTTTCGCAACGTCGATTTTTTTTCATCTGACTGTGTCGGTAATGTGACGATCCTGCACCTCGTGATCATGTTATACAAGGTGTATCACATCCGACAATCTGACACATAAATGTTCCGGACAAAGGTTACGCAAAACAGCGTATCTGATTAATCTCGAATTCACTCAAATTTTCCATATTAATGTTTCTACCTAAATATACATTTTTTAATTCAAGGTTATCTTGAGGTTATAGTACAGCACGTCATTCAATTTACCTACTATTACATATATATATTATATATATAATATACTATAAAGGTTATTTTAATTATTATTAATAGTACCATTATATACATAATATACTATTATATATACTATAATATACTTATAATATACTATTATATATATAATGGTACTATTAATAATAATTAAAATAACCTTTGTTGTAAATTTGTTAATATCCATGTGGCGGTAAAATTGGATGACATTTGTTAGAAACATGTATGGTCAGATAATCGAAGGTTCGCGAAAAATTCCTGGCGATCGTTGAACACCCTGTATAAGTCTGCTATACTTGCACTCTAATCTCTTAGTACAAGCACGATTATGTAAACGACGACACGGGACTCTCTTCCTGTAACTTGTAATTCCAGTTCTTTCTAGATGAGTCTAGTCCATAAAAATTACATCTTTTGACAGCTAAATGATCAGCAATTACCTGAAGAAAGGTTACGGATTTAAATCATGATTGCATATTATTCAAAATGTGATGTATAAAATAATTGTTTTATAATATTTCTTTTTGCGACTCATGAACGAATACCTACAACTTGTTTTATCTGTCGATTTAAGTAGCTGTTGTAACTTTATGAGATAATGAAGTCTGCGGACGTTAGAGTCAACGATAAGTGATTTCCTTCACAGAACAGCAAACTCTTTCATTATCACCTTAAACTGTCGTACGCACAATTAGAATTTCCTTCGAATTACTGCAGTGAGAAAAGTTTTCTATTGTTTTCAAATTCTCCATCTTGCGAATTCTTAAACTTCAAAATTTCGAGAATTATCGATCGAAATTCGAGAAGCGGTTTCTCCCTTTGTTGTCTTCCCTAGAGAACTTCACGCTGCCCGCCAATGTACTTTCTCGAGCGACTTTCTTTACCAGAAAAAAAAACTACGCGACATACAACGTTAACGCACGATATTTCATTTCTCTTGATTTGTGAACCTCGGGAAACCACCAAATTTTCTATGGAAAATCGTGTTAATATAATTTTATTCACCTCGTTATATCACGACCTTTTTGTATTCCGCTAAAAACCGAGGACGCGCGTTTACGTTGATTTCACGGTGAACCACGTCGAATGAATATTCATGGGTAAAAAAATTGGTGGTTCCGGCGTTACGAAGAATTTCAACGATTTACCGCGAGAACGTTGGCTCGCGTACGAGTTGATTGCAATCGAGAATGCCGCTGTATTTAGAATTCAAGCTATAAACTGAAAACGTACTCTACGTACCGGAAAACGGTGTATCCTTCCTTCCACGAAAGAGTGAGGTTAATTCGCGAGTCCCGCGAGGTTACGAGCGTGTCACTGGACAAAGATAGATTGAACTGTGAGTTTGCTGAGACCCGGTTAAATTAAACTGTGTCTGACTGCCCGAGGTCAGGGTAAAACCTACTGACGCGCACTCTCGTTCTTTCTGCGTCGTATTAGCTCGTGATGCGCGTCTTCTCGGGGTGTTATGTTTCTCTCCCTCCTTTTTCGCTTTCACATGTGATCGTGCACGCGTGTATCTTGAGTATCAGCCCCCCTATTGCTGGACGAGCTTTATTATCCGTTAATAAAAAGCAAACACGCAAGAAGTTCGTTTTGTTTTCGTTCGGTATTTTCTAACCTCTTAATAAACTGAAAAGGGTAAATCACCTGTTAACAACGATACCTTTCTTCGCAGATTACGGGACGTATAATTTACTCATTACTTTCGTAAATCACTGTTATTTCGCGCAATTACTTCGTCGAATTTCAGATATTTCGTTTTGGAAACAAGGGTTTGTGAAACTTGAAAATGTATGTACGTTTAATACGCATGCGTGGTGAAACTAACCCTTTTTTTCAAAACGTGGTAAAATAGAAATATTCATTGTTATTCTGAATTTACATGATGCGAATGTATAAATTTAGTGTGCAAATTTATAGCCAAAACGTAGTAAACATTCTGTTGTTTCTAGATTTCTTCTTTTGGAATATCTGGTAATGTGATGCTTACATCGGATGTGTCATATCCGACACGTGTTTATTGATTATTCATTAACTGCGTAAATTCTAGCGAATTTAGCATTTTTAGAGCACAGAAATGTTTTCAAATAATTAACTTAGTCGCATTATACGCAATAGGAGACGTTTCGTAATAGAAGCAATAAACATAAAATAAGACAAATCAATGAATCGATTGTAATTACATTTGTACCTTTGGTCACGTGAGACTACGTATCGCACATATATGCAAGTACTAATCTTTTTTTATCAAGTGCGTACCTTGCCTCGTGATCTCCACTTCTTTTTTCGATCAACACCGTTATTCTGAACCTTTTACTTGCGTAAACACCACTTTTAATACGAAACACCACAGAATAACGATTATCACTGAAGCAGCACCGGTGACATCATGCGCATGCGTATTACCGCTCTCAATTGTTTTGGCAATAATACTTAAAGTAAAGATCTATTTAATTTAATTAATGTATTAAATAGACATGTGAGATGGTATTTTTAATCTATGACCTTTTTTATGCGACTGTGCAATACACTTCGCAATAAATACTGTTCATCGAGAGATAGTACGTATACGCGACACCTGAAGTGCACTGACTGAGCAACGAATTTCTTTTCCGCGTGTTTATATGAATTGTATATACATATATCTGCACATACGTACGTGTGCGTTCAAGGTGTGCAACTTAGTAAGTGGAGAGAAAACCAAGAGATGGGGCAATTGTGTCGTTCGAATACCGGCAAAACGATGTTCGAAAAAACTGGTTTTTTTCTACTGGATATGGCGAACGATTAATGCGCACATTGTTGCATATTTTAAAATACCAGAATCGATATACGTATGTACGTATATTGTCAATACTGGACTGTCAATAATTATCGAGAATGCAGAAATAATGGAAATATGAAGAGCAGCTAAAAAGTCATTATACAAGTGGTTTATCTTGCAATACTTCGAAGAGGATTTGTAGTATGACAGTCTTTGCAACAGTAACGAAACTTTTTCGTTGTATTATGCATTTACTATTTTAATTTGTTTCCCTCTACAGGAAATATGAAAATGTAAGAAGATTTTTAGGATTAATTTATTGTACTGACAGGAAGTGAATTCATTTCCTGCGCAATGGTAAATATAATTCAAAGTACTTTATTGTAATATTTGACCGCTAATTGTCATAATACAACAAAGGTGGAGTATATTGAATACCTATGGAGGACAATGGGAAATCGATATGGCATAGATATGGTACGTGTCACTCGTATGTCTGAAAGCGTTTGTTCACGTAGTCAATGCGTGATTGAGTGATGAGTGCAGCACGTCGAATTCTGAAGAATTGCATTCGGCAGAATTGGAAGCGGAGGTTAGGCATTACGCCAGCATTGCGAAATGTCGGGTATAGGGATCTCATGATCTTGACTACGAACAACGACCTGCCAACCCCACTCGTATTTCTACGACGAACGAGAGAAAGAGAGATGGATAGAGCATCGATTAATTTTGCAATTGACATTAGGTTTGTCGATACCCTGGCTCTGAATTACCGCCTGAAATTAATTTCCCTCTTATACCGGCACATCATAGATTCGGTCCTTCCTTTTTGAACAGCATGAAACGACAGGACTGCGGGAGTATCAAGGGCGTGAATTTAATGGTCGATGACGTGCATCTTTGCTTCGTATTTAATCAGACGGAAACGTTACACGTGCTGTTTAACGATTCTCGATTTCCTGTCAAAACAAAATTAACTTTAATGCTATACATTTAATATAATTATACATTTATTGACAATTTATTAATTATAGATTTTTTAATATATTGATACATTAATATTAAGCATATGTATTTAATATATCTAATATTTTATTAACATACATATGTTTTATATTACATTATATATTTTATATTACAAAGATTATATTGCAAATATTTTATATTGTAAACATATTAAGAAAATATTAAAAATGCTTCACGAAAAAAATGTTAAAGATACAGGGAATCACTTTTAGCATGGAAACGTTTATCTGAACATATCTGTCACGTTTTTTTACACGTGTATAGCATTTTATATTTATGTGTGGATTATAGTCATTCGATACATTAACGATGTATCTTCGCGGACGTTTTGTCTGTATTATCATGCTGTTTGCTCATGATGCGCTAATGTAATTATCAGAGTTTAAGGTCATTGAATTGACTTTTGCTTTTATTTGTACGCACTTTATAATTAAAAATTAGTGCATCTCGATCATATATACGTATGTATTACGTGTGTACCCTCTTTCAGTTTTTTAATATAAATATTTCATCTAAATTTTAATAATTGTATTTTGGTTTATAACATTCATGCAACACATATAGTGTTTATAATTATTAATATATAACAAATGGAATTATTTCTCAGAAAATTTAAACATTAAATGTATTTTAAACATTTGGTCCAATTTTACCATTATAAAAGATAAAGTAATCGTAGACAGATATCGTTATCGACGTTACCAAATCACGCGCTCGTTCAAGGTATACAACCAGATGGCGTTGTCGTGTCGTTCATATCAGATAATGTATAAATATTATAATAACGAAAAGCATTATAGTATCAAATTTTTAATCTTTCAATGCAGAAAGAAAGTATTATCATTAGCATTAAACATATACATCATACAGAGCGAATGAATTATAATTTATCATTTTCGTTTGTAGCGCTCGTACTGGATGTCTATCGCAGAAGGTAATTAGCAGAACGTATGATTTTGCATTATCGTATCATCTATAACTGGACCGAGGTAAATGAATAGGTATAACATTTCGACGTACGCTTTAGCGATCTCGTTGAATCGAAACGACAACCGGTATCGCACGTATGTATCAAATTTAATTAAATCTAGTCACGTTAATGCTTCGTCCCGGATTAAAAACCCCCTGACGATTATTCTTCTGATTATAGATTTATAGCGGAATTACAGTCGTAAGTCTCGTGTATTTTTTGGCGCTTATATTCTCCTGAAATTATGTGAGAATGACTTTGGCAAACCGCCAATGTTCCCCGGACTGTGCGGAGACAACATGTACGGAGCAATGAACTTTAGGAAGCGTGACTTCGGACAAGATTTCCTCTTTTCTTCCCGACGAATTTTTAGTTGTAAAATTTCTACACAATGCGATTGTTCCATTTCTTGATTCACGACCGTTTCCATGGACCATTCACCGTTGTATCTGAAGCGTGTAGATAGCCTCTGCGTTTCCGTTCGTCGCATGGGAGATGCAGGAAGAGCTACTCCTTTCTACTCCCTTTAGGTCATTGTTTCCTAATCCAAGGTACTAACAGTACGTTCAACGAACGCTTACGGAATTACGAAGTAGAAATTAAATATTTTGCTTGACCACAGACTGCCGGGGACCGTATTCTTGCAAAGGAAGCCACAAACCGCCTTTGACCATAATGCTCTTAGCACAAGGCGTAAAAGACGGAGTATTCCCGACAGTGGACTTAAAACATTCCTAACATTGGTCGTGGTTACGAATCTGTACTTAATTTTACACAGAGCATGCTATCTCTTTTTTGTAATTAGGGACGGTTACCCATTAGGGTATTGAGGGGAGAAGGCACCACAGAAATTTGTCATTACCCAATTTACCGCACGGTGCAGGTGAGCCACGTTTTTCACTTGAATTTATTGGGGGATTATCATTACACGATAAATGTGACTAAATTGCATATATTTGAGATGTTTAACTTTCGTTAAATTTTAAATTTCTTTTTTAAAATTTGTTATTCGATCATGTGTCGTACTGAATTTTTTGGGTACATAAATTCGATACAGTATATATAATAATATATATTTTTAATTTAATATTAATATTATAGATACCATTATGATCGGATTAACGGAAACTGAAGAAATTTTGCAGGGAACGTCATCCAATGGTACAGTGTCCTTTGAATGCAATCAACCGCACTGTCATGCCTTCATGCATCACACCCACATTCGCGTCAAGGTTAGTTGATTCTGAATAACTACCACATTTATCTTACATATTCGTAGAATCAGATACGTATCCACGTACAGATACAATCTCGAGACTAACTTCGTTCAAAGTAATTTTCTTTGAGTAAGAATAATCTGTCGTTGACGCGTGGCTCGGAGCTTTCGTCGGTCGGAGTTAGGGCGCTGCCTAGGTTGCAGGTTAGGGTTGTAGTCGAGAGGAGCTATGGAGGTTTGGGGTTAGCGGGATGGTGGTAGTGACGGTGGTGGTGATGGCGATGGTGGTGGTGGCGGTGGTGGTGGTGGTGGTGGAAATGGTGGTGGTGAGTGAGCAACTGCGCAGATCCGAAAGTCTCTCAGCCGCGAGTACGTAGCCAAACTCCGATTCAGTGAGGACTGACTGTTCCTGTTTGCAGTGCAGCTCGAAATCTCAGGGAGAAACCGCGGTCTTTCGTCCTCTCCTCCTTTTCTCTCTCTCTCTTTCTCTATCTATCTATCTGTCTCTGTCTCTTTCTTCCACCCTGTCCGCTAATCTGTCTGTCCCTCTTCCCCCGGCGTCGCTTCACCCGTCCTTTGTTTTAGTTTCACTCACCGCGGCAAAGTACGTGCTTAACTTTTCCATTCGGTCGTGTATTTCGACAAAGTTCGTACGCGATCGGTCGTGTACCACCGCAGGACAGCCCCGATTCTTTTCGGTGGCGGTTCGACAGCCAGTTTGGCTCGTGTACACGAACGCAACGCGTCGGGACCGGGAGTCCTGTCTGGCTCGGGAATCGCGAGTGTTCCCCATGGGTAGTCACGTGGCTGGGCAACGACAGTGATTCGAGGAGTCCGGTTCGTTTTAGCCCGGATGAAACCGTACGCGTGCCAGTTGATCGTCGTTCACTGAACCGTCGGACCCGGACCGGGATCAGGGACTCCGGAGGACGTGTGCCGTGTGTGCGATAATCGACGCTGGGCCAGGTCGATGTGCACAACTCCGGGGAAACGTACTGAAACTCCACGTCTGTCGGTGTAAGTACCACGGCCACCCCTTTCTGTACGTTCAACACTAACAATGAGTCACAGACGTCCGCCCAGCGGCAAGTCAGCTGTACGTGGCTCCGTGCAAAGAATTGCCCGTTTCTTTCAGAGCGACGCGAGGCACAAAGTGGAGCCCGTCTGCGCGACGGCACATTATGCTCCGCGTAATATAATTAATCCTTTTGGAAGGTACGAACTTATGTACCTCTGAAATCGACTGTAATTGTTACGAAGAATCGACTGCTTCGCCTTTTGTTTAACGAGTAGACTTTGTGCGGCGTGTACGGGGTATACTGCCCCCGTATCGTCACCGGCATTTACCGGACGCATTAAACCGTTAAAGGGTTAATAATTACACTCCATATACGATGCATCCTCTATTCATAAACTCTGCAGAAATCCATTCCTCTAGAGAATAAAACACATTCCGTAAGTGCTGGTTAGAGAACAGATTTAATAGAGAGATCTAATTAACGGAGTCTCGGATATCGATGCCGCGTTCAATTGGAACGTCCGTTCTATCGGGATCTCTGTAACTATAGCGATCCTCAATACGAGAATTATCGAGCACAAAGCTTAATACGATTTCGTAAAAATCCGCGAGCACAAAAGCGGCCACGGTTCAGTGGTTTATCGTCGAGCGTAGATAACCGGGCGATGCGAGTCGCTGGAGCGTCGTCGATCCCGCGAACTGTTAAATACATTAAATCACGTCCGTCGCCGGAACAACACACATAAGGTATTTAGGAATTCGACTCGTGCCACGAATTTCCTACCGAATTGCCTGGATATCGATGCGGGAAACGCTGGAATACTTCTAATCCCGCTAAGTCCGACTCGCGGGGAGACTTGTTAATGAAATGCACCCTTACCCCGTTCGTTGGGGATATTACTATTTTTCCAGCCGACGGAAATTCACCCTAAAATGCTCCTCCACTATTATTAACACGGACTTAATATCGTGGCGTGGATATTAAGTACGAGACGGTATGCAACCATTGGCGTAACTACTTACGTACAGGCTGGGGTGCGATTTAACCGGAGTCGGGTATTATCTCAAATAATCCGAAGACAAAAGTTTCCAAAGAAATAAGGATATTTGAAAACTCGGAACAACTTTTTCGTTCAACGACAATTTATTCACGGCCCATCAAATTTATACGTCTTGTTCCTCTCTAATGGAACGAGATCAAATTTATAAAACTAACGAAATATTTTTAATCGAAATAATTCGATGTACTGAACAAGGCGTGGCTGATGCTTGGATACTCTGTTGACGTTATGCATAAAATAATTTTCTGATCTGTTCACGAGTTTATTCCAAAGAGTTTTCTTTAATTTAAGAGACCGTACGAGAAAAAGAGGAATATTCGGCTCAGAGTGTTTATACTCGGCTTATTGAACCTAACAACAGGATAAAAGATTGTTCAAACGAAATAATACCTCGGTATTCTTCACGCTACTTTATTTCCAATTTACGTGTTTATTCTGCTTGGTCGTTCCATTTATAAAAGTTGAATCTTTAAAGAATATTTCTTATTTGATAGTTTAATACCTTTAAAGTAAAATTGATCAGAATCTCCAAGCGTTCCGCAAACATTATTAGTTAATTAATTGCGGAAAATATACTCCCCACGTTCCGTATACCGAGGCCACAACTTTTTAAAGGACTAAATACTCGATGATACTCTTCTCGAAGAAGAAATATTCGGGGCTCCCAGCGTAAACAATAGCTTGTCAGTTAAAGAAGGTCTCTCGAGGCGGAGAGCAAACGTTCGTCGCGATATTAAACACGATTCGCAAGACTGAAGCAATTCGCTTCACGGAGTGCACACGTCGCACATTATTAATCGGACATTTCAGCCAGACCAGAGAAGTGTTTGTCTACCAGCGAGTGGACGTGCGCATGATTTATGAACTTCAACGATACTACTTAGGGCGTTAGCGTATCGCCGTATCGTTCAACTTCGATTCTTCACAATTATTTGAATAAGATTGCTAATCGTAATTACTGCTTTTTCACGTAGCTTTACATTTTCACTTTCATGAATACCTAATCAATTTTTGGGACGATGAGTAGTCAATTCTTGGATTTGAAAATTGGAAATTTTATTGGAGATTATGAGGAGGTAAGTTAAAGTTTCAGAGGAGGGTCTAAGATAAAGTTTCAACAGAATTGAGAGTGTGTTAACTTTAGTTTAATCAAAATAAACGCGACCTCGATTTTATTCAGTCACATAATCAACGTCATTATTAATAAGGTTTATGAGTATTCTTGAACGGAGTTCTTACATAATATGATAGGATGAATCGATATACAAATTATTCAGAGCTCCAGTTTGGGATTTCCATTTATGAGGCCACTTACCTTTGCGACGATACAAGTTGAAAGAAATATGAGTTTTGAATTACTGTTGGAAGAATGTTATAGTGTTTATTTATTTATGTGGCAACTCTGCACATTGTTAAATGTCTGTATTTGTGAATCTAGAAATCTTCGAGGTTCCAAGTTATTAATTTACTAAATTGCTAAATATTCAAGTGGGTGAATGGTTAAATTGTCAAATTGTCAAATTGTCAAATGGTTAAATTGTCAAATGGTGAAATGGTGAAATGGTGAAATGGTGAAATGATCAAATGGTCAAATTGCCAAATTACTAAATTACCAAATCTCTCAAATCTTCAATTTCCGATCCCCCAAATTCTCAAATCCTCAAATTTCCAACCCCCAAATTTCCAACTCCCCCAATTTCCAATCTCCCGAATTCCCAAGCCCTCAAATTTCCAAGCTCTCAAATTTTAAACCCCCCCAATTCCCAATCTTCCAAATTTCCAAGCCCCCAAATTCTCAATTTCTCAAATTTCCAAGCTCCCAAATTCTCAATTTCTTAAATTTCCAACCCCCAAATTTCCAATCTTCCAAATTCTCAATTCCCCAAATTTCCAATCTCCCAAATTCCCAAGCCCTCAAATTTTCAAGCTCTGAAATTTCCAACCCTCCCAATTCCCAATCTCCCAAATTCCCAAGCCCCCAAATTTCCAACCCCCCCAATTCCCAATCTCCCAAATTCTCACTCCCCCAAATTCTCAACTCTCTAAATCGTCAAATTCCCAAATTCCAAAACCCCCAAATTTCAAAATCCCCAACCCTCCAACCCCTAAAACCCCCAAACTCCCAAATTTCCTAATCTCCACAACCTCCACAACTCCTCCATTTCGCAAACCTAAACCGTTTAATCCTTGGAAACCATAAATTCCAGACATACCGAAGCCCCTAATTAAAAATCGGGCAACCGGCGTTCTCTAACTGCTCGAAATAAAGGCAGCGGTTTTAAAGATACACAATTAAAGTCGTCGTCTGAATATAATGGCCGATGCGATTGCTTCCGGAACGATCTCGCGACGAGGCAGAAGAGTTGCTGGAGGTTCCTAACAACAGCAAAAAAAAGAAAGAAAGAAGAACGAAGCGAAGAAAACGGAGCAAAGTATGATTATCGGGTAGGCTGTTCTCGCGCGTTTGTTCCTCTCGTACCGTTTTATCGTCGCTCGATAGAGAGAACAATGGTGGAGAAAGAGAGAGAGGAGGGACTCGTGAGAAATTTTAATAACCGAGGGGACCCGTGGGTCCTGGGGGATGATGGCCGGCTACTTTTCTATGGGCCGTGGTCGATCGACTTCCAACGCTCTCGGTAAATCGCAACGCACCTGGTGTTCCACGGATGAACGCACCCGCTCGTGCACGCTGCTCTCTGATTAGTTTCCTCCTGGCTGGAGAAAAGGTATTCCCGCGAGCGATTGCATTAAAAACCGTGGCCTGTGAAAATGGGCCACAAATGCGACGGCAAAAAGGCTTAAAAAGGTGACGGGATAAAAATGCGCCGGGACAGTTTATGTCCGCGTAGGAATTTTTTCGCGGCTACGAAAAAAGAAGGAAGCGGACCCCGATGAAAGATACGGGAAACGAGCACGTTTTCAACGTTGTTAATGCGTGCAGGGTAAACCACGCTCGAACAATTCGATGGAAATTATTCCAGATAGCTTCTTTTTCGGACATGCTTTGTTAACTTTTTAGGTTATCGCAAAATTAACCTCTGGTCAGATAACTTGTTATTAGGAGCATTTTTTTTAAGGATCCCTTGGGGTGTTGGCAGCATATGAATTTCATAGTGGTAAACGTATTTCGTATTTGCACGTGAATTGGTTTTCGATACGAATTGTGATTTGTATGAAGATCGATAGATGCAAAATATATTTTTTTATTTGTCTTCACAGTGTTATGCAAGTATTGCAGTAGTTATTTAATTTTATTTGAGTAATTGTTTTAAAATATGTCAAGTTATTATTGTTTGTCAAATCTGCAGAGGCTAAATTTAATATTTTTGAAGAGTGACTACATAAAACATTCTATTGTTTGTCAAATCTGCAGAGACTAAATTTGATATTTTTGAAGAGTGACTACATAAAAGATTCTATTGTTTGTCAAGTCTGCAGAGATTAAATTTAATATTTTTCAGGAGTGACTACATAAAAAATTCTATTGTTTGTCAAATCTGCAGAGACTAAATTTAATATTTTTGAGGAGTGACTACATACAAAATTCTATTTCTAAAAATACAGTATAAATATTAATATTATTGTTTGTCAAATCTGCAGAGATTAAATTTAATATTTTTGAAGAGTGACTACATAAAAAATTCTATTTCTAAAAATACAGTATAAATATGCAGCAACAAAGATCGTACATTATTATTTGTCAAGTCTGTAGACTAAATTTAATTTGACAAATCTGCAGTGACTTTCAATATTTAAAGACTCTATAAAAAATTTGATTTATAAAAAATTCGTTTCCACGCAAATTGCCAGGTGAAACTTTTTAAATGTTTATACTAAATAATTTGGAATGAAAAGCTAAAAAGAATTGGTTCCATTACTGTTTTTATATCTACGTACAGTAAATAGCTTTCTGTACAAATCCTTCGCATATTTACGTTCGACCGCGAATGGGAAGAAGATCAATGCTTGATATTTTTCTTAAGGATTCTAAGGGGAACATTAATATAGAAGCAGCATTCAGGCGATCTGTCAAAAGAATGTTTGTATACCGTTCATTGTGCAGCCCATCAATGGATACGCCCAATAATATACGATACTAAAAGCAAGTTAAAAATAATTGACTTACTTTCAATGGGTCTTTTTAAATGTACTTCTTATTTTGTGATATAACTGTAATGAGGTAATACTTGGGTTTGTTAATTACATTCGAAGTGTCGGTGGATTAATGGACTTTGAGGGATCACGTCATGAAATGATCAATCAGTAATGTTGTAAGGTCAAAGATGGCGGTGTAACATAGACTCAAATTGAAATTATAAATTTAATTTATTAGTTTATAAACTTATAGAGGGTAAATGCTCGTTCATTTTTAATATTTAAGGCTTTCTTGTTTACCCTTCAAAGTTTCATATATTTAACTTTAATTTTAATTTTAATTTAACTTTAAGTTCTCAAATCTGAATTGTATTTTCGTAAAGTCTAGATACTCTCAAGTTTTCAAAATTGAAAATTGCTAACGCAATTGCCAACTAAATTCCAAATTCAGCAGCACCCAAATTTCCAACCCCACATCCCAAATCATGTAAATCCACTCGAGCATGCATACACGTACACGAATCGAACAATCCGTTCTCGAAATAACCGAACATATTAAACTACTTCACCTATCTACTTAAATACCATCGACGATGATTAACCGATCGAATTCGTGAAAGGTCTCCCCTATGCTGTCTACCAAACCTTCACTCACTATTTTCCTCAGCTGAAGAAATTTGTAGAGGATCTCCCTTATGCTCTTTGCTAAAAATTTTCAATGTAGTGTCTTTCTGAATTGAAGTAACAAGTGTAACCTAATTATTCTTTCACTTGGTCATCCATAAATAATTCGTTCTCGAAGTTCAGCAGTCTGCTCGAGTAACATTGATGAGGTCAATGATTAACTGATTGAAACTGTGAAAGAACTTTACTATGCTCTTTGCCAAATACTTGCTACGTTGTGTATCTTTGAATTGAAGCAGAGTAAAGTTATTATTCTTTCACTTGGTCTATTATAAATAGTGCCTTTGTTTATAAAAAAAATTAAATTACCACATCTTCAAATTATCAAGGTGTCAAATTACTGAATTACTGAATTACCAAATCTTCAAATTCTCAAGTCTTCAAATTCCCAAGCCTCCAAATTTTTAAATCTTCATATTCTCAAATCTCCAAATTCTCAATGTCTCAAAGTTCTACGCACCCAAATTCTCAAATCTCCAAATTTCCACGCACCCAAATTCCCAAATCTCCAAATTCCCAATCCTTCAAATTTCTACGCACCCAAATTCTCAAATCTCCAAATTCCCAATCCCCCAAATTTCAAATTCTCCAAATTCTCAAATCTCCAAATTCCCAATTCCCCAAATTCTCAAATCCTCAAATTCCCAATTCCCCAAATTCTCAAATCTCCAAATCTTCAAATCGTCAAATTACCTAATTTCCAAATTTCCAAACTCCGAAACCCTCAGGAAATTTGAAGAGTTGGAATTGTGAGAAATTAGAAATTTTCGAAGTCAGAAATTTGATTATTCGGAACTTCGAGTAAGTCTCTTACACAATATTCAACCAACACCATCCTACACCCGAAATTTCCCAATCCACATTTATTAAATCCCGAATCACCGTGTCGATACAAGAATTTGTAATCGAGATCGAAGTTGTCTGCATTTCCCTCCAGATCAGATCGCGAAGTCAGGAAGGATGGACTTTAAAAGAAACGACGAGACAGCTGCAGCCACCTCGAAGAAACGATTCGATGCGGGGATAAAGCGGTTAGGCCCCTATCCATCCTCTATTTCTTCCGTCTCTTCTCGTAGCGTTTCTCTCCTCTCTGTCCGTTGCTTTTTCTCCGTTCGAATGGAGGGAGATGTGTATCTCTGAAAATAGGATTGGTGCGGCACGCATTGTGCCGAGGACACCGTCGTCTCTCCACCTTCGTTTCACCTACCCTCCTCTATATCCTTGTATTTATAGCCCTCGGCTTTTCCACCGGAGCTTCGCGCCCTACGACCGCTTAATTCGACCGCTCGCAAGAATACAATCTCGAGAGCCGGCATCAATAGCCACAAGCAAATGCCTTCCGACGAGGATGCGACCAGGTGGACTACACACCAACTTTTGTGATACTCTGCCACTTCACTGAAGAAAGAATAATTGAGTTCTTACTTCAGATACGTTCAGGTTTTTCGTAGGGGAGGACTTTCACGGTTTTTGTTAATCAACGATGGTATTCGAGTAGATAGGTGGAGTTTAGTATTGTTAAGGTTTGCAAAATGGCGGTCGTGGCGGTGAAGCTTGTAATTCGCCAATTTGGGAATTTGGGAATTTTGGGGGTTTCAAAGTTAATTTTCCACAATTTCCAACTCCTCCAAATTCCAAATTCGAAAATTTCCAACTCCTCAAAGTTCCAGTTTCTCAAAATTCCAGCTTCCCAAATTTTCAATTTATCAAAATTCCAACTTCTCAAATTTCCAATTTATCAAAATTCCAACTTCTCAAATTTCCAACTTATCAAACTTCCAATTTCTCAAATTTCCATCTTCTCAAATTTGCACCTTCTTAAATTTTCAACCTCCCAAATTCTCAAACTTCCAAATTACCCACTCTTCCATCCCCTAAATTTGCACCCCTCAACCCCTAAAAATTCCCAAAACTTCCAATTTCCAATCTCTTCATCCTCTCACCTTCAAACCACTCAATTTTCATTTCCGCAAACTACCAAACAATCAACCGCAATTTTTTACCAATACCCCCAGTAAATTACTCAATTACGATAAATTACGAATCAGAATTTGAATTTCACGCGTAACGCTCCACAGCAAAATCAATCAAGGTGGCTGCAGCTGTCTCGTCGTTTCGTTTAAAGTCCATCTCCCCTGACTTTACGACCTGTTCAGAAGGGAGGGAAAACTAGAAAATGCAGAGTACATCGAGCTGTCTCGAAATCGTCGACGATACGCGTTTTCGTGCCTCTTTTGCTTCGAGACGTATTTTTGTCCACCGCTACGAATATTGCTTCTAGAAATAAGCCGAAGATCGACTACGTGTTTGCGCACGTATCGACTCACTGAAAAAGAACGAGAATTCTTTATCTACGGTCGTGAATACTAAGTATCTATGGAAAATGGAGGAATTTGAAAATTGGGACGTGGAAATGGAGATACTTTAGAAGCATCGTATTTGATGTTATAGATGTTTCAGAATCTTCTTGAAAATTTAGATGTTGTATAAATTTGAAGGTGTTTGGGGTTATGGATACTTGAGAATCATCTTGAAAATTTAGGTGGAGGTATATAAATGAAGATGTTTGATGTTGTAGAAATTTGAGGATGATCTTGAAAATTTAGGTAGAGTTATATAAATTTGAAGATATTTAAAATTGTAGAAACTTAGGAATGATCTTGAAGATTTAGCAATTTCAGGTTATGCAAGTTTGAAGTTGTTGAATTTTTTAAATTTATAAATTTGAAGTTGTACAAATTTGGGACTGATCTTGAAGATTTAGTACTTTCAGGTTATGTGAGTTTGAAGATATTGAATTTTTTAAATTTATAAATTTGAAGTTGTACAAATTTGGGACTGATCTTGAAGATTTAGTAATTTGAGGTTATGTGAGTTTGAAGATGTTGAATTTTGAAAATTTATAAATTTGAAGTTGTACAAATTTAAGAGTGATCTTGAAGATTTAGGGATTCAAGGTTATACAAATTTTTAGATGTAGAGTCTTCAAAATTTAGGGGGTTGATGTTATACAAATTTGAACATGTTCAATCTTGAAAATTTAGATATTTGAGGTTATGTAAATTTAGAGATGCAGAATCTTGAAAATTTAGGGATTCGAGGTTACACAAATTTGTAGATGTAGAACCTTGAAAATTTAGATATTTGGGTTACACAAACTTGTGGACATAGAACCTTGAAAATCTAATAAATTGAGGTTATGCAACCTTGCAGATGTCGAACCTTGCAAATTTTTAAATTTGAGGTTACACAAACTTGAAAAAATCTTGCAAATGCAGCAATTCAAAATTAAAAAAGAACCCTCCAAAATTACTTATAAAAATCTGAAAACATACAAATTTAAAGAATTAAAAATATTGTGTTGCACCAATCTCTAAGAATTTAATTTTTGCACACTACTCCATTCTACAAAAATAAAGAAGCAAAAATAATAGAATCCAATATTTAAAAAATGTACAAAACATTTTGGTTTGAAAACCCCAAGAACCAATTCATAACTGCATATGGATTATGAACAAGCTCTGCATTGTATCGCGTGGAAAATAAATCAAACGCGCAGTAGGTGGTCGATTGATTTTCAACTTCATTTTTCTGGGAAATGAATCTTCGTACGATAAAAAGTTATTCTATCATTTCGATTTATTTTACAGCCATAAATTTTGCTTCAGCTCACTTGCGCCAGGATTTACTGCTCACCTTGTATATATATACTATTATACTCCATCAATTCGAATTTATTTCCAATAATTCTTGTCGAGGTATATCGTCGAGCCTACATACATATCTAATTCATTTAATCCAACAATCGGTACCACGGAAAACTGATACTCTCGTAATTGACAATCTAGTTAATTGACTTTCGAACGATGTTCAACGAAGACAAAGTTTCATTACAAAGAAACGAGAGATCGTTGATTATTAACGTGGTTGTTAATTGTTATACTCTGTCTTAATTTGTGTCTAGACAACAGATCAATTTTTACTCAAGATGCAAATCTTGGAAGCTAATTGTTTAAATGCAATTTAATTTAATTTAGGCTCTTTATGATGTGGAATGTTAAAAAAGTTGTTAGTGAAAATGAAGAGATGGACAGATGTTTGATTCAATTTTAAAGCTTCGTAATTGTGTTCAAATTTATAATTCATTTGTACAATCAATTTACAATTAAATTGATTTAATTAAAATTAAATTAATAATGTAGAAGAATAATAAGTAGAAGCTGTATAATATCTGTAATTTAAAAGAAATTACAGAAGAAACTACTTTAAACGAAGTCCAGCATCCGCCATTTTGATGTGAAACCATCAACATTCACGTAGTTACTTTCAGATTAAAAACACATAAATTAAGAGTTGAAATACAAATTAATTTCTACGATTATTCTTCATCCTGACTAAAATTGGTCTTCTGTGATTTAAAATAAAGAACCCAGTTTGCATAAACCCAGATGTTAAGTTCAAGCCGTGCAGTTTTAGGTTCAGAGTAAAGTGCACAAAGTCGTAAAGCATGAAACATAAATTAATTTGTACGATTATTCTTCATCTGTACAAAAGTTGTAACATCTTAATTCCTGTAATTTAATATAAGACCATAAAACCAGCAACATTAAGTTCACAGTTTTAGTTTAAAAGTAAAGTATATAAGGGATGAAACATAAATTAATTTGTACGATGATCTTGACAAAAGTAGTATTTCAATTTCTGTGTTTTAAAATAAACAATCTGGTTTCCATAAACTTAGAATTAAGATTAAGTTCATAAAGGTTGAAACATGAATTAATTTGTCTAATTATTTACCTCGATAAAAGCTGATATACGTAAGCATGTATGATTTACAATAGTCCGCTGGTTTGAAAGAAGTTTTCCATAAACGCATAGTGAGGAACGATTAATGAGTAAAACCGCAAGGAGTAGAAGTTGGGTCCAGTTTTATTAGCTATTTACGAGAACGTACGTTCCCGTGGGATTCTTTCCGATTCCTTTGTTCGATTCCACAATGTTGTTCGTCGTGTGGTAAGTAATCGCATTGTTCTACGGGAATACGCGGAGGCTCGGCCGTCGTTGTGGTCCCGAGTCAATTAATGGCGCAGTTGTTCGAGACAAAAGAAATCTTTCTCAAGTGGATCTCCTGAACCGTGACCTACCACCTAGGGGGCTGTAAACAAAGCCAGTCGGCAAACAAAGTTGGTAACAAAGGCAAACACGATATCCGCCCTTCGGCCGGTGTCGCGTATAAAGTTGAAGTGCAAGGTACAAGTTCAAGCCCCTTCCGTTCCTATCAGGAAACTTAAATCGCGGCACATCACCGCGAAAAGTGGCTGCGAACTGCCGTAACGGTTAACGTACGTGTACGTACGTTTTATACGGCAACTTCGCCGATAAATCTTCCCTTATCGAGGCGAGCGCCCCTGCTCGGCCGCGTGTGCACACGCCAACGTGTGCGAACCAACGAAACAGAGAAATCTGTTACGCCGCGCCAGATCTCACCCCCGACGACCACGTGGAAATAATTTCAATTATGAAGTCGTTCATTGTTCTGCTTCTCTCGATAAAGAACCTCGCCGATGGCTACACGAGGGAAAACGATGCCATACAACAGGTAGCGATTCTCCTTCTTCTCATGATTTATCATCAAACTACTCTAAAGATCCTCGACTTTTATATGTACAACTATGATCAAGTTTAATGAATTTTTATATTCTTTTTCTAGATTCTTTATAACGATATCTTAGACAGTGATAATAGAACTATGAATTTCTTTAAACTACCCCTACTATTATAGGACGCAAAGATATCTGCAAAATATTCGGCTTAATATAAACTAGTTTAATCTAACCTATATTAATATAACCTATTTGAACCTGGCTTAATTTAGCATATCCTAATTGAATCTAACCTAATTGGACACAACCTGAATCAGCATAATTTAATTTAACATAAGCTATTTGAACATGATCATATTTAGCATGTCTTAATCGAACCTAACCTCATTTACCATATCCTAATTGAACCTAACCTAATTTCACATAACCTGAATCAGCATAATTTAATTTAACATAAGCTATTTGAACATGATCATATTTAGCATGTCTTAATTGAACCTAACCTCATTTACCATATCCTAATTGAACCTAACCTAATTTCGCACAACCTGAATTAGCATAACATAATTTAACATAAGCTATTTGAACCTAACCTTATTTAGTATGTCCTAATTGAACCTAACCTTATTTACTATATCTTAATTGAACCTAACCTAACTTCACATAACCTGAATCAGCATAATTTAATTTAACATAAGCTACTTGAACATGATCATATTTAGCATGTCTTAATCGAACCTAACCTAATTTCGCACAACCTGAATTAGCATAATATAATTTAACATAAGCTATTTGAACCTAACCTTATTTAGTATGTCCTAATTGAACCTAACCTTATTTAGCATGTCCTAATTGAACCTAACCTTATTTAGCATATCCTAATTGAACCTAACCTTATTTAGCACATCCTAATTGAACCTAACCTTATTTAGCATATCCTAATTGAACCTAACCTTATTTAGCATATTTTAATTGAACCTAACCTTATTTAGCATATGTTAATTGAACCTAACCTTATTTAGCACATCCTAATTGAACCTAACCTTATTTAGCATATTCTAATTGAACCTAACCTAATATAAAATAACCTAATTAAACCTAACCTAATTTAACATAACCTAATTTGACCTAACCTCCCCTGATTGATGCTATAACCAAACCTAACCTTCTCCAATGCTATAAATACCAGAGGTGGAAATTTTCAGTAACAAAATCAGCAGATAAGGTAATAAAAATCTTTTGCCGATCGAACAATAAAAATAACCGATCGCTAAAACATTTTATTGCCTAACATTGTATCTGGAATATAACGAAGCAATTGAGAGGTTTCCATCAAACGATCCCACGCTCTTAGAACGATAAACTCCGGTTTAATGGGGTAGTAAAAAGAAGCAGAGGATCCAGCACTGTCGAAAAGCAAATTGAAACGAGCTAAATCCCGTTAAAGTGGACGGACATTTTACATTTGATACGCGCGATAACGTTGAAAAGCTATTAATTATTCGATAAGGATCAACGATATTCGACAATCACGAACCACTATGTATACAATGCTCGTCGAAGTGGACATTAAAAGAGGAAGAAACGACGCGTTTAATCTCCGGTTTCCCGTAACCGCAAACTGATCGAACAACCCACAAAATACACCTGTAATCGGATCCACTGCATCCTGACTGGCAGATGGAGGTGTTCTCTGTTTCGTATGGAAACAGGTAAAAAGCTGGTGAAAGGGAGAGACAGGAAGTTCTCGAAAGACAGGAAACAAACTGGCACGGAGAAGCGAGGGAGAAAGTTTGTTGTTACTAGTTCAGAGACGAAAGATTTTCTCGAGTTTTCAACTTCTCTTATCAGCACGATGATTAAGACTTTAATAAATGGACGTGCAAAGGATGATCAAATTATTCACGTAAATACCATTGTAGTTTCCTAACTTTGATACCGGTGTTTGATCTTTTGTTATCGTTACGTTGTTACTTAATTTTAGTTTACCCAATTTTTAAATTTAGAAGTTTAGAAGTTCTTATACTTAACAGTTCACATATTTAAACACTTAAGTATTTTTGATAAATATTTTTAAATATATATTCGATAAAAAAATAAATTTTTGAATGCACTGTTTTAGATGACCAAAATTACAAATTTTCAAAGTTCCAACTGCTCAAAGTTCAAAGTTCTTAAAATTCCAAATGTTCAAAGTTCAAAATTCTCAAACTTCCAAACTCTCAAAGTTTAAAATTCTCAAAATTCCAAACTTCCAAATTTCCAAGCTCTCCAAATTCCAAACTCTCAAATATCCAACTTGTCAAAATTCAAAATTCCCAAAATTCAAAATTCTCAAAATTCCAAACTCTCAAAATTCCAAACTCTCAAATTTCCAAACTCTCAAAATTCCAAACTCTCAAATTTTCAAACTCTCAAATTTCCAAACTCTCAAAATTCCAAACTCTCAAAATTCCAAACTCTCAAATTTCCAAACTTTCAAAATTCAAAACTCTCAAATTTCCTAATTCTCAAAGTTCAAAAATCTTAAAATTCAAAATTCTCAAATTTCCCAAAATTCCCAAATTTCTCAAAATTCTGAATATTCTGAAAATTCTGAAAATTCTCAAATTTCTCAAATTTCTCAAATTTCTCAAAATTCTCAAAATTCTTAAATTTCCCAAAATTCCCAAAACTCTCAAAATTCTCAAAATTCTCAAATTTCCCAAAATTCCCAAAATTCTCGAATTTCCCAAAATTCTCAAAATTCTCAAAATTCCTAAAATTCCTAAAATTCCTAAAATTCCCAAAATTCCCAAAATTCCCAAAATTCCTAAAATTCTCGAATTTCCCAAAATTCTCAAAATTCCCAAAATTCCCAAAATTCCCAAAATTCTCAAACTTCCCAAAATTCTCAAAATTCCTCAAATTCTCAAAGTTCCAAATAATTCTCAATTTTCCAAACCCCAATTTCCAAATGAAAAAATTATTACTCTAAATCACACTCCAATCGAATTTCCCACAAATCCCCCGATAAATCCCCGATCAGAAATTAGAATTTCATGCGTAACGTTCAACAGTATCAATCACTGGTACTTCTGTCGTAATTTTCTCGTTCTTTCAAAGAACACTTTCATTCTCACAGTTGTAAATCAACCCCGTCACGCGTGTGAACGTTCGTACGTTTTATCGCCGATAAAAACTCTGCTTATCGGGAACAGAAAAAATCACCGACCAATTAACATGCGAGTCGTAAAATAAATCATCCAGCGTAAAATTAGGGGTCATTAAACTCCCCCCTGCCCGGGACGATGCACACAAAAATGAGCGGACGATGAACCGATAAATCGTAGCTCTTAGGGTGCGGATTATACACGCATGTTGTTCAAAAAAGGAATACACGTATTTTAAAAAAGAAACGAATCCGTGTGGGACACGCTGGTCAACGACATTGGCGTATCTAATTAGGGAACGTGGGGTGTGTCTGGATACTTTTAATTATTACCTTCACTTATCGATGTCTGCATATTTTTTAACGTTTTAAAGTTTTACATTTTTTTTATTTTTAGATTTTTGAATTTTTGGGATTTTATTTATGGTGTTTTTGAAGGATCAAATTTGCAGATTTGCAGATTTTTTTAGTTTTTAAATTGTTGATGTTCAAATTTTTTAATTTGGGGATTTTTAAGGTTAGGAGTTTTCAGATCTACAAGTTCACGAGTTCCTAATTTTCCAAATTCTAAAATTGGCAAATTCTCAAGCCCCCAAATTTCTAACCCCCCAATTCCCAAACTCCTAGCTCTCAAATTTGCAAGCTCTCAAATTTCCAAGACCCCAAATTTCCAAGCTCCCAAATTTCCAAACCTCCAAATTTCC
This sequence comes from Megachile leachella, assembly GCA_963576845.1. NCBI lineage: Eukaryota > Metazoa > Arthropoda > Insecta > Hymenoptera > Megachilidae > Megachile > Megachile leachella. Next base: position 19,244,017 of record OY756251.1, read on the forward strand.
AAGCTTCTTAATTCTCAATCTCCCAAATTCCCAAGCCCTCAAATTTCCAACCCCCCCAATTCCCAAGCCCCCAAATTTCCAATCTCCCAAATTCCCAAGCCCCCAAATTCCCAAGCTCTCAAATTCCCAATCTCCCAAATTCCCAAGCTCCCAAATTCCCAAGCTCTGAAATTTCTAAGCTCTGAAATTTCCAACCCCTCCAATTCCCAATCTCCCAAATTCCCAAGCCCCCAAATTCCCAAGCTCTCAAATTTCTAAGCTCTGAAATTTCCAACCTCTCTAATTTCCAAGCTCTCAAATTTCCAAGCCCCCAAATTTCCAACTCTCCCCAATTCCCTATCTCCCAAATTTCCAACCCTCCCCAACTCCCAATCTTCCAAATTTCTAACCCCCCTAAATTCTCAAATCCCCAAATTCTCATCCCCCAAACACCCAATCATCTAATTTCCCAACTCAACTCCCTAACTACCCAAATGAGCAGCTCGCAAACTCCCCAAAAAATCCTATCTCTGTTCCCAAACCAGCAAACCAGCAAACCAGCAACCCTCGAAATTCCGCAAACATTGAAATATCAAAACTTTCACCCGACACAGTCTGCACGCGATAAAAGAATTCCGGTTACGCCACTGTGACTGGGTCGTTAATGCAATGTTAATTAGTTTTTTCGAGCTTGGAACATGGCACGCTAATTACGTTAGTAACGTAAGCTGGCATCGTTTTTCATTTTCGTTCGGCCTTCGAGGATCGGGCTGGCGATCGAAACGCGTTGTTAAATAATTCAACGACATAATTCCACGCCATCAACGGTCTATAACAAACAGCTGAAAATCACGGGACGGTAAAAGTCGATTTATTCACCGTGTACCTTGGAATATCGATTGCCGAGCGCGTCTTGAACGCGCGTACGATGACACGCGGCGCGGATTACACCAGACACGAACACCGAACGGAAAGACGTGTCCCAAACGTGTGTTACCATGCAAACAGATTTTACGCTCGGTTACTTTCTGTTACAGCATCTCAATCACGTGTTTATTTATTTTATTTGTTATATCTATCATTTTTTATTTTAAATCATTGTAGGTTGTTTTTTATTTGTACATCTTTTATGACATTTTGGGGGATTAGAAAAATTGGTGAAGTAATTTTTGTTATTAAATTGGAGGTGAAGTAATTTTTGTTACATGAAAGTATTACAAAATGGAAGTGAAGGTATATAGAGGCTAAGGTTTCAGGAAGGCTTCATTAATATTCATCGTTTGATTGGACTGTTTGTTATAGTAATGAATAATTGACTTTTCATGCATGTTAAGTTGGCCATTATTTCGTGACATAAAAATTCCACAAAATGGCGATTATGATAGATGAATTTAAAGCTTAAAGTTCGACAAAAATGACTGCATAAGTTATTTATTAATGATCTTCGTACAAAATGACTAATTATCAATTATATCAAACAACAGTTGTCATATGTATTACATGTTTGTTACACATATGAAGTGACATCATTTGATGACATAAATGTGTCACAAAATGGCACTTATGATACATGAAATTAAAGCTCAAAGTTCAATAAAAATGACTACATAAATAATTATTTAATGATCTTTGTACAAAATGAATAATTATCAACTATATCAAACAACAGTTGTCGTATGTGTAACATGTTATACATATGAAGTGACATCATTTGATGACATAAAAGTGTTACAAAATAACACTTATGATACATGAAATTAAAGCTCAAAGTTCAACAAAAATGAGTACATAGATAATTATTTAATGATCTTTGTACAAAATGACTAATTATCAATTATATCAAACAACAGTTGTCATATGTATAACATATGTTTGTTACACATATGAAGTGACATCATTTGATGACATAAAAGTGTCACAAAATAACACTTATGATACATGAAATTAAAGCTCAAAGTTCAACAAAAATGACTACATAGATAATTATTTAATGATCTTTGTACAAAATGAATAATTGTAAATTATATCAAACAACAGTTGTCATATGTGTAACATATGTTTGTTGTACACATGAAGTACGACAATATTTAATGAAACAAATGTATCAAAAAATAACACTTATGGTAGACGAATTTAAAGCACAAAGTTCAACAAATATTTCATTAGCTCCATAAAAATGGCTGTCACCTACACAAAACAATATCCATTTTTTGATTTTCTGAAATCCCAACGTAAATTTGAACGGTTCGTGACTGTGTAAAGATATGTTGGCAGAAAGTCTATTCCTTTTGTCAACAGAAAAAAATGGTTCTACAAGCAATCGTGTATTACCCCATAAATACGAGGCGATTTACAAGAAGCATTATCTCGAAAATCGTAGACGCAAGATCGAATGTAATTTGTCTCGAAAAGGCGCATCCAACGGCGCAATAAAAAGTGTCATAAAGAAGCGAAGCAAAACGTAACCCGTGGTCGTGGCACGAGTTAACCTTGTACCATATTGCGCCATACGGAGGAAATTAAGGTTCGAAAAAGTAAAAGGAAGCAGTCGGTAAATATTCATTCCCCGATGGAGCGATTCCTGTGTGAGAGCCGTCGGTGATTAATATTCATTAGAAAGCAAAATATGGAATAGAGAGGGAGATAAAAGGGACGCTGCCGGTGAAAGAGGCACTCTAGTACCCAAGAATAAAAATGATATCGCATGAAGAGCAGAGGGTGTGACCGATGCAGCGGTCTACGGTGGTCAAACGACAATCGGTAGTCGCAGGGTGGAGGAGAGAACGGACTCTCCGGGTATCTTTAATATCTTTAATCCACACCCCTGCGCGGGAACGCGGAACGTAGGTATGCGTGCAGGAAAAGCAGCCCCTGTTAGCTCTAGTACGGCGGTGGCTCTACTCTCTCCCGAGGGGATGAGCTCTCTCTGTGTTTGAGCTACGCAGGCGCGGTTTATCGACTGCTGCATATATATACGTATATATAGAAGAAAGAGAGGAGAGCGAGAAAAGCGAAGCGTTTCGTTTCGTTTCGTTTCGTTTCGCAGTAACCCGAACAATTTCTCTGCTTTCAGTCCTCCTCTCTTTTCTCTTTGTTCGCTCGCCGTTCGTCTCGGCTCCGGATATTTGTCCGGATCGCAATTGCACGAGGCTTTTTCCCACTCGTGCTTTACCCTCTCCGACGGGGAACGCTCTCCTTCGTTTCTCCTCGTTCCTCCTTCTGGTCTCCACCCTGTTCCTTTTCTCCGTCGCACCCTCCGATTCGTTCCTCGTATATCGCCTCTCGATCTTCCGAGCGATATTTTATCAACACCGTCCCTTCGTCGCGGGAAAATCGCTCGGAGATGACCGATCCCCTACACGAAACACGAACCGGACGACCGTTTCCTTCGCAATTTTACCCGCGTGTACGCGCTCATTCTCTAAGTCACTCGGACAACCCCGGATCGCTGCCAACCCCTATCTAGCTTCCAATTTCGCGCGCCGCTTACACGGCTTCGAATCTCCTTCCATCGTGATTTGCATAATTTTCTGGCAGCCTCTGGCTACGTCTCCAAAGAATGGCCGACTTCGAGTCGGCTAAACAGCCTTCTCGTCGAACCTTCTTCCTCAGCCTGTTGATCGTTTTATGAAAATTTCATGACACGCGTTACGACGCCAAGATACGAACAACCCCTCTGTGTGCTAACGTCGACGCTTCTCATTATCGATAACCTTTCGACAGATCATTTTTTTATATTTTTCTCTTCTATTTAAAAATCAAGTATTTTCGAGACTGAGTTGTAGACTTGGGTCCACAAGTTTAGTTTAGAGTTTGAAGATTAAGTTTGTTTATTAGAGATTTTTAAGTGATTATAGGTTAAATGTTACGTTGATTATGTAGAGTCTACATTGTGGACTTAGTAACTCGACAATTAAAACATCAATGACTTTGAAGATTTTTTAAAATCTCAGGATTTATACATTCAGGGATTTGAAAATTAAAAATTGTTTAAGTTTAATAGCTAGAAAATTATACATTAAGTGTAACATTGATTATGTAGATTTAGTAACTTGATAATTAAAACTTGAATGACTTTGAAGATTTTTAAAAATATCATGATTTGTACATTTAGGGATTTGAAAATTAAAAATTGTTTAAGTTTAATAGCTAAAAAATAATACATTAAGTGTAACATTGATTATGTAGATTTAGTAACTTGATAATTAAAACTTGAATGACTTTGAACATTTTTAGAAATCTCAGGATTTGTACATTTAGGGATTTGTCAATTAAAAATTGTTCAAGTTTAACAGCTAGAAAATTATACATTAAGTGTAATGTTGTGTATGTAGACTTAGTAACTTGATAATTAAAACATCAATAACTTTGAAGATTTTTAAAAATCTCAGTATTTGTACATTTAGGGTTTTGAAAATTAAAAATTGTTTAAGTTTAACAGCCAGAAAATTATACATTAAGTGTAACATTGATTATGTAGATTTAATAACTTGATAATTAAAACATCAATGATTTTGAACATTTTAAAAAATCTCAGAATATGCACATTTAAGAAATTGAAAATAAAAAATGTTTCAAGTTCAACAACTAGAAAAATGTAGAAATTCAGCAACGTAAAGTTTTGAAGTTTGAAAACGATCGAAAGCAGATAAATGAAGAGTTCCTTCCCAATATAAAATTTGTGAAGCAAAATATCAAAGAGTATAATAATTTACCTATACCGAACCTTGAAAAATCGCCTCCTTATATCGAAACGCGTCCGCATCTGTCCCTTCGAATTCCAAGCCCTTCGAAAAGATTGCCCTTCTCTCACGGCCGTTGGCTGTTAAATTAATGGCCGCTCGGTTCGTTAAACGGCGTTAAATTCGAAGGCGTTCGGTCTCGTACACCCCTCGCATCGGTTTTAACGAGACGTCGAGTATTTCGAAATCGAACAGCTGCCTTTTGAAAAATGTAAATACGCCTCTTTTATATTCCTGTTGTTCTCCATCTTTTTCTGGCTGGTTCTCTTACGAGCAGGAGGATCACTCTCTCGAACAGGTGGTAGAACGAGCAGGGACCAACAGGTAGGAATCCCGGGTCCGTCGGTGCGGGTCAAGAAATGCATAAATTAAAGTAGGGGCGCTTCGCGTTAAAGGGTCCACTTCCCTGGCTACGAACCTGTAATTTATTCTCGACGACCGTGTCGTTCAGCCAACCAGCCGGCTGAACCGAGGACTATTCATTAAGACGAGCCGAGCGTCGGATTAAAGCGAACCCGCAACCAGACGGTTTTCTGATTCCGCGTAACGTTGCTGTGATCGAGTTAACGATTTGCATTAACATAAAGATTCGATTCGGAACAAAATTATAATTATGAGAGTATCATTTCTCATAATTAATTATAATGTATACCTTCTATATGTTCTATATGTTCATATGTGTAACTTCTCGTGTATACATATATGTATGTCTTGCGTATGTATTTCGTAGATAATCATGAGAATGTATAATGTATTCACATTAGTAATTGTAATGTATATCTTCTGTATACCTATGTATACATATGTGTATCTTCTCGTGTATACGTATATGTCTCGCATAGATAATTATGAGAATGTATAACGTTGGTATTGAATTAAATTTCCTTTTCATTAATAATGTAGATCAGGAAAAGAATCAATGAATTAATAAGTTTCGATGAATACAGCATAACCATATACGTATAAAATAGATAAACGAAATGATAGAAAAAGAATGATTTCTATCATGGAAAGTGGCGGGTAACATAAATATTCGTAATTAGGTGAGTGAAAGAATTCTTAATTAAAGGGTGACATATTCCCGTGGAAATTAAAGCGTCGGCCATGGAAGAGTAACGTAGCGGTCGTACAAAATTAGAATTTTAAATAGAATTCTTTTGAAATGCACAAAAGTACGCGGCACGAAGAGGGACATAATACTTTTGATCGCAACGGTAACACGAAAGCTAATTATTATCACATAATAGCGATACAATGCAAATTAAAGCACCCCGTCTGTACATGAACTGAAAACAGTTCGCTATATCGCATCCACCCCGGTTCGAATTCGAGCCACAGTCAAAAGTATTCACCGTTGCTTATCGCTGAAGGCGAGGGAATATGCATGAACCGTTGCGTTGTACACACGTAACCGAACAAACGAACGAACAACGGGGTATTGTAAATGCCGCTGCAATTGCCCCAGATATCGTGCATACGTTAACAGATTAAACGTTAATATCCGTGGACGGTGTACGCGAAACTCGGATTGTCCAGCAGTTTCGCGATCGAATCGTCGCGAGTTCGGCAAATAAATCGCGCTAGTGCGCTGCCATTGAAATGCTGATTCACTTAATTGTTTTCTATTCTATCTCTCTGTGTACCGTTCTTCTTTACGATATTAAAAAGTTACACTATCCAAAGTGGATACAAATTGAATTTTAATTGATTTAGTATCCCAAAATCTAAATTCGAATGCATTTCTAAATCGAGTGTAACAGATAAATATTACTGAAATTTTCCAATAGTCTAACCTAATTTCTAAATTCCTCAGTCTCCAAACGTCCCAGATATGTTCCTCAACTCCCAGCTTTTATTCGGAACGTTTCACACAATAGTCACCATTTAATCGCATACCGATCAATTTAGTCACTGCCCCAGTTAAATCTTCCCGAGAATTTCGAGAGTCATAGTCCGCAGCGTCTACGAATATATATGTGCTACATATGTATATCTACATCTAAGCATTCGCGTTTAACCCTCCGTTAGGCGCTCGAGTATCTAGCAGATACAGACTCGGCCGGCAATTTTATAGTAGCTAGAGGTTGTAAAAGTGAAATCTGCCGATTGCAGACCTTCCGGGAAGGTCTTCAACAGCTGCCGAGAACTACAGATCTCCATTTCCTTAAATTACTAACTTTGTTACTATAGACATATGTAAGATATACATATATACACATATATACATGAGAAGGTACACATATGTATTTATACGTAGATATACAGGGGGTATACATTATAATTATTAATGTGATTAATATTAATGTACATTCTCATAATTATTTATGAGATACATGTGCAGGACATATACGTATATGTATACATGAGAAGATGCACTACCTGCGCGTAGTAATGCAACGCGTACTGATGCAGCGTGTGGACGTCCAAGGCGTGGTAATTCTACGCGTGATAATTCTATACGTGGTAATTCCACGCGTGGTAGTTCTACGCGTGGTAACTCTACGCGTGGTGGTTCTACGCGTGGTAATTCCACGCGAGGTAATTCCATGCGTAGTAATTCCACGCGTGGTAATTCGACGCGTGGTAATTCCATGCGTGGTAATTCAACGCGTGGTAATTCTACGCGTGGTAATTCGACGCGTGGTAGTTCCACGCGTGGTAATTCAACGTGTGGTAATTCCACGCATGGTAATTCTACGCGTGGTAATTCTACGCGTGGTAATTCTACGCGTGGTAATTCGACGCGTGGTAGTTCCACGCGTGGTAATTCAACGTGTGGTAATTCCACGCATGGTAATTCTACGCGTGGTAATTCTACGCCTGGTAACTCTACGCGTGGTAATTCGACGCGTGGTAATTCCATGCGTGGTAATTCGACGCGTGGTAATTTCATGCGTGGTAATTCTATGCGTGGTAATTCTACGCGTGGTAATTCGACGCGTGGTAATTCCATGCGTGGTAATTCAACGCGTGGTAATTCTACGCGTGGTAATTCGACGCGTGGTAGTTCCACGCGTGGTAATTCAACGTGTGGTAATTCCACGCATGGTAATTCTACGCGTGGTAATTCTACGCGTGGTAATTCTACGCGTGGTAATTCGACGCGTGGTAGTTCCACGCGTGGTAATTCAACGTGTGGTAATTCCACGCATGGTAATTCTACGCGTGGTAATTCTACGCCTGGTAACTCTACGCGTGGTAATTCGACGCGTGGTAATTCCATGCGTGGTAATTCGACGCGTGGTAATTTCATGCGTGGTAATTCTATGCGTGGTAATTCTACGCGTGGTAATTCGACGCGTGGTAATTCCATGCGTGGTAATTCAACGCGTGGTAATTCTACGCGTGGTAATTCGACGCGTGGTAGTTCCACGCGTGGTAATTCAACGTGTGGTAATTCCACGCATGGTAATTCTACGCGTGGTAATTCTACGCGTGGTAATTCTACGCGTGGTAATTCGACGCGTGGTAGTTCCACGCGTGGTAATTCAACGTGTGGTAATTCCACGCATGGTAATTCTACGCGTGGTAATTCTACGCCTGGTAACTCTACGCGTGGTAATTCGACGCGTGGTAATTCCATGCGTGGTAATTCGACGCGTGGTAATTTCATGCGTGGTAATTCTATGCGTGGTAATTCTACGCGTGGTAATTCGACGCGTGGTAGTTCCATGCGTGGTAATTCCACGCGTGGTAATTCAACGCGTGGTAATTCTACGCGTGGTACCTCTACGCGTGGTAATTCCACGCATGGTAATTCTACGCGTGGTAATTCGACGCGTAGTAATTCCATGCGTGGTAATTCGACGCGTTATAATTCCACGCGTGGTAATTCTACGCATCGTAATTCTACGCGTGGTAATTCTATGCGTGGTAATTCTACGCGTGGTAATCCAACGCGTAATAATCCAGCGTGTGAATATCCAACGCGTGATAATCCAACGCGTAGTAATCCAGCGTGTGGATATCCAACGCGTGGTAATCTAACGCGTAGCAATCACAACTCGTCCACATTTTTCCTTAATAATTCAAAAACAAAATTTCAAACCCAATATTAATTAAAATTTATTGATTGTATGTCTAACACTCGATAGTGAAATTATTAATGTACAGAGAAAATTTAATTGAAAAACATTTGCAGAAATTACATATTTGTTTAATTAATTAAGAATGTTCATAAGCATTTCAATATCGAATTGTTGTGTTTACTAAACATTTATTTATTATATGATTTTAATTATATTGAAACTATTTTATCAATTTTAAATCTGTCACGATGTATCAATAACCTATTAACGTATCGATTGAAATATGTGCAAGCACTATTAACACCCAAAAAGAAAATTTAGGTAAACTTCAGAGAAGTAATAGATTTGTTAATTAGCAATGTACATTTGGAACATTGAATAATACAAACACGGAAATTAGGTAATTACCGATCAATTATTTATTCACGTTATTAATCGACAGGAAGGAATATGGTATTGAAACTATTTTATCGATTATAAATTTAAACTATGGCTGCTGTGTATGTATTATACCGACGTTCTATTAGTGTATCGATTTACCTAAATATTTAGAGAAACAATACATCAACGTTAGTAAAATTGTGGAGTAAATAAGAAATTTAAAGTACATTTTTATCTTCATCCCTCGAAGATAGCCAGCGGCAATTTTGGGAGGGTAAAAAATAATACGCGTCTGTTATTTTTGGTTGCTGTACAAATGTTCAAAGTTTTATCGAAACGGAGATGGGACGATCCCATTTCCTTCGTATCAGTCGCGTATCCGAGCGAATCTTCAAACTCGATTTTTTTCGAAAACGAAGCTTCGAAAAATTTCATCATATTTTTCTCTCGTACCGGCGTTCGTGACGTTTCTGACCCAGTCTGTAAAAAATGATCCGCGATATTTCGTTCCCTTTACATTAATGCCTGCAACGTAGTTATTCATGAACTCAAAAGGAAGTACATAACTTTTATTGCATTTACCATTACATTATCCCGTATCACAGTAGTTTACGAGTCGTTAACTAAGTATATAAATGAATTTCGCGTACAGAGAGTCGTATCGTGCACAAGTGTTTCTATGATCCGGCATTCTAGTTCGAAGTTGGCTTCCGCTTAATGACCTTTCTTTTACCGCAACAAGAAAGTGAAACGAGTTAAGGTTTATCACTCTCGTTCCGCCAAAAATTTCGCTTAACGACTTTTAGCTTAACGCACACACGCGAGCAGGGAACGTGAACGATGGAACGCATTAGCTTGCTCAAAGCGCATTCGGCATAGTCGGGAGATACGGTTATAAATCGAAATATTCGAGAATGGAACTTCGATGTGGGCTCGTAAATCGGAAAATTCGAAAATGGGAAACTTCGGAGGAATATGAATTGGAAAATTCGAAAACAAAGTGTGGTTATAAATTGCGATATTTAAAAAAGAAGAAACATAATGTTTGTATGATAATCAATCTATAAATTCAATATCAGTAAAACTTCAACATACATACATTTATAAAAAACAAAATTTAAAAATGATATAAAGTATGAATATGGTCATGAATATAAAAAATCAAGTTTGGTAAAACTTCAATAAAAATGCTGGCATAAAATAAAATATTTAAAAATGAAGAAATTTCCATGCAATATGAAAATGAATCAAATAATTTAAAAACAGAAAAAGTCAGTAAAAGTACGTTCATGGAAAGCAAAATTTAAGAATGATATAAAACATAAATGTAGACATGAATATAAAAAATCAAGATTAGTAAAACTTCAGTGCAGATACGTTTATAAAAAGCAAGATTTAAAAAAATGTTATAAAATAAAAATATGGTTATAAATATAAAAATTCGAGGTCAGTAAAACTTCAATAGAAATACGACCATAAAATGAAAAGTTAAAAAAAAATGCAAATGAACCCAAAAATTCAAAAATGTTGTAAAATGTAAATTTAGTCATAAATCAAAAAATTTTAAAGTGGTGTAAAGTGTAAATACGGTCATGAAATATTCAGGATCCATCAAACCTTGATGTAAATGCGGTGATAAAATGAAAAATTTCGAAACGAAGTCAATGCACCCCAAATGCAATCATAAATAAAAAAATTCTAAAATAGAAAAACTTCACAACAGAAATATAATCATAAATGAAAAAATTCAACAAAAATACAATTATAAATAAAAAAAATTAAAAAACAGAAAAATTCAACCTAAATACAATCATAAATAAAAAAATTCTAAAATAGAAAAACTTCACAACAGAATATAATCATAAATGAAAAAATTCAACAAAAATACAATTACAAATAAAAAAAATTAAAAAACAGAAAAATTCAACCTAAATACAATCATAAATCAAAAAATTCTAAAATAGAAAAACTTCACAACAGAAATATAATCATAAATGAAAAAATTCAACAAAAATGCAATTATAAATAAAAAAATTCTAAAACAGTAAAACTTCACAACAGAAATATAATCATAAATGAAAAAATTCAACAAAAATACAATTACAAATAAAAAAATTAAAAAACAGAAAAGCTTCAACAAAAATGCAATTATAAATAAAATAATTGAAACACAAAAAAACTTCAACAAAAATAAAAAAATCCAAAAACAGAGACTTCGTCAAAAATACAATCATAAATAAAAAAATTGAAAACAGTAAAAGCAGTAAAATTTCAATATAAAAAATGATTAAGAAAAAAGAGAAAAAATTTTCAAACGCTGCAAGCTACAAATACAGCAGTGAATAGAAAAACTGAAGAAAGAAGAAACTTCGATGTAAATAGGGTGACATAGTTAGCCATAGAGCAAGGAATAATTAACGACGTAACGCGGTGAAGTATAATTAAATTGTAAAGTTGAATGATAGATACAGAAGAAGTGTCTAGTTCTTTTCGCTCGCAGTTGATGAATCTTTCAGATTCCTTCAGACTTGTCCGGCCTGTCACGATGATGAAAATGCGCTGTAATAACCAGAACAGATGTTTTTAATTAATTCTTCTACAACGGGGAGTGGGATATACGACTTCGTGAAAGTATTTCTAAAATTCGAAACAAATTATCTCTGCTATTAATTACAAGCTTATATACATTATGTTCGTTCTCCAATTAGTTCACAGTTTTTTTTTAATGTAGGTTATTTCACGAATTTTTATGGAGATGTTACAAATCATTATAGTAATACGTATTTTGAAAATTAAATAGTGGATTAGGTTTATGAAAAAGTAGGTTAGGTTAGTGGGTTCGGTTATGGAGTTAGGTTGGGGGATTTTTAGGAGTTTGGAGATTTGGGAATTTTGGGAAAATAGGTATTTTGGGGAGTTTGGAGTTTGATGAGATATTTGGGGATTTGGGAATTTAGGGATTTGAGAATTTTGGGATTTGGGAATTTAGGGATTTGAGAATTTAGGGATTCGGGAATTTAGGGATTTGGGAATTTAGGGATTTGGGAATTTAGGGATTTGGGAATTTAGGGATTTGGAAATTTAGGGATTTGGGAATTTAGAGATTTGGAAATTTAAAAATTTGGGAATTTAGAAATTTGGGAATTTAGGGATTTGGGAATTTAGGGATTTGGGAATTTAGGGATTTGGGAATTTAGGGATTTGGGAATTTAGGGATTTGGAAATTTAGGGATTTGGAAATTTAGGGATTTGGGAATTTAGAGATTTGGAAATTTAAAAATTTGGGAATTTAGAAATTTGGGAATTTAGGGATTTGGGAATTTAGGGATTTGGGAATTTAGAGATTTGGAAATTAAAAAATTGGGGAATTTAGAGATTTGGGAATTTAGGGATTTGGAAATTTAAAAATTTGGGAATTTAGAAATTTGGGAATTTAGGGATTTGGGAATTTAGGGATTTGGGAATTTAGGGATTTGGGAATTTAGAGATTTGGGGGATTAGCAATTTCGGAATCTAGGGAGTTTATGGTGGGTGATTTAGGGATCTAGGGAATTAGTTATTTAGGTATTTGGAAATCTAGGGATTTGAGGCGTTAGGAATGTTGAAATCTAGGGAATTTATGATGGGTAATTTAGGGATCTAAGGATTTGAAAATCTAGGGATTTGAGGGATTAGGAATTTTGGAATCTAGGGAGTTTAAGATGTGTGATTTAAGGATCTAGGGAACTAGTTATTTAGGGATTTGGAAATCTGGGAATTTGAGAATCTAGGGATTTGAGAATCTAGGAATTTGGAAATCTAGGAATTTGAGAATCCAGGGATTTGAGAATCTAGGGATTTTAGAATCCAGAAATTTGGAAATCTAGGGATTTTACAATCTAGGAATTTCGAGATGAACCAACGTACCAAATTAAATATTTAGAAATCTAGAAATTAGAAATTTTAAAATTTGCAACATTTGCACTCTACAAATTAGAAAACAGAAATTCAAAAATTTAGAAAATTTGAGCACCTAAAATTTCGAGGTTTAAAAAACTTGAGAACCTAAATAATCCTCCCTAATCCCCAAATTTAACAAATTTCAAAATCAGAAATTAAAGAACTTGAGAACTACAAAATTCGTAAATATTAAAGTTCACCAAACCTGAAACTAACTTAATTAGAAATCTAAGAATTTAGAAAAATCCTTCGCAACAACAAAAAAACAAAGAATCTAAAACTTGTCTACACCAAAATTTACGAAGTAGAAAATAAGAGTAATATGAATTGTTGCCAAAACATTGCGTACGCGCGTAGTTCATAGCCATCGCTAAAAGGGTGCAGGTTCGTGGTTAGCCAAGTCTGCTGCGAGTTTGGCTCATCTTCAGTTCAGTTTTGGAGCCGTCGGGGCTGGAACGAGATGAGTTGGAAACGGAAAAGGGGGATCCTGTAAATTGAATGACTTCGCCTGTTATACGTTACCCGTGGGTTTCTTTGCTTTATACCACCCCCGAAATTGGCCAGGCCCGTGCAGATTCCATTATAGACAAGAAGTCAAGAGCGGCCTAGGCAACCTCGTTCGATGCCATTTCCGCATGTATTATGCATGCCCGCGACAAATTTCGTCATCCGTGCTAGATAAGAAAACCACCAACGATTTATTATTTATTTTCCCCCTCCCGTAAAACGTTAAACGGGAAAAATCTGCGGATATCGGTGAATCGCGACTACCCAGAGCGAATAATTTATGCGCGACACGAGTGTCACCAGACTGGAAGAGGGACAATGGGATTGTAACAAAACAGACGCGAAATCGGGGGGCTTATTCGAACGTATTCACTTTGACGATATGAGAGCTCATTATCCCAACGTCGAACGATCTTTAATGCATCGATTGGAAATTGGAAATCAACCCTTTGTCCAACCACTCGATTGTTTGATTCCGGTCCTGCTAAAATTCCAATCAGAGAAATTCCAACCAGATTTCGACACCTTTTATTCTGATAATGAATAAGATACACCGAGCCAATAATTATTTCTGCCTTTTATTCAAGGAAATTCGAGGCCACTTTTTAGCAATTTTAGTTGTGTCATTGTTATATGTGGTTGTCGAAAATATGAATTGGTTAATGTTGAATTCTTATGTTCTTCAAACGAGAGTTTCAATATTTGTATTTTTATCACTTAGCAATTCTAAAATTGGGTGGATTATTTTAGGACAGGAGTTGAGACACAAATTGGGAGATTAGGAATTGGGAAATTAGGAATTGGGGAGTTAGGAATTGGGAGATTAGGAATTGGGGAATTAGGAATTGGGAGATTAGGAATTGGGGAATTAGGTAGCGATGAATTTGGGAATCGTGGAATTAGGTAACGGAGAATTAGGTAGCGGGGAATTTGGGAATCGGGGAATTAGGTAGCTGGGAATTTGGAAATCGGGAAACTTGGGAATCGGGGAATTTGAGAATCCGGGGATTAGGTAGCGGAGAATTTGGGATTCAGGGAATTTGGGAATCGGGGAATTAGAAATCGGTGAAATTAGGAATCGGGGAATTAGCAATCGGTAGAATTGGGAATCGGGGTATTAGTAATCGGTGGAATTGGAAATCGGTGAAATTGGGAAACGGGGAATTAGAAATCGGTGGAATTGGGAATCGGGGAATTAGCAATCGGTAGAATTGGGAATCGGGGAACTAGCAATCGGTGGAATTGGAAATCGGTGGAATTGGGAATCGGGGAATTAGCAATCGGTAGAATTGGGAATCGGGGAATTAGCAATCGGTGGAATTGGAAATCGGTGAAATTGGGAAACGGGGAATTAGAAATCGGTGGAATTGCGAATCGGGGAATTAGGAATCGCGGAATTAGCAATCGGTGGAATTGGGAATCGATGAAATTGGGAAACGGGGAATGAGAATTCGGTGGAATTGGGAAACGGGGAATTAGAAATCGGTGGAATTGAGAATCGGGGAATTAGCAATCGGTGGAATTGGGAATCGATGAAATTGGGAAACGGGGAATTAGAAATCGGTGGAATTGCGAATCGGGGAATTAGGAATCGCGGAATTAGCAATCGGTGGAATTGGGAATCGATGAAATTGGGAAACGGGGAATGAGAATTCGGTGGAATTGGGAAACGGGGAATTAGAAATCGGTGGAATTGAGAATCGGGGAATTAGCAATCGGTGGAATTGGGAATCGATGAAATTGGGAAACGGGGAATTAGAATTCGGTGGAATTGGGAAACGGGGAATTAGAAATCGGTGGAATTGGGAATCGGGGAATTAGCAATCGGTAGAATTGGGAATCGGGGAATTAGCAATCGGTGGAATTGGAAATCGGTGGAATTGGGAATCGGGGAATTAGCAATCGGTAGAATTGGGAATCGGGGAATTAGCAATCGGTGGAATTGGAAATCGGTGAAATTGGGAAACGGGGAATTAGAAATCGGTGGAATTGCGAATCGGGGAATTAGGAATCGCGGAATTAGCAATCGGTGGAATTGGGAATCGATGAAATTGGGAAACGGGGAATTAGAATTCGGTGGAATTGGGAAACGGGGAATTAGCAATCGGTGGAATTGGGAATCGATGAAATTGGGAAACGGGGAATGAGAATTCGGTGGAATTGGGAAACGGGGAATTAGAAATCGGTGGAATTGAGAATCGGGGAATTAGCAATCGGTGGAATTGGGAATCGATGAAATTGGGAAACGGGGAATTAGAATTCGGTGGAATTGGGAAACGGGGAATTAGAAATCGGTGGAATTGGGAATCGGGGAATTAGCAATCGGTAGAATTGGGAATCGGGGAATTAGCAATCGGTGGAATTGGAAATCGGTGGAATTGGGAATCGGGGAATTAGCAATCGGTAGAATTGGGAATCGGGGAATTAGCAATCGGTGGAATTGGAAATCGGTGAAATTGGGAAACGGGGAATTAGAAATCGGTGGAATTGCGAATCGGGGAATTAGGAATCGCGGAATTAGCAATCGGTGGAATTGGGAATCGATGAAATTGGGAAACGGGGAATGAGAATTCGGTGGAATTGGGAAACGGGGAATTAGAAATCGGTGGAATTGAGAATCGGGGAATTAGCAATCGGTGGAATTGGGAATCGATGAAATTGGGAAACGGGGAATGAGAATTCGGTGGAATTGGGAAACGGGGAATTAGAAATCGGTGGAATTGAGAATCGGGGAATTAGCAATCGGTGGAATTGGGAATCGATGAAATTGGGAAACGGGGAATTAGAAATCGGTGGAATTGCGAATCGGGGAATTAGGAATCGCGGAATTAGCAATCGGTGGAATTGGGAATCGATGAAATTGGGAAACGGGGAATGAGAATTCGGTGGAATTGGGAAACGGGGAATTAGAAATCGGTGGAATTGAGAATCGGGGAATTAGCAATCGGTGGAATTGGGAATCGATGAAATTGGGAAACGGGGAATTAGAATTCGGTGGAATTGGGAAACGGGGAATTAGAAATCGGTGGAATTGGGAATCGGGGAATTAGCAATCGGTAGAATTGGGAATCGGGGAATTAGCAATCGGTGGAATTGGAAATCGGTGGAATTGGGAATCGGGGAATTAGCAATCGGTAGAATTGGGAATCGGGGAATTAGCAATCGGTGGAATTGGAAATCGGTGAAATTGGGAAACGGGGAATTAGAAATCGGTGGAATTGCGAATCGGGGAATTAGGAATCGCGGAATTAGCAATCGGTGGAATTGGGAATCGATGAAATTGGGAAACGGGGAATTAGAATTCGGTGGAATTGGGAAACGGGGAATTAGAAATCGGTGGAATTGAGAATCGGGGAATTAGCAATCGGTGGAATTGGGAATCGATGAAATTGGGAAACGGGGAATTAGAATTCGGTGGAATTGGGAAACGGGGAATTAGAAATCGGTGGAATTGAGAATCGGGGAATTAGCAATCGGTGGAATTGAGAATTGGGGAATTAGGTGTCAGGGAATTAGAAATCGGTGAAATTGGGAATCGTGGAATTAGAAATCGATGCAAATTAATTAATCCAAATTCCTCTCCTTCAAACAAGAGTCTCCCCATTTAAATTTTTATCACTTCCAAAAATTAATCACAAAAACATTTCAAACAAACCCATAAAATTGTATTTCGCACCAGTTACAAAAATTATAACATTCATTACAAGGAATACATAATGAGAAAACGTCTTAAACCAAACAAGACAGAAAAATTGTTTTCGTCTTTAAATAACTTCCGAGTTCGATTTACACGAGGAAGTTTTATCGCGTCAGAGATTTCCGTTGTGTTTGATCATCCTTTTTGCAAGAGAGAAGATAAACGTTATGTTTAATCGTGGTAATCTCACGAACTCTGTTCGTCAAAGATAAATCACCTCCGTAGCTAGTTTTACAAAACGAACAGATTGCTGCTATACCGAGTGCCACGTGTGAAACTTGGCTGTTACAGTTGTCGAGTTCGCACGACATAATTCAGTATAACTTTAGGCAAACATCGGATTGCTTCGAATAGCTTATAAAACTTTGTCACGGGCTGCAAACGTGGGATAGTTCCAACAAGAGTTTGCATGATCCAATCAAAATTAGTAATTGTCATGTTGCGTCTAACGTTGCTTTGATTTCAATTGTTTTGAGAGCAAATTTTGTTTGAGAAAATTAATTTTGTTGCTTTTATGGGTGTTGTTATTCATTACATATAGTATGATTTACAGTTATATAAACTATTATTTATTGCATAAGGTACAATTTTTAGTTGCTGCAGAAATTATTATTCATTGTATTGTAATTATAAAGTATGATTTCTAGTTGCTGCAGAAATTATTATTCATAATTCAAAGTGTAATTTTCAATATTTAAAAAATTATCAGCTACATAAAATACATTTTTCAATATTTAACCGTACCGTCTCATAAAACACACACTTCAAAATTAAAAATAAAATGAAACAACAACAGCAAGCAATAATACATAATTGAATATTAGCACTAATTCTTCATCTCCATAAAAATCCACAGATTTAAAAAAGAAGTGCCTCAACAAATTTTATAACACTCAACAGAAGATGTACACCCTCTTTTCTGTAGAAAAATATTTCAGCAAAATTTCATAGAACTATAAATAAAAAATAATTGTCGACAAATAAAATTGTAAGTCCTCGCACAGTCAGGAGATTAAAAACAACTGTCGAAAATTGTCACGTTCATGTGTATCCAAATAAACTTGAACAGCTACGAGTATCGGAAAAATATAACTCGTTGCGAATTAACCTACTTAATTTTAATTACTCATCGTTAAACTGAACGAATAAAAAATTTGCTATGTTAGTGAAGATGAAAATATTGTGTCTGAAGATGCCGTCACCCTTCAGCTTAAAAAGCTAGGGGTCGAAAAAATGGTTCGTTACGAATTAACCCTTATATTAGTTACTTGAGTGCGTTAAAATAAATTTTAGGATATGACAATATTTATTTCGTATTTTTTTTTCTGTTGGTGAAGATGAAAATATTTTTGACCTCGACATTAAGGACCCTTCAAAATCTACGAGGGTTAAAAAATACTTGTGAATTAACCTTGATTTTAATTACTCGACACCATTAGAATAAACATCAGAATATGACAGTGTATGTTTCCTATTTTTCTTTTGTCAACAAAGAGGAAAATACCGTGTTTGGTTGAAGACGCCTCTGGGCATCAAGCACCCTCGACTTGAAAAGCTACAAGGGGTAAAAAAATACTCGTTGTGAATTAACCTTGATTTTAATTACTACACTATTAGAATAAACATCAGACAATATATGTTTCGTATTTTTCCTTTGTCAATAAAGATGAAAATATTCTGTTTGACCGAAGACGTCCTCCACTTCAAGCACCCTTACCTTCAACTTATAAAAATTCTTGTTACAAATCAACCATAATTTTAATATTTCGACACCATTATAGTGGACATCAGAATATGACAATTTCGTATTTTTTCTCTGTGAACAAAGATGAAAATGTTGTGTTTGGTTGAAGACGCCTCTGGGCATCAAGCACCCTCAACTTGAAAAGCTACAAGGGGTAAAAAAATACTCGTTGGGAATTAACCTTGATTTTAATTACTATACTATTAGAATAAACATCGGAATATGACAGTGTATGCTTCATATTTTTCCTTTGTCGATAAAAATGAAAATATTCTGTTGGACCGAAGACATTCTCCATGTCAAGCATTCTATCTTGCACCTGCAAATTTACAAGAATAAAAAATATAACTCGTTGCAAATTGATCCTAATATTAATTACTCAACACCGACATACTAAACGTCAGGATATGACAATGCATATATTTTTCCTGAGTCAACAAAGCTGAAAATATTGTGTTTGACCGAAAACGTCCTCCACATCAAGCACCCTTACAAAAGTATTCCTCGCATTAATCATAATTTTAATAACCACACCATTAGAATAAATATCAGAAAGTATGTCTTCTCCTGTCAACAAAGCAGAAAATATTCTGTAGAACCGAAGCTGCCCCCAGGCACCCTTACACGTCTGAGATGCGTTCTGGCCGTGATCGCAAAGCCAAAACTAGCTGGAGGGTAATCGAATCAAGCAATAAAACGCAATAAACAAGCCTCAGTGTCCCCGTCGAAAGCCATGTAATACGGACCTAATTTCACGGAAGCATCTAACACAAATATTTTCCCTGGCGCGGATCGTTTCGGCTAATACCAGGGCCCTTTCGCCCTTATCGTTCTTCGCTCGTAGACAAGTGTTGTTTATCAGGCTGATGTCGCTTATAGCGATGGCCAGAAACCCCGAAATTCGAGGTAATCACGATTCCCTTGATCCCGCCATTCCACCCTCTTCTTCACGACTTTCGTCTCGTCTTCCGCCCCTAAAATCCGCCTGTCTGCCCCAGGAACTGCTAAAGAGAAGAGCAAAAAAAAAAAAGCGACCGATTTCTTCGCGAAAATAACGCTCGACCTGCCATACAAGATATTACATGTCGTGGATGTTAATGTCTGCCTGTATATTTCTTTCTCCTTTTTTTTCCCTCTTTTGTTTCTTTTTTTGCCTGCCACCGACTCGTGTGTCCCGAAAGAGGGCAGAGAGCACATACACAGAACTGTCGGATAGCGGAATGCTGTAAATCCGTGCATTATACATGACACCGAGATCAGCGCCATTTGTTATTCCGACGGGGCAAAACGCAGAAAAGGGGATGTGAAAAATTACCGGCCACGACCAGCACTTACCGAAACGAGTCTTTTCGAGGATGCATCCAGTGGTTGGAACACTTGCCAGGAGACTAGTTACGGAATTGAAATTATTCGCGGTCCTGCGGGACGACGCTCGAAATGTTAACCCCGTTCCGCGATTTGCTACGTGAAATATTTCGATGGGGATTTTATTAGCAACTTTTGTTCCTTCGTGTGTAGACAACTTTTCAGTTACTGAAAACATATTTTATACTTATGTTTGAGCTTGAATATAATTATTTTTGTAATACTGTTTTATACTTATGTTTGAGCTTGAATATAATTATTTTTGTAATACTGTTTTATACTTATGTTTGAGCTTGAATATAATTATTTTTGTCATACTATTTTAGACTTATGTTTGATCTTGAATATAATTATTTTTGTCATACTATTTTATACTTATGTTTGAGCTTGAATATAATTATTTTTGTAATACTGTTTTATACTTATGTTTGAGCTTGAATATAATTATGTTTGACATACTATTTTATACTTATGTTTGAGCTTGAATATAATTATTTTTGTCATACTATTTTATACTTATGTTTGAGCTTGAATATAATTACTTTTGTCATACTATTTTATACTTATGTTTGATCTTGAATATAATTATTTTTGTAATACAATTTTAAACTTATGATTGATCTTAAATATACTTATGTTTCTCATACTATTTTACACTTATGTTTGATATTGAAAATTTAGAAATATCCAAACTATTCTTCAAACTTGCAGATTTATTATCCTAAACCTCAAACTTAGACGAGCATTAATTAACTAGTGAAAAATATTGAATAAATGAACGAGAATGCATTAATACGTATGAAGCTTCTTCTTTTGTTCCTATAACCCATTTAATAGATGGTCATTATAGACCGAGAACAATTGTCTGGAACAAATCCCTAATTAATAATGGATTAATAGAAAACCATTCGGAAAATACTCACGAATTCAGTGAAACGACCCTAACAATTTTAGACTCGAGTAACTTTCGAAAGTTACCCGCACTCCTACCCCGAAGTTCCGGGATTCCGACATCACTTTCCATTCATCTTGTTTTATAGTTACCCGCCATTTAAATGCGTCCAAAACGGTGTTCGATCAACAAAGATAAATTATTAATTAAATCACAAATTATTTGTTAATAAACTTCTCGCTGTAATTTAGGAAAAAATATATCTTCCAAAACAAAATACGGTGTTAAAAAATGTACCAGCGCCGAATATCTTCGGAACGAAAAATAAATCCAGCTCGAAAATGCTCGCAAATCTAATTTCACATCCAATTATGCGTATCACGCGTTTGAAAAGCGTTCATTCATTCAATTAATCCACTCCAATTACACGGGGTTTAATTTTCTCAACAGGTATCGCTATTACTGCGTCACTTTTACATTCATTTCATTTTTACCGTTTAAAGGGATTCATTAAAGAAAGAAATAGCTTTGAAGGCCTATCAATCATTAGAGTCCCGTTTAAAAAACTGAAAATAGAAAATCGAGATAGAGGACAGCTTCATTCAATTAACTCCGTCGGATTTTCAGAACGCGTAACAAATACGTGTGTTCGAATAAACTTTTTTATCGGGCTGTTAATTTTCGTGGCAGCAACCAGGCGCACGCGATTCGCTTTTCAAACTATTCCCCGATTATCATTGTTCCTTTCTCCCCCTCCTGGTAGCAACATAAAAAAAAAGGAGAGAACGAAAGGAAAAAACAAAAAGGTTGACACACAAACTGCGGCGTAGGCTGCCGGATGCATCCTCTGCCGGCTCGGCGTCGCAAAATCTGAACGCAGAATTGAACGGCGCCAGGTGTCCGTAAATAAACCCGCCGCTGCATCGGAGTTTGTGCAACAAAACCGGTGGAACGTGAAGGGTGGTTACGCTTTCGCGGGTTGCTCGCTTTACAAAGCTTCCTTTGCGGGTCGACACTTTTATTTCGTCAAACTGTTTAGTCCGTTTAGCTTCCCGTCCTTTCGCTTCTCAAACAGGTATGTCGTTTACGTAATCGTTCGAGGATGCAACTAAGACCATTGCTCGAGCCCGATAGCACGTGTGCTTTATGGACGGCCGTTAGATCGATCGAGGAACTCGACGATTTTAGAATTTAAAGTCGAATAGGTTATTTCGGAGCTGGGAGACAGAAATTGGGGCGTTGGAAATTGGAATATTAGGAGTTGGGAAATTAGGGATTAGGGAGTTAGGAATTGGGAGATTAGGAATTGGGGAAGTAGGAATTGGGAGATTAGGAATTGGGGAATTAGGAATTGCGAGATTAGGAATTGGGGAATGAGGAATTGTAGGGTGAGGAGTTGGGAAATTGGGAATTGGGGAATTAGGTATCGGGGAATTTGAGAATCGGGAATTTGGGAATCGAGGAATTTGAGAATCGGGGAATTAGGTAGCGGAAAATTTGGGAATCGGAGAATTAGGTAGCGGAGAATTTGGGAATCGGGGAATTAGGTAGCGGGAAATTAGGTAACAGGGAATTTGGGAATCGGGGAATTGGGTAGTGGGGAATTTGGGAATCGGGGAATTAGGCAGCGGGGAATTTGCGAATCGGAGAATTAGGTATCGGGGAATTTGGGAATCGGGAAATTAGGGAATTGGGGAATTAGGTATCGGTGAATTAGGTAGCGGGAAATTAGGTAACGGGGAATTTGGAAATCGGGGAATTGGGTAGCGGGGAATTTGAGAATCGGGGAATTTGGGAATCGGGAAATTAGGGAATCGGGGAATTAGGTAGCGGGGAATTTGGGAATCGGGGAAATAGCAATCGGTGGAATTGGAAATCGGGGAATTAGGTATCGGGGAATTAGCAATCGGTGGAATTGGAAATCGGGGAATTAGAAATCAGTGAAATTCGAAATCGGTGAAATTGGGAACCGTGGAATTAGAAATCGGTGAAATTGAGAATCGTGGAATTAGCAATCGGTGGAATTGGAAATCGGGGAATTAGCAATCGGTGGAATTGGGAATCGGTGAAATTGGGAATCGTGGAATTAGAAATCGGTGAAATTGGGAATCGGGGAATTAGCAATCGGCGGAACTGGAAATCGGGGAATTAGCAATCGGTGGAATTGGAAATCGATGAAATTAGAAATCGGTGAAATTAGAAATCAGTGAAATTCGAAATGGGTGAAATTGGGAATCGTGGAATTAGAAATCGGTGAAATTGGGAATCGGGGAATTAGCAATCGGTGGAATTGGGAATCGGTGAAATTGGGAATCGTGGAATTAGAAATCGGTGAAATTGGGAATCGTGGAATTAGAAATCGATAAAATTGAGAATCAGGAAAACTAGAAATCGATGAAATTAGATATCAGGAAATTAGCCATCGAGAAATTAGCTATCAAGAAATTAGAAAAAAATGTCAACAGTTAATAATTCCAATCTTCCCAAATTAAAATTCCACATCTAAAGAATCTAAAGACCATAAAATCTCAAAATTCATAAATACCGAAAATTTCTGATCCTCCCATTTTACAAGTATTTCCTCCACGAGACTGTACATAATTACAAGGAGGTCCGAAGAGAAAGAAGAACCTGCTCGAGGCCATCCATAGTCGCATGGAGAGTAGGAAAAAAGAGAAGTTATTTTAAGTGTCCAACTTATACACGGCCATTAAAGGTTATAGGTTTCTATTCAATATTAAAGTAGCCGCTCGACCGAACGGCACCGCATCCTATAGCTCAGGGGTTGAAGTTAACGGAGTATGGTTGAAACATAAGCAGGAAAACGTCTTTATCCGAACGCGCGGAGAAAAGTATTATAGGAAACAGCGAGGCTATAGAAAAGTTGAGTGGTCGGGTAACTTGAAACTTTTGCGGACTTAGGGGTTGCTCCCTGTCGTCTACGCTAACGTGTCATGGCCTTCTGGCATTGGACCAATCACATGTTGTTCGGTGCATTTTATAAACGTATACGGACTAGATAACGTGTACAATCGGTCACAAAAGCTGAATTCTACATTAACCCTTCTTCGTTTAACCTTCGACGAGATTGGAACACAACGGTAAAAGTTTAATGAGCCATAGAAGTGGTTACAGCTTAAGATCTGCAGAAACGTGCAATTTGTTGGCTAAAATTACTGCATTGTTGCTCGACGAAACGGGAGCTTGTATAACTTTTACTAGCCATTTATTCGTTATTAAATTTCGTTAAAATTACGAATTGCTTATAAACTTTAGCCGATCGTGCGAGCTTATTATTTTGCTAGGCAAACGTCTGTTCATTAGTTGCTGCAATCTTTGCTGTCAAGAAGTTTCCTCGTAAACGAACTTCAGTCTCGAAAAGAATTACCTCTCGATTGTAAATTTCAGAAATTTACATGTGATCGTGCATCACGGTATGCGATGAATGCGTAAACGCGGTTTAATTATTAGCATGTGGCGTGTCCTGATTAAAATCCGAAAGAACAATTTCCACTTTGAAGTGCTATTTGTTGTAACAATCAGCCATTTCGCGTTAAGAACTTCAATGAATGCTTTGTGCGAGCATTTTCGCGAAACTTCAAACGTTTAATTAAATTCAATTTAGCGTCACTAAATAACGTTCCGGGAGCGATTGTTCGATAGGGAATAATTCATGCGGACGAAAATTGTAATGCACGTCAGAGATCCGCGTCTGACACGAGATACAGAAACAGCGTACAAACGATGATATCTCTGTTACAGGGCAGTTCCAGTCGAGGAGGAGTTCATATGGAATGGCATCACGTGGACCCTCGACGAGGACGCTGCCAATCGCGATAGCGATGGCCGTCGCAATGTCAGTCGTGGCAAACGGTCTTTGTCCGACGCAATGTCGCTGCGACGACGAGAGCTTGCGAGCGTCCTGCGCTTACGCGGGTCTCGAAGTCGTTCCGATCCAATTGAACCCAGAAATCAAACACTTGGATCTGTCCAACAATCGTGTCGGGAATATTCACCTATCGTTCGGCTTCTACGGTAACCTGGAGACACTCGATCTGACGTCGAACGCCATCCACACCCTGGGCTCGGACAATTTCGTGCTACAGAAGAGCCTGATCACGCTGAACGTAAGCAATAACGCCGTCAGAGCATTAGCCAAGAACTCCCTGCAAGGTCTGGACTCGCTGAAGGAGCTCAACCTAGCCAGCAATAATATTTCCGACATGAACGAGGAAGCGTTCAAGAGCACCAGCGAATTGGAGATCCTGAATCTGAGCGACAACTCGATCACCAGTTTACCGGAAGGTTTACTGAAGAACCTGCACAAGATCCGCGCGTTGATCCTGAACAGGAACTCGCTGCTAGAAATCCCGACCGCGAATCTGGCGCTGGCACCCAGTCTGGAGAAGGTGGATTTGTCGGACAACCTCATACAGGAGCTGGACAGGGATTCACTACCCTCGCTGCCGTCGCTGGTCTCGTTAGACCTCGCGAACAACGTTATCAGGAACATCGCTGACGACGCGTTCGACCGCTTACCTGGACTGCTACACCTGGATCTGTCCGGTAACAACCTGACGTCCGTTCCCACCGCCGCGTTGGCCAGGCTGAACGTTCTATCGACTCTGATCCTCAGTCGAAATCCCCTCGGCAACCTGGACGCCGTAGGGTTCCGCAATCTGTTCGAGCTAAGGAGCCTCGAGTTGAACGACTGCACGATCGTTAGCGTGCATGCTCGAGCGTTCGCCGACAACGTGAATCTCGAACGCATCTCGTTGGACGGTAATCGAGGGTTAAAGGAGCTACCAGCCAGGGTACTCTACAGCGCTAGATATCTGAAATGGGTGTCGCTCCGTCGTTGCAGCCTGTCGACCTTACAACCTACGCAGTTCCCGGTGGATGCGTTGTCGTCCCTTCGCTTCGGCGGGAATCCCTTGGTTTGCAATTGCTCCGTGCATTGGCTGTGGACGCTTATCAGGACGGAAGAGCGGCGAAACGAGTCTCGACTCGAGCTGGATAGCCACGATATCGTCTGCACCGACGAGGAATTCGCCGGCAAAGCTTTGATCGCTCTATCGGAAGGTTCTTTGCGTTGTCGGTTAAGCCCTCTCTATCTCTCGCTGTCAGCCGCCGGTTGTCTAGCCGCGACCGCGACCATCCTCGTGCTGATAGTCCATGTGACGCGTAGCAACAGAAAGAAACGTCTGGCGTACACCGCGCCGAACCGACCGGAATTCCTCGTCTACGTCGGGAGGGACAACGACGAGTTGGACAAGAACGCCGAATCGTACAGCAGACGACTCCTAGCCAGGAACGAGGACACCCCGTACGACACGCCTCGAGGGAAGGCTGGACAACGTAGTCCTCAATCGCAGGATAC
The DNA here is from genome assembly GCA_963576845.1 of Megachile leachella. NCBI lineage: Eukaryota > Metazoa > Arthropoda > Insecta > Hymenoptera > Megachilidae > Megachile > Megachile leachella. The sequence continues at coordinate 19,270,671 of OY756251.1, forward strand.
GAACATCTACGAAACGCCCAGACACACCAGAGCCAATCGACGAGACACGGAGCCGTACGCGAGGCAAACGGAAGAGGGTGTGTACGCGGTAGCCGACGTGACCGATCTACGCGACGAACCGCCGGAAGTGCTCTCGCTTTATCGCATGCAGACTCCGACTGCTCATCGGGTGGACTACGGTTACGACTACGAGTACGATTACGAGTACCAACCGCCGCTTCCGCAGAAGCCTCACGTAGTGTTCGTTTGAACTATCTAGTCGTGCTTAACGTTCTAGCAACTCCGGGAGTCTGAATCTCCGGAGGGTAACCGTGGTCGTTCGATGGACCGGTTCGATAGGAGCGACCGATTCTTTCGGAGTTTCGCGAAAACAAGGGTAAACCCTTAATAGGGTCGGATCCGTTCGAAGCGATGCGAGCTGAAGCGTGATACCGTAATCCTTCCATTACCGGAAGTAGCGTCGTCCATTGAAAGGGCTGCGGACTTAGAGCATGCCACCGGATGAATTTTAACGTGATCACCGGTGGCGTGGATTCGTGTATTCGAATGGTGCCAGTACACGGGACTGAGTGAATCGTCCACGCGGAGAATGGCGGGAGCCAGGCTCGAATCGGTGGACAGAGTTGAAAATGAAATGTCTTCCGAGATAGTTGCGCGGCTGGAGAAGCAGAATGCATTTTCGCTGAGGGAACGCAATCTGATTCGGAATGTAAATTGTACGGCGCATAAACGTGCTGGTTGTAGTCGACCAGCCTCGGGAACGTATTTATTTTCACGGATTGCGTCGGATTCCGTTGGTTCAGTGCAAATGCTGCGCACCGTGTTCCAAGGCGGGCGTGTTCATTTCGCATTTAAACGTAGTGACAAATCAAATCAAAGCAGCGTCTCGTTAGTCCGTTTAAACCCTCCTAGACTACTAGCGTCCCAAGATTACTCTTCGTCTCTCTCCCTCTATCTTTCTCTCTTATTCTCTCGCTCTATCTCTCCCCTTTTCTCTATCTATCTTTTTCTCCTACCGGTACCTACGGTTATCGCGTCTTTGTCCACTATTCCCCTTTTTCGTTTCTCATTCAGCGAAGTCCGCGTTTAGGTAGGCTGAAGAACCTTGACAAGAATTTTTGCGAAACAGTCGGCTACCTCAAGCAAGGATTTAAACAAGAAACGAGTTCAAAGGAAGAAAGGGCGTATCGTGTTCACGCGTTCCCACCTTTCTCTCGTGAAAACACGCCGGACACGCTCGTGCACACCTGAAGGGAGCAAAAGACACGTTAGGATTCGTAATTAGACAGGCGGTTTTTGTTTGTCTTGTCTGCTTGTCGTTGTCGGTGGAAGGGAACCGTCTTCGGGATCGTTGTAAATTCAAGCAATAATAGGCGCGACCTTTACTCTTAGGGACACACTACGACACCGAGTATAATTAAGGACGAGATTACGCGTTTATACGAAGGCGTACGTACGCGAGATGTTTCTGCAATTCTCGTTTACTTCTATTAACATTCATACAATTTCTCTTTGGATACCTTCATATTTTAAGTTCTTTGTAGCAAACAATGACTTATACAAAACGTAGCTGCAAATTTTTTAATTCATAATTGGTTTCGATGTGATTTAACCCTTTGTGCTTGGAGGTAATTTGACTCTTCACAAACAGCAACTTTGAAATTTAGTTAAAAGGTTAAATGAACTACCTTGAGGTTGTTCTTTCTCTACTAGTAATTTGCACTGTTTATTTCGTTATGTTTATACATCACATGTGTTATATTATAGAATTAGTTTAAAAATGCTCATTTCGAATTATTGTATTAAATAGAATGGTGAGTGAGAGTCACCTCTGGAGTGCAAAAGGTTAATACAGTTAGTTTGATCACTTCGGTACATGTACATTAAGATAAATCATTTCGATGATTATTTTATTATTTTGTTAATAAAATTTGTAAGAACGATTTGATTTTTAAGAACCTCTTGAAGGTTGATAATTTTGATATACATAAAGTCAAATCATTTCGACAATTATTTTATTATTTCGTTAATAAAGTTTGTAAGAACAATTTGACTTTTAAGAACCTCCTGAAGGTTAATAACTTCGATGTATATTAAGACAAATCATTTCGAAAATTATTTTATTACTTCGTTAATGAAGTTTGTAAGAACGATTTGACTTTTAAGAACCGCTTGAAGGTTGATAACTTTTATATACATTAAGACAAATCATTTCGAAAATTATTTTAATATTTCATTAATAGAACTTGTAAGAACAATTTGATTTTTGAGAAGGTCTTAAAGAACGACAATTTCAGAAGCATCTCGTGTATACAAATAATAAATATAAATATATATATTTATTTATTAATTTATGATGTTAAGTTTGAGAAGATGTTACGTTTTGAATACGAAGAAAACAAAGAAAAAAGATACAAAATATAGTTGCTGCGTGGGGAATAACATGCGTATCCATCACGAAGCAGTAAGCTATCAAGCTTTCGAATTCGCGTAGTGAAAATCCATCTGCGAGTGTCACGCGTCACCGAAACGAGGGAATCATTACACGAACTCGCCGGCTACGAGAGCTCGGAAAACTCGCCTGTGTAAGTTTCGCCGTCGTGGAGCGCCTCCTCGAAACGCAACGCGTCTAGAAATTTTAATGGAATATCGAATTCCCGCTGATTAAAGTCCCCCGACGCGGCTCCTCCCGGGGGGAAAGTTCGAAAGTTAAATATTCGATTCGACACGGTAAACCTACGATTTGACGATCGAGAATCGTTGGATACGCCGAATAATAATTTCGGCGGGTGCCGAAATATTACTCACCTGCTGAAATAGGGTTTACGTTACGCACACCCTCCGAAGATTGATATTCGAGCTGGTTCGATCTCGAGGATATTTTGTCAGGTGCAAAAATTATTCGTGATACTTTTTTGAGGTAAAGTTTGCTTTCAATTTGCTAATTCTGGTAAACAGTGTTATTAAAGATTTGTTGGTTTCTTTCCTTGAATTGTTCACCGGTTTAATTATATTTTCATCATTTTCATCGTTGAAGTAAAGTATACACGAGTGTCTTCAAGTTTGCTTTCATTATTAATTTGCTAATTTTCTCCCATTCTGGTAAACAGTGTTATTAAAGATTTGTTGGTTTCTTTCCTTGAATTGTTCACCGGTTGAATTATATTTTCATCATATTCATCGTTGAAGTAAAGTATACACGAGTGTCTTCAAGTTTGCTTTCATTACCAATTTGCTAATTTTCTCCCATTCTGGTAAACAGCGTTATTAAAGATTTGTTTATTTCTTTCCTTGAATTATTCACCGGTTGAATTATATTTTCATCATATCGTTGAAGTAAAAGAGTATACACGAGTGTCTTCAAGTTTGCTTTCATTACCAATTAGCTAATTTTCTCCCATTCTGGTAAACAGCGTTATTAAAGATTTGTTTATTTCTTTCCTTGAATTGTTCACTGGTTGAATTATATTTTCATCATATCGAAGTAAAAGAGTATACACGAGTGTCTTTAAAATCGATAGCACACTTTAAGAACGTGTATTAAAATCGTGTAACCATTGAAATAGTTATTTTGGAGATTTGACAAAGTAGACTCGAAGTCTTGAAATCGAATTTCCGAATCGAGATGTAACAGAATCTGGGTCTCTGGTTCAATAAATTCGAACGATTCCCCTGACGCTCGATCGAATCGTTCCAGTAACCGCCGTAACATAAAGAATTAAAATGACGGGTGAAACACTCGTACCACCTGTAAGAACGTGATTTTGTGGAAATCGGTCAGGGTGAGTTCGATGTTCGAGTATTTCTTCCCGAACGTTGTCCCTCGTGTCTGGCAGGGACCTGACAGTCGTGAAAAATTAATTTTCCCCGAAGCAGCCGATCCGGAGACGAATCGAGGGTGAAAACACCTTCCCTGCTGGTTTTTCGCGATGATCCCACTGACCCAGATGCTACGGCAATTCTTCTGGACCTCGTCCGACAAACTTTTCCAACTTTCGATAACCCTTAAACTCGCGATCTCTTGTCACGAACGGATTGGAAACTTATTTGCAACGATAGATTTTACTGGCAATCTGGTTACACGGCGATTTCTTTACCGTTTCATTTTCTCGGTGATAAAACTAACTTTCAGACGTTCATCTTACGTGAAATGTGATTTATCTGCGGTTTTGAGATCTTCGCTAAATATACGAGCAAATTGCAGATTTATGTACGACCTCACTCGATTTCTTTATATCTTTCATGTTTCTGGGTTTTGATATTCCATATCTAATATTGAGACACAAGTAATATTTTATTTAGATTAAAGAATACAAAATTTTCTCATAATTATTAGAATTTATAGTACAAAAGATTAGAGTTGAACGACTAGAAATTATTTCAAATAATCTAACTCAAGATTAAATAAATAAAAATTGGAACACAAACTCCATGTAGAAGTAAATCAAATATTTTGTCAGCCCATCAAATTTCGACTTGTAATTAATTCAAACAATTCTAACAAGTTTAATATAGAACCTCCCTCATACCCCGTAAAACCTAACTATAAGAAGCGAACAATAAAGTAAAAAGTGAACAATGAAGTAAAAAGTAGAGCTCGATACACAGTCGTGGTAATTTTGGAGAATAAAAAATGAAAATAAACGAGGGAAGAAAAATTAGAATCGGACCACCCCACTGACAGAGGAAAATATTAGAGTTGGAAACGTTTCATTGGTCCCACCTTCCCGGTCGGTTAGCCAAGATTCCACGGTGGCATTTCGCCCGACTCGTTAGTCATGGTAGTTAGTCATGCTACATGGATCTCGGTCTGAAGAACGAAGAAGAGGAAGATGAAAAAGAGGGAGGCTGCGTGGAGTGGCGGAAAAGGCTGGATCGCGCGAGAAACAGGCGCACCAGCTTCTCCCTGTCCCAGTCCGTTTCCTCTTCCCTTCTTCGCGGATCCCTCTTTTTCCGGTTTAGCGTCCAGGGGGATCTCGATGCGCTCGAGAGGCACGCCCCATCGACGGCTATTTTTGTATGTACATAGCAGAAAAATAGAAAAAAAATGATGAAAAAAAAACAAAAACGAAGAAGAAGAAACGCGCGCAATGTTGAATGCACATCACGTTCCTCGCGCGCCTAAACGTCCGTCTTTAGTGTCCGTTGTGTTTTGGTGTTTGTCATCCCTGTCTCTCTGTCTACGATAATATCTCCGCCGGTTTCATAACAACGATACGAGAATACATGACGATCGTAAATCGAGTAACACCGTTTTACATTGGGGTAACGAGATTGATCTTCTTTCAAATTTAACAATTTTCTTTATACTTCTTGGGGGATGATTTACTATTCATGATTTAACTACAAGAAATTTTATGAAGTTTTTTTTGTTTATGTTTCTTGTAACAGGGTGACTTTTAATATTATGTTTAATAATATGTACACATTTTTTGTAGCTATTTTCCTTTTAGGTATTTGATCAAATAAGAAGTAACTCCTACTTGACAGTCAGATATACAAACACTATTTTATATAAAAACAGAAAGAATGATTGTGAATGATTTTAAAAACATCAAAGACCTTATTGAAGTTTGTTCACAAAATATTAAAGTGAAACTAGCCATACATGATAAGACACGTCTTAACATATTGTCGCAATAAAAAAGAACATATGCATTCAAACATATTAAAATTATAGTTCGAATGACTATTTATATTAATCAAAAAACAAGTCAAAAAACTTGTACTTAAAAATTACGTACAAATTAGATGTGAATCTTTAATGAAACTTTAAAGATTATTTAACTCTTTTTCATCAGTTATGTGCTCATACAAAAAAATGTCCTCCTGCCAAAAATTTTGTATTTCATTTATTAAAATTTATAAATAATTATGAATAAGTGAAATGCAATATTGCAGTCAATTTTATAATTGGTTCATTTTAAAACGTTTTTTTGGTATGAACTTTGTGAGTTAATTAGTGAAATCGATTAGTGAGTGAAGATTAAATCGACAGTAAAGCAGATGATTAGAAAATATTCGATCTCGTTACTCCGGTGACAAAGTATGTAGACACGCGTAGCGTTTAATACGTCGACGATGGCGAACGAGTCGCTCGATCGTTCGAGTGGCAAGCTCGAGTTCTGCTCGAGTTCTCGTCGATGCTAATGTCTCTAATAAAGAGTACCGGTAGCACGGTGATACCTCGTGCTCGAGAAAAGTTTCTTGGATCCTGGCTGGCAATTCGTCGTAATAGTCTCGAATTTATTTGAAAGCAATCGAAAATAGATTTCCATCGCTCGGTTCTTTTTATGATTCTCGAGCGGGAAAAAAAGGGAACTGGAGTTTATAAAAGTTCTGTAGTATTGTAGTTTCACGTTGATAAGTCACCTTTGGAAATGTCTGCAATTCAGATTTGCAATGCAGACGAAATGCTCGGGAATTTTAAACAGAACCGATGAAGTTGAATGCACAGCCAAGTTTCGTTATGAAATCGAAACAATGTAACGTTACACGAGAACTTTTTACTCCGCCGATTGTCTTCGAGTGTCCTTATTTCTTCAGAATTTTTCTAACTTTGCATTTCATTGCTAAACTTTCAAATTTGGGAAACGTTAACGAAAATTACGCTCCGACTAATTATAATTATAATTACTTTCGGCGAACAGTGAATATTACGACGATAATGCACCGTAACACGATTATAACAATCCATAGTTTAAATTCGTTGAATATTCCAGCGTTCTCGACCACGAGGACACCTGTGCTAACTCAGCCACGTGTATCCGACCTTTAACCTAGTACTCCGTAGATTAATTAAGGCTAGAATTAAGACATCGCGAATATATCTTGTTTTTCACTAGTACCAATATACAATAATTCATAAACAGCTATGTGCGCCTTGATTTAGCTTACGTATTTTGCGTGCGTTTATGAAACCGGCTTACAAACGCGTCCACTGTGTTTATGTTCGTACCTTCTCTTCGTCCTTGTTTCCTGTATATCCTGATTGTATAGCGATTGAGAATCAAAAGAATGACCAAATGTGAACACCTGTACAACTCCATTGTCAATTTGTCCTGTAAATAGTTTCGTGTGTTGTTTATGTACAGTCGCTTCGCCTCTTTCTTGTTATTTCTTGTACTTTTATTTCCACATAGTATAGTTAACGTTTAATAAAATTCCGTGAAAATCGGAGTATGGAATTGGCAATGTTCGAGAAGAATTTCTCTTTCAGATAGCGTATCTTTTTTTTGTAATTTCTTCCTTTCTTAGAACGGAAGGGTCTCGCGCGCGCCAAGATTGGACGCGTATTTGTACGATATTTGATATAATATAAAGGTATATTGCACTCGTGCAATTGCATTCGTATTTTCTACAATGTATCGCGATCGTGTTTAGATCTTTTCGATTTTCAAACGTACGACCAAAAGGGTCCGAGGAAAATTTTGCCACGACGGACCCTCGTATTGTACCCTCGTTTCGTGCTCCGCTCGAACTTTCGCTGAAACTTCGGCGCGGACGCGCGAATTTATACTTAACGATTATATATAAATAAAAAGTATACGTACTACTATCGCCATAGTAGTATGTACACGCATGCATACTCACGGGTACGCATGTATGTACGATTTACTTACATACACACGAAATATTTTAAGTAATCGTATAGAAATTTCATACATTGCTAATAAAAATGTTTAAGATATCTAATAAAGTTATATTGTATATTCAGTAACACATGTACTGTTTGTCCGTAGATGAGACACGTTCATTGGGGTGCCTAACGCGACACGTAGTAATTTAACTCGTGGTAATGATGCACGTAACGATCTAACACATAGCAATCTAATTCGTTGGTAATGTAACGCGTGACGATATAGCCTTGCTTAAACAAACAATTGCGCCAATGAACGTGTTAAATGTCCTTTATTTTTTCCCGCTTCGCTGTGTACGTTTGTGGACTATGTTTAGCGTCCTGATTTACGTGTCCTGTGTCCTGCGTGTAAATTTTATCCCACTTCCTTTCCAACGTAACTTCTATTCCACTAAAAATAGCGTTCTCTGATTTTGTACAAAGGACCTTCTAGAAGAAGAAAAACGAAAGGACATCAGGTTATGCACCACTGAATAAACAAGGGTAGTCAATAGGTTTTTATGCGAGGTACAAATAGATTTACTTTAGGGATGAAATCCTGTTTAAAAATAGCGCGTGAAAAGGGGCATAAATTCCGCCACCCTCGTCCCTGTTTGATATGCACAGGAAGTCCCTAAAGCGTAAGTTTGGTTTTTTCCTTCGTTTAAGTGCTATGCCGGATGATGGTCTTTAGTAAGGCGGCCATAAAAACGTCTGAAATATATCGTCCAAGGTGGAGTCTTTTAAATTTGGATCTTGACTTCACACAAAAAGAAGTGAGATAGAGAATATTCCGTAAATATTTTTATTTGTGCGATATGTATTATGAACGGACAATTGTCTGTTTATACATTTGACGCATATGGAATGAATTATTATTCAGTATTGCTACTGATAATGCAACGAGAATTTGTTATTTTTGACATTTATTGTGTTATTCATATGCCAAAATGTTTGCTTGTTAAACGTTATAACGGTATTGTACATATTTAACATATTGGTTTAATTATTGTTAGATTATACGTTGTTTCCAATTACGTTAAAATAAAACAAAGTGCTAATTCAGCAATTTTCATTCAAATGTTGACAGTCCTAGCTCTCCTATTAAATGATTATGCGAGAGCGAAACATCACAAATAAAGTTCAAAGTCCACTCTGCTAGCGTTGTAAAATTGACTGGTCTGGCCTGTTCTTCGAACCCATGCTCCGTTTTTAAAGTATCCTTCTTTCGCCCACGCGTACATTTGTTCGGTCGAATGTGGACCGTAAATTTCCGCGCTTTCGTTTTGCGACCATTTGAATTCCCACGTTACTTCGTCCACTTTGTCCTCATCCTTCGCAGAACTTTCGGTTTCGTTAACATTACCTATAAAACAATGTAAGCACAAAACAATACATAATTATGTATGGACAATATGTGACAACATGAGAATAATAATTACTTTCACTTTCATCCAATTTTGCTTTTTCTTTGACATCAAAATCATCTGCATACATATCTAATTCTGCTTCTTGCTTTGAAGGATGAGCATGTTTTTCACCCATTTCAACCTATAAAAAATGTCTGGTTTAGTTATCTTATAAGCAAGTTTCCAACCAGTTCATCTTTTCATTATAAAAATTATGATCTCGTATTACCTTTTTCCTAATTTGTTCATAACTCTCTTGGTATATATCCATATTTCCAGTACGAGTTAGCAACTCATTTGCTAACTCTGTTAATTTTGTTATATCAATAGAATTTTGGTCATCTTCAATAGGTTTCTTTTCTTGTTTCCGTTTCCACCTTTCTGCTGTAGTTAACCTCTTTTTCCCTTTACCTGTAAAATACTGTTTAGCAGATGTCCTTTCAAATTGAATTTTATTAACTGGAATACTTACCAAGCCTACACAAAGCTTTAGAAACTGTTTCTCCTGGTTTTAAATACTCCAATATCTGTTTGTAAATCTGGAGTGGATTAAACATAATATCTGGACCATCATCGTCACTATCACTATCCGCCAGTCCATGCTTTTCATTGCCTTCACTTGCCTTCTTTACACTTGCTGTAGCACTGGGTTTGATCTATCAAGAGTACGCCTTAATAATGTTTTGCATCACTGAGTAAATAAGGCAGGCTTACAGATAATTCTATTTGTTTGCTGTATGAAAACATATTCTGATATTTCAATATGCAAAAGTTCTTAAGCAAAGAATATACATTAAGCTCCATTTATCTAAACCATTTGGGGGACACAAAAGTTTGCATAATTGGATATATGAATGATATGAATCCGCTAACTCCCCTCCTACTACTGTTCACTAATTCATATAATTGCAGCTGCTATTCATATAACTGGAATTAATTACACCTGTATAATTTATTCACAAACAAATGTTTAACAACATTCATTATATAAACATATGATTATATAACTACATTCAACACTTCACTGTGTTCAAATAATGAAAATTCATAAGTTTCTATAATTAGAACTGAGCATTTGTTCAGATAAATGGAGTGCACAAAAACAAAGGTTTATTGTAAACATAAACATCCATCTATCAATTTTAATTATTCAAGAACAAGAATTGACATTCTACTTTCAACTTAATAGGATATTAATTTTACTTATAAACATTATAGAGACAAAATCATCTCATTATTTAATTTTACAAACCTGCATCCAATCAATATTATCTAACCAATTATCTCTAATTTCTTTCTCTTTGTTCCAAAGATAATGGCCCTCTTTATCAAAATGTCCTTCTTCTAATTCTTCTTTCATATTAAATGCTGTAAAGCCCACAGTTGCTTCTGGAGCAGTTGGCCCATCCTCAACACCTGTAGATTTACATTATGAACACTTGACAACAAACTAAACATTTTATTTATTTTTACATACCTTCGAATTCATTATCACTCATTACATTGTAATTATCTTCATTGGCATCATCATCTTCTTCGTCTGAATCTAAAGAATTTTTTATTACTGGTTTATTGTTACTGCTGTCTTCCAGCTCATCAAATTTGCGTTTAAACATTGTTTTATATTTTAAAATATCAACACGATGAAAATATCCTTTTTATTGGAACCTCTCGAGGTTTACTTTTACGCGTAACCAAAACAACACAAATATGTCGATTAAAATATAATTTTTCACGAATCAGTGCACTATTTATCGTACAGTTGCAAACTTAATAATTGCAAGTTACATATTGCAAGGTAAAAAGATTTTTAAAGAAACACATTCGAACTGATTTTGTTATGTACAGAACGTTTTCTCGCGTTTCGAGTTAGGTTAGAATTGAAGCACAGTAGCAGGTGACATTGCTGTCCACAAGCGTCGCCTGGTAGAATGGAGTGGAATTAAATTATTCTGACGTTATACGTACGTAAAAATTGTACAACTTAGGGCAATGTAGGTTTCTTTTAGTTGTCCACAAGTGGTGGGGAGAAACATCTTATTTGTTTTCGCCTTATAGGCATCGAATATATAAACTTGAAATTTTCAAATCACCAGATTCTACAATGTTGACAATATTCAAAATGATAAACTTCTAAAATTCTCAAATTTCAAAATGTTCCACCTCGATAATAAGACCTCTCTTTACAACCCAAGGAAAATGTACCATGTTCGCTAATGCACATACAATGTATGTTATACTGTACTATAGTCACAGATGCAACTTTACATCAGCTGATTTTGTATACATATGTCTGCTGTACGTCATGATGCTGCTGTCTAACTTGCAGCATGTATCGATTATTAAAGAATACAACGTATCGGTAAGATTTATAAATGAAAAAAAGTATAAATATAATTCTATTTTAGTACATGGAATAATAAAAATATGTTTTAAGGTCTATAGTTACCTTCATTACAATTATATGTATATAATGTTAATGATGCTCGTGATAAATTCATTTAGCTCTGTATGTTATAAAATATAATGAAACAAAATGTATGAAAAAACATAATTGTATATGTACTATTCACTTTGTTATGTGTTGTTAAAAACAATAGTAAGTACATACATATGTAGTATTGTGTAAACTATTTCAATTAATGAATTAAATCATTAAAAACATTGTTGAACAAGTTAAAGTTTTGTATATATACATGATTTATGTATTCAGATTTAAGTGCATAAGTACTTAATGTTTGCCATTATAGAATAACTATTGTTTATTAATGGTGGTTAAAATATGTATTTGTTTTTTAAATATGTCTATTGCAACAACGTTGCCAATACACAAAACAGTTACTATAAAGTACAATATAAAATAATGTTGCTGTATAACAGGTTATTAATATAAATCTTTCAAGCAGGCCAAGTTATTTTGAGTATACATTGAAGGTTGATTGCCAACCTCAGAAATTCAGAATCTACTTGTACAATTTTATATATGAAAACAATTTTGATTAAACTTGTTTAAAAATGGACTCAGATTCTGCAGAAATGGTGAACGAAATCAAAAACAAGATAATATTACATTGGAACTGTCGAGGTCTGGTGGAATTCCCTGAAGCAATAAGGATCTATGGGAGTCATATTCAAGAGATATATTTAAAATGGAATAAACTTTCTGTATTACCTCCATGGATTATGGAACTCTTTAATGTTACTAATTTATACTTATATGGAAACGTGATCAAAGAAATTCCTTCAGAACTTTGTCGAATGAGTCAGTTGACAGTGCTTGATTTAAGCGCTAATGAATTAAATAAGATACCTTCTTGTATAGCAAGTTTAATTAATTTGAAATCTCTGTTATTAAATGAAAATTTTATAGATAAATTACCAGCTGGTAAGTCCAGAAGTGTTATGTTCACTGTTACATTCAATGTGACTCTCTATATTATTTTTATAGAAATGAGTGAAATGCATAATTTGGAAATTTTATCTATTGCTGGAAACAAATTTGTTGTATTACCAGAGTGGATAGGTTCCTTGCCCAAATTAAAAGAATTAATTGCAGATAATAATTATTTGAGAGAGCTACCCAATAGACTTACTTTATCACCACAGTTATCAGTAATTTCTGTATGTTCCAACAGGTTATTATATTAAATACACAAAAATTTATGAATTTAGTAAATACTAGTAATTTATATTTAATAAAAAATAATTTTTGCATAGGCTTAGGTATTTACCATTAAATGGCTTTTTATCATCACCCTGTATTAGATTTGATGCAAATGTGTATTTAAATTATTTGTCTTATCCACTTCTCTATCAATTAACTTCTCAAGCTCAAGACTCATTCATGTATGAACAAAGAAATATTTTAGGATATGGGTAAGTTTATATTTAAATATACAACATAAGCTAAAATTAAATAACAATTTAATTAAGGATAAATATTAAAATATATTTAAATACTTTAAGATAAGTACCTTTACAATATAGTTTCATGATTTATTTAATCTTTAATAACAAGAAATTTATGTATTTATAAGTACATACATATATACAATCACAGATGCTTTAAAACACATTGTGAAAACAATGTATTACGTAGAAATATAAAATTGAACATAAAAATAAATGCAATAAATGGGAAGGATTCTGATTTTATAATTGAATTACCACGTCAACTCTTAAAAGTTTACAAAACTTATGAAAATACAGTTATTTCCTTGTGGGAATTGGCCTTGAGAAAAGTTTATACTGGAAGGTAGTTACCACTTTCTTACAACTTAAAATATATTTAATAAATGTATTCTGAGATACTGATTCTGATGTCACAAATCTGTGATACTTAATTTTAGGTATAAACATACACTTAACATTTCTACATCACCTATAAATGTAAATATTCAATATGAACCGATTGATGTAAATAATTGTTATCAACCTGATTTTACAATGTATTCTATAAATTATGGTTTTCACAATTTATTAATGAATGGACCAACTAGTATTTGCGTTAATACTCTATGTCAGCAGCCAATCTTTACAGAAGCTTGGATTATTGTTGGCATAAGCTATTGTACAGAGTCTATAACAACCGTTGCATTGTGTTGCTGTAAAAGGTAAGATAAATATTGTCTATATATTAATAAATAATATCAAAAATTTATTTTAATTTTACAGATGTGCATCTGAATTTTCTAAACATTCCAATATGATGATCAGTCATAACTGGCATTGTATAAATTAATAGTACCTTGTTTAGTAAATAATTGTGTAAATAGGAATATAAAAATAAAAGAGTTTAATGTTTGCGAATTATATTAAATTTTATGTTTCACAACATCTTGAACGTATCTTAGCAACTATTAATATAAAATGATTTTGAAAAATAGTCATTTCACTGAAACATCTACTCTAAAAACAATATATTTATATAATTTTAAAGCATTTTACATTAAGTAAAAAAATTAATTCAAATTATGTTTTCTATTATTTTTAATATAATTTTGCGCTTAAGCTATGAGGAAATCTAAAGCTCTATCACGATCGATATTACATTTTAAGAGTGCAGCAGATGCCTCTTCCTCAGAGAAACCTAAGTCTCTTAGAGTACATAAATTTTCATAATAAACTTTGGCTTTTTCTTGGTTGTATTCCGTAAGAGTAAGAGCCTTTTCAGCATCCTCTCCAGAAATTCCCATTTCTTCTAAGGACTGTACAGCCAACAAGTATTCTACAACCTTTTTGTTATCCTTACCACCTAAATCGCGTATAGCACGAGCAGCTCTTGATAGCGGAAATCCCATATCACTTAAATGACGAGCTAATTTTTTATCTTCCTCTGATAAATCCAGTAGTAAATTTACAAAAACTTGATTTTTTATTACTGGCTCTTTATGCTTTAATGTGTCTTGGGAACTAGTATCAGGCCTTTCTAGATTTGGCCACGGTTTCCAATCCTGTCATGTGTACAATGAATTTTAAACTCAAGTTCACCTATAAAGATAAAGTTTTTGTTCTAAAGAATATTTGATATTATTACCTCTACAACTAGTCTTTCTAAATCTTTTTGAAGTTCTTGCACAACTGCAGATACACTACGATGTTTAGCATTTTCTTGTTCATTTGCTTCTTCTTGACCATTTGTTTCACTTTTATTATTATCATTTTTTTCTTCTATATTAGCTTCTGACTTATCATCAATAGTTAATTCATTCAATATACTTTCCAATTTGGCTGGTGGTACCCATTGAGATCTAGGTTGTAATACCTAAAAATAAATTCAATAAATACAATTAAAATTCCTACCTAGTTATTTACTTATTCTAGATGTTAGATACACTATCAAACCTGAGCTAGTTCTTCCATATCATTAATTGTTTTTAATTCCATATTGTCAAACGGACTGCTTGTGTCATTATCAAAATCAGCAAAATCAAGACCATTTGTTTTCACATGATCTTGGAAATCATTAGCTGGTGGAGATAAAGGCTGTGGTGTAAGAATTGTAGCTTTAGGCACAGGTGCATTTACAGGTAACTGATTTATAGTATCAGGCAATGGTGGTGGTGGTGGAGGTGATGATTCTTTCTTTTCTTTCTTTCTCTTCTCATCTAACCTTGCATTCTTTGCTTTGTTATTTGCCTGTCTAATGTTACGCCATTCTGTCATCTATAAATGTGTTTAATTTAAACATGAAATGTAAATTTGTGTTTCAAGAAATTTCTAATAAATAGATAAGAAGTATTATAGTGGTAACTATGTTACTACAGAAATGTTTGTAAAATGCATTCATGTATTATCAATTGATATAAAATAATAACAAACCTTTTCAAGTACAGATCGTTCCAAACTAAAATCATAAGTTAATTTTGATACATCTGGTAACTTGTTATTATATGCAGCTGGTAAACATACTTTTCTTGGAGGTTTATAAGCTTCAGCAATTTTAACATGAACTCCATCCATGTAAGTGGCAACTAAATCACATTGTGCAGATACCGAAGAACGTGTCATATTTTAGCATTAGGAAATTAATATTTGAAGAAGATATTATTTTCCGAAATTCCAAATCACTGTATATATGTTTATATATATACAAATATTATATTCATAACCTCATGTCATTTTATGGTTCTTATTTTTACGTAGTTGGATTACTTTTCACATTTCATACACATATGTACAAATATGTAACATGAATCAACATTTTTTATCGAAATACTTTAATTAAATACATGGATTTGCGTTTGACAGCTCACACTGATTTGAACTCTTGATGTTCCGCGGAGCCATATTGAATTTATTAAACACAATCGATACAGCAAGTTCCTAATTAGCAACTACTGATAAGTAAATCGTAAATAAAATTCATTTAAATTCGTACAAAATAATTACGTAAACTGTAAAGGTTTTAATAAGAAACAACAACGTATAATAATAATATATTTTTATTAACAATAAATATTAGTTATTGTCAACAATAAAATCACAATAAATATGGCTTACAAACTTAGCAACAAAAATATATTGCACATACTTTCATGGTTATGTAGCCATAAATTTCACATCCTAATCACTATAATACAGACATATAATTCACACATATATCTCTATATTTCACTTTTTTAATTTATTTTGAACTATGTCACAGAGAATGTGATTCTTCTTGCTGTGCAGTGTGGTCAATTTTGTACATATATATATATATATATATATAAATTAAATTAGCTAATAAAATTTCGATTATAAATCTTCATCGTATAACAGTTACTCTTTTACTTTCACTTTGTGTTTCATTAACAGACTTAGTCTCAGTATTACCAAGCATTTGAACACAAGTATTAATTTCTGTATCTTGGTCTTTTTTCTTACCTTCCAGTGCTTTCATATATGCAAGGAAAGATGTCCAAACTAAACTGCAAAAACTTACATAAACTACACGATTATGTTCTGGGATGAAAAAAAAGTTAATTGTTTGTAAAACAGGCCACACACAAACACCAACCTAAAAATAAGTTCTGATTTAAATAATTTGGTCATTTATATTTGCAACAATATTTTTCATTTATTAAATAACTACCTTATAAGTGGGCCAAAATTTTCGTTTTACTTCTTCAACACATTCTGATACTGGTTTCAATTCAAGAAGGTTTATGCCAAAGAAGAAACAGCACATTGCTGCAGGACTATACGTAACTTGTTCTACCAAAGCCTGTAACATAAAACATTAAATGTTAATATTATATCTTAGGTGGATACTGTGATCACTTCAAATTCTGACATACTTTGGTAATTGCAGACTTCAAATCTGACTTTGGCCAAAAATATGAAGAACATCTTAACCAACAGTATAGTGTTGGTGCCACAAAAAAGCCACCATACAAACTAAATCTCAATGCTTGCATATAATTTAATTCGTCGTTTCCTATAATTTTTTGTTGTATTAAAGATCCTGTAGGCCATATAATAGTGTAAGAAGCCATCCCTCTTACAATGGGATACTTTTGCGTTACCTCGCGAAATTTTCCAAAAAAAACACGCATTTTCGCTCTTATCACTGAAATATAAGTAAATGCATTATTAATACACAGTATTCATTATAAACTATAAATCGTATCTATGCATTTGTAAATCTAGTAATGGAAGCATAAATGAATGAAACAAACTTTAATATGGATTGAAACATCGAGATTAGTGTTATTAAATAATGTATCCTTCATATTTACTACATCATTGGATAATTTATATTTGTATTACTTTATGTGGAAACATTTTGTAAGCTTCATGTTTTCTTTCCTCGCAGCACGTGACAAATGGTTTCAGAACGAACGATGTTGCGCGCCAAACAAGAGACAGAGAGCGCGCAATCGATGTTTCAGAAATAGAGAAGTCGTTTTTTCTATATGTATAGAGAGATGAAATATGTATACTCGAACCTGTGTCAATTGTAATTGTCATTGATTTGATTCTTCAAGTCATTGCATAAATTTAAATGACACTGATAAGTTATGAAAAATGACAGTTATCGAGGCAGGATAATATGACACTTTCAAAAAAAAAAGTAATGAATTTTTTATTTCGCGTCTTTGTTTGCACATCATACCTTTTTTTGGTAAAGAGACGAATTGTCGATCGTGTTACCGCGGTTTGTTCGAATGTGACGCGAGGAAACTCGCTGTACCGCGGATTTGTAAGAAACAATGGTCAAGTAAGGTTGACACATCTGGAAATGATTCACTACTACGGAAACACGCGTATACTGGCAATGGCTGAAGCGAAACTTATATGCGACACGCGCAAAAGTTCTAACGGTGACGAAACTACTCGATCCATTCTTATCTGTCCTTGGTAATTTCGTGTATTTCTAAAGTAGTTTTTTGAGTTTGATATATCATATAAGTAACTAGACCAGACATTGTCTGGTTAAGTGAGGTTAAGTACACCCGAGTGAATGTAGCCTTTCTTTGAATAAGGAGTAGTTCAGGGGAGGTGCCTCCCACCACTTGCCTTCAACTTTGGATAATCTAATGTGGAAACTTAAAATTTTCGAATTTTTAAAAATTAAAAGTTTTTATATTCTTAAATTTTTTAATTTATGAAAGTATAAATTCAAAAAATTTTTTAATTCTTATATTCAAAAATTTACCAACCAAAAATAATGAGTGGTGGGGTCCTTTTCTCCTACATCGACATTTTTCGTAAGGAAGCCTCCGCATTACTGTAAAAAATAATCGTACTGACAACAGCCCTGGATAATAGTAATAAATCGACCATGTTAAATATCAGTGAATCTGAAATAGTGTAAGTGAATATTTAATTAGCCTAGATTAAAGGGGATATGAGAAGGTTTGAAATAAAACATTCATTATCTTTCTTAAGAGTTGTGCAGTGCAGTACTTTGAATTAAAATTACTTATGATGTATACTTTTTTGATATTTTTAATTTTGTTTATTTACTTTCTTTGTATTTAAATAATATTCACAAACTTAATTGATGTTTTTCACTGTGGTAACAAACATATAACATGTAACACATAACAGAAAATATGTTATCAAAATTATCAAATCATCTTCTATAAATTTTTGTGATATTATATAAATTGTAAAAGATCAAGTGCACTCAATTATACAGATAGACATTTTTATACTGTTTCAAACAATTTTTGTCTAAACCCATTTATAAAAGATTACATAGTTTAATTAAACAGTGCTAATGAATTAATGCTAATTTGTTTATAATACATAATTCATAAAAATATTTGCTTATTTTGTACGTATACAAAGATAATGTTTGCAAGCAAATTTATAGAAATAAATTGTATACTACAGATTATAAACTTTTGTTAAAATTTAGAGTCAACAAAATTTACTGTTATAAACATTTTTTCTACAATTCTGTGTTATTTTTCTATTTCTAATAATAAAAAAATACTGTCTGTATTCAATGATTATTATCCACATCCATTCTTTAAAATTATATACACAGAACAACCTTTAGAAATTGTCAATAGTTTTGCAATTTTGCATAGGATTGGCACAGTCTGAATTATAACCACCCAATTTTTTAAACTATACAACTTATCACTCATTTTGCTGCAATATCGAACAAATCACATATTCCTTCATTTTCACTAAGGTTAAAGTGATAATCTTTATCACTGGGTGGTGGACTTAATCTTACTAATGGACCATAAACTGTAAAGAAAATGTATACATTTTATAATAACAGCAAAGTTGAATGAGATTCCATAAATTTTACTATTAGCAATATTTTTACTTACTATCTGAATAAAATTGGTCAAGTAATTCAAAGTCTTTTTGAGCAATATCTAAAATTGTAAAATATAGGTTCAATGAAACATTATATTTACCATATTAATACTCTAAAAATCTGAACATACCTGATGTACTGACGTCACGAAGTACTATTTTTGCTTCTATTAACTCAGCATCGTCTTCCTCATCCTCATCAGATAAAACAGGGTCAGGTTTACTAGCTCCCTTTGGAGGCCTACAATTTAATGAATATTTCATGAATTATTAATATTAAGCTATGATAAATTTGTATAATTTACTAAAGTAAGTTTAAGATATAACTGTACTGTGTGATCTATACCAAAAAAATAGATTTCCCTCAATATCTACTTTTCCCCTATTTAGATCAATTACTTTATGCTCTGTGCAGATCAAAAATATAATTTTACTATTTTTGATGCGAATAGAGCAAATTATTTCCCATTTTTAAAAACTAATATTTACCTTCCAACTCTCCTCTTTGGTTTAATATTACTTTCTTCCTTTTTCTCTTCTTCTTCTTTCACTCTTTTTATACCCTTTGTTTCTTCTTGTAACCTCATCTCTAATATTTTATTATCGTACGTTTTAGCTAATTCTGGTTGAATCATGTACACTTTAATTTCCCCTGAACTACTCTTCAAAAACATTTCATAATTTATTTCTTTGTCTTCATCTTCAGAGGGCTGATGGTAAAAACAAATAATAAAACTGTATATTTAAAATATGACACAGTTTCCTAAGAAGGATATAGTACCTGCATTACGTGTGGTACACTTAATTCTGTGTCAGGAGGAGCTTGAATTCCTAATACAAAGTCATCAGGAAAATTTTCCTTGACATCTTCATATGTAATATATGCATATTTCCTATTAATTAAATCATTTTCTATATTTTTTATACTCTGTTGAATCCATTGAGTATGCATATCTAATAATTGTTCATGATCCTCTAACTTTCTGATTTCATCTTTTAAGTCAGTTAATTTTTCGCCAACTTCTTGAGTGTTGCAACCTGGACCTGCACCTCTTTATAAGTGATTCAATTAAAATATATTATATAAAAAATACAAAGATGAATATTTAAATTACTACATTATTATGAGTAGAAGATAAACATACTTCCATTGGATACTATTTTTACTTTTCTTTTCTATGAGTCCAATACCTTCAAGAACATTGGTAATGTCATAAATACGTCTTTTTTGTCGTACTTCTAAAATATCAGCAGCCTAAAATATAAAAAGGTTACTATTAATACATTATCAAATACAATTAAGTTATCGTTCTATTCTTTTAGGTTATGTAGGATCACACGTTCAAACACTGAAAATTATAACATATCAGTTATACAACGTTAAATCAAGATAATTAGTAAGATAGCAATAGTTTTTTTTAAAAATGTATTGATCGGAAATTTGGAATATTGATTTTGGTCATACTTATTTTAAAATTCCCGCAAGCAAGAAATGGCGTGTACGCCCGCGATAACTTAACCTAGCAGGTAGGTTAACTTTTTATATCTGATCGTTTATGAAAGCACTTACTACTTTTAAATCGAGAACACCGTCCTTCGCTTTTTGCAATAACGTGACAAAACGTGTCGTTAATAGGCCTAGTGATTTTTCAAATCTACTTTGTTGATTATCTGCCATTCTCGAGGTCGTTGTCAAAATTTTCAAAACTCACTATTCTCTTCGAAATTGCCGCAACACCACGGACGCCATCCCAGTTAATGCGCAAGAGGTATTTAAATATGAGCGCGTCTCTAGTGTCGACGTTACGTTGATCTTTGTAAAAGATTAGCACTCTTCTGTTATTATAATTGTGCGTTGGACATTACTCGGATGAAACTTTATTTGAATAAGAATTACGAGGTAATAATTAATCATTAATCATTTACCCATTATTCGAGTTATAAGTTCCTTCAACTGTCCGTTATTCGTGTAAAAAGTCCTTATCAGTTATCCGTTACTTATCTCATTCGTATAAAATCCGTAATACTATGATTTTCACTCAGCACTGTAACGTTATGGTATTGAAGGTAGAGTAAAATTAAACGCTTTACTTTAAAATATAATTTTTATATTTACAAAATACATGTAAGACCAAACCACAGACTTATCTTTACTTTTCAATATGTACATTTTTTAATTTACTATATTTTTATACAAAAATAGTTAATAATGAAATGTGTTATAAGGATTGCTGGTTTTGTTTAACAAAATAAAATAAAATATGTTTAAAAAGTATATATTTACATTTGCTGATAAACAGCACCTTGTATGTATGAGAATGTGAGTGTGAATTATATAAAACTTATATAAAATATGAACAGTGTAAGTCTTCAAAGACTATGTTAAACTATTAAACATTTTCCTATGGAAAGATAAATTCATTAGTTACAGTTGTTGCATCTGGACTAAGACTGGAACTTGCAGAACTCAAAGTTTCTTCTTTAATTTTTAAATTGGAAGAATCTTTGTTTTTGTCTTTATCTTTTTCCTTTTCTTTTTCTTTAGCTTTATCCTTATCTTTGTCTTTCTTCTCTTTATCCTTGCCATGCTTATGATCGTGTTTATGCTTGTGTTTGTGTTTATGTTTCTTTTTGTCCTTCTTCTTTTTCTTGTTCTGAAAAATATGAATAGAAAACATATGTATACAGACGCAGAAAAATGCAGAAAATATTTTGATAGTCTAAATTACCTTGTTGACAGAATCACTCTTTTGTTTATGTTCTTCCCCTTCTTTTTTAAACATTCCCGGTTCAAAACCTACTGGTCCAGCGGTTCCCATGATACCCGGCAATGATGCGGAGTTATCGCTATAATATTCTGATTTTACTTTTCCTTCGCTGACTGTCGAATTCGTTCGTTCGTCCTTTTCAACATAAAATTAATAAAACTTATAGTTTGAATTCAACGTTCGGTTATGTATATCTCTAGTGATGTATTAATTACCACTTTCTGTCGTTTTGCTTCTGGGCCATAATCAACTGAATTTGAAGGACCAGGAATATCTTTACTCGGAGAAGGTTTCCTCTTATTTACAGAATTTGTACTTTCAATTTCTATCACTGTCGGCTCGTGTTTTATATGTACTAAATTTGGTTTCATCTGAAACAATATTTTATTTCATAATTATTCAAACTAAGATTTATATAATAAAAACTTACATCCTGTTCTGGGCTTGGTGGACCCGCCTTTTTTGGTTTAGTGAGGGCAGCTAGCTCAGGAATGGGGAGGCAAAGTGGACGTTTCGAACCGTATAAAGTATAATACAGATCAACTAAATCACATCGTATTTTAGGATCATGAGAAAGCATGCCACTAGAACAGTAAATTTATATTAAATACCTCCACGAAGAATTATATAGTGATTAAAAATAACATACTTAATAAGGTTCCATATACGATCAACTAATTCAGTACGATCCAAACGATGCTTATGTGCTTTCTCGAATGGTGGATTTTCGACCATAAGCCTCACTAATCGATGCCGAACTCCGGGGTGAGGATCCATCTCTATCATGTCGAGCAGAAATTCTAAATCTTCCCATTTACCATCCACTCTTGTAAAATCGACTAATGCTTCCAATGCCGCAATTCTGACATCTAAAGCAATTGTGATAAAAATTTATAAATATATTTAAAATATTAATATGTATCATAGAAAATATTTAAGTACCGATAAACTGTCCATAGGCAGCATAAGCTCTGAAAAGATGAGGGTTACTGGGAAGATGGCCGAATTTTTGTAAAATTCTTATGACCTTCAAGCAAGCAACGCTGACTGTATATTTATAACACGGCAACAATTTTTCTAAGTTCAAATTTCTAGTAACTTCTTCCAATATAGCTTTCGTGTCAACTGATAAAGATTCAGCGGTAATGGCAGTCCTGAAAACATTATTGCAGACTCATAAATTATCAAACCACAAAGTCATTTTGTTAAATATTTATCATACCCTTGTTGTATGCTAATTACAGGTGTGACAGTAGCTCCAAGAGCTTCAATCAATGCCGCTCTGTAATAGTTATCCGAGTATCTATTTTTACTATTATCATTGTATTTGAATAAATCCATTAGAAAGGCTAAAACTTCTGGTGGACATATACCATGTGCATTGCGCAAACCTGCCATTGCTACAGGTATAGTCTGAAATCGTAAAAGATTATGTAACATAAAATATTTTACTTATTCTGCAAAATAATTTTTTAACCTTCTGTAAAAAGTAATGTTGAAAATTTGAAAAATTGTTCTGTTTGATTATTCGTCTACACGAAGCCGATCCAAACAATTTTCTAAATATGGCTAACATCGCAGGTGGGCCAGCCCATGTTGCAACCATTGCATTAGCAACCTAGTAATACATTCATTATTAATAACTTACATGTGCGTAAACGATAGAAAATATATATGCTTAAAATATAAATAACCTTGGTTAAACAATGTGCAGCTCGCAATCTGACTTTATAATAGCAATGTTCATTTTCTATGGTATCGGTTAATGCTAATCGTGTAGCAGGTGTTGCGTGATTCTGCAAAGCTTCGATAGCTTCTAATTGCGCGGTGACGTCCCTTTCGTGTCTTAATTGATATTGCCATTGGTAATCGGGTTGTTCAATTTGAACAGCGCGCATTAGTGTCATATCGGGATCCAATCTTATCCACAATACAGGAGAATCACTGCAAATGAAATAAAAGTTTATATTGTAAGCATATTCTTATCTTACAGAGTGTAATGAAACAATATTTACTCCATAGCAGAAAGATCCATGTCCACTTCTTCTCCAGTACACAATGGAATCTTTTTCTTCTTATTTCTACGGCTTTTACTGTGACACGTTATATCTGCTTTTGCAACGGTACCTTCAATTTGTAAAGTATGTTTGAAAGTACCATCTAATTCTTGGATATTAACTAGAAGAGGACCAACATATTTTCTAATTCCTCTTTGGTTTGTAGTATCCTGTCGAATTTCTAATTCCACGGTATTTCTATAAAACACATTGCAGATTAATAAATGGCTTGGACTGGTTTACCTCTTTAAGTAATTACCTTTTCCTATTAAACACAAAACTTAAACTAAATTTTGCATGTCCGCCAGTTCTGACCCACTGGTCTATAAAAACTGCCATATCTTTACCTGTTACGGTAAAGATTGCTTTTGTAAATACATTTGTACTAATTAACATGTGAGACCAGAGTCCAGAATCAATTTTTTGTTGAGCTGCATTAGCTGCTAATGAAAGTTGTTTATTGAAAACCTAAAACATAAATAAAAAGTACATATTTTAGTGTATTTGGAATGGCATATAATAAGTACCTGTAGGAGTAATTCTTGTCCAATTCGATGTTCTAACATTCTAATCACTAAATGCGCCTTTTTACGAAGTACTTCAATGTACTTTGGAGACATTGTATGTAAATTCCTTATTGGAAAATAAAAACCAGGATCTGGAGCTCTAGGGGTTGGTGCTGGTGTATTAGCTGCAATAGGTAATGGTGCTGGAGGTTGTGAAGGATCTAATATTATACCTCCAAACTGTTCTTCGTATCTTACAACTTCTTGTAATTCCTAAAAATATGTATAAAATAAAATTTATGCTAGACTAAGTAACACATAATAACAGGAAAAAGATTTTTACCGATTGTACCCATTCTCGGTATTCATTATTGCCGAAACATTTTTTTGCATATAAACCGGTTAGGTACGTTGAAATACCTTTAGGTAACCACGTGTCAGACCAATTTTGCATGGATATAAAACATCCAAAAAATTGTTCTGCCACAGCCTGTGCCATAGCTTTTTTTGTAATATAAACTTGATCAATAATTGCAGTAGAATGTAATAAATTTGTACTATAAATGAATAAATTTTCGTTGAGATAATTACTTATATACTGAATGTAAATAATATCTAAGGACTTAGCTTACTTTAAAATACTCATAGTGGCATATGCGTTTATATCTTCATCCAATTCGTCTACAAATACTTGTTTATAACAAGAATAAGGGTATCTATTCGACAAAGTTTCTTCATAAAATTCAAATGCCTCATGCATATATTTTGCAGAAACTTTTAATGATGGTAACAATTGTGGTAAACAAAAATGTGTTACCTCATGCATATAAGGATCCACAAATATTTCAAATGGTCTGTAAAATAAAAGTGTTACAACTTGATTTTTTATCCAGTATAAATATAAAATAAGTCACCAAATAGCTTACCCAACTGCAAGAGCAATATTTGGCGCACATGCTGGTGTATTAAGAACATAATGAAAGGTTTTTCTCCTCATGTCTGGTGTATATACAACTTCTACTAGATCACCACAAGAAATAGCAGTCATGGAATCATCAACAGTGAATTCTAGTTTCCAAGTACATGGTTCTGCAAAACTATCAACACATGGAAACCATAGTCTTGACGAATTTTCATAGCTATATGTGTACATATGTGCCCCTCTCTAAAATAGAATACCTATATACAGCTAAGTTCAAAGAATAGATATGTATAGAATTAACTGGTTATACCTCAGCTAATGTTCCTTCACAATTTGGTACAACAAAATGCACTCCACCTTGAGGTTGTTCTAAAGAGAATTCAATGCTAATTCTTAAACTTCTACCTTCTGCAACTAGATGCGCTGCATCTGGTGGGATCTGTACTACTAATTCTCCTGCATTATTATCTGGATCAACTCTTTGTGCAGCTGCTAAGTGCATGTTTGAAAAAAATTCCAATGATCTCCTACAAAAATATATTATTATAGTATGAAATTTATACATATATCTGTATATTTATACTTACTGTTTTCCATCTCCTTGACAGATATCCAAAAATGGATCAAAATATTGAAATGGTGCTTCATAAGTGTCATTCAAACATACTCTATAAATTCTACATTGTTTCGCATTAAGTTTTATCAGTCTTAATGTATCTCTAAGTGGAACTATTGTCAGTTCTACAAATCCCTACAACAAAAATATATAGTTATGAAATAAATATTGTAGGAACATTGATCCTTGACTATTATTTCACTTACAATTATGCTCTTCCTTTGAAAGCTTATACCTGTGAGGCTCAATATTTGATGAGCCGTAAAATAGAAAGAAAACAATAAATAGTGACTACCACAGTGAATATATATAAAAGAATATTAGATTCTTCTAACTATTTCAAAAAACTTGCGTCTAATGCTGTTAGAATGTAAGAAATGAAAATGAAAAATTTTGTAAACATAACCTTAAATCATAACTCAAAAATAGGTGCAAATTATGAACTCAAACTGTTCTGTACATCTTAAATAACTAAGCATGGAAAGAAGTTTGTAGAAATACATAAAATTTTATTTTGAAGCTTAAAGCTACAATCAATTATCTTTGTTTACATTATGAAGCTCTTGGAAATACTTATAATTTATATGGTCGGCTATTATCGGCCGTTCTTTCCTTCTTCATGTTTCATTTATATTTTCCCACTATTTGCTTTTAACAATTTATACATAATTTTGTAGATAAGTCGGAAGTATAAACATTGTTGACATTTTAATACATCGAAATTACTGTTTTCATAAGCAACTTAATCATTGAGTATGCATATCACCCTACTGATATGAACGGAAACCTCTATCTACAATTGCTAGGTCACAACCTTCTTTATCGATTGAGAGTAAAATTCATAATGAAATTACATTGCATTTAGTTGTGGAAATTAACGGAATATATCGATCAAAGAAATTGAATTCTGGCTTCCTTTCATTGTGGGTAGAATATATTTTATACAGTTTTTATTGATAATTTATTGCATGAATTTAGGCGCCTAAAAGTAGGCAACCCAAAATACAGCTGCGTGACATGGACAGTATCCTCAAGACAGTGATGGGCAGTTGTGAGATTTTATCTCACGCGAGAGCTTTCTGCGCATGCGTCAGCTGACGTCACAGCCTGCTATTAGTGCCGTATCTAGCCGGTACACGCAGTGGTGACTGATAAAAGGCACTTTAATGATCGTACATAATTTTTCAAAAATTCTTATAATTGCACTGTAAACTATGAATGTATAAGTTGGGTTAGATTACATTAGGCTGGGTTAGGTTAGTTATATATATGACTGTATAAAACTATACAAATATATATGTATGTATATCGTGAATTATACAAAATTGCTCTGAATATTCATCTTCATTTTCGTTTCCTCGATACATTTAGTTCCGTTAATAAATGTATACTTAGTAAATTTTGTAACTACTTACCGGCTGACGCATTATCGGTGGTAACTACGTTACCGATGTCGCGCGATTTGCTTGTTCACGACCAGTGTCAACCGTCACGCTTGCACCCGTCGCTCTCGCATCCGAGCTCGCGCTATTCTCGCCCTCTGATTGGTCAGTGTTTTTCATTAATAATTCAAAAACTAAGCTTTAACCAGCATTTTGGTAAAGGAAAAAGTTGTTCCGAATCACCCCAGCTACCACCCCTCAAGAGGATTTCCACCTGAAGCCGAACACCCTGTATGGTCAGATCTAAGTAGTATAAGCGCTTTATGGTCAGACCATTCAAGTAGTATAACCGTATTATATAGTCAGACCATTCAAGTAGTATAACCGTATTATATAGTCAGACCTAAGTAGTATAACCGTATGATATGGTCAGACCTAAGTAGTATAACCGTATGATATGGTCAGACCATTCAAGTAGTATAACCGTATGATATGGTCAGACCTAAGTAGTATAACCGTATGATATGGTCAGACCATTCAAGTAGTATAACCATATTATATGGTCAGACCTAAGTAGTACAACAGCATGATATGGTCAGACCATTCAAGTAGTATAACCGTATGATATGGTCAGACCATTCAAGTAGTATAACCATATGATATGGTCAGACCTAAGTAGTATAACCGTATGATATGGTCAGACCTAAGTAGTATAACCGTATGATATGGTCAGACCATTCAAGTAGTATAACCGTATGATATGGTCAGACCTAAGTAGTATAACCGTATGATATGGTCAGACCATTCAAGTAGTATAACCGTATGATATGGTCAGACCTAAGTAGTATAACCGTATGATATGGTCAGACCTAAGTAGTATAACCGTATGATATGGTCAGACATTTAAGTAGTATAACCGTATGATATGGTCAGACCTAAGTAGTATAACCGTATGATATGGTCAGACCTAAGTAGTATAACCGTATGATATGGTCAGACATTTAAGTAGTATAACCGTATGATATGGTCAGACCTAAGTAGTATAACCGTATGATATGGTCAGACGGTCTGACCATATCATACGGTTATACTACTTAGGTCTGACCATATCATACGGTTATACTACTTAGGTCTGACCATATCATACGGTTATACTACTTAAATGTCTGACCATATCATACGGTTATACTACTTAGGTCTGACCATATCATACGGTTATACTACTTAGGTCTGACCATATCATACGGTTATACTACTTAAATGTCTGACCATATCATACGGTTATACTACTTAGGTCTGACCATATCATACGGTTATACTACTTAGGTCTGACCATATCATACGGTTATACTACTTAAATGTCTGACCATATCATACGGTTATACTACTTAGGTCTGACCATATCATACGGTTATACTACTTAGGTCTGACCATATCATACGGTTATACTACTTAAATGTCTGACCATATCATACGGTTATACTACTTAGGTCTGACCATATCATACGGTTATACTACTTAGGTCTGACCATATCATACGGTTATACTACTTAAATGTCTGACCATATCATACGGTTATACTACTTAGGTCTGACCATATCATACGGTTATACTACTTAGGTCTGACCATATCATACGGTTATACTACTTAGGTCTGACCATATCATACGGTTATACTACTTAAATGTCTGACCATATAATACGCTTGTACTACTTAGGTCTTACGTGCGAAAATTATAATATCAGAGATACAATAAGAAAGAAATGGATTTTATTTTGTTAACATGCAAAGATCTGATAAAAATCGAGCGGTATCTTTTTCCTTTGCTCTTGCAACAAATATTAATATAATATAATTAATTAATTAATTAATATAATAACAAATATAAATAAAATAATAATCATAAATAAATTAAATTATTAAATTATTTAATAATCATAAGTAAATAATATTACTTTTATTATATATAATCTGTTATATTACTTAACCATTTTATTCTCTTTCCTGCAATTTTCTTCAGATTTTTTTTTTCCTCATTAGGGCCTAATGATACCTTATATTTCATCAAACTGTATACGCTACTGAGAACTTCTGCGAATAGCTTACTGCGCATGCGCTGAGACTGCCCACCACTGCCTCAAGGGGCAAAATAATAACCCGATCTGAAATATCGACGTCATTCAAAACCTCATTTTTACCAACTGTTTTATTACGCACTCTATAATTTAGGACGGCGATTTCAGGAACTAGATCGAACAAAATGATCGAAAGTGATTAGGCTATAAATGCGGGAAATCAGCATTGCAGACGAGATGATGTCTGCGACAAATAGTGCGATTGTGTCATCAAATCCGAAAATGGTAATGCAGTTGAATTCATTCTGATTCATACTCACACTTTGTAACCTTTCTAGGTATATAAAATATAGGACACAGGTTTATAAATAATAGAATACATTTATTCTTTCTTGTTAACCTAATACAGAAATGGAAGAAAATGTAATATTGAAGGTATTTAACGAATGTCATTAGTCATCGATTTCGTGAATGTCACTCCTAAAATCTTTTTTGGGTGCGTCACCGATTAAGAAGAATTCTTTATCTGTAAATATCCATGATATGGCCGAAGTTGAAATAAAATATGATTACATTGCTTAATCCATATAGATATTAATGCGTCATCAGAAAAGTGATTTTAAAATTTCTAGAAGGTTAAGAACTCTAAAAATGCGAAAAATCATAATGCGCTTCCAGATAGAGACGAGCAGTTCTTACTAAATAAGCAAATGCAGATCTTTCACAAACTGAGTTAACAAACATCATTACAATATTATACATAACTTATCAGTCCGATTATACCGCAGCTTATTTGCACCATTAGACAGCGATATTTGTCACGTTACATATATTTATTAACCGCAGACTTATCTAGGTGTTCACGTGGCTGGAACAGTGAAACATGAGAAGTAGAATTACAAAAACGATTTCAAAACGACATGCGATATAACGTGTATAACACCGTGAAAAATATATAAATGTATTTTACTATCTGTTCGAATTAGTGTTAACGCCAGTCATTTTTGATTATTTAAATCTGTCATTTAGAATTATCGTAAAAATTTGCATTGAAATACTGCGTCGGTAAAAACTTCGAAACGCTATCAATTACAGACGCTTACATGAAAAGTGATCGCGGAACAGATTAGTATATCTGATAGACGTACGCATGAGCACAGGTACGAACGAATAGTTCTTGGCGCGTAACTACTTTCATTACGTGTACACAAGGTTTCGTCGTAGTACGTGTCTATACGCGAAGCCGTAAATTTGGTAATTTGCACTCGAATCAAATCCTCGCACGAATCATTTTCCACCAATACCCAAAAGTGCGAATTACTCATCGACTTTTACTTTTCCTCGAAAGCTAAATAAATTACACAGTGATACTTCATCGATTGGTGGGCATAAACATGTTAGCCTTGGTAATCGCACAGCGCACCGCAATTTCGGCGGACGGGTCCGACACCATTTCGAGTTGCAGTGTCACCATGGCTAAAGTTTCGACCACAGTTGTTACGTAACTTGTTACGCACCGTGCACACAACTTACTTATTTCTGGACATATGTATTCATACATACAGCACGGTGTAGGTGAGACTTCCACAAGTGTGGGAGCGGATCTGGCGACACGTGACCGAGTGCATGTGTATAATTGTATGTATGTAGTCGGTGCACGAACAGGGCCGACGCAAAGTGCGCGGAACCCAGTGCAAAAATTTTGCATAGATAAATGATACAATATTATTCATTGACTTTTCTTAAAATTAAAAAATTTTCTAATTTGAGAATTTGGTAGGAGGAGTTGGAAATTTTAATATTTGGAAATTTATACATATCACTACATATATCACTTCCTTACATTTGTCCTTAAGAATGCTTACATTGTATTTGCACGTGTTCAATCTCTTCAATTTCGAAACTTTAATAAACGTCACAACGCTAATTTTGCCGTGACAAATTCGTGCGGCCCTGTGCGTAGCTATTGGCACATACTTGTGCAAGAATGGCTTCCCTCAGTTAAGGGGAAGTGCGGTCTCGTGCAAGTTAGGCTTCCTCGTAAAAAAGAATCTCAGCATTTCCCTGTCACAATAGTTAATCTAAACTGGCCATCCGTAAACATTCACCGACATTTGAAACAATCTGAAAATATCGATTTAAATCATCATTAAATTTCCGTATCTTTTATTTTTGGATCTGAATCATGAAAATGGATGGCAGTCGTAGGTTAGCTTCGTTCGCGCGAAGCGGTGCACGAGTAAAATCGTCGCGAGTGGTGGATCTCCTTCTCCTACACTTCCCCTTAACCAGAAGAGCCTATCTTTGAACGCGGTTGTACTGGTTAGTCGGCTAGTAAACTACTTGACTGTTCAATTATTTGAACGTCATGCGCGCGGACGCGCGAGTCTGTTCAAAAGCTTGGCGATCGGTTGTTGGCTACCGACATTCAACGGGCAAGGATTGTCAACGTTCCTGACAATCACCGGCATTCACGCTGTTCTACCTGTGTCGGCAGTCCGTTGAACGTATCGATAGAGTGTAACGATGCTGAATCTGTTCGAACCACTCCTCGACATTCCGACGGTCTACTACGGGGCGCTGCTGGGCGCCGGATTTTGCATCTATTATCTTTTTGAAGTTGTGAAAGTGAGTAAGCAGTATCTTTTACTCTGTTGCTCATTCATTTACATTCTTTACGGAAAGTTTGTAGTCGTTCGTGAGTCATTGACAAGACGATAAGCAATACCAAATTTACGTCGAATGCAATTGACGGTTAGGTCGAACATTTCGATAGTTATTCGATATTTGATTGATATTTTAGATCAACGATGCAGATTTTGTTACTGACCACGAAAGAGAATATGTACACGTTTTTGCTGCGCGAATTTGACAAACAATTTTATTATTTCCTTAGGTCCAATTGTTATTTAAATTTATTCGTGAATTTCAAATTAGGAAATATACAAAGTTATTGGTTATCTGTAGACTTTTAACCTTCATTAACATCAATCGTCGTTTGGTTCACAGTCACGCGTATACCATGCTTCATTCTATTAAACGCGTCGTTTAGAAATAATAACGGATTTCGCTTGGAAATCTGGAACCTTCCGTTGGAACAATAAAAAAATATTGGTGCGCGAACGTGGAATGAATTTTAATTTTCAGATGCGTCTAATTGAAAGAGCAGAATTAAATCAGCGACGTATGAATGTATATTTGGTACGGTATTAACCCGCCAATATCATCTCACGACCATTGTTTGATCATTCGTTGACCCCAATATTCCAATTCTCACGCGAATTAATAACAAGGTTAAGAAATTGTTATACGATAAATGTTCTGAATAAAAAAATTGTTATCTAAAATACAAAGTTCGTGCAAGAAAAACTCTGTCTCGTTAATACTGCGGACAAATTTGAGAATTGCGAAACGTCGAATTTACTCGATTGATTCAACGAGATAATCGAAAGTCGAATATCTCGTTTTCCTTATCGAGCGATTAAAAGCTCAAAGCCACATATAATAAATATCATTAATCGCGATATATTATCAGGATTTCCGCGATACGAATAGCCGAACTCTGACACGACCCTTCGTGGTTTGTACGAGCCACGAGGAGTTGCACGATTTATTAATTTGACCTTAAAACTCCGAGGCATTTGCCCCGGACGAATTGCGCGCCCGTTAGTGTGCGCGCGCATCGAACGCACACGCCGGAACAGGTGACATCGCGCGTTCGCCAAATAGCCATTCGTCAAGAATAATCCGATGCTGAATAGACGGACTCATTGGTGTACATCATTTATCGGTGGACAGACAGAACTGCTTTTATTCTTTTTTACAGCTCGGCGGAAAATTTTTTATGTTTTTAAATGATGTTTGTGCGATTACGAATAAAGAGGTTAAGCTCGGCCTAAAGCCATACTAGATCGTTGTCGATAACTATCGATTTATATCACATGGCAAATAATATTAACTGAAGTAATAATTTGTTAGTCAAATTTACTCGTCATTGACATTTTGAATGTAAGCTGACCCATACTTTTAGTAGTATATACTGAATTCAAGTTAGGTTATATTTGCATTTGAAGTTTAAATAAGAATAAATTAATTCGATACAGACGATGTACAATAGAATTGATACACTGTGAAGGCGATTAGTAAAAAGCTGAAGTATATAATCACTAAAATTTGCGTATTTCTGTTTAAACTTTAAACCTAATTAAAGCAGACTTTATTACTCGAATCTAATTACTCTTTATCGAACTTAGGTTAAAGTACATAGATTTGAAGTTTGAACAGTCATAAATAGATTTGACTTGTAAAATTATGTATTACTTTCAATCTCAGTCGTTTTTTATTGTTATTACGACATTTTTAAAAAGAGGTAGGAAAATTGAAGTGGACAGTTAATTAAATTACTGTCGTACAAAGGGGACAAATGAGGAGGAAAATCAAGAGGTGTCAACAGTAATGAAACTGTTATACTAGTGTAGAACATGAGTGTTGTGATAAGCAGAATTAATCGGTTACTAGATACGCTTAGCATTAATGAACAGTCTACGCGTATAAATTTTTAACGAATGGTATGACGCGTATGCAAACAAATTATAACGAAAAAGACTACTACTTGTAGATAACTATGTATGTTAAATATGCAGCCTACTGTTAACTATCCGTGTTCATAAAAATTATTGTCTGTAGCTGTTCGAAAAGTTCAATGCCCTTATAATATGCTGTTATAACGCTTAATCATTCGATCATCCATCGCGGCCAATGAATCGATAAATAAAACGATACTTAAATAACTTTCAGACGCCGATGCTAGTGTGTTCCCATGGACCATTCCGATCGTTCCTCGAGCAACATGTGCCACTCGTAAGAAATAAATTCTGGCCTACCCTATGGTGTTTCGAATCGAGGGCACAGACCATTATAGCCAGTCTTCTTAGATCGCGAATCTTACCACTTATTCATTATCGCAGGTTGGTAAGTCTGTCTTTAACGTTACTGCTATCTAATCTAATAGATGCAAAATTAATTATAATATTCGAAATGTAGGTACGAAAGACACGATTAAAACTTACAAGATATTCGATGGGCATTAAATACCAATTAGAACTATCTACTCTTTCAACACTTAACGCCGTACTAAAAATATAGCTGCTAATTATATGGTCTTTATTTATATGGCTCATTATATCTCCACGCGGTAGATCGCCATATATTGCCACCCGTTGCATTGCTACGTATTATACAACGTGATATATTGTTACACGTTGCGTCAAATATTAGTTAAATAATATTATTAATAATATTAGTCAAATAATATTAGTTAAACAATATTATTACTAATATTAGTCAAATAATATTAGTCAAACAATATTATTACTAATATTAATCAAATTATTTTGTTCGTTCAGTATGGTTAACATTATCGATAACCTTCAGCCGCCAGTTAAAGTTTTAGCATCCATAATTGTCGTGGCAATTAGAATGTTAATTAGTATAAGTGTTTATGTCCAAGGACGTGATTGTAAATTATCGTGCCTCTTTTATTTCCTTCTAATTAATCACTTGTCCTGCAGGGAGATCCTGACCTTGTCGGATGGGGGTGAAGTGGCTCTGGATTGGGCGGAAGAGGGATGTTCCGTTGCTTCGCCCATCGTGATTATTTTACCAGGGCTGACTGGTGCAAGTCAAGCAGAATACATCAAGTGCCTTGTTTCGTCCGCCAAAAAAATTGGGATACGATGCGTAATTTTCAACAACAGAGGACTAGGAGGAGTAGAGCTGAAGGTAATTAGGATAAGTCAAGCATTTGAGCCTTTGGTAACGCTTATTATATTGTACGTTTCTTGCAAACTAAAACTATTTTTTTTACAGCGCGTTTAACTATTTAGAAGCTATTTAGATGGTAATTGTAAGTCATTTGCAAGTGGTGTAAATAATTTACGTGAATAAGCTTGCGTAACAAAAGCAGTATGACTATCCAATTTTTTGTTTAAATTCACAGAAATTTTGTTATAAATATTACTATACTTGCGTAATGTTCGATAGCGGTATCTTTTCTTAATAAACCACATTTATTCTTCTATATTAAGCCAAGATATCGTTTATTATATAGCAGGATACGAGAAATTAGACCTATCTCTAAAGTGTTAATGTACTGCTTGTAGATAGTTGAAGGAAAGTGTGGAACGGTTTAGCAAAGCAATATCAGGAACGACGAGAATACGACCTATTTTTTATCCGTTTTATCTCGTGTAACACAAGTCGCCTCGTATAGCGTTTTCAAACTTCCAAATTGTAACATAATACTGAACTTTAAAATTATGCGAATAAGCGACCATTCTAAGAATTGATGCGTTGCAAGAATACAAGCACAAGTTTATCGGGAATAATCCTATAATTACAGACTCCACGGACGTACAATGCTGCGAACATCGACGATTTATCAGAGGTTATCGAGCATGTGAAAAAACTGTACCCGCATGTACCCCTTGGAGCGACGGGCATCTCGATGGGAGGGTAATAAAGATTTTCTTTCCGACACAACAAAAAAATGTTATACTCATTGTATTTGCACGGTGCTATAAATGGTCGGCCTTGAAACAGAGCAAAAAATATAATTACCGCTTCATATAACAGCGTCGATAGTAGCGGTACAATGAACACGTTGTGTGATCTGTTTGCAGATTAATATTAGGTAATTATTTAGCGCAACGAGGAACAATGGCGAGGAACAAATTAAAAGGATGCTTCCTTATCTCCGTGCCGTGGAACGTGTTCGCCGCGACAAAAAACACTGAAGAGAATTATTTCAATTTAATGATGAACAAGTATTTGGCCGGCACGCTACGCAAGAATATTCAGCGTTTGCATAACTCATCAGAACCTGGAATGTTCGACGTGGATATCGATACTATTCTAAAAGTAAGCTTATCTAACTATCTGTATTGATACGCCGTTATCTGCTTAATTAATTTAATATCTTTTATTCTCTTTTCTCCAGAGTCAAACCGTACGAGAGTTTGATTCGCATTTCACGGTGAAACAATTTGGATACAAAGACGTGGAGGAGTACTATTCAAACGCAACTATACACGACAAATTGCATTTGATTGATGTGCCATTATTGTGCCTTAGTGCTGCGGACGATCCATTCCAACCTGTTCATGGTAATTAAGTTTGTCGTCTTAACACCATATCGACCCAGTCTAAAAAATGAATAAGTAAATTCAAAATAATTTCAACTCTTTGTTTTTGGTATTTAGCGATCCCTCTGAAAGAAATAGCAGAGACGAAGAATGTAGCGGTCGTGGTGACTTCTCGTGGTGGTCACATAGGTTTTCTAGAAGGAGTGTGGCCGGTAAAGGAGGAGCAATACATGGGAAAATTGTTCTCACAATTTTTTGCTGCACTCTTCACAGCTGATGTAGATCGTCACATATTATGACGAACTTATGAACTAAACTGCGAGTGCATTCACGAATATTCTTACCAAATATTCCGTTTATATTTGGCCATTACATGAAAACTAAAAGAATCACGTGCCATGATTAATTGTATTCAGGGTATCGTACATGTGATGTAATAGTGATAAGGGATACAGGATTTTCATAGCTTTTATAAATCTGTTAACGACCTGAGAAGTATTAGCTTCAAATAATATAGGTATATAATTTTTTTACACGCATACACGTAAAGTGTTTTAGATACCAAAAACGCACATTTGTTTACGCATAGTATAATGTTATATTTATTTTTTAACATAACATGTGTTTATTACGAAACCTTTGGAATTAATATATAAATTGGAACAGAAATAAAGAATATTTTAATTTTATATGTTTATATTACTCGTGATTTTTTATTGACAATCCTGTTAGGAATCCAGTTATGGATTCTATGTTCTATCAATCTATGTTCTATTTAGATAGTAGGTCATTAGATAAAGTGCACTATAAATTGGTGCACACGATTAATATTTATCACTGTTTACTATAAACAACATAATTTTTGAGGCTATCGTATGTCAGTAAACATCTTAATCAAAAATAAATATCTGCATTAGGCGAATAAAGTTTGAATATATTTGTTTGGGATACCCTATATTTGTATTTCGCGTGAAAATTAAAATATGTACAGCGCCATCTTGCGTTTGGTGTTTCTGGATTGCTCCTGGTAGCTAGAGAACATGAAAGCGAGGAGGTATCCGATGAAAGTGTGCGACAAGGACAGCCTACTGTGCGACAAGGATAGACACACTGCACCGCCCCAAAATGGCGTCCTACGTATAAATCGAAACTACGGTATAAAATATTTAATTACTCCTTTCCAGTAAATAATTTGTATACTTTTACGGTTACATAATGAAGAATGTATTTGTAGCAACCTATAAATGTAGTTTTCATAAATATTCTGTCAGTAATTAATCGTGAATGAATAAATTAAGAAGAGGTAGCACAATGGCTACTCGGATACCTCCTTTACTTTCATGCTATCCTATCACAATACTTTTAGTTCAGGGTGCGTATCGTTAGATGGCATTGGCTGAAGCACCAATTACGTGCGTTCTTAATTTTAAATAAATAATTAATTAAAAGTATAGTGTTTGCGAAAACTTTAGTTGAAAATTGCTACGAATGTATAATTTATAAAAAAATATCAAA
This sequence comes from Megachile leachella, assembly GCA_963576845.1. Classification (NCBI taxonomy): domain Eukaryota; kingdom Metazoa; phylum Arthropoda; class Insecta; order Hymenoptera; family Megachilidae; genus Megachile; species Megachile leachella. Next base: position 19,308,948 of record OY756251.1, read on the forward strand.
AGTGTGTGGATTATGCGCAGAAAACATGTAAGCAGTAATTTATTATTACAAGTTTAATTTTATTCGTCTGCCGCCATTTTGGGGCAGCACAGTATATCTATTCTTGTCTACCAATGTGTTATCCTTGTCGCACACTTTCATCGAACACCTCCTCGCATTCATGTTCTCTAGCCACCAGAAGCAGTCCTAGAACACCAACCGCTAGATGGCGCTGTACCTTTTTCTTATTTTACCTACCTGAACGAGAGGATCAAACTATCTCGGTAAGTTTCAAACGGTTATATTAAAATAAGAGACAAATTTATTGAAACATGAAGTATTTATTTATATATTATTTATACATAAACAGGAAATTCGTTCAGGAATTAAACATTGAAGTAGTATAAACGCTTGTTGTAATAATTACAATTCATTGTAATGTATTAATAATGCTCGAACAGATGTTAACACTTTTTCCAAACATTAGCAACAGTTAATGCGTTATTTAATCTGCTATTTAAACATCAGTGAAAATGACATATAAAAAATGCTTTCATGGAATTTCTTTTTATTTAATATTTAATAAAAAATGATTATTATTAATATCACTGCTATTTAATCCTAGAAAATTGATAGAAGTCTGAATCAGAAAATGTTTCATTTTTATACTTTCAAGATGATACAATAGACATTGATACACTGGCTGAATTTTTTATTTAACAAATTAGTAATTATTATTTATAATACAATTTATCAAAACCCGTGAGAGAACATTTGAAGACAGTATTTTGCAATGCGTATAATGGTAATGTAAAAATGCTTCATATTAGAATGTTATTGTTATTTAATGTATTAAGATAATTCCGTCCAGAATTTCTCACAAAGAAAGCAGCTTTAACATGTTTCAGTGTATTTTGCCTTAATTTCATATCATTGGATGTGATAGAACTCAATTTTATACACCATAGCGATAAAAGGCTCTTATCCGTAGTACAAAATATAAAGATGTTAATATTCCCAATGTATTTTATAATTTAAACTCTAAGTCCAGAGATTTTACAATAAATGCTAATATATCCGTACTTTCCTCGATCTGAAATAAACAGTATTATGTAACAAAATATAAGCAAAATAAAATGAGATCATCATTAGTTACTAACCACTTTCATAGTTGGTTTTCCACCACCATGTCCAGCTTTCGTTTCTATCTTAATAAGTAAAGGATTTGTTTGCTGTGGCAGTTTTCCAAGCGTATTTTGCAACGTTGCAATTAATTTGAGACTATGCAACGGAACGACACGATCATCATGATCTGCAGTCAACAATAATGTTGCTGGATATTGTCCATTTTCTGGAACTCTTACATTATGTAAAGGAGAGTATTTCAATAGGTTCTCGAAGTGCTTCGGATCATCAGAACTACCATAATCGGATACCCAAGCAACTCCAATTGTAAATTTATGGAAACGTAACATGTCCATTACTCTGCATACAAGAAATAAGTAGACTTTACAGTAAACTTGAGATCTAGATTTATAGGGCAAAGAGATCTGTTATTAGCCACTTACCCGACTTGGGCAATGGCAGCACCAAAAAGATCAGGTCTTTGATTTGCACAAGCAGCGATCAACAGACCGCCATTACTTCCACCTAAGATACTTAATTTAGAAGCTGTGGTGTAGCCATTGTCGATAAGGTACTCGGCAGCAGCTTGGAAGTCGTCGAACACATTCTGTTTATTAAAGAATCGTCCACCATTATGCCATTTTTCTCCGTATTCGCTAAAAAAAAAATACAATGAATATAGTTATATTATAAAAACATATTTAACATTCAACTTACCCGCCACCTCGAATATTCGCTACAGCAAGTACTCCATTTAAATGCTGAACAAAAACTAGTTTCGTAACGCTGAACGTAGGCTGGATGCTTACGTTGAATCCTCCATAACCATATAATAGAGCTGGCATAGAACTATCCAGAACAGCATCCTGAATCGAATATTTAATATTATAATCTTTCATTTGATAGGATTATAAATATATTACAAACACTTACGTGTTTCATTACAATGAACATTGGGATTCTTGTACCATCTTTACTTGTATAAAATACCTGACTAGTTTTATATAAACTCGGATCAAAGTTCTTTACTTTAATTTCTCGCAATACCTGTAAAAATATTTTTATATATACACGTCCGATCTTTTCATTATTTGATTGTAATTCATTTTGTATAGGAAAAATAACTAACTTGTGGTTCTTCATCAGTTTTGAGATCAACTTTGTATATAATACCAGGAATTAAAAATGATTTGAATTGATAGAATATTTCCGAATATTTTTTTTGCCCTGCAAAATTAACTATAGTGCCCACATCAAGGGGAAAAGTTCTAATTTTTTCGCCAGTTTTTAAACTATGTAATTGTAAAATGTTCTGAAAGAAATACAGACTGTTATAATTTATTACAACAATACTAATACTAATTCGTCTTGTATATTTACCTTAACATCTTCAATATAGCAAGCTACAAATTTATCACCATCAACTGCACAAGCCCAATCTAATACATTGTCAGGATGTTCTGGTAGGAGGTCAATCCATTTTTCTTGTTTATAATCCAATAAATCTATAGCTATTAATTTATAATTTGGCGCATTTTTGTTTGTCCGAAATATAGCTTTGGTACCATCATTTGTTACATACTGTTTAACAAAGAAATCAGCTATAAAGGAAAGCATCAGAAGTAGATAAATGTGTATACTATATCCAACCAACCTCATAATCAGCTTCAAGTTTATCAACGACCTGAGTTAACTGCAATTTTTCAGTTATTTTCGTGTCAGGAATCAATTCTGTGAAATAAACTAAATTATCTCTACAGTCTTTCACAGGTGTCACAATCAGCCACTTTCCACAGTCAGAAACTTCAGCTCCTCTGAAAGCACACAACATATGTGATAAACACATTAAATTATTTTTTATCAAAATTTTCAAAAAATACAACACACAAGCCTAACTATCTGTAATCAATTAACTTTGTTAAAACACATACACAATTGTATCACTCACATCCTCCATAAAGGTTCTTCAGGGAATTCAACTGCAATAACATCTTCTGACTGCGGTGTACCAACAATATGATAACATAGTTTTTGATCTCTGTTACCCTCTGTTTCTGAACCATCAGTTTTACCTTTCTGATCTGGATAACAACCATAAAATATCCCACGATTGTCATGAGTCCATGTTATGGGGGAAAACTTTACTTTTTCTAGGATCTCAGGATATTTTTCACCTGTGCACAGACATTCTATAAATAAACTTTACGTTCATATATTTTTTATAAGATGATTAAAAGATTGCTAACTGACCAGTTTCCGTATTCATGAAATGAATTGTACACCAATCAGATCCACTACTGGATAAACCATACGCATATATACTACCATCTTCGCTAAATTTACTGCTTCTAATTGCAACAGTTCCATCGTCCGATAGAGTATTTGGATCTAGAAATACTCTTGGTTCACTATCCAGAGTATCTTGTACATATAAAACACTGAAACAAAAATAGAGCTGCATGTTAATATATTGTTCCGGTCTTATATATATGAAACTCAACAATATTATAAATGTTTTAGCTTTTGCAATAAATGTGTTAACATCTACAGTCATTACCTTTGGTTTTGCAAGCCAGTATTTTTATAGAAGTAATATTTATTTCCATATCTAGCAGGGCATGAGTATTTTGGAAAATCCCATAATTGCTTTAAACGATCATGAATATCTTGACGTGCTTTGCATGATTCTAAATATGGTTTAGTAACAGCATTTTGGGCATCAACAAAGGCCTTAGTTTGCTCTGAATCAGGATCCTCTAACCATCTATATGGATCTGGTACCTAATAAAAAATAATAGATCTTATATTTATTGCTTACTCATTGTATAATGAAATATATAAATGCAAATTATATGTTAGATTAATGTATAAAAATATATCTAGACACTAAAACATGTTTATTATTTATGATTATGTATCTACAAAGTTGTATAAGAAAACATATAATTTAAAAAATGATTATCTTAATTCTATTCTAACCTCGACTCCATGATAGTTATCAACAATGGATTCATCGCGATATGCTTCAGGATATTGTAATTTTTCCATTACTTTTTTATTCTCCATATGTTTTTGTACCAAGTGGTCAAACACCTAAATGTTATCAAAAGATACGGTAAAATATATAATAATAATATTAATGAATAATAGTATTTTAAAAAGCCTTTACTTTCACAGTAGAAAAAGGTGACGCGCGAATAAATTGCGAGTGGTTACAAAGAGCCAATGTACTCCTATTTATACAATTTTGGATGTTAAATAAACAAATTTTCTTTATTCTATTTACAATTAAGGGAACAACCGTGACACGCATTATTCGTATAAGATACGTAAGAAACTCGTAAACCTAATTTTTCATTTTCTTATCGTATCAAAATATCTGTAATATAGCTAAAAAAAAGTGGGTTATCGTCTATAGTTTAATGCATTTGTTTTTCGCGATACGATACAGTTACATTTATACTCAGCGATATTGTTTATTTAAATATTTATTTACTTATTGAAATATTAATTTTTTGTTTAGCTAATTAAGTCAAAAATATTAATGATATAATTATACAAAGTTAACAAAATTATAAATAAATACGATAACAAAGGCTATTTAAATTCCAGCGATAATAAATACGAATTTATGAAATACGCTTTCAACAAAATATTGTGACCATCATTCCGATTATTACTCCCTTTCTATCTCGTTACTCAGAATCGGAAAATTATACGAAATATTTATACGTTCAGTCAAAATTAAATGCATAAACAAAAGACTCTTAAATCATAATCGAAATGTGAATGGAATTAAATCTTATTCACGCGGCGCGAGATAAAAGTCACGTGACAAGCAGTATAATATGCGTTTTACCGAATGTATAATCAATTTATAAACATAAAAAAGAATCAAGTTAATATAAATATCGTAACTATAAGTTTCAATAGTAACTTCGTACGTGACACGGAAGAGTACATGGTATAGTCTTATCAATTGGCCTTAATTACCCCTTCTTAGACTGAGCGATATTTACGACACGTGAATATGACTTTTCACGCGTTTCGACTGGCTATCGAAATCATGGAAATACAGTGTCGTATGCGTGATATCGAACATCGAATGTACAATTCTTAGAATGCGTTTACAAAGAGTAAGAAAGTGGAGCAAGATTAAAGAAAATCGTGCAATTGATAAAACTAAACTATCGAATATAGAAGTTTATGATTTTTTTATTTCAAAATGTAAATGATTGCTTGATGCTATTTTACCAAATCGCTGAGTATAATTAACGAACTGGTGAAAACATGCTTGTTGATACTTGTATTTTGTCGCCATAGGGAGGGAATAAGAATTACAATTTGAATATTGCTCTTTATTTATCCTCAAACGATACGAAATATTTGTATGTATATATATTAATATCTATTTTATTGAGAAAGGGGAAGGGGTACAGACAGAAACATTTACGATCCTGCAACACTGCGGGAGGGAAAAACAGATCACGTAGAGTAGGCGAAGAGAGTTGCGTCCCGTCGATATCACGCGCGGGTCAGCTGTACTTTGTGCTGCGAACTTAGATAACCTCTTGCGTGTGTTCCAACGTCCCCTCTACTTTCTTCGACCACCCGGAGTTCATATAACATCAAAATCGAACGATTCGAGTATTCATTACGAGTCGTCCAGTGCATCAGTGAATTTTCGCTCTCATAAGTCGCGCACAAATCGTCGAGTGTTTCTAACCTGCAAGTCGACTACCTACCACTCGAACCTCCGTCAACGTGATCTACTGTCTAACAGGAAGAGGTCGTTGCTACTACGTGTATCGTTTTATCGCGGGCAATTTGAATGTTTCTATCCAATCTGTCAGCACACGGAGGAATGCAAAAGGACTGTCGAGACTGTTTAGGTATCCGATACCGTATCAACTCCCTGGACCAAACGTGGAAGTGGTTGCATCAAACGATCGCCCTGCACGATTACCTGATCTCCATCACCGCCAGTCAAACCAACTACTTGAGAAAATCCTGCCAGTAGGGCCGCTATCTGCAGACGAAAATATTAACCTTAACCAAGGCTGTGTCTGGTCACCTTAAGCTTTTCAATACACCTGGCAGGTTTCAGTAGTTAAAGACTGATTTCACGAATCGACCGCATTGTGTCCAGGGAGTGCGGTTTTCATATCGGTACCGGACATTTCATCGTTTCACTAACTACCGCAAGAGGGGGAGTGGAAAAAAGGAGGGAGATTACAAGTTACACGTGCATCAGTAAGAATGTCGCTGATCAATAGATTCATGATCGTAGTTAAACGAGGAGCGAGATACAATTTGCACCACACTTGTAAATACTCGAGTTTCAATGACAAGCAAGACGACCCGAACGATTTGATCACGAAGTCAGTATTCATATCGCAATCCACGGATGTGTTCAGAAATTTAGCGTTAGAAGATTGGTTCTACAGAAATTATAATTTTACGAATCATCATGTGTTGCTACTTTGGCGCAACGATCCCTGCATAGTAATCGGGCGTCATCAGAACCCATGGATCGAGCATAATGTTCAGATTGCGGAGAAACGTGGTATAGTCGTGGCTCGACGGAACAGCGGTGGTGGTACCGTCTATCATGACACTGGTAACCTAAACTTGTCCTTTTTTACACCGCGGGAACGGTACAACCGGAAGTACAATTTGGGCATCATTACTAGAGCGTTGTACCGCGAATGGGGCGTAAAGGCTGACATTAACAAACGCGAGGACATCGTTGTCGAAGGAGAATATAAAGTATCCTTTGATGTAATGTATACTATTATATATTTCTTTATAGGGTGTTCCAAAATTCACATTGCTTTGCGGTGTTAGCAAGAAATATGGAACAAAAGTGCATTATTTTTTATTCTATAACACGAACGTTTTGTTGCTGCATTCGAAATGTTCACTGATAAGCCGCAATTTATTTTAATTGTCGGGAACGCGATATCGAGTGAGCGAACGCGTTCACATACTGACGATAAATCTTTGATAGCCTTGACATTTCTGTTTTGCTAGATCTGTACAATGGTGCATTCTGAAACTACTGTTATATTTTTTTCACCCAGATTGTTTCACAGTTTTAAATTTATTTCTTGTGTCAACGTGAAAAGGTAAAAAAAAAATTGAACTACGTGGGTTTGAGAACCTTGGTTCGCTGTGTTATAAATCAGTCACGTTGTTCCTGCACTATGTACAATTATTTCGGATGGCGTTACAATAAATTACATTTAAAGATCAAATAACTTCAAAACTTTAAATGAAAAATATTTTCTATATCTTCTGAATTTTGTTACAATTAATATTACAGAGTACATACAATTAATAATGCAGAGTAAAAATACAAGTGACTTTCTCTTTTTGCATCCAGCGATAACAGAAATGTTAACAACATGTCAGATTTTTTTTGTTAATTTCAGTACAACATAATTAATATAAATGAAGTAGGAGAGAAAAGAACGAGTAATTGGAACAACCCCTATTTAAGAACCACGCAAAGTGCGAGGTGAAAATAAAAAAATTTAGCTGTGTTTCCTTAACTGTTTTGAAATGCAGATATCTGGCACTGCAGCAAAATTAGGACGGCCGAACGCGTATCATCACTGCACGCTGTTGGTCGATGTAAACAAAACCGCTTTAAGCTTAGCGCTCGAGAGGAAAGAGGTAAATTTTTGTCGTCTTATTATCACATTTTGCGTACAAAGTCTGCGGAACAGCTCTGTTATCGATGCACGTCTCGAAATAAATATCGTCTTAAGTAGTTGATAAAACGGAGCCGCAAACGCATTCTTTTTCCAAACTAATTTTAGATTATCACTGATTTTTTTTAACATTTTAATGACTGCTTTATATTACTACTATACAATCATACATACACACATACAACCAAACATACACTTATACCTTATGTATATCTTATGTGATATTAATATTTTTTTATTAGATGTACAAAAAGATGTAAAATCGCAGAGGTCAATTTTGATACAGTATTAAAATATAAAAGAAGTATAAATATGTTTATTTTACAGAATGGCATAGAAACGAACGCTACAGCGTCCATCCGTTCTCCGATAAAAAATTTGATAGAAGTAAATTCCCATGTACAAATGGACAAGTTGATTAAAGCGGTCGGCTGGGAATTTCTTCGTACAAAGGCACTTGTTTTAGAGGACGGTGGACAGAATCTCATACAACGTCAGAAAGGATTTCAGTACATTAATCCTACTGAAGATTGGTTCCCAGGTACCTAACACCGTATGAGAATAAATCAGCTTCTAACCCTTTTGATATTAAATGCATAGTGCAGCCTTTCTTTGATCATGAATTAATGCAGGAAGCCTCATCAGTTTTGGGAGGAACCTTCATTGTGAACAACTATGGAAGACTTATGGACAATTAATGGGGGTGGTAAAATATTTACAGTGCTTCAAGTTTAGAACTTTTTGAATTTTGAAGGCTGGGTGCTTGATTTGGGAATTTAGCATTTGGAAATTTTAGAATGTGGAATTGTAGAAATTTAGGAATGTAGGAATCTAGAAATGTAGTGACCTAGTGGTATAGGAACCTAGAGACCTGGGATCTAACAATTTAGGAATCTAGGAATTAGGAAATTTGGGAATGCAGGAATTTAGGGACTTGGGTATTTAGAAATTTAAGAATTTTAGAATTTAAGAATCTAGTGATCTAGGAATCTAGGAATCTAGAAATCTAGGAACCTTGGAATCTAGGAACCTTGGAATGTAGGAACCTTGGAATCTAGGAACCTTGGAATGTAGAAACCTTGGAATATAGGAACCTTGGAATCTAGGAACCTTGGAATCTAGCAACCTTGGAATCTAGGAACCTTGGATTCTAGGAACCTTGGAATCTAGAAACCTTGGAATCTAGGAATCTTAGAATATAGGAACCTTGAAATATAGGAACCTTGGAATTTAGGAACTTAGCCATTTAGGAATCCACCAATTAAGAAATCCAGAAATCTAAGAAACCAAAAATTCAGTAACCTGGAAATTTATAAATTAGGAAATTACCAACGTCATAATCTCCCAAAATCCAAAGTAAAGTATGGAATGCTCCCTACATTCATGACTAATATCCTCCTGCACCAGGAGTACCACTTGCACCCCCACAAAAATATTTATAATACCAAAAGGGTTGTAGCTATAGCCATAACAAAATAACTTGATATAATTAACAAATGTATCTTGCAGGACTCGACGAATTAGTAAATGAATTTAGATCCTGGGAATGGAATTATGGTAAAACGCCAAAATTCACGGTAACGCGTGTTCTCGATGTGCCTTTACGCGACAGTAAAGTCCATCGATTCACTCTAACGTTGGACATACAGAGTGGTATCATCGAAGAGATCAAAATGAGACTTCCAGCCGATCTGGTATCGAAGGATTTCAGTCAAGAGGCAAGCGTGATAACTAATCTACGCGGCACCAGATACGATCACGAAGTAATGGAAAATATAATATCCGCGATCGGTTGCAAGACTGTTACATTAAGTACGAGCCAAAATGTAGATAAAAGTAATATGATTGCTACGCAATGATTAAAACCACCAAACAATCACAATGATTGCGCTTAAATTTAACGCAATGACAAAGTCACCTTATTGTATAATAGCTATGCAAATAGTGTAGACTTGTGTCGTGTATAGTCTCTTTTTGTTTTGTTGTTTTTTTTTATTAAAGACTTATTATCACTGTGTATGCATGTAATATATATATACATATATATTGTAACATAAACGATACAACAAATGTATTTTAGACCATGTATATCGTATTTTTGTATTTTTACACTGTTGACGTATGTGTATTTTCATAAACTGTTATTGTTAATAAATTTTATTAATGAACGTGTTCACTAACTGCTCTGCTTTGTCGTTGATTAATTAACTAAATTTATTTTTGTTGCTTATCGATTACTGGTCGATGACCTCCCACTTGTTAATTCGACCATTGGCGTAATTATGCAGGAACTTAATTCAAAAGTATAAATGTTTTTGCACTTCTTAAGTCATTCTGCATTCATTTCTGCATTTATAAACTCTTTCACTTTTGAATATGCAAACTCCTATATTTTTCAATTCTTGTATTCATGGTGACTTCCAAATTTCCAATTCTTATCTACAATTTCCAATTTGTACATTTACAAATAAATTCTTTAATACATATATTTTCATATCATCTAAATTTCCAAAGACTCCTAAAATTCTTCAACCCTTAAATTTCTCCACATTCTCAAACTTGCAAATGTCTAAATTTTCCAACCAATACTTGAATACTTTAAACCTTCAAAATTCTCTCAATTTCACAAATTAAATTTCTGACAGTTTACCAAAAGTACATTCTAATTACCCCAATGGTCGAAAGCAATTACGCAAATATACAAAAGATGACGCATGAAAAACACAAAACAAGAGAAAAAAGTCAATTAAAATTTGAAAGTCGAATAAATTATCCAACGATACGTGTACTTTGTCTCAGATACGCAGCAGCGACAGTAAGTTACCTCTATCTATATCCGCTCGCATTGTCATTGAAATTGGAAGCTGTTGACGGATAACGATAAAAGTTTGGCCGCAACATCACTTCCCCATAGGGTGGCGGTGGAGTGTCTGGACGCGATTCGTACCAATTCCAATTGGATTCCCTTTCGATTAAGTCGTGTAAGTACGAATCAAACAAACGCGACACTCTCTGCTCGCGAAGCCAGAATCTTCTGTTGCACCGATACGCTCCAGACAGCCAAACGTAGCAACAGAACATTCCAAATGCAACGCCGGTTATAAAACCAATCACAAGTAGCCAGTACGATGACAAGTGCTTCCCATAAGCTTCACTGTGTGTCTCCTGATTGTGAATCTTGCAGATCGATGGAGTTTCAGTGTCCACATTCGGATGCTTCGTTTGGGTAGATCGATTGCTGGGTGATTGAAAACGATTTGAGGGTCGATTACTCGGTTTGGGGAGCGGCTGTCCGTGTAATATAATCATCTTCTCGAACATCTTTGGCTTTTCTGCGCCGCATACTCGTTTGAATTGGATGTTTCGCTTTTCTAGGTGCGTTTGGAGGTCGTGCATCGGCTTGTTGCAGGACCAGGGGTTTCTGAAATCGAGATTTGGGGGTTTATGAGTTTGTAGATAAGGGATGGAAGGAGTTGGGAGATTGGGAGAGTGGGATTTTGAGATTTGAGGAATTTAGTATTTGGGGACCTTGGGATTTGGGAAACTGGGAGAGTGGCATTTTGGGATTTGAGGAATTTAGTATTTGGGGACCTTGGGATTTGGGAAACTGGGAGAGTGGGAGAGTGGGATTTTGGGATTTGAGGAATTTAGTATTTGGGGACTTTGGGATTTGGGAAACTGGGAGAGTGGGATTTTGGAATTTGAGGAATTTAGTATTTGGGGAATATGAGATTTGGGAAATATGGGATTTGGGAAATCTTGGGAATTTGGAAACTTGGGAATTTGGAAGCTTGAGAATTTGGAAACTTAGAAACTTAGAAGCTTGAGAATTTGGAAGCTTGGGAATTTGGAAGCTTGAGAATTTGGAATCTTGGGAATTTGGAAACTTGGGAATTTGGAAGCTTGAGAATTTGGAAACTTAGGAACTTAGAAGCTTGAGAAATTGGAAGCTTGGGAATTTGGAAGCTTGAGAATTTGGAATCTTGGCAATTTGGAAGCTTGGGAATTTCGAAACTTCGGAATTTGGAAGCTTGAGAATTTGGAAACTTAGGAACTTAGAAGCTTGAGAATTTGGAAGCTTGGGAATTTGGAAGCTTGAGAATTTAGAATCTTGGGAATTTGGAAGCTTGGAAATTTGGAAGCTTGGGAATTTGAAATCTTGGGAACTTGGAAGCTTGATAATTTGGAAATTTGGGAATTTGGAAGCTTGGGAATTTCGAAACTTGGGAATTTGGAAGCTTGAGAATTTGGAAACTTAAGAACTTAGAAGCTTGAGAATTTGGAAGCTTGGGAATTTGGAAGCTTGAGAATTTAGAATCTTGGGAATTTGGAAGCTTGGAAATTTGGAAGCTTGGGAATTTGAAATCTTGGGAACTTGGAAGCTTGATAATTTGGAAATTTGGGAATTTGGAATATTGATAATTTGGAAGCTTGGAAATTTGGAAGCTTGGGAATTTGGAAGCTTGGGAATTTGAAAGCTTGAGAATTTGGAATCTTGGGAATTTGGAAGCTTGGAAATTTGGAAGCTTGGGAATTTGAAATCTTGGGAACTTGGAAGCTTGATAATTTGGAAATTTGGGAATTTGGAATATTGATAATTTGGAAGCTTGGAAATTTGGAAGCTTGGGAATTTGGAAGCTTGGGAATTTGAAAGCTTGGAAATTTGGAAGCTTGGGAATTTGGAAGCTTGGAAATTTGGAAGCTTGGGAATTTGAAATCTTGGGAACTTGGAAGCTTGATAATTTGGAAATTTGGGAATTTGGAAGCTTGGGAATTTCGAAACTTGGGAATTTGGAAGCTTGAGAATTTGGAAACTTAAGAACTTAGAAGCTTGAGAATTTGGAAGCTTGGGAATTTGGAAGCTTGAGAATTTAGAATCTTGGGAATTTGGAAGCTTGGAAATTTGGAAGCTTGGGAATTTGAAATCTTGGGAACTTGGAAGCTTGATAATTTGGAAATTTGGGAATTTGGAATATTGATAATTTGGAAGCTTGGAAATTTGGAAGCTTGGGAATTTGAAATCTTGGGAACTTGGAAGCTTGATAATTTGGAAATTTGGGAATTTGGAATATTGATAATTTGGAAGCTTGGAAATTTGGAAGCTTGGGAATTTGGAAGCTTGGGAATTTGAAAGCTTGGAAATTTGGAAGCTTGGGAATTTGGAAGCTTGGAAATTTGGAAGCTTGGGAATTTGAAATCTTGGGAACTTGGAAGCTTGATAATTTGGAAATTTGGGAATTTGGAAGCTTGGGAATTTCGAAACTTGGGAATTTGGAAGCTTGAGAATTTGGAAACTTAAGAACTTAGAAGCTTGAGAATTTGGAAGCTTGGGAATTTGGAAGCTTGAGAATTTAGAATCTTGGGAATTTGGAAGCTTGGAAATTTGGAAGCTTGGGAATTTGAAATCTTGGGAACTTGGAAGCTTGATAATTTGGAAATTTGGGAATTTGGAATATTGATAATTTGGAAGCTTGGAAATTTGGAAGCTTGGGAATTTGGAAGCTTGGGAATTTGAAAGCTTGAGAATTTGGAATCTTGGGAATTTGGAAGCTTGGAAATTTGGAAGCTTGGGAATTTGAAATCTTGGAAACTTGGAAGCTTGATAATTTGGAAATTTGGGAATTTGGAATATTGATAATTTGGAAGCTTGGAAATTTGGAAGCTTGGGAATTTGGAAGCTTGGGAATTTGAAAGCTTGGAAATTTGGAAGCTTGGGAATTTGTAAGCTCGTGAATTTGGAAGCTTGGAAATTTGGCAGCTTGGGAATTTGAAAGCTTGGAAATTTGAAATCTTAAAAATTTGGAATCTTAGAAATTTGAAATCTTAGGAATTTGGAACCCTCACAATTTTATAATTTTACAAATTGGTAAATTTAGAAATTCGGTACCATTAAAATTTTGAATTTTAGTAATTCTTCACTCACAACCTTTGAAACCTCAAACTTCGAAACTTTGCAACTCTACAATTGTCTATAATTACAAAGATCTTGAGACTCTCTAATTCTAAGACTTCGCAATTTCAGAACGAGAATAAAATATATTAATAATATAATACTGTGTACTTATCAATTATCTAGATAAATGTTGCATATTAATTTCAGGAGTCAGATTTACCCTTCTAACGATATCTTCTTCAATCGCTCCAACGGCTGCAGCACTGTGCTACTCATCTGAATCATCAAATTATACGACAGATCAAGTCGACGAATGCCTTTGAGTCCATTGAACGTATTCTGAGGTAACTCACTGATGCGACAGCCGTTCAAACTGAGTTCCTAAATCCGAATTATTTACAAATTGTTAACCAAAACATCTTCTATGCTACCAATAAATAATAATTGTATCATTATTACCATTAACGTAGGAGAATACAATACTGGCACATTCGAATTGAAATTATTATGCGCCAACTTTAACGTCGCTAAATTAGGACTCCTCAGGAAGACATCAGGTAAAATGTAGTAAAGATGATTGTTCGATAAATCTAACACTGTTAAGTTTGTTAAACCCTCGAAAGCGTTGATACGGATTTCGGTAATTGAATTCCGTGAAAGATTTAGGTATATCAAATTTACGTGTCCTGTGTCCTACAACAATTTCAAAATTATGTGGCTGAAGAAGAGTTTTGTGGCTGAACAAGCATAATTTTGGCATTGACGTTATTAGGATCTCTGTTTATAGATTATAGATTCAATTTTTATTTGAACATTTTCACTCTTTATGTGAATGGTATGTGAGTATAGGTTATTATAGGTTACTATTGATAATAATTAAATTGGGTGGTGAACGATTAAAGGTGCGAGAGGCTGCGCGAGTTTACGTTTGCCTCGAGTATGGCGTGTGAAGTTAACACTAGATTTACGAAACCCATCAAAATGATGGATAATAGGTCTATTTTAGATGACAGAATTTGCTAAGAAATTTTTGTAAAAATTTCAACTTTCATCAACTTTCAGCAAAAGAATCAATGTTTTAGGCAGTATTCATATCATCTACAATTCATTTGTATTCTTTCTTTAGTTAAAATTTAAATAAAGTGACCATCAAACGTCCGTAAATCTAGTGTTAAATTTGGCGAATGCCATTGGAAATTTGGAAGCTTGAGAATTTGGAATTTTGGGAATTTGAAAGCTTGGGAATTTGGAAGCTTGAGAATTTCGAATCTTGGGAATTTGGAAGCTTGAGAATTTGGAAGTTTGGGAGTTTGGAAACTTGAGAATTTAGAATCTTGGAAATTTGGAAGCTTGGGAATTTGGAAACTTGAGAATTTGGAAGCTTGAGAATTTGGAAGCTTGAAAATTTGGAAGCTTGAAAATTTAGAATCTTGGGAATTTGGGAGCTTCGAAATTTGGAAGCTTGGGAATTTGGAAACTTGAGAATTTGGAAGCTTGAGAATTTGGAAGCTTGAAAATTTTGAAGCTTGAAAATTTAGTATCTTGGGAATTTGGGAGCTTGGAAATTTAGAAACTTGAGAATTTGGAAGCTTGAGAATTTGGAAGCTTGAAAATTTAGAATCTTGGGAATTTGGGAGCTTCGAAATTTGGAAGCTTGGGAATTTGGAAACTTGAGAATTTGGAAGCTTGAAAATTTTGAAGCTTGAAAATTTAGTATCTCGGGAATTTGGGAGCTTGGAAATTTAGAAACTTGAGAATTTGGAAGCTTGAGAATTTGGAAGCTTGAAAATTTAGAATCTTGGGAATTTGGGAGCTTCGAAATTTGGAAGCTTGGGAATTTGGAAACTTGAGAATTTGGAAGCTTGAGAATTTGGAAGCTTGAAAATTTGGAAGCTTGAAAATTTAGAATCTTGGGAATTTGGGAGCTTCGAAATTTGGAAGCTTGGGAATTTGGAAACTTGAGAATTTGGAAGCTTGAGAATTTGGAAGCTTGAAAATTTTGAAGCTTGAAAATTTAGTATCTTGGGAATTTGGGAGCTTGGAAATTTAGAAACTTGAGAATTTGGAAGCTTGAGAATTTGGAAGCTTGAAAATTTAGAATCTTGGGAATTTGGGAGCTTCGAAATTTGGAAGCTTGGGAATTTGGAAACTTGAGAATTTGGAAGCTTGAAAATTTTGAAGCTTGAAAATTTAGTATCTCGGGAATTTGGGAGCTTGGAAATTTAGAAACTTGAGAATTTGGAAGCTTGAGAATTTGGAAGCTTGAAAATTTAGAATCTTGGGAATTTGGGAGCTTCGAAATTTGGAAGCTTGGGAATTTGGAAACTTGAGAATTTGGAAGCTTGAAAATTTGGAAGCTTGAAAATTTAGAATCTTGGGAATTTGGGAGCTTGGAAATTTAGAAGCTTGGGAATTTGGAAGCTTGACCAAAGCAAAGGGCGAACAAGATATTGCCATGATACGTATTGTTAATAATGCTACGTACAGTAGTATCATGGTAGCTAATAAATTATCGTCACAATTTCAACACACCTTATAATTTCACAAAAACCCTGAAAAATACTAAAAATTTGTAGCGTAACTCGATGGTCAAACTAATAAAAGAAAACTTCATAAACCCAAAGTCATCCAACTTAAACTCGACCCAAAGTCTTCCAATTCAAACTTGCTCAACTCAAATTCGTTTTGGAGGGGGTCCCAATTACGTCAATGCCACTCAGAACAAAAACAAACGCACCGAAACGTACCATCAATTCGTAATCGCCTAATAACGATATGACATTATCCGACAAATCCAAAGCCAGTACGTCGGTGGGTGCACCTGTGTCTATGCTGTAAAGATGGCGGCTCGTGCAAGAAGCGCGCTGCAACCCGTACCAAGTGTCACACACGCAGAACGAAGAACACATTTGCGGGGCTTCTGTTGAAACTACGCTTCCCGCGAGAATCGAAACGAACGAAACAGCTAAACGAGCAACGTTGTCATTGACCATCTTCAAGATTTTCGCGAGGTTTCTTCTAATATGTTATAACCACTAAAATTGAGTAGCAATTTCACTCGTGATATGGCCGCTGCGTTTCCGTGTATGGCTCATGATCACTCAACTAACGTAATCTTATCGCTACACACCTGTGTGTGTAATGTGATGTGTCAACCATTGGGTACGTCATCGGATAAATCTCGATCATGGCGTTTTACTATTTTATCTTTTTTTGGACGGTTAGATTAAATTATAATTTGCTCAAATAAATTAGAGTTTGTCAAATTAAAATTGTTCTTAAATTAAAATTTGCTTCTCAAGTAATTTGTAGGGAGCCATAATTTAATAACTAACATCGACTTTTCTGTTGAAAGTCGAATAAATTGTCAAACTCTTATAGCAACACTTCAGAAGTGCCCCTACTGGTGTTCACTACACTCGCATAAGCGATTATCTCAGAAACGGCTACTCCTACGAAACAAACTTATAGAAGCTTTCTTGTAGAGAATTTCCTGATCTACAAATTCAGTAATAACTATTTTTACCGTAAAATTGATAGATAACGAGATATCCGTGAATAACCCTTAATCAAATATTAAGCAGCTGTGGTTCGCATGTGGACCTTGATCGCATTTCGAAAAGGTCCACAGAAAATAGCTTGTTATTCCAGAGATTGGTCACAGTGTTTAATTTCCTTGGACTAGATAGGCCTTCCAAAGTAGCTTAAAATAAAACCAGAAAAACAGGGCGATTCGTCAGGAAATGTCTCATCCTTTCAATACCCAGGTGTGTTTATCGACGACAATTCTGCAGTAAACAGGATTTTTCCTTAAAAGGAAGTACAATCGGGGATTAGATATTATTTGTCAGTCCCGATTCTTTCAATGTGACTGACACGCCTTGCGAGCGGCGACAATAGAATGTCATAAACACGGGGTGATCCTTTAGGAAATAAGTTTACCGCAGACCCAATGACCGCGATAAATATCGAAGGAACTGTTAATAGACAACAGGAACTTATATCGCTTCAGGGGACAAATAAATTACTATATATATTCTTTATTCGATAACCAGAAAAACAAAAAAAAAATTATCTGCTCGGTTCGCACAACACGGTGATTACTTTTCTGAATACAATACGTTTTGCTACCACGCAGGCTTATTATTGTATGATGTACGTTCTGAATATGCAATGGAATAATCACGGGGAAATAATAAAAGGTTTTAGTGAAAGAAAAATTCTCGAGACTCTTTTAAAAATTCTTTATTCACTTAATATTCCTGCATAGAAAGTGTTCCCACAAGAATTTGAAACGTGTGCTGCGTTAAGCAGCTATGCTAATGTAGTGAAGATGACTAACGCGTTACACTGACAACAAGAAATTACAATTATAATTTACAATGCATATGAACGGGGCATAAAGGGAGCTCTTTGTTATTGGAGGACGAGGGTCTTTGTTCTGGGTGGGCTCGTTAGGTTTATGGCGATATAGGTTTATGGTGATATAGGGGGTAGGTATCAGGGGTTTTGGGGCTATTGGAGTTTTGGGGATTTGAGCAGTTGGGAGTTACGAAGTTGAGAAATATGGAGTTGAAAGTTTAGGTAGGGAATTTAGGAAGATTCCAGGTTTGGAAATTTGGGGATTTAGAAGTTGGGAATTTAGCAAGCGGGGGATTTAGCAAGTTGGGGAATTGGAAATTTGGAGAAATGGAAATTGAGGATTTAGAAAGTTGGGAATATGGAAATTAGAGGACTTGCAATCTTGGGAATTTAGAAGTTGGGGATTTAGCAAGTTGGGGATTTAGAAATTGGGAATTTAGAAAGTTGGGAATATGGAAATTTAGGGATTTGGAATCTCGAGAATTTGGTATTTGGGCAATTTGGAATTTGGGCAATTTGGAAATTTAGAGGTTGGGGATTTAGAAGCTGGGTATTTAGAAAATTGGGGACTTGGAAATTGGGAATTTAGAAAGTTAGGAATATGGAAATTTAGGGATTTGGAATCTCGAGAATTTGGTATTTGGGCAATTTGGAATTTGGGCAATTTGGAAATTTAGAGGTTGGGCATTTAGAAGCTGGGTATTTAGAAAATTGGGGACTTGGAAATTGGGAATTTAGAAAGTTAGGAATATGGAAATTTGGGGGTTTGGTAATTTAGAGAAATTGGAATTTGGGGAAATTGAAATCTGGGGAATTTGGAATCTAGGGAATTTAGAATTCAGAGAAATTGGAATTTGGGGAAATTGGAATCTAGGGAATTTGGAATTTGGGAAAATGGAAAACTGGGGAATTTGGAATTTGGGAAATTGGAATCTGGAGAATTTGGAATTTGGGGAAATTGGAATTTAGGGAATTTGGAATTTAGAGAAATTGGAATTTGGAGAAATTGGAATTTGAGGAATTTGGAATTTAGGGAAATTGGAATTTAGAGAAATTGGAATCTAGGGAATTTGGAATTTGGGGAAATTGGAATTTGAGGAATTTGGAATTTAGGGAAATTGGAATTTAGATAAATTGGAATCTGGGGATTTTGGAATTTGGAGAAATTGGAATCTAGGGAATTTGGAATTTAGAGAAATTGGAATTTGGGGAATTTGAAATTTGGAGAAATTTGGAATCTAGGGAATTTGGAATTTAGAGAAATTGGAATTTGGAGAAATTGGAATTTGGGGAAATTGGAATTTGGAGAAATTGGAATCTGGGAAATTTGTAATTTGGGGAATTTGGAATTTAGAGAAATTAGAATTTGGAGAAATTGGAAATTGGAGATTTAGAAAGTTGAAAATATGGAAATTTGAGTATCTGGAAATTTGATAACACAGAAATTACAGAATTTGCAAATTCAAAGGCCTAAAAACTTAAGAAAATAAAAATTTAAAAATTGGAAACAGAACAACATGAAAATCCAAGAACTTTGAAATTCCCAAATACTCCAAACATAACTCATATTTTCACAGCTCCAGAAAGTCCTGTAACTTAATACCCAAATTCTCCTGCAACTAACTAGAAATCACCTAATCCAATTTCCAAAAATTTGAACCTGAAACTCAAAACTTAATCTTCACTTTCCAAATCTTGAAAAAACTCTATCAATCTATTTTATGATTCCTAGCTACGCCAATGGTACTACAATGGTAGTAACATAGTCGGTGACAATTAAATTCAGTAGCCCTTGGCACCTCTTCGAGGGGTAGATCTAAACAGCGTAGCGTATATTGCGCAACATCCACGGAAATAAATCTAGGATAGGCTGCTGAGAATGCGTGGACCGTTGCCTTCTATTCGGCCTTACCATCCCTCCCCGCTCTGCCCCTTCGCATCTTCCGGCCATTTTCATTGCTCGTCCTCTGCGCCGCCATGACAAGCATACGGTATGCAACTGCCTCACCTTCCTCGACACCGCCTCCGATCGATTTGTCGTTGTAACTCTGTTTTCCAGCCGAGCCGGCATCTCGTTGTCTCTGACCTCTCGGAATCACTTCAAAATGGACGTGCCACGGTCATGCACCGGTTTCCCGAAACCTATTACGCACCGGCTGAGAAAATGTATCTCGACCGATGCAGACTATCCACTCCGTCGTGTTTCGTCACTGGCGCCCTCAGCTGACGAACAACTAACTCTATTATTTTTTTCCGCCCAAACTGAACAATTTTTCTTCCAACAGAAAATATGGGAACCGGTCGATTTTTCACGAGTCCCTGCACGACTCAGGACTTATGTTTTATAAACTATTTTATTTATGCAAGCTCGAATTTATTAAATAAAGTTTACTGGTGCAGCGATTTGGAAATAACTTCGAAGGTGAGGTGGTTTGGAAAACATTCTCCGAAACAGAAACATCGCGCGAAGATATTTCACTCGGCGCGTGTCGTCACCGACCTTCTCAGCTGACGTAAAATGGCCGCGTTCTACTGACAGCTGAACTACAACCACGTATTTCTCTGCTAAAACGCGTCGCACGGTCACGAAACAAACTGTCAATCGTTTTCTGCAGAGATCACTAACAGTCCGTGTAGAAATTTTCGAGAAATCAAGAGTATTTCATGGGAACGATGTTACAGTATGGTGTTCGGTCGGCAGTGGGAGAGTCTCCAAGAGCGACGCCTCTTTGATCAGAGCTTCCTGCGTATCGGCAGACTGATCACTCGCTCGGATTTCGTCATAGCCGTACTCAGCTGATGACAAAATGACCGTCTCGCGTATTTAACTGCCAGCTGATTACTTAAATTTCACTGGTAAATACTGTGACGACAACGGTTTTTCGACTAATTTTTATTTTCTCGCTTAGTGAAACAAAGAGAACACGTGTGGGAGATAGACTAGCGCGTTTATAATCAGAGTATTTCGCGAGATGCGAAAGAGGAACGACAGAAGGGACGCCGAGTACAGCCATATGCAGTGGCAGATTAACGCACTCGCAGGCCCCTCATATGTTCAAATAAAAACATTAATTTTAAAACAAAATTCCATTTTAACGAACTTCGTTTCTTAATTCTGAAACTTTTACAAATTTTATTTAAATCAAGACTTACAAATTTTTGAATTTTGATGACTTGAATATTCTTTTGAAATATTCTTTTGATGTCAGAGTTTTGGTTCTGAATTTTCTGATTTTCGTGAGACTTCTGAACTTGAAACGGGACTTCGAGACTATGTCGAGGTGCTCCTTAAGTTTTGAACGTTTGATTTCGATTTTGAAACTGACTTAGACTTCCGTATATTGAAGTTTCGACAGAGACTTTCCAATTTTGAAACTAAGAAAAAATTATAGAAATTGAGACTATAAAACTACAAGACTGCAAGACAGAATTTAAGGACTACAAGATTTGAATTTCGACTTCAAGAATTAATTCTTAAAAATTTTAGAACCAGATAAAAATTTTGTATCACAAAAAATTTTAGGTCAATGATCATACCAGTAGGCCCTTATAAAATTAGTCAAATCCAAGAAATTTTAGAAATTGAGACTATAAGACTACAAGACTGCAAGACAGAATTTAAGGACTACAAGATTTGAATTTCGACTTCAAGAGCTAAGTCTTAAAAATTTTAGAAACTGATAAAAATTTTGTATCACAAAAAATTTTGGGTCAATAGCAGTAGGCCCTCATATAATCAATCAAATCCAAAAAATTGCAGAAATTGAAACTACAAGACTACAGAACTTAAAGACTACAAGATTTGAATTTTGACTTCAAGAGTTAAGACTTGAAAATTTTAGAATCTGATAAAAATTTTGTATCACAAAAAATTTTGGGTCAATGATCAAAGCAGTAGGCCCTCATAAAATCAGTCAAACCCAATAAATTTAGCCATGTCCAAAATAACAAAAATTTTGAAATAAAAAATTAGTAAGATAAGAAAGAAAAGTTGTGGTAAAGTAAAAATCTGGTAAAAATTTGGTACCGCAAAAAATTCTGGGTCACTGATCATAGCAGTAGGTCCTCATAAAATCAGTCAACCCCAAAAAATTCAGCCATTCCCAAAATTAAAAAATTTTTGAAATAAAAAATTAGTAAGATGAGAAAAAGAAAAGTTGTGGTAAAGTAAAAATCTGGTAAAAAATTTGGGTCAATGATCATAGCAGTAGGCCCTCATAAAATCAGTCAAACCCAAAAAATTTAGCCATTCCCAAAATTAACAAATTTTTGAAATAAAAAATTAGTAAGATGAGAAAGAAAAGTTGTGGTAAATTAAAAATCTGGTAAAAATTTGGTACCGCAAAAAATTCTGGGTCACTGGTCATAGCAGTAGGTCCTCATAAAATCAGTCAACCCCAAAAAATTCAGCCATTCCCAAAATTAACAAATTTTTGAAATAAAAAATTAGTAAGATGAGAAAAAGAAAAGTGGTGGTAAAGTAAAAATCTGGTAAAAATTTTGGGTCACTGATCATAGCAGTAGGCCCTCATAAAATCAGTCAACCCCAAAAAAATTTAGCCATGTCCAAAATTAAAAAATTTTTGAAATAAAAAATTAGTAAGATGAGAAAAAGAAAAGTTGTGAAGTAAAGGTCTACTAAAAATTTGGTACCCCAAAAAATTTTGTATCAATAATGAAAGCACTCGGTCCTTACAAAATGAATCGAATCTAAAATATATAGCGTGAAAGTAAAAAAAGTAAAAATGATCGTGGCACCCCCGTGAGGTATGAGCACGTGTATGATCCATCCCTGGTAGTATGAAAAGAGGAGAGGGCTGAGAAAGTGGAATGTCTGTGCAAGCGAAGCGCTTTGGTTAGGGTTCTGGTCTGCGATTTTTTCCCGTTCTTCTCGTTGTCCGGGTGGCCGGCCAATGAGAGTAAGTAGGTCAGCGGCAGCGTCCAATCGGTGCTCGAGGCCGGGTCACGTGGGTTTGTTGTTATCTATCAGCTGTTTTTCCCGGGCGGGCGGGCGGCCGGCCGGCGCAGTGAAAGCCGCTTGCTCGTCTGTCCTCAGTCCCTCCCGGTCGCTCAGCTGTGCGTCACATGTCGGGTATCGCGAGTCCTACTCTTGCCCGTATACAATCGAACCGTGTACCGCTTGTTCGTTCAGGCTACCATACAACGCCGTATTTCTCTCAGCCGGCAAGCGTCACTTATATATTATGGTATCTACCGCGTGCACTCCGACGCGTTATCACAGATCAATCACGAAGTGCCTCGAACATGCGGACGGCGTGACGAACGCAGGCAACGGTGCACGCCGTTTTGTTGATACGTTGAGTTCTGTGTTCAGGCCGCGAAGGCCACCGCGTCTCTTTTCGTTTTAGAATCAACCGCGCGGTTGTTCGTTTCATAGAAAACTGCCGTACACGAGTTATCGTGGAACGATGACCTAAAGCGACGTTCTTTCGTAAAACGTAGTTCGGCGAAGCAGACAAACGAGAAAATATTCAAGAGAAATAATCGGTGCGTTCAGTAAGTGTTTACCGGATGTTCGGCCGATTCGCAGATACAATATCAAACCGCTGGTGGTGTCTTGTGAGTTTCGAACTGCCGTTCCAGGTGTGATTAGCTCGCGAGTGATTTTGACCGGGTGCAAATGAGTTTCAAGAGAGACCAGATACTTTAGAAGGCAAAAAGTGAGAAGTGAGAATCCACAGTGCATCCTCGTCGAACGTTCGTCGATTTACGAGGTGATCAACGGGAAGTCGCTTATCCAGAGACATCACGAAATAATGTCGACCGGCAAGAGGCTGGCGAAACGCAGCATAATCGGCACCAGAGTGTGTGCTCCCGGCGAGGACGGGAAGTATTATAGTGGCGTCATTCACGCCGTAAAAACGCCGGCGTCAGCCGCATCCGAGTCAGGCCTCAGCATCACACCGAAGACTCGGTACTCCGTGCGTTTTGATTCCGTACCCGGTGGACGTCCACCGAGTCCCAGCACCGAATATTCCGATCGAGACCTCATCGGACCTGGTTTCGGATCCGTTACTAGCGCGAGACTCGTGCCGGGCCAGAAAGTTTATCTCACGTATAACGGACGGGAAATTCACGCGGAGGTCACGCAACATCGTGAACACCTCGACGAGGTGGAAGTCATTATTGCACCCAACGGCCAAGAGGTAAGCGAACTCATTTTATACCGATGTCGGATATATAACAGTTCTTACAACTATCGTATTTCAGAAATAACAAAGTTTCATTTTTTTTATATTTTTATCTATATTAGTATTCAGAGTCGTGACTTTCATTAATGAAAGTTAGTTTATAGGGTATTTAGTAATAATTGGTTTATTTTTATTTATATTTAGTATTACAGTTAGAGGTTCAGATTGCGATTGCATATCTGGACATCACTGTAACTGTAACATACAGTCAGTGTACTTAACAATTAGTTCACTTTATAAATATAATAGTATTTCAATTATTGGTTCAGATATCAGATCATGATTGTACATCCAGACATTACTGTAACTGTAACATAAGTGTACTTAATAACAATTAGTTTATTTTATATGTATTTAGTATTGCAGTTGTTGGTTCAAGTTGTGATTGCATATCTGGACATTGTTGTAACTGTAACATACAGTTAGTGTACTTAACAATTAGTTTATTTTATACATGTTTAGTATTGCAGTTATTGGTTCAAGTTGTGATTGCATATCTGGACATCACTGTAACTGTAACATACAATTAGTGTACTTAACAATTAGTTTATTTTATATATATTTAGAATTGCAGTTGTTGGTTCAGGTTGTGATTGCATATCTGGACATTGTTGTAACTGTAACATACAGTTAATGTTCTTAACAATTAGTTCACTTTATAAATATAATAGTACTTCAATTATTGGTTCAGATATCAGATCATGATTGTACATCCAGACATTACTGTAACTGTAACATAAAGTACTTAATAACAATTAGTTTATTTTATATGAAAATTTAGTATTTCAATTATTGGTTCAGATATTGGTTCATGATTGTATATCCACACAACTAACTGTAACATAGTACACATAACTGTACATCACTATATAGCAAGATGTATATATTTATTTCTTATTTGTACATAGGTTAAATGTCTACCCATAGATTGTATCATTTATTTCCTGTTACTTTACAAGTACACAATTTCCTGTTACTTTACTACACTATTATTTTAATATTCTGTTGTTCTAGTATATCTTTCATTATGTAAATATTCGCTTAAACATAATAGTAAGATATGTACAGTAAAGAATAGCAGTTCTATAATACATTAATATTGTGGGATAGCGCAATTAGTGGTAGAGTGGGATATAAGTCTAGCGGCGTAGTATATCCTGGCAGTGCGACTGTACGATAGAATTAATGGAACAGCGGAATATTAAAATAGTGGTATAGTGCACTGTAGCGAAATAGCAGAGTTAGTAAAAAGATTTAAACTAGTAAAACCTCAAAATTTAATTTAGCGTACATAGCAAAAAAAATTAGTACTCGCTACTTCCTACTTCCTGAAATTACTATAAATCTAAAGTAGTAAAATTAGCAAAAATTTAAATTAGTGAAAATTTAAATTAGCAAAAATTTAAATTAGCAAAAATTTAAATTAGCAAAAATTTAAGTCAGTGAAAATATTTGTTTTCGTCGAAAAAGTACCATCTGTCCAGAATTTTTCGCGAGTGTAATTCGGGGTGTAAAACTCCGCAAACGAAACGTAACGCTCGAAGCGTCTGCGTCTGCGCGCGAGCGATACTCCTTTCTCGCTCGTGCATTTCCAAAGAGCGGGGAAACGCGTTCGCGGGCCGATAACACGCCATCATCATCAGTCGTATCGATGACATGCTCGACGAATTGCAGCGGCGGCGTGTTTACGTAGGCCAGAGCCACGAGTTGCCGAGGGGATGCGGCGAGACCGGCCGAAAGGTAAGACGACACGCGACGATGACAGCCGGCTATGGCTGTTGCCGGGTGGAAACGTGTGCGTGCGTGTCGTTAATCAGAAAATTTAATTTTCGTGACCCCGTTCCTCGACACGGCTATACGGTGCTTGTCCCATATACGCGGCGCGCATGAGCGACGATAAACGCTCCCTCTGCTCGCCAACGGGATACAGAGGGATGGGAAGGGGTCACAACGCGTTACCTTGCAACGTTCAATCTGGATACGAACGCAGCGCACCGTGTATACGGCTAATCGCGAGCTGCCGCTTCGATCGAATCCGTTTCATTGCCGGTCCCGATACAGCGCCGATCGACAATGCGAGGGAAAGGGGACTACGGCCGAGGTTAACGAAGCGTGCGCCTTGATACTGGGTTAAATACTGGGATTATAGGATTTTAGACTTTTACGATTCTTTCAATTTTTCGACTTTAGGACGCCATTTGCAATTTGGGGGTTTGAAGTTTGGGAGGTCAGAGATTTGGGACTTTAGGGGGTTTGAACTCTGCAGGGTTTGAACTTTGACAATTTGGGATTTGGATATTTCTGATTCTTTCAATTTTTGGATTTTAGAAGTTTAGACCAGGTGGACTTTTTGGAGGCTTGAAGTTTGGAACCTTAGAGATTTGGTACTGTAGAGGGTTTAAACTCTGGAGGGTTTGAACTTTGACAATTTGGGATTTGGACATTCACGATTCTTTCAATTTTTGGATTTTATAAGTTTAGACCAGGTGGACTTTTTGGAGACTTGAAGTATGGGACCTTAGAGATTTGGAACTCTAGGGGATTTGAACTCTGGGGTTTTTGAACTTTGACAATTTGGGATTTGGACATTTCTGATTCTTTCAATTTCTGGACCTTATAATTTTATATCAGTTGGAATTTTTGGGGTTTAGAAGTTTGGGACCTCAGGGATTTGGAACTCTAGGGGCTTTGAACTCTGGGGGGTTTGAACTTTGACAATTTGGGATTTAGACATTTCAGATTCTTTCAATTTCTGGACTTCATAAGTTTAGACCAGTTGGAATTTTTGGGGTTTTGAAGTGTGAGACCTCAGAGATTTGGAACTCTAGGGGTTTTCAACTATGACAATTTGGGATTTGGACATTTACAACTCTTTCAATTTTTGAACCACATAGACCATTTGAAATTTTGGTGGTTCCAAACTTTGGGACCTCAGGGATTTGGAACTCTGGGTGTCTTGAACTTTGCCAATTTGGGGTTTGCAACTCTCAGAGTTTGGATACCAGATGTTGGAACTTTGAAACATTTAGGCTGTTGAAATTTAGAACTTTGAGACACGAATGCTTAGCACTTAGTGTCTTGGGATGAGGATCTTTGGGACCTGGAATTTTTGACTCTTAGAGTCCTCAGGTCCTCACTAGGTATCTTTAAGTCTTGACTTGGGTTCTTTTACATTTGGATTACTTCTGAACTTGCAGTCTTTAGATCTTGACTTACAATCCAGGTCTTGATTTGGAGTCATTATAGATTTAGACTTAAAGTCCTTCAGATTTGGACTGCACCTAAACTTAGAGTCTCTAGAACTTGACTATGAGTCTTTAGCCTTTGATTATGAGTCCACTAGCTTCTGACTTAGGATCTTTTAGATTTAGAGTATATCTAAACTTGATATCTTTAGGTCTTGATTTGAAGTCTTTAAGTCTCGACTTGGTATCTTTATGACTTGACTTGGTGTCTTTATGACTTGACCTGGAGTGTTTAAGTCTTGATTTGGTGTCTTTATGACTTGACCTGGAGTGTTTAACCCTTGACTTGGTGTCTTTATGACTTGACCTGGAATCTGTAAGTCTTGATTTGGTGTCTTCAAGACTTGACCTGAGTTCTCTTACATTTGGGATGATTCTGAACTTGGAGTCTTTAGATTTTGATTTACAATCCAGGTCTTGACTCGGAGCCATTAGATCTTCACTTAGAGTAATTCAGATTTGGACTGCACCTAAACTTAGAGTTTCTTGGACTTGACTATAAGTCTTTAGGTTTTGATATTGAACCATTAAGTCATGACTTCAGAATTGGTTTATTTTGTAAACTTAGTATCTTTGGGCATTGACATAGAGTCTTTAAGTCCTGACTGGTTGTCTTTCAAATCTGAAATACTTCTAAACTTAAGTTTAAACCTTGAGGATTTAGGCATTTTACGATCTTGAAAGTTTGGAACCAAAGTACTATAGCACCTGACAATTTCTGAAGTCAATAACCTTTGTATTCAACGATTCGAAGACTTTCAATTTGCAAACACAGAGAACTTTCCAAGTTCGTAATATTTAAGTTCGAAAGTACATACAAAATGACACGTACAAGTGACTCGCAAATCCGTCTCAAAAGTTTAGGAAGCCTCGTCGATTCTAACGGATATCGCGAAGGAGCGTAATCTAGCAAGCGCACCAGATTAACGAATGGTTGAAGAGGAAATACCTGTGCGAGTGTTGCGGTGCATCCGGCAGAGGTATTAGAGTGACACGATACACGCAGCGATGCCAGTCCGTCGATTTTCGACACGCCTTTCTCGAGTTACGGCCGGATAGAATCCGTTCGGGGCACGTACACGCTTCTCGGTTCAGGCCTGGAGTTTTTTGCAGATTCGTAGAAAAGCGTAGCGAGCGCAACGCAATAAATACCCCATAAAACGAGGGATAACGTTATTACGGTCGGTCAGGCGTGGCAGAGAAGAGAAAATATACGGAGCCTCGATACCGCTACGTGGGCGCGGTTAGATTCGTAATGAGAGGCACTGCCTATCCGTAAGCTAGGCTTTCGCGCGTGTATACACATGCGGGAGAGGTTGGTTTTATGCGCGAACCGACTATGCCAGTGCTTGCCAGTGCACTGGCTACCGGTGACCCCACGTGGAACGCATTAGCGCAATATCTTTTCTACCTCCGTTAGGTAGCTCAGGCGTGACCGCAGTTCCATTTCGTGGAAACTTTGCCGTGCACCTCGTTCGGAAAAATCAACCGGATCTGGTCGGACCAAAGTGTCCGGTTCCGATATTTTTTTTTACGCTCGGTGAACGTTATGCTCGTTTCGTGCGACTTTGCCCGGGAAATCGTTGCGTGTGCCGTTTTATTGGCCCACTATTTACTGTTTGTTATCTAACCGATACGTGATAGAAATTCGATGTTACCTAAAGGGTTACGTGTACTCACTTTGCTCTCCTTTTTCCGCTCGCCTTCTTCTTCTCTTCACTATTTCACTTCTTTCACTATTTATTAACCCATACGCTTATTTTCAAGATTTCATCTCCACATTTCACCTTTATACGATTCGCATAATTCTGAATTGTAACGCCGTAATTAATGTATCGCTGACGTAAGTAGCTCCTCGCGCCGTTACCTGTTTACACAGGGAATACATACGGGAACATATATGGTTGACTTTTAGTGACGTCGAAGGTTACCGAAGCGTGAATCGGTAAATACTTGGACGTCGTTTATCTGTTGGCGCAAGCACGCGTAAGTAGTAATTTTAAAGCTTCCGCACGTTCTGCCGGGTATCGTGAGCAAACCTGTTTACATATGCAATTTCGCAACGTTCATTTTGCGATCTGACACTTCGTTCAATGATTAGCCTGGTCGATGTAAATCAACGCATCAATGTTTGGTTGATGACCTTCTCATCTCTTAGCTGCGCAGATTCAGTGCCATTTTTATGCAACTACCAGCGACACAATGCGTGGTCATCTTACTTGAGGTTCATCTGACGCTCCTTAATGGTGCAGATATAAAAATAAATACATAACGTATGTCGTTTGTGGATCAAATGATTATGAACAATACAATGTGCATTGTAAAACATTTATTGTATAGGACAATTATAATGTGTTACATGATAGTGTACTATATAGTTCAATCATGTATGTATCACATGTGATGTATCATATGTATGTAATACATCATATGTATTATATGATAGTGTATCATATAGTACAGTCATGTAATACATTACATGTATGTAATACATCATATGTATTATATGATAATGTGTCATATAGTGCAGTCATGTATGTATCACATGTAATGTATCACACGTATGTAATACATCATATGTATTACACGATAACGTATCATATAGTGTACTCATATATGTATCACATGTGCTGTATCACACGTATGTAATACATCATATGTATTTCACGATAACGTATCATATAGTGTAGTCATGTATGTATCACATGTATGTAATACATCATATGTATTATATGATAATGTATCATATAGTGCAGTCATGTATGTATCACATGTGATGTATCACACGTATGTAATACATCATATGTATTATATGATAATGTATCATATAGTGTACTCATATATGTATCACATGTAATGTATCACACGTATGTAATACATCATATGTATTACTCGATAACGTATCATATAGTGTATTCATATATGTATCACATGTGCTGTATCACACGTATGTAATACATCATATGTATTCCACGATAACGTATCATATAGTGTAGTCATGTATGTATCACATGTATGTAATACATCATATGTATTATATGATAATGTATCATATAGTGCAGTCATGTATGTATCACATGTGATGTATCACACGTATGTAATACATCATATGTATTATATGATAGTATATCATATAGTGTAGTCATGTATGTATCACATGTATGTAATAGCTCATATGTATTACATGACAGTGTATCATATAGTACAGTCATGTAATACATTGCACGTATGTAACACATTACATGTATCATATGATACTGACAAAATAAAAATTGTCTGAGTCCTATGTATTATAATATAATACAATTTACATGATAGATAAAATAAAAATTGTTTGAGTGCAGCGTCGAGTCAAAGCCACCCCTCGATTTCCTTGGTAGAATGATTTTATAAAAGTTGCAAGCGGAGAGCAGTTTAGAAGGGACAGGTTTCAAGGTTTCTCGTTTAAAGCTTTATCGAACAGATGAAAATGAAGTTTCGCAAGTTTATCGGCAACGTATGAAGTTTATCGAGTAATCAAAGTTAACATCATAGAAACGTAAGTTGAGGAGTTTTCACCGGTGGAAATGAAGGTAGGCGACAATGAACTTGAACTTTTTACCAAGATCATTGTTTGCATAGATTTCAATGTCGCTAGTTTTTCTCGAACGACATCGATACGTTCTTATCGCGCACGTTTTATTGCGCGTTATAAAACGCGAAACGGACAAAAATAAGTGGGTACATTTCGCCGATATTTCCGCAAATATCGAGTTTAATTTGTGGTGTTAAAGCCTGTAATGCAGCTTTATCTTAGCTCACCGATATTGCGGCGGTACAGTTACTCGATAATTAATTACAGACGCACTTTATATATCTCATTAAATGCGTCTCAACGCGTACGGATAATGAATAAGTAATTAGCTCGAAGGAAAAAAATTGCTTTTCATTTTTAATTGCTGAACGTAAATTGGTACGCGTTAAATTGCCGTGCGGTAGAATATTGCGCGTTATATTACCACGCGTTGGATTACCGTGCGTTGTATAGCCACGAGTTATACGAACGATGGAATGAAATTTTCTATTTCTGTTTCTTTTTCAATTTTTCTGTTGGCAACTTTATACATTTTTTTATTTTAAATTCCCAGAGATTTTAAACTTTTAGAAAATCCCCAAATTTTAATCTTTGTTAAAAATCCCCAGATTTTAAACTTTGTTAAAAATCGTCAGATTTTAAACTTTTTAAAAATCCCCAGATTTTAAACTTTTTAAAAATTCCCAGACTTTAAACTTTTTAAAAATTCCTAGATTTTAATCTTTTTAAAAATCTCCAGGTTTTAATCCTTTTAAAAATCTCCAGATTTTAAACTCTTTTAAAAATCCCCAGATTTTAAACTTCTTTTAAAAAATTCCCAAATTTTAAACTTTTTAAAAATTTCCAGATTTTAAACTTTTTTAAAAATCCTCAGATTTCAAACTTTTTTAAAAATCCTCAGATTTCAAACTTTTTAAAAAATCCTCAGATTTTAAACTTTTTTAAAAATCCACAGATTTTAAACTTTGTTAAAAATCCCCAAATTTTAAACTTTTTAAAAATCCTCAAATTTTAAACTTTTTAAAAATCACCAGATTCCTTAAAGTTTTCTAGAAGTCCCTAGATTGAACATTTCTGGATATTTAAATACCTGGACGTGTACAGTATATTAACTTACTTTATTAAATTATATTTTACATTACATTCCTACATTGACCTTAAATTTTAAAATTCCTTGTCATTAGAAAAAAAAGTCCCTAGATCTCGCCTCATGGGTCACAAAATCCCTAGACTCACAAATTATTAAAAAATTCCTAAATCTTCAAGTGTTCAAATTCCTAAGTCTACAAATACCTAAACTTTTAAACTTTGATTTTAAAAAATTGTCAAATCCTTAAACGTTTACACTATAAAATCCCTAGATCCCTAAATCTATAAATTCCCAAGATCCCTAAATCTATAAATTCCCTAGATCCCTAAATCCATAAATTCCCTAAAAATATACTTAAATAAGATAAATATTTAATAAATACATATACACAAAATCGATAAGATGTCCCATAAGTATCCTCCTCTCGTCCAGGGCCATATAGCGAGACTCCGACGCACTCACCACTTCCGAAACTGTACGAAAAAATCAAGAATGACGCGAGCGGGATAGGTTTAAAGAAATAAAATGATATACGTAATGAATAAAATGCCCTGTTTATTACTGTGACGTGTTGCCACGGTCACAGTCTGCACAAGAATGCCTTCTCGGCAAAACTCTAGCCGTGAGGACACCAACGTCACCATGGCCCTTAAAAACTATACATTGTATGCTAAGCCCATAAACTTTCCCTTGCGACCCGAGCAACTCTCTGACGAAGCGCACATGGCCTACCCTCGTCCGTCGCATCTACCCAAACTCTAAATTTCTAACAAAACCTTCCGCGATTCACTAAAATTGAGAGTCACTGATCAGATGCATTTCACTGTGACGGAAAGGTAACGCAACATTGTACGTGTAACTAGTTGTTCCACGACGGGAGTGCGTTTCGCCGTTAAGTGCGATCCGTCGACTCTATCTACGGTCACCACGGAAATATCCGACCTGCGGGGCGCATTCGAAATAATGGCCGCGTTTAACGGTGTCACTGGTCACCGGCACGGGCGTGAGACGATTGAGTAAGAGATCCGATGTGTGCCCGCGCGGCCGTGCGCGAGCGCGCACACTCTACTGCATGGATCCAAAGATAGACATCCCGATACAGGCTAGCCTAACTGGCCCAACTATAATACACGGCCGCATCCGCAACAATCGGCCGCGATGTAAACAAGCCGATATGCGGTGTGTTAGTTTTTCCAGCGGGTGACGTAGATCACTGGCGTAATTAGCGGGGGATCGGGTTCGTTTTGTGGACTTGGGACCGAGTACATTTTGTGGACTTGGGATGAGTGAGCATGTGGGAGATGGAGATCTACATATGTAGTTCTTATTAGGAGTTCTTCCAGTTATATGTCTCATATAATAGCTGTATCTTCAAATTTTTATGACTTGGAATCTCTATATGTGAAAAATAATAGGTGGTAAAATCTGTGGAGGGATCCACCGAATCCCTAGTCCACCGAATTTCTAGTCCACCGAATCCATAGTCCACCGAATCCCTAGATCCCTGGATCCCTAGTCCACCGAATCCCTAGTCCACCGAATCCCTAATCCACCGAATCTCTAGTCCACTGAATCCCTATTCCATCGAATCACTAATCCACCCAATCTCTAGATCACCGAATCTCTAGTCCACCGAATCCCTAATCCACCGAATCCCTAGTCCACCGAATCTATAATCCACCGAATCCCTAGTCCACCGAATCTCTAGTCCACCGAATCCATAGTCCACCGAATCCCTAGATCCCTGGATCCCTAGTCCACCGAATCTCTAGTCCACCGATTCCCTAATCCACCGAATCCCTAGTCCACCGAATCCCTAATCCACCGAATCCCTAATCTACCGAATCTCTAGTCCACCGATTCCCTAATCCACCGAATCCCTAGTCCACCGAATCCCTAATCCATCGAATCTCTAGTCCACCGAATCTCTAGTCCACCGAATCCCTAAACCACCGAATCTCTAGTCCACCGAATCCCTAATCCACCGAATCTCTAATCCACCGAATACCTAGTCCACCGAATCCCTAGATCCTTGGATCCCTAATCCACCGAATTCCTAGATCTCCGCATCCCTAGACCCCCAAATCCCCAAATCCTTCTACCTCCAAATCCCAAAATCCGCCAAAGAAATCACAACCTTGTTAACATCACAATAAAAGAGAACCAAGTTCAATCCAGACAAAAGTGGTAGTTACGCCAATGAGGTAGTAACGCGGATGTTTCTTCGTGCCACGCGATCCCTAACACTATCTTACTACCACTGACGCTTCCTGCACGATACACAGGCTTATCCTCGATTTGTTGTGCCCCGTTTTTCATCGGGTGGTTTCAGCATTGCCGGATAATCCGGTGTACGTAATTTTCACCGTGGCTCGAAAAAGCGCGGTGAACGTTGGTCCAACAGCTGCTGACAGCCCGATGATATCCGACGTGTAATTCATTGCTCTAGTTGCCCGAGCCGCCGCTCAGCAGCAGGTGGCCAATCTCTTCTCGATCTCTACCCCTCTCCTTTCGTCGTTCGCTCTTTCGATTCGAGGCTATCAGCCCGGCTGAAGGAAATTAATTGTATAGCTGGAGCTTGATTAACTGTGCAGTATCTGCATTTGATACGGGTATTATGGTTGTTAGGTATCATTCATGCAGAGGATAGAGATTATGAAATGCCGGGCTGAAACGGGACTCGATTGCTTAGATACTATTGTGGATATTTAACCATAATTAATTCGTTATGACACGCCGAAGAATTGATACTAAACTCCAGTTTGGTGTCTCAAGTTCTCGAGGCAACTGTGAATATCAAAACCACTATTTTAGAAGACATTATCACGGTTAAAATGGTGGTCCGATAGAGGCGTTAACAATAAACCGCACATGCTCGAATCTGCGCTTTTATCAAACTTCCTGTTGCATAATGGCAGAGATATCCCTACTCGTTTAGCGAGAAAGATGTCAGAGATATTTTTATTCAATACGCGACGAGAATAACGCTGTATCCTCTTCTTTCACGCGCTGGTTTCCTTCGTGTACTTTTAATTTGCGTAACGCTACGCATCACCGTGCCGGCTCACATGGCGCATGCCCGTACCACGGGCTATTTAAAATAGTATTCGAACAGGCCGGAATCTACAGTGCGTGCTCCGTTGCACAGGATTATGTCATACGTGCTTGTACCACTTCGCCGGTAAATAGGTTACGCAAGATGGATCACGGATGGCCACTTTGCACAAGCATTAACTTATAGTCGCCGGGCCGGCCGGCCGGCGTCCCTGTGTCTGTGCATAGTGCCGCCTACCAGTTGAAAACTACAAGTTACATTTTTCGATCTTGGCAAACTTACTTGCCGTTAATCAATGTTGCGCATTGTAAGACTTCTTTGTTATTCCATAAACTATTTGCTAAATTTTATAGTTATACTCATATGTAGTCATATACATATGTACATACACTCATATGTAGACGTAGGTTTTAATATATTGTTTTATTTTGTGATTATGTTATACATAGTCTATGTAGGTTTAAGTAGGATTCAACTGGGATCTTTAAGTAGGATTTTTTTAAGGAGTCTCTAACTATGGGACATTTCTTTAATTTTCTCTTTTCAGATGAATATCTGTATTCTCTTTTAGAAGAGATTAATGTTACATTTATTTAGACATTGCTCACAAGGGATATTGAAGAAATATGTTCACTTTTAGAAGACATCAACGTAACATTTTTTTAGATATTGCTAACAAGGGACATTTCTTCAATGATCATTTTTAAAAAACATCAACAATGTAACATTTTTTTAGACTTGTTAATAAGGGATGTTTCTTCAATGTTCATTTTTAAAAAACATCAACAATGTAACATTCTTTTAGATGTTGCTAATAAAGGACATTTCATCAATGATCATTTTTAAAAAACATCAACAATGTAACATTCTTTTAAACGTTGCTAACAAGGGACATTTCTTTAATGTTCATTTTTAAAAAACATCAACAATGTAACATTTTTTTAGACTTGTTAATGAGGGATGTTTCTTCAATGTTCATTTTTAAAAAACATCAACAATGTAACATTCTTTTAGATGTTGCTAATAAAGGACATTTCATCAATGATCATTTTTAAAAAACATCAACAATGTAACATTCTTTTAAACGTTGCTAACAAGGGACATTTCTTTAATGTTCATTTTTAAAAAACATCAACAATGTAACATTTTTTTAGACGTTGCTAACAAAGGACATTTCATCAATGTTCATTTTTAAGAAACATCAACAACGTAACATTTTTTTAAACGTTGCTAATAAAGGACATTTCATCAATGATCATTTTTAAAAAACATCAACAATGTAACATTTTTTTAGACGTTGCTAATAAAGGACATTTCATCAATGTTCATTTTTAAAAAACATCAACAACGTAACATTTTTTTAAACGTTGCTAATAAGAGACATTTCTTCAATGTTCATTTTTAAAAAACATCAACTTTGTAATATTTTTTTAGGCGTTGCTAATAAAGGACATTTCATCAATGTTCATTTTTAAAAAACATCAAAATAACATTTTTATAGACGTTGCTAACAAAGGACATTTTTTCAATGTTCACTTTTAAAAAACATAAAAATAACATTTTTCTACATGTTCAAACATCTAATGCAACTTCAGCTGCTTTGTTAAAATAAGTAATAAACCTCAGTTAAAATAAGTAACATATCTTAAAAGCATCTTTCTGTATCTTACAGAAGAATCAAAAATAAAAATGAAGAAATAGGTACATCGTTAAGGGTGAGTTTGAGCAAACAAAGTAAATGTACATCTTAGGGTTGTTTCTCTGACCGACAAGTTTAAAGTCGATAAAAAAATGAAAGGTAAATTAAAAAGAAAACGAAAGGAGTTATGTGACGATTTGTGAGGAGGATTTCACCTTTCTCCTGGCAAAGCTTGATTTCGGGTTTGGAAACAACATGGCGGCTAGTTGCGCCGTCCGACCGTTGGAGGCACTGCATCCTAGCCGATCGTAAAAGTCGGTCATAGAGTTTACAATGCAACGCCTTCGCTCTAGCCAGCTCTACTCCATGGACGCTCTCTCTTTCTCTCTTTGATTCGGTTTACCGCGATTGCACCCGTGTCGCAATCATTAGCACGCTCGAGTACAATTACCTTGGATATTGGAACAGCTCTATGCCAGTGCAATACATATGTATCGCGTACGATCGCATGCAAGGTTCCAACGAAATGGGCGCATAGTACGCGCGCGAGACGCGCTGACTTTTAATAAGCTGCACAGAGAGCAACGTGACGGCATGGGATTGCGAAATGGAACGCGCGTGTCGATTACGATTACCCGGAATCGTCGGTCTCGAATTCCATCGGGCGAAGTAATCGCCGGGGACTTCCATCGCTTGCCCACGCTCTCAACGCCATCATGCGCAGAATCGATGTTGATGTTGCGAGAACGGCGTATTGGCCGTGAACGAAATTTCATTGTCCGCGTGAAAGTAAATCAGCATGCTGCTTGGAATTCGTGCCAAACTGACGTCCTTGATTTCGAATGCAATGCGCGAAACCTTTCGATGGACAGCTTTTAATTACTGCAAAGAACTCCATTACAGACCTCATTCGCCAACACTTTTCCTTACGAACTATTTATTATCGAATCTATTCGCTGTAGACAAATCGAGGGCCTCACAGTGACTCTCAATTTACAAACCACTCTTTATGACTTAATATTTGATCACCTTAAATATTTCACATAATGTGAATTGCAAAGGTATTCTAGGCAATAGGGAACCTGACAGTTAAAAAATACATTCCAATAATGTTTCTCAATAAAAATTTTATTTAGCTTCCAGAAGTGTACAGTATTGAAGCAATCGATGTTTGAAATGTTTATCACAACTTAATGTAATCAGTTGTTTATTCAGAAAGTTGACGCAAAAACCGTAAAGTCAGCTGATGGCGCGTAAATTTACGCGTCCGTTCCCCCACCGGTATATCGGTCGTGAAAACGAGTCACACTGACGTAACGATGCAGCACGCGTTGTAAATTATGATCGATAATGTAACCTTGTACCCGCGAAGGTAGCATATGGCGGAATATGCATCGCAGAAGTCCTTTGGGACTTTCTAACGATGTATGGCAATGATGCCAAACACGGAAGGCGCTGCGTTTCGCTACCGTGACAGCTACCAGTAAGGTAACATTTATCTTGGATACGTAATCCATCACTGTAAGTCAAACTTGTTAACGAACGAGCGTAGCATTTGTTACGTACACCGCGATCAGATAGCTAAACAAAACGTCCCTGCTTTTATAATAAATCGATATATGCAAATGTAGTGGGACATTTCACGTTCACTTTTCAAAGTAGTAAAAGCATATCGAAGTAGTAAAACGTGTGGTCCGCGTGTTAGATGCCGGCGAGCTTAGGATGGGCCGACGGTGCTGCCCCTAGCGAGCGCGTGGCCACGAAAAGTGCGCGCGCGCGTACAAGCTGCTTAGGACACGAGGAAAAGTGGCGCGTATCTGCTGCATCGAGAGAAAAGCGAGGTCGGGCCTTTCTCAGAAAAGTAGGTCGAGAAGGTGCTCGATCGTACACACGAACGCGTGCTGCGTTCCACGCGCGACGTTCACGGGAAAGGTATCACGTTCGTCCCTGTGCATCGTGACGACCAGACTCGGAGTGACACTTTGGGAGCTACAAGCCTTGGGATGCTTCTTTAATTTGGGGGATTTTAGGAGTTTGGGAGATTTAGATTTTGGAAATTTTGGATAGGGGGCGTTGGGAGGACAGGTTTGGGAATTTTGGGGATCTTGGTGCTCACTTGGGGATTTTGGGACTTGGTGATCTTGGAATTTACTTAGAGATCTAGCTATCTGGGTATCTTGAGATTTGGAGATCTTCTGACTTACTTAGAGACCTGACTACTTGTGTATCTTAAGATTTGGAGATCCTTGAATTTGGGGATGTTGTGACTGACTTAAAGATCTGACTATTTGGGTATCTTGAGATGTGGAGATCTTGGAACTTATTTAGAGATCTGACTACTTGTGTTTCGTAAGATTTGGAGATCTTCTGACTTACTTAGAGACCTAACTACTTGTGTATCTTAAGATTTGGAGATCCTTGAATTTGGGGATGTTGTGACTGACTTAAAGATCTGACTATTTGTGTATCTTAAGATTTGGGGATCTTCTGACTTACTTAGAGATCTGACTACTTGTGTATCTTAAGATTTGGAGATCTTCTGACTTACTTAGAGATCTGATTACTTGTATATCTTGAAATTTGAAGATCTTTTGATTTAAGGATTTTGTGACTTACGTAGAGATCTAACTATATGAGGATCTTGGGACGTAGACGTCTTAGAACTTGAGTATCTTGAGACATATTTAGAAGTCTGGAGATTTGAAGAACTTGGAGCTAAACGATCCAGGTCTGAAATGTCTTAGAACTTATGTGTAGATCTTGATCCTCAAGAATCTTAGAACTAAACGACCTTGAAAGAGGTCACAGGTATTTAATGTTCAAAGTCATTGCATATTAAGATCTTGAAACACTGACATTCAGTAACTCCTAAAATAAGAAGCAATATTTATTAGTCATTTACGTAAGTGAATCCAAAATGCCCTAAGCATCAGCTCCTTTTTCCTAACGGTATATCCAGCCCTGTCGGTTCTCACGGACACGAGTGGCAGCATTGGGAAAACGAAGGAAAATGAGTTCTCTCGCGTTCAGGCGTCGATTGAACCCCTCCCCCGTTCCGTATTGTTACGTCGTTCTTGTTTCTTGCCTCGTTCTATGACTTTCCAACGTAGCAAACCGGCTTCCTACTATGTGGAACGGGATAGGTGGCCTTCTGTATCATCGATTAAACGATTTTACACGGCGTAACGCCGATGAAAAGAACTCGCTCGAGCAGTAGGTGGCTACGAGGGCTACGTATCAGGCATCTCATTGGATGCCCGGACTCTGATGATTTAACAAGACGGATG
This sequence comes from Megachile leachella, assembly GCA_963576845.1. Classification (NCBI taxonomy): domain Eukaryota; kingdom Metazoa; phylum Arthropoda; class Insecta; order Hymenoptera; family Megachilidae; genus Megachile; species Megachile leachella. The sequence goes on from OY756251.1 coordinate 19,349,125, forward strand.
AATAAATTACTCCTACGAGCGTGGCTCTCGCGAGGTAGGGCGTGTTCAGTTGTTTACACGGTTCGCGAAGAAAAAACAATCGTTGGACGATCTGACCAGTTATTGAATAATTGATAAGCGTATCATGATCGTACGTTTTCCAGCGTTCTGTGTAGGTATCGAAGAGGTTTCGAAACACGTGGGATGAAACGATCTACCTTCGGATATCATTTTCAGATTTATCGAACTATCGTATCAGCTGGTGAGCCAACTATATCTATTTGCGCACCTAACGTGAATCACGCTTGGACTGTTACCTCTCCCAAACACCGTAGTCACTATATACACTACTAGTTCCAATATTTAAGGGTAAAGTGTAGATCATTAGGTACGTAAGTTGGGAAAGATCTGCGATTTCGGATTAAATTTCGAAGTCTCCCATTTTTCACGTTCTCGTAAATTCACCAAATGCAATCGAACCAGAAGTGGTCTAGCCGGAGTCGTACATTTCCGGCGTAGTGTGGGTAGCGATTTTCGAGCCGGTGGAAGGTCTCGAACCCTACGTCCTAGTAGTTGAAGAGTTTCTGAATTGGCGCGGATAAAAACGCTCGATGGCCGAGGGCCACGATCCGGGCTATTACCGTCGCGAGGGAGGAGAGACCGGGCGAATGAAAACAAACTTTCGCTGCGTAGAACGAGAAGCCGAAGCGTGTTCGAGTTGACGCGGCGCTGGTTAAGGCGCGTGTAAAGAGACGGAACGAGGAGGCAGAATCGTAGGAGGACAGAACGGTGCGTGGGGCAGGGAGATGGGCATAAAAGGGGGCCAGGAGAGGGGCGAAAGGCGGCCACATACACTCTCTGTAACAGAACGGAGAGGAACGTGTGCCAGCGTACATTTTACGCAACGTCGGCTGTGATATAACGAAGCCGGCTCGTGCGGCACGATAGCCGCTCGTAGGGCACGCACATGCGTCAAGAAGGTATGCGCGAAACACCAGGAATCAACGTGGCGCGTCGTCGTGGTTTACCTGGTTTCGCTGGACCTAGCTGAACGCAATGACCCAAATTGTAGAAGCGAAGCAGGTCGTAGCCTAGATACCGCCGCGGGCCGGGTCGAGCCGGCCTTTTCCCGCCCGCCGACAATCGGCAAACGTCGCGTAGTATCTCGCTCGTGCCGCGAGCGGCAGCCCAGATTTTCACTTTCGCGCGGGTGAACGTTGACACTCTCGCCTTTCGATAACGGCCGCAAACTGGATCGAGTGCTCTCTTATGCATGCATGTACAGAGTGCGACAAAAGTTATACTCTAACCTTACAAACCTCCTTCCAAAATCTTGCGTTGTCCATCATGTACTTATTGCGTAGGACATGTACTTATAAGACATTAGGACTTACAATTATTAGGACTTATGTTACAATCCCTCCTTAGCGCTTTTACAAGACTTCTTTGCTTAGAAAGCTCCTTCCAAAACCTACTGTGTTATCCATCATGTACTTATTGCATAGGACACGTACTTATAGGACATTAGGACTTACAATTATTAGGACTTATGTTACAATCCCTCCTCAGCACTTTTACAAGAGTTCTTCGCAGGAAAACTCCTTCCAAAACCTACTGTGTTATCCAGCATGTACTTATTGCATAGGACACGTACTTATAGGACATTAGGATTTACAATTATTAGGACTTCTGTTACAATCCTTCTTTATCACTTCTACAAGACTTCTTTGATTATAAAGCTTCTTCCAAAACCTCTTGAGTTATTGGACACTTATTGCATAGGACATTAAGACTTACAATTATTAGGACTTACATTACAATCCCTCTTTATCACTTCTACAAGACTTCTTCGCTTAGAAAGCTTCTTTTAAAACTTCTTGAGTTATCGGACACTTATTGTGTAGAACATTAGGACTTACAATTATTAGGACTTACATTACAATCCCTTCTTATCATTTCTATAAGATATTTAACCTCTTTCTGCACTTTGACGAGTCTCACTCGTGATGCACTTACAGCTCAAACATGACAAACCATACTCAAACTTTGAACATTCTTCAAGTTCAAATTTAAGTCCAAGTATAAGTTGCATTATGAAGGATGTCTGAATATAAAATACTCACATTGTAACACTAAACTTACTGGTATATAATGTGTACTTATTTGGAAATTAAAAATGGAGTTAAAAAATAAATAAACAAACGACGAATCATAAATTAGTACATACATTTATTCTTTGTCTTGATGGATTGTCTTGATTTCATAAAATATAGTTTAACAAACTGTGTACCTTATAATAAGAAACTTGTGGAGAGTCATTTTAGTTTGGTAGTTTTATTGTTAGTTTTCTTTGTTCATCTTAATGTTATAGCCCGGAGTTAGTCTTGACTGGCGCAACTGTTAAATAAATGACCAGGGAAGGTGTTAGTTATCATACAATTATTTGTTCCGACGTAGCCTTTCTTTTTATATGAACACATTTGTAATCATTACACATCTACTTTTATAAACTTTATTATTCCCAAATTTTTTTAATACAGTTTAAAAGTTTCTTCATCCACAGTCAGTCATCGTCGATACAATATACATAGACGTCCTTAAATCACGAAGATAAAAGACATAGGTTGAACTTCAACTTTGCCTCCAGTCCAGGTCAAAGACCCATAGGTGAGTGATGTCACGACCATTATGTTTTGACTCGGACGTGTGCACGTAGACTCGGATGAGCAACGATGCCTAACATCGCTCACAAATGAGTAAGCCCTGTTTAGATAAATTTTCTTTGTCTTCGAACGTTTCGAAGATCGTTGCGTACTCGTTCCATACGATCTCACCGGTGTTTTATGGTGTGGGCACAGGTTTTGCTTGGCAGAAGCTTAAACGGAAACGGTGGCGAAAGCTGCAGTAAAGGCGCGTTTCAAAATGTCTCGAGGTTCTCGACGGTTAATGACGGACGTACGATTGTATCCGTTTTAACTTTAGACATGACGAGACACACAGCTTTATTGCCTGAAAATCCGCACGAGAAAGGATAATCTTTATCTCCATTAAGCGTTTCGTAAGTTTGCAGTTCGTAGTAAATCGTCGAACGAGGTAATTACTTCGGACTCGCGCTGAAGGAACGGTTTAACCGTGGACTTTCCAAATTAGCGTTCCCATAATGGGAACGGCGATTTGGGGGAAAACCTCGGCGATCATTACCGCTCAGAGGCCATTATAAACGGTGTCGCGATCCGGGAGATAGGACGGAACACTTTTCTTCGTTTGCTTTTCCACGTGGACGCCATTGCACTACGGCTGCACGGATTACCGTTATCGCCGTTGCGTGACCTGCTTTTTGGTACATGCCTCCTTTTTAACGGAGAGGGGGTCAGTAAAAGAGAAGACAAACGGAAATGCCGGAGGCGTCACGATCTATAATTATAGAATTCTGGAAATCTTCGTGACTTCGGTGCGAATTCCCCCGGTTATTATCCATGGTTCGAAGAATGCTCCGAATCGAGTTCGATCGCATAGAAATAAACCGCTGACAAAAAGCATCGACGTTCTCTTTACAGAATAACGCGCAGGAAATGAAAAGTTGCACCGGTTCACCTTTCATCGTCGCTTTTTCGCGCATTTGGCAACGAATCGCGTACGCAGCCCCGTTTCTGGTGAATCACCTTGTATACACCGCGTCCATCGAGCCGGTGTTTTTCGAGTTTACACGCTTGATCGTGACACACTTGATAAATTTAAGGCCGCCCGCAGTCCTTCGTTTCCAGCCTCGTGAAATTTTAACAATAGCCATGTCGTCGATTGCCACCACGACCGTGACGTATGCCCGCACAATGACGCACAAAGAGTAGGAAGAGCCGATGACAAAAGCGCCGAGAGGCCACAGACCGAGCGAGAAATTACTGACTGCGAGTCACTCGCGGCTGCCAGCGTTTTAACGTCACGTTCGAAATAGATCGCTTGTGAAATGGAACGAGAAATGAATCTTTCGCAAGATTCATCTCAGATTCCTGGTAAATTTAACGATTCGACGTATGTCGCCTTCATTGACGTATTTTTATGACTCTTCGGCCAGCGGTTCTTTGCCTAATTATATCGAGCTGTCGTGTAGATCACAGATTTTTAGGTGATTGATCATCTTGGGTTGATCTTGAGTGAATCATTGGGAGTTTAGGCCTTTGGCACTTTCAGATTTTAGTGCGGGGGATTTAGTTTTGGGGATTTGAAGTTTGGTACGCACATGGTGCGTCATTGCTTATAGGGAATGACACTGTAAGATGCAAACGTATTTATCACAAAATGCAATTAATTTAATTACTGTTTATTTATATAATTCTGTTACAGTCTTTTATAATGTAGAACATCTTCACTTCAAGTCTTCTATAACTTTTATCAGACGCATATGGTGCGTCATTAGTTCATCTCCTCCAGTACGCACAAGGTGCGTCATTGCTTATAGGGAATGGACATTGTAGGACATACACAAACATATCATAAAATATTATTTATTTATTTATGAATACATAGTACAGTCTATTATAATGTAGAATCTTTTTCACTTCAAGTCTTCTATAACTTTTATCAGACGCATATGGTGCGTCATTAGTTCACCTCTTCCAGTACGCACAAGGTGCGTCATTGCTTATAGGGAATGAACATTGTAGGACACAAACAAATCTATCACAAAAAACTATTTATTTATTTATATGAACATAGTACAGTTTTTTATAATGTAGAATCTTCACTTCAAGTTTTCTATAATTTTTATCAGACGCATATGGTGCGTCAGCAGTTCACATCTTCCAGTACGCACAAGGTGCGTCATTGCTTATAAGCAATAGATATTGTAGGACATACACAAATCTATCACAAAATGTTATTTATTTATTTATGAATACATAGTACAGTCTATTATAATGTAGAATCTTCTTCACTTCAAGTCTTCTATAACTTTTATCAGACACATATGGTGCGTCATTAGTTCATCTCCTCCAGTACGCACAAGGTGCGTCATAGCTTATAGGGAATGGACATTGTAGGACAAACACAAATCTATCATAAAATGCAACTATTTATTTATTTATGTAAACATAATACAGTTTTTTATAATGTAGAACATCTTCTTTACTTCAAGTCTTCTATAACTTTTGTCAGACGCATATGGTGCGTCATTAGTTCATCTCCTCCAGTACGCACAAGGTGCGTCATAGCTTATAGGGAATGGACATTGTAGGACAAACACAAATCTATAATAAATGCAACTATTTATTTATATACTCATAGTATAGTCTTTTACAACGTAGAACATCTTCAATTTCACATGAAGTATTGTACAATTTTTGTCAGACGCATCTAGTGCGTCATTACTTAAACCTAGTCATATTATCATGCTACAATGTATTTCTCTAATCATACTATCTTTCCTGATACATTGCAAAGCTTTATTTAAAGTTTCCTATAGTTGGTGTAAGAACAGATGACTTGTTACATTGCAGTACGCACCTGGTGCGTCATCAGTTACTTTACATGCTGCAGTACACACAAGATAGGTCATTATTTAGACATGGTTATATTATCATAGAACAATTTATTTCTTTAATCATACAATGTTTCATAAGATATAACAAAGTTCCACTTGAAGTCTCTTATAGTTTCCTGCAGTTATAAGAACAGACAATGACTAGTACGCAACCGGTGCGTCATCATTAAAACCGAATACCCAACACAATGTCGTCGATTATACTTACACAGCGATATCTGAAACGCGATAATAACGTGTCCGGCGGTAATTGACAGAAATTACAGGACAGAGTTTCCAAGTAGCCCGCGGGCGAAGGGTTAACGCAGCTCAGCCACGAGCGTTCGTTTCTCGTGAACACTTGGCCAAGTTTTTTCCTCGCTCGGACTGATTCATTTCGCGTCCCACTTACGGCATTTCCCCGCTGAACTTCGCCAGGGACAATGAAACTACGCGGCTGGTCGGAGAGGAGAGCCGGTTTTTGCGCGCACGCCGCGACATTATCTGCCAGCTGCTAATCGCTCGTTCCTTATTCAGTGTCGTAAGTGTTGTCGTGGATAGCGTTACCAGAAGCTAGAGAGGGGAAGCTGTTGACGGTGTTGAACAGTGACGTCATCGGTAGTAGCCCGACACAGTGACACCGATCGCCGGTTCTACCGGGAGGAACAATCAGGCCGGCAACAGCTGAACGATTCCTTCGGCTTGTCACGATCGTCGTCACTCGACGGGCGACAGATAACGGAGAAAAATATATTTTCTGATACCGAGCCCCTTTGATGATAACTTTCTTTGTTTTAATCATTGCTATACGTTTGAATATTCTGCAATAACAAACCGAGGCGCTTGTACCACCTGTAGCCATTTTCAGCGCGGTGAACGGTCATCTTTGATCTATGCGCCATTACGAAAGCTAGGAAAATTATGTAGGAGGCAGGTGGTTGTCTGGTATATGCTTTCAGATCTCTGCAAATATTATACGGATCGACGGAGAAAATATGGAACGTTTCAAAATAGTTTGATGATGGGTTGGAATTCGGGTTGTAGGAATTCGGTGCGTTGAAATTCCACGCGTAGAGATATTCCACGCGTAGGAATTCCACGCGTAGAGATATTCCACGCGTAGAAATTCGACGCATCGGAATTCGGAGCGTAGGAATTCCACGCGTAGAAATTAGGCGCGTAGAGATATTCCACGCGTAGAAATTCGACACATCCGAATTCGGAGCGTAGGAATTCCATGCGTAGAGATATTCCACGCATAGAAATTCGACGCATCGGAATTCGGAGCATAGGAATTCCACGCGTAGAAATTCGGTGCGTGGATATTTGGAGCGTAGGAATTCTTCGCGTAGAAATTCAAAGCGTGGAAATTCGATGCGTGGAAATTTGGAGCGTAGGAATTCCACGCGTAGAAATTCAATGCATGGAAATTCGATGCGTGGCAATTCGATGCGTGGAAATTTGGAGCGTAGGAATTCCACGCGTAGAAATTCAATGCGTGGAAATTCGATGCGTGGAAATTCGATACGTGGAAATTTGGAGCGTAGGAATTCCACGCGTAGAAATTTAATGCGTGGAAATTCGATGCGTGGAAATTTGGAGCGTAGGAATTCCACGCGTAGAAATTCAATGCGTGGAAATTCGATGCGTGGAAATTTGGAGCGTAGGAATTCCACGCGTAGAAATTCAAAGCGTGGAAATTCGATGGGTTGGAATTCCATGCGTAAAAATTCGATGCGTAGAAATTCCGTTCGTCGAATTCCTACACTAACCTAACAACTATGATTTGCTAATGATACAATTTATTACTTTTGCCACACTTTTATTGCAAGTTTTTACAGATCGTACATGAACTAATTCTACACTATGATTCTCCAGTGGACTTCATAAGAACTATCTTCTTTCCACTTCTTGCATCATGTTGCATTCTCTCCAACCATTTCTAAGATTCGTTAGGTCACGTATGTTCTATCATCCTCGATCGGTCCTAATCGCTCTTCAAATACCTTTCATTCTCAGACTCTTGAATTTCGTTGCATTCCTCGGCCACTTTATCTGTGAATTTTTAAACATCCGTCGCGCCACTGAGTCTCGATCAACTCAGTCACGCAAACGACCAGATCCTGCATCTCATTATAGAGTCTTACGTTGGATCGAAGTAGTAAAAAGTTGACATGTTACTTTACTTCATTAACATTAATGCTTAAAGTTAAGTTATTATACAACTGTGACAGCTGTCAAGTTCATGGTTGACTCTATCTTAGAAATTATATGAAAATTGATGGACATTAGCTGGGGTTCAGGATGGGTTTGGTTCTAGAAGTAAACCTTGAGGTTCTGAGTGCATCTATTCATGAATTGTAGTTGTAGACACATTGAGTGAAATTAGGTAGGGTTCAAGGTGAGTTTGGTTCTACTAGTAAGCCTTGAGGTACTCCTCAAGTTCCAAGGTCCCCAAATTTCAAGATTCCCAGGTTTCAAGATTACCAAGTTCCAAGATTCTTGAGTTTCAAGATTCTGAAGCTCCAAGCTTTCCAAATCTCAAGGTTCCCAAATTCCAAGCTATTCAAATTCCAAGCTTCCCAAATCTTAAGATTCCCAAATTTCAAGCTGCCTAAATCCCAAGCTTCCCAAATCCCAAGCTTCCCAAACTCCAAGCTTCCCAAATGCCAAGCTTCCTAAATTCCAAGCTTCCCAAATTCCAAGCTATTCAAATTCCAAGCTTCCCAAATCTTAAGATTCCCAAATTTCAAGCTACCTAAATCCCAAGCTTCCCAAAGTCCAAGCTTCCCAAACTCCAAGCTTCCCAAACTCCAAGCTATCCAAATTCCAAGCTTCCCAAATCTTAAGCTTCCCAAATTTCAAGCTACCTAAATCCCAAGCTTCCCAAAGTCCAAGCTTCCTAAATTCCAAGCTTCCCAAATTCCAAGCTTCCCAAATGCCAAGCTTCCTAAATTCCAAGTTTCTCAATTCCCAAGCTTCCCAAATCAAAAGCTTCACAAATCCCTATATCCCCAAATCCTTACATTCCCTACCCAAAAATCATGCTACTAAAAAAACAGAATGAAATCATCCAGGGTCCAAGTGTAACTTGCAGTCAAAGTATGACTCTGCAAGTAGAAACCTTAAGATCCCCAAACCTCCAAATGCACCTAAAATAATATTTATTCCAATACTAACTATTTACCTGTACCTTGTTAAACTCTTCACCATCATTTGCAAGGTTCAATTTCACCTACAGCCCCAGTTTCACCGGAGCATTCGTAGTCCCTCTTTATGTCACCCATTGACCTGCCAACAAGCAATTACATTATTTTAATACCGATAAACATTTATTCTTCCTTAGTCTTCGACGTCTCGCGATAATCTCGTCGCTCGATACGATCTCATAGATCATTGTTTTCGTTCCCCCGACTAAATCCATCCATCAAGGCCGCTTTTTGTACTAGATCTTATCTGCACGACAGGTAATCAGCTCGAATGCGTCGCGTCTGTATATCTTTTTCGCAACGCGACTCCTTATCAGCCGGTCAACTGATACTCGTAATTTTTTGTTTACCACGGAATTTTTCGTGCCCTCCAACAGTCACCCTTTACTCATTTCAGTCCGTAGACATTGTAATGTTTCACAATTTTTCTTACTGTTTTTCACAAAATGAAAACTGCGTTGTGACTTACAAATCTTTCTTGGACTTTTGTTCGGTAGACGGACGGTACGACGATTGATCGTTTGAAAGAATAATCGATCTTCTGTTAGTCTTTGATGGTGATAACGTGGTTGGTATGTTGTCTTTTGTTGCGAGGGACATTTGGACAATTTTGGTGTTCAAATTTGAGGGGAATTAGTCAGCGAGGGGGAAGGTTGTTTTCTGGGTAGTCAAACTTGATGGACGAGGTTAGATGTTTGAGGTTAGATTGAGTTTCAATGGTAGGAATTGTTACGCACCGAATTACTACGCATGCAATTCCAACGCATCGAGTTTTCACGCGTAAAATTTCCAAGCGCTGAATTTCCACGCGTGAAATTCCTACGCTTCGAATTTCCACGCGTCGAATTTCTACGCATCGAATTTCTACGCGTGGAATTGCCATGCTCTGAATTCCGACGCGTTGAATTTCCACGCGTAAGATTTCCAAGCGCCGAATTTCCATGCGTGGAAATTCCACGCACCGAATTTCTACGCTTGGAAATCCTACGCTTTCAATTCCGACGCGTCGAAATTCCACGCGTAAAATTTCCAAGCGTCGAATTTCCATGCGTGGAATTCCTACGCTTTGAATTCCGACGGGTCGAATTTCCACGCGTGGAATTCTTACGCTTTGAATTCCGACGCATCGAATTTCCACGCGTTAAATTTCCAAGCACCGAAATTCTATGCGTGGAATTCCTACGCTCCGAATTCCGACGCATTACATTTCCAAGCGCCAAAATTCTACGCGTGGAATTCCCATGCGTGAAATTCCAATGCGTGGAATTCCGATGCGTGCAATTCTAATGCGTTGAATTCTAATGCGTGGAATTTCAATGCATGGAATTCCAATGCGTAGAATTCCCGTGCGTGGAATTCCAATGCGTGGAATTCCGATGCGTGGAATTCCAATGCGTGGAATTGTAATGCGTGGAATTTTAATGCGTGAAATTTCAATGCGTGGAATTCCGATGCGTGGAATTCTAATGCGTGGAATTCTAATGCGTGGAATTTCAATGCATGGAGTTCCAATGCGTAGAATTCCCATGCTTGGAATTCCAATGCGTGGAATTCCGATGTGTGGAATTCTAATGCGTGAAATTTCAATGCGTGGAATTCCCATGCGTGGAATTGTAATGCGTGGAATTCCGATGCGTGGAATTCCAATGCATGGAATTCCAATGCATGGAATTCCAATGCGTAGAATTCCCATGCGTGGAAGTCCAATGCGTGGAATTCCTATTACCGTTTAAAAGTCATTAAATACATCAGCAACTCCATACACTCTCTGGTCCTTAATCCTAATCGATCAAAACTACATACTTCTCTACATACTCTACCAAAATGTACAATACCTTTGTAACACTTTCTCAAAATCATTATACCACTCCAATATTAATTTTTGAACGACTGATACATCATTACTGATCAATATTCCCTTCCTACATTAATTATTACTTATTTTGCTTAATAAAGAAAATCGCATCGTAATGCAATAACAGCTCTGATTCGCAGCGTTCCAATCGTTACGAAATGCAGAGCAGTCTAGATCTTGTTTGTTCGTACGGGATTGCATCGAATTACTTGATCGATTAGCTCGATATAAATCTGGATATGCGTGTCTGGTGGAGTAAACAGGAACGACGTCGTCGATTTGTCTCCATCGATTGTCGATTTGTTCAGATAAAGAGGCTATCGGGTAATTGGCGCTTGCGGATGGAAATGAAAACGACGTAGACTGCAATTTATTTTTTTTTAAATGCAACAAAGTTTTTTATGTGAAACGTTTTAGTTGTCTGGTTTTTGTTTCTGATTTAAGGAGACGTTAGTTGACCGACTAGGCAGTATTTTTTAAACGGAAACTTTTGTTATCTGGTGTTTTCGAGCCCTGATGGCGTGAATGCAGGAAAACCTTCGTGAACCTTACGGACAAATATTTGTACGCGTATCTAAGCTGGAGGAAAATAACAGTGATTCACGAAATCGTTTGCTTTATGAACGTACGCATCGCTCTCGTATTTTGCACATTAATTTGACGTGTAATTACCGAAGTTCATTAATCACGAAGCCAATATCTTACAGCGAAAAGAAATTAACTTCAACGTGCAACGATCTTCATAATCGATTAATTAACTCTGATTGGACAACTGATAATCCATTAATTGAAATCAGATATCTGATAATTGAACCTTGATACGAAACTGACCCAAAAAACTCAACAATTATAAAATATTCTACAAACTCCTTTACGCCGAAAATAAGTGCGTAATTTTCCTCGACTCCGTAAGATCACGTTTGTTTGTGTCTTACGTTTGTCTTCGAGTACAGAAAAAATTCACGCAATTAAGCAGCGCCTCGAACGTAGTGCAAACACCATATGTACGTTTCCACGAACGTGTTGTCGTTGTTATTTAAGAACTCATTTTATCGGTGCACTTGATGTTAACACTTTTCACACTCTTAAGATTGCGAGCATCTTTGATTGCTTTCTGGTTATGTCTGTGCTATTTTCAATCACCGTCCCTAATTTCTTGTATTGAATTAACGCTTTAAATATAGCGAGGAAAATTTTACTAATCATTCCGGGGATATTTGGATACAACACGGGGATATAGAGATATTAGAATGCAAGGATGCGAAGATCGGATGTGGATAGTGGACTCTAGGGAAGTGGGACGTAGAAGTAGAGTTGGGAATAGTAGGTCGTAGGTATGGTGGGACAGAGGTTATCGGGATGGAGCGATATCGGATGTACGAATATCGGGACGTGACGATATCGGGGCGTGGTGATATCGGGACGTGGGCTACCGTGACGTAGTATATTGGGGCGTAGAGATACTGGCACGTAGGTATACTGGAGCGTAGGAATTTGGGGCGTAAGAATTCCACGCGTAGAAATTCCATGCGTAAGAATTCCACGCGTAACAATTCCACGCGTAAGAATTCCACGCGTAGAATTTCCATGCGTAGAAATTCCATGCGAAAGAATTCCACGCGTAAGAATTCCATGCGTAAGAATTCCATGCGTAAGAATTCCACGCGTAAAAATTCCACGCGTAGGAATTCCACGCGTAAGAATTCCACGCGTAGAATTTCCATGCGTAGAAATTCCATGCGTAAGAATTCCACGCGTAGAAATTCCACGCGTAGAAATTCGACGCTTGGAAATTCGACGCGTGGAAATTCCGTGCGTTGGAATTCGAAGCGTTGGGATTCTACGCGTAGAAATTCGGCGCGTGGAAATTCGACGCGTGGAAATTCGAAGCGTAGGAATTCTACGCGTAGAAATTCGATGCGTTGGAATTCGAAGCGTAGGAATTTCACGCGTAGAAATTCCTACATGTATAATTCCTACGCTCCGAATTCCAACGCATTACAAATACCACAATTAATGCAAACCAAGTACAGCTTGCCCATAAACCGAAGTCGTAAATTAACCCATTAACGATCCCCATACATGTCGACGCCCTCGATTACATACCGTTTACGTTTACAATCACCCAAAGATAACAGTTCCTACCAAACGCACCAACTCATCTATAACTACAAAATCGTAAAATCATTCTCAAATAAATGTACATGTTTAAGAGCCGATACCAAAGAAGACAAATACCCTATCAAGAGATAATGAAAGTTTAAAACAACGTCGAATCGAATTCCGCTCGATTTCGCTTATCGATGAGTGCCAAATAAGCGATCTTGTCTCGAGCACCGCGGGAATTCAGGACTATGACCCGGGTCAAATTTAGTCTTGTCGAAATCTTAGTCAGCGAAGTTAAACTCGTCGCGTTGTTCGGCGTGTCTTGCGACAGGGACCCTGCTCTTCGAATTGAGTTTCAGAAGCTTTTGTCGAGCGAGCATAAACGTTACAGAGGTATGGTTTATTCATGAAACTGCCCTCTATCGCGTGCAACACCGCTGCCTTCTGTTCAAACACCGGCCACAGATTTTATACAGGCCACTGTGAATATTTCCTGTTTTCCTCTTCCTCTTTGTTATTCGAATGCTTTCGATTTCTACATCGATTTTCGTATTCTTTCTAAGACTTCACGGAATAATCTAACTTACAATTGGAAAATTAGGTAGTAACGAATGTTAAATAAATTGTAAACTTGGTGCTGGAAAATTAACCCTTTGCACTCGAAATTTTTATTTATTCACTTTACCAGCGACTCGAAGCATTGTCAATAGAAAATTATATTTACACATAAGTAAATGATATGCGCGTTAAAAGAAAAGTCATTGTTTTCAAATCCATTTGTCCTTATATTATGAACTGAAAATTATTTGCATTGTCTCCATAGCGGAGCCCTCGAGTTTGAAGACAAATTTTAAATGGCTCCGCTCCGGAGCCCTCGAGTGCAAAGGGTTAAATAAAGCCGTGTATCTGGTGTGAAGTTTATTTACAATTATCTGAGTGATGTGGATTATTTGTAAGCTGATATACATGTAGATATTCTTATTGGCCGACGTTGCTGTATGTCAGTATCTCTGTAGATTGATGTTCGTGAAGGTTGATATCCTTATAGACGTGTAGAGACATCCTGAGATATCTTTGTAAGCTAGATATGTACGGATGTCTTTATAAGCTAATATACTGTGGGTTGATATCTCTAGGGGCCAATATTGCTGCGTCATTATATTTCTATAATGCAGTATCTTTACAATCTGAGGTTCCTATGTACCGGTACACCTATGGACGTATATGAGTATCTATGTTCTGATGGACTATGTTCTAATGGACTTGTGTTATGGTCCTTCGGTGTGAAGTACATAGGTTCCAAATTTCTAGGTTGCGAATTCCTACGCAACGATTTCCAACGACACGAATTTCCACGCGTAGAATTCCAATGCACCAAATTTCCACGCATCGAATTTCCATGCATCGAATTCCTACGCGTTGAATTTCTACGCGTGGAATTCCAACGCTTCGAATTCCAACACACCGAATTTCCACGCGCCAAATTTCTACGCGTGGAAATTCGGAGCGTAGGAATTCCACGCATAGAAATTCAGCGCGTGGAAATTCGGTGCCTTCGAATTCGATGGGTTGGAATTCCACGCGTTGGCATTCGGAGCATAGGAATTCTACGCGTAGAAATTCAGCGCGTGGAAATTCGGTGCCTTGGAATTCGATGGATTGGAATTTCACGCGTGGAAATTCGATGCGTTGGAATTCTACGCGTGGAAATTCGGTGCCTTGGAATTCGATGGGTTGAAATTCCACGCGTTGGTATTCGGAGCGTAGGAATTCTACGCGTAGAAATTCAGCGCGTGGAAATTCGGTGCCTTGGAATTCGATGGATTGGAATTCCACGCGTGGAAATTCGGTGCGTTGGAATTCGATGCGTTGGAATTCGATGGGTTCGAATTCGGAGCATATGAATTCGAGGCCTAGGAACCTTGAATCCCACACACTCACGGCACAATACTCTACACCAATAAACACCAATACAACACATCAATCTATGATCTCCCCAAAAGTCCTCTTTTGTCCAATATATATCATCAAAACCCCTAAAGAGGTGTAAACCCAACGATCTCTTTGCGCCAGACACATGTGCATCATACGCTATTTGTTTGTTTCTGTTATCAAGCATTTCCTTGATCTCGCTGTAAACAGAAATTATCTGCTTTGAACTTTGCATCATGACCTTCCTTCTTACTCAGCAATCGCTGTTCGTTTATACGTATTGACCTGGAGCCTGAAAAAGTTGACTAGTTACCGCGTTAAGTGTCACATGGAATTCGAAGGCTACAGTAAATGCCATAAAACTAGATCGTAGACCAGTTACTGGATCAGTACATTCATCCGAAGCAAAAACATCGGTTTCTTTCACGAAGAAACTAATTGATTTTCTTCGCTGGCTGACGTAGAATCTTGAACGTTAAGTATGTGGTACTCGGGATTAATCGCGACAGCTGTTACTTTCATTCCATCAGATACAATTATCTTTGTTTTAAAACTTAAGTCGAGTTTGATATTTTATTTTTAAAATTTTTGAGGAGTGAATTAGTAAATTTTGGTAGGATAGTTGTGTTTGTATATTTTCACTTTTGATGTTCTTTGTATGTGTACGAGTTTGTAGAGGAAGGACGCTCTGTTATAGTAGACGGATAGTTAGGGAAATTCGCTCAGTTATGGTGGACGTACAGTTAGAGAAATACGCTCAGTTATGGTGTACGTACAGTTAGGGAAATTCGCTCAGTTATGGTGGACCTACAGTTAGGGAAATACACTCAGTTATGGAAGACGTACAGTTAAGAAAATTCGCTCAGTTATGGTGAACGTACAGTTAGGAATATACGCTCAGTTATGGTGAACGTACAGTTAGAGATATATGCTCAGTTAAGAAAGGTGTACAGTTATGCAAACACGTTAAGTTACAGCAACATTTTTAATCAACTCTCCCACTTATAATATTGTAACACGTTCCTGACGCACATAGGCAACGCACTTCACATACGCTTCATTATAAAACACGTACAGTTACGAAAAGACGGTCAGTTACAGAACATGTTCAATCAACTCTTTCACTTATAAAATACACCCTCGTGACGCACTTCAGATACGCTCAGTTATGAAAGACGTCCAGTTACGAAAACATGTTCAATCAACTCTTTCACCTCTAATATCGTAACACGTTCGAGACACATACGTGCCGCACTCCAGATACAATGAATCAAACTCATATCTGCAGCACGTCTGAGCCTGTAACTAAACACCAATTTACATGATCCAGTTTATAAGTCTGAAATAAACCTAACATTTTCTTTAGTCAACTCAACAATGAACTATTACCACAAGCTAATAAGACTACAAAGGAAAGGAAAACTACAAGTCCTAGGAAGTCAGAATGAAAAAAATGGTAAAAGTAGCTTGTGAACATCTATCGTACTCTCAAGTGGCATCCGAATGTCAGAAGTCACGGAGTACGTTAATACCCGGCAACATTTACCGCAAGACCTGTTACTAGACCGTAGTACTACGTCGCTCCGTTACGAAAGTCCCGTGCAGTTACGCAAGTCCGAACGAGCGCAATCAGTTCCAGTAAAACGAGCTGCACCTTGGATCGCGCGAATCATCATCGAGGGCTTATCTAAAGGGGGCACATGGAATCGTGTTCATCTCGTTCTGTCTTGCGTCTATCGAGCTGACACGCGTTCGGCTCAGCGGATTTCTTTGTTTCAACGGAGAGATCTATTCCCGATCCCCGTCATCGACCGTTATTGGCCAGCCGCCGATGCTAATGGCGCAACTGCGTAATCGCGTTTCCACGTGCAGACTGCACCTGAACGTGAGTAACGAGCGCGTCTGCTAGGAAACTAGGCATATAGGAATCTAGGAACGACCGGCTGCACGAGAAAGGACAAAGCCTCGAAGTTGATTCGAATGCGATACATCTGGTTAACGTGTTACAGATTACTAGCTCGATATGCATCCTAACAATGTGGGTGGTACTTCTAACAGTATGGGCAATTCTTGATCGATGTTTTGAATTTTGGAGAGAGTTTTAGGAGTTTAATGGAGATTGATGGAGATAGAAGGGTGGTGAAGGGTCATACGTGATTTAATGCACTGATGATCACATGTGTGTTATGGGTTGTGGATGCTGCAAGTATGTATGACATCAGTAGTAGACACTACGTGTGGTGATACTATAAGAGCTACGAAAATCTTCAAGGGTAGATTCTACGTGAGGTGATTGTGTGCATTGTCACACTATAAGAGTGTGACTACACTTTATATGGTGGATTCCACGTGTGGAGGACCTCACATGTGATCCAATGCGTTCTTAGTCGTTATGTGGTGACCCAATGCGTGGTTGATCCTACATTTGATACTATGAATGATGGTTACTACGCGTGGTAGTACTTCATGTGATAGATCCCACGTATGGAGGATCCCACATGTGATGATCCAATATGTGGTGACCCAATGCGTGGTTGATCTCAGGTGTAATGATCCTATGCGTGGTATTACTGTAAGTGATGGTTACTACCTGTGGTAACACCTCATGTGGTGGATCTCACGTATGGAGGATCCCACATGTGATGATCCAATGCGTGGTGATCCAATATGTGGTGACCCAATGCGTGGTTGATCTCAGGTGTAATGATCCTATGCGTGGTATTACTGTAAGTGATGGTTACTACCTGTGGTAATACTTCATGTGTTAGATCCCACGTATGAAGTATCCCACATGTGATGATCCAGTATGTGGTGATCCAATATGTGGTGACCCAATGCGTGGTTGATCTCAGGTGTAATGATCCTATGCGTGGTATTACTGTAAGTGATGGTTACTACGCGTGGTAACACCTCATATGATGAATCCCACGTATGAAGTATCCCACATGTGATGATCCAGTATGTGGTGACCCAATGTGTTGATCTCACGCGTGATATATAAGTGATGGTTACTGCACGTGGTAATACCTCAAGTGGTGGATACTATATGTAATATTATACATGACAATGGTAATACATGATTGATGATACAATTCATGACAATGTAACACGAGGTAATTTATAGTAACAAAATAACCACTAACCTTGACAGTGGTCTTACATGTGACTTAGTCTTACTACAATCGACTTGTTAGTCGTACTACAATCTGAACATGATACAACAATATTTGGAAACTCGAAAACTTGAATTTTTAAATTTAAGTCTTGTAGAGAAAAATTATTTTTTGATATTAATTTAAAGTGAAACATAAAAGTGTACAGACATACATATGTGCACACGGTGCAAATATTTTCAAGCATCGCTTACCGGATTTATTTCCAATTTTCGCATTTTGCGTAAGTTCAAAGTTGCCCGAGTAGAAAAATTCAAAGCTGTCGAATGCAATAAGGTTTTTCATAAGTTCACATTGAAGGTTTACAGCGTCTTATTGTACTCTTTATCTCAGGAGATAAAGGTAGGAACAAAGAATGTTCAACATCTTCGATTACAGAACAATCACTTCCTCTTTTTTTTTTAGTATTATGTTCCAGAACAAAGGCCTTTGAAAATGCCTATCCTATTACGTGGTTAATCTTGATTAATATCGAATAAAGCAAAATACCAATCATTACATATTTATCTCTTATCTCTCTTAAATTTCAAAATCGACTGACGAGAATCAAAGGAATATTTTTATTCAATCGAATTGTTAACGAATGAGACGTTGATAGAATACAATGAAAAATGGATATGCAGTTCCAAAACGGAGCGTGAGTTATCTTATGGAAAAGGAGCTGTCATTGGAGACAAGGTACGAGCGTGAAGGATGAACTGAATCATCAGCTCGCAATTTTTTTCACGACCGCCATTACGGAGGTCATGTTCCACACTTTCGATTTCTAATTATTAACACCTTCGTGTATTGCAAACTTTATAAAGGTCTGTTCAAATCAATACAAATTAAATTCGGGACGTAGAAATTCGGGGCGTTGGAATTCGGTGCATTAGAATTCGGGGCGTTGGAATTCCATACGTAGCAATTCCACGCGTTGGTATTCGGAGCGTAGGAATTCCACGCGTAGAAATTCGGCGCGTGGAAATTCGATGCGTGGAAATTCGGAGCGTAAGAATTCCACGCGTTGGTATTCGGAGCGTAGGAATTCCACGCGTAGAAATTCCACGCGTCGGAATTCGGAGCGTAGGAATTCCACGCGTTGGTATTCAGAGCGTAGGAATTCCACGCGTAGAAACTTGGCGCGTGGCTATTCGACGCGTAGGAATTCCACGCGTAGAAATTCCACGCGTTGGTATTCGGAACGTAGGAATTCCACGCGTTGGTATTCGGAGCGTAGGAATTCCACGCGTTGGTATTCGGAGCGCAGGAATTCCACGCGTTGGTATTCGGAGCGTAGGAATTCCACGCGTTGGTATTCGGAGCGTAGGAATTCCACGCGTTGGTATTCGGAACGTAGGAATTCCACGCGTTGGTATTCGGAGCGTAGGAATTCCACGCGTTGGTATTCGGAGCGCAGGAATTCCACGCGTTGGTATTCGGAGCGTAGGAATTCCACGCGTTGGTATTCGGAGCGTAGGAATTCCACGCGTTGGTATTCGGAACGTAGGAATTCCACGCGTTGGTATTCGGAGCGTAGGAATTCCACGCGTTGGTATTCGGAGCGTAGGAGTTCCACGCGTTGGTATTCGGAGCGTAGGAATTCCACGCGTAGAAATTTGGCGCGTAGAAATTCCACGCGTCGGAATTCGGAGCATAGGAATTCTACGCGTTGGTATTCGGAGCGTAGGAATTCCACGCGTAAAGAATTCGGCGCGTGGAAATTCGACGCGTGGAAATTCGACGCGGCGGAATTTGGAGCGTAGGAGTTCCACGCATTGGTATTCCGAGCGTAGGAATTCCATGCGTAGAAATTTGGCGCGTGGGAATTCGACGCGTCGGAATTCGGAGCATAGGAGTTCCACGCGTTGGTATTCGAAGCGTAGAAATTCCACGCTTAGAAATTCGGTGCGTGGAAATTCGATGCGTGGAAATTCGGAGCGTAGGAATTCGAGGCGTACGAATTCCACGCTTGGAAATTCGGTGCGTTGGAATTCAGAGCGTTGGAATTCGGTGCGTTGGAATTCGATGGGTTGGAATTCGGTGCGTTGGAATTCGGTGCGTTGGAATTCGATGGTTTGGAATTCGGTGCGTTGGAATTCGATGGGTTGGAATTCCGTGCGTTGGAATTCGGTGCATTGAAATTCGATGCGTTGGAATTCGAAATGTGAGAATTCGTAGCGTACTTAAACTCAAATGAAATTACCACAAATTATTCCAAACTTAACACCAATTTTATTTTTGCACAAAACTAACACAAATTACAACTCAATTAAAGGTTAAACATTTTCCTCTCATGTTTCCTCTCATCCGTCCACAAATTTTTTTCATATAAAAGCGTTTTACAAATTAAACAGAAACAAGTTGTTGGAAGTCGTATTAAAAGATCCTTTCTCATACCTCAGGTCCAAAATTCACATCCAGACTGCAAAAAGAATTGCATCGCGTCACCGTGCAGAAACGGCATGCCTCCGAGACGCAAAAATAACCCGAGAGTCTTCCTCGTATGATGTAACGCTTGTTTTTCTAACGCTTCGCCATATAATTCATCATAATGATTTGCTTCTGTGATGCAAATGCTTATCGACAGATCTAAGAACGATCCTGTTTTTCTGGCGATCGCCATTTTTCTTCAGGCATTAAATCCTTTGAAGATCAGAAACCTTTAGCAAGTTTATTATCACTGAACTGAAAAACAAATCCTTAATTGATCATAAATTGTACGACTTGAGAGTAAAATTGATGTAATTTATGCGATTTGAAGAATTAATACAAGGATGAATAATATAGATAGGTTACTATGTTCCGTTGATGATGGTGGATGAAGTCTCAATTTAAATACAAAATTTCCTCTCGTTGTTTTCAATCTTGCAATTTTGCAATTTTGTTATATCAAAATACTCAATTCACATTTAACCTCAATTCACGAAGAACCTCCGTTAATGAAGCTAATTAGTTTAAATAAAATTCAGACTGTCAGTCAAAACGAACGTCACTCACAATGAATTAGAAGAATCAACTGTTTCAGAATGAAACAATCGATATCACATCATTATCTCGACATCTGTTTGTATAAACAAAAATTTCCTCAAAACCCCAAATCCAAATATAAATCCAAAACCTGTTGCACCAAGTTACAATTCTCAATACCTCAACAAACCATAGTCAATTATCGACAGTGCTCAAACTTTCGACAGAAATTCTCCGAAGGTGTCCAAACTGACGTCACTGATAAATTATCCGCCAGGCATTCCCGGATCTTGCGAAACGTATTCAGCCACTGGGATAACAGTCTGTTCCAATTTTTCACTGACTCACTCCGTTGGTCAACCCCTGAGACAATTTCTAGAACGTGGATTATCTCCGCGTCTGAGTTAACGCTTTCTGTTAGTCATTCTGATAATGATGGATCGAATTAGTCATTCGGTGCCCGGAAGATTTTTTCACGGATCATTTGGATACATCATCAATCCTCGCGTTGAGGTGTCACCTTTGATGTAGCTTTGTGACTTTTTGTGGTGTCATCATTTGATGATAGAAAAACTAAGAAATGGCTGGTTTTATAACTTGTTAATTGTACATTAAAAATGTTGGCAAGGTTTGTAACTTTAAAAAGAGAGATGTATCATGTTGTCAATGGTTGTTCCATAGAAGTTGTTTGAAGACATTGATTAATACATTAAGGTTTTACATTTGAAGTATCTTTGTTTGTAACTTTTTCAGACATTACTATTTGATGTTACTAATATATTTACAATTGTAATATATTTGTCAATTGTAAATTAAAAAGTGAGAAACATTATATGGGAATATCATTTGGGAACATCTTAAACCATCACATTAACCTGTCACCTTTGGTGTGTCCATGTTTGTGATTTTATCATACATCCTCCTTTGGTTCTGCTAACATACTTCTTCTATAACTTGCAAGTTTAACAACTTGTCCATTGTAAATTAAAAAGTGACCATCACAATATTCGTACCTTTACTACAGACATCATATGTGTCTCATAATCAGCATTTGATCCACAAACATCATCATCTACCTTCATATGAATATGTTCACCTTTGACGTATCCTTCTCTGTGACTTCTTCAAACATCCTCATCTGAGGCTGCTAACTTACTTCTCCTATACTTGCAAGTTTTATAACATGTTTTATAACAAGTTCATATTAAATTAAAAACCAATCTTCATATTCATAACTCCACTTCAGAGTATCATACAATCAACGTCCACAAAAAATGAGTACAGACCCAAGACACCTTACTCGCATCGATCGTTATGCTAAATCCAATTCGTCGAAAAAATGCGCAGGTTAGCATTTCAGGGTTAAGCCCGACAATAAGTGACACATAACTAACAAGATTTGCAGAGAATCTCATTGAGCAGCCGTTCTTGGAGGACGCAAGACACTGTCGTTTGTCTTCCTTTCGTATCCTCCGTTCTCGTTAAAAATTTTCATTTTTCAACACCTTTTCACTCGGATGTTTATGGTTCCGTGTATCGTTAACGGAACCCGGGTAGCAACAGGCGTTCAAGCTACTTTTTTCACCGTAAACAGTGAAATATACGTTAAGTAGCTTGGTGCTAAGCTGGCCCTCGAGTGAATTTTACGGGTCCCGTTATGCGGATCGAATCTCGGCGCATTCTTCGATCGAGGTCATGGCTCTGCGAACGTGGCCAGTATCTTCGAGCTGTTCTCCGGGTTATTCCGTGTCTGATCGACCGGATCGGTTAATGAAATCGACTCTAAACACTGCTGGTTTAGGCTCCAAGTCCGAGTGTTTTTAGATTATCGGATTTAATGGTTTCCTGGTAGATATTTCTGGTGAGAGATTTGGGTGGGTGATGTAGGTAGATGGGAGAGAGCTTGAGACATTTGGGAATTTGGGTAGATGAGGATTCGGGGATTTAGAGATTTGAGGTTTGAGAAGGAAATTTGGAGATTTGGGGATTTGCAGGAGTGGGAGTTTGGAGATTTGGGGTTTGGATGGATGAGGATTTGGAGACTTGGGGTTTGGATGGATGAGGATTTGGAGATTTGGGGTTTGGATGGATGAGGATTTGGAGATTTGGGAATTCGGAGAGTTGGGAATTTGGAGATTTGGGAATTCGGAGAGTTGGGAATTTGGAGAGTTGAGAATTTGGAGAATTGGGAATTTGGAGATTTGGGAATTTGGAGATTTGGGAATTTGGAGATTTGGGAATTTGGAGAGTTGGGAACTTGGAGAGTTGGAAATTTGGAGAATTGGGAATTTGGAGAATTGGGAATTTAGAGATTTGGGAATTTGGAGATTTGGGAATTTGGAGATTTGGGAATTTGGAGATTTGGGAATTTGGAGATTTGGGAATTTGGAGAGTTGGGAATTTGGAGAATTGGGAATTTGGAGATTTGGGAATTTGGAGATTTGGGAATTTGGAGATTTGGGGATTCAGAGATTTGGGAATTTGGAGATTTGGGAATTTGGAGATTTGGGAATTCGGAGATTTGGGAATTTGGAGATTTGGGAATTTGGAGATTTGGGAATTCGGAGATTTGGGAATTTGCAAGAGTGGAAAATTTGAGGGTTTGGTTTGCTGAGGATTTGGGTACTTGGGAACTGGGACATTGGAGATTTAGGGATTCAGTGACTTAGTCAAAAATTTAAGTATTTACATGGAAGCTTAGCAATTGGCAGATCTGATGATTTGACAAGTTTGAAACTTAGGTAGTTTAGATAGATAGTTATTCGCTGACTCGGAAGTTTGGAGATTTAAGTGCCTACATACTTGAGGACACCCAAACTTAAACATTTGAGAGTTTCGCAGTTCGAAACTAAACCTAGAAATTCGTATATAAGAACAAATTTATAAATGACCACATTCGACACATATATAAATGTGACTTTCTAACTTATAAATTTATGAATCTAGGAACTGTAGATTTTTAAAACTTGAAAATTTATGAACCTCACAAAACTTGTAAACTTCGTTAAATTTATGAAGTTCGTCTTTACGAACTTGATTGAAAAAGAGAAACCAGTACAGCTTCTTAACAACGAACTATATTTACCGTGTACCTATCGCAAGAAGCTTTGTGCAAGATATCCGTAGCATTCAGCAAGTAGTTCAGCGCATGAGTAATGGCGTAGCTAGTCACAAAGAGAAATTGTATGGTACTGGGTTAAAAATCATTTTCAGTGGATTTTGTGCCGGTCAGAATAGGTCTGCACCGGTTTTATGTCGACCTTTCGCTGTTCGCGCAGGTGTTCGAACTATGCACGATTATGAATAACAGCGGTGACTATAGCGCAAGACAATGGTGACACGAGCCGGTTGCACCTACCAATTCATGCCAGTCGCTTCTATCGACGTGAATTCCTGGGGATCGATAATCATTTCTGACGGCTACCGCTCCAAGCAGCGCGTTAGAAAACACATAACATCGCCCACGCGGAGCCTCACAAATCGCGTGGGCTCTTTCATCAATTTTCTTGTTGATTAAATATTTCAGACACCGTGTGAATCATCTTGTCAAATAAAGATTTTCTTTTCTTTCATATTACTTTATGGTTCTTTAATTATTCTGAGGATATTCTGGTTACTTATTCAAGTCATATGTGGATATGTATGCATATGTGGACATATGTTCATATATGCACATGTGTAGATACTGTACATGTTACATGTATTTTATTATTATAGAATTGCATTGAATGTTACATTTGTGTAGATACATATATGTGTACATACATATGTTACATTTGTATAGATACACATATGTACACATATATGTTTGCATATGTGTGCACATATGTACATATGTATGTAGATATTATACTACACACGTAGTAACAAGTTATTTATTATTATAGAATTGACTGTATTGAATGTTTACAATTGTATAGATACATACATGAACACACACATATGTTACATATGTGTGCACATGTATACATATGTATGTACATATTATTTTAAACATGTAGTAACAAGTATTTTATTATTATAGAATTGACTGTATTGAATGTTACATGTGTACAGATACACATATGTACATACACATATGCATGCATATGTGTGCACATATGTACATATGCATGTATTATAGATATTATACTAGATATGTAACATGTATTTTATTATTATAGAATTGACTGTATTAAATGTTACATTTGAACAGATACACATATGTACATATACATATGTAAACACATGTGTGCATATATGTACATATGTATGTAGATATTACATTACACATGTTACATTATTTTGTAATCATATAATTAAACATATTGAATGTTACATTGAACCTGCTGATAATTTGATTGGATTTATTTCTGACTAATTATGTCAAGCATATAATAACATTGTTATTGAATATCACTAAATACATTCATTAATATGTTCATATAAAATCTGACCAAATATTTGCACAATTACATTAAACAATAAATAAAGAGTTAAAGATAAATCATTTATAAAAATTGAAATATAGATATTCATTTAAGAAAATCATTTTTAAGCCTCTCTTAAAAAAATGTTTATATATGTTCATATGTTATCTTCATAAAAAGCAACATTTAGTATTGGCAACAGGAAAAAGTAGCGAAGTCCCATAATTAAATTATGGTGAATCGTTGATTCGTCGCCGTCGAGTTTACAGTTATCATTGTTTGATGGAATGCGGCCTTCCTTTCCTGTTTCCCGAGGCCATTCAAGCCACTGCAAAATATATGGACAAACCCGGAAAGTCCTTGGCCGAATCGCTTTTGCGAACGTTTTCGCGCCACCTCGCATACTTTCGCGATTAACGTACGAAAAAGGGACGGGTGGCGACAGAAAATACGGGAAAAGAAAACGTGACCGTGCAAGCACAGGTGTCCGCGGCCGACGAATCGACCGATTGCGAATTCCACGGATCGATAAAAGCATTTTGGTATGCACACTTGTGCGCAACATTGACGATTGCGAAAGGTTTCGCGGATTTGCGATATTGCTATGTGGACGCCTTATCGTGCATATAGCTACTGTCATGGTTGCGTTTATGAATATTTTCGTTGGGGAATAGTTTAGGTTGATCTAGTGGATGCTTATTGGTATGTGAAGTATAGGATAAAAACAAAATTTATAGGTAGATATAGTGAAATTCTTTTTAGTACTTTTTGTTAGTATTATAGTACTTTAGTTGGTGTTATGGTACTTTAGTTGGTGTTATAGTATTTTAGTTGGTATTATGGTACTTTAGTTGGTATTAGATTTGAAGATATGAGTACTTGTATATTTTGGTTAGGTTAGGTTTTGTTGGTATTATAGTACTTTAGTTGGTATTAGATTTTAGGATATGGGTACTTACATGATTTGGTTAGGTTAGGTTCTGTTGGTATTATAGTACTTTAGTTGGTGTTATGGTACTTTAGTTGGTGTTATAGTACTTTAGTTGGTATTAGATTTGAGGATACAGGTACTTGTATATTTTGGTTAGGTTAGGTTTTGTTACTATTATAGTACTTTAGTCGGTATCAAAATTTGAGAATACGGGTACTTGTATAATTTTGTTAAGTTAGGTTCTTTAGCTAAGTTAGGTTAAATTACGTTAGGTTGGTTGTTTGAATATAAACTTTGAATATAGGATTCAATACAAGATTGCATTCAGAGAAATATATAATATATAATATATAACTGATGAGTCGAGGAGGTAATTTGAGGAGACTGAATTCGGATTAATGAAATTTGATATGGTTCAATTTCATAAGATTGAATTCAATGTACATCAATTCGAGATAATTCAGTTTGACGGGATTGAATTTAGCTTAAGGAAATTCGATATGATTGAATTATGGAATGAGATTGAATTCGGTTAGGGTATGGAAATTTGGGACGATTGAATTTGGATGAAAGTAATTCGATATGACTTCAATTCGACGCGATTAAATTCAGTGCGACCCAATTCGACGCGACTGAATTCGGTGCAACCCAATTCGATACGATTTAATTCGGTGCGATAGAATTCAGCGTAACCCAATTCGATGAGATAGAATTCAACGCGATTGAACTCGGCGCAACCCAATTCAGTGCAATGGAATTCAACGCGATTGAATTCAGCGCAACCCAATTCGGTGCAATGGAATTCGACGCAACCCAATTCGGTACGATTGAAATTCGGTGCGATAGAATTCGGTACGATTCAAATTCGGCGCAATCCAATTCGGTACGGTTGAAATTCGGTGCGATAGAATTCGGTACGATTGAAATTGAGTGCGCTGGAATTCGGTACGATTGAAATTCGGTGCGATGGAATTCGCTACGATTGAAAGTCGGTGCAATTGAAATTCAACGCGATAGAATTCGGCACGATTGAAATTGAGTGCGCTTGAATTCGGTGCGATAGAATTCGGTACGATTGAAATTCGGTGCGGTGGAATTCGCTACGATTGAAACTCGGTGCAATTGAAATTCGATGCGATGAAATTCGACGCGATAGAATTCGGTACGATTGAAATTCGGTGCGATGGAATTCGCTACGATTGAAAGTCGATGCAATTGAAATTCGACGCGATAGAATTCGGTACGATTGAAATTGAGTGCGCTGGAATTCAGTGCGATAGAATTCAGTACGAT
This sequence comes from Megachile leachella, assembly GCA_963576845.1. Lineage (NCBI taxonomy): Eukaryota > Metazoa > Arthropoda > Insecta > Hymenoptera > Megachilidae > Megachile > Megachile leachella. Next base: position 19,376,476 of record OY756251.1, read on the forward strand.
TCAAATTCGGTTTAACCCAATTCATACTCACAATAATTTACACTAACAATAAAATGCAAAAAGGCATCGTACGTCATAGAACTACTTAATGTACATATTTCGCTACGTCACAGAACTACTTAAGTTATTGATCACTTTTGCACTTGACACTGAGTCTTGACTGCGAGTATTTTCCATAAATATTGATGCAACTAATTGTATCATAGTTCGCTGGTCGTTTGTTGAAATATTCAGCTGATTATTCAAGGGTGATATTTTGCATCGCGATAGAGGAGATGTTAATTTCACTTTAAGAGAATACCAACAGGCATAATGATTTCAGAAAAAAAGAACCAATGCTCGTCGCATAAAATTGTTCATCTTTTATTCATATATTCCTTGCCGGGTGAAAGTATTAACATGGTAACGAGTTTCTGCTGGAATATTGATATTAAATATTACCATATAAAATTGCATATTTTTATCCTTGATGTTTTTATCTATTTGATTGAACGATCCATTAATTCCATGTTTCGCTAATGTATTATTTGCGATGCTGATTAATAACATACTATCATGTTAACACTCGAGATCATTACAAAATTTGTAAAAAAACATCACATCGTTAAGTAATTTATTTAAATGCTCTGTAAAAGTGTTGGAAGAAAAATAATTGGTAATAGAACAAGCAATACAGTTTCACAGATAATCAAATGTTTTTCTACGTGTTTACGTGAAACAAAGAATTCGTTCGCGTTGTTTTTATCTGACACGAACAATTATCTCCGCGTTTCGATGACTTGTGTTTTGCATAAGTTGTCGTTGACGTAATACTAGTCTCATAATCTAACAGTTCACGTCCTGCTCACTCGAAGTTGATAATTTTTATTAACATAATAACACCTCGTATAATGACGTACATTGACGACGATTTTCTCTGAATGATTCATATTTCGCTATTTTTTCCTTTTCTTTATCTCCTCGATTTCACGTGCAAAATATCATCGATAACATTATCCAATTCATTTACCGCAATTATTGGCGAATAGAACCGGTATTAATTATCGAACTGTAATATTATCTGCTGAAATTACTTTGTAAAAAATAGAGATTGAATATGCAATTTTAGAGTAGTAATCGTTCATAAATTATTCTGTGCATGGACGATTGCAAGTGGGGTTCCAAAATGGCAAGGTTAGTTACGCCATTTTGGAACGGGGTCGAAATTTAATTTGGTATTTGGAGAGTTTGGTGTGAAGATGTCAGTTGCATAGATTAGAGATTCTTATGTGGTTCAAATATTTGTATACTGTTATTCAAGTAATTATTCTATTACTATTATTCTATTTTACTTAAATATTTATTGTACTATCAAATTTCACTTCATCAAATTTTATTTCGTTTACTGTATTTTTCTTATGTATAACATAGCAAATTTTTTTAGAAAATCTTTACTTTTTTAATTATGACAAATTTAATTTTTCTATAGAGAATGAACAATTTTTCTAACAATAAGTATCTTTTAAAGATTCATATTTAATGCAAATAATTATTTTTTACAATTTTACTGAAGGTAAACATGTTTTCGTTCAATGTGCTCCAAGTACAAAAACACATTGAATAACTCATTATCTTAAAATGAATGTTACTTACATTTATTGTATACAATATACAAAATTATGAATAAATTCATTTTTTAAGTATGTTGTAATACCTACATATGTATTGTAAATAATTATTTTTCACAATTTTACTGAACGAAAATATGTTTTCATTAAATGTGTTCCATGTACAAAAACAAATTAAATACCTCATCATTCGAAAATGAATGTTACTTACATTTATTGCTTACAATATACAAAATTATGAATAAATTCATTTTTTAAGTATGTTGTAATACCTACATATGTATTGTAAATAATTATTTTTCACAATTTTACTGAACAAAAATATGTTTTCATTAAATGTGTTCCATGTATAAAAATACATTAAATACCTCATCATTCTAAAATGAATGTTACTTACATTTATTGTATGTAACATACAAAATTATAAATAAATTCATTTGTTAAATATGTTGTAATACCTACATATGTATTGTAAATAATTATTTTTCACAATTTTACTGAACAAAAATATGTTTTCATTAAATGTGTTCCATGTATAAAAATACATTAAATACCTCATCATTCTAAAATGAATGCTACTTACATTTATTGCTTACTATATACAAAATTATAAATGAATTCATTTTTTAAGTATGTTGTAATACCTACATATGTATTGCAAATAATTATTTTTCACAATTTTACTGAACCTAAACATGTTTTCATTAAATGTGTCCTATATACAAAAACACATTAAATACTTCATCACCATAAAATCAACCTTACTTACATTTATTCCTTACAATATACAAAATCATAAATAAATTCATTATTAAATACAATTAAATTTATTATTTAAGTATGTACAATATACACATATTATCTCTTAGTTGCATTACAATTTAAATTTCGCGCCGAGCTACAAAAATGGCGTCACCGACCATGGACGCATTTCACGGCTTCAAATAATGCGGGTCCTTAGCGACACCTCTAAACAAAATTGATCGCGTTCAGTTGCATAAGTAAAATTTCGTTGCCCAATGAGGTTTTGTCGTTGCAACACGCTCCCGAGGCGGCGAAACTCTTCGCTGGCGAGCAATTCGGCGCGAGTGTACCTTGTGAAATGAAGCAAAATGCACTTTCACCCGTTATTGCGTTTCGCAACCTCCCACCATCGACATCGAGCTACCATTCTGCTCGTCGCTCGACGAAAGTAAATTCTTCCCCACTTTTCAACTAACTTTGGTCTCAATTGTTTCTACATAAAAAATCACTATATAAATTAATTTATGTGCTTATGTATTCATCCTTACAGTTTATACTTAATTTTGAAGTACATCAAACATGAACTCTGTATTAAAATTAAAAATACTAGACTGGTTACATGACTGCTTTATAAGGTACAAATAAGAGTACATAAGGTACACATTTTATTGAAATACATTTCTTGAAATCAGAAATGACTGCTTCACAAGGTTCTTACAACGTACACATTTTGTTGAAGTACATTCTTTAAAATCAGCATTGATTTAGATGAAGATAAAGACTTAATATGTGTACTAACTCATGTTTTATAGTTTGATAAATTAATTTTTGAACTTCATTTTCAATTTCAAATTGAGTACTCATTATGTGTAGGTTTAGTGTTAAGTGTTAAACCTTGCTGCTATTAATTTGTAACATAGTATACAGTCTCCACAAAGGTACCTTCATCCTTCTTCTACAAATAATTCACCAGAATCCACAGCACCACACATATTCATCATCATAAGCAAAGTTTAACATTAAACCCATCGACACACAATGTGAATTCAATTTGAAGTTACAAACGAAGCCAAAAAACAAATGAACAGACGATAAAACATGAATCATTTACAAGTCAAAAACATCCACACATGAACGTCACACATTCATCAAAAAGCACCGCATTAAAAATGAAAAACTATTTACGAAGAGCCCATAAAATAACTCTGCCATGCCACAGTATTTACGTGGGTGTAACTGGGGTTGAAAATGATGGAAAGGAGGAAATTGGAAAAGGCTAGAAGTAGGAGGAAGTACATAGTGGAGGTCGGCATGGTCAGCGAGCCACGTGCGCTGCACTCAAGCGCACTTTCACCGTCCACTTTCAAATTTCTTCCCCTCTCTCCGTCGAATTTTCCCCGGTTACCGACGATCCTTTTTCTTTCTTCCTTTCCCGTCACGTTTTCTTCCGCTCGAGAAAGATTCGAGGTCGACGAACGGTGGGTCCCAACACCCCGAATTCCGGAGGATCGGCTACCTGTGTATGGGCTCTGCGTTTTTAAACACCGTTGCGTAACGATTGTTAGATAACTCTTTCAGGCACATCGATTAATAGATTCGATAGGAATCGATCGATATGTTGGATCTAATTTTATTGGTGAGTTGGATGTTTATCTCGGGTGATGTTTTTTTGGGGAGTTGACTATGATTTAATGTAAACTGAATGAAGACTTTTATGAGATGATGAAAGTTTTATGTGACAGGTGATGTGGAGTTGGTTGAATTCATTATTTAGAGAAGTAAATGAAAGGGACTTTTAGGAGATTCTGATGTTAGACAATGATGTATATTAATATCCTAAAAAGTAGAACTGAAAGAGTATGTGTTTTTGTGCTCATGTCATATGTGACATATGTGATCAATATTGTAAAATCAATTAAATTAATTGTTTGTAGAAAATGCAAGTTAAATGAACATTTCAGAGTTCTTAATACTGGGACAACAATGTAGATGAACATATAAAAAAAATAAAATTAAAAGATTATGTATTCTTGTCCTCATGTCATATGTGACATATGTGACCAGCCCTCCAAAATCAACTAAATTAATTATTTATAAAAAAAGCAAGTGAAATGAACATTTCAGAGTTCTTAATACTAAGGCAACAACATAGATGAACATATAAAAAAAAATAAAATTGAAAGTTTATGTACTCTTGTCTTCATGTCATATGTGACATATGTGACCAGCAGTGTAAAATCAGTCAAGTTAATTATTTATAGGAAAAGCAAGTGAAATGAACATTTTAGAGTTCTTGATATTAAGATAATGATATACATGAGCAAATAAAAAAATAAAATTGAAAGATTATGTACTCTTGTTCTCATGTCATATGTGACATATGTGGTCAGCACTCCAAAATCAGCTAAATTAATTATATACGGAAAAAGCAAGTGAAATGTACATTTCAGAGTTCTTAATATTAAAATAATGATGTGTAGTAATAAATTAAAAAATAAAATTTAAAGATGATGTATTCTGGTCCTCATGTCATATGTGACATATGTGATCAGCTCTCCACTATCAACTAAATTAATTATTTACAGGAAAAGCAAATGAAATAAACATTGCAGAGTTCTTAATATTAAGACAATGATACTCATGAACAAATTAAAAAAAAAAAATTGAAAGATTATATATCCTTGTCCTAATGTCATATGTGTCATATGTGACCAGTTCTCCAAAATCAGTCAAATGAATTACTCCCACGAAAAATAACCAAAATATCTTTCTAAAGGCTCTCAACATCAAACCAGTGATACATCAACAGATTAAAAAATGGAAACCCTTGCACTACTATTCTCCCCAACAGAAACTATCAAAACTAACCAAACATCCAAAGTTGCAACTTCTCAAAATGCATCCAACTCATCACCTGACCCCCACAAACTTCAAGAACCCTCATTGAATCTCTCCACACGTACTCTTAGTGACGTACAAACGTAAAATTGAAAATCGATTTTGAAAATGTGAACATAACCTCTTAATCGTTCCTCATCGAGCGTAGCCGGTGACCTTTGAACGGTCTTCCTTCCTCTGGACGGCCTTTAAGCGTTGCGAAGGTGAGAGAGTTCAACTGGAAAACAGGCTGACCGGCTAACTGACGGGTCGGTTAGCCTTATCGATTTCCGATAGCGAAACCAACCATGCTCGCGAAGATCCGACAGTAGCTTGGGCTCGCGTAGCTCGTTACGATGGAGATTTTTTTGTTTCGAAGTCGGTTTCCTAATGTTTAATCAGTCGACTGTCGGCCTTGATGGCCGAACGCACGTTCCGTGCCGCGTGAACCGCAGACGTTATCACGGATTTCGTAATTGAGCACGCTGAAAGTTTTGAGAACCATGGTTAACTGCGTATGTGGGTGACAGTTTTGGAGAAGTGTGAATGGAACTATAACTCGTGGATAGGTACATAAGTACGTGGATAGGTACATAGGTACGTGAATAGGTACATAGGTAGGTTATAGGTACGTGAAGAAGGTACATTTTTGTGATATCTTTAGTTATTGTGCTTTGTTGGATGGTGGAGGGTGCAAGGTCAGAAGGTGATTTGAAGGTTTAGAGTTGGAATGTGAAAGAGGTTTAGAGTTTCAGAATAGCAGCAGAATAGTAGTATATAACAAATTTATGAAGTAATGCTCTGTTTGGAATTTTTGAAGTTCTAATGTGACTGTTAAAAAATTTCACAATCTTAAATTCTTCTGAGAATGAGATTTTAAAGTATGACTAAAATATGAGATGTTGCAGAGTGTTTCAGTTGTGAAAACTCAAGGTTATATGATTTTACAAATTTCAAAGGCTCTTGAAGTCCTAAAATACTGAAGTTCCAAGTGCTCAGAAGTTGACAAAGTTGCAAATTCTTAGTGCTTTAAATTTTTAAGGTTCCAAGCTTCTAACAGTTCAAATTCACAAAGTTCCAAATTCTCAGAGCCTCAAGTTCCTGAAGTCCCAAACTTCTAAAACTCCAAATTCATGAAATCCCAAATCCACAGAGTGCTATACTCTCAGAGCCCTAAATTGATAGAGTTCCAAACTCTCGAAGCCCTAAACTCCTAGAGTTCCAAACTCTCAAAATTCCAAATCCACAGAGTTCCAAACTCTCAAAATCCCAAACTTCTAGAGTTCCAAGCTCTCAAAGCCCCAAACTCCTAGAGTTCCAAACTCTCAAAGCCCCAAATTCTCAGAGTTCCAAACTCTCAAAGCCCCAAACTCTCAAAATCCCAAATTCCTAGAGTTCCAAACTCTCAAAGCCCCAAACTCTCAAAGCCCTAAATTCTCAGAGTTCCAAACTCCTAGAATTCCAAACTCTCAAAGCCTCAAATTCTCAGAGTTTCAAACTCTCAAGGTTCCAAACTCTCAAAATCCCAAACTCCTAGAGTTTCAAACTCTCAAAGCCCCAAATTTCTAGAGTTCCAAACTCTCAAAGCCCCAAACTCTCAAAGCCCCAAATTCTCAGAGTTCCAAACTCTCAAAGCCCCAAACTCTCAAAATCCCAAACTCCTAGAGTTTCAAACTCTCAAAGCCCCAAATCTCTAGAGTTCCAAACTCTCAAAGCCCCAAATTCTCAGAGTTCCAAACTCTCAAAGCCCCAAATTCTCTCAGTTCTAAACTCCTAGAATTCCAAACTCTCAAAATCCCAAACTCCTAGAGTTCCAAGCTCTCAAAATCCCAAACTCCTAGAGTTCCAAGCTCTCAAAATCCCAAACTCCTAGAGTTTTAAACTCTCAAAGCCCCAAATTTCTAGAGTTCCAAACTCTCAAAGCCCCAAACTCCTAAAATCCCAAACTCCTAAACTTCCAAATTCCCAAAACCCCAACCCCCCAAAATTCCAAACTTCCAAATTCCAAAATTTCCAAAGTTCCAACTCCCCAAAGTCCCAAACTCCCAACCTCCAAAGCTTCCAAATTCCTAAACTCCCAACCTTCCCAAATCTCCAAAACCCCCCAAATCTAAAATATTTCCACATACAAAATCTCTACAAACCAACTCAGTCAAAACCTCCATCATCTCCACAGCAGTTAATAAAGCCAGAAAGCTAGGTGTTTTAGAAGCATTCAGACGATCGTCCCCTCCGGTAAGGATCAATTGAAAGGGACCGAGTAAAATACTCGCGAGGATGACGGATGATGGATCGTGGAGGTCCTCGTTGATGGGAATTGGCTTGGGTCGTTGATACGTCGGTTTGTCGTTCCTTTTTCTCGTCTTCTTTGTTCGCGAATAGAGAACAGGTGATTGGCTTGTTTAAAGCAAGTTAATCGAAGAATTATTTTCGGTGTGAGTTTATTTGTTGTCAGGTGATTCATCACTGCTGTCGGCAAACTTCTTAGACGGTTTGCTAGGTTAATTGCAACTTTGTTGATACAAGATGCTCTTGTAAACGTGGAGTGTAGTTTTTACTGTGAGGTTTAGGTCGTTGAGGTTAGTCGTTACTGTGAGTGTAGTTTTCATGTGAGGTTTAGGTTCTTAATGCAAATTATATCTATGTGAGTTTAGATATTTTACATTTGGATATTTTGGTATGTGGAGTTATTCTTTTAGTTCTTTCAATGTGGACTCACTTTTTTAGTTGTTTCAATGTGGATTCACTTTTTTAGTTCTTTCAATGTGGACTCACTTTTTTAGTTGTTTCAATGTGGATTCACTTTTTTAGTTCTTTCAATGTGGATTCATTTTTTTAGTTGTTTCAATGTGGACTCACTTTTTTAGTTGTTTCAATGTGAGCTCACTCTTTCAGTTCTTTTAATGTGAACTCAAATTTAGATGTTTGGATATGTGAATATAGGATTGGATATTTAGTAGGAAAATACAAATTTGGAGCTGGGTGAAGGGTTCATAAGATGGAAGGTTTATTAATAGACAAAGGGTCTGTTCATTAGGAACAGATATGGGCAACGTTTATACTTTCATGGACCTATTTATAGCTACTCCATATATCTAAAACGACAACCTATCAGCTAGAATTCATCCACATATCTAATACTCTGCATCCACATATGATACAATAAACCATATATCATATACTGTAAAATATTCTTTAAAAACAAAAATACCATATGAAGCTTGCAATTTCATATTTACTACATCAACTCCATATACCTAATATGATAACCTATTAGCTAGAATTCATCCATATACCTAATACTCTGCATCCACATATGATACAATAAACCATATACCATGTACTGTAAAATATTCTTTAAAAACCAAAATACCATATGAAGCTTGCAATTTTATATTTACTGCACCAACTCCATATACCTATGATAACCTTTTAGCTAGAATTCATCCACATACCTAATCTCTGCATCCACATATGTAATACTCTGCATCCACGTATGTAATACCCTGCATTCACATATGTAATACCTTGCATCCACATACCTAATTCTCTGCATCCACCTCTAATAAATATAACAAACCTTATACCAAACACTATAAAATAATTTACCGAATACTGTGAAACCTTCCTCAAACCCAAAAATACCACCTAAAGCTTGCAACATCTTAATCTCGAATAATTTGAAGATCCGTTGCATATTAAGTTCACATCTTTTTTCTCCTTCTTCTCATTCCGTCTGGTGTCTGCGTGGATGGACGCTGGTAGCGCTCGCAATGGCTTGTAATTCATACGCTATTATCGTTCGGTCATAATTGAAGGCTTCATCGAATTAACTAACGGTAGTCTCTGTGCGTGCGTGAGTAGCCAGGGAATTCGGCCTGGTCGGCGAACTGTGGCGTGCATGACATTCGTTACCGGTGTATTTACATGCCGAATTCAGTGGCGCGTGATTCCTACCTCGTTCCGTTGCCATTCAACGACGGATTAAAATTATATAAGAGCACCACGATACCTATCCATTTCGTTCACCTGGACGGTAACGATTGGTCGATTCAGAATTTGACTGGCATTTTGTATTAACAGAATTTCTGGATGATCATGAACCTTTTTAGAGGTATAACATATACTACTTTCAATTTTATTTTTTCATCTTTTGGTACATTAGCTGGACATTGAGAGCCTGCAAAAGTTCTTTTGGTTTGTTCTTCGTATGAACAATTATATATGAACCTGTAGATATGAACATTCACATATGACTACATATGATCATGCATAGGTGATCATTAAAATATGATCCAGTACATATGAGCATTTAAATATGATCAAATATATATAACCATGTACATATGAATATTCACATATGATTGAATACATATGGTCAAGTATATATGACCATTCACATATGATCAAGTACATACGAACATTCACATATGATCAAGTACATATGAACATTCACATGTGATCATTCACATATGATCAAGTACATATGAACATTCACATGTGATCATTCACATATGATCAAGTACATATGACCGTTCACATATGTTCATCTACATATGAACATTCACATATGTTCATCTACATATGAACATTCATATATGTTCATCTACATATGAACATTCACATATGATCATTCACATATGAACATGCACATATGATCATTCACGTATGTTCATCTACATATGAACATTCACATATGATCATTCACATATGTTCATCTACATATGAACATTCACATATGTTCATCTACATATGAACATTCATATATGTTCATCTACATATGAACATTCACATATGATCATTCACATATGAACATTCACATATGATCATTCACATATGCTCATGCATATATGAACGTTTACATATGATCATGTACATGTGACCACTGCAAAAATCAACATGTGAGAACATTGATGAGTCACATCGCTTCTCCACTCAATTCGTATTTCAATACTCAAACTTTGTTAACAAGTCAGAAGTTAACTCGTGTTTCAACGTCCGAACGTCTTTCCAATGACTTCTGAAGTATAAGCACCTGGTATTAATATTTTGCCAGCGGAAAGCAATAATAGCCGTCCTGGATGGCCAAGTATCTGCTGCACGTGTGGATAGATAGAACTCAATTTTCCAGGTACACAAGATATTATTTCTGACAAAAGGTTAATGAAGGATGTGTGGGAAGAATCGATACACGGTGGCATATTGGTTACCGAGTGTGCCATGAACGGTTCAAACATTGATTCTTCAGAAACAGAATCCTATCCTATTAAATTACTAACTTGAATTAGTACAATAAATATTTTTTTTTAAAACGAGAAATACTTTGGTGTCCAAAAATGGAAAATTATTTCAATTCCATTTATTTTAACTTGGATTGTGAAGAAGTTACAGTTTCATTTTACTTCTAATTTTGTGTCACGTGTTATGTATGTATAATAAACACATGAAATGTGTAACTAGCAAAGTTTACATAATTAAAAAATATTTTAAACTTCACTTGTTTTTGAAGAGTCCTGTATTTGTCTCAGTGGTCGAACAGGGAGTGAAAAATTGAAACCACTCTGTTTTGATTTACCGAATCGATCAATGAATCACGAAATTGAAGAGCACATAGGGAGAATGGTAATTAACCCTCTGCAGGATATGACGATTGAATTAGGGCACTTTTATCCCCTGTAGAAAGCAAACGCATGGGACATCCATCAAGAGTTGACATTTTAATATTAACCTTTTGAAAAGTTCAAAAAAAAAAAAAAAACTTCAGCTCCGTCGATGCTTTGATGTTTGATATAAAAAACGGGCCGGAATAAATAAATTTATCGAGCGTAAATTATTTGTCACCGGCAAAGTCTTTTACGCCACAGAAATCTGTGTAAAAAGATATATTTTTTCAACAGAGTTTAACGCGCGACAGAAAGTGTTCTATATAGAGTGACATAAATTCCACGGAAGAAAACAATCCTCTTTGTCTCGGTGAAATTGAAGAATCTCCCGGAAATATTTTTAGACGTTTTATTAGTACTTGCTGGAAAAGAAATCTTTTACTCGGAATTTAGCTTTAAGTACAAAGCGATGTAATTTTATTGCATTGGGTTGAATTAATTTGAACAGTTAAAGTGGTATATTGAAGGATGAATATAGAGGTGTTAAACCATATACGTATATATGTATATAATACATATATGTGTGTTGTTAATATTTTATTGCTTTTAGGATCAAATAGTTATGCAGATAATATTGTCATATATTATTCACACGATACATATGTGCAAGACGTTTGGTTCACATGTGTGCAAATCCTCAGATTCGTATATGAGTAATTCTTCAAATTCACATGTGTGCAAATTCGCAGATTCACATATGTGCAACTCTCCAAATTGACATATGTGAAATTCCTGAAATTCACATATGTGCAAATCTTCAGATTCACATATGTGTAATTCCACAAATTCATATGTATGCAAATCCTAAGGTTCACATATGTGCAACTTCTCAGATTCACATATGTGAAACTCACCAGATTCACATATGTGCAAATCCTCAGATTCTAAGGTTCACATATGTGCAACTTCTCAGATTTACATATGTGAAACTCCTCAGATTCACATATGTGCAAATCTTACGATTCACATATGTGTAGTTCTTCAAATTTAAATGTGTACAAATCTTAAGGTTTACATATGTGCAACTTCTCAGATTCACATATGAGAAACTCACCAGATTCACATATGTGCAAATCCTCAAATTCTAAGGTTCACATATGAGCAACTTGTCAGGTTTCCATATGTGCAACTCTTCAGATTCACACATGTGCAACTCCTCCTATCCACACATGTCCAACAAATTCAAATTTAAAAATTCCAAAATTCCTCAAAATCCCCAAATTCTTAACTATATAAATTTTCAAGTTAACTCTTGAAATCCCAAATCCCCAAATTCATAAATTCTGACGAAATCCTGAAGTTGCCAAAACTCCACATCCATCAGAGCGTAACGACGCCAGCAGAGCTAATAAAGCAGACCGGTTTCATTCATCTCTCAAACGTACTATTCGGAGTTGCTGAATCTCCGTTGTTTGCACGAAACTGTCTCGTAGGATGGCAAAAGACGGTCGCCCACGATCGCGATCATCTGAATAGATGTAGCGTCGATATTCTCTTGTGGGCGTTCGTGCTCGTGAATTCCTTCGTATTTCAAGCCGAAGTTACAGCCGATCGGGCTGGAAATCGGGCTACGTTATTGCTCGAAGCAACGATTGCTTAACCGTGGTTGAATTCCCTGAGGAAATCTTCGTGGATCGCCACGGGGATCCTGATAAAACCTGCGAACGCGTTTGCTGCGTGTTCTGCAATTACGAATGCGTGCGCCCGTTCACAATCGATGAAAATAATACACTGCGCCAGTAAATTGAATAGTTTAATAAACGGGTGGTATGCCGGTGCTAATAACAAGAAAAGTGCAAGAAGCTTCTACTCCTTCGCAGTTAAATTACCGTTCAAGAATAATAAAAATAAAATGCCTCCTATAATTGCAACCGCGTATCTTCTATGATAAATTAACGGCGTTACACGAAAATACCTCGGACGTAAAATATCGAAAGTTTATCACGGTGATACATTTCGAGACTCGTTAGTTTTCAGCGAATAAATCGGGGAACATGTTCGATACGCGAGCACGTGGCTCGCAAAGTACCAGAGAGAACTTGAAGAACGCTTTTTCTGCCAGTTGAAATTGTACAGCGGATGCACTTGTGCTGGTGCAAGTCCCCGGTCAAAGGCACGATAATGCGAATATAATGACGATGTTGCCACGGGTAAACAGTTTGCCTGGTTGGTTCTGATCGTTTCCTCCTGCAGAGTTCAACGCCGCGAGTTAAAGAGATGCGGACCGCGTATACATACGGAAGTTATCTTTTTTCCTCACAGATTTCCGATTCATTGTTTCGGATTTATTTACCCAACCCAAATTCTTTGCATAACTTCATCTGCATGATAGATCACAGATAAACACCTATAAAAGTGAAGACGGCAATATAACGAGAGGCAACTATTATTCCATTGTAACTGCACAATGAACCTACATATACAATTCTTTTACATAAATTAGTACAATCTGTATAAAAGCTCATAGGGACAGTAAGTACCTGTAAAAGTGAAAGTGGCAATATAACGAGAGGCAACTATTAGTTCATTGTAATTGTACAATGAACCTGTACATACAATTCTTTGTATAAATTAGTACAATCTGTATAAAAGCTCATAGGGACAGTAAGTAACTGTAAAATTGAAAGTGGCAATATAACGAGAGGCAACTATTACTTCATTGTAACTGTACAATGAACCTGTACATACAATTCTTTTATATAAATTAATACAATCTGTATAAAAGCTCATAGAGATAGTAAGTACCTGTAAAAGTGAAAATGGCAATATAACGAGAGGCAACTATTATTTCATTGTACCTGTACATAAGTATCTATTATACTCAGGAACCTGTATAATATAATTACTATGTATAGGTACAATGAATATTATCTTAGTTTATGTAAAATGAAAATGGCAATATAACGAGAGATAACTATAACTTCGTTGTACCTATACATAAGTATCTATTGTACCTAGAAACTTATATGATATAATTACTATGTGTAGGTACAATGAATATTAGATTAGTCTATGTAAAATGAAAATGACAATATAACGAGAGACAACTATAACTTCATTGTACCTATGTAAACAAGAGTCCATATGTATCTATTGTACCTAGAAACCTATATATAGCTATTATGTACAGTTACAATGAAGCAATATTTCCCTCTTGTTATATTGCCATTTTCAGTTTACGTAGACTAATCTAAAGTTCACTCGTTTATCCACATTTTCTCATAAATTGTCAGATATCAAATTACCTAATAAAAGAAAACAGACTCTTTATAACTCCACAAAATACTAAGAAACTATGAAATCGATCTAAAAAGTTGATCGTTAAGTATCCACCGAGGAAATCCATCAAATAGCCAACACTTTTCAGATCGTACACCCTCGAAGAAAAACGTGGATCTGGTTCGCAAGCAGGGTTAATCGCGACTGTCGGTACACCTGTTATTATGTTCTTTAATAGTAATCAATTGACTTGTTTCCCAACTGTTAAACTCGATTAAAACGCGCTACGTGAACATTCCGTTTTACGAACAGGTGTGGCGGACCAATAGGGCTGGATTTTAAAAGACCACAAAGTTTTCATTTTGTTCGACGCCTGAAACAAGAATTTGTGGTAACTTGTTCGGTTTTTTACCGACATTTCCTACATTTCCAACTAAATAGCTAGTGATTATTCAAACATGTGTTTGGTAGTTTTATTCTAAAATGAGAGGTTTAGAGAATGGTTCTGTAGGAAATTTTTGATACTTAATTTTGATAATTTTGTGAAAGAAGGAAGTATTTAGACAAAGGTCAAGGTAGTCATAAGAGTTGATTGCATGCAATTAAACTACCTAATTACTATACATTAACATTTATTCCAACATGAATATAATTCGTTCTGAATAAACTTCGGAACAAGCAGGTAAAATGACGTTTCAAAACGAAGTCAAAAAAGTATAATTAATCTTGCTACATATTGGATTAAACGTGTATCGGCTGTAAATAGACAATGACGTAACCCGTCCGCGGATAAACGTGTTTGCTCCTGACGTAGGAATGCCACTGCTGAACCGACTGTAATTACAAGGAAGTAATCACTGGTCGTGCAATTAAACGATACGGCTGATTCAGGGGAAAGTTTAGGCCGTTCAAAATTTCACGCTTTCTCCCGCGAGATGAGATCAGTTTTTGGGACGCGAACTTTGACTTTATAATGCACATTCCTTGTGAATCATCCTGTATGATTTTATATGTTTGAATACGTATTCTATAGGATAGATAAAACTGATCTGGTAGGGTTATAACATTGAATCAAACTGGTGACGCACGTCGCTGTCCACATATGAGTAATCTACAAATGTGATGACTGCAGTTGTAAAAAAATTTATAAATGTGGAGAATTTTTAGATGTGAATTTGTAGATGTGACGATGTGTGAATGTAGCAAACTTACATATGTGATGAAGCTACATATGTGACTTTGTAGATGTGATGAACGTATGAATGTTATAGCAAACTTACATATGTGATGAAGCTACATATGTGACTTTGTAGATGTGATGAATGTGTGAATGTAGCAAACCTACATATGTGATGAAGCTACATATGTGACTTTGTAGATGTGATGAACGTGTGAATGTTATAGCAAACCTACATATGTGATAAACCTACATATGTGACTTTATAAATGTGATGAACGTATGAATGTAGCAAACCTACATATGTGATGAAGCTACATATGTGACTTTGTAGATATGATGAACGTATGAATGTTATAGCAAACCTACATATGTGATAAACCTACATATGTGACTTTGTAGATGTGATGAACGTATGTATGTAGCAAACCTACATATGTGATAAATCTACATATGTCACTTTGTAGATGTGATGAACATATGAATGTTATAGCAAACCTACATATGTGGTAAACCTACATATGTGACTTTGTAAATGTGATGAACGTATGAATGAAGCAAACCTACATATCTGACTTTATAAATGTGATGAACGTATGAATGTAGCAAACCTACATATGTGACTTTGTGGTGTGATAAACGTATGAGTGTAGCAAATCTACATACGTGACTTTGTAGATGTGATGAAAGTATGAATGCAGTAAAACTACATATGTGACTTTGTAGATGCGATGAACGTATGAACGTATCAAACCTACATATGTGACTTTGTAGATGTGATGAAAGTATGAATGTAACAAATCTACATATGTGACAAGCTTACGAATGTGACAAACTTGCAAATGTGAGGAAACTGCATATGTGATATACTTACAAATGTGAACCTACATACATGTATGTAATAAATTCACACAAATGCAATGAACCTATAAATCTGTCAAATGTGGAATAATCTCTTAACGCGAGAAACCTACAAATGCAATAAATATACAAACGTGACGACCCTATAAATGTGACCTACGAATGTGACGAACCTATGAATATGACGAAGCTACGAATGTGACCGGCTTACAAATGTGACGAGCCTACGAATGTGGCGAACCTATAAATGCAATATGCAAACGTGACGGACTTGCAAATGTAACAAACCTACAAATATAACAAACATACAGCTATAACAAACCTACAAATATAACAGACCAGATATAACAAACGTACGAATATAACAGAGCTACAGATATAACAAAGTTATGAATGTGACAGACCTACAAATATGGGAAATGTACATATGGGGCAGACCTACATATGTGACGACCCTACAAATCTGATAAACCTACAAAACCTATGACAGTAAAAAACCTATAGATTTAAGGAAACTTAAGAATGTGACAAATGTACTACTGTTATAAATGTAAAAATATGATGAACCTATAGGTGTGCATATGCAAGTGTACATATCTTGTGTAAATCATATTAGTACAAGGATTATGATTTTGACTTTCTTAGCAATTACAATCTGTGCAATTAAAGATTGCTACATTCAGCATGTAGCACAAATTTCAACTTTCTATACCTCAACATTGACCTCGTAATAATTAAGTGTGACGTAACTGCCGAAAAACTGTAGATTAAAGGTTAACGAAGTACAAACACATGACACTGGTATAATTAGGCCAACGGGGCAGTTACCTCGGGTCGTTCACTTAGGATCTCTCATGTTTTATATAAAGCAAAGAGAGAAATATTAGTTAACAAAGTAGTAATTGAAGAAGTACTAGTCAACCAGTATTAGTTAACAAAGTATCAGTTAACAAAATACTAGTCAACCATTATTACTTAACAAAGTATCGGTTAGCTAGTACTAGTTAACCGATATTACTTAACAAAGTACTAGTCAACCACTCTTAATTTGCTAACAAAGTACCAGTTAACGAAATACTAGTCAACCAATATTACTTAACAAAGTACCAGTTGCCAAAGTACTAGTCAACCACTATTAACTTGCTAACAAAGTACCAGTTAACGAAATACTAGTCAACCAATATTACTTAACAAAGTACCAGTTAACGAAATACTAGTCAACCACTATTAACTTGCTAACAAAGTACCAGCCAACAAAGTACTAGTTAACCACTATTAACTTGCCAACAATGTACCAGCAAAGTACTAGTTAACCACTATTAATTTGCTAACAGTATACCAACCAACAAAGTACTAGTTAACCACTATTAACTAGTTAACAATGTACCAGCCACCAAAGTACTAGTTAACCACTATTAACTTGCTAACAACATACCAGCCACCAAAGTACTAGTCAACCATTATTCCTTAACAAAATATCCACCAACAAAGAACAAGTCAACCAGTATTACTCAACAAAAGCAATATAAGTTAAAGCTTGATGTACTTTGCCTTCCATCATAATTCTTAAAGGGTGATCTTACCTTAAAGGCTATCAGGCCTTCGATCATCCGATAACTTAAAGAAACCGAATTTTCGGGGTGTGATATTCGATCTTAACGTGAACATATATCCTGTTGCAGACGATGAGGCTGACCAAACGCATAGACGAGGTCAGGTTGCTCGAGTCACGAAAAAGTGCTCGGTTGGCCGATCAGGATACAGATTTCGCTAGGCTCGCCGATATGGCCGGAGATCGGAAACGGGCCTCATCTCACTCCATCGACGTCCCACACGTGATTGGGTAAGTCTTTACCTTACATTACATTTTTATTTATAATCAAAACCGTGGACGTTTGTGCAATTGTATCTTAACAATGACATGTACTATGACAAAGATATTTGTTAGTGACTAAGATGTCTACATATGTGTACATTTGATGTCTACATATGTCTACTCATATGTGCACATGACAAATCTTCACATGTCACTAAATGAATCTTCATGAAATTTTAAAAAAGATGCAACTGTAATTTGTTAAAGATAGAAACATATTTTTTTCTTGTATTTTATTCATCTGTTGCATACTTGCACTTATATGTTACATATGTGTATATGCACATATAAGAAAAGTAATTAGGAAAGTAGATTCACTTCGAATGTCTGAAAACCTTGATAGACAGATTGACACTTGAATGGCAGATCCAGAACATTTCTAATTCGACGTTAAATTCTTAATTCAAATTTTATTTTCTCAAATTGCATGTAATATTCAAAAGTCTTTTATTTAGCGATTTAAATGAATGATGATGAGATGAACATTGTGGGTTTCAAAAAGAAAACCTGCTTTCTTGATGAAAGCATGCACAAACGTTCTACGGTTTGATCACGAGTTTCTAGAATTCCATAAAAGTTTGTGCATTCCTTGAAAAGCGAATTTAACGCGAGTTCTGTAATAAGATTCGAAGAAAATAATCGACATAAAACTTGTATAATAGACATCGAATCTGCATTCCGCAGCCCATTTGAAAAGTTCCTATTCCCGTAGAATGCTGAAGCTTGGAAGCCTAACAGTGTTATCGACCGATCGTATTTTAAATCTAAAAGAGATCGATCTAAAATTTAGCATAAAAGATATACCGAAACGATACCGTTGAAATCGCAGAAAGGTATATTTTTATCCACAAAAGAATCGATTGTCCGTATTTAACTCGTGGCTACAAATAGCTCCATCGACTGCTACCGTGAAATTCTGCTATTGATCGTGAAAAAAAAATCTGAACCATTAGTCTGTTTCTCTAATAAAGTTTATCAGGGATTAAGGGACAGTAAAAGGAGGAATCTGTTTGAAAACAAATCATGTCTAAGCACTAAGCCGAAGCGGGGCCTAATGTGAACCGCAAAGCGTTAACGAGACCTCGTAAAAACCCTAAAGAAACCACACGGAGCTTCCACATGAAGGTCGTTAAAAAAAATATATATGTTCTGAAATCGAGTCAAAGCCCCGTTCGGTGCTCAACAAAAGCGATCGTAAAAGTGATATACAGTGAGTCCCGAAAGTGTCCAACAGAAAATGAATTCTCTTTTTATAGGCGAGAGAAATGTTTATTATAAAGCTTGACGTCGTTATGGGAATGCGATTTAAATATATTGATGCGAAATTGGAGGAGTTATTTTATGTTGTGAGTTGAAGTTTCCTCGCGGTATATGGCCACGCGTTATAATAACTGTGATGCATTATATTGATATTTATTGCAATTTCTGTGCGTTATATTGCAATGAATTGCGAGGCTTACGCGTTGTAATTTTTATGCGTTGTAACGCCACGCATTGTAATTTCTACGCGTTGTATCGCAATGCATTGCAATTTTTACGCGTTGCAATTTTTCACGCGTTGTATCGCAACGCATTGCAATTCTTACGCGTTGTAATTTCCACGCGTGGTATCACAACGCATTGCAATTCCCACGCGTTGCAATTTCCACGCGTTGCATTGCAACGCATTGCAATTCTTACGCGTTGCAATTTCCACGCCTGGTATCGCAACGCATTGCAATTCCCACGCGTTGCAATTTCCACGCGTTGTATTGCAACGCATTGCAATTTTTACGCGTTGCAATTTTTCACGCGTTGTATCGCAACGCATTGCAATTCTTACGCGTTGTAATTTCCACGCGTGGTATCACAACGCATTGCAATTCCCACGCGTTGCAATTTCCACGCGTTGCATTGCAACGCATTGCAATTCTTACGCGTTGCAATTTCCACGCCTGGTATCGCAACGCATTGCAATTCCCACGCGTTGCAATTTCCACGCGTTGTATTGCAACGCATTGCAATTTCCACGCGTTGTATTGCAACGCATTGCAATTTCCACGCGTGGTATCGCAACGCATTGCAATTTCCACGCGTGGTATCGCAACGCATTGCAATTTCCACGCGTGGTGTCGCAACGCATTGCAATTTCCACGCGTGGTATCGCAACGCATTCCAATTCCAACGCGTTGTATCGTAACGCATTGTAATTCCCACGCGTTGTACCGCAACGCATTGCAATTCTTGCGCGTTGTAATTTCCACGCGTTGTATCGCAATGCATTACAATTCTTATGCGTTGCAATTCCCACACGTTGCAATTCTTACGCGTTGCAATTCCCACGCGTTGCAATTCTCACGCGTTGTATCGCAACGCATAGCAATTCTTACGCGTTGTAATTCCTACGCGTTGTATCGCAACGCATTGTAATTCCCACGCGTTGTATCGCAACATATTGCAATTCCTGTGCGTCGAATCACCACGTATTGCAATTCCCACGCGTTATATTTCCACATATTGCAATTCCCACGCGTTGTATCGCCACTCATTGCAATTCCTACGCGTTGTACCGCCACGCATCGCAATCTCCACTCATTACATCGCCACATACTACAACTCTCACTTGTTATATTTCCACATATAGCTATTTCCAAACGTTATATCGCCACATATCGCAATTCCAACATCCTGTATCACCTCATATCGTAATTTCTACATGTTATATCCCTACATAACGCAATTCCTACGTGATCTATCACCACAGATCGTAATTTTTATGGATTAAAATTCTTGAGCGTTGTACAGGCAATTGCAATTTCTACATGTTGTAATTTTAACGATATGCGATTTCTACGTGTTGTAATTTCGTCAGTTTATAATTAGTTCGTGATATGGAACATAATTCCTACGCAATGCATCGTCACACATCGTAATTTTTACACGGTGTATTGCCACGTGTTATAATTCCTTCTTGATGTACCGCTACACATTATGATTCCTACGCATAGTATCGCCATACGATGCAATTGTACTGTTTTTGTACGCACAGTATCACCTCATATTGTAGTTCTTACATGCTATATGGCCACGCATTGTGGTTCCATTGCAATAACATGTTGTACTGTTCATGTATTATATTGTCGAATGGGGCAATGGATAATATATTCTATTATATGAGAATGTGTTATATTATATTATTTGTTGGTCATACTCAAAAATATATATTACCTTTTGGACATATTTAAAGTCAAAATTATAATCTCAATACGATATTTAATCCATCATATTATATTACCTATTTTTTTTACTAGAAAGTAAAAATTCAACATAGTTGAATTGGACCTGTTGGACATGTATAAAAATATAAACCCAACATGATATATGATACATGATATTATATTACCTATTGTTCGTACTCAAATTAAAAATTCAACATAGTTGAATTTGACCTATTGAATATATGTATATAAAAACGTATACTTAACATGATATATGATACATCATATTATATTACCCATTGTTCGTACTCAAAAGTAAAAATTCAACATAGCTGAATTGAACCTGTTGGACATATATAAGAACATAATCTCAACATGATATGTGATACATGATATTATATTACCCTTTGTACATACTCAAAAATAAAAATCCAACATAATACATTGTAATATGCTACATGACCTAATAAACACATTCAAAAATACCAACTCAACATGATATATGATACATCATATTATATCATCCATAGTTCATACTCAAGTATAGAAATTCAACAAATGCATTATAATATGCTATATGACCTAATAGACACATTCAAAAATACCAACTCAACATGATATAAAATACATCATATTATATCATCTATAGTTCATACTCAAGTATAGAAATTTAACAAATGCATTATAATATGCTACATGACCTAATAGACACATTTAAAAATATAAACTCAACATGATATAAAATACATCATATTATATCATCCATAGTTCATACTCAAGTATAGAAATTCAACAAATGCATTATAATATGCTACATGACCTAATAGACACATTCAAAAATACAAACTCAACATGATATATGATACATCATATTATATCATCTATAGTTCATACTCAAGTATAGAAATTCAACAAATGCATTATAATATGCTACATGACCTAATAGACACATTCAAAAATACAAACTCAACATGATATATGATACATCATATTATATCATCCATAGTTCATACTCAAGTATAGAAATTCAACAAATGCATTATAATATGCTACATGACCTAATAGACACATTTAAAAATACAAACTCAACATGATATAAAATACATCATATTATATCATCCATAGTTCATACTCAAGTATAGAAATTTAACAAATGCATTATAATATGCTACATGACCTAATAGACACATTTAAAAATATAAACTCAACATGATATAAAATACATCATATTATATCGTCTATAGTTCATACTCAAGTATAGAAATTCAACATAACTTGACCCATTTCCCATATACAAAAATAAAAATTCAAGACCCATAAAACCTCCCGAATTCGATTAAAAATTCATTCTCCCGAAAATCACATTTCCATAGAATAAACCCGAAACTAAATTTCGCCGGAGAATTTTATAAATCCTCGAGTGTCCTAACCGCGCCACAGAGTGATTTTGCTCTCCCTTCGAAAATTCTCTCGCACGGTAGACCTTTCCACGCCGGATTTACCATCGACACGTGTGAGCCTGCACGTGCACACGTTAGCATGTGAGCGTGTATGCCTCTATTTCGCCTAAAATCGAAGGTATCTGGACGCAGAGCCCGGTAAAAAGGCTGTGGCGCACCCACACGTTGCATCGACGAGGGAGCGTTAAAAGGCGTCTGGTTGCCGATCGTTAGACCGTGAATGCACCCTCGCCGGACACCTGTCCCTCGTCTTTCCACCACACGCAGCCAAATGCTTTCCTCTCTCACCCTCGACGAACATCCTGGAATCCGATACAACTGTCGCGATTGACCGGCTAGGGGACCGTTTCATAGGATCCGGCTCGTCGATTTATCTGATCTCGGAGACGGTGCTTTGACCTTTACTTGGGGTGAGACGAGTGTTTAACTCTCGAGGCTGTTCACTCTAAGGAGGGCAATACCTTTGGAATCTTAAGAAATTACAAAATTTGTTTTTGTACAAAATTTTAGTGGAATGTCTGAAAAATGTTTTCTGGAAATTTAGAAGTTAAAAAGGAAGCCATTTTGAAGTTGTGGCCGATTAGCGCCGCAGGTATACGTTCAGAGGACTGAAACTTTAAGGGAGGCAATATCTTTAGAATTTTTTAAAATTACAGAATTTTTTTTTTGTATAAAATGTTAGTGTAACGTTTTAAAAATATTGTCTCAAAATTTGAAAGCGAAATACGAAGCCATTTTGAAGTTGTGGCCGATTAGCGCCGCAGGTATGCGTTCAGAGAACTGAAACTTTAAGGGAGGCAATATCTTTAGAATTTTTAAAAATTACAGAATTTTTTTTTTGTATAAAATGTTAGTGTAACGTCTTAAAAATATTGTCTCAAAATTTGAAAGCGAAATACGAAGCCATTTTGAAGTTGTGGCCGATTAGCTACAATTCTGCTCGTCGCTTGACGAAAGTAAATTCTTTCTCACTTTTGAACTAACTTTGGTCTCAATTGTTTCAAGATAATATATAAATTAATTTTAATATATATATATATAATTATATAAATTAATTTAAGTTTCTGTTCTTATTCATCCTTGAACCTTATACTTGATTTCAAAGTACCACATCAAACATGAACACTGTATTAAAATTAAAAGTACCAAACTGGTCAAATGACTGCTTTATATGGTTCTTATAAGGTACACATCTTGTTGAAATACATTTTTTGAAATCAGAAATGACTGCTTCACAAGGTTCTTATAAGGTATACATTTCGTTTAAATACATTTCTTGAAATCAGAATTGATTTGCATCAAGATAAAGACTTAATATGTGCACTAATTTATGTTTCATCGTTTGTTTATTTAATCTTAAACTTAATTTTTAATTTCAAATTAAGTACGCATTGTAAGCCGGTAGTTTAGTGCTAAAATTGGCTGATAACTCAAAAACTAGTTTATCAATCGCTAAAATTTTTTGTACACATCCAATACTATCTAACATATAAATGTATGAAATAAATTGAACATTAAAGTCCCTTTTATTGCAAAAACATCGCAATGTTTCAATAAAATTCAAACTTTTTCTTTAAACGCCATTTCTTCAATTTTACATATTTACATTTCTGAGGTTCTAACTGTTTTTAGTTTTCGAAACATTGTAAACTTGCTTCAGAATATCTAAAGCTAGAACCCATTCACGAGACCAAAACACTGTCACAATTCCGCCATTTTGAAATATTTTGCAAGACAGAAAATATTCTGTCGTAATAAATTATACCTGAAATTTGGAAAAAATCTTCCCTGGTAACCGCATTTTTCGTCAGCAGTAATTTTCCGCTAATTCCGACTTTCTTCAGCTAATCAAGAATTAATAAGCTCGAATCGTTGTTTATGCCCGCAGCTTTCTTCCGATAGCACTCATTAAAGCATTGAATTTTATCAATGCCGGGGTTACGACTCGAAAGCGACTCGATACTCGTTTATTTCATTCGCAGTGGAGGGTAGCCGCTGAGTTTATGATTTAGGACCAGAATCGTGAAATAACCATCCGTACTCGGAACGTAAGCGGTAATTTCGTTTTTATGGCTCGGTACGAGTGCCACGGGACAGCTTGATCCTCTTCGACTGCATCTCATGTTGGTCCGGCAAGGTTTTTAAAGCTTCAACAATAAACGGTGAATTGTTTTCTTGCTGGAGATCCTGTGAGGTTAAAAACTCGTTCACGTTGTTAGGCGATGAATAGTAATTTACCCTTGGGTGCCATATGCAAGTTTTTTTATTTGTTTAATAGGAAAAGTTACCTCGTCATGGAATTAAGTTTAACGACGCTGACACCTACGCCACCGTAACTTTTATCGATTGTGCGATGATCTGTGCAGCTTTTATATTCGGGTTCGAGGGAGATTAAATGTAGGTAAATGACGGGGATAAATGTGGGTACGTGAAGAGGATCGATTACGGTGTACGTGATTTGAAGTTCAGAAAGGGAATTGTAATGGCGGATCGATTTGACGAGGTTTCTATGTTTTGACTTCTTAGGAGAGTGTGGAGTTGGCGGAGAAGTTGTGTTGATTGGCGTCACTTTGGTAGTTTTTTATTTAGGTGATTTTGGTAGGGAAACACGCTTAGTTATGGAGAGATGCTCAGTTGAGGCGCTCAGTTATGGAGAGATGTTCAGTTGAGGCGTTCAGATATGGAGAGATGTTCAGTTGGCGCGTTTAGTTATGGAGAGATGTTCAGTTGGCGCGTTTAGTTATGGAGAGATGCTCAGTTGAGGCGCTCAGTTATGGAGAGATGCTCAGTTGGCGCGTTTAGTTATGGAGAGATGCTCAGTTGAGGCGTTCAGTTCTGGAGAGATGCTCAGTTGGCGCGTTTAGTTATGGAGAGATGCTCAGTTGAGGCGCTCAGTTATGGAGAGATGCTCAGTTGGCGCGTTTAGTTATGGAGAGATGCTCAGTTGAGGCGTTCAGATATGGAGAGATGTTCAGTTGGCGCGTTTAGTTATGGAGAGATGCTCAGTTGAGGCGCTCAGTTATGGAGAGATGCTCAGTTGGCGCGTTTAGTTATGGAGAGATGCTCAGTTGAGGCGTTCAGATATGGAGAGATGTTCAGTTGGCGCGTTTAGTTATGGAGAGATGCTCAGTTTTCGCGTTAAGTTATGGAGAGATGTTCAGTTGGCGCGTTTAGTTATGGAGAAATGTTCAGTTGAGGCGTTCAGTTATGGAAAGATGTTCAGTTGGCGCGTTCAGTTATGGAGAGATGCTCACTTGGCACGTTCAGTTATGGAGAGATGTTCAGTTACAGAAAGTTCAGTTAACACTAAAACTACCAAACCGGTCAAATGGCTCCACAAGTTTCTTATTATAAAGTACACATTTTGTTAAAATACATTCCTTGAAATCAGCAGTAATTTTCATCAAGATAAAAAATAAATGTGTGTACTAATTTATGTTTCGTCGTTTGTATATTTATTCTTTAACTTCATTTCTAATTTGAAAGTAAGTGTACATTATATATCGGTAGGTTTAGTGTTAACAAAACATATTCATAACCCTTTCATTTATAACATCACAGTTCATTCACATTAATTTTACTTGGACCAACGTTAAGTATTAACTTCTGCAATTTAAAATGAGATATCTAAAGGTACCATTATAAGCGTTCCTTCAACCCAGTATTAATCTTTGACTTTCATCTTTTAATCTGTTAATGTACATCATTGTATCATGACACTCGATGCACACAAACGACTTTTTTCCGTGCGATCTCTTCACCAACAATTCTCTTTTTCCCAGAGAAAACAAACGTACGATCGAAAGTGTCGTGCATCGAGTCTGATCGGATAATGATATACAGATTAGAAGATGAAATTGAAAGATTAACTCGTTGTTAATGATCTCTGTTACAATGCATCTAAACCAGAAGTTTTCACTGTGAATATTATTTAATCAATGTATATAAGTTCTGTGTAGAAACGTCTCCAAAGACATTTTTTAAAATCCAAGAAAGAGTCTCCTAAAGTATCTTGACGAATTAGCATTTGTATGGTAGAAATCAGTGACAGCCGAAATAGGGAGCGAAGAACTCAAGAGGTCCTCGAATCCACGTACCTACGAGATCCCTATCTTTTCGTATAAAATCTTTTCTTCGGTCCTAACCTTCCCTCTCTCTCATTTCCCGAGAAGGGTGTAACAGAAGGCTGTTCCATGACCGGACCGATGGCAACGACCTCCTCGACTTTTCGTTTTTCCCTTCTCCTTTTTTTCTTCCTTGGGTAAAGTCGTGCACGAACCGGGCCCTCGAAGATCCTCTCACAAAGGACTAGAAGGGCGAAAGAAGGGATAATAGTGACGTGCAACGTCCGGTGGGCCGCTTTGGGGCGTAGTTATGCAGGTAGACGGCCGGTGTTTTTGGCCAAGGCTGCAGCTGGCCATGGCACGACCTGCCCCACGTGAAAGGAAAGGTCACCGAAGAGAAATCGAATGCCTTTCGAATCCTCCGTATCGATGACGAAAGCATATGCGTCCGGCTACCGCCTTAACGAGACCTTGCGTTCGGCCAAGGATCCCCGCGAACGTTGGTGTGATTGAACGTATTCGGTATTTTATACAGGATGCATCAAAAGGGGTACTCACGTATTTTTTCGTCTTCAAGTAAGCAACTTTGGGATATTTTAGTAGATGACATAAAAGGGGTACTTGCAAGTTTTCCATCTTCAAGTAGGCAACTTCGGGATATTTTATTAGATGACACAAAAGGGGTGGTTACAAGATTTCCATCTTCAACTAGATGACTTCGGGATATTTTACTGGATGACACAAAAGGGGTGGTTAGATGCTCTTCCATCTTTAACCAGGGGACTTCGGGATATTTTATTAGATGACACAAAAGGGGTACTTGCAAGTTTTCCATCTTTAACCAGGGGACTTCGGGATATTTTACTAGACGACCCAAAAGGGTGGTTAGATGCTCTTCCATCTTCAACTAGGTGACTTCGGGATATTTTATTAGATGACACAAAGGGGTACTTGCAAGTTTTCCATCTTCAAGTAGGCAACTTCGGGATATTTTAGTAGATGACCCAAAAGGGGTGGTTAGATGCTCTTCCATCTTCAACCAGGCGACTTTGGGATATTTTACTAGATGACCCAAAAGGGGTGGTTACTTCTTCCATCTTCAACTATACAACTTCGGTATTTTCTACAGGATGCCTCAACAGGGGTTATTACATGTTCTTCCATCTTTAACTAGTCATCTGAGGTCCTCTTTACATGATGTCTCAAAGGGGGTGCTTACATGTTCTTCTATCTTTAAATATGCATTTGAGGTACTCTTTACATGATGTCTCAAAGGGGGTGATTACATGTTCTTCTATCTTCAACTATATATCTTTGATACCCTCTACAGAATGTCCAAAAAGAGGTGCTCATATGTTGTTTCATCTTGAACCATCCATCTTCAGTATCTTCTGTAGGATGCTTCAAAATGGGTACTTAAATGTTCTTACATCTTCAGCATTTTTTACAGAATTCCCAAAAGAATTGCTTACATGTTCTTCTATCTTCAGTATCTTCTAAAGGATGCTCCAAAAGAACTTCTTACATGTTCCTCCATCTTCAACCATCTATATTCAGTATCTTCTACAGAATTCCCAAAAGAATCACTTACATGTTCTTCCATCTTCAGTATCTTCTAAATAATACTCCAAAAGAACTTCTTACATGTTCCTCCATTTTCAGTATCTTTTACAAGATGCTCCAAAAATGGTTCTCTTAGATGTACCTCCATCTTTAACCATTCATCTTCAGTATCTTTTATAGAATGCTCTGAAAGAGTTGTTCATCTTGTGCCATCTTTAACCATTCATTTTCAATTTCTTCTACAGAATGTCCTAAAAGAGATGCTCATATGTTGTTTCATCTTTAACCATTCATTTTAACTATTCATTTTTAACCATACATCTTGAGTATATTCTACAAGATGCTCTAAAACAGTTGTTTATATGTTGTTCCATCTTTAACCATTCATCTTCAGTTTCTTCTACAAGGTGTTCTAAAAGAGATGCTCATACGTTGTTTCATCTTTAACCATTCATTTTAACTATTCATCTTTAACCATACATCTTGAGTATCTTCTACAAGATGCTCCAAAACAGTTGTTCATATGTTGTTCCATCTTTAACCATTCATCTTCAGCATCTTTTACAAGATGTCCTAAAACAAATGCTCATACGTTGTTTCATCTTTAACCATTCATTTTAACTATTCATCTTGAGTATCTTCTACAAGATGCTCCAAAACAGTTGTTCATATGTTGTTCCAACTTTAACCATTCATCTTCAGTTTCTTCCGCAGGATGTGCTAAAAGAGATGCTCATACGTTGTTTCATCTTTAACCATTCATTTTAACCATTCATCTTTAACCATTCATCTTCAGTATCTTCTATAGTATGCTCCAAAAGAGTTGTTCATAAGTTGTTCCATCTTTAACCATTCATCTTCAGTTTCTTCTACAAGATGTTCTAAAAGAGATGCTCATACATTGTTTCATCTTTAACCATTCATTTTAACCATTCATCTTTAACCATACATCTTGAGTATCTTCTACAGTATGCTCCAAAAAAGGTATACATAAAGAAAATACAATTTTATTCGTACAATTAAGTTAAACGCAAATACCGCACACCCCTAACAATCCATCGTACCACGTCATCATCATAAATTCCTTCCACTCAGGCAATCCATAAAAGAAAGCAACACCATGACGCATGGGTGTCTCGCGAAGAAAAATTCGAGCTACAATAACGGCTGTTCAAGCGTGGAAGACGAATAACCCGAGCCATCGTAGCTTCCTCTTTCATCGAAGGAACGGGGCTCGGTTTCGTTCGGTTTGCCCTTTCACACGCAAGCGTGCACGCGAGGAGGGCCCAATCACTGCAACTCGCTTGTAAATTGAGCAAGACCGGGTTTTTCTCACGTAACGAAACCGTAAACGATCCTCTTCGGGATCGTGACACCTCCTCGTTTTCTCCTTAACGTCCGACTGCTCCATACTTGGCAATTATTACTGGAACAGCGTGCTTCGTTTTGATGCAACCTCGCTACACTTTTGACCTTTCATTTCGACGTGGAAAGTGAAATACTTTGATCTTAAAAACGGTTAAGTTTACGCTGTGTTTTCGGTGGTTAGGTTGATCCTCCAGGGACAAAAACCTCCGTGAGAACGTTTCTAAGAAGTGGTAACAACTTAGAGGCCCAGAAGTCTATAGTTAAACCGATAGCACACATTACCCGTTCCTTAAGGGCATACTCTCGATGCATGTTTCATCTCGGTAAGTGAATATCATCGCCCCAGCTAAGATCACAAGGAATCAATCGATTTTTTCCGTCCAGTAAAGCTATTATCCAAATGATCCTGTATCGAGTAGCAGTGAGTTATTTTCGTGTCCATAGAATTGCAAAGTGCTCATTTGCCGGTGATCGCTCGAATCCCGGGGGTATGCCATTATCGGCACCGTTGTTTACGAACCGTCGCAGGTGTAACGACGTGCGTACACACGGTTTCCAGTAAACTCCGAATAAAGCGTGAAAGTAATAATTCGAGGTTTTTACGAAGGTCCAACAGGCGAGGGACTATTACAGCGACAGTTCGTAATAACTGAAAGTTTGTGCTGCGGCAACGGGTGCAGTGAGTCAGTAGGTTAGCTTACGTAATTTCGACCAGCAATCTGTGCGGGTGAAGAGGAGGCGGAGGCCGACTTTGCGAGGAATTAGGTCGATCAATACCGTGCCGGTTATATGGGTCAGGTGCAGTAGCACGTTCCGTGTATGCGAGCTAGTCCCCTTTCCGGTACCTAGCAACCCGCCCAGCAGCCATCCCCCAG
Organism: Megachile leachella; assembly: GCA_963576845.1. Lineage (NCBI taxonomy): Eukaryota > Metazoa > Arthropoda > Insecta > Hymenoptera > Megachilidae > Megachile > Megachile leachella. The sequence continues at coordinate 19,407,027 of OY756251.1, forward strand.
GACGAGATGTCCTGTTTCGATCTATCTGCCGTCCTCTGACCCCTTTTTGACCTATTTATTACTAACGCGTTAATCTCCGTTGTGATCTATCTGCGGAGAGCGAATTCTGTCACTGACCCTTTCACTGAGGTATTTTTGATAAATTCACTCTTTGAACTATTGTGCGTTATTGGAACTTGGAGTTGGAATGGTGTGTTATTGGTAGATAGGCTGGGACTGAGTTTCTATGATATGTTCTTCATATGATGGTCTTTTGGATAGCGAATTCTGTTACTGACACTTTCACTGAGGTATTTTTGATAAATTCACTCTCTGAACTATTGTGCGTTATTGGAACTTGGATTTGGAATGGTGTGTCATTGATAGCTAGGCTGGGACTGAGTTTTTATGATATGTTCTTCATATGATAGTCTTTGGATTCGAATTCTGTCACTGACAGTTTCACTGAGGTATTTTTGATAAATTCAATTTTAGAATTATTGTGCGTTGGTGGAACTTGGATTTGGAGTGGTGTGTCATTGATAGCTAGGCTGGGACTGAGTTTCTATGATGTCTTCTTCATATGATAGTCTTTCTAATTCATTGAAATGAAAGTTATTCACTGAAACTTGATTTTCTCAATAGCTCTATGTTATTGGTAACTAGGCAGTAACTAGGGACTTGGGTCTTCACGTTCTACATATGATGATCTTCTTAGTCAGTTACTTACTCAAACTTGGATTTGTAACTGGTTTATAGCATTGGTAACTAGGTAGGTGCTGGGTCTATCACTATTTACGTTCTCCATGTGATGATCTTCCTAATCAATAACTTACTCAAACTGAGATTTGTAACTGGTCTATAGCATTGGTAACTAAGTAGGTACTGAGTCTATCACTCTTTACGTTCTCCATGTGATGACTGTCTTTCTAATTAGTTATACTTTGAAACTTGATTTTGTAACTTGATTTTGAATCTTCCTAATCATTAGTTCACTGAGACTTGAATTTGCAACTGGTTTATAGCATTGGTAACTAAGTAGGGACTGAGTCTATTGCTCTCTAAGTTCTTCATGTGATGATAGTCTTTCTGACCAGTTAGCTAACTCCACCAGTTGTCCAATCTTCATTATCTTCACCTTCAGTTATCTTCGACTATCAAAAACAGCTAAATAACTATACTAAACTGTGAACGAATCTCTTGACTAATAAAGCTTGCAACTTTACGTCCTCCATGTGATGATAGTCTCTCTAACCACTTAGCTAACTCCATTAGTTGTCCAATCTTCATCTTCACCTTCAGTCATCTTTGACTATCAAAAACAGCTAAATAACTATACTAAACTGTGAACGAATCTCTTGACTAATAAAGCTTGCAACTTTACGTCCTCCATGTGATGATAGTCTCTCTAACCACTTAGCTAACTCCATTAGTTGTCCAATCTTCATCTTCACCTTCAGTCATCTTTGACTATCGAAAACAGCTAACTGACTGTACTAAACTGTGTATGAACCTCTTGACTAATAAAGAATGCAACTTTACGTCCTCCATGTGATGATGCTAACTGACTATACTAAACTATAAACGTCCTGACTAATAAAGCTTGCAACTTCGTCCTCCACGAACAAATATAATACACTCCACAAATATTCCTCCACATCTCGTTACGTATATCTCGGCACAAAACCGCCGTAACAATTGATATTAGTAAAACATCATTTATAGTAAAATATCGTGTAGTAAAAAAAATATATTAATCGAATTGAGTAACCTCCTTTTTCGAAGTCGGTTAAAAATAACGTATACCAGTAAAACTAAATTTCCGTGTATCTTACAGTATTCCAACAAAGTAATCGAGAATGACCTTGACATAAAGATCACCAAAGTACTTTCCTATATAGTGTTCCATAGCGTCCCTGTTTAAAGCAGTCATATGCCAGGAGTTAACACGGTGTTTGCGTAGCCGATAAGGTAACGTTTGAAAAACAGAATCCATTAATAGTCGCAGTTAATACGGCCATGTGAAGCATTATCGAGCATCGTCCTGCTAATGAAGCTCTTTCGTGTTCTCTGTTGTTCGTGTCCACAAAGATAAGGAGCCGAAAAGCATGCTAATTGAAAATAAATGCGTTTCGTGGCCAGACCCGTGGCCTGTGTGTGTCCAGGTCCTTCGCGCGGTAAACACGTTAAATTGCTTGTTAACACCAATATATTGTGTCGAAGACAAATAGTTCTACATTGTTTAGGTCCCCTATTATTTTCATTCGCCTCGGCGGAGATGCTTGTTGTGCTTCTAGGAACCGACACGTGCTAAATCTAGCCGTTATTCGCATTGTGCAACTGGTGAGCGGATTAAGGTCTTCGTTTATAAATACACCGGTGAAAGAATGTTCATTCGCGCTGACGTTTTGAGAATTCGAAATTTTTCGACCGACCCAGGTTTCACCGACGAAACTCGCATTCTTCTGCGCCGAACGGATTCAGTGTTTCTGAGATATTCCGTGAACGGTTTAACTGGACTTTCACTTGCGAAATAGCTAAAGTAGGGTGAACGATTTATGACGTTTAAGATGGTGTATGAATTCGGACCATTAAGACGTCGTGACTGGGAAGAATATTTCACAAGAGACAAGGAAATTACTGTATGCAGAACGAGCTATATAATAGGGTATTTAAAATACCTCCGGCTTTCAGAACCGCGATAGTATTACTTAAGACAAATTTCTATGGTTTGAACAAATGCGATAATGGCGAGGGCATTATTGCTTATTGAAGCTATAAAGAAACTTAATGCACATGTGGCTTAAGCTTCCGTTAATTAAGGGAAAGGGGATTAATTATTACCCTTTGTGTATTATATTTTTTGGGTATGTAGGTTTCCTTTTGATGGGGATACCAAACTTCAAATTTACGATGTACTTCAATTTTGAAGGTGCCAATTGCAATTTCGGAGATTTTTATACTCATGTATCCAAATTTCTGTATTCACTAATCTCTATTTTCCCAAATTTCTATAACTGTAAATTACTAGATCCAAGAATCCCTAGATTCAAAGATATGTAGATCCATGAATCCCTAGACCCAAGAATCCCTAGATGCAAAAATCCCTAGATCCAAGAATCCCTAATTCCAAGAATTTCTAGATCCAAAAATTCCTAGATCCACGAATCCCTAAATCCAAGAATTCCTAGATCCAAAATTCCCTAGATCCAAAAATCCCTAAATTCAAGAATCCCTAGATCCAAAATTTCCTAGATCCAAAAATCACTAAATCCAAGAATCCCTAGATTCAAAAATCAGTAGATCGAAAAATCTCTAGGTCCAAGAATCCCTAGACCCAAAAATCCCTAAATCAAAAAACCCCTAAATCCAAAATTCCCTAGATCCAAAAATCTCTAAATCCAAAATTCCCTAGATCCAAAAATCCCTAGATCTAAAAGACCACTAGATCCAAGAATCCCTAGATTCAAAAATCACTAGATCCAAAAATCCCTAGATCCCTAAATCTCTACATCTGCAAATCCCTAGATCCCCAATTCCCCTAAATTTTCTAAATTCTTTAGATTCCCTAAATTCCCCAAATTCCCCGAATTCCCCAAATTTCTCAAATTCCCCAAAATTCTCAAATTCCTCAGATTCTCTAAGTTCCCCAAATTCCCCAAATTTCTCAAATTCCTCTGATTCTCTAAATTCTCTAAATTCCCTAAATTCCCCAAATTCCCCAAATTTCTCAAATTCCTCAGATTCTCTAAATTCCCAAATTCCCCAATCTGCCAACAAAAATCCCTGCGCCCCAAAATACAATAACTCGACTAACATAAACTTCCAAATACTCCCATCGCCAAAATCTCCACATACCCCAACAATCCACAACTCACAAACATCCAAATTCCCCTAATTCATAAAACTTGCCTAAAATATCGTTAACGTCATCAATCTCGTATAAAACTGACCTAGACCACTTAACAACCCCAAAGAAAAAGCAGTCGTCACGTTTACGACGCAATCTCTCTAAAGATCGAAATAACCGAACGAAACGATTGACCCTAACGGTTCATTAGTCGCAAGGACCCCCGACGAAGTTACAAAGGTTAATTGACCTAGAGCAATCCATTGTTGATCAAGGCTTCCAAAGGAAGTTACACAAGGTCGAGAGAGCCAGGACGAGGCTACGACGAGAAACGTTAGACTAGGCTGGTGACGGTGTGCACAACCTAGACACAGAGAGTAGCCAAGGTCTCGAGCAACAAAATATGCCAACAAGCGCGATCTTGACCTACACGGAGCGACCAGCAGATGTCATTTTTGTCTCGCGAAACCTTCTGTCTTTGCTTTCGGCTCGCTGTTACCTCTCTCTTTTTTTTTCTTTCCTTTTTTTTACGACCGGCATAAAATACGAGCGCGGGCTGACACACGGTAGCCTCGTTCAATGTCTCTGACGTTTGCTGAGACAACAGCGGTCACAATTGAAATGATGAACGACCAGTTGATCTTGACTCTTTCTCATTTTGCCGCTCGTAAATTGTGCGACATGCAAATATGATCTAAGGAATTCCACGTCGAACGTGTTTATCGTTCCCCGTTTAAAAAAGGGTCAAGATAATTACGTTATCTCGAGAACAAAAACTAAACTCCGTCGTTAAACAACTGATTAAATTAAACTGGTGTTTTGCGGCTTAAGACCCTCGGATATAAGGTTGGTCTTAAAACTCCAAAGTTGAAACGCAGCTATTTGCCCCGAGGCATCAAAAATCCAGCAGCGACCTTCATTTTTTCGTCAAGGTGAAGCGAGACAAGGGTTCGAGCAGGGCTGAGATGTGTCTGAAGTTGAATCGCAATGAGAAGGCGGTGCAGAGGGGTTGGTGCAAGGGGTGGTTAAGGTGGTCCAACAAATAGTAGGTCGTGCCAGGCTAGGGCCACGGATCTAGGTCGATCGATACAGCTACGTACCTAGCGGCGCGGAGACGCATCGTTTTAAATGGGTCAGGTACACGAAGAGCCACGCGCGCCGTTTTCGTCCTTCCTGTTTTCCCGTTTCCTCGGCCCACCTTCCCTTAGCTTTCCTTTCTCTCTCGAGGCGGTCGGATCGGTCCTTCCTCTCCTTTCTCCTACTTTTCCCCTTTCTTGGCCGACTCTCGCATCGACCAGGCTCACCTACGTCGCCGAGGATGCACGTGCCAGCACCGTACCTGTTGTAGTACTTGGCAACCGCTGCTACTTGTTGAGATGGCGGAGCGAAGGTAGTGGTAGAAAAAGAAGGTTCGAGGGGCGAAACAGAAGAAGAAGAAGAAGAGGGCTCTGTGACAACGCTCTTGGCCCTCTCCCGCTTCGAATGGTCAAGGGGTGGGTCACTCTCTATCCACCGGCGAATCTGGGACAATGAAACGGGAGCAGTACACGTGCACCTACACCGACCTACTCGGTTGTATGCACACGGAACCTGCGCGCGTGTTAACGTTGCGCGGACGCGATGCAAACTCCGAAGACCTTGCCGGCTGAAACTCTTCCGAGGGACACCGTTGCATTTCGACGCTTTTGTTCGATCCGTCATGAGTCGGGGAATTTTTCGCCCGGATCATGAAACTAATTGGGTGACCTTGCTGACACGGACCGAAGATTCGTATTTTGGATCGCCAGTGGGAATTTAAAAGATACCAGGGTGAAATGTAGGTAAATTCAGATGCTATCCGAAGACACAAAAGTATGGAGTTTTGCCATTTATCAATTAACCGGGAGATTAAAACGGAGCTTGATAAAGAGGTATGCTTGATTAATGGCGTGTCTGAGGATGTTGATCTAGAGATAAGACGTTCTATCAGTAGTTTTCGAACGATACTGTATCTGACGATCTTAAAGGGAAAGATATAAAGCGTTTGCTTGAAAGCAAGAGTGAATACTTCACGCGAAGTTCAATGTGTCGAATTTTCATAATTGAGTGGCAAAAATAAATCTGAATCGATAACTTATAAAATGTCGGTAATTAGATGTCGATAAATATGAACATTAAATTATCGACTATTAACTTGATGCTACTCGATTCAATTCTAGATTCTCAAATATTAAAATAAAATAATTGTGATATTGCTTCATGTGCTTGTCTTCTTCACGAAATTTCTATATTACATTCTGTTATCGTGTGTCGTGTTGATCTGATATTTCTTCCCATCTTTCATAATTACAAATATAAAGAGTTTAACCCTTAATAACCTAGAGTTTCAATTTTGATACCAATCTTTTAAACCGAATGTTCACATTACTATTAGTTTTTTTTTTATAGGTTGGCTGTTTTTTCCATTTGTGAATGGAGTATTTCCATTCATTTGTTTTATAGGTTGAATTTTTCCCTTCATCTAGACCCTCAAGCAAACACAGTAATATTAAAAATAAATCACTTTCGTAAATCAGGCTACTAAGGGTTAAGAGTTATAAGTGTTTATTTAATCGTTTAATATTTAGTATATTCCATTACAATGGAACTTATATTAAGATAGAACAGCTTGTAAGGAAAAAATGAAGCACACGTGCCTATAATACCTAACAATCTAAAGAAGTCTAGTAATTTAAAGAAGAAAGAACTCCACAAAGTTGCAGGAGAAAAACAAAAGAGTCCTGTGTGATCGAAGATTCTAGGCGCGTTTGCATCGATTGGAGTTGTCGCTGCAGGCCGAATTTACCGAAAGCCCCATGCGAGTGCGGGGGTCTTCGCGGTCGTAAATTCCAAGCCGTAATCGGGGGAATCGGGTCAGCGAATGGGGTCGTAGTCGAAATCAGGTTGTCCGGGTTGTCCTGCGGCTGAGAATCAGGTCGCTCGATAGAGGCCAGCCGGCTACCGAGTTCCCGTATCCACTCGAGTGACCCCGTCGTCGTTTGCCTCTGTAACCCGGATATCGCGTTATGGAAGCGGATCGATGCACTCGCCACGCGTACCTTATGGGGTGCGGGTCATCCTCGTGCGCCTAGACGCCGGGAAAAACCCGTTTGGTGCCTCTCCTTTCCCCCGCAGCCGGTGTTTTTCCGGCGACCGCATTTTCGACGCCGGAGGAGAAGAGGAGTTCCCGTTGCGCACGCGAACCCACACGATCGGTCGCGTGTTCCTCGATTACGCTCGCGAAAGAGATGCCGGCACGCGGTGGCTGCTGCACCCTTGGACGACGCGTGCTGGAAGCCGGTTCGCGCCGATAGAGAGAGGAAGACCCGCGGGGACAGATACGAAGAGATGACCGGCCGGCTGCTTGCCAACAACACGGCCTCCTCTTCGTTTCTCGCGTGGCACACACACGAGTCGCTGACCTACTTGCCCATCCACGGCCCGATGCAGAATATGGATCAACGCGTTTCCCGACCCATTTAACGAGAAGTGCATTACCGAGCCGTTATCTGGGCCAACCGCGACCCTGCACCACGACACCGGGACACGGAACAGCTTTTCCTCTTTACGACCAACTACACGCGTCTAGCAGGATCGACTGATCGCTCCCGGACAAGTATACAGAAGATGAAGCGACGCATACTGTACGTAACTCGTTTGTTGCCTCAAAGGTACTCAGAATTTGGATTCAGGGTGAAGTACTTAAAGATGGTTGAATTACTTGGCTGCTATTAAGAACAAATTAGACCAAACTTATTTTAGCTAGTAACATTCGATGTTGGTTGTTTGACCAGCTTCAAATAATTTTTGCCTGATGCATTTGGTTCTAGGAGCAAGGTTATGGTGAAGCTCTTACAGCTACCTGAATAACTTGGCTGCTATTGAGAAAATTGCATCAAGCCAATATTATTTAGATAGATAGTAATGTTATCTGATGTTGGTTGTTTGACCAGCTCCAAATAATTTTTGTCTGATGCATTTGGTTCTAGTAGCAAGGTTATGGTGAGGCTCTTAAAGCTACCTGAATAACTTGACTGCTGTTAGAACAAAATGTATCAGTTCAAAATTATTTAGTTAGGTAGTAATATCATTCGATGTTGGTTGTTTGACCAGCTCCAAATAATTTTTGCCTGATGCATTTGGTTCTAGTAGCAAGGTTATGGTGAAGCTCTAAAGCTACCTGAATAACTTGGCTGCTATTGGAAAAATTGCATCAAGCCAAAATTATTCAGATAGATAGTAATGTTATCTGATGTTGGATGTTTGACCAGCCCCAAATAATTTTTGTCTGATGCATTTGTTTCTATCAGCAAGGTTATGGTGAAGCTCTTAAAGCTACCTGAATAACTTAGCTGCTGTTAGGGCAAAATGTATCAAGCCAAAATTATTTAGATAGATAGTAATATCATCTGATGTTGGATGTTTGACCAGCCCTAAATAATTTTTGTCTGATGCATTTGGTTCTAGTAGCAAGGTTATGGTGAGGTTCTTAAAGCTATCTGAATAACTTGGCTGCTATTGGAAAAATTGCATCAAGCCAAAATTATTTAGATAGATAGTAATGTTATCTGATGTTGGATGTTTGACCAGCCCCAAATAATTTTTGCCTGATGCATTTGTTTCTATCAGCAAGGTTATGGTGAAGCTCTTAAAGCTACCTGAATAACTTGGCTGTTGTTAGGACAAAATGTATCAGTTCAAAATTATTTAGTTAGGTAGTAATATCATCTGATGTTGGTTATTTGACCAGCTTCAAATAATTTTTGCTTGATTCTTTCTATCAGCAATAGCAGCCATTATGGTGGTCGGCCTTAAGTTCCTGTGTATACCTCACCCTGAAAGAATCGAGCTTATAAAAGCGAACACTAAAAACGTGAAACAGAATTTCTGTTCGCTTATTTTTCTATGAAGAATTACGAGGTGTTCGCTTTTACGTATTGTTCGCCTAGACACTCTATATGGGGCAGATTAAAGTACTCGAGCAGCGTTATATTCTGAACTTTATGTATCGCATTTCGAGACTCCGGGGTATTTTTCGAGAAATCACGCAAATAAATACATACAAACGTAATTTTCTTTCCACTGCTTTTTTTGCTTTTTAGAATTAAACAATTTTGAAACGTTTTTCCTTTCCCTACGGAAGTTTAAAAAACATTTAACAACGTTTTTCGAGTACACGATAAATTCGCGTACTGTATTATTTTTTGCGTACATTATTTTAGAGCTTTTGTTATATTCATGAAGCAAACAATGCAGTGTTTCATTGTTCTTGAATAAAACTTAAGCTTGTAATACTCGTTGGGAATATACATTCGAATACTTCCACGTTATAATAAGTATTACCAGTGGAAAAACTGTGGGTCTGCTAATGGAGTCAATTTGAATGAATTTCCTTATCAAATACTGGGAGGCTAATTCATCATTCTGAATGCTAAATACTGCATTAATATTTGCTCCGTTAATTAGATGTCGCGTATCGATAAATTAATATTCAATCAATTGCAGTGTTGATTTTTCCAGTTTATATATGTTAACAGATTGTAAAACGATACAGTGTGTGCTTAGGAATATTGGTATTGGATCAGACAGTTGCATTGGAACTTATTCTTGGCATCAGTACTTTTTCTGTTTTGCTTAAATTAATTTTGGGATGTTTTACATTACTGTGTGACTTGACATTCTGTTCTTATAAATAATTCAAATAGATTGAGTATATATATTCATTCATATATTCATTTGTTTACTGCTTATGATAAATGAAAAATACTGTTGCAACTTTATATAGAATCTTTTCTTGATGTACTTTGCAAATGAAGTTGATGAAGGAAAGAAATTAAGAGATGCAGAGGGTTGATTTTTATTTTCGAAATTGAACTTATAATTCACTACTTATAATAAAAAGGAAAAATACATACTATTGCAATTTTATATAGAACTCCTATTTGATGTACTTTGCAAATGAAGTTGATAGAGGAAAGAAATTAAGAGATGTAGAGGGTTGATTTTTATTTCTGAAGTTGAACTTATAATTTACTGTTGCCATTTTATATAAAACACCACCTTGAACAAAATTAATAGAGAAAAGAAATGAAGTGCAGAGGGTTGACTTTTATTTTTAATCCCTTGCACTAGAATGTCTTTGTTAACTGCATCAGTCAGAACAGACTAATTTCAGCCATAACATGAAAACGGACACAGAAACTTGAAATGTTATGTGAATTTGGTATCATGCAGTTGACTATGCAAATTATAGTTGAACTCCAAATTGAAATGCATTGAAAATTCGAATAAAATTGATCATAGTCGAAGTACGAGTGCGTCAGACTCGTCAAAATAGTGTAAGGGGTGAGACTAATAAATAAAAAATACTTACTGTTGCAATCTTATATAGAACCCCTTGATTTTGCAAATGACGCTGAAGAAAAGAAATGAGAAATGTTGAGGGTTGATTTTTTTAAAGAGTGGAATTTATAATAACTGAAAAATACTGTTGCAATCTTATACAGAACTCTTTGATTTTGCAAATGAAGAAATGAAGAAGTGCAGAGGGTTGATTTTTATTTTTAAAGAGTGGAATTTATAATAACTGAAAAATACTGTTGCAATCTTATACAGAACCCCTTGATTTTGCAAATGAAGAAATGCAGAGGGTTGATTTTATTTAAAGTGAATTGGCGAAATATTTGGAAAGGATGGAAATATTCTCACGCTCTAATTTTTGTCGCTCGGAGAAGCCGGCACGCAATCAGCACGCAACGCGAGTGCCGCAGGAAAAGAAAAGGGAGAAAACACGGCGTCGGAAGATTATCCCCGTCCACCTTGACTACGTCGATTGACTCTCGCGACCAAGTACAAGGCGACTAAGTATCGGGAGCATTGCTATCGGGGCAATTTACTTTCTCTTTCGTTTTTGCCGAGCGTCTTTGCGAGCTAGTCGACCCGCACGACGCTCGGCGTCTCTTTAATTAAAGCGGCAGCGACCGGGATAAGCGGTTCTTAAGCGGGGAACTGTATCAAACTTTGAACTTAAATACAGTCGATACGTCTGCTGAATAAAACGTGGCTAAAATTATAGAGTATTTATACTCCTGACCAGTAGTCGGACACTTGCTTTAGTTTTACATTTTAACCATCACTTTCCTACTCTTTTATGTTCAACTGCTCTTCTCGTTTAATTCCACAAATTACGTATACTATATTCCACGTGATAGGTACAACAAATTCCATAAATTAAGTCTACTAATTTGCATAAATTAAGTTTACTAATATCCACAAATTAAGTCTAACGAAATTCCATAGATTAAATCTAACGAAATTCCATAGATTAATTCTATTTAAAATTTAATTGTGCAAGGATACTTCAGTGGTTAGGTTTTGACTTTTGTTCTAAAATATAGAAGATGGGGTTTCAATGCCCTTATTTGCAACCCTTCTGAAGTTCCAAAGGTTGAGAACTGCTGACGGAGAAATATTTGTAAGACCATGACTTATAGACAAGTTCCCTCTGAAGTAGCATTCATCAAAGACATCTTTCATAAGTAAATGTGTTTCGCTTTCATAGAATGTGTCGTTTATGAGCTACTTATGTCTGAATCAGTGGAAGATCTCGATCATGTCAACCGAACGGACTGGGACATTGACCTGGCAAATAAGGATTTACTAACACGTAGAACATTTTTTAAATTCTTTTCGAGAACGTTAAGGTTCTTGTTTAAACAGTCTATGAAACTTTCAGTGATTAACAAATCTGATTAAATAACTTTCTTTGTGTCTCTTATAGAGAGTTTCAAGTTAAGATCAAGGAGGATGAATTTTATGGAGTAAATCTGAGCAACAAACTGTATATTCGTACAATTTCATGATTTTATAAACCTTTGAGAAGGTTGTTACCTATATTATTACAACCTTTTAAGTCAAACTTGTAAATCAAATAAAAACATCTAAAGTTAAAATGAAAGACAGGAACATCTTTGAGGGTGAATTTTGTGAAGTGAATCTGGGTAACAAATTTGTATATATTCACACAGTTTCGTGATTTCATAAATCTTTAGGAAGGTTGTTACCTACAATGCGATAATCTTTTAAGTCAAACTTGTAAATCAAACTTGTAGGTTAAACTTGTAAATCAAACTTGTAGATCAAACTAGTAAGTCAAACTTGTAGATCAAACTTGTAGGTCAAACTTGTAAGTCAAACTAGTAAGTCAAACTAGTAAGTCAAACTTGTAGATCAAACTAGTAAGTCAAACTTGTAGATCAAACTTGTAGATCAAACTTGTAAGTCAAACTTGTAGATCAAACTAGTAAGTCAAACTTGTAGATCAAACTTGTAGATCAAACTTTTAAGTCAAACTTGTAAATCAAACTTGTAGGTCAAACTTGTAAATTCAAACTTGTAGGTCAAACTTGTAAATCAAACTTGTAGATCAAACTAGTAAGTCAAACTTGTAGATCAAACTTGTAGGTCAAACTTGTAAGTCAAACTAGTAAGTCAAACTTGTAGATCAAACTAGTAAGTCAAACTTGTAGGTCAAACTTGTAAGTCAAACTAGTAAGTCAAACTTGTAGATCAAACTAGTAAGTCAAACTTGTAGATCAAACTTGTAGATCAAACTTGTAGATCAAACTTGTAAGTCAAACTAGTAAGTCAAACTTGTAGATCAAACTAGTAAGTCAAACTTGTAGATCAAACTTGTAGATCAAACTTGTAGATCAAACTTGTAGATCAAACTTGTAAGTCAAACTTGTAGATCAAACTAGTAAGTCAAATTTGTAAGTCAAACTAGTAAGTCAAACTTGTAGATCAAACTTGTAGATCAAACTTGTAAGTCAAACTAGTAAGTCAAACTTGTAACTCAAACTTGTACATCAAACTTATAGGTCAAACGTGTAATTCAAATAAAAGTATCTGAAGTAACAATCAACAAACAGCTACATCATCAAAGATGAATTTTATGAACTGAGTCTGAGCAACAAACTGCATATTCTCACAGTTTTACAATTTTTTAAACGTCCGAACAGATAGTTACCTTGTAACTCAATTTAAATAAGAATGTCTTTATTATTCCTTCACGAAGCATTTCCCTAAATCGATAATTTTCTAAGAGCAACTTTTACCCGATCTCTCCAAGATATTAGTCTTCGTTTTACCTAAGAAAGGAAAGAGAGACAATCAAAGCGGAATCGCACATAAAAAAGATCGCTCGTGTGCATCGGGTCTAAACCTGCGAAATCGTTTCATTGCGATTTAACCAATTCCAGCGATAACCGCGTAACGAATTGTTGGTTCTGGTTGGCAGGTAGGCTAACGGTACCACCATAGCACTTGCAGATCCACGGTTTCTCTTTTTCCCTATCTCTCGGCATATTTCCAAGCCGCAAAGCTCTTCTTTCTCCTCCGTTACCTTCTACCTGTTGCAATTGTTGGCTAATTATCGAGCAATTGCCAGCTCTAGTCCGGGGCTGGACTTTCATGCGTTCAGCCTTCGGCTCGAAAAACGGGACAGCAGCGGTGTCTACCGCTTGCAGAAGAAGGAGGAGGAGGTATTACTTTCGAAATACCGTCTAGTTCGTGCGTCATTCCCGTTGGTGTGCCCGCTAAACGCGACGTTTCACTTTCGACTCTCGATGGTACCGGTCCGAGCGGAACGACTAAGCGGAGAGGCGGCCTTGACTACGCGTCGTTTCGCCTCGTGTCCCCTCCTCGACAGGCATAGAAACAGATATATATTACGCCGGGTACACCGTGTGTCCTTCGCGTACATACGTGTCAGCCCGTCGACGGGGCCCGCCTGTTCCGTGTGCCTCTGCCACTGCAACACCCGAATAGGTCGCCATGAAAGTTCCAGAGAAAGAGCCTCGAGAAGGTGAAACCCGATGGTTTCTAGAAAGTCCGAGAACCGTCGTTCTTCGATTTCGCAACGGTTTTTCTTTCGCCCGGACTCGTTTCGACGATCTGAAAATACCTGTCCACCTATGCCGACGTTATTATTGACACACGATCGCCACGGATAACGATGAAAATTTACCCCGTAATTTCCTAGAAAGTCAGGGTTTCTATCGATCACACGGTGTCGGGTGTCCAACATTCGATCTACTGTCGCTCGGTGTATCAAGGGGTGTCTCACCCTTATATCGAGTTCGTAAAACGTGATAGAGTCAAATCTTGATCTCCGGAAGAACAAAAGATAGATAATGACCAGATGCGAACGCGTGGAGAGTAGGGTAAGGTTGCTCAAGTCGTACTGCCTAAGAAAAAACTTGCAAGGCATTCGTTCATAGATCTTTGAAATGGATTCGTCTACAGACCCTTGAAAGTCAATCTTCGCTCGAGGACACTATTTCACCCATATTGTTACAATCAAAGTAACTTTCTCGCTGTATTTAGACGAAATACTTAAACTTTATTATAATATTATAGAACACACATATAAATGGCTGCTCGAACGTTCGTGGCTCTCTCGCGACTGTCCCTTTCCGGTAATCGTTTATTACTGATGGTAATTCGCTCGGTTTCGGCAATTCGCGTGCGTAATACAAATCGATATCAATATTAAATATATAGTATTTTTCAAACTGAACTTAGTTTCAATCATTTTCTACCTCTTACATACGTATACCTTGCGCGGTTATCTTGGCATCTTTACAGCTTTTCTCGGAAAAAGCGTAATTCACCGTCGGGACATTACGGTACAACGACCGGCCTACGGAATATCGGAGCGCTATTTTACGTAATTGCAGAAGCGCGAAATTCCAGGAACGGCCGGCAAGCGGCCATTGTTGCGCGGCTTTTTCAGGTGACAGCCTCTTATTGTCAAGGCGCGCGGTTCCCCTTTAGAGATCGGGGAAAAACAAGGAAACTCTTCCGTTTGCAAAACGTGCACGCTCATCCACTAATTCAGTTACGTTACGTGATCACGTCGTTTTTTCATCCTCGACAAATTGCTAGTTTGCGATGTTTGTTACGGACAATGTCGTAACAATGAAATAATGGATCAAGGTAGAAATTTACGAGTCGATAATACGATTAACGTCACACGATGGAGAATTGACAACATACTTTATTTTAACATCTGGAATATGATTTATTGGGTGCGTCAGTCAGAACTAATTACAGCTACAATATTAATAATAAACTTACAGACATATGTATATTTAATTTAAAATTAAAAATGAAGTTAGAAAATAAATAGACAAACGACGAAATATAAATTAGTGCATACATTTATTCTTCATTTTGAGGAAAATCAATGATGGTTTCAAGAAACGTATTTTAACAAAATGTGTACTGTATAATAAGAAACTAAACCTGCGGAGATATAATGAGTACTTAATTTGAAATTAAAAAATAAATAAACAAACGACGAAACATAAATTAGTGCACATATTTATTCTTCATTTTAGAGAAAATCAATGATGGTTTGAAGAAACGTATTTTAACAAAATGTGTACCTTAAAATAAGAAACTAAACCTATGGACATATAATGTGTACTTAATTTGTCAAATTAAAAGTGAAAGTTAAAAAATAAATAAACAAACGACGAAACATTAGTTAGTACACGTAATTATTCTTCATCTTGATGAAAATCAATGATGGTTTCAAGAAACGTATTTTAACAAAATGTGTACCTTAAAATAAGAAACTAAACCTATGGACATATAATGTGTACTTAATTTGTCAAATTAAAAGTGAAAGTTAAAAAATAAATAAACAAACGACGAAACATTAGTTAGTACACGTAATCATTCTTCATTTTGATGAAAATCAATTTTGATTTCAAGAAACGTATTTTAACAAAATGTGTACCTTAAAATAAGAAACTAAACCTACTATCATATAATGTGTACCTAATTTGAAATTAAAAATTAAATAAATAAACGACGAAACATAAATTAATAAATTACATTTATTCTTCATCTTGATTTCAAGGAATGTTTAATAAAACGTGTACTTTATTATAGGAAACTTGTAAAGAGGTCATTTAACCGGTTTAGTAGTTTTAGTATTAAAACAGACAAAAAAGTTTGAAATGTTATGTCAATATGTTATAATTTGCATAATCGTTGACTATGCAAATTATAATTGCACTTGTAGTATAAATTGAAGTGTATTAAAAATTCCAGTAAAATTGATTACAGAAGCTACTAGTACGTCAAGAGTCAGATTTGTGAAAATAATGCAGAGTTAAGAAAATTCGAACACCCTTATTGGGTCTACTAAGTATTAGACTCCTTCTGAATATTTTTTAATATAGTGAGGTTTATATATAATATTGCTGGAGGTAGGTTGAGGTAGGGAGTGTGATTAATATGTTGAGGATGAGTCTGTTTGCTATTTTATTTGTTTGAACACGTTGGTCATCCAACATGTTGCTTCCAGTATCCTTCTGATTCTTCAGTTTCACTGCTGTATCCTTCATATTTTTTAATATTGCGAGGTTTATCTATAATATTGCTGGAGATAGGTTGAGGGACAGCGTGATTAATATGTTGAGGATGAGTCTGTTTGCTATTTTATTTGTTTGAACACGTTGGTCATGCAACATGTTGCTTCCAGTATCCTTCTGATCCTTTAGTTCCCCGTATCCTTCATATTTTTCAACATTGCAAGGTTTATATATACTACTGCTGAAAATAGGTTGAGCTAAGAACAGTGTGACTCAGAGCATATGTGAGGTCCAAGATGAGTATGGAGTAAAAATCGTTTCGATTAGTATGTTTGTTATATAGATCAGTATTTTGTTATTGTACAGTTAGTATGTTGGGGACAAGTCTGTCTGCTATTTTATTTGTTTGATCGCATTGGTCATCCAACACGTTGCTTCCAAACGTACCATCCTCTTCATCCTTCAGTATTTTCCATATAAAGTTCCATGCAACTTATACCAACTGCACGAAAATAAACTTAAGTTAAATCTAAGATTGTAACGATTTCAGGTCCAGGAAACGACGACCTAGCTCGAGCAACGACTCCGAACGGTCGTACAGTGGTTGGAGCGATAGGATACCCCATGGGTGCGGTCGCGAGGGTTGCCGTACCAACGAGCGGGGCGACTGTATGGACGAATGCACCGCTGCACTGGTGCTTATGTCGCTTTCCTGCTCGCCACATAGTCCTCATAATCCCCTGCCACTTCACTGCCAGCACAATTACGGTCAGTATCACGTGGTAAGCGCTTAACCCCTTGCTCGACGATTTATTTTCAAGCAAGCTCTCGCCGTTTAATTTTATCGCGACTTTGTCCCGTCGACCGTTATGAAATCGTTGTCGTAAAAAGTGATTACGTCCGATGAAATGTACAACTACATACGTCGCTTTCAATTAGATTCAAATTTGCACACTGTACAGAAGCTGTTCTATACAAAGATTACAACAATCAATGAGTAACGCGAATCGAAGCTTCCGAGTGCCACAATGTCTGGCACAGTACCTATCTAATCATCAACGACCATGAGCAGACATGACGTTCAATTAATCGCCATGATTCATATCGCCGCGAGCGCGTGTCGGTTTAGACCACTGATGGGCACATCAATTGCCCGCTCAACCGTTAACGGGCACAGGTATCATGGAGAAAGATGCTTATAACAGAGTATTTGAACATTTGATTACTTGAATCTAGGACCTGGCAGCAAGAGTAGGTTTAGATACATCACTTTCGGTAGAATCTTACGATCATATAGTTCAGGAAAGGCATACATAGAACCTAAGCTAACCTAACTGTTAACAAGCACTGTAGGTACAGCAAGAATCACAGAGGAAGATGCTTATGTAGAATCCAAACTATTTGAACATTCTCTACAGACTACTTGAAGCTAGATTTAGGACTTGGAAGCTAGAATAGGTTTAGATAGAAGATCAGTTTGGATAGAATCTAGAGCTGCGATCACTTAGTGTAGGAAAGACATATGTGCAATCTAGCAAAAACCTATAATATGTGAACAAGTAGACCTCAGACAGAATGCAGTTCGCCAGATGAAATCTAGAAGCAATTTAGAATTTGGTCCAGGGAGACTGAACCTATAGTTAGGAACCTAGAATATAGTTAGAACTTAATCATTAATGGACAATGCAGGTACAGCAAGAATTGAGGAAAAAGAGGCTTATAATACAGAGTATTTGAACATTCTATAGAGACTAGTTGAATCTTGATTTAAGATCTGGAGGAAGAGTAGGTTTAGATGGGAGATCAGTTTGGATAGAATCTAGAATTGCAATCACATAGTCTAAAGGCATATGTAGAATTTAGTGAGAACCTAAAATGTGTGAATAGATAGACCTCAGATAGAATCCAATTCACCAGACGAAATCTAGAAGCAATTTAGAATTCCAAGCAGAGTGAACCTAGAGAAAGATGAACCTAGAGTTAGGAACCCAGAATATGTAAATAAGTAACGGTTAAATAGAATCCAGTTCACCAGATGAAATCACAAAGCAATCTAGAGTTCAGTCCAGGGAGGCTGAACCCAGAGATACATAAACCTAGAGTTAGGAACCTAGAATGAATAGATAACGATTAGACAGTATCGAGTTCACCAGATGAAATCTAGAAGCAATCTAGAATTCCAAGGAGACTAAACCTAGAGATAGATGCACCTAAAGTTAGGAACCTTGAATAGGTTGATAAGTAACAGTTAGATAAAATCCAGTTCACCAGATGAAATCTATAAGCAATCTAAAATTCAGTCCATGGAGAGAACTCAGAGATAGATAAACCTAGTGTTAGGAACCTAGAATGTGTAGATAATGGTTAGATAGAATCCAGTTCACCAGATGAAATCTATAAGCAATCTAAAATTCAGTCCATGGAGACTGAACTCAGAGATAGATGAACCTAGAGTTAAGAACCTAGAATGTGTAGATAATGGTTAAGTAAAATCCAGTTCACTAGATGACATCTATAAGCAATCTAAAATTCAGTCCATGGAGACTGAACTCAGAGATAGATGAACCTAGAGTTAAGAACTTAGAATGTGAAGATAATGGTTAAATAAAATCTAGTTCACCAGATGAAATCTATAAGCAATCTAGAATTCAGTCCATAGAGACTGAACCCAGAGATAGAACCTAGTGTTAGAAACCTAGAATGAGATAACGGTTAGAAAGAATCGGTGCTAGGATCCTGGTCAAACTTTAT
Source organism: Megachile leachella (assembly GCA_963576845.1). Taxonomy (NCBI): domain Eukaryota; kingdom Metazoa; phylum Arthropoda; class Insecta; order Hymenoptera; family Megachilidae; genus Megachile; species Megachile leachella. The sequence goes on from OY756251.1 coordinate 19,426,011, forward strand.
TATCCACCCCTGTTTTCCGTCAAAGAAAAAAAATCGACACGACACGTGATTAATTAAAAGTCTATGTTTGTAATAAGGTTCCTGGGGAGGTCGAGGAGGAGGAGGTGGCGGCGTGGTGGTCGGCTCACCGGGTGTCGGTGGCACGTCGAACAGCAGCAGCAGCAGCAGCGGGGCTTCATGGCGGAGTGGCACCCCAAGTCCACCCCTGAGCGACGAAGGAGCACCGACAACAGGCTCTTTATGGCCGACTTCGGCTCATCCTTCGCACAATCAGCAGCACTACCCTTACAACGTGTCTGGCTCGTCGTCGAGTAGCACCCCCGGCTCGACTACCACCCTGGACGAGGGTATAGTGCCCGATTACCTCGAGGAGCAGCACCCGCGCAAAAAGAAGGTAAAACAGGGAGGATTTCGCGTCGGATATCGATCGCTATCTGGTTATCTGATAAATTCGAGTGCACAGTGTTGCAACGTTAATCCGCAGCCGGTGAACTTGGCCTTCGGGTAACCTAGGCGATTATCTGACGTCCTCGCGATACCGAGAAGGCTTTTCTGTTCTTTTTTTTTGCACGTCTGCGGAGTGACGTATGCTCGGTCGTCGAACGTCAGGTTTATATTTAAACCGTTAGCGGAGGCGGTTTCCGGTGAGCACTAATATTAGACGGTGCACTTCCATTGTTCGAATTTGAGCAAGTTTGACTTCTGAAATTAGTGAAGTTTGAAACGTCGATAAATCAATGAGCTTTCATCAACGGTCCCCCGAAAGTCTTCATTGACCCTAATCTGCGTGACCGAGCGAATTCCAACGAAGACAAATGATTTGTAGAAAAGTACTAGGTCGATAACATTATCATGAACCCTCTCGAGATCCGTTCGAAACTAGGGTTATCGCCGTCGTACTCGGAACGCACAATTAAACCGTTCATAAGGCGTGGCGAACTTATCTGGCCGAACTTAGCTCCTTCCGTGTTCGAGACTTACATTTAATTAACGTCAACGAGGCCGATAAAAACGACGGGTTGCGTAAGCGGCTGGCGCAACTCGCGAGCAGGGTGAACCTCGAACGGCACAAACGCGTGTGCGCTGACCTCGATGCGATCTTTAGGGCCGTGTGGGCAGAGACAATCCTCTCGTTGCCATTTTTACCGACTGCTTTACGTACAACAGGCGAATGTAGCTAAATAAAAATCGTGTCGTGAGAATTCTCGATGATTCCACAAGGTCGAACCGTTATCGAGCTGCATTCGCTACGTGTGCTTTCGATGAGGAGGGACGCTCCCTCATCGTTTTCTAACGCTATCGATTCTGCCCCGGTAATCGGAATACGACAGGAAGGAAAGAACGCAGGGAGCGATCGATCGATAGGTTTTGGCATAAGCAGCGGCCCTGACCGGCAACAAATGTTGCCTTTGCATATACACTGAGTCACGAGTTTGCTTGCGTGCTAACGCGTACTGTGAGAATCGTTAGATCAAACATTGTCGAACCTTCTTTACACGAGGGGATGCTACTCTTTCATTTTTTTAACCCTTTGCGCTCGAGAGGTGATTCTCACTCACCATTTTGTTTGATAAAATATTTAAAATATTTTATATAATTAATTTAAAATAAGTTTTATATAATTAATTTAAAATAATTAATAATATATTTTATATAATTAATTTAAAATCATTTCTAACTGATTCTGTAATATGACACGTGTGATGTATAAACACAGTGTAACAAACAAAGTAAAAATTATTAGTACAGAAATAATAACCTCAAAGAATTCATTTAACTTTTTAACTGATTTTTAAAGTTGCTGTTTGCAAACAGATAAATTATCTTCGAGTGCAAAGGGTTAACATCCTTCAAAATATTGGGTTGTTCGGAAATTTCGAACGAAATACGATTTTCTTATAATGAATAAATATTTTATTCAATTACATATTATCAAGTCTGGTCCAATACACTTTACCATCTTTCTGACAGTAACATAATTCCATATTCATAAAATTTTTTAAGACAAAAAATAAAAAAACTAACAAAAAATTGATGCAAGTGAATTTTCACCTAGTTTGAAGCAAAGGTTTTACCGTTTAAAAAGTTCTGTAGTGATCGGAATAAACAATAATAACCAGTTTTGGCACTGTCGTTCTGTTAATACGTCTTTTCGTAGAATCAAAGGAAATTTTTCACAAAAAAGCCTTGCCAGTTATTAAAATGTACAATGATTTGCGGCTTAAATCTGAAAGTAGCTGTAAAAAAATACAATTAAATCCTCTGTTGAGAAAAAACGAAATTACTTTCCGAACAACCTAATATGTCGAGTCATTCTGTCAAAGCTTTTTATACTCTACAATTGAACACGTCGACTGCCACACTAAACCTAATGGCATTCAATAATGCTTTAATACTTGATCAATTTGCATAATATCTGTTACATTTATTTTCCACAGATCCATGTAATTAATGCAAAAATTTATGGTTAGGAGAGTGAATAAAATTTTAACGATATACATGTTAAATCAGTATAGATACTTAAGTATAAGAGTGACGTGGCAGCCAACGTGTTAAAGAACACATTTAGAAGTTTAGAGATAAATGTGTCATGGCGATCTGAAAATTTGTTTTGGCGAGAGAAAATCAGAGATGCAGAAGTTAATAGAAAACTAGAGTTTCTGGTTTCCTAGCTTTCCACGCCTTATGTTGCACTTTTCTCCGAGCGATCAGAAAAAAATTCATGAGTGAAAAGCGTTTTTCATCGGTAGATCCGGAAAGCCACAATGTGTAACGGTGCGATACTGTACCATCGTATTGCAAAATAAACTTGACCTTGAACTGAAAAACCAGTTCGAGAAGTTAGACAGGTCTCATAAAAGGAGCTCAATTGCACGTATAGGTGTTGAGATGTTAATTAAACAGACATAATTTCGCGAACGATAAAAATCCTTTTCATAGACTTCTTTGTGAGCGCTGTTAGATAACTTCTTCGCGGTACAGATGGCAGTTGAGCAGTCAAATGCATAGGCTAGTAGGTCTCAGCTGTATGCCAAGTCCACGTTGATGACATAAGCGTCAACCGAGCCAAGGATGTAAACACGCGCGGCGATTTTCGGTATTTCGTAAGATGGCTAACAAGTTGAACCTTGAGGTATTATCGCCCCGCTCTAAACTTAGGTTCGAGTCGAGCGAGCATGTCGGCGGAAAATCGGTTCGACGGGGTCCGAAAATAGCTAAGCTCCCGAAGGTCTGCCACCTTGCTAACACGCTCCCCTTATGGTTTTCCAGATACGAGCGAAAGTGAACCACGACCCGATTGAAAATGAGGTGGCGAACAGTGCGATCTACGAGAGCGAACAGGTAAGTTTTTCTACTCTTTTAGTAATTGACATTCTATGCAAACGGAACAAGTATCTTCATAAGTCTAGCAATAAGAATCTCTTCGATTAAGTTGCTATTAGGTGTCTATTTTCACCAAAAGGTCAGTGAACTTTTCTACTACAGATTAGATAATGATAGGAAATTAAAAACATATTAACGTTTATCTCTGGGTAGCTTAGCTCTGGTTACAGAATATTAAGTATGGAACACATCATCCTTAGGTTAATTCGTTGTTATGATCATTTTCTGAATACCACGAAGTATTAGCAATGAAGTAGAGCCTTGAATCAGAGTTGACCCGGTTAAAAGCTATTAACGATCCATCATAGATCCGAGTCTCCTCAAAAGCTTCCTTCGAGTACATAATAGTAAAATATCCCGGTAATCGCGAAGAAGCCGTAACCCAGTTAGCCGAAGGTTCCTGGTACTTTCACCGACCGCGAAGTCGACTTCGGCCCATTCATCTGTTCGGCTTTGAAGAACGCGACCCGGTCAAAGTACCGTTTGGATTCTCGGTGTGGCATCCGCGAGACCCGTAGCATGCAGCCGTGGCGCATAATTTTCGACCAGCTCCATGACCAGCCGTGGCACTTTCACTGGCTGCCAGCGTATCTCGAGCGTATCCTCTGCACCTGACCCAATTGACCGAGTCGAAGATATCCGACGGCCTTGATTGCGGAGAGGTTTCGTAAAAATGTGCTTCTCCGTTTGGGAACACTCTGAAGGGGATGGGAAACGGATAACGGACCTCGATCCAGGGCGGAGCTAACTGTGGCCGTCGACCTAACCAGGGGGAACTATTTGTCAGAGGCGCACGTTCTCGGGACATTGCCCTGGCTTCGGTGTAGATAATGTGTCTATGTGCTCGCAAGGGCGAGGTCGCGCTGACGAGCTCATTTTTGGGTTTACGAGACTTTAGTTATCGACTTCTAAGTAATCCTAGTTAAAATACGTCTTATTTTGCTACTGAACCGGAGGGTCTTGTAAACGTAAAAAGTATCGAGTCATTATTATAAATTGCTTCATGCATGAGGGTATTGGATCTAAGATTTGTAGATTCAGCTGATCCGGATGCAAACGATGGGTAACGTCGTATGTGAAGATCGTTGTAAAATTTCATGTACACAATATGCACAGCTACTGTGCCCCTTTCCTTGAGGGCAGTAATCGTGGAGATAACGTTACCTATGCATTCGATATGCGATACGTTATCGAGTAGACGTTCCTCGAAATTTGTCTGTGTGCAACCGGAAGAATGATCCAAGGCCTCTTCCTCATTTCGCGACTGCGTCAGCGATGATTGAGCAAGATTTAGAACGAGATCCAATTTTTTTTATTTAATTTTGTTGTAGCGCAGTAATTGCTAGATGAGTGTAATAATGTTAAAAGGTGAATTCTCAAAGTCAAGGTGAAATACGAGTTAATACGGAACCTTATTTTCGAGGAAACTAATAGAGGGTGTGACAAGTTATCATGCAACGTTAATTGAAACAAACTATTAAGGTTTCTCGTAACCTTGCCCCTCCCGGGTCGATTTCAAGGGTAGGTGAGTTTAAAGACTAGGAAATATCTGACATTGTTTCCGCGAAGACATCTCGAAATACCAAGAAAGTCCTCTACTATTTTCAACGCTCAGCTATTCCAATTACGGAGGAACGCGAATAACTTTCATTCAGCTATAACCATCAGTCAAGAGGATTCGCCATTCTCGTTTGGCGACAAGTTAAGCCTCGGCGACAGGAAGCCGATCGAGCACCCCAGCTAGTGTTTTCTCGGCCGTGATTTTCGTCGCGTTGAAAAGTTGATATCCGTTTCCTACAGCAGCATCCGTGCGCGGCTGCGCAGAAGAGCGACGCTGGCACGACGCACGCCTCCGCATGGACCTACATCTCGAACGACGAGAACCGGCGCCGGCGTTGCACCGCGTCGCAATGCACACCACGTGACGTCATCGGTGGCACGTGCCTCTCTCCTTGCCCGCCACCTCGCCCCGCTGATCCGCCGTGCAACGTTACTCGGGGCGGGGGTGAGCGGAGGGGTCGCGGGCACGAGGGGCAGGTGGGCGGGCGAGGGACGCTAGTTAAGGTCACCGTGGCCCTGACTGCACGCGCGCGAAATACATATCCGTGTGCAACGCCTCTGTGCGCGAGTGCGCGCGCGCGACCGCATAGAACGCACTGCCGGAAGATTTATTTCTAGTTCTATGGCGGCCACTACGCCACTCTTTACACCGGCCGGCATCGCGGGGTCCTTGAGGCGAATTCGAATCAAGGGCCTTGACCATAGCCTCCTCTACCCTTGCCTTTGTCGCGGGGGTGGCGGGCTACCAAGTGACCTACAATCACTGCGGCTCGTGTTACGCGTGCACCGAGACCTGCGTTTTTCAAACTTTACCACGATTCTTATGCTCTCTATACTCTCGAGTAATCGCTAATTGCGCTGCTATCTTCGAGCGTTACGGAGGTCAATATTCTCTGTAATTTCCTTTCTGTAACTATCGCTATTTGAAACTAAATTTGAGTTAGGATTAGACACTGTCTCGACTCATGAAGTATGTAAATTCTGTCCACTACTGTTAGGAAATAGAAATTGACGAACAGTCGACGTAGGCCATCTTTTTGTCATTGTAGGGTAAGGTTGCTTAACCCCTCAGCCTACAACTTCGGGCATAGCCCGTATTAGAGTGATTGGGTCAAACCTAAATATTATAAGCATTGCAACTTTTTTTAAATTTAGATTAATTTATATGACAACACGAAGATTGTTCCGAGTTGTAATAATAAATAAAAACAATATTTACACTAGAATAGCAAACATAGTTTTTACATATTTGCTAAATACCCATTGCAAGTTTTTTCTTAGGGGGTACGACTTGAGCAACCTTACCCTACTTCCTCAGGGAACTTCAAAGTGCCCTAAACAGCCATACTAACGTGTCCTCAACAGACCGTGTCCAGGAAGACACTCTTGTCACTTGTCTAATCAATCATTAAAGCATTGCTACTTTTAAAAATCGCCCACAAGTTTATTTGGTATACCTAACCAATAATATTCCTAATTTACCTTACATGTAAATTCTATCGGTATGTAAATTCTATCCACTTCACTACGGATAAATCTGGCAATTGTGGTACATCGTAGAACTAAAAGTGTGGCAATGGTAAACAATTTAGAGGATTCCCACCACTTCGAGCACATAGGAATTTCGATTTAATTGGTTGATTCATTCGGTCTCTCTCTAATAATAGTCTCTTTGTCAGAGCATCGCCTCTTGTTATATCTACTCTTGTAACATCGTGGAGGGGCGTTACATGTTGATTCTGAAACGCGACGCTGTTAAGTGTTTCACGAAGAACCAAACTGGACGATCGTCGATCAAACGTTTTACGATCTTGTGAAATTGTAACGTTATACCGCTTCCTTATTCGAGGTTGTCGATAGCTGGTTTTAGCTGTTAACCTTTAATTATCTGTTACGTGTTTGTGTTAGGAAGTTTAGATTCGATGCAAGTTTCTATGCAACGTTTTATGGCCGCGAGGTTCTCAAAGATTCCATCATTATATTTGTATAGCAATTCGCAGATTTCCAAGAATTGTATAAATATGTTTTAATGTTTTAAAAAAATTGCAGTTCTCTATATTCAACGTAGCACAATTGCTCGATAACTCGATACTTTGAATTCAAGGCCAGCCTTACCGAGGGATCCAAAAATATCTAACGCGACGAAATTATGTTGATGCAGCAGCTTGCTTCTAACAACCAGCGAAAATGTGAACAGCTCGTTCCTGAATGCCTCTTGAAAGCATACCGGCTTCTCTACTCGCTAATCAGTTACGTAAACCTATCAGTCATTTGCATAACTCGAGCAAAAGGAAAATTACGTAAAGACATTCACGCATTTTCCACTCGCCTTTCTTCACCAGTTTCATTCTTCTTTTCAACTTGCAAATCTTTGAACACGGAATAAAATAATAATGAAACGTCCGGAGACATCCTATTATTAAAATGTCTAAAATCGACGCAGCGTCTCTTTGGAAAATTTCCATTTTGCGCGGTGCAGATCTGACGCGGTCGTGTTGTTGACCGTTTTATTGGTCCATGCGAATTTTTATCGAACCCACGCGAACATATTTCGCGTATGTCCCCCGACACAGACACGGATGCGGATGTCCCGATTCATTGCCAACGACGTACACACGTGCGCGTGCACCTCGAGCTCTGGGTCGTATTGTGACACGACCGTCTGTCTTACGTAATAACATTGTGTAAACTTCACGTTCACCGTAATGCTTGTCGTACGTATTTTTGTGCGCCCAGCAACAGTGAACCGACGAAAACCCTGCACTCGATTCTTTAGAATCATCATTCGGATCATTGTCAGACACAGTTTCTTAAACACAGTCTTTAGAAATAGGAGGAAGTCTTGGTTTTGTTGTAGCTACTGGTGGTAGGAAGGATATTTGATAGCATATTTAGGTTGGGACTTAAGTTTGGTACAGTGGGAGATGGCATTTGTTCAGGTGGGTGGATATTTGGGGAACTGCAGATTTGGGAATTTGGAAAATTGGAGATTTGAGGAGGTGGGCTTGGAAATTTGGGAAGTGAGATTTGGTTATAGTTATAGCGAGACTTGGGATGTGTGGATTTTGGGATATGTGGATTTAGGAATATATGGATTTTGGAATGTGTGGATTTTGGGATGTGTGGATTTTGGGATATGTGGATTTGAGAATATGTGGAATTTGGGATATGTAGAATTAGGCATATATGGAACAGGGCATATGTGGAATTGGGCATATGTGAATTTGGGAATATGTGGAATTGGACATATGTGGATTTGGACATATATGAAACTAGGCATATGTAGAATTGGACATATGTGGAATTGGACAATATGTGGATTTGGGAATATGTAGAATTGGACATATGTGGAATTGGACATATGTGGATTTGGGAATATGTGGAATTTGGGATATGTGGATTTGCGAATATATGGAATTTGGGATATGTGGAATTAGGCATATGTGGAATTGGGCATATGTGGAACTGGACATATGTGGAATTGGACATATGTGGAATTAGACATATATGGATTTGGGAATATGTGGAATTGGGCATATGTGGATTTGGGAATATGTGAAATTTGACATATGTGGAATTGGACATATGTGGAATTGGGCATATGTGGATTTGGGAATATATGGAATTTGGGATATGTGGAATTGGGCATATGTGAAATTAGACATATGTGGAATTGGGCATATGTGGAGTTGGGAGCGTGGAGATTTGGGCACATGAGTATTTGATAACATACGGATTTGAGAACGTAGGGAGTTAGTTATCTAACTATTTGGGAATGTAAGGATTCTACAACATATGGAGTTGGAAATGTGGGAGTATAATGTAGCCATTGGGAAATATGGAGATTTAGGAAAGTTAAACTTAACGGTATCCATACTTGGAAACATACGAACATGAGAGCATAGAACATTAGAAACATATAGATTTCATAAAATTAGAGCTTGAAAATTCTCCTAAAATTCCTAAAAATTTGAGAATCCAATATTACAGAAACCTCTGTTAACATATGATATCCTACATAATACATGTCTTATAAATGACTCCACTACACGACTCCACATATCCTAAATCTAAACTCAATTCCGTCAATGGTCATACCACCAGAAAATCCTTAGTAACAGCTAATCGGTACAATTAAGATATTTCATAATAAGATCCCGGATTCGAGATTGCTTTATCAACGGAAGATTCTCTCGGGACATGTGACGTCCGCGATTTTTCCGTAACAATTACGTAGCATGTTTCCCGTTCCCGGAAAGCGACATTCGTAGCAACGCTTCGTTAATCGATTCATTGGATAACTTCTTTTCCTGTTCGATGTATTATATAACTGTTACAGCTGGCGAGCTTATTAAAACGCGTGCACGATGACTGATCGAGGTTTTAGTACACGTAGAAAGTGAACATTGAGCAAACCGCATAATTCGCTAATTAGTTAAATGTGTGCCAATGTGAAGCTAGCCGATAAAACAAGTAGAATTAATCGAGAATAATTAAGTTGATGCAACACCTGTTACTCACTAGAAAATAACAAGCAATGTCTTCTTTTTAATCGTTCGTTTGATCAGTTTTTGTTCGATATTTCTTCTAACGGTACGACATATCAATTGAGTTACGCGAATTGATTCCACTGCTACACGTGCACCGAAGTCGCATGACATAAGTGCCGGTGGCCATGACACCGACATTACGAGCAACTAGGAAACACGTTCGATCTTCTTTGTTTTGATTCTTTGTAGCTTCGATAAATCGTTTGATTCACGCTTTGCATATTCGATACGTAGGCATATATTTGAAATGCAGACACGTACCAGGCATGGCGGAGCATCGCTAAACAACCAGGCAACTTTTGCCTGTGCTATATTCTCCAATATCGTTCTTCGTTAATCGCCTCACGTGTTTTGACGCTTCTTAATGTCACGCGTATTTAAAACTCGAGCGCAATGAATGGCCGGAATTAGAACATCATATGGCTCCAAATTTATTCGGCCAAACTGTTTCGAAGTTTGATACATCGTATATAGTGCGTCTGTTATTATACTGGTCTAATACAGACATATGAACAGACAGAAAATTAAACATATTAAAATGCACATACTTTAATATGACTGTCAAACAGCCACTTTAATATGTACTAGTTAAACAGTTAAATAAATTCATTTAAGATTATTGTTTCTCTACTGAGAATTTTCAGTAATGTTTCATTATGTTCATACATCATGTGTTATATTATAAAATCAATTAAATATTGTTTCTTTACAAAGAATGTCCAGTAACGTTTCATTATGTTCATACATCATGTGTTATATTATAAAATCAATTAAATATTGTTTCTTTACAAAGAATGTTCAGTAACGTTTCACTATGTTCATACATCATGTACTATATTATAAAATCAATTAAATATTGTTTCTTTACAAAGAGTGTCCAGTAACGTTTCACTATGTTCATACATCATGTGTTATATTATAAAATCAATTAAATATTGTTTCTTTACAAAGAATGTCCAGTAACGTTTCACTATGTTCATATATCATATGTGTTATATTATAAAATCAATTAAATATTGTTTCTTTACAAAGAATGTCCAGTAACGTTTCATTATGTTCATACATCATGTGTTATATTATAAAATCAATTAAATATTGTTTCTTTACAAAGAATGTCCAGTAACGTTTCCCTATGTTCATACATCACATGTGTCATATTTTAAAGCCAGTTAAAAAATGCTCATTTAAAAATATTGTATTAAATAAAATGGTTACTGAGAGTCACCTCTTGAACACAAAAGATGAACTCCTTAGGTTACAGCATGTAGCCAGACTCAATGTATGTTACACATCATATGTGACAAAATTAAATGTTATTTTCATAAACATCAAGTTTTGAGTATGATACCAATTGTAGTTTGTTTAAAGATTGCTAAAGCTAAAATATATTTAACATTTCAACATATGTTTACCTTAATACTGCAGTACATATAGGTTACTCTAAGTGAAGCACATATGATGAAAACATGTAAGCTAAATGTTTAAGAGTCTGGACTATATAGTAACTTAAAAAATATTGATATCTAGGTACACATGAAATGAAGATGAATATAAATACACATACACAGGTTCAAAAGATGTTTTCAAAATAAAAAATCTTCAAAAGTAAAAACACATTAAGTTCCAGAATCACTTTATGTATCTCTAAGAGCTAAATTTATCTTGGTGTAAAATATATTACATTTCCGGATTCCTGCCTTAAAAAAGCCCGGTTGGCACGTCGAGCACACGTGTGCAAGGTGGACCGAAATTCAGTCCGGTTGCGATAAATCTCCATCAGAATCAAAGCAGAAGATCTCGCTTTTGGCAACTTGCGCCACTCGATCTCGTTCTCGAGATTGCCAGTGGTTGTTGAAGGAATGCAAACGGGCAGCAGACAATGCGTGCAAGTTGTGAGGCCAAGAGACGTATATTCGTTAAGCATCTCCTTGGAAACTGCAACTTTGCCGACCTTGTAAGCTTTGACGCTGGTACTAATGAGCGAAGCAGAAGTAGGGAGCGCGTGCATGCGATCGGCCATTAGAAAACTGGTAGCTGCCCGGAAGAAACGGGAACGCCTCGACGTGACGTTATTTTCCATCCTGTACTTCATTTGAATTTTCCATTCGCGTTGCAAATTGTCGGACAATTTGAAATCTCGCCTTCCTTGGATCGATTCGAGGTATTGGAACGAAGTCGGTTAAAAGATCCTTGGGAATTTGTAAGGTTAGAATTCGAGAAAGACACGGTTTATAATGTTAAAGATTACGTGAGATGAACCGAGACACTATATGTCGCATTGCAGTTTGCAATCTCTTATCGACATCGAAATCCCACGTTATGTAATTGATTGTGTAAGAATTACACAGCGTAATGGATTCCATGCTAGACGAGATAATTCCTGTTTCATAATCGAACGCATCCGAGCAAAAGTTGCCTTTTACAGGAGGCGAACATTTATGAAGGGAGATTTCTAAATCTCCTTATACTGCGCTTCATAAAAACTGGTACAAACGAAGTCCAGAGGCAACTGAAGCTTCCAAATATAGAGAGACATTTTTAAAATACTACTGTTTCTACAGTAATTTGTCATAAATGTATCAGTTTATCTTCGATTATTTACAGTATTAACTAAACCTTGATCTTAATCACCATTTTGTACCATATCTCATATTTTACTTTCGCTTGTTTCTAAATTACATCTGGTAGAACGAGTTGTCAAGATGGACTTCTTGCGACAGTTTCTTCTTTATTACTTGTTTCTTTATACTCAAAACGGTTCAACATCTCAGCGAAGTTTCAATAATTGATTCGTTTTTTAAGAAACTGACGTATACAAACACTCGATGTTCTAATGCCTATATGATAACGAAATGGCATGATCTGACGCGTTTGCTCTATCCCTACCTGCGTTGGAACATTCGGTTGAAGATCGTTTTTAAGTCTGTACGAAGATCAGTAATTTATTGAAGTATCAAATGTTAATTTACTAGAAAATGGAGGCTTGAACCTTCATAAACTTTACCCTTCTGATACCTCTTTTAGGGTTGTATAATAACAATATGGTGATGGTCAACATTGTAGGTTTGGTTATAGCTAACTCACTCTTGTGGACATATGTGAACATATGGGACTTGAGGAATTGGAAACGAAGCTTTGAGAATTTGGAGACTTTGTTCTTCGTTTTTGATACTTCATTTAGGTCTACATAGTAACAATATGGTGGCAGTCAACATTGTAAGTACAGTTATAGCTATCTCCCTCTTGTGGACATATGTGCACATATGGGATTTGAGGAACTGATATGTGAGATTTGAGAATTTGGAAACTTTGTTCTTCATTTCTGATATCTCAGTTAGGTCTACATAGTAACAATATGGTGGTAGTCAACATTGTAGGCTCAGTTATAGCTAAGTCTCTCTTGTGCACATATGTGCACATATGGGATTTGAGGAACTGGTATGTGAGATTTTGGAATTTGAATACTTTGTTCTTCATTTCTGATACCTCAGTTAGGTCTACATAGTAACAATATAGTGGTAGTCAACATTGTAAATTCAGTTATAGTTAAATCTCTATTGTGGACATATGTGGACATATGGGATTTGAGGAACTGGAATTTGAGATTTTAGAAGTCATAGACTTTGCTATCTATCTTCAATACCTCTTTCAGATCTAAACATATAGTAATAACATGATGGTAGTCAACATTCTAAGTTCAGTTATAGCTAACTCTCTTTTGTGGACATATGTGGATATATGGGACTTCAGGAACTGATATCTGAGATTTTAGAATTGGAAGGCTTTGTTATCTATCTTTGATGCCACTTTCAGATCTAAACACATAGTAACAATACGATACTAGTCAATATTTTAAGTCCATTCATAGCTAACTCTCTCTTGTGAACATATGTGAACATATGTGGACATATATGCATATATGGGATTTGAGGAACTGGTACTTGAAATTTGACGATTCGCTGGTCCAAAAATTTGAAGATTTTATAGTATTACTAAATGTAGAACTGCAGAAAGATCCACATTCACATACTAAACCTTCCAAAACCAAAAATCAACACCACCCTAAACTACTTTTTACTCAATGCTTCAACTGCTCCCACACAAGCCTTCCATAAACTCAAAGAAGTCCACATCCTTCAATGTGGAAATCCTTCCACATTTCTCTACCTAATAATCCTCTACCATATCTACCTAATGTACCTCCACCCTCAAAAACCAAATACCCACCCACCCAAATTTTCTCCACATCTCCAATCAAAAGGGTCTCGCAGGTTGTCCTCGTTAGACATTTTCTGTCGGAGCGAGAGCAGTCAAGGCCGTACACTCGCGAAATTCAGCTGGTAACCGAACAGCTGCTAAAGTGGGGATACGAGATACGGTTCGGCCGCGTTGTCCTAGGTCCTGGCTGTCTTTTTTACGCGCGCCAAATGTATACGCGTGTCGGCCACACGTTCGAGCCACCGGTCTTCCTTAACGAGCCTGGAACCCATAGACAGCCATCCTCTGCTTCTTGTATATTCTTGCGGAATCATCGTCTACCGTGACTTCCTCGCGACTGGACGACCTGTGCAACGAGCGCACGCGTCGTATCGACCGTTCCTGGTCTCTACCTTGACCTCCAATGCCGAAGGTAGCTCCAACAATTAGACCTCTCCACTCGAGACCAAGCTCTTATTATTAGATCATCTCGTTATTATAAATATGTAGGTTACTCGATTTTTATTTGCTTTTCTAGCGGGGGTTTAATTTTAGAACGTTTCTTAAACACTGGGGTTTCTGGTTCTTTAGCTTGGATCAATTTTTATTTTAAACTGGATTACTTCAAGGTTCGTCATGGCGTTTAAGGAGGTTGGACTTAACACTTTAGACTCCCTAATTTTTATAACCTACCAACTCCTTCATTTACAAAATAAATAAAAGAAGAGATTCACAGTAAAATATATTGTAACACTGTAGAGTATGTAACAAATACATTTTTGATTTATTATAAATAGTAAATAAATGAGAATGTATATATTCAACCAATCAATTTATTTAAATTTTTTATATGGTTCGTGAGATATGTGATGTCGAGCCACACTCGACATAGGAGTGCAAAGGATTAAACATATAACATGGTCTTTATAATATTATTCCTCCTTTAAGGAGGCATCACTGGACTTAAACTGTATAACACAGTTTTTATAACATTATTCAAGATGGCGTTCTTTAAGGAGGCATCATTGAACTTAAACATATAACACAGTTTTCATAACGTTATTCATGATGATATTCTTTAAGGAAGCATCGTTGGACTTAAACATATAGAACACTATTTATAACATTAGAAGTGTTAATCAAAATAGCTGACCTCAAGTTTCACCTTTCATGTGAACTTTCATTTTGACCAAACTTTGTTACCAAGCTTTTCTTAAAATATCAGTCATATTTTATTAAGATAGATAGCTGTATATATTAGTCTATGCTTCATTATTTATTTAGTTACTCATTCTTCAAGTTTATGTTCTGTATGAAAATGGTGGACGCTGGTGGTTCTGGTATTAACAGAATTTTTATGAGCAGTAATTTTGACTTACATTGATTATGAATTTTTATGGACAATAATTCTGACTTACATGAATTATGAATTTCTATGAACTGTAATTTTGACCTACATGAATTATGAATTTTTATAGGCAATAATTCTGACTTACATCAATTATGAATTTTTGTGAACAATAATTTTTACATACATGAATTATGAATTTTTGTGAACAATATTTTTATGTACATTAATTATGAATTTTTGTGAACAATAATTTTTATTATACTTACATTAATTATGAATTTTTATGTACATTAATTATGAATTTTTATGAACAATAATTTTGACTTAAATTAATTATGGATTTTTATTAAGAATAATTTTTATTATACTTACATTAATTATGAATTTTTATGAACAATAATTTTGACTTTAATTATGAATTTTTGCGAACAATAATTTTTATTATACTCATATTAATTATGAATTTTTATGAACAATAATTTTGACATTAATTATGAATTTTTGTGAAAATAATTTTGATTACACTCACATTAATTATGAATGTTTATGAACAATAATTTTGACATCCATTAATCATGAAACTCTGTACAATAACTCTAAAGAAAGTTCACTGACGATCTACAAGTGTTTTGACAGCACTGTCAAGCATCCAGCAGTGTAACACTTCTGTGCGATTGTCATTCAAGCCAACATCAAGTGCGTAGAAAATCGCAGAGGTCCTCACAGACCAGTTTACGTAAGAAGTTTCGACACTGTTGGATTGCAATCCTGTAACTTTCTCTCGTATCGATCTCGAGTAGGAAAGTCACATGTATCTGTCCGATACTTGTTCGTCCGTGAAACGAGCTTATGAAAGAGTCCGCGCAGGAAAGGGGAAAGTGTATTCCACAGTGAATTTTCCCTTTTGCCCGTCTCTTAATGCGTCACTGCTAAGTTGCACGGAAAATTTATCTGCGGCTTCTGACGCTCGATCATTTACATTTCCTGCTACTGGCACGCGCGTTAACGCGCCGCTCGTAGCCTCGCGTGTAACGTCTCATTAAATTCTCCTCGGTCACCGTGCGTACAATGGGCTCGTTTTTTGCTTCAAACTACAGCCGATGTAACGAGAAATTAGCGTGGAGAGGTTGAAACTCTTACACGCTTTGTGCCGCGAAAGTGATGTAGTGGTTAAACGTTCGCTAATTTTTGAGGCTGAACTTTTTGTGATCAAGATTTTTTGTGGAAGGTGGGTTTGTGATGGGATTTGTTGAAGAATTTTATGTGGTTATTTTATGATATTTAATCTGGTTGTATCGATATGGGTTGTATAATAATTATATGTGAAAATTAGGAGATAGATGAAGTTTTGGAGCTTCAAATTCTTGAGGATGTGGAGGTTTTGATACTTTAGGGTGCTTTGAGGGAAGTCGCTCGAGAGAGGTGCTTATAGCTCGAAGATGGCGGATCTCAAGCTTCCAAATTTCCAAGCTCTCAAATTGTCAAGCTTCCAAATTCCCAAGCTTCCAAATTCCCAAGCTTCCAAATCTCCAGCTCTCAAAATTCCCAAGCATCCAAATCCTCAAGCATCCAAATCTCCAGCTCCCCAATTCTCCAAATTGTCCAAATTCTCACGCATCCAAATCTCCAGCTCTCCAAATTCCCAAATCCCCAAATTCTCAAGCTTCCAAATTTCCAAGCTTCCAAATTCTCAAGCTTCCAAATTCCCAAGCTTCCATATTCGCAAGCTTCCAAATTCCCAAGCATCCAAATCTCCAGCTCTCCAAATTCCCAAGCATCCAAATCTCCAGCTCTCCAAATTCCCAAGCATCCAAATCCTCAAGCATCCAAATCTCCAGCTCCCCAATTCTCCAAATTGTCCAAATTCTCACGCATCCAACTCTCCAGCTCTCCAAATTCCCAAATCCCCAAATTCTCAAGCTTCCAAATTTCCAAGCTTCCAAATTCTCAAGCTTCCAAATTCCCAAGCTTCCATATTCGCAAGCTTCCAAATTCCCAAGCATCCAAATCTCCAGCTCTCCAAATTCCCAAGCATCCAAATCTCCAGCTCTCAAAATTCCCAAGCATCCAAATCCTCAAGCATCCAAATCTCCAGCTCCCCAATTCTCCAAATTGTCCAAATTCTCACGCATCCAAATCTCCAGCTCTCCAATTCTCCAAATTGTCCAAATTCTCACGCATCCAAATCTCCAGCTCTCCAAATTCCCAAATCCCCAAATTCTCAAGCTTCCAAATTCTCAAGCTTCCAAATTCCCAAGCTTCCATATTCGCAAGCTTCCAAATTCCCAAGCATCCAAATCTCCAGCTCTCCAAATTCCCAAGCATCCAAATCCTCAAGCATCCAAATCGCCAGCTCCCCAATTCTCCAAATTGCCCAAATTCTCACGCATCCAAACCTCCAGCTCTCCAAATCTCCAGCTCCCCAAATCCCCCAATTCTCCAAATCCTCAAACATCCAAATCTCCACCTCTCCAAATCCCCAAATCCCCAAATCTCTATCTCCCTCAATCCCTAAATCTCCATCTCCCCAAATCCCTAATCCCTCACCAAAAATCACCACCACCTAATTTTAAAAAAAGTAGAACTACAAATGCTTGCTACAAGACAATTCTTATCCGCAGAAAATATGTCAGTGAAGTGAGTATCCTTCAACAACAAGAGGTCTTCGCGGCACACACCGCTTGCATTCACTTGGTTTCCTTGCTAAACAGTCGGCGATTTAGCGCCAGAAGTTGCCGAGCGAGGCAATTTTCAGCGTCAGAGGACAGGCAGGCGGTTTCTTCAAGGCAACGGAGCTCGAGTAACTGTAAACTGGTCCTAAGACAGGCCGCGCCCAACATGTTGCTCAACTTCGGTAAACTGAGGAGAACCGGTGTGTCTGGGACATGGCAAGGCCGTTGACAGCGCAGGGGAATCAATCGTTGTCATGGTCGACTAGAAAAATCTACTAAATCTGCACTCACTTATTGCTCGAGCGAGCTTATCGAATTAAGCGATTCACCTTGATGGGTCTATCGAACTACTTTGTGTAGTCAAGTTTCAAGTGATATGGATAAATTGTAATGTGAAGGGGTTGGGACTCTTGGAGACACTTTTGGAGGTACTTTTGGAGGTGCTGTTTAAAATTTTGGAAAGAAGTTTAAAAATTTAGGATAGAAAGTTTGATGAATTCTGAAGATTTCTTGAGTTATTAGTTCTGAAGTTATGGTCACAGTTCTTGAATTAATTGCTACTGATTCAACTGATTTGGATAAATACTAAGATAGAGAGGTTGGGACACTTGGAGACACTTTTGGAGGTGCTGTTCAAAATTTTGGAGAGCAGTTTCAAAATTTAGGGTAGAAAGTTTGATGAATTCTGGAGACTCAAGTTATTAGTTCTGAAGCTATGGACACAATTCTTGAATTAATTGCCACTGTTTCAACTGATTTGGATAAATACTAAGCTAAAGGGGTTGGGACTCTTGGATGCACTTTTGGAGGTGCTGTTCAAAATTTTGGAGACAACTTGCAGTATTTGGGTTGCAAAGTTTGATGAAGACTTTTGAGTTGCAAACTCTGAAGACTTCTCAAGTTATTAGTTCTGAAGTTATGGTCACAGTTCTTGGATTAATTGCCACTGTTTCATACGTCACACATGTGTTTATACGTCACATATGACACTACAGGTTTAGTTAAAAATACAGGCTTCAAATTTTGGGTTGCAAAGTATGATGAAGACTTTTGGGTTGCAAACTCTGAAGACTTCTCAAGTTATTAGTTCTGAAGTTATGGTCACAGTTCTTGGATTAATTGCCACTGTTTCATACGTCACACATGTGTTTATACGTCACATATGACACTACAGGTTTAGTTAAAAATACAGGCTTCAAATTTTGGGTTGCAAAGTATGATGAAGACTTTTGGGTTGCAAACTCTGAAGACTTCTCAAGTTATTAGTTCTGAAGTTATGATCACAGTTCTTGGATTAATTGCCACTGTTTCATACGTCACACATGTGTTTATACGTCACATATGACACTACGAATTTAGTTAAAAATACAGACTTCAAGTTGTACTCCATACAGATAAAAATACAGACTTCAAAATTGCTATCCATATAGTTAAAAATAAAGACTTCAAAATTGCTGTCCATACAGTTAAAAATATACACTTCAAATTATCCTCCTCATACAATATTACCAATTTTGATCAACATGAGTTAATTGAATAACAGACCTCCATTTTGTAAATCTAAATTCTGTGACCGTTTAAATTAAGAGTCCAAATCACCTCTCATACAAACGGGACAAGTTATAAAGTCTGACAGCTGTAAAACTCAAAATAAAACAGTCCAAGGTGCATTAAAAATATTTATAAATACAGTAACGATGTTTACGAGATACGAAAATCTTGGCGTCTCGAAACAAGTCTCGCCGATAAGAGAGTGTCGTTGATCTTATCGTTATTAAAGCCACAAATTTGAATATCACGATTTTCACTGACTTTCTTCTTCTGTTTACAAGTCGCGACTTAATCAGGAAACTGAGCCGATACTTCGGGAACAAGATTTAAAAATACACACAGACAAATTCGCACGTGCTACGTCGAGCAAACACGCAACAGACGTCTAGCTTGGATCCGAATTTTATTTTTGCAAGTGCGTTTATCTGGATCGAGAAGCAGACTCTTGTTTTTCGCGAATTTCTCAGAAAGTTTGAGGGGGATAGTTGTGATTGTTCAGACGAGAACAGGAATGCAACAGGGCGATGTGAACACAGCTGCAAGTACGCAAACTGGAGTTAACAAATCGTCTTGATATTTTAAATTGCAAGATATTTATTACGGATTTAAAATTACTAGGTAGTTGATGCGGGAATTAAAGTTATAAGGTAGTTGATATTACGTTTAATGTTATGAGGTAAATTATGTGGGCAGTCGTAGGTAAATACTGTTGTAGAGTTTTTTGAAGGTTGGAGGATTTGGGATTTTGAGATCTTGGAGATTCGGACTAACTTTAGGGCCTTGGGACTTCAAGGTTTGGAGATTTGGACCTTGAAACTTTGGGATCTTAGGATTTTGGACCTTGGGAGTTTGGATCTTTGGAATTTTATGCAAATTTTTAAAGTCTGGAAGATTTGGCATTTTGTGAGTTTAGCACCTCGAGAGGTTTGAACCTCACCACTTTGGGATCTTGGGACTTTGAGTTCTATTCTTGGTGCTTAAAGAAACTTCTGATATTAAATTTTGAAATCTGTTACTTATTTTAAAAATAACCAAGTGAATAGGTCATCAGGTGTATAAATTAACCCCTGCAGTATATCAGGTGCAGTCAGAACTGATCACAGCTGCAATATTAAGACCAAGAGAGTTGAAATGTTATGTCAATTTGGTATGAATCGACTATGCAACTTGCACTCAAAATTATAAGGTATTATACTAAAATTCATCGCGATGTTGTGCGTCAGAGTGCATCATGAGATTCATCAAAATAGTACTGAGAGATGATACTCGAACTATGAAAACTATTATAGTAGTGATTACTTTTCTATAAATGATCTTAAATTTTAAACCAACTAAAACTTGAACTGTTCCTAACTTTTAACCCATAAATACTCAGCTGAAGTACTCCATTTGGTATAAAGAGTACCTTTATTGTTTTAACATAACCCTAACTGTCAAACGTACAAAAAGTCTACATAAAAATAGTATGCATTCGTAAAAGCTTCTCATTGCAAATTAGCAGGATCGATGATAACAAATATTGACCGAGACAGGTCCTCGAAGACCAGACGAAAAATTGCAAATAACCAGCGTAAACATTGTCTGAAGGCATTGAATCATCGAACGGTTTAAGCGAAACCGAGTAATAGTAATCATTTCTAAAGTAGCCAACGAAAGACACTGTTGTTCTCTTTACCGGAGTAAAAGACGATCCTCATTCAAGGAAACATCCTCTGTCCGTTATGAAAGATACAATGAAACCGGGGAAGACTTTTAATAATGGTAGAATCCTATAGCCGGCTTGGAAATGCTATAAAAGCGTGTACAAAGAATATCTCGGCTTATGTTCTAGTGGAAAAGGCCAAATCTCCAAATCTTGAAGTCCCCAAGAGTCCAAACTCTCAAAATCCCTTCCGAATCTCCAAATCTCACAGAGTTCCAAAATTCCAAAGTACCAAACTCCCAAGGACCCCAAATCCCAAGGTTCAAATATCCCAACCCTCAAAATCACCAAACCCCAAAGTTGGTCCAAATCTCAAAGTCCCAAGATCCCAAACTCCCACTCCTCCACCTTTCCAAAAACTCTACAACAATAATCATCTTCTCCCCAGCCCAAAACTCCATATCCTCAAAGCTCCAACATCCAAATCACCCAATATTGCTCCCAAACCTCCACCTCCACAAACTACCCAACCTCTCAGAACCCAACAATGACGCAAGCACCCAACCACGGTCCCAAAGTGACTGCTCCAAAGTCCCACCGTTATCTCGACACCCAGCCTCACACCAATCCTACAACATAACCGTTTAAACGTCATACCCTATAAACTGTTTAACTCAACGTGCACAATCACCCGTCGACTATACCCAATTGCTTCAGCTCTATTCTCTCGACCGAAGTATATGGTACACCAGCGCAGGATTTAATATCTTGCCTGACATTTTTTCCATGTATTCTCGTGTCCCGTTCAACCAGTCAAACGGTTAAGCTTGACTGTCAGCCTGACAAGCGACGAGTTGTTACCGTTCACTGGTTCTTGAACGCCAGCCAGCGAGCGAACGTTTAAGGACGTTTTTCAAGGCCAGCCCGTTGGGTACCAAGAAAGAAATATTTATTCGAGCTGTTATCGCGGGAGACGCTTGTTATTGCCAAACTGGACGGCTACGTCTGCGTGCGTTATCGGACAAGGAAGGTTCAACATCCAATCTGAGGTCGTTTCGATCAAGATACCAGGAAATTCGAGCTACTTCGTTATTCAATTATTAAAGCGTTCTTTTTACGTTCGCTATTTTTTGAATTTTTTATTTGTATGGTTGGGGGATTTTTAGATCTGGGAAGAAGCTTTAGGGCTGGGATGAAGATGATTATTGTTGTAGAGTTTTTGGAAAGGTGGGAGTTTGGGATCTTGGGATTTTGAGATTTAGACCAACTTTGGGGTTTGGTGATTTTGGGGATTGGGACATTTGGACCCTAGGATTTTGGGACGTTGGGAGTTTGGAAGTTTGGAATTTTGAAACTTTGTGAGATTTTTGAAATTTGGAAGGTTGAGATTTTGAGAGTTTGGGCTCGTGGAGACTTCAAGGTTTGGAGATTTGGACCTTGAGACTTTGGGGTTTGGTGATTTTGGGGATTGGGATATTTGGACCCTAAGATTTTGGAACGTTGGGAGTTTGGAAGTTTGGAATTTTGAAACTTTGTGAGATTTTTGAAATTCGGAAGGTTGGGATTTTGAGAGTTTGGGCTCTTGGGGACTTCAAGGTTTGGAGATTTGGACCTTGAGACTTTGAGAGCTTGGGATTTTGAGGATTGCGATATTTGGACTTTAGGATGTTGGGACGAATCAGTTTGATTCTAAGGTGCATCTCGAACTTTTCTAAGATGGCCGTATGGGTGGATGCACTCGAGTGTTCTTGAAGAGGTACAGGTTTATCAAGACTCAGAGGTTCAGAGTGATCTTCATTTATTACTTATAGGTACAGGTACAGGTTCATCAAGATTGAAAGGTTCAGAGTGATCTTACTGATTTATTTATACAAAGGATTACATAACTTTCATTGAACAATTTATACTTCCTGTAGAATGTCTACACCTACAGATACAGGTTTATCAAGATTCAAAAGTTCAGAATGATCTTCATTTATTACTAATAGGTACAGGTTCATCAAGACTCAAAGGTTCAGAGTGATTTTATTGATTTATTTACACAGAATTACATAAGTTTCATTGAACAATATATACTTTCTGTAGAATGTCTACACCTACAGATACAGGTTTATCAAGATTCAAAAGTTCAAAATGAAAATGATCTTCATTTATTGCTAATAGGTACAGGTACAGGTTCATCAAGATTGAAAGGTTCAGAGTGATCTTACTGATTTATTTACACAAAGAATTACATAACTTTCATTGAACAATATATACTTTCTGTAGAATGTCCACACGTAGAGGTACAGGTTTATCAAGATTCAAAAGTTCAGAGCGATCTTCATTACTGATTTATTTACATAAAGGCTTACATAACTTTCATTGAACAACGTATACTTTCTGTAGAATGTCTACATGTGGCCCCACGTAACTGCTACATTATACATACAGCCTTTGTAGATTAGGTCTGGGTTAAATCACCACTTATAACATTAACGGTATCACAAATTCCAGCTATCTCCAGCATCATGTGTACACATGGCAGCTTAATCTACCATGTAGGGTAACTCTACTTTAAATTGCTACTATAATTCATTAATCTCACTTGTGACTGCTTTATGTCTCCACACAACAATTTTGTCCACACCATAACTCTGTCCACATCAACTTTGTCCACGATATTAGACAAAGTCATAGCTATAAAATTAATGCTACCATTACTATACCAGTACAATTCAAAATCCTCATCTGTCGCCACTTAATTATTCCATCGTATGAAACTTACAATGCCAGTGACCCTTATAATGTTGGTCACCGGTGACCCTCATATTCAACAGGTATTATTCTTCAATTAAAGCAGCACTGGTGATCCAGTAAAGGAGCATTGTGGTACACAAATTTTCATAAGTGACCAGTATATTCAAGCACCTTAATTAACGCGATACAAACATTTTACAATTAAGAATCAGATGTCTCAAAAGATGTCTAGTAACGGTACTTCCAGTTTTGGCTGTTGCCACTCGGATTTTAGTAATGGAATGCGGTAAAACGAGGTAAAAAAGAAACAATGTTTCCGAGACTAAATTATTTGTGCCAATATAAAAAAATCCTGCTCTTCGAGGAAATAATTGCAGATGTTATTTACGTTTCGTTTCTGGATTCTGTGTTGTTTACTGAGCGAATTATTGATTCCAGAAAACGAAGATATTCGTGAGAGTTCAAGTTCAGCGTATTTATACAAACAAATGCAGATAAATGTGATACCATTTAATGAACAATAAAATATTTTGAAACTAAAACATTTGGAACAAATAAATAGTTACAGAATTATAAATAACAAGCTTTATGTAATCATTTTGTAATGTTACAAATTAAGATGGCATATAATCCGGAGTACGTAACTAATTTCGCAAATCCGGAGGTTAAGGATTAAATGTGTTCGAGTGGTAAGATCATTCCGCTGCAATCCAATTTAATTTATTCACTACCTAACTCGTGCAATTCTATTCTGGATTTTGAAGCACCGTTTTTCTCTCTCGAATTCGATACAAAGGAGAATCATTAAATAATCCAGGTTTATTAACCCAGAGCATTTGAACTCGTGCATCGTTGAAAATGTCAGCGAATCGTGTCCGCGTAAGAGGAGAAAGTGAAACAAATACCGGGAATGAAAGGAATACCTAGCGTTCGATAGCGTTTCTCTTATCGAATTTTCCTGCTCGCCACGAAAAGCACGTCGGGCGATAAAAGTTGCCGAAAGAATTCCATTATCGTCGGTAACAGCCTGTTCCCTCTCGATTGACCGAACTAATAGTCACGACTAGCAAGAAAGTGCAACCGCGCATTAATTAGGATAATCAGCTTGATAATTAGTCTCCGTTCGAAAGTAGAATCGCAAGTTATTATGCTAATCTACGGTACTTCCCATACACGCACACACAGCAGCGTGCTCGAGGAAAACAAACGCCACGACGAGTGTACCGCTATAACGCAAAGTAGCGTCGGCCATGATTAATCAGCCTCGCCTGGTTTCCGTCTCGGATTCTCAGATTCCGCACGCAAGGAAACGAGAGTACGCGTTTTTTATCGCACGAACACGGACAAGGTAACCCGGCCGGTTTTTCACCGTTGCAAGAATGTACCTCGTGTCAAAGTCAAAGTCACCGATAAGACGATAAGGCAGAAGCGAATGACCGACAATATTCGCGTCGTATCGCGTGCCTTCGTTCTGTATCCGCTGTCTTTTTCGTTCGTTCGCTATCGCCGCCTCCGCTTTGGCCCGTTTCTTCTCGGCCGAAACGAGAGTGACATATTCGATCGAGACGCATCACCCGCTGGATTCGCCTCCGGCTGGGTAAACTAACGTCCTCTATTTCGTTTCGTGTAAACGCCGCGAACCCGCTTGGAGACGTAAACAACGCGTCTGCGCATGCGCGATGCGTCCCTCCTGCGCTCTTGCTCTTGAATCTTTCGGTAATTCCCTCTTCCTCGCTCCGATAAGTCCCTCTCGTTCTTCCTCGCGGGCCAAGCAACCGCCGTTTCACAACGTTCTCGATGGTGGCGCTGACCTTCATAATGGCGGCCATCGCGCCGGTAAATCGAGATTTATCGTGTACGTACTTTTCGAAACGAATGCCCGCGCTATCGATACGAGACAATAGCTCTCGATGATAGCGTAACAACGATGTTTTAAAGATATGTCATCTTTACAGGCGCATTCGCAGATAGATTTTTGCCTGTCGTTGATCGGCGTACAAATTGAACATCCTGGTGCAGTTTCATCGTGACTCACGGATGTTCAACGCTCGCCTCCCTTCCTCCCGCGTCTCCTGCGCGCACGAAACGATGCTCCTTCTCTGTTTCCCTGTGTCGTCGACCTCTGTTGTTGCTTGGAAATTGCGTCGAATCGGCCCGTTTCAGCGCGTTTCTGTGCCTGTGCATTTTTCTCCGCTCGAATTTCTACGCATTAACGACGCCGAACAATGGCAGAGTTCAGGCTTTTTGCTCTTTGACCATACCTCGTTATCGCGGTATTGCTCCAAATGCGAGTTTGTAAATAACGACATGCCTTAATGCGCGCACGTGCGTCATTAAGTGTGACGACGTTAGAGACAAAAACAAGAGAAAAGTCAATAAGTGTTCGGTAATTTATTCTTTCTAAGCCGCTCAGGAGTATTAGAAATCGTTATGGGTTTTTGATGTCGTCACGTAGCCGCTTTCACGGTTGACGATGCCCCCGCTATACCCGTTGTTCCCCTAAAACGTCTCTAATCTATCCGTGCTCGTACCACCGTAGCTCCTGGCTCTGGCTTCACCGTGACGCATTCCCATAACAAAGCGATGGATTTTTCTCCTGCCACCCCGTATACTCCATGTTCGTGCGTAAAGCATTCGTGTGTTAAGAAGGGTCAACGTCCGACCCTCACCACACGCCACGGATCGACGCGCCAACACACAGAAGCCTGGTTTGTTTTGGTTTCCCGGGCATTACCCTCGCTTCCCACTTCTTGCGGCCGAGTCCTCTCCTTCTTTCTCTCTCCTACGCTCGACCTGTCCATACGACCGTCTCGCTTTCTTTCTTCCCGCGCGATACGTCCAAGGCCTGTGGACGCGGCTATCGTCCACGGTGACAACGCGATCCCAAAATGGGAATTGACATCGAATTAACGCGACGAGTGTACGCACGAATACGCGTAGCTAGGGACAGAAGTCGACGAGGTACACGCGAAATTGAGGTTAGGACAGCGTCAGTTGGTTACGCCGGTAATGGCGCGCTAAGTACCGATACGTTCGAAGCGACACGAACACGCAGAAAAAGCGGCCGCGAGAAAAAGAACGGCAACGCGTTATTTTCCAAGGAAGCGAGCGTGTCGAGTGTGACGCGGAGAGAAAGCGAGAGCCGCGTGGAAAGCAAGTTGTTGCCGTGCAAGTAGTTTCGGATCGATTTTCGCGTGGAATGCTCGATTCGCTGCCATCTCGCGTATGCACGTGTCCCGCCGCGAACGCTGGCTAAGTAGTAATGGGAGCGAGACAAACACGCCGCAACGGCAAAGACCTTGCTTGGAATTTTCATTCGGGAGGGTACGTTTCAGGACGTACCATCGCATGTACGGTCTAATTATAAGCGTTTCGAAGACTCCACGGGTGCGTCGAAACGAAAGCGACCGGCACGCGTGCGTGTACACGCGAGAGTCACGAGCGGGTTCCAGAGGGCGTGCAGGCTCGCGTGTACACCCGTGCCTGCAACGGGACAGAGAACGCAGCAGTCGCGTAAACGGACTTGCTGCTAGGGTAGATGGCCGTGGTCCGATCAGACCAGGCGTGTGCATCCCCATCTAGCTATCTATACTACCGGCAACATCGTATCGCGCACGATGCACCCACGGACGACTCTAGCGCACTCGGCAACCCTGTCGGCTCGCTTACTCATCCCTACCGGTTCAAAAGACCGCACAACGATATGCCGGTACAAGATCGTTCTCTCCGCTCATAGATTTACATCTCTCTTTCTTTTGGTCACGTTGCTCCTTTTCGACGGTTTTGCCAGCAGAGACTGACCGTGACCAATTATATCGCTCGACGTTGCATTGTGCGTCATGCTCCGCACAACCTGTTAAGGGAACATATGACACGAATTTCAAACTACCTACCGTAATTTTACAGGGCTTCACATCGGTTCTGAAATTAATACTTCACATCGGTTCTGAAGTTAGTACTTCACATCGGTTCTGAAGTTAGTACTTCAAACAGACACTGAAGTTTGATTATTTTTCAAAGATTCTTTTTTGCAAAAGAAACTAGGAACCCACTGTCTGCCATTACTAATAAAGATAAATCTATTGTGCTCTATTTGAATTAACCCTGACTGTATTCGCCTGAATGATAGGTTAATGATATTACTGGTACATCGAATTATCGATATCATATTCTGATACGATCGATAAAGATATCGAGAGTCATAGTTCGGTATCACGTGGGTGTACGATAAACGCTGTTGCTCGAATAACCTGTACCCCATGATTTTTACCGAACGTAACTGAAAGTCGTCGCGCAAGAGGAGAAAGGATCGACGCTGACTTCTTCTGTACAGTCAACAGCAAATCTGGTTTCTCTACGGAAAATGACAACAATGGGGTGTTTTACTTTTACTGATTTATGGGATTTTTGGGTGTAAGTTCACTTGAGTATGCAGGTAGTATTTGAGTGTTGGATTTGGAAGTTTGAAGTCTTTGAGATTGGAGTTTGAAGTCTAAGTTGTGGTACAATTTGAAGGACTATTTGAAATAAAAATTGAAGCATATTTTGAAGTATATTTTGAAGTATAATTTAAAGTATATTTTGAAGTATAATTTCAAGTATAATTTCAAGTATAAGTTCAAGTATAAATTCAAGTATAAATTCAAGTATAAATTCAAGTATAATTTCAAGTATAATTTCAAGTATAATTTCAAGTATAAATTCAAGTATAAATTCAAGTATAATTTCAAGTATAAATTCAAGTGTAATTTACAGTATAATTTCAAGTATAATTTTTAGTATGATTTGAAGTATAATTCGTAGTAGAATTTTAAGTATAATTTACAGTATAATTTGAAGTATAATTTTTAGTATGATTTGAAGTATAATTTGAAGAAGAATTTTCAGTATAATTTGAAATATATTTTGCAGTATAATTTGAAGTACAATTTGAAGTACAATTTAAAGTACAATTTAAAGTACAATTTGAAGGATAATTTGACCCATAATTTGAACTATAATTTAAAATATAATTTGAAGTACAATTTGAAGTATAATTTAAACTATAATTTGAACCACAATTTGAAGTACAATTTGAAGTATAATTTCCACCAGAATTTTGAAACCAGAGTATCTGGATATCTCAAAACCTTCAAATCCAAATATTTGAAAACCTTAAGTTTCAGAATCCAAGGACCAGAAAAATAATTTAGAACCCAGAAAGTAGATTCGTAAACTGGAGTAGGCAAAAATGTACAAATACGAAAATAAGAGAATTATGAAGTGTCCTTAACGGAAGGAAGCCTACGTTGCACCCGAGTGTACGAGGCAAAAGCAACGGCAAGGCAAGCCAAGGCAAAGCAAAGGGAGAGCATTGGCTGCCAACCGGCATAGAAGGTCTGTGACCTCGGCAATGCCTATGCTACGCCGTGTACGCGTTGCCCGCGTGTACCGTTTCAAAGGTGATGTCACGATCGGAAAGGTCCTTGAAGAAGCGAGTACTCTTTATGAAAAATTCGTTTCCTGTTATGGGTAGAAGTTTAAAAATCACCGACAGTAGAACACGCTTCTGTAGAACGAAAGGGAGAAGGGGGATTTGCGTCACTGAACACGAATGCGGTGTTTAGAATGGTATCAATAGTTGTAACGGGAAAGTTTGGATCGAGTAATGTAACTTTAATGTATTGATTGAATTAATGGACCATCCAAATGACCGTGAATATTCGAACACCGTAAGCTGAAGGTTTACTTCGTAACTAAGTAAACCTTGAGCTGACAAATTTACAGGCAATTCAGTAAAGATATTTTTTAGTAATATAGTTGCAATCGTGTAACTTGAATTACCATTGAAAGTTGCAACCTTAAGGATTCCGTACATAAAATCGCGGTAATTGTGTTTCCTGTCGATCGCATATTCTTGCGTTCACCGTAATCGCATACCTCGCAGCTTGTTACCGCTATTTACGACTGTAATAGTTTTGTTGTTAAGTGTCTTTGCTACACGTGTATTTCTTGGCATACAAGACTAGTCCTTGAGAGTTAACTGTCATAGTAATACCTTGTTCTCTTATCGCCGTTCGATTGAAATGCAAACGTATTGTTATTTTATACAGTCTGATATTGTTAATTTATACGTGGTAGTCCACTCTGCTTGAATATTTCATACCGAACACCTGGCGATATATGCAATTAAGCATTTTCATAATTTCTGCACTAGTGGCTTTAGATAACTGGGAAGAATACGAAATTAATCTTTGTGAAGCAGATAGCATTCTAAGTAACCTAACCTGCGCTTATTAACCTAACCTGAGAATCTTATTAACGTAACCTCAGTCTGAGGTTCAACATTGTATATAATTAAATTGAAACTTGAAATATCATTCAGAACGTAGATTTTATAAAAAACAAAAATTATGTTGGTTTGAAGGAAAGCAGCTAACATTGTAATTTACCTAAGCTACATTTTTTATTAATCTAACCTAAGAATCTTATTAAAATAACTTAAGTTTGAGGATCAACATTGTACAGAATTAAATTGAAACTTGCAATGTCATTCAGAACGTAGATTTTATAAAATACAAAAATTATGTTGGTTTGAAGGAAAGCAGCTAACATTGTAATTAACCTGAACTACACTTTTTATTAACCTAACCTAAGAATCTTATTAACATAACTTAAGTTTGAGGATCAACATTGTACAGAATTAAATTGAAACTTGCAATATCATTCAGAACGTAGATTTTATAAAAAACAAAAATTATGTTGGTTTGAAGGAAAGCAGCTAAACATTATAATATACCTGAACTACACTTTTTATTAACTAACCTAAGAATCTTATTAACGTAACCTAAGTCTGAGGCTCAATATTGCACTGAATTAAATGAAAATGTTCAACATCATTCAGAACGTAGGTTTTATAAAAACAAGAGTTACATTAAATTAAAAATAAAACATGTAACATTGTAATTAAACTAACCTACACTTATTAACGTAACTTAAAAATCATAACCTAACCTAAGAACATAACCTAAGAGGTTCAAAATTGTATAAATTAAACAGAAACTGAATAACAATGACTTAAAATATCATCCAGAACATAAATTTCATAAAAACAAGGGTTACTTTAGTTTAAAGTAAAACAGGTACCATTCTACTTAACCTATCCTGAATTTCTTATTAACCTAACCTAACTTAACCTAAACTTCTTATTAACCTAACCTAACTTAAAAATCATAACCTAACCCAACAACATAACCCAAAAACCTTCAAAACGACACAAATTAAATCAAACCTAAATAACAACAACTCACATCATTCACACCACAACTTTCATAAAATCAAGGGTTAACTTAAAAGTTCGTGGGTCATCGATGACCCACACAGTATCCGTTAATAAACCGTTCGTGCTTCAAGGTATCGCCTCTCACATCGTCCTTCGCTTTTAACCTTTCCAGGTATGCCTCAAGCACAGATACTGTGAGAAGTGCATTTCAAACATGTCGAAATCAAAATTGACGTAGTTATCTTTTACGTCAATGATTTTTCACCATGACTTAATACTTCTGTAGGGGATTACACATTGCATCGAACAGTTACATAATTCCATTTAAAAAAGCGTTGCACAGAGAGGTGCGTTCATCAGATTTACACTGTGTGAAATCATGTGTAAGTTTGCTTCAAACATTTTTGGTAGCCTCAGTATTTTCGAAGGTATGTACATGGCTGTTCAAAACTTTATTTCGATGGAGATGACGTGTTCTCACTTGTTCGAAAATATTCAAGACTATCTATAAAAGTATTCTAAAGTAGTTTGCTTAGAAGTACACTTGCTCTAAGTTTGTTATATGGACTCGTCCATGTTTAATTCCAGTAAGGGATTTTTAGAACTGAATTCCGCTGTTGGCAGATTAAATGAAACACCCTGTATAAAAAGCACTTGTGATACCATCACATGACTGTACTATTTATTACATAGTATTCAATTCCATTAACAACATGAAATAACAAACGCAATAACAAATTCTCCAGCCAAAATATTTCCTCCTAGCAATGTTAAAAATTTAAGCAATTTCCTCCTAGTAATGTTTGAGGAAGTAAAAGACGTAGAAGTCGCAAGCGTATAATTTGTGAAGAGAAGCCAAAAATTGGTTGAAGAGCGTGCAGAGAGGAGGCGTATATCTTCTACCGTTTGACGGTTAGAGGCTCGAAAACTCGTGGAAGGTGCCGGCACAGGGTCGTCGATCGCGTTGCGTGCTGCGAAGGAAGCAGCGGGAAGGGTTGAAGGCTGGTGTTGCTCGATCGTGGACGACCGCGTGGTCCGAGAAAGCCGGTATCGTTCCTGGATCAATAGCACGTGATCCTGCTGCGACCGGCATATCTCCGTCCTGTGCCGGCCGATATAAACAAAGAAACGTGGCGCGCAGCGTACGCGCCGGCTGCCGCGCATCGATTTTCCCTCGTGTACGCGGCATCACACCGCTCGAGTGCCTACGTACGATTTACGGTAGGCCGCGTTGACCGACGAGCCGTGAGATGCCGTCAGAGGATGCTCTGAAATTTCCCGAAATCGTTCCCGTCGTTAAACCACTGTTCCCTTTCATGGAGATTGATGGGATGGGACTACAAATCTGTTTGATATCCTACGTCATTTAAACCTGCCTATTGATGCACACTCGTGATTAAGGCTGCTATAGACCCCAAATTTTCAAATTCAATTCAATTCAAGTTTTCCCCGACTTTTATTATACATGATTGTCTTTAAGGACCATAGAGTTCTTTCAATCGATGGAACAACGCAATGGTTGAAGTCTGATATTCAACACGATTTAAAATCAAATGTTGCATTCTACTGTCGTGATGGACTAGGTTCAAGAACGTCATCAGAATGCTACGATCAGAGACTTCAAACTTACAAATTTTCATGAGTTTATTGAAAAAGTTCATATCTCCCGAGTCTCTCCATAGTACCATGTCTTATTGCAGTATAAAAGATGATCTAAGTTAGAGGAAAATTATAAGAATTGAAAGTTATGCAGTTGACTCTAGATTGAATGTTTGTCAATAGTCATCTACGAGCACAAACATAATTCTTAGTCCATGAAGTACACGTTATTGTTCTGATTTCAGGCGAACGCGGCAGTGGTGTTCAAATGCACTTGGCCAGGTTGCCTGGAGATCAAAGCGACCGTGGCGCTTATCGAGGAGCACGTGCGCCAATTGCACTTGGGGTAAGTGTAAGCGCGCAAGACGCAACAAGTCTCGCGAAAATCCGACCAGCTTTTCGGTTGATCGCGTAACGTGGTCGGACCAGGGTCATGTACACTCCGGTTCAACATACTCATCCGTAAATTCATACATCCTATGTCCGTAGATTCTTAAACTTTGCATTCTCAAAATTGTCAGATGTCTATGTGATAGAAACTGATAGAATTGCAAATGTTTCTCAGACTTCTCCACACCTAAACCTCATTCATAAATTAATAGATGTCCAAACTCCCAAACTGTCAAGTCACTAGATTTCTACATTGTCCTACAATCCTAACATCCTCAAGTATGTTTCAGTCTTAAAATTCCTACACTTCCAAGTCCTCAATCCATCTCAAAATTATCCACTCTCCAAACCTCCTTAAGAATATCTTCCATAAGAACATCAACCTTCACAAGAACATCAGCCTCCATAACACTATCAAGCTCCTTAGCTCCTCCCTAGAGAAACTAGATTTGCTGTCGACTGTACGAATTAACCTTGAACCCTTCTGCCCGATAAGATAAATTGGCGCTGCGAGAGTGTCGCGAACGAATTCCACGCGCTTGTATCGCCGCGTTCAGCTACCGGTTTAACCAAGATCACGCGGTTGTTGCAGGCCGAAAAAGTCGACCGGGTACGATAACGAGGACGACGACGACATCTCGGACCACGAGGAGGAGTTCTACTATCAAGAGGTGGCGGTGGATCACATGAGTTCACCGCCGACTATGTCGCATCGAGACATGGCTAGACCCCCTCATGAAGATCCCGAGTATCAGAAGCAGCTTCGCCTCGAAGCGACTACCACTAATAACAATAATAACAACAATAACAACAACAGCATCGAAAGTATGATGGTCGGTATCAGAGAACGGAACGCGGCGTTCACCATTTCGCCGTCACCGGTACGTTTGGTTGACCCGTTAAATAAAGTAGATAGAAGAATGGTACGAACGATAGTTGATCGGAGAAACATTTCTAGAATAGAGCCTGTCTTTTGAAGCGATCGAAGCCTGGTTCTTAATAGTTACTGTTTTACGAGGCTTTCGGGTTTAACCCATTCAAGACGGGGTCTTATTATACCGGTAGTCAGGATGCGAACTACTTATTCTTTATTTTAATCTGAAACCAATGTCAATTTTAGTCGGACCTGCTAGCGGTCCGTTGCATGGGACTCATGGACCGCAAAAGGTTATGGCGGTACTGCCCATACTCGCCACCAGAGGGATCGTCCGAAAACTCTAGCTTTCCTGTAAGTCCTCGCTCGATCACCTGTTCCTTCATACAGTATATCTGACCTGACCACAACTGTATCCACTTCTAAGGCAAGGGTCTGCTAGGTAGAACAGGATCCGCGGAAAACAGGAGTCGGGGTAGTAGAATATCCCTCACTTTCCAATATCCCATGATCTTTCATGATCCTTGTAGGGTAGACCCTAAGTTGATACACAAGTTCTTCTTTTTTACAAAATTTTTGCTCGAGTTATTCTATGAGATATGCAATGAAATATGTGTTACTGTCTTTAAGTACAGATGTGACTTTATGTACAAATTGTTAACAAATGTTTCTGAACGTTATTGGCTTTTGTATTTCGTACTGATGCTATACACTGTACGATGATACTGTATAATTCAGTAGATCATAACTCATCAGTATCTGTACGAAATACACATTTATCTCTTCCGACTGTCTGATATTATCGTAATTCAAACATCGCGCCTCCATCGAGTTAGTGTTCAGAAAGTACTGTATCAACTTGTCGTCTCCCCGATCCTCCATTACAGGAACCAGGGTCCCAGCAGTAGCTCTACGAGCGAGTCCACTAGCAGACCCAAAAGAAAACGCAAACAATCCTCCTCCCTTTTGCTGAATCGTAATGAGGTTAAACTCGAAAGTCTCGAAAAACTACTACCGTAAAGGTGGACCTCTATCTGTCGACCCTTGACCTACGAACACGTAGAAAGTATGTTTTCCTGATACTAATCGATTCGGTGGTGTGTTTAAAACAGGGAACGCCGATCAAGCACATAAAGCTGTCGCCACGGCCGTTCCAGGCGTACCAGCAGAACACGCTGCTGCCGGTGTCGACGGGCAAGGTGCCATCGTCGCCACGACGGATCCGCGGGGAGACCAAGAAGTGTCGCAAGGTCTACGGTATGGAGCACCGTGACCTCTGGTGCACACAGTGCAAATGGAAGAAAGCCTGCAGCCGTTTCGGCGACTAGGCCAAGCGACCGCCCCGTTCGTACGTCCGCGGGCGGAGATTGTCGCCGAGCCGACCCCAGAGTTTGCCAATGCTACGTTAAACTTCTCTCGCCAACTGCCAGCAAAATTGCCAATTGCCATCATCGTCGTCGTCGTCATCGTCGTCGTCGCGCGGCGGCGACGATTCGACGGACACTCGATTCGCGCGAGGTCGCAGCGTTGACCGGTGTCGCGACAGCGAAGAGGTTATATCGTCCACCATCTCTTCTACAGCCGTTCGGTCTACGGAGTTTTCGGATCCTGGAAGACCAGCGAAACGCCGAAGATCGAGAGAGACCAGGCAATTCCTGTTCTTCTTGTACCCCGTACTCGTGTTCCTCGGCTTTTCCCCGCCTCGAGAATGTAGGTAAACGAGAAACCACGAGTCTCGCGGAGAAACGTCAATCCCATGACGGATGGCGGACGGTTTAGAAGGGCCGATCACGCGTTTCGTGCGTAACAGAGAAGATCGTCGACGCTTGTTGTCAGTGATCGAACACAGAGAGAAGAATCGAACATAAAACGAAGAAGAAGAAGAAGATCGTTGACCGATCGTCTGGCACTTGGCAAACTCCGTTAGGGTCTTTTTTAGCCGCAATAAGAGGTTTTGATTAGTAGATAACGAATACCTGGCGTGTACGGAACGAGGTATCCTTTGATTGTCGTGCTCTCCTCCTTGGTTTCTCTCTCCCCCTTTATTTCTTCTTCTTCCTGTCTGTACGTACGCGGAGAGCACGGGACAAGGCATCGTTCCTGCCGGAGCAAAAGTCCTGTTTTTTTTTTCGCTTTTTTTTGGTTCGATATATAAAAAAGAAAAAGAGACGCTCGCTCGAAGTCGCGGCGTGTACGCGCGTGTTTCGACGAACACGCGCTGGTTCTCGAACCGACTCTTAGGTCACTGCAATGGGTCTTCCTTCTTCCGACGAGGGCGACGAGGCTCGATTTCGTCGGGGCCGTCGTCGCTGCTCGGGAACGCGATCCACGATCGGACGGACAATCGGGATCGTGTGCGACCCACGTCCCGGACGAACGGAAGACCGTAAATGCATATTTGGTTTGACCGATTGTTCTTCCTGGAAGGACGCAGGCGGGCAAGTTGAAATGGAATCGCGTCGAAGCGCTAGAGCCAATTGTGATATTTTCTCTAAATTTTATCGGATAATTAGACGGGCACGGGCCGACATATAAACGTATACATATGTACAGAGGGAACGGTGACGATGGCGAGGTGAAAAACGATAGGCTGACAAAGCGTGTCGCAGAGGGGAAACAAAATTTTATACACCAATTATATATTATACTGCCAGATTAAATTAATTCAATCGAAGCGAAACGAAAAACGAACAAAAGATAAAAACATACAAAAAAAAGAGAAGAAGACCATATTCTTGGAGCTTCGTACGCGAAACAAACGGGGGACGAAGCAGCGGGTGTGGATGCGAATTGTGCGTGTGTGTACGAGTGAGTGCGTGCGTGTGTGTCGGGCCGAGGTTTGTCTAACCTCGTTTCGACGACCTAAGATCGTGTTCGCCGACGAAGGAAAAAAAAGCAAAGAGGAGCTGCGTGCACGAAATCTAAAGGCTTCGCAGTTGAATCGATCGATCGATGTACATACAAAAACCGAGGATGAAACTCCTCCTTTAGCCAGGATCTCGCTCTGTGGCTGACAAGTGTGCGAACGACGAACATTCGAGAGACGCTTCTATTTTTCACCTACGTATTTCAAACGTGCTCCTTTCTCGCTTTCGATCGTCCGCACGACATACAGACAAAACTTACACGTTCGTTTTGGTCACGAATCGTTCGTAGGAAAGATAAACCAAAACGCGAGGGACAAAGAAATCTGATCTCGATGACTTTTGCGACGATGGCGGCGCGTCCTCGAGACCGAACCGCCATCTTGTCGTCAAATTTAAATGATTCTTTATTACCGTTATTATTAATATTAATGTAATACTATTATTAATCGCTCGTTTGTTTTAACGATAAGTCTTGGCTCTCCTCGTTATCTGGAACAAGGTTCCTAAGAAGGAGACCGCTTCCATCGTGTTGATCAATGCTCATCTTTCTAGTACAATTTCATGCGATTTTTAACGCGTTCTTGCTTGCATAATTTACGGTTAATCTCAACAGTGTACTGATTTATTTAATATTAGGGAAATGCGATTTTTACATCGGCTTTATTGTGTTACAAGTAGTCGAATATTCTGATTTGTACCACGAATTGGTTCCTGAAACGAAATCTTTGAACGTATTCAGACCTAAAGATTCAGAACCTCAGTTAAAAGAGAATGAAAGTTAGCCTCAGACGAAGTCGCATTCTCCTAATAAAAGTATGTATATTTGCGTTACGCGAGATTAAGTGGTTCGTCGAGAAAATAGCAAAAAGCAGTAGTCACTGCAGACCGCGAAAAATTCAGCAGAAAATCAAGGGGTCAGATAATCGTCGTGACGGTACATTTTTTTATTTTTTCGCGACACTTGCGTATTTCCGAACCAAAGACATCCAATCGTGTTCCACCGTATTTCTCGTCGCCAAAAAGCAACCATCAAGTACTGTGTACAAGGTTCTTTCTTTTATCATGTTTTCTACGTACTTAGATTCTTGTTAGCAGATTAGCAAACAGAGTTTGGACGCGAAATCGATCGAGTGCCTATTATTTCGATTTCTGTTGAATTGTATGAAGAGTATGGCACTCGAACGATAGATATGTCATCGTGCTCGATCGAACGCAAGAAGTAGCAAGGAACACACCGTAGATCATGATCAAGGACCAGTAAGGGATTTAACGAGAACTATTTATCGTCGATCACTTTGCAAAATGGAACAACGGGAGAGCAAAGTCGCGAGGATAGAATAGAAAGTAATTGCCGTCCAAATAGGTTCCTTCTTTAGGTCAAAATTCAAATCCTAATCATGGCTTCTCGGGTGTG
This sequence comes from Megachile leachella, assembly GCA_963576845.1. Taxonomy (NCBI): domain Eukaryota; kingdom Metazoa; phylum Arthropoda; class Insecta; order Hymenoptera; family Megachilidae; genus Megachile; species Megachile leachella. The sequence goes on from OY756251.1 coordinate 19,464,062, forward strand.
CAATTCTCAAATAATCGAACGCCGAATAATGCTACCGGGACGAATAAAAATGCTGCATATCGTTAGTGTACGTTTTTATAGTCGTGGTCCAACTGGAAACAGGACACTTAGTTATCTTACAGAATCTTTTCCTTTCTCATCATTTTTATCGATGTTTATTAAAAGATTAGAAGGATGAGCATTTATTCAAGTGATCGATTCCGTCATCATAGTTTTTTAAATATAAATTATCCTTTTTGGATACGAGTAGACTTAAAATGTTGATTCTGACAGCAATCGATCGTTTAATGATAATCAGGTTCGAAGTCGGAAATGGATAATAGGTGTTTCATTTTTGGTGGACCACCGTATATGTATATTGTAACCATTTTTTAACGTTGAAATTTCTATTGAAATGAAACATTTTATCAACGATTTTTAGCGTGTCACAGGGATAGATACTATCCTTCTGTTAATTGTAGCCGTTCTTTTTTAATCTTCGTATCTAAGAGTTTTTGATACGTTTTAGAGAATTTTTTGATGAACGTTACATCAAACTATGTAGTATTATTCGGCACGCGTTATATCATTATCCTCGGATATGTGGAATATTGTCGTGGATATTCAGATACTGTTTTATGTTCTTTTGCAAGGGCAAGTTTCGAAATTCTTTATTTCCTAGTCTACTCATTTCCAAATCCTATTTAATTCACAAATGTTTCCCAAATCAAATTTTTACATTTGATAATTTGTTGAGGTTCAAATGTTTACATCTGAGTTTCAAATTTTTAAGACATGTTAAGCAATACTTCAAGTGCTGAATTTCTAAATCTATTAATTCTCAAATTACCAAATTCTCAAGCTCCCAACTTCTATATCATCCAATTACCAAATCACTAAATTCTCAAGCTCCCAACTTCCATATTACCCAATTCCCAAATCACTAAATTCTCAAGCTCCCAACTTCCATATCACCCAATTCCTAAATCACTAAATTCTCAAGCTCCCAACTTCCACATCACCCAATTCCTAAATCACCAAATTTTCAAGTTCCCAACTTCTACATCACCCAACTCTCAAATCTCCAAATTCTCAAGCTCTCAACTTCCATATCACCCAATTCCCAGATCACCAAATTCTCAAGCTCCCAACTTCCACATCACCCAATTCCTAAATCACCAAATTTTCAAGCTCCCAACTTCCATATCTCCCAACTCTCAAATCACCAAATTCTCAAGTCCCCAATTTCCATATCACCCAATTCCCAAATCACCAAATTCTCAAGCACCCAACTTCTACATCACCCAATTCCCAAATCACCAAATTCTCAAGCACCCAACTTCTACATCACCCAATTCCCAAATCACCAAATTCTCAAGCCTCCAACTTCCATATCACCCAACTCTCAAATCCCCAAATTCTCAAGCTCCCAACTTCCATATCTCCCAACTCTCAAATCACCAAATTTTCAAGCCCCCAATTTCCACATCACCCAATTCCATATTCCCCTAATTCCCAAGCCCCCAAATTCCACATCCCCCAATTCTCAAATCACCAAATTCTCAAGCCCCCAATTTCCACCTCCCCCAACTCTCAAATCCCCAAATTCCATATCCCTTAATTTCCAAATCCCCCAATTCTCAAATCTCCACTCTCTCAAACCCCTCAACCCTCAAATCTCCAACCCCTCAAATCCTCAACTTCTCTCCAAATAATCCAAAACCCAATCCTCCAAATCTTCCAACTCATCCCCAAATTCCCAAACCCCCAAAATTCCACCAAAAACTTCCCAAATCCTCCAACAGTCTCTTCATATCTACGACAAGAACGAAGTTAATGAACCGACGTTGCATCCTTTACTTCTTTCATTCGTGTCGCAATGTTTAGAGAATTTTGGCGGTAACTTTGGTCGCGGTATAAAGGATTAAAACGATCGTGCCATTCGAAATGCCAAATATTCTCTGCAAACTACTTTTTTATCCTCGAAAATCAAATCCGAACAGCAAACGAAAGCAGAAAGAAACCGACATCCAATAAAAAGTTAAAAAAAAAAGTAAAAAAAAAAAGCCGGAGAACGGGAAATTCGTAACGGAAGCTTTACAGACTTAAAGATACCTCAGGTTTATTTCATAACAGAAACGAAGACGGTAGGCCATCTTGATCGAAGCGAACGGGCAAAGTAACATCGAATCCACGTCATCGTCGTCGTCGTTGTCGCCGTGTTCGATCAAGATGGTCGAACGGTTAGGCACTGAAACTATATTTCATACGCGTATCTTGTCGCGAGATAAACGTCAATATTACTTAGTCGAATTCGTTGCAGTCGGGTCCGTTCGGGCCCGCGTTATATATTGTATAAATATTGTATCGCATTTAAAGATAGGTCGCCTGAAAACGTTCAAACGGCCGGGGACGCGGTCCCCGGACATTTTGTGTGCGGACTATCCTCCAACCACGAATAGATAATTAAGTCGTTCTCGCGTGTACAGTGTTGCCGGTTAACGTGTACGTCCGATCGACCGATCGATCGTTCGTCGAAGCTCGTTGGGATTTCTTTCACAGTCTCCGCTTCTTGCTGCCCTCCCCCCGCAATATTATCGTGTCCTTATCGTTGTAAATCTCGCAAGAGCGACACTAAAACACAGGCGTGCCAAAGAGTCCGTTTCCGTTGGCAACACTGTACGGTCGCGATACGACCGAGCATAGTCCGCACGCACTAACCGAACGGAACGTATATTCGATCGATTCGACCAGCGAGCCAATTAGGGCCGATCAAAAAAGAAGAAACGATAAAAAAAAAGAAGAAGATAAACAAGAAAGATCCTGCTATTGTACGTCGAACGACACACGTTATTGTACAACGATCGCCCCGGGGATATATCGATCCAGGGCTCGGTCCAGCACGATCGTCGAGATTCGGAAAATGGGCAAACAAAAATGAATACAAACGACGCGTCGCGGAAAACGTAATGGCCGGGATTAATTCATACCAAAACGATCTCATATCGATTTAATGAAATGCAATTTTTTGATCGTGCGGTCGACCGGGGGGTGTGTGCGTTGGTGCCCCCGGGTTGCTCGAGGGCATCCTGGAAAGCGACGATATCTTTCATTGCATGTACCTGTTTATAAACGCGTCGCGAACGATGAACCGACGCGGGAGGAGAAGGCAATTCGGTGATGAACTATGGTCGCGTGAATCATGTTAACTTGTTATTATTTTTGTTATACGACTGACACAGTGCTATTTTTCGGGCACGAATCTATGAGAAATGGTCTACGTTGTTGATCCAACTTCAAATTTCCTGTGCAATTTTACTATTCGAAAGGGGTCTTATAGGAAATTTAGGAACATGGAGAGTTGAGGAGATACTGAAAAACATTTAGGACATTGGAAGTTTGAAAAAAGGGTGTTAAAATTGAAGAAGATCAAAGATTAGGATTTTAGAAATTTGCTAACATGGGGAGTTGAGGAGATAATGCAAACAATTTTAAAATTGGGGTACATGGACGATTATAGTCTTTGAAATAGAATATGAGAAGTTAAATAGACGCTATCAAAAATTTAGGACATTGGAAGTTTGAAAAAAGGGTGTTAAATTGAAGAAGATCAAAGATCAGGATTTTAGAAATTTGCTAACATGGGGAGTTGAGGAGATACTGAAAACAATTTTAAAATTGGGGTACATGGACGATTATAGTCTTTGAAATAGAATATGAGAAGTTAAATAGACACTGTAAAAAATTTAGGACATTGGAAGTTTGAAAAAATAGGGTGTTAAAATTGAAGAAAATCAAAGATTAGGATTTTAGAAATTTGCTAACATGGGGAGTTGAGGAGATAATGAAAACAATTTTAAAGTTGGAATACATGAAAGATTATGGTCTTTGAAATTTTGTAATTTGAAAAGTTGAGAAGATATTGTCAAAAATTTAGAAACTTACAAGTTTGAAAAAATAGGGTGTTAAAATTGGAGAAGATCAAAGATCAGGATTTTAGAAATTTGCTAACATGGGGAGTTGAGGAGATACTGAAAACAATTTTAAAATTGGGGTACATGGACGATTATAGTCTTTGAAATAGAATATGAGAAGTTAAGAAGACACTGTAAAAAATTTAGGACATTGGAAGTTTGAAAAAATAGGGTGTTAAAATTGAAGAAAATCAAAGATTAGGATTTTAGAAATTTGCTAACATGGGGAGTTGAGGAGATAATGAAAACAATTTTAAAGTTGGAATACATGAAAGATTATGGTCTTTGAAATTTTGTAATTTGAAAAGTTGAGAAGATATTGTCAAAAATTTAGAAATTTACAAGTTTGAAAAAATAGGGTGTTAAAATTGGAGAAGATGAAAGATTAGGGTCTTAGAAATTTGGTAACATGGGAAGTTGAAAAGATACTGAAAAAAAAATTAAAATTGGGGTAGATAAACAATTATGGTCTTAGAAAGGGAATATGAGAATTTAAGACACTGTCAAAAATTTAGGACATTGGAAGTTTAAAAAGATAGGGTGTTAAAATTGCAGAAGATGCAAGATTAGAGTCTCAGAAATTTGGGAACATGGAAAATTGAAAAGAGACTATAAAAAATTTAGAAGTTTGCAACTTTGAAAGAATGGGGTGCTAGCAATTGGGGTAGTTGAAAAATCAGGGTCTTGGAAATTTAGGAATTAGAAGCACTCTTAAAACTTTAAGATCTTCAAAGACTCTTAGAAATTTAGCAACGTAGGAGTTTGAGAATTTGTCACCTAGGAAATTAAAAAGAACTTGAGAATTCTGACTTGAGAAACTGTAGAAGCAAATTAGCGAATTTGGGAATCGAAGAGCTTGAGACCTCGAACACTTTATTTAGAAATTAGAAAATATCCTATATCTTGAAAATTTTGTTATTTAGTAAAATGCAATTAGTTTGAAAATTAGGAAATTTGAAATTTCGCAAGAATATCTAATTTTATGAATATCACGCGACCACAATGTTTCGAAAACCACCCTTGCCTGATCGTCTTGGACCGCGTTGCACTTGGTCGATCGCGCAAAGCAAAGACATATTATTAATAGTATATTATATTATATTATATTATTATTATATTATTATTATTATATTACCATTATTAATTATTAATTTTTATTGATTATTATTACCATCGTCATCGTCATTATCATTATTTTTAAAAAAGAAGAAAACCTATTTACTAGCATCACTAACGATACAGTTAAGTGATTTGTTAAAAGAAAACACGCGAAAATCTTTATTATCGATGCGTTAGTGGGACTTGATAGTATTAACGCAATACTCGATCTATCGAACCACGTATCGAGCTGACCATGTTAAGATCCGAAAGAGTGCTGGCACGTGCAACCAGCGACTCTTTTTATTAAGCATATGTGAAATTCTTTATATCCGTATATCGCTGCAGACGCTTCTATTTATCGAAGGAACGCATCGTAGATTATAATGCTGTGGTTATGTCACATTACACGACACTCGAATTTATTCTTCGACTGAGCAAACATGAGTCACGTTTCAGTGGAAATTTTATCGAGACTATCTCCTTATTGTAATAAACCTGTCCAACAAAAGCGTTTCAACTTATTCATTCACTTCGTCGCATTAACTCATTTTGGACCAAATTCAATGTCTCTTTATTCTATGAAGTTTATTCTAAATTCGATGGGAGTTTTTATGAAAGAAAAACCCTCTTATCATGTTCAAATATAAATTGCACACGAATTGGTCCTTAATAGGTTAATGAAAGATTAAGCAGTCAAATCGTACTTTAAAAAAAAGCAGACAAACTTGAAATTTCCTCTCGTGTAACCACGTAGGAAAGTATTTGTACATTCAAACAAATGGCGCCATATTTGAAAACCCATCACTACGCAACACTGAGTGTTGAATATTTGACTGGTTAATCTAATTGGTTGACACGCGGATGTTCGTCGCACGACATGGTCGAAAGACAAGGAACAAAGTTTATTAGTGAACAGTAATTGTAACGGCGTGAACAAACCGTAAGTTTAATTGTAATTGGGCTATGGATCGTCTTTTCTTTCTTCTACTTGTTAGATCTTTAACAAAGGAAGCAATGGTAGACAAGAAAGAGTTTAGTAATAATTAAAATAGCCGACAAATTGCCGTGCTATTAGGTTTTAATGACATATTTTGCGATACGATTGTATTGCCAAATTGTACTTTTAGAAAACATTTTATTTTATTTTCTAGAATATTTTATTTATTCAAAGAAATTTATATATATATACACACACATATAAATATATATATTTCGTTTTTTTATATAATGGCAAGGTAATAAAAGGGACGGTGTATCGAATGCCTTTTAGCTAAGCTGTGTATGATTACATTTATCGTTCCATTGTGATAGTAATGTAGATAATTTAGTGATTAGAATGTCGTTAATTTTTTGTTTTTTATTTCGACTGACAACGGTCTTTCAACTGTGTACTGCATAATATTTATTTCGTTGCTCAAAAACATACATGTAACTTATCGGAATGATAAACGAGTATAAGGAGAACCTTTCTTTTTTTTCGTCGTATTAAACGCTTTAATACTCGTGCCATAATGAGACATAATCGCAGCTTCGCCCGCCCAGAACGAAACTTAACCCTTTCGTCGCGAGCTTCGAGAAATAATTTTGTTCAAACACGTTCGTTCATCGACGACGAAAGGGTTGATCCACACGGTGGACTCGTTTTTTCTAAATTAAAAGAGCGTCGTCCTCTAGTATTCTAGACGATCGAATTTCTAAAACGATTTCGTCCGACGATTATCTTCGATGTTAGATTACTATTAACAAATACGATAGAAGAATCATTAAATCTTAAAAAATCCTCTCCAAACTATTTGTTTAATTCCACCGACTCATTTCTCTTCACTAGCGACAAAATTCACGTATTCGCGGCTGAACAATACACTCGAGTGTATGAATAGTATTTAAACAGCGAGAAGTGTTTGACGAGACAGCTTCGCTGAATTTTCTACGAGCACAAAACTAAGGATCCGTAACAGGTCAATATCAGAGAGTACAGTGCCCCTAATCGATCAATGACAGTCGATTGAAGTTATATTGGTTTGTGGTTGCTGAAAACGGTGCTCCTAATTATGTACTCGGATGTATTTCATTATTCCGTCGAACACGTCACGATATCACAATATCGATTGCACAAGAACGTGACTTAACGGTTAGCAATAAGTCAAAAATCTTGATCATTGTACTTCTAGTAAATCCTAAATCTTGCATTCGTTAGCTCAATAGTATCAATTAAAGTAGTTACCGTAGCCGTTAATACCATTGTATACATATATATATATTCAAAAAAAAAAAAGAATTATAAAATGGTGCAACGAAATTTTCGATATTACTTAGCCATACTTCTTAAGAATCTGCAGTGTGATATGGATCAAGATGCTTGTAAGAAGAAACAAACATAATTACTATCTAGATAGATTTTCTTTTACCGATGCCAATCGGTTGTAACGAGAAATGTCGCTGGTAGCACTGTTATACAGAGTGGTCCATTAACAGCGATTGTTCCTGTTGTCGAGTGAAATACGATGAAATACTTTATATGGCTTTCTTCGCAGTTCTTAGTTTTTGATATAATAATAGACTCACGTGGAAATTGATGGAAATGGAACACGTGGAAAAGTATAGGATGCATGGGATTCAATTTGTGGTCATATAATATGGAAGAACATTCAATAATTCGTATTCAATATTCAATATTCGAATATTCAATAATTACTAGGAATGTGAAAGATGGTTATGTAATGCTTGATGAGACAACGTGTAATAAGGTAATGAAGGGTAGTACGACACGTAGTGATGCGGCGCGTGGTAATCCAGCGCGTAGATATCTAGCGTGTGAATATCCGACGCGTCGGAATTCAGCGTCTGGTAATTAAATATGTAGGATTCCAACGCGTGGTAGACCAATGCGTAGTATTCCATCGCGTCGAATTCCATCGCGTCGTATTCCATCGCATGGTATTCCAACGCGTGGAATTTCAACGCGTGCTTTCCATCACGTGGAATTCCATCGCGTGGATATTCAACGCGTGGTATTCCAACGCATGGTATTCCATCGCATGGTATTCCATCGCGTGGTATTCCATCGCATGGTATTCCATCGCATGGTATTCCAACGCGTGGAACTCCATCGCGTGGTATTCCAACGCGTGGTAATCTAACGCGTAATTATCCAACGCGTAGGAATCCCACGCGTGGTAATGCAACGCGTAGTTATCCAACGCGTACTAATCCAACGTGCAATAATCCATCGCGTACTACTCTAACGCGTAGCAATCCACCTTCTAACAACGCAAAACCTCACATAATCCAACACTTAATATTCCCAACCTTGATAATCCACCATATTACCCTACTTGTCGCTATTTCACAAAGCAAAAGACACAATCAGCTTGTTCTTAATGGACCACTCGACTACACACGGTGTGATCAGACGCATCGTTTGAGAACCTTTAAAGGAACAATGATTCGAATGCACGTCGCCGACGCGTTACTAATTAGATTAATAGACGGCGGTGAGTTTCGTTTGTTTTATTAGCTAATAAATATATTAAGGTACGTAACATCGAGACGCGCCATGCATACGAAGACTCCTTTTAAACGCAAAGACTGTTTTTATCTTCGTGCTGTGTGCACGGCCTGTTTTTGTCCGTGCTACAGCGCGGGATTAGATAATAAAAAGCATATCAGGATCGGATTCGGATATCGAAACTGGGCGTACGCTGATTGTTACGAACTGCAATTCAATAATGAATGATACGGCCGAGAATTAAGTTCTATCGACAAAAACGTTAATGGATGTGCAGTATTGGATACATTTTTTTAAAATAAATTCTGTTTCAATGATCTTACGGAATAAATAATCGCTACGTCACTGCTGTTAATCACAGTCAAAATTTATTGTTGAACTTTTGTCGTGTAATGGAGCAATACATCAATATTTTCCACTTCAAAAAATTGCTTTTCGTATTCGAATACTGAGATCTTCAGTAATTTATTATTTTTCACTGTAATATTTTTAGAAAGTACTCTTCAGTAATGTTGTTTGAAGTACTCTTCAGTAATGTTGTTTAAAGTACTCTTCAGTAATGTTGTTTGAAGTACTCTTCAGTAATACTATTTTCAGTAACTTTTCCCAGTAACTTTTCTACTGAAACTCAAATAGAAACTCAGCTAAATAACACAACGAAGTATCAGATTTCTCAAAAAAAAAATTCCAAATATTTTCCTCCAAAAATGAACAACATCGTGTATTTAATTTCTGCAAGAATGAAGAATAGTATAAATTCTATACATCTCCGATACATCTACTTGTTTTTGTGCATAGAATAATGCACGGATTGTACCATTCGTAACGGAACGTTTCCAACCGCAAAACTGACGGAAACACCGATCCGATACTGAATGCTCGTAACCGATTCGATCCGATCATAATTAAGATCATCCAAGCGGATCGTAGATCATGACGTAGACAAGACTACATCGTCTAAATGACTTTTGTGCGCTTTACATACCGCTTCGACAGCCATAACTGGCGTTACACATTCATATTTTGTGAGGAAACTTTGACACGATTACACACACGTTCAAGATGGACCAAGATGGATGGTGCAATAGAACACAAGGTCGTTTTATATACCAAGATAAGTAGTAGAACAACATTTTTTGTATTGTTTATCATTTTCACGACTGCGTCACATTTACGTAATGACGTTATTTACGATGGAAACGTTTCATGATCAAGATGGAAAAGAACTCCCTTAAAGAACTCAATTTAACTTCTTAACTTACGATATTCTCAGACGGGTCAATTATTGTTGCAACATTAAGACAAAGAATGTTCAAATGTTAAGAATGTTCAATGTTAGAGATGTTTATAATTGGTGGAACTGAAGTTAACACGTTGATTGCCTTATATGGATGACACTTAAGTATCTATACTGATTTAACATGTATATTATTAAAAATTTATTCACTTTCCTAACCGCAAACTCTCGCATTAATTACATGGATCTATAGAAAATAAATGTAACAAGATATTGTGCAAATATTTCGTAAAATTGGTCAAGAATTAAAGCACTACTAAATGCCTTTGAAAATTACTTTAGTGTAGTCAACGTGTTAAACGAGAAGTAGATGATGAAAATGTGAGGCAGATTCATCACATTTACGCGTGGGAGATATTGTGAGATAAGGGGTTAAATTGTACAATAGTGAAATATCTGTAAAGATAAATTCGAAGAAGAGAAATTAAAGAAGAGATATATCAAGGTTTTTTTAATTTAACATACAGAATTGTACCACTCGTCTTGACTCATCTCTGAATACCTATGCAATACCATGTATAAACATACGTAGTACAGGCTGTCTCACAACTAGAGTAGGTTCTTGAAATGGGGGGTAGTTAGCGGGATTTTAAATAAGATTTTCCTTTGCAAAAATGGGATTTGAAACTTCGTTTTTGAGTTATTAAAGGAAAACACGGACCAATCAGAGTAATCAGAGGAGGGATTACGCGTGCGCAGACGTGAGAACGGCAGCTTCTAACGTAAAGAATAATGCGTATTTAGCCAACGCGTGGTAATCTAACGCGTGGTAATTCAACGCGTGATATTCCATCGCGTGGTATTCCAACGCGTCGTATTCCATCGCGTGGTATTCCATCGCGTGGAATTCCATCGCATGGTATTCCATCGCGTAGTATTCCATCGCGTGGTATTCCATCGCATGGTACTCCAACGCATGGAATTTCAACGCGTGGTATTCCAACGCGTGGAATTCCATCGCGTGGTATTCTATCGCGTGGTATTCCATCGCGTGGTCTTCCAACGCGTGATATTCCATCGCGTGGTATTCCATCGCGTAATATTCCATCGCGTGGTATTCCAACGCGTGGAATTCCATCGCGTGGAATTCCATCGCGTGGAATTCCATCGCGTGGTATTCCATCGCGTAGTATTCCATCGCGTGGTATTCCATCGCATGGTACTCCAACGCATGGAATTTCAACGCGTGGTATTCCAACGCGTGGAATTCCATCGCGTGGTATTCTATCGCGTGGTATTCCATCGCGTGGTCTTCCAACGCGTGATATTCCATCGCGTGGTATTCCATCGCGTAATATTCCATCGCGTGGTATTCCAACGCGTGGAATTCCATCGCGTGGAATTCCATCGCGTAGAATTCCATCGCGTGGTATTCCATCGCGTGGTATTCCATCGCGTGGTACTCCAACGCATGGAATTTCAACGCGTGGTATTCCAATGCGTGGTATTCCAACGCGTGGAATTCCATCGCGTAATATTCCATCGCGTGGTATTCCAACGCGTGGTATTCCAACGCATGGTATTCCATCGCGTGGATATTCAACGCGTGGATATTCAACGCGTGGTATTCCAACGCGTGGTATTCCAACGCGTAATAATCCAACGTGTAATAATCCATCGCGAGGTAATCTAACGCGTACGAATCAGAACGCCTCTGTATTTTTCCTCAACAACTCAAAAACGAAGCTTCAACCCTCATCCTTGCAAAGGAAAATCCCACTCAGAACCAACCAGCCCCCATTTCAAAGCCCCAGTTATGAGACACCCTGTAGAGTTATACACACCCTATATATAAACACACGCAAAGTCATTTTTAAGAAACTCTCTCGTCCAAGTTGTATAGCAATTCATAGCTGGCGATCATGAATCGAGTGGATCGAAAAACCATATACGCAATACGCTAATAGCAATAGGTGCCCTGTGCGTTTTTATACGATCCCTCTTGATTCGTGCGTAAACGAAATCCAGCACAAAGAACCAGAGGGGATGGCAAAAACAGCGGAGCATAGGTGTCGCTGAATCGTATTTCATGAAACGGCCTTTCATGCACGCTGGAACACACCTACATTATTGTTCGACAAACTTTTTTGTCATTTGGATTGCGGCACAAGAAGATTGCATCGTGTCCCTGTCGATAATACGCTCGTTCCGTCGACGGATTCGTAAAACACGCGAGTATTATACCGACTCGTAATAATACAGTCCGTTTCGATGATGCAAGAAGCCTTTTTTGCAACCTAACGGGCCTAACCCTAAATTATGGAACAATCAACCCGGGTGAAGGCGGAAGTTTTTTCCAATTACTTTTGCAATTACCGTGGAACGTTCGGGTAGCGAGGCAATCACGGGCATAGAAAATGAAGTTTCATGCGTTCGAAGATTTTGTTATTTATGGTGTTTTGTTTGGGGAGCACCTGCGGATTGTTTGCATTCTTGTGCACTGGGGATTTGTTTGTTGGGTATAAGTTTAGGTGTGGTGAGTTCTTTTTTGAAATAAGAATTGAAGTTTCGTTGGGGGTGTAATAAACTTGATAATTTCAAAATTGCAAGATTTTTTGATGTAGAAGTTTTCTGATGGGTCATCAGGTTCAGTAAACATCAAATCTTAGTGTTCAAGTCTCCAGCTCCCCTAATTCCCAGATCACCCAAACCTTGAAGTTTCAAATCTCCCAAGTTCCAACTCTCCCAAGTTCCAAATCTCCCAAATTCCAAACCTTCCAAGTTCCAACTCTCTCAAGTTCCAACTCTCCCAAGTTCCAACTATCCCAAGTTGCAACTCTCCCAAATTCCCAATCTCTCAAGTTCCAACTCTCCCAAGTTCCAAATCTCCCAAATTCCAAATCTCTCAAGTTCCAACTGTCCCAAATTCCCAATCTCTCAAGTTCCAACTCTCCAAAATTTCCAATCTCTTCAGTTCCAAACCTCCCAAGTTCCAAATCTCCCAAACCTCCCAAGTTCCAAATCTCCCAAATCCCCAAATTCTCAAACATCCACCTTCCCAAATCTCCACCTCCCCAAATTCTCCAACTTTCCCAAATCTCCACCTCTCTAATTTTTTACCTCTCAACCTTCCAAGTGCCCAAAGTCCGAAAATCTCGTGATCCGACCCTGCCTATCCACTCTGCCTATCGCTCGCTACCTTCGTTTCCAGCGATATTTCAAGCACACAATTATGTGACAGGGTATAATGAAATATACTATATGTACGTATAATTACTGGTTAATACGCGCTACCGTGAAGTTCGATTTTTTCGATTTTCATCGCGATGAAACGCAGTATTTGATTTGTTTTTTAGGTATCGCTAGAAATCGTTTAGTTATCTAGCCGAACACCGGAAGAGGTTTCGATTGACAGACCAACCGATTCTGTGGATTTTAACGTTCAAATGAAAGTTGTAACAACCGGAAGTATCGATACAGATTTTTCCCGCATGTGATACGATCATAATAAGCAGCATAATCGCAGTAAATATTGCGTTTAATTGTATTTGAACTGCATCTATGATACGAAGCAACAATGAACATATATTTGCAACATAAGCACATACAGATAAATAATAAAAAAAAGATGAAGGAAAGAAATAAGTTATTGAAGTTGAAAAGAATCTATTGTATTATAAAGAGAGAGAGATAATTATTTAACGACAAATAAGAAATCTCAAGCTATCCATACGCTAGCTGAATATTGTATAAGCCTTTTGAGATCATTGTTATTACATATAAAAATCAATATAATAATAAATGGTAGAAAGTAGTTAACGGTCGACGACGACGACGATGACGATGATGAGAAAAATGAGATAATAATATATTGTAGTCATACACGATTAACATTATTAAACATTATATTTTATTAATTATTATATGCAGTATATTATATATATAATAATATACGAATTATTATTATATATATACATATATAGACATTCGAAACAAAAAAATATATATATAGATCATACCTATGTAAGTATTGTGTTACATAGAATATATGTTATTATGAATTCTTCTGCATTATTGTTTTCCACCATTTACACCTTTTAATCGCTGGAATAACGTTACTTAAATCGTTCTTAATAATTAATGATCAGTAAGTTATCTGAATGTTATTGAAACGATAATTAATGAGAAGGATTAAAATAACTCGTTTTACGTACATAATTAAACCAGTGTAATCAATGGATCACATTTAAAGAAACATGTTCCTTCAGAGTAAGTACATTCGAAACAAAACAAGTGCACAATTAAATGTGTTTCATGATTATTACAGCATTGTATACTTGTATATGATAATTGTATTTTAAAATTAAAAAAAGAGTTAGAAAAGTATCTTTTAAAAAATAAAGGCTACATTCTTGCGAATAAACATTTTTTATTATTGTTTATCCGATACTTTTATATCACTCATATACTTCTTCCAGGTAAGTATTATTTACTACTATTATTTCCATCAAAATTACCTTTCTACATATTTATATTATTTTCAATAAAATTAACAAAGACTGAATTATTGCGAATTCAAAAATTAATAACTAATTTGAATAATTCATAAGAGTCATCTCCCTGCAGAAAGTAAATAAAAGGTCATTACCCTTACACTTTCCTTCAACTAGGGGAATCCTGCACCCAACGCTCGAACCTCACAAGCATTACAAAATGTTCCTATATACGTATTTTCTTATCACAAAATAAGCTACGGTTCGATTATTATACGAAGATAGTACAAATACAAAACAGCTGCATTTCTTTATTTGATAAAATGCAGTAACGTTTCTAAGTAATAAACGTGGAAGTGTTAGTATTTCAACGGTTGTCAAACTTGCCGCTTACGTGTCGTCACCCGAAAACGCGTGATTCTGTGACGTTGTCAGGCAAATGATATCACTCGATATAAATAACATAATAAAACTTTCTTGCAATCTGTGCAATTGTAATGGTGTAGTTTCGTAGTAAATTCATGAATATGCAACAGAACGTATCAGTGATATCGGTAGACTGCGCAAAGATACGATTTACTGTGTAGGCAAAGTGTCCTTTTAAGGTTATGCCACAGTTGCTGAGAGGTTAAAATATTTTTATGAGAAGAAATTCGTGTCAATGCGAGTGACAATTGGCACGGGCTCAAATTTTTACGATCATGGTGGACGAAGATATCATTGCGAACGCATCGCCGTACGATTATCACGCAGTGAACGCGGAGAATGCTCAGAACACCTCTAGAGAGAAACGAATACAAGACACAATGTTTTCGGACGTTAGATCAGTCAGTAAAAAAGACTGGATAACAGTATTGTGTTTGTGTTTTGTCAACCTCATCAATTATATGGATCGTTTCACGATCGCAGGTCTGTACCTACTTCTTTTTTGTATAGGATAAAGTCGTTGCTTGGTGCGTCTCTAATTTGTATGCTACTTTTTTCAGGAGTGTTGACAAACATAAAGCATGACTTTAACATTCGCAATGATTTGTCTGGATTTTTACAGACTGCATTTATCTTGAGTTACATGATATTTGCACCTATGTTTGGGTATTTAGGGGATCGTTACAACAGGAAAGTTATAATGAGCGCTGGTGTATTTTTGTGGTGTTTAACTACATTTGTTGGCTCTTATATGAAGGTAATACTAGATCAAATTAGGAAGTCTGTTTCAGTTTATGATCATGGATCAACATTTTTGTCATAGCTTCTTTGTAATACATTGAGTAAAATTATTTCAGTCATTTGGATGGTTTCTCTTCTTCAGGGCTCTTGTTGGAGTAGGTGAAGCCAGTTACTCCACAATTGCTCCAACAATAATAAGCGACTTATTTGTTAAAGACTTGCGCTCTAAAATGCTTGCATTGTTTTACTTTGCGATACCTGTTGGAAGGTAGGCTGAAATTGTATTGATGTAATTTTTGAATTACAATTGACTTCAATGATTAAATACATATTTCATATTCAGTGGGTTAGGGTATATAATCGGTGGTGAAACAGCAAAAGCCACCGGTGCATGGCAATGGGGTTTACGTATCACTCCAGCTTTAGGTATCATAGCAATTATTTTACTCCTTGTGATAGTAAGAGACCCAATCAGGGGGGAAAGAGAAGGTGGAGTTCATTTGACAAGTACCGCATGGTCAAGTGACATCAAAGCATTATTAAGAAAGTAAATATCCATAATTGAAAAAGTAAACAAGTACAGAGTGATTATAGCATTTTGTAATTAACATTACTTCTGTACTTTCTAGCCCAAGTTTTATGTTCTCTACTGCTGGATTTACATGTGTAGCTTTTGTTGCTGGAGCACTAGCTTGGTGGGCTCCAACATTTTTACAGTTGGGATTTGCATTACATCCTAATGCACATGATGCTGATCCTGATGAGTATGTTACTTGATAGATTCTTATCTACACAACTATTGGTCTCAAAAAGGTCTTCAACATTGTTTTAAATATTTCAGTGTTGCATATAAATTTGGACTAATAGGAATGGCAGCTGGTTTAATAGGAGTACCATTAGGTTCACTTCTGGCACAAAAACTAAGAGTAAATTATCAACAGGCTGATCCTTTAATATGTGCTGTTGGACTTCTCATTAGTGTACCATTCCTGTTCTTTGCAACTTTAACTGCCAATACAAATTCTGTCATATGTTATACATTAATATTCTTTGGACAATTATCATTAAATTTAAATTGGTCTATTGTTGCTGACATCTTATTGGTATGTAACTTAAAGATGATTCTTCTTAATTATAAACTAAGTTGGAAACACCTTCTCAAATTTGGTTACATTGAACTGTTACAGTATGTAGTGATTCCAACAAGAAGATCTACAGCAGAAGCTTTCCAGATTCTTATTGCTCATGCTTTAGGAGATGCAGGAAGCCCCTATCTTATTGGTCTGGTAAGTATCTTGAATAGTTAATACTTAAAACATATTTCAAGTATTCAAGATAATTTGACCAATTGTTTTCAGTTGTCAGAAGGACTGAAAACAGTTCTTCTTCCAGCCACAGACATAAAACCTACGGTACACGATAATCAGCTTATCGAGTTCCGAAGTTTACAATATGCAATGTTTCTGACTATGTTCATAGAGGTCATTGGAAGCCTATTTTTCTTCCTCACGGCATTGTATATACAGAAGGATAAAGCACTAGTTGATCTTACAATCGCGGGTAAGTGAATGAGTATGCAAAATATTTGAAGGGAAAATAAAAACTTGTCTTGGCATCTTATCTGCATGTCGTATGAAAAATGCTACTAATACAGCTTAGAGTTTGATACCCAAGTATTTATACACAAATTGGAACACGTTTCGTCGTTTTTGTACAAGTTCGTAATTGTCTTGTATTGAAAGCACTATTTGCAAGGATAATGTGGATAGTTTAAAAGTCAAAATAATGCACCAATGCTTTTATTATATACACATCATTTGCCAGATGCACAAACAATTGACTCCTGATAATAGTATAATATTGTTCAGGATCTGTTTCATTTATAATTTATTATTATGAAAAGCTGTTGCTAAATTTGATAATTCAGAAGATTTAATTAAAATGGAATTATTTCTACACAGTGCATCAATTATTCGCAAGTATCAAGTTAAATGGACAGATTTGAAGGCCAAAAGTAAGAAAATGATATGCAAAAACTTTTTTAATATATTAAAGTTCTAATAAATATGAATCATTTTCCATGCAGTTATAGACAAATCAAAAGCAAAATTATCATCTAAATAAGTTAACAGTTAAAAGAATACTTATAAAGAAATTAAATTTTAAAATGTTTATAAAATTTGTTCAATTTTGCTGATAATGCATTTTGTCCTGCTATTAATAATTTAAAATGTTTAAAAAATAAAATATAAATAAGATACACAAATGGTAAGCTCTGCATTAAAAAAGTTAGACTTCACAGTTTTTTAACCCAAGTTAACATTTTACATGGTTAATGTGGAATGTATACAAAATTAATTTTGTATAATATGCAAACATCTTTCTTGCAGAAAAGTATCTAGATTCTAAGAATAATGGGCAAGCTGAATCAACGCATTTATAAAATGCATCACTGGGCCTTCCCTGATAGTATGCTGTAAACCCGGTATATAATTTATTTTCATGATTTAATATTTTTCATTTGACGCGATAATCAGTTTAATATAAAGTCATCTCAAAATTCATCTTACGAATTTTTAATGTTAAGAATGACTATTGTTCCATATTTTCGATTTTTATAATACTTAAAACTATCATGTAATTAAATTGATTATCGAATATCTGTTCTTTCCATTTACATTAATTTCTACAAATTATAATTCTTTTACATTTTCCATTTATTTTGCTCTATTTTATTTGGGCAAAACCTTTATCCTTCCTATCCAATTTCATCTTAATTTTGAATTGGCTTTTTTGTTTGGTCTCAATAGTGCTCAAAAGGTTTCAATGATGATATTAATATTTTGCATTGCAATATGTATATATTTCTGGTTGTTGGAGTAAGTGTGAGTCTAATATTATAATTTTTCTAATATGTTTATATACTTTATATAAAAGAAAATGATGAAGCTTGCCTACTAAGAAGATTTTACACATTATAAAATCAGTGTGTTTTGTTAGTTCTGCATGATAAATGGTTGCATGTGAGGTTCTGTAGCTATTATTTGTTAATTATAATAATGTATATTAACACATTTAACTTATTGGTGTTCTAATACACCTGACTTAAATTTATTGTTTATGTGTGTCATAGCAATAAATGACAGAAAACATGACTTTAATTTTTTGTAATAGCATTTTTACAAAAAAATAAACAGTATTATTTTTGTAATTCAATTGAATCAACAAAATTAAAAAATAATTGATATTATGATTGTTTTAGGAAATGAATTCAATGTAAACATGTTCTGTTTTAGGTGGAAATATTTCAGACTCAATGTATATATGTAACAACGAAGTTGAAAATGAATTACAAGATGACATGCACAAACCATAATGAGAATATTAGAAATGTTTAATTATGAGTGAAGTGTGTGTAATAGTGTTGTGCAGCTGTTGTGGCAACAAATAATATCTGATCGAGAAAAGAATATATTCGGTTCAGAACAAGTAAATATTATATTAATAATATCAACGAAGAAATCAAGTGTTCTGTATGCAGAACCTCTTATACTCGAAAAACTCAAAAAAACTCTGTTAATTAGTAACATCCTCAACGAGGTATTCTGTTAATAATGTACAGAAGTATTAAGCTTGGTGATGTATCTATTTAACTACGTTAAAATTAGTTCATAGGTGTGAGTATTACAGCACTTTTCATATTATATTTTTATAATAGGTTTCTTTCATAGTACTTATGGTAGTACATAAAATAAATATTTATCAAATACATTTTGTAGTGGTATTAACATTTTGTTATTGAATATTTATAAGATTCATGACTATATCTTTATTGATAGCTTTGTAATGTACGTGCCTTGTGTATTAAATGATACCATGTAACATTTTTATTCGTTGATACATCACAAAAAAATGCACATATATGTTTAAAAAAGTTGATAATAAAATTAGTTTTCTATTTAAAACAATTTTATATGTAAGATAAAACTTCAAAGTCTTCAAATCATTGCAAAATGATGCTTAATATAAAATGTAAAGTATTATTCATTTTTTTTTACGAATACAAAATGTCGAATATTCGAGAATATTCTCTGCATCTATTTATTTAACCATTCGAACAATGTAATTGATATATTTAATTACGATTTCAAACTTATCGCTTTATTATCATAAAAACAATTCATTTTTTCAATAAAAGAATAAATTATTTTTAAAACACTTATCCTACATTTCTCCAAGCCGGTTCTATCTCGAAGGCGAAACACGGCGTCCCTCGATGAACATTGTTGACTCTGTTAATATTTGGCGAAGATAAGCGGTTCGTCGAGAACACCTTTAGACAATGCAAAATATTCGTAAATAATACCTCAAGTATCATTATCAAAGTAATATGTGCATACCTACGAGCTTTACAATCGAAACCCATAAAGTTCTTCAAAATCTCCAAAGGAACGTGCACACCACCAGTAACGGTTGCAACAAACAATTGGCGGGAAACGACAACCTATTGCGCAGCGTTCGAAAACCTGTTGCATAGTTTGACAACCCGGTTAACAATTTGGCAAATAGTACTCATTAGGGCGCCACCGTCGACAATCAGAAAATTCGAAAACAAAATAATCGTGCTATCATCAGTATTTTCGCGGCGCGTGCATCGTCCGGAACTGGTGAACATTTGCTTGTTTACCGAAGAACAGGAAGTGTTTGGAAATTCGTGAACGTGAATGCCGGCAGTAAAGTTTCTAAATAAAGCCTAAAGGCCACGAAGGTATTCGGGAAATGCAACGTAGTCCGAGTATTACTTGTGGATAACTTGTATTAGGGACGCGAGAGAAGCTGATTGGCAGATTGCGTTTTATAACTGACGGGAATAGTACGTCAATCAAGATCGGCAATTTTCAAATTTTGCCGGCGGCCGGTTATTTCAGTGGAAATTGCTTACCGACACTGAAAGGGTCGCCGCGATTTTATCGTTTCGTTGGAAGCAACCGTGAAATTATTCGTGTAATGTTTGTGCAAACATCGTGGCGATAAAGCTGATTCGGAATAAAGTTGAAGGATCCTGGAAATCTGGTTATCAGGGAAGATTAAAGTGATACTATTTTCGTCTTACTTCTTAGGTAAGGCAATTTTAATTCGTTACCTTTTTACCATGTGATTAATTCGACTGTTTAATCTGAGTTACGCTGCCGAGCATGACTCTATGAAATTGAAACTCTGTGTCAAAAATGGCGGTATTTTTAAGAAATCTGATAAATAATTTTAATAATTCTTTAAATAATTTTTTAATAATTTAACTTAATAGAAAAATTTGAAAAATGTAACGAGAGGTGAATAACGAAAAACTATATAGAATAAATACAAAGAATTTTCTTCTCGATTAAAATCATTCGCAACAGAAATAAAAGTACAGAAATCGGAATTAGATTCCACGATTCGCACTTGCAAACTCGTTCAACTTGATGGAACCTCGTTCAAGCTTCATTTAAATTTTACATTCATCCTCGCGTTCAGGGGAAACGTCTTTTAAAATTCCGACTCATTACCCTCGGAACAGAAGGCGAGAAACTTGTTCCCCATAAATCGAAAGTCTTCGAGCAAAAACTGTGCTGCGAATTGTCGTGACGCAACCGATAGGCGATTGTTAATTCAATCTCAGAAATGGTCTCGTTTAGTCGCGATGAATTCATGTAGAAAATGATGCGTCGTTTCTTGCCAGCCGTACAAATTTATGGGGGGGGACGTATTATTGTTCGCACAGTGTTCCATCTTAAATCGACGCGATAATCTTCTCCTTGATTCGCAAATTGTTTGACCAGGAGAAAGGACAATTTATTTTTCGTTGAATTGTGTTTAATGAGGGTATTCAAATTTTCGCATATTTTTTTTTGCATGTGGTAGAAGTAAGTTAGGTAGGTAAGTATATAGTTAGGTTCTTTATTTAGTTTGTAAGTTTATAGTATTAGTAAATAGGTACTTATATTAGTGAATTAAGATTTTCAACGTTTTTAATTGTTCATTAATGAATTTTCAAATTTATAAGTGTTCAAAAAAAATTTCCAAATTTCTATATTTTTAAATTTCCAAGTTGCAATATTTCTAATCATGAAAATTACTAAATTTATAAATTCACAAATTACCAACTTTGCAAATCCTTAAATCCCTAAATCCCTAAATTCCCTAAATTCCTAATTTCATTATATTCCAGACTTTCTTATATCCCTAAATTCTTTAGCTACCTAACTTTCCTATGTCCCTAAATTTCCTAGGTTCATAAATCCCCTAGATTCCAAAAATCCCTAGATCCCAAAAAGATGTCTAGACACATAAATTCCCTAGACCCCCCAAATTCCCTAGACTTCAAAAATTCCCTAGACTTCAAAAATTCACTAGATTAAGAAATTCGCAAATCCCAAAATTTCTAACCCTTAAAATCCCCAAATTTCCCTAGGCACCAAATACACAAATATCGAATGTTGTAAAAATTTCGAATTTCAAAAAAATTACCAAATTTCGAAAATGTTCAAATTTTTCAAAATTTCGAATTAACGAATTTCGTGCGTTATGGAAGTCGATCGAAGGCTATCAGATTTCGAACGTCCATAAATTCGCTGCCATTTCGCGTCTCGGCTTGCACATCACGCTCGCCCCGCTAGTTGCCCTTAATTTAAAAATAACACTGGAAGTCGTCGTCGACGAAGGACCATTGTATCTGTTTTTTTTTATCACCGGCCTTAAAGTGGCTGCCTACTATCTCGTTTAAACCTTATTCTCCGGTGCTCGGCACTGACGTAGACGGTAAACGATTTCTAGGTCGACGAAGCTCGAGGGCCTTTTCGCGCGTAATATCAACTCTCCTCTTCGCTCGTTCTCTCATTCGCCATCGTTTATTTCGCTATACGACGCGAATCGTCGACAAATCTCTCTCCCTCTTCCTTTCTGTTTCCCTCTTTTTTATTAGAGATGGGCGAAAATCCTCGAAATACAGGGAATTCGAGTTTCGGGAATTTGAATGTTTAAACATTCATGGAAGTCAGAGGAGAAAAGATAAAATCAACGAATACGTGATTCTTGTAATTGGATTATATATTACGGGGGTTGTAAAGTTTATTTTTATGACTCTAAACTTGTGTAGGACCCCTCTGAATGTTTTGTTGTGCACCTCCCACCTCAATTAAATTTGTACAAATACTGCTGTTTGTAATATATTGTTTAGTTAAGTTAATACATCTAGTCAACGTCTTGTAATTTGTATAATTGAATTTTATTTATTTTATATTTTAAGACTGCAACTTTATTTATTTTAACACTGTAACAAAATTGAAAGCAATTGAAATTTTATGAAGATTATAGTTTAGAGAGAACTGAAAAATTCGGCTCGAACCCATCACTACTTCATACCGTGCGTCGCGTCGCATTATAACGACGCCTATACTACTGAACGTTCCACTTCCGTTGCGGCGAAACGTTCATGAGATCGATGGTTTCCGGAGAACAGAAGCTACGAGCTTGATTAATGGATCATTGCTCGAATCGCAGACTTCAACGAGCTATTCGATACTTGACTGACGCTTTACATTAAATTTAGTGGAACCTATGGTGTCCGATGCCTTTTTCACCCTCTTTATATCGACTCGTTTCGATCGCGTTCGATTTTATTTTACGACAGAAGGTTTATTGTTTTTTTTGTTGTAAATAACTACGAATTTAAGGAGGGAATTAGAGTAATTAGATAAGGTAAGTATTTAATAAGATAGGTTTAAGTTTGGGTACTCTTAGGTGCAACTTGGGGGTAGTTTATGGAGGGAGATATTAAACTTTAAGATTTCTAGATTAGTAAGTTTGATATGACATCAAATTGTCGGATACTTAAATTACGGATCCACAAGTTATTGCTTTCTCGAATTTCTACGCATCCTAATTCCTACATTTCCGAATTTCTATTTTTCCAAATTTCTACGCACCCTAATCCCTGCATCTCCGAATTTTCATCTTCCCAAATTTCTACGCATTCTAATTCCTACATCCCCAAATTTTTACGCATCCTAATCCCTACATCCCCAAATTTCTACGCATCCTAATATCTACATCCCCAAATTTCTACGCACCCAAATCTCTACATCCTCAAATTCCTGATCCTCCAATTTCTAAGCGTCCAAATTCCTAAACCCCCAAATTCCTAGTCCCCCAATTTCTAAGCGTCCAAATTCCTAAATTCCCAAATTCTCAATCCCCCGAAATTTCAAGCTTCCCAAATCCCTAAATCCCTAAATTCTCAACCCTCCGAAATTTCAAACTTCCAAAATCCCTAAATCCCCAAATTCTTAACGCCCTGAAATTTCAAACTTCCCAAATCCCTAAATCCCCAAATTTTCAACTCTCCGAAATTTCAAACTTCCCAAATTCCTAAATTCCCAAATCCCTAAATTCCCAAATTCCACCTCCTCAAATTCCCTCGCTTCCCTCTTCCCAATTCACCCCCCAATTCCTAAATCTCCAATAGTTCCTATAAATCATCAAGTGGATCTCCTCTTCAATTGGTATTTCGTACAGAAGCCAGGTTTCAAAACTCTGCAAAGAAGTTTCACCCTTTAAATTCTACCCTGCAGTTTTGGGAAGCTTACAGTTCATCCCGCTGTTATCGGGGTTACAATAAAAGCGAAACTCGCTGGTCATAAGTCCAATACCGATCTCTCTTACGTTTACGGTTTTCTGATGCTCGTAGCTGAGAAATGGCAGGGCTCAAACAATAGGGATATAACCATCGATAGGAATCTCGAGTTCCTAGTTAAGGAAGATGATCCGTTCTCTCCACGCGAAATACTCCTCGAATATTTCTTCGACGTGAAGTTTATACTGGATAGTAGATTCGAAATTCTCTGAACGATGTTAAGCTTTATCTTCGGTGAAATTAATCTTGAGGTTTCGTGAGTATTATGTTATGTTAGGAGCATCTTGAAGTAGATAGTTGAATATGGGTATTGAATAAAATAGAGAAGAGAAATTTGTTTTTGGGAGGAGTTAAAGAGAAGTCAGATGTTTCGAACTGAAATAGAATTAGACGGTGCTGTTTCGTTTATTTACAGAAGTAGTATCTGGTGAAACTTGTTTTAACCTTTTTTATTACTGGCTCGCTAAATTCGGTGCGTTTTGTTGTTTGAACAAACATTCGATTTAGCTGAAATGACTGGTTAATGGACTATCGTTATAGACTTGGTCAATAAATATCTAAATCTATGGGTCTATAATTAACCTTGCAGCTATGAAGGATATCAGATCAATTATGATCTAAAACCATTTTTATGTATCGTAAAAATCATGTCTGAAGATATTTACGAAGTAAAAATGGAGATAGAAACAGAGAGTCATGGAAGAAAAAGTGTGAGAGACTTAAAATTAAATTTCTTAGAATTAAAGATCATAGACAAATAGATAAATGAATTAAAGAGACCTAGAATTAAACCCCTCACTACTTCTTGTTCATCCTCAGTTCAAATTTGAATTAAGTCCCTCACTACCTCTTGTTCATCCTCAGTTCAAATTTGAATTAAACCTCTCACTACTTCTTGTTCATCCTCAGTTCAAATTTGAATTAAACCCCTCACTACTTCTTGTTCATCTTCACTTCAAATTTGAATTAAACCTCTCACTACCTCTTATTCATCTTCACTTCAAATTTGAATTAAACCCTTCACTACTTCTTGTTCATCCTCAGTTCAAATTTGAATTAAACCCCTCACTACTTCTTGTTCATCTTCACTTCAAATTTGAATTAAACCTCTCACTACCTCTTATTCATCTTCACTTCAAATTTGAATTAAACCCTTCACTACTTCTTGTTCATCCTCAGTTCAAATTTGAATTAAACCCCTCACTACCTCTTGTTCATCCTCAGTTCAAATTTGAATTAAGTCCCTCACTACCTCTTGTTCATCCTCAGTTCAAATTTGAATTAAACCTCTCACTACTTCTTGTTCATCCTCAGTTCAAATTTGAATTAAACCCCTCACTACTTCTTGTTCATCTTCACTTCAAATTTGAATTAAACCTCTCACTACCTCTTATTCATCTTCACTTCAAATTTGAATTAAACCCTTCACTACTTTTTGTTCATCCTCAGTTCAAATTTGAATTAAACCCCTCACTACTTCTTGTTCATCTTCACTTCAAATTTGAATTAAACCTCTCACTACCTCTTATTCATCTTCACTTCAAATTTGAATTAAACCCTTCACTACTTCTTGTTCATCCTCAGTTCAAATTTGAATTAAACCCCTCACTACTTCTTGTTCATCTTCACTTCAAATTTGAATTAAACCTCTCACTACCTCTTATTCATCTTCACTTCAAATTTGAATTAAACCCTTCACTACTTCTTGTTCATCCTCAGTTCAAATTTGAATTAAACCCCTCACTACCTCTTATTCATCTTCACTTCAAATTTGAATTAAACCCTTCACTACCTCTTGTTCATCCTCACTTCAAATTTGAATTAAACCCTTCACTACTTTTTCTACACCCTCAATTTAAATCGCAGTTCCACTTCCAAATCATCACAAGCTTAATAATCACACATCGAAACTTCATCACCCAACCTCAGTCTTTAGAATTATTTTCCAAAATAAATCCTCCATTTTAAAAACATGTATTTAATTACAAAGATCCGCGGGACGTAGAAAATTATTTCACGGTTCGTGTCTCGGTAATGCAGTTCTCTCGAAGAATAACGATCCCCTGTCGTGTGCTTGCAAAGAAGCCAGCATCGGGTCCTTTCTTTTAAAACACGGCCCTATTAAGCTCATTTTTAGAACAACAATGCAAATAAAGGAAAAATGCCGAGGAGAAGGAAAGTTGAAAGAAGTACAGCGTATTAGCGAATTTAATTAAGGGCAGCCTCGGGTCATCTTTCCATGAAGTCGACTGGTCGAACAGAAATTAATTAGTCATCGTAACTCGATAATTAAGGGAGATACCTTTTAGTGGCTAGTTTCTGGAATAAATAAAATTGTACGTTCACCGTAAACACTGCTTTCTCTAGTATTTGTTCTTTAATGGGAATTTCTAGGTTCTACGATTTATATTTTTGTAAAATTTCAGAGCCTCCAAGTTTTATACGTACCCTAATTTCTACATAACCAAATTTCTACGCACTCTAATTCCTACGTCCCCTAATTCCTATTTTTTCAAGTTTCCAAGCACCCAAATTTCAATCTTCTCAAATTCCTACCTTTCCGAATTTTTACGCACCCCAAACTCCACATCCTCCAAATTCCTATCTTCCCAAATTTCCAAGCACCCAAATTCCTATATTCCCAAATTTCCAAGCACCCAAATTCCTATCTTCCCAAATTTCCAAGCACCCAAATTCCTATCTTCCCAAATTTCCAAGCACCCAAATTTCTAAGCACCCTAATTCCAACATCCCCAAATTTCTACGCACTCTAATCCCTACATTCCCAAATTTCTACGCACCGTAATCCTTATATCCCCAAATTCCTATTTTCCCAAATTTCCAAGCACCCAAATTCCTATCTTCCCAAATTTCCAAGCATCCAAATTCCTATCTTCCCAAATTTCTACGCACTCTAATCCCTATATTCCCTAATTTCTACGCATCGTAATCCCTACATCCCCAAATTCCTATCTTCCCAAATTTCTACGTATCCTAATCTCTATATCCCCAAATTCCTACCTTCCCTAATTTCTACGCATCCTAATCCCTACATCCCCAAATTCTCCTGTCTTTCCAAATTTCTAAGCACCCAAATTCCTACATCCCCCAATTCCAAATCTCCAAATTTCCACTCCCTAAAATTCTTCGTCCACAATCTCTTTATCCTCAACTTTTCAAAGTCCCCAAATAAATGTTCTTTAATAGTAATAATGGATGTAGAACACCATTTTCGAGTATTGTTAAAGCACTAGTTGATTGTAATTACATTTAAAGCTGCAATGCAATTAAGTGCTCATCTTCTGAGAATTTTCTTGAGGAAGAATTTTCTTGAGAATTAAAGACAAACAAGCTGTCTGCTGCAAGATCCTCTTAAAATATAATATAATCACTTCGGATCGTTTGCTCATTTTGACTCCGTTTTCTGTTTAAATAACCTCATACTCGAAGAGACAGAGATTTCATGAAACTAACAATAAGTGGAATATTTAACCTACTTTCCTTGACCGGTTTTCATTGTCTGAGATGTTTTCATGAAAGGATGATGTTTAAAAGGAATTATTGTGAAAAATATGGTGAAAGATCGATAATTCGTGGTTTGAGGAGGGTAGTATTTAAAATAAAAATTATTTAACCAAATAAAAATTTAAGCTAAATAAAAATTATCTTTGGATAGTATTAACATTTAACGTTTACTAAAATTGTAAGAGTTCAGGACTATATTTAAATTGTTAGATCTACAGGTTCCTACCTTGACGAATTTCTAAGCACCCAAATTCCTATTTTCCCAAGTTTCCAAGCACCCAAATTTCTACGCACCCCAAACTCCACATCCCCCGAATTCCTATTTTCCCAAATTTCCAAGCACCTAAATTCTTATCTTCCCAAGTTTCCAAGTACCCAAATTTCTACGCATCCTAATCTCTACATCCCCAAATTCCTATTTTTCCAAATTTCTACACATCCTAATCTCTACATCCCCAAACTCCTATTTTTCCAAATTTCTACACATCCTAATCTCTACATCCCCAAATTCCTATTTTCCCAAATTTCTACACATCCCAATCTCTACATCCCCAAATTCCTATCTTCCTAAATCCCTACACCCCCAAATTCCTGGTCCTCCAATTTCTAAGCGTCCAAATTTCTGAACCCCCAATTTTCTACTCCCCCAATTTCTAAGCGCCCAAATCCCTAAATCCCTAATCTAACTAAATAAAAATCTAACCTGAATAAAAATTATCTTCAGCTATTATTAACATTTAACATTTATAAAAATTGTGAGAATCCAGCACCCTCAAAAAGTTATTTCAACCACAATATAAAAATGTATTTTAAAATCTTGAAAAGGAAAAAAATTATCTTCAGCTATTATTAAAATTTAACATTTACCAAAATCGTAAGAATCCAGCACCCTCAAAAAGTTATTTCAACCACAATATAAAAATGTATTATAAAATCTTGAAAAGGAAAAAAATTATCTTCAGCTATTATTAAAATTTAACATTTACCAAAATCGTAAGAATCCAGCACCCTCAAAAAGTTATTTCAACCACAATATAAAAATGTATTATAAAATCTTGAAATGCATAAAATTATCTTCAGCTATTATTAAAATTTAACATTTACCAAAATCGTAAGAATCCAGCACCCTCAAAAAATTATTTCAGCCACAATATAAAAACGTATTATAAAATCTTGAAACACAGTCAAACAGCAATAAACATTTTCCCAGATCGAAGACTAAGATAATATAAGTATATCTTCAACAATCAAGCTGACAAATTATTTGACGAGGGCTTACAAACGAATACGGATAACTCGCCGTAATCCCCTAGAAAACATAAAGCAGATTAAATGCTAAAACCCAGTGATTTTGTTATCTCATTTTTATGTAAATTTCAGGTATCACGATCGATGTCGGCTTCATTTCGTCTTACGCAATTCACGTCACTTTTAAATCCTCTTATTTTCGCGAGCAACGTTAATGCAAACGACGCATGTCATTGCGCTACTCTGAAGGATATTTACAACGTATTTCGTTTTTATTGCCAATCGAGATGAAAATAACCTCTCGAAATTGGCTCCCGAAAAACAAAGAATTACGGACCGTTCTACTGGTATAATATTGGACGATTTTTATGCAAATTTGCAGCAGTAAACTATGGATCGATGGGAGAAGCAGATTGAAATTTTTAATTAACGTGCAAAATGTTTGTAGCTTTGAATTATTATGGGTATGTGTTCGTGATTATTGGAATGTTTTATGATGAAAGCAGCAAGAGATTTTGTTACGTGGGTTGGAAATATGTGGGAGGTATATTTTTAATGGCAAGTTCGAAATGAAAGATAAGTTGCTGAAGTAGAATGTGAGGAGATGCAGATTTTAACCCCTTATTGGAACGTTTTATAATACATTCTGTATTTATGAATATTCTGTATTTATGGAAGATTCTATATTCTTAAATTTGAATATTCATATATTTCTGTCTTTTCTAATTTCTAGATGTCTTAAATTCTTAGATTGTTAAATTTCTGCGCCTCTCAGATTCTAAGCAAGCGATTCCTACATCCACAAATTCCGAGCGCCACAATTTCTAAGCTCCCAAATCTCTAGATCCTCAAATTTCTATGCATTAATTTCTAGGCACCCAAATTTCTATCTTTCCTAATTTTTAAGCACTCAAATTTTTAGTTTTCTGAATTTTTACGCGTCCCAAACTCTGCATCCCCCAAATTTCCAAGCACCCAAATTCCTACATTTCCTGAATTTCTATGCGTCCCAAACTTTACATTCCCTAAATTTCTACGCACTCAAATCCTTATCTTTTCAAATTTCTACGCACCCAAATTCCCATCTTCCCAAATTCCTAACTTCCTGAATTTCTACGCGTCCCAAACTCTACATCCCCCAAATTTCTACACACCCAAATTCCCACCTTCCCAAATTTCTACCTTCCTGGATTTCTACGCGCCCCAAACTCGACATCCCCCAAATTTCTACGCACCTAAATTCCTATCTTCCTAACTTCCCAGCTTCCCGAATTTTTATACATCCCCAAATCCCTCTCACCCCAAATTCCTATTTTCCTAATTTTCTACGCACTCCAATTCCTACATTCCTAAATTCCTCTTTCCCCAATTTCTCTTTTCTACCCTTTCCTGGAACAGATTCCTTTCAAATTCATACCAGGAATTTTTTAACCCAAACCCACATCAAATACCACTCACTATTTCAATATTTTTGCTTGAACTGGTTTCCGAGAAATACAGAAAATGTTTCATAATTTTGTAAGTATTAGTTTCATCGATCCTGTAGATAATAATAGAACCAACAATAAATATTTCTCGTGAATAGCTCGTGATAATTGTCAATAAAATATCAGAGAACAGTGAAAGTATTATTTTCAAATATTTAATAAAAGAATTATTTTTGAAATCATTGGAAATTCAATGTGGAGTATATTTTACAGTGACGGTGTCATGATGGTCGATATTCTGGATAATAAACGATAAGGACGGCCATTTGAATACTTTCCTATCGTTTACCTTGTTCGGATGTTTAAATATTCATAAGAATATCGAAAATATTTAACTTGTAAATAACCTCGATCGAAATTCGGGACCGCAAATTATTTCAGCATGCGTTCACGTGAATTACCCTTAATCAAGCTTTATATCAATATTTAAATGCGGGGGAAATTAAAAATTATTTGGGAGAGTTTAATGGTATTTACATAATTACTTCATAATTATTTAATCAATTTGAAAATTATTTCAAAGGTTTAAAAATTGTTTAAAAGATTTTAATATTATTTATAGAATTACTTAATAATTATTTGAACAATTTAAGAATGATTTAAATGATATAATAGTTATTTAAACAATTTCAAAATGATTTAAAAAATTAAAAAATTATTTAAAAAGTGTTAATATTATTTACATAAATACTTTATAATTATTTAAGCAATTTGAGGGTGATTTATATAATTTAACAATTATTCAAACAATCTAAAAATTATTTAAACAATTTTTTAATTATTTTAACAAGTTAAAAATTATAATAATTCAAAAAGGGAGCTTCGTACGTAATTTTTACAAAGGGAAAAGTTGTTCAGAATCGCGAATCCTACCACTCTTTTACAAAAGTTGCACTAGTTGTGAGACAACCTCTATATGGAACAATAAAGTGAATATTATCAGTTCTAGGCATTGTATATTATTTCCCAGAAGCTATGTAACTAGGAACAATAAAGTGAAGGAGATTAATTCTGAGAATTGTATATTATTTCCTAGAAAGTTGTATAATTTTGTAGAAACTAAGGAAACGATTGCGTTTTGAAAATTAAGTGATCCCCTTCTCGTTTAAACTTTAACAACGAACGAAGTTATCGATCAGTTCTCTTATTTTACTTCGTTAAAATAAATTATACCGGATTCCGTCACGGGAGCGGAAATAATTTAGTTACTCAATGAAAAAGAATTCTCTGCTTCATAAACGTGATTCTATTTAATTGGATGTTTTTATTTCCATCGATATTCTTTCACGAATTCTTAACATTACGAAATTTCGAGGGTGCGATTTACATTTGAGAAGACTGCAATATCTTTGCTGTACCCGGTATTTCAATTAATAATTTAATACTGGCATTCTTTGAAAATTATGAAATCCGCGATCCACCCTCTCCTCGTTCAGCGTATTTGCGTTGACAATGAATATTGCAGGAGAATCAAACAAATCTGGATTCCGTTAAAAGCGAGATGATCGTGTTTGCTCGTGTCGTAATAATCAACGAGTCGAGCAAAAATAACAATAAAATAGCGTGCTTCGCGTGAAACGTGTTTCCGATGCAATAAAAAATTGATAAAACTACAATGCATTGAATCGGCTCTGTATCGTTCCGTCTTTCTTTTTAATCAATTTGTCTAATAACATGGTCACAAAACATTTGATATTTTAGTTAAACATGGGTGAAACCTTCAATATTTACAAAATTAGGAAAGAAATAATACAGAAAATTATGGTATCGTGATTTTATCAAATACTCCAATTCTCTGTTTAATAAAACGAATTCTGCGTAACAAATTTAACGCATTTCCAAGAGAGTTAAATGAAAGATTAAATAATTCTATTTAATACGGTTTGAAACAGATATTTTGTAATAAAATCTATAGCAATGTAATCAAGTATAGGCTCCTGTAAGTACCATATATTATTTATAAGCACTGCATTATAGAGTGACTGACATTTTATTCGTGAACGAGGTCGCTGCATTGAACAACCCTCGTAACAGAAATGTGAATTGTCAAATATTATTGTTACTGCAAAAATACACAGTGCAACGATGACAATAAAAAGAGTCTTCAAAAAAATCAACCTGACTTAACAAATTTTTCGATACGAAAATACTTTCAAGTGCGAAGGGTTAATTATATGGAATACATAATACATTACAGTGTCCTCAAAATTTCATCACAAAAATTCGTTCATAACAATAGTTTCACTTTTTAATAATTTATATAAATCATCACGCGTAATAATAATTTATAATTTAATAATTTATACAATTATATAATTTATATAATTATATAATTTATACAATTTAATAATTTATATAATTCTATATCTATATATTATATAATTCTATATCTATATTAATCTATATAATTTATATAATTTATATAATTCTAATTATATAATTATATAATTTATATAATTCTACGCGTAGTATTGCAATGCGTGGTAAGCCTACGCATAATAATGCAGCGTGTGGATATCCAACGCGTAGTAATCCAGCGCGTGGATATTTAACGCGTGGTAGTTCGACGCGTAGTAACGCAACGTGTGATAATTCTACGCGTAGTAATGCAATGCGTGGTAATCCTATGCGTAGTAATCCAACGCGTAGTAATCCAACGGGTGGATATCCATAGCGTAGTAATCAAACGCGTGGATATTTAACGCGTGGTAGTCCAATGCATAGTTATCCAACGCATGGTAATTCTACGCGTAGTAATGCAACACGTGGTAATCCAACGCGTAGTAATCCAGCGGGTGGATATCCAACGCGTAGTAATCCAGCGCGTGGATATTCAACGCATAGTAGTCCAACGCGTAGTAATGCAACGCGTGGTAATTCTACGCGTAGTAAAGCAACGCGTGGTAATCCTATGCGTAGTAATCCAACGCGTAGTAATCCAGCGGGTGGATATCCAACGCGTAGAAATCCAGCGCGTGGATATCTAACGCTTAGTACTCCAACGCGTAGAAATCCAGCGCGTGGATATTCAACGCGTAGTGATGCAACGCGTGGTAATTCTACGCGTAGTAATCCAACGCGTAGTAATCCAGCGTGTGGATATCCAACGCGTAGAAATCCAGCGCGTGGATATTCAACGCGTAGTAATCCAGCGCGTGGATATTCAACGCATAGTAGTCCAACGCGTAGTAATGCAACGCGTGGTAATTCTACGCGTAGTAAAGCAACGCGTGGTAATCCTATGCGTAGTAATCCAACGCGTAGTAATCCAGCGGGTGGATATCCAACGCGTAGAAATCCAGCGCGTGGATATCTAACGCTTAGTACTCCAACGCGTAGAAATCCAGCGCGTGGATATTCAACGCGTAGTGATGCAACGCGTGGTAATTCTACGCGTAGTAATCCAACGCGTAGTAATCCAGCGTGTGGATATCAAACGCATAGTAATCCAGCGCGTGGATATTTAACGCGTAGTAAAAGTTACATTACTTACAACACACCCTGTACAACCTTTCACATAACATCTGTATACGATTTTTTCTCTTACTTGTCCATTTTCCTTTTTTGTCACTCGACTGCATAAATTCTCGAAACTTTGGTATTTTTTAAAGCGTGAAATTATGTGCATCAAAAGCTAAAAAGTAACGAAAGAATATATCCTACAGGGAAAATGTTGCGAAAGAAATGAAACAGAACGAAACGGAAAGGGATTAATAAAATGGATGTTATAAATCAAAAGGCGAACACAGTGTTTTTTTTCCTGGAACGCGGTGGAAATTATCGCGGGGTTACGAACAGACGTATGGAATTTTGAAAAACTCTCTCGCCAAAGGGAATTCATCGAATCGCGATGCGTCCATGTGCGACGATACAATTTCGCGTACAATATCTCCGACCGAAATGTTCTGCTTTAACTCCTTCGCCATTGTTCGCTTTTTCGCCGGACCGACGTAAACAAATTGCGATTGAAAAATTTATAGCCGTAATTCAAGCATCGTTTTAACGCTGACGCAAAAGCCTTGTGAACTCGACGAATGTTGTTTTCTGAAATCAAACCGAAATCGTGATTTATGTTCGAGGTGAATGGAGAAAATTTGAAAGCTTTCATATTTTGAGATTTTAATATTGTCAGCGTTGAAAGGTTGAATGTTTGAAAGTTATTCAAGTATTCATGCTTTAGGACTTTATTTT
This sequence comes from Megachile leachella, assembly GCA_963576845.1. Classification (NCBI taxonomy): domain Eukaryota; kingdom Metazoa; phylum Arthropoda; class Insecta; order Hymenoptera; family Megachilidae; genus Megachile; species Megachile leachella. Next base: position 19,498,643 of record OY756251.1, read on the forward strand.
ATGATTTAGGATGTTGTGTTCCAGGATTTTTGATTTGGAAATTTTTTAGTAGGTTTTTAATTTTGAAGGGATATAGTTTGAAAGTTTAAAGATATCTAGAGTTTGAATGTAGAATAAAAAAATTCTATTACGAATTCTAAAATACCATGAATCCCAAATCTCATGCATTTCAAATCCTACGCGTTCTAAATCTTACAGATCTTAAATCCAACGCATTCCAAATCCTGCGCGTTCAAAATCCCACGAATTCCAAATCCAACGCGTTCAAAATTCCACGAATTCCAAATTCCACGAATCCCAAATTCCACGAATCCCAAATTCCACGAATCCCACATTCCACGCGTTCAAAATCTCACGAATTCCAAATCCGACGCATTCCAAATCCTACGCGTTCAAAATCCCACGAATTCCAAATCCCACGAATCCCAAATTCCACGCGTTTTAAATCCCACGAGTTCCAAATCTCACGTATTCCGAATCCTATGCGTTCAAAATCCCACGAATCCCAAATTCCACGCGTTTTAAATCCCACGAATTCCAAATCCCACGCATTCCAAATCCTACGCGTTCAAAATCCCACGTATTCCAAATCCCACGAATCTCAAATTCCACGCGTTCCAAATCCCACGAATTCCAAATCTCATGCGTTCCAAATCTCACAAACCCTAAATCCCACGTGTTCCAAATCCCACGAATCCCAAATCCCACGCGTTCTAAATCCCACGAATCCCAAATCCCACGCGTTCCAAATCCCACAAATCCCAAATCCCACACGTTCCAAATCCCACAAACCCCAAATCCCACAAACCCCAAATCCCACAAACTCCAAATCCCACAAACCCCAACTCCCACAAACCCCAACTCCTCCACCTAAATTTTCCCCATTAAATAAACCCAAATTCGCACGTCAACGTCACATCCCTAACGAATCCACCGACAGATTTTTTCCCCAATCCGTGCGATTGAAAGGTTAAAGGTCGGATGATCCGACGATCTAATGGGCTCTCACGCGAATCGATCACTTTGATTGCAGATACTTTGCGAAATCAGCCGGCGGAGGTGCGGCGAAGAAAGAGAACTGTCTGGGAAGAAATCAATCTTGGGTACATGAAAGGTACGACCGTTCGGAGAGGCTGTTCTTGGTGTCGCGGCAAACGGAGACGAGGTTGAATATAAAGTTGGCAGGATAGCTTACTCTCGTTTTTCAGGTAATTGGAAAAATATTACCCGCGGCGGATCGGTGTTGCGTGTCGATTGAAACGAGGAACGAACGACATTTTTCCTGGCAATTCCTCAATGGGAATATTCTAATGCGCGATCGTTGGTTATGGTGAACGGAGGTGACGCGAAGAAAAGTGGTCTGAAGACATGAAATATGGAGAAGACATAAACAGAGAAGAGTGATATGGAAATAAGTGGAGCGTATGTTAGAAGATATACAACGACGTTAGAATTAATAGAAGATATAAAAGGAAAGATTGAAAAGATATAAAGAGGGATTAAACGAGGTTTGTGTAGAAAAATGTTGGTAAACGAGGGAATGCACGAAACAGAGTGTGGAAAACAATAGGTACGCAATAATAATGGAAAGGGAGCACAGGGAAACGAGGTCACGAAGAGATACGAAATAGTAGGACGTATAAAATAGTAACGGTAAAAAGTGGACAGGGTAGCGATACAGCACATAAATCATAGAAATAGAGCGTAGGATAAACAGAATGAGCCAGTCGGTAAGAAACGTCCGAAAAGAGACGGGTGTTCGATAGAACAGGAGTATAAGAAGAGAGAAGTGAGACATTATACGAAATAAAGAGGCTGAACGAGGGCAATAAAACACAAAGGAACAACGGATAAATCGTAAAAAGTAGGATAAACAGAATAAAGATCTCGTAAACAGAAAGAATCGGTAGATAGCGTTAAAAAAAGAGATGCAATAAAGGAAGGTCAATAAATAATCCGAGAAAAGATGGAATTAATGAAAACAGTGCGCAAATAGAGGTGACACGTATGAACTTGAAGAATAACGAGGTTACAGTTGTCACTGCATCAATTGAATAAAGCACAAGGGTAGAATGAAAGAAAAACGAGGAACGTAGAAAGAAATCTGAAACAGGGAGATAACAAGTAGCAAATAAATCATAAAGAGATAATAGAATCTGTAAGGTCAGTCGACAAAGGAAAATGGTAGAGGGCGTGTATATACTTGAAGAATAATGAAGTAACGATTATTAAAGCGTAATGTGGAATGAAAATATAGGAGCATGTTAGATATGTGGAAATTGGGACGTTTGGAAGGACATGTGGATAAAACGAACTGGAAAAGATTAATGAGGAGCAGGGGTTAATATTGACGTTGTAACAAATAGTTTCGTGTAGATCTGTTTACTGTGAATAAATGATGTACGTATGCAAATACATGTATAAGACATATGTCATGCATGTACAATACAGAGTTCAATAAATATACACACATGTATATGTGTGAGACATATGTCATACATGTACAATATATGTAAAGTACAATACATATACATATTCAATACATATGTCACACGTGTGTAATACATATAGAATACAATACATATTCATATAGAACACATATGTCACACATGTGTAATACATATAGAGTACAACACATATTCATATAGAACACATATGTCACACATGTGTAATACATATAGAATACAATACATATTCATATAGAACACATATGTCACACATGTGTAATACATATAGAGTACAACACATATTCATATAGAACATATATGTCACACATGTGTAATACGTATAGAATACAATACATATACATATAGAACACATATGTCACACATGTGTAATACATATAGAGTACAATACATACACATATTGAATACATATATCATACATGTACCACGCATATAGAGTACAGTACATATACATATACAATATCTATACCACACATGTACAATATTTACACACACGACACATATACAAATAGCTGTAAAGACAGCAAAATCTCTAGGGACGATTCTATTAAAGGACAACAATAGAAAGAGACTGTTATGAGTCTGAATATGTAGGTAACAGCTGGGGAAGCATAAAACAGATGCAGAAAGGTACTATCTGAAAAGTGGCACACAAAGACCATAAAATACTAATACAATAACAAATTTAATATAAATCTGATGCTGATGAAAGTCAATAAACTGTATACATAATAAGAGTAACAGCTGGAATACACAGGGAGGATACCCATCTAAACTATTAGCAATTCAAGTCTACTAAAATACCAAATTTACTGTAAAGTTAACGCCTGCTGGAGTAAATAGGAGTAGCAGAAATCGTTGATACAATCACTTAAGAAGAGTACACGTAATGGTAAAGCTTGAAATAAACCTCACCTACATATTAACAGACCTACTGAAACACCAAGCCTGTAAGAAACAAGCCATCACCCATTAGAAATAAGTAAACAGCACAAAAGGTCCATAGAACGTCGTTGAAAGTATCATTAAGAATAAGGGAGCAAGCCTGAAAAACAGATAACAGCAGCATAAAATAGCATAGGGAGCCTATCAAAAAATCTACAAATCGAATAAAAAAAGCAGTGAGAGATAAGCCTTTAGAAATAAGTAAACAGCACAAGAGTCCATCGAACGCTATAGAAGGTATCATTAAAAATAAGGGTGCAAGCCTGAAAAACAGATAACAGAAGCATAAAATGAACATGGAGAACCCATCCTAAAATCTGTAAATCGACGAATAAAAATTCGGTGAGAAACAACAAGCCTTTAGAAATAAGTAAACAGCACAAAAGAGTCCATCGAACGTTACAGAAGGTGTCATTAAAAGTAAGGGTGCAATCCTGAAAAACTGATAACAGAAGCATAAAATAAACATGGAGAACCTATCCAAGAATCTGTAAATCGACGAATAAAAATTCGGTGAGAAACAATAAGCCTTTAGAAATAAGTAAACAGCACAAAAGAGTCCATCGAACGTTACAAAAGGTATCGTTAAAAGTAAAGGTGCAAACCTGAAAAACAGATAACAGAAGCATAAAATAAATATAGGTAACCCATCCAAAAGTCTGTAAATCGACGAATAAAAAAATCAGTGAGAAACAATAAAGCTTTAGAAATAAGTAAACAGCACAAAAGAGTCCATCGAACGTTACAGAAGGTATCATTAAAAATAAGGGTACAAACCTGAAAAACAGATAGCAGAAGCATAAAATAAACATGGAGAACCTATCCAAGAATCTGTAAATCGACGAATAAAAAAATCAGTGAAAAACAATAAAGCTTTAGAAATAAGTAAACAGACATAAGTGCACAGAAATAAATAAACAGAGGTAAGTGAACAAAAATAAGTAAACAAATAGCATAAAAAAGTGAATAGATCTCGTAAGAAGTATCGTTAAAGGGTAGAACCGTGAAGAGTACGTAACAGCTGGCGTAGCATAAAACAGCGCGATAAATCAGCCACGAAGAGAATAAAAAGTAAAAAGGATCAGCAGAGGAGTAGCAGGTTAGAGCCACGAAGGATAACAAGGCGAGTGTGTGGAGGAAGCAACAGAAAAAAGAAGTAGTCGAACATACACGGAAGATAGGAGAACGCATAGAAGCCGAGGAGAGGAGAGGAGTATGGTGGCGCATGCTCGTCCTCGTCGTGCACGCATCGTAGGCCAGGCAGTTGCCCTCGTCGGCTCCAGGTACACGCGAAAATCCATATCGGTGCCGTGTACCGTCTCCTACGGCCGTTGACAGACACCGAACAGGTCATCTCCGGCATATCACTCGGTGTCTCGGTTCGCCACGCAGGTCAGAACATATCGCTTCGCCACGCAGCTTCCTCCGCGTTTTCGCGCCGATCCTCTCGAGGAGCTTCGGGGCTCTCGAGCACGTGCTGCTGCCAGTCGCGTGTCACCTCGCCGGTAGACAACTTCGCGAGATCCGCTGCATTTGCTCGTTGGTATTAATTCGAGAGAATACATTTGAAATCGTAGAGATATTGGAATTAAGGGTTCGAGTTTAGGAAGGAAAGTGGGATTCGAGATTTAAACAATTTTTAGTTCGGTGCTAGGAGTTTTTATTGCTAGATCGAATAGTGGAAGCAAGGAGAATTTGAATACTTTTCAAGTTTGGGAAGAGTGAAGGAAAGTCGACGGATTCGAGATCCAAGCAAATTTGAGTGTGTTGATACAGTTTTTATTGCTAGATCGAATAGTGGAAGCAAGGAGAATTTAAATATTTTTCAAGTTTGGGAAGAGTGAAGGAAAGTCGAAGGATTCGAGATCCAAGCTAATTCGAGTTCGTTGATACAGTTTTTATTGCTAGATCGAATAGTGGAAGCAAGGAGAATTTAAATATTTTTCAAGTTTGGGAAGAGTGAAGGAAAGTCGAAGGATTCGAGATCCAAGCTAATTCGAGTTCGTTGATAGAGTTTTTATTGATAGATCGAATAGTGGAAGCAAGAAGAATTTAAATATTCTTCAAGTTTGGGAAGAGTGAAGGAACTCGACGGATTCGAGATCCAAGCAAATTTGAGTTCGTTGCTTGGAGTTTTTATTGCCAGATCGAATAGTGAAATCAGGGAGAATTTAAATACTCTTCAAGTTTCAGAAGAGTAAAAGAACCTTGTCCAATTCGAAATTGAATGAATTCGAGTTTACTGCTGAAGATTTTATTGTCACATCGTATACTGAAATCAGGGAGAACTCATATTCAAGTCTATAAAGTCTATTCAAGTCTCTAAAGAATGAAAGAACCTCGTTCGAATTGAGATCGAATGAATTCAAGTTTGCTGCTTGAGATTTTATTACCACATCGACTACTGCGATCAAGAAGAATTTAAATACTCTTCAAGCTTAAAAAGAGTGAAGGAACCTCGTCTAATTCGAGATTGAATGAATTCGAGTTCACTGCTGAAGATTTTATTGTCACATCGTATACTGAAATCAGGGAGAACTCATATTCAAGTCTATAAAGTCTATTCAAGTCTCTAAAGAATGAAAGAACCTCGTTCGAATTGAGATCGAATGAATTCAAGTTTGCTGCTTGAGATTTTATTACCACATCGACTACTGCGATCAAGAAGAATTTAAATACTCTTCAAGTTTCAGAAGAGTGAAGAAACCTCGTCCAATTCGAGATTGAATGAATTTGAGTGCACTGCTGGAGGTTTTATTGCCACATCGAATACTTGAATGAAGGAGAATATACTCTTCAAGTTTAGACTGCAGGATATTACTGTGGATCTAGGAGATCGACTGGAAAGTGTATAGAAGAGTGTATTTCGGGTAGAGTGTACATAAGGTTATTGTAGAAACCTCGATGCAGATCAAGCTTGAAGAAATACATTTCAGCAAACATTGAGTCTGAGGTCCTCGAAGACGTAAGAGGATTATTGTAGTAAGAGTTGTGGGAGTGTAGGAATAGAGTACATCATTTCACGAAATCGTACACAACATCGTGCTTAAAGGATATCATAGAATCCTTGACAGGTACAGAGCAAATTTGGAGAAGTATATTTTAGGTGACATTGTATTTGAACTTCTGGAAGACGTAAGATAGTGATTGATAGTGAAGACGTTGAAAGTGTAGAGGCTGAAGAGTGCTTCACTTCAGAAAAAGTGTAGACAACATCATCTTTGAAGATCATAATAATTACCTTGATAGGTTCAGATTAAATTTGAAGAAGTATATTTTAGCAGACAGTGATTACATTAAGGACGTTCAAAGTATAAAATCTGAAGAGTGCTTCACTTCAGAAAAAATATACACAGCATCATCCTTAAAGAATAAAATAATAATCTTGATAGACTCAGACCAAATTTGAAGAAGTATATTTCAGCAAATATTGAACCTAATCTTCTTGAAGACGTAAAATAGTGATTGCATCAAAGACATTGAAAGTATAAAATCTGAACAGTGCATCACTCCAAAAAAACTATACACCCCATAATTCTTAAAGAATATAATAACAATCTTGATAATAATAATCTTGATGGGTCCACACCAAATTTGAAGAAGTATAAGCAAACACTGAATCTGACCTTCTCAAAGACGTAAAAGCGTGATTACATCAAAGTGCAGAGATAGAAACTCGAGTCCTTTAAACGAACTGTAAAGATCATCCTCAAATAAACCCTTGATGAACCGAGACCTTTGAGAAGCATTCTATCTGACTTTAAACCAAAAGTTGCATCCATTCCAAAGATAATTGTAAACAAAATATACCTTGCCTCAGAGCTGCAGTAGATTTTGAAGGATTGATTTTTAACCTACTTGAGAACCTACTAAGATCTTGCTAGAGTGAAGACAGTGAAACAGTGCAAAACAATGAGTCACCTTAAAGAAATTCTCGAGGATTTCATGGAAGAAAATTGCTTTGAACCTCGAAGAATACGAGCTTAATTTGGAGAAGTAGATTTTTGCTAGAGATCTGCATTTCTTGGAACGAAGAGAATAAAGGAGCACAAAAGCATAGAATCAGTTGCTTGAAGAAAAGTGTACATAAAGATGAACGCGTTCTGGACTCTGAAGAATTCTAAGTTTGAAGTACGTTCGGACATTGTTTGAATTTAGAATTCTTGACAAGAGGAAGATAATTTCTGTGAAGACGTGGAAGTAGAACGAGGAAGACTTCCACAGAAGTCAAGAATTGTAGTCAAAGAATAACCATTATAAATTCAAGATACATTTTAAAAAATAAGTTTGAATTTCGTAAGAAGTAAAATAAGTTTTCAAAGACGTAACAAGTTTATAGTGACGGTAAAATAGTGTAAAAGAAGAAGAAGTAAAGTGGGTAATTTCAGTAAAAGTGTACATTAAAATATTGTGAAAGAATATGAAAGAATAATTCAGGAGATTGTAAGAATTACGTTTGAATAGGGATTCAAAGTATGCAAACATTGAAAAGTAGACTTCAGTGATATAGGTTGCAGAATACCAGGATAGAATTCGATAAAAGCGCACGTAAGTGTCGGAGAACCTTGAAGAACTCAATCTGCGTTTAAAGAATCTGATTTGAAATATATTTGAAGAAGCTCTGAAAAGGGAGCAGGATAACTTCATTAAATAATTTCGTTGAAAGTGTGCGGAAGTACATACATGATTGACATCGTAGAATAAACCTGAAAATCTTGAAGAACTTCTTGCGAATCATATTAAGAATTATTTTAGTAGTTGAAAGTGTGCACAAGTACATACATGATTGACATCGAAGAATAAACTTGAAAATCTTAAAGAATTTCTTGCAAATCTTATTAAAAATAATTTTAGTGGTTGAAAGAGTATAAAAGTAGCATCAAAGCGTGTAGCTCTAGTGAATGTGCATGTGAAAGCATAGAAAAGTATCACAACCTTGAAGATTTCGAACTAAATCCACAAAGTCTGATTTAAAACCCGTTTCACTTAGGTCTGCTATCGATAAAGATATAATAGGACATTTTTATTAATGTGGATGTTGAATGAGTATAAAAGTAGTATCAGCAAGTGAATATCCACATGAAAGCATATAAAAATATATATCAACCTTGAACAATTCAAACTAAATCCACAAAGTCTGACTTAAAATCTGTTTCACTTAAACCTGCACTTCACTGAGACATGATAGGACATTTTTATTAGTGTGGACGTTGAAAGAGCATAAAAGTAGCATCACCAGGTTGTCTAGCTTCAGTGAATATGTACATGAAAGCATATAAAAATATATCAACCTTGAACAATTCAAACTAAATCCACAAAGTCTGATTTAAAACCTGTTTCACTTAAACCTGCACTTCACTGAGACATGATAGGACATTTTTATTAGTGTGGATGTTGAATGAATATAAAAGTAGCATCATCAGGTTGTCTGGCTTCAATGAATATTCACATGAAAGCATATAAAAGTATACCACAATCTTGAAGAATTAGAACTAAATCCTCAAAGTCTGATTTAGAGCATATTCCACTTAGATCTGGTGTTCTAAAAAATGTGATAGGACAATTACATCAGTGTTGACGTTAAAAGAGTACGAAAATAGTATCTTCAGGGTGTTTAGCTTCAGTGAATATCTACTTGGAAGCACCAAAAACTCCATCACGAAACCTTGAAGAACCCAAACTAAATCCAAAGGTCCTATTTAAAACATCTTCCTCTTAAACCTCCCAAAACATTAAAGACCATATAGATCTGGTGTTCTAGAAAATGTGATAGGGCAATTTCATCAGTGAGGACGTTGAAAAAGTATAAAAGTGGTGTCACCAGGGTGTGTAGCTTCAGCGAAACCTTGAAGAACCCGAACTAACAATAAGTCCAAATATCCTATTTAAAACATAATCCACTTAAATCTCCCAAAACTTGACATAGCCACTTAGATCTAGTATTCCACTTAGAACTAGTATTCTCAAAAACGAAGTCCAATGGTAATAGTATAAAAGTACCACAACTCTTCAGCAAACCCAAAGAACACAACAAAGAACCTCTCAGAAAACAAAAAAATCTGTTACACTAAAACTTTCCGAAAAGTAACGCAAAGGTTGAATAAATTCGCCCAGAAGCCAGAACGTAGAAGAACAGTCGAACCTTGAAGCAATCGAGCAAGTTCGAAGAAGCAAAATTCTGCAGACAGAATTCGAGTTCCAGACAGACTCGTCTGAAAGCGAAGGCAAAGTTTAGGAACTCGTTTACGAAGCTATCAACGATCGATTATAAAGGGCTGCGTCTCTCCAGAAAACGTGGAACGATAACCTCGGTGTCGTCGAACTGTCACTCGAGGAAATCGGAAGCGGATACGTAACCGATAGAGGACCCGTGTCCTTGGAGTTGCCGACAGCCTGTTCGAATGTTCCGAATTCGATGAAGAGATTGCAAGGCCTCTTTGTTCGAGCTCGCAGACAATGGAGAAGGAACTTCTGACTGTTTACGTTTGAATCGACGGATATCTCGTGGTCGACTTCGCAAAATTGAGAAACGTTAACGAGAAACGTTTTCGAAAAGGATCTGTTTCTTTCGGGACTAACAAGCTCCAAGAAATTTCCTGTTACTCGAAATCTTCCTATCGGATCAGAGGACATCAAAGGGCAATATCGTGAACGGAATCCTTCGAGCGGAATTCAATGAACCAGGACATTGAACAGGCGACGATCTCGTGAAGGATTCTTCGGAAACGTGGTTTCGAGAAGTCATATCGAGAGAGCTGGGAAATCTTGGTGAAAGCTCGTGTACAGGGATTAAGCATTCCGTGGGATCCTTTCGTTAATATCGTTGCCTTGATCGTGCAGGGTCGAAAGGACTCTTCCAGGATTAACCGGCCCTCCTTTAGTGCCGGAGGATCTTGGAGGATCAGCGACATTAGTTTCGGGAATCCGACGCTTGTCCAAAGATACCTCTGCCCAGGATAGCACCAATAATTGCGTGTCAAGTATCTGTGAAAAATAGAGTCTCACTCAATGCGTGGCCCAGTCTTTTTCTTTCTAATCGTGTATTCTCCGCAGCATTTCTATATTTATTAACTTCCACAAACTTCTATTCACAAAATTCCATTTATAAAATTTTATTTATGAAGAATGATTGTCTGTATATTCAAAAAAAACTTTCATCAAAGTTTTTAATTCGTGTAACCACAGTATAAGTCAGCCATTTTAATCGGCCTTTAATTCACAAAATTCCATTTATAAAATTTTATTTATGAAGAATGATTGTCTGTATATTCAAAGGAAACTTTTATCAAAGTTATTAATTCGTGTGATCATAGTATAAGTCAGCCATTTTAATCGACCTTTAATTCACAAAATTCCATTTATAAAATTTTATTTATGAAGAATGATTGTCTGTATATTCAAAGGAAACTTTTATCAAAGTTATTAATTCGTGTAATCACAGTATAAGTCAGCCATTTTAATCGACCGCACTTGGCGCGGAATTTAAACGCTCGAAATAATAGGTAAAAAGTTCTGCGCTAATAGAAACTCCGGTTAATGGATTCATGCATTTGTAAACAGGAGAGATTCGAGGATAATAGGAATTCTATAATCACCAGGACAATCGCGACTTTAAGTTGAGCGGACAAAAAGCGCAGCTAGAGGAAAGTTTGCTCTTTAGAAAAATCCTCTTTGACACTGTGTTGAGGATTCATGCATACATAATCGCTTCAAATTCGATTCAACAGGTACATTGTCATTTCATCTGAATTTAAAATCGGACGGGCTAAGACTAAACGGTGTGTTTAAGTATTTTTGTGGATTATAAAGGAACGATTCGAGGAAGTAGGCTAAAGGATAATGTTAAAAGGGGACTGTTTTATTTTTGTTCCTAAAATACGGGGTTTTAAGATGGAATAGGAGTTTGGTGTTTATGGACGATTTCGTGAACATTTTTGTGGACATTTTCAAAATTAGTTTGCTTGTTAAGTATTCAACAGTATAAAGTATTTAACAGACACATTTTTGTGGACATTTTTGTGGACAGTTTAAAAATCAATCAAATATATAGACACATTTTTGTGGACATTTTGAAAATCAATTTATTTAAAAATTATTCAAATATACAGACACATTTTTGTGGACAGTTTAAAAATCAATTTATTTAAAAATAATTCAAATATGCAGACACAAGGATAATATCAATAAAAGTGACTTTTAATTTTATTCCTAAAATAGCAGTATATGAAGACAACACAGAAAGGGAGTTCAGTGTTTACAAACATTTTTATGAACATTGTTGATGTAACAATAGTATGAACAATTAAAAAAGCAGACATTTTAATATCTGCTTCTGAAGTAAAACATAATATAAGACAAGGTTTAGTGTTCATAAAAGTTTTCAGAGTTGTACTAAAAATTAATTCATACCTAAATAGTGAAAGGAGATACAAGAGCAGGTAGCAGAAAGGATAATCATTCTAGATTTGAATTTAAAATTAAGCATCATAGAAGAGAATTTAGTGCTTCATTTCAGTGTGATCATTTTAAATTTAAGTTTGAAAATAAAACATAGAAAAATAACAAAATTTAGTGTGTTTTCAAGAGTGTATTAAATATTAATTCCAACTGAGAAGAGGAGATTTAAGAACAGATGGTAGAGAGGATAATTTCATATCTGACAAAGTGGTGCATATAAAAGCAGTGAGATAGAAGTTGATTTCAATTTTTCTGAACGTATAATCCTAAAAAATTAAGAAGAGGAGAGAGAAGAAGGAATAATAGAAATCGTTCTGTTTTGAAATAGAAGAAAGTTTGGTGTCCATAATTTTTTACAACGTATCAACAAATTCTAAAAAATTGAAGAGGTATAGGAAGAAATAATAGAAATCGTTCTATGTTTTAAAATAGAAGAAAGTTTGGTGTCGATACGTTCCCCTAACGTATTAAAAAATTCTAAAAAATTGAAGAGGTACAGGAAGAAATAATAAAGATCGTTCTGTATTTTAAAATAGAAGAAAGTTTGGTGTCGATACGTTCCCCTAACGTATTAATAAATTCTAAAAAATTAAAGAGACTCCAGAACAAATAATAAAGATCGTTCCGTATTTTAAAATAGAAGAGTGTAGTGTTAATACGTTCCTCCAACGCATCAACCCCTAAAAACTTGAAGAGACTCAAGCAACAAATAATAGAAATTTGACATTTTAAAATAGAAGAGTGTGGTGTCAATACGTTCCCCTAACGTATTAAAAAATTCTGAAAAATTGAAGAGACTCAAGAACAAATAATAAAGATCGTTTCGTATTTTAAAATAGAAGAGTGTGGTGTTAATACGTTCCTCCAACGCATCAACCCCTAAAAACTTGAAGAGACTCAAGCAACAAATAATAGAAATTTGACATTTTAAAATAGAAAAGAGTGTGGTGTCAATCCATTACCTCAACGCATCAACCCCTAAAAAACTTTAAGAGCCACAAGAAAAAATAATAATTCACATTTGAAACAGAAGAGTTCTTTTCCAACTTCCCCCAATTTCCAAATAATTGAAAGAGACACAAGATAAACGTCCGCCAATAAAAGAAGATAAAAGAATCAAAGTAAAAGAATCGAAAGAACATAACCGTACATTTCGATTTGGTCGAACGAAAATAAACGAAGCGAAACGAGGCAAGATGGGCCGGCAAGCGAGCAACGACACCGTCCTCGATACCGGTAATTACGTGTTAAACGCGTTGAATTATATTAACAAGTTCAACGATTCCCTGAACACCGAGGCGATCAAGTGTCTGCAACTGAAGCACGAGGAGGAATTGCAGATGCTATCCGTTGGAAAACGGCCGGAGGAGGAGCCGGGATGCGAAATTAGCTGGGATTCTTTGCTGTGTTGGCCGAGAACGCCTCCGGGAATGTTAGCCACGCTGCCCTGCCTCGAAGAACTCAACGGTATCCGGTATGACAGCACGCGTAAGTAAGAATATTTCATATCGAAATTGCACAACGATTGGGGTCACCTCTATTAGAAATTCTCTACTCGATGCTTTCGGCGTCCTCGGGAATTTTGATATGGGAATTGTTTGTCTTGTGCTTGTTTGAAATTTTGTTCGGTATTCGGAAATTAAGGGAGGGTTCGTCAGGAATTTTACAAGTTTTATCTTCACATATTTAAATTATAACTTTTTAATTTTTACGTAGACGAATACTCAATTTAATCTTAATTTTCACGTAGGTGAATACTCAATTTTTTCTCAATTTTTACGTAGATTTATTCTTAATTTTTAAGAATAAATTTGCAAACTTTTTACTTGTTTTTATCTAGAAATTCATGTAATAAATTACCCCTCTTTCTATTTTTATTTTGACACTTATTTACAAACCTTATTTATACATCGACAGATCTGCAGTATGTTTTTAAAATATTTAAGTAATTCATTTCTCAAATTTTACATAACTGAATTTTTAAGAATAAATTCGTAAATTATTTTGATTATTTTTAACTACATGTTCGTGTATCTAACAAATTACCCATCTCTCGTTTTTATTTTTATTTCGACACTTATTTACGAACCTTATTTACACATCGACAGCTCTGCTTTCAGTATGCTTTTCAATTTCACCGCATAAGAGGTGAAATCGCGTGATTTCGGTCGGAATAAAACACACACAAAAAAGAAGAGACACACACGCAATTCTTCACGAATTTTCCTTCCTCAAGAGAAAAAGTAGCTCGTTGTTCGGTGGTTTAATTAAATTCGATACAAGGGAATGTTTGAAGCTCACATTTAACTTTCTTCCACGTGTAGGAGCTTTAAAAGTCACGCGTTGTTGAAACTGGATACACGATAGAATTTAACTTTCCTTCCATTCTATAATCGACTCCGTGTAAATCCTTGGAACTTGGCCAGAAAAAACACTTCAGATCCTATTACCGGATTAATGAAACTTGCTAAGATGTATGAAAATTGGAGATGTTAAATTTGTTTTCGTAAAACGATGACTGAGTACTTTATTTTTGTTGAAAATATTTTTAAGAAAATATTTCTGACCTATTATTTGTATGTATCACTTAATTGATATTAAAAAAAGTTTAATTTCATTCAGGTATGAAAGTGATAAAATATTGAGAAATTATTGATTGTCTGAAATATTATTTGTCTGTGTTACTTAATATAAAAAAATGTTGATGTTCTTAGAAAAATTTTTAATATTATTTGTTATAAAATAGGTTGACTTATACAGACTTGAATATCTGATATATTATTTATCTATACCACTTAATGTAGCAAAATATGTTCTTAGAAAAATGTTTAATTTTATTTATTATAAAATAGGTTGACTATTGTAGACTTGTTAAATGTCTGACATATTATCTATGTCACTCAATACAACAAAATGTCATTCACTGAAAAACAGATAAAACATTGAAAGAGATAAGGTATTGAAAACTTGTGCGGTGTCTGACATATCATTTACCTACACTACTGAATATTATACTGTTTTACTCTGTTTTACACTGAATATTACACTGAATACTAACTGTTAACATAGTTAACAGAATATTTAACATTACCTATTATAAAATAAGTAAAACATTGAAAAACTTAAATGTCTGAAACAATATTTGTCTGTACTACTCAGTACTCCAAAATATTGATACCACTAAAAGAATATTTAACATCACTCCTTATAAAATAAATTCAATCTTAAAAACTATTTTACATCCCAAAACTGAATACTTGTTGCAATCCAAAATTGATTAAAATTTCTTTATCATCCATGAAAAATGAATAGCGAACATCTGAAGATAAAATTCTTAAACTTTAATCTTTTATCTCTGATTTTAATTCTACACCTTGAACAGAACCAAGCGTACTGCGTCCATTATCTGTCCAAGAAATGACAGCGAACGAATTACGAATTGAATGAATTCAATTTTCTAGTAGAATAAATATGACAGAAATTAATATCCTTGAGTCTGCGAATATCGTAAAACGAAGGTAGAAAATAATCGAAAAGAGAGAAATGGGAAAAGGTATTCGAGAAATTATTTGATATTGATCGATGCATCGCGGAAAGTCACGAAGAAACTCATTTCATGTGCTTGTACTAACAGCAAATATCGTGCAACTCCTCGAATAATTGAATCGAAAGTGATCCATCCATCTTCGCGATAATTAATTTCCCGTTCGAGTACGAAAGCGCCACTCTGTAATCTCGGCTTCCCTTTATACCAAGACACTTTCAGATACCCTATTGATTGCTTAAAATGAAAGTACGATAATGCGGGTATGTTGGAAAAATGGAAAATTGCAATGTTAATGTGCGTTCAAACTTATAATATTCTTAAACTATTAAATTCTCAAAGTTGGACGACTTTCAAACTCTTAATGTTCTTAGATCTATAAATTTTCAGATTTCTACATTTTTATGTAGGCAATTTTCAAATCTATGAGTTGCTGCATTTTCAAATTCACAGCTTCCCAAATTCATATATTTCCAACTTCTCACATGTCCACATTCCGATATCCTCAAATTCTCTACATCCACAACTTCTCACATGCCCAAATTTCTCACATTCTCAAATTCTCACATGTCTAAATTCTCATATCCCCAAATTCCTCAGATCTCCAACTTCTCACACGTCCAAATTCTCACATCCCCAACTTCTCACACGTCCAAATTCCCACATCCCTAAATTCCTAACATCCCCAAATTCCTCATGTCCCCAATTTCTCACATGCTCAAATTTCTCACGTCCTTAACTTCTCACATGCTCAAATTTCTCACATTCTCAAATTCTCACATGTCTAAATTCTCATATCCCCAAATTCCTCACATCCCCAACTTCTCACACGTCCAAATTCCCACATCCCCAAATTCCTCACATCCCCAAATTCCTCACGTCCCCAACTTCTCACATGCCCAAATTCCTCACGTCCCCTACTTCTCACATGTCCAAATTCTCCACATCCTCAATTTCTCACACGTCCAAATTCCCACATCCCCAAATTCTCACAAGCCCAAATCCCAAACCCCCCAATTCCACACCTCCAAATCTCAAACCCCCAAATTCCACATCCCCAATTTCTCACACTCCCAAATCTCCACGTCCCCAAATTCCACATCCCCCAATCCCGCACCCCAAATTCCAATCCTAAAATACCTACACCTCCACATCTCCACATCTCAATATTCCTGAAAATACAAAACTAGTTCGGGGCACATTCCAGCTAATCTTCAGAGCGACTCTTCCTGCAGATTATTCATAAGGTTTGTTGAAATAACAATTTTCAATCAAAGCGAATAGCATTCGAATCAATAACCTCGCGCCATATTTCATAAAGGTCGGGAGTTCAGTCGGCAAGCTAATATTAATGCAAATGAAGCCGACACTTCGGCTGTGCTCCGACTTCCATGTAACAGACCGGAACCCATCAAATTTCAAGCGTGTCCTCAGAGGAAAAGAAGAGTCGAAAATGGAGTGCAATTTACAATTTAACTCGATATTCGCGTTCGGAGAAATTGAACACGTGTGTGCTAACGCGAGAATAGTCGATCTACGAGTGCGCGTTCTTTTATGTATATAGTCGGTGCCGGAGATATAGCGAGGTCGTAAAATACTAGTTTGTTATATTCTTGAAGTTTTACAAAATTAAAAGAATCGCAGTGAGTTCAAGGGTTTGAATGTTCAGAAATTTGGATGGATTGAAGTGTAAAAATTTGGAGGTTGCAAAGTTTTTAGGGTAACAAATTGATATGTAGACAAGTACTTGGTAGATCAGCAAGTAGTTATGTTTAGAAATTGAGAAGACTCCAAATTCTGAGATTAGCGAAGTCCTGTGTTTGGGACTCTCTAGATTTAAAAATTTCGGGATCCTCAAATTCTTACATTCCCAAATTCCCATATTTCCAAATCTTCATATTCTTCAATTCTCACATCTCCAAATTTCCACGCTCCCAAATCTCCACGCTCCCAAATCCTCACGCTCCCAAATTCCCACGTTTCCAAATTTCCACGCTCCCAAATCTCCACGCTCTCAAATCTCCACGCTCCCAAATCCCCACGTTCCCAAATCACCACGTTCCCAAATCTCCACGTTTCCAAATCTCCACGCTCTCAAATCTCCACGGTCCCAAATCACCACGCTCCCAAATCACCACGTTCCCAAATTCCCACGTTTCCAAATCTCCACGCTCTCAAATCTCCACGGTCCCAAATCACCACGCTCCCAAATCACCACGTTCCAAAATCTCCACGCTCCCAAATCCTCACGTTCTCAAATCTCCACGCTCCCAAATCACCACGTTCCCAAATTCCCACGTCCCCTAATCCCTACGCTCCCAAATCACCACGTCCCCAAATCCTCAGCTTCCCAAATTCTTAGGTTCTCAAATTCCTATACCCCCAAATCTCTACATCCCCAAATCTCTACACCCCCAAATTCCCAACCCTTGAAATTCCAAACTCCCCAAATCCCTCTACCCCCAAATTCCCTACTCCCCAAATTCTCAAATCCCCAAATTCCTATGTCCTCAAATTCCTACATCCCTAAATTTCTAAAATTCCAAACTACCAATCCCACGAACACCCCCAAACTTAAACAACTATCAAACACCCCAAATCCCTACACCCCCAAATTCCCTACTCATCAAATTTTCACCTCCCCAAATTCCTGTGTCCTCAAATTCGTACATCCCTAAATTTCTAAAATTCCAAACTACCAACCCCATGAACACCCCCAAACTTAAAAAAATATCAAACACTCCAAATCGCTACACCCCCAAATTCCCTATTCATCAAATTCTCAACTCCCCAAATTCCTATGTCCTCAAATTCCTACACCCTTGAATTTCTAAAATTCCAAACTACCAACCCCATGAACACCCCCAAAGTTAAACAACTATTAAACACCCCAAATGCACAAACATAAATCCACAAATAAAAGTCCACAAATTCGCGAAACGAAAGAATATTAGAATCGCGAAATTGCAGAAAGAAACAACACATAGTTTGGATATAAGCGAATCTGGCGTGTAACTTCCCCTTTAATGATTCAGCAGCCTCCGCAGAGGGCGGAATCCATAAAACGAGCGTGCATATTGCTCGAGCTTTCACAGGAATATCAAATCGCGATTTCTAGCCGGCTGAATCGGCTGTTACTACATATCTGTTCTCTGAAAGGCGAGATATATGTATGGAGCTACGTTCAATCTGCAACTGCAACATCGATGTTGGTTCTGCACCCTCGAACCACTCTGCCACTGTTCGGAACGATCGTTCCAACGAAACATTAAACCTTTTTGTTCGGTGTCTCTGGTGCTGCGTACGCCGGCAAAAATCGAATTAAGGCCGACGATGTATACGATTACTTTTGTACGGTGCGTGAGTCGATCGCAGGTGATACTGCGCGAATTCGATCGGGGACTGTTATTGATGCTTTGCAATTTTCAGTATTTGCGGACTTTTTAAGGTTTGCGAAATTTTTGGAATTTTGGTAAATTTGAAGAATTTTGGAATTTTGAGAAATTTGAGAGTTTCGAGAGTTTTGAGAGTTTTGAGAGTTTGAGGATTTCAGAATTTCAGAATTTCAGAATTTCAGAATTTCAGAATTTCAGAATTTCAGAATTTCAGAATTTCAGAATTTCAGAATTTCAGAATTTTAGAATTTCAGAATTTCAGAATTTCAGAATTTCAGAATATCAGAATTTGGGGATTTGAGAATTTTAGAATTTCAGAATTTCAGAATTTCAGAATTTCAGAATTTCAGAATTTCAGAATTTGAGAATTTGGGTTTTGAAAATTTGGAGAGTTGGAAATTTTGGGGATGTAGGAATTTGTGCATCCGAGAATTTAGGGATGTGAGAAGTTGGAGATGTGGGAAATTAGGGATCTGAGAAGTTGAGAATGTGGGAATTTAAGGATTTGGGAATTTGGGGATGTGAGAAGTTAGAGATGTGAGGAATTTGGGCATGTGAGAAGTTGAGGACGTGTGAGATTTGGGGATGTGGAATTTGGGAACGATAGAATTTGCAGGTGTAGAGATTTGGGTATATAAGTACTTGTAAGTGCAAGAATTTCTGATTACGAGCATTTAGGAATCCAGGGCTTGAGGAATCTTGAGCATTGTGTAAATAGCAATATGTCGGTGCACATATCTGCAGATATAGGAATTTAAGAATATATGAAGTGGAGGATTTATATGTTTATGAATCTACGAACTCTGAATAAGATTTATGAATTTACAAATTTATAAAAGCATCACCTCTATTTAGGGTTTTGTAAGTCTCCATTATTAAAATTACAGAAACTTGCCACTAAAACATTTAAAAATCTTGAAATTTGCTAATTTGTAAACTTGGACCTACACACATTTGTACATCTAAATATCTAGATACTTTTCAATCTAAAATTGTATCGATAATATTGATTGCTACGAGGAACATTTGAAAATTAGCAACGAAGCTGTAAGAATTTGTATATATTTCAAAGTGAACCTAATTGAATAAAGATATTCAGAATGAAGGTATTATTTATGGTATCTTCGGTTTGTAGAACTCCCCATAGCATTGTGGGTACATAGAGTGGCAACAGCACGAGAAATACACGCTTCGTAATTTGCTTTCAGTGACATTACACGAAGCTAATGTAATTTGATCTTAAATGGGGAACGCGACCAGCTTGCTCGGCTACTTTCATAATTAACTTCGCATCAGCATCTCTTTCTAATTAAAAAGGAAATCTAGTCACTTAGTATCTTGCCAGGAACAAACTGAACGATATCGTTTCACCGTTGTCGCGAAATGCTTCGACGAAATCATTTCGAATGCAAACGGACGTCTTCGCGAAAGAATTAATTGAAGAAATTGATTAACGAGTTGAGCACTACACTTCGGTACAAAATTTAATTAAAGGATATTCTCTTGTTTTAAACATTCTTTTAAATTTATGAATTTTTTACGGTTCCGACTTTTGAAATATAATTTTAAATAATTTTATATAATATTATTCTGAATTAAGTTTCTATAAATAATTTGTAAATGTTATGTTTATGTTAAATTAAATTATGTGGCTGTTTTATTTATGGCCGTGATACAATACGATGGATGTTACAGGAGTAAATTTCGCTCGACCAACCTTTGGTAAATTTGATTCTCGAACCTGGATAAATTAAATTCGCGACTTTAAAGTTCGAACCTTTGCTCACTCGATTTTCGAGTTAGTACATTCAATTTCAGTAACTTTTTGTAACTTCTTTTTCAAAGCTCTTTGTAAACTCGATTGTTCAAACGTTGCGACGATTTTTATCTTTGCATCTTTTACTGTTTCAAACTTTCTAACCCCCTAGATTCCTCAATTTTTAAACTTTCCAATGCTTACAGTCCAGATTCCCATAATTCTCTACATTCTCAAGTTTCTATAATTCCAAATTTTTGCAGAAAGAAATGTATTTATGTAAATTAATATATCAAACGAAGACTGCAAATGATTGGTTTACAGCGTGAGCGTTTAGTGAGTGAAGGGGTAATCGCGGGAACTTCTCTGAATTTTCAAGCACACTCGGTTTCCTTCTTCATGAATAATTCGTTAGCGTCCTCGTGTTAATTAAACGAACTCGACGAAACGTATTTGCATTGTTTCGAGCAACACTGCCGGCAAACAACGATACAGTATGGCACAAAAGTCCAGATCCGGAGGCGCTATTGTTCTTGCGGCGACGGATCGTGCAGTTAATTCTCTTAACCCTACGTTTAGGTACCTTTAATAGCCACTTATATTTACATTAGAACTAGTAGAACTTACAAATTAGAACTAAACTAGTAAAAATAAATATATAATGTAAACTAGCTTAATAGTAGGATAATACGTAAACTACCTTATACAATGATTCTTGGACTAATGACCACAGCAGTCGACGCCCTCAATAATAAAATACAACAATGATTTTTTATCGTGATGAAGATTAACATACATTTTAATAAAATTTTCTTAAATATTTTTATAAGTGTTTTTATCGTGATGAAGATTAACATACATTTTAATAAAATTTTCTTAAATATTTTTATAAGTGTATAATAACACATATAATGTTAGTTTGATGAGTTTCATAGATTTAGTATTAAGGGTGTATTAAGGAATCTATTCCAAACTCCCTCAAATTCCTCAAATTACCAATTCCCCAAATTCTCAGGTTCCTAAATTCCCAACTTCCTATATTCCTACATCACCCAATTCCATCATCTCCCAAATTCTTAACTTTCCAAATTACCAACTCCCCAAATTCTCAACTTCCCAAATTTCTACATCCCCCAATTCTATGATCCACCAAATTCTCGACTCCCCAAATTCTCAGATTCCCAAATTTCCAACTTCCTATATTCCTACATCACCTAATTCCATCATCCCCCAAATTCTTAACTTTCCAAATTACCAACTCCCCAAATTCTCAACTTCCCAAATTTCTACATCCACCAAATTCTCAACTCCCCAAATTCTCAGATTCCCAAATTTCCAACTTCCTATATTCCTACATCACCCAATTCTATTATCCCCCAAATTCTCAACTTTCCAAATTACTAACTCCCCAAATTCTCAACTTCCCAAATTTCTACATCCACCAAATTCTCAACTCCCCAAATTCTCAGATTCCCAAATTTCCAACTTCCTATATTCCTACATCACCCAATTCCATCATCCCCCAAATTCTTAACTTTCCAAATTACCAACTCCCCAAATTCTCAACTTCCCAAATTTCTACATCCACCAAATTCTCAACTCCCCAAATTCCCAACTTCCCAAATTCCTACATCCCCCAATTCCATCATTCATCAAATTCTTAACCTCCCCAAATTCCCAACTCCTCAAATTCTCAACTTCCCAAATTTCTACATCTTCTACATCCCCCAAATTCTCAAATTTGCAAACTCGTAGAGTGAATTACGTCTTCCAGTAAAAGAACTAAGTTTGCCTCCTTGTTTCTTACCCCACAACCTTGTTGTTAAGTGTTTGCGCGAATTCAAACCTATGTATATAAACCGCGTATCTCACCTGTGTCGAGCAGCGACACCTTTGTTTGTATTTAAGTATGTAACCGGTAGAATCGTCCATTGTCCTCGTAGAGTCGTCAAAGTAAACACGTGTTATTAAAACTGTATCCGATGTAATCTTCTAGTTAATATATTATTTGTTAGAAAATAATACTAGACATCGCTTCACAACTTTATTTTTCACTGCCTACCAACACTTGTAAATACCAAAACTTGTCCAAAAATATAATTTGCATATTCAACGATATTATTTATTATCGATAATAATAGTTTGAAATACACAACGTGAATATTAATCCGAAACGCGAGTGACTAACACAAAAGCCTTTATGTTCGCATTTGTAATCGAGAAATTGATATTTTCATCGTTATTGTGGGTGCTGAAAGGGTTAAAGGCTTTGCCACAGCATTATCAGGTTTTAAATTGTTCGTTTGAAGCACTACTCTCAAACACAAGTCTATAACACAGCCATAATACAAGTTTATAATCGATGCTTCGGTACCAGATTATTGGGTTTTAATAACGTTTCGCGTAGAGCAGATCGGTATTATGAAAGACATTTACTCGTCGAGTAATATCTTCGTTTGCGGAGGAAACTTATTTTTATATCGATAAAAACGATCGGGAGTTTTTATTGTTCCGTTAATTCCTTTGGCATTTCTGGCGCCGGGAATGGTGCGTTTATAATCAACCGCAGTTTTACCAGGGAAGTGCATTAGGTATTTCAGAAAAAGTATGTGACGATTGAAAATTAAAAATAGTGGAAAAATGAGCAAACATACGAAACATTTTAATTTACCATGAAAGCGAATTAAATATTTAAAAAAATATATGATGATTATTAAAAATGAAAAATAGTAGAAAAATAAGCAAACATACGAAACATTTTAATTTACCATGAAAATGAATTAAATGTCTCAGAAAAAAATATATGATGATTATTAAAAATGAAAAACAATAGAAAAATAAGCAAACATACAGTGAAACATTTTAATTCACCACGGAAGTTAAATATTCGAGGAAAATGTGACGTTTATTAAAAATAAAAAATTATAGAAAAATAAGCAAATATACGATGAAACATTTTAATAATGACATGAGACATTATTTTATTAAAGTTAAAAATACAAAAGTAAACGAACAATGAAATATTAGTTCCTTCTTTCTGTAATAAGACGCCATTTTGATTAATCAGGTATGAAATATGTAATGTGTTGTTTAGATATTTTAGTATGGGTAGTATTAATATATTTGGAAAGCAGACACTTCTCGTTTACAGCAATTGTGCCCACTTTTGTATTTTATAGTCCAGAGAATGCCTGGTTAATGTGCACTTTGAGATTTTCAATTAACGAATTCCATTAGAGGGCTGAAAGGGAACAGCTGTTGCTATTATTTAAAGGCCAGGTCTCAATTCGCAAATTAGAAACTCTTATTTTAACAATATTCACTTTGATTACTACTTCAATTATTTCTAGATTATATAGTTTGAATATTTTTTCCTTTGAGGTTGATTGTTAATTTCTAAGTCACTGAACTTCTGAAGACTCAAGTTTCTTCAATTGCGAATTCTACATTTTTAAATTTGTACATCTAAAAATCATCACAAAACAAAGTCTTAAAATTTTAAAACTAACATGACTACCTTCTTTTATATATTTAAAATTAAACTCAACCCCTGTTTAATAAATCAACCCCTTGTCATTAATCAAACAGTCCATAATTTTATAAAATAAAATCTCCAAAATAATCTAAATAAATTTGCGATTTTTAAATCTGAAAATTACCACAAAACAAAACGTTGAAATTCATATACTAACACCCCTTAAAACTAACTCCTAAAACTCCTTAAAACTAATTTAAAACTAACACCCTCTTTTACAACTAAAAAGCCCTCTTTCAAAACTAAAATTTCATAAATCATCCCTGTCCTTAATTTCATAAATCAAAATCTCCAAAATAATCTAAATAAATTCCCAATTTCTAAATCTGAAAATTACCACAAAATAAAACCTTGAAATTCACATACTAACACCCCTTAAAACATCCCTTTAACTCCTAAAACCCCTTAAAACTAATTTTAAAACTACTTCCTTTACAACTAAAAAGCCCTCTCCTAAACCTAAAATTTCATAAATCAACTTGCCATTAATCAACCCGTTAATTCCATAAATCAAAACGTCTAAAACAATCTATAAATTTCCGAAATTAAAGCGAGAGAGGTCCTTCATCATAGCATAATCTTCGCTATTAAGATTCATTATAACCTTGCGGGGTGTTTCGGCGAAACTTCGCTTAATTAAGCAACCAACATTTGAAAGCTTCTACCACTCCAATTCTTGAATCACGCAATTCTTTCAGAATATTGCGTAAAATACTGTCCCTAATTCCCAGATCGATAATCGATGCCTTTCGCGTTTGAAAGACCAGTTGAACGCGAAAGGAAATGGACGAACGGTTCAATCATCATCGACGCGTTTCATAATGCCCTGGAATCGTGTTGGATGGATGTGGTTTCCTCTGATTTACAATGACGGTTCACGATATTACTAGACACAAAAAGGAGGGTGATCGTGTACCTGCCAATCACAGAAATTAGTTTTTTAGCGATCGTTTTTATTTCTGGGCTGTGGGTCATCGATCACTTCTGTCATTTATCAAAGATCGGACTACAACGCGGCGCAGATTTTTAAATTGTAAATGTAATCTGTAAATTGTACGTCTGTAAATGTAATTTTTAAAATGTACATTTCTAAATGTAATTCGTAAATGTAGTTTGTAAATGTAATTCGTAAATGTAGTTTATAAATGTAATTTTTAAAATGTACATTTGTAAATGTAATTTTTAAAATGTACATTTGTAAATGTAATTGGTAAATGTAGTTTATAAATGTAGTTTATAAATTGTAGATTCGTAAATTTATTTTTAAAAATATATATTTTGAAGTACAAAATTTAACAGCTTGATAGGGACAGTAGATACTGACATATGTGGTCAGACATGCATTAACACAAATTATTCAGAACAAAAATACCTAATCTTTTAATTTTTCCTGTTAGTCTGTCAGTATATATTTTTGTCCCACTATTGAGAAGTTTAATTACTAATTTTTTAGTTCATTATGTAATAAATAGTATTTGTATTTCAAATTTTTAAACCTGCTTGAAAGGATAACTGTCCAGTCAAAATCAGCGTATATGGTCAGACATAAGATGTTTTAACTCATCAATTATCATCGACTTTTAACTTGTTTAAAAATTATTAACTTTCTAGCAAATTATATAACAAAATATTATTTGTATTTAACATTTTTAACCCTGCATAAAAGAATAACCATCCAGTGAAAATCCCCATATATAGTTAGATATAAAACATTTAAACTCGTCAATTATCCCCGACTTTTTCATTCATTCTCTCTTAGACGATAAATTTAACCGAGCCAGTTAACGAAGGTAGAACTTTTAAATATGCAATAACCAACGGCAGCGTTGAATGAAATAATAAACGGAGAGAATCCGTGTAACTAGATAAAGAATCTCGAAGTTTTCGCTGAAACTGGAAAATAACGATGATCAATTGATAAAGAGAGGCAGGCGCGTGGAAACTGATGAGGTGTTGAATTTCAAAAGCTCGGAACATTTTGATCGCGTTAAAGTTAACAACTTTATACGCCGCTGCGAGAGGGTAATTAGATTCGTGGGTTATCGTGAATAGCTTCCGGAAAGTTTAGCCGCGCGTACTCTCCCTGGTGCGGTCGTACTTCCGGTTGCGAATGGACCAATCTCGAAATTTACATGCGACAAGATACTATTTTCGGGTTGACAAGTTTGCCAGGTCATCTATTATCGCCACTTTTAATGTCATGAATTTATGAAACCTCAAGAAGGTACAGATGGGCAGCCAACGCCCACAATAATAAATAACAACAATAACAGATCCAGAGGTATAAGAATATAAGGATCTACAGTTAGTTATAAAGAAATCTGGTGATTTAGATATAGATGCATATAAAGCATCATATAATAATAAACAACAGCAACAACAGATCCAGAGGTATAAGAATATAAGAATCTACAGTTAGTTATAAAGAAATCTGGTGATTTAGATATAGATGCATATAAAGCATCATATAATGTAATATTTTTTCAATTATACATAAAGGATGTTTCACAACTATTAGTGTAGGGCCCTGAAATAAGGGTAGCTGATCTGTGGTTATCCAATGCATGGTGATCCAACACGTAATAATGCAACGCGTGGTAATTCTACGCGTAGTAATGCAACGCGTGGTGATCCTACGCGTAGTAATCCAACGCGTAGTAATCCAGCGTGTGGATATTCATCGCGTAGTAATCCAACGCGTAGTAATGCAATTCATGGTAATTCTACGCGTAGTACTGCAATTCATGGTAATTCTACGCGTAATAATGCAACGCGTGGTGATCCTACGCGTAGTAATCCAACGCGTAGTAATCCAGTGTGTAGATATCCAACGAGTAGTAATCCAGCGCGTGGATATTCAACGCGTAGTAGTCCAACGCATGGTAATTCCAAGCTTGGGAATCTAACGCGTGGTAATTCCGAGCTTGGAAATCTAACGCGTGGTAATTCCAAGCTTCGGAATCTAACGCGTGGTAATTCCAAGCTTGGGTATCTAACGCGTGGTAATTCCAAGCTTGTGAATCTAACGCGTGGTAATTCCAAGCTTCGGAATCTAACGCGTGGTAATTCCAAGCTTGGAAATCTAACGCGTGGTAGTTCCAAGCTTGGGAATCTAATGCGTGGTAATTCCGAGCTTGGGAATCCAACGCGTGGTAGTTCCAAGCTTGGGAATCTAACGCGTGGTAATTCCAAGCTTGTGAATCTAACGCGTGGTAATTCCAAGCTTGGGTATCTAACGCGTGGTAATTCCAAGCTTGTGAATCTAACGCGTGGTAATTCCAAGCTTCGGAATCTAACGCGTGGTAATTCCAAGCTTGGAAATCTAACGCGTGGTAGTTCCAAGCTTGGGAATCTAATGCGTGGTAATTCCGAGCTTGGGAATCCAACGCGTGGTAGTTCCAAGCTTGGGAATCTAACGCGTGGTAATTCCAAGCTTGTGAATCTAACGCGTGGTAGTTCCAAGCTTGGGAATCCAACGCGTGGTAGTTCCAAGCTTGAGAATCTAATGCGTGGTAATTCCAAGCTTGGGAATCTAACGCGTGGTAATTCCAAGCTTGGGAATCTAACACGTGGTAATTCCAAGCTTGGGAATCTAACGCGTGGTAATCTAACGCTCAGTTAACCAACGCTTAGTAGTCCATCGCGTGGATATCTAACGCGTAGTAGTCCAGCACGTGGATATCTGACGCGTAGTAGTCTATCGCGTAGATATCTGACGCGTAGTAGTCTATCGCGTAGATATCTGACGCGTAGTAGTCTATCGCGTGGATATCTGACGCGTAGTAATCTATCGCGTAGATATCTGACGCGTAGTAATACAACACATACATATTACGATTAAAAAATCAAAATATCTGTCCCTCACCTCCTTCTCCTAATAACAAATCCGTCTTAAGGTAATTTCACAACCGTTAAGTAAGATGAAACAACAAATTGCAGGTAAAGAAAGATTTAAATTAGTTTTCAAACTCCTAATACCGCGGGAGTCATAGGTAACTTTATCGAATAATATTCCGCCGGAAGGTCTGACTTGATTTCTTCGGAGAAAATTAGATTACCAATTTTCTCCTTTTCTCTCTCGTTTTTTTCACTCGTCCCATGTGGAACTTGTTGACAAGTTTTTCAACGCATCCTTGACGGTGTCGCGTCGTATCGATTCTCGATTCGATACCCACGTTCAGACGGAAATCCAATTACGATCATCGATCTGTGAGATCGACATCTGTCAAAACTGTTCGATGACATTTTTCTTTCTTTCCGATGCGTCTTCTTTAAACGATCGCAGTTCTCTTGGATACAAAGTGCATTTCCGGAGATTCTCTTGAGATGCACGGCGCACAAAGGAAGTTTATAACTTTCACAACAGTAGCTACCTTTCAACGAAATATAACTGCAGACCGGAAATAATAACTTCAATGAATCATGCCACTTTTCTGAAATAAAATGAATCGGGTTCGAACTTTGCCTTTTATTTATTTACGAAAGTAAGAAGATGAATTCGATGAAACTCTCATCGTGACATTTAATATAACTCTGCACTTTTTAATTTCTTTTACTTATTTTTTTTTAAACGATTTTAAAAATGATACTCAATTTTTTTAACAGTTTCTAAAGCACCTTTTAAACAGTTTCGAAGTATTAGCTATCAGTGTACGTAAAAGACCGAAATTTTTTCTGACACAAAGAAGAAACGTCTCCTTTGAAATATCGCCGGATAGAATCCAATAAAACATTCCGTCTGAAAGTGGAAACAACAAGCACTTTGAAAGCCTTGTATCTATCAAACCCAAAAAGATTTTATTGTTCGTGAAATATCTACGAGTTCAAGGTTGCACCCTCGTGACACGCTCGCAGAAAGAGCTTTCAAGCTGCAACAAACTGACAACTCGAAAGTTCGCGCAATAAAACAAGTCGACGTGAAGATGTCGGAAAGGATTTTTACGATGCTCTTGTCCGTCCTCTTTATTTTCGGTTAATGCAACTTTGATATCGAGAATTGACTTCTTGTTGCCCGCAGATTGCTGGAAGAAAGTAAAGCGAACTTATGATGGAGTTTTATTGTGTCGTGGTGAGAAATTATTCTGGTTAGGTTATTTGAGGATTTGTGTAGTGATAGATAGGTTTGGGGGTTTTTTGGTTTTTGGAAATTTTTTAGAGTTTGGCGAATTTTTGAGTTTCTCAAGTTTTTAGGTTCTCAAATTTCGGATTTTGAAATTTTTGAATTGATACGTTTTCGAATTTCTCAAATTCTGAATTTTTACGTTCTTAAATTTCTACGTTCTTGAATTTCTAATTTTCCGAATTTCTACATTCTTGAAATTCTAATTTTCCTAATTTCGATATTTCCGAATTTCTAAAATTTCGATATTCCTCAAGTTCCGAATTCCTAAATTTCCTAATTTCGATATTTCCGAATTTCTAATTTTCCGAATTTCTACATTCTTGAAATTCTAATTTTCCTAATTTCGATATTTCCGAATTTCTAAAATTTCGAATTCCTCAAGTTCCGAATTCCTAAATTTCCTAATTTCGATATTTCCGAATTTCTACATTCTTGAAATTCTAATTTTCCTAATTTCGATATTTCCGAATTTCTAAAATTTCGAATTCCTCAAGTTCCGAATTCCTAAATTTCCTAATTTCGATATTCCCGAATTTCTAAAATTCCGAATTCCTCAACTTCCAAAATTCCAAATTTCCCAATTTCCACATTCTCGAATTTCTAAAATTCCGAATTCCTCAGTTCCCAAAATTCTAAATTTCCCAAATCCCACATTTCCAAATTTCCACATTTCCGAATTTCTAAATTTTCTATCTTCTACATTCCCCTTTCCGAAACTCCTAAATTCCCAAACTTGTAAGATTAATATTTAATCATGAAATCTTTCATACAACCCTCCACCGTAGTGATAATTACAAGAGTAAATATCGAAACGAGTGTATTATACGTATATTATCGATCGTCAGTCGGGATTGAATTTATGTGGAGATCAAGGGTTGACGAACTAACCACGTTACTCGATAAGAACCCTTAGGGACCACCGAGGGATGTTTTAGAGTGCTCAAGTTGGAAAGGGGCACTTGAGCTTCAATTAAATTAATCAAGACAATATGGTATGGATTAACGAAATCAACCTCAGATACAGTTCGTGTACAAATGAACTACGCTATAATACCAGGACATAACGACAAATTTTACAAAAGTAAAAGACTCGTAAAAAATACAATTATAACACTACCAAAAAAACTATCGACAAATTACATAATTCCTAAATGACACCTACATCTCTAAAAGAAAATACCTATTCGAAACGACACAAGATCACATTACGATAAGAAAGAATTTCTACAATTTCCATTCTCCACGCCGCAAAGATAAGCTTGATAACAAGATAATTACGAATACAAAAGTAGAAGTTGCTGCTCATATTCCCAAACACTCCACCCCGTGTGTACACTAAATTAATGGTTTTTTAAAATGCAAACTGCTCAGCAAACAACTTTGAAAAGCGTGTGGACGCACGTTACGGTGAAACTGAATAAACTCTCTTAAAATTAACTAAAGCTGTGTACACGCGAGTTTCTTTCGGAAAATGCGAGCTCGTTCCAGACTGCTGCATTTAATACAGCTTCACCACTGTTACGGAAAAAGTAATTCCACGTACACGGCACATACATCTAACGCGATTAAAACTAACATGCGTACACACAGGACTATGTTTATGTTGCTACGTGTTTGCATTCATCTACGGCATCAATGGGTTAACCGCTGTGGGACTCGCTAAACACTGCCATTATCCATTTCATTTGTTTAAATAGTGTTCGATACTACTAGAAACTTTATTGGGGTGTTTTATGGGAAAGAAGGTTTCGGGAAAATTTGGGGATGGAGGAATTTGGGGGGTTGGGAGTTTGGAGTGTTGGAAATTTGAGGAGTTGGAAATTTGGAGAGTTGGAAATTTGAGGAGTTGGGAATTTGGGGGATTGGGAATTTGAGGAGTTGGGAATTTGAGGAGTTGGGAATTTGAGGAGTTGGGAATTTGGAGAGTTGGAAATTTGGGGAGTTGGAAATTTGGAGAGTTGGAAATTTGAGGAGTTGGGAATTTGGGGGATTGGGAATTTGAGGAGTTGGGAATTTGAGGAGTTGGGAATTTGAGGAGTTGGGAATTTGAGGAGTTGGGAATTTGGAGAGTTGGAAATTTGGGAAGTTGGAAATTTGGAGAGTTGGAAATTTGAGGAGTTGGGAATTTGAGGGCTTGGGAATTTGGAGAGTTGGAAGTTTGGGGAGTTGGAAATTTGGAGAGTTGGAAATTTGAGGAGTTGGGAATTTGGGGGATTGGGAATTTGAGGAGTTGGAAATTTGAAAACTAAAGATCATTGAGCTACACAGCAATTTTATTATAATTCATTGTCCATTTGAAAAATAATAACTCATTATAAAATTGTTAAAATTTCGATGAGTCAATCATACAACTACATGAAATAAAAAAAGAAGAGAGGGTGAGTCCAACTACTTCAACGCCCATGAAAAATTCCATTTCAGAATTAATGTCAGTGCCTGATGTGTCTCATTTGTTAGTATAAACTCTTCCATCTTGCCGAGCAGTTTACCGTATGCAATTTGTACTCGAAGATTGCATCTTCTTCCATAAAATGGTAAATGCAAAATGCACTTTTTATCTCCTTGCACTTTATGGATAGAGTATGCATAGTGCGTTGTTACACTCATAACGTGGGAATCTAGGAACACGTAACTAGTTTTCTACCTTTTAATATTTTTTATTACTACTTCTTCTATCACTAACGTATCTATTATTAATCTATATACTTGTCTGTTACTATTCCCAACTTTTAACAACAATTGTGACGCGTAATGAGAATTCTTACTCGTCTCGAAGTTTTTGTTTGTCGACCTCGTTTTAATAGATGGCTGGAACCGAACGAAAGTAAGAAAGCGTCGCGTCTGTTGAAATACCTTCTCCCGAGACTCTCCAACACGGCAGATGAAATATTCGAGGAATGACAACGATCAACGATTACGATGATCGCGTTAAATCGTCTCGAAAATTGGGTCTAAACGATGTTTCTGTTCGTGGCGCTTCTCCGAAACGAGATTGTCGAGCTAATGATCGGACCGGTACACAGCGCCGAATGAAAATCGGTTTACGAGCTGAAAGATTCACGGTAAACTGTTTCGATATCCCTTTAATCTTCGATCCGCTTTTAGTATCCCATCTTTCGATGCCATCAATTTAGTCTAGTCGATTTGGGTTTATCAGTCGAATCTGAATTAATACGTGATGTGTGTTATTCATATTTTGTTTTAGATTCATTTTTGAATTTTGGGATTTGGGGATTTTGGAAGTTCGGGTTTTAGAAAGTTGGGGATTTAGTAGGATGGGAATTTAGGAGGACGAAAATTTAGGAGTTTGGGGATTTAAGAAGTCTGGAATTTAGAAGTTAGGGATTTAGAAAGTCGTGGATTTATTCAAGTATTTAGAAATTCAGTCATAATCTTCTTTATTAAACGCCTTATTGTGTCAACAGTTTATTTCTCGAGAACCACAAGTCGTAGCAAAAAACGGATCACAGATTTGGAATCAGCGTGATCGAATTAGTCTAAAATCAAATTTTTGTCAACCTGTAAAAAATTATTTTTTAAGTGACAACAATTTCTTTTTTTAATTTAAAATTTAAACTAGCAACATTGTATTTAGTGAACTTTTGTAAATTTTACTAATTTCAAACCATGTAAATATGCGCTAAATATTAATATGACTTTTTTATGTCTTTATTATTAAATTTTATTAATCTATCATTAATATGTCGAATGTTTCGACAGGCTTATCTAGTAATAATTCAGAAATTCCTTCACTTAGAAATTTTCACGTAACTTCAAAACTTAAAAATTTGCTAATGTGACTTAAGAATCTAGTTACTCAAAAATATAAATTCAACAACAAAAAATTACTTGAATTTCGCAAATTTTTAACTTGAGAATTAAACATGTAAAAAGTTTAGTACTCTTACCCCAAACTACAAGAAAAAGTGAATCTCAAAAGAACATTTCCCTCCCAAACTTATTGATTTATATCTGCTTTCTCTCCTCTTTTTTTTACGAATCCCATAAATTCCGAAGGTGTACGTATTCAGTGTCAGTTCGGATGTTCGTATATTGCCCAGTGCACTTTATGCCATCCGCTTTATAGAACCTTGGAGGTGTTTTGCGCTGACGGAGCGGGTAAATATTACCACGTGAGGCCAGTTTCATACATGTGATCGTGTATTTTATCACGAGCCAGGCCACGTTTCCCTTAATTCTCTTGGTAGCCACTCGGCGAAACACACGGTGTTCGTTGACCATAAAGAGAGAACCTTTGCTTGAATAAATCTTCACGGTTATGGTCCACGCAAACTATCTTCAAAATCAATGTTTCACTCTTTATCACTTTTATTTCTTATCTTTTTTTTTACTCCACTTGTTATTTACTGGGTACTTGCAGAATTTTGGGGGTTTTTTCTTAGGGTGGAAATTTGAAATTTGAGGGTTGTGGAGTTGGGAAATTTGGGGGTTGGAAATTTAGGCAGATGAGAATTTGGGGGATGTGGAAATTTGAGGAATTGGTAATTGTGCGTGAGGTGAAGGGTGAAATAAAATCGAAACTGATTAATAACAACAACGATAACAAGAACTTTATTAATTAAAATGCGCGTGGTATACGTAGATCGGTTGACCGTTCGAGTCGAGGTTCAATACCAGAATGTCTTTTTTCGTTTCCTCTCAAGCCTATCCCCGCAAGCACGGGGGAAAAACTCAAGAGAGGAAATATTCCGTAAACAAGCGACGACGGATCATCTGGCTGGTGAAAGTTATATTGTCTCCGGTACCTGGACATTTCACAGGCCCGGAAACATCGACTTTGTAGCGACGCAAAAAATCAACGCTGCTCGCTACAGGCGATTTGGGAATTTGGGGGGTTGGGAATTTGGGGTGTGCTGGAATTGGGGGATGTAGAAATTTGAGGAGTTGGGAATTGGGAGAGTTGGAAATTTTAGGAGTTGGGAATTTGAGGAACTAAGAATTTGGAGAGTTGGGAATTTGGGAATCTAGGAATTGGGGAATGTGGGAATTTGGATGCTTGAGAATTTGGGACGTACTGGAATTGAGGGATGTAAAAATTTGGGGAGTTGGGAATTTGGGGAGCTAGGAATTTGGGGCGTTGGAAATTTGGGAATCTAGGAATTGGGAAATGTGGGAATTTGGAAACTTGAGAATTTGGAGGTGTTGGAATTGGGGAATGTAGAAATTTGGAGGCTTGAGAATTTGGGGTGTGCTGGAATTAAGGGATGTAAAAATTTGGGGAATTGGGAATTTGGGGCGTTGGAAATTTGGGAATCTAGGAATTGGGAAATGTGGGAATTTGGAAACTTGAGAATTTGGGGGTGTTGGAATTGAGGAATGTGGGAATTTGGAGGCTTGAGAATTTGGGGCGTGCTGGAATTGGGGGATGTAGAAATTTGAGGAGTTGGGAATTGGGAGAGTTGGAAATTTTGGGAGTTGGGAATTTGGGGAACTAAGAATTTGGAGAGTTAGGAATTTGGGAATCTAGGAATTGGGAAATGTGGGAATTTGGATGCTTGAGAATTTGGGGCGTGCTGGAATTAAGGGATGTAAAAATTTGGGGAGTTGGGAATTTGGGGAGCTAGGAATTTGGAGAGTTGGGAATTTGGGAATCTAGGAATTGGGAAATGTGGGAATTTGGAGACTTGAGAATTTGGGGGTGTTGGAATTGGGGAATGTAGAAATTTGGAGGCTTGAGAATTTGGGGTGTGCTTGTTGGAATATCTAGGTTCAAAATACAAGTCGAGTGTCGTAGCATCGTAAATGTTTCTTTATTGCCTGACAGTCCTCAGGTCAAGAAATTGAAGGCCTGCAGTTTCTCACTGCGGAGTGGGCCGAGTAATAAACAAGCACATGGGCATTCTGAGTTTTTCTTTCTATAGGACCCAACAATGGTGTTTCCTTTTTCAAAACTTTCTTTTTCGTTTTCATTTCAGTTCTAGCTTTCGTACAGTACAGACATCCTCCGTGATCGTAGTAGAAAATAAAGTTTCAGTTTAACGTTGATTTCGTGTGTACAATTTATTATAAACTCTATAAAACCATATCCTATTTCCATTAGTGCTAGAATTGGGGGATGTAGAAATTTGGGGAGTTGGGAATTGGGAGAGTTGGAAATTTGGGGAGTTGGGAATTTGAGGAACTAGGAATTTGGGGGGTTGGGAATTTGGGAATCTAGAAATTGGGAAATGTGGGAATTTGGGGGTGTTGGAATTGGGGAATATGGAAATTTGGAGGCTTGAGAATTTGGGGCGTGCTGGAATTCGGGGATGTAGAAATTTGAGGAGTTGGGAATTGGGAGAGTTGGAAATTTGGGGAGTTGGGAATTTGAGGAACTAGGAATTTGGAGAGTTGGGAATTTGGGAATCTAGAAATTGGGAAATGTGGGAACTTGGAGGTGTTGGAATTGGGGAATGTGGAAATTTGGAGGCTTGAGAATTTAGGGCGTGCTGGAATTCGGGGATGTAGAAATTTGAGGAGTTGGGAATTGGGAGAGTTGGAAATTTGGGGAGTTGGGAATTTGAGGAGCTAGGAATTTGGGGGGTTGGGAATTTGGGAATCTAGAAATTGGGAAATGTGGGAATTTGGAGGTGTTGGAATTGGGGAATGTGGAAATTTGGAGGCTTGAGAATTTAGGGCGTGCTGGAATTCGAGGATGTAGAAATTTGAGGAGTTGGGAATTGGGAGAGTTGGAAATTTGGAGAGTTGAGAATTCAGAAGGTGTTGGAATTGGGGAATGTGGGAATTTGGGAGGTGTTGGAATTAGGGGATATACGAATTCCAGCAGCTGAATATTTGGGAACCTGAGAATTTGGAAAGTTGGAAATTTTCACTCTCCACACCTATCATCCCTCCCAATCTCTCCACACTTCCTCCGCACCTTACACAACTCTATTCCACTCTACTCTCACCATCCATAAACTCCACAACTAAAACCTTCGAAAATTACAAGCCTTCGAAACTTTCACAGAGCACTCAAGAATTAAGATCGTTCCGAATGAAAACGGCAGCAATCTAATAGCTTATCTCCTCTAGAAGATTGTCAATTCTCGTTCATTACCTCCGCTTTTTCATTTCCCAGCCCACCGAATCTATTTCTATTATCCTAATTTTATTTCTGCGTCCCTTTCGCGTTGCATTTTCACTGGGACATTTCCTAATTTTTTCCTTTTCTGGAGCTTCTTCGAGGAATTCTTTCATCTTGTCCTTTTCTCTGGCCACTCTTTGTAGCTGATTAAAATCTCGCCGTTCTTCAGGAGCTCAAAGGACTTCGTGTTATGTATGGAGAAAAAAAATGCGAGGTGGAGAAATAACAGAGGGGCGAAATTTAGTGGGGTTTCGTGTACGAGCTCGGTGTGAAGCATTCCGTGAGGAGGAATTGAGAGGACGCCTGTTAAGTCGAGCTTCGAACTTTACACGGAATGAGGTTATTCGAGGTGTCTCATTATGTACTGCTGTTACAATGCGAATTATAAGCAATTTGTGCTGTTCATTTGTTCACAAAGAATTTACATTCTTAAATTTATTTTTGTAGACTCGTGGACATCAAGGTATATTGTTTTTGTTGATGAGTTACATTTATTCAATTTTTTTTCTTCTTTTGCAAATGAGTATGTGGATCAAGTAGTTACTTCATTTTCGTTGACAGATGAAATTAATTCAATTTATGTAAAAGATATATTATAAACATATGCGTTATGTACATTATAGTATTATAAAAATATACATGACTTGAATTTGTTCAATTATATAATCAACTTCATTGTCAATTTAATGTAGGAATATTTTTAAAAAAATTCTTCCATGAGGTAACAAAAATTAATAGTACTAATCAAGTATTATATTAGCACTACACAAGTGAAAAATTCTTTATGAACTTCTTTATGAATTTACAACTAAACCACATGACTCGTTTGTAAATATTTATAATAAAAAAATAAAACAATTCATTGTAGAAATCATTCAACAATTATAAGTGAATAAATAATTGCAACCGAGAAAATAATTATAAAAATCAATATTAATAATGATTATAAAAATTATTTTCAATATACAATTAAAAAAAAAAATTGAACAAGATGGAAATCGGAGTAACATAGAAAAGGAAACAAAGTAATATTAAAGCGCCTAAAGCCACACGCATGCCACAAGTATGACAACGCTTATGATAATGATTAATTATCGCGTAAACAGGCGCACGTTTCGTGCGAAATCGTTCTTCACTCGAGGCGACTAATGTGCGCTTCCTGTATGCGAATAAACGTGTAAACACGATGCAAGGTATGCCCCCGCAGTCACGTAATTAAGGTCCGCAGAATAATTATTATCGAACCGAGCCAGTGGTTAGGGCCTCGTTAATTTACCCCGATACCGGAGATAAACCGCGTACGAACACGGTCATTTTCATCGCAGACGTGTGCGGCTAATATTCGTCAAAATAACGCGTTTCCGCTGGCAAATTTAATTAACATGTGTGTATACGATTACGTTTGCATAGGCAGGGGCGAAGCTGATTTCCCTGGGGACGTAAGGAAGAGACCACCCGTTCGTTTTTAGAAGCTAGATTTACTTTGGATTCGTAGAAATATGGTTTGGGAGTTTCAGGGTGGTGACGTCTAGGAAATGCGATTGGAGAAGTTTTTGTGCGGGGATTTGAGGATTGAGGAAGTGGGAAGTTTCAGAATTATGAGATTTGGGAATTTGGGGATGTGGGAATGTAGGGATTTAGGGATCTAGGGATTTCGGGGTATTGGGGATTTAGAGATTTGGGAATTTGGAGAGTTGGGAATTTGGAGAGTTAGGAATTTGGAGAGTTGGGAATTTGGAGATTTGGGAATTTGGAATTTTGGGAATTTGGAATTCTGAGAATTTGGAATTTTGGGAATTTGGAAATTTGTGGATTTGGAGATTTATGGAATTGAAAATTTGGGAATTTTGAGTTTTG
Organism: Megachile leachella; assembly: GCA_963576845.1. Classification (NCBI taxonomy): domain Eukaryota; kingdom Metazoa; phylum Arthropoda; class Insecta; order Hymenoptera; family Megachilidae; genus Megachile; species Megachile leachella. The sequence goes on from OY756251.1 coordinate 19,536,806, forward strand.
GGATTTGAAGATTTAAATTCACACAGATATCAATCAATATCTCATTTACAAATACCAAATTTTCTAACTTTCAAAATGAAGCACCCCACAATTCATCAATTTGAAAATTTAAGAATTGAAGAATTTTCAAATTATTTGGGAAGCTTAAAGAATTTCCATCTTAACGAATTCCATCTAATAATTAGAACGTACACTTCCTTGAATTAAAAACATTTCCTAAAAGAGAGAGATCCTCAACATCTGTACCGGAAGTTTCATTTAAAATTTAAAAAGCTTCCGTCTTATGCACCTGACGTGATCTCTCGACGTTCGTCTGAACTTGATACATCCCCCTGAATACATACTCGTATTCAGCTACGTAACATTAGTACGAAGCAACAAGTAGAATCGCGTGCATGTATGTACAAAAGAAGAGTGTACGCGACACACATGTTTCGAATTCATTTTATTTCGACCTGGTAGACTTCACGGTTCGTTTAAGCGTTATAGAGTAAAACATGCTCCTTTGGTACGTTAATGGAAACCGGTTTCGTCGTATAATTATGAATTTTACTGATAACGAGCTGCGCTACATCATTATCGATATCTTTTAAAGTTGCGTACGAAGAATGTGTTTAGTAATGGCGGGATTAATTTTTGATGGATGATGTTGCAATTTTATTTTAACGAGCATTACCATGCGGTGGATTATTACGCGTTAGATTACTACGCGTTGGATATCTACGCGTTGGATTACTACGCGTTGCATTACTACGCGTAGAATTACCACGCATTGCATTACTACGCGTTGGACTACCACGCGTTGAATATCCACGCGATGGAATACCACGCGATGGAATACCACGCGATGGAGTACCACGCGATGGAGTACCACGCGATGGAATACCACGCGATGGAATACCACGCGATGGAATACGACGCGATGGAATTCCACGCGTTGGAATACCACGCGATGGAATACCACGCGATGGAATACCACGCGATGGAATACCACGCGATGGAATACCACGCGATGGAGTACCACGCGATGGAATACCACGCGATGGAATACCACGCGATGGAATACCACGCGATGGAATACGACGCGATGGAATTCCACGCGTTGGAATACCACGCGATGGAATACCACGCGATGGAGTACCACGCGATGGAATACCACGCGATGGAGTACCACGCGATGGAATACCACGCGATGGAGTACCACGCGATGGAGTACCACGCGATGGAATACCACGCGATGGAATTCCACGCGTTGGAGTACCACGCGATGGAATACCACGCGATGGAATACCACGCTTTGAAATACCATGCGATGGAATACCACGCGATGGAATTCCACGCGATGGAATACGACGCGATGGAATTCCACGCGTTGGAATACCACGCTTTGAAATACCACGCGATGGAATACCACGCGATGGAATACCACGCGATGGAATACGACGCGATGGAATTCCACGCGTTGGAATACCACGCTTTGAAATACCACGCGATGGAATACCACGCTTTGAAATACCACGCGATGGAATACCACGCGATGGAATACGACGCAATGGAATACCACGCTATGGAATACGACGCGTTGAAATACCACGCGCTGGATTATCACGCGTTGGAATACCACGCGATGGAATACCACACGTTGGATTACTATGCGTACGACTACCACACATTGCATTACTACGCGCAGAGTTATTAAAAACTATTAAAAATATTTTAGTGCCATTTTATTATTCAGAATATTTCGTATTATCATCATTGAATATCTTTGTATTATCAAGAATATATATTTATCATCGTTAACAATTGTAATCACTGCATATTTATGCAAACGATACATTGAGAACTGTATCGTTTACTTGCAAATGAAACTGGAGTATCATGAAACGATAACATCCAACGATTTTCTTAGGATTCTTAACTGAATTTCCCGTTTCGCAGGTTATATACTTGCACCGGGGAAACAGAATTTTCGAAATTATCTCATCGTAATTAGTAACGAACGTTGTTATTATTAGCTGTTCCTTTGTTACCGAATTATACTCTCCTTTGTTCTGCTATCCATTACAAATTTGGTTGTTAATTAATTTCTAATTGGGGGAATTTAGGTCAAAGGACGACCACTATATTTGTATTAGAAAATAAATTTAATTTAATTTATATAATTATTATACAGTAAATTGATTATAATTATTGCTTTGCAATTGTTCAATTATACAGTTATATGTTATACAGTTTTGGCAATTATTATTATCTTTTCAAAAATAAATTCTTATGAAAAGTCTATAAAAAAAACCTTTTCTATTTTATACCATTGTTATGAAACTCATTGACTGCATCCTTGTTTAATTTCGTAATAGTAATTATTCATAATTGTTGCTGAATTTTTGTCTTCATACAAACATTACAACTTTAGTACATGTAACCTTAGAAATCATTTAAAGAATTTCTATAAAAAATTCTTTTTTAATTTGTATAATAATTGCAGAACTTACAGTCATGTTTTGCACAATTTGCAATAAAATTAGTTCACAAATCTGGCTGAAATATTGCTCGCCTTCGTTTTTCACTCTTCAAATAAATAACAAAAGGCTCCTCGACGTCGGAACAAATACCTCCCCATTTCGGTATCTCTGCTTTTGCTTGAACAAGAGCACCCTGATGAAAACACGAGAGCCGGTTGTTTCTCTTCGACATTAATTTCCCAGCGCTGCGTCGAATCGGGATGAAACGCGATGTCATCCCTCGGGTGCAACCGCAAAGCATGTTTCACCATCGAAAAAGAGGATCTGTCCACGAGACGATGGCGTTTCATAAACCGAGCGTGGGTCTTCAACGCGATTTATAACCGCTGCTCAACGCGTTCTCTGCCTTGACGAGAATATTTTTCACGCGAATCCCTACAAGAAAATCTTCGAGGGGGAATCTCGTTTTTGCGATGGAAATCGAGCTTGAAACTAGCCAACTCTGGCACCGGAAGTAATTCTACCTTTCGACGGAATGGGGCTTGGAGAAAAGATGAAGTGCCATCTATATGTAAAACTTGTAAGAGACTCCTTCAGATTATTTCATAGCTGCTGACTTTTTAGTAATTATATCGTTGAAGTATTTAGAGAATACTGTGAGTGATTTACTGTAGTTAATATACTTTTTGATATTAATTATTGCTACAGAGGAAATTAGTCTTGTGTTAAGCGATATTTTGTAGAAGATGGAGGAGCTTCTGTTGAGATGTAGACATAACCGCCATTTTGTTTTCTGTAACTTCGTAAGAGATACATCGTTGAACTTCTAGAAGACGTAACATATTTTACTTGTTTATTTAAGAAAAATTATACAGTGTACACTGACTATGTTATATAAATATAAATTGTAATTATAGTTATACAATTTTGGTTAAGACTATCAAGCTTTAAAAATTAAATCACTTATAATTGTCTTAAATGTTTGATCAAATTTTAACTTTACCTTTGAGAGAAATACTGAAATATTAAATTTGAAATGAAGTCAACTTTAAATATAATTTGAACTGTCCCTAAAATTGATACATGTATACTACCCTTTATTAACAAATATTTTAGAAATTATAGAGATTTGAAACATTATAGAAATTTTAGAAATATTTTAGAAATAAGGTCCAAATATAATATGTAAGGTCCAAGTACCAAAAGATACAAATATTCAACAATAAACACAAAGAGGAAATACAAATCTAAAGTGAATATAAATGTAAATTACCTAAGTGTAAATTATCTAAGTGTAAGTAAATTTAACATAGAATTAAACTAACCTAACCAATTCACGTCAAAAGAGTTAATAATCGTGGAAAATGCTACTTATCCAGTTAGAGAACCATTTCATCAAACATTCTAAACTCGTCCAATTTTTTGTAAGTACTTCACTGAAACCACGAACACCATTCTAAGAACAGAACGATGCCTTCGGGAATTCGTTTCCTGTAAGATCCTAGAAGTTCCTTTGAAATCGGGGACACCGAATAAATCATCGGCTTCCCTGTGCGAAGAATAACTGGAACATGCAGCGGAACTAGCTCGACTCTAAAGCACTCGTGGAACGTTTTCTTCTCACGATCGTTTAAAGTTGATCGAAAGTAAAAAAGAATGTACGATAACCCTTGAGATAGAAGCATTTTTATATCGGCAATTTTATATTTGAACGGTTTTCTTCGATAAATGATAGATGCTGTTAGTTACTTGCGGTTTTCTGGTAAATTGAAAGTGAAGATTAAAAACCATTTATATAAATCAACCACATAAATCAATCGTATATAAACCAACCACATAAATCAACCATATATAGATCAACCACATAAATCAATCATATATAAATTAACCACATAAATCAATCATATATAAATCAACCACATAAATCAACCATATATAAATCATCAATTTAAATGATCCATATAAATCATTCATTTAAATCATTTATATAAATCAACCATATAAATCTTTTATTCTAAATCATTTACTGTAAATCATCCATTTAAATCGTTTACACAAGTCATCTATATGAATCACTTTGTATAAGTCATCCATACACATGTGTAACATATGATCATACATATTATGAACATTACATACAAACAATTTTTTTAAATGATTATAAAAATGATAATTAAAATTCCAATAACTTTAATGATACTACCTTTTCATTTTTTTAGTTGCATTTACCAATTTGATATATTTTTTTCAAACATAATTTTGTGACAGAAAAATGTTATAAAATAACACTTGTAGAGTATCATATAATATATTGAAATTGATCATTATTTAATATAAGTGATAGTCAGACATTTTATATTAAGAACATCAACAAAATCTTTATGTAGTTAATTTTAATAAACCTTCAGCTTAAAATTGATGCAACACGAGTATCATATGAGTAGCATGACATATGTGAGACTTCATATGTGTTGATATTGAGCGTTATTCGATATAAATGACAGTCAGCTATTTTATATTAAGAACATCATCAAAACCTTTATATAATTACTTTTAACAGACCTTCAGCTAAAAATTGATGTAACATGAGCATCATATGAGTAGCATGACATATGTCAGTCTTCATATGTATTCATATTAGTCATTATTCGATATAAATGATAGTCAGCCATTTTATATTAAAATGACCTTATAGTTTAACACAAAACATCATCTAAAGTACCACATTAATAATTTTTACTATATTAAAAACATTTAATGAACGTGATTCAAAATATTGGAATAGAGTTTCACAAAAGTATGATACACGAACGTAGCTCGAAAAAAATAAATGAATGAACGTAGTTTTGGCAATAAAGTTTCGTTCCCTGCGCGGAATATCAACATTGCGCTATCTGATTGCACGATATTAACGACGATCGTAAATTTCCTCGGATCACGTGCATCCGGTAATTATCTCGTTCTACGCAGCGGTCGTGCATCGTCATCATCGCCGAAAATATACAAATACAAGCTCTTGTATCTTGCCGCAATTTCTCTTTTCGCGGGGACGGCCGTAATTTTGTTTATGGCATTCGCGGTTGGGTGATAATGAATGGTAAATACGGACGACAATGAACTGATAGGAAACAATGTCTTGCCCTTGTTTTCTCTTGTGTTCCCTTCTCTGAACATATTTTCACCGAATAATGATCAGCTTGTTCCGTATATTAATTATCGGGCTTGCCATATTTCTTTACGTGAGGAGAAAATGGGTTCTTTTAGAGAAACAGAGTGTTGTAATTTAATTAAAATATTAGTGTGATAGATTTTTGTAGTGGTCCACACTGAAAAAAATCATTCGTGAGGAGAAAATGGGCTCTTTTAGAGAAACAGTGTTGTTGTAATTTAATTAAAATATTAATGTGATAGATTTTTGTAGTGGTCTGCACTGAAAAAAATCCTTTATAACGAGATAAAATTAATAAGTGAAGAAAGAATAATGTCAAAGTAAATTTCAATAAATATTTGTATAAAAATATTTGAAGAGTAAATGTGATTTCAGAAGTGTAACAAATTTAGTAAGTTTTGACGTAGGTGATTTTTTCCACGTAAAGATGTTGTTTGACCGTTTCAAAGACTAGAATGGAGCGAAGCGAGAACCCAATATGACCCGTTAATTACTATCCTTCACACTAACGTGGTACAGGACAATACGGCTCCTAACTCGGTCTATTAGGACGCTGAGCTACGAAGTTGCCTTTGCTACGAAATTAGCGACAGTTCGGTTAGACAAACTCAAATATCGGTCGGCAAGATATCGGGTTGCGAGAGGCGCGATAATTAACGCGACCCGTTCCATCAGAAAATTTATTATCCTCAAAGGCATATATTGGGTTTGGGAAATTCATGATATTTGCAATAATTGCCTAGTATGAACCGTCTCTATGCGTTACGTTGCCACGTACCGTAATTTGTCACTTCCCTTATCTTCAAGAATTACATTGTGACGCGTTATATTGCCATGCATTATATTGCCATGCATTGTATCGCCACGCGTCGTAATTCGTTACGTACCGTATCACCACGCATTATATTGCCACGCGTTACTATCACCACGCGTTATATCGCCACGCGTTATTATTACCACGCGTTACATCGCCACGCGTAGTATTCCCATGCGTTACTATCACCACGCGTTACTATCACCACGCGTTACTACTACCACGCGTAGTATTCCCACGCGTAGTATTCCCACGCGTTACTATCACCACGCGTTACTATCACCACTCGTTACTATTACCACGCGTAGTATCACCACGCGTTGTTATCATCACGCGTAGTATTCCCACGCGTTACTATCACCACGCGTTACTACCACCACGCGTAGTATTCCCACGCGTTACTATTCCCACGCGTAGTATTCCCACGCGTTACTATCACCACGCGTTACTGTCACCACTCGTTACTATTACCACGCGTAGTATTCCCACGCGTAGTATTCCCACGCGTTGTTATCACCACGCGTAGTATTCCCACGCGTTACTATCACCATGCGTTATATTGCCATGCGTAGTATTCTCACGTGTTACTATTACCACGCGTTATATCGTCACGCGTTACTATCACCACGCGTAGTATTCCCACGCGTTACTATTCCCATGCGTAGTATTCCCACGCGTTACTATCACCACGCGTTACTGTCACCACTCGTTACTATCACCACGCGTTACTGTCACCACTCGTTACTATTACCACGCGTAGTATTCCCACGCGTAGTATCACCACGCGTTGTTATCACCACGCGTAGTATTCCCACGCGTTACTATCACCACGCGTTACTACCACCACGCGTAGTATTCCCACGCGTTACTATTCCCACGCGTAGTATTCCCATGCGTTACTATCACCATGTGTTACTATTACCACGCGTTACTACTACCACGCGTAGTATTCCCACGCGTAGTATTCCCACGCGTTACTATCACCACGCGTTACTATCACCACTCGTTACTATTACCACGCGTAGTATTCCCACGCGTAGTATTCCCACGCGTTACTATCACCACGCGTTACTATCACCACTCGTTACTATTACCACGCGTAGTATTCCCACGCGTAGTATTCCCACGCATTGTTATCACCACGCGTAGTATTCCCACGCGTTACTATCACCATGCGTTATATTGCCATGCGTAGTATTCTCACGTGTTACTATTACCACGCGTTATATCGTCGCGCGTTACTATCACCACGCGTAGTATTCCCACGCGTTACTATCACCACGCGTTATAATGACACGCGCAGTATTGTCACGCATTATATTACCACGGGTTGTATCGCTATGCGTTGTATCGCCATGCACCGTAATTCGTCACGTGCTGTATCTCCACACATTACATCGTCACGCATTGTATTGCCACGCGTTACTATCACCACGCGTTATATTTCCACATGTTATATCGCCATGTATCGTAATTCGTCACGTGCCGTATCACCACACATTATATCGCTACGCATTGTAACGCGTTATATACCGACGCGTTGTATCGGCACGCATTATATCGCCATGCACAGTAATTCGTCGCGTGCCGTATCACCACACATTACATCGCCACGCATTGTATTACCACGCGTTATACAGTAAATATTCGATATCTGCAACTCTCTCGAGTCTGAACGTTTGCACATATCGTACAGGAGATTTTGTGCAGATATCGAATATTTACTGTATCGCCACGGACCATATCACCATGCGTTATATTGCCACGCGTTATTTTGCAATAATTGTCCAGTGTTAACCTCCTTAATTATTATTTCTAAACGTTTGAAACATCGATTACGTTGTTACGTGCATTTTTCTTTCGCTTTTATCAAAGCTTGTTAGAAAGCATTTTTATTTGCCTCGGTTATAAATTGGCGTAATTAGAAACTTGAGAAACTATTTTGTTTATGTAACGGGAGTTGTTCTCAGGGTGATGAAAAGTGAAAACTAATTGGACAAGTTAATTAGCTTAGTAAAGGGAAAATTAATTAGTAGAAAATGGGGTGTAAATTTTAAAAGGAAGAAAATTATTTTTGCAAGCTAATAACAAAGGATAGATAATAAAAAAGCTTATCTACGATTGTACGAAATCGAGTAACAAAAACTGATTTTAGTCAAAGCAGAATTTATCAAAATTGAGGGGAAATTCTACTTCAAAACCTCTCGTATCATATCCATTACATAGATTTCCATAAATGAGCTTTTCATCCGTTATCCCTATATGTGATACCTACATGCGTTTTGAACGAATATTTCAATGACATTCAATCATCGAAGCACTCTTTGTATTTCTCGTGCAACTCCATCGATAAAAGTATTGTTCAAAGCACTCTGTTAAACTGAAATACTATCCTGTAAAATGAAACGCACTCGTATTTTACTTTTACGGCTTTTTTCCGCGTTGCAATCGATGCATGTAAAACTAAAATTGATTATAACTAACGAGAGAAAAAAAACAAAGAGGACATTCTATTCGTGGATTGACGAGTAACGATCAAAATTAAGTATTTCTGCTTTTTGCAGATTCTAGTTCGCGGAAAGTTGGATTATTTTATTCTTTTGAACGCGTCCTAACAACGTTATGAATCCTAAGAACCTGCAAATGCATTTGATAATAAACACGAGTGTTCTTTATTAGAACAATTCTTTCACGACTTGTCGCGGATGTAATACTAAAGTTTGCGCTTTCGCGAATAGAATGTTGTTACTGGATAACGAAACCCGTCATAAAAATTGCTGCAGTTGTAAAAGAGCTCGTTAACTGTGCTCCAATCGTAACATGCAGGATTGATCATCCAATTTAACGCTTGATTAATTAATAACCGTATTTTATGTCTTTTCATACTGTGGGAAGTTTGTTCGAACAATGTTTTTAATAATAAAATGCGAATTTTCTTTCGGAAGGTACAATAGAGATGACTGATAATGTAATTGTTTAGGCAGCTTCAAAATTAAAAGAGAAAATAATTAATTTTTAATTAATTTTTTAAATGTATATTCCTTTAACTATATGTTAGTTTATTTAGTTATGAAAATGACGAATTTAGTGGCCGTAAAGTATTTTAATTTTCCAAGGAAATATCAAGTACTTTCAGAAACGTTGAATATTAAATGCGAGTTCATATCTTCCATCATGAATTGTAGATGCACGTATAATTTCCTCTCACAAAAGGTAAAATAATTGCTGCCAGTTTCAAAGGATCATATCTCCTTTGTAAAAAATATTCGAACACCTTGCCTAGGTTATACCTCATTAAAGCAAAGTTTTCCCTTTGTATCGGTTTGTTTACGTTGCTGCAAGAAAATACACAGCTCCAAAGAAAACAAAAGTCTGCTATATATAGCGTCCGAGCTAAGTAAGCTGCGCGTTTATATTTACACCATAGAGAGCAAACAACGGGAATCCTTTAACAATTGGGTCACCGAATCGCTAAAATGGGACCGTTCTAATTTACATGAGATTTGCGTAAATAGTTGTAATTGTGCGTTGGATATCCACACGCTGGATTACTGCGCGTTGGATTACTACGCGCTGGATTATTACGCGTTGGATTACTGCGCGTAGGATTACCACGCGTTGCATTACTACGCGTTGGACTACTATGCGTTGAATATCCACGCGATGGAATACTACACGATGGAATACCACGGGATGGAATAAGATGTGTTGAAATTCCACGCGTTGGAATACCACGCTTTGAAATACCACGCGTTGGAATACCATGCGTTGGAATACGATGCGTTGGAATACCACGCGATGGAATATCACGCGTTGGAATACCATGCGTTGAAATACGATGCGTTGAAATTCCACGCGTTGGAATACCACGCGTTGGAATACCATGCGTTGGAATTCCACGCGTTGGAATACCACGCGATGGAATATCACGCGTTGGAATACCATGCGTTGAAATACGATGCGTTGAAATTCCACGCGTTGGAATACCACGCTTTGAAATACCACGCTTTGAAATACCACGCGTTGGAATACGATGCGTTGAAATTCCACGCGTTGGAATACCACGCTTTGAAATACCACGCGTTGGAATACCATGCGTTGGAATACGATGCGTTGAAATTCCACGCGTTGGAATACCACGCGTTGGAATACCATGCGTTGGAATTCCACGCGTTGGAATACCACGCTTTGAAATACCACGCGTTGGAATACCATGCGTTGGAATACGATGCGTTGAAATTTCACGCGTTGGAATACCACGCGTTGGAATACCATGCGTTGGAATACGACGCGTTGAAATTCCACGCGTTGGAATACCACGCGTTGGAATACCATGCGTTGGAATATGATGCGTTGGAATACGATGCGTTGAAATTCCACGCGTTGGAATACCATACTTTGAAATACCACGCGTTGGAATACGATGCGTTGAAATTCCACGCGTTGGAATACCATGCTTTGAAATACCACGCGTTGGAATAGCACGCTTTGAAATACCACGCGTTGGAATACCATGCGTTGGAATACCACGCGTTGGATTACTACGCGTAGAATTACCACGCGTTGCATTAATACGCGTAGAATTACCACGCATTGTATTACTACGCGATGGACTACTATGCGTTGAATATCCACGCGCTGGATTACTACGCGTTGGATATCTACTCTCTGGATTACCACGCGTTGGATTACTACGCGAAGGATTACCACGCGTTGCATTACTACGCGTAGAATTACCACGCGTTGGACTACTACGCGTTGAATATCCACGCGCTGAATTATTATGCGTTGCATATCCACACGCTGGATTACCACGCATTGGATAACTACGCGTAATCTGAAGCTGCCGTTGTCATGTCTGTGGACACGTAATCTTCTGATTGATCTATATTTTTCCTTAATAATAATTGAAAAACGATGTTTTGAACTCCACTTTTGCAAAGGGAGATCTTATTCAGAATCATGTCAAGTACACCCCATTTCAAGCTATACTAGTTGTGACACACTCTATGCAATTTGAGTGTGCACTTTGAATCTCTTCTTTTAGTAACTTTAGTGTCGTTATATTACTTACAATAGTTCTGTTATATTATTACTGTTACTGTTACATTAATACTGTTATAATATTACTGTTACTGTTATATTTGTACTATTATATTAGTACTGTTATATTATTACTGTCACTGTTACATTAGTACTATTGTATTATTACTGTTACTGTTATATTAGTACTGCTACATTATTACTGTTACTGTTATATTAGTACTGTTATATTATTGCTGATACTGTTGTAGCGGCTGGCTTCGTGATTTTTAAGCGATCATTGTAAGTGCAAAAGGCCAGCACGGTTTACGACGTATACGGTCAGAACGGCTATTTTTGAGGATACCGTTAGATTTTCTTTACGCATGTTTTGTAGTTTTTCGTCAGCGGTCTCAATAGCTACGTACGGCATCGTAAACCGGGGATTTCCGAAGGGACCACGGTTCCGGGCCTGGCGGTCCCTGACCGTGCAGGGGAGCGGTACGTGGTCACCGGGAAATCCCGCTGCATTGCCAAATTTATCGTTTGGAAGACACCCCCACCAAGGGATGTCCGACGTCTTGAAAAACGCGTCGGGAGTGTAGAAGGACAGTTACCAGCAGTTCTTCATACGAAACACTCCAGTCCTTAATAAAGAATCGTTCCTCAGTTTAAAAGACTTTAACATTTTTATTCACGCACCAAACTCCTAAACTGTTATATGAGTACTGTTATATTATTACTGTTACTGTTACATTATTACTGTTACATTATTACTGTTACATTATTACTGTTACTATTATACTAGTACTGTTATATTATTTTTGTTACTGTTATAATAGTACTGTTATATTATTTTTGTTACTGTTATAGTAGTACTGTTATATCATTGAGAACATTTTAATATTATTACTGTATTAAAAATACAATCTTAGTGTCATTTTGTTATTCAGAATATTTCACCATCTCTATAGATAGGTATTTACAATGTAAATTTACAATAGATTTACAGTAGATATTTACAATCTCCATAGCCTCTGACGCCGTTATTTTACCCATTATTTATATGATTCACGAATTTCATTATCCTACAAAAAATTTATTACATAATTTACATGAGATTAAAGAAGCATTCTTGATCTCTGATTAAAATTCCATTCTACATTTAGATTCTACAAACTTCCATACGGAATATTCTATTTTCCTGCAGGATATACAATATTTAAGTCACAGACCTAACCTCGAAGTTGTTTTTGCTTTGATTTTAATATTCAATGCAGACGCGAGCTCGAGTTAATATTAATTCCAGTCACGAAATAGACGCGAAAAGGTAGAAATTTAATTTCACGAGCATCGAACAACGGTTTTGTCTCTCGAACTTGCGCAATTTCGTGGGAAAAAATATCACCGGGATATATGATCGAATGTTGTCAAACGCAGTGCTGCGAAATAAATGTGATCGAGTCGGAGCTATGGTGTTAATTAAACTGGTGAATATTTAAATTGACGTACCGACATTATCGCGATTAAAATATTAACGGTGAATCGTACATCGCCATTTTTCGACAGCTACGGACGTCATATTAATTTCGACAATTTGCAACGTCAAGAATAATTTTCTGCTGGATATTAAATGTTTGTTACGCGTTAATTGGAGATGTTGATTGGTAACAATTTTGTGTGTAGTAATACGAGCTTTTTACGAGAGTCACTTTGGTGAGAAATTTAAAGGAAGGTGCACTTTACAGTTATAATTTTAGCAATCTAATTATTATATTATCGTTATATATGTATATTATAAGTAACAACTTAAGTAACAACTTAAGTGAGAATTTAAGTAACAACGTAAATTCTAATTGCAGCTCTTAGCTCGATATTGCTTTCTAAAAATTATTCTTTAAAACATTTTTAGAAAACAATATCGATTACCAGGTCACACCACGTGGAGGTGGCTACAATAGTGACCCACCCTAACTCCAAATCCCTTCCACCCTCCAAATGCAATCTCATTTAGCAGAAGACTAAATGAGTCTGACTCTACCTATCTCGTAGGCTCGCATATACAAGTCCTTTACCACAATCCAGTAAAAAAACTTGTATCGCACGCACGCACATACATGAATTTAATACTAATCGAATAACTTAACCTAAACGCCGCAGTGTACCTCTTCTTCTAACATTGCACTCAAATAATATATAACGAATTCAAAAAGCAAAGAGAAGAAAGTTAGAAGAACTTTCTGTGAAAAAAAAGGGTTCGGTATTTTTCGTCAAGAGACCTCGCCTTCCATGGGTCAAAGGGTAGTCCACAGTGGCTTACGTGAACCACGGAGACAAAGATGAACCGAAAGTACCTTATGTGAGTTCGAGTGACACTCCCGAAATGGCGGAGGGTGTCCATTTTGCCCCTCTTGTCTTTCACGTGTTCCCGAGGGGGGGACACCCAGACCGTAATGCCCCTTGGCAGGATGGCGACCGTTCAGGGAGCACATCGGTAAGGATTGGTACTACCCCGATCGGCCCCGCCGAGACGAGTCGTTCGAACTACACCGGTACTCCCAGCCCACCAATGCCGCGTGTTCACAGCGCTATGAACCCCCAATGATCCACTTGGGTTCGGAACAATCGACAAAAAATAACCGGGTATACTATAAGCTAACGCGTACAAAGATTCAGAATTGTGAAGATGAGTGCAAATTAGAATCAGATGTACTTGCAGAGCCTACGAGAACACTTAACTTAAAACTAACGCTCGCATAAAATTAGTTTAAAAATAACGCGCGCAGGAAATTCTTAAAATTATCGCAAAATATACTTAAAATTAACGCATAAGTTGAATAAATCCCTCGAAGGATGTCTTGATGACCTATTTATTACCTATTATAGAATAAAGTATAACAATAAAGTATTGGAGAAACAAATACGTGATTAATAACATATTAATATTTAGCGAGACAAATTAATAATAACATGCAAAATTCATATAAAATACACAATATAGTTGACAAATCTCCATTCCAATAAAGTCCTGAATATCTGAAAAATATTAACCTGAAACATACGAAAATTATTAAGACAAATATAAAACATTAAATTAAACAATTAACACCAAAGTAAAACCTGCAACGGATAAAAATAATTAAGACACATATGAAATATTAAAAATTAGTTTCTTAAAATTAAAACCTGAAACAGACAAATATAAAGCATTAAACAATTAACACCAAAGTAAAACCTGCAATAGATAAAGATAATTAAGACAAGTTAAAATCTTCAAGAAATTCTGCAGACAGAACGCGACACGTCTTTCGCGTTCGAAAGGTAAATGTCGAATGACTCCCCGCGCCTTCGTACTGCTTCGCTCGCTCCTCGCTTATCGCCTATAATCCGGCACGAATAGACATCTGTTGTTATTACTCTCGGCCGCGCCGACGCACCGTTTCCGAGAAATACATTCCGAAACACGAAATATAATTATTACGAACTACGAAAATCTACGAGCTCGAAAGAATGAGGAAAAATTCAAGAACATTAAAGAGCAAAATAAAAATTCAATAATGTCTGAAAATAAAAGTTGAGTCTGAAAATAAAAACATTTACACATTTAAAAAATGTAATTGCAATTCCATTTCAATCACACAAATTAAAATTTTTAAAGACCACATGTGTCTCTTGTTCTTAACTTGCACTCGTATAAGGTAAAATTAAGTGAAGGAAATAAAAAGAAAGTTTGAAGAACTTTCTTTTATGTTCCAATCAATTTAAAAGAATAAACTAATGCTTCAAAAATAAAAATCTATAATAAATAAAACTAGTGAAAGATTTTTAATGTGTAGAAGGTTGAAAAATGGTGAAAATGAGTGCAATCAATATTTTAACTTACCAAAAAATAAAATCTGAAACATGCAAAAAAAGTTAAGGCACTTATGAATAATTCACTGACTTGCTTAATATAAAAATCTGAAACATACAAAAGTAATTAAGACAAATTTGAAACATTAAAAATTACTTACTTAAAATAGAATTTGAAACATATAAATATTATATAAATTATTACTGTTATATATTAGGATAATTAAATACTATTATTGTGTATAGTTATTGTTATTGTAATAAGTATATTACTATTATAATTTTACTAATAATAATTATTTATTTTCTGTCTCTCAAGTCGTAATGAATCTATACCGATCAGATAAAGCATGTTTCGTGTTCTTTTTCTTCGACAGAAATGAAATTCATTACCCGATTCGTGCGACGCCATCGCACAGGAAACATGCGATCGATCGCAACTTCCGGGAATAATCCTTGACGGAAGATGTCGACATTTAACGCTACTCAAACACTAAACATAATCTAAGTTAAACAAGTTCGCATTCAAGGATACGAAACCTGCAAACAGCGCTGTGTATTTTAGAACTTAACATTCAGGTTCTTACGTGCTGTCATGGTAATTATGTTATTTACTGGAACTGAGAGAACTAAATTTCTTGTTTTGCTTTTGGGAGGAAGATGTCACTGTTTGAAAGAGAAATATTACTGTTTGAAATAAAAATATTGCTGTCCTTAAATAAAAATTTAATTTCCGTTGTATGTTTTTATCAAAGGAAGTATATTAACATTTTAATATTTTGAAAGCCATATTGTCAATTTTAGTGTTGCTAATTTGTAGGGAAGAAATTAAAAATGAAAGAATAAAAATGAATTTTTAATTTCGTTTCTGAGAAAAAATTTAATAATGAAGTTTCTTTTTAAATTATTTTTAAAACAGAGAAAATTAGGAATTTATTTTTATACTTTCATTTTTATTATGATATTTATAAAAGTACCTTGCACTCTCAATATTTTGTAAATGAAAATGTCCTCAATTTTCTTTTTTGTTTTTTTTTTGTATTCAAATAAACACATCGTTAATTGAATATTTTAAAAATAAAAGCATCATCAATTTAACATTTAAAGAAAAACACCATCAATTCAATACTTAGAAAAAAAACATCAGTTCAATATTTGAAACAAAACACCATCAGTCCAATATTTAAAAAAAAATATCGTCACTTCCAATATTAGCAATTTATAAAATAAAAGTGAAAGAAATTGTAAACTTTTGTTTTGTTATATTAAAAAGAACAAACTACCAAAATTTCACAAATAAAAATATCAATTTTCTTTCCATTTTTCCACCGAACAAAACGTAATCGTTTCGACTGTCAATTTCAACGAATCTCAATTTGCAAAATGAAAAAAGGGGAAAGATAGACAGTAATTCCTTACTCCGTTTTATTTCTGTTTAAAAAAACGCGTTAACGAGATCCATTTTCAGTATTTAATGAATGGGAACGTTATCGATTTCGATGGATGGCTAAGCAGGGAGATCCATAATGAAGCGTTAAATGGGAATTTAATACAACCATTGAATTTCTGGGAGATTGGCGTTTACGGAAACTAAACAGTAATCGCGTCTTTCTGTTTAGATGCGTATCGAATTGTATTAACAAGCAATGCATATTCTGATCTTGCATTTACAGTAAATCTTTGTATTTCGTGTTGGTGTATTTTATATTATTTTTAAGTGGTTACTTTTATTATATAATTACGTTTTATACGAGTGACGTATTCTGCAAATTGAATATATGGTAAAGAAGAGTGGTACTTTCACTGCAATTGAATTTTAGGTTCTGCAATTTTAATTGTAATTTGTATCATCAAGAATTGCTGAAGATAAAATGTACTTAACATTCTAACATTCTTTAGTTGTAAGTCTCTAGTTTTAACGTTGTAGCAATAATTAGACAGCTGTGCATGGCGCAAACGTAGCCTAGAAAATTATAGGTTATGTGCTTCACCTTTGCATTCCAAAAACGACGCACATTCACGATTCAGCTCGATACAATTTAAAATAAACATTGCTTAGAACTAAAATATACTTCAAAAACTTCATGTTAACACTAGATTTACCAACGTGTGATGGTAACCTAAAGTAGAAAAATAAATAAATTGCAGATGATATATGAACTGTCTAAAACATTGATTCTTTTGCTGAAAGTTGACATTTTTATAAAAATTTCTTAATAAGTTCTGTCATCTAAAATAGACCTATTATCCGTCATTTTGACGGATTCCATAAATCTAGTGTTAAACTATTATAGTATTCACAAATCACCTACAAATATATTAAAACAATAGTAAAAATTAATATTAATGTAACAATTAATAAAAAAAAATAAAAAACCTCCTCAAACTTTCTAACTAAAAAATCTTTGAATTCAATAAATCTCGCGACAGCAAAAATACAAGAAAAAGAGGATAAAAAGTAAATATAAAAAAGTATATTAAAACGAAGGTAAAATGGAAAGCATGGATTTAAATCTGATTAAACAGTTACTGAACTAAAAAGCTGAGGATGATTCTGGATAGCGTAAGGTTTATTTCGCGAGTAATTTTCCCTCCATTAAAATAACTGGGACACTCAGTTACGTCTCGTTGGATCATTTTCATTTTAACAACAATTTTACCTTTATGAGGGTATAGGGTATTACAGTAGCTACAGAGAAAAAAGCATTTTTATTTTTATGACTAAGTTAAACTGCTTTTTATACTGCTTTTTGTAACTAACTTTTTTTCTAACAAAATTCGTGATTTTTCTTTGTTTGGATTTTATTCTAGAGATGTAGTTATTGTGAAGATGGGGGTGTTGAGGTAAATTTATGGAGATTCCCAATTCCAAAATTTTCAAATTCCAAATTTCCAGTTCCAAAATTCCCAATTCCAAAATTTCCAAATTCCAAAATTCCAGTTCCAAAATTTCGAAATTCCAAAATTCCCCAATTTCAAAATTCCCAATTCCAAAATTCCCAATTCCAAAATTCCCAATTCCAAGATTCCCAATTCCAAAATTTCCAATTCCAAAATTCCCAATTCCAAAATTCCCAATTCCAAAATTCCCAATTCCAAAATTCCCAGTTCCAAAATTTCGAAATTCCCAAATTCCCCAATTCCAAAATTTCCAAATTCCTATAATTCCCCAATTCCAAAAACTCCCCAATTCTAAATTCCCCAAATTCCAAAATCCCGAAATTGTAAAATTCCAACAACCCTAAATTCCACAACTCCAAAACCTCACCCCCTAAAATTCCGCACCCCAAACCATCCCAAAACCCCAAAATTCCAACACCGCACATCAACCTCCCCCCACAAATCTCCCCCAAGCCCCAAAGCACAAAATTACAAACGAATTCCACAAAATCCGCGCGAAAGTTAGGAGGTTAACTTTCATGGGCGCAGTAGATTAGTACAAGGAATGCAATTATACTCGCGAACAATCCGCAACAATGCCGTTCGGACATTGCGATGCAAATCTCGTTTACAGGTCATTGTTCGACCACAAAGTGGAAGAGGCATGCTGTGAATAACTTGCTTAAGCATCTTGTTTCGTAAGCTGGATTATCTGCATTACTCGGTAGAACGTATATAAATATTTGCGTCGTCCACCGTTTTACCCGAAACGCATTCACCTGAAAATTATGCCGTTTATAATCGTTCGTCGAAAATTATGGAACTTCCAGGTATAACAGCTTCGTGGGATTCATGGGAAACTGCAGACGGTTCCATGAATTTGATATCGATTAATTAGCGCCAATTATGGAGCATAAATAGCGTGTATCGTTATTAGCTTCGAGTATTGCGATGACTTGTAATTTATTAATGGGTGATTCTCAAGAATTGGTTTGGAAATTTTCTGTAATATGATTTCAGTAATTTTTACAAAAAATCGCAGAAATTTGGAACTGCAAACCCTTAAAATTCCATATGCCAAAATTCCAAAATTCCCAATTCCAAAATTTCAAAATTCCCAATTCCAAGATTCCCAATTCCAAGATTTCCAATTCCAAGATTCCCAATTCCAAAATATCCAATTCCAAGATTTCCAATTCCAAGATTTCCAATTCCAAGATTCCCAATTCCAAAATTTCCAATTCCAAAATTTCCCAATTCCGAAATTTCCAAATTCCAAAATTCCCCAATTCCAAAATTCCCTAATTCCAAAATTCCCCAATTCCAAAATTTCCAAATTCCAAAATTCCCAATTCCAAAATTCCCAAATCCAAAGTTCTGAATTCCAAAATTTCTAAATTTCAAGATTCCTAATTCCAAAATTTCCCTATTCCAAAATTCCCCAATTCCAACTTTCCCAGTTCCAAAATTTCCAATTCCAAAATTCCCAATTCCAAGATTCCCAATTCCAAAGTTACCCAATTCCCAATTCCAAGATTCCCAATTCCAAAGTTACCCAATTCCAAAATTCCTAAATCTCACAACTCCACAATCTCACCCCCTGAAATTCCCCACTCCAAAATTCCAATACCCTAAATTCCACAACTCCAGAATTTCACCCCTTAAAATTCCTCACTCCAAAAATCCCAAATTTCTCTAAAATCCCAGAAACCCTAAATCCCACAACTTCACAATCTCAACCCCTAAAATTCCCCACTCCAAAATTCCAATAACCCTAAATTCCACAACTCCAGAATTTCACCCCCTAAAATTCCTCACTCCAAAAATCCCAAATTTCTCTAAAATCCCAAAAATCCTAAATCTCACAACTCCACAATCTCACCCCCTAAAATTCCCCACTCCAAAATTCCAATAACCCTAAATCCCATAACTCCAGAATTTCACCCCTTAAAATTCCTCACTCCAAAAATCCCAAATTTCTCTAAAATCCCAAAAACCCTAAATCCCACAACTTCACAATCTCAACCCCTAAAATTGCCCACTCCAAAATTCCAATAACCCTAAATTCCACAACTCCACAATCTCACCCCTTAAAATTCCCCACTCCAAAAATCCTAAAATTCTAAAATCCAATAACTCTAAATCCCACATCTTCAAAACCTCACCCTTAAAATTCCCCACTCCAAAATTCCAACAACCCTAAATCCTACAATTTCACAACCTT
The DNA here is from genome assembly GCA_963576845.1 of Megachile leachella. Taxonomy (NCBI): domain Eukaryota; kingdom Metazoa; phylum Arthropoda; class Insecta; order Hymenoptera; family Megachilidae; genus Megachile; species Megachile leachella. The sequence continues at coordinate 19,557,232 of OY756251.1, forward strand.
ACCCCCTAAACCTCCCCACTCCAAGAATCTCAAAATTCCAATATACCAAAAGCTCTAAATCCCACAGCTGCAGAACCTCCCCTAAAATTCCCCTCTCCATTTTAATTTTCCGTTAAACTAGAAAATAATTGAAACGAAACCGAAGATGCCCGAGGAATATTTTTTAATTAAAAATACCAATTCGTTGTTGTGAAATCGGGCAGCGTTTTAATCAACATAATTCCCGGTTAAGCCCCGCAGTCCCATTTATTATTTCAACTTACCAGATAAAACATCATATAAATTAAATGTAGCGTCGTACGAGCTGGAACTTTCAATTAGAATTACAATTTCCTCGAACAGAATTCAAATTAATAATGGTGATTACTTTAGTTCCGAATTGATCCTCGCGACAGAGTCTGTCGCTCTCGAGAGCAGAGCTAATTAAAGGCGTTTTATTACCCCGCTTCCCGGTGAAAATAAGTTTAGCCTTCAAAGTGGTCGGTAAAAATTTCATTGAAAATCTCTCGGGATACAAAGGTAAAGAAATATTCCGATTGAAGTTTGAATTCGAACGGTGAAATTAGGATAATTGTTAATCGATCCTGGTTCTGGATCGACGCGAAATTACGGAGGGTGAAAGGCAATTTTATCGATGGAGGAATCTAGAGGAGGGAAAGGTAGCTGCGGATAGACGAGAAAAGAAACGTCGAATTACACGGACCACGATTCGCACAAAGCAACTGTAAATAAATAACAGCTCGTAATTCGATTTGCCGTTGAACGTCGACGAGAACATTTAACCCGGCCAGCCAATTACGGGACTTTTTTGCGCTTGATACGTCGCTAATTTCTTCGACGGACCATGAGAACGAACGAACGGAGAATTCTAATTAAAAAACGTATCGGGTAATCTGTTAATTGCCCGTGAGAAACGTCGATGAATTCGCAGGGGCTTTTCGAGTTAATTTTATGGAGTTTCAATGCTCCTACTTTTTGATGGACGGTGATTAGAGCTGTCGTCATTTTTGGGTTTACAATTTATTATATTTCTGATAATTAGTGATTATTATAACAGAGACAAAAGTTACAATTTTTGGGTGCAATTTATTATATTTATAATAATTGTAATGCATAGTTGTTGTTCAGAGATAAATATTATGGTAACATTGACTGCCACATCGTACATATGTATATGTGTATACATATGTTGAATGATATTCTATATGAAACATTAAACTAACATTATTAAGAACTTGTTCACTTAATTACATTAAAATATTTATATTAACTGCTTCAAACTATGAATAATAAATATAAAAAAACATTGTAAATATATTCAATAAAATTTGTTAAAAATAAAAACATCTAATACAATGTTCTACTCCCTCAGTATGATAGTCAATGTCTAAAATATAATTTATTATTATGTGCATAATAATCGCAATGTATATTGATTAAAACAGAGATAAACATAATTTTTAAACATGAATTGTATTTACAATATAAAAATATTGCTTCATTTATTATTTTCCAAAAATAATGCTTCATCTATAAATGATGCACCCTCCTCTGTATTGTAAACCCTACAGTTAAATATAAAAAATTAAAATGAAGATGTACGAGTATAATAAATAATTCTTTCTTCTTCATGAAACTACGTGAATTCTTCTTCAGTAATAATTTTCTGTCGTACAGTTATAATGTACATTGTAGCGCAATACTTGGTACAGCTCCTCGAAATATGTCGGCCATTTTGTATGACATACCACCATCTCTGCCACGTTTCGGAAGGATTGTAACTGGCGCGAGTTTTATTACACCGAACGTGACGGAAAAGTCGTAGAAAGTGCTACCGTGAGAGCATTTTAATTTTGATAAGTTTGCTGCATGGTTTATATGACACTCGCGGAAATAGTAGTTGAATATGTAATATATTTCATGACATGAAAAACTTCGTAACGGAGATAAGATTTTGTACTATATTTCGGTAGGGTTTGCGTACGGTTTATGTAGTGATTGAAAGGGAAATTTGGGGAATTTAGAAATTCAGAGAATTTAAGTATTTGGAAATTCGAGAACTCTGGTAATTTAAAAATTTGTGGAGATTAGATACCAAGAAATTTAGAAGCTATTACTAATCCAGAAATAGTAAAACTTGAAGTCCATATCCTTCGAAAATTTGCTACGTCCGAAGGATCAACGAGCCACTTGAACCCACGAAAATCAATCAAAATTTCAATCAGTGTAACGCAACTCTAAGTCTTGGAGACTTAGAGAGGACGTTAAGCTACCGGAAATGAGTTAAGCCGGCTACGTTACAGGATCGTACATTAATTATCCGGGCGCGGCTGCAGATGTAAGGGTGATTAAAGTGGAACGTAATGAGTTGTTTATCCTCGTTAGATGTTTCCCGGCTAGATGAGATTCCGCTCCGTCGACGAGCAGAAAATTGCACGCTCAATCCGCGATTATATCTCGATTAAACGATACGAATTATTTTCGATGATGTTCGACTTCCGTTCGAAGCGTCGGTTCAACGTTGTCGGTTAATTCCGACTGTTCGAGTTTAAAAAAAGCCAACGGAAATTCAGACTCGAGATGGACTTTAATGAGATTCGATGAGTCTGATCGATGCTTTTCAATTAAATGTTTTCGATGACTGTATTTATCGCGCCACTGACGTTAATGACTGCGAAACAACACCGATATCCAAATGTTTCGGTGCTGTTCAGATTCGTTGAAAATTAACTATCACAGAAATTGTGAAAATAGCTGGATTTGTTTGAGATGTTACGTTATATACTTTAACGTGACTTTGTGATTTTATTGGGTAATTAGGTAGACATATATGTGACATACGTAATTACTAATTAGTGCATATGTTACAGTAAATATAAATTAATTTTGGTGTGGTATATTAAGTCAATCTCCTGTCCTGTTACACGTCACTACGTTTTATTATTCCGAAGTGTTCGAAGCACAATGGCAACTTATTGATGCGCTCGTCACAGTTCGTGCCAATCCGAGTCACAGATATTACAAGATATTTCATTTCAATTTCATTAGCGTTTCTATCATCACATAAAATTGAGAACAAAGAGCTATGCAAATTTTAATTACTATATAAAATCAAGACCTAAGAATTATTTAAATTCCCCAAATTTCTATATTTCCCGAATTCCCAAATTCCCCAAATTTCCACATTTCCCGAATTTTTAAATTTCCCAAATTTCCACATTTTCCGAATTCCTAAATTCCCCAAATTTCCACATTTCCCGAATTCCTAAATTTCCCAAATTTCCACATTTCCCGAATTCCCAAATTCCCCAAATTTCCACATTTCCCGAATTCCTAAAATCCCCAAATTTCCACATTTCCCGAATTCCTAAATTCCCCAAATTTCCACATTTCCCGAATTCCTAAATTCTCCAAATTTCTATATTTCTCGAATTGCTAAATTCCCCAAATTACCAAATTTCCCAAATTCCCCAAATTTCTAAATTTCCACATTTCCCGAGTTCCTAAATTCCCCAAATTTCCACATTTCCCGAATTCCTAAATTTCCCAAATTTCCACATTTCCCGAATTCCTAAATTCTCCAAATTTCTAAATTTCCACATAGTAAGCTCTCCAACTCCCCAATTTTCCAACTTCCTAACCCCTCTAAAAGACTCTCCCCAAAGTACCATTCCTCCAATAATCAAATCGAAGTGAAATGAAATTGAAACTTCGAATCGTGCGTTGATTGCGCCAATATTGCAGCGGTTCCCTGCAACATATATTGCACTGATTCAGAAACCGTATCAGAACTAATACCGTATCAAACTTTGAAAAAGTACCCAGCCGCACACACGAAGATTCCCAGAAGCAATTTTTAAAAAGACTCCCGTCAAACTTCTTTATTAACTTCTGGAACGTGTTCCTTGAGTAGCCTTCAAGGAGCTTTATTCTTCCTGCTGACTAAATCCTCGATATCATTTTCATGATTCGCTCTGTTCGATGGCTGAGCTCGAACAGACTGGATCCTTGCTTGATACATATTCCTGGAAGGTTGGACCGTTAAAACGGAGACGTCTACATGAATATCGATCATTCCTGTGGTGAAAGCTCTGGATCGGAGAATTATTCCGGATCATGGCGAATTGTGGATTATAAACGGTGGATTGCTTTCGGAACAGAGTATACATCGAGTGTTAGCTTGTCTTCGAACTGCTCTTTGACGCAACATGCTAATTTGCATGATTGATATTCGATTAACCAAAATCTGGCGATTATGCTGTAGAGCGGACTAATCGATTTTAATCATTTTCGTATGGTTGTTGAGGACGTCTCTGTAGTGTGATGGGGTTAGGTTAGGTTACTGTTCTTTGGGGGATGTTCTTTGACACACGATGCAGAGTTTAATGATTGATATTCGATTGACCACAATGTGATTATTGTGTACTATAGTGTATCACATTTATGTTCAAACTTTCGTATGTGTTGTTGAGGTCGTCTCTCTGATTTGAAGGTTTTAGGTTAGGTTAGGTTACTATTCTTTAGGAGCGACTGTCTGAGACAGCTTGCAAACTTGCATGATTCATATTTAAATAACAAAAATGTGATTATTGTGTATTATAGTGGATCTCATTGATTTTAATAATTTTCATATGTGTTGTTGAAATCGTCTGATTTGAAGGTTTTGGGTTAGGTTAGGTTACTATTCTTTAGGAGCTACTGTTTGAGACAGCTTACAAACTTGCATGATTCATATTTAAATAACACAAATATGATTATTATGTGCTATAATGGATCACATTTATTTTATTCATTTTCATATGTGTTGTTGAGGTTGTCTCTCTGATTTGAAGGTTTTAGGTTAGGTTAGGTTACTATTGTTTAGGAACTACTGTTTGAGACAGCTTGCAAACTTGAATGATTAATATTTAAATAACAAAAGTGTGTTTGTTGTGTACTATAGTGGATCTCATTTATTTTAATAATTTTCATCTGTGTTGTTGAGGTCTCTCTGATTTGAAGGTTTTCGGTCAGGTTAGGTTACTATCCTTTAGGAGCTACTGTTTGAAGCAGTTTGCAAACTTGAATGATTAATATTTAAATAACAAAAGTGTGATTGTTGTGTACTATAGTGGATCTCATTTATTTTAATCATTTTCATATGTGTTGTAGAGGACGTCTCCCTAATATGAAGGTTTTAACTATCTTAATGTAAGTTAGGTTAGGTAACTACTCTTTAAGAACTACTCAAACTTGAATAACATTCTATTAACCATTTAAAATCTTGTGATTATGAAGTACATTGATTCAAACAATTTTTACATCTTTTTTCAAGGACTACCTCAGCAATGTTTTAAGCCCTCCTTCAGTAAGGTTGTAGGTTAGGTTAGATATCCTTGAGAACAAAATGCAGCCTGCTTCAGTATAACAAATGCTTACTTATCAGATACAAAATGATTAATTGAAATGTCTAACAAGACTAACAACGCCATTCAATTTTAACACGATACTCGATCGAAGATAACCTCGCATTCACTCAATTAATAGAGTTCAAGGACATAAATTGTCCTGAGAAAACCCTCATTTAAATAAGTGAAATATACGAAAATATATCACCTGAATATATGAAAATATGTCACCTGAACATATTAAAATATGTCACCTAAATAAAATTAATAAAATTAGAAGGTTACGCACGATTACCAAAAATCTGAAAATATTTTCATTGAATATTTCTGACAAGAAAGTTAGACCGTTAACAATGTGAAAGTTCTTTCTTTCGAGGGGAAAAAGGGACTGACAGCTGGAATTGTTGGGAACTTTCGCGGATAATTGGATCAGATAACTTTTTATGTCGTTATCTCGGCGATGTTCGTGTCTAGCATGGAATCTACTAATTAGAATTTCAGCGTTGATCTCGCGATAACGCGAACTTTTAATAGACTGCCTTCTGACATCCTAACGTGTTAAACGGCTGTGTGCATCGTCACGTTAAACATTACGTATTCAGATTATAATCGTTTTATTCTTTATATTAATCTTTTGTGTTCATATGAAGTTTCAATATAAAATTACAATATTTATAAACAATTAGATATTAGATATTCAGATTATTGTCATTTTATTTTTTATCTTTTGTATTCATATGAAGTTTCAATATAAAATTAAAATATTTATAAACAATTAGATATTAGATATTCAGATTATTGTCATTTTATTTTTTATCTTTTGTGTTCATATGAAGTTTCAATATAAAATTACAATATTTATAAAGAATTAGGTATTAGATATTCAGATTATTGTCATTTTACTTTTTATCGTTTGTGTTCATATGAAGTTTCAATATAAAATTAAAATATTTATAAACAATTAGATATTAGATATTCAGATTATTGTCATTTTACTTTTTATCTTTTGTGTTCATATGAAGTTTCAATATAAAATTACAATATTTATAAACAATTAGATATTAGGTATTCAAATTATTGTCATTTTACTTTTTATCTTTTGTATTCATATGAAGTTCCAATATAAAATTACAATATTTATAAACAATTAGGTATTAGGTATTCAGATTATTGTCATTTTACTTTTTATCTTTTGTATTCATATGAAGTTTCAATATAAAATTACAATATTTATAAACAATTTATCGTAACTCTTGCATCTTACTTGCATTGAATTGTATTATTTATGTTTGTCTTTGAAGTATCTTTTATATATTGTTACCTTACTATATTTGAAATAAAATTTACCCATAAATTTACAATTTTTTCAAACAAGAATTCACCTTTGTGTTCATATTTAAATTCAATTTAATCCTACAATATTTAGAGCCAGTTTCCAAACAGACTCTAACAATATTATTTTTAAAATTTAATTTAATCTCAAAAATAAATCCCAGGAAATATTATGATTTCCAAAAAAATATTCCACGAACAAGTCATAACTTTCAATGAGGGTCCATTTGATAAAATATGAAATTCAGAGATAATTACTCGGTGAGCGTGCATTTTAGTAAAATGAAACTCGAAATTCGTAATAATATGAAAACTAATATCAAAGGGACGGTTGAGGGATAATTTTCCCCGATGAAAGCCGTGAGAGGGAAAAAGAATTGGTTGAAGGGGATTACTGAATCGAGATTCGAACGCGGATCTTTCGCCCGAGGGTCGACTTTACTTTAACCGATTTAGCTATCCGGGTCATCGGCAAAATCTTTTTTCGTAATCCTTTCTGACACGGTTGCTGGCCACGTTCTTGCCATCTTGACGGATGCGATCACAAAAGAAACAGGAGAATCAAAATAACGCTTCTATCTCGACAGTGCTACACCCTGTGTAATTTATCGACCCGTTTTTACTTTAAATGTACATAGAATTAAATTAAATTCAAACTTCCTAGGGTATTGTTTAAATTTAACACTTTAATGGATGTTCACACGGTATGTGATAGCCAGAACAACTTTTTAATTGCTGCTCGTACAGGTAATGCTACTTAAATGTGTTGCTTTCGTTTGTTTTACATGTGTGGACACACGTGTTGAACTGTTTGGTGAATTTACATAAATTTTCTTTAAATTAATTCTTCAGAAATATTGCCAGCTTCTGATGGTGTTTGACTGCATAGACATACGATAAGAAATTGAATGAAAGAGCAACTTTTTTGTTTATATAATTTTAGTGTTAAATTAGAGATAAATTTGAGAAATAAATAGCCGAGTACATTAACCTCTTGTAATACGTTTTATAATGTGAGGTTCATTTTCGTAATTATCTCTAAAAATTAATATTAATCTCCAAAGATATTAATCTCTAAAAATTAATATTAATATTACATAATTAATCTCTAAAGTTTAATTCAGATTAAACCATAATCTCACGATTATCTTTTATCTCGACTGAAACTATTAATCCTTTATCTGGACTTAAAGCACTAATCCTTTATGTCAGCTGAAACCGTTATCCAATAATAATCTTTAATCTCAATTTAAGCCATCTTAATAAATCCGTAACTTTTGAAATTTAATTCGATTACGCTAATAGATATTAAAAGCAGCAGATTTGTGTACAATCTGCAGTTGAAGTTCAACGAGATAATGCTTTTACCTGCAAAGATCAGAACTTTCGATTTTTTACGAGTCAATCAACGTCAAACATAAATAATGTTCTCCCTCGAAGAAGGTAAATTCCTGACGCCATTATCGACGTTCTGAGGGAAGTTGACTGGTGAAAAATGAAATTCTTCCCTGATGAAAAACTCGTAATCCTGTGTGTCACTAGCGCTCGTTAGTATTATGAAAAATGAACGTAATTATGAGTTATTTAAAATGTCTCGTTAAGAAAACTAATTTATCAATGTACGGGAGGAATCCACTCTCGAACGATATTAATCGAGAAATTTGTTTGTCGATTGCAGCAATACTATTATTAATTGTTGAAGTGACAAAAGTTTGGGGTGGAGAGATTTACTCTGTATTTAGGGTGACATCTTGAGATTTGGAAATTTGGGGATTTGGTGGTTGAGAATTTGGGAGCTTGAGGATTTGAGGGTTTAGGGTTTTCAAGGTTTAGAGATTTGGAGATTTAGGAATTGGCGAGTTGAGGAATCTGGGAGTTTCAGAATTTGGGGATTTAAGGATTTCAAGGTTTAGAGATTTGGAGATTTACGGATTGGCGAGTTGAGGAATCTAGGAGTTTCAGAATTTAGGGGTTTAAGGATTTCAAGGTTTAGAGATTTGAAGATTTGGGAATTCGAGAGTTTAAGGAATTTGAGAGCTTGAGGATTTGAGGGTTTAGGAATTTCAAGGTTTAAAGATTTGGAGATTTAGGGATTAGCGAGTTGAGGAATCTGGGAGTTTCAGAATTTGGGGATTTAAGGATTTCAAGGTTTAAAGATTTGGAGATTTAGGGATTGGCGAGTTGAGGAATCTGGAAGTTTTAGAATTTGGGGGTTTAAAGGATTTCAAGGTTTAAAGATTTGGAGATTTAGGGATTGGCGAGTTGAGGAATCTGGGGGTTTCAGAATTTGGGGTTTTAAGGATTTCAAGGTTTAGAGATTTGGAGATTTAGGGATTGGCGAGTTGAGGAATCTGGGAGTTTCAGAATTTGGGGTTTTAAGGATTTCAAGGTTTAGAGATTTGGAGATTTAGGGATTGGCGAGTTGAGGAATCTGAGAATTTCAGAATTTGGGGGTTTAAGGATTTCAAGGTTTAGAGATTTGGAGATTTAGGGATTGGCGAGTTGAGGAATCTGGGAGTTTGAGGATTTGAGGGTTTAGAGATTTGAAGATTTAGGGATTGGCGAGTTGAGGAATCTGGGAGTTTCAGAATTTGGGGGTTTAACCCCTTGCCGTACTTGGACGAGTCCCACTCGTGACGCACTTACTGCTCAAATATTGACAAACCTTGAACATTCTTCAATTTGAAATTTATATCCAACTAAAAATTGCATTATCAAGGATCCCTGAATATAAAATACTCACATTTTAATTTTCTTTGTTCGTTTTAACCCCTTAGCCTACAACTACGGGCATAGCCCGTAGTAGAGTGATTGGGTCAAACCTAAATATTATAGGCATAGCTCATCGCACGATCATCAGGACATACATGAACCTTGTTTACGCTTTCAGCCCAAAATTCTTGTACGTAAATTGCAGTTTAAGGGGTTAAGATTACAGCAATAATTAGTTAGCTATGATACAACTGCAAAATAGAATCATAGGTTAAGGGGTTAATGTTATAGCTCTGAATAGTTAGTCTTGACTGACGCATCTGTTAAATAAATGGCCCGGCAAGGGGTTAAGGATTTCAGCCCACTTGCCTAACCTACCTAACCTAAACGAGTGAAAAATAGTGTATTGCATTAGAAATAACACCTTGTACAGCATCTAACAATTTGAAATTAAAAATAATATCGAAAGGGAAAACGAGAGAGCATATTTGGGCTTTGAAAGCAAAACTTGTGCATCCGCTGCTGATTACAAAGCGTAGTCTATAAACCGAAAGCAACCCACGCTGTTTAACCCGCACCAGATGCAGGGTACAATAGAAATTACCATTTTCACGTTACAATGGAAACACGGTTTATCCCGTGTGATACTAGCAGTTGCTCTTTCAAGAAACTTTTTCATCCTTGTCATGAATAGCGAATCCAACGAGCGGAAGTTCAACGAGGAAGGGAAAAAGTTTGTCGCTGAACTTTCAGTCATTTTACCGTTTCATAATCAGCATTTCAATTACGAAGAATGCTCGTAGGATCGCGGGAGAAATAACGATAAGAGGGAAATAGACGAGAAGGAAACAAGAAGTATCTGTGAGTACCGAGACGGAATAACTTGTCATAGAGATACGTATTATGTACGTCGATAGTAAGCGATATCGTTACCGAGTGATTCCGGTGGGAACAAATAAAATGGTCCACGTATCCTCATCCTTGACAGACGTTTCTGGAACGCTGTATCGATATCGTGTATCTTGCGGAAGCGGGTTCTGATGTGGGATAGGAGATAGCTTTGGCTATTTTTAGTTACTAGTTGCTAGCTTGAAATGAGAACGTTGACACTAAATCTAACATTCACCTGTTCAAATTTTACTTACACATCCTTAAAATCTGTAAATGCCCAAACCTAAATCCTAAAAATTTACAAATGCCCAAATTTCAAACTTTAACCTTAATCTCCAAATTGTTAGACGTCCAAATATGCCAACCTCCAAATTCCTAAATCACCAAATCCTTAAACTCCACACATTCTTAAAATCTCTAGATGCTCTCTAGGGATTAACGGGTTAGGTGGGTTAAATAAATTGGTTGGGTAGGTTAAGTTGGTTATATAAGTTACACGGATTAGATTGGTTAGGTTAAATCCTAAAGTTCTTTGAAAAAATACATTACGTAAATTGAAATTATATAAAGAAAGTTAAAAAGCTTACATAAAAACATAGTGTTCGACAAACCATGGAAAAATAAGTTCGATTGGAAAGTTTGAAGCGCCTCTGTGAACTTGTTTGCAGTGAACTTTCACACGAGCCTCTCGTTTTCGTTTCACTACGTAAATCCTGACGATCTGATTTCGGAATTAGTTAAACTTTCCGGTACTTCGTACAGTCACGAGTGACATTTAGATATCAGAGGGAACGTATAATTATCTCGTCGTTTATGATTTATGTAGATTACCCGATTTCCACCCTTGTTTCAGTAATTTCCATTTAAACCATTCTGAATATTGATATGTAACTTTTTGAAGTGATGAGATTAAAATACGCTGATTATAAAAATTTAACTACCGAAATCTCAATGGAGAATTGGATTGCAATTTCTGGTAGAATTCGAAATTATTTTTGTTTCGAAAAATTATTTTTTGAGCATAATGAAATAGTCACATGTGTATGTATTACACACATCAGTAAAATAAAATTCATACACACTTTATTATCATATAATTTGATAAGTTAAACGAACAGAGACGCTGTATTGAAGTCATTAATATTCAAAATGGCCGCCATCAACTTCAGCTTAAACTAATATTTCTACTATCGTTCCCATATTATGCATTTACAGATTTCTAAATAAAATTATCAACTAGAAAATGTCAGTATATTATGTACCAAACGTCTCATACAACTTGTTAAGAAACTTCGTTTCTTTCAAAGCAGAAAAAAGTGTAAGAGTGAAGGAACACTCGATCGTGAACGAGAGCCGTAACGTTGTTAATCGTCGGGTCGCGTGCGAAAAGTGAGCAAGATTGTCCCCTTGCAAATTAGGCAACTCGTTTGTATGCCACGTTCCGTTTTGCCAACGACATTTTTCCCTCTTTATCGATTAAGCAGCCACTTTCTTTACGCCGGTATTGAATAATGCAACGCGACCGACATCCGTCACGGTCTACAAATACCGCGAGACAGAGGGGATCACTGAAAAATCTCGATTTTAACCTCTCGGGTGGACGAAGCGACGGGACTTTTGACATTTATATTTAAATGTTACACATGGAGGAATATATTGATTGAAAGGATGGAAGTCGCCCGGAGGGGAGTATCGCGAAGCTACCGGCCTTTGCTGAAAGAGAAAGATCGCTTTCAAAAGGAATATTTGCTTGCGAAATTCGTGTTTGGCATCCTTTTCGGGAGGGTATTTTATACGGTCGAGTTAAACGGTGGGCGGTTGTTAACCCATTTTGGTCACGGTTCATTTAATCGTCGGTTTTTGTGCGGAATTAACGCATACTTTACTCCACGGATTATTTTATCTGAATAGCATTCATGTTGAGAGTAAAATATTTTAAAATTGGGAGTTTATGTTATACCTCCGCGTGTTATATCGCTAGTGTAGTATTGTCACGCGTTATATCGCCACGTGTAGTATTGTCACGCGTTATATCGCCACGCGTAGTATTCCCATGCATTACTTTCACCACGTGTTATATCGCCACGCGTCCCAATTACCATGCGTTATATCGCTACGCGTTCCAATTACCACGCATTCGAATTACCACGCGTCCCAATTACCACGCGTTATATCGCCACGCGTCCCAATTACCACGCGTTATATCGCCACGCGTCCCAATTACCACGCGTTATATCGCCACGCGTCCCAATTACCACGCGTTATATCGCCACGCGTCCCAATTACCACGCGTTATATCGCCACGCGTAGTATTTCCACACGTCCCAATTACCACGCGTTATATCGCCACGCGTAGTATTCCCACGCGTCCCAATTACTACGCGTTATATCGCCACGCGTCCCAATTACCACGCGTTATATCGCCACGCGTAGTATTTCCACGCGTTATATCGCCACGCGTAGTATTTCCACGCGTCCCAATTACTACGCATTATATCGCCACGCGTAGTATTCCCACGCGTCCCAATTACTACGCGTTATATCGCCACGCGTCCCAATTACCACGCGTTATATCGCCACGCCTAGTATTTCCACGCGTCCCAATTACCACGCATTATATCGCCACGCGTAGTATTCCCACGCGTCCCAATTACTACGCGTTATATCGCCACGCGTAGTATTTCCACGCGTCCCAACTACCACGCGTTATTTCGCCACGCGTAGTATTCCCACGCGTCCCAATTACCACGCGTTAAATCACCACGCGTAGTAATCCTACGCATCCATATTACCATGCGTTATATCGCCACGCGTGGCATTCTCACGCGTTATATCGCCACGCGTAGTATTCCCACGCGTTACTATCACTACGCGTAGTATTCCTACGCGTTACTACCACCACGCGTTATATCGCCACGCATAGTATTCCCACGTGTTATATCGCTACGCGTAGTATTACTACGTATATTATAGTAACACGTGTTACTACCACCATGTATTATATTGTCACGCGTAGTATTGCCACGCGTTACTACCACCATGTTTATTGTCAAGTTGATCTTTCTTGGCCTTACGTCGCTCCGCCGCACCCAAGCTTTCGCTTATTATCGGCAGGTGTTAAAATCATAGACACACCACTGCATAAGAGCCGGGGTAAGGAATTTTAATCTTGGTTCCTGTACTGCTACTGGGCTAGACACCACCCTGTACACGGGAGGGAACCGGTTACTACCACCATGTATTATATTGTCACGCGTAGTATTACCGCGAGTTACTATACCTACGCATTATATCACCACGTGTTGTATCACCACATCCAGTATCGTCACGCATCCTGACAGCACTGTCAGCACTATATATGCACATATATATCGCCATAAATTGCAGCACTCACTCAATTGCCCACTTTCCAAACTACCAAACACAAAGAAATACTGCAATAAAATAAATGCTCCGCCTTCAAATCCCTGAATGGCAAGAAGCAGCGTATAAATCTTAAGAAAAGTAAAAAGTCCGAAGTCTCCCAACGGGAAAATCGCTTCAGTTACTTTCCTCCAGAGAAATATTCCGGAATATTTATTACCGGAAGCGTGTTACAGCTTCGACCTGTATTCGTGTCGGTCGACGATAAAGTAATTATACGCTAGCCGCAATTCAACGGAAAAAATCGAGCGTTAAACCATGAATACTAACCCCGGGTTAATGTTGGTTGTTTCAGAAAACGCGAGCCGTTTATGTAGGCCGGATGGGACTTGGAACAACTACAGCAACTATAGCCTCTGCAGGGATCTTCGGGAACCGGATATCGAGGGTGGAATCGAAATTATTTCGACGAAGATTTATTTCGTTGGATACAGCATCTCGTTGTTCACTTTGATCATTGCTGTTTCCATCTTCCTTTATTGCAAGTAAGTTATTTATTATTTATGAAATAATTGTATTATGAATTTTCTCCTTATTTGGTTTGGAAATGTTTGGCTGCTGTGATTCAGAATTATAATAGGATTTTGGAATTCAATTTTGTATTTCGACTAAGTTTGAGCATTGAAACTATAAGCTCTTTCAAAACTCATATCTTACACCAATTTCACAAACACATCTCGCTATCACGATAATAATCGAGTTTGAAATGATAACCACAGTATGGGTTCCGGATTCCTATGAATAATTTCGGGAAAAGTGGCATGAATAATCATAGACTGGTCCAAGCAACCGCAAACCAAAATTATTCCACTGTACTGTACTAATGGATGCGGTAACAGTACTGTAATCAGATTGTGCAAATAATTAATTAATCTATCAAACAGTTTCCTTCCTCAACGTTCCCCTAATTAATATTCAAAATTTCACGAGACGATCATAATCATGAAAACGGCAATATAACGAGAGATACATATACATCTACTGTATTTAACAATATATATAATTGAGTACATTTTTTAAGATTTTAAATAATCGTTTACATGAATGTTTTGTTGTGGAGTTTGGTTTAATGAAGAGTCTGAAAATGTTGATTATAAAAGGAAATTTTTTATATCATTTTATAATCACTTTTAAAAAATGAAGAATGTATGCAGAGTCTGCTAAATTTAATAAAATATACAGTCAAGTATATTTATATTTTAGTAAATGATTATTTACATATTATAAAAAATTCATAAAAATAAATTTTATGAAATGTCTCATGTTAATTATAAAAGTGAATTTTTTATATCATTTTATAATCACTTTTAAAAAATGAAGAATGTATGCAGAGTCTACTGTATTTAACAAAATATACAGTCAAGTATAATTATATTTTAGTAAATGATTATTTACATATTATAAAAAATTCATGAAAATAAATTTAATGAAATGTCTCATGTTAATTATAAAAGTGAATTTTTTATATCATTTTATAATCACTTATCAAAAATGTAAAATCTCTGCAGAGTCTACTGTATTTAACAAAATATATGTATAATGGAGTACATTTTTAATTTTGTAAATAATTATTTACATGAAAATTTTGTTGTGAAGTTTACTTCAATAAAGTCTCTCAAAATGTGAATTATAAAAATAAATCTCTTATGACTTTTTATAGTCACTTATCAAAAAGAACCTCTACAGAGTCCACTGAATTTAACAAAATATACAGTCAAGTATATTTATAATTTAGTAAATGATTTGCATAAAAAATTGTCATGAAAATAAATTTAATGAAATGTCTCAGCTCAATTATAAAAGTGGATCTTACACATAATTTTATAATCGCTCATCAAAAATGTGGAGTACCAACAAAATTATGGTTAACGACATAACAGAATTTCCTGAAAGAAGCGCAACGTTTGGAAAGGTCATTCATTTCTGTAGAATGGGGAAATTGCAACAGGTAAAATTCCCCATGGATATGGAAATTATTAAAAGCCATTACTGCTGGTGCTTTGAGGTCAAACACTAGAGATCGGGGAAACATGAATTTTGGAAACACTGAATAACCCGGGAAATACAGAGCACGGAACTCGGGATATTTTATTAAACACGTATGGGATCTAAAATACACACTTCCGAGATGAATCCGTGGTTTCCGGTGGGTTTTAATTATTAACAACACGATACACCTGATATATCAGACGTCGAAATATTACCTTCGGTTTCAGACCACATTGTCTGTATCGATTACACAAATTTAATGTTCTTTCTTTGGGGTTAAATTCTGTACTGAATTATTTATTTCCGGGGACAATATTTATTGCGCGCTTTTTGAGAGAATTCTTTATCGGAAGAATATCGAGTTCGTGGGTTTGACAAAAATTACTGAACCATGAAATATGTAGGACGAAAAATACAGGGGATATTGTATAAATTTACTGATATCTCGTAATGGTTAATTTAATGCATATAACATTGTGAAACGTACAAAAGTATACGTGTACAAAAGTTTGATTTTAACGGTGTTAATGTTTAATCCGTGATAATGAAACCCGGACTGAATAATTAAAATGTTTGTTGGAAACGTGTAGTTAAAGGAACAATAATTGAATTAATATATTTGCTTGAAATTCTAAAATATTTGAACAAAAGTCTTTTTATAACAGTGTAAATATTGACAGGGTAAATATTAATTATTATTACAATATTATCACAAATATTAATTCAATCATACGAATATTAATCGTGTTACGAAATTTTAATGTATTGAAATATCAATAACGCAAAATTGCAATAATATTTCATGAAAGATACATAAAATTGCATATTTCATCCAAGATAAAATTGCAATAATATTTCACCGAAGACAATGCATAAAATACAAAAAAAAAATGTATATCATTCCTACTTAAATATTTAACCCATAACGATAAAAGAATCACAAAAGAGTTCCCAGAGGGGTAATACCATAATTGCTCTTATAAAATGTTTGTAATACATTTATAAATGTAAATAGTTAGTTTCCAAGTTTGATGGGATAATACCCAAGGCAGAGGTTGCAGTGTTTTTATATTAAAGCAGTTTAAAGGACTCCGTTGCGGAAGCCCGTCTGACGTCGGAATTATTTCAGTTTATACTACTGAAATTACCCAAGGGAAGGAGTTACCGCGTGTCGCGGTATCGTTCGTCTTATTCCACTGAAAACGAATGGCACCGCGATCGAACCGCTTAAAACTCGAGGCTTTGATACACTCGCGTGAATCTAACGAATTGCTATGCGTTTTGTGAAACGGATAGTATTCGTGTCTGCATCTTATCGAGTTGTTTTGAGAAAAGTGTTGAATTTTCATAATTGAGTGGCAAAAATAAATCTGAATCGATAACTTATAAAATGTCGGTAATTAGATGTCGATAAATATGAACATTAAATTATCGACTATTAACTTGATGCCACTCGATTCAATTCTAGATTCTCAAATATTAAAATAAAATAATTGTAATATTGCTTTATGTGCTTGTTTTCTTCATGAAATTTCTATATTACATTCTGTTATCGTGTGTCGTGTTGATCTGATATTTCTTCCCATCTTTTATAATTACAAATATAAAGAGTTTAAAAAGTTATAAGTGTTTATTTTAATTGTTTAATATTTAGTATATTCCATTAGAAAGAGTGTGTTTCGCGTTGAACAACTGTTGGCTGCGAAATGCACTTTAAATATTATAGATATAATGTGAATTATTGTACTTGTATAAACTAGTACAGTACAATACAATACTTTACAATAGTAAAGTACTATTGCACTTGTATAAAAGTACATATATTACAGTATATATGTATATAATAATATTATGTATACATATAACACATGTAACAGTACGTATATGAATAGTATGTGTACAGTACACATGTATGTATGTATAATATAATTGCAGTTCAGTTAACTTAATATAATGAGATTACTATAATTTATTACGTAATTTATTACATCACATATGTAGTATATGATGTACTATGTCAGATGTAGATACAAACTTGTTTGAATTATGTCAAGTTTATTAGATAGTTTAGATACCATTCGAAGCAGCAGGCTGGTTCACGCATGCGCACGTATTAATTTAATTGCGGGTCATGGAGCAGCGTTACGCTCAATTAATATTATTAATATTAATATCGTTATTAGTTTATTATTCATATTAGTATCCGCGCCGATATTGTTAATATTAATATGTTAATGGGAAATTGAGACAATGTGAGGATGCGTGTGGAATAATTATTCAAGGAAAATTTTTCTTGTATGGACTTACTCAAAATTGAAAATGTCTAAAAATCCTAGACTCCTAAAATTCTAATGTTTTAAAATCCCAATATTTACAAACCTCTGAAATCCTAAAGGTTAAAAAATTCGAAAATCAAAATCCCAAAATCACAAATTCTCAAAGTCCTAAAAGTGGAAAAGTTCTAAAGTCATAAAATCCTAAAATTCTAAAGATAAAAAATTCCAAAATTCCAAAATTTCCAAATTCCAAAATTCCCAATTTCAAAATTCAAAAATTCTAAAACTCTAAAATTCTAAAATTCCAAAATTTCCAAATTCCAAAATTCCCAATTCCAAAATTCCAAAATTCCAAAATTTCCAAATTCCAAAATTCCCAATTCCATAATTTCCAATTCCAAAATTCCCAATTCCAAAATTCCCAATTCCAAAATTCCCAATTCCAAAATTTCCAAATTCCAAAATTTCCAATTCCAAAATTCCCAATTCCAAAATTCCCAATTCCAAAATTCCCAATTCCAAAATTTCCAAATTCCAAAATTTCCAATTCCAAAATTCCCAATTCCAAAATTCCCAATTCCAAAATTCCCAATTCCAAAATTTCCAAATTCCAAAATTCCCTAATTCCAAAATTTCCCAATTCCAAAATTTCCAAATTCCAAAATTCCCAATTCAAAAATTCAAAAATTCAAAAATTCCAAAATTCCCAATTCCAAAATTTCCAAATTCCAAAATTCCCTAATTCCAAAATTGCCCAATTCCAAAAATTCCAAATTTCAAAATTCCTAAATCCCACAACCCTGAAATTTCAGAATCCCAAATTCTCAAAACCCTAAAATTCCAACACCCTAAAATCTCAAAACCCCAAAAAACCAAAAATCCCACCCTCCCAAAACCGATAAAAATCCCATCCTCCCAAAATCTTAAAAATCTAAAATTTCTAAAGCCCGATGTCCTAAAATCTCAAAATCCAAAGTGCTAAATTTCCCGCCACCAAAACACCCTCACCCCAAAAGAAACAAAACCAAAACGAATAATTAACGTCGCGTTTCATTCGCGTATCATTCCGCAGCTCGACACCAACACAGAAAACAGAGTGTTTTCCGTGAAAACAGTTTTTCCGTATTCATGCATGGACTGCGCTATTCTGTTTATAGTGCAGGAAACAATACGTAGGAAGCGTATGCTCGAAAGCGCAATTCCTTTCTTCAATTTTCATTCTTCGATTCCTTTGTCCGTCTCGTTTAACTCGAACATGCGTGGACAAAGGATAATTTTCCCTTTGAATGTAACGTTGTTATGCTTCTTTTATCTCTGCATCGACTGGAAATCATATTTTCATGCGTGCACTGCATAAACTTCAATTTCACAGACTATTTTATATGGAAGAATAATCGTATTACCGAATTAAATTCGCCTCATTTTACAACTCGTAATAAATTATCATTTTGAAACGATC
The DNA here is from genome assembly GCA_963576845.1 of Megachile leachella. Classification (NCBI taxonomy): domain Eukaryota; kingdom Metazoa; phylum Arthropoda; class Insecta; order Hymenoptera; family Megachilidae; genus Megachile; species Megachile leachella. The sequence continues at coordinate 19,576,701 of OY756251.1, forward strand.
GATCAATTACGATATTGATAATGTCGTTAAAAGTATCGCTCAATTAACGTAACATTAACATCCATTCCGATATTATTAGGTTAAGCTTTTAATACGGTCGAGATTAAAATAGCGTGTGCCACAAGTGTCATTTCGATATCTGTCACCGTGTCATATTATATCAGTGCTTTCGCGTCCATTTGATATCATGATTGCAACTTCTCTGATATTTCACAGTATCTAATAAGTGTACTTTCAAAGTGTAATTTCTTATTTATTACAAAATGAAGTACCGTTTAAAGTAAATATTTTTCACAAAGAAGTTCAAAGAGCAATTTGATAATCGTTGAAAAAAGAAGTACAAATCACCAGCCGATTTCACAAGACAAATTATCAAAGTGTTCATGTTAATATCCTGGTTCTACTAGGAGTTATTATAAAACAGTACAGCTAGTGTTCCCGTCGCCTGTTAATTATGCTGTTACAAGGTTTACACGTTCAACTACAGCTGACAGCAGCAGGTGGTTCGAGCAAACGTAGACAAAAGGACAACTTCGAGTTGAACGATTAGAAGTCGTTTGCATTCCATCGAAATCCTGTTTACGTAGGGAACGTTGGTCGATCAGCTTGTTTGACCAAAAGTTCTTTAACGTAAACGTTGCTAAACGCTTTGATCTCGAATGATGCTGTGACGTCGATTGCCATTTAATGATGGTTCATGCATATTACATAACATTGTTTATATAAATGAATGAATGTTCACGTTTCAATTAAGTTTTATTATGTCAAAATTTTTGTTGCAGAGAACTGAGATGCATCAGGAACAACATACACACGAACCTGATGTTCACCTACATTCTCGCAGACTCCATGTGGATTTTGAACAACGTGATACAGGTACAGACTCTTAAATATCCACTCTCGTCCACCTTCTATACAACCTCTGTAAAATATAACAGAATAAAATTGCTATAAGTAGAGAGGAGAAGCCCATTATCGTAGACCATGGTGTTATCAAAGGGAGCGTCGTTCTTTAGCTTTTTAGAAGCAAATATGTTCAGCTCTTTTCATTTATGTTGTACATCAATATGTGTGCTCCATAGTGCCATTTTTTAAATTTAAAATTATGGACCTAAGTGTATTGTTTGTTTACCTCTATATTCTTACACGTTCAATTAATATATTCTCAAACTTCTACACCCTCAAATTACTATATTATAAAATTTCTATACCTTCACATTCTTGCACCTCCAATTAATATATTCTCAAATTTCTGCACCCTCAAACCACTCCATTTGCAAGTCTTCATACTCCCAAATCAATATGTGTGCTCCATAATGCCATTTTTTAAATTTAAAATTATAGACCTAGGTCAGGGATCGGCAACCTGCGGCTCGCGAGCCACATACGGCTCTTTGGATGTAAAGCTGCGGCTTTTCAGCTCCATACGCAAATATTATTTGTTTTATCAAAGAAAAAAACTAATTATCTAATATTGCAAGCGCTGGAATTGCAATGCATCGAATTACCACACGCTGGAATTCCAACGCATCGAATTACCACGCGTTGGAATTGCAATGCATTGAATTACCACGCGCTGGAATTGCAATGCATTGAATTACCAAGCGCTGGAATTCCAACGCATCGAATTACCACGCGCTGGAATTGCAATGCATTGAATTACCACGCGCTGGAATTCCAACGCATCGAATTATCAGGCGCTGGAATTACAATGCATTGAATTACCAAGCGCTGGAATTCCAACGCATTGAATTACCAAACGCTGGAATCGCAACGTATCGAATTACCAAGCGCTGGAATTCCAACGCATCGAATTACCACGCGTTGGAATTGCAATGCATTGAATTACCACGCGCTGGAATTCCAACGCATCGAATTACCACGCGCTGGAATTCCAACGCATCGAATTATCAGGCGCTGGAATTACAATGCATTGAATTACCAAGCGCTGGAATTCCAACGCATTGAATTACCAAACGCTGGAATCGCAACGTATCGAATTACCAAGCGCTGGAATTCCAACGCATCGAATTACCACGCGTTGGAATTGCAATGCATTGAATTACCACGCGCTGGAATTCCAACGCATCGAATTACCACGCGTTGGAATTGCAATGCATTGAATTACCACGCGCTGGAATTCCAACGCATCGAATTACCACGCGCTGGAATTCCAACGCATCGAATTATCAGGCGCTGGAATTACAATGCATTGAATTACCAAGCGCTGGAATTGCAATGCATTGAATTACCAAGCGCTGGAATCGCAACGCATCGAATTACCAAGCGCTGGAATACCAACGCATCGAATTACCACGCCCTTCAGTTCCATACGCAAATATTATTTATTTTATCAAAAAAAAAAACTCTTTATCTAACATTGCCATATATATATTATCTACTTTGTTGTGAAAAACACTACTTACATATGAAAAAATAGATTATTTTTTTTTTATCAAAAAACTTTATTTATGCGAGTACTATTGTTGGCAAGAACAAATTTTGTGGCTCTTTAAAAGCTTTGAAGTTTTGTAAATTGTAATTTTTGACTCTTTCGACTCAAAAGGTTGCCGATCCCTAACCTAGGTGTATTGTTTGTTTACCTCTACATTCTTACACCTTCAATTAATATATTCTCAAACTTACACACCCCCAAATTACTACATTCTGAAATTTCTATACCTCCAAATTCCTACATTTTCAATTAATATATTCTCAAACTTCTGCACCCTCAAATCACTCCATTTCCGAGTCTTCATACTCCCAAATCACTCTTTCTTCCAAATCTCGATATTTCAAAATTCACATCTCTAAAACTCCACCTTGAAGTACCCTCTTGATCCCCATCCCCAAATCTTATGAATTCCACACACGAAAAACATATCTAAAATCCGTATCGATAATACAATGAAATATATAGCTTAACATGAATTTTTATTCATGACTGATGATGCAGCAACACTCAGAGGTTGAACCTTTGTTCTCGTCTTTTCATAAAGAATCTAGTCCCCTTTCTATAGAAACCTTCTCTCGTTCAGAGTTTGAATAAAAATGGTAGACGGTTCCAGTAACCGACTTTACGATGTTTTTCGGGTCAAAGGTTCATTCGAGGTGAAATGCGACACGAAACGCCGCCACTTGTTGCTGGAACGTGAAATTGCGATATTTCATAGAAGACTACATATTCTAGCTGATAAATGAAAATAGCAGGAAGGGTATGCTATCGAAATATCTTCCGATTTTCGACTGAATTATTGCGATGTTATTGTGGACGAATCGATGTTGTAATAATACTGTTACAATATTTGGACGTTTCGTTGTTCTGCTGAATAATTTACCGAATGTTTATTGGAATAATAATTGATTTGGGTAAATATTTGAAAATTTGTGCTATTGGAGAAATGCTGAAAACAAGATAAAAGTTAATAGACATTTAGAGAACTTACAATTTTATTTTTAGTCGTGTAAACTAATTGTATTGAATAATATTTCATTTCGGAATGAAATTTATTTATTTTCGTTGAGAATTGCAAAATTAATGAGGCATAATTAAACGAGTTTTATTTGAACGAAATTGTGATATTGTTACATTATTTCATACTCTTGCAATTGAAATAATATTTTATGAAGAATTTATAAGTAAATACCATTGCAATGTTAATAACGTAATAATTGAATTTTGTTACCAAACAAAATGTGTATTTAAACGTTCTATTAATTTTCTGAATTCAAAATGGCCGACTCAGCGCGTTCATTAATCAGCTACAGTAAAAAGAAAGACATTACAAATTATTTTGCACAAATGCAAAGCTTCTGAGTGTCGCAATCAATTTCTTATGATATAATTATTATTTGCAGCTCTCCATGCAGCCGGATGTACCTACTTGTGTGGTGCTTTTGTCTCTGCTGAATTATTTCCAACTGACCAATTATTTCTGGATGTTTGTGGAAGGTAACTAATACTCGTTGAAATTAGTGCAAAAATTTAAAGTAAATCGATCTTTATATTTGATTAACTATATTTAAAGACAAATTTCAGTAGTTTTAAGTTGGTATTATTTTTCAGTAAGGTTAAGTTACTCTTGTTTGATAAACGTGGACCAATTGCGACTCAAATCTTTCACTACTTTCACTACTGTATTAATAACTTTTTAATTATTCGTTCATGTCTTCAGTAAATTAAAAAATAATGCTGGAAGGAATTGTATGAAGTTTAGGAAATTTTTTATTAAATTTAAACTGTGATTAATAGGTTAAGTGTATTACTATCCATTACTATTATACTATCTTGTATAAAAATATGCTATTACTATCTTATCTTGAATAATACAGTAACTGTTATACCACGTCGACTAAAAAAATCGTTTTTTCTTCTAAAAAAAAATTCATTTACATTTTCTTTCACATGTTCCACATTAAACCGTATCTTTTTTCAGGACTATATCTGTTTCTCCTGGTGGTGAAGACTTTTACTGGTGACAATATCAAGCTTCGACTGTGTCTCATCATAGGCTGGGGTAAAATTAAGAAACTCTGTTATTAATTTTATAAAATCGTATATGATAAATACTTCTAATCTAATGACACAGAATACGTTCAATAATCTAAAGATTTTTATTAACGTATTAACCATTTGCACTCAAGAGATGACTCTCAGCCTCCATTTTATTTAATAGAAAAATTTTAAATGAGCCTGTAACTGATTTTATTATATGACACATGTGGTGTGTCATGTTATGTGTCATAATGAAAGAAACAATAACAAAAATTATAACAATAAATAAATAGTAACTGCCAAAGAATTAATTTAACTTTTTAACGATTAAATTTTAACTGTCTGCAAACAGTCCAACTCGAGTGCAAGAGGATTAATACATTTCTGTTTTTATAACTACACCTAAAGCATGAAATTTTCAATTCGTTAAATCGTAATTAAAGTAGAATACGTTTAATACGTAAAATTCCCAATTCACCAGAAGCAGGTGAATGAGCCTAATTCGCGAGTAATGAACCCAGAACTATATGACTTTAATCTCGTTACATAGTTAATTAAATGGAATGTACCACGCGTTCCATTCGTTTGGTTAATTAGTACAAATTCCGACTACACTTTGTTGTAACGAGGGTTTCATTCTGAAACTCTGACAAGCGAACTACAAATAGTTCACTTCTATCTGTCTTATCACGTTATTGTCAAGCGTTACACGTTCAACACAGCCTGTGTATTGTATCGATTTCCAGGGATGCCGGTGCTGTTTATCGCCATGTGGGGAATCGCAAAATCGCTCGATCAAAATATTATGAACCAGCCCAACCAGGTAAACACCGGGTCACGGTCATTTCCAATTTAATCTAATTACTATTCAAATTAAAATATTTTTGTTATTTTTAAATTCATTAAAATTCAAATTTTTCTTTATTTTTAAATTCAACATTATACAAATTTTTTATTATTTTTTTTTTCACCCTTTAAAATTAAAATCATTATTTTTATATTACTTTAACAATTTTGAAAATTAAGATTCTTTAACACCTTACTCTGCAATATCACACTTGTGACTTGCACTATACTTGAAATGTTATACAGAATTATATTGCAATTTTCATTGCAACTGAATGATGCGTTCAATTTTAATTATAATCTGTATGTGCAAGGATCACTGAAAATGTGCTTAAGTTTATATAACATTTTAGTTATCTTATCATTGTGGCAATAATTAGCTAGCTCTAACGCACCTGCTTAGAAAATAGGTTAGGAGGCTAATCCTCATCTTTGCTTTCTCTTTTGACAAGAAAATTTTTTGCAATAGATGTCAAGGAAGGATCAGGTAAAATAAGACAGCTGACATGACAGAATGTCTCCTCAACCAACTCTATAAACCCCTCAGCCCCAAACTCACGAAATTATCGAACTCCACTCCGAATGTCCTCAAAAAATCAATTCCCGTTTCAAATCCCACCCGACCATCGATTTTTCAACCTGTCAAAGCCTATATAAACATTTATAATTCCGTGAGCAAAAAACGCACGAGTACCTTTTGAAATCTCGTATCGCGAAGTTTCAGCGCGAAATTAAACCGCGGCCACGAGAAAATAACTCGTGACACGATGAAAAATCTGTCGATAAAGGGAAATGTCACGATGACTGACGTATTCCGGGGAAACTTTCTCCGACGTATCGACTGTTCCGTTTTGTCTTCGTGTCACGTAGTTCAGGAACGGTGCGTTATCACGGATCGTGTCTCGAAATTCTTCGGATATTTCTTTACACACGTGCATGGTATACGAGAAAATTGGCAGGATCGACGCCGCGTGCTCCGTTCATTTGATCCTATCTATTTCGAGCCAACTTGCCACGGAGACTCGAGCGCCGTCGAGATTCGTATACGGCTCGAGTTGTAACGGGATTATCTCCTTAATTCGTATTTTTCAGGGAAAATCTCGTTCAAAAGTCGTGGATAATGTTTTACTTTTCTTTTTTGGGATTTTAGCGTGAATGGTTTATTTGGAGTGGCTGGTTGATTTATTTTTAGGAATTTCATACTTCCACATTCACACATTCCCTACTTCTGCATTTATCGGTTTCGTATTCCCCAATTCCATATTCATCGATTTCACATTCACCGATTCCACATTCTCCAATTCCCACATTCCCTAATTCCCACATTTCCCAATTCCACATTCCTCAATTCCATATTCTCCAATTTCCAAATTCCCCAATTCCACATTCACCGATTTCCAAAGTCCCAAATTCCACATTCCCCAATTCCCACAATTCCCCATTCCCACATTCCCCAATTTCACATTCGCCAATTCCCACATTCCCAACTCCCACATTCCCTAATTCCCACATTTCCCAATTCCACATTCCTCAATTCCATATTCTCCAATTTCCAAATTCCCCAATTCCACATTCCCCAATTCCCACAATTCCCCATTCCCACATTCCCCAATTTCACATTCGCCAATTCCCACATTCCCAACTCCCACATTCCCTAATTCCCACATTTCCCAATTCCACATTCCTCAATTCCATATTCTCCAATTTCCAAATTCCCCAATTCCACATTCACCGATTTCCAAAGTCCCAAATTCCACATTCCCCAATTCCCACAATTCCCCATTCCCACATTCGCCAATTTCACATTCGCCAATTCCCACATTTCCCAACTCCACATTTCCCAATTCCACATTCCTTAATTCCCACATTTCCCAATTCCACATTCCTCAATTCCATATTCTCCAATTCCCACATTCAGCAATTTCCAAATTCCCCCATTCCCACAATTCCCCATTCCCACATTCCCCAATTTCACATTCGCCAGTTCCCACATTCCCAACTCCACATTTCCCAATTCCACATTCCCTAATTCCCACATTTCCCAATTCCATATTCTCCAATTCCCACATTCAGCAATTTCCAAATTCCACATTCACCGATTTCCACATTCCCCAATTTCACATTCGCCAATTTCCACATTCCCAAATTCTGAAATTACTGAAATGAGTGCATTGGGTCCCAATATTTTTTCCCTAAGACGCTCCCGAAGACTCCACCAAAACCGTTCCCAAATAAATCTAAACTTAACACTATTTTTCTAAATAAATAAAATCGCCCCATACAGAAAAAATTCCAAGACTATTTTTATAAGAAAAACTTTAATAAAATTAACTGAATTTTACAGGAAGTGTATCTTGGAAAACACTGTCCATGGATGATATCGCACCCTTACGACTGGTTTTACCAAGCGCCGGCCATTTTGGTGCTGTGCGTGAACGTGGTATTCCTGTTCATGATAATGTGGGTGAGTACACACTGCGATTTCATTATCGACTCGGGCAAAACGAGGTTTCGAAGTAAATAATAATAATAGATGGTAGGTCTAGGGTAATGCAATGAGCCGTCTATGTAGTTCATTGATTCAACGCTGCCGCGTTGGAGGAGGAAATTAAACCGAGCATCCTTGCTTGAAAAATTAATTAACCCAGAAAATTTACACCGCTTTGAAATAACTTGATGTGCTGTTTCTGTATAGTACATAATTACTTTCTGATTAAGGTATATTGACACTGAATTTATCGACGCGATCGATATGTTCAACAAGTTTCTTATTTAGTTGTAGGATGCTTTTTTGGAATTTTTCAAGATTTAAGATTCTTTTATGTATTCGTTATTATTATTGAAGTGAGGAATTGTTGTGGATATTGATTTGTGGACACTGATATGGTATTGGTGATTTAGAGGCGTAGGAATTTGAAGACGTAGGGCAGGAATGGTGAACCTTTACGTATCAGCGTGCCATTTTTCTAAAGAAATGTTTAATGAAGTCATAGACGTGCCATAAAAAATTTTGACTTTGTGATTATTGGGAAAATAATAATAATAAATACTATCAACTCAAAACTCTTTATTTACTACAAAAAAATAGGAACATTTTTCAATGTTTCAATTACACTTTTTTTCGTAGTGCATCATAGTGAATTTTGTGATCAGTGACGTGCCCAAAATATTGTGTCGCGTGTCATTGGTTCGCCATCCCTGACGTAGGGAATTGGGAATGTAGAAATTTGGAAGCTTAGAGATTTGGGGATGAATGGATTTGGAGTTGAATGGATTTGGGTGTGTAGGAATATGAAGGTGTAGAATTGGGGAATGTGGGAATTGGAGAATGTGGAAATTAGGGAATGTGGGAATTGGAGAATGTGGAATTGGGGAATGTGGAATTGGGGAATGTAGGAATTGGGGTATGTAGGAATTAGGAAATGTGGAAATTGAGGAATGTGGAATTGGGGAATGTGGAATTGGGGAATGTGGAAATTAAAGAGTGTGGAATTAGGGAATATAGAAATTGGAGAATGTGAAATTGGGGAATGTGGAATTGGGGAATGTGGGAATTAGAGAATGTGGAATTGAAGAATGTGGATTTGGGGAATGTGGAATTTGGGAATGTGGAAATTAAAGAGTGTGGAATTAGGGAATATAGAAATTGGAGAATGTGAAATTGGGGAATGTGGAATTGGGGAATGTGGAAATTGGAGAATGAGGAATTGAAGAATGTGGAATTGGGAAACGTGGAAATTGAGGAATGTGGATTTGGGGAATGTGGAATTGGGGAATGTGGAAATTAAAGAGTGTGGAATTAGGGAATATAGAAATTGGAGAATGTGAAATTGGGGAATGTGGGAATTGGAGAATGTGGAATTGAAGAATGTGGAATTGGGAAACGTGGAAATTGAGGAATGTGGATTTGGGGAATGTGGAAATTAAAGAGTGTGGAATTAGGGAATATAGAAATTGGAGAATGTGAAATTGGGGAATGTGGAATTGGGGAATGTGGGAATTGGAGAATGTGGAATTGAAGAATGTGGAATTGGTAAACGTGGAAATTGAGGAATGTGGATTTGGGGAATGTGGAATTGGGAAACGTGGAAATTGAGGAATGTGGATTTGGGGAATGTGGAATTGGGGAATGTGGAAATTGGAGAATGTGGAAGTGGGGAATGTGAAAATTGCAAAATGTGAAATTGAGGAATGTGAGAATTAGGAAATGTGGAATTGGGGAATGTGGGAATCAGGGAATATGAGAAATTCACGAATTTGAAAAATTGCAAGCTCTAAAATTTATACAGATCTCCAAAAGTCCTCTGCCATACTCCCAAAGATAACGCCTAACCTTTCACATAAATCACAATTTCCATTATCATCCTCTCCCATTCCCTAATCCTAACCTTTTAAAAGTTACGACTACATCCATAATCTCCATATCTCAAAAACATTTAATACATCATACTCTCAATTTTAACCTTTGCTTATCGCAAATACGATAATGTTAACAAAATTAATTAAACTTGCTATCTGACTATTTAAAATTTGTCCTTCCTGTTGATCAAACGAATCCACCCCATTTTTTTTCAAGAGCTAACTGTATCTATGTTAATCAACGTTAGTAATTTCCTCCTCGTCCTCTCCGGTGTTTCTTAACTTGCATTCAAGAAAAAGTGCTAAAGAAAGTCTCTCCTCGCTTCATTACTCCTTAAAGCGTGTTTCTTCGACTCTGCTTCGGACTCGGTAATCGATTTATAATAGTCTCTTTTTTCCTGCTCACTTTTTTTAAACACCTTGAAATGTTTAACTTCTCGAAGGAGTTTTCCTTTTAACGCCTCTGCGTTCGTACTATTAACCCATTATGACATTAATCACTGCCCCGGCATGAATTACGGGCAATTTAACGCGTGGGAAATCTGAATTGATTATCTCACTTCATCGTCGTCACTAACGAAGTTTGTTAATAGACTTTGGTAAAGTAGAAATTTCAAGATGTGGGGATTTAGGGGATGTGGAATTGGTGAATTTGGAATGTGAACTATTTTAGCTAAGATCAAGGTGTAGTTCTTATTTGTTCTTATCACCTTAATATCCAATACGATTAACCATAGGAGAGTCAGAATATTAACCATTTGAGTACATTTGACGAGTGAGACCCGTTATCCTTTTACTTAGACGAAGTTACAGGTGGACGAGTCTGACTCGTCATTTGAATTTAAGAATACGTTTACATATGAATGCATATAGCGACAAATTAAATCCGTCCCAAGGGTATAAAGATCCCCAAATATTTCAGTACTCAAAGGGTTAAATGACTTTTTGATAATAGTGGAATAATGGAGCTTGCTCCGAGTTCGAGTTGTAGATTTGGGAATGTGGAAATTGGGGAGTGTGGAATTGGAAAATGAGATAACTGGGGAGTGTGAGAATTGAGGAATGTGGGAATTTGACAAGTGTAGCAATTTGGGGCATGGAAATTTCAGAAATTATGGAATCAATAATTTGATATTGTAGAAGTTCACATATCCAGTAATTCACTCCACAAAAATGAAGTACAAAATATCCCCAAAAAGTCACACAAAATAATTCATATAACAAGCAACCCTAATTAAAGAATGCACCTAGGACCATAATTTTAAGATAAAAAAATGGCACTATGGAGCACACATACTGATGTAAAATATAAATGAAAAGAGGCAATGTTGAAATTGGGAAGTGTGGAATTGGGAAATGAGATAATTGAGGAGTGTGAGAATTGAGGAATGTGGAAATTGGGGAATGTGGAATTGGGGAATGAGGAATAGGGGAATGTGAAAATTGGAGAGTGTGGAATTGGAAAATATGGGAATTGGAGAATGTGGAAATTGGAGAGTGTGGAATTGGGGAATGTGGGAATTGGGGAATGTGGAATTGGGGAATGTGGAAATTGGAGAGTGTGGAATTGGGAAATGTGGGAATTGGGGAATGTGGAGTTAGAGAATGTGAAATTGTGAAATGTAGGAATTGGAGAATGTGGAATTGGGGAATGTGGAATTGGAAAATGTGAGAATTGGGGAATGTGGAAATTGAAAAGCGTGGAATTGGGAAATGTGGAAATTGAAGAGCGTGGAATTGGGAAATGTAGGAATTGGGGAATGTGGGAATTGGAGAATGTGGATATTAGGGAATGTGGGAATTGGAGAATGTGGAATTGGGGAATGTGGAAATTGGAGAGTGTGGAATTGTAGAATGTGGGAATTGGGGAATGTGGAATTGGAAAATGTGGGAATTGTGGAATGTGGAAATTGAATAGCGTGGAATTGGGAAATGTGGGAATTGGGGAATGTGGAATTAGAGAATGTGAAATTGGGAAATGTGGGAATTGGAGAATGTGGAATTGGGGAATGTGGAAATTGGAGAGTGTAGAATTGAGAAATGTGGGAATTGGGGAATGTGGAATTAGAGAATGTGAAATTGGGAAATGTAGGAATTGGGGAATGTGGAATTGGGGAATGTGGAAATTGGAGAGTGTGGAATTGTAGAATGTGGGAATTGGGGAATGTGGATTTGGAAAATGTGGAATTGGGGAATGTGGAAATTGAAGAGCGTGGATTTGGGAAATGTGGGAATTAGAGAATGTGGAATTGGGAAATGTGCTAATTCTCCCTCACAATAAAAACACACATTAAATTAAATTAAAAAAACCTACATAAAATTTATCCATTTAACTTCTTTGTCACAGGTACTAATAACAAAATTATGGTCAGCAAACAACGCAGAAACCCAGCAGTATCGAAAAGCCAGCAAAGCTTTGCTAGTGTTAATACCGCTGTTGGGTGTAACTTATGTGCTGGTACTAACCGGACCAACCGAGGGTCAGGTTGCTAATGCATTCTTCTACTCTCGTGCTGCATTACTTTCGTCGCAGGTAATGCAACAGTACCAAGGTATTCCCTTTCAAAGCAAACTTCCGTGTGCAAGAAGTTGAAAACAGGCCGTCGTCGTTTTACCTTGATCAAACATTGATACGCTTTGAAATTTTACTTCGCATTTGTCGACGTTGCTGTATAATCGCTCTTTAATATTCCGCACACGTAGCAAAAGTCTTTTTGCATAACTTTTCCGGGAAGAGATGACTTTTAATCCGATGAAAATTCTCTTGTGACACGACAAAAATATATTCCGTTCCATTAACTCTTCTTTGAATTATGGACGCTCTTGCCGTACTCTCGAAAGTTTTAATATTAACTCGTTTTATGATGGGGTTCAAGGCTCTTGTGTTGGGGGATTTTTGGGCTTTTGGGGTTTTAGATTTGTGGAATTTTAGGTTTTTAGTTTTCGAGGTTTCAAGGTTTCAAGGTTTCTGGATTAGTAGATTTAGAGATTTTCAGATTTTCAGATTTTCAGATTTTCAGATTTTCAGATTTTCAAATTTTCAAATTTTCAAATTTTCAAATTTTCAAATTTTCAGATTTTCAGATTTCTAAATTTCCATATTTCCTATTTCCATATTCTGTAATTCCACATTCCCCAATTCCACGTTCCCCAATTCCACATTCCTCAATACCACAATTCCCAATTCCACAAATTTTAATTCAACATGACCCTAATTCTCACATTCCCTAATTCCCACATTCCCGAATTTCCACATTTCCCAATTCCACACTCCCCCATTTCTATATTCCCCAATTCCACACTTCCCAATTTCCACATTTCCCAATTCCACATTCCCTAATTCCCACGTTCCAAAATTCCCACATTCCCCAATTTCACACTCCCGAACTCAATACTCTTTAATTTCCACATTCCCTAAATTCTACATTCCTTACATTCTACATTTCTCACATTTCACATTCTTCACATTCCACATTCCTCACCTTTCACATTCTTCACATTCCACATTCCTCACATTCTACATTCTCCATTTCCAAAATACTAACTTTTCAAATTTGATAAATATCTTTCTTATTTAACAACTTTGAAACTTGAAAGTCTAAAAATTTAAAATTCATAAATTCTCCAAGTTCGCAGATTTATAAAAACACTTGACTAACATACTATCATTTTCAGGGCCTGTTCGTGGCGATGTTTTACTGTTTCCTGAACACCGAAGTTCAAAACACAGTGAAACACCACATCGAACGATGGACCACTGCCCGAGACCTGGATACCGAAAGAAGGTATTATAACAATTGCTCCCCCCGTTCGGGAACAGAAAGTATAAGGTACAATTATTTTCCCTTCATTTCTAATCAAAAATTCGTTACAATAGTATAACAGTGAAACATATGTACAAATTTTATTATTTAAATAAACTTGGTGGTTGATGATTAACTGATTATTCAATACATTTTAATGGTATTGTGTGAACAGACTATTATACTTGTAACTCAATATAATTATAATTTTTTTGTAGAACACAGTAGCTTCATTTTTTAATTTCAATTTTTAATTTGGAAACGTAGATTTAGTTATGTACTGTGTCGATTATAAATAGGTACTAAATTCGTTTTCAAATCAATTTTATCTTCAAATAAAATATTGAAGTAAATTTGTACTTAAATAAATTTATATATAGACAAATTCGTACTTAGACAAATTTTTACCTAGACATAATTTATACTTAAATAGATTGATATTTATACTCAAACAAGTTTATATTTATATTCAGATAAATTTTATTATGCCACTTCAGCTTTTAAATTTATTTTTACATAAATATCGATAAATATAGTAGTCGCTGTCTATGGGGTAGGAAACATATTTTCTCACAAGGGTGCAAGATAGTCCTCTAAAAATAAATAATGCATTATAGCAATAGTTAATACGATGTCGATGTTATCTAAAAATTGTCCTTAATGTTTTCTTCTTTCAGTTATTCGTTTATATTAAATTCGTGATGTCACCGCCACTCAGCGCGTTAACCACTGGACACGTAGACTTTCTGATTTACAGATTACATTGTCCCCCGTCGAATCCGTACAGAAAAAGGAACTCGTCTGTAAGCGAGACGACGACCACCACCGTGATAGGGTTCAATTCGACCACCACGTTCCTAGACAAATCGAAGAAGCCGATCTCGGAGGATCTTAACGAATAAGAATCCGTGTATCTAGTCTTTTCGACGAATCGAATTAGAAGGTAATACCTCGTCTAAACACGCCAGTTCCTAAACTTATTTCTGAAACGTGAACCGAGGGAGAAAGCAAATTCTAAGATAGTGTGAGTCCATTCGATGGATTTTAGCTTTTATAGAAAGTAATTGAGATGGTTGAAATTTGAATGAATTCTACGGAGACCTTCACAGCGTTTAGACTATTTATTCGAAACTTATATATAAAAATATATTTATAAAGCTGTTAAGGAATATTCTTTCGCATTTCGAAACATCGTTTCACTCCTTCGACTCGATATTCCCATGAAATTAAATAAAAACGTCATTCTACTTTGACCAAATGTTTAACAATATTTACAGGTTTGTTTGTAAGTACATGTTTGTGTAAGTTTGTAATTTATACATTGAAGAGATTTATTCAGAAATTTGTTACAGAAGGAATTTTTTAATTTACTAAGTCTGCACTGTTTTGTTAATATTTTACATTATTTTACATCTACAATTATAAACTATCTACACTGTTAATAGCAAGCTAATTACTTTTACTATATTGATACAAAACAGAGCGCAAATAAAGTAATAAATATAAAATTGAGTATAATACAACTATAACTTGTTACGTAATAGCTAGTTATTTACTGAAAATATTATCCCTTCGTACTTGGAAGATAGTTTTACTGCTATCATGTATCAACCTTAACGCTTTACAGTTAAAAAGTTTACTGAATTCAATTAACACTACTATTTTTTGATCTACACATCATATGCAGTATAGATTTAGTTGATAAATATTTATTTATGAGTATGTGAGTATGAGTCACACTACAGATTTAATTAAGAAATATTTATTTCAAATTGATGTATTAAACTGAATGGTGAGTATGCGTCACACTGTACAGATTCAATTAAAAAATATTTATTTCAAATTGTTGTACCAAACTGAATAGTGAGTATACGTCACACTATACATTTAGTTAAATAATATTTATTTCAACTTATATCAAACTGAATAGTGAGTATACGTCACACTATACATTTAGTATTAAAAAATATGTATTTCAAATTATTATATCAAACTGAATAGTGAGTATAAGTCACACTATAAATCTAATTAAAAAATATTTATTTCAAATAGCAATATCATACTGAATAATGACTATGAACCACCTCCCAAGTACAAAGAGTTAATTTCATTACATATATACATACTACATTTCTTCACAGAAAATTATTCTGAATATTCTAAGTCAAAGTAGAATGACTAATATTTACAAGAAGGAGAATATCGATGGAGGACACAATGGTTGGTGAAATTAAAAAAAAAGAACCCTAAAGTATGCGATGGTGCATTCAATATTTTATTTTAAGTTATTTGTATTTAAAAAAAATACAATGCCCTCTCGTACTCTCCCATTCATACGTTGCTTCATTCATGCCTGACCACTTTCACGTTTCTTCCATTCAATGTTTCTTTTTGTTCCCTTTTTCGTTTTATTTCTTTTTCACCCAAGAAACAAACGCGTTCGCGCCAACGGGAAATCGATTTCTTTTTTTTTTTAACACTACGGCATTCCTCAAACTTCCACGAGCGGACTCCTGTAAAAAAGAAAAATTCGTGAGATGATGTTTCTTGTCGACCAAACGGGGGAACATTTGTATAATATCGAACTGTTTTGAACAGTCTAATTAGAACTGCTGTAAATTTTGAATTAAACGGGCAGTAGTGCTACCATTGGCGTAAGTAGAATTGTTTTGCTTAAAAAAAATTTTAATGGGAATTGACATTTTGGAAATTTGCAGATTTGGTAGTTGAAAATTTGGAGACTTGGAAATTCAGGAGACTGAAAGTTAAGAAGATGGAGAATTTGAAAATTTTTAATTTGGAAATTGAAGATTTGAAAATTTGGAAAATTTAGAAGATTAAAAATTTGGAAATATTTACATTGAGAAGATGGAGAATTTGAAAATTGTGAAGTTGGAGGATTTGAAAATTAAAAATTTGGGAATTAGAAATTAAAAAATTTGAAAATTCAAAAAACTAAAAATTTTAAAATTTAAAAAAAAAATTTGAACATGTGTAAATTAAAAAAATTGAATATTTGCACTTTGAACAATTACTACCTACGCCAATGATTGCCACATTCAAATTTGAAACGCAAACTGGGTAAAAATTAAAATTAATTTTATTCCCAAAATATTTATTTTTTACCCAGTTCTAAGATCAAAAGAGAAAGAAACGATTGTGAGAAATAATTGTATAATGATCGACGTGGTATATTGCAAACTTATCGAATTTTCCTTTTGCTTAATTCTAGAAATTATTTAAAATAATAATAACTTCTCCAAAGAAAACAAAAAAATAACATAAGTTAAAGTTTGAAAGAAACATTGTATTTGCCAAGTGCCAAAATTCGTGAAAGAGAGAATTTATTATTATAATAAATTATTAATATAGAAAGTTTATTTCGACTTAATCGTAAGCGCGAGAACTTTATTAAGTATCGAAAATATATTGTAAATATATTATGTATATTATTAACAATCGCTTCTATAAAAAGTTTGGGTGTTGCCCAAATCAGAGTGTACATATCACTAGAGATCTTCATTTCAATGTTTCCGTGATGTTGTCAAAGAGTAACTACTGTATTTTACATGTATTATCAAGATTTATAAAAATGTAATTACACAGAATTATATATGTATGAGTGTGTACGTATCTTTATCGAGTTCTAAAGAGAAAATTTCTATTAACGGAAGTGTGTCGTAACCAAAAAAAGGGATATACGTATATTATGCCCAGAAGTAACGGAGGGAACTCGTTACTCGAGGTACAAATTTCGTCCAAAGATCTAGAAGTGGCAGTTGTTAAAAACAACTAGGTAAAAGACCGAAGAAAATCGTACCTGATATATCGTAAAAGTTTATTTTAAGGATTTTTTACTATAATTAAAACCAACTCGTATTTTATACAGATTCAAATTTAAGATGAATTCATCCAGTGTTGATGATCTAAACATTTGATGTCAGATCAGTGATGGACATTTGCCAAATTTCTAAATTTCCAGAAACCTTCACATTGTTCAAATTCCTAAACATCCTAAATCTTAGCACCGGTGCCAGTAAGCTCATCAACAGGCACTTAATCTGTCCATCATTGAGATAGATACATCAAGTTAGAAAAATAAAAATACACCAAAAAGTATTAAGCACATTAGTGATCAGTTAATATAATGCCTTAAACAATTTGCTGAACAATATTTATGTACAATATAAAATTTGCAAAATCTTGTTAATTTTTTTAGTAAATTTCATTTTTTTTTTTAAATTAACATTATGTAAGATGTCGAATAGTGGTAAAAAGAGATGCATTAAAAAAGTAGCGATAAGCAAAATGATCTTTGGACCTCGGTAGCACTAACGCTTAATATATTTACTTTACTATGCATCAGGCAACTCGAGAGTGTTTATTAAATAACTTCGTATATACACATTTGTATAGGGACAAATTAGATAAAAATTGTGAATGGTATTATTCGATGTATCGTCGTTTTAAACTACCATTTAATATACCTACTGACATATAAACACAGTTCTACTAAGGCAATAAGTCTTATTTCGATTTAAATTGAACTAAATTATTCCGCTATGATAAATCTGTTCGGCAGAAATTGTTAAATGCTGTCTATTATACACTACATTCAGCTGTCGGTGAAATCACGTTTCAAGAAATTCGTTAAAATGTTTGTATGGTCACCAAAAAGGAGACTAGTTAGCAGCATAATGTTCAGTTATTGTTACTATTTATGTTCGACAAAATAAAATTTGAAAAAAAGAGAAAAAGCATTGGAATAGATTTCGGAAATATATGGTAAAAAGTATACAAAGCAAGGAAATATAATCTTGTACGTGGAATGTTCGTACGAAAAGAACTAAAAGCATTGAAACGAAAAGACGGTACTACTTTTGAAATTACGAAATGAATCGGTAATTATATTACAAATTTTATGAGTATGAATGATCTTTTCTTTTCTTTACATTCACTGATAATTTAATATTACATTAACAACTGCGTACTGTTCATATTGTTACCGTGTCCACGTTTATGTAAGACCTAACAATACTTTGTACAAGTTTTATGATACAAATATATTACGACAATTCAGTTTATATACCATACAACATTATACTTTTAGTATTACACCTTTCATTATGAATCTTATTAAGTGATAATAAATGTCGTAATGTCAAATTCAAAAGTTCAAAGTACCGTGTGGTACTGGGAAAAATAGACATCTACACATTTATGCACCTCCATCAACAAACATACTTCACACCTATTCATTTTGAAGGTATTAACCTCGAAGTATCCTCGTGGTTCTGGTACTTTGGTTTTCCGTGAGTGAATGGTAAATATCTATATTTGATCATATGCTGGAAAAAAATTTATATCAAATTATACTTTGCTGCTTTGATAGCTTGAATATTATGAGCTAACATAAAAATGATAAATATAAATTACCTTTATCTGACGCTTCATCGTAATGCAAAATAGTGTTATAAAGTACATTACTAGTATGGGCCAAAATACTGGTATATTAAAGCAATCAAACATAGTACATATCATAGCTATAATTGTGGACTTCATCACAGAGTACCAGAATTTAAATTCGGGCAATCTCCTAATAAATGGCCTAAATTCTTCATTGGATCTTGTAGGTAACTCTGGTCCTTCACCATCTACTAAGAAACTTGGATTTAAGACGTGTTTTGAATATAACATTACAGTATTAAAAATGACAATTTACTACAATAATATTCTACCATTGTAAGTTCTATCTTTATGCCCACTACTTCTGTCCCTCAAAATACTTTTACATGTACCTACCATCAAAATCCATTGCAGGATCAATTTTTGGAGTAAGGAATGCTATGAATAAATTCAGATGATAAATTCCTAATGCATATGTGACGATATACCACCCCTATAAACATAACAATATGAACATATATCACTACTTCTTCACCAACAAACAAAGTTATATTCTTTTAAATGAAAAGGACCATACCTGTGACAGGAATATACGCAGAATAAAAAGAAAGACTAACAATGAAGCGAATGTCCATCTTGACACTACATGGGGGGTCCATAGATCTAAATATCTTTGATATATCTGCAACATAGAAATAATAACAATCAGACTGATTCTTAACACTGAAACTATCAAACTGATCAATTAAAAAAATAATTTGGATCTATATCATTATCTAAAAAATTGTAATAAATGCTAATAAAAGATATAAAAAAATGTAAAAAAAATAAAATTTCATGAAAATATACCTGTGATATTCTTCCTAATCCTTGACTAAACACATTTCGTCTTGCAGGACCACCCAGATGCTCATCTTGCATCATTTTACTTCCCTACAAAAATATTTGATTTAAAGTAATGAGTCATGTGATGGAAATAAACATACTAAGTTACTAAGAATAAAATATTACTAATAAATAAAACTGTAATCTGTAAAACATTAATCAAGAAAGTATTAAAAATGAAACTAACACCTTTTTAGACTAATAAATAAAAACTTGTAACTTTTTATTTTATTTATTACAGAGTTGTTATAATTCAACATAAGTTACATTAACATGATGTAATTACAATAAACTACAATTACAACTTCAATTAATTATTTATCACGACATTAATTACATTTTCTGCACACCCTATTAAACATATTTTTATAAATAAATTACACAAAAGAAATGTAATAAGTTGTACAAGTAACAGTAATAAATTCTCTGGATACAAATATATTTGATAGGAACAAATGGAAAATTTGGACACGTGAAAGTGTTCAGTTTAGAACTTCAATTTACTGTTAGACAAGATAAACGAAATAAAACTGATTATTATAACGACTTCAAGGTTGTTTGAATATAAGCTTTCAAAGTAACACTTTAATTAGACCTTTGCACTAATAATGTATGACCGAAATAAAATTTTAGATCCAAATCAATTGTTCAGATTCTTCACATTTTTATAACGTCTGAAATAATAGTATTCTAAATTAATAGTATTTTTACGAGCTTCTAATAACATCCAATGAATTGAATGATATGCACATAACCTCTTCGTCGCACAATTATCATAAGTATGACGACAAATCCGCGATATTTCTGTAACAATTATAATAAATACAACTTGCCTAAGGTATTTATACGTTTTCAGTCGATCTTCGCGATCAAGTCGCTAATTATTTGGTTAAAAAAAATAACACGTCACAACATTAATGGCATACTATGATCAGATTGTACCATAGAATTTGCAAGGTGCTTCAACTTATCTACTGTATTGTGTCACAAGAGCGAACATCAAATCTGATCCTTATGTAACGAATGATAATAATTCATAATCAATCTCATTGGCGATATGTTTACATTAAAATTTCTGATGGAATCTTTTGGAACACATAATCACAATTGAATTACTCCATCATCGTTTTGCATATATTAATTTTTTTAATATGGATGTTTATCTTTTCATACATTCATTCAATACCCACATTATGAATAAATAGATTATTTCATTATTGCGCTTATTATTAGAACTTTCTTTAGTTTATAAAAATTAAGAAATTGGGTACTAACCGGGTGATGAGTTGTAATGACCGGATTTGCGGTAATATCGAATTAATTTGAGTTACATTTCGGCGGAGTTGCTATTAGAGTTTGTAAGACCCAGAGAAAAATTTTTATTATTTTTGATGCTATCAGAAATTTGCAACTATAAAACTTCGAAAACTTTTACATTCTTTTATAAAAATTTTGAAATTTGAAAGTTCCACGTTTAAAAGAAGTGCCACGTTTATATAACGCTACACGACACTTGATTTTAATAAATTTGATTAATTTGCATAAAGAGCATTATATTATGACTTTTGTTCTGTGTCCCGCAAACTCTAGCAACAGCTCTGCATTAATTAACGAAACAATTGCATTAATAAGTGTGTCATCAAAAACAGTAATCGTACGTTTGAATTTTTATAAATCGAAATTCAATTTCTGTTTGAAATTTGAATCCATAACGATATCAAATGTAGGTATCGGTATACTCCTGAATAGATATCAAAGAATAAAATCAAATGAAAGATCATATTTATTCGCACTAATATATTATCATAATTAACATTCTATATTTGTAAATGAAATAAAATGTTTATTTATTATATATGCGTAATAACCGAGCAAAATTTGAAAAAAAATCGGATGGGCTGTCAGAAAATGATGTCTTTTCGAACGAAAGTACTTACTAAACGTTAAAATTCTTATTTTTAGAATAGAAGACTGTGCAACTGACAAAAGCGCGGCGCCATATTGCATGCTTGTGTTTGGTTACTGTTCTGGCGCGTGGTCGAGAATTGTTGTATTTAATTAACTATCATGTCCGATAATCAGGTAAGCTTCTTTATTTTTTCGAAAATTTTGCTGCTCTGTATTTCACGATATAAATATGGTGTAACATTTCAAATGTTCAATCATACTTTGAGTCTAATCGGTCTAACCTTGCGTATTAGGAACAAAAACCCGAAGCCGGCCCAGGGGACGCGAATTCCGAATACATCAAGCTTAAAGTCGTTGGAAATGTAAGAACTTAGGGTTTTATGTTTAACGTTTACATGTCCATTTAGTGACCCTTTATGACCGGCTTCATCGTTTTAATTTTTTTTTAGGACAGCAATGAAATTCACTTTAGGGTAAAGATGACCACTCAAATGGGTAAACTCAAGAAATCATATAGTGATCGTGTGGTTAGTTTTTCTTTCAAAATAAGCATGTATTTAAATAATATAAACGAGTTCTCTTGATCTATTGTAATCTATACATAACTGTTCAACAAATCAACATAAATTATTTTTAATTTTTAAGCTCTAGATAATTGATAATTTATATATATAGAATGCAAGTAGAAATAAAAAGTTTTAACTCATATTTCTTATTAAAATTCTGGAACATTTTGTATAATCATAGAAGTACATTTTATGATCAGATATAGGCTGGAATTTAATAGCTAAGTATCAACAGTAACGTTACACATGTATTAAAATTAAAAAGTATTTTTCAAAGAGTTAGTGTTATTTGCACTTTGAACGTGTTAAAGAGAAATTATAAATTGTTCAATTTTGTTTAGGGTGTACCTATGACATCGCTTAGGTTTCTGTTTGATGGCAAAAGAATTAATGATGATGAAACACCAAAGCAGGTAAATGTTAATTTTAAAACGTTTAACTTAAATCTTCTAGAAGCATAGCAAGAATACATTAAGCTATTGTAATATACTGTAATTTTTGAAAATATGAATTTTATTAATAATAACAAGTTTGTTAATTATTTACTGTTTTCTCTTATATATAACACAGTGAATTATATTAGATAAATGTGTAAGGTGAAAAAATCCCACAATGCATAATTTATTTTTTCAGTTGGAAATGGAAAATGATGATGTTATTGAGGTATACCAAGAACAAACAGGTGGTCACTACTGAAGAATTTGGACCTACTATTCAGTTTTAACATCTTTTAAAGTGAAAGTGACTATCATAAACAAATGGACAAGTTTATCGGTATATATATGTATGTTAAAAAAAAATATGTAATAATTTGGTTTTTTTACGTAATATTTTGATGTGCTGTTCTACATTCCTGTAACATGGCAAGTTTAAGGACCATCAGCAGTTAGTTTCATACATTGTATACATTTATCCACTTGAAGCAAAGCAAAAAAAAAAAAATAATGGAAATGAAAATAGAAAAAGGAATTATGCCTTAAAGTCGTGAATTTTGTCCATTAATAATAACTAGCAATGCATTTGCATTCTACACATTTTGAATTACTAGATTTAGATCGCGAGAATTTCAAACAATAAAGTTTTAGGTTCGTTATTAAACAATGGTAAATATTGTATAATGTGAACATGATTTAACAAAATTATTGCGTTTAAGGTATATCTATAATAAAAGAAATAATTGTAATATTTTCCTTTTGCCTTTTTAATGTAACAGTAACACTGATATTTGTAACTTTGAAACTGTACATTTATGGTATCAACAAAATTTGTTTCTTTTTCTGACAAACATGAAATAGTTGAATGTAAGTAATGTGGATGCCTCTAAAAATTATAATAAATTTTAATTACTACAAAAGTATTGCCATATTAGATGTTGTAATAGAAAAATTTACCATGTAATAGGATATATAATATTAAAAGACACTACATACACTATTTAAATTTTATTAAAACTAACAGTTAAGTAAAATATTTATAAATTTATGGTTTTTTTTAAACATGTATAAATTTCGTTTTGATTGTATAAGAGCATCCTCATTACGGAATTTTTATTCAGTGCTTTAGTGAAACAAAATTTTTACAAATTGTAATAAAAGTTATTCTTGTACAGATAATTAATATAGTTTCTGTTTTCATTATTGAAACGTAAAAATTGATTGATATTTTTTTTCATTGTTATGTATTTAAACAATATTGGATTTCAAATAACAATAAGGTTTTAATAAATAATAAAAACAGTTTAAGTAGATACGTTTAGGCGGAGTAAATAGGTATAATAATTATTACTTTAATATTTCCCTTAATGAAATGTAGAACTTGTTAAATGATAAGGCTAATTAAATAATTATAAAATACTAGACTACCCATTTTCATAATAAGGGCAGATGACTTTGATATAAAATGAAACTGTAATAATTACTACTAGCTTTATGATCAAATTACCTTTACGTTCATTCAGCTTATCTGATTTCACAATCATGTTTATATCTGTAATAATTATCTAGAAAATAAATAATTGTCTATTGTTCTCTATTTCCTTCAAACAAAACTTACGAAATAATTGAAGATAAAGATATTGTTCATAGATCACAAATGATACTTTCATTTTATAGAATTGCTTTTATTTATACATCGAACAAAGTTAATAATTACTATTATTACTTACTTTTTAGCACTTTTCAACGCATTATTCGCAAATTTTTTAACATTATAAGCGGACATTCGTAAAAATAATTAACTATGTACAGATTATTTTGAGTTAACTGGTAATCCTAATATGTGGCCTCTTATCATTATTACATATTTACAATGATCTATAACTTGGAAGAAGCAATTTTTTGCCTCGCAGTATCACAAAAAGTTTAAATTGTCGACAGAAGGTTGTATTAAAAATTGACATATCATGCTATGTAATAATAAAGTTTTAAAGAGAAACATTTCATTCGGACAAGAGGTTGCACAATCAAATTGCTTCTTCGAAAACAACAATACAATTGCCACAGTTTCACTTCTTAATTAGCAGTTATACTCTGGTGCAAAAAGAAATCAGCGGTTAGATAAATATTTCGTTTAATAAAATGAGTTTTATAGGTTCATATACACAGCCCATAATATGCATACAGAAAAATAATGCATCAAATATTGTCTGAATTATGAGTTCGTTAATATGCGAATAATTTTCTACAGTTTCTTGTGAACTGTCGCAAAGAATTCGCGTCATTAAGTTAGAACACAAACACTATTTTTACAAGAAAAAAATTTTACAATAACATTCGTATGGTGTTAATAACAATCTCGCTTATTACTACACTGCTGACTCTGGATTTTTAATAATAAAAACATGTTAATTCAATATATCCAACATAATTTTTATGTCGTTATTGTTACGACTAAAATATCGCTGTACAAAATTAATTGCTCTCCGTTGGAATAACGTCGTTGCCAATTTTAACGTATACGTGGAAATTTTCCCTTCACCTTGTAAATTAAAAATCCATGCATAATCAACCTTTCTCTTTTGCATGTACAATTCAAAACTAGTTCAAACGTATTACGAGTTGCAATAAATTATATAAAGATTATAATCGAGCTCAGTTCAATATCAAATTCATTCTGAAACAGAATTCTTATAATAAAGACATCAGTCTTTAATTTTTTTTTCTCGTTTACAAGTAATGCTCTGTAATATTCCCGTTAAAATAGTGAGTCAAATAAAACAGAATATTATATCTCTTAATATTGAATACAAAATAGGTGTCTTAATAATCAACAAAATAATTGTAGCAATAAATTATAGAACATAACGAATCTTCTTTCTATCCTTACTTATATTAAAAAGAAGCACACAATAAGCTTAATCCATTTTAACGAAATAAGGAAAATAATTCTACTAATTAAAATGATATCATTTTCAGTGATATAGTGTTCTGAGTTACTAATATAACCAATCTTGGATTAAGAAATTTTATCGTTTTCGTGTCTGAAGTAGAAATACTACACGCTACATAAGTAGTGTCTTAATTAGGACATAATATATATATATATATACTTAAATAAAAATGTACAGTGTTTAATTGAAAACATACATTTCTTCGGATATAATCTTTCGAAATATGACTATAAACAATTTTAGTTCAGCTCTCACCTCAGTGTTTTTTTTTAATACTTTCATTCAATATTATGGTCTACTTACTCATTGTATCATAATAAATATAATTATCCGTAAAGTATTAGAGCAATCTGTTAATTCTTAAAGCGCTGTTATTTCTTGGCGAGGCATTGTATGAGAATAAACCTGTTGAAAGTCTTCGACTTGTTTGAAAATAATTAATTTGTAACGTTGTAAAATGTCACAGTATGTCACGATGCCATACCCATGTTTTTTTCGTATGGTCAAACCTATGTGCTAACCACTGTTGTTCCAATAATTGATATCTATCTTGACTTAGGTATAATGGTTTTCCACGTCTGTAACAGAATATTATAAATTTGTCATTCGTTGTTTATGTGCGTTAACCAGCATTCGTAGAAAGTACTCACTTCAGATCTCTATCTTCTTCTTCAAAATCATCGAGGTAAAGAGATCCCCACAAACAAACTCTCCGACCCCGAATCACAACTATATAAGTTGATGTTACAACTAAGTATATACCAGTTCCACCTCCGCAGTCAATTGAATGCTATAAACAATCAGATTACATTTACATAATAATATCATTTGAAATTAATTTACTCAGACCGAAATGACTCACTTGAACAACTTCACATACATTCATCTGTTTGCAACAGTTTTGTCTTAGACAAACAATGGCACCACATAACAAACAGATACTGATCTCTTGAGGAATCGAGTGACCTTGACGACATTGTCGTTCGTGATAATACTGCAAAGTGAGTGAAATTGGTAAAACCTCAAACACGAAAAAATGTATATAAAACTATTATTATATGTAATACGTACCGTAAAAATCTTCTCGTATTCCCTTGGAAGACTAAGTAATTTCGGTACCTGCCATGATATGTGCTGCTCCATTATTAAATTTCTGGCTACATCGCTTCGATTCACGAAAGCTAGAAACTGGTCACACCATAAACGAGGTACCGAAACACTAGCCTCGGAATCTTGCCAGTTCAAAGCTACCGTTGAATTGAAGACGTTCCAATCCATACCCTCCGAAACTAATTCCAAATAATATACTAATCTCACAAATTCAGTCTGTGGTGTCCTAACTAAAGGCAATGGTTCTTCGTACAAATGATAACGGAGCAATGCAGCTATTCGCAGAAACGGTAAGCACATAGACTGTATCTGAAACAATGCAAAGAATAAACGTATAATAATAATATTCTGAAGATAAGTTATTAAACTATTAATTACATACCTGTTGCTCAATACTATGCATTTTAACTGTCGCATAAGAATTAGACGTCGATGTTGATGGTTGATACACAATATCATCCGAACGATAAAGTGGACTGTCGTTGAAATATTCGATTATTCTGTAGAGTATAGTCTCTGAAGACATAGGAGCACGTTCGACATATTCCCTCCTTAAAATTGTATTTCTTTGTGCTTGTGTGAGACCACAACTTATTTGTACTATGACCTGATAGTACAATAAGTTGTAGATTACTTTTACTACACTAGAGAAATACGCTGAAAATGAATCAGATATTGCATTGAACGTATGAAATCACTACAGAAAATATTTATGTAAACATTGTAAAAATATGTACTTTGATCCAAATGCAAGGGAAGCAATAATATAAACTGTATAAGAAGTGCAGTTGGATCTCTGAGGAGCAAAGGAACTTCGCGCTCGTGTAAGGTTAATGCAAGTGGAGCTGCAGGTTCAGTAGGTAACCCGGATAATTGCTGCCAAGTATGATGTACTGGCCACACTGTCAATACTCTTGCATGCATCGCCAAGACATGAAGCAGTGCAACTGAAAGGAACATATTATTATTGAAAAATTTATTATTCATGTTAGCGTCAAATATTATTGAACCAATTAATTTACCAATGCAATCGCGTTTTGGTGTCAAAGGTATCGTAGTGGGCGGAGAAATACACAACGATCCACCACGCTGTACGAGTTCGACTTCAAAATTGGTTCGAGCTATAGAAGTTACAAAAAGGAACAAACTTTGGTGACTAGGGGAACAGTTCTTTTGCTTATACTTTAAGTATGTGCAACTCGTCATATCCTCCATGGCTTTGCCCATTGCCATGGCTAAATTCGTCGAGATCTGGAAGAAATATTTCTGTTAAATTTAAGTTGGAATGAAAATTTAAATTAACAACAAAATATGAACTTACTGGATTTCGTTGTATCTCTTTCAGCAAATTGTTTAATTCCAAAAATATCGTACCAGGAGAGGCGTGACGAGATTGTACAACTGCCGCACATTCTCCTAATTGCGGAGAAAGTGGAAGGAAAGAATTGGCTAACTGTCGGCACAGTGGACACAGATATTCACCGCTATCTACCGCGAGACTTTGATGCCTTTGTGGATTACGGAGAGATTGTAAATAGGACTTCAAACAATCTAAATGTAAATGGTGTCCACATGTTTGAACGTGAACTCCACCTTCCCAACCTAAATTGACGGATAACAGCCACGAAATCTGTAACGATTCAACACAAAATTATGCAACCTGTTTTCCTGTAATCAATGAATATCATATAATAAAATATTTACAGTATCGAAATGGCGATTCAGTTCGTCCATTCTACGATCAAAGTAGGCACCACGAGTATCATCCTTTGGTATAGGCGGGTCATCATCAGAAGTAGGCAAGACTAATCTTTCTGTTTGCTGTCGCTCGTGACCAATAACACTTGTTGCCTGAACCAGTACAACAAGACCCATAGGTTTATCTTCAGTACTAGGACTAGTCTGATTACAAATAACGCAATCGTATTCCTTTTTGCTGGTCAATTTGGTGGTATTTTCTTCTTGATCCCAATCCATACTAGATACTCCTGCTTCATCTAAAAATAATTTTAGAATTTATTTTTTCACTTACACTAAACTTTATTTGTACATGTTTAATATTTGTATTACCTGTTTTCATTGCTTTTTCCATAAATTGTTTCCGTTTACTGGCAAATTCGGCCATTAATTTTTGCTGCCTTTCTTTTGCCCGCCTTCGTCTCTCTTCCTTTTCTTGATGCTCCCTCTCTCGTTGTTTGTCTTCACATTCTTGCATACGTGGCCACAGTTTGCTTCTAGCTTCGTTGATAGCATCTTTACACATAGGATCCAAGTTTGCTATTTTGTTAAGTAACTGCGCGATGAAGAATGGACCGTCACCGATTCTAGATTCTTTTGGTTCTGCAGCTGTACTACTACTAGCTTCGTTATCTGACATTGCACTTTGTTCGGGATTGTAACTGTCTGGGACACCTGATAATTGTG
This sequence comes from Megachile leachella, assembly GCA_963576845.1. Taxonomy (NCBI): domain Eukaryota; kingdom Metazoa; phylum Arthropoda; class Insecta; order Hymenoptera; family Megachilidae; genus Megachile; species Megachile leachella. Next base: position 19,605,891 of record OY756251.1, read on the forward strand.
AATGTAATTTCAGTAATAGCGAAATTATACTCTCGCCCACTTTTACTGTTTGTGGTAGCATCACTCCGCCCTAGAAAACAAGAGAATTTATGAAATGAAAGAGGTGACAATGCTTATGTACTCCTTGGTGGGCACTTCATTTGGCCATCACTGTTATAAATACCCTATGTGATACAAATAGGTATAATAATATTACCTGTGTATCTCTTCTTCTATAGTGTTTGTGAGAATTCGATGTAGATGGAACAATTTCTGTCGTTGTCACTCTTGAATTAGTTAATTGTGAATAGACATTTTGAGTAGATACTATTATTTCATTACCAGCCATAACAGCATGTCGTTGAGGCGCAGGTGGTAATGCGGGTTGACCACCGATATCTATACACAGTTAACAAATGTTACATTAAAACACAATCGAATCTATTTTTTTAATACACTACTTAAATGCAAAAAAGTAGTTGAGTGATATTGGATTAGTGCTTCTGTTACTGACATCTTCTGGAGCTAATGCTAATCTATGCTATTTTGGAAATGCAGTGCGAAATGTTACATTTAATTAAAAAAGATATAAACGGCACAAAACATATAACATCGATATAAAGGATATAACTGTGGTTAAGGTATAAAGATTAAGAGTAACATACTGTTTGGTAAAGGAGGTGATTCAAGGGCAAGGGCCATGGATTCTTCAGTGGATGGTGGCAAAGCTCTTTGCAGAGATATTAAATCATCTTCACTATTAGCATCTGATATAGCAACGATTCCATCTTCAGGTACAATAGTCATATGATACTGGTCTATAAAAATAGTTATGAAAAAAAAACAAAACTAATATCACATAATATTATTATGAATAACGTCGAAACACCTATCTTGAAATCATAAGAATTTGGTCATATTTCAGTTTATGTACAAAGTACAGTAAATTTTTTGCATTATAATCGACGGTGAATTAAACTAAGATACATCAGGACATATACATAAATAAACATAAGAGGATTATTTTCAATATATTTATACACACAAAATTGTATATTGTTTTTAGAATAAAAAAAATTAACAATTTTAATCGTCCTTCTTTAACTAATATATCACATGGAATAATTGCTTAAATAATATAGAGAATAAAATTATAGAACTCACCATTTGCTTGTGGTAAGGCAGGTAAGGGAGTACGATGCACGATGATACCGTCTAAAGATTCCAAAACTTCTAAAGAAAGTTCGTCTGTTGCATCGTTCAACATGAGTGAAGTTCCAACTTCAGTCATTTCTCCCGGAATTTCCCATTCAATTTCGCCTACAAAATTTGATAGAATAGAAGTTATGAAGTATAAAGCAATATATGATAATAAATTGTTTACTTACTGTCAGAGTTGTTTGACTCTGATTCTTCTACTAAAATAACTTTAGATATCACTGTCCTCAGATTTTCCGACAAATTGTCGTTCTTGTACCAACCAGCCAAATCCATATCTTTTATCACGCGCGGTGATTCATCTTTATTGTACTGACATAAAGGATTTAACTAGCAGAAAGAACAAAAAGCACAGTTATAGACAAGATAAAATATTACGACTTATTTACATAAATATAATATAAATTCCTTACAGATTTATCAGGTATCTCTGCAGTAACAACTGCCATTTCCAGTAAATAAATAGTCAACGCCATTATATGTTCTGATATGTTATGTCCATACACAGCTTTGTACAAAATGATTAAAATCATAGCATGAAAAACTCTAGATCTTAATACAATTCGTGGATCATCATAGGCAGATGAAACAGGAGCTGGATGTCTAAATGGTGGCCATGGTGTTGCACTATTTTTTAGTTTGCCTGATTGTTTTACACTAAAATGTTAAAAAAAATATTTTACAATATGGCTCAAATAATGTTATAAAAATTATTGTTGTCAATCTGTAACTAACTATTCAGTAAAACGATCCATTGACATTTGGAAATCCCCTTTTTGTGCTACTCTTAATAAGACATGTAGAGGATCAAATAATTCTTCCCATACACGAGTTCGAGGACCATACATTCCCTGCTGCATATTTCCACTAGCTTCAAGATTAGGTGCTCTGTATACTGCTACCTGTAAACCATATTTCATTATTTTGTAATTATACAAACAAAATGTTGCACGTTTTGAAGAGTATATACAGTGCAAATGAAACATACTTCAGCTAAGACAGATTCAAAATCTCTATTTTGAGTACTGCCACAACGCTCTGGCATTAATTCCATCAACTGACTATGAGTTTTATCACCCATGCATAATAAAGTAACCATTTCTAAGCGGCACATTTCAGGATCAGATAAACCTAAAACAGATTCAAGTTTATAATTGATCTTACATAACTTGACAACAAACCAACTAGATAAGAAACTTACCTAGGTTTGTTCTAACATTAACCAATGTAGCTAAAAATGTTAAAAAACTTTCCAACATAGGTGTCTCATGCTCTGCATTCAAATATTCACTTTGAGATGTTCTGTACAAACAAAGACTCATTTCTTCTTTTATGTGAAACCTGAAAAAACAAAATAGTTATTTTTAAATATAATTCAAAGATGAAGATAGAAGTATTCATATGTTAATATAATGGATAATTACTTCTCAATAATTGCTTTTAGAAAGACATCTGGCTGTAGCTTGGTTGCACATACTTGTAAAAGATAAAGATCTGCATCTACCATAGAATTACAAAAATTGCACTGTATGTATGTCATAATTTGACCCTTTATTTGCAATCCATTGCGCACCCATAATCCATTTACTATTTCATAAAAGGCAACCTAAACAGAAATTCATTAGAATCATAAAAATTTTTAAATTAAATACATATATTATATTAATATTAACTACTATATTAATGGTCTCATATGCGTAAATACTGTATGTCCATTTTTTTTAAATCTGTAATTTTATATTTAAAAATTCTGAAATAATAATATATGGTTTGGGACCTTTATTAAAAAATACATCAATTTTTATTAAATAATATTCAACATCAGGTATATAAAAACATAATCATTCATTTGTTATTAAAACAATTTTACACAGCTGAATAACGAGAATAAAGTATGAAATATTTAAAACTTAAAATATGAAATCATCATTTAAGTGTAAGCGTTTTACGGATGTGTGATACTACCTCCCCCATTTAGTCGGCCAATCCGGTTGCTGAAAGCAGTTGTATACATACTGTACCATCAGTTTGTAGCGACTATACCATCGACGAACAAGGGACAGTTCATTCGGTTTTTAGAACGGTTAACCAACAGTATTACCCTGAGTGACTAATTTTCCAAATATTTCTTCAAAAAATTGAACTCTCTAAAACTCGTTTCCCATTTCGTGACAACGAACAAAGTGTTCGACAATGTAACGATAAAGAAAGAGAAAACAAAGATTAAAATAAGTGCTACATGTGTTCGCCTTTGTAAACTACTTTCCATTTAAGTTTATCGTTCTTAAAATAACATACAATCATTGAAGATGACTGTAATTAGTACGAAACTTGTATTTCTTTGTTTGTTGTTCACCATGGATCAATTTACCAATAGTTACGCGAAGATTGGTTATATTGACACATTGGAATTATTAAAAATTGGCCACGGAATAGTAACGGATGCTTTCGAATCGTGGGAATTAATACGACCCAAAGATCCTGACTACGATAACAGCTTGCCATTTGTACACAGGATGGAAAAAGAATTAAAAAATCGGATATCAAAAGTGTCGCGCGACCTGGATATGTACCAACAGAAACTGGAAATACATATGGATACAATTATGGCTAAACTTTTGAACGATATACCGTTACGACAAAACCTAGATCAAAGATTACGCAAAATTGACGAACTCGTTAGTCAAATAGATGATTTGTACGCTACTTTCCAAATGTTCGTCGTAGAACCCAGAAGATACGAGCAGTTCACGCTCGAAGATTTCGCGAGTACATGTGTTTCCTCCAGATCAGGCGCCCTACCTGATATGTTGAAAACTCTTCATCGATTATTTATTCCTTATGACGGAATTTCATTTAGCAAAAGCGTTCTCGCGTTGCTGGGAAATCAAATGCAGGTAAGTGATAATGTTAGTCAAATTTATCGTATGGTTATGTTACAAAATCCTTTCGAATGTTCGATAATTTTTTTAAAGATAAAACTTTTTATTTCGCATTTGCCGGCGTATGTATCCGACTTTACGAAGGCATTGTTTTTTAAAGGAAAAATATTAGTACATTTTTACAAATAATAAAAAGATGATAAATTCGGTATTCGATAAACGTTTCTTTAGATATTTTCGAAATATGACTATCTTTTTAGTGCGTAATACCCTATCGTGACAGGAGGTATTAGGTGCAGAAGAATATTGTAATGATCAAATGACATCCGCATAGGCGTAACTCAGATCTTTACGTAGGGTGCACCAGCTATCCAAAAAAATTTAAAAGTTTGGACACTCGAAGTTTCAAAATTTATGACTGAATTCCTAAATTTGGAATATGAGATATTTTTTGTTATGTGGGAAGCGTGTGTTTATAATTTGAAAGATCAGATCTATACTAATATCGATCTAGTTACGTCAATGAACATTCAACAATCCGCACCTCTTCAGTGCACAAGCACAATGGGAATGTACATAGATGCAGTGATAAACTTACTGTGCAAATTCCAACGAAATTACCGAAATCATAGATAACGGAAATTGTCTTTTTTTATTTATTTGTATTTAACAATTTTTTTTTGTTTAATGCCGAAACATCCATAATACATGTTTACCTTGTATCCATTTATGTATCTTGTGTGATCTATCCACGTTCGAAAGGATCGTTAACATTTCGTCATGTGATAAACTGAACAAAGAACACTTTAAGAAACTGTTTACTAAATTTGTATACAATTTATGCGTTATATACTTGCGAGAAATAATTATCAAAGAATCGTGACAATGTTGCTACATAGATTTTCAAAGTTGAAGGGTTTGTTATTGGAAAACCCTTAGGGTTCCTAAATATACATTAATGTTTGTTGTTCTTAATAAATCGACCTTTTCTTCTTATATTTAAGACCTGAAAGAAGGAACTATAATCTTCTTTTGACGTTACAATGCACTTTGTATAAACGGCTTAACAACGAGGAGAGTAAGAATGAAGAGGAGCATGCGCAGATATGAGAACACCGTTAAAGAACGATTTCAATTCTAGGGTGGGGAGTAACAGAGAGTAAAATGACGGGACACCAATACCAAATGTTCAGTTAAACCTGAACGTAGAATGAAAGTGTTTGTGGTGAAGTTTTCTCTCATCGTGTCGGAAAACGCGTTCAATTAACTCGTTTCAGAAATTAGTCGTAACACATACACATACAATTAAGGCAAGTTTGGATTAACTTGTAACTCAATTTAGAACTGTGATATAATATGTAAGAGAATTTTCTTAAGGTTTCAATTTTCGCAAATTGTAATCGAAACGTTTCGACCGGTTGTATTAACCTATATACTTTCCACGCTACTTTCCATTTGTCAGCAGTAAATGACCAACGGAAAATGATATTAAAAAAAGTAGTGCACAGTTTAAAAATTGTGTACTTCTGACGATGACGAAATGATGGTGTCAACTGAATGTACTATATAGAACATTTATATAGAGATACATCTCTTTATATAGAGATTATTGTGACAAAGCATGGTTTCAGTTTTTTCTTACATTACTATGCTTGTCACTTGTTCAACACTGATGCACATGTCTCTCATGCGTAAACGTGAAATGATTCGTACGATGGAAACTATTTCAGAAGGTTGTCTTGAAATTTACTGCTTTGTTTGCAAGAAATTTAAAGTATAGAATACCTTTCATTTAACGTCACGTTTGCTTCAATAAATAACAAGTGGACTTACATACAGTTAGGTTTATAAACGAATAACGAATTTTTTAATCAAATAATATTCAACTTTACGTACGAATCATTGAAGGTCATTTTTTTGTTGTGCAAAGAAATCTGTTTAAATATGGCGCGTAAAATCTCCGGTTTTCCTCTTAAGTTTTTTTTACATAAACAAATGTTATTTGCAAAATATTGTTCACCATTAGAATTGTTCAGATGACCGGAAGTGCTAATAATTACTTACGGACGTGAGTCACGTGTAACTAAAATGTGATACGTCAAGAAAAATTATGGTCAATCAAAAATAAATTGAAAATTCCACGATCTGTCCTGTAATCTACGCACAAACATATCATTTCGGTTTGAGCATTAATACGTCTAATTTTGAACGTAATCAACACATTCGACCTTTACTACTAAGAAAAATGCATATATAGGGTGTCTCTGAAATTGTGCTGAAATTTGTATAGACATTCAGAAGAGATGCACTTATCAATGGACCGTTGATATTACTGATACTTGATAATAGATTGATAGTATCATTGATAGCTATGGATTTTATTAATAATAACAATAATTGATCTTGTACCATGGCTTTAAAGACACCCTATGTATGATACTAGTATGTGTGCGCGCGCATACAATCTAGATGAGCAAGCAAACACATACTCAAAGCCCTGATCTCTATGTTCGTTTTTATTTCTCGAGATTAATCACGTTCAATTCAATTCGAGATAAATCACGTTCAAATTAAAAATCTAATCGTAAACTGAAACTGATACGCATAAATGTGTTCATAAGATATACCACCCTGCAAATATTTCAGATCAACATATCTCCAGGAGAGAAACCATTACAATAATGGATCGAATTTAGAGTTCCCACGCTCTGTGTACCAAAATAAAGCAAACAGATATAAAAAGACAGACAAAAAATAGCAAGATGGAACTTAAAATTCTGTCATGCCTCATATTCCTCCTCACGATATGGGAAGCAAACTGTGCATACAAACAGGGTATCGCGTTGATCGATCAAGTAAGAAGCAAAATGTTGGAACATGAAAAAGTCCTGGAAAAAGATTTATTCAATCCACTGTTCGACGTGTTTGTGGGAGATGAAGAAAAGAAGTATCTGCATCTAATAAAAAGTTTCAAAACCTTCGGCGATAAACTGGAACAAAAGTTTCCGCATGACCATTTCGAATATTTGATTCCGTTAAATAACGTTTGGCTATGGGCTCGAACAGAAATCGAGTTGAAAGACATTAATGGTCTATACAGTGTTTTTCGACGAATGCAACATGAGATCATTGACGAAAAAGCGGGTTTAGATCTGGGCAAGCTGGCCAGTTTCTCGGAAACTATCCTCCGCGATCCGAACGCGTCCATGTTGCGTGCGCTTACTACTATAGCCGACTTCATAGTGCAAGATAAATTATTTGTTTCTGCCTATAAGGTATAATGTAGCATTGTAGCGAACATTCTTTGATAATTAATTCAAAATTTGATAATAATTTAGTCTGTTATGGTCTTATTTTATTTTGTATGTTTCGTGTTTGTAGGCGGCAGCTTCTCAAATTTGTAATGAAAATCAGTCGCTTCAGCAGTTACTGTACAATTTGTACACTACGATAACGCTCTCGGAAATTAGGGGCTACAGTATGGTTCAGTTCTCCTACATACTGTTGAGACTTTACAATCCAGGTATAGGAAATAAATTTTGCATTTAATAGTTTGATATTATATCCGCCAGAGGGGATGTGAGACTCTCATGTAAAGACTGAAACTCTTATAAAATACATTAGCTATAAAATTCTGAGCCCCATAGTACAAAGTCCTAACCATCATCCACAATGATTAAATTACGTGGGGTCCCCTAGTCACAAGCTTTCCAGTAATGTACTACATCCCCTGACGTGCGTTGCCCTAAATTATATCAAACTGTAACTTCTTCCTTCTAATTTTATAAATTTGATACAGGTTCTAACTTTACTCAAGAAATGGCAACGGTCAGGCAGCAATATGAAACGAGAACATCGGAAACAATAAGAGCTGTGAAGACAGCTATGGCTTTCGCGCCCAAAGATATTTGGAGATGCGATGTCGAACGTAAATTAGGTACGTTCATATTTTACAGCATCATTCCACGAGAAGCATAATTCAAATTGAACGATCGTTACAGATGAAACGTACACTCGTCTAAATCGGTTATTCCAAGGATACGTTGTTAACGAGGTAGACCTAAATAGAGATGCGACGTGTAGAGAAAACTGCGCGTATTATTCGTACTCTAAAGTGTACGGATGTTATAAAAATCAATTTTGCCAGTCGCAACGGAAATGTAATGGCAAAATAGTAAACTGTGAATACATTGATTCAGACATGTGGATTTGTCCATCGGTAGACCGATTTCTTTTTTTTATGAATGGCGTTTGCTGTAAATACTGATAATAATTTTTTTAATGTTTTCAGTCACGTGAAAGTGATAGGAGATACGAGTATATAGAATACGAAAATGGTAAAATCTTTGGACAGAAGAAAAGTTGTGCTAATCCAAAAACGAAAGTGGATAGCTGGTGGCGTTGGTTATTCTGGCATTGCAGCTACTGCTTTTGTTACTGTGATGATAATAGTGCGCAATCTGACAGATACTTTAGTTTGCGGCAGGTTCTATCCGATGCAGAGAATAACAAGTAAATATGTCACTGTGACATTTTAGACAATTTAGCGAAAATCATTAGTTTCATAAATAATAATGTGTTATCCGTTGCAGAGTTGTAACGGGTATCCAACTGAAGAAGATAAATCAAATAATACACTTACAAATAAAAGAGGGTCAGCTGCTGCCTTTTGGAAACATTAATGAAACTAGCGTTCAATGGAAACCAGTTGATGCATTTTCAGTATTGGATAGTGACGTCAGAAAAGATGTTGATTACCATACTATAACGTGGGAGAAAAGAGGCGTGGATCTAGATGTCTTAGAAAAAGATGACAACTACCTTTTAACAGGTATACTAATTTGGAGTGGGAATACTTCCCACGTGCTTTGCGAAAACGACAAACAATAACTGTTTTTCAGGTGTCAAATTTAGGACAATTGGTCCACGGTTGAATTTAGAAGCAAGATTTACACCATTTAACTTCACAACCGGAAAATTGATAGATCCAGTAGGAAGAAGTGTCTGGGTCACTAATGACGTAACCGACAGGTAAGATTTGTTCAGTTCTTCTAATGTTCTTTCATGCACTCGTTACAATGTGTCATTTTCATCTGCAGGGAGCAATTAAAATTGGAGAAACCTGATATTCCAACTCGCCAAATTGACATGTCATTACCAGACTCGAAGCCAAATCAGTACGTGAATTTCGGACCAAGTGATCGTGTACGCGATGCAGCACAAAATACGATACCATTCATCGATATTCAACCAGTGGAACCATATCCACCCGTTCCGCTAATGGGTGCCGGTATATACCATAAAGGTGGAAAGGGATCAGGCGGATACATAGCGATGAAATTAGTCACATATGATTTCACCCGGCATTTACAAGCCGATTTACCTTCCGCACCACCCATTATCAATACTACGAATGAAATACAAGCAGTATAAATATTAACTGTACCCGGGCAATACTACTATAGTTTATAGAATATCTTTTATATATGTTGTTTCTATTTTCATGTCTTTCGATTATGTATACTTAGTAATCAATTGTTCGTATTTTATGTACGTACATCCTCTTAAAAATTTGCACTTCTGTTATAATTGATTATTCCAGTGTTTGTGCCATCTTTTATCATCAATGTTTCTGTACTTTTAAAACGATAGTTCATTAAAATTGAAACTTCTGTTTACACTTTTGTTACAGTTTCTTTAAGTCAAACTTGTCGTTTTGAACCCTCAATAATGATACTCATTAATTTATAAGAACTTAAAAGAATAGTATATAAAATAATATTATCTTTCCTCTAACATACTAGTTGACATTTAGCTAAATATTAATATTTGGGTAATTTTAAATTCTGTGATCTATTATTAATTAAAATAAATAAATATGTATGAAAGTCGAAGTTGATGTGTTAAATATTTCTAATAAATCCAATTCATTAAAAATGCCTATTAAAATAGATACCAATCATCCATTATATCCTTCTCTTTTTTCTAAATAGTGGTACATACAGTATTGTGCAAATACACATAAAAACCCTATTGTATGTATAATATTATAAAAAAAGTGTACTCACCTGAACTCGTAAAGGGTGCATCATTAACAGATGTAACATATCAGTGGGTGGTAATAAATCGTTCAGAACAGCTCCTTGTTGACGTACAGCTTGACACATAAACACAGCAAAGTACCGATGAAGTGGAAGATGAAACGACACTTTTAAACTATCATTCTATAACAAAAATATTATAGTCTTAACGACAGATACACTAAACATGATTGCAGATACATTGTTTTATTATTAAAGGAAAACGTTTACGTACCACATTTGGATGAGTGAAGTTTATAGCATCTAACCAATCTTGCAATGCTGTGAGACAAAACGTAAGAACCCTGCGAGTAAGAGTTGCACTTTCAGGTCCACGTAAATGCGAGACTAAAGCCCACATCGGATATGCACTGGCTTCTAACTCGGCACTAAATGCTGCATAATACGTGTTAGACTCGTACTCAACGTGTTGACTTATTTCTCGTTGATTTACATTCATTCCTAAAATAAATACAATAAACATATTTATATATAGAAGATAGTTTGATGTATTATATAAAATAAAGAATACCTTGAAACATAGATAGGAAGTCAAACCACATTTCCAGAAGTGTATCGTCACTCATAAACCTAACAGCTATAGGCTTATGTGAAAGAACATTATTTAAGTCTGATACAATCGGCCAATAACAATGTTCCTTCATCACTTGCCGTTCACAATCTACTACATAGTGAAAATTTTTATCTGGATCTAAACATAAACAAATAATTAAGTATGACTTCAATTAATATATTCCAATATTTTAAAGCCATAAAAGCACTTACCATGTAAGGTATTCTGAATTAATATCTTACTCATCATGTACTTTAAAGTAATAACCATAACATGCAACAATTTTAATTGATCCACCATTCTCAATGCTAGACTTTCATTACTAAATAACTGAAATTTTTAATGTAAATACATGTATATGAAGTAGATTTTATTTGTATCATTTAAAATAATGAATCCTAATAATACTTACTTGTACACTGACATGAACTACTTTATTACTTAAAGTATCAGGATCCGGCGAACGTTCAAGCATCATTGAAACTCTACTATAATGTAATACAAATGCACGAGTAAGTGCTTCTTTATAATCTGGATCTGGTAACATATTTAATAGCAAACAAACTAATTTTTGTGGAAATTCATAAGCAACTGTCCAGAACATTAATTCTTCTAAGAAAGTAGTGTGTTCTAAATTCTCTTGCAATGATGCACATTCTGAAATATAATACAGTGAAATGTTCATTTTATTACTATATGTAACTTATCATAATTATAAGAATATTAATGAAGATCAAATCACCTTTATATTCATCGGGTGGTTCTGGATTTGGTAAAGACTTCATTGCATCTTGATATATTTGATTGCTCTTTTGACAATAAGGATCACATTCTGGCTGTCCACTTGAAGGATCCATAAGACGTCTATACTTCTGAGGACTTGTAAGTGCAGATGTCATAACATGCCTCATCAATGCACCCATTTTGTTTAGATCAAGAAGCATGCTTAAATATCTATCTGCATCTTGGATAACAAGCCTAAAATCTGTGCCACCTGCTTTACTGTAATGGTAAATAATTCTCATGTGTCATATATTCTTCATCATACATTTAGTATAAAACAAAGAAATATTTAACACACTAGTGTACACGTAAGTGCTGAATAAGTCGAAGAATTATTCTAGGCATCATTGCTTCCGCCACACACATCAGATCTGAAGGAGCAGTTGAGTTGTCTACAGCAGCTTTTGGGCCATGTCTATCACAAAATCTATAAAAATAATTATATTACATAGTACCTTTAGCCATTAAAATAATTACTACTGCAAGCTGAATAGAATCCTTACCCTATTTCTTTCATAACAGATGCATCACCACAATCGCATGCACCTCCTGCTTGGCTGAGAAACATATTGAAGTCGTGGCTATAATGATTGCCCCTTTTAAAGCACTCCGTACATAAAGACATGCACGGTGATATACCACAAGTACGACAACGGTATGCTACAAAATTAGGAGTCCAAACCAGGCCACAGGTTGTAGCATTATCGTACATTCGTACTGGAATATTTACAAATGTTTATTTCAATAAATAAAATAATTATAATTTACAAATTACACTTAATTATTCTATTCTTCCCACTATCAGGAATTCTTTAACAAATTTATTTCAGAAATTTAAACATTACAATTCTCTAATGATATTGCTTTAAATGTTAAAACTGTTAACATAGTTGCATTTTCATATCTGTAACACTTCACATGAACATATTTTTATTGCATGATCTTACTCATGCCAAATACGCAAATTGCATTATGCTTATCATTAATGTTAAAACAATGGTCATATCAAAGTATTTCATTTAAAATTAATACAGTATTACACAATGCTTCTGTATTCATTTTAGTTACTTTCATTATAAGTTTGAAATAATCTAAAACCATGTGAAATTTTAATTGATTCAGTTCAATTACATTTATAAAGATAGCTATTTATATGTACATTTATACGTATATGTATACATATTATATATGAAACTTGTGAATACAATTTAAGGAAGTAAATAAACCTATCTACTTTATTATGCAACACAAAGTATAATGTAATAATAATAAAACATATTAATACTTATTAAGTTTATAATTGGCATAACATCAGCAATATTTGAGAAAAATCCTTCCTATTTTTACGTCTAACCCCATAATGCATACATATAGAATGTTTACTTCTGGATAGTCTTATTTAATACGTAACTCAAACGATATAACATAATTCAAAATTTATAGTTCTTGTATTATTGATATAGAATTCTTGTTTATATTCTTTGCTGGTAGAGATCTCAAAGCAAGTATTTAAAAACAATTACATGAAGGCAATTGTTTTTCCATATCTTAACAAAATTATAACGCTTCAAAACACAAACTCTCTTTCCCTGGAATCATGACTTTAAATTTATAGTATTACTGCATTACATGATTAACATGTCACTTTTTATACCGTGGTCAGCAGATTATGTTTTCTATGAATTCCATGGGTACTATAAAATGGGTATTTACTTTTAAGAAATTCATGTATGCATTGTCGGGTTAACCCATTAACACTTTATCTGTAGTAAGACACAGATATAATGATGCAACAGAATTATTTAATCTATCAGAAATATTGTCTGTTATGATATCTATTGTTGCAAGTAACAAGATTATTACAGTTAGTTTTCATTGTTGAGGTCCCTAGTCTATTTTACCTAATATTTAATTAGTTACTGCATAAATTAGAAGTCATATGCATGTAGTACTTCACAAAATAACAAAAATATACTGTTTTCGAACCGTCACTCACAATTTTATTACAGTGTTAAAGGGTTAATGAGAAGTAAATGTACATAGTAGAAAATTCATTTTCCTGGCATACCTATATTGGAAAATTCATCCGGCGTACGACCACCAGCCATTAACCACTGACACCAGTCGATAGTTTCCCAGTAATCGATAGCTTTATTAGGATTTAAAAGAACATCCAACAGTTTATTGAGAGATCGCGAGCAGCCACTGTCAGGGCCTAAATTGCTACATTCTGCACGGATATAAGCAGCTGCATCACGCTTGCCCCTGTTCATCAACCTTCGAACCCAGCTGTTAGAAGTTGAGGCCATCGCGAAAAATCGACCTCGCACAGCGAGGATACCGCTGATTTTAATACGTGTTGTGGTATCCTCTAACAATGTATACTTTAATCAGCGAGAGAACCGTAGTGCCGAACGACGAGTTTTCGTTCATGCTGCGCAGGTCTGCTCTGATCAGGGTTGCCACCTTATCGCAATATAAAACCCGAAGTGTCACACATTCCAACCCGAATATTTGAATGTTGTTATTCGAGATCATACTCGTCATCGGACGAGCTTTTGTTCATTCTGCGCATGTTGGCTCTGATTGGTTTGAGCACGGTTTGTAACCAAAAGCAACATGTGTGCACATTTGTAATTTTCGTGACACTACATATGTACCTCATTGTTTTTTACTTTATACATTCTTTATGTAGGCAAAACCATGGTCGTATGTATAGGTCTGAGGTTTAGAAGCTCATGGACTTGAAAATTTGGAAATTTAATAGCTCGAGAACTTAGACACTTCGGAACTTGTTCGTGTATTTTTGTTAACTGTGTATATAGCCGATGGAATAGAAAGCGTAGTGGGGTAGTTCGAACTAACTGGGGGTGTACTGAAGTTAGCTCTGTTGCGCAAATTGAATATGATCTCTCAATGAATACACAGATGAAAATAATGAAGAAACAGTTTGTTCTGAAATATTATGAAAGAAATTTTTTAAGCACAAGCAACTGAAAACCTAATTATTTTTTAAAAACCTAAACATTTTTTGCATTATACACAATTTTTGATGTATTTACCTACATGATTCCAAATAAATACATACTGTGTATAATAATATATAGGATGTCCTAAAAATATTGTACAAGCCGGAAACAACAGATTCTTTTCAAGAAAAGAAATTGAAAGTTTTTTTGTTATTTTAGTCTGCAGGCTCACTTTTGAAATATAAGCAATTGAAAACTGGAATATCAACTTCTGGAAATCAAGTTTAGTGAATAAAATAAACTGTAATTGTGCTTTTAGGTGGCACTGATCGCCGCAGCACTATCGCCATCTGAGCAAGGTTGGATTTGGTTGGGTACTAACTAAATTACTAAATAATTTGTTGGGAGTTTTCATCCCTCAATGAATGCAATTGATTATAACGTTTTTGTTACGTTCGCTGCATAAGATTGTGCAATTTGTTCTTTTTACTTAATAAATATAAATGGTGAATGTAAAGGTACATCAATGTTAACAATAGCAAATAATATATCGTTTGTTCGTTTCAGTATAACCCAGTCATATATGATTCCCTAGTCTTTAGTTTATTATAAAATTATAATATGTAATTTTAATCTCATTAAATTTCTGTCCGTTTGAACATATTAATGTCGATTTTATTTGACGTAAAATTATGAAGACTATTTTTTGTGAATATAAAAGTTCTAAAAATTTCTTCCTCTGTATTACTAGTGAGTTTGAGTTATAATTATGGTAGCACTGACGAGTTAGTTCTCTTTTCGTTCGGATAATCGAGCGTGTACGTTGCTGTGATAAATAATATTATTAATCGCAGGTAATCTAATATTTTAAAGTTCATCTAATGTAAATATATTATAATTTAGTTAGTATTTGTTATAATTGATCGGTTGACAACAATATTTTGTGTTAATAAAGATCTCTAATCTGAAGTGATTGGTTAAGTAGAGCCTGTACAAGTTGTCTCCTACTGTTATTATTTTGTTTATTAGGTTTGCGTTGCTTTACTTAAAATTAATCAGTATTTTAATTAAATTATTGTATTAATAAGCGCATTGCTTGCATATACTCGAAAATAGAACGAAATTGAATAAAATTTCGTGTTTATGATAGGTTATGTTTAAATGACAAGAGCATAAGTGGACAATGATATACTTTAGTAAACAAATGCTTCCGCATTTCTATGAATATTTACTAATTAAAAATTGTTTATTTTCAGTCATGGTGCGTATGAACGTTCTTAGCGATGCTCTTAAATCCATTAACAACGCTGAAAAGCGTGGAAAGAGACAGGTGCTCTTGAGACCCTGCTCAAAAGTAATCATCAAATTTTTAACTGTAATGATGAGAAAAGGTAAGGAACAAGAATTTAAATATATAATCCATATGTATAATCCATATTGTATGTATAACTATTATCAAATTTAGGTTATATTGGAGAATTTGAAATTGTTGATGATCACCGCAGTGGCAAAGTGGTAGTAAATCTTAGTGGAAGGTTAAACAAATGTGGTGTAATTTCACCTAGGTTTGACGTACCAATTAATGACATTGAAAAATGGACCAATAATCTATTGCCATCTAGACAGTTTGGGTATGTATCATTAAATTTGTTTTATTCATGTCATAACTATTGAAATGATGGTGCAATGGAACATTTATTTGTATTGTAGATATGTTGTTCTAACTACAAGTGGAGGAATTATGGATCATGAGGAAGCAAGAAGGAAGCATCTTGGAGGAAAAATACTTGGATTTTTCTTTTAACTTTTATGTAATAAAATAAATCTTTAATATCAAACATTCTGTACCGATTAATGATACAAATACTCTCCTACAACCTAACCTTCATTATCCTGCCAATAACAGTAACATTGATACATATAATTTAAAATTTGTTAATTCGATTATTTTACGACTGCATTCGAGATAAATTTTTAATAGTAACTGATTTAAGAATGAAAATGAGATGTAAGAAATAACAAATAAGAATACACGATAAAGAATAAAAAAATGCACATATATTACTTTGCAATTACAAAGAGTACAATTGGAATCAGTATTTAATTAGTTTTTTATAGGATATTTCTTCTTAGAATGCACATGCGATATTCCATATCAACGACCGACCGCATACCAAACTATAGAACCTTTCTGATTGGTTGTCGCAGTTTTTCGCTGATTGGCCTAACGTAGCCGGGGACGTTCGAGCATGCGCGTGGTTAGAATTTCAACTTGATGCCTCCTGTGAACGCAGCCGATGACGGTCAGTCAACAAAAGTTTGTAATTCGAACGAAACTCACGGACAGTTCGGAGCATGTGTCGCGTCGTGCAAGTTTTTATTTTTCGTTTGTGTTTCAAAATAAAAATTTTTCAATTGTGTTTTTCATCTAAATAAAAGAAAGTGTAAGAGAGTTTTGAAGAAATTTAACGGCGTTGCCAGGTGTTACCAGGTGAATGTGACCGTTTTGTGCTGCGTTACCTGGGACTTACCTGAAGGGACAACCTTCCGGAAGAAAGTATTAAAACTTTAATTTTTATTCACAGTGTGTTTGTCTGCAAATAAGTAATTACTATGAATGTGAAAGCAAGTGTTTTGACATTTGGATTTTAATATTTCGAAAACGTACACGTGTTTACATTTTCAATAATTATCATATTGTACATGGTATTCTGACAAAAATCCGTGATTCTATCGTCGTGACGACACTTTTCGACTACATTTTTATTCGGCGGTGATTATCAAGATTTGTCTATCAAATCGATAAATTTTAATGCATACTACACGCGGATAAATATAGTCATATAAAAATGAATATCGCAACGATATGTCGTAAGAAAGCGTCGAACGATACGTAACATCGAAGGAAAACAAAGTTGCAGACGCGATGCGATAATTTCGAAAAGAACGAGAAAAGGAAAGAAGACCGAATGTTTGAGAATCGAATACAGAACGTTACGGATGCTTCAGGATCGAAGATTTTTCGAAAGAAGGAGGGACTACGAGTGCAAGTAAAAGGAATGTTGTCTCACAGGTGTACGTCGTAATGCTCTTTCGTTACGACCGTTGAAAGAAAACGTAATCGAGGCTGAATTGACCGCGTGAACTTAACAAAAATGAGGAGAGCATTAAGGAATTGTTGGTATTCGTTCGCGTAACTCAATCGTGCGATTGTATGACGTTCTCGTAGTGAAGTGCGAAGGAAGTGCAAGTGGCAAGAGAGCGGTACAGCAAGAATTTACCAAGTAAAACATGGAGATGCTGTGGAGAAATGCAGTGGCGGACCTGTCGACCTTCCTGAGCACGAGGACGCGGATTTTATTTGCCGCTGTCTATTTCATTTGGATCGCTGGAAGCGCCTGCGCCACTGGTGAGTTTTCGCGCCCATTTTCATCTTATTCTGACTTTTTTGTATTTTGTTTACCTGTGCATTTTATGTCTCTAAACAGGATGCAATATATTTTTATCGCTACAACAATAAAAATTCAAAATTTTTATTTTGAAGTTTACTAATTTAGGAATTTAGATATTATGAATTTATAGATTTTTTGCTGGGTTCGATTTGTCGTCAAATTTCATTCACCTAGTTAGAAGTTGATATGGCAGCGTAGGATTTTTAGGCAATTAATTCGTGAGCTCAGCGATTACCGTCGTTATTACGCACTGCGAACGGTATTCAGTTTGTCATGAAACTGGCACGAGTACAGGATACACGCTTGACGTTACAATATCCGTGACAAAGATGAACAGTTCGATGTATGTGAATGTGCGACGATAGAGTTGAACGTTTCCTGAAACGGGTCAAGCCTAATTTGTGGCGATTTAAACATCGGGGAACATTGCTGAGTAGAACAAATAATGATTTCTTGGCTCTTGACCAAATTGCTTTTACAACCTTCCACACGCGATTGTGAACTAAACGAATATTTTCCCATAAAGGAAAACTTTCCTAATCTCCATCTTGAACTCCATATTTCATCACGACTACATTAATATGCAAAGTTCTGCATTGATATACGTAATGGTATTAAACAATTTAAATTATTACAGATAGAAAATTAGGTCTCCATATGAAGATCCAGTTTAAATGTCCCGGTATCACAAATAGTAATTATAGGGATAATTGCGCGGTTATGTGATTTATTGGTGGAATATCGATAGGTCACCATTACTGCCGTTGTGTACACTGCGCTTCATTATGAATGGTATCAAGGGCAGATTGTACTCGTTACGTTAAGGGGGCTCGCGTTAATGGGCTATAAGTTGCTTTATACTGTACAGCAGCCAAATGACGCTATGAATTTATGCTTTCTTTTTATGGACACATTCCTGTCAAATTAGTGAATAATAATTTCAAGTCATTAATTAGATAATTGCAAATGAATTTCACTAAATTTTTAATTGTCTTATTACCTTGTTATTTTATATTAGATCATCATGCGTGACGTAGCCACGCGTTGCGTCGCCAAGTGTTGTAGTGTCATGCGCCATGTTAATAGCGTCATTTCCTATATCGCGTTATGTCGCCACGCGTTATATTGCCGATTCGTACAAATTCAAGTGCAAACGATTACCAAGCGTGTTAAAAAGTGTGCCTATTAATTTTAGCAAGCTGATGAACATATCGCCAAACGTATTAATTTTAATTAAAAGTATACGTTAAATCGACACGGGATATCAGTGAATTAATTAGGGCGTGAAGACTTCGCACATGGATGTACGACTGTCGTTGAAATGGATAGATATTTGCAGCGGGAGTGAATGGAATCACGGATGATTTGTTTCAAATATGTATGCTGATCTGGTGATGAATGCAATCGGGACACCTGCAACGACTCACAGGAAGATTAGTCGCCACACTCTGAGCGATCGGGAAGGGCAGAAATCTACAAAAAATCACTCCCCTTTTCCAACATGAGGGAACGTAGGAGCCAGACTAATTGTGATTTATTACGACGTTAATCCGTCCAATTGTGTGAATGAAGTTAAACCGTTGACCTCTTGGATGACGATTGGAAAGGATACGTAGCACGTGCCGCGGTATCATGTTAAATAATACCGCCGCTGTATTATCATAGAAAAATCTGCTCCAATTTAATGACCTTCAAATGTTGAAAGCGTGAATTTTTTATTCGTTCTCGAATCACAAACATTCAAGTGTGCAATGTGTACTTGTTTAGAGAACTGGGAGATCGAATATCACAAGAAGTATATAACAGTAATAAGAGTAGTAATAAACAGTGAGTTTATTAACAGTATCGAATGGTCGAACATACAACAAAGAATACTAAACAGTAAAGAGAGCAAGTAACACGAGTCTTATCGTTTTGGGCAGGAAGACTAAAATTTCAAATTGAAATATAAGCTCCCAAGTTCGTGTCCCAGTACCAATAAATTTCCAAGATATCTGGTTAATCTTCACATATAGTAAGAAAAGAAGAAAGAACTTAAACTCGTGAGATTGTTTGTACGTCGCTGCTCCAATTGCCCAAATCCGTTACTCCCTATCTCTTCTTATCAGTAGGATGGTATATCAATGGGCCACGTTGTCCGAGGAAAATTTAATCAATGACCGATTGTCCTCGTTACCGAACCGCGCAGACGAAAGCTTCGCGTCTAATTAATCACGTTATTAATTGTATCCCGGAGTCAAAAAACGGGACTCAATTTCACCAGCTTTTTCCAAACAAAGCTCATTATTTTACCCGTTTGAGTGAATCGAATATCGTTTTTGACGGGACTGACGAGATTACTATTTTAGTCCTTCGGTGACCTCTGACTCACAGATTTAATTGCTTTTGTGCTATTCGTTTTGATTCGTGCGAACCATATGCACTGTGCTGCGACAATGCGACAGGGTCGCGTGCATTTAATTCAACGGTACGCGTGATTAAGATGGCACGCGGATGCACAAGCTTTAATACTAATTATCGATGGTACAGCCGAGGTCAAATCTATTTTTCACTGTGAAAAATACGGTATCCATTGGGAAAAAATAATTTCGAGAATGTACTATTTAAGAATCGCAGTCATATTTATTTATGAATTTAGGCATTTCAGTCTAGGAAATTGAAGATATGTGGTCCTAGAGAATTTAGGGTATGGGGAGTTTGAGATTTGAGGATTTTGAGATCTAGGGTTTTTCGATCTTGGGACTTCGATATTTCAGAACTTACGGATTTCATGATCTAGGAATCTAGGGATTTCGGATCTAGTGACTTTCGAATCTGGGGATTTTCAAATATAGGGATTTTTAGAGCTGGCGATTCCAAATCTGGGGATTTTTTAATATAGGGATTTTTGGATCTAGTGATTTTTGAAACAGGGGATTTTAAAATCTAGGGATTTTTGGATCTAGGGATTTTTAGAGCTTGGCGATCCCAAATCTGGGGATTTTCAAATCTAGGGATTTTTGGAACTAGTGATTTTCGAATTTAGGGGTTTTTGAAACAGGGGATTTTCAAATATAGGGATTTTTTGATCTAGGGATTTTTGGAACTGGCGATTCCAAATCCGGGATTTTCAAATATAGGGATTTTTGGATCTAGGGATTTTTGGAGCTGGCGATTTTCAAATCTAGGGATTTTTGGATCTAGTGATTTTCGAATTTAGGGATTTTCAAATCTGGGGATTTTTGGATTTAGTGATTTCCGAATAAAGGGATTTTTAAATCTAGGGATTTTTGGATGTAGTGATTTTCAAATCTAGGGATTTTTTTATTTAGTGATTTTCGAATCTAGGGATTTTTGGATTTACTAATTTTCGAATCTAGGGATTTTCAAATCTAGGGATTTTTGGATCTAATGATTTTCGAATCTAGGGATTTTAGAAACTAAATATATCTGTATCTAGGAATTTAGTGATCTAGTGATTTTGTTGTATATCAATTTCAGTATTTAAAAATGATGTGATCTAGTGACTTCGAGATTTTGGAATTTGATGTAGTGGTGTTCGGGATCTATGGATCTAGTAATTTCCAAAGTTGAGGATTCAAGATCTAGAAATTCCACAGTCGGTATTTCAAATGCTCGGATCAAAAGATTTCAGAATGTAAACCTCTAGGGATTTTAGAATTCGAAACTCGGAGAATTGGAAACTTTAGAAGTTAGCAATTTTCAAGCCTACATTTATGTCCTTGTCGACAGGAAACTATATTGTACCGGAGTGTACAGCATTAGTAGAAACCTTTGTATGTACATTGTACATCGAGAACGTGTACGTAGAACACGCACAGCGAATCCGTAAGTGATTTGAGTGCCTTCGCGTTACTCATTCCTTGGTAATAATAGACTGTTTCTGAGTTAATCGACAGGAATGCGGGGAAATACCCAACAAATATCTAGTCATTATTTAGATCTGTTTAATGAACTTTCTAAACTTGATCCGTACATACATTCAACATTAAGGGAAAAGGATGTAACTAAATTTCAATAGTGAGTATTGGCTAAGAGATCTGTTAGGAGGCCCTCTTGATCTGTAAATTAAACTCTGTAATTATATCTTGGTATCTTTGAAATTCAAACGAGAATCTTCGGCATTGTTTGGAAAGGAACGTTATTACTTTTCCCTGAATAGAGAACGTGGAAACAATGCTGTTACTGAAGCTTTTTAATACTCCCGACGAAAACAGACACTCCATGTTTCTCTGTTCTGTGTTTTTTCGTACATTTCAGAGATTGTTACACGTTGCCCGGTTGGACATAAAACTTTCTTTTACCCCCGGATCATTCGCCAATTTACCTTTACACCAGACTGCACTCATATGCCCTTTACCCGGCTACATTATGTCGACCATCGACCTGGAAACACGAGAACGCTTGTCTTCCTGCGACACTAATACGAAATGCATGCCAATTTCTCGTAATGCAGTATTTCTGCAGCCGAGAAATCTGACTCGCGACAAACTGTACAGGGTGTCTCACGCAAATGGGTCAAGTTATAGCTTTAAATTCGAAGGTAGACAATACCGTTCGTTAAGGTAGACATCAAATGAAATACTTTAAATCGAATCAAGTAGATCAGTTTTACTACGATCTGTTCAATTACCGTGTTACACATTTAGAAACTTAAACCTATATCTAACCAAAGTGTTACGAAGTCGAAAGTTTCACTTTGCCTAAAATTTATTTAGCAATTAAAAGCACCACGGTGGTCGTCGATGATTAGCATTTTTAGATAGCTTATCGAGTAATCTACATATTCCAGCCTGAAAACGCTCGTTTCATGAGGCAACGCTTTGTAACGACTTCCTGCTTTCGCAATGCAAACTATTCATCCACCCGCGATAAAATGATAGCAAGGAGCGTGTCATCCTTGGACAAAGAGATAATGAACCCTTTGGGGACGAATAGTTTGCTCCAACCAAAACAGTTCAGTTATCATTACGAGGGTTATTAATCTGAAAATATTAAATATTAATTCATCAAGTAATATAGTCGTACATTTCATACAGCTTTCATGCACAGAAATGTATATTCATCGTTACTTCTGAGACCATTACGTCTGGCAAGTGTGATACTAGTATCGATTTCGATAAATGGACAGGAAGACGAGATTTCTCGTGTTTCCAGGCCTGGTTGTGGTCAGTGCGATATATGCCAGGACGAAAAAGTACGTTCGGTAACCTGTACCATGTAAAAGGTGATCGGTATGGTGGTGTAGGTGCACATAATGCCACGAAAGGTATCTATCACTGGCGTCAGCTTAAACCGTGGCACAATAGAGGACAAGGGCCTTTACCTGGCCCTCGAGTACCTCTGTCTATCCTCTCGTGTGTGTATTGGCCTCTGTTCCACTCCTACCATTTTCTATAGCTTTCTACTCCCTGTACCTGCTGCCTATCTGACCCTTTTCCTGCTCAACCATCGTCGAACGATACCCACGAACGAATTTCGAGTTCACGAGACAGAACCATTTAATCGAATTAAAGAAACTTCACCACAAAGCATGTAATATAATTTTTCAATTCTATTTTGTGAGAATTTTTCAGTTTATATTATAGTCAAGAAAGGTTGCGTTAATACTGCATATTATTGACTACAAGTCGTAACAAGTTCTTTAAACAGCACTCAGTATCCTTGTCAATTAGTTAGGTAAACTTAAGTGTTAGAATCAATCAATTTTCATTTTCCAATTGACTGCATGACACATGGAGAGAGTGGTTCTGTTTTGTAATAGTTAAATTGCTGTTATCTATCTACTTAGCCGTCGTTGCTCGACAATTGTACTCTTCAGTCGCGTCTTTTATTGTATTAACTGCTTCCTATCTTGAAGAGTTCCTTAAACTCGACGCACCGTATGCGTCGTACGTTGCAATCGTAATTGTTTAAAATTCGTACATTTTTTTTTCTTTCTTCTTAATTGCTTCTCTACCTGTTTGTTCTTAGGGGATTTCGCACGATACATTAATTGGGTACGTAAGAGTGCGAAGAGCCGAAAAATGTAACGCGGGGTTAAAAGGCGTTGAGTGTAGTGGATCATTCGCGACCCTTGCATTTCATGGAGGGATATACGTAAGCCCTTTTCTTTCACGCGCGGCTCTTACCATGAAGACGAGAAGTACGTGTCTGAATGCTTCTGTTCGTCGGCCGGATGTCCCCTTCTCTTCTTCCTTTTAGTTCTTCACCGCATCATCCTCATTATCGTCATCGTTCTTCCTTCAGCAGCTCGATTCGCCGCCGTTTATCTTCGTCCTCTCTTTCACCTGCGACCAAGTTTCGTGTTTCCGATTGCCGCCGACGACCTGCATATCTAGCGGCCAATGAAAGTTGCATGTTCATTCTGGGAAACCTGACTCTAGTCTGCAGACTTGCTGAATATCACGATTATTGCACTCGTTTTTACCAACGAATTTTCAATTTCATGTGGCATTCGAGGGACATTTGTTCGTATGCGCGACATAAAGTCATCTTTATGAAGATGAGAACGTACTATAGATATTCCATAACTGCAGATACTATGATAATGGGATATTGCGGTCTACGCATCAAGCAGTTTAGGAGTATCGAGATCTACACACCAAGGAATTATGGAATGTTCGGTTTGACGTATACTGCAATTTGGAAGGTCGGAAACTAAGTCTATTGCAATCTTGATATATTGCAATTTAGATGGGTTACAATTTAGGGATATTGCAATGTAGAGATAGCAGCACTAGAGATATGGGGATCTAGGGATTTCTGAATCTAGGGATTTTTGGATCTAGGGATTTCAGAAGCTAGGGATTTTTAGATCTAGGGATTTCTGAAGCTAGGGATGTTTAGATCTAGGGATTTCTGAAGCTGGGAATTTTAGATCTAGGGATTTTTGGATTTAGGGATTTCTGAATCTAGGGATTTTTGGATTTAGAGATCTTGGATCTAGGGATTCTTGGGTCCAGGGATTTCTGAATCTAGGGATTTTTGAACCTAGGGATTCTTGTGTTTAAGGATTTTTGGATCTAGGGATTTTTGAATCTAGGGATTTTTGGAATTAGAGTTCTTGGATCTAGGGATTTTTGTATTTAGAGTTCTCGGATCTAGGAACTTTTTGGAATTAGAGTTCTTGGATCTAGGGATTTTTGGAATCGGAGTTCTTGGATCTAGGGATTTTTGGAATTAGAATTCTTGGATCTGGGGATTTTTGGAATTAGAGTTCTTGGATCTAGGGATTTTTGGAATCGGAGTTCTTGTATCTAGGGATTTTTGGAATTAGAATTCTTGGATCTGGGGATTTTTGTATTTATAGTTCTCGGATCTAGGAACTTTTTGGAATTAGAGTTCTTGGATCTAGGGATTTTTGGAATCGGAGTTCTTGGATCTAGGGATTTTTGGAATTAGAGTTCTTGGATCTAGGGATTTTTGGAATTAGAATTCTTGGATCTGGGGATTTTTGGAATTAGAGTTCTTGGATCTAGGGATTTTTGGAATTAGAGTTCTTGGATCTAGGGATTTTTGGAATTAGAATTCTTGGATCTGGGGATTTTTGGAATTAGAGTTCTTGGATCTAGGGATTTTTGGAATTAGAGTTCTTGGATCTAGGGATTTTTGGAATTAGAATTCTTGGATCTGGGGATTTTTGGAATTAGAGTTCTTGGATCTAGGGATTTTTGGAATTAGAGTTCTTGGATCTAGGGATTTTTGGAATTAGAGTTCTTGGATCTAGGGATTTTTGTATTTAGAGTTCTCTGATCTAGGGATTTCTGGATTTAGAGTTCTTGGAACTACGGATTTCTGAATCCAAAGATTTCTGCATCTAGAGATCTCTGAAAATAGGGATTTCTGCATCTGGTGTTTTTGGATTTAGAGATATACAGAAATATTCTGATGAACTCTAACCCTAGAGATCTACGGATTAAAATCTAGGGATATCTACAGACGTCGTGATCTAGAAATTTCAAAATTTTGCATAGTATGTACATTTCTATTTAAATTTCTATTGCAATGCTAGCGAAAGTCACAAAATGCCTCCGTAGCTTTTTCGATAAGATAAAGATTGATTTTTCCAGCACTTGTCACTCGAGGGTAGTTACAAGAACGATAATAAGCTTGTCTAAGGAAATCGAGTTCGTAACGGAGTTCTCAATTCGTTCCAAGGGGAACATCTCGTACATACGAACATGGAGATATGAGAAAAGTTACTGGATAGAATGACAAACGTTTGTCTTTCAAAGGATGAACAAGTTCAAATGTTCTGGAAACCATTTACGACTGCCTACTTACGGGCCACAAATGAACCTTGACGAGCGTGACTTTACGCTGAGGAAAGTGAATTGTCTGATGATTTTTTGCATTACATCAGCTTCTGGAAAGAGTGTTAGACTTCTTCTAGAATGACAAGGTTAGAGTTTTTATTCGATAGCATCAGGTGCTGAATGCTGTATGTACCACTTATGTTCGATATTGTAAAATTAATAAGTATCATTACATTGTTATATGGATAGACACAGAGGGTGTGTAGACTCCCATTATATTGCCACTTTCATAGTCACTACTATGTAATTACTACTCGTACTATTATTACATGCCACGTATGGTCATTTATAATATGATTTATACTTACCAGAATATTTGTGTTATAAAAAAGTTGATAGTCGTAATTATATGAAATTTTTAATAGAATAGCACTTTAATGTGGGTAGACAGGAAGGTTCAATTACTTCTTCCCCATACACGTACTTTATCGTTGAACATGTGCTATATCTGTACCAAAAAGCTGGTTAAACAGTCTGAGGTAGAAAGGTTTATGTGTTATTGTTATCACCATCATGCTATCATTCGCCATATGTGTGTTTACTCAGATGGCAAGCAATCGACTACATTGTGGAAAGATACTGTATCACTCTTCGTTGCTACTTTGTGCGTCAGAAATTAATTGTTCCCAGTAACATCTTTTTCAAAACTAATATTTACAATATTACATGACATTAGGTTAATTAAATATTATACCATTTCGCATATTTGACGTGACATAATTTGCGAATTTGGAGATATGGCAAGGTAGGGATTTGGAATTTGGAAATTTTGGAATTGGGGGATTTTGGGATTGGGGAATTTTGGAATTGGGGAATTTTGGAATTGGGGAATTTTGGAATTGGGGGATTTTGGAATTGGGGAATTTTGGAATTGGGGGATTTTGGAATTGGGGAATTTTGGAATTGGGAAATTTTGGAATTGGGGGATTTTGGAATTGGGGGATTTTGGAATTGGGAAATTTTGGAATTGGGGAATTTTGGAATTGAGGAATTTTGGAATTGGGGAATTTTGGAATTGGGGAATTTTGGAATTGGGGAATTTAGGAATTGGGAGATTTTGGAATTGGAGGATTTTGGAATTGGGGAAATTTGGAATTGGGGAATTTTGGAATTGGGGAAATTTGGAATTGGGAGATTTTGGAATTGGGGAATTTTGGAATTGGGGGATTTTGGAATTGGGGAATTTTGGAATTTGGAAATTTTAGAATTGGGAAATTTTGGAATTGGGAAATTTTGGAATTAGGAAAATTTGGAATTGGTAATTTTGGAATTTAGAAATTTTGGAATTTGAAAATTTTGGAATTTAGAAATCTTGGAATTTGGAAATCTTGGAATTTGAAAATCTTGGAATTTGAAAATCTTGGAATTTGAAAATCTTGGAATTTGGAAATCTTGGAATTTGAAAATCTTGGAATTTGAAAATCTTAGAATTTGAAAATCTTAAAATTTGAAAATTTACAAGCTTGCAAACCTGAAAATTTGAACACTTAAGATTTATGACCTCAGCCACTCAGACTTTGTAGACTTCGAATATTTAAAAAGTTACCATCCTGAAAATTGATAATCTGATATTAGTCATCGATGTCTGCATTCTTCAGCTTCCAGAGAAAACTCCCACTTGTCAAAAGTTCTGACCAAAAAGTTTCTATCGATCCGTTATAAAATTCTTGGTATCCGTCGATTTCTTGGAAGTTTGATCGGACAACGGTTGTCGGCTATCGAAGTCTTGAAAGGATTCCTTTGAATCGAGTCACTGTCCGCGTTATACGGTTTTACAGTCGGTTTAGTCACTGCTTTCGTAAGCGTTTGCGTTACGTTTAGCCTCGAAAACGAAAGTTTCGAAAGCAAATCGAGTAGGATTTATCGAACTTCATTCCCTGGTTCCTCGAATTAAAGGATACTCGTAATCCTTGGATTTCTGTGCAACATTTCCGGGGATCTTTTGCTTGGCGTTCATTTCCAAGTCAAAGAGATAGACTCGTGAGAGTGCAAGATCAGCGAGAATCTCCGCTAACGTCCTATAGTCGCTTGGTAGTTGAATAAAATCATTCCTTTCGGTTCAGCAAGAAATATTATATAGGAATGTATAAACTGCGAATGGGAAAATAAAGTTTGTAGTCGTATGTTGTCTTCACTTTATTTTTTAACAAGCTTATATTCTTGTAGTAGAATAGTGGTTGAACTGTTGTTAAGTTTCTTTTTAATACACATATGTGAATATATGATCACATTCTATTATTTTTAGTTTTGTATGTAATATGTTTAAATATTTTCTAATGTAGTTCTTAAATATAATCATATCACCTGCAGATTTGATCATCCTCTTAGACACTTCTCTCCTTCAAAAACAATTCAAACAATCCACTCTTTGTGTGGATTACTGTCCCAGTTTTCATGCATGATGAGACATATCCATGTACCTGAAAAGTTAGAGTTAAACAATTAAAAAATCACGTGCAAAGAGTTAAAAAGGTTTCACACTCGTTACCTACAAAAATACCTGAGTGCAAAAGGTTAACAGCTCAGTGAATAACAAAATTGTACGAAGACAACTTGTTAATCGTTGTTTTCTTCAACTCTAGTTACCAGCAGAAGAGGCAACGTAAGATCGTGCTCGAGGTTAGTCGTTAGGTTCGCTCGTCATCGTACGTCATTCCAGTTGGACGCCTATTCTTCCATAAAGGAGAACTCGTCTCAATCGGCAGGGCCACTTACGTGAGCCGATGCGTTCGAAGGCATCCACGCGAACAGACACACGCGTGTGTGTGTGTCCCTTCACGAAGAGACGAAGAACAAAACCGAAAAGAAGAAGCGGAGGATGAGAAAGCCTTGCCGGGGGCGGTCAGTGGCCTCTGCACCGGCTACCATGAGACGACAGAACCGCTGCGTCTCAGCTCTTTTACTCACCTACGGAACTATCGCCAGAATAATAATGGGAATTATGCTTAGACATCACTGGGACACGTGGAAAAGTCCGGTTTTTGTCAGCGAGGACACACTTTCAGCGATTTACGCGGAAGACATTGTCGCACGCTCGACTTTGGCATTTTTTGTTAAATGTGGAACGAGATGGTTTCCGTTCGAAATTGTAGATTAGGGTTTTTGGTATGTCTTAGAGCAGAAATTTGTATGTTGAGGAAAGTACATATTAATTGAAGTGTGTATCAAACTAGGAATTCATTTATTGATCACAACTTGTATTAAACTAGAAGTCCGTATGTGGATCAAAGCATATATGAATTATAGTATGTATCAAGCTGGAAATTCATACATTGATGTATTAAACTAGAAGTTTATATATTGATTATATGTATTAAACTAGAAGTTCGTACATTGATCACATGTGTTAAACTAGAAGTCCATATGTTGATCAAAGCATGTATTAATTATAGTATGTATCAAACTAGAAATTCATACATTGATCACATATTATATTAAATTAGAAGTCCATATGTTGATCGAAGCATGTATTAATCATAGTATGTATGAAGTTAGAAATTCATATATTGATCACATGTGTAAACTAGAAATCCATATGTTGATCAAGGTGTATATTAATCATAATATGTATGAAGCTAGAAATTCATACATTGATTACATGTATTAAACTAGAAATCCATATGTTGATCGAAGCATATATTAATCATAGTATGTATGAAGTTAGAAATTCATATATTGATCACATGTGTAAACTAGAAATCCATATGTTGATCAAGGTATATATTAATCATAATATGTATCAAACTAGAAATTCATACATTATTAAACTAGAAATCCATATGTTTATCAAAGTATAAATTAATCATATACATTAACCATGTGTGAAACTAGAAATTCATACATCGATCACATGTATTAAACTAGAAGTCCATATGTTGATCAAAGTATAAATTAATCATATACATTAACCATGTATGAAACTAGAAATTCATACATCGATCACAACATATATTAAACTAGAAATCCATATGTTTATCAAAGTATAAATTAATCATATACATTAACCATGAAACTAGAAATTCATACATCACATGTATTAAACTAGAAATCCATATGTTGCTCGAAGCACACATGAACCAAAGTATGCATCAAACTAGAAAAGCACATATTGACGAAATTATTAAACTATTATGTATTATTATGTATTAACGTATTAACGTATGTATTATTATGTATTATGTATTAACGAAAGAGTATACCAAACTATTCACACGTTAATCAAAGCGTACAGAAAATAAGAAACTAGTTTTTAGCCCACGTCCCAGAGGTCCACGAAATATTTTTCTCTCTTCCAGCGAATTATCTTTTGGTAGTTCGCCAATCGCGTTCGTCTATCCGTTTACTCGTAGCTTCGTTGCATGGCAAATAGGATGCAGCAATCGCGTCTAGCAAAGGAAATTTATCGTCCACGTGTTGTTGGTTATGAAAGGAAACGCCTTTAGGCTCGTTCGTTTAGTCAGACTCTGCTAACAGGTTCCCGTTAGGAAATTCTTTTTCTGAAGGTGCTCGAACTCGTACCGTTCTACCGTTGTCAACGAACGGGTTTTATTGTTTCATTTTTTTCTGGACGACGCATCTAGGGGTGTGCTCCGTTTAGTTTTTTTTTTGGGCTCGTTCGCACTTTTTCTAGCTACCAGTTCGCGTAAACAGGCGGCACGAGATGCGGAGGTCGTATTGAAAAGTTCTCAAAGGGTGAAATAGATGTGCAGAGAAAAGAAGACGAACGAAACCGGAGGAGAAAGACGGGGGATCTCTTTCAGGCTGGGCTCTCTATAAGCTTCTTTCAGCGAGCGAAGCCCAGGCTATCAAGTCAGTCTTAAACAGCTCTGAAATTCATGACTCGAGAACGGAGAACAGACTGTGAAGCCGGCTGATAATCTTCCACGTTCGCGTATAATGAAACGATCAGATTTGCTTTTTTGGGAATCGAGCTTCGAGATAGTAATTGAAAATTGGTCCTTGGGGTTTCGTTATTCCTTTCAACACTGCTGAATCTTGTTTCTATAGGCGGTATTCTACGAATTAGGGCTTACGTATCATCCGTGGTTGTACAGAATTGTGATCGAACCTCTCCATCAATTACGATCACAAAATTAGTTGACCTAATTTTATAACTGTGCAATTCATTACAGTATTTTGAAGTATAATATAACTGAACGAGAATCACGGTATAATTGGCCCATTTATCTTAATAAAATTAAAAGCAAAACTTCGGTTAATTGGTAAATCGATAAAATAACTCGCTTAAAGTAGTCGGGTAACACAATAACAGGTACACAGAAGTAAAGTTATGATTCATTGGGGTTGGAACAATTCAGTTCTTACCTCCGGTCATTTTTTAAAAGACCATGCTAGCTCTCGTACAGAGTGGTTTGCTCTTTTTACCTGTAATGAATTACGGAGAGCCCTATTGTGAAGATGAAAGAGCACTCAACTTACACTTACGCTTACGTGTATTTATGAGGATTAACGAGGATTAGCTTAACTTTACCGTTGTACGTGCGAAGCCAGAAAAATTCTACAGAACTTTTGTGGATACTTCAAACCATAATTCGCATTTGTATTTTCACACTTTACCTTACATTTATCCTTCCTCTCGTAATTCGCACTTTTACTTTATTCTATTTCGCACAAGTTTTACTTATACTTTTCACTCGTTGTTTAGGGATATTTGCACTTGCGGATATTCGAATTTAGGACTGTAAGGGTATTTGCGTTTTGCAATATTAGAATTTAGGAATTTTTGGGATCTAGAGATTTTCTAGACCTGTGGATTTTGGGATCTAGGGAGAGTGGTATTTAGGAAAATTAGGATCTAGGGATTTTGGAATATAGGGATTTTTGGATCTAGAGAGATTTTAACCTAGGGATTTTTGGATCTAGGGAGATTGGAATATAGGGGGTTATGGATCTAGGGATTTCTGGATCTAGGGAGATTTGGACCTAGGGATTTTCGGATCTAGGGAGATTGGAATCTAGGGATTTTTGGATCTAGGGAGATTTGGACCTAGGGATTTTTGGATCTAGGGAGATTTGGATCTAGGGAGATTTGGACCTAGGGATTTTCCGATCTAGGGAGATTGGAATTTAGGGATTTTTGGATCTAGGGAGATTTGGACCTAGGGATTTTTGGATCTAGGGAGATTTGGATCTAGGGAGATTTGGACCTAGGGATTTTCCAATCTAGGGAGATTGGAATTTAGGGATTTTTGGATCTAGGGAGATTTGGACCTAGGGATTTTTGGATCTAGGGAGATTTGGATCTAGGGAGATTTGGACCTAGGGAGATTGGAATCTAGGGATTTTGGAATCTAGGGATTTTTGGATCTAAAGAGATTTGGACCTAGGGATTTTTGGATCTAGGGAGATTGGAATCTAGGGATTTTTGGATCTAGAGAGATTGGAATTTAGTGATTTTTGGATCTAAGGATTTTGGAATCTAGGGATTTTTGGGATCTAGGGATTTCTGGATCTAGAGAGATTGGAATCTAGGGATTTTGGGGGCCTGGGGATTTTTGAATTTAGGGATTTTTGGATCTAGGGATTTTGGAATCTAGGGATTTTTGGCGTCTAGTCATTTTTGGATCTAGGGAGATATAGGGAGATTTGGTTCTAGAGATTTTTTGGGTCTAGGGATTTTGGTGTCCAGGGATTTCTTGATCTAGGGATATTGAGATTTAAGGATTTCTTGATCTAAGGATATTAAGATTTAAGGATTTCGGGAACTAGGAATATTGAGATTTAGTGTTATCAAGATCTAGGGATAATGCAGATATAGAAATATCAATATTTTGGTAATATTGAGGATTTAAGAAACTTTGTATCAAGAGAAATTTTAAGTCAGACTTAAAGAGATATCTATCGAAATTCCAACCTAAGATACATCATATACTTTCCGCAATTCCAGAACCAACAAAATCTTAGACCCAAAGTAATTCTGAGTCTACGAAAATTTTACTAGTGGTTTCTCAACCTAAATTTTAATCTACACTCAGCGAACAGGGAAGCATTATGCGCAAAGTTGTTTATGGAAGGAAAGTCGAAGTACAACAGGTACATACTTCATCACTCGACTCGTTGCAGGTATTCGTACTGCAAAGTTGAAAGTCGGTGCAGGAAATGCAGTATCGCGGTAAAAGTGGATACACTTGGTGCGTTATGTGGCAATAACCACGAGCGTACAACTGTGGACTGCAGTTATGCAATCAATTGTATTCGCTAGCCGAGCTGGACGAAAACTGGTAACCGCCCTGTTTCATTTTCTTGTGACGTACGATCAGCTGTTCTCCGTCTTTCGAGGTGTAAACCGGTTGCCGAGCATTATTTCGAAGTGCCTCGATCAAATCGAAGTTGTTACTTCGAAGCGTTTGCAGGGGACGTAATACATGTGCGACGTATCAATAGTTGTCCTAAGCGCTGTGTATCTGTCAGTTGTTATCGACATCTTGATCTATCATACAAGTTCAGAACATCCGTCATTGAAGTTTTCAATCGATACTATACAGAACCTCTTCGAAGTCTCTTCGAAGAGATACGTCCCTTACGATTTAGAAAGAGTGCAATTCATTAGCGGAACTACTGTTACACTTTTAATGTCCTTTCGTAGTCGCGCTCATGTAACCGAGAATTTCCGTTCCTGATAGAGACCTTGAGCGTATAGGTACGCATTACACAACTGTAACTGCCGACATACTAGTCCATTCACTGGATATTTTCACTTTTCATCCATCACGGTGCCGATGGTCAACGGCGGAACAACACGGTAACTCTGCATAAGCGCGTTATGAGACGTTTAGATGCAAATTTCATCCATTGTCAGCGACGATACTCTTACGAGTACAGAAATACTCTCTGAACAATGGCCTAACAGTACAGTGCCGTGAGAGTATCATAATTAATATAAAATATTTAGGTCTGTTTTGGAAACTGCTCCTTGATAAGTGGTCATTTGCGATCATGAAGGACCACAAATTTAACTGGGTTGATTTGTCCAATATAAATAAATTGTGGTGAGAAGCTAGGAAGGGGTATATTGCTGCTCAAAGGGAACCTAGTAGGTGACTGTACATGCACAATAAACGTATCCACGTTTTTATCGATTTATGAAGAAAATGTTTTGCGTCCGACAAAACAAAGTATCACGAACGACACGCGATTACGAAGCGTTCCCGGAACCCTTAATGAACACCTTTCCACCTCTCGGTCGCGCAGGTTGGACAGGTATTTCCTGTCCCGACAAGAGGAGATAGCTTCGAAACGTTGGCTTACAATCGTTCGACGTTCTTGACCGAGCAATTTGTAGGATACGAGCGTTATACGCGGTTCTATCGGTCGAGTCCGAGAAACGGACGGCTAAGAAGGCAACGCTTGGTAAGGTCAGCGGGGAAAAGGGAAAGGGACGGCGAGACGAAGCAGCGAGCCAAGTTCGCGAAGGTAAAACGTGGAAAGAGAGGTCGAAGCAGGGAAGAAAAAAGGGAAAATAAAAGTAAAAAGGGAAGCCACGACGACGGCTCGCGGGGTAGGGATTGGAAAGGGACGAGAAACTGCTATTCACGATGGGACTGTGTGCTACGAGACATAACCTAACCCAATCTTACGAGTTGACGCTCTGGAATCTCTCCGTTTATAGCTCGCCGTAATAATCGGTTAATCGTTCCTTTTTCTACGGTTTTACTATTCCTCCATGATGTCAAATGGAATTTCAAGCTCCGTAATTTCATTAGCAGTTGGAAAATTTATATTGCCCAACGATAAAAGGGCTAATCTAATATTTGTAATAACGTTAACACTGTTCTTGTCATTCGTATCTGGGTGACACGAGAATTACTCTAATAGCGCGACCAGTCATCATTTATCCACTTATGGGCGATTTTGCCTAGCGTATTAGATTGATGCTATGGCAATTGTGCTCGTTTCTAGCTTTGACGCTTGTTTCTGAATAAACATTAACTGTTACTGTGCCATTAGACTGCCATTCTTTTATAAATATTACTACATGTGCGTTTATTTCACTATGCTACTATAGGACTGAACTACGAGTACCCCTATGTACCTATTAATTGTATAATTTATATACGTCATAATAATGCTACATCATCATGCTGTTATTTTAGTTTGAAACTATATAATTGTACTACAAAAATTGCTGCACATCTATGTATCTATTAATTGTATAACTCGTATATGTTTTAATACTGCTATATTACTATGCAACTATATAACTGTACTACAAGTAACGTTGTACCCTTATGTACCTATTAACTGTATAATTCATATACGTCTTAATATTGCTATATCACTATTTAACTATGTAACTGTACTGCAAAAATCACTGTACCCCTACGAACCTATTAATTGTATAATTCGTATACGTCATAACATTGCTACATCACTATGTATCTATGTAATTGCACTTCAAGAATCGCTGTGCCTCTATGTACCTATTAAGTGTATAATTCGCATACATCATAATGTATCATAATGTAATCACTATGTAACCATGTAGTTTTACTATAAAAATCGCTGTACCTCTGTATACCCAATAATCACACAATTTGCATACGTACCTATTAATTACACAATTTGTATACGTAGTAACAACAATCGAGTCAGCTCGATTGAATCGTTAATTGTGCCCAGTTTATCCTGGAATGACTAGCGCAATTTAGGGTATCGTACAAAAGCTGGGAATGTTCTTTGTACCATGCAAAGTATGACTCGAACTTAATTTAACGAGTCGACCACACGGAAACTCATCGAGAGTCCTGCGGCGGTTGTAAGGACACTCAAGATGGGCCACGAAGTACGCAGCGAACCGTGTGCCAAATTGGACTTCGTTTGTAGACCTGGCATACTAGCCTTCCTGCACTTTTTCCATTAACCATACAAAGTGAAATTAATCTAATGAATAAAGGAACCTGTCTCCGACCGTGTCCCGCAGTTAAACGACGAGAAAAAGGTTCAGAGAAACTGCAATTTCTTGGACTTACATTTGCAATTGCTCGAATGGTTCGCATCATTTGTGTTCGCGGTAAATTTTAAAAAGTGAGGGAAGGAATTTTGTTGGACTTTATGTAGAACGTTTTTAGCTCCGGTGAGACAGGATCTCCTCAAGGTTATAAAACGCGATGCTTCGATTCAGAGCGTAATCTTCCGCCACTTAAGTCTTCGCGTGTCCTTCAGACGTCTGTAAGAATTCACGCAGCACCATCACGACGTAAATTAAGTTGATTGAAGCTATTGGAGGACCATGTACTCGAACGAGGTGACCGATATTTCGAAAGCCACTCGTACGAAGTCTAATAAGTGGACTCCAAGTTATTAATATTGCTTTTAGCAGGTTATTTCATACGTAATGGTCTTGTCACGTCTGTAACCTTAATTTGTTGAGCGACATGAAGGTTTCGTATTCCCGAATTGTCTTCTGTGTTTGAACAAATAACTCGACTAATTTTTAGCTTAATATTATTTAGAGGTAAAGCACTTTCTTTCTGCATGGGATGTTCTCAAGAAATTCTGATGTTTTCTACAAATTGTATATGCAAACACTTGACGAGTGAAAGCTATCTGTTATTTCAAACCTAGATTGCGATTGTAATTGGATTAGACACGCGTGCATTCCTGAAGAGATTCGGTTTGATAAGTTTTCCAACACTTTTACTCGCGCAACTTATACCACACGGAACGTTAAAGTCTGCGAGAGCGATGAACTAATTCCAATTCAACAAAGTGCAATAACCGTTATATAGATACCTCCAGTTAATCGTATCGATCGACCTCGTGCAATGCGGAACACGTTTAAACTTTGATTTCAAAAGTATTAAGTAGTCAAGTACCTATAGTAGTTTATCATGGATAAGTCGCTAGAAAATATTTCTCTCGAGTGATTTTTACAGTTACACAAATATTTCAGAATTATCAGTCTGGGAGATAAATAACAGATAGCTTCATGGATTAATAAATACGATTTATGGAAAGATGATGATTTATTAATAGTATTAAGGAAACCTTTATGCAGTTATTTTATTAATTTTTATTAGAGTTTATTTTAAAGTTGGTCTTTGTAACTGACAGGCGTCTTGTATTCACTGCATCTTGTATTCACTGCATCTTGTATTAAGTGCATTTAATTGCATTACATAAATAGTTCATGCAGTTTTATTCATTTTTAAGCTTCAGATGTGACATGAGCGCCATTTTGTGGTACTTTTGTGTCATCAATTCATGTCAGTATTTAAATGCTTCCAAATTAGACATTGTTTGGTATAATTGTCAGTCAGCCATTTTGTACTAAGAATATCGACAAAGCACTTACATAGTAAATTTTATTAAACATTAAGCTTTAATTTGATCTAACATAAGTACCATTTTGCGAAACTTTTATGTCATCAATTTTTATAAGTATTTCGATGTTTCTAAATTAGACATTGTTTCGTATAATTCTCAGTCAGCCATTTTGTACTAAGATTATCAACGAAGCACTTATACAGAAAATTTCATTAAACATTTAGCTTTAATTTGATGTAACATAAGTAGCATTTTGTGATACTTTTATGTCATCAATTTTTATAAGTATTTCGATGTTTCTAAATTAGACGTTGTTTGATATAATTCTCCGACAGCCATTTTGTGTTAAGAATATCGACAAAGCACTTCCATAGTAATTCTCCCTAAGCATTAAGCTTTAAATTGATATAACATAAGTGCCACTTTGCGATACTGTTATGTCATCAATTTGTGTCAGACTTTTTATGTTCCGCAATCGTCCATTACTTGATATAATCTCTCAGCCATTTTGTAATAAGAAAATATCCTTTTAAAATAATTTTACTACGTCGCGTAATACCAGTACGTAGCTGCAAATTAAATTATCCGTCTTACCAGCAATCAGATAAAAAAGAGAAAAATCTCCTTTAGAAAAGAGGAAAAAAAAACGGGGTCTGATAGGTGATTAAACAATCGGTCGATCGAGACACGAATGTACCCGTGACTTGGTGGCGTAAAAATGATGGCGTGTTTCCTCCCTTTCTCTGTACGATTTCCCTTCAAAGGGCTTCCTTCCCTTGCAGGCACGCGATGCTTACAAATTTAACGTCCCATTTACATATCGTGCCGCAGTGGCCTAACCGAAAGCCTCGTTCTATCCGATTGTTCAATGAACTTTAAGCACTGCGGCTCATTCGCACGTGCATAACGAGATTCGCATTGTGCTCCTCGTCTGAGGTTTTATTATCCACGATGCAACTGTGCTCGTTGCACCTGCTATAATTCGTGGCCGAGATTATGAATTAAACGAAAAATGGCGGCGGCGGTGTTTCCCATTAAGAGCTTTCGGTGGCTGCAAATAAATCGAGCGGAACGAGCTCGGTTTCCTGCGAATTATTTCGCGTGCAAACGGCGCACGATGCACTTTCGGTAAATAGGCGTTGTAAAGTACCATTCGGATATTTTTAGTGCCTTGCATATTTTGCTGTCTTGCATATTTTATCGTGCTTTCGACTCTTGCATTTCGTATAAAATTTCGTGTGATTGCTTTGGGCTTCTCCATTCAAGATTTACTGGTCTCTGCATTGTTAATGTTAATTTCAACTGGACGTTCAAGATAAGCAAAATTTAGGTATCTTGAACACTTTGCTCTCCTAATTTGGAATTAAATATCGTGTGCTTTGGGGTTCTTCTTTGAAGATTTATTGTTACTCTGCATTGTTGATGGTAACAATGCAGATTAACTGGAGACTCACTTTAAGATAATCAAAATTTAGGTATCTTGAACAGGTGTCTTGCATATTTCGAATGAAATATCATGTAATTGCATTGGGATTATTGACTGAAGATTTATTGTTACTCTGCATTGAAGATGTTACTTCAAACTGGAGATGTACTTCAAGATAATCAAGACTTTGATACTTTGCATGCTTTGATGTCTTACATGTTTGAAATAAAGTATCATATAAATTCCATTGGGATTATTGACTGAAGATTTACTGTTACTTCACATTGAAGATGTTACTCCAAACTGGAGATGTACTTCAAGATAATCAAGACTTTGATACTTTGCATGCTTTGATGTCTTGCATGTTTCAAATAAAATATCATGTTATTGCATTGAGATTATTGACTGAATGTTTATTGTTACTCTACATTGAAGATGTTACTCCAAACTGGAGATGTCTTCAAGAAAATCAAGATTTTAATACCTTGCATGTTTTGATGTCTTGCATGTTTAAAATAAAATATAATATAATTGCATTGGGATTATTCACTGAAGATTTACTGTTACTCTACATTGAAGATGTTATTCTAAACTGGAGATGTCTTCAAGATAATCAAAATTTAGGTATCTTGCACAGTTTGGTCTTTAACATGTGTGGTCTGAAATACATCATAATACTTGAATCTATAATTGAAGATTTACTGTTACACTAAATTGAACATATACTGTTACTCCAAACAGCAGACAGTTACTTCAGGATAATAAAAACTGTCTGTGTAATAATATAACGATAACCTAATTATCAGTGCATATTGAAATGTTCCCAAATGAGCTCTGAACCTGTTACTTTAATTCTAGCTGAGAACCTAGGGTATAGAAATCAGAGTTAAAAAAAGGGTGAAGATTCGTTCGTGGGAATACACGAGTTGTGAGAACGCGCACCGAATGGTCGGTGATTTTTGTTGTGTGCTAATTCAAGGTTTTGCTCCGGTGAACGAGTTACTCTTCTAGGCTTGAACGACCCTTTGTACACTTGTACATCGCTGTGAACCGTAATTTGTGTTATTTTGAAAACTGCGAATTACTGTTAGAGATGCAGACAGCAATATCCTGAAAATAGTTACACCTTTGAATATTTTAATTGTATCCAATGAAGTTCACAATTTGAATTTTTCTTGAAAGTTCTTTCGAGATAATTCATGAGGATAAAGTGTAACAATGAGAAATCTCGTGCAAACTTGACAAAAGTTTGGTCGTGATAATGGAATGTACGAACAAATGCATAACGGGGTTACACGAATTGTTCTCTAGGTATTTAGCCGGAGGCCACGTCTAAACAAACGTGGATCATTGCGCTGATAGGATGCAATTACATTAAGCGTGCTTCGAGATTTTCGGTCCTGATACCGTCCCAAAGAATCTCGTACAAACTCGAAGGATAATTTCAATTGAATCGCTGCTCTATCGCATTCTTCTTGCAGCCAAGTATACCCTTGTACTTTCAGAGTAATACTATTCAGCTTGTGCAGTGGTTCCAATCTTGGAATGTGAGTTGCATTTTGCACGTGCACTCATACTGTGTAATTACACGTTAAGTTCTTTATTGATTCTATTTTCCCATTGTACTTTCGTTAATCAATGATTAAAAGTAATCGCATTAAAATAATGGCAACTGTTTGTGCTTTATTTCTTTTGCTTGGGTTTCATCGATTTGAACGGAATGTGCGGAATTCGGACGCAGTAAGACTTCAAAGGTGGAATTCCGCGGACGTCCGTATGTCGTTCTACATGTAGCAAATTTACAAGAGTGAAATTCGCACGGTCGGGTTGTAGAATTCCAGGGATTGCGAAGTCAAAGGTTGAATTCCACGAACATCAAATCTATATAGAGCAAAGTTCCAAGTACGGAATTTCATGTGTAATAATCTCTCGAGCATGGAATTCCATTCATAGCAAATTTCCAAGCGTGGAATTCCATCGGTGGGAAATTTCCAAGCGTGGAATTCCAACGATAGTAATTTCCCAAGCGTGGAATTCCATCGATAGAAAATTTCCAAGCGTGGAATTCCATCGATAGCAAATTTCCAAGCATGGAATTCCATTGATAGCAAATTTCTAAGCGTGGAATTCCATCTGTGGGAAATTTCCAAGCGTGGAATTCCATCGGTGGCAAATTTCCAAGCGTGGAATTCCATCGATAGAAAATTTCCAAGCGTGGAATTCCATCGATAGAAAATTTCCAAGCGTGGAATTCCATCGGTGGCAAATTTCCAAGCGTGGAATTCCATCGATAGCAAAATTCCAAGCGTGGAATTCCAACGATAGTAATTTCCCAAGCGTGGAATTCCATCGATAGAAAATTCCCAAGTGTGGAATTCCATCGATAGCACATTCCCAAGCGTGGAATTCCATCGATAGCAAATTCCTAAGCGTGGAATTCCATCGATAGAAAATTCCCAAGCGTGGAATTTCACCGATAGCAAAATTCTAAGCGTGGAATTCCATCGATAGAAAACTCCCAAGCGCGGAATTCCATCGATAGAAAATTTCCAAGCGTGGAATTTCATCGATAGAAAATTCCCAAGCGTGGAATTCCATATGCAACCAATTCCAAAGCGTGGAATTCCACACACAGTTAACTCCAAAGCGTGGAATTCCACATGCAACCAATTCCACAGCACGGAATTCCTATTATAAAATATATTCCTATCGTAAAATCCCTATTATAAAATATACTACGAATTCTACACAGCTCAAGCCAATCTTATCTAATCATTAAAATTAATGAAACTAAACACCCCAAAAAAATATATCCATCATATTTCATCTCATATTTTATTAAAACAGTAATCTCATCCTAAAAATTCAATTCGACATTTGATTTATATACACTACGATTTCACAAACCAACACTGACTTCCCGCGGAAGCACTCGTTCAAGGTTCCCGACAGGGTTATTTAAATCACCACCGCGTTCTTCATGCATTGTTTACGTTGAATAGGGACCAGGATGCACTTAACCTAACCCAATCCCGACTTTTTTTCCCGCGTATCCCGAGGGAATTGGGGGACATCGAAACGAACGGTGCATCGACCCTCGAACACGTGGCACCACAAATTCGACCGTGTTTCTCGTAACCATATGCGCCTGCCTTCCTGGCTGCACTTGGTTTAGAAGTGCACTTCATCGCCACGCTAAGCCTACGGGTGGTTATTTCAAGACAAACCCCCTTAAAAAAAGGGAAAAAGAATATCAAAGAATTGACTCCCTTTGTCTAACGCCGTTCCTGCTGACTCAGCTAACCAGACTGCTAAATTGCCAATACCGAAAGGGAGAACTTGCTGAATTTATACTTTCACACTGAACATCGAATCCTTGCTACTTTTATTTAAAATTGATATACACAAGGGTGTAGTGCTCTCCAACTGGCTGTTTTACGAAATTTGGTGAGAACTTTGTAACATTTTGAGTTATATTACTGTTTGAAAGATTTGGAAGTTAGAGAGGGAACTTAGAGAGTTTTAGGAAATGTTAGAGAATTTTATGAAATTAGAAGCTTAGATCGGTTTAGCGACTTTCAGGAGGAGGTTGGAGAGCTCTAGAAAATCTTGGAAGATGTTAGTGGGGTTGATTAGGTGAGGGGTTGATCAGATAGGGTTGAGAAATAGGTCTAAGGAATATTGTGTAATTCTGAAGAGTAGAGGTACATAATGGGTTTCCTAAAAACTTAGACAATTTCAGAGAGAAAGTAGAAAACCTTACAGGGACTTAAACATTCTGGGAACATCGAATATTTTGGAACACCATAGAAGAACACCATTTAAAGACTTTCAGGGCATTCTAAAGAATGGATGCTCCTAAAGGACACCTGACAAATCCTATCAAATCCTATCAACTTCTATCAAATCCCAATGTAAGGAGTCATACTCTCAAGTGATCCTACACCTAATGAAAGACTCTACCTAATTAGAAAACCCTCCCGACTCTCCAGACCAGAATAACCAACCTGCTATTGATTCAAGAATGAAATAAAGTGCCAAACCGTGGCGAGATTATGGCCAGACCCAGGCGAGAAATCGATTTTTTAACGAATAGGTTCCAGGAAATTAGTCGACAGTTGGCGTTCTATAACCTAGAAGGATGCGTGGACGTTTCCGCTGTTACGATTTCATTCGAGTTAGCCCGCCGCTTTCTGAATTCCAGTCTCGACCGTGAACCTCGTTCATTTTGACCAGTTATTGGCGATTCGCCAAATATCTCGGTAACGTGTCTGAACGACCGGCGACTCGTGTGCGCAGACACCACGGAGTCTCCCTTGTATCCTTGCCTCGAATGCAATCGCGTTCAAGTGCATTACACCGAAGGTCCAATGCCAATCCACGGCTTTGCGTTGCATTCCGAAACCAGTTTCGCCGATAAACGCAGCCGTGCGCGCGTCAAAAGGAAAACGACCGG
Source organism: Megachile leachella (assembly GCA_963576845.1). NCBI lineage: Eukaryota > Metazoa > Arthropoda > Insecta > Hymenoptera > Megachilidae > Megachile > Megachile leachella. The sequence continues at coordinate 19,649,314 of OY756251.1, forward strand.
ATTTCTTTTCTAAATTATCTGCTTCCCAAAACGGATTTACCTCCTTTCGGTATGGATCGACAGATTGACATGGGGTTGTGTCAATCTTTTCCTTTTTTGCACTCGAAAGACATTGATACAATTTGAGTTAAACTAAATTTATCAGGAAACTAAGACTGATAAGATGGGCTAACTATATAGGGTTGTACAAACATATAGGGATAAACATATCGAAGTTAATGGAATTTAATAATGAATATATTTCAAATAAGAAATTTTGGAGCTGTGATTCAACGTCAGTAAAAATACCTTCAAATTTTGTAGCTGTGATCCACCGTCACTAAAAATACCTTCAACATGGGTATCATCATAGAATTCTAGAATCATAGAATTTGTCAGGTGTCAGTCAAAACAGCAGTCATAGACATGATGGAAAATTAATATTTGACGTCTATTTTATATTCAGCGATCCTCCACTCTGCTGACTATAATTGAACCTGAAATTGAAGCGTATTAAAAATTTCAGATTTGTCAAACTTAAACTCTCAGTGTCCAATGAGTATCAAGTAGTGAATTTCGGATCTTTCTGCCAAAAATATAGCACACCGTGAATAAATAAAATTGCAATTATAATTTTGGTGTCTGATGAATCTGGCTGAAGTCAGAGTAGATGACCGCACTTTTGTTTACGGATGTTTGAAAATCCTCCTCGATACTCGCGCCGATATCGATTCAGAGAGGAAAAAGGTAATGCACGATAGTTGCACGATTGCTCTTGACTGCACAGAGAGGGAATCGGTGCTTTGCCAATTCCGATGCAATTTTTTCGCCAATGCCGCATTCTGCTCCGCGAGAACGGCTTTATCCGCCTCTTATGCTTTATCGAACATCGTCTGCTTCCATTTGTTTAGAAAAATGTTAAGACACGTTGCGTGGAAAATTTGTTTTATGCGTTTCTGGGGATCGGGAATTTCTCGGGCGGTGCCAACTTTCCTGGGGATGTCGTCGAACCGTACGAGGATTAAAAATGCGGAAGATACACATATCACTCGTGACAGAAATCCTCTTTCCGAGAAAAATGTAGAACAGTTCAACGATTTTTAGATATTCAGAAAGTTACGAACCGTGTACCTAAAGTTACCGAAACTCGTTTCGAATTGATTAATCCCTCCACAGTTTCGAATTCAAACAAATTTTCACTGTTTAAAAACTACCAATTACGAGTTGCGACTTGTAGAAAACTTCAATTCATCCTGTCGCGGTAAAAGAACCGTATCGTGTAAAAAGGATCGGAAGTTTACCGGAAGTTCGTAAACTTTGTAACGCCGGGGGTCAGAGGGGTGGGATTTTTACAGGGAAAAGAAACGACGGTCGGTCAACGTGCAGACAGCTTGTCTGATATGAATTTCATTCCGTTTCCAGCTGTTTCACGCTAGACATCTCGACCGATAGCCCACGAAGACCTCCGCAAAATGTTGCGCATTGCGTCTTACAACACGCAGTGCCAGCTATAGCTTCCGCCCCGTTGCTTGTGCACGCCACTCTCTCTGCAGTTTGCAGGTGGTCAACTTCGAGTTTCTCTCATGCTTTCTTCCTGCATAGAAATACCTCATTTTATCGTAAACACCCTAGAACCCGCTGGTCCATAACTTTATATTCAAACATTTATTGAAATTCAAAATATTTGCGTGTGAAACTTTCTGCATCCCCAAAATTGCAGTTCCATTTTAAATGGGTGATACATTATGGTCAAATACTTGAATCCTTAGATATTATAATCATGAAATTGATAATTAAAAATCAGTAGATTAAATTCTGAGATACATTATGGACAAATACTTGAATCCTTAGATATAATCATGAAATTGATAATTAAAAATCAGTAGATTAAATTCTGAGATACATTATGAACAAATACTTGAATCCTTAGATATAATCATGAAATTGATAATTAAAAAATCAGTAGATTAAATTGTGAGGTACATTATGGACAAATACTTGAATCCTTAGATATAATCATGAAATTGATAATTAAAAAATCAGTAGATTAAATTCTGAGGTACATTATGGACAAATACTTGAATCCTTAGATATAATCATGAAATTGATAATTAAAAATCAGTAGATTAAATTCTGAGATACATTATGAACAAATACTTGAGTCCTTAGATATAATCATGAAATTGATAATTAAAAATCAGTAGATTAAATTCTGAAATACATTATGAACAAATACTTGAGTCCTTAGACATTATAATCATGAAATTGATAATCAAAAAATCACTACATCTCACACCTCAGTTCCTCAAATCCTTACACCTCAAAATCCATAATGCTTCAGAATCTTGGTTTCCTAAATCCTTAGACCCCAAAATGCTCTAAATCCTTATATTGGCAGGTTGGTACACTTCTGTTTCTCCAAATCCTATGTATCTGTATATCTCTCCTAATAAATAAATAAATACTCAGCCTCCTAACCTCTGTTCCTCATCAATCGAAGTGACACTAGATCAAATCACACTACAGACACCCTAAACCTTCTCCAAATAAACCGATTATGTATTTAGCCGAGAATTTCACGCTTAGGGGTAGTAACAGAGTCGAGTTCACTTTCGGTGGAAAGTCCGTCTAGAACTAGGGAAAAGTGTGCATATTTTTAGAGAATGAGATCGTTTCTCAAACAGATCCGGTATATTCTCACTTACCGTTAGTAAAAGCAGATTATCCACGCCCCAGTCCCGCCCTTGTGCGTAAATGCATGCCCTCTCCATTTTGGTGTGACAGCTGCGGTGCTTAAAATAGGGGTTCACTGGTTCAGCAACGTGCACCAAAGGTTTTTGTACAGCCACGATAACATGAGCATGTGCCGGATAAATCGTGCGACGATTGTCCCACTGAATAAACCTGATTTTTCCTTTCACGGGTCACGTTGTTGTTTGCGAATACTCCCCCGGGCTACCATGAATAAACCATCGGGAAAATCTGTTCCGTTTCGTGATCATTGGTCATGCCTATGAAACAATTAGGTTGATATTCGATTCAATTTGTACGCGTTTTGCCGGAAATTTTAGTCTGCGTGAAATTTTGTGGTGATATTGTTAGATTCGGAGGTGTGTTTATTTGGTTGGGTGAGTTTTTGGTATTTTTTGGGTTTGAGAGGTCAGTTTGGGGAGTTGGGGAGTTGGGGATTTGGGAATTTGGGAATTTGGGGATTTGGAGAATTGGGGATTTGAGGATTTGGAAATTTAGAGAGAGTTGGGAATTTGGAGAGTTGGGGATTTGGAGAGTTGGGAATTTGGGGAGGTGAGGATTTGGAGAGTTGGGGATTTGGAGAGTTAGGGATTTGGAGATTTGGGGATTTGGAGAGTTGGAAATTTGGAGAGAGTGGGAATTTGAAGAATTGGGGATTTGGAGAATTGGAGATTTGGAGAATTGGGAATTTGGGGAGGTGAGGATTTGGAGAGTTGGGGATTTGGAGAGTTAGGGATTTGGAGATTTGGGGATTTGGAGAGTTGGAAATTTGGAGAGAGTGGGAATTTGAAGAATTGGGGATTTGGAGAATTGGAGATTTGGAGAATTGGGGATTTGGAGAGTTGGGGATTTGGAGAGAGTTGGAATTTGGAGAGTTGGGAATTTGGAGAGTTGGGAATTTGGAGAGTTGGGAATTTGGAGAGTTGGGGACTTGGAGAGTTGGGAATTTGGAGAGAGTTGGAATTTGGGAATTTGGAAATTTAGAGAGAGTTGGAATTTGGAGAGTTGGGAATTTGGAGAGTTGGGAATTTGGAGAGTTGGGAATTTGGAGAGTTGGGGATTTAGAGAGTTGGGAATTTGAAGAGTTAGAAATTTGAAGAGTTGGAAATTTGAAGAGTTGGGAATTTGAAGAGTTGGATATTTGGAAATTTGGGGATTTGGGAACTTAGGGATCTGAAAGATTTATGGATTTGAGACCTTGAAAATTTGGTAATGTAGTACTTTAGAAATTTGAGATTCCAACAATTCTGGAGCCTTGAGACTTTTTTAATTTTAGAATTTTAAATTTAAGAATCTGGTGATTCAAAAACAATTTAAAAACTTGAAAATATAAGAACTTACACATTAAAAATTTCGCAATTTAATAACCTTGAGATCTGCTAATTTCAAAATGTGTGAATTTGAATATTTACCGATTTAGGACTCTTATATATTTATAAATCTGTAAATTGACTAATGTAAACATTTCTAAATACATCTACAAATTTAGGTATTGAATAACCCAACAATTTATAATTGCACAATTACAGAAGGGTATAATAAAATTTCGCAGCTCCATCGTTAAACATCGCACCCAGAATTCGAGTGGCTTGGCCCGCACATGAGCAGCGTTTTATGTGCTCCACTTATTAAAGCTTTTCAAGTACCAGTGTTGAGTGGTCGACTGTTATAAGCGCACATATGATGCTGCTGTTTCTTATTTCAGCCAAGGCACGTTAAAGTGTCTTCTTATTTCGGCGTGTAGGAGAAAACGAGGTAATCAACTCGGTTTTATTTTTCCTTCACGCCTTTGCCCGTATAAAAACGGCTTGAGTTTAATGTTTTAAATTGTCTCTTTTATCTGAAAAGTCTCTGGGAACCTGTTGTGTACTTTATTAGTACAAGGTTACTAACATTGTTACAGTTTAAAATTACTTGGAGGTTGCTGATTACAAGTTACGAAATGGTAAAGATTACGTGTTTCATTTTTGTGCTTCGTGGAATGCTAACGGTACTAGTTTATGATAGGCTTATCAAGTTTTAGTTGCATCATTGTCAGATAAAGCGGCGTTAATCAATCTAGAATTAGTTTGTAGATGATAAACACGGCGCCTTGCGAGATGTTTTGCTTATTGGAAAGGAAACGTTGCAGTGAAAGGGTTAAAGAATATTAGCTTTGACGCACTGCGAAAATTGGATTGGAAATTGAATCGGGTCAGGTTAATGACGTGGAACAAAGCTTTTATCCTTTAAAAGATGTCTGTTGACTTCAGCTTCCATTTTAGAAGGTCTCTTGTTAAATTAATTCCTTCTTCTAAGAAAATCCTTCCTTTGACTCTCCAGCACGCTTCTAAATTAAATTTCAATATCGAATTTCTCCAAATTTCTTTCTAAATGTACGAATATCAATTGGTGAAATTTTCAAGAGAAATCGTCGAGTTGAAAAAGACACGCTCGAAAGAGTCCGCGATGAAAGAAACCATCTTCTCGCTGAACAAGATCCCGTAACGAGGGAGGGCTGTGAATCGATAAATTGTAACGACCGCTGAAACAATAATCGATGCCTGTCCCGGTTATAATTTTCTTAATCACAGTGTTTCACAGACTGTCTCGTTGAAAGGCAAAAAAAATAACCAACCATTATTTTTCAAGCACCGTCCTAGACCATCGTGCATGCTTAACAATTTCTTCTTTTTCTTAGCTGTGTAATCAGTCTCGTCAGCTTACGCTACGATGACTATGATACATCTCAGCCTTCATAAACATACATTCGTTTGAAAAGACACACATTTGCGGGGGCGTAATTGCACTTTCGTTTCTTTTTCCCACGATGCGTTTAATAGATTCTATGTTTCTTTTGCTGGTTTAATTCGTTTTTATATTAGTTGCGAAATATGTTATTTATGAGAAATAGTATCATACATAGAATACATTTATGTATGTGTAAAACGTATGTAACATATGAAATATTTAATATGTGTAACATATATGACATGTTTGACATATGTAACATGTATGACATGTTTAACATACGTAACATGTATGACATGTTTAACATATGTAACATATATGACAAGTTTAACATATGTAACATATGTGACATGTTTATCATATGTAACATATATGACATGTTTATCATATGTAACATGTATGATATGTTTAACACATGTAACATAACATATGACATATTTAACACATATAACATACATAACATATATAAGCTTCAAACCTCATTTTTGCAAAAGGAAATTATATTCAGAATCACATCATTAACCCCCCATATCAGGGACCTTCAAGTAAAGACACTCTGTACATAACATATGTGTATGTATAACACATATGGTTCACCTACAGTTCTTTTTGTTTGACGAACATTTTTATTTCAAAAAGAAATGTTTATATAACAATACACTATATTATTATACACACAAGATGTGTTTTATATTACATTAGATATAATGTACTCTATTATATAAAAATGGTTCTCGCAGTGAAATGTTCCGCAAACTATCGGTAACCATCACACGTTACAATCACATACCTATAATAACAGTAATACGAAAGTAATAGTACTTATAATGCTTATCTTGGAACTTAATTCCGGATTATTGTCAGAGAGTGCTGTAGATTAAAACTCGATCTCGTATTTGTAACTGCCTCCATCTTTGATTCTCGTAAGCCGCTGTTATTGCGAGCAAATTCCAACCCCTTCTAAGGCACTATCTATAAAGTTATATTTTATAGTGTGCCCGGTTATTATGCTCGAATTCCGTGCAACGACTGAGTCATCAGGTTGAGGCGCGTGTAATTTACGGTGTACCAAAAGGATGAAGAGGAGAAGAGAAAAGAATGCGAACAGCCGGATGCCGTAGAGCCGAGTCACATGGACGTAAACCGACACGTGCACCCTCTTTTCTGCCATGGTCTGATGATTTTTAAGATGGGGGCGAACCCGATGTACTTTCTCATCGGCTCGAAATTTTAACGCGTTTCCCTCGATTGTTCTTTTGTTAACTCTCCGTACGAATAGCCATCGTTTAACCTCCGGCCATGATACTATCGTAATTTATTATTAAAAGCTTTGTATATGTTGAACGATTAAACGCACTTTTTCATACACATTTTGTTTGGTTTTAATTTCTTTCCTCTGCGAGCGATAATAGTAATTTTAATCGATATAAGCTACCGGATAGCTCCTCCGGAATTTAGTAGCGTAATTGAACGCTGTATCGAGGATTTTTTTTGGTCTTTTTGCAGAGACCCTCCAGGAACCGCGCTTCACCACTCAGCCTTCCAGTAGCGGCAATATTCTTAGCGAAAATCGAACGAAATTTCTGCAGTGTCAAGCGAGAGGTGAGTACCCAACTGAAGAGATCTGACCCGGAAGCTATCATTTTAAACTGATTAAAGAACGTCCTCTTCAATTTTATTTCATTTTTATATCGATCGAAAGTGCTCGAATGGAGCTTCGTGTTGATTTTAATTCTGCGCCTTTTATTAATCTTTATATACATGAAACACTTTTCTGTCGTACTTGTAAATTTATTCCCAATTTGTAGTTCCATATCTGGAAATAAAATAGAGTTACTTTGCTGTGGAAATTTAGTAAAATTTTTAGTAAGATTTTGAGTTACGGTGATTGCCAAATTTTCGTCTTTTTTAATATTCCATTGTTCTCATGCAATATCGAGTAACAGCCGGATGAGACGGTGACCAGATGAAGCCTTACAGTCCCTGCCTGGTGCCGTAACACGATAGTATGACCCTGTACTAATAGTATTAGGTCTCTATAGTGCATATACGTCTTGACCAAACAACAAATGCCTATAGTATGAAATTAACACCTCCCAAAATCGTCGAAGAGCAAACGTGATAATTTTCTGAAGACACATTGCAAATTAGCTATCTTATTTTTAAGAGATGATTCTTGTATGAAATTTGAAATAATTTCAGCATTTTACTTCCAAGAAGAGACGACTTGTTTATGTGGTTTGAATATACATTCTATTCTCAGGATATCCTCAGCCAAAATACAAGTGGTTCAAGGATGGAGTGCCTCTCAGCAACGAGCTTACTTCGGAACCTTATTTCCGAATACAAAGTACACGCAGAGAAGACGCAGGAGTGTATCACTGTGTCGCCACGAACGATGTAGGATCTATATTTAGTGAAAGAATTACATTTGCGGTAGCCTGTACGTATTACGAATTTTTATACTGCGAAAATACTGTTGGAGGAAGTCTCAAACTCTACTGAAACGAAATACCGAATGAAAGCACTCGATTTTATTTAAATCTTGGTCCACCATTGCTTAACAATATTTATTAATCTTTCAAAGCTAATTTTAATTATTCTAGAGACTGTCTTTGTATCATTAGAACAAGTGTTTGTAACATTAGTTGTAAAAATTACTCATACAAGTTTATTGGTATTATTAAGAAAATTCTTTTGTGCCTACTTTCTGGACCACCTGTAACCGTTACATAAGACCCTCCAAGTATTTCGACCGTGCTCCGGTATACTCAGGTGCACCGAAAGTAACCCTGTAATATTATCTTTAGATATGGGGGTGTTCGAGGACCTCACAGAAAGGATAGTAAGCGTAAAATCGGGTAGCGCTGCTGTTTTAACATTACCGCCGATAGAAAGTCATCCTGCACCTGACGTTACATGGTTCGCATCCGATGGTTCGTTGTTATACGGCATAAAGTATGCATCCGTTCATCACACGTTGCTTATCTTGAACGCATCTGAGAGCGATCAGGGCCTGTACAGGTTTGTATTCAATTATCTGGTTAACTTCTGTTGTCTTAGCACCTGTTTAAGTTATTCAGTTGGTAATGAGAGTTGAAAGCAGAACCGAGGATTTTTTTGTTTTTGAACGAGATTCTTAGATGTTTATGTGTTCTACAGAGCGAGAGCTATCAACACGCAATTAGGAAAAGAGGAGAACAGTCCATTCTTCAAACTGCAAGTTACAGGGGATGCGAATGCTGATGTGGCACCTGCTATCATAGTGAAACCACAGGACACTCAGATTATCAAGGATCAAGATGTTACTTATATACATTGTATAGCAAATGCTAGGTAATTTTTACCAGTGCTTAAAAAAAAATAATTGTTAATAATGTTATTATAAAATAAGACCCAACGTTGAATGAAAATTATTGACATAACTGGATATACCAGCATAATCTGATTATACTTAATGTATCTCAATGTACCTCATATTAGACATTTAGAAACTTCTAATTTCTCAGAAAACACTTGGTCATGCCAGTTATGGAACACTGACACCGTTATTAGTTAAGAGAAACTAACTTATTAAGTATTAACCCAGACAAGTATCTTAGACAACTGTTAAAAATGATTGCATTAACAAATCAATGTAGAACAGACCATAAGATTGTAAAATGTAATGCTTGAAATAGCTTGTATAAACATGACAGTCATTACAAAAAGAAATGTGTATCTAACTGTAAAAAATTAGGAGAACATCTGAAGCATATTCCCATAATTTTAGGTCGCTCCACGAGTTACGAACTTTATGGACGAAGGATGGGATTCCTATCGAGAACTCCAGAATATCTTATAGCTTTAACGACTCGTGGAACAGAACTTTAGCATTGATGTCGGCAAATATAACTTATACTGGCGTATATTCTTGCCACGTGGATCTAAGGAGCGGTGGTTACCCTACGGTTAATGCGAGTGCCAAAGTTGTCGTGTATGGTAAGAATATTTCTGAAGTTTTAATCTAATAACTTTTCTTTATACCATGTAGAAATAAAGTACATGTATTATACAATCAGTGATCAAGTGTTAGAATGAAACTTCTAAGCTCATAAGTATTTAAATGTGTTGATACTTTCAATAAAGTGATTTACTAATGTAATTTTGATTATCCATTGTTTAGAGAAACCAGCATTTATAACAGAATTAAAAAGAGAGACTTTAAGTGACTATGGATCAACTGTAACACTGCCATGCGATGCTGTTGGTGTTCCTCCTCCTAACATCAGCTGGTTCCGCAATGCTGAGCCTGTTGACCATCTTCTTGGATCTAGGTATGATTCTAAGAACAGTTAACGAGAGGACAATTCTGATCAGAATCTGTATAAATACTTAACAGTATATGTAACAGTACGTTAAAAGCAAGATATATATTTCAATTTACTTGTAGGTATGCAATGGAAGAAGATGGTTCACTGACAATCAAAAAATTGACTATGGATGATTCAGGAATGTTTCAATGTCTTGCTGCGAATGAAGTTGGCGAAGCATCCAGTTACACTTGGTTAAAAGCTAAAAGTTAGTATATAGCTTACTGAGTTTCTAAAAAAATTGTAATCAATCTTTCTTTTGTTTCCTATTTCTTTTTTATTAATAAGTGTTTATTTCTACTCATTACAAATGACATATTTTTTGTGGGCCAGAAGGATTAGAAAGCAGAGTGAAAAACAGAGTTGTCCGCTGGGCAGCTGGCTACAATGTAGTCAGAGTTCGCCAATCTGATCGCCGTTTTATGTTCTCTCAGTATCCAGACAGTAAGATTCTACGTGGCCACGAAATACCCACCTATTTTGTTTTTTAAATTATCCTAGGCACATGCTTGAAGAATGCATATCACATCACAATGTTTGCTTTTACCAGCTAAACGTGTTTTCTTTTTCTGGTAGTTATTAGTAAATACATCCACAAAGCACGACGATTCCCTTATGTTGAAAACACATTTTTCTACAAAATTATGTAAAATATTCAATGTCAAGTAACATGAGTGGATTAATATTTTTTAAAATAAAGAACACTTCACTTGTGATTTACAAACAGAGATATCCATGTTTAGCAGCATTACAGACTTTGTATTATTTTGAATTTTTGCACGTACACAGGATACAGCAAAAATAAATACAGCGTGATTAGCACGTTCTTACTTACAAGTACTGTTAGATTAGGAATAAAATTTGTAGTGCTATTGAGTATATGTAACATGATCCTTTTAGTACAAGTTATGAAGTTTTAGTGTTAGAATATTGATTATTGCAAATAAGTCTCCTCTGGGTTAATTCAGCATTTTCCATTATACATGTATTAATATTTTATTCTAACTATGATGTAATTTCATTATAAACAGTACTACATACTTGTAAACAATAGATATATCATACTGGAAAATGCTGAACTGGGAAAATTTTACTTTTGTGTCCAATTGTTTCTGCCTTTCTTTATTTTGCGTGCATGTGACCAATTCTCCTTGTTGATAAATAATATAATAAGCTATTTGCGTTGTTTCCAGCATCTGGACCAATTATGGAAACTGGTCCACAGAATCTTACTATATTAGATGGAAAAGATGCAACATTATCGTGTAATGCTGTAGCGGCTCCAATACCTAATACCACGTGGATTTATAATGGTGAATAATGTGGAATTATGAATAGGTTTATTACGTGAATTATGAAGTAACGACTTTAATCCATCAATAGATACAATCCCTGTGGAAATCGCTGGAAGAGTACAGGTCCTGGATAACGGTGATCTCTTAATTGCCGCTGTGAAACCAAACGATGCAGGAAAATATACTTGCATTCGAGCTAATGAAGCTGGTTCTGTAAACGGTTCTGCATACCTTACTGTTTTAGGTAAACACTGCATAGTCATTGTCATAACTTCTATACTATGTTAAATGCCTACTCGAATGACATATTAACTCATCAGTAATTAATAGATTCGGAGTTTAATTTTGTATCATAAACTATGAAAGAATTTTGTAAAATTTGTTACGCACTCGCACCTCTGTAATATACACGCAAGAAAAATTACAAGTATTTTACGTATTTCAGTCCGAACACAAATTGTTCAACCACCTGTTGATACTTCGGTTCTCCTCGGATACACAGCGGAATTACAATGCAAAGTTTCCAACGATCCAAGCGTTTTATATGATATAGCTTGGTTCCACAATTCACAGTACGTATTGCTAAATTAACTCACTGCACATTCATTGTCTAATAAACGTTCACTTCTTCAGAGTCATAAATACGCAAGCCAGTCAAAGAGTAAAGATGCGTAGCGACGGGACATTGGAAATAGTTGCTGTCCGAGCTTCCGATGTGGGCGAATATATGTGTTCCGTGGTTTCTCCGGGAGGAAACGAGACTCGATCAGCTCGTCTTAGTGTAATTGAATTACCGTTCGCGCCAATAAATGTCATGGCAGATCGAGTTGAACGGATTTCTCCGCGTACGATAAATGTCAGTTGGGTACCAGGTTTCGACGGAAATAGTCCAACGAAGAAATTTATAGTTCAGAGGCGAGAGGTTTCCGATCTTGGTAAGCTAATGTGCTTAAATTATATTTGGGTGAAAGAGAACCGTCCATAATTCTGTCTTCATAGGACCCATACCCGATTCGGCGCTAAATTGGATCACCGAGTGTGATAACGTTTCGGCACAAAGTCGTTGGGTATTACTGAATAATTTGAAAGCGGCGGCTGCATATCAGTTTCGAGTAAGTGCGGAAAATAGTGTCGGTGAGGGACCTCCTTCGGATCCGAGTAACGTAGTGGCTTTGCCTCAAGAACGTAAGTATTAAAAAATCAGCGACAGCTGCAAAAAGAATTTGATTTATCAATGAATGTCGTTTCAGCCCCGAGTGGACCACCTGTTGGATTTGTTGGTTCCGCTCGATCCTCGTCAGAAATAATAACACAGTGGCAACTACCGTTGGAAGAATATCGAAACGGTCATATTTTAGGATACGTGTTGAGGTATAGGTTGTACGGTTACAATGACAGTCCGTGGACGATACAGAATATAACCAACGAAGCACAAAGAAATTATCTTATTACCGACTTAATCACGTGGAAAGATTATATTGTACAAATAGCAGCGTATAACGATAAAGGGGTAGGGGTGTTCACCGAGGGTTTGAAGATTAAAACTAAAGAAGGAGTGCCAGAAGCTCCACCGACTAATGTGAGAGCAAAGGCTGTAAATTCTACAGCAATTAAAGTTTGGTGGAAACCTCCGAATCCACAGAAAATTAATGGAATTAATCAAGGTTACAAATTGCAAGCTTGGATCGGCTCTAACTTTACAGAAGCAAATGAACACAAGTCAATGAGTGTGCCACCTAGCCTATTTGATCCTCTTGCGGAACAAAGTGCCATTATGACTGGTTTAAGGAAATATACATTGTACAATATAACCGTGTTATGCTTCACCGATCCCGGGGACGGTGAAAGAAGTTCCCCCGTTCAAATTCGTACACTCGAAGATGTACCTGAGCAAGTAGAAAATTTACAATTCGAGGATATAAGTGATCGCGCGCTTACCGTTAAATGGAGTCCTCCAAAAGAAATCAACGGCATCCTCACCCTTTATCAATTGAAATATATGATCAAAGATGTACCAGATTCTTTAAGAGTTGAAAACTTCACTGCGAATGATTTATTAGCAAAAATTGAACACTTGCAAGCGATGACACATTATAAATTCGAAGTCATCGCTTGGACTTCGATTGGTCCCGGGAAACCGAAAGTAGCCGTCATTCAGTCGGGTGTCGAGCCTGTTCTTCCTGAACCACCGACTAAACTGGCATTGTCAAATATAGATGCATTCTCTGTCGTTCTTCAATTTACACCTGGGTTCGATGGTAATTCATCTATAACAAAATGGACAGTGCAAGCACAAACTACCCGGAATACCACTTGGTACAACATATACGAAGTCTCAGATCCTGATGCTAGTACAATCACTGTAGGTGGCCTAATTCCTTTTATGCAATACAAGCTACGATTAATCGCTAATAATGTTGTTGGTGCTTCTCAACCTTCCGAGCCTACGAAAGAGTTTCAAACGATTCAAGCACCACCGTCACATCCTCCTAGAAATGTTACGGTTCGTGCAATGAGTGCTACGGAATTACGTGTCAGGTGGATTGTAAGTATTCACTTTCATTTTATATGGAAAGAATATGTATTCTTAATAAATGTATTTATTTTGCAGCCCTTACAGCAAGTTGAATGGTACGGTAATCCGAGAGGATATAATGTTACCTATACCGAAGTTCGTACAAATACGTCGAAAAGCATAACAATAGAGGACCATACAGCAAATTCTTACATTTTAGAGAATATGGAAGAGTATGCTCTGTACGAAGTTGTAATGCAAGCATTTAACGATGTGGGATCGTCTACGTTAAGTCCTAAAGCTATCGAAAGAACTCGTGAAGCAGGTGGTTATTGACTTGTGGTTATTGACTGTTATTGATTATGATCCTATTGGTTATTACTAATACATCATTATTTTTGTCTAGTTCCCTCAATGGGACCTGTTAACGTAGAAGCCAATGCGACTTCTTCTACGACAATATTAGTGAGATGGGGTGATGTTCCCATAGAACATCAGAATGGTCAGATAGAAGGATTTAAAGTTTACTATGGCTCCAATGCTAGATCAGCATTCCAATACAAGAACATTCCCAGCAATACTACTTTTACGACAACTTTAACAGAACTTCGAAAATTTGTTCAGTACCATGTACAAGTTCTAGCTTATACGAGGCTTGGTGATGGAACCTTAAGTACACCACCAGTTAGAGTACAAACATTTGAAGATGGTACTTTCTTTTACTACAATTCTAAACATCTTTCTATGAAAACAATTAATTAAATAAAAAATATTTTAGCTCCTGGACCTCCGTCAAATGTATCGTTTCCTGATGTAAGCTTTACCACTGCCCGCATTATTTGGGATACGCCAGAGGATCCTAATGGCGAGATCCTTGCTTATAAAGTAATGTTTCATTTAAATAACAGTCAGGATCATCAGTTTTCCAAGGAATTTCCTGCATCCGATAGAACTTTTAGGTATGAGGGTTATAGACATTTTTATGACAACATATGTTTCTTGAAAATCTATGTGAAATCTATATCTTCAAACTTTTTCAGAGCAACTGGGTTAGAGCCAGAAAAATATTACATGTTTTCGGTAACTGCACAAACGAGATTAGGTTGGGGCAAAACAGCATACGCTATCGTTTTCACTACAAATAACAGAGAACGTCCTCAAGCACCATCAATGCCACAAGTGAGCAGATCACAAGTACAAAGTAGACAAATAACATTTAGTTGGACACCTGGTCGTGATGGATTTGCCCCACTACGGTACATATTTTATTTGAATTTTTATAATTTGACACACATTTGATCATGTATATTATTCTGCATCATCTTTTATAGCTATTACACAGTACAACAATCTGAAAATTCTGGACCATTTCAAACAATCCCTGAAAGGGTAGAACCGACTTTGACGTCCTATACAGCAAATAATTTGAAACCGTTCACACTTTATCAGTTTCGAATACAAGCAACTAACGATATAGGTCCTTCAACTTGGAGCACAGAATCTGTACAAGTTCAAACTTTACCAGCAGGTATGTAAAGATTCCGCTTTAGATGGAATTTATTTAATAAAGATATAATTTGTTCTGGTATCAATTTACAGCACCTTCTAAGGGTGTTACTGGATTGAAAGTTGTTCCAATAACAACATCAAGTATAGAGGTTCATTGGAATCCAATAGATGAAGTATATTGGAGCGGAGACCACGAAACTGGTGGTTATCGCGTTATTTACCAGCCAGTTTCTGATTTCCCAACGGCTCTTCAGGATACGCCAAAAGAAGAAATATTGGGAATAAAAGTAACTAATTTAAACATAAATAAGTAAATATAATCTGAAGTGATTTATTAATTTCTGCTTTAATTGTAGGCTGCAAAAATTGTTCTGAGTGATTTAACGGAAGATAGGTATTACGAAGTGGTAGTGTTACCTTTCAATTCCGAAGGAGAAGGTCCATCAAGTCCTCCAGTAACTGTGTATGTTGGAGAAGCAGTTCCTACAGGAGAACCACAACATTTGAAAGCAGAACCGATTTCTTCCACTGAAGTTCAGTTACGCTGGAAACCACCCCAAGCCAACATGCAAAATGGAGACTTATTAGGATATAAAGTATTATTATACTTACACGTGCTTTGACTAAGTTTAACAAATATATATATCTTTATTTTTTGTTTCAGATTTTCTATTTAGTTACTGATTCTCCACAAGAGCTAGAAAACAAACAAGAAGAAGAAATAGAAGTTGTACCAGCATCTTACTTAACGCATAGTTTAGTATTTCTAGATAAATATACGGAGTATCGTATTCAAGTATTGGCGTTTAATCCTGCTGGGGATGGTCCACGAACTCCGCCAATTACTGTCCGAACAAAAGAAGTTAGTTGAACGTTGATTAAAGTTAATTTATAACTTCGATTCATGTGGTAAATTGTATTGAATTTTTCAGGATATTCCTGGACCTCCATATAACTTACAATTCACTGAAATTACAATGACTAGTCTTCGGGTCTCTTGGGAAGCGCCGAAATTACGAAATGGCCAAATAGTGGGTTATATTGTTACTTATGAAACCGCAGAACAAAATGATCGTATGTTTTTCAATATTAAAAATTGTCATCCTCGTTTTAAGTATTGTGAATTGATCATGAATGTTTTATTTTATTAAAGGATTTAGTAAACAAGTGAAACAGAAAGTAACAGAAACGAGCTTATTAATTCAACCTTTAGAAGAGGAAGAAACTTATACTTTTATGGTTCGAGCACAAACTATCGATTTTGGACCACCTATATCAGGAAATGTCACAACGGGTCCACAAGAAGGTTCGCCGATGGCACCTAGCAATCTTGCTGTTACTAAGACTGTATCCAGTGTTGAATTACAGTGGACTAATGGAGCTTCTGGAAAAGGACCTATCCTTGGATATTACATTGAAACGCGTCGGAAAGGTAAATATTTGAATGTTATTGATAATTGGTAGTTCAAGTTTAAAATCATGTCTTTGAAGATCATAAAAAGAAAACAAGAAAGGAGTACATGTTCATATGAATAAAAGAGATAAATTTCATATCATTTCATACCAATTTTATATCATTAATATAAAGTTACAAAACAGTACTGTTTTCATTACTAATACTACCTTTTTTGTAATCATATAGCAATGGAAGAATGGCAGCATTGTAAGTGTTAGTGCACGTAAACATCAGTTATTATATTAGATGGTCTTAACAGTTAAATATGATTTGTTAGTGTTAAAATATGATGGCTTCCTCTTTGTAATAACCTGTGGTACTTTTTTTAGTGGTATTTGTACTGTTGATTGCATGATGATGTCATAGCATGACATTTTCCATGAATTCAATTAGAAATATATATAAGAAAATCTTAACTTTGAATGCTGCTATAAATTATTAAGATAAATGACTAGCTGAAGTTTGACTTTTATTAGATAACAGTATTCCTACAATCTTAACTTTCCAATTCCTTGATCTAATATTTCATCGATGCCCTTAAAACATGTAATATAGAACTATAACGTAACTTCGCAAGTTTTCGATTTAATTTCATTGATAAGTTAACAATATTTAAAAAAAATCAACAAAACATTGACTCACGTAACAGACACAAGTGAAGTCTATTGTGAAAAATATTTTATTAAAAGAAGAAACTGTGTGTCGTATTGTTTATATTAATAATAATTATAAGAAAACCTGCAGAAGTTGTCGCCTGTATATAAAAATATTCTTGAAACTTAAATACCATTATTTGTAATTATAGATGACAGTCGTTGGCAGACAATAGTACGCAGTAGTAATGGTCCACTGACAGAGTACTCTGTATCCTATCAAAATTTGCTTCCATCCACATCATATCTATTCAGGGTAATATCATACAATCGCTATGGAATTAGTTATCCTGCATACTCCACAGAAACGGTAAGTAATAGAATTCTAAATACTGTATGCATATAATACTAACAATGTATGTATTTTAGATATTAACTCCCTCAAAGTTGTATCTGGAATATGCATATTTACAACATAAACCATTCTATAGACAAACTTGGTTTATGGTTACTTTAGCTGCTACTTCGATTATAATAATTATAATGGTCATAGCGGTGCTATGTGTGAAAAGTAAAAGTTACAAGTATAAACGTAAGTTGCTGCATATATGATTAAAATAATATAACTTATATATTTATACATAACAAAGAAATTACTGTTCTAGAAGAAGCACAAAAGACACTTGAAGAGTCTATGGCAATGGATACAGATGACAGACAGGAATCTGATTTAGAACTCTATAGATCAAGACAAGGAGGTGGTGGTGCTATCAACATGGCAAGTGCCTGTGGTACCTTGGGTAAAAGAAATACTTTAGCAAGAAAATCGATGCATCCTCCACCTCCTACAATGTTAGGCAAATCGCCTCCCAGACCCTCACCAGCCTCGGTTGCATATCATAGCGATGAAGAAAGTCTTAAAGGATATGATGAAAATCCTGATGATAGTAGCGTTACGGAAAAACCTTCTGAAATTAGTTCAACAGATTCACAGGTAAATACTTTTGCTCAAAAATTTAAGATACATTTAATGCATAAAAAATATTGTATTCTCTTTTCTTATGTTACAGGGATCTGAAAGTGAAAATGAAAGTGTACAATCAGATCCACATTCCTTTGTAAATCATTACGCTAACGTCAACGATTCCTTAAGGCAGTCATGGAAGCGTCAAAAACCAGTTAGGAATTATTCATCGTATACTGATTCTGAACCTGAAGGTAGTGCGGTTGTTAGTTTAAATGGAGGTCAAATTATTATGAACAATATGGCAAGGTCGAGGGCACCTTTACCTGGCTTCTCGTCGTTTGTATAAGTTGTTCATAATATAATAACAAAAGTTCTGTTCAATGAATAAGGGTGCCGATTCAACGTAATGACATTCATAATCGTTATTGATTTTGAAATTATATGAACGAATTAATAATTTAGGAGAAAAATTTGTTAAATTACTAGACGTATACAAGAAGAGACTGGTTGTTAAAATTTTGATCAATTTCATAGAGTAGTTAGGATTTTAATAGCTCGGCATTAAAAGTACACAAAGATGTACCAGAGTTAAAGACTTACGTTGAAACACATATTTACAAGTGTTTCACGCACGCAGATACTTCGTATAGTAATTTTAATATGCTTCTGGCACCGTCATATTGTGATATATTGAGATACATATTATTTATAATTTTAGATAAGGTCATGATGTGTATAATGAATATTTTTTACTTTTATTAAGTAAAGCTGAAACAAAATATTGCATGGATCTCGAAAAATGCAATGCTTATGCATTTTTTTTAACTGTAAGAAGGATATCCTATTCAAAATAATCTGTTAACATGACAGATTAACAATTTAGTAGCATAATATTGTTAATAATAACAATAATACAGTAACGAAAACTGCCAGAAACAACTACATAAAGATTAACATTAGAAACAAATTAATATTTTAATACCACAGTAATACGAAAACGAATATCATCTTCTATTTAGAACTTATGATATACATATTTCACAAACCGAACTGATTGTATTATCACTTACATGAATGTTACAACCTGAATGAAAAGATGTTTACCACATTTTTTATTGTAACTTTTGAATATGTATATTAAAAAACAAAGTTCTAAACTGTAAAATGTCAACTTAGATGTAAAAGCACTTTACAATCAGGCCTATCATATCAATTTTTGATAAGTTTCATAAATTGAAGATGCCTAAGTTTGATAATATTACAATACCGAATAAACAGTGCATAGTAACTGTTTATATAAAATGCGACTGCGTGCATTTCTATCGATAAGTAAATTTGTTTTTAATATTATATGTATGATGTACATAAATCTTCTAGAAATTAAATACAAAATAGTAGTAACATATTAGTATGACACTTGTACATTTAGTGCACAGCTTAGGCAACATTAGGTAAAAATTTAAGCCGAATAATCTATAGTGCATAGAGATATGTATTTATCTTCTTTAGATACTTATCATTTAAATACATTCTTGTCTGGAATTATGAAACAAGCAATTTGACTTTAATACATTGACATTTGCATATAAGGAATTTATGAAACTTGTTTAATTTTTAATATCATTAATTCATCTGTAGTATATACTATATTTACAGTATTGCAAACTACTATCATATAGAGGTTTATCCGATTTAGAAAAGTACATTTTTTTACCATAAAGCATTTATTTAATGTAATTATTCTTTCATACGAAAAGTATTTTAAATGTAAAAACATTTCAGACTGATATTAATACATATTTGAAATGTTTCTCAGTTTCTAGCATTAATTTTACGGTGAAGAAACGAAATGACGGAAAGTTGTAATGAATGTAAAACTAATTTTTTGACAATATATGCTAAAATTTATAAATTTATTATTAAAAATGTGAATTAAAATAAAATGAAACGAAAACAACTAGAAATTTAAAGTGATGGCAGCTATAATTATTCTATCATATTCGATAGAATAATTGCTTAGTATAATTTGTTGGTAAAATATGAGCGATAAATATCTATTATTAATTTCAGATACAGCTGTAACATCAATTACTATTTAAAAATCATAATTATGTATTATTATCATTATCATCATCATCATGAACTAGAGAGCAAGTTATTTATTAAATATCTGCTTCTTGTATCTAAAATTTTGTTCATTGCACCACACAACTTGCTTTCTAGTTTGATTCCTTCTAATTAAAATTAACTTTATCGTTTGTCAATGTCAGTCATTGATCATTACCATCATGTGTCATAAATATTCTTTTATATTCTCAAAAATGTAGAATTGAATTATTTTTACAACACTGCCAATAAAATACTTCAGTTCAAAATTAAATGTAAATTACTTCTGTCCAAATTTTTATATAATAATAACATGTCTACTTAATGTACATTTGAAATTAAATCATATGTACACAATTTTATTGGCAATATGTTTTTATAAATTTAATTGAGAGTGGTTAGGATTTAGAACACTTTTTTAAAAAAATGAAACTTCGTGCAGATATTAAATATGTTTTAATAAGAAAGTTTAATTTATACAAAAAGTTTTTCACATGTTGCAAACCACCTGTTTAGTTTAGATGGATATTTCTTTGGAAAACTTTGCTTAATTGTACACCATGCAGCAACATCTGCTATATCAGGTGTTTTGTTATCAGACCAATTTGCATCTAACTTATCAGCTATCAATGAGAGTATTTCTTGTTTCTTTTTCAATGATTCTTCAAAATGTAAACAATAACACAAGTCTAATATCAAATCAATTGTATTTACTTTTTCTGGACAAACAGAATTTTCATAATTATGCGAATTTAATAATCTACTTAAATATCTTAAAAAATTGATTTCTCCAGTTATATGATAACCACGTAAGCCTAGTATAAGTTCAAGATCCTCGACTGAAAATAAAACATTTATAAAAATTTCTTACTATTTAATAATTCCTACAAATATGAATTTACTTTACCATCTTTCCAAATCAATGATAAATTGATGACATTCTTTTTGCAAGAACTTGTATTTAATTGATGAGTTATGAGTCCACCCTTATCAACACTTGAATGAGTATAAGTTTGTACTTTAATATTGGTATCTGTCCATAATTTTTGTAATGCTAATATAAAGTAAGGTGGCCTATTTGGATTTACATTAATAATAAGATTAGCATTAACTGAGTCCTGTGAAATTAAGTAATAAAGAGTTATTTAAATTCAAACCTTCATCTTTGAAAAATATAATATTGCACCATGGTAATCTTACCTGAGCTTTATGACTGTTATCACTTGCTGTAACTTGATTTGTCTGTTTTAAGAAATCGCTAAGAGCTGATACTTGTCGTTTAAGTTCTGCAAGTTGTGTTAATATTTTTTCTTGCCTAACTTCCAATGCAGTGTATTCTGGTAATGGACTCTGAAATAAAATACCTTTTTAAATTACATTTAATAATATTCCTGTAGCAATAGTCTACTTGAATATGTATCTTATTAGACAAACTATAAATTATTTCGCATTAAGATGATACATGTCTCCTTATTTTACAAAAACTACATTATGACATAATATACGTATACTTTTATAGAAAATATCCTTAAATCACCTTACATTAAAACTACCAGCCGCTTTCAATAAAGATAAAGATCTTACAGTGTATTACAATGTTTATGACAATATATTTTGTATGATACACCTTTATTTAAATCAGAAAATGTCAACATTTAATATGTAATAGATCTATTGTTAATTCTGTATTAGGAAAAAAAATCTTAAAAAAATAACACTACACATTACAACTTGACAGTTCACCAATAACACTGTTGATTAATATCAGTAAGCAGCTATAACTTTTACTGGGTTAGGTTTTATGTGTGTTTGGTTATACAACTGTACTTTGTAGCTTTCAGTGCAGTTCTAATTTAGTAAGCTTGCCCTTCTTCTATAATAATTATCGGCGCGTTCTCGGTTATCCTTCGAGCAAGCTGGATTTTTCACGTATTATAGTCGCGTAATGTCCTGTTAGATGAAAAATTGGAGGGGCAAGCATCGATCAAGCCCGTAGAACCATATTCCCGGTCGATCGTGATTAGTGCTTGTGGAAATTTTGGGAGGAGTCATGCACAACAAGCTTGAGACAGAAGAAAGACTCGTAGCTACCATGCTTAGCAAACGCGTGAGTAAACCACCGATTCTAGTTAACTAGATAATGTTTTTTCACGTCGGCAGGATAACAGAAATGATGAAAACCTTTAAAAAGTTGATAACCTGCTCAGTGATATCAGGCACGATCTTGTTCTCGGCTTCCGTATGGTCGTCTTTTGATCGTTCTTCATGAATATTTTGCATTTCGTACATCGTTTTTGTACGATGCAATGTTTGTGGAAGAGAAACAATCGGTTTCAACGTATACATTGTCATTTCGTTTCGCATTTCGTTCGTTATTCGTCAGTTTATTCGTAAAAAAAATCTGTCAACTCGTATTCACCTTCGATCATCACACCCGTTCGCTTTTTCGTATTTCTCGATTTTCGCTAAGCGGCCATTTTTCTTTCACCCCCTCCTTCCTTCGGCTCTGTTGTGCTTTTGCGATGGTGCTTCCGTTTCAAAGATGGCATCGTAATTTGTAATGAAAGTACGTCATACGAGAATCTTTTGTCACTTCTGACAGTGTGTTTTGCATGCAATTTTGTGCATAACATTTTGCAAAAATACGCTTATGTTATTGTTTCAATGATTAATTAGAATTAGATCGTTAATTCATTTACATAAGAAACTATGCATTGTTACAATGCAACTAATATTTGTAAATTATTTCAGAAATTCATTGTTACAAATTAAATCTTAATTTTAATTTTGTTGTATCGTCTAAACTTCAGTACTATTCAGATTAATACAACGTAGTTGTATATTCATTTGTCAATCAATTACTCAGATAGTATTCTTTGTATTATAAATAAATCAAAAGAATTAATTTTCTTCGAATATTGTATTTCATAAAATATTTTATTTCAAAATATACTTTAATTTTACAGTACGCATCAGATGTTTGTATTTAAATTTGACAGAATTTTAGTTTTGATTACAAAGATGTCGCGTTCATCGTTTATTTCTTTTCAGTTAATTGACTTTTGATATTAAATAAGTTGTATGCCAAAGGTACGATAAATTTTTATTTTATATTTAATATCGCTGATTTTAGTTGCTATGATAGTTCAAACTAAAAAAATGTATACCGACAAAACAATATACAAGTTGAAATTAAAGTGGTGTCCTCTATCGTAGTTTTATTTGTACTAAGGTTACATTTCTCTCTTGCGGGTAACAGTGAGTTTGGTCAATTGAACGTACAAATTAATTACGCGATTTGTTTACGGCAAAAAGTACAGTGAATTAAAATAGAATATACTTTAAAAAAGCAGGAATAGAAAACAAATAAAGAATAAACGTTTTATCGGAAGTGTGGTTAGAAACGCGTTCTTGCGACCGCGCATGTCGCCACCTATTGTTGATCTGACAGGATCTTGTGTAGTTACGGTGAAAGCGATTGGATCGTCTGTACGTTTCGTGAGAAATTAAAAAGCGATCAAACAGCATTCCAGATTGTTTGAATTCCTTTGAAATTCAAACGCGAGGGACTGGTCAGCCCATAGATCGCTACAGATAGGGAAGAAGAAAATTTTATCGAAGATCTCGTCTACTTTTCGAGTAGATGCGTTCGAGGCCAGACATGGCGGCGATTCCATGAACCAATTGGAGCAGCGCTCTCTTAAAGAATCAGATATTGTAAATTCCCCTTATATTCACTCTCAGTGAATGATTCTGTACTTATTTTGGTCGTTATTGATAGTAAAACGGGTTCTTATTGATACGGGGAAGTGATCGTTGCTCGTCGACAGAAAGATCGAAGCCACGCAAGATCGTACCGAAACGTTAATCATGAAAGAATTGTGTTTGGTCACGTGACCGTAGCCGAAAAATGGCGCAAAGATCAGAGTACAAACATGGGTTCCATTTCATTGCTACGGTGTCATTTGTATTTGTTTACAAGCGCGCGTTTCCACAAACCACGTGTTAAGTAAGTGGCATTTTTTTGACAGTGCGTGACGGACAATGACGGGGAGAGGGTCGAAGAGACGGGGCCGACCTCCGAAATCGGTGGTCATGGAAAGGCCCAAAAAGTTTCAATATCATCTTATGAAAAAGCCCAAGTATTTGCAAAACAAGGGTTCAGAAACACCAAATTCCCAGCCAAGTACACCAACACCTTCGAGACCGACATCACCGGTCGAGAGCGAAGAAAGCAGAAGGAGCACAAGAACTCGAAAATCTCGAGGAGCCAGAGACAGACATTCGCGTAAAGGTGGTCATTCGAGTTCTGGTGTGTATCAACGCCGAGGTTACAATCCGAATGTCGACTATAATGACTCAGAATATCATTATGGTTCGGATTTTGGTGATGAGTCCAGTGAAAAGAGCGAGGTTGAGGAGGACCTTCTGCAAAGTGACTTAGATTCATCAGAAAGTATAGAAGAACCTGATCCCTCCAGTGACAGTGACTTTTCTCTCTCTAGTTACAGTAATACTAGTGGCACGCCCCGTAAAACACTTCTTAGCCAGCAAAGACCTCCAAGTCCAGAACCGCTTTGGCTTCAGAACAGAGAATTACCGCCACTGAATTTACCTAAATCTTCAGATGATTTATTAGTTCCTAGAGAACTGGTTATGCCATCTTTATCAATTTACGAAGTATTAAGACACTTTCGTACTTTGGTGCGTCTTTCGGCCTTTAGGTTTGAGGACTTTTGCGCTGCGCTTATGTGCGAGGATCAAACCAATTTATTAGCCGAAATACATATTATGCTTATTAAAGCTCTTCTTAGAGAAGAGGATTCTCAGCAAACACATTTTGGCCCTCTTGATCAGAAAGACTCTGTAAATGTTAGTTTATATTTTGTGGATCCTATGACTTGGCCAGAAGCATTACGTTCTTATGTAGAAAGTGACAAGTCTTTTGATCAAAATATTTTACATATTTTATCGACTTGTGAATATCCTTTTACTTCTATCGAGGATAGAATTAAGGTGCTACAGTTTTTGACAGATCAATTTTTAATCACGAACCCAGTGAGAGAAGACTTACTGCATGAAGGTACACTAAATGGTATTTCACGTTATTTTGTTTATTATTGCATACCTAATTTATAGGTTGTAAACTTAAGCAGCAGGAAAATTTTATATGTCCATGCTGAAATATTAGTTTTATTTTTATTTTGTTTTTTAATTTTATAAAAGAATTTTAGGTGTCAAATTGTTTTATTAATAGTTTATTTCAATTAAGTAGAAGTTATGTTATAGTTATATTATGAATTTATTTTTATTTAAATCTATAAACATTTATGAACAAGAAAATAGTTTATATGTAATAATTACCTGATTCTAGGAAATATGCATTATGATGATCACTGTAGAGTATGTCATCGGTTGGGAGATTTATTGTGTTGTGAAACTTGTCCAGCTGTATTTCACTTAGAATGTGTTGAACCTCCATTGGTTGATGTTCCTACTGAAGACTGGCAATGTAGTACATGTAAAGCTCACAAAGTTACAGGAGTTGCAGATTGTATACCTGATGTTGAAAAGAATGGTTCATTATGTCGCCAAGAACATCTAGGGTTTGATAGACATGGCAGAAAATATTGGTTTCTTGCAAGAAGAGTTTTTGTGTAAATACATTTCATCATTCATAAATGAAAAAATTGTTAAATTATTGTTTTTAAATTAATAATTGTTGTTGATTGTTTATTGTAGTGAAAGTGAAGATGGTGAAGTTTGGTATTACAGTACACCTTTGCAACTAAATGAAGTCATGCTTTGTTTAGATCGGAATGAAATGGAAGTTGCACTTTATAGAGAATTATCAGATTACAAAGATGAGATTGTACGACAAATGGAACTTACAGAACAAATTACTAATCAGTACAAGGGTAATAAGAAATCATATATAGAGGTAGAAAATGGTAAGTTTCACTAATATTTGTAATACTTTATACATCAAAAAGGAAATACTTAGTCCATTTCATTTTACAATATAGGTCTTATACAAAAATTGCAAAAGGAACGACAAGAAAAACAAGAAAAGGAGGAAGAAGAAAAGAAAGAAAAGCAAAGACAAGAGGCTGAAGAAATGGTACGTCGAATACACGAGGGTACCGATTCTATCGAGGAACAGTTAGCAAATGTTACGAATCAGCAAGAAACAAAATCGCATGATGAATCCAGTTCAAGAGAAAATCCTTCCGAAATTGGTGGCGAGCATGTAGAAATGGATGGTGTAGATACCAATATAACAGATATAGCAAATAAGAGTACCAAAACTGGTACATCATCTTCATCTGAAGAAATTGATGAAGAAGCGTTAGAAGGAGAAGAGGGTATCTCGAAAATTGGTAAAGATGGTAAGTTATACATAGATATGTTTAAATAGAGAATGATATATAACAATTAACAATTTCACTTTCTTTCATAGGGAAAAAACATACAATTGTTACAAGGTCGAAAACAGGGTCTTTACAACCTAGAACGTTCAATATGGATGATTTGAAGAAACGTAACAGTGGACAACTGTCCAAAGAAGAACTGGAAAAGCTAGATAAAAGTTTAAAAGAAGAAGGGGATGGAACTAGATTAACAAGACAGAAAGCTCATCAAATAGCTTCTGGTACTCATCTTTTTAAATTGGGAATGGATAATACTTTCAAATCATACGTGAATCAATACAGCACTAATCCTATTGCTTTAAATAAGGCCCAACGTAATGAAGAACGCGATAAAAAGAGGCATTTATCACATAAATTCTCGCTTACTCAGGCTTCTGAATTTAAGTGGGTGGGAAGTCTGACTGGAACTCGTGCGCTTTTAGTGAGCACGCTCCGTCAGACAATTCTTCAACTTGAAAGTAGTATTCAAGCGTCATTTATGCATACTAACTGGCCTCTTTTACGTAAACCTTGGACCACAGCAGTAGGTGCTTGTGTTAATCCTCGGGATTTTGCCCGTGCTCTTATTGTATTGCAAGCATGTATTAAATCAGTTGTGTTCGCTAGCGTATGGCACGATCAGCTTGGACACGTCAAGTTACAAAGAGTAACAGCTCTTGAGCGGGAAGAGAAGAAGCGTCAAGATAAGAAAGATAAGAAGGAAAGAGAGGACGAGGAGGAACGTAATCGTTTATTTAACTTTGTTAAATATACGTTAGGTCTAAAACATCAGGTCTGGAAACAGAAAGGAGAAGAATACCGGGTTCATGGACAAGGTGGTTGGTTGTGGGTCTCTGCTAGTCGTCGTTACAGGTTTTCTGATATGTCAAAATTAGGTCTTCGAACGGGTCCTCAAAAAGTTATGGTACAAATTAAAGACCAGGAGGGGTTAAAGATATTAGCGTTAGATCCTCCTACGTATGAATTCTTAATAAAAGAATATTGTCCAACTAAAAAGGAGGAATATAATACTGATATTAAAATCAAACAAGAGATTAAAGAAGAAGATTCGTCGAAGGATGGGGTTAATTCATCAGTGTCACAAGATTTAAAAACAGAAAACATAAAAACTGAGGCAGCGGATGATACAGAAAATACGAAGATGGTTACAAAAGCAGAGGAAAGTGCGACAAAAACAGACTCACAAGCGATCAAACAGGAAACTAAAATGAATTTATCATGTATGTGTATTAAACTTGCTTAATCATTTTTTATTTACATTAAGGATATTAAATATATCTGTTTCTTTAGTTTTAGCTGGAATGAAAATTGAGAAAGTCTTTACGCCAATTAAGGAATTCGAAGAAATTGATATTACTAAAGCACTAACTACTAATGGTAGACTTCATTATCCGAAAATTGCTAAAAAAACAAGAATCGATGATTTCCTGGCGCGTAGAACACATTTGAAACTTTTGGAAGAAAGAAAATTGTTGCAATCTGTAAATACATATGATTTTATTTTAATTAAAATAAATTGGACGATATGTAAAATATTTAATGGATAATTCAATTTCAGGAAAAATCAAAAGAAGTATCAAATCAATCAGTCAATCAAAAAGCTGATGGAGATTCCGAAGTTGACATAGAAAATAACGAAGAGAGTGATACTGATGGGGGAGATAATCCCTTGCAAAGTATCCTCACTGGGAAGCAGCCTAAACCTATGTCCACTTCAACAAGAGAAATGTTAAATGCAATAGGGAAACGCATTCAACACGTTAAAGCTCAGTACGCAAACATAATGAGGCTTAGCAAAAATGGTAGTTGTTATTCGCGATATTGTAACATGACGGCGCCCCCGGGAAAAATTACGACTACAACGCAGAGTTTAACATCTACATGTTATTCTCCTATATGTCTACAAAAAGCAAGATTAAAACGTGATCTCATTACGTTATTAAGAAAAGCTAGTGCTTTGAATAATAACCAGTCGTCGATTAGTACAACTATAGCACAATTACCACAAGTGAAGAAGGAGGAAGGAAGTGAAGCAGCTAAAGATGCAATTAGAAAGGATTTAGAATCCGCAGTAGCTTCTGCAACTCATTGTACTGAAGAAACACCAGCCACTAATGTAATTAAAGAATCACCACCTGCTAAAAAGATAAAAGTTGAACCTGGTGTGGTAAGTTATCTAATGTTTGAGTATTGCACAGTTTATTAAGTAGCTTTAAACTAAAAAATTGTATTCATTGTTTATAAGGTAACAAAAAGATTACTATTTTTTAGAATGCTAATGATGCAAATTCAGGAAACGTAGTGACTACCACTACTACTAGTAATGTGGTTACTACTACTACGGTAACTACAACACAGCACACTGTAAAAACTGCTGATGGCGTGGTGAAAAGTACGCAAGAAAGCACAACATCACAAAATTCTGTTACATTCTCATCTGAGGTTAAAACAAGGTAGAATCTTAAAATATACCTGCATTACCATGTTCCAGGTTGAAATATTTATTTTTACACTTTTGGAATGTTAACAGCACGGGACAGAAAACAATGATCGTTAATCGGCGGGGTAGAACCGTGCAAAGGAGCACAATGGTTAAAGAGCTAAATGCGGATGGTACAGAAAGAATTTATTCGGCTACATCGACAGAGGGAAAAATTTATTTGAAGAAAGTCACAATTTCTTTAGCAGATAGAAAAAAGAAACGTACACCTGTAAAATATCCTTTGTGTTCTACATTTTGTACAAAAACAAAACACCGTAGTATATTGTTACTTCCCCAGCATGAATTGCGTAAATTGTCTAGAGTAGGTGGTCGAATACCTGTCCAAGGTTTTCATCATATGGCTAAGGTACTTCGTAAAATCACATTAATGACGATTATAACATTTTTGTATTTTATATATTAATTTGAGTTTCTTTTATAAATATTAGGCAAATATGTCGGTATGGCCGTATCCTTGCCCTAGACCATTATTCAAAACTTGCTGGTTGTATCGAACAGTCGGAATAAAATCATTAGCTGCGGCAGCCCTTCAGTTAAGAATATTGTGGGCATGCCTTCGGTGGGATGACATGGCCGCGAAACCATTATCCACCGACGGCAAACATCAAATCACAACCGATACTGAAATTATGTCCTTGGAGATTCTTAAACATCGTCATGTTGGTCAATTTTTAGATAAAACACAGTATTTACGGCGAAAAGTTGTTATACCTTTGGAACTTCCAAAACAAGTTAGAGGTTTGTACAAGCAATAAGTATAATGAAATGATCACAGCTTCAATTATAATAAGTATATATTACATTATAGAAGTGACGTCTATAAGAAGTGGTTTAAGGAAAAGAAAACGGCCTGAATCACCACAAAGTACTGAACCACAAGTTACGGAAGAATGGGTTGATGAAGATAAATTAGAATTGTGGGAAATTAAACAGTACGGTGATAGGTATGTTAATAACAAATTGTTAATTCAGCAAAGTTTACAAATTTCAGATTCACCATTTAACAATTTTCACGCCATTATTCAGCATCAAGGGGTTTCTCTAATGATCAGTTTTACATTTATGTATAACATCCCCTGTGAACCTTATCCTAAGTACTAACTTGTAACCCTTAAGTGTGGTTGTAAATGTGTATTTTGACTTCTGACTTCTGTGTATTGAACGTCTGGGCTTCACCTTATATCATTCAAAGTCTGACCTATCCTTACTTAACACCATCTGATACTAACACCCCACTTGATGTGTGTCCTATCCAGGTTAGAGAAGGCTAATGCCCAGATTATTACTAGGAGTCGATCGGGTCAGCCGCAATCTGCAGTTGGTTCTAATCGAAATGCAGGGTCAAATTCTGGCATAAGCGATCAATTGGTTAGTGGAAAAGCCACTCCTGAAGAAATTAAAGAAAAAATGGAACAGCAATTACGCATGCAAAGAGCGGCTCATCAACAGAAAAGGGCATTGGAGACTTTGAAAAGTCCCGCTAATTCTGGTTCGCCTACGCAGCTTGTTAAAGTTACTGCTAACTCTGCTCATGGTAATATCTGTGTTCAAAGATTAAATTTATATTCAAAGAAATTGTAGCTAACTTTGAAATGTTAATTACAGACGGCACAGTTAAATTAGTTTCTAAAGTTGCAATACCAGCAAATCCAAACAGCGGGACGAAGTCACAGTTAACTTCCCTTTTGACGACTCCAACACCAAATAAAACTTTTATTGGTACAAGGCGTATTTACATGGCGAAATGTAAGTAATTAAATATAAATAAACATTAAGAATGTGTGTATGGAGATACCATTATGTGATATTTTATCTCAACAGCCTCTGATGGTACAACGAAGGTTGTTTCGGGACCTACAAGCATTTTACCGAAAACACAATTACAAACTGGAAATCAACAACAATCTCTAATTAAAGTTTCGTCAGGTCAAACAGGTATATTTAATATGCTTTAGTCTTATGGAATTTAAATAATTACATATTCTTATTAATTTGTATTTTTAACATAGCACCTGTGCAACAAATTCAACAAAAAGTACAGATCTTAAGAGGGCCAGATGGAAAATTACAAGTTCGAGGTTTGATGCCTGGTCAACAGTTAGTTCAAATGCCTGATGGGAAACTTCATGTACTAAATACTGCTCAAGCTATTACGACGAGTCTTGCACAAAGTGGTGGAACGACTACAACCACACAGGTAAAATTGAATATGATATATACTGTTAAAATACTGTCGTGAAGTGTTATAATAAAAATAATATAATATTTACATACTAATTTGTGAAACTATGTCTTCAAGGCGAAAGCGGCCACTACAGCTACTGCAACTAAAGTAACTACAACACCTAATGCTGCGACCGCTAAAACAAGTCCAACTAAAGCAGCAACAAATTCCACTCAGCAAGTACAAACATCTCAACAATCGCAGACACAAACTCAGCAAACTGTACAACGTACAACAACCGTACCTATTGCGGCTCCTACAACAGCTCAACCCACAAAGAATGCTATTGTAGTAGCGAATGCTGGACAAATTGTACAGGGTGCACAAGTCATATCCTCTGGTGGTCAAGTTATTAGTGGAAACCAAATAGTAGTTACTAATGCAAACTTAGCTCAGCAGCTTGCAACAGGCAAAGCTCAATTAACGACAATCGGTGGTCACCAAGTGGTCATTCGCAGTACACCGACGGGTAATCAAATTGTGCATTTAAATTCGGCGAATAGTAGCATCATAGTCAAAAATGCTGTAACACCAAATAAACAAGGTTCGTTAAAAGTTAAAGTAAATTTTATAAAATGTTAAGCAATAGATTCCAAGGAAGACAAGTTTGAATTACATAAATCATTCATGTTTTAGTTCCTGTATTACCATCCGCCCAAGCAGTAGCAACAGCAACGGGAACGCAATCGACTGAAACGATAAATAATACTGTTACTACCAGTACGCCTACAAATGTGACATCAACAACTGCAACGAATCAAGCTTCCACTACGCCAGCACCTGGAAGCGTAGAGGCATCCTTGTTAGCTGGTCAACCACCTGGAACTGTTATTAAATGTGTTACTGCTCAAGTTATTCAAACTACTCAAGGTCCTCGTATAGTTTTACAAGGTTTACAAGGAGCAGATTTTACTCCACAACAGCTTGCAATGGTTCAACAGCAAGTTAAACAACAATTGCTTAAAGGTTTGATATTGCATATATGTTATATGAATTATCCTATTAGTATATTTATGATATATGTAATTTTTAGCCCAAGCTACAACAGGGAAACAAGGAGTTTTAGGGCCTACTAAAATTTATTTAGCTGTCCAACCTGCACCCAACAGTCAGCAAGCAGTTCAAAGCTCTCAAAATTCTACGACCGCAAATACTCCTGCTACACCAGCAGCAAAACCACAAGTCACACAACAACCAGTCGTTTCTCCTCCAGCGGCAGCTGGTATGTATCTCTATTATATTGTTGCTTTTATGAAATATATAAAATGTTTTTTTAATTTTAACAGAACCTCAAACGGGAACAGAAAGCATTCCAGAGCTTCCATCAACAGCAACTCCAAGTTCTCCTGAGAAACCAAAAGTAGTTGTTCAACAAGTTGCACAACCTAGTGTACCCTCGGAAGAAGAGCCTCAGAAAACCAATGTAGCTAATGGTCAACAACCTTTGCAGTCATTAAAAGAAGGAAGCGATTCTTCAGCGAACAAATTTATTTTAACACCTGATTATATACAGCAAAGTTAGTTGATAATTGCTGTTACTTTCATTGTCTTGTATTAACATAACTTTGAATGCTCAAATGATTGTCTAACTTCCAGCTATTAAAAATGCTTTGAAACAAGAAAATCTTAACCCCGAAATTGAGGAGAAACTACTGCAACTACAACGATATCAAGAGAAACAGATGAAAGGTGGTGTTGAGAATTCAGTAACTACTAATCAGACACATCCTACATCAGCAATTACCACCCCTCGTGTGCCATCTCGAAAAAGACCAGCACCTTCAAACATTCCAACAACGACCACGTCCACGAACGCACAGTCCTCAACAAATGATAAAGATTCAGATTGGGTAGAAACTCCTAGGAAGAAACCCGCGCCAAAACAAGAACCTCGTGAAACTCCAAAGTGAGTTTTATTAAAAATAAAAAAAAAATTGTATCCTTGCATCTTGTGCAATACTATCTGTGTTATAGGATTCCAAAGGTTGAAATATCCGAAAATGAAACGACGCCACAAAAACGAGCAGCGAAGCTTAAAGACAGTCAGGAACAACGAAGAAAACAACAAGTGCATTCCCGAATGCAAGTTTTGTTATTTAGACACAAAGAATTGCTTAAAAAAGATATTCTTAAGAAGAGAGCGTTGCTTGAAAAAGAACTACAAATAGACATTCAGGTATGTCACATTAATATAACTGCAGTACTTACTGTGTTACAACTAATATTTATATAATTTTGTTGTTGTTTGATTGAAATTGCAGAAGGATTTGTCAGCTGAGTTGGCATCAAGAACAAAAGCAGAGAGACATAAGCAGGATGAAGTAAAAGTGGGAAGTGCGAAACGCAAAGCAAATGCTCAAGTGGCCCAACAAGTTAGTCCACCTAATAGGGGTGGAAGGCCAAAGAAGTATAAAGCTGAAGGGAAAAGTAGCACACCACCTAGCGCTTCAACTGCTGCTCCTACGAATAGAATTAAAAAAGAGAAACTATATTGTCTATGTAGAACGCCATACGATGAAACAAAGTGAGTAACTGCAAAGCATAATAAATTCAAAAGTTCCACTTCATATTTAACCATTACAATTTTGCTGTCTTGTTAGGTTTTACGTAGGATGCGATCTTTGTAATAATTGGTTCCACGGAGATTGTGTTGGTATTACAGAAGAAATGTGTAAAACACTTTCAGAATTTGTTTGTACAGAATGCAGACACGCAAGAGATACGCAAGAATTGTATTGTTTATGCAAACAACCTTATGACGAATCTCAGTATGTGACGATTCATTTTTTCTTATAGTTAATTATCCTTCGTCAAGATTAATATTTTTTGTTTTACAGATTTTATATTTGCTGCGATAAATGTCAAGATTGGTTCCACGGTCGCTGCGTAGGTATCCTTCAATCGGAAGCAGACAATATAGACGAGTATGTTTGTCCGAATTGCCAACGAAACTCTTCCGTTAATTTTGCTAACATGAAAAATCTTAATTCGAAAGATCTCGATTTGTTGAAAAAATTAATTAAGCAAATACAGGTAAGGAAATTTTTAGCGTAAATGCAGATTGTATACAACGTTTTTCGTTTAATTAATATCAATTTAAATGTTCAGGCACACAAGAGTGCTTGGCCATTCATGGAGCCGGTAGATCCTAACGAAGCGCCAGATTATTATAAAGTTATAAAGGAACCAATGGGTGAGTTTGATTTTGTGTTATAAATAATACTATGCATTATAAAAGCATCGTTATATAAATGTTATTTTCTTGGTTGTTATTACAGATCTGCAAACAATAGAATTGAGAATAAATGACAGATCTTACAAAAAGTTAAGTGAATTTATTGGAGATATGACGAAGATATTTGACAATTGTCGTTATTACAATCCGAGAGAGTCACCTTTCTTTAAGTGTGCAGAATCTTTAGAAACTTATTTTGTTCACAAGATAAAAAGTTTGAGGGAAAAGTTCTCTGAAGGAAAGTAAGCAATCAAAAAAGAAAAAAGCAAAAACAAAGAAACTGTAACTATAAATGAGTGAAAGTGCGAAGTATCAGCAGTTAATTTATGCGGTGTAACTACAGAATTGATCTGTGCCAGTAAAATGTAGAAAACAGACATTCAAAGTAGTTATAAATATGTAAGAGTAGAACATATAAGTTCACTATTTATTAGACTTGTGTGAACGTTTGATTTATCTTCGCGGAAGCGAACTTGATTTCAATTGTGCCGTACAGTGAATTTTGAACCGGAACTTATATAGTATTTTAACCGTAACGGAAGACGTATAGTAACGCCGATAGATATTCAGCAAGGAACAGTATGAAAATGATCCTTCTCATTTATGAAACGAACACGTCGTTTATTGTAAGACTAAGTTATACTTAAATTTGAAATAATGCTAATACTATATATTTTTCATAACTATTTCTGTCGTTTATTTACATCTGACAATAAAGTATTAGTTTAATAAATAATGCAGTGCTTGTTTACAAATCTTTTTCTTTTACAAAATGAAGCAACGGTTAGTCGACGTAAAGTTATTACAAAAGTATAAACTATAAAAACACCATGAATTAGGTAATAGTAAGATTTTTATCGTAGAAAGAAGCGTGCAATACAAGGTTACTTGTTATGTTTTGTCTACTCTAGAAAAAACACTTCTTTTTTTTCTTTAAGTATAAGATCATCATAAGTTGTGGTTCATAGTTCATGTGTTCTGTGCAAGCATTATTATTTATGTACATTTATCACATACGTGTAATTATGCATGATACAAAAATAATTACAAATATATCAAAACAGTGCCACTGGGCGTTTAGAACGATGAGTTTTTAGTAACCCAATGCAACGTATTTTATGAATTTACAAAGAAGAAAAACCATTGAAAAGTTTGCTGGCCACCGGCAAAGATATGGTCCAATTATTATGACATTACTTTTCATTTAATGGAAAGAGAACGAGTTTTCTCACGTAGACGTAAGAATTATTTAGCAAGCGCATAATAAATTGTACAAATTTGTTTATTGTGCTCACAATTATCATTATGTTGTTTTACCACAAATTTTCTATAAAATTGTTTATAAGTAAAACGTACGATATTAGTTCGTAAGAAACAAGCAGACATGCTTGCTTTGTATATATCTAAGTAGAAATGTCTATAAAGAATAAATTATAGAATTTTGGTTCTCGTGTGACGATGATAAACAAAGTATGTCAGTTAAACACACACAAAAAAATGAATTCACTGAAAATACTGTTTATATTTTAGCTATTAAAAACTATCATTTATGAAAATTACTAAACTATACTATAATGTATATGTACAAGTATATTCAGTTTCTATATTCTATGAGGAAAAAGTAACATTATTTCGTGAACATCTTATAAATATACATACAATAAATATTCATACAGAATAAAATTTCACTTGTCAGTAATATACGAGAGTGAAAGTACATGAATGTTTTATGAGCTAAATTATGTACAGATTTATTCTGTGATGATCTAAAATATTTCTGAGTAAGGAACTATTCTCTGACGTTGAGAACTGTCATGGATTCGTGTATGTACATTAATGTGTATCCTCCACGAATTTCAGATGCATCTTGACGATCATTAATTGTTTGTTCAAGTAAAAAGAAAGCAGATCGCTCAAAGCAGGTTGTACATTTTCGCCAGGATCACGCTTGTACAGTATTTTTAATTCAAAGTTCACAGAACCTGGCACTGATCTGTTTTTTACCTTCGACTTTCAATTATAGTTACAGGATATATAATTCATTACTTTGCCCAGGTTTATACACGGCATTAGCTTTATCATCAGCATGTTTTGATTAGCAGTATCATACGCGTCTCGTTTATTTATTGAAATATTATTTTATTACTACTTTATTATAAAAACTTCTTTCTACATTATTAGAATGTTGTATTTATTTTTGTTCGCTCAATTCTTTGCTGGATTTTGTGTTTATCATGTCCTCAAATTATGTAGCTATGATTAGTTAGTTTGATTTAAGCGAAGAATTGAG
Organism: Megachile leachella; assembly: GCA_963576845.1. Classification (NCBI taxonomy): domain Eukaryota; kingdom Metazoa; phylum Arthropoda; class Insecta; order Hymenoptera; family Megachilidae; genus Megachile; species Megachile leachella. The sequence goes on from OY756251.1 coordinate 19,686,250, forward strand.
TAAACATTTTAAATAAAATTTTATTTCAAGAAAAACACTTTAACGGATTTACTCCTTGAGATTTTGTGTATATTTTAAATTCTTCTGCTTTGCCTCAACACGTTGAATTAGAAACAAATATTAATACTTGCATTAAGAGGTCAATAAGAATAAGTACATTAATCCAAGGTAACGAATCGTACTACATTTATCTTCTAAGGAAAGCAGAAGAAATTAATAGTATCTCAAAGAGTTAATCCTTCAATATTTCTGTGAGACGCATATGGACTCATAAAATATTCTTAAGATTTAAGTGTAGCTAGACTACACTCATGATGAATATTCCTTACATAAGGACTGGTACTTGATGATACATTGAAGTAAAGTTCTTTCTGTAAAAAAATCTGTAGAAATACTTAAGGCACACATTAGATACTACTCACGTAAGTTTTGGCATGCTACTGAAGTGTAAAAACTGGGTGAAGAAATTGTGGCCGTGTAAATTTCACGTTGCTCCATTTCACCGTACCCACTTATTAATCATGTAACGAAGTGTTTATTTCTATTAAGAAAAAAAGCAACAAAGTGTGATTACATAAACTATATTCGTCTAAATCTAATATTACTAGTTTATAATAAATATATTTGTACTAATTTTAATCATAAACTTTGTTGTTTTTATTGCACTATAAATATAAGTTAGAAAAAACATAGTATGTTAATTTACCTTTTTTAATTTGTAATTGCTTAAAAAATAATAAACTACTGTATGACAGTGGCTTCATGAAATTTCAAAAGAACATATTAATACCGTTCAAAAGTTTAGTTTTTATTTCATTTATGTACAATAATAATGTTTTATATAGAAATTATCAAGTATGAATGGTTTTCAATTACTTTTAATATATAGTTTATTCTAATAAATACTAATCTTATTTTTAATATTAAACAGAATCCACGTTAATAACTATTTACATTCTTCTGTCATGATATGAAACAAAAGTAAGAACATGTCATTCATATAAATGTGTTATACATTTTTTATTATCCTTTCTCAAATTTCTTAACAATATATATATAATAGAATTTTACAAGTTCTCTAAATTACTGACAATAATTAATAAGAGCAGAAATTTCTTGGAACATGTTATGCAAAGGTGTTTGGCACTCTATTCAAAAGAATTCACAACCTAGATGTAAGTATCAAGTAAATACAATTTCAATTACCATCTGAAGTTTAAAGCACTGTCACTACTGCTAATGAATTGTATTATTACTAAACATTTATAGTACTTCATCATGTACCAAAGTCACCTCTACCAGGAGAACCTGCCAAACCATACACACTTTGTGATGTCCCTGGACCAAGATCACAAGCCCTCATGAAAGAATTCTCTAAAATTCAGGTTCATATTTATGCCTTTACAATATAAATTTTATGTGAAAGTGATACGTATTAATGAAGTGCAGTTAAAAACTGTTACAGCAAGTTGGCTCCATTCAATACTTTGCAGACTATCAGAGGTCTGTTGGAAATTATTTGGCAGACATTGATGGAAATGTTTTCCTAGATATGTTTATGCAACTTGCAATGGTTCCTCTTGGATATAATCATCGTTCTATCCTTGGTGCATTATCCTGTGCTGGAAATCAAGTAAACAAAATAAGAAATTGTGTTCACTGAAATGATCATAAAACAGTGTTAACATTTGTTTGTAGAGAATAATAGCAAATAGACCAGCGTTAGGATTATATCCTGGTTTAGAATGGCCATGTAAACTTCAAGATACATTGCTTCAGCCATGTGTAAGATACTATTATTAATGCAAGTAAAAAAGAAATAAATCCTAAAAAATAGAAAGAATTTTGTACATGTGTCGCGTTATCAGGTAGCTCCAAAAGGATTGCCATGTGTTTTCACAGCTATGTGTGGTGCCTGTGCAAATGAACATGCAATACAAATGGCCTTTATAAAATATGCAGACAGACTTCGTCAAGGTGAAGATTTTATAGATGAAGAAAAAGAAACTGCGCCTTACAATAAACCACCTGGCTGTCCTGAATTATCTATTCTTTCTTTTGATGGTAATTTGATATACAGATGCAGATATTATAATATGAATTGATGAAATTTGTAATATTAGGAGCGTTTCATGGTAGAACATTTGGTGCACTGGCATTAACACATTATAAATACATGATGAAGGTTGATATACCTTCTCTCCCATGGCCAATTGCACGTTATCCACAATACATGTACCCATTAGATGAATATGAAAAAGAAAATAGGAAAGAAGATGATAAATGCTTAGATGAAGTAAATTTATTCATACACTTTGTAATAATGCTAATTGTGATGAAGTGTATTGTTTAAAAGGTAGAGAAGCTAATAGAAGATTATGAAAAGAAAATGCCAGTAGCTGGTATTATAATTGAAGCAATACAGTGTGAAGGAGGAGACCATCATGCATCCCCAGACTTCTTTCATAACTTACAGGATATAGCTAAAAAAGTAGATACTTTATTTGAATTCTAGTAAAGTATTAATACAATAAAAATCAGGGTGTTTAATATAAACATAAATTGCACAGAAAAAGATTCCTTTAATACTGGATGAAATACAAACAGGGGGAGGAGCAACAGGAAGAATATGGGCACATGAATATTTTGAATTAAATTCTCCTCCTGATATGGTTACATTCAGCAGCAAAATGCAAGCTAGTGGTGTCTATCATACTCCAGAATACATGTAATAAATTCTTCAATAATGTATTCAGAAATACTCTTAATCTACAAGTATTAATTATTTTCTAGGCCAAAGCATCCATACAGAGTGTTCAGTGCCTACATGGGTGATCCCACTAAAATATTAATGTTAGAAGCAGTACTACAAACCATTGAGGCAGAGGATCTATTAACACATGTGTGTCATGTTAGCAATTATTTACTTTGTCAGTTGAACGCATTACAACAGGAATTTCCTGAGCTTATCTGTGCTGTTCGTGGTAGAGGTTTTATTATTGGATTCGATGCAGCAACTAGGGATTTGAAAAACAAAATAAGGCTCACATTACTTAGTAAAGGTATATTGCATTTTATAGTATGTACAATTGAAAACTTGTGATCATATTATAATTGCCATGATAACATAGGTGTACAAGTGGGAGATTCTGGTTCAAAATCAATTCGACTAAGACCATGTTTAATATTCGGTGAATATCATGCAGATATTTTTATAGATACTCTTCGTTGTTGTTTAAGAGATATTATTGATGAAAGTTGATATATTTTTATTGTTGGATTTGTATTTAATAAATATGTATTTTCATAGAAATATATGCATTTTGCAGTACAGAGTAATTTATAATATAAAGCTGGTTTATACAGTAGTAAAAAAGGCAGTTCTTGATAACGTATATTTAAGTATTTTAAATTTCGCGCGCTTTGATCGAAAATGATTATCAGCGCCATCTCTCCTGCGAACAGGGTGAACTACACGGTTTTTAAACAGGGGGTTCATTAGTTCCTCTTGCTGCCACCAGAGGGCGGTTTATGGGGCGCCATCCAGTGATGGGCAGTCGTGAGATTTTATCTCACGCGAGAGCTTTCTGCGCATGCGTCAGCTGACGTCACAGCCTGCTATTAGTGCCGTATCTAGCCGGTACATGCAGTGGTGACTGATAAGAGGCACCTTAATGATTTTACATAATTTTTCAAAAATTCTTATAATTGCACTGTGAACTATGAATGTATAAGTTGGGTTAGATTACATTAGGCTGGGTTAGGTTAGTTATATATATGACTGTATAAAACTATACAACTATATATGTATGTATAGAGTGAATTATACAAAATTGCTCTGAATGTTCATCTTCATTTTCGTTTCCTCGATACATTTAGTTCCGTTAATAAATGTATACTTAGTAAATTTTGTAACTACTTACCGGCTGACGCATTATCGGTGGTAACTACGTTACCGATGTCGCGCGATTTGCTTGTTCACGACCAGTGCCAACCGTCACGCTTGCACCCGTCGCTCTCGCATCCGAGCTCGCGCTATTCTCGCCCTCTGATTGGTCAGTGTTTTTCATTAATAATTCAAAAACTAAGCTTAAACCAGCATTTTGGTAAAGGAAAAAGTTGTTCCGAATCACACCAGCTACCACCCCTCAAGAGGATTTCCACCTGAAAGCGAACACCCTGTATGACCAGATCTAAGTAGTATAAGCGCTTTATGGTCAGACCATTCAAGTAGTATAAGCGCTTTATGGTCAGACCATTCAAGTAGTATAACCGTATGATATGGTCAGACCTAAGTAGTATAGCCGTATGATATGGTCAGACCTAAGTAGTATTACCGTATGATATGGTCAGACCTAAGTAGTATAACCGTATGATATGGTCAGACCATTCAAGTAGTATAACCGTATGATATGGTCAGACCTAAGTAGTATAACCGTATTATATGGTCAGACAATTTAAGTAGTATAATCCTATGATATGGTCAGACCTAAGTAGTATAACCCTATGATATGGTCAGACCTAAGTAGTATAACCGTATGATATGGTCAGACAATTTAAGTAGTATAACCCTATGATATGGTCAGACCTAAGTAGTATAGCCGTATGATATGGTCAGACCTAAGTAGTATAACTCTATGATATGGTCAGAACTAAGTAGTATAACCGTATGATATGGTCAGACAATTTAAGTAGTATAATCCTATGATATGGTCAGACCTAAGTAGTATAACTCTATGATATGGTCAGAACTAAGTAGTATAACCGTATGATATGGTCAGACAATTTAAGTAGTATAATCCTATGATATGGTCAGACCTAAGTAGTATAACCCTATGATATGGTCAGACCTAAGTAGTATAACCGTATGATATGGTCAGACAATTTAAGTAGTATAACCCTATGATATGGTCAGACCTAAGTAGTATAACCCTATGATATGGTCAGACCTAAGTAGTATAACCCTATGATATGGTCAGACAATTTAAGTAGTATAACCCTATGATATGGTCAGACCTAAGTAGTATAACCCTATGATATGGTCAGACCTAAGTAGTATAACCCTATGATATGGTCAGACCTAAGTAGTATAACCGTATGATATGGTCAGACCGTCTGACCATATCATAGGGTTATACTACTTAGGTCTGACCATATCATAGGGTTATACTACTTAGGTCTGACCATATCATAGGGTTATACTACTTAAATTGTCTGACCATATCATACGGTTATACTACTTAGGTCTGACCATATCATAGGGTTATACTACTTAGGTCTGACCATATCATAGGGTTATACTACTTAAATTGTCTGACCATATCATACGGTTATACTACTTAGGTCTGACCATATCATAGGGTTATACTACTTAGGTCTGACCATATCATAGGGTTATACTACTTAAATTGTCTGACCATATCATACGGTTATACTACTTAGGTCTGACCATATCATAGGGTTATACTACTTAGGTCTGACCATATCTTAGGGTTATACTACTTAAAATGTCTGACCATATCATAGGGTTATACTACTTAGGTCTGACCATATAATACGGTTATACTACTTAGGTCTGACCATATCATACGGTTATACTACTTAGGTCTGACCATATCATACGGTTATGCTACTTAGGTCTGACCATATAATACGCTTATACTACTTGAATGGTCTGACCATATAATATGGTTATACTACTTGAATGGTCTGACCATATAATACGCTTGTACTACTTAGGTCTTACGTGCGAAAATTATAATATCAGAGATACAATAAGAAAGAAATGGATTTTATTTTGTTAACATGCAAAGATCTGATAAAAGTCGAGCGGTATCTTTTTCCTTTGCTCTTGCAACAAATATTAATATAATATAATTAATTAATTAATTAATATAATAACAAATATAAATAAAATAATAATCATAAATAAATTAAATTATTAAATAATTTAATAGTCATAAATAAATAATATTACTTTTATTATATATAATCTGTTATATTACTTAACCATTTTATTCTCTTTCCTGCAATTTTCTTCAGATTTATTTTTTTTCCTCATTAGGGCCTAATGATACCTTATATTTGATCAAACTGTATACGCTACTGAGAACTTCTGCGAATAGCTTACTGCGCATGCGCTGAGACTGCCCACCACTGGCGCCATCTGGTGTAGAAGATTCTAACTAATTAAAGTACAGTTTCAAAAGTGTGTAGTTCACCCTGTTCGCCGGAGAGATGGCGCCACTTGTTCGATTTTTTTTAGGAGTTAATTAATATTGATTTTAAGGATTATTATGCTATATATTTATTATATATTAATTTTATGCTGTTTGCTATATATTTTGGGGTCCAATGCGGATTATTAATCATTTTAAAATACATTATAAGGCTTCCGGATTTTACCGGACATTACCGGACAGTAAAAGGAAGATGTTACATTAAAATTTCAAAGTATTTTTAAAACTGTATTTAATTTTATATTTCAGTAACAGAGTATTGAAAATGACATAAAATTAATGGAATTGAAAAAAGAGGAATTATGTTAGGAATTAGGAAAATGAAAATGGGAGAGGAAACTGAACCTAAGCTGATCTCTGAGCTTATGAGTTTTGATTATAACAATAATTCACTATAAATAGTATCGTCACAGTTCCAGAATTTAAATTGAAACATTATTCGATGAATTCTTAAAATTTTTCGATCTGTAGATCTCTCGATATATGGCACAGAGCCATATACTTATAATCTAAGAGGGCATACTCTGTACATTATTATAAAATTTTAAAATATTTCTCACTTTTGCAGTGAGGTGTATTAAAAGAATATGTGCAAAAATAAAAATAAAGATAAAGTATTTTATGAATTGTATCGTCGATCAGTAAAATGTAAGCAGTTCGAAAGAAATAATGCAGCAGTTAAAAGCTGATATGGCATTTATTGTTTAACGTAAAATTAAGATAATGATATAAATAGTAATACTCCATAGTACAAGTTAGTTTTATATCGCTACTTCAAATATTTATACATCGAAATCATCATGGAAGATACAGTTTTCAGTAGAAACACATCTGTTCTCATTTTCCAATAACAAAAGTATGCCCTCACTTTCGGAAAACGTTATAGACGCCTCTTTACGGGTCACCTTACAATTAAGGCAATAGCCTTAACTTAAATAGTATTTGTGAACTATAAACTCTCTTTGGCAGAAATTAACATAAGCGTAGTTAATTAGTCTCAGTCTCACTTGAAGAACATGACGCACGAAGACCGGACTTCATCGCGAAAGTCGTCCACTTTTACAATTAAATTCGTTCGATCCGATCAACATGAGCTGTTGCCTCTTTCACTCCGCGTTTCGTCAATAAACATTTATTCCGAAACGCGAGGAAAGGACAGAAAATACATAGAGTATTTCGCGAATGAAAACAACGCAATACTTAAAGTTATCTTTGGCGTTAATTAATAATCATATTGCATGTCGATAAGTTTAACCACTAAATGCTTACATGTATGTACACCTTAACACGTAACCGTTCTATACTCTTTCTCTCAATCATTCTTCTTGATGTCCGCACATCTCGAAATTGCACGCTTCGTTCCAACACGTTGCACGCGCTGTCGAAACGCGCAATTCGGTTTCGTTAATGCCGATAATTAGGAATATTGTTACAACTGGCCCTTTGTAGTTTGTAGAAATTACTAAGAGTCTCGTCTCTCTAAACATCGTTATAATACATTTCGAAATCAATTTTAAGGAAAACCTTAGAAACGTCGCTGATGATAAAAATAGGGTTTGATCAAATTCTTCAAAAGTTTAAAAATGAAGTTCAAAAATAAATAAGCAAATGACAAAACATAAATTAATATACATATTAATTCTTTACCTTCATGAAGATTAGCAAAGATTTAAAAAAAATTGCTTTAACTTGAAATTGAAGAAAATGTCCAATTTTCTAAGTAAAAATGAAAGACACATAAAATAGTCACTTGACCTTTCTTATATTTGTAGGGTCATTAAAAAAATATTTTAGAGTAGTCCAATCTTTCATGAATGAAACAAAAAAAAATTTAGCTAAATCGGTTGAGTAGTTTCTGAGAAAAAAATTGATCAAATCTATCATCACCCAGCGACAGAAATAAACTATAAAATCACAACTATGTTGTACATAGAAATATCGGTACAAAATTGTTACAGTGGATGAAAGATAAATTGATAAATATGAAAGTGTACATCGGTACAAAATCGTTCAGCAACGAGTATAAAAAGAATTTATTCCAATTGCATATATGTACTTATTAGTGTCTGTGGAAATTAGAGTATAGTGTATATATTCATTACTGAAACGATGTTGGCAGTAAACGATTCTCAATGTTCTCCACGATCCAAAGATCATGTTCAACTATACAATTCGTGGTAACACAGCATGACTAGCGATACGTATACGATCTATCTAGAACTATACAATAGTTGTCGATTATACTCGTGCGTGAATCATCGTTCCGTCTCTAAATTGACTTGTTTCCTAACGTTCTCTTCTGTGATCTTGCGATTAACGTTGATCGCCACTCTGTATGGTTGCAGACTTGTAGCAGTGTCCGGTCTCTTAGAATTACTTGTTGAGGCATGGGCAATGATGATGTGATCAAATTTTTATATTGTTACAAATTGTTGAATTGGTACAAGTTTTTATATTAATGAATTTTCAAGAGTTTAGAATTTCAAATTTCTAAATTTTTACATTTGTAGATTTTTAAAGATATCGAGTTTCAGTGTTTATAAATTTCCAAGTATTCAAATTTCTAAATTCCCAAATTCTCATCACCCCTAATTCCTACGCTCCCAAATTTCCAACACTTCTAATTTCTACTCTCCCAAATTCTTAACACTTCAAGATCCCAAGCACCCAAATTCTAAAGATCCTTAATTTCTACTCTTCCAAATTCTCATCACTCCAAGTACCCAAGCTCCCAAATTCTCAACACCCCCAATTCCTACGCTCCCAAATTCCCAGTACTTCTAATTTCTACTCTCCCAAATTCTCAACACCCCAAGTTCCCAAGCACCCAAATTCTAAAGATCCTTAACTTCTGCTCTTCCAAATTCTCATCACCCCACTTTTCCAAGTTCCCAAATTCTCAACACCTCCAATTTCAACTCTCCCAAATTTTCAACACCCCAATTCCTACGCTCCCAAATTCCCAGTACTTCTAATTTCTACTCTCCCAAATTCTCAACACTCCAAGTTCCCAAGCATCCAAATTGTAAAGATCCTTAATTTCTAGTCTTCCAAATTCTCATCACCCCACTTTTCCAAGTTCCCAAATTCTCAACACCTCCAATTCCTACTCTCCCAAATTCTCAACACCCCAATTCCTACGCTCCCAAATTCCCAACACTCCCAATTTCTATTCTCCCAAATTCTCAGCACTCCAAGTTCCCAAGCACCCAAATTGTAAAGATCCTTAATTTCTAGTCTTCCAAATTCTCATCACCCCAAGTTCCTAAGCACCCAAATTCCCAACGCCTTTAATTTCTACTCTCCTAAATTCTCATCACCTCCAATTTCTACTCTCCCAAATTCCCAATGCCCAAATTCCTAAACTCCCAAATTTCCAACCCCCAGTCCTCAACCCCCAACAAACAAAATTTCAAAAATTCCCAAATATCCAAAATCTTCCAAATTCCAAATACCTACAAATCCTCCTCCACATAACTACAATTTATCATCATATTTACCAAGTCTCCTTACCCTTAAAGTCTCCCTTTATTGCCCATGCCTAGCACAATAAAATTGATAGTACTTCCAATAATACAAAACATCCAATTTTTCTTAGTGTCATGAACAGTTCTTAAATGATAGTTCCACAGTTTTCGAAGGAGATCGAAAATATCTAAAGTCGGTACTTTCACGTATAGTTGACGCGTTCGACACGCGATTGGTCGAGATAAATGACGCGAATAAAAATTGCGAAAAACGCAACGGCAGTATTCGAATGAGACGCAGAGCAGTCAATCGGACAATTTGTGGACAAAACATGACAACACACTGAGAAAAAGGTTTAACCTTATACTCTTCTCTAAAATTTGTTATTTCTCTTTGCGTTACAATTTTTATTTTTGCATTATAATTATTTCTTTTTGTGTTACAATATTTAATTCTTGCGTTACAATTATTTCTTTTTGTGTTACAGTATTTGTTGTAGTATATTTATTTTTTTCTCGTTTTAAATTATTTTTCTTCCTTTCGTTTACAAAAGTTTGAGTATTTGTATATTGAATACTTCTGTAACTAATGCGGATCAATGTTAAACGTTTTTCTCAGTATCCTAGAGTGAGCAAACGTTTGTTTTTTTTACAACGAACATCCCTGGTTAGTCAAATTTGCATACGAATTATTTTTACGTTAGTACATTATTATTTCTACAGACGGTTCGTCAATTTCGATCACTTCTCGAAAACTAGAGTTTTCCATTGACATTCCGCGAGATTAGACAGTCTTTATTTTTTCTTCGTCGTTCGCGCTAATATTTCTAAACTCGTCGAATCCCCATCAAACGTGTATAGTGAACTCTTGCCTCTCTTGTTCTTTCCTTTGTTGGTACCTGAAAATAAACGTTCTTATTAATATCTTCTTTCTCAAGACTTTTTTTTAAGATGACTATAATGTACACGACGTTGTTAATTATTTGTGCTAAACATTTTGGAGGTGCACTGTTAGTAATATTAACTAGTTGCTAATTTGTAATAGTAGTAGTATTCACATAGGGAAACTAAAAGCAAGCAGGTTATGGTGTTCACTGAAGCAATAATTTTAGCAATTATTTTAATACTGAACTTTTAATAGTTACTAATTATTTTAATGCTAATGTATGATATTTCATATTTATTGTAAAAGAAGATATAAAAGAAATGAACACCATTGACCCGGTTTCTTGATAGGAAAACAGTAAGGCAGGGGTTCTTAAACTTTTAAAATCTGAAGACTCCTCTTAAACATTTTTTTAGTGGACTCATCACATGATCAAATTTTTACTAATTTTTGTTCAGTCATGTCAATAACTAGTTAAGTAACAAGTACAAAAGATGTTGACCATGTAGGATTTTCATTAAACAAATTATTTTTAACAAAAGTACAAAATTAGGGGATGTAAAGTTGATGTTAAAATTGTACACATAGAACGTCTGGGTTTTGAGTAGGGGTAGTTTAACCCTTCAACTGCAGATACTGTTTGTATTTCTTTTTTAACAAGCTTCAGTTTAATCTTAACTAACTTTAATATAATCTTCTTATTGAATTGATATTTTATTTTACAAGATTTATTTTGTATTTATTTTATTGTCAGTGAAATATGAATTGCAGTCAGCATTTGATATTAGCAAGATTATTTTGTATTTATTCTATTGTTAGTAATATATGAATTGCAGCCAGCATTTGATATCAACAAAATTTGTTTGTATTTATTTTATTGTTAGTAGTAAATGAAGTACAGTCGCTTTTTGATATAAGCAAGATATTTTTGTATTCATTATATTGTTCCTGGTATATGAATTACAGTGGCTATTTTATATTAACAACAATTAACTTGTTCATATATTAAACCTTTCTCTGGCTACAATTTTATATGTTGTTTACAAACCAGTCCCACAGTGACTGGTTTAAAATCAAAGTTTAAGAACCAATGCAGTAATAAGCCATCTTTCGTCGTTCAGAGAATGAATCTGAATGAATGAAATTAATCTTAACTTGATATCAGCTTACTACGGTCTACGGAGGTTCGTGTCGATACCTAGCGAGCATAGATTCGACGGCCTCGATCGGTAGTCTACCCAGGCTGCCACCGTGACGGATTCCCGCTGATAAACCCTGCCAGTCTCGATCACGATCACGATCACGTTCTCCACGATCACGATCACGATCACGATCGCACTCTACGTCGCTCAACTCGCGACTGTCGCTGAACCCGCTTGGCGGCAACAACGTCATGTCCTCTACCGAACTGCACAAGAATATATTTCCAAAAAAGTCTTAGGAAAATCGTGTTCATGTTCACGTTTAATTTTAATGCTTACTGTTCATATACAGTATGCCCAGTTTAAGTGTATACATTGTAATGAAGGACCATGTGGATGCATTTTAATAGCATTGGCGACTCCATGGATGGAAGATTGGTAGTATCTATAGGAAAGTTTGAATTTTGAGACAAGTAGGACTTTGGAAGAGTGGAACCTTGGGAGAAGTGGGGCCTTGTGAGATTGAGACTATGGGAGAAGTGGGAGTGTAGGAGATTGGACCCTCCAGAGATTAGGACCTTGGAAGAGTGGAAACTTGGGACAGCTGGAACTTTGGGAGAAGTTGGATGTTGAGAGAGTTGGAACCGTGGGAGAGTGGAACCTTGGAAGGGTGGAAACTTGAGAAAGCTGGAACCTTGGGAAAAGTGGAACCTTGAGAGAGTGGAACCCTGGGAGAGTAGAACCTTGAGAAATTGTATCCCTGGGAGATTGGGACCTTGAGAGAGTTAGGACCTTGGGAGAGTGGAACCTTGGGAGAGTTGGGATCTTGGGAGAGTGGAACCTTGGGAGAGTGGGACCTTGAGAGAGTTGGGATCTTGGGAGAGTGGAACCTTGGGAGAGAGGGACCTTGAGAGAGTTGGGATCTTGGGAGAGTGGAAGCTTGAGAGAGTAGAATCTTGAGAGAGTAGAACCTTGACAAAATTGTAATCTTGGAAGAGTTGAGATCTTCAGGGATTGACACCTTGGTAAAAGTGGAACCTTGAAGAATTGGAGCAATGGAACAGTAGGAACCTTAAGAAAATTAGGAACTTGCAACCTTGAAACCTTCTAACATTGGAACTCTGAAATTTTTGAATCTTCAAACCTTGACACTGCCCATCAGACTTCCTCCAATAATAAAAATAACCTGTATACACTTAAACCAGATTTCCAATTAGTCTAATTTGTCCAAATTCACTGACATGCAAATTTCGTTTAGATAAACTAATATTCATGACAGATGATGATGATGACTCTACATGAATTACCGAGTTGAACAGAAGAATGCTTCACCCCAGGAAAGCATATTACAATTTATGAAAATGAGATGTGTATCGATCTTTCCTCAGGAACTGTACATTCTTCCATTATTCATTTCTCATCGAGACTGCATAAGACCGTGATACGAATACTGAATATAATCAGGAGACTGAGTGCTATGTGGAAACAAACAAACCTTGGCTACCTGCGAGTGGACCGGCTCGGCTGTCGGCTTCGTCGTCTCGCAAGCGAAGGAGAGCCTTCATTGTTGGACTCTGTACTCGACTCCACTCCTCGGGAGAATACATCTACAAAAATTGCTTTAGTTTACTTCTTTTTTGAACGTTTACACAACCTTTTCAAGCTTAATCCCTCAATTTATAATTTTGGTTATCACATTCACACCTGATCTAGATAGACTTTAGAGTCTATATCAAGTAATAATTGTGGAATATAAGGGATTAAGTTGAAGATTCCAGTTTAATTAATTAAACAATATCCTTAGAGGCGAATACCTCTGCAAGGTTTCACTGGTACTCTGTAACTAGGTCCGGCGCATTCTCCACAAGGGCTTCCGGACGTGTCGCTCCCGGAACCCTGACGACTGGAGCGCAACTTGCTCTCCGCTTCGGCGATACTCGGGAAGTACCGTTGCTTGTGCCACCTTGAGGTTTTAGACCTGCACGTGAAAGAACACCAGAAAGAGGAAGAGAAAAGGGTCAGGGAGCAGGACATCAAGCATCGAGCAAGGGATTGGATCTGCTAACATGCTCTGGTTCTCGAAAGAAAACGGTTACCTTTCGAAGTCCACGCTGGACCTCTCGTAATCGATGGTGTTGATATCCTCGTTCTCTAAGTGGCCGAATGTCTTAAATTGCATGGTGTAGTCAAGCGTGGCGGTAGTCACTGAGCGATTCTCTCGTCCTGGGACGCTGAAGGTTGCGTATGGACTGATTTCATACATTTCTGGAAAAAAGGAATTGAATTTTAGTTCATTTATACTAGCTCACTTATATTAGCTCATTTATAATGTAATTATGTATTTCAAGTAATAAATAAGAATCACTTATAACTGTTAATATCTGGAACTTTCAATATAAGTATCATCTGCAACGTTGATCTAAGCGTCAAATGTTTTCACAAACCTGATCCATGATCATTAGCCTTGTGGTTCTCCTGCTTTACAGGTGAGCTGGTGTACACCTGGTGGTTTCTCCTGTTGTCTCTTTCAGCCGTGGACTTCAACTGCATAGTCGACATGCAGCTAGAGAGATGGTGATGCTGTTGATGCTGCTGTTGCGTCTGAACGAGGCCCAAACCTGACTGCTGGTTCTGTTGCTGTCCAGGAAGGATCTCCCCTAAGTAGTTCGCCCTGAAGACAATCAGATAATAAAACAAATTAGTTCTTGGTTTAATAGATTACTGTTACTATAAACACATTAGTCAAATCTCTTTGAAATGTTGAAATCCAGAAGGGTAGCTTATATTATATTCTACTTTATATTCTACTATAATATTCTTTTAAATAGAAGTTTCTACAAATGACACATTTGCCAATAAAACTGAACGCACCTGCCGCTACGTTTCAGCATGACATATCCCAAAATGGCGGCTGAGACAATAAGCACTATAGCACAGATCAGAGGTACAACCACGTAGAGCACTTTCTGGTTAGGTATAGCCTTCTTCACGTCGTCCTCCATTATGAGATCGTTCGGAGGACCAATACTGACACCACTGAGAGTCGTCGTAGCGAATTCCATCTGCGTCTGAGTGGAGCCAGCGTCGTTGTGGGCTGTCAGTCGTAAATTATACCAGGAGGCAGTCTTCAGGTCTCGTATAACTAGGTTCTCCGTGGCACGACTCGCTACTAAAATCCATGGTTCGGTACTGATGCGTCTTTTGTACTCTACGGTGAAGTATTGTATGGGACAGCCGCCGTTTGGCCAGGATAGCAGGTTTAACTTCACGGATGTTCCGTTGGCGGAGATGATGTCTCGCTCTTTTGGTAATAGTGGAGCTGAAAAGAGAATTAATGATGATGTGGAAGTTTTAAGGAACTTGTGATGAGAATAACTATAAGTCAACTACAAAGTTGTATTTGCAATATAATAGTAGTAGTTGTACTTACAGTATAACTTTGTAGTTGACTTATAGTTATATATATCACTATAAGTATGTTTACCACGTATATCATATATCATGTACCAAGTTTACTTATACTTATCACTGTAAATATAACTACATAAAGTACCAGTTCCTTTCGTTGTGGCACTAATAAGAGGACTAGGGTCTCCAGTGCCCACACGATTGTGAGCAGTCAAATGCGCCAAATACGAGGATCCACATTTTAGTCCCGATAAGATGAACTCAGTCTGCTCTGGTGATAAGGCGATCTCCTCCCAACCACCTTGGTCCCTCTTGTAACTTAACACGTAACCTGGTAAAAACACCAGACATCCTTGTTACTTGTTCATCTATAACTTGATCTTGGTATTGATGTGTACCTTGAATGGTAGCGCCTCCGTTGTTCGGATGGTTCCATCGGAGTCTAATGCTATTCGTTGTGGTGTATTGCAGTTCTAAGGTTGGTGCACGAGGAGGCATTACGACGACCAGGGTGTACGTAATGGAATCATCACCGAATAGATTGCTGGCGGAGCAAGTGTAGTTCCCTGCTACTGATTGTTCGAGTCCTAAAATTTAATTGCGAGGTTTAGAACTTGAGAGATTGGGAATTTGGGAGATTGGGAACTTGGGTGATTGGGAACTTGGGAGATTGGAAATTTGAGAGATTGGGAACTTGGGAGATTGGGAATTTGGGAGATTGGGAATTTGGGAGATTGGGAATTTGGGAGATTGGGAACTTGGGAGATTGGGACTCTGAGAGATTGGGAACTTGGGAGATTGGGAACTTGGGAGATTGGGAATTTGGGAGATTGGGAACTTGGGAGATTGGGACTCTGAGAGATTGGGAACTTGGGAGATTGGAAACTTGAGAAATTGGGTACTTGAGAGATTGGTAATTTGCAAGATCGGGACCTTGAGTGATTGGAACTATGGGAAGTATGGATCTTGAGAGATTTAGCTCTTGAGGGACTGCAACCTTGAGAATTTAGCATTTTGGGTGATTGGACCCAGGAGAGATGGAGACCTTGAGAGTTTGAGACCTTGGAAGATTAGAGCGTTAGGAGCTTCAAACCTTGAGAATTTGGAATCATATTATATAAACTAACCACGAATATTAAGATGGCCGTCAGCAGTTAGCTCATAATGGCGACCAGTAGATACCTGGCCATTTCTGTACGTCCAAATAGGACGAGGCGTAGGGTTACCCACGACCAAACAGGACAACATAATGGACGATTTGATGGCTCTCCTCAAAAGCTGCGAGAACGACGCCACTCTAGCTGGAGCTTCAAAAACAATTACTCAAATGAATATTAACATCATCTAAAATATAAAGTCAGATAAATTATAAAATACTTTGTAACCTAGATACCTCTAGTATTCGTAGTTTGCGTCACAATAGTTGTAGGCTCTCCTTCTCCCAGCCCCGTCGTTGCTGATACCCAAAACTCGTACACTTGCCTATAATAGTTTCTTAAAATCACTATATGTGTCGATATTTTACAAAATTGAATTAATTACCTCTCGACCAGCCCTCTCAGTTCCATGGTCAGCGTATCTGTAGGCGATGATGGAGGTTCGTGCATGGTATGCGTGTTGTGGTTGCTGGATCCAGCTTCTCTGCTGTAAACCGTGTACTTGGAGACGTTCCCATTGGGTTGCAATGGCGGCAACCACGAAACCAATATACTTTCCGCTGTTAGTGCTAAAGCTTTGATGCCAGCTGGTGGTCCTGGAACTGAAGAAGAAACTTATATTTATCGATGGTCGGTTTATCGACTAAATTAACTAAGCATCTGTTTATTTCAATTACAATCTTTTTTTATTTACTAACTAACTGGTTATTATTTACTGTTTACTGGCTTTAATCAACCAGCAAGTTTGATCATTTTTATGTCATTTACCATCATTACCATGTCATCATTGTCATCACTACCATGTCATTCATCATCACTACCTTCAGTTATAAATTCTATTTTGAGAACAAGATTCCTACCATCTTCTTCTGTGGTACAAAAAATTGGCGGACTGAGAACTCCATCTCCTGCTCCAGTGTAAGCCAGAACCCTGATGGAGTAATTTGTGTATTTGTACAAGGTGTGCAGGTAGGTCTCCACGCTGGAGGTCTTCTTCACTTCGCCCACCGTGGAAATGTCCACTGAAAAGGAACATCAATGAAAATAAGTACTGTCTCATTAATTACTGTCTCATTATATACTGTCTTATTAATCTCTTCTACATAAATTGATCTTCAGACTTACTATTACACTTACTATAAGTATTGTTACTGTTAAAATTAATACACTTGATGTTACTATTACTACACTTACTATTATCAGTGGGTACCGGTCTATAATAAACCTTGTAACCCTGAATGATTCCGCCATGTTGATGAGGCGGTGGCGCGCTCCACGAAACTTTCACACTCTGCGAAGACAAAGGAACGCAAGCCACCTGTGTCGGAGGCGTCTCCGGCACTAAAAAAAAACAATTACAATCTCTCTTATTTAAACATCCTTTTTCCAAATTGATATATCAACGAAAATTGATGGCTCACCTCCCTCCTGAGTTGTTCCAACAATAGGAACGCTGGCCGGTCCGCTGGCTATACTATTGAAAGCTCTGATCGATATATCGTACTTCGTGAACTTTCTGAGACCGGTGAGTTGCACCTTCGTCGTTGCCCATCCGTTCACGGTTAAACTTTTGCTCTGGTTCACACCTGACGTCGAAGATGAATGCTCCGACCATGTCACTATGTAGCCCAATAGATCTCCGTTGCAGGACTCCTTTGGTGGCGGCTGTACATTTTCGACAATACGGTATTTAATATCCAATTTTCTGTTATTTCAATCTAAGAGGACTAGCTTTACTTTCATTTAGGCAGGACAACTTTGTTAGGGAGTTGGAGACAACTCTACAATTTTATTGGAGACTTTAGGGTGTCAGATATTGTATGATAGAGTATGATAGAGACTTGATTAAGTATGATTGAGACGTTAGTGTTTAGTACTTTGCTAAGAATTTTAATAATTAAGTTTAAGGGTTCAGTGTTTTACTGGACACTTTAGGGTAAGGTATAATATATCTCTATTAGAATTAACTAAAGGACTTTTTCTCCCAGTTAGACAAGGATTAAATATAATAGTACTATGCAAAGTAGTGATCTGACACCTAGATATCTAACGCAAGGGTATTTAATGCTTGGTTTTACAACGTGTGGCTATTCAACGCGTAGATATCTAATGTGTGGGTATCTGACACGTGGATATCTAACCCTTGATTTTCCAACACGTAGATATCTAACGCGTGGGGTATCTGACGCGTGGATATCTCACGCTTGGTTTTCTAACGCGTGGATATTCAACGCGTAGGTATCTGACGCGTGGATATTTAACGCTTGGATTTCCAACGCGTAGATATCTAACGCTTGGATTTCCGACGCGTAGATATCTAACGCGTGTGTATCTGACGCGTGGATATCTAGCGCTTGGCTCTTCAACGCATAGATATTCAACGCGTAGGTATCTGACGCGTGGATATCTCACGCTTGGTCTTCCAACGCGTGGATATTTAACGCGTAGGTATCTGACGCGTGGATATTTAACGCTTGGATTTCCAACGCGTAGATATCTAACGCGTGGCTATCCAACGCGTGGATATCTAACGCTTGGATTTCCGACGCGTAGATATCTAACGCGTGGGTATCTGACGCGTGGATATCTAGCGCTTGGCTCTTCAACGCATAGATATTCAACGCGTAGGTATCTGACGCTTGGTTTTCCAACGCGTGGATATTTAACGCTTGGATTTCCAACGCGTAGATATCTAACGCGTGGTTATCCAACGCGTGGATATCTAACGCTTGGATTTCCGACGCGTAGATATCTAACGCGTGGGTATCTGATGCGTGGATATCTAACGCATTTTTCCAATGCGTGGATATTCAACGCGTGGATATCTAACGCGTGGTTTTCCAACGCGTAGATATTCAACGCGTGGATATCTAACGCGTAGCTATCTCTCACATCGAGTAGATATCCTAAACCAATAACAAGACTCTTTTACCTGCCAGCTGACCATAAGTTCTCCAGGCCCCGCAGACTGCACCTTAATACTCTGCGGCGGTTCCGTAGGCGCTAAAAAAAAACACAGCAATAAAAACAGCCAAATAAAAATATATCAAATTTTATAAAAACCTCCATACCTTCTTCCTGAGTTTTCGCCACAACAGGGTCAGTGGGTATGCTAACGTCGATCGAATTTATAGCGAATATACGAAACGTGTACGTGACAGCCGGATGCAGTCCACTCACAAGAGCCACTTCCTGATCGCCGCTGGTTGTTTCGAAAGGGGATAACCCTGTAAATATTTGATACCGTAAAATAAGAAATATGATGCATTTGTAATTTCAGAGGTTGTTACAAAACATTGCAGTCTAAACAATTAAATTTGTAAAAGCTTCCATTCTGTGTATTTTTAGCGGTGCAGCGCTGTTACCACGGTATGAATATTAATCCTTTGAGGTAGAGCTTCGCGGAGAATGGAAGCTATTGTACGTGAATTGATAATTGGAGCGAACTCATTGATACATCCATGAGATATTGATTACTGAGTTACATACGGTAACAATTAAGTTATTGAGAATTGTGTTTAAAAAGAATTTGTGCAATTGAATTATCTGGACTTTATACATCAATACACATTTTATTAATAATAAGAATTTCATGCAGGAGTAAATAGTTGTTCAGAGTAAATGTTCTTCACTCGTAAATTATTAATTGAACTATGTATCAATTATTCGCGGTCTCTTCTATAAATTGAGATTCTAAATAGACGTGAAATGGATTTACGTGCCATTCTGAGTGGGATGGATGGCGTTTCCGCTATTAGAACTTCCGGGTGTGTAAGTGACATTGTGCGTTTTCGCGGGGTTCCAATCATCCTCCAAACCGTGATTCAACGACCGATACTGAATAACGTAATTTCGTATCGGACTGTTCCCGTCAAAAGCCCTCTTCCACAGCAATCGTATCGATCGCGAGCCGATTTCTATGACTTCCAACGAGGCTGGTGGATCTGGCCTCTCTGTAGTCGTCAAGTAAACACAATTAAACCATCAATTGTGTAAGGGTGAATTAATTCGTTCACGATCGCCGAATATTTTTCCCCAAATAAACCTTTGTTTGTACCGATTCAATACTCTTTTCCCGTATAAACTGTAATTCTTTTGCTAAATACTATTTTGGAGAATTTATGCTGGACGTCTTTTTAATTTAAGACGTTTTCATTGATAAATTGACATAATTAAAATATAGTATGTTCTGCTAATTTTGAGTAATACTTTAGGGGGTGAAATTTGGGACAGAAAGTTCCTTTTGCAATTTTTGCTCAGATCATTTACTGAATTATTAGCAGTTAGATTTATAAAAATTTATTGTAAGTTTATATTAAGCTAACTGTTTATAGTTTATAAGTTATTAATAGTTACAGATAATCAGTCAAAATGTTATAGTACTTAGATGTGTGACATGTCATAAAGTTCCCTACCCTTACATTCTTTTTATATCAATGCAAGAATAAATTCATCCCCTGCAATATTAACTATTACAGAACATTCTATATACATCATACACGAATATATTATATTTTCAAATATACTGTATTTAATATATTATATCCTTTCTAACTGTATTTAATATATTGTATCCTATCTAACTGTGTTTAACATATTATATTCTTCCTAACATTCTTCAAAAAGTTCCTCTCTATTCTTCAAGCTACCTTGAACAGCCAAATAAATAAGATGCTCGCTCCTCCCATAAGCATTGTCCGCAGTACACCTGTAGACACCTGAGTCCTGACGATCGCTGCTGCCAATAGACAACTGCGACTTCAATCCATTATCGGTTTTGATCTGACTGATGCTCAGTCTATGGGTATTCGTATCCAAACGATCGCTGTTGTGCATCCATTGCACCTCTATGGGGTTATCACCGATCACGGTGCAGTCTAAGGTCACTGACTCTCCACGTCGTATTGTCACGTTTTTACTTTGGAACTCAAATCTTGCTGGTTCTGAAAGCAAAGTAGAGAGAGAGTTACTTAACAAATTCATTTGCAAATACGTTGTTATAGCAGATGGGGCAAATATTAGTTGTTGGTAGCAGATGGGGTTGTAAATGATCTAATTTGAGAATGACATACTTTACAATGATGTGGTTTAAGTAAACTATAAGTTAAGTAAACTACAAGTTTAAGTAAACTAAACAATACAGTAAAATAATGTTCTATGAATCCATCAACATCACAGTAGGATAATAATGAAAATTAGATCTTGGAAGCTTAATTTGTCATCTATATTAAATTCTATACTTGAAGATCTCTTAAATTGTACATCATGAATATAACAATATAGCAAATATATTTTGTATCCTACTAATTGATCTAGTTTGAAGCTTCGCATGTTCACCCATCACTTCACTCCTACAGTGAAGTCGCGTTAACTGATCGCTTGCCTGTGATCAGTTACCACGATACTTGGTTTCTGAACCATAGAAAACAAAGGAAATCGTACAACGACCGTGATCGTTACAACCGTAGCTTAGAACTGCGTATCTCAATGTTCCGTTGTACTAAAACACGTATATAGTTCTGAGCTGCGGGTGCATTAATCAGGATCACTGCACGTTGTTTCTTTGTCCAACCGTCCTCGAAATCAATTTGACTAACTGGTAAGGATGTGTGGTTGTTTATCGAGGGATTTTAACCTTTTGCTCTACTATTTATTTGTCAGATGCTTCAGTCATAACTCTTGATAATATTCTATTACTACTTTATTAAAATGCAATATTAACGCACTGTGATTTAATTGTTATCATAGGTGTGTCAGTCAGAACTAATCACAGCTAAGGTACTTTACATTCAGGTACTCTACCTCAAGGTACTTTACATTCAGAGTAGTTTACATTCAGTCATCTTTCGTTACAATTAAACCTAAACTTCAAGTTTGAAGAGTACTTAAATTTTGAGTAAAGTTTGTTACATTAGAATTGCGAATCTGTTATAGTAGAGCTGTGAGTGCGTCACATTAGATCTCTGAATGCGTTACATTAGAGCTATGAACGTGTCACATTAAAGTTGTGAATGCGTCATAGTATAATAAATCTATGAGTCCGTCATATTAGAACTATGAGTGCGTCACATTACATCTGTGAGTTCGTCACATTAGATCTGTGAGTGCATCACATTAGAACTACGACTGCGTCACATCATAGCTGTGACCTACATCACCATCAAAGCGCAAGAGGTTAACAACCACGTTAATCTAAAAAACGTTCACCATGAACTGATACGTAGATCACTTTGCTGAGCCCAGAACCAATGCCGTTGTTAGCCCGGCAGAGATAGTGACCCTCGTCCTGAGGTCCTGCGGAAGCCGTCCATAAAGATCCATTTGGCAATATGGTTAGCCTGCCATCGGAGCCGTCGACCAAGGGTTGATAGTCATTGGAACTTCTGCCCTTGGCACGCAGCCATGTGACACGTGGTGGCGGGAACCCCTTCGCCTCGCAATGAACGTTCAACGGGTTGCCGAGAAGGGTCGCTACGTCTTGCGGCTCAAAGATCCATTGCGGTGGCACTTTGACCAAAAGTTCGGCCGTGTGGTTCACTTTGGCCGCGCTGTTCGTCGCCACACAAGTGTACTTGCCGCTGTGGCTCGAGGATAGTTCCTTGAAAACGAGCAGACTGAAGAACTCCGCCACCCTCTCTTCGATCTGCAACCAGAGAATGCGTATAAGCTTGTGGCTTCTGCGGTTTGCTCGCGGAAATTTAATTACCCCAGAGTTTTTAATGCTATACATTTTTTTATCTGGGGAAAGTTTAAATTGGAGAACTGCTGGAGTTTGGAAATTTGGGATTTGAAAATTTTGGGCTTGCAAAAGTTTGGGAATATAAATATTTGGGTTCTGGGAGGGAAATGGAAATTTGGCCTTTTAGGATTCAGCTCTTAGACAGGAATTGATTGGTAATTATGGTAAAAGCTTGAGTGCCTTCTTCAAGGACGTACACGTAAAAGCGAAGGCAACGGTTCTCCGTCTTTCAGCCAGGAGAAGTAGATCGGTAGGTCGCCGGAAGTAACGCTGCACGTGACCTGGGCTCTGCTTCCTTCTTGCAGGTTCGCGGGAAAATTGAAGGGACTCATAACTGGCGGACCTAAAATAAATTTCATCAATAATTAAATAAAAATTCCTATTCTAAAATTTGTTATTAAGCTATTTATTAAAATTTGTTAATAAGGTAGTTCATTATAAACTTTCGATTAAAAAATTTAGATTAAGCAAACTTAGTAGCAAACTTTCAAATTATTCTTTGACCAAGAATTAATTCCTATAAATAAATTTGTATACATCGTGAATGATCTGCAATGCAAAATTGCAAAAAGGAAGTATGTAGTTTAAGAGCAGCAAAAAATAGGCTAATTATTTCCGCTCAGAACGTATTAATGTCCATCCACGTGTTCGTCAGTCGACCTAACTTTTCTTACTCCAGACGGATCCTGACAAATGAGAAAAAGTTGAAAGTTAACGCTACACGAATTTTTCCGGGCGTGCAATTCCCTTCTTTTAGCTGGTGACTTTCTTGTGAATGTAAGCTAGACGACCGTGAAGAAAGAGAAACAAAAAGCCGTTTCTCGTTAAAACGGGTATACGCGTATATATGTATTTAATGTACATAGAGGTACTTGCGGTTCTCCTACCTTTCAGAAAGTGTTACTTCTGTGTCACATCAATTCATTTTCCTTTTATATCGTTAACTTTATTTATAAATTTGAAAAATGTAAGATTTTTGTGGCACTGTAAATTATGCCAACAGTGTTTAAAGTAGTTCATGCAATTTAATGTAATATGGGTATACGAAATGTTTCATGCTGAATGAAGATAAATTAATTTATATAACATCAAAGTAAAAAATAACTTAACAACAAAATGTACATTAAAGTGTAGCTTCAAAGTAAAATGTGACTGAATACAGCAACTTAAAAATAGGTTAAATATAATTAAATACATCTTGCATCTTCTCAACATAAATAGAAGTACTGTACAAAATACTTAGCACAAAGTAACAATCGTTTGACAATACAATTTACATCGAGTACTTAAAAACAAAATAACTTAATACAAGTTGATACAAAGTAAAAACATACATAACTTAATGACAAAGCTACAAATATTTTATACAAATTCATAAAATGAAAAATACCTTACAGAACTAAAAGACAACATCAAAGTAAAAATAAAGAATAACTTAACAAAAATAAAGGTGTATACAATTAAACAGAATAATACAACTATCCACATTTCTACATTTATACAAAAGAGTCTAGTTTGTCCAAAATGAATGGAATCCTTATCCTCTTCACTTTCCCACGAAGGTACTTACTACTGACAGTAAGTCGAATATCCCTGCTAGCCGTTTCCCCGGATCTAGCACGAACCATGCAGGTGTAAGTTCCAGCATCGTTAGGATCCACATTGGCGATAGTAAGATGTCCTTCGCTATCGACATGATGCCTTATGTCAAGGGGCAATTCAACTCCACCACGGGACCACTCGACTGACGTGATAGGATAACCCGAATAAGGACAGGCTATGGTGGTATCGACACCAGCAATCGCGCGGACTGGTCCTATCGATCGTATATACGGTGGACCTGGAATTATTAATCGACCTGAAATATCTTCAAATTCATTGTTTCGTTATTTTATTCATGTAAGAGCCTACCATATGATCTAATTAATTGTGACTTTAATATGCAATTGTCGTTTTAGTATGCAAAGGTATGTGAGGGTGTGCTTATGAGGTATGCCATGTGTTATGAGGACAGGTAATCAAATTGAGAGATTGAAGCAGAAAGTAGAGATTTTCATAGGTAGATCTTTTTGTACTTATACTTTAGGGTCTGAGAGGTAAGGTTTGATATTTCGAGGCTTATTAACAATTTTATGAATGCTAATCACACATTGGTTACATACATATGTCCTCAACCAAGAAGTTCTTTTAGGAAACCTTAGACACGTGACAATCACAACACCATAATAAATGCAACTTGACCTATGTACTTAGTTTCTACTTGGTAGCTCTACATTCAAAAATATGAAACTTGTACTAAGCACAAAGACGTGAAATTTCACTTAAAGACGAAAATGTGTAATTTCACTTAAAGTCGAAAACGTGTAATTTCATTTAAAGAAGAACATGTGTAATTTTAACTAAAAACAAAAATACGAAATTTCTATCAAAGACAAAGATGTGTAATTTCACTTAAAAACAAAAATGTGTAATTTCACTTAAAGACGAAAATGTGTAATTTCACTTAAAGACAAAAATACGAAATTTCTATCAAAGACCTTAAAATGTCTAATTTCATCTAAAGACGTCAATGTGAAATTTCTAATAACAAAGAATAAGATCCGCCATCGCTGAGATTACCATAAATGTTCAGTCTGGCTTTATGCTCGACAGTGGCCAGGGTATTGGAAGCGACACAAGCATAAAGGCCGCCATCTTCAGCGCCAGCCGATGATATGTTCAAGTGACTGATTACGTCCCCGGACTGATCGACATACTGTCCTATCGCGTACCTGCTCGGACATTGTTCACAGTTAAGTAGCGGAATATTGATCGATGGGATCTAAATGCGCACCTGTGTCCAGCCGCGATTTCGCTCAGGGGTTCTCCGTCTAGCAGCCACGTGAATGATGGAGGCGGTGATCCTGTTGCGGAACATCTCAGGGACACTGGAGGGCCTGGACGTAAGGCTTGTTCTATGAACGTGTACTGTAATTCGGGTACTGTGTCTGAAATTAGTGAAATATTGAGAATATATTATTTTTTATGTGGAGGTTTTTAGGTTATTTTTGTGATTATGGGAGTTTATGGGAAGTTGGGGATGTGGAAATTTGAGAAATTAGGGGGTTGGGAATTTGGGAATTTAGAGAGTTGAGGGTTTAGGGATTTGGGAATTTAGAGAGTTGAGGGTTTAGAGAATTGGAAATTTAGGGAATTGGAATCTTAGGGATTTGGGAATTTAGAGATTGGGGGATTTAGAAGCTTGGAAATTTAGAGATTTGGGAATTTAGAAGCTTGGAAATTTGGAGATTTGGGAATTTAGAGAATTGGAATCTTAGGAATTTGGAAATTTAGAGATTGGGGGATTTAGAAGCTTGGAAATTTAGGGATTTGGGGATTTAGAAGCTTGGAAATTTAGAAATTTGGAAATTTAGAAGCTTGGAAATTTTGGGATTTGGAAATTTAGAGATTTGGGGATTTAGAAGCTTGAAAATTTAGGGACTTGGGGATTCAGAAGCTTGGAAATTTAGGGATTTGGAAATGTAGAGATTTGGGGATTTAGAAGCTTGGAAATTTAGGGATTTGGGGATTTAGAAGCTTGGAAATTTAGGGATTTGGGGATTTAGAAGCTTGGAAATTTAGAGATTTAGAAATTTAGAAGCTTGGAAATTTAGGGATTTGGAAATTTAGAGATTTGGGGATTCAGAAGCTTGGAAATTCAGAGATTTGCTTATTTAGAGAATTGGAAATTTAGGAATTTGGTAATTTAAAGAATTTGAAAACCACAACTTCAACAATTTAGAAACTTGAAACTCTTTACTCTCACAATTAAAAAACTCGAAAACTTATATTTCCCAAAATTGCAAACACCCACAATTCCTAAATTCAGCCACATTCAAACATAGATTACCAATTCCTCCGTCTACATGAATCAAAAGCGAGGTATCGGTTGCAATATCTGATCGAGGTATGATTATACGATCGTATACCTCCTAGTTTCAATTCCGCAGTGGCTTGAGCGTTTTCCTTGTCGCTTCTAACGAGGCACTGATACATCCCCTTGTCCTTTCGTCCGACCGAGCCTATCACGAGGACCAGAGGAGCCAGCAATCTGATCCTGGTGTCCTGTGCGGTCAATACCGGCACACCATCGTGCAACCACTCGACGCTCTCGACCGGATAACCCTCCACCGTGCAATTCATAGTGGCGGACTCTCCGGAATTGATGATCTGTAAATACCGGGAAACGGTTAACGATTCGTGCTCGAAAGTTAATGTCCGTGCTGCGATTTACGCGGCTGCATGGAGAGGACTCTCCCTTTTTACCCTCGCTACCGCTGTCGTCGAGTTTAATGACACGCGTTGCAGTTTTATTTACTCATTTACTTTTTTTTTTCTTTCTTTACTGTTTTGGGGAGATCGATACTTTGTGTACTGTGCGTGTATGAACAATTTTTGGGGGCTTTTGGTTTGGAAGGCAATTTTATTGCTTCATAAAAAATTTTGGTTGTTGGTCGATTTTGTTTGGTTACTTTTGTGGAAAATTCTTTTGCAATTTTGGATTTTATGTTTAATGCATTTTTGGGTTAAAAAGGCAAGTTTTGATGTGATGAATAGTTATACAATAGTTATATAATAATTATACAATAGTTATACAATTGTATGCACAATCATGGTTTATGTTTATGTATAATTTTTATGAGATAGTAATGATAGATGTGATAGTAATGCAACTTTAGTTTGGACACTTTATTTGTGTCACAATATTACAAATTCTATAATTGAAGAATCACTAAAAACATCTTCTATAAATTCACCAACATAACAGATACATTTTGAGTCAATTAATTGAACTAATTTGAAGCACAGTATGTTTGTCCATCACGTTATTTGCGCACCACATAGTGAGGTCGCGTTAACTGATCGCTTAAGTCCGGCCGCACTCAGTTACGGCGATAGTTGGTTTCGAACTAACTATGAAACTTTATTTCATGAACAAAAATAGGTTCATCTTCTTAAATGTGACAGTCAATAACATTCATCAAATTCATTATACAATTCTTCATTTATTATATAATTCTTTAGATTCATTATTTTTTACTCTTTGAAATTAATTCGACTAACCAACGTTCATTTATCGAGCGATCAGTTACCGCAATAGTTGATTTCGAACTATGAAACTTTGTTTCATGGACAAAGAAAGGTTCATCTTCTTAAATGTGATAGTCAATGAGATTCATTAAATTCATTATATAATTCTTCATTTATTATATAATTCTTTAGATTCATTATTTTTTGTTCTTTGAAATTAATTCAACTAACCAACGTTCATTTATCGAGCGATCAGTTACCGCAATAGTTGGTTTCGAACTACGAAACTTTGTTCCATGAACAAAGAAAGGTTCATCTTCTTAAATGTGACAGTCAATAACATTCATCAGATTCATTATATAATTCTTCATTCATCATACAATTCTTCAGACTCATTATTCTTTGCTCTTTGAAATTAATTTAACTAACCAACGTTCACTTATCGAGCGATCAGTTACCGCGAACTTAGCGAAAGTGTATGAAGTTAGAAACCGATACAAGTGCAGAAATATTTGTGGATGCATATGATACCTGAACACGGGGTTGTATCCTCGCGTTGAGTTTTGACGTGACCGACAGGTGTGTTTCCGCCCGCTGCTCGCCAACCTGATTGCTAGCTCGACAAATGTACCTTCCCGCGTCCTGGGCGTCCACACGACGGATTTGCATCAAATCACCCCATAGCTGAATTCGACCGAACGACTCCACCGGTATCGAGTGGCCTGGAACAACGAGTTAACCGCTGCTTGATGCCCGATACCATTATACCTACAGCTAAAACGGGATATCGAAATTACGGTATTTTCGTTGCTTTCCAACGAAAATGTTCCATCAATACCTTCCGATACAATTTCGTGACGTAAAATTATCGCGAATTTGCAGATACGGAATATCAAATTGAAAGTTATACTCTGGGGATGCTGGGTGAATTTCGATAATATTCGGTAATTGGGTCGACAGGTTATTTTGATGACGTGGAAGGTTTAATAAACTTTCTTGGGGTGGAGGTGGGGAAGGTGGGGTGTAAGGAGGTTGGGACATTTGGAGATGTGGAGAATTTGGGAATTTAGGGATTTTGTGGTTGATGAGTTTAGGAATTTGGGAAGGTAGAAGTGGGAGAAATTGGAGGGTTGAGAATTTGGTAATTCAGAGAGATGGGGATTTAGGGATTTGGGAATTTAGAGAGATGGGGATTTAGAGAGCTGGGAATTTAGAGACTTGGGAAATTAGAGATCTGGGGATTTAGAGAGTTGGGAAATTAGAGAGTTGGGAATTTAGAGAGTTGGGAATTTAAAGAGTTGGGAAATTAGAGATTTGGGGATTTAGAGAGTTGGGGATTTAGAGATTTGGGAATGTAGAGAGTTGGGAATTTAGAGAGTTGGAAATTTAGAAATTTGGGAAATTAGAGAGCTGAGAATTTGGGAATTTGGGAATTTTGGGAGTTGGGGGTTTAGAGATTTGGGAATTTAGAAGCTTGGAAATTTAGAAATTTGGGAAATTAGAGAGTGGAAAATTTGGGAATTTGGGAATTTAGAGAGTTGGGGATTTAGAGATTTGGGAATTTAGAGAGTTGGGAATTTAGAGAGTTGGAAATTTAGAAATTTGGGAAATTAGAGAGCTGAGAATTTGGGAATTTAGAAACTTGGGGGTTTAGAACTTTGGGAATTTAGAAGCTTGGAAATTTAGAGATTTGGGAATTTAGAAATTTGGGAAATTAGAGAGTGGAAAATTTGGGAATTTGGGAATTTGGAGAGTTGGGGGTTTAGAGATTTGGGAATTTAGAAGCTTGGAAATTTAGAGATATGGGAATTTAAAAATTTGGGAAATTAGAGAGTGGAAAATTTGGAAATTTGGGAATTTAGAGAGTTGGGGTTTTGGAGATCTGGGAATTTAGAAGCTTGGAAATTTAGGAATTGGGAACTGTCGTCCAACAACGCTTATTGTACCTCAAATTATAATTTAAGTTATAGCTCCACGAAATTGATATCGTGTCGGTTTCATCAATATTTGCAATACAAAATGGCTGACCAGTCAATCACTAGTCAAATATAAACGAACCAGAGTTAAATTTGTATACTGTCAATTTACAATAACACAACTTCCTAACATAAAAATATCACAAAATGGTACTCGCATAAATTCAATGTTTTCAATGAAAATAAGTGGATAAGTTTTTAATAATATTCTTGACACAAAATGTCTGACTGCTGAAAGTCAGGTTTTGAATATATGTATGTCTTCATACGATCACTTTATCAAGAGCATTCACGAATAATTTACATAGTCACTTTTACGAAGCTTCAAACTTCAAATTGACATATTGAACGTGATATATTGAAGTACTTTTATGTCCCGAATTTATGTCCGACTTCGAATGTTCCGAAATTGGACCTCGTTTAATGCAAGTGACAGACAATTTTATATGAGGATTATCCAATAATTTATTTAGTAATTTGAAGCTTCATTAAACCTTCATATTAATCTGTTACAAGTATTATTTAACTTATCAAACATTGTCAATGTTGGATTATTAAACTAGTTAGGAGAATCAAGACCAGAAACTAAAATTTAACACTTTAATGGCTGCCTACGTCATCAGAGCCTGGCAATATTTTTTAAGAATTAATTTATAAAAAACTTTGTGTAAATTCATGAAATACAACGTGTAAATATGAAACATAAATATCAAACAAATCATAAATATAAAACAGTTCAAGCATGAATATAAAACAAATGAAAATAACAATTACGACATATTTAATATTTTCTATTGTGTCCATCAATCATCACACACATATTGTGTGAGCAGCAATAAAAATTAATATTAATAAACACAAATAAAGTTAATATTAATTTCTATTACAAATCTGACAACAAAGTGACCATTCAATAATTTAACGACGACATTACTAAATTTTTAAATATATTCAAAATACAGTATAATTATGATAATCACTAGATCCTCAGATCCAAATGGAGCTGAAATCGGGCTGTTATCATAACCCAGAAAACAAGTACTGCAATATCGATAACAACGTTCCTGTTTGCAGAACGGTGTGTTAACAATGCATAAATCAACACTTTGCGTCGGAGCGTGTGGTGCATGGTATATTTGAACTGAACGGTAAACAATCCCCTAATTAAACCAACCGTTAACATCGCGATACCAGGTAAATTGAGGGGGTGGACTTCCTTGGGCCGAGCAGGTGAGATGAACATCTGAACCACTTTCTGCCGAAATGGCTATTTGGGATCTTTGCATCAATCTTGGTGGCACTGATCCACTTGGCTCTGCAAATTTAAAAGCGAATTTTATATCAGCAATATTGATATTTTAAGTTATATGTAATTTAGATACAAGGTTGAAATTTATGAAGCTTTCAATGCAATTTTTACAAAGGAAACAGTTGTTTAAAATCAAAAAATTCAATCAGGTACAACTTCTTTTAGGGAGAGACATAATTTGTGAGACTCTTTTTATGAAGCTTCAAACTCTATTTTCACAAAAGAAGAAAGATATTCAGAATCAAAAAATTCAATCAAGTACAACTTCTTTTAGGGAGAGACATAATTTGTGAGACTCTTTTTATGAAGTTTCAAACTCTATTTTGGCAAAAGAAGAAAGATATTCAAAATCAAAAAATTCAATCAAGTACAACTTCTTTTAGGGAGAGACATAATTTGTGGGACTCTTTCTATGAAGCTTCAAATTCTATTTTTGCAAAAGAAGAAAGATATTCAAAATCAAAAAATTAAATCAGGTACAACTTCTTTTAGAGAGAGACATAAATTGTGAGACTCTTCTTATGAAGCTTCAAATTCTGTTTTTGCAAAAGAAGAAAGATATTCAGAATCAAAAAATTCAATCAGCTATAACATCTTTTAGGGAGAGACATAATTAGTGAGACACTTCTTATGAAGCTTCAAACTCTATTTTCACAAAAGAAGAAAGATATTCAAAATCAAAAAATTCAATCAATTATAACATCTTTTAGGGAGAGACATAATTTGTGAGACTCTTTTTATGAAGCTTCAAACTCTATTTTCACAAAAGAAGAAAGATATTCAAAATCAAAAAATTCAATCAAGTACAACTTCTTTTAGGGAGAGACATAATTTGTGAGACTCTTTTTATGAAGCTTCAAACTTTATTTCTACAAAAGAAGAAAGATATTCAAAATCAAAAAATTCAGTCAGCTACAACATCTTTTAGGGAGAGACATAATTTGTGAGCCACTTCTTATGAAGCTTCAAACCCTATTTTTGTAAAGAAAAAAATGGTTCAAAGTCAAAAAATTCAGTCAGCTACAACCCCTTTCAAGGAGTGACACCAGTTATGAGACACTCTATATAATTTTGTTCTATGCTATTACAAAATAATATTACTATTAACAATAAGTATATAGCCACTCATTAAGTGGCTATATTAAGGAAGACTCAAGTAGAAACTTTCAAATAAAAAAAATCATTAAATTATTATTTAACTTTGTCAGAGTTGAAGGATGACTTTGACTGCCAAATAGCTGACTCTGTTAAAAATACAAAAATTGTTGAAACATAAAAAAATATCATTTCAATCCTGTGGTGTCAATGTCTGGAGTAAATGTAGTCCTATGGTGTCGACTTCAAAATCATATACCAGTATTAATATAGTTTTTATTGAATCTATTAAAAAGTTCAATAGAATCCTAAAAATTGTAAAACTTTATAGAATCGTGCCTGTTACTGTCAACGTGGCAGGTTCGCTCCTCCTCCTCTCTCCAGTCAGCGCATGAAGGGTCAAACACGAGTACGTCGCTCTCCCATCTTCAGGTCTGGTAGCTCTTATGTGAAGATCACCCTGAGAAGTGACCACGAATCTTCCTCCTGTAACAAAACCACCGAACGAAACTGTAAATGAGAATCCCTTTAGACATTTCATACAACTTTGAAATAGCCTTTCAGAAGTTTGATTCGAATATTAAAACTTGTGGCTTCGAGGCAAGTTCTGTACTTTTCGTACGTAATATTTCAAATACTGTATTGTACGATTTTTTAATTCTTTTAGACTTCAGTCCTTTCGCACCTTTAAAAATTAGTAGGTTATTAAAATTGTTATTTGTTTGCAAATGTCAGACATATTTTTGTGTGAAGTAATGCACGATGTTCTTTAATTCTTTGCACTCCTTAATCTTTTACTTCATTTACAAAATACAACACCTTCATTTACAAATTAGAAAGAGGTTCGCAATAAAATACATTTAAATAGTGTGCAGTGTGTGTTAAATATATTTTTCATAAAATAAATATAATTTATTTGAATTATAAGATTGAAAAGAAATGTGATGTCGAACACTGTGAATAGAAATAGGTTCTTTTCTGTTCGGAATTTAAAGCGCAAACTCGTCGAAGCCTCATTTTCCGTCTATAAAATATATACGCGAACAAATATCCGAAATCTATAGGTAACATTTCATTTCCGAACACGTCTCTGTTGGAGCGGCTCATAAAAATCGGCTTTACTTTTCCAGGGTAGCTGAGAGTAGCGCGTTGATCGAAGACAAAAACGAGTTATTTCCAGATTTCGCTGGCGGAAATAACGCGATACCCTCGGATATTTTCGCCGGGATTCAGGCAACAGGAGCGAAAGGTTATGCAAAATCCTCGGCATCTGTCGATGAAATCCCGAACCGGTAGAACCGTCAGGCGTGAAATTTTCAATTTACTCGAGCCAATGGCCAGACATCCGGACCGGTTCGATTCGCTGGACCACCCCTACAGTCGGACAGCTAGCTGAAACTTCTTTTCGTGGTCGTGAAAGCAGCCCCGAAGATTCGGAACGTATTTGGAATTCTTCCTACGTGACTGATTTCCACCGGCAACTGTCCGATGTGTTTAGTCCTCGTAAACGGACCGCCATTTTACTGCCTGTACCTCCGTATTCTGTTAAAACGAAATTACCCCCGCAAATGATGATTGTTACTGTCTGCTCCACTTTTATTTCTTCTTTACCATTCTACGGGTAAGGTTTACGACGTTGTAATAATTACTTTTTTAAATTGAACGAAGATTGCTTCGAGAATTGCAGTTTTGAGGTTAGGTCACTTCACTGTCGACCTTATGGCTCTTCCAAGGTTTTTTATTTCAATTTTTAGCTTCTTTTAAGGACTTCTTTTTAGTTTCTTTTAGTCTCTTTTTGGTTTAAAGAATTTTATGCAATTTTTACTTTAATTATATTTATGATTATACTACATTTTATAGTTATAATTATAGTTTAGTTTATAGCTTTACTACTCATACTTTATGTACTTTATTTATTTTGTACGTAAAAGCTATTTTACGTGCTGAATCGATTTATGGAAATAAAGATTGTGCTTCAAAATTTCAGGACCTTCACAGGACTTTGTAAAGTCACTGCAAGGTTAAATATACAGGAATATGTTCTTTGGTATTGTACGATTTTTTATTTCAAACATGTCTCTGTGATGTTTATATGTTTATAGGTAAGACATATTATAGGTGGAACATTGTCGAATTTTGTATTATTAAGAAACATGTATTAAAAACTCTAAAATATTGACAACATGGAGAACAACCTTCATGAGCAATTTTTTATTTGAACAATTTTTTGGTGATGTCTATATACTTCTAGATAGGACATGTTCTAAATGGAACATTTTTAGATTTTGTCTTATTAAAAAATAAGTATTAAAATCTCTAAAATATTGACAACATGGAGAACAACCTTCATGAGCAATTTTTTATTTGAACGATTTTTTGGTGATGTCTATATACTTCTAAATAAGACATATTCTATATGGAACATTGTTGGATTTTGTCTTATTAAAAAACAATTATTAAAAACTCTAAAATATATACAACATGGAGATGAACCTTCATGAACAATTTTTTATTTGAAACATTTTTTGGTGATGTTTATATACTTCTAGATAAGACATGTTCTAAATGGAACATTCTTGGATTTTGTATTATTAAAAAACAAGTAGTAAAATCTCTAAAATATTGACAACATGGAGAACAACCTTCATGAGCAATTTTTTATTTGAACAATTTTTTGGTGATGTCTATATGCTTCTAAATAAGACATGTTCTAAATGGAACATTGTTGGATTTTGTCTTATTAAAATCAAGTATTAAAACCTCTAAAATATGTACAACATAAAGATGAACTTTCATGAACAATTTTTTATTTGAAATATTTTTTCGTTATGTCTAAATGTCTCTATCTAAAGCATATTCTAAATGTGACATCGTTAGATTGTATAATAAATATAACAAGCTGTAGCAAAATATCTACAAGACTTGTCAAAGCTGAAGACCCGAATAACCCAAGAACAATCAAAGCGAGGTGTAACATCGTGTTTAAAACGGGCGTTTCATGGAAACAGAAACAGCAGTACGCGTTAAAAATTGAGACAATCGTCGGGAACGGGGTCAAAGTGGACGGAGATGCAGAAAATCCGGACGTTAATCCCTTTTGCAGCGAATCGCCGCGAAAGGACGGTTTCGGAGCACAAAAGTGCTGAGTGGATCGCGTGTTTCGCCGGTGTCTGGGGACAATGACGTGACAGAGGGCCTGGAAAGGGAGCGGTGCTCCTTGGAGAAAATGAAAATGTGTCTTCCACGGAATAGACAGGCAGTCGGCAAGAAAGGCTAGCAAAGCTGGCGAGAGTCGTTTGACGCGACCAGCCGACGACCAAAGAAAAACTTCAAAAACGGGATCGATAAACCCCGGCCAGACCGTTCCTCTTCGCTTCTCTTCGTCCTGCTGCGAGGATCGCGAGGGTGCGAGATTCAACAACGCCGACGACACCCTGCTTCATGCCCCTTTCGGATCGACACTTTTCATCTACTCTTCTGGGGTTAACTCGCGCGATTTTTGCCTTTCATTCGCGTGTTTGTTTCAATGTTCAGTAACACTTTATAGGCAGAATGTTGTGTGATTTATGAATGTGACTCATGATGCCATTGCTACTCCACCAACCTTTATACATTATGTGTACATTGAATTTAAATTAACTCTTTTAACTATGATTTTTCAGGTGTGTTAGTTACAATTGAATTCAAATTAACCCTTTCAAATATGATTTGTTAGGTGTATCAGTCAGAAGTAACTAGTCAAGCTACAATTTTAAGACAGACAAAGAAAACTAATGCTTCACAATGTTTACATAACATACATGTATGCACATTGAATTTGAATTAACTGCTTGAACTATGATTTTTCAGGTGTATCAGTCAGAATCAACTAGTCACAGCTACAATTTTAAGACAGACAAAGAAAACTGCTGCTTCACTATGTTTACATAACATACATGTATGTACATTGAATTTAAAATAACTCCTTTAACTATGATTTTTCAGGTGTGTTAGTTACAATTAATTAGTCAAGCTACAATTTTAAGACAGACAAAGAAAACTACTGCTTCACTATGTTTACATAACATACATGTATGTACATTGAATTTGAATTAACTGCTTGAACTATGATTTTTTAGATGTGTCAGTCAGAACTAACTAGTCACAGCTACAATTTTAAGACAGACAAAGAAAACTGCTGCTTCACTATGTTTACATAACATACATGTATGTACATTGAATTTGAATTAACTGCTTGAACTATGATTTTTCAGGTGTATCAGTCAGAATCAACTAGTCACAGCTACAATTTTAAGACAGACAAAGAAAACTGCTGCTTCACTATGTTTACACATCATACATGTATGTACATTGAATTTATATTAACTCTTTTAACTATGATTTGTTAGATGTGTTAGTCAGAACTAACTAGTCAAGCTACAATTTTAAAACACACAAAGAAAGTTGAAATATTATGTCAATTTTATATCAACCATTGACTATGCAAATGACTGAACTTGTAGTTCAAATTGAAGTGTATTTAAACTTCAAGTAAAATTGATTATAGCTGTCACGTATGCATCGTGAACGCGATACGAATGCGTCAGGAGTGCGTCATGATTGCACTATGAGTGAGTCATAATTGCGTCATGACTATGTCACGAATGCGTCATGAATGTATTAGGAGTGCGTCACGAGTGAGTCATGACTATGTCACGAATGCATTATGAGTGCGTCGTGAATGCATTAGGAGTGCGTCACGAGTGCGTCTTGAATGCGTCGTGATTGCACTACGAGTGAGTCATAATTGCGTCACGAGTGCGTCATGACTATTGTCACGAGTGCGTCATGAATGCATTAGGAGTGCGTCACGAAATCATTAGGTGTGCGTCACGAGTGCGTCGCGGAAGCATTATGAGTGCGTCACGAGTGCGTCGCTAAAGCATTAAAAGTGCGTCATGAATGTATTAGGAGTGCGTCACGAGTTCAAAATTCAAATAAAACTTATCATCGCTGTCACGTGACCATCATGAATGCGTCAAGAGTGCGTCACAAGTGCGTCACCAGTCAAAGTCTCCAAAATAATAGAAATAGCACAATAAGTAGTAAAAGTGAAATAGCACAAATGTATCACTAAAAATCAGTAAAAATGAAATAGTACAAATGTGCAAGAAGTAAAAATGAAATAGTCAAAATGTAGTACAAGAGAAATGAATAGTTTCGAGTATAAACCCAGAAAAGCGATAGTACATATCCGGTATCCAGCGGTAAATATGTACAAAAGGAAATGCAAATTGCGGTAGTCCTTCCGTGATAAATAAATATTTACCAAACACCAGGAATGAAGAGACAAAACGACCCTGTGGAGCAGCAAATCCCATCTTTTCTGAGATGTTTATCCCGAAAGGGAACGAATCAAGCGGCAAACGAGTCCCCGGTAAAAAGGGACCGGATCGTCTTATTTTTCTGCGGAATTCCCGTCGACCAGGTAAACGAGAAGAAGCAACCAAGTTACATTTAAAAGAAATTACCTTCCTGTTTCCCCCGATAGCCACGTGGAACGTCGAGGAAAGTTGCGAACGGCAAGTTGGTCGTATCCGGCGGAGGGACAGGAAGTTGGAGCAAAAGAAAACTGCAAAGACGATTGCGCTGCAAAGCGTCTCTCGGCTCGTAAATAAAAATGCTGGACGAACGAATTGAAAGAAGCTGAAGGAACAAGTTTGAACGGAGGGGAATAAAACTGTGATCATAACGTGGCCGGTAAAAAGGGGTACCGGAAATGAGAAGAACCGTAGAAGAGGACGTTGCGACAGGAGTGTGTGCTGACATACTCGTGTTAGAAGCGAACAGCGTCGATGAAGCTCGTCTGTTGGGAGATTTCCAGGTGAAACTACAACCTACAGGACACTGGCAGCTAGCTTTAACCAGAGAATGAGATGTCAACATTAGCATGTCTGCTGAAGAGGTTCCAATTACTGACTGAGGATAAAGCCTGAAACATTCAACCTGTTTCGGTCAACGAACGATACTGAAATTTTCATTGTGTTGGACGGATTGTCTAATTGCTAGGTATTTACTGTATAATTAGAATTTCAGGAGGGGAAAGTTAAAGAGAATCTTATGACGTAGGGATTGCATGTGGAGTGGCATGGGTGTATTAGGACTGTGAATAGGTTGGGTATAGTATTTGGAAATTTGGGGACTTTGAAGTTGATGAATAGTGAGTTTGAAAATTTGGGAATTTAGGAGTGTGAGAAGTTGGAAATGTAGGAATTTGGAAATGAAGAAATTTGAGAACAGAAGAACTTGCAAAAATCCAAAAATCCAAAAACCCCAAAACTTCAAAAATTCCAAAATTCTCAAATTTCTCAAAATTCCCAAAATTCCCAAAATTCCTAAAATTCTCAAAATTCCTTAAATTCACAAATTTCTTAAAATTCTCAAAATTCACAACTTTCCCGAAATTCCCAAAATTCCTAAAATTCATAAATTTTTCAAAATTCCTTAAATTCCCAAAATTCCCAAATTTCCCAAAATTCTCAAATTTCACAAATTTCCCAAAATTCCCAAAATTCTCAAAATTCCTAAAATTCATAAATTTTTAAAAATTCCTTAAATTCACAAATTTCTCAAATTTCCCAAAATTCCCAAAATTCCCAAAATTCCCAAAATTCCCAAATTTCCCACATTTCCCAAATTTCCCAAAATTTCTAAAATTCTCAAAATTCCTAAAATCCACGAAATCCCAAAATTCTCAAAATTCCCAAAAATCCCAAAAATCCCAAAAATCCCCAAATTCCCAAAATTCCCAAAAATCCTCAAATTCCTAAAATTCCCAAAATTTCCAAAATCCCTAAAATCCCAAAATTCTAAAAACCTAGGAATCAGCACAAAATCTTCCAGAACACGCTAATTCAATAGAATTAGCACATCAGCAGAGCGTACATCTGCGAGAGTTAAAATTGAGAGGGTTAGTTTACCATAAACGTCACAATTAACGCGGTGATTAAGACAAATTAGGGATGAGAAGCGAGAACAAGCCGAAACTCACGAGAACTCGATACAATACGAAACTCGTGAAACTCTGGAACTTCGTAACTTCGAGCTTTGACCGTGAACTCGAGACATCATGATCCTATTAAATTACGCTCGTGCTTCAAATGATAACATTTGTATTCAAATCGTGTCGGTATGCTCATCAATTATTGCCATGAAATCTTCGTCATAACTTTTACAGCAATTTCCAATATCGACATTTTGTTTTCACACCTTGAAAGAATATGATTAATATACTTTGTACGAAGCTATTAACGATCAATTTTTTAAGATCTTACAGTTTCATATTTTAGGATTTTAAAGTTTCATTTCTTAATATTTTTAAGCTTAATTTTTTTTATGAGTTTATAATTCAATTTTAAAAAATTTTTACGTTTGATTTTTTAGAATTTTAGAGATAAATTTTTTCAGATCTTAAAGCTAGCTTAAAATCCTAGCTTTTCAGCTTTTTGCTAGGATTTTAACGTAAAATGTTTTAAAATGTTGATGT
Source organism: Megachile leachella (assembly GCA_963576845.1). Taxonomy (NCBI): domain Eukaryota; kingdom Metazoa; phylum Arthropoda; class Insecta; order Hymenoptera; family Megachilidae; genus Megachile; species Megachile leachella. The sequence goes on from OY756251.1 coordinate 19,726,263, forward strand.
TCGATTTTCAAGAATGTTGGAGTTAAATTATTGAAGTCTACAGTTGGACTTTTTAGAATTCTTTAATTTAATTTTAAAAAATATTAAAGTCTACTTTACTAGGATTTTAGAGTCCAATTTAAAAAGAATTTTACCGTCCAATGTTTTAGGATTTTGTAGTCCGATTTTATAATCCAATTTATGCTTGATAAAATTCACTAAAAATAAAACTACAACCTAACGTAATTTTCAACCCTGTCAGCAGCGACGTTAATATTAACAGTCAAATCCGACTTGATTACTCGAGGTCACCAAAAGTGTACACGAAAGTTCATCTTCTTCATTCTCATCCTGATATCGTCTCATTTTCGCATGACACGACACTCTGTACACACGTACACACACACGCATGGTGTACGATGAGTGTCTGCCTGTTGCGGGCCAGGATATTACGGAGAACATCGCGTCGTGTCGTGTCGTGATACGTTTGTTTCGTAACTAGGCGGGTAACATTGTGCAGATACACGTCGTGTCGCATCGAGACACACCTGCACATCGTGTAGCATCCATACACGTATTGTAAACGCGATGGAAAATCTGTGGACTAGTAAGATTCGGTGAAGAAACCTGTAGTTACATCGGAGGTCTTCGGTTCTCTTCGGTGCTTTTCGATTTGTACATATTAAACTTAAGTTTTGTACCTTCGAAGTGTTATTGCAAATTTTTTTAAACTTGCTTTTTTTAAATTTTAGATTATACAAGTTTTAGAATGTTAGAAGACGTTCAATTTTGTAAGACCTAAATTTATGAAGTTTTCAATTTTGTAAGAAACTGTTGTAAGAAATGTTCAAAGTATAAAATATATGAATTTCAGAATTTGTTAAGATGTAAGTAAAAATTCAAACTTCTGCATTTATATATTTATGTCAATAATACAAATTTTTAAAGTTTCGAACTTTCAAACTAATATGACAGTCCTCGACAAACCTTAACCCTTTGCACTATGGATTATTTGTCAAGTGCGTCAGTCAGAACAGACTAATTACAGCTACAATATTAACACAGACAAAAGACTTTGACATGTCAGTATGTTATTATGCATGTTGACTATACAAATTATAACTGAACTTGAACTTCAAATTAAAGCGTACTAAAAATTCGAGTTAAATTGATTACTGCCGAAGTACGAGTGCGTCACGAGTCCGACTCGTCAAAATAATGCAAGGGGTTAACAGCGTCAAATATGACCCTAAAGCTATAACCCTAAATTATACCAATATGTGTAGTCATTGTGAAAGTTGAGAAGAAAAATGTGAAAAGTGAAGTACTCGATTTTTTGACAAGATCTCCACGATACGTGCAGTCGGTTATCAGCGACGCAATTCTGACCGAAGAACAGGAAGCCCTTCGACGAAGCATATCGGCAACTCATCGCGATGTGTCATTAGCACGTTCGACGCTCTCTCGAGGCGTCGAGCGCACGCCTGCGAGACGTTCTCGATAGAATCGATTCGACGATACACCTTCGCACGATAGTATGCCGATATCGCGGCTGCTTGACGGATGACGAAGAAGATGGGCCGAGAATAGAGTTTCACGCGACGCGATTCAAACGTCAATTGTCGGGGAGGGATGCAAACCGGATGTTAATGCGATAACGTCCTCGTTCTGCGTACTTTTCTGACGTTTATGACTGTCAAGAATGTTCTTCGAATTTGAAACATTTTGGAGAGTGGATGTGTTGGAATATACAAAAATCAATCTCACGATATTTCTACTGTAAGGTTTATATAAAACAAAAATATATTTCCACAGTTCTCACTCAAACAACTCACAATTAATAAACATACAAAATGCTGCACTCTGATCATCGACACGCTCGCCGATCCTTTGTCGCACGCACGCTCCTTACTTGCCAATTTTCGACTCTCTACTCACATTCCTCGCTCTGTTTATACATATATCATTGTCCTGCTACAGGCTCTCCCACCACTCATTTTACCTAGTACAAATCTTAATGTTCTAGAAATCTTACACTACTTTAATTTATTTGAAGGCAAAGGATAAACATCCTGTCTAATTAGGAACGCGACGAACTGCGTGGTCTAAGACGGTCCTTCTAGTGTAAGCATGCTGCGATACACAAAAGTATCAATGAAGCATGGGACCTCTCGAGGAAAAAGGGTCCGAGGATTACTCTTAAAAGCGCACGTAAAGAGAAAACATCAGTCGTAGAGTTCACTATTCAATTTTCCAAAAGATAAATTTAGCCAACGTGTTTTATTCCAACTACCACCTTTTTGCTTCCATAATCCCAATAGGATGTGAAGGTGGAAATTTATTCTGAAATTTGTTGGAAGGTTGAGGAATGGGGATTAGGGTTTGGAGAGATGGGGTGGATTAGAAATTTAGGAATTTGGGAGGTTGGGATTTGGGGGTGCAGGGATTTGGGAGTGATGGAATTTTGGGGACGTGGGGATTTGGGGAGGTTGGGATTCGGGGATGTAGTAATTAGGGTGTGATGGAATTGGGGAATATAGAAATTTGGAGGTGTAGGATATTTGGAAGTGTAGGGATTTGGGAGCGTAAGAATTTGGGAGTGTAAGAAATTAGGGGGTGTGGGAATTTGGAAATATTAGAATTTGGGAACGTAGAGATTTGGAGGCGTAGAAATTTGGAAATGTAGAAATTTGGGGACGTAGAGATTTGAAGGCGTAGAGATTTGGAAATGTAGAAATTTGGGGACATAGAGATTTGGAGGCGTAGAGATTTGTAAATATAGAAATTTGGAAATATTATAATTTGAGGACGAAGAGATTTGGGGGCGTAGAGATTTGGAGGCGTAGAGATTTGTAAATATAGAAATTTGGGAACGTAGAAATTTGGAGGCGTAAAAATTTGGGGACGTAGAGATTTGAAGGCGTAGAGATTTGCAAATATAGAAATTTGGAAATATCATAACTTGAAAACGCAGAGATTTGGATGCGTACATATTTGTAAATATTATAATTAGTGGATATGGAGATTCGACGATCCAAGGATTCTAAAACCTCCAGAACACAAAAAGCAAAAGAATTATAAATCTCAAGACTTGAAAACTTGCCAACGTCCTCCGAAGATACTCCGCAGATACAAACGAAATACAGAAAGAATAAAATTTACAACCCCAAAGATACAAAAATTTGTGATATAAAAAGTTAGGAACGAAACGACCAACACCGTACTTCACTCCCATGGTACGCCATAAATCTGTTGGGGACGCCCTACTGATGACCCACTGAACCCACTACACAGGCGTAAAATTTATGGAATATTTCATCGGCCACCCTATATGTATACGTGCGTATTTCATATAATCACATATGTATATACACGTGTGTGCACATAAGAGGGGGTGGTGTGTACCTGTTACGTGCAGCAGACCAACATAAATATGTATGGGACATGAATGCCTGAGCGTGTACAGGACGATCCGAGCCAAGCCGTTAAAGCGTACCTGCGCTCTAGATGGATGCCGGTTCGCGCCTCTTCTTTTATGGCAACGAAATGCATCGCGTAACCTTGTTGTCGGCTGAATAAATTGCGACCTCTTCGACGCGTTTTTACGTACACCGGGAGAAGGTTTCGCGTTATTTTTTTACGTGAAAAAGCGTTAAGGGTGGTCGAGGTTTTTCTGCGGGGACGAAAGGAGGGATAGGGAGGAAAGTGCATCGTTTGATAATTTGGACTAGGCAGATTATGGGAGGAGATTGGAGGACCAATTTTGAGAGGGAGGTTTTAAAGGTTATGCAATTTTAGGGATTTGGGGGTTTGGAATGTGGGAGGGGGAGTTTGAAAATAAAGTTGAGGGGTGGAAAGGAGAGTATGGGAGTTTGAGAGATTGAATATTTGAGAATTTTTTAAATTGAGAGATTTAAAATTTGAGAGTATGGAAATTTGAGAGATTTAAATTTTGAGAGTATGGAAATTTGAGAGATTTAAATTTTGAGAGTATGGAAATTTGAGAGATTTGAAATTTGAGAGTATGGAAACTTGAGAGATTTAAAATTTGAGAGTATGGAAATTTGGGAGATTTAAAATTTGAGAATATGGAAATTTGGAAGATTTAAAATTTGAGAGATTTAAAATTTGAGAGTATGGAAACTTGAGAGATTTGAAATTTGAGAGTATGGAAACTTGAGAGGTTTAAAATTTGAGAGTATGGAAATTCGGGAGATTTGAAATTTGAGAGATTTAAAATTTGAGGGTCTGGAAATTTGAGAAAAATTGCAAATTCAAGAATTTCTACATTGAAGAGATGAAAATTAGCAACTTTCTCACTTTGAGAATTTCCTAAATTAAAAAACAGAAAGCACAAAAATTTGTAATAAACATCCCCCAATTTTGAGTGATCCTTCAATGTTCCTCCACTGTTCCTTGAACCCATGAATAAAAGTACACGGTCGATAAATATAAAACACGTACATAATTCTGTTCGAGAGGAACGAATACATGCACCGTTTGTTAAGAAATGGTAAGAATACACATCGAAGAAAACGTCGATTGAGAATGGATTATGTGACAGGGTGTAGGAAACAGGCACAAGGGTGAAGTACACTCGTGTCAATGGTAGAAAGGATCCTGAACGATATTTTATAGTGGCATTTGTTTTCGTCGAACACTTTTGCGATGGCATGTTTAAATATTTGTCAATATTTCACTGTCCTCTCGCGTTTCCAGTATCCTGCGAAATTGATGGTGAATCGAGACTGAAGTAAGGGAATAACTTCATACAACAGCGGATGAAAAATACATCTGCATTATGTCGTGGAACATGTACGCTCCGTTTGCGACGTAGGCTTTCTCCGATAAATACGTATCTGAATACTTCACTGTTTATCAATTCTTAGATTTTTGTCGTTTTGTGCTTATGGTACTTTCAGGCTTTTTATGGTTGTATATTTTAAATTCTTTAAATGAGTGTATTTTTGGGTTATTGATTTTTCGTGGTTATTTCTGCATTTTTAAATTTCTACGTTTCAAAATTTCCATGCACCCAAATTTCTACATTCTCAAATTCCTACATTCTCTAATTTCAACACTTTCAAATTTCTACGTTTCAAAATTTCCACGCCCTCAAATTTCTACATCCTCAAATTTCCACACTTCTAAATCCCAACGCTTCCAAATTTCCACGCCCCCAAATTCCTATACTCCCCAATTCCAACACTTCCAAATCCCTACGTCCCCAAATCTCCACGTCTTCAAATCCCCACATCCCCAAATTCCCACATTCCAAAATTCCAACACTTCCAAATCCCTACGTCTCTAAATCTCCACGTCTCCAAATCCCTACGTCTCCAAATCCCTACGTCTCCAAATCTCCACATCCCCAAATTCCCACACCCTCAAATTTCCTGCTCTCCATCTCAAGTTCATACATTCCCAAATCGATCGTTCTTCAATCCCAAATTCTCACATCCCTCGATCCGGAAATCTCCATATTCCCATATCTACAAATTCCTACTGTCCTTAAATTCTTAACCAACCCTCAAATGCTCCATCCCTCAAAACCCCTAACAATGCAAGTGTATTACTTCCCTCGTTCTTAATGTCAACAAATCTCTCCACAAAAGTGTAATTAATTATAAAAAAGCTTGATTTGCTTGGTTAATTGCTGTTGAGGGAAATCAAGTGTTTGTCGTCGCGATCGATAATCGTGGAACGGTAAGCGGGTTTCTCTGGTGCACGTGTCTTCGAGCGTGCGTTCCCGTACAGCGGAAAGTAGTATCCGATAAGGGAACGGGGAACTTCAAATAACCAGCGATGTCGCGTTTACGTAAAAGCTTTTCAGCTACTTTGTAAAATCTTCGAACGTTCGAGGAACGCACGTTCGCAACCAGCCGCGTATTTTAATCGAGCGCTCGCTTGTGAAAGTATCTGAGTCCTTTCTGGAATCGAAGCGTACCGATCGGTATTTGCGGAACAAAGACTTCTACGCACGATCGAGGCATAAAGAGAACGTTCTGCGTAACTGACAATAACTGATAGGCTTCTTACTTTGACAGGTTTGCTGTTTTTGAAATGGTTCCAAAACTGGAAGTTGCTGGAGCAAAACTAGTTGTTGGAGATTTTTGAATTAAATTCTTTTAGGGTGAGTTTGTATAAGAAAGTTGTTTTTTTGAACTAGTATTTTTGGAGACACATTTGTGATAAATGGATAGAATTATAGTAGAGTATTTTATATTGGTATGTATTGATGTGAGTTATATTGATGTGAAGAGGGTTTTTTGAATTTGAATATTCGCGCACTTTTCGGAGGGTAGTAGAGGTAGGCAGACAAAATGGAGATGAAGAAAGTGGACATAGTAAAGACGATTGTAGATTGGTTATTAATTGCGAAATCATTAATTGGGTTTGTAATAGGGAATTGACTAATCAGGGACCGTAAATATCGTTCTTCTTATTATTATAGAAACTCTATGTTTAGTTATGTTTAGTCAGTTTCGTTGGGCGGACAGACATCAATGGACACAAATATGTCGATCAACATAATGATCGATATAATGATAGATATCAATAGAACGACAGACATATTGTGGCATACATCATGTACATATTATGACGTATATCAATAAAATGATAATATGCCTATCAATGTAATAGACATATGATGATGGACATATAATGATAGACATATTACCTTTATGTTGATAATATGCAATATATGTTGCATTCATAATATGCAACATATGTTACATTCATAATATGGAACGTATGGTACATTGATAATATGCAATGTATGTCACATTGATCATATGTAATGTATGTCACATTGTTAATATGCAATGTATGTCATATTGATAATATGTAATGTATGGTACATTGTTCATATGCAATATATGTCATATTGATAATATGTAATGTATGGTACATTGTTCATATGCAATGTATGTCACATTGATTATACGTAATGTATGATACATTGTTCATATGCAATGTATGTCATATTGATAATATGTAATGTATGGTACATTGTTCATATGCAATGTATGTCACATTGATGATATGTAATGTATGGTACATTGTTAATATGCAATGTATGTCACATTAATAATATGTAATGTATATGACATTGTTAATATGCAATGTATTTCACATTGATCATATGTAATGTATGGTACATTGTTCATATGCAATGTATGTCATATTGATAATATGTAATGTATGGTACATTGTTCATATGCAATGTATGTCATATTGATAATATGTAATGTATGGTACATTGTTCATATGCAATATATGTCACATTGATGATATGTAATGTATAGTATATTGTTCATATGCAATGTATGTTACATTGATCATATGTAATGTATGGTACATTGTCATATGCAATGTATGTTACATTGTTAATATGCAATGTATGTCACATTGATCATATGTAATGTATGTCACATTGTTAATATGCAATGTATGTCACATTGATCATATGTAATGTATGGTACATTGTTCATATGCAACGTATATTACATTGTTAACATACAATGTACGTTACATTGATAAAATACAATGTATGTTACATTGTTAAATTGCAATGTATGTTACGTTGACAATGTGCAATAAACCAAACATTTTTTCAAGCGAGAAATTTAAGAGTGTCCCAGAGAACCGATACGGTAATTGCGCAGCGGTGAGAAAAGATCGCAACATCTGCAGGGAATACGTTCTCCAAATCCCATAAGAAATCAGAGCGTGCAGCACGAAGGGGGTACACGATAATAACGTGGAAGTCGAGGAGCTGACCGACGACCCACTCGAGCGTTTTAATATCGGGAATGGCGAAAACAAACACGGCTATGTAGGAAGAAATATGGAAATCCCGTGGAAAACGCGCGGGCAAACGCCCGGAGACGGGGCGTATCAGCTTGCACAGGATAGCAATATATGCGGTGGTACGCGAACAGGCAGCCTCGAAACTGCAAACAGTGCCACGGTTGCACGACAACGGCAAGGAAAACGGGAAAAAATAAAGGGATATGAACGCGGAGATGGATACGTGACTCGGGAAACGAATGCTTTATTAGGAAATTATACTTTTTTCGATCAGTATATATTGCGTTCTTTCAATCAAACTTTAAATGACCACTTAACTTAAAAATTAAAAGAAATGAATATTTCGAAATGTGAAGAATTCAGAGAAATCGCTCCTCAAATTGATATATTAGAAAGATACAGTAACAAAGAAACAGGGAATAAGATAAGCAAACAGGCGGAAGGTGATAGAGGGTTGAGCCAGTGGGGGTTGGTAGAGGGTGAACACCACGAAAGGAGCAATTTAATATCGTCTTGCCCGGACGGAATAAAAATACGAAGATAAATAGCCCGTAACTTTGCTCGACTAGCTCGTCTGCTGGTACATCCACGTCACGATCGTCGATGGATGTGTGAAAATTGTGAAGAAATGCTCGGCAATAACCGACCTGCTGAAACTTTTGGTTTATTTTATTCCCTATATTATGGTTGCCTTTTTATTTTTCCTTGTTTGACGTCAAGATTATATATACGGCTTATTCCCTCCACTTCTCGCGTTATCTTTTCGTACGTATTATGCGACAGCGGTTTCATTTTTATGTCATAAATTTCTTATATTAATCCAAAGCTCAGTGTTAGACGAAAATTACTTCTCCGAAGCACCATTATTAATACAGAATGGCTAATTCACGCTTTGACGTGTGTCTCTACTAGAGGAACACATTAATGAAACACCATTGACAAGTATATATCCCAATTATTAACCCGAAACGCAATAAAATTGAACGCAGAAGTTACAATCCTAAACGAGCATAATCCTTTAGCAAATTGAATCATAAGCATCATTGAATCAAACTTAATCCCACTAGGAACCGAATTAAAGTCGTCATCATCACGAAGCTTAATTCTCTTCCACGAATTCCATATTTCGATAATTCAGGGAACACTGATCCCCACAGAGAACCGGTCATCGATTTTAACATAATTAATCAATTCGAGGGAGATTCGAGCCGGTGCGCGCTCGCGAGAGACATTTTAATTTCGATTTAAAAAATTGCACGGTCTGAGAGAAGTTTAAACGTTTATTCCCGACGCGTGGAACTTTCATCGACGAGTTTCGCATAAACAATCCACACCCCCGAAAAGGTAGAAAAAGAAGAATGGAAGCGGTCTTCAAACTTCATTTTCCGCGGTGCGAGACTTTCGCCCGGTACCTTTTCATAAACAGCCCTCGAAACACCCTCGGGGAAAAATTCCGCCGTCCTTTTGCCTTCAAACTCACCCCTTTGCCACGGGGTTCATTCGTAAAGCCCGACACCGCTACAACCTTAAAAGCTACGAAGAAATTTGAAGGTCTGCGACGAACCGAATTTTTAATCTGTACTGTGTATTTTTGCGACGTGGCACTCTCTTTTATGGAGTTGTTAGTTGTGGTCAGTAGGATGGAGATGTCGAAATTTTAGGTTATTCAATTTTTGGATGTTATATTTTATACATGTGTGGAAACATATGGATCTACATATGCATCTACATATACATGTGTGGAACCATATGGATTCACATATGCATCTACATACACATATGTGGAACCATATGGATTCACATATGCATCTACATACACATATGTCTATTCATATGGATCCACATATGCATTTACATATACATAAGTTTATCTATATGGATCCACATATATATCTACACATACATATATCGTACCATATACATAGATCCACATATATATCTACACATACATATATCGTACCATATACATAGATCCACATATGCATCTACATATACATGTATCAATCCATATGGATCCACATATGCATCTACATACACATATGTCTATCCATATGGATCTACATATGCATCTACATACACATATGTCTATCCATATGGATCTACATATGCATCTACATATACATATATCGTACCATATGGATCCACATATGCATCTACATACACATATGCCTATCCATATGGATCCACATGTGCATCTACATATACATGTATTAATCCACATGAATCCACATATCCATTTACATATATCGATCCATATAACAATCACCACATCCTCAAACCTCCCCAAATCCTACATATTTCATACGCAGTAAAACCAGAAACAACCCCCCTGAAAAGAAGCTACATACCGTCCGCAAAAAGTTAAAAATTCAGTAATTACTTGCATAAAGCTAGGAACTTTGTACGTCGAATATTACATATTTATACGAACGCATCTGAAAGTGTAATTACAAGCTTTCCATTTTGTCAAAAAAGCCGCGTATGAAAAACCGGTGGTTGTATATTTTCGTCTCATATTCCAGAAGCAGCATTTGTACCTCTAGTTACACGTGATCCCGCACGGAACAAGAGATCCCTCGAAGATAAAAATTTCTGTACAAAAAGCTGTGGTTTCCGTTTGAACTTTGATCCGCGGGTTACACGACGGAGGACGGGGGCGGAAAAAATCGCACAAAGATCGGTATAAAACGGAAGCGAAACGCGGTCGGCAGAGAAACTGGAGGAAATCCGTTGGATCGTATGGAGGTCCGTCGCTTTGTCAATTACAGCCGATTCGAACTTAACAACCGTTAGGCTGATGAGCTGACGAGCTGTTCGCCAACGACGAGGACGAGCTGAAAAACAACGAGAGGATTGTACAAAGGCATAAAGCCGAAGAGGAACGCTTCAGCGGCTCGAAATGAGGCACCGTGACTGAATCGCTGCATGCACGCGCGTGCCTGGCCTCCCTGAAAAACCGGAAAAGGGTCGAGCACCTATTTCCGGCGGCGGGGGAGAGACTCGGCCATTATTAAAAGTATAAAGCCACTTCCGCGCGTGCTACGCCGAACGAGACCGGGAATTAAATGGAAGAGGAGCACCATCTTCTGGTCCGCGGAGCTAATGATTATTATTCCTTCTTTCTTTTTATTTATTCCGCTCTCTTTCTAGGTAGATCGAACACTTCTTTTCGAATGCTTACATCTTTGCTCCCAGTTGATATACTGCCAATCTTTTTTAATGTTGTTTTCCGACAAACTTTTTGAGCTGTTTGTTCTACTAGGTTTTATTTATAGCGTGGAGTTTGTTAGGGAGTCTTGAGTTGCATTTGGAGTTGATCATACATTTTGCATTTGAAAATTTCTATATTTTCAGTTCCTCACATATTTCAATTTCTACATATGCCAATTTCCATATATGCCAAATTCCACATATTCAAAATTCCACATATTCCAAATTCCACATATACCAAATTCCACATATGCCAAATTCCACATATACCAATTTCCATATATCCCAAATTCCACATGTGCCAATTTCCACATATTCCAAATTCCATATATCCCAAATTCCACATGTGCCAATTTCCACATATTCCAAATTCCACATATTCCAATTTCGACATATCCTAAATTCCACATATGCTAAATTCCACATGTCCCAAATTTCACATATCCCAATTTCCACATATCCCAAATTCCACATGTGCCAATTTTCACATATCCCAAATTCCACATATCCCAAATTCCACGTGTCCCAAATTCTATGTATCCCAAATTCCACATGTCCCAATTTCCACATATCCCAAATTCCACATATCTCCATTTCCACATATCCCAATTTCTACACATGCCAATTCCTACATTCTTAAATCCTTGCACCCCCTAATCTCTACATCCCCAAATCTCTGCACCACCAAATTCTAATACATCCCAATTCCTACACCTCCAAAACCCCACACCCCCAATCTCTACATCCCCAATTTCTAAAATTTCCAAATCCCCACATCCTTAAATTTCTGCACCTCCAAATCTCCCCATGCTTTATATTCTCTATATCCAATATTTGTTTCAACTTGTATTAACAGTTTGACTATCACGTCACATATGTTATTTGCCAAAGTGGAAATGCTTGTACCGATGGAGTTAACAAATATTTATTTGAAGTTACATCGACAGTTTTACTGTCACTTTACACACATAAATACTTATTAAAAAGTACAATACAGTACAGAAAAGTTCCATTTTAATGTACATTTATATGGAAGATTTATTTATTGAAGTTAAACCTCATTCCAAATCTGTAATATTGCTTCATTTTTAACTCTATCATATTATACTTTGTTTGTCATATATCAAATTTAAACTTTATCTGGAAGTAATTGACACTTCAATTTATTGGTTAGATTTTATATAACGGTATCTGACAAATGCTGTGTACGAAATCAATAAAGTTCCACATGTATCACGAACTAATATATCGACTATTATTAACTTCCATATTTTTCAGCAGTTCCAATTAACGTCGTGCCTTTATTACGAAGTACTAAAACAAAAACGATGAAACCGTTCGATAGTTCGGTCTTGATCGAGCCACGAACATTAAAAAAATTATAAATCTCCCTCGAACTCTCTTCGAAACACGTCGACCGATCGAACAACTTTAAAATAACTCGCCAGTTAAACGTAGTTATTTCATCCTCATCCCCTTGCTTTCAATTTTTCCAACTTTACCGTGGACTTTTCTTTCCCTAGTTCCCGAACACGTTCCTCCGTTTCTTCTCCTTCCACGTAACAATTTTTTTCCTCTCCTTTCTTCGCAACGAGCGATCGAATGTCATCGAATAACCCTCGCGGATCCCACGGGACCGGTTGCATCGAAGAGGATGTTCTTACGCTTTGTTAGATCGGCTCGATCCGCCATTTAGAATTTCATAGCACGCAGCAACGATTTATCATCGGGTCGTTGCAGATAAATTCGTAAGACGCTGCGAGGGCGATTCCACTCTCAATCTTTTAGTGATTTACTCGTTCGTTTTGCTGGACGATGATCCGAGGTAACTGAAGGGGATCTCTGCTGAAATGGACCACTTGTTTTTCACGTCTTTGTTTCCTCGTTTCACTTTTTATTTTTTGCGTTGGTTGATCTTTTACGGCTCTGATTTTTCTAATTATACGTGATTTAAGCTCCTTAGAATTCTATATTAATTGATTCTCGTAGGTTAAAGTATTTTTAGATGGCTTTATATTTTTAGATTAGCGCATTTTTATATTTTTGTACGAATTGTTTTATTTTTTAGATTTTTGTACCTTTCTCCCAGATCCCAAATTTCTTTAGATCCCAAATTTCTCTAGATCCTAAATTTCCCTAGATCCCAATCTTCCTAGATCCAAATTATGTTAGTAATTGGGAGTTGTGTGGATTTACACATATGACAATTTCTAGATATTCCAATTCCCAGATATCTCAATTCTCAAATATTCCAATTTCTATATATCCCAATTTCCACATATCCTAATTTCTACACATCCCAATTCCCACATATGCTAATTCCCACATATTCCAATTGCCACATATGCTAATTTCCACATATGCTAATTCCCACATATTCCAATTGCAATATATGCTCATTCTCACATATGCTAATTTCCACATATGCTAATTCCCACATATCCCAATTCCCACATATGCTAATTCCCACATATTCCAATTCTCACATATTCCAATTCCCACATATGCTAATTCCCACATATTCCAATTCTCACATATTCCAATTCCCACATATGCTAATTCCCACATATGCTAACTCCCACATATCTCAATTCCCACATGTACCAATTCCCACATATCCTAATTTCTACACATCCCAATTCCCACATATCCTAATTTCTACACATTCCAATTCCCACATATGCTAATTCCCACATATTCCAATTGCCATATATGCTAATTCTCACATATGCTAATTTCCACATATGCTAATTCTCACATATCCCAATTCCCACATATGCTAATTCCCACATATTCCAATTCCCACATATGCTAATTCCCACATATGCTAACTCCCACATATTCCAATTTCCACATATACCAATTCCCACATATCCTAATTTCTACACATCCCAATTCCCACATATGCTAATTCCCACATATGCTAATTCCCACATATTCCAATTCTCACATATTCCAATTCCCACATATGCTAAATTCCCACATATGCTAACTCCCACATATCTCAATTCCCACATATCCCAATTCTATTTTTTAGATTTTTGTATCTTTTCCTTAGATCGCAGTCTTCCTAGGTCCAAATATCTCCCTGGATCACAAATTTTCCTAGATCCAAATCTCTCTAGATTCCAATATCCTTATATCCCTCTATCCCAATATCCCTCTATCCCTATTTAGCGGTTCGGCTAGCTATGGTAGAGAGGGTAGGAAAAGTAAAGGAGAGGGAGAACGTTTCGTCCGGGACCTGCTAGTGGACTCATCAGTAAGGCGTTCTAGTAGGCCCTTGCCTTAGACGCGGGGATGTAAGGAAGGGATGGACAGGAACTATATATATGAATAGGAAGGCTCTTGGAGTACTTGCGAGAAAGTCAGGTCTCGATATTCTATGCGCCGTCTAGTGGCGATGAGCGTGGGAGTGAAACCGCCACACCTACATCCCTAAATCTGCACATCTCAGTTTCTAAAATTGAAAATTCCTATACCATCCCTCAATATCCCTACGCTTCAATATCTCCGTACCGTTCCAACAAAATTGACGTTATCAGGTTAATAAGGCGGAAATTTGATATACTTAACTACGCAAAGAAGTTTGAAGGAAAGAAAGACAACGTTATTGTTGATATTGAAAAGCAAGAGCGATACGCTAAGTTAATTGTATCGATATTAACGAAGTATTCCGAGTTTCAACAAGGGGGATCAACTATTCGACAAACATGAAAAGAGTGCGCTTCAAAGAGGCGGTTTCTTGGAAATATCTCGACAACGGCATTCTGTCGCGTGCTTTATGAAATATTTTATAGAAACGAGAACACTCGAGATGCATTCCTATCATTTTAACCTGATGTTTCTCTAACGATGTTCCAAAGTAAAGATACTGTAGATCGACAGCTGCTTCAAATGCTTATCATGTATAGAGATAGCAACATTATATATTTTAGTTGTTCATTTTAATTGTTTATTTTAAATGTTCATTGTAGATGCTCATTTTAAATGTTCATTGCAGTTGTTCATTTTATGATAAATGTTTAGTTTAATGGTTGATTTTAAATATTCATTTTAATTGTGTATTTTAGTTATTTATTGTAATTGTTCAGTTTAAATGTTCATTCTAATTGTTCATTTTAATTGTTCATTTCAATAGTTCATTTCAATAGTTCATTTTAGTTGTTCATTGTAATGGTTTATTCTACTCGTTAATTTTTATTCTAACATTAACAATTCGTATCTGAAGATTATATCTCGTGTACTCACCTGTGTCCGTGCTCCCAGGTAGAAGAATAGCATCGTCTCGAAACCAGGAGGTGACTGTCAAGTGTTCCTTGACATCTTCCCGGGCTGTGCAGGATAAAACAGCATTGCATCCCTCCATCACGGGGGATCTGTTCACCCTTACGTCATAACCAGGAACCGTCAGCACTGGAATCCATAAGGAAATTCTTGGTTAAACTTCTCTCTTGATCGTTTCAACTTCTTCACATTCCCATTTGTTACTTTTATAAAATTATTATCAACCTTACTTCTTTCATTTAATTTCTATTTAGTCATTGAATACATCTTTTCATTTACACGAGTTTCAAAATGGCGGACTTAGGCAGAGTTAGTAAAATGTTTCGATAATATCAATGCAATATATATTTTATAAAAGTAGTGCAAAATGAGCCTCAAGTTCAATTTGTGATGAAATTTAATTCTGTTCTTTGTCTTCGAAATCTGACACTAAATGTATCAACAATATATTAACCCGTAAATGCATGATTTTCTAATGTTACCTGAAGAAATCAACTAACAAAATACCTTGAAAGCGGTTGATTCAAATTAAAACGAACAGATGACGTTGTGTATTTGATTGGTACGTGGCATATCTACAACACTACTCATTGCAGGTTTCCTACATTTTGTATATAATTTATAAGATTAAAACTGGTATGTTGCATTTAAACAACTATATGCATTTAAGGATTAAATACATAAAAGAACATTTATACAGAGCATCATTTTCTTTCAAACACGTCAGCGGAATCTTCACAAAAACCCGTAAAACGGAAAGACTGAAGAAATCTTTCAGAGCACCTTACTAAGGCAAACAATCGCGGAAGTTGCTTAGTCGTTGTAAATTCGTTACACCGGACCAAGTCGAAAATTCACTTTTCTACGGTTCTCCATTGTAAAACGTGGAACAATAGAAATTCATCCCGGGGTTGTCTGATAACCGGAGCAACGTTTACCTGTTTCCTGAAGGAATAGAAAAGCGCGTTATTGCGAATTTTCAGGATGTCAGCAGCAGGAAAAGGGGCCGACTTAAACGCGTTACATTTAATACTTAAATTGTGCCACCGAAATGAGACGCGTAACGGCATGACGCCCGACTTGACAGTGCTATTAAGAGCAATATCGTAGCTACCTGTCAGATCTCGGAATAAATGGAGCAGCGACGGAACTTGCCGGAGCTGAAAATGAATTTCCGGATGCCCCGGCTAATCTTATCTCTCTGCTGTAGAATTTACTACGACAAACGTACAGATTTCCTTTCTTTTCTTCCGCGAATACGTCTGCGATGAAAGCTGTAACAGCCGAAGGAAATTGGCATAATACTATTTTTGTTTTCAGACTGTTTCACGAAACTTTGCGTACAGTGTCAGCTTCGAGTTATCGATAATTGTTACAAGGAAGATTCTTCTTATAGACTGATGTATTTTAGGGATGGAAATGTTCGACAATTAGGAGGAAATGGGTCGGTGAGGTATCGAGTTGTATGTCCCTAAATTCGTGTTTCTGTAGATACTTAGAGATTTGGGGATGTAGGAATTTGGGAGTGAAGGAATTTGGAAATGTTGGAAATTGGGGGTGCAGAGATTTGAGGAGGTGGAGATTGGAGGGTGCAAGGATTTGGAATGTGTAGAAATTGGGATATGTGGGAATTGGGATATGTGAGAATTAGCATATGTGGGAATTAGCATATGTGGGAACTGGGATACGTGGGAATTGGGATATGTAGGAATTAGGATATGTGGGAATTGGGATATGTGAAAATTAGCATATGTGGGAATTGAGATATGTGAGAATTAGCATATGTGGAAATTAGCATATGTGAAAATTAGTATATGTGGGTATTGGGATATGTGGGAATTGGGACATGTGGGAATTGGAATATGTGGGTATTGGGATATGTGGAAATTAGCATATGTGGGAATTGGGATATGTGGAAATTAGCATATGTGGGAATTGAGATATGTGAGAATTAGCGTATGTGGAAATTAGCATATGTGAAAATTAGTATATGTGGGTATTGGGATATGTGGGAATTGGGACATGTGGGAATTGGAATATGTGGGTATTGGGATATGTGGAAATTAGCATATGTGGGAATTGGGATATGTGGAAATTAGCATATGTGGGAATTGAGATATGTGAGAATTAGCGTATGTGGAAATTAGCATATGTGAAAATTAGTATATGTGGGTATTGGGATATGTGGGAATTGGGACATGTGGGAATTGGAATATGTGGGTATTGGGATATGTGGAAATTAGCATATGTGGGAATTGGGATATGTGGAAATTAGCATATGTGGGAATTGAGATATGTGAGAATTAGCGTATGTGGAAATTAGCATATGTGAAAATTAGTATATGTGGGTATTGGGATATGTGGGAATTGGGACATGTGGGAATTGGAATATGTGGGTATTGGGATATGTGGAAATTAGCATATGTGGGAATTGGGATATGTGGAAATTAGCATATGTGGGAATTGAGACATGTGGGAATTGAGACATGTGGGAATTGGAATGTGTAGAAATTGGGATATGTAGGAATTGGGATATGTGGGAATTAGCATATGTGGGAATTGGAATATGTAGAAATTGCCATATATGGAAATTGGGATATGTAGTAATTAGATATGTCGAAACTTGAAAATATAAAAAATTCAAATCAAGCCTCACATCTTAAATCTTCCAAACAACCCCTCATTACTAACATAACAATATTATCTAATACAACACCTCTATCTATTAAAAAACTGATGCATCTATTGACTTAAATTCGTCACAACATAACCAAAAATCATTCAATCGGTAAATTAAACGATTTGCAAATACTGTCTCTGTATCAACTAGTCAAAACATACCGTGCAAATGATGTTTCACAAAATTCGCGCGTTTGATACGCTTTCAGCGAGCATCAAATCCCCGAATTTCATAGTATAAAATATTTCGCAAAACGCTGATCTTTTATTTCGAGCATGCTTGTGTAATGCATTCGAAACGAGACTCGTTCCGCGAATTTACATGGAATATTAACGTAGCGAAATGAAAACAAAAAAATGGACGTACGTTGGGAGATATCGGAATATGGTCGCAGAGAATTAAATATTCGTTGGTAAATGGTGGAGGCAACAAACGGTGCATTTCTCTGTTCAAATGAATCGATTCAAGATGGAAGAAGGAAGATCTGGCCGAGTTCGCCGATTCGCTCTCATTTTCTGTTCAATTTAGCGACGTTATCGCCCTCGATAACGCCTTCTCCGACCGCCGCGTTCTCGTCTCAACCCCCTCTTTTTACATTCGACTGCGCCGGCACTCTTTTCACGTGGCCGACGTAATAGAATAATAATTCAAGATGAAACATCAGCACTCGAAATTTTCCTCTACAAACCGCTCGCTCGAAAAAGCTAACGTTCGCGGTCTTTAAATATTTATGTAGCTAATATCTGCTAAAAGAGGGATTCCTATCGGTGTTGACTCTGCAATTGGCGGATTACTTTCTAAAATAAACTCTGTATCTGCAACTTATTGCTACTATTGATATAGTAGCTCTGTAGGTTCCGGAGATGTAGCGATTTAGTAACATCTGCATTGTGAAATTCTTCTGCGGATATTAGCTGGACGTGTCGAGATCTAGGGATCTATGGATGTAGAGGAAGATGGATATATGGGGTGTAGGGATATGGAGATTACTACATTTGCAAATTTTTATATTTTTAGTTTCGAACATATTCTGATTTCTACACATTCCAATTTCCACATATCCCAATTCCTATATATGCTAATTCGCACATATTCCAATTCCCACATATGCTAATTCCCACATATTCCAATTCCCACACATCCGAATTCCCACATATCCCAATTTCCACATATACCAAATTCCACATATCCCAATTCCCACGTGTTCCAATTCCCACATGTGCTAATTCTCACATGTTCCAATTCCGACATGTGCTAATTTCCACATATGGTAATTCTCACATATGGTAATTCCCACATATTATTCCACTTCCCACATGTGCTAATTTCCACATATTCCAATTTCCACATATCCCAATTCCCACGTGTTCCAATTTCCACATATGCTAATTCCCACATGTTCCAATTCCCACATGTTCTAATTCCCACATATGGTAATTCCCACATATGGTAATTCCCACATATGCCAATTCCCACATATCCTAATTCCCACATGTACCAAATCCCACATATTCCAAATCCCTGCACCCCCAATCTCCACGTCCCCAAATCTCTGCACTCCCAAATTCTAATATTCCCAAATTTCTACATCCCCAAATCTCCACCCCCTAATTTCTTACATTCCCAAATCCCTACACCCCCAATTCCTAAACACCAAATTTGATACCTTACCTACATCTCACACACTCAATCCATTAATAACTTCCCTAATAAAATTTTAGATCCATGATTGACCAGCCAAACTTCAAAACTTCTTATCGAAAGCAATCTAATAAATCAAGAGTAGACTTTGTTTTGGAAGCTTTATATCTCAGTTGGAATCACGAAAATACATTTCTGCTACTGTAAGCCCGTATCCACTTGAACGGATTGCTATCTAGCCCGAAGGAATCGGCGTATCGCGGGTTCCCGATGTTGGAAACCGAAAAAGAAACTTAATCCCGCCGATGGTTGCGAATCCGCCAGAAATATCGTTGCTCGCCTGGCTGCGGAATTCTCGTGTATTGGCCTCGTTTGCACGTTTCGTTTCCTTCGCCTTCGCAATCTGATCGTCATCCAGGTATTTTCCGGCTCTGTAACCAGGATAGGGCGAGCCATCCACCTCCGAGTGGCTTTGCTAATTCTTGACGTCTCCGAGGAGCTGTCGAGGCTCCTTTTCAACTCCTTTTCTTTTTATATTCTCTGAACGGAGACCCTTATTTCTACTGCTTCACGGTGCGACAATTTCTTCAATTGCTACTTTCTTTTTCTCCTTTGTTTTATCTACTCGACTCATCAATTTGTTTCTGGATTTTTTTTACCGGAAAATGGTGCTTGGAATTTGGGTAATTTTTTAGTTGGGGTTATTTTTTAATTTGCGGATTGAGGTTTCGTTGAGGAAGGTCTGTTGAGAGGGTGGTTTATGGTGTTTTATTTGTTGTCAATTTTGATGCAGATCTAAATGTTCAGAACTTATACAGGGACCTGCACTAGTTGTCAGACATCCTCACAATATATTTAGTAGTTGGTATCAATTGTGAGAAAGATTTAATATGTTAAGGGAATTGTTTATGTAATAATATTTCGTCTGTAGCATACATCTAATTTTCAGTTGTGACAGACTGAAGTTACAAGTTTATGCAAGTTAAACGTTCATTACATTATATTTCAGTTGATATTAATTGTGACATGGACATAATATGTTGAGACTTTATGCTTGTTATATTATAACATTTCATTTATAATCAATTGTGACACAGATTTAATATGTCACGAATTTACGTACACGTTCATTATATTACAATATCTAAATTGATATAAATTTTGTCAGAAAAATTGTTTATATTATAACATTTCTAATATAATCAATTGTGACATAGACCTAATAGATTCATATGTTTGTCATGTAAAATATGACAATATATATGTTCATATGTTTGTCATATAAAATTTCACTTGTAAACAACATTGACAGAAATTCATAAACTCACACACTTTACCCATGTCATATCAACGAACAAATCAGAGAACAGTTACCAATATTCGAAATATTAATAAACTTGCCGTTATAAAACGATCGAAAACGTAATATCCCCAACAGGAAAATTCACAAAAAAAGAGTAATAAAAGTAATTACTTTCCAGACAAAATCTGCCGGTAATAAATGAAAAAGTCCGAGTAAAATTCTCGTTTACCAAAAATAAATTTGTAGAAAGCGAAAGCACCCTAAGTCCTTTCGGGACATCATCATCGAAAGTGTCGTAGCTTCATTGAAGTATTCCCAGAGTCCCCGGCGGAGCCTGTTCCGGAAAGGTGGCGGGAAAAAAAGGGGAGCAGTTTCTCCCTCTTTTTTCTCCCCTTTTTTTTAAACAATGCCGCTCTCCTCGAGAATAAGTCCTTTGGCGGAGACGAGGGTCGAGCCGATGTCATTTCAGATAAATTTCTCGTCGCTTTTCAGACTTGTCCGGCCTCGGTGTCTCGTGCTTTTCACTCTCTGTACATTGCATCGAGAAGAGCAAGCGGAAATCAGGCTACTTTTGCCCTTCCCTAATCGAGTATTCCTTTTCGGGACGAATACTTTTGCACTTCCGTGCCTCGGTGTCTGGATTTCACGTTTTAATTTCCTTCTCGAACTCGTTTCGTGGAAGAAATTCTTCTGCCATTAAAATTCTATTTTAGGTTCGTTTACCAGGGAAAATGGACAAATATTAGGTAGTTATTCCACGAAACACTGATATTTTTTTGAAAACGGTTTTGATGATTAATTTTGGAGATGCATATTGAAGATTAATGTGAAGTAAAAGCTTTTTGATTTCGTCCTCTTCGATTCGTATTTTGGTTTTAATGGAGAGTTAATTTTAAAATAAATATCGATATGGGGATGAAACTATAATATTAACGGTTTTCACTGTAAATATTAATAGAATAAAAGCTTTCTAATTTCGTTCTATTCAGTCTGTCATTCATAATTTTGGTATTTACATTAATTTATAATTTGGTATTACAATAACTTAATATTGAGGTTATGTGTCGAAGACATTTTGTGCAACGTATGGAAGCCAACACAATGAATGAACGCCTGTAATTCTTGGACGACCATGGAGAGATAAGCATGAGACTGCATAAACAAAATGAAGTCGCAACAGGAGGCGCTGAAAGTATTATGAAGGGGAATAGGGACTTCATTAATAAGTTTTCATTAACACGTTCTACCAGTTGAAAATTCTATTAAACTTTTATTTCTATCAAGTCTTATATCGTTATGCTGTATTTATTATTCGGTCGTTTCAAACTGGTAGCTCCTGAGATGCGTCAGAACTAATCATAGTTACAATATTAAAGCAGAAGAAGTTTAAAATGTTATTTCAATATAACCCTTAACTATGTAAATATAATTTGAACTCCAAATTAATACGTATTAAAAACTCGAGTAAAATTGATCATAGATCAATGAATGACTTGAAAGAATGCGTCAGGAGTGTGTCAGTAGTGCGTCATGAATCAGATTCGTCGAAAGAGTTGACAGAAGAGTAGTTTCGTATGTATAAGTTTAAGCATTACTCATATTAGTTGTAGCAATCAAAGTTAATTTATAATAAGAATTTGACCAAGTGCGTCCTCTGTAAAAAAATATGAAGAGTGTATATCTGCCTTCAAGATTTGAGTATCAAATAAGATGGTTCCCGAGATCGTCGAAAAAGCGGGTGCTCTCGAACGTTATCAGCGTTATCAGAAAATCGTGGCTTGAAACATAGACAATTAGCACGCGATAAGCAGGCGAGGACTCGAAGAGCAAACCGAGAGACGAACGTGTACACCGTTCTTCCCTTCTCGCGACCAATTAACCGTCTCATTCAGCGTATCTCCTCGAGATCTGGCTGGCAGACGCGCGAGCGAATGCAACAAGGACGGAGAACGGAAACGCGAAGAAGCACGGGACATCCCGGTTGAAAGAGCGTCGCTTTCAAAAGAGAAACACTCTGAGTAAAAAAAGAGCGAGAGAGAAGGCATTGCAAGTTTTACCGGTGGGGACATTCAGCGACGGAAGTCGCGAAGAGGAAGATTGGATGAAGATGGCGAGTCGAAGATAGTAAGAAATGTGTACAAGAGAGGGGGTGGTTAGAAACGGAAACGTAGAATCGGACTGCGAGGGTGAAAACGTCGGTGAAAGGTTAGCGAGGAGGGATGAAATCTCGCTGAATGCCGGGTCACTCGTTTAAATAATTAAACGCGTAATTACCGCCGGCTGGAACACATTTTAATGAACGGGGCCTTTTCCACGCCACCCTTAGCGACGTCCCATCCCTTGACGGGGCTGCTGAAGCCTGCAAGAAACTGCGACCCATGGAAAAGAGTCGCCAGACATTTCGACGCGGACGCTGCGTTTTGGTGCAACCAAGGGTGCAAGATATCTCTTTTTCATCCTCTAACTTTATGCGGTAACTTCGATAGCAATTTTACACTTTTCTTGATTTTTAGGATTTAGTGGACTGAATATTCAGTGTCTTTACTGTATTGTTTGATTTAGGGAGAGATATAGTTGGTAATAGTTCAGTTGAGTTCTCATGACATGATTCAAGAAATATTTTTAGGGTAAGATATACACTGTGATTATAAGATATATACTGTGATTATTAAGTTAGATTAGGTGTGTTCTATATTTCTATTACAGATAATCAGACGAAGACAACATTTAATTTTTAATTTTTAATTTCAAAATCAGCTTGGTAATCGCGGTTAAGGAGCGAGTAGTACGTCGGATAACTCCGGCGCTCTTCGTTACGACGCAGACCGAGAACGTCCGAGGCTACCCGAACTACTACTACTGCACTACCCCTTTGAATCACCAAACTTTCTTCATCTAAAAAAGCATCTTACATTGCTCATATGTGCTTTATATACACTATGTCTTACACGTATACCTCATACATATATTCTATTATAAATGTATGATATATAAATCCATGATAAAAATGTAAATAATCTATGATATTACACGTATGCATTACACGTAAACCTTATACATGTATTCTATTATAAATGTATGATATATAAGTCCATGATAAAAATGTAAATAATCTATGATATTACACGTGTACCTTATACATATATTCTATTATAAATGTATGATATATAAGTCCATGATAAAAATGTAAATAATCTATGATATTACACGTATACCTTATACATATATTCTATTATAAATCTATGATATATAAGTCCATGATAAAAATAAATAATCTATGATATAAATGTAAGAGTCAGACATGAAACAGTGATGTCGTATGATAACGCCAGCGAAAGAGAAGCGATCTGAAACGTTATTCTACGCGCGAACAGAGGTTGCGAAATAAAATTTCTTTTCTTAGTCGACATATCGTTACCGATGGAAAGCAGCTGGAAAACTCATTTATCCATCGATACGAGAGGGTAACGTCTACGTCCCGAAACGGTGTTGCGTGAGCACAATAAACGTCAATTACAGACGGAACGTCGCTCGAGAAACGTGACTGGCCGCGATAACGGCAGAGAAAGTTCCTGAGGATCCCATTATGCCGGAAGCCGGAAGCGGTTGGCTGCACGGACCGCGTTCTCACCCGAGTCATCCCCCGAGTAAATACCTAAGGGAAAATGCCACTGAACGACGTTAAATTGTATCTCTGGAAGTTCGATTCGCGCTGAAACCGCCTAACACAGAAAGAGAAAGAATCTTCTCGGGACAAAAGTTTGTCCGATACTGCCTTTACGTGAGCCACCGTTTAAACGGCCTTTAAACCTACAGACTACTATTTTCTACCCTCTGCTTACGAAATTTCGGTATTAAAACTGCTTATATTTGTTTATTTTTGCTGAACAATTTTTGTATCTTTACTGTACGAGTTATCTGCCAGGTGCATCAGAACTATTCACAATATTAAAGCGAAGTTATTCGATTCGATTGCAGATGGACTTAAACTTCGAGGTATGTTAAAAATTTAAATGAGATTTATTTCACAGTGACTTGTCAAGTGAAATGTAATTTTATTAATATTTCAGGTACGATTATTGGAAAATAAAACATTCGTGGATTTTCAAGAATATGGGTGTGTTCGTTTAATACGTGCCACATGGGAGTAGCTGAAAATTTTATTAAACGGCGCCGTAGCTAAAATTAGTGGGTTGCCCCAGATATTTGTAGCTTCTGCACAAAATTGTGTAGAAGGAAATAATCACCCATATTAAATCTTTATTTTATTCTACCTTCTACTGTGAAGACAGAATTAAAGAAATAAACTTGACGTTATTTATAATGTCAAGTGAAAATAGGGTACATTCTACCACTGATATTTTTATTTTAAACAAATTTTGTCAGAAACGTTCATAATATCGTATTAAAGAAATAGAGATAAGTTAATAATATCGAATAAAAATAGGAGGTGCATCACTGCTAAATATTTTTACTTGAAACAAATTTTATCAGAAATTTCCACAATATCGTTACAATTATCATCAGTTAATTATTGACAGTTTCGAGTATTTAACACAGGTGTTAGATAAGTGAATAAATAGCAAGTGAATATTGGCGATAACTGGTGAATAACGTATGAGTTTACACGAATCACAAATTAATCGCTCCGAAATTTGCGATAAACAGAGTTCAAAGAGGACATCACGTTCGATTTTACTAAAATGAAATAACGATCATTGGAGAAGTTTCACGGTTAAGTATAGGTTTGAAAATGCAACTTCTGGATTCAGTATTTCGAACGAAATTGGCTTGAAGCAGCGCGTTCTCGTCGGGAAAGTTTCCGAATGACTCGACGAAAAGCTAGCAGAAGAATTTCTGTTACCGTTGACGGCCACGACTTACGAACTTCCGGAATAACTGGCGAAGAGGGGCCAATCGATATCCGGCCCATCCCTGGCCTCCAGAACTCGTCGAATTTACCCTTCGTATCATTCTTCCCTTCTTAGGAAGTCTTTGCCAAGTTCCTAAGTCAAAATTTATTTTCTTCCCTCCTTTTACTTTCTTCAACCCTTTGATCATTTCATTCAATACGATTTTGGATAAATATTTTTGAACGCAGTGAAATGATGTCTTTTTAACATGTTTTCATCAGTGTAGAAATGTAATTGAACACGAAGAAACAATATGGTTTTTAGTATAAGGAAACATATTTAAACATGATGAAGTAATATGTATTATAGAGAAACAATATCATGTTTTTTAATATAAGGAAATATAATTAAACATGATGGAGTAATATGTATTTTAACATAGTCAGACATGGTTAAACAGGGTGAAATAATTTTATTTTTTAATATAGTGAAGAGTAGTTAAATATGGTGAAGTAATATGTTTTTTAACAGGAACAAATATGGTTGAACATGTTGAAACACATTTCTGATTATGGTGAAATTATTTGTATTTTAATATAGTCAGACAGGGTTGAACAAAGTGAAACAATTTTATTTTTTAATATAGTGAAGAGTAGTTAAATATAGTGAAGTAGTATGTTTTTTAACAGGAACAAATATGGTTGAACATGTTGAAACACATTTCTGATTATGATGAAATAATTTGTATTTTAATATAGTCAGACAGGGTTGAACAGGGTGAAACAATTTTATTTTTTAATATAGTGAACAGTAGTTAAATATAGTGAAGTAATATGTTTTTTAACAGAAGCAAATATGGTTGAACATGTTGAAACACATTTCTGATCATGGTGAAATAATTTGTATTTTAACATAGTCAGACAGGGTTGAACAAGGTGAAACAATTTCATTTTTTAATATAGTGAACAGTAGTTAAACATGGTGAAGTAATATGTTTTTTAATACGAACAAATATGGTTGAACATGTTGAAACACATTTCTGATCATGATGAAATAATTTGTATTTTAATATAGTCAGACAGGGTTGAACAGGGTGAAACAATTTTATTTTTTAATATAGTGAAGAGTAGTTAAATATGGTGAAGTAGTATGTCTTTTTAATGGGATCAAATATGGTTGAACATGATGAAACATATTTTTTAACATGATGAAATAATATACTTCTTAATATGGTGAGACAATATATTCTTGTAACATGGTGAAACACAGTGAAACATATTTTTGATTATGATGAAATAATATACTTCTTAATGTGGTGAGGCAATATATTCTTCTAATATGACGAAGCATTATTATGTTTTATTAACATACTTCTGAAGTATGTTTTACAGTATGTTTTATTAACATACTTCTGATCAACATGAAATAATATACTTTTTAATATGGTTCGACAATATATTCTTGTAATAAGATGAAGCACAGTAAAACACACGTACATTGTTCAACATAGTGAAATATACCTATAAGTACACATTTCAACAAACCACAAAGAATCTACAAAATATCTCTAATAAATTAAAATGAGTTCGTTAGCAAATCTTTAACGAACCCTTCAATTAAAAAAGAGAAGACAATCTTCAATGAAATAAAAGAAACTTGCAATCCATAAACAAGAAAGCGTTATTAAGAATTATAGTTCGATCTCTTCAGGTATGCAACAATAACGAGCAAATAATCACCGATAGCGGATGAATTTTGAGGAGATATTTACAGGTAAATATCGGTCCAGTAAGACTCTGGCGATAACAAGTTTCCTGACTAATAAACGGGGCGCGACTTTCCTTCCTTCTTAAATGCAATTACGGCACCACTTGAAGGGAGAAAAAAAAAAGCTTCCACCACGACAGGCTGGAACGTAAACGATCATAGAAGTCGAATCTATGAAATGCGGCGTTAATTAAAGCTCGTTACATCGAACTTGCTGGCAACTTCTCGCTAACAAGCCGTTCTCCGATCGAAATTCCAATAATCTCGATTCTTTTGTGACGTCCGAAGACGTTCGACTTTCTAAAAGCGTTCCACGAAAGGCTAAACTTATTCTCGATCGATCAAACGACTCGAATTAAGTCAACGGAGGGTGAATGCTGGGACGTGCAAGAAACTGCACACGCGAACGAAATTGGTAATCAGAATTTCAATTCTATAGATTTATATAGGAAATTTCCAAATTCCCTAGATCACCGATTTCTTAAATTTCCATAATTTCCTAGATTTTGGGCTCTTCAAATTTCCAGATTCCAAAATTCCCTAGATCTCCGGTTTTCCAAAATTCCCTAGATCTCCAAATCTCCAAATTTCCAAATTCAAAAATTCCCTAGATCTCCAAATCTCCAAATCTCCAAGTTCCAAAATTCCCTAGACCTCCGATTCTCCAAATCTCTAAATTTCCAAATTCCATAGATCTCTAAATTTCCAAATTTCTAAATTCCAAAATTCCCTAGATCGCCGATTCTTCAAATTTCCAAATTCTAAAATTCTCTGGATCACCAATTCTTCAAATTTCCAAATTCCAAAATTCCCTAGACCTCCGATTCTCCAAATGTCTAAATTTCCAAGTTCCAAAATTCCCTAGATCTCTAAATTTCCAAATTTCCAAGTTCCAAAATTCCCTAGACCTCCAATTCTCCAAATCTCTAAATTTCCAAATTCCATAGATCTCTAAATTTCCAAATTTCTAAATTCTAAAATTCCCTAGATCGCCGATTCTTCAAATTTCCAAATTCTAAAATTCTCTGGATCACCAATTCTTCAAATTTCCAAATTCCAAAATTCCCTAGACCTCCGATTCTCCAAATGTCTAAATTTCCAAGTTCCAAAATTCCCTAGATATCTAAATTTCCAAATTTCCAAATTCCAAAACTCCCTAGACCACCAATTTCCAAATTCTAAAATTCCCTAGATCACCGATTCTTCAAATTTCCAAATTCCAAAATTCCCTAGACCTCCGATTCTCCAAATCTCTAAATTTCCAAATTCCAAAATTTCCAAATTTTCAAATTCCAAAAGTCCCTAGGCCACCGATTTCCAAATTCTAAAATTCCCTAGACCACCGCTTCATAAAATTTCCAAATTCCCTAAATCGTTTCTCAAATTCAAAAATTCTCGAATTGCTCAAATTTCTCAAAATATTTGAACCTCCTAATTTTCGAAATCGTGATTTCTAAATTTCCCTACGTTTACCCTCGCTGTTTCCCAACTCTCAAATTTCTCGATTTCAACTAATAATCGTAGTTAACAACTAGAAGATCGAAATCGCAATCATCGATAATTCGAATATCGAGTGTCCAATATCGGATTTCGTCGCGTCCAATTTTGGATTTCCAGTGAACGAAAAATATAGATATTTTTCGCAAAACGGAGTAAAAGTTGGCCCGCGAAGTATCGATTATTAATTGTACATACACGTGACAAGGTTAATTCGGATTAAACGCTGCAGCCAGTAGAATCGAGCGATATTAAATTTTTCTCCACAGAGTCAATCAAGTGTGTCTTTCCCGATAGGAAATCGAACTTTTAATTGCACAGTTTCGCGGCATCGCGTATTCGCGCAACTCGCGCCAGTCTGTCGCGAATACTTGCCTGCCAAAGTGGAGAGATCGGGAAAAAAAACCATAGTAATTAATGAGCACCGCACTGGGACACGATAATGAGACTTCTCTCTGTGCGCACGGAAGCTGGGCAAAGCTTTTTCCCTCTTGTTATTTTACACTATTTTTATGTTATTAACGCGCTGGAGAACTGGATGAAAAACGCGACACGTTCTCCACGGAAAAGTATCCTTTTCTTTTTTCATTCCGTGTGTTTTTCTTTTTCGTTATTTGCGCGTCCGGTTTCCTATTCGTTCGAAATTCTGTATCTCGTATTAACTGAAATAGTTGCCGAGAAAATCCATCAATTGTCATTTCTGTGCCGATTAATGGAATTCTTTATGAGCTTCCAGTTAATTGTTCTATGGTAATCGAGGGGGTTGAAACGGAATTTAATTGTTCGCGGGTAAAAGTGTGGGTTGAAACAAAATATTCATTGCTTAATGGCGAACGTGAGGTTGAAAGGAATTATTAATTCTTTGAGATAGAAAGTGAGGGTTGAAACGAAATAGTAATTGATTACTGGGGAACGTGGGGGTTCAACCTGTTTATTAATTGTTTAAGGGTAGAAGTGAGGGTTGAAGTATTAATTGATCAATGGTAAACGTGAGGCTTGAAACCAAGCATTAATTGATTAGTGGTGGCGTGAGGGTGAAGCAAAATATTAATTGATCAGTGGTAAATACGAGGGTTGAAACAAAATATTAATTGATCGATGATGAACGAAGGGTTGAAATGAATTATTAATTGCTTAAGGATGAAAGTGAGGGTGAAACGAAGTAATAATTGATTAATGATTGACGTGAGGGTTGAAACAAAATATTAATTGATCAATAGTAGACATGAGGGTTGAAACAAAATATTAATTGATCAATAGTAGACATGAGGGTTGAAACAAAATATTAATTCAGCCATGATAAACGTGAAGGTTGAAACAAAATATTAATTGGTCAGTAGTAAACATGAGGGCTAAGACAAAATATTAATTGTTTAATGGTGGACATGAGGGTTGAAACAAAATATTAATTCAGCCATGATAAACGTGAAGGTTGAAACAAAATATTAATTGGTCAGTAGTAAACATGAGGGCTAAGACAAAATATTAATTGTTTAATGGTGGACATGAGGGTTGAAACAAAATATTAATTGTTTAACGGTGAACATGAGGGTTGAACCAAAATATTAATTCAGCCATGATAAACGTGAAGATTGAAACAAAATATTAATTGGTCAGTAGTAAACATGAGGGCTAAGACAAAATATTAATTGTTTAATGGTGGACATGAGGGTTGAAACAAAATATTAATTGTTTAATGGTGAACATGAGGGTTGAAACAAAATGTTAATTCAACCATGATAAATGTGAAGGTTGAAACAAAATACTAATTGGTCAGTAGTAAACATGAGGGCTAAGACAAAATATTAATTGTTTAATGGTGGACATGAGGGTTGAAATAAAATATTAATTGTTTAATGGTGAACATGAGGGTTGAAACAAAATGTTAATTCAGCCATGATAAATGTGAAGGTTGAAACAAAATATTAATTGTTTAATGGTGGACATGAGGGTTGAAACAAAATATTAATTGCGTAATGGTGAATATGAAGGTTGAAACAAAATATTAATTGTTTAATGGTGAACATGAGGGTTGAAACAAAATGTTAATTCAGCCATGATAAATGTGAAGGTTGAAACAAAATATTAATTGGTCAATAGTAAACATGAGGGCTAAGACAAAATATTAAATGTTTAATGGTGGACATGAGGGTTGAAACAAAATATTAATTGTTTAATGGTGAACATGAGGGTTGAAACAAAATATTAATTGTTTAATGGTGAACATGAGGGTTGAAACAAAATATTAATTCAGACATGATAAACGTGAAGGTTGAAACAAAATATTAATTGTTTAATGGTGAACATGAGGGTTGAAACAAAATATTAATTGTTTAATGGTGAACATGAGGGTTGAAACAAAATATTAATTACGTAATGGTGAACATGAGGGTTGAAACAAAATATTAATCGTTTAATGGTGAACATGAGGGTTAAGACAAAATATTAATTCATCAATGGCAAACATGAGGGTTGAAATGAATTATTAATTGTTCCATGGTGAACATGAGGGTTGAAACGAAATATTAACTGATCATTGGTGAGTATAAGAGTAGCAATGAATTCTTAATCGTCAAGAATTCAAGAAATCGTCAAGACGAGGTGTTGAAACGAATTATTAATAGTTTAATAACAAAATGGAGGTTTGACATGAATTATTAATTGTTCACTAATAAAAGTGAGGGCTAAAACGAAATATCAATCAACCCTCACCAAATATTGTTCATTATTAAACCGAGGGTTGACAAAGTAAAACAATATTTAAAAAAATATTAATCATGATACTAAAATATTAATATCTATTAGTTGTCAATTAATACTCCTTTACGTCGAAATATTAACCCTCTTAATACCGCGCCTTAAATATTATTTAATTTCAAGAATAAAGCTCTAAAAACAAAGCAAAAGAATTCTGTAATAAAGGAATTCTTCTTGCCTTTACATTATTCTCATTTATACAAGAAGTTCGTGGACATCCTTTGAGGGTGTGTTTCCCTTTTTTGAAAGTGTGTCATCCGCTTTCAGGAAGATTCAGATATTCTGCCCGTTGAAATGAATCATTATAATTGACTCTACTGCGTTGTACTAATACGATACAATTAATTCATGTTTAATTGCATTTCATTTACGTTCGCGATTAAAATTGTAATACCATTTGTATCCATAATTTTAATTAGCTAATTACTATTCATCGGTGGATATTGTGTCGCGCGAATTGCTATTCATTTCGGGGAGATATTTGTGACATTAAGTTATATAATACGTAACAAATATCCGATAAATTTATTTCATTTGGATGTATTGCAAATTTACTTTCAATAGGAAATTTTCGTTTAATTTTGGGGGTTGTAAATGTACTGTGTTTTCAGTATTAACTTTTCAATATTTATTACATATCTAACCCAACCTAACCTCTACATTATTTGTTATATTTTATGGTAATTTTAATTTAATTTAACCAGTGTATACTATTATATTTGTTCAGTGTTTTAATGTAACTTTTACATATATTTATTTTTGCATATATCCTCCACATATCATTATTTCAAACAGTATATATTTCGACGTGACTTCATATCATTATTATTTATATCAATTTAATATTATTTTACAAACTTTACAATTAAAATTTTTCAACTTTACGTCCACGAGAATAATCTTGTAGAAAGTTTAACATTTTATTTTAAAAGTTAATACAAACAAAATCTCAATTGCTACAAATGTAAATCAAAATGGCTGACATACAGGGTGCCTCAAAGTTAACGTAACTCTCATAAAGAGATTCTAGCTAAGATAATTCTGAACTTTCTGAAAATTCCTCCACGAAAATTTAAAGCATCACAAAATAACTTTAATATAGAATGTGTTATACAAGTTAAATAATAATAAAATAATTGCAAAACTCACCAGCACGAAGCGTAACTTCGCGAGAAAGCACCGAACCCACAGAACTGGTTGCACGACACCTGTATCTCGCGTTATGAACTTCCGCGCGAAAATCCTGCGCCAAAAAGGGTGGGAAGTAGAGGGTGCCATTTCCGAGTAACTGTCTGAAACAGCATAGAAAAAAAGAGAAATTAAAATTTTAATATGTGCGTAGCCTTACGTCATTAATATTACCATTTCTTCTGCGTAAATACAACTTTTTTCCTCACTCTTTTGTAAATGTATAAACGCATACAAGTTCACAAGTTCATTTGATACAAATTTTATTTCATTTTAGTATTACTGAATGTGGTACATGAATTTTTGAAATTTACCTCTGAGGGATGCAAACTTTACAATTTTATATTTTTGCAATTTTTAGTTGCAAATTTTCAATTTTCTAAATTTGTAACTTTCGTGTATTTGTAACTTTTGAGTGGCTTTTAAATCTGTAATTAAAATGCAGATTTTAATTTTTAATTTGTGAAATTTAAATTTTGAAATCTTTTTATGTTGTGTTGTTATTATAATGTTTTAGTACTTGTTTAAAGACTATGTTCATATAATATATTTTTTTATTTGAACATACATACATATGTATACGTACATACTTACATATGTACATGTGTGTGCTTTTAGTACAGAAGACCGTAAAATCCTGATAGTTCTGTACAATCCAAAGATTCAAGACCCCCAGAAAATCGATAAGCACAGAACAACTAAAAGTTGTCTTAAAAGATTCAAGTATCGCGTCAGAGCGTTCTAAAATTGTCTGGTTGAAAGTATTGATTGTTGGATGGGGTCAAACCATTCGCTAGTTTCGGCCAGACTCGTCATACGCGATTACCACGAAGTCGAAAGTTCAAGTGTTTCTAAGACCTTTGACTTCTTCAACTCCTTACACAATTTTGACGTTAACTTTACATCCCCTAATTTTTCACCTTAACAACCCTAATAGCAAAGTATCAAATTTGTTGTTGCCAAGTTAATAAGTTTTTTGAAGATGGAGGATTTATAATTTCTTTCAAGTTAAAATGTTGAGTAATTTTTTTGTAGCTGGGTTTGTAAACATCTCAGTGTGTTATATGTTATAATATAATATAACATACTATACTATAATATAATATATAATTTATAATAATATATTATATATTATATATTAATATAATATATAATTTATAATAATATATTATAATATTTAATATACATATAATATTATATTATAACATAGCATATGTATAATACTATAATATAATACACCATACGTATGATATGTTATTCTGATATGTGACTCATAGTGTGACCCTTAAGCTTTAAGAACCCTTACATATGAGCTAACTTATGTACACCGAATTGTCTCTTTTCTTATGTCGCATACTGGTCATTTCTTCCGAGTGTAACCTTCTTCTAGTGTTACCTTAGCGTTACTATGGAAGTACAGTTACAACTCGATCGGTAGGGACAAATTTGTCTTGCACCAGACGCGTTGTAATTTCAGCGCAAAATAACGCGAGGCAAATCGTATTTACCTTGCTAAGTGTCCTAGCTCCAGAGTGCGGATCATTATAGTCGAGCTTACGGGATTGAAGAAGTTTCAAGGGATTAACGCGAACGATACTGATTACATCGTTTTGTAAAACGTTTCGTTGATGGGATTACGGAGAATTGGATTTTGGTCATTAACGGGGGTGGAGGCGGACATTATTTCTTAGGGGATTACTCCTTCTGGGGATTTTTGTGTTTGAAGGATATTAATTTTTTGCATTGTCAAATTTCCAAATTTTCCAAATTCCAAATTTTCCAAATTCTAAATTTTCCAAATTCTAAATTTTTCGAATTCCAAATTTCCCAAATTCCAAATTTTCCAAATTCTAATTTTTCCAAATTCCAAATTTCTCTAAATTCCAAATTTCCCAAATTCCAAATTTTCCAAATTCTAATTTTTCCAAATTCCAAATTTCTCTAAATTCCAAATTTTCCAAATTCCAAATTTTCCAAATTCTAATTTTTCCAAATTCCAAATTTCTCTAAATTCCAAATTTTCCAAATTCCTAAATTCCTAAATTCCTAAATTACCAAATTCCAAATTTCTCAAATTTTTCAAATTTCCCAAATTCCCAAATTTTCCAAATTCTAAAATTTACCAAATTCCAAAATGTTAAGTAGAATACCTGAGTATAGTAATTAGGGAGGAGAATATGGTCATGTTGCATCAGTAGAACATATATGGATCTATTCGAGATAAGCGCAACAACGTCATGTCTGATAGGACAAGTGACACCTGATTGTGCTACGGATTGGCGTAAATTACGTGATTCGTCAACTGATATAATTAAACACGTAATTGCAAAACCAAGACTGTGTCTAATTAAACCTTCCCCCTTACATCATCTGCATAAATTAATTACCATCAAGGCACCTCTACTCAAGCTTTAATTTCCAAAATTTATTCTTTCAAATTTAAATTTTTATGATGCAAAGATTAAATTCTCAGATGACTGCTAAGATTAAATTCTCAAAATCTGAGCTTTCAAATTTAAATTCTCTTAATATTTGAGGTTTTGAACTTAAATTTTCAACATCTGAGCAAGATTTAATTATTAAAATTTTTCTCAGGATCAAATTTTCTAAATTTTAGCTTACAATTAAAAATTTGCGTAATTATTATTCTTTCAAGTTTAAATTTTCAAGATCTGAGCTTGCAAGCTTAAATTCTTTTAATATTTGAGCTTTCGAACCTAAATTTTCACCATCTGAACTTTCAACTTTGAATTATTAAATAATTTTATATAAACATTTTTTATTTTCATAACTATTATTTTTCCAAGCTTAAATTTTCAAGATCTGAGCTTGCAGGTTTGAATTATTAAAACTTTTGTACTTTGAGGTTCGAATTTTCTAAATTTTAGCTTACAGACAGAAATTTGTATAATTATTATTCTTTCAAGCTTAAACTTTCAAGATCTGAGCTTTCGACTGTGAATTATTAAATAATTTTATATAAACATTTTTAATTTTCGTAACTATTATTTTTCCAAGCTTAAATTTTCAAGATCTGAGCTTGCAGGTTTGAATTATTAAAACTTTTGTACTTTGAGGTTCAAATTTTCTAAATTTTAGCTTACAGACAGAAATTTGTATAATTATTATTCTTTCAAGCTTAAACTTTCAAGATCTGAACTTTCAACTTTGAATTATTAAATAATTTTATATAAACATTTTTTATTTTCATAACTATTTCCAAGCTTAAATTTTCAAGATCTGAGTTTGCAGGTTTGAATTATTAAAATTCGTACTCTGGCGTTCAAATTTGCTAAATTTTAGCTTACAAACAAAAATTTGAACAATCATGATTCTTTCAAGTTTAATTTTCCAATATCTGAGCCTGCAAGTTTACATGATTAAAATTAACACTGTTAGACTTTAATTTTCCAAATTTGAGCTTCCAATTTTAAAAGACTTCACTCTAGCCATGTTTAAATTGCCAAAACGCAAGCACCGAAATTACAATTTTGAAAATTAAAACGTTCATTGGACGAGGTAAATTACCGATTCACCCCATAACCTCAATTTCCGCGTTAATTATGTACGATTTAAGCCACGGTACGTGAAAGTGATACCAGCGTGAATAATGAATAATTACAAAATGAGTAACAGCTAGACAGAGATAGATGACAGACACGTAACGTAGGCGGTAACGCGATATCGAAAATTTCGCTCGCATAATTTTCGGTTTCGATTATATCGATCGTCGCGATATCGCGCAAATTTCCCCGTGCGTATAATAAATATCAGGCGGGATTAAACGATGCGCCGATGTTTACCGACGAGAATGATTTACATGAACGTTTAATGCGTTCGACGCTGGATATCCCTGGCTCGTTTTAAATTCGCTAATTGATAGTAAAATCGGCTGCTCGTGAATAAACTTCCGCCGGGGAGAAGTTTCGAACAGCAGAACCGGATTGAAAATGCTCGATACGTGCACGATCCAATGAGCTTTCG
Organism: Megachile leachella; assembly: GCA_963576845.1. Lineage (NCBI taxonomy): Eukaryota > Metazoa > Arthropoda > Insecta > Hymenoptera > Megachilidae > Megachile > Megachile leachella. The sequence continues at coordinate 19,763,224 of OY756251.1, forward strand.
CGTTTGCGTTCACCAATGTTTCTGCTTTCTGTCGAAACTCCTAATGAATGAAATGACGTATCGATTCTTAGTTTAACGCGGAACGCAAATTTCGGACGAATCTTTTTCGCGAATATTATATTCAAACGTGAAACGCGATGATTGAAATTGGAGCTTTAGGCAAAATTTCGATCTAGTTTTCGAAATGCGAAGGTAATTTGATTTGGGTAATTTACGTTTTGATATTTGAGCTTCTGAATTTTTTAGTTTTTCAGCTTTGGAATTCTACATTTTTATGATTGTGTAACTAATTTTTAATTCTTTAAAAGCTGAGCTTTCGAGATCATTTTTAGTCATTTGAGCTTTCAAATTCAAAGTTTGTGAAATTTGAGCTTTCGACATTTAAGCTCTTGATTTTTATATTTTTGTAACCTAAGCTGGTATTCTTAATTTTTGGAATGTGTTCGAAATTATAATAATTGGCATTTTTAGCTTGCAAGCTCAGAAATTTTGAAACTCAAGCTCTCAAATTCGAAATTTTACAAACTCAATATCCAAAATCCTATACTTTTAGAATTTGAGCTTTCAAGTCCCAAATTTCTCAAAAATCCACAATTTCAGTTTTCAAATCTACCAAAATAAATTTGTAGTTGAAAGTTATAAAGCTTGAAGAGTACTAATAATTGGCACTCTTAGCTTGCAAGCTCAGAAATTTTGAAACTCAAGCTCTAAAATTCGAAATTTTACAAACTCAACATCCAAAATTCTATATTTCCAGAATTTGAGCTTTCAAGTCCCAAATTTCTCAAAAATCCACAATTTCAGTTTTCAAATCTACCAAAATAAATTTGTAGTTGAAAGTTATAAAGCTTGAAGAGTACTAATAATTGGCACTCTTAGCTTGCAAGCTCAGAAATTTTGAAACTCAAGCTCTAAAATTCGAAATTTTACAAACTCAACATCCAAAATCCTATATTTCCAGAATTTGAGCTTTCAAGTCCCAAATTTCTCAAAAATCCACAATTTCAGTTTTCAAATCTACCAAAATAAATTTGTAGTTGAAAGTTATAAAGCTTGAAGAGTACTAATAATTGGCACTCTTAGCTTGCAAGCTCAGAAATTTTGAAACTCAAGCTCTAAAATTCGAAATTTTACAAACTCAACATCCAAAATCCTATATTTCCAGAATTTGAGCTTTCAAGTCCCAAATTTCTCAAAAATCCACAATTTCAATTTTCAAATCTACCAAAATAAATTTGTAGTTAAAAGTTATAAAGCTTGAATAGTGCTATATGCATGTTAAGTGTGAAAAAGGAGGTGTTAATTAAAAATAAAAGGAATAAATTATTTGAACATCATTTCGAACGTAAAAGTGATTCGCGGTCTTCCATCTAATTCCTCTGGCGCGGTTAATCGGCATGGGTAGAGGGACGTCTGCTTCCGGTTCCACGAGTTTTCAATTTTTCAGGGTTTTACGTTTAATTTCCTGCCGCGTGATAGCCGTTCATCCTGGCCAGACACGCGTACAGACACACATCAGAAACAGGATGTACACATGTACCAACTTTGCTGCTGTGTTCGATCAAACCCTGATTGGTAAATTGAAGCTCCCTCACTCTACAACTTGACACTTTTTCCATATTTTCGGATTTTGGAAATTGGACAGATTCATAGATTACAGTAAGTGAAAATTGAAAAATTTGCATATTTAATGATTTAACGTTTTGAATTTGAGAGGTGACTCTCAGTCACCATTTTATTTAATACAATAATTCGAAAGAAGCATTTTTTAACTGGTTTTTTAATATGACACGTGTGATGTATAAACATAGTGAAACAAATAAGTGCAAATTATTAGGAGAGAAATAATAATTTCATAAGAATTCATTTAACTTTTTAACTAAGTTTTTAACTATGTTAACTAACTTTTTAATTAAAGTTACTGTTTGTAAACAGTCAAATTATCGTCGAGGGCAAAGGGTTTACACTAAACCTATCGGCATATATGTACTTCATTTGAAATTAAAAATGAAGTTAAAAAATAAATAAACGAACGACGAAACATAAATTATAATTAGAAACTTGTGGGGCGGTCATTTGACTGATTTGGTAGTTTTAGTGTTAAAGAGGCTGTGAATTGACTTTTCTTCATATTCAGAAATATGAATATGTTTCAATATCTGGAAAATTGGTTAAGTTAGAACTTGAGGAAGTTCAAGAACCGAAAAATTGAAATTAGAACTTGAGGAAGTTCGACAACAGAAAAATAAAAATTAGAACTTGAGGAAGTTGAACAACAGAAAAATGAAAATTAGAACTTGAGGAAGTTGAACAACAGAAAAATGAAAATTAGAACTTGAGGAAGTTCGACAACAGAAAAATGAAAATTAGAACTTGAGGAAATTCAAGAACAGAAAAATTAAAATTAGACCTCGATAAGATTATAAATTAATAAATTTGTATATCTGGAAACTTGTAAATTAAAAAACCAGAAAAATCCGAAGACAAACTAGGTAATTGTTAAATTTGTGAAAGTGGAGTTTTGAAAAACGTGTAAAATGTAAAACTTGAAAAGGAAGAAATCGTAGACCGTCAATCTCGTTAAGCAGTTTGTGCGTGTATTTACCGCAGTCTCGCTACATCCTCGTTCATTTGCGTTTATTCTTCACCGAGACTGTTATCGATTTCGTTTCACTTTATCCAACCAATTCCCACCCACCTCCTTTCCGCTCGTCTCGTGTACCGAAAGCTGGTCCTGGAGGGTTCTCCAGCACCCCTAATCGATCGATGTATCAGAATCCGGATATCTGGCAACGAGTTTCATGGGATGCGATAGTTGAATGGAAAACGAAGATCGAACGTAAAAAGGGAATCTGTTTGGGGATGAACGGGCCAAAGGGGTTGGCTTTACCTTGCAATTTTTTCAACTTCTTTGCGGTTTTGAACCCTCGCCGTCGGTCTCGAGTTCCTACTTCAAGAATATGCTTGTTTCTCTTTTCTGATCGGAACGATTGATGTCTGAGCGTATAGAAAACGGCTGAAGGGGAAAAGGGTGAAATTACCGTTCATTTAAACCCTTCAGGAACGATTAAATCGGCAAGTATCTATGGCTATTGATTTATCAGCTATTGATATCGAATGGGATACTCTTTGTGAACAAATAACTTATAAACTTCAATCAATCATTTCTTATTTTTCAATCACTGGTACTTCTATCTATAACTTTACAAGCTTACAATTTATTGAATTAAGCAAAAATTCATTTTTGAATGAATTTTCATAATTGAATCATTTGGGTTCAATTTTAAATTGTTACTTGTAAAATTGAATTAAGAACTTCATTGATCATTATTAGCATATTAGTTTATTTTGTAATAAATTGTAACTGGAAATTAAATTCAGAACTTCATTAATTATTATCAACATATCAATTCATTTTATAATAAATTGTAGCTGGAAATTAAATTATAAAATAGTTGTTAATATAATGATTATAATTCAACTTTGAATTGTTACATATTATAAAATTAAATTAAGAACATGATTAATTATTATCAACATATAAATTCATTTTATAATAAATTCTAATTAGAAATTAAATTACAGAATAGTTGTTAGTATAATGACTATAATTCAACTTTGAATTGTTACATATTGTAAAATTGAATTAAGAACTTGATTAATTATTATCAACGTATCAATTCATTTTGAAAAAAATTCTAACTAGAAATTAAATTATAAAATAGTTATTAATATAATGATTATAATTCAACTTTGAATTGTCACATATTATAAAATTAAATTAACAACTTGATTAATTATTATCAACATATCAATTCATTTTGTAATAAATTCTAATTAGAAATTAAATTACAAAATAGTTGTTAGTATAATGACTATAATTCAACTTTGAATTGTTACATATTGTAAAATTGAATTAAGAACTTGATTAATTATTATCAACATATTAATTCATTTTATAATAAATTGTAGCTGGAAATTAAATTATAAAATAGTTGTTAATATAATGATTATAATTCAACTTTGAATTGTTACATATTATAAAATTAAATTAAGAACTTGATTAATCATTATCAACATATAAATTCATTTTGTAAAAAATTCTAACTAGAAATTAAATTATAAAATACTTCTTAATATAATGATTATAATTCAACATTGAATTGTTACGTATTATAAAATTGAATTAAGAACTTCACTAATCATTATCAAAATATCAATTCATTTTGTAAAAAATTCTAACTAGAAATTAAATTAAGAGCTCGATTAATTATTTCAAAACACAGCTGAGTCTATAATAATAACAATAATAGTTGTTGTCTATAAAAAATGTTCATTAAAATGTATATAATAGTGCATAATAATGTTCATGTGTATAAGTGACAAGCAGGAAGTTGCATAAGAGGATCATTCGGTAGGCAACACGTTGCCGTGGTTGATAATTGATCGTGAACGTGAATTTTCGTTTAACAGCGAAATGTTAGGTGGCGAGCAAACTTACTAGACGACCATTGGATAAGGAACATTTCAATTACCGGGAGGAAATAGTTTCCCCAGGTGCCACAGTTACGGTATTGCCTAGAGTACAGCATCAAACTTCCAATATAATACGAATCTTACGCGATCTCGGGGTTGCGGTCGTTGTATCCCCGAAACTTCCGATCAAACCATCACCGCGTTTACGACAAACTTCCGAGAAGATTAGCTTCCTTTCAATTTAAAAGATATTCGATTACTCTTTGCGAACTTTGTGTTTGGATAATACTTTGATTACTTTGGATAATTGATTTTGGTGATGTTTTTGTGGTATGGATTTGGTATTATTATGCAATTTTAATATTAGGCAATTATTAATTTTACTATTAATTAACTTAGATTTTCCAAATTCCCACATTTCGAATCCCACTTATTCTACATTCTACATATTCCAATTCCCACATATGCTAATTTCCACATATTCCAATTCCCACATATACCAATTTCTACATATCCCAAATTCCACATATCCCAATTTCCACATGTCCTAATTTCTACACATTCCAATTCCCACATGTCCTAATTCCCACATATCTTAATACCCACATATGCTAATTCTCACATATGCTAATTTCCACATATGCTAATTCTCACATATCCCATTTTCCACATATTCCAAATCCCACATGTCCCAATTCCCACATATGTTAATTCCTACTATCCCAATACCTACATATGCTAATTCTCACATATGCTAATTTCCACATATGCTAATTCTCACATATCCCAATTTCCACATATTCCAAATCCCACATGTCCCAATTCCCACATATGCTAATTCCTACATATCCCAATACCTACATATGCTAATTCTCACATATGCTAATTTCCACATATGCTAATTCTCATATATCCCAATTCCCACATATCCCAAATTCTCACATATTTCAATTTCTACACGTCCCAATTTCTACATATCCCAATTCCCACATCCCAAACTCCAACACATCCCAAATTCCCACATATCTCAAATCCTCACACGTTCCATCTCTGCATATATCCCAAATCCTCATTCTCCATCTTCCACACTTCCCAATATTATGTACCTCAGACATTCTACAGAACCACCCGCATTACCTAATACCTAAAAGACGAAGCTCCGCCAAGAAAAAAATTGATACTCCTCCGCTTCGGAGGTATAATTATGTTGAACTAGGATCCGTAGTTCCATTACTTCACAAAACAGCGTGTTCGGAACTCCGCAATTTACAGCGGCTAGAAAGTTTGAAATCCGGACACGTTAATCCGCTTTACCCGTTTCTATCCAGCGATACTCTCTTACGAATCGCGTCGCGTATTTCCGCCGGAAAAACCGGCTCTTACGAACGGCGCACAATAACCGAAACTGAATTATGGAAAGCCTTGTCGCGTCCGGTATCTTTCTTAGCAAAGTGCAGCTTGCACATCATTGCTTGATGCGGAAAATACTTCTATTCTTTTGGTAACTCAATTCTACTTTTTTGGTAGCTCTAGCACGCTTTTTACTGTTTTATGGTGTTATAAAATTTTTGCTTTTTACTGATTGGTTTGGGAAATATTTCTGTAACCAATTTTTGGCGGGAAATTGTGGTGGTTGCTGCAGTAGGCTGTAGGCTGTTTTAATGATTGGTGTAAAAAGGTTTCTGTGTTTTTAGTAGTTGCTTTAGCAGCATTTTCTGTTTAGCTAATTGTTCTAATTGATGTAGTAATTTAATGATAGAAATTATTTAAAAATACTGTAAGGGTATATGTATGCTTATGGACATCATTCATGTTGGTTACTCTTCATTTTTCGTACTTGGAGTTATACTTCCATCTTGAAGTCATACTTCCATCTTTCAAAACTAGAATCTACTCAGTTACCTACTCCTATCAAGTCAAAATGATTGCTATCAGATTTCACATTCCATAACATCAAATTTTGTCTCCATTCTTAAACCATAAACCTTGTGTCCACCTTTTTTAAAAACAATATCTGACTCTAACAAACTCCTCCAAAATCTCACCTATCACCTCTACATCAAACATCTCTATTCTAATATATGTATTTACATAATATAACCTAGTAAAGCTTTCTATTCTACCGATTGATCCATTAAAATTTTCTATTCCACTCTCCATCGCAAACTAACATGTCCCAAGGTGTTCAGATATGCAACTTTGATCCTATTTAACTTGAATCGTCTTACCTAAGTCCAGGAACTGCGGTCACCGATCTCTGATCAGGACTGGTTATCCAGGTGACGTGTGGTGTTGGACTCCCATGAGCGGAACAGCTTAACTGTGAGCCTGTGGTATTTGAAAAGACCAGGGTACTCGGTGGCTCCAGAACGAACACAGGACCTTGTTGACCCAACACCACTTCCAGAATGCACGCTGGAAACAAGACAGTGCATAGGGAAATTAACGAGATTCATACTGCAATCCTTCAAATCCATATATGGTACATTTATTTAAAGGACTTCACCTTTTAACACTCTCGTAAAGTACTACTTTGATTTTTTAAACGACAATTTCTTAAAGGAGGACATCAAGTAGCTTTTTTAAAAGATAGTACCCTTTAGGTTTTTTAAAAGACAATTTCTTAAAGGAGGACACCAAGTAGCTTTTTTAAAAGACAGTAACCTTTAGGTTTTTTAAAAGACAATATCAGTTAGATTTTTTAAAAGACAATACCAATTAGGTTTTCTAAAAAACAATATCAGTTAGGTTTTTTAAAAGACAATATTAATTAAGTCTTTTGAAAAGACAAGTTTAGTTAGGTTGCTTGTAAGGATATTTTTAGTTAGCTTTCTTGAAAAGACAATATCAGTTAAACCTTTTAATAAAATAATACTAATTAACAATCTTGAGAAGACAGAGTCTTGAGAAGACTATCAGTTAGGTTTTCTGAAAGGACAATACCAGTTACATTTTTTGAAAGACAATACCAGTTAGGTTTTTTGAAAGGACAATATCAGTTAAGTTTTCTAAAAGGACAATACCAGTTAGGTTTCTTGAAAGAACAATACCAGTTAGGATTTTTGAAATGACAACATTAGTTGGGTTATTTATAAGGACGTTATTAGATAACATTCTTAAAAAGACAATATCAGTTAGACTTTCTGAAAAGACAACTCCAATCAACTTTCTTGGGCAGACAATACCAGTTAGGTTTTCTGAAAGGACAATACCAGCTATGTTTCTTGAAAGAACAATACGAGTTAAGTTTTTTAAAAGGACAATACCAGTTAGGTTTTCTGAAAGGACAATACCAGTTATGTTTCTTGAAAGACAATACCAATTAGGTTTTTTAAAAGACAATATCAGTTAGGTTTCTTGAAAGACAATACCAATTAGGTTTTTTAAAAGACAATATCAGTTAGGTTTTGTAAAAAGACAATATTAGTTAGATTTTTTAAAAGACAATACCAGTTAGGTTTTTTAAACGACAATATCAGTTACATTTTTTAAAAGACAATATCAGTTAGGTGTTTTAAAAGACAATATCAATTAGGTTTTGTAAAAAGACAATATCAGGTAGGTTTTTTAAAAGACAATATCAGTTAGGTTTTTTAAAAGACAATATCAGTTACATTTTTTAAAAGACAATATCAGTTAGGTTTTTTAAAAGACAATATCAGTTAGGTTTTTTAAAAGACAATATCAGTTACATTTTTTAAAAGACAATATCAGTTAGGTTTTTTAAAAGACAATATCAGTTACATTTTTTAAAAGACAATATCAGTTACATTTTTTAAAAGACAATATCAGTTAGGTTTTGTGAAAAGACAGTAGCAGTTAGGTTTTTTGGGAGGACAATACGAGTCAGGTTCAGAGAGGACAGTTTTAGTAAGGTTGTTTATAAAAATGCAATAATGACGGTTGAGCAGAGGCGCAAGTAGCAACAATAATTCAGAAACCGGAGAAATCAATTCGGGTAAGCCGAATTCGACCTACATTCCACATCGATTTGACACTACGGTCAGCCTGAGATTAAACGGCCTGGGAAACGAGCGACCGCGTCACTGTCCCGCTGAAATATTTAATTCAAAATCCGAGGATTAAAAAGAGCTCTGACGGAAGTGGCCGGCGATTTAGACGGAAATGATTTCCATCGGTCGATCCTCGTCAACCGAACGGCTCGACATCGTTTCTGCTTTTGATGAACGTTTTAAAAAGTACTGTTCCATGAAATCACCTTCGTAATTTTAATTTGGAAGAAATTGCGGTAATATCTTGTTAAACGAAACTGTGTTTCGACGACTTTTAATCGTTTCGAATTCAATTCTGTATTAATATCGAGGTTATAATGTTCAAATTGTCTTTATTGTTCATTATACTCATTGATATTGTATTATAATGTTCAATTTATCTTTATTATGGACATTAATATTGCATTTATTATAATGTTCAATTTATCTTTATTATGCACAGTAATATTGCATTTATTATACTGTTTAATTCACCTTTATGTTTATATAACACTTATTGTAATATTTAATTTATATTCATTCACAGCCATTAATATTGTATTTATTTAAATGTTCAATCTTTATTATTCATTTTGGACATTAATATTGCATTTATTGTAATTTTCAATTTATCTTTGCTATTCATTACGTGCATTAATTATAATTTTCCATTTATCTCACATATCACACATTTTTGTTCATACTTTTACTATTCCTTACTCATTAATTATATTAATAAATGGAACGAAAAATGAACTATAAAAATGTTCCCTATAATTTAAAATAATGTTATGAAAAGAAAAATTAATTTATCGGGGGCAGAGAAACTGTTCGGTTTTCAGGTCGATCTCGATTGGAGACGTTGCACAGTGCGCAGAAAAGCGGGCGGAATTCAGCGAGCGTGTTTCGCGGCGGGCAACGCGGAAAATGCAAAGAGCAGCGTTTTTCGCCGACACGCAGACAGCCGTGAAAACGTTTCTCCCTACGGGGCTACGTTGTCGTTGGGGTAATGGACGAAGATAAGGATGAGGGGTCGCCTGCGTAAACGTAACATCCGCAGAAAACTTTATTCTTCGTGAAAGCTACCGTTCCGGCCAATGGATGGTATGCTCGTCCGAGAATGATTCAAACACCAAAATTTACGATTCCTCGAATACCAAATACATAAATTTTTAAATCTCCATATTTATAACTTCTCTCATAAATCCCCGAACTTTCAAATTCCCAAATTTCTATATTATTATGTTTTCACGTTTCTAAATATGCAAATCTCTATATCCCTAACTTACGTTATTAAGCGTCACGTCATAATTTTTGAGAATTCCAAAAACGAGGGTCTCTAGTGGCGAACTGGGAAAGCTGTAGATGAAGAGAAGGACAGATAGATCCTTGTCTCTCCAACGTATCTTCCTTTTCACGAAACGCGGGAAAATTCGTTTTCTGGCATGCTAGGCGAAACAATGGTGCCGTAGCAAGACTGGCGGGCGCCCCCGGCATCAATTTTTAAAATTTTTTTATATGCGGACGTATGCACATGTAATTTTTTGTTGTAATTTTAGGGAAATAAAGAAATTACTGTCATCTATTAGTTCTGATGCAAAATGTTTTTTGATGGTAGGCCCTTGTACCGGTATCCTCTGGGGTACCATATGTATGCACGTATAGCCAGGCCTGAACCCAGCCAGCACGAAGCAGCGCGATATCCCAGCGGCCATGTTGTTTTTCAAACGGTTCGGATGTACCGAATTACAATCGCCAAAACGACTCTGTAAAGAAGTAATATTTCGACATGATTTCTTTTGCATACTACTCTCAGAAGTTTAATCTAGGTCGGTCCGGGAGCCGATTTTGCAATTTTGTCCAAAAAAATTGTATGCACTGAAAACTAACATTTCTTATAGAAGAAAATTTTTCACGTCTCATTTTTCCAAAATCGGCTCCCGGACCGACCTAGATTAAACTTCTGAGAGTAGTATGCAAAAGAAATCATGTCGAAATATTACTTCTTTACAGAGTCGTTTTGGTTATTGTAATGCATGTTTTGTCGTAGCATTTTAGGTTAGACAAGGACGGTAAATACCAGAAACACAGAAATAGACAGAGAACATTCGGCGAACTTCACACAGTTGAATCTAGTAATTTTTTTGACCCTTAAAGTAAATTTCCAAATTACTAAATAACATCTAGGAGCACAAGTCACAATTCCTAAAAATTGTTGGGTGAAAGGATCCTCTAATCTTAATATCTCGCGTATCTAAAAATCCCTAGATCTCTAAATTTCTGGCTAAAAAATCACTAGATCTTCAAATCCTTAGATTTCACAATTCTTAGAGCCTAAAATTAAAAAAATACCTAGATTTTAAAATCCTTATTTCCAAAAATCCCCAGATCTAAAAAAATCACTAGATCTCTAAATCCCACATCGTTAGAGTCTAAAATTGAAAAAATCCCTAGATTCAAAATTCCCTAGATCCAAAAATTCCTAGATCTTAAAAAAATCACTAGATCTCTAAATCCCACATCCTTAGAGTCTAAAATTAAAAAACTACCTAGATTTTAAAATCCTCAGATCCAAAAATCCCTAGATCTTAAAAAAATCACTAGATCTCTAAATCCCACATCCTTAGAGTCTAAAATTGAAAAATCCCTAGATTCAAAATTCCCTAGATCCAAAAATCCCTAGATCTTAAAAAATCACTAGATCCCTAAATCCTTAGATCCTACATCCTTAGAGACTAAAATTAAAAAAAAATCCCTAGATTCAAAAATCCCTAGATCAAAAAATCCCTAGATCTGAAAAAATCACTAGGTCTCTAAATCCCACATCCTTAGAGTCTAAAATTGAAAAAATCCCTAGCTTCTAAAATTCCTAGATCTAAAAAAATCACTAGATCTCTAAATCCCTAGATTCCACATCCTTAGAGCCTAAAATTAAAAAAAATCCCTAGATCAAAAAATACCCAGATGAAAAAATTCCTAGATTCAAAAATCCCTAGATCTCCCAATCCTTAGAGCCTATAATACAAAAAATCCCTAGACCAAAAAATTCCTGGATTCAAAATTCCCTATATCCAAAATCTCCGGATCCCAAAATCCCCAAATCCAAAAATCCCTATAGTCGAAGAATTCCAGGATATAAAAAATCCTTAAATTCTAAAATCCCCAAAGTGTCGAATCTACCAGTTACCAACTCCAAAAATCCCCTATTCTAAAACTGACAAAATTTTAAAAAAGTTTCAAGAGAGCTTAAAATCTACGTACCTCACTTCTTTCTCCTCGTCTTATATCGCATGTTTCGTGGCGAACAATGAACGTTTTCAATAACAACTGATTTGCTCGGTGAAAATGAATACGCGTAGTAGAAGGGTTAGTCTCTTTTCAAGGCTTTTTATCTTGGGCTTTCATCAGAAATTTAATGAAAGCACGGAACGCTTTTTATTAACCCGAATACCTCTATTCTTCGAAAGGAAACGCAGCTCGATGAATATCGACGAAGATTGAATCGAATTATTAAAATTGATATAGAGGTGTATCTGTCCTCTCGATCGAATCGAATCGGAGTCGATACCGAGCGTCTAACCGCTTTGTGTTATTAATTAAACGCTGACCCGCGAACCGTTTTAATGAACTTACACTCCTTCATTTTTCTCCGTTTTGTTTACGTGGCCCAGCGAATTTCTTTTTTAGGATTATTTTTAGGAATATTGTTGACTCTGGAAAAAGTTGGTTCGGAATAAATTTTTATTGTTATCAGCATTTCTGTATGATTTTATTTCTAGAATATTTGTTATTGCATCTCTCGCGAAGAATGTTCGTATGAATTTTCATTTCCATTTTCGAAGAAATCCGGTCGCAAATAATTTCAATTACACGAATTCGAAGAATCGGGGGCTCAATGCTGCGTCACTCACGCGTTCTGAAAATTCACCGTAATTCTATTCCCTTCTTTCATTATAATTTTAATTCTCCCGAATTTGGTATTAGCTAGCTATTCATTACGGTTCTATATTAATTTAAGTCCCGCTAAAAGACTCCATAATTTAATTACCTAATTCGTTATCGATTCATCTGTAATTAGAATTCGCTGATCACTGTTTCTGGAGGATCGAACATTCGTGCGACACATTTGATACATTTATAATATTGTTGGAATAAGAACGAGGAATATTTAACAACAGGATAATCTGCCATAGCGCGACGAGGAGTAGAGAGTACCCTTCGAGACAAGAAGCAGTGAAGAATTCATTCTCTGTCGAGCGATCGGAGCGAACAGATGTTTATATGCAATAGTAACGAATAAACGAAAGAGAAATTGAAACGTAGAAGTTATTTGACAAGCCTAAATTTTCATTTATAACTTTATTTATCTAATAATATAGAAATCTATGCGATTGGTCATAGAAGTCTATGATTTCTGTCAAACACATCACGCGATTATCCCAGCAGCACCCTAACGAGACAGAGTTACCCTTGAAAGTCCGTAAAGGATCGAGTACTAACTCGTCCATTTTCCACTCGGTCTATATACATGTATGTTGTAAACACGTTGAGTGTAACAAGGTAAATCGAGTCTGTATGTTCGCGATTTCCGGTTAAATAAGATCAGAAATGGATCTTCCCTGTCGGACAACAGCCAGAGATTATGCACGTGCGAAACTGCGGCTGCGTGATGGAGATAGATGAGAGGAGTTCCCAGTAGCAGATGTTTCGTACGCCGGCTTCCAACCAAATTATAATAATGATCAATCTTCGTGTTTGCGTAACCGCACGTATTTCCACGGCACGCGATAAATCACGCACACGGATTAGTCACTGATAAAAGCAAATACCCCAAAATTGTTTCGTCAACTTTCCTTTAAATCCTCCGCTTATTTCATTTCGCGATTTACTTTGCGGAACACTCGCTGTTGTTGTCACGTTTTTGGATTTATTTTAGAGAAGAATTTTGGGACGTGGAATGTTTTACAGGTGAAATATAGAGGTGAATAATTTTTAAATTTATATGTATTTTGAATTTGTGAAATTTTATAATAAGTTTGTGAATCTCGTAATTTAACAGTGCGAACACTTTTCTGGAATATTCGTAGGTGTTATTTGAACGGTGGATCAACCGATTGATCGTAACTCTTTCGAAAAGCTGTCCCGTTCATCGCATAACTCGAGTCTGAGGCTGGAAATGGAATTTCAATTTCCTGGCCGACGAATGTGTCGTAGGTTTGCAAGCTTCTAACGAGAGATGCAAATTTCATCCGGCGTCGCGGCCTGAAACGTAGACTCGATCCCCTTCCTCCGAATTTCTCGCCGAAGCGTATTTTAAGCCGCGTCAAGCGGACCGGGACGAAGCTAAATAATTCATCGAGATGAATTATTTCCGCTCGTGCGACGCCCGCTAACGAGCATCGATCCGATCGATCGTCTTCCACGCACGGTTTCAACAATTATCACAAATCGTAAATATCATTGTAATATTGCGACTTCTATTCGACTCTTTGCGTACCATTTATCTCTCACGTGCGTAAATCATCTCTAATCTGATACTGTATTCAAACAAAAAGGGTTTTCAATTCTCTTCAACTTATATGTCAATTTTTTAAAATTTTGATTAGTTTATTATCTTCAAATTTCATTATGGAGTTTGCAAATTTTAAAACTTGCAGTTCTTAATGTCACTACATTTGAAAGGCAGTTCTAGATCTTAAAGTCCATACTTCAAAAAATGCCCACATCTGACAATCACTATATGAAGGTACCAATGTAACAGAAGTTAAACGCACGCTTTTGTATCGAAAATAAAGTAAAAAAATAAATAAAGACTAAAGTCAATGCAATGTAGAATGAAGTACAAAATAAATATATTATTTGGAATTGTCAATTTTTTTAAATTTTTATAAGTTCATTATCTTCAAATTTTATTATGGAGTTTGCAAATTTTAAAACTTGCAGTTCTTAATGTCACTACATTTGAAAGACAGTTGTAGATATTAAAGTCCATACTTCAAAAAATGCCCACATCTGACAATCACTATATGAAGGTACCAATGTAACAGAAGTTAAACGCACGCTTTTGTATCGAAAATAAAGTAAAAAAATAAATAAAGACTAAAGTCAATGCAATGTAGAATGAAGTACAAACTAAATATATTATTTGGAATTGTCAATTTTTTCTAATTTTTATTAGTTCATTATCTTCAAACTTTATTATGGAGTTTGCAAATTTTAAAACTTGCAGTTCTTAATGTCACTACATTTGAAAGACAGTTTTAGATATTAAAGTCCATACTTCAAAAAATGCCCACATCTAACAATCACTATATGAAGGTACCAATGTAACAGAAGTTAAATGCACGCTTTTGTATCGAAAATAAAATAAAAAAATAAATAAAGACTAAACTCAATGCAATATACAACGAAGTGCAAAATAAATATATTATTTGGAATTGTCAATTTTTTTAAATTTTTATAAGTTCATTATCTTCAAATTTTATTATGGAGTTTGCAAATTTTAAAACTTGCAGTTCTTAATGTCACTACATTTGAAAGACAGTTGTAGATATTAAAGTCCATACTTCAAAAAATGCCCACATCTGACAATCAGTATATCAATGCACCAATATAACAGAAGTCAAATGCACGCTTTTGAATCGAAAATAAAATAAAAAAATAAATAAAGACTAAAGTCAATACAATATACAACGAAGTACAAACTAAATATATTATTTGGAATTGTCAATTTTTTAAAATTTTTATAAGTTCATTATCTTCAAATTTTATTATGGAGTTTGCAAATTTTAAAACTTGCAGTTCTTAATGTCACTACATTTGAAAGGCAGTTCTAGATCTTGAAGTCCATACTTCAAAAAATGCCCACATCTGACAATCACTATATGAAGGTACCAATGTAACAGAAGTTAAACGCACGCTTTTGTATCGAAAATAAAGTAAAAAAATAAATAAAGACAGTGTACAACGAAGTACAAAGTAAATATATTATTTGGAACCAAGAATGGCGAAACAAAAGTAAAATTTCTTCGACAATTCTTGGCTCGACATTCATGCATGAAAATATGCAAATATTCTCATTGTTTCTCGCAGACAGCGTCAAAACTGAAACCGAGAGAAAAAAGAAATTGTATCGTCTACTATGGAGAGTACGTTGATTTGTTCCCCGGCGTTTTTATGCATCCTCGTAGAACTCGAGCGTCAAAGACGAACCACGTCGCGAACAGTTGCGCGTGGGTCTCGTTGCGCAGATTTCACGCTTGAAATTCTACGGCGGTCGAACAAAGCCTGACACAACGATGCCCGCGTTAATTTATATCCCCTATACAATAACGCGATCAATTCGTTACAACGAATGCGTATTATCGTTGATTTATCGTCACGGCATTATTTCAAACTGGACACCGTCTGAAAGGCGGCCACGGATTTCACTTCCGGTGTAAATGAAAAATTCCTATGGGTTATCGATTCTGTGCTACCAGGTAACGAGTTAAAGTAACGCTTTATTGCATATTTTATCAAATTATCGGCCATTGTGATACGTCTCTCGTACCGACAGATTATCGGATCCGTTTGCTACATTTTTAAATTGCCGTGCAGCAAAAAATTTGTGATAAGAAATATTGGAAACTTGACATAAATTGTTTAAATTGTTTAAATGTACTCTGTTTTGTGAATGTATTTTTACAAACAGAAAGGACAAGAAATATTTTATGAGTCACTAAAAAAGTGATTCGTTTTGTGTTTATTGAAGTACAAGAACTTTATTGAAGATCAAAAATATGCAGATCTAGTTCTAAGAATTTTATGATGCATATTTATGTTATAGGACGTACAAAATAATTAATAGTATTTATTATAAAATATTATTGTCATATGCAAGTAAAAAAAATATCGAACATAACCTCTGTACAGACATTGCATCAATTCTCCTAATAAATTATTTATAAAATAAAACCAAGGCTTCTCATTTTCAACAAGAATATCTCACATAACAATCAACCACACCAGAACTAAAAATTATTTTAAATAATTGGAAAAATCCTCCTTCTTCGTAAATCATCGATCGACAAAATGGCGACGCTGCAAGAACCTACATGAACCCACTAAAAAACGTCTCAGAATTAAATTAATTAAATTTGCTAAATTAATGTACCAGACTTGAGGAGAATAGAAGAATGAAATAAAGAAGATAAATATGAGCGTAGATTGATAGGTTATTGGTAAGTTTTAAGTCGGAAGGTTTGGTGGTCGAAAATTTGGCGAATTCGTTATCGAAGCGACGGATCGGTTCGTCGATTCAATACGTGAATAATTTGTGTATCCGATTCGGTCTGTGAACCGAACAGCTGGCTACGTCTTCCAAATAATCTGATCAATAATCTGCACCCCACCTGCCCATCGAATCAACGCTGGCCATCGCGCAGACCAATTTCCAAAGGTTTCTACGTCGAATTTTGTCGGATCACCTCGTGGATTTATACGTTCTCGTTTTACGAGCGACATTAATTATTTCCGAATCGATTGACACCTGTCTGCCTGAATAATTAATAAGGCCGATCAATTTTTTTATTTTCCAAATTCTCCGTAATTTACAGATATCGAGAATTACAAAGTACTACAACGATATAAGTATAAAATACTACCCTATAAAATAACAAAACGGTACAGTGGTTAAATAATAAAATATTAAAACAGTGAGGTAAAATAGTGACCTACTAAAATAATAAGGTAATAAAATATTAAATCAGTAACGTGATAAAATAAAATATTAGATCAATAAATTAGGAGAATTACAGACTAATAAAATTATGAAATGTTAAATGAAAAGAGTAATGAGAAACTAACTCAGTGAGGAAATAAAGTAACGTAACACCAGTAAAGTAATAAAATATCAACAAACGATAAAAATGTTAAATCGGTGAAATAATAAAATAATAAAAACAGTGAAGTAATAAAATACTACCCCAGTAAAGTAACAAAATAATAAAATACTTAATTACAAAGTAAAATAATAATGAAGTACTGAAACATAAAATACAAAAATATATAAAAACAGTGAGGTAATAAAATACTACCCCAGTCAAGTAACACAGTAATAAAATATTAAACCAGAAAAATAATAAAATAATGAAGTACTAATGTGGCAAAATAAAAAAATAATAAAATGCTAAATTATAAAATAGAAAAAAAATAAAATACTGAAACAAAAAATAAAAAAATATATAAAAACAGTGAAGTAATAAAATACTACCCCAATAAAGTAAAAAAATAATAAAATACTGCACCAGTCACATAATAAAATAATGAAGTACTAACGTCGCAAAATAAAAAAATAATAAAGTACTAAATTACAAAATAAAAAAATAATAAAACACTGAAACATAAAATAAAAAAAATATATAAAAACAGTGAAGTAATAAAATACTACCCCAATCAAGTAACACAGTAATAAAATACTAAACCAGAAAAATAAAAAAATAATGAAATACTAATGTGGCAAAATAAAAAAACAATAAAATAATTAATTACAAAGTAAAATAATAACGAAGCACTGAAACATAAAATAAAAAAATAATAAAAACAGTGAAGTAATTAAATACTACCCTAATAAAGTAACAAAATAATAAAATACTAAACCAGTAAAATAATAAAATAATGAAGTACTAACGTCGCAAAATAAAAAAATAATAAGTACTAAATTACAAAATATAAGAATAATAAAATACTAAAATATAAAATAAAAAAATAGTAAAAACAGTGAAGTAATAAAATACACTCCAATAAAGTAACAAAATAATAATATACTAAACCAGTAAAATAATAAAATAATGAAGTACTAATGTGGCAAAATAAAAAAATGAAAGTACTAAGATATAAAATAAAAAAATACTAAAGTATAAAAATAGTAAATTAGAAATAAAGAAAGAGAAAATAGTAGGATAATACAAAAGAGTTAGAAATAAAAAGCGAAGGAGAAATAGTTGGAACAACGTCGGAGTGAAAAGCGAATGGAAATAGGATGAAGGGTCGAAAAAAGGGAGGCATTGTAGATTGGATGGTGACAAGATGCGGTAAAATTGCAACTGTCGGATCTCACGTTCCACGGCCTCACGTGCCACCTACAGACACACGCTATTCCGTCAGATTTTGCGAGCTTGCGAATGAGCTTTTCCACGTAGTGTATCGATCGATCGATGGACTCGGCTGCGGGACGAGAATGTGCTCGTACTTTGACACGCAACCTCGACGATTGATGGAACGATGCCGTTTAACGTAATGTCGTTTTATTCGAGCTTTATTGGTTTTCCAAGCTTGCGCCGAGAAACAAACGCACCCTCCAAGGTTGATGCGGCAAAGTGAATGAAAGCGTCACGACGCTTGTCTCGCCGTTGCTTTCGAGGGGACGAACACTTTCTTTCGCGAAAATATCGAGGGACCTCCCTTTTATCGGATTTACTTTTTCCCTCGACGCGTTATAATCAAACCATACTGCAAAGTAATATTTTCTGTCACTTCGTTTTCATATTTCATATTTTCTCTCTGGGAAAACTTTCTGAAATACTGAAAATGTCGTAAGTTCATTCGATATCAAAATAACTGTCGAAAGTTGAAGTTCGTGTCAGGGATGATTAACCCCGTTGTTCAAATATCATTTTTCACTGAATTTTCAATGTAACTTTAATTATAATTTGCATGTTCATATTTTTGTTTTATACATTTTAACAAGTTAGATGGTCGTTGATGAATGTTGCAAATTCAGTTAAATTATTTGCAGTAAACAAGAACTTCTGAGGGCTCTTGTGGAGAGAACGATGCAACAGATTAACCCTTGTCACTCTTCGACAAGTCTGCCATGTTACGCACTTCAGCTGTAATTAACCTTACTGGAATTTTTAATACGCTTTGCAGTTCAGGACTGGAGTTTCGATACAAAATTGACATAATATTTCAAACTTCTTTTTCACTTAGTTGTGACGCATCTGACGAACATATAAATCATAAGAGGTTAAAAGATACTTTCACATGTGGACATGTGTGACACATGATGTAGTCAGCTGTAATTAACCTTGCAATTTGGAGTTCAATTTCTGAATACAAAACTGATTTAGTACTTCAAACTTCTTTATCTATTTTGACAACATAGTTGCACTTAGATGTGACGCACCTGATACACACATGAATCGTAAGAGGTTAAAAGATACTCTCACATGTGGACATGTGTGACACATGATGTAGTCAACTGTAATTAACCTTGCAATTTGGAGTTCAATTTCTGAATACAAAACTGATATATTACTTCAAACTTCTTTATCTATTTTGACAACATAGTTGCACTTAGATGTGACGCACCTGATACACACATGAATCGTAAGAGGTTAAAAGATACTCTCACATGTGGACATGTGTGACACATGATGTAGTTAACTGTAATTAACCTTGCAACTTGGAGTTCAATTTCTGAATACAAAACTGATATAGTACTTCAAACTTCTTTATCTATTTTGACATCATAGTTGCACTTAGTTGTGACGCACCTGATACACACATAAATCGTAAGAGGTTAAAAGATACTCTCACATGTGTACAAGTCTGACACATGACACACATAAGCTGTAATTAACCTTGCAACTTGGAGTTCAATTTTTAAATACGAAACTGAAGTAACATTTCAAACTTCTTTACCCATTTTGACATTATAGTTGCATTTATTTGTAACGCACCTGACACACATGAATCATGTGAGCTTATTTAAAAGGTTAAAAGATCACTCTATTAAAGTCCAATTATTCGTATTGAAAAATCGTCGACAACTCAGTAAATTGTTCCCGCAACTGTCTATCCCAAGGGTATAAAATCGTAACAATTAATTGCTTTTAGAAAGAGTAGTTTTTCGACACGAATGAACCGCGAAGTAGAAATCTGCGAACGGTGAAGAGGGTAAGATTGGAAATGACGGAGGATTTTCAATAATACTCGATTGCGAGGGTGCAATAAGTTTCCGAGGCGTGCAATAACTCGTAATAGGGGCTGTTATGCAGCCATTAAACTACAAAGCACGCTGGTCGGCGCACTTGAAGAACATTTGTTATTGGAACCTGCAATTACCGGGCGGCAATAATCGTTCGCACCGCAACCGATCGAAAACACCGAGGGTAATTGGCCGACACATGTGGAAAATGACCGCGTCAAGGGTTCCCCGTTCAATTTTCTCTTTTTCCCCAGCCAATTCGAAACGGTTACGCCGCGAATTTGAATGGCAAAAGAAAAATATGCACGCTCGTTCGTTTCAATTAGCGGCTCGTTACGTCTTCTGCGTCTTTTGTTTTCGATCATTTTTCTGACTAATTGTCCTACGTTTGTGTTTCATATTTTTGGAGGTCGTTCTTCACCAAGTGTATTGATGTGTCCTGATGTATTTTCTTCGATATTGAACAATGTGAAATTATTTAACGTTTACTTTACTGTCTTTTTATAATTTTACCTATCAGATTAAATAGATACATTTTTGTTTAAAAATGAAGAAGTGAAGGATTAAATAAAAACATTTTCATAGACCTATTTTTAAATTCATAAACTTGCAGAGAAACTTAGGTGAAATATTATCCGTGTATATTCAATACAAAATAATAATATAAATGTTAAAATGTTAAAATGTTAAAACATTATATAAATATTAAAATGTTAAAATATTATATAAATGTTACAATGTTAAAATATTATATAAATGTTAAAATGTTAAAATGTTAAAATATTATATAAATGTTAAAATGTTAAAATATTATATAAATGTTAAAATGTTAAAATATTATATAAATGTTAAAATGTTAAAATATTATATAAATGTTAAAATGTGAAAATAAAATGTTACTCAAAGGGTGGTAGAAAATTATCCAAACAATCTCAACATCCAGAAAGAGGTGTTAAAAATCAGACAACATCCTCCACGATCCGAACACTATAAACAGACAGTAGCCTAGCAGCAATCGCGATTTTCCATTGAAAATGGAACAAGCAGCGAGCGCATACGTACTCATAAAACTGATCAGACACGTTATATTCCGTTCCAAATAAAAATTCCCATCGAAATATCGACGAAAAAAGAACGTAAAAAAAAAACAGGATAGCCAATGCATAAGAAAAAGTGAACGAGAGTGTGTGCAGGTACGTCGGTGAGAAAGAAAATCACAGGAAAATGCATCGAAGAGATGAATGTAAAAATTGAAGTAGAATCTCCTCATCAAAATTCTACTTATACAAATATTCGAATTATTCGATAATGCTAAATTATTCGTGACCTATATTTTAGGTGGGTTAATTGAGGAGGTAGTTCGATGATTTTTCATTTTTAAGTTTATTGATTTTTGGGATTATTTAGATGATAAATTTTAGGGGATGATTATTTAGGTTCTACTGTGTGCGCTGCGTAGTCGGACTAGTAGTGTATGTTGTCAGACAAGTAGAACAAGTCGGTGTATAGGCGGACAGTTTTAGCACACGATATTATACAAACACGGTGGTCAAACAAGTAGGTACAAGTTGTATGGGCTATTTGTACTAATTTATCGATTAACGTTGGTAGATTATGGAAGATGAAAAAGTAACATAGTTTAAGTATGTTATTAGAAGAAGGTTCAATTTTTGTAGCAAATTTATGAACAGCAATTTTATGACTCAAATATTTATGGGTTGCAATTTTACACTTTTTGAAACTTGTAAATTTACAATTTACATTGTTTGTAAATTTACTGAATCAAAATAAAAAATTTTAAAGCACCAAGCACCCCAAAAATTCCAAGCATCCCAAAATTCCAAGCATTCTAAAAATTTCAAGCACCCCAAAATTTCAAACACCTCAAAATTCCAAGCACCCCAAAATTCCAAAAACCTCAAAATTCCAAGCACCATAAAATTCCAAGCATCCCAAAAATTCCAAGCACCCCAAAATTCCAAGCACCACAAAATTCCAACCACCCCAAAAATTCCAAAAACCTCAAAATTCCAAGCACTCCAAAATTTCAAGCATCTTAAAAATTTCAAGCACCCCAAAATTCCAAAAACCTCAAAATTCCAAGCATCTTAAAAATTTCAAGCACCCCAAAAATTCCAAGCACTCCAAAATTCCAAGCATCTCAAAAATTTCAAGCACCCCAAAATTCCAAAAACCTCAAAATTCCAAAAACTCCAAAATTCCAAGCACCATAAAATTCCAAGCACCCCAAAAATTCCAAGCACCCCAAAATTCCAAGCACCCTAAAATTCCAAGCACTCCAAAACTCCAAGCACCCCAAAAATTCCAAGCACCCCAAAATTCCAACACGATTCCAACCCTCCCCAAATACATTTCCCCAAAAAACTAAAAAAACAACCCCCATTCCTATTCCACCGAGAAGTTATCGAACGTCCACCAAAAAAAAAAAAAAATGACCAACCAGTCTAAAAAACGAGAAATCAGCTTTGCAGAGTTTTCCATTCGTCGAATACTTATCAGCGCGTTTATTAATTAATCCTGAACGAAACAAGCAAAACTGGCGGGCAAGAGGTAAAAAGGGCAGACCTCTCGAAAATTTGGCGAATCGAAGGAAAACGGAAACGGAAGATCGATATAAACGCAAGTGGTCGCGTCTCATATATTTCGCGGTCGTATTATTGGACACGTAGCATCGCGCACGTGTGCGTGTTCTGAACGTGACTGAAATATGAAGGGGTGCAAGGGAACGGTTGAAAGGAGGAAACATCAATGCGAAATATTTTGCTTTCTACTATCCTCCTTTGATGAGGAATGCATGCGCGATCGCGGGACTGCATTTTTTATGAGCCAGCCTGCGGAAAAATCGGCTGAAACGAAACGTGAACACTCGTCGATGTTTCGTTATAGTGCTCCAACGATCGATTTATGGCTAATAATTTGTCTGCTGCTATCTTCCTATACCGATCAATTATTTAACTTCCTATCATTGACAGATGTTTTGCAGATTTCAGATCGATTTATTCTCGTTAAGGACTCTGATTTACTTTACTGATTCTTTTGGTTTTGCAGAGAAAAATATTTTTTTAGTGTTTGAGGAATTTACAATATATATATGTAATTCATTGTTATAATGTATAATATTGTTTATAATGTTTAATATTGTTTATAATCTATAATATTGTTTGTAACGTATAATATTGTTCATAATGTATAATATTGTTTATAATATATAATATTGTTCATAATGTATAATATTGTTTATAATGAATAATATTGTTTATAATGTTTAATATTGTTTATAATGTATAATATTGTTTGTAATGTATAATACTGTTTATAATGTATAATATTGTTTATAATGTATAATATTGTTTATAATGTATAATATTTTTTATAATCTATAATATTGTGTGCAATGTATAATATTGTTCATAATGTATAATATTGTTGATAATGTATAATATTGTTTATAATGTATAATATTGTTGATAATGTATAATATTGTTCATAATGTATAATATTGTTTATAATGTATAATATTGTTTATAATCTAAAATATTGTTTATAATCTATATATTGTTTACAATCTATAATATTATTTATAATCCAAAGTATTATTTATAATCAATAATATTAATCATTGAAAAAATTGTTTTACAAAAGTTAGACTGTAAGTATAATGCAGCTGTATTTCATTTTTTATGTATTTTTTTTATAATTGCATTGTAGCTCTGCAAACTGAATAACATTTCTGTAAATTTAAAGTGTCTCTTCATTTTACATAATTTTTTTTAAATTTCAGAGAAGAATATATTTTTACAATTTTTGTATTTTTACCTCTTTTTAATATCACTCGAGCATGGACTTGTTATTCAAATATACACTTGTTCATGTGTGTTACTCAAACATGTACTTGTTACACGTGTACATAATACTCAAACATACATGTTTGTACATGTACGTACATAACGTATATTTGTCACAGACATGTCCATAATACACAGACATAGCTATAACACACAGAAATTAATAACCTATTTAACACACAAGTAATAAATTTCTGAAAAGATTTCCCTGAATATCTCCAATTTGCACCTACACGAAACCGAATAGCATATTTGCAAACTAGAGTAACGAAGAAAATTGATACATAATAAGAGTTATTTCGCGATAAAACCGTACGGGGTTATCCTGAGAATTTATTGCCCGAACCTGGTGCGAAGTAGCATATGGTGATGCAAGTAGTATGGGCAGAGAGCAGTAATATGCGATCATATGTGACCACCCGAGTGGTACGTGATCGTATGCTGTTAGACAAGTGGTACGTGACCGTATGTAATCAGGCAAGTAGTATTAGATCGTATATAATCGTAGGAGTAGCCAAGCGTTGTGCAAGTAGTGCGAGCAAATGTGTGGTCGGACGAGCGGCGCAAAACAGTTCCGTGGTTATACGACTGTTATAAACGAAGATTTCGCGGTAAATCGCCGGTGAATATCCTGCGAATTACACGCCAGATTTACGGTTCGATCTCGAGGAGGTCCGTTTTTTTACAGTGGAGAGGTATTAATCGCGTTTGGGAATAGGATAATCAAATCCGGCAAGATTGAGCTATAAATCAATGATCCTGTTGGTTTAGTGGCGATTGCTTAAATATTTCGTAGTCAATCTATTGTGTTTAGCCAAGCGCCTCGTGGATTATTCAGATGCAATTTAACAAGGCGCCGCTAATTATAGCGGGAGTTTATGTTACGGGACCCATCGTCAAATAGAGATTATTTTTCCTGCATAAGTATCCGTTCCTAAAACGCGGTCAAGAGAAAATCTTCCCCAGGTAAAATACGGCGGCGAAGTCAGAAGAGGTCTCCAACTTGCTTCCTCTGCGATATCTTTCGAAAATGTTTAAGAATTCGAGAAATTTGAAGAATGCACCATTTTGTCAACTCATTTGTTATGATAGTTTCATCCACACAAACATTTCAATAATCACATTCATAACGAAGTCTATTAATAAATCCAGTGCGTAATTAACTTGCGATAATTTCCGAGCAAGTTCTTTCGGAAGAAAGTTTCGAAGAAGGAAAAGTTTCCGGTGTTGGTGGCACCGACCGCGTCAAGTGCCACGGCCGAGCCTAAGGCGATTATGGCACCGCCACTGGATCTCGAAAATCTCATTACTGTCTCGACGCCAGTGTTCTCGTAGAAGAGCCGGCGAGCTCGTCTCCGGCCCGAGAACTCCGCGAAAACGAAGAGGAACACCGTGAGAGATGAAAGAAGCCGAACAACCGCGGAAAAGATCAACGACGAAAGGAAATGTCAGCCGAAAGGTGTCGGGGAAACATTCGCAAAAATCTAAATCCTGGATCAGGGAGAACTTTGAAGATACAGTAAACTTTCAGACGAAAAATAGGTGTTCAGATATTGAAATCTTTTGATGGTGTTAGGTAAAGCTTTTCGAGGTGTACAGGGTGTTTCATTTTTATTTTACAAGTGAAAATATATTCTTTCATGAAGAATGTGGGGAAGAGACTTTGTAGTGAAAGAAAAATATTTGTATATTAAAATATTTTATAAGATATATATATAAGATATATACAGGGTTTTTCATTTTTATAAAATTGAATAATTATATGTGTTATTTTTATTTTTATTTTTATCTAATTTTACGTTATTAAAGTGTTTTATAATTAAATATGAGATACATATGTACATATGGATGCACGGCGGTCGGCCATATTGCGTAATTGTCCGAAGAGCGTCGAAGAAGACCGAAGCTACCCGATCTATCACGACTTCCTTTACAGCGAATTTTATTACCCCTGATTCTCTAATTGAATTATAACAATGTAATACTTTGAAAGTTTGAAACTTTGCGATTTTGAGACCCAGAAAATTTATAAAATTGCACATTTTGAAATGTACAGATTCTAAACCTTGTTGACACTCAGCAAGACTTGTAGAGTTGTTGAACTTTGATATTTCATTACAGTCCAAAAGATGCCGTGTCCACATAAATTTTTCTGAACTGCGTCCAAAATACAGTAAAGATATAAGCAAAAATGACCTATACTTGATTGTATTTCAGCACAATGGAATCGATGTGCCTTAACCGAAGTAGCAACATATGTACTCGAAAAGTAAGAGTCTCCTCTTCTTGAGAACCACTGTAGGTCGGACGTTTCACGACGCATTCACGACAGAAATAAATACGGAGTGAAAAGGGCTTGGGTTCTTTTCACGGAAGAATATAATTGCCAGAAAAATAAACGATTGCAAAGTCTGTTTGCTCGCGCCTCTCCCCCTCCGCCGCCCTTACGTTTCACCCCGAACGCGGCATCTCTTCCCGTTGCTTTTTCTCTCTGTAACTGCCTTCCTCTTCTTTTTTTTTCCACCTTCGCCCGTCGTCCTCCGGTGTCCTACCCTCTCCCCACCTCCGTTGGTTACCTTCCAACCCCTTCTAACTCTCACCCCCACCCTTCTTCTTCAACGAACGTCCCTCTATTGCGACTCGGTGGAAAAGCTCACTCGACCCGCGGGTCAACGAATTCGCAATTACGATCTTTCACGTCGACGTGACTACCTACTCTCTCGTCGACTTTGGAATCCCGGACGATATTCCTTCTGGTTCTCTGTCCGTTTCCTACTCTTTTCTCTCCCTACTTTTTCCCTCGATTTTCTCGTGTTCGTTCTCCCTCCACGCCCTTCCTCCCTTCGTTTCTACCGCTTTTACCCCGGTTGTTGACTTTTCCTGAAAGCTTTCTTCCATGCTTCTTTTCCATCTCGCCTTCGCGAAGTCAGCTTATATCGTATGGAGACGGACTGGAAAATCAACCGGGTTGCTACATTTGTAGAGGGACACGTATCAATCGCTGGACTTCGGTTCTCTTCGTATCTACTCATTGCACTAAACTTATGGACTCACACCCGAATCTTGCACTTTAGGTTTCTTCTTTTGTGGAAGGAACTATTTTTAATTTTGTACGATGCAAATTTTTAATATTTACAAATATACAAATGTGTAGTTATAGATGGACTGTAAGGAGTATAAAATCAGTGGGGTAGCAAGATTCGTAAGGGAGCGCATATCAATCGGAGAACTTCGGCTCTCTTCGCCGATGCTCGTGTTACACCACATTTACATATGAACTCATGTATATTTGAATACGAAACTTATAAACTTTTTGTTTTTACTAAGTTTTGGATCAAATTCTGAAGTGAACAATTTTAACTTGTGTACGATGTAAATTTTTAGAATGTACAAATATATAAATATGTATAGATAAATTATAAAATCCGTGGGGTAGCAACGTTCGTAAGGAGACGCGTATCAATCGGATGACTTCGGCTCTCTTCGCTGATGCTCGTATGCTATACTACACTTACGAACTCACGTACACGTGAATACCAAACTTGTGTTTTTTATTTCTTCTAAGTTTTGAATTAAATTCTGAAATGAACAATTTTAACTTCTGTAAGATTTACATTTTCAGAATGTACAAATACATAAATATGTATAGATAAATTATAAAATCAGTGGGTAGTGATATTCATAAGAGGACGCGCATCGGGTGACTTCGACTCTCTTCGTTGCCGTTCGGGTCCCATCTTACGAAGTCCTATATACGAACCCCAACTTGCAGTTTCCAAGTATTAATCATTTTTAAACATTTCTAAATATTTACAAGTTTTTCTAAGCGTTTCTAAGTATTTTTAAAAATACTGTAACCTATGAATTTCACATTTTAAAAATTGTCAGACCTCCAAACCTAAAAATCATCCAATTCTACGAACTCCGAAATCTACAACTTCGAAAACGTTTCAAAATTCTGAGAAGTAGAAACTGTCAGAGCTAAGCTTAATAAAGAATTATCGTAGAAGAATATCGTTGAATTTCCGTCTGCATAATCAGAGGGAATTGAAATATTTTCTCTCTCGCGGTTGAAGGCAAACGTCCTAACAGAGGAAATCGTACACATTCGGGGGCGGTGCGCTTTCAGAGCGTGCAAAGCTCAAACTAAAACGCAACTCCCCGTGGTGAAGGGAAAATGGAGAGCAATATCTGGATAAAGCAGACACATCCGATATTTTCCTTGAAATCCTCCTGGGGGAAACGTACCGAGAATCACTGGCTGCGCCAGTTTATGGACAGAATCGAGCGATACATCGCGAGGACTTTTGACACGGGTACTTTTCACGCGCGAAAATACTCGACCCGAGTTTCTGCGTCGCGTTGGCGGACGTGTGTCGGTGGATACGGCAGGATTTAAAGGATCTATACCGTTGGAAAAAGTTTGTTCGACGAGCGAGCAGGAAGAAACGTTGTCTCGACGAGAATGCGCGGCATCTTTCTTGCAACCCTGGAACACGATGCAACGACAACTTGATAGAAATTGATGGTACTAGTTTGCCCGGCTTATTGAACGAGCCTTAACTTAAACTCTGATAAATTTACTCGAGAAAAACTCTCTGATGCATCGTTCCTGTCGCGACAAACTTTTTAACGCGTGCGGTGCCACAACGACATTCGGTATCGTTCCCTTGAGATACTCTCATTTTTTGCAATATTTAAAATTTAATTTCATTCAGAATTTTAGGAAATTTTTGTCTTCATTTTTAGTTGGAATTTTGGGATTTTTTGGTTGCAATTTTTGAGAAATTTTAGGACATTTTTTAATTCGAGAATCGTCAGATGTGATAATTGAGTCTGTAAGAATTTCAAACGTTGATAAAAAATTGTTAGGAAGTTTTACATACTGAAATTTATAAATTTAGATATTTAGTATATTTAGAACTTTGAGAATTCTCAGAACATAACATAGAATTCATACTTTCGAAATTTCTAAATTTGAAACATTAAATTTAATTTTCTGTAAAATTTAAAAATGAAGGAATCTGTTTGAGGATCTATGTTATTCGAAGGAGTGGAAATAGGAAGAGGAGGAACAAATCTAAACACAGAATAGGAAGTATAAAAGCGAATTCGAGGAAACGGTACACGATAACCTCGAACTTCGTCTGATCGATAGGCAATAATTCTTAATTACCGTGGTGTCCCTAATTATCGGTTTTCGAGTTCCCTCGGTTGAGTCTCGCGATTCGAGTAAGTCGATAACGAGCAACTTCGACCGATCGACACGCAGCCCTTCGCCCTAACGAGCTGCATGCAAAATTTATATCTCGGTTAAAAACCTTGACAAGATCGCCTAAAACGAGTCTAACGAACATTCTTTATTATTTCCACACTTCTTATTTATTTAAGAAAAATCCAAACTATACTTTTTGTACACAAAAATGTTACGTCTCCTTACAATAATACAATTATTCAGAATAATAAAATAATTAATTAGAAGTAATTCGTTAAGTATAAAGCAAGACCAAGATCAAGTTAGAGCATCTATAATTCTGTTATTAGGTTAATGCGTGCGAAGATGAAAAATTAACAGCGGATTGCGATCGATAACGATGATTGAGATTGATGAACTATGAGTTCGCCAACTTGCGTAGCGACGTCATGCTGATCATGAGCAGAAAGTAATGAATCATGCAATAGGCTAATGTAAGATCACAACTGAATCGAAGAACGTGGTGAGGTGTTCTTAGAAAGTAATTGAATTGATTATATAATACTTTTAGTATGAAGTGAATATTTTAGAATGATTGATTGAATTATTGGTCGATGAATGTCAGGTAATTTAGGATTGGAGATGTTGAGATTTTGGGGTGATTGGAAATTGAGGAGGTTGGGATTTGGGGATGTAAGGAGTTGGAGGTGTTGGAATTTGGGAATGTGGAGATTTGGGGGTTATTGGGATTTGAGGCGTTGGAATTTGGGGATGTAGAGATTTGGGGGTTATTGGGATTTGGAGATGTTGGAATTTGGAGGTTTTGGGATTTGGAGGCGTTGGAATTTGGGAATGTTGGGATTTGGAGGTTATTGGGATTTGGAGGTGTTGGAATTTGGGGGCGATTGGAATTTGGAGG
This sequence comes from Megachile leachella, assembly GCA_963576845.1. Lineage (NCBI taxonomy): Eukaryota > Metazoa > Arthropoda > Insecta > Hymenoptera > Megachilidae > Megachile > Megachile leachella. Next base: position 19,793,642 of record OY756251.1, read on the forward strand.
TGTTGGAATTTGGAGATGTAGAGATTTGGGGGTCTTGGGATTTGGAGGTTTTGGGATTTGGAGGCGTTGGAATTTGGGAACGTTGGGATTTGGGGGTGTTGGGATTTGGAGGCGTTGGAATTTGGGAGTCTTGGGATTTGGAGGCGTTGAGATTTGAGGGTGATTGAAATTAGAGGATGTTGGAATTTGGGAATCTTGGGATTTGGATGTGTTGGAATTTGGGAATGTAGAAATTTGGAGGTGATTGGAATTTAAGAACGCTGGAATTTGGAGATCTTGGAATTTGGGAATATACGAATTTGGGCACCTTGAAATTTAGGGGTGATTGGAAGTTGAGGACATTGACATTTATGGATCTGGGAATTTGAAAATGTAGTAATTTGGCTATCTTGGAATTCGAAGGTGTTGGAATTTGAAGCTAATTGTAATTTGCAGATCTTGAGACTTGAAGATGTTGGAATTTAAGATGCAGAGGTCTCAGAGTTCAGAAACTTCAAAACCCCAGTCTAATCTCATGTCACAAAAATTCTACAACCCGATTCCACCCTACAAAAGACAGCATCAAATTAAAAACACAAGAACCCGAATAATCCTAGAAAAATATTAGAACGCACTCCACAAGTCCCACAATCCAGAGAGCGTAATAAAAATGAACACGAACGTCCAATAAAAAAAGAGGGAGACCAAGGAAAAAAGAGGCTGAAAAGTGTTCTCAATTTACACGGCATAGCTTCCGGCTGCCACAAGCAAAACACTTTTGAGAAGGCAGGCCGAATAAAGTGTGCCCTTGGGCCGTTTGTAGCCCCCAAAAGGGCTGGAGCACTTAATTAATCGAAACGAGACGGGGAAATTCAAACAATATTCGAAGGGACGCATACTCGCTACTTTAACTTTTTACCTCGCGGCCTGTCTCTTTCTTTTCCCTCTTTTTTTTTTCCTTCTTTCCCTCTGTTCTACCCCTTTCTGCCCTCCGCCACTTTGCGATATCGTAAAATATTCGCGATTATATTGGATTATAATGGGTGTGTTGAATATGCATAACCTGTCCATTCGAACCGAATATACTGGGTGCCCCTCGAATTTCTGGAATAAAAGGAACACTACGGGTTTATCGGATTTGTTTAGTTCGGTTTGCTCGATGCAATTTGGTTAATTGTTTGCCACGCGTCGACGAACACCAACTTTCGTTCGCTTGTTTTTTAATGTTTGTTTAGTGTCAGTTCTTTGTCGACGCTTTGAGAGCGATTATCGATCGGTTTGACTCGGAGTATCTACGATTACTTTGTGAAAACGGTAATTGGTGTTGAGACCTACATGCTTTGTACTATCGTGCAAGTTATTTTGAAATTGACAAGAAGATTATCTTCTAACTTGTATATGTTACTTTTTCATATATGCTCACATATGAATATGAATATTCACATATGAATATTATACAATGCAGTCATATATGAAATGTACAAAATGTTTATAATAAAAGATGTATTTTTAATACAATTAATTGATATAAGTAATTTTGAAATTGACAAGAAGATAATCTTGTAACTTACATACGTTACTTTTTCACATATGCTCTATCACATATGAATATTATACAATGCACTCATTTATGAAACGTACAAAATATTCATAATAAAAGGTGTATTTTTAATACAATTAATTGATATAAGTAATTTTGAAATTGACAAGAAGATAATCTTGTAACTTACATACGTTACTTTTTCACATATGCTCTATCACATATGAATATTATACAATTCAATCATATATGAAATGCACAAAATGTTTATAATAAAAGATGTATTTTTAATACAATTAATTGATATAAGTAATTTTGAAATTGACAAGAAGATAATCTTGTAACTTACATATGTTACTTTTTCACATATGCTCTATCACATATGAATATTATACAATTCAATCATATATGAAATGTACAAAATGTTTATAATAAAAGATGTATTTTTAATACAATTAATTGATATAAGTAATTTTGAAATTGACACGAAGATAATCTTGTAACTTACATATGTTACTTTTTCACATATGCTCTATCACATATGAATATTATACAATTCAATCATATATGAAAAGTACAAGATATTGATAATAAAAGTCATATTTCTAAGACAATTAATTAATACAAGTAATTTTGAAATTGACAAGAAGATAATCCTGTAACTGTACCTACGTTACTTTTTCACATATGCTCTATCACATATGAATATTATACAATTCAATCATATATGAAAAGTACAAGATATTGATAATAAAAGTCATATTTTTAAGACAATTAATTAATACAAGTAATTTTGAAATTGACAAGAAGATAATCCTGTAACTGTACCTACGTTACTTTTTCACATATGCTCTATCACATATGAATATTATACAATTTACTCATATATGAAACGTACAATATATTCATAATAAAAGGTGTATTTTTAAGGCAATTAATTAATACGGCAATTTATTAAGGCAATTTATTAATAAATTAATAAAAATTTATTAATTTTTAAGGCAATTAATTAATTAAAGTAATTTTTGAATTTAGAAGAAGGTAATCCTGTAACTTACATACGTTACCTTTTCACATACGAATATGTAGCTGAACGATAAATAAAAAATATATAAAATTCATTTATAAAATTGTGCAATACCAAAATAAATCATTGCTAAAGCTGTACTATTCCCCATAAAAATGCTATTATAATCAGCATATAATATCCCAAATAAATCTGTATAACATCCCCAATGAATCTATATAATACCCCAAATGAACGTCTACAACATCCCACCTAAAAAAGAATAAAATACGTTCCTGAAACCGTGCAGCACCTAAGCACCTCCATTCAATAATCCTTAATGTAATTGAATCGTGCATTAACGGAAGATAATTATTTAACATGAATGCACGTTAGCTACGCTCGAATAAACACGTGAGTTTCAGCGTGTATCTAATAATAAGGCCGATGCTGTGGACAGATATGCGACTCCCGTAAAACACCGGGGCTACAGTTAATGGCGCGTTAATTAGTTGCACGTGCTGACCGGTTATAATTACCGATAACAGCAACATTTTAATCGGGACCGTTTAAACAACCGCGCTGAAATTTGTGGCGGTTGTTTACGATCGTGCACCGTGGTTTTTCCTATTAATTTCTCGTCGCGTGAAAATTGCTTCCATAAATTCGGCATCGTTGCACGGCCCGATACGAATTCGCACGGGGCGACCCCACATAATTCAGCAAATTAATATCACGCCGTAAGTCCCTGCGCGATCACTCTGCGCGATATCCTACGCTCGCGTGTATCAATCGTATTTAACGGATTAATGGTTGCGCGTTTCTACTTTTGGGAGATGTTCATTTGTGGAGCGGGGTGATTAAGGGTTGATCCACTTTAGTGGGTGAGTGGACGGTCAGTAGGGAGGGTTTGGAGATTTGGGAGATATGGCGATTTTAGGATTTGGGAATTTGGGGGTATGGGTATTTGAGGGTGTGGTAATTGGGGACGTTGGAAATTTGGGGATGTAGGAATTTGGGAGTGTGGAAATTTGGGGATGTGGGGATTTGGGGATGTGGTGATTTGAGACGTTGGAAATTGGGGGATTTGGGAATTTGGGCGCTTGGAAATTCGAGACTTTGCAAATTTGGGCGCGTGGAGATTCGGGACCTTGCAAATTTGGGCGCTTGGAAATTCGGGACCTTGCAAATTTGGGAAGTTTGGAAATTCGGAACCTTGCGAATTTGAGGACCTTGCAAATTTGGGCGCTTGGAGATTCGGGAGCTTGCAAATTTGGGCGCTTGAAAATTCGGGACCTTGCAAATTTGGGAAGTTTGGAAATTCGGAACCTTGCGAATTTGAGGACCTTGCAAATTTGGGCGCTTGGAGATTCGGGAGCTTGCAAATTTGGGCGCTTGGAAATTCGGGACCTTGCAAATTTGGGAAGTTTGGAAATTCGGAACCTTGCGAATTTGAGGACCTTGCAAATTTTGGCGCTTGGAAATTCGGGAGCTTGGGAATTTGGGCGCTTGGAAATTCGGAACCTTGCAAATTTGAGGAGCTTGGAAATTTGGGCGCTTAGAAATTCGGGACCTTGCAAATTTGGGGACCCTGGAAATTGGGAACCTTGCAAATTTGGGGAGCTTGGAAATTCAGGACCTTGCTAATTTGGGAAGCTTGGAAATTCGAAACCTTGCAAATTCTGGACCTTGAAAATTTGGAGATGCAGTAAATAGAAAAATTAGAAATTTATAAATTTGTACATCTAAGGATCCAAAAATCCCTAACCTTAAAAATTTCTATTTTTCCATAATTTGAAAAACCTAAAACTTCCACCATCCTCAAATTTCTTAATCACAAAATTTGAACAACAATAAAAAATACGAATAAATTTGTCCTTCCTTCAAAACCACCAATCCTTCAAAATCACTACATATCAACGTTAAATATCATCTCCCGCAATTAAATCAGAGCGCATTATACTATATAGTATCCCGATTCCTCCCAAAAATGCAAACCTCAAAACTCCATTTTCACCCCGAAAGAAAAAGTACCCTACCACCGTTAACGCGCAACAACACAACCAGACAAAAACCTGCAGCTCTGTGTCGTTGGCCTCGTACCAAGTTCCCCGCAGCCACAATAGGCATCCTTGCCACCAGATGGGCAGATAATTTCCACCCATCGTTTCCCATCCCTAGTGTGATGCACGCGTGTGTGGGTGTATTTGTGTACAGTCAACAGCAAATCTGCTTTACGTGGAGGAAATATGACTTTGGAGGGATTAGCAGTTTCGTTCGATGATTTTTGGAATTTTTGGGGATTTTTTGGGAATTTATGAGGTTAGAGGTGGATGGTGATTTTGGGATGGAGGAATGAGAGAAGGTTAAAATTTAGGGAGATTTGGGATTTGGGGAGATTTGGAATTTGGAGAGATTTGGAATTTGGAGAAATTTGGAATTTTGAAAGGGTTGTATTTGAAGAGATTTGGAATTTGGGGACATTTGGGATTTGGAGAGATTTGGAATTTGGGAAGATTTGGAATTTGGAAAGGTTTGGAATTTAGAGAGTTTGGGATTTGGAGAGATTTGGAATTTGGGAAGATTTGGAATTTGGAGAGATTTGGAATTTGGGAAGATTTGGAATTTGGAGAGATTTGGAATTTAGAAAGTTTGGGATTTGGAGAGATTTGGAATTTGGGAAGATTTGGAATTTGGAGAGATTTGGAGTTTAGGGAGATTTAGAATTTAGAGAGATTTGGAATTTAGAGAGTTTGGGATTTTGAGAGGGTTGTATTTCGAGAGATTTGGAATTTGGGGAGATTTGGAATTTGGGGAGATTTGGAATTTAGAGAGATTTGGAATTTAGAGAGATATGGAATTTGGAGAGTTTGGGATTTGGAGAGGGTTGTATTTGGAGAGATATGGAATTTGGAGAGTTTGGGATTTGGAGAGGGTTGTATTTTGAGAGATTTGGGATTTGGAGAGGGTTGTATTCGAAGAGATTTGGAATATAAAGAAATTTGACAAAAAAAATTTTCAAAACCTGAATTTAGAAAATAGAAAATTCACAAGTTCAAATTCATAAGCATATCTATATGAAAAGCGTTTGTTGCACCCGAGTGTACATGTGTGCGATCTCGCGTGAGCGCATCTCGGTTACGCGATGCAGAGGAAGGATAGTCGTCCAGTGGAGAGACATCGATGACACTATACATATTGACAAGACACTCGAGACCCCGCCTGACTGGGTCCTCGTCCTCCGGGTCCTCATCACCCTCTGACAACCCTCTCTCATCCTCTCTCTCTACCACGTTTCCTATCTCCGCCAGTACCGTATCTACTGATACTGAGCACCCTGCTCTGCACCGTCGTTACTTTTTCGTTTATAATGCTTTATCTTTGTGACGAAGTTATGGTTTGCCAAATTATAATATACTATATGTTACATATAATAAATTAGATATTATATGTCATATTATATGTTACATATCATATGTTATATGTTATATGTTGTATTATATGTTACATATCGTATATTGTACATTATATGTTATATTATATGTTACATATCATGTATTGTATGTTATGTGTTATATTGTATCTTATATTATATGTCATATATCATATATTGTATGTTGTGTATCATATGTGATGTGTCATGTGTTAACGTATCATGCATCATGAGGAATATGTATCATGTGTTATATGTCACTTATGTTGTGTGTCATAAGTTAGAAGTCATTTAGATACATGTGTTATGTAGCATGTATGTTATGTGTCATATGTCATATATGTTACATATGTTACATATTATGTTGTAGTATGTCATGTATGTTACATGTCATATCATATGTCACATACGTTATACAATATGTCATATGTCATACACATATGTTACGTGTCATGTGTCCTCCATGTCACATATGTTATACACAAGTCATATGTCTAACATCATGCATATGATATGTCAAACTTCTAGTATCATACATATATTATACATATATCACATACATCATATATTGAGTATCATACATCATACATTATGTATCATACATGTATCATACATCATATATCATGCATGTATTATACAGCATGTATCATGTACCACATGTTAAAATATATATTATGTGTCATACATTATGTATGATACATCACATCATACATCATACGTGATACAATAGAATTCAGACATCAGGAGGTATTATTTTACCAGAATTATTAGAGTTAAATAAAGAAGATTTATTAAAAAATTGAATGAAAAGGGTTTGTTGCTAATCCGAAGGAAATGGAGATAGAAGGGCACATGGCTCACCGTAAGACCGATCGAGAGGATGACGACAGGGTTTCACGGTATTTGCGAACGATTCAGGACGAATCGAACGAACAGGGAGGCTGAACCTGTGCGCCGATAAACCGCGGGACAATAGCACGCGTTTATTCCACAATGCCACTCGAAAGCAACGAGAGTGCGACGACAGGGAACCTGTCGAAACAATACGTCTCTAAACAATAGCGATATCTTTCGGCCAATTCGGATGCGAAATCAATGATGAAATACCGATTGTTCGGTCGTTCGAAAGGACTCGATGCTATCAACGATCGTCTTCCAGAACGAAATCGGTGAACGATGCAATTGGAACTATTCGGAACACGCGTATCGCTAAAAAGAATAACGCTTTACCAAATACTGTTCGATCATTGTTATTTGTTACGATAAATGTCCAATTTCGAAATAGCCTATCGATCGGACAATTTTCTAGAGGGAATATTAACCGATAATCTACGTAATTATCTTCGTTCGAACGAAATGAGTTATTAAGGAATGGTCGAGGAAATTGAGGGCTGAGAATTCAGGGTTGAGGAACTTTGTTAAGTTCAAATCTCAGGTTGAAAGATTGAAGTGAATAACCTCTAATATTGATGCAAAGTAAAACAATAAATAAAAAAAGGGAATTGTACAATAAACATTATTCTACGATTCTATATTATATGTTCCTATAATCAATAATTAATTAGTTTTTTTAAAAAAAATGTATCAATAACCTCTTTCAATTAAATTTAAATATATCAAGCACATGGTACCCCACGCGTGGAAATTCAGGGCGTAGGAATTCCACGCGTGGAAATTCGGCGCGTAAGAATTCGGAGCGTAGGAATTCCACGCGTGGAAATTCAGGGCGTAGGAATTCCACGCGTGGAAATTCGACGCGTGGAAATTTGACGCCTGGTAATTTGGGGCGTAGGAATTCCACGCGTGAGAATTCGGTGCGTAGGAATTCCACGCGTGGAAATTCGGAGCGTAGGAATTCCACGCATGGAAATTCGGAGCGTAGGAATTCCACGCGTAGAAATTCGACGCGTGGAAATTTAACGCGTGGAAATTCGTCGCGTGGAAATTCGGTGCGTAGGAGTTCCACGCGTGGAAATTCGGTGCGTGGAAATTCGACGCCTGGAAATTCGGTGCGTAGGAATTCCACACGTGGAAATTCGTCGCGTGGAAATTCGGTGCGTAGGAATTCCACGCGTGGAAATTCGATGCGTAGAAAATCCACGCGTGGCAATTCGTCGCGTGGAAATTCGACGCGTATCTCTCCACGCGTCGTATCTCCACGCGTGATACTCTCCTGCGTCCTACCTCCACGCGACACACTTCCACGCTCTCTATCTCCCCACTAAGTATTTCCACGCGTACACTTTTCCCCGTCGATCCTTCCTTGATTTCCCAGCTCCCTCAGCTCCGCTTTATTTCGTTTTCCCCGAATTATTCAAATTCTGCTTCCTAGACTTGCATTTATTTAAATCATTTCGTTTTTCCCGCGCTCTACCTCGTCGCGCATTACCATATTCATTCTTTTCTTTTCAATTATGTTTCTCCCTGTGCAAGTTCCTTCGTCAATAGTTTCAAGTTGTTCAAACGTATCTCTTCTATCGATCGGTTCATTTTAGAGAAACTTTCTAGTTTAATACACGCTCTAATCGAAGGTATTGGAGCAGAGAACGAGGAAGAATTTATTATACGAAGTACGGTTACGCCGCGGAACGTGATACGTTATTTACATTAATAAATTAACTATTTATCGTGGGAGCGGCGGTAAACGGCAGTAACGTGAGAAAGTGCCGCTGGCGAGCCACAATCTCGACTAATCTGCGCCCCGTTGCCAACGTCTCCTGATTCTCCGCCCGTAGAAATAAAGCCGCTGGCGAAACGGGAAATTCGTTAAAAAATTTCAAACGATATCACGTGTTATTTGCGCGACAGCCCAAACGGTACGTGATACTTTTCATTACTGGAAAATTAGAAAATCTCTGTTCATTTTCACAGATTGAATTTTTAATTTCTGGTAAGTGTTTAAGCTTAATGCAACTATGTCTTCTGTAGATTTTGGTAAATATGACGCTGCTGCTGGAGAAATATTAGTTTACGAGGTTGAGGGTTGCGGCACGCAAACTCACTGCATTATGAAGCTTTCTTTAAATTCAACTGATAGAAACTATACATAGATATACATACCTTAATTTAGCTGTCGATTTAGTTGTCTATATTAGTTGTTTATTATAATGTCCTCTCCACATGTGATAATTAAACACATGATAATATATGTATATGTTACCGTGAAAGACCGAAACTGGAGAATGTCGACTTTCACCGATGAATGTCAACATATATCAAATACGTCGGTTAAAGATCGAATATTTGATTAAATTCTTCTACATTCGGATCCTCACCGGTGTATGTCAACAATCACGGTTAGATTAGGTTAGGTGTATATCGACATTTACCGGTGTAAGTCAGAAATAAGGGTATTTAGCAAATATTTCGGATATACACCAAGCGACTATGTGAATGCTGACATTCACCGGTGAAAGTCGACATTCTCCAAATTTTGGTGTTTCACTCTAACATATACACCACATTGCAATACCTCATATCAATCTATCTCTCCCTACAAAACCTCTTCCCTAACTAGAAAACAACAAACTGGAATTAACTATACCAAACTATAACTATAACAAACCCCGTCCAATTTCCAGAAGCCGTAATAAGCAAAGCTCTAAACCTCCAGCAACCCAGGAGATATCAGACTTCTCGATAAAACGAGAAGGCGAAATGAGAAGAATGAAAAGTGTTGAAGGAGTAAAGCGAAAAGGTACTAAAGCATCGAAGTTGAGGATAGAAGAAGGGGGTTGCAAGGGTTAGTTTCCTCATAACGCGGCGCAGAGTCGAAAAGACCGGTCAAATATTTACTGGGTCTCTCGGCCGAGACCCATCTAATAAGTTTTTTATTGGACTTCTTCTTTGTTCGTGAGTTGGCCTCGCGCTTCTGATCACGTGCTCATCCCCTTACTATCCCCACCATCCTTGCCTGACAATGAACTTGCTACGGGGGTGGTTGTTCGCGTTCCGGAATCGTTCTGGAGCTCGTTCTCCGTAAGGAGAGCCGCACTCCACCGCCGGGAATGCGAATTGACGTTGATTGCCTGGAGAAGCATCTCCGGGATATTCTCTCGACGATAAGGCAAACACCGTTAGTACATCGATCTACAGCGATCTTCGGGATTCCTCTGTTATTCTTCTATGTACGATTTAAATTTCCATTCCTTTCTTCTTCGTTGTTGTTCAATGTTCTTAATGTTCTTTTTTAAGAAAATTATTTATTGTGACCACACATTTATTGTGATTAACTGTGGACGATTTTAATACAAATTTTGTGGATGATTTAGAGAGGTTTGGAATTTGGGGAGATTTGGGATTTGCAGAGATTTGGAATTTGGAGAGATTTGGAATTAGAGAGATTTAGAATTTAGAGAGATTTGGAATTTGGGGAGATTTGGAATTTGGAGAGTTTGGGATTTGGAGAGGGTTGTATTTGGAGAGATTTGGAATTTGGGGAGATATGGGATTTGGAAAGATTTGGAATTTGGGGAGATTTGGAATTAGAAAGATTTAGAATTTAGAGAGATTTGGAATTTGGAGAGTTTGGGATTTGGAGAGATTTGGAATTTGGAGAGTTTGGGATTTAGAGAGAAACGTATTTGGAGAGATTTGGAATTTGGAAAGTTTGAGATTTGGAGAGGGTTGTATTTGGAGAGATTTGGAATTTGGAGAGATATGGGATTTGGGAAGATTTGGAATTTGGAGAGACTTGGAATTTAGAGAGATTTGTAATTTGGAGAGTTTGGGATTTGAGGAGGGTTGTATTTGAAAATTTACTTTACTTTCTTCTTCGTTGTTGTTCAATGTTCTTAATGTTCTTTTTTAAGAAAATTATTTATTGTGACCACACATTTATTGTGATTAATTGTAGACGATTTTAATACAAATTTTGCGGATGATTAAGTATGTTCATTTTTATGAAGTTTATGTATGTTCAAGTTTTTGGTTCATTTTTTATGAATATGGAAGTAGCACTTTTTTGATCATTTTGTTGGTTCATGATTGTTATATGTTTTGGTAAATATGTAACAAATTTTGAGGAATGTTGAAAATGTTTTAAATAATGCTAAAGTAATTTCATTGTATAGTTGAACAATTTATGTACTTTGTCTAATTAAATGATGTAAGATATCTTCAGTCACAAACTATCATACAATATAAAATATGTTTAGACACATGCTGTTATAAAATATAAAATATCTTCAGGTATAAATTATAAAATAATATTATATAATTTATAATGTAAATTATACATCGTAATGTATAAAATATTAAACACCACACATTATAAGCAGCTTCATTAATTAAATAAAAAAAAAAATCATCAAGCAGAAAAAAATTCAAATGTCTAAAAGTGTCTCTAAAAAAATATAAAACAAACAGGAAAAGTAAAAGTAACCATAAAAATAAAATAAAGGAAGTATAATAATTTACCCCATCCGCAACAACCGCAGGGAACACTGAGCACTCTTTCATCCGTTCGTCATCGAAAGTTCTTTGGTGTCCGCGTCTCGAACGAGCTATTCTTCGAGCGACCGTCACGAGGATGCACGCAATTTTTCAAGCGAGCAGACACTTACGGAAGCGTCGACGATCGCGAGGAATCAAGAGCGGGAATGACGGCGCGGGAACAAAGGGAAAATACAGGGAGGATAGGGTGCGAGAGGTGCACAGCCTCGTCGCGAAACAGAAGACGGTTTCTCTTTGATCGACCGCGCGATACCGTGTCGAGAATATCGCGATATCTGATGTTCGACTCTGCTGCGATATCCTCGCGGCGACGTACAGCTGTACGCGGATTGGCCGTGATTACATGCTCGCCTACGGGCCGCCATTGTTCTCCGTGCAAAAGCGGACCTTGCGTGTTCGAATCAAACGAATATACACCCTTTTTTCTGATCGAGGCTTTCCTTCCGATTTCTGGTTTATGGATTTTGTTAAATTGGTTTCTTGTTAATTTGGAATTAAGGTTTCAGTAAGATTCTCCTAAGGAGAAATGTCAGAGAATGACCGAATACAAAATATATTTGCACTCTGTGATACGTGATGAGCAACAAAACATGACTAAAATAATTGAAGTTGCTCTAAAAAGTAGAATTAAAACGTAAGAGAGCGTAGTAATTTCAGTGGTCACAAATTATATAATTTATCCAAGAAGGGCAGCTAAAAATGGGACCCATTCACTGATTTGTATATGTAGAGGTTTTAGGATTTGGAAATTTAGAGGCGTAGGAATTCGACGCGTGGAAATTCGATGCGTAGGAATTCCACGCGTGAGAATTCGGAGCGCCGCAATTCCACGCGTCGAAATTCGGTGCGTAGGAATTCTACGCGTGGAAATTCAGAGCGTAGATATTCCACGCGTGGAAATTCGGTGCGTAGGAATTCCACGCGTGGAAATTCGATGCGTAGGAATTCCACGCGTGAGAATTCGGAGCGTAGCAATTCCACGCGTAGAAATTCGGCGCGTGGAAATTCGACGCGTAGAAAATTCAGAGCGCGGGAATTCCACGCATAGAAATTTGACGCGTAGAAATTCGGTGCGTAGGAATTCCACGCGTGGAAATTCAGCGCGTAGATATTCCACGCGTGGAAATTCGGTGCGTAGGAATTCCACGCGTGGAAATTCGATGCGTAGGAATTCCACGCGTGAGAATTCGGAGCGTAGCAATTCCACGCGTAGAAATTCGGCGCGTGGAAATTCGACGCGTAGAAAATTCAGAGCGCGGGAATTCCACGCATAGAAATTTGACGCGTAGAAATTCGGTGCGTAGGAATTCCACGCGTGGAAATTCAGAGCGTAGATATTCCACGCGTGGAAATTCGGTGCGTAAAAATTCCACGCGTGGAAATTCAGAGCGTAGATATTCCACGCGTGGAAATTCGGTGCGTAAAAATTCCACGCGTGGAAATTCAGAGCGTAGATATTCCACGCGTGGAAATTCGGTGCGTAAAAATTCCACGTGTGGAAATTCAGAGCGTAGATATTCCACGCGTGGAAATTCGACGCGTAGAAAATTCAGAGCGCGGGAATTCCACGCATAGAAATTTGATGCGTGGAAATTCGATGCGTAGAAATTCCATGCGTGGAAATTCGGTGCGTAGGAAATCTACGCGTGGAAATTCGATGCGTAGGAATTCCAAGCGTGGAAATTCGATACGGAGGAATTCCACGCATGAAATTTGTACATACGAACATTCTCTTGTAATTAATACATTAAGCAGCACGACCATATATTCTTCGTTCAGTCTGTCACCAGTGAACACACATTTTTCTCAGAGGCGAAGAAGTTCCTAGAAGTGTCCCTTTCGGGGACATTCTGCTGTAACCGCCTCAGCTTCCAAGCAGAAATACCCAGAATTTACATTTTCATTTCTTTAATGAATATCTCCCATGTAACTCGGTTATTTCTTATAAAACCTCGAAAAGCGCAGAACAATGTAAAAAGAGAAACGCAACAGTGTTAAAACACCTGTCAATAGCCTGTCATTCACATGATGTCCGATCGATTGAAATCAAAACGACGATCGCGGATCAAAGAGCGATACGCGCCATTATCCTGTCGCTGTAAAAAAAGGAAATGATTCGTGGCTCGCGAGAACAAGCCGCGAGTGATATTAATCCCAGACCAAGAGACAGCAAAGGAAGCGAGAAAGCGTGGAGAAAGATGGGGCGCGGAAGGGTGAAAATAGAAGGGATAAGAGTGGAACAAGCGAGCCGTGGTCTTTGAAGCGGAACCCTTGGCAGACCGGAGCGGAACGGAGCGTAGAGGGGATCTTTGTAGCTCGTACATCTCGCTAATTAAATAAAAAAAGTCCCCTCCCGGTGTTTCCTCCTCTCTGGCTGCTATTCTTCTTGGTGTCGGCCCGCGGGCAACCGTCACCCGCTGTCTCTGGCTCTGTGCGGCTGCTCGGATATCGAGAAAGATGCTGAAAATGGGAGAGGACCGACGAAACCGCGAGCATTGTCTTCGGTATTCTTCGTGTTTCAGTTATAGTTAGGTTGAAAGGCCTTCGGGTGCATAGTCACTTATCGAGTATGCTTCGGGAAGTATTATAGTAAGAGGAGACTGTTTTGGGAATAAGGGAGGGAGAGGACACTTTTTTGGTTAGTGAATGTGTGGGGTTTGGTTAGTTAGGGAGTTGAAGTTGGAGATTTGGTGATTTTGGGGGATGGTGGTGGAGCGGAGAATTTTTTCGGTGGAGAATTTGCGAATTTGGGAATTTGGGAATTTGGGAAGTTGGGAATTCGGGAATTTGGGAATTTGGGAATTTGGAACCTTTGAAATTTGGGAGCTTGGAAATTTGGACCCTTGGAAATTCGGGATCTTGGAAATTTGGGAGCTTGGTAATTTGGGACCCTTGGAAATTCGGGATCTTGGAAATTTGGGAGCTTGGTAATTTGGGACCCTTGGAAATTTGGGAGCTTGGATATTTGGACCCTTGGAAATTTGAGAGCTTGGAAATTTGGACCTTTAGAAATTTGGGAGCTTGGTAATTTGGGACCCTTGGTAATTTGGGAGCTTGGAAATTTGGGTCCTTGGAAATTCGGGACCTTAGAAATTTGGGAGCTTAGAAATTTGGACCCTTGGAAATTTGGACCCTTGGAAATTTGGACCCTTGGAAATTCGGGATCTTGGAAATTTGGGAGCTTGGTAATTTGGGACCCTTGGAAATTTGGGAGCTTAGATATTTGGACCCTTGGAAATTTGGGAGCTTAGTAATTTGGGACCCTTGGAAATTTGAGAGCTTGGAAATTTGGACCTTTAGAAATTTGGGAGCTTGGTAATTTGGGACCCTTGGAAATTTGGGAGCTTGGAAATTTGGACCTTTGGAAATTTGGAAATTTGGGAATTTTGGGATTTAAAGATTTATAAATAAATTCCTCTAAATTTTAAATCCTGCATAAATTCCTCCACATTCTAAATCCTGCATAAACTCTACATCCTAAATCCTGCATAAATTCCACTAACTTCTAAATCCTGCATAAATTCCAAAACATCTACTCTCAACCCAATAAAAATCAAAAATACAATAAACCGAAAATTACGAACCTAACAAAAATCCTAAAATACTGAATTAATGTTGAAAATCATGAAAATATCCAGAAAAGTAGGAAAATCGTAAAAATAAAATATAAAGGTGGAAGATAGAATTTTGTCGAAAGAGCTATCACCGAGTACGCTCCTGTTCCGTCGCGGAGGTAGGTTTAGGTGCAAAGAGGGAAGTTGCAAAGGGTGCCGGATGAACAAGGACGCACACAACACAAGCGTAATCGGCTTACACGAACGCAACCTGACGAGCCTGTGAACGGACGGGCAAACTTGATCCCAAAAGCCTCGATATAATTCCACCCCATCACCCCTTTCCAGTCTCTCGAGAGAATCGAGTGATCCGTTCGTATTTCCCGCGAATTTGCTGCTCCGCGTCGATATGCAACACGGCTGACCGACAACGAGAACCAACGAAATTAAACGATCATTCGATGCCTCTGGTTAATCTCGGAATCATTCCGTTCTTTCGATTCGAATGTTTGATCGAATGTACGATCGATTTCCATGAGTTTCAATGGCTTTCCAAGGAAATTAGCTGGCTTTTTGCGATCGATTATTAAGTAGCTTTGTACGGGTTCGAACGGCTTTCCGCTTTGTGCTATTATGAAATATAAACGGACGATTACTGCATTGAATATTATGCGGAATTTTTAGAAAACGGTAATGTGAGTGAAATTTAGGTAAACAGGAATGGCGGACTTTTTGCGAAATAATTACTAAATAATTATGTAGAAAATTAGGAGGGAGTAATAGTTTATGGTAGATGTTTCTACAAGATCTTTCTAAGGTTCGCAATTGGCAGACTTTATTTTTACGACTCTTAGATATTACAAAATTGTTCGAACATCAAGTTTGTAATTGCTAGATAGTCACGTGACTAAGGGCGCCATATTATGCTGGTAATATAAAGTACACATTTTATTAAAATATATTCTTTGAAATCAACATTGGTTTTCATTAAGATGAAGAATAAATGTGTGTACTAATTTATGTTCTGTCACTTGCTTATTTATTTTTTAATATCATTTTTAATTTCAAGTTAAGTACCCATTATATGTAATTAGGTTTAATGACAATCTTTATTTTGTCTATTATGTATTTTCATAATTTAACTTCAATTTAAATATAATCTTTATTTTTTTCATTATGTATCTTCATAATTTAACTTCAATCTAAATATAATCTTTACTTTGTTTATTATGTATCTTCATAATTTAACTTCAATCTAAATATAATCTTTACTTTGTTTATTATGTATCTTCATAATTTAACTTCAATTTAAATATAATCTTTATTTTGTCCATTATGTATCTTCATAATTTAATTTTAATCTAAATATAATCTTTAGTTTGTCCATTATGTATCTTCAAAATTTAATTTCAATTTAAATATAATCTTTATTTTGTCCATTATGTATCTTCATAATTTAACTTCACTTTAAATATAATCTTTATTTTTTTCATTATGTATCTTCATAATTTAACTTCAATTTAAATATAATTTTTACTTTGTCCATTATGTATCTTCATAATTTAACTTTAATTTAAATGTAATCTTTATTTTGTCCATTATGTATCTTCATAATTTAACTTCAATTTAAATATAATCTTTATTTTGTTTATTATGTATCTTCATAATTTAATTTCAATTTGAACATAAGTACTTATAAACACAAAAATAGAGTTCAATCTCATATCCATATTTTAAAATCATAAATAAATAGTACATTGACACAGTATTAAATAGAAGATAAAAAAGAAAAATGTCCAGAGATATTTAAATAGTATCATAATTTCCGTATCCGTTTCCAAGATGCGAAAGAATTACGTCAAAGTGCATCGAAACGCTCGCAGAGCATGGAAATACAATTCCGATTCGAAGATACGTGTTCGAAGAGGAATCTCTTTGAGCCAAGAATCGAATGGTTGATCGACACGAGCACCGTCAGACGGGATAACAAGATCGCGATTGTAAAAAGTTTCTCTCGAGGAAGAAGTTGAAGCAGCAAGTTATTTCTGTGGAGGAACAGTACAGCGAGGAACGAGATGCGATTCGAACTGTTCAGACAAGCCGGATAATAATGAGAATTCGTTATAAACTCTCGTGGAAATAACAAGGGATCGAACGAAATGTTAAACCAGGAATTCCTGGAAACGGACACGCAGAAAATAGTCAAACCGAAGGGGATACGTACCTAATGATACGTGGAAACAAGAACATTGGGGATTTTAATGATACGATGTTTCTGCGTGATGCAACGTGGTACTTCTAACTCGAAAATCTTGTTGGTATTGCAAAGAAGAGGATCTCAAATCGGCGAAACATCGAACCTCATAATCTTAAATTCTCCTCTCAGAAATATCTCAAATTTCCAAATTCCAAAATTTCTAGATTCCAAAATTTCCAATTTCTCAAATTCCTAATTTCTTAGATTTCCAATTCCCTAGATTGCAAATTCTGCAGATTCCAAATTTTCTAGATTCCAAAATCCCTAGATTCCAAATTCCCTAGACTCCCAATTCTCCAGATTGCAAACTCCCTAGATTACAAATTCCCTAGATTACAAATTCTCCAGATTCCAAATTCTCTAGATTCCAAAATCCCTAGATTCCAAATTCCCTAGACTCCCAATTCTCCAGATTGTAAACTCCCTAGATTCCAAATTCTCCAGATTCCCAATTCCCTAGATTCCAAATTCCATAGAATCCAAATTCCCTAGATTCCAAATTTCCTAGATCCCATATTCCCTAGATTCCAAATTTCCCAAATTCCAAATTCCCTAGATTCCAAAATCCCTAGATTCCAAATTCCCTAGACTCCCAATTCCCCAGACTCCAAATTCCCCAGATTCCAAATTCTCCAGATTCCCAATTCCCCAGGTTCCAAAATCCCTAGATTCCAAATTCCCTAGACTCCCAATTCCCCAGATTGCAAATTTCTTAGATTCCAAATTCCCTAGATTCCAAATTTCCTACATTCCATATTCCCTAGATTCCAAATTTCCTAAATTCCAAATTCCCTAGATTTCAAATTTCCTAAATTTCAAATTCCCTAAACTCCAAATTCCCTAGATTCCAAATTCCCTAGACTCCCAATTCCCCAGATTGCAAATTCCCTAGATTCCAAATTCTTCAGATTCCCAATTCCCCATGTTCCAAATTCCCTAGACTCCCAATTATCCAGATTGCAAATTCCCTAGATTGCAAATTCCCTAGATTGCAAATTCCCTAGATTCCAAATTTCCTAGATTCCCAATTTCCTATTTTCCCAATTCCCTAGATTCCCAATTCCCCAGTTTCGCAATTCCCTACATTTCCAATTCCCTAGATCTCCAATTCCCTATTCTCTAAATTTCCAATTCTCCAAATTCCCAAATCTCCAAATTCTGAAATCACCAAATTCCCAAATCCCCAAATCCTCAATCCCCCAAACCTCCAAACCACGAAATCCCTAAATCCCTAAATCCCCAAATCCCCCAAACAAAAATCCCTAACCTCTCAAAATCTCACCCCGAAAAATCCCTAAATACAATAACTGAAATAACAGTATTACACAAATTGCATGAAACTAATCCGATGAATCGGACATCAATCGCTCAATAGCAATCGCTTAAGTAACACCGCAATCAAAGGGTTAATCATCCTTAAAATCGTGCGTCCTAGATCGGATAGCTTCGGGATATCGCGAGGGGCGATATCGAGAGGGCAGCATCGACCGTGGGATTTACAGAGGGGATGGGTGTTAGAAGCAACGGGGTCATCGATAAATTCGAGAGGAATGCAAGCTCCTCTCTTTGGTAGGGGTGGCTTCGTGTTTTCAAAGCGCTTTCGAGCATCCTGATGCCACGTTCGACCAGCAAACCGGACCGTTTTTGACCCGGTTTCCGGTACATCCGTGTCTTCCACCCTTTTGCAAACGACCAACGGTGTACTTTCGCCTTGAACGCAAGGAAATCCGATACGTTTTCAGGCTGTCGTTGTATATTCCCCTCGGAAAATATTGCACACGATTTTCATCCTCTGCTCCACGCTTCGTGCTCCTGGCACATTTAATTTCAATCCACCGCTTTTTTTTACGGGACCTTCATTTTATTCCGATCACAACGAGTTTGCTGGAATCGACGATTTTATTGTTCCTGTCGAGTCAATGCAAGGACTCTTTTACAAAATTTTCAGATTTTTTACTATTTTATTTTTACTGCATTTTGCTGTGACTTGACGTTCTTTTGTGCAATAACTTTGACATTCTTCGGGGTTATAGGTTCGACATTTTTTGTGTCGCAACGGGGATATTTTTTTGTGGAATTCAGGACAGGTTTTGGGAGTTGTGGATCGTGGTTGTAAAATTTTAATATTGCTGATTATTAAATTTGGTATTTTAGTTATAGGATGTAGGCTGTTTATAGGACTTTATGGTTGGTGAACATTTGAGTAGAAATAGCACTTCTTTGTATGAGGTGAACGTTATTGTTAAGGTCTTTGGTATGTTTAGAAGATGTGGACGTTGATGATGGATAAAGTATTGGTTTCATTTACAGATTTGTCAGAATTGAAGTTGTTGATAAATTAATTTAAATGTAACACATGTGTGTTCACAATTAGATATATTAAATAACCTCAATCTTCAGCCTCCTCATACTAAATCATTTCGTGTTAATTCTAATACAAGCTACCCTTGAAAAATTATTTTACTTGCACGCAATATAAGTTTGCAATTTTCGACGATCATAGAAATCTCCATAGACGATAAACAAATTGCATTTCAGATATAAAAGCTTTGTGTTTTGAAAACGTTCGCCAAGCGTACTCCATACCGATTCTAGAGGGTAACTGAACTGCTCTTGACCCACTTTCCATCGTGTTCCTATCATCTCGTCGCGTGGCAAAACTGTGCTTCAGATCAAAGTATTCTGCGAGTAAAATATCCTTCACATCTTCATTCTTTTGTTGTCGTTTCTCTTTGTCAATTGTTCTATGTCAAATAAATTAAAGAAACGTCCGATTCTTGTCAAATGAAATTACTCGTGTCCATTCAGTATTTTTAATTGAATTTGAAGGCTGTATCCTATATTCAATTATAATTATAATTTTAATAGCGAATAAAGGCATTGCGTCTCATGTGGAATAAATGTAATATAAATTTAATAAAGACTTAAATAAATTTGTCAGAAGAAATGAAGAACCAGAATCAAGGAACTTGGAAATAAATAAACTCATTGACTCAAATGAAAGTCTTAACAAAAATGAAGAATTAGAAGTTAGCCTAAAACCTGAAACCATTCTAACCTAAAATCTAAACTAAAATTTGAAGCTAACTTAAAACTTAAATTCTCAACAAAAAAACTGCAATCAAATTTAAAAATAAATAAACTCACTGACTCAAATAAAATACTCAATAAAAATGAAGAATTATAAGTTAACCTAAAACCTGAAACCATTCTAACCTAAAATCTAAACTAAAATCTAAAGCTAACTTAAAACTTAAATTCTCAACAAAAAAACTGCAATCAAACTTAAAAATAAATAAACTCACTGACTCAAATAAAATTCTCAATAAAAATGAAGAATTATAAGTTAACCTAAAACCTGAAACTATTCTAACCTAAAATTTAAACTAAAATTTGAAGCTAACTTAAAACTTAAATTCTCAACAAAAAAAAACTGCAATCAAACTTAAAAATAAATAAACTCATTGACTCAAATAAAATTCTCAACAAAAATGAAGAACCATAAATTAACCTAAAACCTGAAACTAACCTAACCTAAAATCTAAACTTAAACTTGAAGCTAACCTAAAACCAAAATTACCAACAAGAAAAAACTACAATCAATCCTAAAACTAAATAAACTCATCGACTAAAATAAAATTGTCAAACCAAAGAACCAGAACCTATAATTTACATATCACAGTAACCTCAAAAATAAATTTTCCCAAACCACAAATAAAAATGCAACAACCCCCAGTTGTAACATGAATAATGTTTTGCATCTTGAAGCAAGAAATCGATAAAGAAGACCAGAAAACGAAGGATGTTTTAATTCTTTTCTTCCTCTACTCGCAATAAGCAAATTTCGTTTATTTTCTCGGAAAGTAAGGTCGGATTTAAGCATCAAGCATGGGATAAAGCCGGCTTGTTGCACGGAGGATTACGTCGTTCACTGTTAAATGCGTGTGCACGGAACAGCAGGAAGAAATTTCAAATCGGTTGCCGGATATTGCAAGCCACGTAATGCTCCACGCATTCCGGAAACAAGGGATTCGAACGAAACGTTTCGGCAACGCTTCGAAGCGGATTTCGGGGAAATCGCTGCGATTTCTCTATAATACGAACTTATCGGAGTGGTCATATGTACGACGTTGATGAGTAGTCTCTTTTGTGTATCAAGTTTTTTATTTTTTAGATTCGTGGTTTGCAGTTTTTAGTTTTTGGATTTTAGGGGTTGTTGGTTTTGTATTTTTTAGTTTGGGGATTTTTAGTTTTTGGTATTTTAGCATTTGTCGTTTTGGTATTTTTGAATTGGAGGATCTGTCATTTTTATTTTTTGGAATTTTAGGATTTGTCATTTTTCTGTTTCTGAAGTTTAGGATTTGTCATACTTATTTTTTTTTTATTTTAGGGTTTGTCATTTTTATTTTTCTGAATGTGAGGATTTGTCACTTTCATATTTTCGAATTTTAGGATTTGTCATTTTTATATTTCTGAATCTGAGGATTTGTCATTTTTACTTTTCTGAATTTGAGGATCTGTCACTTTTATATTTCTCTATTTCAGAATTTGTCATTTTTATATCTTTCAATATGAGCATTAGTTAGTTTCTATTTCATAAGTTTCTCAATTTCTAATTCTCTATAAATATATATATTTACAAGGCAATTTATAAGTTCAATTCCCAAATTCATAATTTCTTGCATTCTCAAAAATTTCAAATTCTACAATTCTTAAATGTTTTACAATTTTTAAGTTCACAAATTCCTACATTTTTCAAAAGCATTTCCAAATGCATTTTCCAAACGCACTTTCCAAATGCAGTTTCCAAATGCATTTTCTAAATTGTCCAAACTTTGTACATCCACAAATACTTGAACCTCCCATGTTCCTCCTCTTTCAAAAATTCAGATTCAACTCTATAATCACTATAGTGCTGGCATACACAGTCAGGTACAAAAGATTGTATACACAGTAAGTATCTGTAAGCATCATTTGATAAATGATCATTTGATAAATGATCAAATGCATCAAATCGACTTGACACTGCCGTAATATTTTTCTCTCCCTCTCAATTGTTCGCTCGTACGTTTCGAAAATAACGATCGCGAGTATTCGTAACGAAGCTCGGCGGGAAATTTCGAAGTCCTAATCCTCTCGATCTCTTTCGCTAAGCGGATTAAGGCCGGCGCACGAGCGGACGCGAGCGAATAAAAGTTCGCGATAATAGTCCATAATTGGACGAGCTCGTACGCGAAACGACCGCTTACAAATATTCCTGGATGCTTCTTCTCTCTATTTCTAAAGCACCGGGGTCGGTTAGCTTTTAATACCTCCTTCTGCAATTCTCTACCTCGAAGAAGTTATTGGAATTTTCTTGACATGGACGAAACTGTTCGATTGCGAATTTAACTTAAGTACTTTATAATTAAAGACAATCGACAAGGTTAGGTCAATTGTATTTAAGAACTTATTGTATGAATTTATACATTGTGCTATTTAAAAGATACAAGTATTGTTGTAGCTGTGGTATCAAGTTAAATAATGTAGCATGTGGATCAACGAAATTGAACGACATAGAAATTGAAATCGAAGTTGAAAACTATCGTGTCAAAGTCGAAAGAGAAGTTTAAATTGAAATCGATATTGAAGTCGAACTCGTAGTCAAACTCGAAGTCGACGACGATGTCAAAGTCGAAGTAGAAGTTGAAATTGAAGTCGATACTGAAGTCGAACTTGCAATCGAACTCGAAGTCAAACTCGAAGTCAAACTCGAACTCGAACTTCATCTCGAAGTCGATCTCGAAGTCGAACTCGAAGTCAAACTCGAAGTCAAACTCGAACTCGAAGTCGAAGTCAAACTCGAAGTCAAACTCGAAGTCGAACTCGATATCGAAATTCATATCGAACTCTATATCGAACTCCATATCGAACTCTATATCGAACTCGATATCGAACTCGAACTCGAACTCGAAGTCGAACTCGATATCGAACTCCATATCGAACTCGATATCGAACTTCATATCAAACTCCATATCGAACTCGATATCGAACTCCATATCGATCTCCAACTGGAACTCCAAATCAACAAAAATAAAAAAAAAGGTAAAAAACAAAAAAATAGCTAATGTGAACAAAAGAGAGGTGTATCGAGGTGTGAGACTGTTGTTAAATTGAAACAGTCGATCGACACGAAGCAGCTAATCAAGGATGGTAGGTAATTAATGGAATCGTTGGTTGGAGGGTGTTTCCGTTTAAAATGTAGTCAGCCGGTGGGTGAGTCTGGCATCGTCTGGAACTCGCATCCTCGGGCGTTGACAATCTAATGTAATTTACTTCCCGTTTAACGTAATTAAAGTGTACTTTGAGGTGTGGCGGGACGAGAAATTAGCAGTGAACTTCGGTTTACCGGCAAACTTGCCCCGCTGAAATCGACACCGCCGCGATCCCGCTTATCTTCCGTAAATTTCGCGCAAAATTTCACCGTCAGAGGTGATTTGCGCTACGCTTATCCGCTCACGGAAAATGTTCCTTGCAATACCTGTCGTCAGTACCAATAATCTCTTTCACCTTATACTTCTTTCTCCTTCTTCGTCAATTTCAAAATCCTACGTTTAAATTACAATTTTTATATCTGAACAATGTGACAATCTAAATTAGTAATTTCTGTAGCTCTAAATTACAGTTACTTATATTTCCTATGTCTTCAAATTACAATCATTTATATTTCCTATGTCTCCAAATTACAATCACTTATATTTCCTACATCTCCAAATTACAATCATTTATATTTCCTATGTCTCCAAATTACAATCATTAATATTTCCTACATCTCCAAATTACAATCAAATATTTCCCATATCTTTCATAGCATCCCTTTCCCACGTATCTAATCTCAAAAATAGCAAAAATGCAAACTTGAAAAATCTGAAGAGAATATTGGACAACAAGAGATTCCACGACATTTGAATACGAATCGGCAGAGAGATCCGGCAATATAACCGGAGTCCGTAGGTATCCCGGATATCCCTGTAACGGTGAACACAGGAAATATCGACGCAATCATCCTCGCACACTGTAAAATAAATGACCGCAAGCTGACCACGCATTAAAACCTTCCTCGCAACGTCGAATTTTCTCCCTCTCGTTCCCGTTTCATCCCCCTTTTCTCGTTCCAGTAACAGCCGCTCTCCATTTCGAGGTGCACGTGTTACGACTGCGAACGGGTAACGCAATAACGTTCGATTATTGGTAGTCACGGTCGCGAGGATGCGAGCGTTCCCTGCTCGTATATCAAAGCTACCCCGTGTTCCCGCTTTCCCGAAGCTTTGCAGTTCGGTGTCAAAAGCTTCGCTCGCCCTTTTCACCCCTTCAACGTCCCACCCCGACCTGCCACCCCCGTATAATGCACAAATATGAGCCGCGAAACGGAGACCTCTGGATAAACCGAGGCCTGAATTCAATCGTCCATACCCCTTTGCCGATTGTCACACGAATCTTTTTTCTCGCTAGCTTTTAAACGTTCGTCTCTCGTTTTCTCTACCCTTTATGCACCTTTGTTTTATAGGTATTTGCGTTTTGTAACGGTACAAAGGAACGCGGAATCATTGCTTCAGTTTTACATTGTTTTACGGTTCTGAAGGGTTAATTCTATTTTTATCGAGTACTATTTTTTTTTATTGCTATTTTATTGTAGTTGAAATTTTAGTTTGAACTGAATTTTTTTTATGAAGACCGTGCATGGTTTTGTAAGTGGATTATGAAATAGTAGAGTAGTGATATAGAATGGGGAGAGTGACAGAACAAGTGTAGTAGTGTAATGGTTAAATAGAGAACTATTGTAGACGTACAGTAGATGAATTTCATGGGTGAAAATTCGACGCGTAGGAATTCCACGCGTGGAAATTCGGAGCTTAGGAATTCCATGCGTGGAAATTCGATGCGTGGAAATTCGGTGCGTAGGAATTCTATGCGTGGAAATTCGATACGTGGTAATTCGGTGCGTAAGAATTCCACGCGTGGAAATTCGGAGCATAGGAATTCCATGCGTGGAAATTCGGAGCGTGGAAATTCAGTGCGTAAGAATTCCACGCGTGGAAATTCGGAGCATAGGAATTCCACGCGTGGAAATTCGATACGTGGAAATTCGGTGCGTAGGAGTTCCACGCGTGGAAATTCGAAGCTTAGGAATTCCAAGTGTGGAAATTCGAAGCGTAGAAATTCAAAGCGTAGAAATTCCATGCGTGGAAATTGGGTGTGTAGGAATTCCATGCGTGGAAATTCCATGCGTGGAAATTCGACGCGTGGAAATTCGAAGCGTAGAAATTCGAAGCGTAGAAATTCCATGCGTGGAAATTCGATGCGTGGAAATTTGACGCGTGGAAAATCGGTGCGTTAGAATTCTACGCGTGAAAATTCGGCTCATGAAAATTCACAATAATGTAATAACAACATAATAACATACTAATATAATATACTACACTATAATACACTAATAGCCCTACAAGATGTAAAACAAAATGTACCAATAATAGCCGCCAAATTCGACTATGAAATCAATACACAGCATCGAACAAAGAACCGAATCAAAGCGACGTATATCAGAAAAATATTTCGCCGTTCTTTATTTCCGCCCGTGCACACAAGTTGATCAAAGGTCCGATCCTTTTTTTCTGTCCCTTTCTGAAAACGTGCATCTTGTTTGCGAAACGGTAGGCACGTTACGCCGTGCCGATCTAAATGTACAACCCGATTGTTTGCAGAATTTTTTCGAAATTTGTTTTTCATTTGTACGCGCTGATTGTGTGGCGGACAATCGATATCGCGATAGCCAACGTCCCATGGAGACAGGTAAACAATTTATTTATTCAAACATGCCTATACTTCTCCAAGGTTCCCGTTGTTTCACGTCCGAATCGAATCGATTTCTTCCGGCTGTTTGTCGATCGTTCCGACCACCATACACGCCAGAAAATGAAATTTGGTTGCTTCAAAAACACCAAAGAGGGGATACCGAAGTCAATCCTGAAACGATGTCAACGTGAATAAAATATTGCTGACCCGAATGTTCCGGTTATGGAACAGCTTTGATCAACTGCGAATCTGAATCTCCGATATGCTTCCCTTCCAGATATATTGCGTTCTCTTTTTTTATGTACTTTTTTAGGTACCATGGATAATAACTTCGTCACCATTTTTGAATGTCGAATGGAAGTTTATATTACGGTTGTTCGCGAAGCGATTTAACTTCGATTCTGAGGACTTTGATTGTGTTAGAGTTTAACAATTAGGGGATTTTTAAGGTTTGTAGTGATATATGATTTTGGAGGTCTGCAGGTTGGAATTCTGAGTTTTAGAATTCCGATTTCTCGACTACCAAATTTTGGAATTCCAAATTTTCCGACTACCAAATTTCGGAATTCCAAATTTTCCGACTTTCAAATTTTGGAACTCCAAGTTTCTAATTACCAAATTTTGGAATTCCAAATTTTGGAATTTCAAGTTTCCAACTACCAAATTTTCCGAATTCCAAATCTTGGAATTCAAATTACTGAATTCCCAATTTTGGAATTCCGAGTTTCTAATTATCTAATTTTGGAATTCCAAGTTTCCAACTACCAAATTTTGGAATTCCAAATTTTCCGAATTCCAAATCTTGGAATTCCAAATTTTCTGAATTCCCAATTTTGGAATTCCAAGTTTCTAATTACCTAATTTTGGAATTCCAAGCTTCCAACTACCAAATTTTGGAATTCCAAATTTTCCGAATTCCAAATTTTCTGAATTCCCAATTTTGGAATTCCAAGCTTCTAATTACCAAATTTTGGAATTCCAAGTTTCCAACTACCAAATTTTGGAATTCGAAATTTTCCGAATTCCAAATCTTGGAATTCCAAGTTTCCAATTACCAAATTGTAGAATTCCAAAGTTTTTGAATTCCCTATTTTGGAATTCCAAATTTTGGAATTCCAAGTTTCCAACTATCATATTTTGGAATTCCAAATTTTCCGAGTTCCCAATTTTGGAATTCCAAATTTTCCGAATTCCTTGGTTTTGAATTTCAAATTCTCGATTATCAATTTTTGGAATTCCAAATTTGGAATTCCTAGTTTCCCCATTCCTCATTTCAGAATTCCAAAATTCCAACTTCTCAACCTCCCAAATCTCGCACCCTCTAAAAGTACCCCAAATTCCAAATTCCTAACCTCGTACCTTTCACCTATTTCGAATTCCAAACTTTCCAAACTTCAACCCCCATAATCCTCGACTCGAAAAATCCTACGTGCAAAGTCGATAGTAAGTAGCCAATTACGTAACTCCAGATGGAAGTAAATCATGTACTATCGTCCCCCATTTCGGAATCCGCGAGTTAAAGCAAACAGAAAGGGGCGGAAAGTAAAAAAACTAACGGAGGAAAAGTGGAAAATAAAACGAGGATACATGAAGAGTCGCGGATCCCCGTACAGGAAACACGGTCGAGTGTCTCTCGAAAGCTCCTTTCGTGTCCCTGCAGTCATGAACGTTAATAATAGCAGAACGTTATTGCATTATTCTGTCCGAGCATGGCAAGATATTACCGTGCGCACGTTTCACGTTTGCACTTGCTATTACTCCATGATTATTCGTAGCTTTCATTTTTTTTCTCTTCCTCTCGCTAACGAGAAATCGACGCGGTGAAACCTGGGACCGGATGTGTTCGCGGCCACTCGACGACATCCTGGCCTCTTCTCGATTATGTCGGGACAATTCTCCCTGGCAATTATGCGAAACGATGATAATTCGTGACTCGAGTGCTGCAATTATTTGATACATCGTCGTTACGTCCAGACGATCGTTAATGCATGCTGATTCTATTGCGGTTCGTTCTTAAAAATCAATTTCTGGCTCGTTTAACCCTTGATTAAGGAAACGCTTTACTCGTAGGGTTAGTTTGCAATTTAAATTTACATTTCTCAGAGATGTTGTCATTTTCGAGGATGGAGATCTTGTCGTTTGATGTTGGACTATTTGAAGATTTTAGGATATTTGGAGACTTTGGAGACTTTGGAGAGGTAATTTGGTGTTTTGATATCGGGGATATTTACATATTTAAATGGCAATAGACTTAATTCTTTTAAATTCAGAATTTTTAGTTGTAATTGAAGTCACTCTTCGTATAATTATTATAGCTGTCAGCACTAATTCAATGATTCAATTGGTTGTCCATTGGTTGTCCAGTTTAATGGACAAATGGTTGTTCTTTGGTTGTCCAGTTCAATGATTCAATGGACAATTGGTTGCTCATTGGTTGTCCAGTTCAATGATTCAATAGACAATTGGTTGTTCATTGGTTGTTCAGTTTAATGATTCAACGATTCAATTGGTTGTCTATTGGTTGTCTAGTTCAATGATTCAATGGACAATTGGCTGTTCATTGGTTGTCTAGTTCAATGATTCAATTGGTTGTTCACTGGTTGTCCAGTTCAATGATTCAGTGGACAATTGATTTATCTAATTGTTATTAATTAACCACATTCTCACTTCATCATCATTAAATATTTTTTTTCAAGCTCCTCATACTTTATTCCTTCGCTGAATTAATTTTTCTTACATGACTTTTTCAAGACAGAAAATACACCTTGAACTGACAGAAGCAACAACAGTAATTCAATGTATTAAAAAATTGTAGTTAGAGATGTTTAAAAATCATGTACAACATTAAAAATTGGCATCATTTTGAAGAAAATTAACAGAAAATCATAATTACAGAAGATAAAAGATATTTTTAACAAAGTCACAAAAAGAATTGTTCATTAATTTGCATCATTTTGAAGAAACTTCAAAGAAAATCATAATTACAGAAGATAAAAGATATTTTTAACAGCGTCACAAAAATAGCTGTTCATTAATTTGCATTATTGTTAAGAAACTTAAAAGAAAATCATAATTACAGAAGATAAAAGATATTTTTAACAACGTCACAAAAAGAATTGTTCATTAATTTGCATCATTTTTAAGAAACTTTATAGAAAATCATTGTTCAAAGTCACAAAAATAGTTGTTCATTAATTTGCATCATTTTGAAGAAACTTTATAGAAAATCATTGTCAAAGTCACAAAAAGAATTGTTCATTAATTAGCATCATTTTGATGAAACTTTACAGAAAATCATAATAGCAGTTGATAAAAGATATTTTTAACAAAGTCACAAAAATAGTTGTTCATTGTGGTAATTAATAAAGTAGTAGTTTTATGGATTTAATACAATTTCTGTAGGTAAAGTTCGTGTTCGACGATCATGTTTCGTTGGCACTCGGTGAAAATGTGTGGGATCATTCGAGAACAGGTTCACGCGAATCGAACGAGGGAGTGTCGAAAGAATGAAAGAGGAATTGGGTGTGAACGAAGGGTGTTCCAGACTACCCTTTTTAGACCACTTATCGAGTACTCGAACACGATGACTATATTTAATTCACGGCTTAGCTGTGAACCAGCCTACTTGACTTCATTCCTTTCTTGGTTCGATGGACTCCAAACTAATTTCGTGTTATATAATTCTATTATCTGTGTTGCTTTTAATACACGTGCTTTCTAGAGCATTGCGAAATTGTCATGTGTGATTGTACATATGTGTAGGACCATATAAGACGATAATATGTACATGAATATCATAATTGTACATTTGATATGTGTTTGTTAAGATATGTAAAAGATATCAAGTATAAAAGATGTAACAGGTATGTTACATGACTTTGATGCTTATAATAATTGTCTAAAATAAACCTCTGATCCATGATGTTATAATAGAACGAATTATGTAATAATGCAATGTGTGTATTTAAAATTGTGTGTGTACACTTATAAAATTACAGCTGCAAGTTTGTCAAACCTATAAGATTATGAAGTTACAGGTGCACACTCGTTAAATACTTGCAAAATTATAAAATTATAACTGCAGAACCACTATATATCTATAAAACCATAAAATTAGAAATGCACTCCCATTAAGTACTTGTAAAAATATAAAAAAATATATCCACACCCACTAAATGCCTATAAAATTGTAAAATTAAAAGTGCACCCCTATTAAGTACCTGCAAAAATATAAAAAAATATATCTACACCCACTGAGTACTTATAAAATTACAAAATTAGAAATGCACCCCTATTAAATACCTGTAAAAATATAAAAAATTATATTTACATCCACTAAATACCTCTAAAATTATAAAATTAGAAATGCACTCCTATTAAGTGCCTGTAAAAAAATAAAAAATAATATTTACATCCACTAAATACCTCTAAAATTATAAAATTAAAAACGCACCCCTATTAAATAGCCCCATGAAAAATAAAAAAATCTACACCCACTAAATGCCTATAAAATTATAAAATTAGAAATGCACTCCTATTAAGTGCCTGTAAAAAAATAAAAAATGATATTTACATCCACTAAATACCTCTAAAATTATAAAATTAAAAACGCACCCCTTTTAAATAGCCCAATTAAAAATAAAAAAGTCTACACCCACTAAATGCTTACAAAATTATAAAATTAAAAGTGCACCCCTATTAAGTACCTGTAAAAATATAAAAAGTTATATTTACATCCATTAAAAACCTCTAAAATTATAAAATTAAAAACGCACCCCTATTAAATACCCCATTAAAAATAAAAAAATCTACACCCACTAAATGCTTACAAAATTATAAAATTAAAAGTGTATCCCTATTAAGTACCTGTAAAAATATAAAAAATTATATTCACATTCACTAAATACCTCTAAAATTATAAAATTAGAAACGCACCCCTATTAAATAGCCCAATTAAAAATAAAAAAGCCTACACCCACTAAATGCCTATAAAATTATAAAATGAGAAGTGCACCCTCCTAAATGTTTGTAAAAATATAAAATTGAAAGTGCAAACTTGTTAAATGCTCGTGAAATTACAAAGTAAGAGGCACGTGCCGTTAATGGACGTGTCAGTCCATTAGGAAATAAGGAACGAGCCTCGATCTCCCAACGAAAAGATTTACGGAGGTGGACGCTGGTCGTCGTTTCGCCACGCGATATTTCCGCTCGTGTATCATCCGTCGCGACATTTTTATACATAGAAATGCTCGCGACTGCGCGACACATCATCTCTATCTGGTCGTTCGTATCGGATCGTAGCGATAGGAACGCATAAATCTTCGGATCCACCCTGAACTAACGCGATATTTTGATATCTGAACGCCTAAACGGTGCACGTTGCGAGTTATAATAAACGTGCAACTTAAACGGAATTTTTATTTTTATTCTGACTTCTTATGACACATTTTCTTCTTTAAACTCTTATCTTTTTAACACTAAAACTGCCAAACGGTCAAATGACCGTTCCTCAAGAACCTTATTATAAATGACACAATTGAATTGACTTTTTTGATATCTGTATTGATCTTCATGAAGATAAAGAATTAATGTGTGTACTAATTTATGTTTCGTCGTTTGTTTATTTATTTTTTGACTCTATTTTCAATCTTAGAGTAAGTACATATTATACGCCGAGGTTTAGTGTTAAACTCTTTAAACTGTTATTAAGTTGCGTTATCTTCTGTTCATATTTTGATACATCTTTTGATGTTTTGAAGTCTTTAAGGTTAGAAACTGTACTTTTGCTTAACTTCTTATGCATGGTAGATTTTACCACCTTCAAAAGTTTTGAAGAAATGAAGGTTTTACCATTTGTTTACGTTTAAGAAATAAATTCTTTGCAGCTTGCGTCTTTTCTTCAAAATCGTCAAAGAATAATTCGCACGAGTAATCTCATGAAACCGGTCGGCCATTTTGAGAACAACTCTCTCCAACCATTTTGAAGAAATAAAATATAATTCACTCTCGTTTGTAGCTCAACTTTTGAATTTATTGTTCTTCAAGTTCCTTGCTCTAATTCCCCTCAAATTCTGTATAAAGTATTCTACGAAATTTATCTATGAAATAAATATATTTATTATGTCTAAAGATTGTGCAAACAAATATAAAATGAATGGTTTTGCACATTTCTGTTCGATAGGAGAAATGAATTTTTCTATAAAACGGATTCGAATGAAAAATCGACACACCGGAAGCCACGAACTCGGCAATTTCCGCTTCCTAATATCCCTTCGATTACAACGTGCACCGGCAAACCCGATTTGTTGTGTCAAGCTGACAGCACGAACGAACTTTAACATGCAATAACGAGCGTTACGCGTCGACGCGGCGTCGCGACGCCACTCCGTGATGGATTAGACTCGAAAACGACGTATGACGGATTCGAAATGTACACTAGACGATCAGTTTGAAGCTACCGTCAGCTTCCAATTATATCAAGATTTTCTGAATACTGAAAATGTACTAGTTTTCAGAAAATTTATTATGTCAAACACCAATTCGTTATTATTTATTTTTTAGCAAGTTATTACATTTTTTAGCAATTATACTACTTTTGTTGAGAGTTGCTGACAGTTTGCTGACTATTTTTATTGGCAACTGTGTTAGCAATTTGTATAACAAATTTTTGTACTGGAAATTAAAATTGCAGTATAGATGCAGTAGAAATTTAAGAATTTAGAAATACTATAATCTGGATGTTTGATAGTTTCAAAATTTAAAAACATAGAAATTCAATGATTTCAAAGTTCACAAACTCCATGACCTAAAAATTAGTAACTCATAAATGAAAACATTTTTACGATCAGCAATTTAAAAATTTCCTAACCTACAAATTCAATAAGCTAATAATTTCTAAATTTGAAAATTGAAAAATTCCAAAACTTCCATCGCAGAAAACTTGCAATCTCAAAAGAATTGAACCTTCTCCAAATTCAATAACCTAAAAATTTCTAAATTTAAAAATTAGAATACTCCAAAATTTCCACCATAGAAAACTTGCAATCTCAAAAGAATTGAACCTTCTCCAAATTCAATAACTTAAAAATTTCTAAATTGAAAAATTAGAAAATTCCAAAACTTCCACCACAGACAGTTTGCAATCTCAAAAGAATTCAACCTTCTCCAAATTCAATAACCTAAAAATTTCTAAATTGAAAAATTAGAAAATTCCAAAACTTCCCCCATAGAAAACTTGCAATTTAGAAGTTCATCTCCCACCGAAGAAATAAAATGACAAAATTAGCAAGCTTTCATAAGATCCTTTGTCCCACCGTAAACATGTAAATAGAAATTTCTTATTTTTTAATTCTGATGAAGGAGATACACATTTTTGTTCCATCGTATGGAATTTCTAAGATCAAAGAACAGACAAGCTTTTTGCAAGATATAATCAGAACCTTTTCCTCTGTCGTGTGTGCTACAAACACCGCACCGGCTGTGTACGATCTCTTACAATCTTTTAATAATCCTCTCCCTATTTCACGATGTCAAAGTGTCAACGTGTCAGCTGGTGTACGTGTTCTTAATCGTATCCTCCTTTTTGTTGCCTCGCGAACTTACACAAACAACTTACTTTCATCGAAATATTGCTTCTTCTTCTGACACGGTACAGACAATTCATTAAATTAATTTTTGTTCTCGTATTTCCTTAAAAAAAATTCCTTTTCAAACGTTTTCTTTAAACAACGTGTTTTATGTGACTTTAAAAGACAAACGTGCGTTGTTTTAATTTTAATGAAGCTATTTTTATTTTTATTTGTGGAAGACTTACATTAAATGAATTTCTTTTATTGTCAAAAAAACATTTGATAGAAAAAGACAAATTTTAATTTGAATATACAGAAAGTATGTATTAATTGATTTTTTATTTTGAAAGTAAAACTTGGTAAAAAAAAAGAGAAATTTTAATTTGAATATATAGAAAACATACATTAAATGATTTTTTTTATTTTGAAAGAAATAATTGATACAGAAAGAAATATTTTAATTTGAATATATAGAAAACATACATTAATTGATTTTTTTATTTTGAAGAAAGTACTTGATAAGAGAAAAAGAAATTATAATTTGAATATATAGAAGACATACATTAAATGATTTTTTAATTTTGAAAGAAATACTTATACACAAAGACATATTTTAATTTGAATATTATAGAAAACATAAATTAAATGATTTTTTTATTTTAAAAGAAACACTTGATACAATAAAAAGAAATTTAAAGTTGAATATACAGAAAGCATACATTAAATGATTTTTTTTATTTCGAAAGAAATATTCGATTGAAAAAGAGTAATTTTAATTGAAGTACCCAGAAAGCATAAAACCAATTGATTATTTATTTCTGTGAAAGAAATACTGGTGAAAGGATGATAAAATTAATCGTAATGAAACAGTGCATTCGTAGTATTAAAATATCGAAAGCAAGGCGTTCCGAAACGAAAAGATTAATCAACGAACAAATATTTTGCATTTACTCTCGACCCCGTTCTCTTTTCGCGCAGCGAACTGATTAATATTTATTCGATCACCGATGGAATATCGCGAAAACTAATTTCACGCACGGGACCGTGGGAATCCGATTTTAATCCCGCGTTATTATGTGCTTGCCGATTCTTTTCGATCCGTCCACTCGTTTTCAGGATTAAATCGTGTTTGTGCCGCGCACTTCAAAGCGCCCGAAAAAAACGACATATCGAGTTTGGTGGATTTCCATTTCGAGCCGCGGCGACGAATTAATTTCCCTGGATTTACCTAGTTTCACGGAAATACGTGCGGTCGCATCGCTAAGAGCCTTCGTTTTGTTTCTCTTCGAATCCTTTCGTTAAGATCGAACTACGTTATATGATTGTGGATGCTTTTTACTGGGAGAAGTGATTTTTGACATTTTTCTTTGTGAAAATTTAGTTTCTCAATTTTTCATTTTTCTAATTTTCCATTTTCTCAATTTTCCAACTCCACAAGTTTCCATTTATCTAATTTCCCAACTCCTCACGTTCCAATTTATCCAACTTCCCATCTCTCTAATTTCCCAATTCCTCAAGTTCCCAACTCCCCAAGTTCCCATCTCCCCAAGTTCCCATCTCTCTAAGTTCCAATCTCGCCAAGTTCCCATCTCTCTAAGTTCCAATCTCTCCAAGTTTCCATCTCCCCAAGTTCCCATCTCTCTAATTTCTCAACTCCTCAAGTTCCCAACTCCCCAAGTTCCCAACTCCCCAAGTTCCCATCTCCCCAAGTTCCCATCTCTCTAAGTTCCAATCTCGCCAAGTTCCCATCTCTCTAAGTTCCAATCTCTCCAAGTTTCCATCTCCCCAAGTTCCCATCTCTCTAATTTCTCAACTCCTCAAGTTCCCAACTCCCCAAGTTCCCATCTCCCCAAGTTCCCATCTCTCTAAGTTCCAATCTCGCCAAGTTCCCATCTCTCTAAGTTCCAATCTCTCCAAGTTTCCATCTCCCCAAGTTCCCATCTCCCCAAGTTCCCATCTCTCTAATTTCCCAATTCCTCAAGTTCCCAACTCCCCAAGTTCCCATCTCCCCAAGTTCCCATCTCTCTAATTTCCCAACTCCCCAAGTTCCCATCTCCTCAAGTTCCCATCTCCCTAATTTCCCAACTCACCAAGTTCCCACCTCTCTAATTTCCCAAATCCCTAATTTTCCATCTCCCTAATTTTCCACCCCTCTAATTTCCCATCTCCCTAATTTCCCATCTCCCTAATTTGCCACCTCCCCAAATCCCCATCTCCCCATTTTCCCTCCAAAAAGTTCAGATTTACTTCCCAGCTTCAAACAGATGAAATATCACGATTACATCTATTAGATTTCGTCTATCAACGTCGATGTTTGATCGACTGTATCGTTAATGAAATTTGCAATAGCTGACAGCGGTGAGTTCCGCTTTCGAGTAAATATTAAGCACGCGTTTTAACGCCTCTGGCAACTCGTGTTCTGCGGACGCGCGATGCCATGAAACGTCCATCGAGGTCGTAATATCGCGGGTAAAATCGATTTCAACAAAACCGTTACGTATTGGACACAGAATTTGCCTTCTCGGGCAAATACATTTTGTACAAAGAAGAAATTAATCATTCTGTTGCGCTGGGTACATACATTCCAATGTCAACTGACAATTTTTCAAATTTTTTTATTCATAGGAGGGATTTGGGTGTTTGAACGTTTTTGAATTTCGTAGTTGTGGATTTTTGAAGATTTATCTTTTTGGAAATGTATATTTTGTCAGCTGGAGGTAGACGTCTATGTAACTGTATTTACATATAGAAATCTATGCAATTGTATTTAGTTATAGAAATGTACTGAAATGAACTGTGTTTAGATGTAGAAATTCATGTGACTGCATTCAAACATAGAAGTCTATGTGACTGTATTTAGACAGAGAGGTTCATACGACTGTATTTAGAAGTAGAGGTTTATGGGACTGTATTTAGACCTATTGTTAGAAGTCTATGTAACTATATTTGGACAGTGAGATTCATATGATTATATTTGAACTTGTTAGAACTATATGTGTATGTAGACATGTAGGTCAATGTAACTGAAGTTGGACATAGAAGTTTAATGTGACTGTATTTGGATCTATTGTTTCAAGTCTCTGTAGCTGTATTTGGACACTGAGATCCGTATCATTATATTGAAACTTATTGGTAGAACTCCATGTATGTGTATGTAGACATGTAGGTCACATGTAACTGGATTTCGACATATAGGTTTATGTGACTGTATATAGACATGGTGGTTCATGTGGCTGCGTTTGGACATAGAGGACCATGTGACTGTATGCAGACATAGAGATTCATGTGGCTGCATTTGGATGTAGAGGTTTAGGTGACTGTATGTGGATATGAAGATCCATGTGACTATGTCGACATGTAGGTACATGTGACTGTATTTGGACTTCGTGTCACCACTCCATGTCACAATTCTACAATGTCTGCATAATGTCACAGTTCTGCAATGTCTTTCTACAATCTTACAATTTGACAATTTTGCGGTTTTATAATTTAACAGCTCTTCAAATCTACAGGTGTCTCCTCAAAAACGTCATACCATCTTCCGTAATTCTACAGTAACACATTTCTCATTTCCCCAATACAAACTGCAGTAATCTACAATTCAACAGTCCAATGATTCCATCGCTTCGCAACTTCAGTTTCCGAATCTACCAGCTCCATAACTTCCCTGCACTTTCTATATCGCGATAACTCTCGCTGGTAACAAACACCACACTCAACCGTTCTACACCGCATTATTGTCGAACCGCCCCTTCGAATCTTCCGTTCCACTCCGTTCGCTCGAACCTCGATTCTCTGACGCCAACATTCTTCGAACGGTAAATGGGAGGCATAGGACGTGGAATGTTACATTCGCGCAACTTAATTCGCCGACAATGCTTACGTAGACATAACTCGACTCGGCGGCAGCCATTTTGAATCGGTGGAACGTGACTGTCATAAACGTGTATGTATAGATAGCGCGTTAAATCTGATGTAGTGAGATTCGCGGTGGAAGAACGTGTGATGAATCGAATAACTTAAATTCTCCTTTATAGGCTTTTGTGATTATTACTCGATTTGTATAACTTGATCGAAGCACTGATTTTTATCTTTAACACATTGACTGCCACATTGAAATAATTAAAACTTCCATCAAGTAATGTTTTAATTTTTAATAAATTTCACCAAATATTTTCACAATATCTTATTACATTTTTTTTCCATAGATCCATGTAATTAATGCAAGAATTTTGTACGAGGAAAGTGAACAAATTTTTAATAATATTCATGTTAAATCAGTTTAACTTAAGTGTCACCCATATATGGATGACGTGGCAGTCAACGTGTTAAAGATAGGTACAGGGACTTCTGATAATACGTACAAATTGTAGAATGATACAATTATGACATTATAGAATGATACTAGAATGGTACTATTGTGACATTGGAGAATTATTCAATTGCATAATGGCATTGTAGAATTGTGACATTGTAGAACTGTTACACTCCACAATTATATAATTGTGACATTGTAGAATTGTAAAATTGTAAAAATTGTAAAATTGTAAAATTGTAAAATTGTAAAATTGTAAAATTGTAAAATTGTAAAATTGTAAAATTGTAAAATTGTAAAATTGTAAAATTGTAAAATTGAAAAATTGAAAACTTGAAAAATTGTAAACTTGAAAACTTGAAAACTTGAAAACTTGAAAACTTGAAAACTTGAAAATTTGAAAACTTGAAAACTTGAAAACTTGAAAAATTGAAACCTTGAAAAATTGAAAACCTGATAAATTGAAAACCTGAAAAATTGAAAACTTGAAAAATTGAAAACTTGAAAACTTGAAAACTTGAAAAATTGAAAACTTGTAAAATTGAAAACTTGAAAACTTGAAAACTTGAAAACTTGAAAACCTGAAAACTTGAAAAATTGAAAACTTGAAAAATTGAAAACTTGAAAACCTGAAAAATTGAAAACTTGAAAACTTGAAAACCTGAAAAATTGAAAACTTGAAAACCTGAAAACCTGAAAACCTGAAAACTTGAAAACTTGAAAACTTGAAAACCTGAAAACTTGAAAAATTAAAAAATTGAAAAATTGTGAAATTGCATGGCCGGTATCAGTGCCACAAAATTGCAGAACATCAAAATCATAGAACACCAAAATTCTACAACCCTCAAATCACACACCTCACGAGACCACATGTAAATACCCTCCAATTCTATAATCACAAAATTATGCAAAATCGTAGAAATTTAAACGAGAAAACCCTGCTGCCATAAAAGTGCGGTTCGATGAAATTATTTGCAGGCATATTTACATTGGTATTAATTATCTCCAGAATTACTACCCTGAAACTTAACCAACAGCAAATGCACGTCCTACGACAAACGATATTTTATAAACAGACAATTGTGTAATACATTTCGTTGACTGATACGTGATACGAAACATAAATACGAAACATAAATTACATCTGAAACTGATATTCGTATTTTATATTTCCCGTACATCTCTGCAACAGTAAATAATTTTATCATATTACGTTTAAAACGCAGAAATAATTATTATCCGAGATCCACGGAATAATGATCATTCGTTAAGGGAGTTGAAAAAAATACAACAACAGCGGTGACCCGAATAATTCTGTATCGAAACCGTTTTCTTTTCGATTGAAAATACTGACGTCGATAGAATCGATGGTTTTCAGTGATTCGAATGAAACTCAATAATAAAACGACGATTAAAACGACGGGGATGAAAAAGACAGTTCCTCCTTGTTGTCTGGCTGTCGTGCCTCATTAAAAAAGGTATTCTTTCGCGAAACGTAAACGAGAAGAGGAGAATCTATGAAAAAAGCGAGCATGTAATGTGACGCGAAAATGATCTACATTTAAAGCAAAAACGCCGGGGAAACGTAACAATAGACTGCAGAAAAGCTTCACAATTTATTCATACAAAATTCTAATAATTATGTTGAGGATCTTATTTCAGGTATTATTTTTAAATATTCTGATACGTAATTTAATATTATATTTAAAATAAGAGGTGGTGGAATGTATTATTAAGGTTTATTTGGTCGCCATTTGTAAAGACAAGTTGTCAGGAATTAATATTGTGAGGATCACTTTAAATGTAAAAATAAAATGGGAGAGGTTTTTAGAAAGACAGAGATGTTCTTTACTATAAATTTTGATTATAAAATAGGGTTGTTTATCTTCTTTTAAGAGGGACATCATTTAAGAGGGACATAGTTTTCAACCCTCAAATATGAATACATTCAAGAGGATCATATATGTATCACATATGCATCTTCATATGATTTACAAGCTTAAATTAACAATGAGAGTTGCAAATTTTTTTTTATGTGAAACTGGTAAGAATGTTGACAATATATTGATAAAAGTATATTGACAGAAGTCATTGATAATAAATATTACATCCACTTCTAATAGAGAATGTGATCATACATGGAACGACTTTAATAAATCCTTAAAACCTATATAACTAATGTAGCTCCTTAATATTGTCTCTTTATAATATAACTATTTTTTATAGTATAAAAATTGCAACGTACTCATAAAATATGACTGTAAATTCCTAAAATAACAGACAGTTCAAATTAGAAGTCTTCAACTTACTTTTTGAGCCTCCACCCTTTGCCACTAAGCAACTCATTGCTACACTGTTAAAAAAATAAAGAAACTTAAAATGTTACATCAATTTATCCTTGACAATAATTAAACTCTAAATTAAAGTATTAAAAATTCAAAAAAACTTGTTACATTTAATTGAATTTAATTCACAACTGAGTTTTGAGAGACTTGACTCCCTCTTTAGACTCTCAACCTCACCAAACTCTGACTTCAACTTACAAAAAAATTCACTTCGCAAAATACACCAAGGTTTTAACAACCCCCTCGTGATTTCGAAGTCAATAACACCTCTCAGCCCCAAAGGAAGTAACTCCCTTCCCAAAGTCGAGGACTCCCAAGTCAGAGAAGTCGAAGAACTGAACCGAAAAGACCGTCCATGGAAAGCCGTCCATTTTCGAGTGGACACGTACCTTCGATTAATGTCCGTTCACGGTGATGTAGGAGTACACGTGTGGCGCGGAGGAACGGGGTTGGAAAGGAAAAAGACACGAAAGGCCGAGGGTGGTTGGGTGACGGCTAGAGTCGCACAAAGAATGGCGATCGAATACGGGGGTGGTTCGGGGACGGAACGAGTATCGCGATACTCCATCGGCCAGAAATCGATACGGGGATGGTCAGGGACTGCAACTCTCTTTCTGTAATTTTCACGGATACGGACGTTGCATGTGGCTCTCAGCTGTTAACACCTTGCGCAACGGAAGTGTACTGTAACTTTTACTTCTGCTGTATTTGGTGCGTAGGTGAATTTTTGTGAAAGGGAGTATTGTAGGTAGGAATTGGCAGAATTCAAAATATCGATACCTAAAGTTCTGACAAACTAAAATCCAGATATCTAAACGCGACACCTGAAATCCGGTATCCAAAATACTGACACGTAAAATCCCGACAGCTAATAGTCTGAAAAAAATGTAATGTCTAAAATCCCGACACTTGAAATTCTGAGGCTTAAAATTCAGACACCCAACGGTTTAACAAAATTGTAACACTTAAAATACCGACACCCAATAGTCTGAAAAAATTCTTACATCTAAAATCCTGACGCCCAATAATCTAACAAAACTGTAACACTTAAAATCCCGACACACAATAGTTTAAAAAAATTGTAACACTTAAAATCCCGACAGCTAATAACTACAAAAATTGTAACACTTAAAATCCCGACACCTAATAACTACAAAAATTGTAAAATTTAAAATCCCGACACCTAATAACTACAAAAATTGTAACACTTAAAATCCCGACAGCTAATAACTACAAAAATTGTAAAATTTAAAATCCCGACACCTAATAACTACAAAAATTGTAACACTTAAAATACCGACACCCAATAATCTAAAAAAATTATAACACTTAAAATCTCGACACTCAAAATCCCGACATCTAAAGTCCCGTCACCTAAAGTCCCGAAACCTAAAATCTCGACAACTAAAATCCCGACAACCTAAAATCCCGACACCTAAAGTCTTGAAACCTAAAATTCTGATACCTAAAGTCCTCACACCTAAAGTCCCAACACCTAAAGTCTCGATACCTAAAGTCCCAACACCTAAAGTCTCGATACCTAAAATCCCGAAAACTAAAATCCCGACACCAAAAGTCTTGAAACCTAAAATTCCGATACCTAAAGTCCCAACACCTAAAGTCCCAACTCCTAAAGTCCCAACACCTAAAGTCCTGACACCTAAAATCCCGACACGTAAAATTTTGAAATCTAAAATTCCGAAACCTAAAATCTCGACACCTAAAGTTCCGACACCTAAAGTTTTGAAACCTAAAATTCCGATACCTAAAGTCCCGAACCTAAAGTCCCGACACCTAAAGTCCCTACTCCTAAAGTCCCGATACCTAAAGTCCCAACACCTAAAGTCCCGATACCTAAAATTTTGAAACCTAAAATTCCGAAACCTAAAATCTCGACACCTAAAATCCCGAAACCTAAAGTTCCGACACCTAAAGTCCCGATACCTAAAGTCCCGACACCTAAAATCCCGACACCTAAAATTTTGAAACCTAAAATTCCGAAACCTAAAATCTCGACACCTAAAATCCCGAAACCTAAAATCTCGACACCTAAAGTCCCGAAACCTAAAGTCCCAATACCTAAAGTCCCGTCGCCTGAAGTCCCAATAATTAATAATTTGAAGAACGAATAACCTGTAAACCTAAAACACTGAAAAACTAAAAAGTGGAAAAGTCAAAAATTAGATAATTATAAAGTGGTAAAATGTAAACTAGAGAAATGGCTGCAAATGGAGAAATTAGCGATCCCTTTAATTAGAGTCCCGTACGCAATTGGCCATCAGTGAAATTAATCTCCCATTACCAATTACGCTAACATCCCCAATTCGACTATCTGAACATAACTAAATACCCGGACAACGTCTTGCTGATATCTCCCCACCCGTTTCAATTTACATGATTAATTTAAGAGATCCGTGCAAACGAACGTTCTGATCCGGTAAAAAAGGCGCGTCCTTATAAATTACGAAGGTAAACGAGTGGTGAAAAAAAGCAGGTTGACAGGAACATAGGCCGCGTATCAGTCGTTCTAGACAGGCCTATTGATTTCTGATTGAGGCAATCGGTCGATGCCAACGACCATATCGGGCCGGCTTTTAAACCGTTCGTACAAAGTTTCGAGGCAACGGTGAAAATTATCCATTAGGGGGGAAACCGGCAAAAGAGATAGGCAGCAGCGTTGAAATATTGACGAGTAAACGAGAGAAAAAGGGGTTGGAAATGACGGGAGAGCTCGATTCACGATTCTCGATTCGCGAGTGAGCTACCGCGATGGCGGCAACAATTTCTTCGAGCGGTTCTTCAAATATTTAAGGAAGCCTCGCGAGACCGAACGGTTGCCTTTATCGGTTAATTTCGGCTTAACCGGAAGTCAGCGAATCGTTCGCGCGTAAAACGCTGACGTCCGTTCCCTAATTATATGCTCGTGTGTTAACTAGATTTTCATGAATTCAAGCGATTCTTTCTCTTTGTTCGTTTATTCAACTGGCTATTTCATCGCTTATGTGCGTTTGAATTTACCTCCACTTCTATGATAGATGGAGGATATTTTGGAAATGAATTGGGACTCTTTATTTTAGATAGATTAATACAAGGTTATTAAATTTTATTATTTTATTGTTTTTCATCGAGGATTTTCATATGTTACTAGATGTTACGAGATGTTAATATTATTAGAACCTTCGAAGTACCAAGATCTTTGGATCCTAAGTATCTCTAGACGCAGATGTCTGTGGATACCGAATGCATATATTCAGATAGCATTAGATTTCCAGTGTTTTTAAATATCTACATTTCTGGATTCCTATATTTCTATATAGGGATATCTTAGAACCTGATTTCTCTAGATACCGATTTCATCAGATCTCCATATTCCTAGATCCCCGAATCCATATATACCCAAATATCTAGATCCCCAAATCCTTAGATCCTCAAATCTCCAAGATCCCAAAATCCAAGAATTCCTAGATCCAAGAATCCCTAAATCCAAGAATCCCTAAAGCCAAGAATCCCTAGATCCAAGAATCCCTAGAACCAAGAATCCCAAGATCCAAGAAATCCTAGATCCAAGAATCCCTAGATCCACGAATCTCTAGATCCAAGAATCCCTAAATCCAAGAATCCCTAAATCCAAGAATCCCTACATCCAAGAAT
Organism: Megachile leachella; assembly: GCA_963576845.1. Classification (NCBI taxonomy): domain Eukaryota; kingdom Metazoa; phylum Arthropoda; class Insecta; order Hymenoptera; family Megachilidae; genus Megachile; species Megachile leachella. The sequence goes on from OY756251.1 coordinate 19,837,576, forward strand.
CCCAGGATCCAAGAATCCCTAAATCCAAGAATCCCAAGATCCAAGAATCTTTAAATCCAAGAATCCCTAAATCCAAGAATCTCTAGATCCAAGTATCCCTAAATCCAAGAATCTCTGGAACCAAGAATCCCTAAATCCAAGAATCCCTAGATCCAAGAATCTCTAAATCCAAGAATCTCTAAATCCAAGAATCCCTAGATCCAAGAATCTCTAAATCCAAGAATCCCTAAATCCAAAAATCCCTAAATCCAAAAATCCCTAAATCCAAGAATCCCTAAATCCAAGAATCCCTAGATCCAAGAATCCCTAAATTCCCAAACCTCCCTAAATCCCGAAATCCCTAGATTCCCAAATCTCCCTAAATACCCAAATCTCCCTAAATTCCGAAATCCCTGGATTCCCAAACCTCCCTAAATATCCAAATCTCCCTAAATTCCGAAATCCCTAGATTCCCAAATCTCCCTAGATTCCCAAATCTCCCTATATCCCCAAATCTCCCTAAATTCCCAAATCTCCCTAAATACCCAAATCTCCCTAGATCCCCAAATCTCCCTAGATCTCCAAATTTCCCAAATACCAACTTCGCTAGATACCAATGTCCCTAGATCTCCAAAAATTTCTCAGGTATCTTCTGGTGTCTACTATTTGTTGAAAAGTAAAATAAAGACGAAATAATAGTGCACGATTCTGGTATCACGAGTAGTAGAGCGGTGAAGTGGAGAGAAATGGATAGGACAAGTGAATCTGACATGAACTCGAAGTGGACTGCGCCGAGTCAAGCTTGCATACCGGATGATTTATTTTGCTTTCGAAATATCATTATCTGGTCTACTTCGGATTGCAACGGACGATTAATTGTTCGAGTTACTTGCGTTATTAATTGCTGCTCGTTTGGTGCTCTCCGAAAACATATGTTATTTACAGTCTTCTTTCAATGCACAGATACCATTTGTAAAGTTGTCTGATAATAAATTTCGAAAGAGAACTTCTTTCTTGCTAAAACTTTTCAGGTATTTTCATTAAACTAACGAGCTCGGATGTATTTATGTCTTTTCACTTTGGAACTAAGACTGTGTTTATGGGTTCGAGGAAGAGAGGTTACTTTCGGTGAAATATTTAGAAGACTCATTAAGATGCTTCTCTTGATATCTTTGTCAGTTCTTATCTGTATAATGACGAATTGAAGAGTGTACTAATTTATGTATATATCGTTTGTTTATTCATTTATTTTATTTTCAATTTTTGTAGAACAAAGAGTATTCAAATTAATATGGTACATAATGTGTCTGTCTAAATATGTCTTCTTGAGGTGCTACTAGACGTCATGCTATAGACTCCTATTTCATACCTTTTACTTCAAATTTAATTACACTCTTACTTCATAATTAGGAGACCAAGAATATATTTTCATTTAACAAACACATCCAATAATTTTAAATAATACCATCAGATTTAGTGTCCAAAGTTGTATGATACATATTTAATATGATACATAGTGTCTCTGTCCAAGTATGTCTAATTCAGTTGCTACGTTATGATCCTTAGACTTCTACATCTTACTTTTTACACCAAAATTAATTACACTCTTGCTTCATAAATAAAAGACCAAGAACATATTTCCATTAAACAAACACATCAAATAATTTCAAATAATATCATCAGATTTAGTGTCCAAAGTTGTATGATACATATTTAATATGATACATAGTGTCTCTGTCCAGGTACGTCTAATTTAGTTGCTACATCATGATCCTTAGATTGCTACATTTTACTTTTTACTTCATATTTAATTATACTCTTACTTCATAAACAGGAGACCAAGAATATATTTCCATTAAACAAACACATCAAATAATTTCAAATAATACCGTCAGATTTAGTGTCCAAAGTTGTATGATACATAGTTAATATGATACACAGTGTCTCTGTCCAAGTATGTCTAATTCAGTTGCTACATCATGATCCTTAGATTGCTACATCTTACTTTTCACTCCAAATTTAATTACACTCTTGTTTCATAAATAGAAGACCAAGAACATATTTTCATTAAACAAATACATCAAATAATTTCAAATAATACCGTCAGGTTTAGTATCCAAAGTTGTATGATACATAGTTAATATGATACACAGTGTCTCTGTCCAGGTACGTCTAATTCAGTTGCTACGTCATGATCCTTAGATTGCTACATCCTATTTTTCACTCCAAATTTAATTACACTCTTGCTTCATAAATAGAAGACGAAGAATATATTTTCATTAAACAAACACATCAAATAATTTCAATTAATACCGTCAGGTTTAGTGTCCAAAGTTGTATGATACATAGTTAATATGATACATAGTGTCGCTGTCCAGGTACGTCTAATTCAGTTGCTACGTCGTGATCCTTAGACTTCTACATCTTACTTTTTACTTCAAATTTAATTACACTCTTGCTTCATAAATAGTAGACCAAGAATATATTTTCATTAAACAAACAAATCAAATAATTTCAAATAATACCGTCAGGTTTAGTATCCAAAGTTGTATGATACATTGTTAAAATGATACACAGTGTCTCTGTCCAAGTATGTCTAGTTCAGTTGCTACATCATGATCCTTAGATTGCTACATCCTATTTTTCACTCCAAATTTAATTACACTCTTGCTTCATAAATAGAAGACCAAGAATATATTTTCATTAAACAAAGACATCAAATAATTCATAATAATACCATCAGATTTACTGCAACCACTTAATATCAGTATAAATCACATCAAGCACGAATCACATGAATCCAACGTCGCATCGGATGCGTTTGACCATCGTCACCCGCACGGTAAACGACGCCGATTTCTTTGAACGATTGCATAAATCATCCGGAAGGTAGAAGGATCGGCAAGGGTAACAGCATCGATAAAGCAGAAAATGAGAGTCACTGGGCTGTTCGATGCGGAGTGTTGGCACAGTGCTCGTGATCGATTACTCGTCATCCGCGCGCGATGTCCCGAGTTCGACGCCCACCGCCCGCTGCCAAACCAAACGTACTTCTTCCTCCTTTTTTCGCCGTTCCAACCCCCTCGAGCTCGTTGTCTCCTGCTCTCGTTCTCTCTTCCATTTCCAGCGCACCCGACACCCCCTTTGATCCATCCCCGCGTCGCATCGACCGTAGGCTCTAACACGTAGATAGCCGTTGCACGATGGACGTGTACGAGACCGGATAGTCTCTTCCTTTTTCCTCAGGTATACACCCTGTGTGTACTGGCTGGCTCAGGAACGGTAACACGGAAGGAGTGGTGGAAGGATTTTGAGGATATGGGATTTTGGGATTTGGGAATTTGGGGAGATGGGGATTTGGGGATTTGGGGAGATGCGGATTTAGAGATTTGGAAGCTTGGAATTTGGAAATTTTGAGAATTGGAAGCTTGCAATTTGAAAACTTTGGGACTTGGAAGCTTGGAATTTAGAAATTTTTGAATTTTGAAGTTTTGGGATTTGGAAGCTTGGAATTTGAAAATTTTGGGACTTGGAAGCTTGGAATTTGGAAATTTTTGAATTTTGAAGTTTTGGGATTTGGAAGCTTGGAATTTGAAAATTTTGGGATTTGGAAGCTTGGAACTGGAAATTTTGGGATTTGGAAGCTTGGAATTTGAAAACTTTGGGATTTGGAAGCTTGGAACTGGAAATTTTGAGAATTGGAAGCTTGCAATTTGAAAACTTTGGGATTAGGAAGCTTGGAATTTGGAAATTTTTGAATTTTGAAGTTTTGGGATTTGGAAGCTTGGAATTTGAAAATTTTGGGATTTGGAAGCTTGGAACTGGAAATTTTGGGATTTGGAAGCTTGGAATTTGAAAACTTTGGGATTAGGAAGCTTGGAATTTGGAAATTTTTGAATCTTGAAGTTTTGGGATTTGGAAGCTTGGAATTTGAAAATTTAGGGATTTGGAAGCTTGGAACTGGAAATTTTGGGATTTGGAAGCTTGGAATTTGGAAATTTTATAATTTTGAAGTTTTGGAATTTGGAAGTGTGGAATTTTGGGATTTGAAGATTTGAAATGTTTAAAATTAAGTGCCTCAGAGTTTTGATACAGAAAATGTTTAATGAATTCGTCTGAAATTCACGATCCCACCATACCTACAGAACCGACTATGCCGACATATCCCACACTGTCAGAATGTTTAGTTGAGCTTTGTAGAATTATGAGATATTCCGAGAAAGGATTACTTGGATCCTCAAACGAGATTTTAAAAGGATTACAAAGGTACATTTCTACAAAAGAAGAAAGAAACTTTGTACTAATAATGTCGAGATTTAATGTCAAACAACGTTAACTGCAAAAATCCTCTTTTTCTTTCAAAGGCAGATTTACCTTCATAAAAGTCGTCCACCTGTATGAAAAAATGAATAACCATGTCCTAATAGTACTTATTCATTCATAAATTAATTATTAATACAGTAAAATTTCATAAACGAAGGTAGATTCGTATAGTAATTAATAATTGCGATTCTATTATTATTCAAATAAAATTTGTGTGCTGCAATTGACTTTATTTTACTTTATTATTATTGCAGAATTTGTTGTGAAATTATATAATTAAACTATTCCTTAACTCTTCATAAATTTCACAAAATCAAAATATTGAATCTCCTGCTTTTAGAGTTGAACTTATATGACTTTATTATTATAAAAGAATTTATTCTGACAATAAAGTTGACCTAACCTAAACATAACCTAGACCTAACCTAGACCTAACCCAGACCTAACCCAAACCTAATCCAGATCTAACCCAGACCTAACATAGACCTAACCCAGAACTAAGATAGACCTAACTTAAACCTAACCTAGGTCTAACCTAGATCTGATCTAGATCTAAACTAAACATATCCTGAACTTAACCCAAAATCTAATCTAAACTTAACTTGGGGAGATGGGGATTTGGGAATTTGGAGATTTGGAATTTGGAAATTTTCGGATTTGGAGATTTGGAATATTCAAATTTTGGGATTTGGAGATTTGGAATTTAGAAATTTTGAAATTTGGAAATTGGAAATTTTGGGATTTTGAAGGTGTGGAATTTGGAAATTTTGGAATTTGGAAGCTTGGAATTTGAAAATTTTGGAATTTGGAAGCTTGGAATTTGGAAATTTTGGGATTTTGAAGGTGTGGGATTTAGAAGCTTGGAATTTGGAAATTTTGGAATTTGGAAGCTTGGAATTTGAAAATTTTAGAATTTGGAAGCTTGGAATTTGAAAATTTTGGGATTTTGAAGCTTAGAATTTGCAAATTTTAGAATTTGGAAGCTTGGAATTTGAAAATTTTGGAATTTTGAAGGTTTGGGATGTGGAAGCTTGGAATTTGGAAATTTTGGAATTTGGAAGTTTAGAATTTGGAAATTTTGGGATTAGGAAGCTTGGACACCTAACCTAACCTAATCTAATCTTCAATACGTCCATAAACTTCCATCTGTTAGCTTCCAGTACAATCTCCCAATACAAAAAATAAAAATAATTGACCCACATAAAAATGTTTTCCCATACAAAAATAATCGACTAACCCACCGATACCTAATTTTGAACAGCCCTGTAGTTGTATACCGAATGTTAGAGGCGCGAGGTGGAGTGTGCCGGACTGTTCCGAGTAGAAGAGCGGCGAAAAACGAGGATGCGAGCCGTAGGGAGGAGTCGATCTCTGCCAAATCAAACTTAAACCCCTCTGTTTCCTCCTGTTCGAGGTTCTTCTTCGATGTTCGAACGTTATCGATTTCGTTGAGTGGTCAGCTCAGAGAGCCCGGTCGCACGAAGGTGTGCGAACGTGAGCTTCGTTTGGGAAATGAGGACTTTAAGTGCGCGTTGCAACCTGGAATTACAGGCTGTGTGTACACGAGAGGGTGTAAAAGGGTGGCCTTCTCCAACCGGGATAGATTGGAAATTTAACGCGTTTACCACCTTTAACGTGCGATAAATTGAAACTTTTAAATGTAATTTAACTTGTTGATATACTGCGATCTTTTATTTTTTATTTTCGATAAAAAATGTATTAGATTTAACAAATATCGTATAGTTTTATAATATTCGTTTTCTGAAATTTCAATCTTTTTGAGATAATTTCAAGTGGTTGCTATAATTACTATTTTATTAGGTAAGTGTACACTAAACACTAAACTTACTAATATGTAATGTGCACTTAATTTGAAATTAAAAATAAAGTTAAGAAATAAATAAAGAAACGAAACATAGATTAATACATATATTTATTCTTTGTCTTGATTAAAATCAATGGTGGTTTCAAGAAATGTACCTTAACAAAATGTGTCTTTTAGTAAGAAGCTTATGGAGCGGTCATTTAACTGGTTGGTAGTTATAGTGTTAAGTGAAGGACATTTTTGATGACACAAGATCTAAAGATATCAGAATCCAGAGAATTTGTAAGCTCAAGTACTTGAAACTTTTAAAATATTAATAAATTTAGCTTTAGCTTATAGTGACATCTTACAGTATTAGAAATGATGTATAATGTTAGAAATAGAATAACTGAATATTAGAAACAAAATAATTGAGTATTGATACTTCCGTCTTGTTCGTTTGATATTGTAAGCCTTTGTAATAATTGTGTTATATAGAAAAAGTAATCCCTGTTTAATTAATTAATCTTTAAGTTATAATATCTGTTGCTTGTGTCTTTTATTAAATAATTTGTTTGTGTTTAAAAATATATTAACAGTTTTTAACGATTATCCATAATTCTAATTATTTAACAGAAACCTCAAATACTCAAGTACAAAATCCAGGTACATAAAATAGTTAAAGATCGAAGAATTTCTGCAAAGCTGAAAGCGTGTAATCGTAAGACGCCCTATTGGCAGCAATGAAAGGCATTCGTGAAAATTCGTTCTGCGGAAGAACGCAAAATGGAAGCATCCAGGTAAAAAGGAAAAATGGCTGATTGCCAAGGACAATAGGGAATTGGCAGCGGTCGAGGTGCGACTCGTGTCCGGTTCAACCCTTACTCCGGTGCACCCTCTAACCTTAATAATAGCCGGCACCGGTGAGGGATGGAAAAGGGGTTTGTGTATCCTCGAGGGACGTGTCAGGGTCTCGAACTGTGTATAGATTAATGAACAGATAACGCTCTTACTATGCGGCTACCCCTAAGACAATGAACCGGCCAATCTGCGATCTTTTTCGAAGAGCCCACAGCAATTTGGATTCCGTTTTATAAACCACGCTCTAACGTAGCGATACCATCGATCAATTCAGAATGATTTTTAGAACGACAATGGTGCATTGGTTTATTGAAATATTGAGGAACTGGTTTTCAAAGGGGATGTTTTCTTTCGTTTTTAAGAGGGTTGTTTTGGAAATAGGAGGTAAGGGTCTTGATTAACGAATGTTCAAGGGTTTTTTGGTTTATTGTTTAGTAAAATGAGGGGTGATGTGTGGTGGAAAGTGAGGAGTGTAGAAGGGGTGGTGTAATCTTGGATCTCAGGAAGGTATTTTTGAAATTGTACAATTGTTTGAATTTTAGGAATTTTAGGAAGGACTTGAGAGAAAATTTGGAGGACTCAGAAAATTTATTTACAGGGTTGTAACTGTGGTTTTCAAATCCATATATCCCAAATATTGCTATATCTTTATATCCAATTCCATATCTAATTCCAAACTTTCAAACTTCTATATCCTCAAATACTTATGTACGCGTCTGAATTCCTAGGTTTCAAATTTCTAAACCCCCAAATTCCCAAATCCTCAAATTTCCAAGGTCCCGAATTTTCAAGGATCTAAATTTCCATGCTCCCAAATTTCCAAGCTCCCAAATTCCCAAGCTCTCAAATTTCTAAGCTTTAAAATTTCCAAATCCCCAAATTTCTAAGCTCCCAAATTTCTAAGCTTTCAAATTTCCAAGCTTCCAAATTTCCAAATCCCCAAATTTCTAAGCTCCCAAATTTCCAAGCTTTCAAATTTCCAAGCTTCCAAATTTCCAAATCCCCAAATTTCTAAGCTCCCAAATTTCCAAGGGCCCAAATTCCCAAATTCCTAAATTTTTAAGCTCCCAAATTTCCAAGGTCCCAAATTTTCAAGGTCCCAAATTTCCAAATCCCTAAATTTCTAAGCTCTCAAATTTCCAAGGTCCCAAATTACCACACCCCCCAATTTTCCAACGTCCCAAATTACCACATCCCCAATTTTCCAACGTCCCAAATGACCACACCTCTAAATTGCTACACACCCCAACTCTCTATATCCCAAAATTCCTAGGCTTTAAATTTCTATATCCCCAATTCCATATGTCTCCAAATTCCAACACGTCCAACATCCTATATCCCAAAATTCTTAGGTTCCAAATTTATAACCCCCCAATTCCTTATATCCCCAATTTTTTTTTTTCACCCCAACTCGCTACGTCCCCAACTGCCTATGTCCCCAACTTCGTCCCCAAATTTCTACACCCCAATATCCAACATCCCCAAATTCAAAAAGTGTGTAAAGAGTTATTTAAAAGCAAGGTTCTGTAGAAAGCAGTCCTCAGCTTGAAAGCAAGTTTATGAATAAAACGTGTGAAATTCACTCACCGGTCAGAAGGAACAGCAGCACGGTCGAATCCATTCCCAAAGCCGAAATTCGCCGGGTCGTAATCAATTCAACGCATTCTCGCAACATTCCTGTAACAAGAAACGAACCGGTCAGAGGTCGAAGCAAGAAACGTAGGTCAAAGGTTCGCAACACTCGAGAACCTTGCTATTTCCCGGTGACAAATTCCATTAGCAACGATACGAGCAAGTGGACATTGAACCAGTAACGCGTTTACAACGCCCCTAACAGCTAATCGACAAGGGATGATTAATTAAACGCTCTGACACTTTATAGAAATTCCTGTACGTTTCGTGATGAAATTCGTTCTTTTTTTTGTTTGATTTCTGGAGAAGATTTATTATTATTATTTTTTATATTAAATTTAGAATGGAATGTTATTAATAATATTGTGATGATTAATGATATGATTGTCGATATTGTAATTTATAGCAGAATTGGGACAATGATCAAAGAAATCGAGGGGCAAACGAAAACAGCAACAATATATCAGAATTATTAATATTATAATTGATTTCGTGATTAATTGTTATTTATTGCAATTTATATTTGCATAACTTTTAATAGTGATTTACTTCATTTTTGTTATAATTGTGTATATATTCTACTTGTATCACTTCAAACGACTTACAAATGAATCAATAAATATTTATCCATTAGATGTTTGATCAATAATTAATCCTTTTAATACATGATAGACTTTATTCATTGAAATTGTTGACTTATGCATTTTTTATTCAGTTACATTACTTGTATATATATTTTCTATTTATTCAAATTAATTTTTTATATTTACACGTGAGAATGAAAATTCATTGAAATTGTTGACTTATGTATTTTTTATTCAGTTACATTACTCGTATACATTGTTTCTATTTATTGAAATTAATTATTTATATTCACACATGAACATGAAAATTCATTGAAATTGTTGACTTATGTATTTTTTATTCAGTTACATTACTCGTATATATTGTTTCTATTTATTGAAATTAATTATTTATATTCACACATGCAAATGAAAATTGAATTGTAATAATGAATAAATAATGAATTGTGTGAGAAATAATACAATGAAGGTTACGTTAATTATGTTGCACAGCCCTTAATCTCATAACAACTTCATAACCAACAAATAAAAATAACTTTCGAATTTCTCGTGTTCATTGTTAAACCTCTTTTTGTTCCAACGATGATGAATGGTTAACACGGTTTTATTTAATAAATTCAAGCGAACGTCCGTCACGCTTATTAGCGTTTAACTGACTTTACAGGGGTGTTAACAGGCATAGAGAATCACACCGAATTAGCATACTACCCCTACATCTGTTGACCATTAATCAATTAGCGTGATTTCGTGCGCGCACACCCTCTCGCCAGCGTACAACTGTTAGAAACCAGTAGAATATATCCCTGGTGTAAAATTCTCGTTAAATGAACTCCCGTGCGAAAATGATTATTGCGAAACACGCAGACCACAGAGGAAATAAACTTTAATAACACGGTAGAACATGAATTCTATACTGTTTATAGCGTGATTCTCTACGTTTGCGTTCAAGCTATCATCGTTTGCGTTCACAGTATCCTTTTCGTTCAGATCATCTGTGCACCATAGAAAAATTAACCCTGCTTTCAAATTTATTAACGCAATTTCACAGATGAGCCAAAATAATCGGCCATATTTTACAAAAATGAAAGAAACGATATAAAATGAGAAGCTCGATGTGCTAACTGCTTTTTGTACTTAATTTTTGTAATTAATTCAAGTTTAGTAAAAGACAATATTTTTGTGCAGAAAAAAAATACAATTTTAGAGAATGTTGTGTGTTAATCAATTTTTAGAAACTAAACTAAAGTAGTAGTTAACAAATGTTTTTTAGTAAATCATCTAGAAAATGTTTTGAAGACATTTTTTTTTTAATGTCACATAACCTCAATTTCAGAGATGTTTCTGATGTCGCAGTTATTTATAAAAATATTCACTTTTCATTAATATAGGTGATCTTGTAAAATGTTCTTTATAAGAAATTTAAAAAAAAATGTACTTACATAAAATACATATATTTAGAAGTTTAAAGAAAAATGTTCTTACATAAAATTCATTATATTTGAATTTGATGTCTGACGACATATTTATAAATCTACTAGAGGAATGCACAAAATTGATATATAAGTTGTTCATTATAAATTAACAAAATTCAGTGTTACTAATTATAAATTAACAAAACTTGTATATATGTTACTGACTTCACATATGTGAATTTACATATGTGTTATTAATTATTAATTACCAAAATAATCTCCAAACACCTAACCTAACAAAATACATACTATGCATACTGTATTTCTATCACTGCTCATAAATAAAAAATATAACTAAATTTTATACATAACAAATTTAAAAAAATGTATAGAAATGTCCCAAAAAAGAAGTGTAACTAAAAAAGTATAAATTACTAATATTATTAACGTATCATTAAAACATGAATTCTCCAATAAAACTTGCATAATAACATATCAATAAAAAATGAAAAAGACGATGAACTACACATGTACACTAAATAAAAAAAAAATAAAAGAAAGAACATCGTGGTGCACATGTTTGCAGGATAATTTTTATTTGTATCTCGTGGTGATCGTGAACCGGAAACGGATGTCCGCGTGTTGAAAAATGACCACCGTCGTGCTTCCGGTCTCCAGCATCCTACAAAACACCAGCACCGACTACTTTTCCTGACTATCCAGCGTAATGTGCTTTCGGTGCTGGCCACCCTCGCGTTTCATCCCCTATTCACCGGCCCTCCGTTAACCCCTGCGCGACCATAACTCGGTCGGAGGTCCTCTGGGACTCCGTTCAGTTTACTGTGCGTGATCTTTCAGAATTTAGATCGGAATTTTTGTTACCGTGAATCTCGCCAACCCCTCTGAGGGGATGCAAAAATTCCGACTGTTCCCTGTTTTCTGCTTCATGGGAAATATTGTTTCGGGTATTGTCACGTTCTTTTAGAAATTTAAATATTTATTACGTTCTTTAGGAATTTTCTTTTGAAGCAGTTTTTGGAGAAATATTTTGCAGAATTAATTCTGTCAGTGAGACAATTTCTAAAACTCTATTTATATTTATTAAGTACCTGTTTAAGTAAGATACAATTTTTAAGACTCCATTTATATTTATTAAATACCTTTTTCTATTTCTTACATTTACTAAATAGTTTCTTTTTTTATTTCTTAAGAATTAAATTATTCTTTTGTATATAAAGGTTTATATGAGTATTTAATATTATTTTATATTATTTTATATATTTTAGCAACGTTTTTATTTTACTCTCAGTACTTTACTTTCAGTATTGTACTTTCAGCAAAAATTATTTTGTATAAGAATTGTTTTAATTAATTTTAATGGCACCTGAAATTGTTTGGAGAAACCGTATATTTTTTACAATTTACATTTTTATTACACAAGTCCTAAATTATTTTAGTACCTACTGTTCTTTTTGTTTTTATTGCCTGACCAACTTACGTCAACATGAATTTTAAATAGAAACAAACGTCACAAGGATTACGTCTAATTTTAATAAAAATAAACTTCAGAATTATTCGTGCAACATAAATCGTAGCTTCATTAACCCACACATTAAAGATTTCCATATTCACAAGCATTTCACCTAAAATTATCTACCTAAAAAAATATATTTTACAGAAGAACCTCGACAATCAGTGTTTTCTGACAACTTCCATTATCACCGTAATTGTCATCATATTTTAACACCCTAAGAAAGAAAGAATATTTTAATTGAAATTCCAGAAACGCAGAAAAACAACCCCTATACGTATACCTTCGAGAATGAATTTCGTTTTCTTCTCATTCCCACGGTCACATTCGTCGCATTCTATACACACACATTCCCACCTGCTTCCCCCGACAGCATGAAATATTAAGATAAATTGTATTACGTTGGCCGAGGAGCGTCCTGAAAAATTGCGCGTCACTCGTTCAGAAATAAATGAATATCTTACCCGCAAGACCATCAATCTTATCGTTTATCGACCGGTTTATTCTTGTATCCACGTTCACGCTAATATACGTTTCAATTCGAAAACCCTTAGCTCAAACATTATTTCTTTGCTGTTTCACGGATTTTCTTACGCTGCGATGCGAAGGGTAGTTTCACTATAATTATTTATTTTCTTTAGGCAGTTTATTGACTGGAGTAAGTTTTTATTTTTATGTATACACATTTTTATATTTTCGGGGATATATATTTTGAAGTTTCAAGGTTTATGAATTTTTATATTCTATTTGCAAGTTAGATTATTATGACTAATTTACTACACTAGATTAATATTTTTATAAACTAAATTGTCAAATTTAAAAATCTCTGAACACTCAAGTTTCTAATGTTAGGTTAGGTAAGTTAGGTGTTTTAGGTATGTTAGTTTAGGTAAGTTAGGTGGGTTAGGTAGGTTAGGTAGAATAGGTAGGTTAGATATGTTAGGTAGGTTAGCCGGGTTAGGTAGGTTAGGTGGGTTAGGTAGGTTAGGTAGGTTAGGCAGGTTAGGCAGGTTAGGCAGGTTAGGTAGGTTAGGTAGGTTAGGTAGGTTAGGTAGGTTAGGTAGGTTAGGTAGGTTAGATGCCTAAAATAAATGAATAAATGAAGTGATTGAATTCGTTATGTCAGAAGCCACCCCGCTGTCGCCTATTGGCCGTCTAATACCGTTGAGTATAAAAACAAAGAGTCTGAAAGGGGCCATTTCGATGAATCGAATTCAGGGAATTCTTCATCCGCTTTTTCATCCCCTTGAAAAGGGGAGCGTAACGAACACGCCGGAGAAGAAGATAAGAGAGCAGGGATCGCAGTGAACAGCGTAAAAATCATGATTTCTGCGGCGTTACCAGGCCACAAGCCGGTGACTTCTTTCGCCGCGTATTCGAGCAAAAAGCTTTGAGAGCAGTCGAGTCGACCATGAGATGCGAGCAAAAGCATCAAACGGTCGGGGCCAAAGTGACAGACTGGGAGAGCTTGAAAAACCTTTTTTTTCTCGTCGCATGATCGAACGTGAAAAAATATATATATATATATATATACGTATATCTGTTCGTTGGAACGTGTCTATGGTTACTCACCGTGCATCCCTATTCCCGACGAATAATGCATTCATGCGATACGAAAAAAAAACGCTTGATCCCGAACCGTTTTGCGTAATGTTCAACGTTCACGACGAGACCTTTAATAATTCTATTCTCCGTCTCTCTTCTTCTACCGAGCTTCGCCCCATCGTTTACGCGTAACTGCCGTGTTCCCAGGGTTTCATGGAATATTTTCGAAACGTCTGCGAACGAGATTCGACGACTAAGCGCGCGTTTTTAATGCCCACGCCGATGTTTACGAGCTACGGAACATAATGGGTTTTAGTCTTTCACGCAGATTTTGTGTATTTTGCGGAGCTTTGGTCTTTCTGGGGAATGCCTGTATTCGGATTTATAGCGTATGTTACTCTGGAGATATAATGTATATCGAGCTTAATATGGTATGTGGTGTTTGTTACTTCAAAGTTTTTTGCTGTGGAGGATTGATTTAAGTATCAGCTTCAATTTAGTGGCAGATGGTAGAGATTTTTTGGAGAGTTATGGTATTTATGGTTACTTTAATAGATACACTTTATTTCTTTCATTATTTTAACAATTAGTAAAATTTGAGGATGGACAAGAAAAAGTTTATACTATTTTTATTTTGTTTTGGAGGAATGCTTTTTACTATTTCATAGTCCTTGTCTATGTAATTTATGGTTGATCTTAAACTTAAAATATAAATTGAAGTGTAGCAAAAGTTGGAGCAAGATACATGTATGTTACAAGTGGAGCTTCATATGTAGACAATGTCATATGAGTACCTCACATATGGAACGATATTATACAAGGAATAAATTGCTTATAAAAATATCATGAGACAATTTATCAATACGTATTAAACAGATAAAAGTTTGAAGCTTGAAGGAACAGTCAAATTGATTTATGTCGAAGAAAAATTAATTTCATAAAATTCACCCCTTGCGTCATAATGTATCTTCAGGTGCGTCAGTCAGAACCAGCTAATTACAGCTGCAATATTAAACCAGAGATAAAAGTGGAAATATTATGTCAACCTTGCATTCAGTAATCCTCAACTCTGTAAATTATAATTGAACTATAAATTGAAGTGTACTAAAAGTTGGAGTAAGATTTGTCACTGTCGAGCGTCATATGTAGACAATATCATATGAGTACGTCACATGTGGAACGCTATTGTACAAGAGTTTAATTGCTTATAAAAATACCATGAGAAGATTTATTAGTACTTATTAAAGTGTGAAGCTTGAAGTGAAATTTTGACGGTCAAATTGATTTATGTTGAAGAAAAATTAATTTTACAAAATTGAGCCCTTGTATCGTGATGTGTCCTCAGGTGCGTCAGTTAGAACTATTTAATTCCAGCTGCAATATTAAACCAGCGAAAAATAATTGAAATATTATGTCAACCTTGTATACAGTAATCCTCAACCTTGCAAATTATAATCGAGCTCAAACTCCAAACGAAAACCTAACCTAAAAATTAGGGTAAGTTTTGTCAAAGTCGAAGCGTCAGTGCGTCAGTGCATCAATGCATTAGTGCATCACTGCGTCAGTGCGTCAGTGTGTATATAGTGAAATAAGAGATTAATTATAAAATTATCTAACAATGATTTAACAAGTAATTATAAAAGAACAGAAAGTTCAGCAGAGTAAAAGTGGCCGATTCGATCGTCTCGCGATTTCGCAAGACCGTTTATTTCAGATTATTCTGGCACGGGTCTATCGGGGTTGAAACTTCTTTGGTATTCAACAGGTGAGCCCAGACGTACGGATAAGCGATTTAGACGTATCCTTCGTCGGACAAAAGACGGAGTCGAGTTTCTGCGAAGCTGATCGATCGATCCTAGCATAGCTGGCCTACGGACTTGTTCCAGTGCCAACGAATTCAATATCGTAATTTTCTGCCAAAGTAGATTTTCCACCGATTAAACCGACCACCTCCCACTTCCTTTGGAAACGATCGCAAATCCTTTCGATATTTGCCGCAATAACGGTTTCCATTACCAGCTACGAGATCCTTAAGTGATCCGCGATGAAACGACATGTGATTTATTCTTGCGATATATGTGAGAAATTTTGGGGTATTATGATGTAGTGTTTTGGAGCTGTTGCGAGGTGAATGTGGATTTTGAGGGAGGTGGAATTTAGCGAGGTGGAAGTTGGGGAAGAAGAGATTAGTGCGATGGGAGTCGGTATGAGAGAAATCGGTATAGCGAGAATTTGATGCGATAGAAATCAGCACAATGGAAATTGACGCGAAAGAAAACTCGGCGCGATGGAAGTCAAAGCGATGGGAGGCGGCGCAATAGAAATCGGTGCGATGGAGAAATCGACGCGATACAAATCGGTGCGATGGAAATCGGTATGGGAGAAATCGGTATAGTGAGGGATTCGGCATATTGGAAATTAGTGCAATGGAGAATTCGACGCGATAGAAATCGGCGCAATGGAAATTGACGCGAAAGAAAACTCGGCGCGATGGAAGTCGACGCGATGGAGAATTCGGTGCGATAGAAATCGGTCCGATGGAAATCGACGCGATGGAATTCGGCGCGATGGAATTCGGCGCGATGGAAATCGGCGCGATAGAAATCTACGCGCTGGAAATCGACGCACTAAGGAATTCGGCACATTGGAAATCGGCGAACGGAAAATTCGACGCAATAGAAATCGGCATGATGGAAACCGACGCGAAAGAAAACTCGACACAATGGAAATCAACGCAATGGAAATTGGCGCAAAATAGAATTCGGCGCGATAGAAATCGGCTCAATGGAAATTGTCACGCTAGAGAATTCGACGCGATAGAAATCGGCACAATAAGAAATACTAAACCATAGAAATCAACAAAATAGAAAATTCGACACGATAGAAAACAGCATGAAAAATTAATTAACACTGAAAATTAATTCGAAAGAAAACTCGACAGCAATGGCAAGGTAAATTGACAACAAATCATCGCAAGGTAAATAGACAACAAATCATTTCAGGGTAAATAGACAACAAATCATCTTAAGGTAAAAATAGACAACAAATCATCTCAAGGTAAATTAACAACAAATCATCTCAAGGTAAATAGACAACAAAGCATCTTAAGGTAAATAGACAACAAATCATTTCAAGGTAAATACACAACAAATCATTTTAAGGTAAATTAACAACAAATCACCTCAAGGTAAATTAACAACAAATCACCTCAAGGTAAATTAACAACAAATCACCTCAAGGTAAATAGACAACAAATCATCTTAAGGTAAATAGACAACAAATCATCTCAAGGTAAATTGACCTGTTACATCTGACAGATCGCAGTAAAAGGGGTTAAGCAAAGCAATAAAGTGTTTAAATACCGTTGATCGCATATTTCGTATTAAAGAAACAAGCAAGTGGAAACGACCATGAAGCTCAGCGAGGAAACTTGTCTAAATGCAAACACAATAAGCTCCCGGCAGTAGTCTACGTAACATTCCGTAAACAACCTGTAACGCTGCTGCTGGGCTATTATGAAATCCAATAACGCAACTTAAGACATCGTTATACGGCAGCGAGTAAAGCAACCGTTTCACGGCTTCGTTACACTTCGCCTGAAATCATGCTCTTCGAAAGGCGGAGGAATAATTCTTCTTTGGAGGCGGCCATTTTGTGCCGGGGACTTCGATGCTTGGGAGATGGGTGCGCTAGATGTGAAGATATTCTTAAATGTTGCGTTATTTTTTTTTTAGAAGAATACGATTTGTTTATTTTTTATATACATGTTTATATCTGATTTAAAGGTTAACTGTGTTAACTGTGATTTAAAGGTTATTAACTGTGTTATTAACTGTGTTAATAACCTTTAAATGTGTGTTTTAAAGGTTATTTTGGAGGTGTGTTCTAAAGATTATTTAAGTAGGTGGAACTTTCTTGTAATTCATATTTTGGGTATTTGTTTGTTGTTCACTGCATTATGGATTCTTTTATTGTTGGTTTGTTGTGTATTCTTTTGTTATTATTCGGTTGTGTACTCTTTTCTCTTATTATTTTATTGTGTGTTCTTTTATTATTATTTTACTGTATATTCTTGTATTGTTACTTTCTTCTGTATTCTTTTATGATGATTTTATTGTACATTCTTCTATTATTACTTTGTTGCACATTCTTTTATTATTACTCGTCTATATAATTCAATATTATTGTAAAGTTATGTATTTCATGATCACACAGTTATGTAAACAGTAATTTATTATTGTATGTGCATTTTTAGTTAAGAATAATTACACTTGTATTACAATTGCAGAATGTCACACTTGTCGATTTGAATCATTTTCACAACAGAATAATATTGATTCAGAAATAATGTTCACAACGATAGAAACTATTAAATTGCTAATACTGTAGCAAATAATTAATTCACTTTTTCAGTTTGACAATTGACGTTAATAATTACTGATCAATTTATATTAATGCATCACCAACAAGTATTTGTATTATGTATTATTAAAATATCATTAAAGTAACTCACAAAATAGATTCATTATAATACATTCATAAATTATAATCATTATACTGCTTGCAACATTTATATGAAACTTAAAAATCATTGCAGATATTCGTTTTAAAAAGTGCATATAATTTTGCACATATTTATAAATGCATATATATTTGCACATATTTATTAATGCATATATTTATGCACATGTTTATAAATGCATATATTTATGCACATTTTTGCACATATTTATAAATGCATATATTTTTGCACATATTTATAAATGCATATATTTTTGCACATATTTATAAATGCATATATTTTTAGACATATTTATAAATGCATATATTTTTAGACATATTTATAAATGCATATATTTTTAGACATATTTATAAATGCATATATATTTGCACATATTTATAAATGCATATATTTATGCACATTTTTATAAATGCATATATTTTTGCACATGTTTATAAATGCATATATTTTTGCACACATTTATAAATGCATATATTTTCCTTAACTAAAGATTACACTGTAACGTTTCTTGGATCAGGAGGTTATAAAGAGAGTGTTAGTTAAATTTGCAAGAGCAAGATAGTAAAGAGAATAGAATTTGTTGGTAATTTGTAATAGTGAAGGAAGAGAAGATTAAATAAGAGTAGGTTACAACGAAACAGATAAAGAGGACAAGGAAGATGGAAAAGAGGAAAGTGGAGGAGCTCGTTAAACTGATCGAAGCGACACTCCGTTCCACTCTTCAACCCTTGTCGTCTGTCACGATACACGGAGTCGTCGGTCGCTAAATTGGAAAGAGGCGAACACCGAAAAAAACTCGATCTGCACGACGAGGACACTCGTGGCAGCTGATAAGGCACGGCTATTCAATTAGCGTCAACGGAAACTACCCTGATCGATAAAATTCTTACTAACGTTTACTGTGAACGTACATTCTTTACTGAATCTAAACATTAACACAAATTTCAAATATTACACTTTTAAGTAATTTTAGGCATTATAATAATTTTTAACATTACTAATTTTTATAATTAGCTTTCTGCTTCGACTTTTGCAAGATTTATAATTTTTAATTAATATTCTTGTGAGGTTTGCAATTTTTTCTTTAACTTCTTATATAGTTACAATTTTAGGAGGTTTTGGTGTACCTACAACTCTCGAATTAATTTATTTTTGTAGCTTTGAATTATTTTACATTTTTAAGTTAAGTAATATTTATAATTTTGTGTTTCAATTTTGCAACACTTATAATTCTGCATCGTCAGTTTTGTGATGAATGTAATTTTATCTTGGAATTTTTACAATTTTTATAATTTTGTATAACAATTTTTAAAATGTGTGTAACTTCACATGACAATTTTTGCAATATTTATAATTCAACATCATAATTTTTACAATAGTTCATTTTTTCCTTCCAATTTTTATAATTTTTATAATATTTCAAGATAATTTTTGCAACATCCCCAATAACAATTGCTTCAAATGTATAAGATATGATGGCAGAAAAAGAATTGTCAACGTGACCCATTAAAAATAACAGTACATAAGGGTCAATTATTCTTCATCTTCGTTCAATAACAAAAAACGATGCTACTTCATAGTATGATCCGTTGAAATCATTAGTAAAAGCATCATTTTACCACCCCAACTCATGCACATTTAAAAGTAATATAAATTGTGTACTCACAGTTAATCAAAATTGCATTAAACACAAAATACAGTGACTTAAAAAGAATTGTCACCATTCGCAATAAAAATCAAAAGAATGTTTCGGTCAATATTTTTTCCGCGCTCACAAAACAGCAAAATTACCAGAATAACATATTTATTCAGTGCGTTTCTCGTTAGTAATATCGACAGATATGATCAGTAGAATGAAAAGACATCGGATAAAGAATGGCGGATATAAGTTTGCCAGCAACATCTCGACGAGCATAAGGTCTCCAATCTCCGTTTCCTTTCGTTCTCAATTTCCAGCGCTTCGCCGGCATAATGAAGCCTCTTTGTCTCACGGGCTTGGTCGCGGAACGAGAAAAGAGGAATTTATTTTCTTCGGAGGCTCATCTTCGATTCAAGCGATTACCATAGCGGCCGAGAGGACACCGGGGAAACGAGCGAACCCGCCTTAACGAGAAGTCGACCGCCATGTAAATGTTCCTTTAAGAGGAACGGGAAGCTTCCTGACCGCGGAAAAATCGCACCTAACCGACGATGAATCTCTTGGTCGAATTGCTGCTCGAGGTGAAACGCTTCCGGTGAACGGTGCTAATTAAAGCCACTGGAAACGTCATCGTAGACGGTCTTGATAGGGGAATAAAATTATCTGGGAGACAGTTAATTGTACTTTCTTTGGGCTGTGTTTTAGATGGGTTAGGTTAGGTTTAGGTGGATTTTGGATGGGTTAGGTTAGGTTTGGGTGGATTTTAGAAAGGTTAGGTTAGGTTTAGGTGGATTTTAGGTGGGTTAGGTTAGGTTTGGGTGGATTTTGGATGGGTTAGGTTAGGTTTAGGTGGATTTTGGATGGGTTAGGTTAGGTTTAGGTGGATTTTAGAAAGGTTAGGTTAGGTTTAGGTGGATTTTGGATGGTTTAGGTTAGGTTTAGGTGGATTTTAGTTGGGTTAGGTTAGATTTAGGTGGATTTTAGATGGGTTAGGTTAGGTTTAGGTGGATGTCAGATGGGTTAGATTAGGTGTAGGTGAATTTTAGAAGGGTTAGGTTAGGTTTAAGTGGATTTTAGGTGGGTTAGGTTAGGTTTGGGTGGATTTTAGATGGGTTAGGTTAGGTTTAGGTGGATTTCAAATGGGTTAGGTTACGTTTGGATAGAGAGTAGATGGGTTAGGTTAGGTTTAGGTGGATTTTAGATGGGTTAGGTTAGATTTAGGTGGATTTTAGATGGGTTAGGTTAGGTTTAGGTGGATTTTGGATGGGTTAGGTTAGGTTTAGGTGGATTTTAGAAAGGTTAGGTTAGGTTTAGGTGGATTTTGGATGGTTTAGGTTAGGTTTAGGTGGATTTTAGTTGGGTTAGGTTAGATTTAGGTGGATTTTAGATGGGTTAGGTTAGGTTTAGGTGGATGTCAGATGGGTTAGATTAGGTGTAGGTGAATTTTAGAAGGGTTAGGTTAGGTTTAAGTGGATTTTAGAAGGGTTAGGTTAGGTTTAGGTGGATTTTAGGTGGGTTAGGTTAGGTTTAGGTGGAATTCAAATGGGTTAGGTTACGTTTGGATAGAGAGTAGATGGGTTAGGTTAGGTTTAGGTGGATTTTAGATGGGTTAGGTTAGATTTAGGTGGATTTTAGATGGGTTAGGTTAGGGTTAGGTGGACTTTAGATGTGTCAGGTTAGGTTTAGTTGCATTTTAAATGGGTTAGGTTAGGTTTAGTTGGATTTTTAACGGGTTAGGTTAGGTTTAGATGGATTTTAGATTGGTTAGGTTAGATTTAGATGGATTTTAGATTGGTTAGGTTAGGTTCAGATGGATTTTAGATGGGTTAGTTAGATTTAGATGGTTTTAGGTAGGTTAGGTCAAGTTTAAATATATTTGCATAGGTTAGGTTAGATTTAAGTAGATTTAGATATGTTGGGTCATATTTAAATAAGTTTAGAGAGGTTAGGTCAAATTTAAATAGATTTGGATAGGTTAGGTTAGGTTTAGGTAATCAAATTTCGAAATGTCCAACTTTCTAAATTTATAAATCATCGAATTCTCAAATCTCTAAATTCCAAAATACTCAAATCTGCAAATTTCCAAATCCCCATATCTCCAAATCCCCATATCTCTAAATTCCCATATCTTCAAATGTCCATATCTCGAAATCTACATATCGCCAAGTCCCCAAATTCCCAAATCCCCAAATCCCCAAGTCTCCAAATCCCCAAATTCCAAAATTCCCAAATCCCCAAATCCCCAAATCCCCAAATCGCAAAATCCCCAAATCGCAAAATCCCCAAATCGCAAAATCCCCAAATCTCTAAATCCCCAAATCCCCAAATCCCCAAATCCCCAAATCCCCAAATCCCCAAAGCCCAAAATCCCCAAATCCCAAATCCCCAAATCCCAAAATCCCCAAATCCCAAAATCCCCAAATCCCAAAATCCCCAAATCCCAAAATCCCCAAATCCCAAAATCCCCAAATCCCTAAATCGTCAAAGTCCCCAAGTGACCTAACTCCCAATGTCCCCAAATCCTTAAATCTCCAAAATCCCCAAATCCTTAAATCTCTAAAATCCCCAAATCCCCAAATCCCCAAATCCGCATATCTCCAAATCCCCATATCTCCAAATCCCCAAATCTCCAAATCCCCAAATCCCCAAATCCCCAAATCCCAAAATCCCCAAATCCCAAAATTCTATATAACAATACCTCACCACAAAATTCCTCTAAAACACCCGTACAAAACAAAACTAATAAAATTAAATATTAAGTTGAAAACAAAATGCCCGTATACTTGTACGAACACAATTAACATTAGATTCCTGAAACGCTTCATAAATCCAGCATTACAACATGGCGAGAAAGTATAACTGTATACAAGGAAAACGAATTAAGTTTGCCGCAGTTCCTGCTTTTCAGTAGAACACTTCCGTAGTCTGTCAGACACGGCGAAGTCCTTTAAACTTGAGTAGTCAGCTTGTCTCGTAACAGATGAAAGCAAGGATTCTGCATTTCAGTTTTACACTTTATTTCAGAATACTTCCCTCTCATGTTTACATAATAATTTCGTAAATCCAATATTTAGATTCTGTTTCCCTTTCAAGCAATTTGAAATTCAAATAATATAATTTGTTGGAGAATGTTTCTTTATAAAGTGCGTTGGAAGATCGTACATGTTCGATGCACTTTGTAATGTTATATAATTCATTTGATCCTTTTGCAGTTACATAGGTTTTTGTGAATTAATCTTTTAGCTTACTTTGATGGATTTTAATGTTGATGCACTCGTGGTTTTAACGTTGTAAATTTTGTTTGAAGTTTGGAGTCGATTTCATTTGAAATTATGTTCAATTACAGAATGAAGTATCACTAAATAAAAAAAATTCACTTAATACTTTATTTATTTATTTTAATATTGTTAACCCTTACATGGCAAACGATGAATGACACGATATTAGAATAAATTTATGTAATAATCTATAACATCGATTCATACCATCAAATCCTCAAACTTTTTCATATTTAACAATATTTATTCGCGCAATCATTCACCTGTATTGACAGGCTCATTCATAAATTCATGTTCAACTCCATTCATACACCTAATCATTCATCTATGGCTTGCCCTGAATGTCACGTCGTTTTTATCAGTGTATGACATTTATTCCATTCATGTGTCAACACCCTCGTTCTGCTAAAAATATATCTGCGGCCTTGAAGTTTCAATTTTAGGACATGTTATAAGAGAAAAAAAATACCAAGTGTAGAGTTTAAAACCATTGACACAGAAGAAGTTTAAAAAAATCAACACAGAAGTTCAAGGAAATTGACACAGAAGTTTAAAACAAACTGGTATGCATGTTACAAGTTCATTTTACATTAAAATATTTGTCAACGCGGTTGTCACAAAATCTATACATATTGATTTTCCTACTGTGTATACTAATTTACATATGCGTAAATAACGTGTGGACTAATTTACATATATGTAAACAACGTGTGTAATAATTTACATATACGTTAATAATGTGTTTAATAATTCACATATACATAAATAATGTCAGTATTAATTTACATGTAGGTAAATAATGGTTATACTAACATGCACGTTAATAATTTTTGTACTAATTCACATGTACGTCAATAATTTTTATACATATTAAATTCACACATGCTTAAATAATTTTTATATTGCATTCACATATGCTTATACGTTTCTAATTCTTGTATTAAATTCACACATCCTTATGTGACTTTTATATTAAATTCATATGTGTTTAAATAATTTTTATATTGAATTCACATATGCTTACACATATGTAATTTTTGTGTTGAATTCACATATGTTTATACGTATGTAATTTTTGTATTAAATTCACACATGCTTATTATAACTTTTATATTAAATTCATATGTGTTTAAATAATTTTTATATTGAAGTCACATATGCTTACACATATGTAATTTTTGTGTTGAATTCACATATGTTTATACGTATGTAATTTTTGTATTAAATTCACACATGCTTATTATAACTTTTATATTAAATTCATATGTGTTTAAATAATTTTTATATTGAAGTCACATATGCTTACACATATGTAATTTTTGTGTTGAATTCACATATGCTTATACGTATGTAATTTTTGTATTAAATTCACACATGCTTATGTGACTTTTATATTAAATTCATATGTGTTTAAATAATTTTTATATTGAAGTCACATATGCTTACACATATGTAATTTTTGTGTTGAATTCACATATGTTTATACGTATGTAATTTTTGTATTAAATTCACACATGCTTATTATAACTTTTATATTAAATTCATATGTGCTTAAATAATTTTTATATTGAAGTCACACATGCTTAAATATTTTTTGTATTGAATTCACACATGCTTAAATAATTTCAACATCAAATTCAGTATAACAAACAAATAATAACCAGCAAATAATCTTTCCATACAAAAGAAGTGTACGTAAACATCATGATCCAACTCCATAAAGCAAAACACAGAGTAAATCCTTGTTTATCCTTAATTTATTTCCCCGTCCGTTTACGCTCGCAAAGAGTGTGGTAAAAAGGAATCGAAGAAAGGAAAGACGGGAAGAAAGTCGAAAGAGCTGCGGGCGTATAAAGCAGCGAGGGCATAGTAATCGATCGAGGACTTCCGTAGAAATCTCGGTCGAGCGTCGACAGCAAGCCCCGCAAGTTGAATAGCCGAGCCGGAGGGGTAAGACAAGGACGGGCAAGAGTTATGCATTATGATTCGCCGTTCGCGGAGCCCCCTTTTCACCCTCCACCGGCAACCTAATAACATCACTTGTTGCACGAGCCCCCGTGACCCCACCTGAACCCTCGGAGCGCCACGTTTTACCCCCGACTTCGCGCCAAACTATTGCACCCCCAGACGGGGAAAGTCCCGTCTCAAGGATACCAGCCGTCTTATGAATTTCATTTATCTCGTCGAGAGATTCCGCACAGCCAACCGACATCCTTTTGCCCCGCTTGGGGACCATCTATGCGTTTACCGGATTGACTCTTGTACTTCTGACCATTTGTTGACCAACTAGTATTTGTGAAATTATATGCATTTTATATTTAGGAATATTATTTTAGATCCTATTTCTTTTGTAATTAGGGGAAGTTTAATTTAAGGTTTGTCCCGTTTGGGGATGTGGTTGTAAGAGCAATAGTGTTGTTCTTGTGACCATTTTGCTTGCGGACCTACTAGTAATTATTTTACAATTAAACTTTTTAGTAATTTATATTAATTTTGATACATTTAGGGATGATATTGTATATTATTGATGATATTGAATAAATTCCCTAGGTTCCAAATTATGGAATCTTAAATATTTAAATATGCAATTCAGCAAATTTAAAAATTCCCTAGGGTGCAAGTGATAAAATACTAAATAACCAAATTTGTAATTAAGCAAATTCCGAAATTCCCTAGGCTCTAAATTACCAAATCCCAAATATCCAAATTTGCAATTGATCAAATTAAAAAATTCCCTAGGGTCTAAATTACCAAATTTCAAAATTCCCTAGGGTCCATGGTACTAAATTCCAAAATTTCCAAGGGTTCAAATTACCAAATTCCAAAACTCCCTAGGGTCCAAATTAGCAAATTCCAAAATTCGCTAGGGCCCAAATTACCAAATTCCAAAATTCGCTATGGTCCAAATTACCAAATTCCAAAACTCCCTAAGGTCCAAATTACCAAATTCCAAAATTCGTTAGTGTCCAAATTAGCAAATTCCAAATCTCCCTAGGGTCAAAATTCCCAAATCCCAAATATCAAAATTTGCAAAATCCCCTAGAGTCCAAATTCCCTAAAATAGAAATTCACAAATCGCCAAATTCCCTAGGATCCAAATTCCCAAATTTCCTAGGATCCAAATTCTCAAATTCCCAATGCATTCCATTCCAGAATCCCCTAAAAACCGAATTACCAAATTCCAATTTTCAAAATCCCCAAATTCCCCAAATTCCAACATCCCCAAACCCCCAAAACAAATTACACAACTCCTAAACAACAAACTCCCAAACTCCAAAACAAGAAATTTCATCTAAAAATTACCTATAAATTACAGAAGTGAAGCTCAAGAGTCAAAACAGCGAAAGATTCCAAAGTGAAAAACATGTTTGCCCGAAACTGATGGTCCGTCATCGAAAAAAGAGAAAGAAGAAATTTATCCGATGGACGAACGAGCGTTGATTCATCGGCAGCCGGGTTTCCGACTGGTCGTTGGGGATCGTTAACGGTTCCACCGTCGGAATTTCAGCAACGCACCTCCCGTTACTCGTCGTATATCACCGGAGTCCTGCTTGCTTACCGAAATATCAGCAAGCTGACACGCTCGGTCGTTAACGGAAGAACGCTCTCAGACACGTCGTTCCGATCGCTTTGATGAAAGATTTATGAGATTTACAACGAGCACGGTCGACACACGCAATCAAACTAGAAGAGCCCTCGCGAAATAGCTGATATCCGCGTTATACGGGTCCCTGCAGCACTATTTCGAATAGAATAACGAGGAGAATTCATGGGATTGCATTTTTAAATGTATGGTTTGGATTGTGAAGAAGTATGTGGATTTGATGGTACGTAGTTAGAGTTGTTGTAATGTAATAAATATACGTATGTGAAGATATATACATGAATATACATGTATGAAGATACATGTATGAATATAGATATATGAAGAGACATACATGAATATACATATGTGAAGATACATACATGAATATATATATATGAAGATACATACATGAATATACATATATGAATATACATATGTGAAGATACATACATGAATATACATATATGAAGATACATACATGAACATACATATGTGAAGATACATACTTGAATATACATGTATGAAGATACATACATGAATATACTTATATGAAGTTACATACATGAATGTATATATATGAAGATACACACATGAATATACATATATGAAGAGACATACATGAATATACATATGTGAAGGTACATACATGAATATACATATATGAACAGACATACATGAATATACATATGTGAAGGTACATACATGAATATATATATATGAAGAGACATACATGAATATACATATGTGAAGATACATACATGAATATACATATGTGAAGATACATACATGAATATACATATATGAAGATGCATACATGAATATACATGTATGAAGATACATACATGAAGTGTAATATGATATTAGTGCAAATCTATATTTAAGTACAATATCACTTATGTAAATATACACTTAACTAGTATTATGTATATTCAAGTGCAATATGGGAATGTATATTGAAGTACAATACCATTTTTGTAAATATATACTTAACTAGTACCATGTACATGTATATTTAATTGCAATATAGGAATGTATATAGTAAGGAACTCATAAAATAATGTGACCCACCAATAAAAGTACGCAAACAAAATTACACGTAGAGACTAGAAAATATACATAAAATATAAAAATTAAAAAATATAGACAAAATTACGTCAACATATAGTAACCCACAAAATTCTCTCCACCTCCAGAAAAATATCTACAAAAACATTTCGGAAAGTGTCTAGAAGAGAATATTTGTATCCCAACCGAAGTAGAAACGTTCGTCTTCTCAGAGTCTAGAAACGAGAGCAATTTCGAGTGGCATCGAGTTCCAAAAAAATTCGATACGATATTCCCGGAGCACTTTCGAAGTTACATTCGAATTGCACCCTCGACAAAGGTCGACTCGATCCTCTATCTATCCCAGATGCGACCCGTCGATACATCGAGCCAGTCGATGGCTCGACAAACGAGAACCGTTTCCACTCGTGGTTGAAATATCCAGCACGTGTACGTTGCATAGTTCAATTGGCACGGCACTTTTAATTTTGCGTGCCAATGCGGCCATTAATGGCCGCGATTCGGCCGCGTCAACGGACGAGAGCGGTACGGCACTCGATTATTCCCACTCGGTCAGACATTCGTTTCCTGGTATCTCGTAATCGACAACAACGCTCGTTCGTTAAAGAGCCTACGAATTTTCAATTTACGGCTGGACGTTACTGAAAAAACCCACAATTTATCGGGACGTTCGTTCTGAATCGATATCTATCTTTTTTTATGTTTCACTACACTTTTGTTCTTTGATGCTGTTACTTTTAGATAGATAATCGTGACGGGTTACATTTTAGATTGATAATTCTGACGGGTTACATTTTAGATAGATAATTCTGACGGGTTACATTTTAGATACATAATTCTGACGGGTTGCATTTTAGATAGATAATTGTGTCAATAATTTTATGAGAGTAATGATAGCTAATTTTATGGAATTTTACATTAGTTCGTAAAAATAATTCTATGTTATTTAACCTTACAAAAATTCTTCTGCATCACCCTCTTATACCAGAATCATCGCATAATTTTGTAAGAATTTTATTACCTAATTTCATGAGAATTCTTACACTCCAAAGTTCTATATTTACCGTCATACTTTCCAAACTCTGTTCATATTTCTACATTCGCGAATTTCTATATCTTCGAACATACATTTTCTTCTATTAAACCTCTTTATTCAAGACCGTCCATAAATCAAAATTTCTGCAACTCATAGATGTTTTATTCACATCTCAGATTACCGATAGTAGACCTTCATGAATTTTAAGAACAATTCTAACTCAACCATTTCTTAAATACTTTCCTACATTCTTTTTATAAATTCTTTCCAAAAATTGTTCAGTAAGTTCATTATCTGACATTGCAGTAATATTTTGCTTTTTCTTCATGTTTGAAGTACAAACTTAAACTCAATGATTTCTTAAATTCTTTTTATAAATTTTTTCCCAAACTTGTTCAGTAAGTTCATTATCTGACGTTGTAGTAACAGTTTGCTTTTTCTTCATGTTTGAAGTATAAACTTAAACTCAATGATTTCTTAAATTCTTTTTATAAATTTTTTCTCAAAATTGTTCAACAAGTTCATTATTTGACATTGCAGTAATATTTTGCTTTTTCTTCATGTTTGAAGTACAAGCTTAAACTCAATGATTTCTTAAATTCTTTTTATAAATTCTTTCCCAAAATTGTTCAACAAATTCATTATTACCTGACATTGTAGTAACACATTTATAATATTTTGTATAATTTTTATGTGTTTAAATATGTTCTTGAACTCCAGATGAAAAAGAGAGAGGTAACATATATCTGTAGCCGTCAACGCGTTTGATCCTAGTTATTGATAGTTTCCAGACGAAATGGATTTCTCTATCACATTTTTCTTCGGTTCTTACCAAAAACACCAACTTATCTGCGCGTGTCACGAAATGCGGGAAACTTCTTAAGGCTAATTCCCCGAGCGGCTGAATTATCGCGTCGGATTTCGAGCTGAGAAATGGCCGTCGTCGTTTTCTTGCATCGACCGCCATTCGTTTCCTTCCTTACTTTTCGTCAGAATTTATCGATTCCGGTCCTCTGCTTTTTTCGTTCGTCAACAAATTTCTTCCAAATTACAGAAGACTAATATTTTCGCAAGTGAATATTTTATATTCAAAGATCCTTGATAGTACAACTTATAGTTGCACCTAAATTTCAAGTTGAGTCTCCAAAATTTAAGTAAGGTTTGTCATATTTGAGCTACAAGTGCGTCGAGCGAGACTCGTCAAAGCACAAGAGTTTAAGCTGTACATTTGCAAAATAATCTTAAACCCTCCAAAAAGCTGCATGAAATCCCAGTTGAAAGATTCGACCACGTCGACAAAATGGAAGCAATTTAAAATAAGGAATGTTAGCGTTAAAATATTGATTGGAACAATCGATAAGCAGAAAATAGATAATTAATTTAATGGAAGTTGAGCTGGTGGAATCTCGCTCCGACTTTTTGGAGTATTTTCAGGAAAGATGGCACCGATTCCACGGTATTTACCCTGGAAAAGTCAGCAAAACTCTCAAAAAGTTTCTATAGCCACTCTGCGAGGTTGGTTTCTTTCCGACTGCATCCACGGCTCTCCGCGGAAATAGCATTCGCATCGATAACAATGAAGAAGAAAAAGAGAGCGAACTCCGTTAACGAACGATATAAAAACATTTATTACAACTCATGGCAACTGACGGCAAGAGTGGACGGATCAAAGAAAATCCTCCGGCGCTCTTTACCCTCGAGTGGCGCCTTTTTTATTTCGTTATCGATGCAAAACGCATAAACAAACGTAGTCTGAGGAGCTTTTGTGCCCGCGACGCGACACGCCGTAATTTCACTACGAATGGTTCGTTAATTTTCGCTCCAGACTCGATAACCAATCTTCGCACTGTTTGTCCCGACTGTGTGTAATCTCCTTTCGTATCGATACGGTTTATTGGAACGCTTCCTCGTTCGCAATTAAATCGTTACTGTCGCGAGGCTTGAATCATCTTTTTGAATTGCTAATTCCTTCGTTAGAGGTACAACTGTTGACGAAACGTAAAAATGAACTGTGATGATGAAAGGTTAAAATGAACTATAATAATGAAACATAAAAATGAACTATGTTGATGAAAGATAAAAATGAACTATGTTGATGAAAGATAAAAATGAATTATGATGATGAAACATAAAAATCAACTATGATGATGAAACATAAAAATGAACTATGTTGATGAAAGATAAAAATGAATTATGATGATGAAACATAAAAATCAACTATGATGATGAAACATAAAAATGAATTATGTTGATGAAAGATAAAAATGAATTATGATGATGAAACATAAAAATCAACTATGATGATGAAACATAAAAATGAACTATGTTAATGAAAGATAAAAATGAATTATGATGATGAAACATAAAAATGAACTATGTTGATGAAAGATAAAAATAAACTATGATGATGAAACATAAAAATGAATTATGTTGATGAAAGATAAAAATGAATTATGATGATGAAACATAAAAATGAACTATGTTGATGAAAGATAAAAATGAATTATGTTGATGAAAGATAAAAATGAATTATGATGATGAAACATAAAAATCAACTATGATGATGAAACATAAAAATGAACTATGTTAATGAAAGATAAAAATGAATTATGATGATGAAACATAAAAATCAACTATGATGATGAAACATAAAAATGAACTATGTTAATGAAAGATAAAAATGAATTATGATGATGAAACATAAAAATGAACTATGTTGATGAAAGATAAAAATGAATTATGATGATGAAACATAAAAATGAACTATGTTGATGAAAGATAAAAATAAACTATGATAACGAAAGTTAAAAATGAACGCTAAAAATAAAAATGTGAATACATTTCTTATTTTGAATTACAAAATTTCTTCAAATGCTTTAAAGAAATGCTCTATTTGTTATTAATTGCAAATTTATGTTCATTCTTATGTTACAAACTTTCATAAACCTTGAACAAGTTCACTATAAATAAAGACGTCGTAAATAAAAAGATTGTAAATAAAGATATTGTAGACATAGAGGAGAAGGTATGAACAGCAGAATTAGCTTCCAATTAGCGTAAAAACTAATTGCACACTCGGTAACGAAGTTCGGGAAACGAGCCGTATATGGTATCAGACAATAGAGGGTTCCGTTAAGGAAGCGCGTGATTGAGGATTCCCCTTTGGTGGCTGCGTTTCCTGGAAGCCCCAGGAAGCAGGAAACAATTTCATCGACGCCGTTCCCGTTAATCAGCACTTTGGCTGAGCAAACGCTGATGAAAAATCCTCATAGTAACAGCAGCAGCAGCAGTCTTCTCCCTTTCGTAGCTTGTCTCCAGCTTGCTCCTGTCGGTCGAACAATATCCTTTCTTCGCGACGACGTAGAAAATCGAAAAGTCGGCTCCGAGACGAGCGAAAGAAAAGACCGAACGAGAGGTAAAAAGGAGACGTTCCCATTCAGCCGTAGCTTAACAATCTATCCTTTCAGAACGACAGCACATCCTCCTTTCGCCCTCTTCTTCTTCGTCTTCGAATCCTTCGAAACCCGCTGTCGTTTCTTACCACCCCTCCAGCTGTCTCCCTAAACGTCCCCCCTTTTCCTTCTCTCTATTTCCTGCTCTCTATCTGCTTCTTTTTACCCGCTCTGGGACCGATCGATCGGAGAAGGGTTAAGCGTGCGGGGAATAAGGATCTGCCCACGTTTCTAACAGACTCGTTTCCTGAGAATTAGGCAGAAAAGGATAACTCTGATGAGTTTCGGGCTTTTGCCCAACTTGCGATTTCGGACATCAATCACAGGAGGTTTGTGGATTGGAGGAATTATTGTAATGGAACTGTACGAAGGCAATTATTTATTAGAAGGGTTTATAAGCTTGAAGTATTAAACTAGTCATATTAACCCTTTGCATTGGAAGGTATTTTTGAGATATCAACCTTAAGTAGTAATGCAACGCGTGGTAATTCTATGGATAGCAATGCAACGCGTGGTAATTCCACGCATGGTAATTCTACGCGTGGTAATTCTACGCGTAGTACTTCCACGCGCCGAAATTTTACGCGATGCAGTTCCACGCGTCGTTATTTTCACGCACCGTAATTCCACGCGCCGTAATTTCCGCGCACCGAAATTCCACGCGCCGTTATTTCCACGCGTGGTAATTCTATGCGTAGTACTTCCACGCGCCATTAATTGTTCGCGCCAAAATTTCACGCGTTATAGTTCCATGCGTCGTTATTTTCACGCACCGTAATTCCACGCGCCGTAATTTCCGCGCACCGAAATTCCACGCGCCGTTATTTCCACGCGTGGTAATTCTATGCGTAGTACTTCCACGCGCCATTATTTCTACGCGCCAAAATTTCACGCGTTATAGTTCCATGCGTCGTTATTTTCACGCGCTGTAATTTCCACGCACCGTAATTCCACGCGCCGTTACTTCCACGCACCGTAATTTCCGCGCACCGTAATTCCACGCGCCGTTATTTCCACGCGTGGTAATTCTACGCGTGGTGATACCATGCGTGGTAATTCTGCGCGTGGCGATTCGACGCGTGGTAATTCTACGCGTGGTAATTCTACGCGTAGTAATGCCACGCGTAGTAATACCACGTGTGGTAATTCTACGCTTGGTAATTCTATGCGTAGTAATTCTACGCGTGGTGATACCATGCGTGGTAATTCTGCGCGTGGTAATTCTAAGCTTGGTAATTCTACGCGTAGTAATGCCACGCGTGGTCATTCTACGCGTAGAATTCTAACGCGTGGTAATTCTACTCGTAAAATTCTAACGCGTGGTAATCTAACGCGTAGTTAACCAACGCGTAGTAATCCAACGTGTAATAATCCAGCGCGTGATACTCTAACGCGTACCAAACCCTATGCTTTGACATACTTTAACTCAGAACGTAAGACGTAATAATCCTGCAAAAGCATCTATTCCAATCGTGCTAAATCGAACCGAACAATTTCATGAAATTTTGACAACCACAAATTGATTTCAATTAAATTTGCAGGACCATCCTCGTTTTACTCGACCGCGACCGATATAATAAAAATAATCGCTGACCGAATGTTTCAATTATTAACAACGAAATTTCAGGTAATCGAATATCAAGCAGGCAGTTTTTAGCGCGGTGAAATAAATGTCGGCGGCTAACAAAATCCGTGGAATACCGTGCGGAAAAAAAATGTGCGACGAATCAGAGGGAAAAAATTTATGGTCGCGGAGCGTAACAAAAATTAATCGCGTTGTCTATGCGAGAGGTCGCACTGAACAATAAACAATGTCGACACGGGGGCGAAAGTGGTTCGCGCGGATTTTACAAACGCCGTGGCGGAAATAGTAATCGTAAATCAGGACGTTGCGCCCGTAACCGAGAGCTGCAAAAATTGTTAAGTGTTTCATCTCGGAAATAAAGTTATTACTGTGGTTAAATGGAGTTCCATTATGTACGGCATTGTGGTATAATGTTAAAAATACACATAACGTAAAATGATGTAGAATGATGTTCATATAGTATGATGTAGAAAAATGTACATTTATAAAGAATCATGTAAAATGATGTGGAATGATGTTCATACAAAATGTTGTAGAATAATGTACATTTATAAAGAATTATGTAAAATGATGTAGAATGATGGGGTAGAATGTTGCACATCATTGTAGGATGACACACAATGATATACATTTATAGAGAATGTTGTAAAATAACACACAATGGTGTAGAATAACAGAGAATGATGAAGAATGATACAGAATGATGGGGTAGAATGTTGCACATCAATGTAAAATGACACACAATGATATACATTTATAGAGAATGTTGTAAAATAACACACAATGGTGTAGAATAACAGAGAATGATGAAGAATGATACAGAATGATGGGGTAGAATGTTGCACATCAATGTAAAATGACACACAATGATATACATTTATAGAGAATGATGGAGAATGACGCACAATGATGCACATTAATAGAGATGATGTATAATGATGTAGAATAATGAGGTAGAATAATGAAGTAGAATGATTCAAATCAATATAGAATGACACACAATGATGTACATTAATAGAGACTGATGTATAATAACGTAGAACAATGAAGTAAAATAATGAAGTAGAATGATGCAAATCAATGTGGAATGACACACAACGATATACATTAATAGATACTGGTGTAAAAGGACATAGAATGATGTACATAAATAAAATTCACACGAAAAGTATCAGAAACGACATAAATAAAAATCCAAGCACTTGAAGAAGTTAACGTTTAACTTAACGGTATAAACTTGCCAGTAATTGGAGGCTTTGAAATATGCATTAGAACGCGTGGATGGTGTCGCAAGAATTTCAACCTTCGCCGTTTCGCTGTTATCTTATCAGCCAGCCTCGAAACGGGAACTATTCTCGATCGCAACGAGCGAGAAGCTCGCTAATAAAACGCTCGACCGACGCGACGGTGAGAGCTCGATTATCGGGGGATATCCTGTCGGGATAATTGAATCTCTCGGTTAATGGTACGGTTCCTTCGTGGTGGTCGACGATCCTGAAATATGTTGGAAACTCGAGGAACTCGGAAAACGTTTCCTTAACCCTCTGCTATCCGAGATGGAGAA
Source organism: Megachile leachella (assembly GCA_963576845.1). NCBI lineage: Eukaryota > Metazoa > Arthropoda > Insecta > Hymenoptera > Megachilidae > Megachile > Megachile leachella. Next base: position 19,872,974 of record OY756251.1, read on the forward strand.
CGGGACTCTTCTGACTCTTGCTTTCTCGTTCGCCTTTATTCGATCTACTTACAAATAAGTACTTGAATGCTCGCTTCATCGTTTATCTATTTATCGTGGGTGGAGAGGTAAGTTGTGTGGGGCATTTGGTAGGTGATTTATGGGGGGTTGAGGACAAGGAAATTTTGAGGAGTTTTGAGAAGGTGGAATTTTTGGAGGATGGAAGTTTTAAAGGGTGGAATTGTTAGAGGGTGGAATTATGAGAGAGTGGAATTTTGAGAGATTGAAACTTTGAGAGGGTGGAATTTTGAGAGGGTGGAATTTTGAGAGGGTGGAATTTTGAAAGGGTGGAATTTTGAGAGAGTGGAATTTTGAGAGATTGAAACTTTGAGAGGATGGAATTTTGAGAGGGTGGAATTTTGAGAGATTGGAAATTTTAAGAGCTTGGAATTTCTAGAGGGTGGAATTTCGAGAGAGTGGAATTTTGAGAGATTGAAACTTTGAGAGGGTGGAATTTTGAGAGGGTGGAATTGTTAGAGGGTGGAATTATGAGAGAGTGGAATTTTGAGAGATTGAAACTTTGAGATGGTGGAATTTTGAGAGGGTGGAATTCTTGAGAGCTTGGAATTTTGAGAGATTGGAATTTTGGGAGGGTGGAATTTTTAGAGGGTGGAATTTTGAGAGAGTGGAAATTTGAGAACTTGAAAATTTGAGAATTTAAAAATTTGAAAATTTGGAACTCTGCTAATTTGACCCTCCTAATAAACCCTATTTCCCTCAAACCGCACCCTCCTAATAATCCCTCAACCCCACCAAATCCCACCCTCACATCTCCAATTCCCACCCCATCAAACAATCCCCACAACCCAAAGAATTAACACTCCATAATTGCCTGACAATGAACCCCCCACACACCCTAACCCCACATTGTTTCGCAACTTGTAATCACGAATCATTCATCGGTCCAATTTGAAACAATACAATAATTTCCGTATAATTCAAGGGCTCATAACAGGCCGTCGTTTTAATTGCGGAATCTTTGCGTCTCGCCTTTCTTTCCAGACCGACTGGAACAATGAAACCAGCGGCTTTCGAACTTCATCCCCGTGAAAACGGGAAACAAAGGCTCCGTCTGAGCCAGGCGCTCGTTTTGAAGGCCAAACGAGTAACAACTAACGTTTCGACCGTTTACCAGCACCACGATCTTCGAAGCGTATGTGTTCGCTCTTCAAAGTTGTTGCTTCAATGATAATCGACAAAGGAATCGACCTTTTTAACGCGTCGAAAAAAGAGACTTACGAGTATTTATCGTCGTAGACACTTGCCTGGCCAAAGGAAAAGAACGACGAGTGGCTCTCTGTGCGCCCCATTCTTTCCACGGTATTTCAAGCGCAATTAAATTTCAACCATCGTTATCTATGCATTTCATTTGCTTAAATAAGTGAGGGTTTACTGAGGTTTATTGTTTGTTAGACAGATTTGTTACTTATTTTGTTCTGGAGTTGAACTTTTTAAGGGATGGTGTGTACATAAATATTTTTTGAAGTAGTGGTATACATATTTCATTTCGAGTAGAGATATGGTGCATGTTAGTATGTGGCATAGAGATATCATGCAAGAAATTATGATACGTTGAATTATAGCGCGTGGAACTAGGACGCGTCGGACTATGGCGCGCGAAACTACGATGTGTGGAATTATGGTGCTTGGAACTATGGCGCGTGAAATTACAGCGTATGGGATTACGCAGCGCGGAACTAGGACCCATGGAACTATGATGCGTGGAACTATGGCGCGTGGAACTACGGAGCGTGGAAATAACGGCGCGTGGAAATAATGGCGCGTGGAATTACGACGCGTGGAAATAACAGCGCGTGGAATTACGAAGCGTGGAATTACGGTGTGTGGAAATAACAGCGCGTGGAATTACGGAGCGTAGAATTACGGAGCATGGAATTACAGCGCGTGAAAATAACGACGCGTGGAATTACAACGCGCGAAATTTCGGCGCGTAGAAATAATGACGCGTGGAAGTACGACGCGTGGAATAATGCCGCGTGGAATTACGACGCGTGGAATTACAGTGCATAAAAATAACGACGCGTGGAATTACAGTGCACAGAAATAACGACGCGTGAAATTATCGCGCGTGGAATTATAACGCGTGAAATTTCTTCGCGTAGAAATAATGGCGCGTGGAAGCAGAACGTATGAAATTACAACGCATGGAAATAAATATAACTCCATCACAGCACTCAAACCCCATAAATCGTTCGATCTCCCTACAACCCACAAAACAATGTTTTCTTCCTACAAAACCATGCAACAATCGTTTCTTTCACAATGCACAATACTCGTTAGAATAAATCTCGCGAACGCGTAACCTCGTTGTTGGTGCGCTTCCGTTCATCCGCTTTTTAACGAAAGGATCAAATTCATTAAAAATTTTGTCGCGCCAGCGAATAGCGCGTAAATTTTCGCGCGGTTTGATATACATAGAAGGTTCTATGGCGGGCGACATTTTTACGAGGAAACACGGGTCGTTCGGTTTAAGGGGGATGAAGAGGATTCGCGCGTTTCCGTTTCCGCGAAGAAGCAACGCGGTTTTTTTCTACTTCAATAAATCGCACGACCGAGAGAAATATTTTACTGGGAAGCAATTATTTTGGTAACAAGCAAGACCGGTCCCTGGGGACCCGGAATGGCATCGAAGGTTTTTATCGTCGTATTAAACGCGACTGTTTTCACTTAATTGCAGTGTGCTATATGCTACAACGGTAATTGTTTGAACGGTTTGAGGAACTTTTCAGATATACGGGGTCGAACTTCTATATCGACTGTTCACTGAGTTTGTAATATGAAGTCGGCTGAAGTAATAACACTTGCTGGTATATTAATCATTTACGACTTTATCGACTATTTAGAACGTGTATTATACAATTCAAACAGGATCAGTATCAAATATAATTATTATAATTGAACTCCAACTTTTGTATGCTTATTTTAACAGCAAGGGAATGTCAATGCAGTTTTCTTAAACTTGTAATTAAAAATATTAAATTCCCTAGTGGATGCATAATTAAAATATCAAATTTTCAAGCAGAGCTGTGATAAAAATTTTCGATATTAAATTTCATACATATGAAAAATATGAAATGTTCAAATACATGCAATGAAAGTATAAAAATACCACGTGTATGAAATATAAGTACATAAAATAAAAGAATCAAATTTACAAACGGGACTCTATCACATCAGGCGTGTGCGCACCCCATAACCCCAATATAAATAAAATACCTATCAAGTGTTTCACCCCGCGTAAAATATCTCACGAAAAAGTGAAGATATATCTGGCAGGACCTTCTGCACCCCATACTGTCACCGTCATCGACGTACTTTCACCCTCGACATCAGCGGAGATTATCCACCTATTGTGCGGGGCTGCGAGTTTCGCGTCAGCTGAGAATGCAAAAAAGTGAAACAGAAAAAAAGAGAAGAAAAACCATAGACGATAAACAGAGGAGGTGAAAGACGCGAGCAGCGTATCGGTGATTGGAAATGCCCTTTGTGTTTCGGTATCCAGAGTTCCAATGATGGAATCGCAAGGCAGGGGAACGGATGATGACGGAGGAAACAATACGGTCTATTGTTGATCATATACCCATTGTGTTGTGTTTAGATATGATTCGCTCGTAAACGATTTTCTGCCGTTCTGGAACCGTGAAAATCAATGATTAGGGCTAGCCTTTGTTCGCCACGTTCGATTCGAGAGATTATGCGATTGCTGAATCCGTAGGCGGACGAATGCTCTGGCTAAATGAGAAACCATGGATCTATAGGTTTTTGGTACGATGGGGATTGGTTCACCATAAGCTTCAAAATATTCGGGTATGACGGTGTCGATATTTTTAGTTTTACTTGAATTTATATTTGTGTTGGTATGTGGTAAAATTCTGTGCGTTGTAATTCCACGGTTTTTATTTCCTTGGAGCGTAATTCCTCCGCTGTAGTTCCACACGATATAATTCCACGCAGTCTAACTCCACGCGACCTAGTTCCACGCGTTATAATTCCACGCGCCATAGGTCCACGCGTCGTTATTTCCACGCACTGTAATTCCACGCGTCCCATTCCCACGCGCCGTAATTTCAACGCGTTGTAATTCCACGCGCCGTAATTCCACGCGCCATAGGTCCACGCGTCGTTATTTCCACGCACTGTAATTCCACGCGTCCCAGTCCCACGCGCCGTAATTCCAACGCGTTGTAATTCCACGCGCCATAGGTCCACGCGTCGTTATTTCCACGCACTGTAATTCCACGCGTTGGAATTCCACGCGGCGTAATTCTAACGCGTTGTAATTCCACGCATCGTTATTTCCACGCACTGTAATTCCACGCGTTGGAATTCCACGCGGCGTAATTCTAACGCGTTGTAATTCCACGCATCGTTATTTCCACGCACTGTAATTCCACGCGTTGGAATTCCACGCGCCGTAATTCTAACGCGTTGTAATTCCACGCATCGTTATTTCCACGCACTGTAATTCCACGCGTTGGAATTCCACGCGCCGTAATTCTAACGCGTTGTAATTCCACGCATCGTTATTTCCACGCACTGTAATTCCACGCGATGGAATTCTACGCGTCCTAGTCCCACGCGCTGTAATTCTATGCGCCGTAATTCCAACGCGCTGTAATTCCACGCGTTGTAATTCTACGCGTCGTTATTTCCACGCGTTGGAATTCCACGCGTCCTAATCCCACTCGCTGTAATTCCACGTGCCGTTATGTCCAAGCGCTGCAATCCCATACGCTATTACTCCATATATCATAGATCCACATCCTGGAATTCCACGCGTTGTAATTTCACGCGCCATAGTTCCGCGCGCTGTAATTCCACGCGTCGCACTTTCACATACTCTGTCTTCACACGTTGAAGTTCTACACATTACTATATCACGTTCCTTGTTTACACGCGTTACACTTCGCGCACCCTAACTTCACGCGTTGTATTTCCACCCTCCGAAATTCAACGCAAGTTAATCCCATGTATTATATTCCTACAAGCTATAATTCCACGTGCCATAAATTGACTAATTCCTATTATAATGTGTCTGACCACGTACTATTTTCGCTGCGACCATCAAGTTGCTGTTACTAGATACCTGTTCATTGACCACAAGAACCTTGGAGAGAGTCCAAAAGAAATTCAGTTACTATCAATTAAATCAAACACAATATTCTAAATTTTGCATACATGGGTTCAACTAGATAATCGCTCAGACTCAGTCATTTACTCTAGTCAGTAGAATAAACGGAAACCAATAAGAGAATCCACAAAAACCTTTTCCTGAAAATTTTATTGATTACTTATGAACTTCTAGAGTTCATTTGACACCCTGCAAATTACCTAAAAAATCCCTTAACCCTTTGCACTCCTCAATTTCTTTTACCTACCTTAATTTACAAAAAGTTTATCAAGTTAGGGGTTCTCAGTAAAATGTATTGCAACAGTGTGAAGTATGTGACAAATACATTTTTCATTTATTATAAATAGTAAATAAATAAAAATATATATATTTAACCAATCTATTTATCTGAATTATTGAATATTTTCGTATTTTTTTTATTTTATCGATTTATTATAATTCAGAAACGCGACAAAGATGGCCACGCGGTATTTTCAAGATACGTTTATATATTAAATTGCTGAATTAGACCACTTTCATAATTAACACTAAATGAATTCCGTATAACTTTGTATTTACAACTACTATCTAAGGGTTCATTTTTGACGATATCATAAAAATTACATTGAATAAATTTAGTTTAAAATCATGTCGTGTAAAATAAGTGATAAATTCATTTTTTTTTAAATTCTGACTTAGACCACTTTCATAATTATGGACACAATTATTTGTAAGATCTAAGAGAAATGTGATGTCGAGCCACATTCGACAGAGGAGTGCAAAGGGTTAAAAGATCCCCTGTAATTTCAAGTAACATTCGACCCAGCATCCGTTGAAAATAAACCTTGGAGTGAATCACGAAACAGTTTGACTCCATAAAAACCGAATTACAGACATTTAAAAATCGTTAGCCCGGGGTGTCTGGCGCTGGGCCACCGCGTAGGGGTGTATTTCATTGGATCGAACAGGAACACGATCGCATTAAATCGTCCGAGTGCTTGTTCGTCTCTGGTAACGAGTCTCGGTCGCGTTCCACCCCGTCTCGCAGCCCCTCCCAATAAATAGGCGAGGCTTTATCGTTGGCTAGGGCTACGAAATCCCCCAAGGGCAATCATAAGGTGTTTATATCTCGTTACGCGGCACAAGGGACGCTTGTAGGCAGCTAATCGTTGCCGCATTGGGAGTATCGAGATCCGAGGGGTGCATAGGGTATTTAGATGGTTATCCCTACGCCCTGTGAAACGGCTATTTATCGTCGCTGGATTGCGGTTCTATGGATTAGGCCCTTCGCGGTTGTGTATCGGAATATCTCCACGACGAGCTACTCCGATTCGTGTAATCGCGTTGTAAATTGACCGCTGGACGCCTCCACCCTTTGTTTACGTGATTTGATCGCTTCTGCGTTCTTTGCAAGGTCAGACAAAATTTAACTTAGAATTAAAATTTAATTTAGAGTGAATAACCATTTGTTTAAGGACACTTTTATGTTAGCGTTTGTGTCAAGTACCTTGCACAATTTGACTTTGTTAAACATGAGGTATTGCTGTCTAAAAATATATGAATACAGGGGTGAAGATTAATGGCGAGTGTACTACTTATAAAAATTTTAATTTTTTTCATGGATGAATTTATAAAAGTTCACTTGTTTTGACTGTATATGCAGTGTGAGAGAGTAACAAGTCCTCAAGTGCGTCATCAAACCTCGCGTGACATACTTACGCTTTGACTGTGACAAATCTTACTTCAGTTTTTAAGACGTTTTAATTTGGAGATTAAGTCAAACTATAATTTGCAGAATGAACAATTGACATAACATATTAAGATTTTTTCACTGGTTTAATATTATAGCTGTGATTAGCTGTTTCTGACTGACGCACCTGATGACACAAGGGATGAACCTTATAAAATTAATTCTTTCTCAACACAAGTCAATCAAAATTGTTATATCAATTGTTCTTCAACTTCGTTCACCTCTTATATAATTATTTTAAAAATCATTTCCTAATGTATAATATAATGTATATAATTTATTGTTATATATAAGTCTCCTATTGTCTCACAATATTGTTCCACACGAGACGCACTCATGCAACTGCGAAAAATCTTCCTCAAATTTTTAATACACTTCAATTTTAACTTTTAGTGCAACCATAACTTGCTTGGTCAAGCACCCTAACTACGAAACTAACATAATTGAATCTACAAATAACATTTGAATCATCCTCGTTTCAATATTACAGCAATTATAATCCAGTCCCAAATGACACCCAACAAATACAAGGGGTTAATCGCATATAACAAAGCCATTTACAAATTCATAGATTGAATAATTATTAATAGAGTTATAATGATGCGAACAGTGTTCGCCATACCTAAGTTAAGTTTATAAGCTTGTCATTAATAATTAAATCTGTCGATAATGTTGTCCCAGGGGCGTAGTGAAGGCGGATCGAACGGGTCCAATCGGAATTTTAAATCGTCCTAGCGTCGAATGTTTGCCCGAAAAGCTTTCAGCCTTAAATTATTCATCGTATGACCACGGCCGTTTGCTCGTTAAAAAAGAAGCTCTTTATGTCTAACAGCGTGTACGATCAAAAGGGTTGCGAAACAAAAATAGCATAAAAACTCATACTCTTTCATTTCTTAAATCGTCAAACTAAAAATCGAGTGGAAAGAAAAATTGGGAGAGTTAGAAATGTGAATAAAATTCCCTCGAAAAAATTCTACCGTGATCGATACAAAGTTAAATATTTAACCAAAGGGTGGTATTAAATTATTCATGGTAATTCGTGGATATGCAGTTCGTAGAAATTGAGGGGGTGGAAATAGGGCGCGTGGAATTATAGTGTGAAGAATTAGGACATGTGGAATTACAATGCGTAGAATTAGGGGAAGTGGAGAATATGACGTGCGGAATTAGGGAAAGTGAAGAATGCCACGTGTGGAATTAGGGGATGTGAGAATACCACGTGTGGAATTACGGAGCGTGGAACTACGGCGCGTGGAGGTACCATACATGGGATTTACGACGCTTAGAATTATGATGTGTGGAATTACGATGTGTGGAGGTACCACGCGTGGAATTACGATGTGTGGAGGTACCACGCGTGGAATTACGACGCGTGGAAGTGCGACGCGTGGAATTACGACGCGTGGAGGTACCACGCGTGGAATTACGACGCGTGGAAGTATGACGCATGGAATTACGGTGCGTGGAGGTATCACGCGTGGAATTACGACGCGTGGAAGTACGACGCATGGAATTACGGTGCGTGGAGGTACCACGCGTGGAATTACGGTGCGTGGAAGTACCACGCGTGGAATTACGACGCGTGGAAGTGCGACGCGTGGAATTACGGTGCGTGGAGGTACCACGCGTGGAATTACGACGCGTGGAGGTACCACGCGTGGAATTACGACGCGTGGAAGTATGACGCATGAAATTACGGTGCGTGGAGGTATCACGCGTGGAATTACGACGCGTGGAAGTACGACACATGGAATTACGGTGCGTGGAGGTACCATGCGTGTAATTACGATGCGTGGAGGTACCACGCGTGGAATTACGACGCGTTGAAGTACAACTCGTGGAATTTCAATTCGTGGAAGTACGACGCATGGAATTGCAGTGCGTGAAAGTACCACGCGTAGAATTAGGAAATGCAGAGCTTGAAAATTTAACCGCGTGATCTATTATCTAAAAAAGACTCTCCAAATCTAACATCTTCCAAATAAAAAGCAAACGAAGAGTAAAACTTCCTCCCCCATTTCTCAAATTGTCATTGCAGTAAAACTTCCAGTGAAGAGAGCGGAAAAAATTCGAAAAGTTGAAAGGTAGATAAAATTCAGTCGAAAGATTCTACCCTGTTCGATTGATACGAAGTCGAGCGTTTGATCGTGGCCGTAGTCGGTAGATTTACGAGAGGGAAAGTTCGCAAATCTTAATAAACTCGCCGATGCCGACCACTTCTTTTTCCCTCCATGGAAGGAGAGCCGGTGATGCGGTTCCTCGAAAACGCGGGGTGGGAGCGGAATACCTATCGATTTCTCGCTATCGGGTGATCCGATATCCCGATAACACACGCTTCGAATGGCGTCGTTCGTCGGACTGTTCTTCGACAACCTGCTCGAAAAGAGGACCAGATAGTCCTGAAACCGCTGCGACTTGCTCGGACCATCTGGGTTGGAAATCTGCAGTGAACTTTCGTTCGCTTTTGTCGATGAGGATCTTTAATTTTTGTGTCTCCGAAGTTGTCAACACCTTGAACGATGTCTATTGTCAACACTTATAGTTCTCAAAATCAATACTTGTTGTAAATTCAATATATAATATAATATAGGTGACATTTTAGAATTGTCAGTACAAAATTATGGTACCGAAATATTAATATTAACTCAGAAATAAGTTTCTTCTATCTAATTACTTACTAGAAAGAATTATAACGAGAACATTTGACCACATTATGCATAAGAAATTGATGAAGAAACGTTTGACAGGAGATAAAAGTTTGAAAAAGTAGGTTTTAGATAATGGATGGCGATTCTTTGTGCAGGTTCGTGGAACGGGTAAGTGAAGTATTTCTTGTTAATGACGAGATTAAATGAAAAGATAATATCCTCTAGAATATTCTATGTAATATCATTAATGGAAGCTCTACCCATTCAGGTAATTAACCTTGTAAATGGTGCTTTATAAGAAAGTATAATTAGTGGTTCAATTTATCGAGTATAAAATAAGCGATGATATTTAGGTTATCGAGAGATTCATCTATCTTTGGGTATCTTCGGTACTTAGGCTCGTACTTGTTGCTTAGAGTACTCGAACCTTGACCTATTTCGTTAAACACGGGCATGTTGTGCTACTCTTCTTCGTTTCTCGGTTGACTCTCCCTTAAAATATATCGTCACACGTCGTAATTCCACGTTCTATAAATTCACGCATCTTATTTTCGGAAGTGGAATTTCTACGTGACGGATTTCCACGCATCGTATTCTTACGAATACTATTTCTACGCGTGGAATTTGGGGAAATGGAGAATACGACGCGTGGAATTAGGGAACGTGAGAATACCACGCGTGGAATTAGGGGACGTGAGAGTTCCACGCCGTGGAATTAGGAGATGTGAAAGTACGAAACGTGGGAATACAACGCGTAGAAATTGGACTCATGGAATTTCTACGTGTGGAATTAGGGGAAGTGGAGAATACGACGCGTGGAATTAGGGAACGTGAGAGTACCACGCGTGGAATTAGGGGACGTGAGAGTTCCACGCCGTGGAATTAGGAAATGTGAAAGTACGAAACGTGGAAATACAACGCGTAGAAATTGGACTCATCGAATTTCTACGCGTGGTATTAGGGGAAGTGGAGAATACGACGCGTGGAATTAGGGAAGGTGAGAGTACCACGCGTGGAATTAGGAGATGTGAAAGTACGAAACGTGGAGATACAACGCGTAGAAATTGGACTCATGGAATTTCTACGTGTGGAATTAGGGAAAGTGGAGAATACGACGCGTGGAATTAGGGAACGTGAGAGTACGACGCGTGGAATTATGGGAAACGAAGAATGCAGGGCGTGGAATTATGGAACGTGAAGAACACGACATGTGGAAATATAATACATGAAAGTTCTACACACGAAAGTGCAAAGTGTGGAATCTCAACGCGTGAATACTTCGTAAAAGTCAAATGTCCTAGAAAATTCGGCCACTTGAAAAATTTTAGATACCTCGTCAATATTACACAGTAACAATTATTAGGAAAATCGTAGACACACGTTTGAATGGCCGGTTGATGCCGAAGCCGTTGAGCGCGTTTCCTGTCGGTGTCCCCGGTTGTGCACCGGATACCCGGTTAAATACTGGCGCGTACGGGTGCATTCATTTACCGCGTCGTCGAACGAAAGTACCGTGATCGTGGAATACGTAGCGCGGAGCACGGTAGTGGGTCACACGCGTCCGGTCCCGTGTGCGGGCTACATCGACAAAGGGCGAAGCTCGTCGGTTTGCGTGCACCACCGGCCAACGAGAAATCGTCCGAGCGGAATACACTCGAGCGAGATGCACGCGTTTCCATCGTAATTCAGCGAGAATGGCCGAGCCATCAAACGCGACGATACACTCTGCGGGTTGCCAGGGTTCCACTCCACACAACGCCAACGCGAAACAACCGGTTGCTTTGTACTTGCGTCGATAGCGTGCCAAATTTCCAAACGGTCCTTGCAACTTATCCGTCAACTTCCTGTCGTTGCTGTTACGTTATTTCGAAGGAATAATGTACGAGTTAAAATGCGGAGCGTGGAAACTCGATGTGTGGAATTGGGGGATGAGAACACGCGTGGATATATGGGACAGGGAAATGTAACGAATAAAAATTTAGGGCGTGGAAATAGGGTGCGTGGAATTAGGAAACAGGAGAAGATGCGTGGAGAGTTAACGCATGGAAATTCTGCACGTGATAGTACGGAGTGTGGAAATTCAATGCGTATAATTAGGGGATGTGAGAATATCTTACTTCTCCAAATTCCACGCTTAGAAATTCCACGTGTTCTATTTCGACGCGTTGAATTTGTACGCATCGTATTTCCACGCGTTGTACTCTCACATCTCCTAATTCCACGTGTCGTACTCTCCACTTCTTCAAATTCCACGCGTGGTAACTCCACGAGTCCTAGTTCCACGTGTTAAATTTCTACGCACCGTATTTCCACGCATCGTACTCTTATTTCTTCTAATTCCACGCGTCGTAGTCTCACACCTCCTAATTCTACGCGTCATATTCTCCACTCCTCCAAATTCCACGCGTAGAAACTTCACGTGTGCTAGTTCCACGCGTTAAATTTCTACGCACCATATTTCCACGCGTTAAATTTCTACGCGCCGTATTTCCACGCATCGTACTCTTATTTCTTCTAATTCCACGCGTTGTAGTCTCACACCTCCTAATTCTATGCGTCGTACTCTCACGGCTCCTAATTGCACGCGTCGCACAATCACGTCTCCTAATTCCACGCGTCGCACAATCACGTCCCCTAATTCCACGCGTAGAAATCCCATATATCCCATTTCCACGCGCCCTAATCCTTCATGTCGTAATTCCACGCTCCATACAATAATGCCTCATACAAATCCTTATCTCAACAGTTAACATCTCAACAAAAGCTCCTAAATAACCTTCCGTCATATCAAACGATCTTAAAATCCGTCATCCTAAATCTAGTGTTAGCCCAGTAAGGGTCCGTCGTCCGGTTGTCATTAATGTATCGCCACGTAACGGTAGGTATCGTCGCGGCGCTGCGAACAAACAGCAGTTCAGTGCATGGTAAACACGGTGCAACGGCAGATGCAGTCGCCGGGATCGATGGGACGCCGTGCCGCGTCGGACTCCCCGTGCATTTGCGGCCTGACGCCGCGTCGCGACGCGTCGCGTCGCTGCGTCCCTACCTAATGAATAGAACATAAATCCGCCGGCCTCCAGCCGCGTTAACCGAGCTACCAAACCGGTATCTCTCGCTCTCTTCCCTTATTCCTACGCGTTTCTATACGCTCGTGTCCCAGCTGGATGTTGTGGCTCTGCACCGCATCCGGCTTCTTCCTAGCTGTTCAAACTGTAACGTCGTGCTTCGGTAAATGAGACCGCGACGTTTTGTTTCCCTCAATTTCTAGCCATTCAGGAATATCGATTTGTTCGGCTTGCTCGATCAACGTTTTATGGTACTTTTCTTGTTCGAGGCTTTTTGTCGGCTTTTTGCGTTTTTTATTTTTAAAGGTCTTTCAAAGAGTTTTGTTACAGATTTATTCGTTGATTTTTGGAAACTTTTATGGGTTTGAATATTTAGGGGTGGGTATTTGCAGACTTAGGGATTTGAAGGCACAGCTATTTGAAAATATAAAATAGGGTTGTTGATGTCTGGGAATTTTGAAATTAAGGGTTGGAGAATATTAGGTATATTGAGATTTGCAGAAGAGGAAAGTTGGTAAGGTAGAAATTTCAGAATTTTGAAATTAGTGGTTGGAGAATTTTTGAAGCGTTGACATTTGCAGAAAAGACAAATTTGAGGGTGCAGCAATTTGGGGTGTGAGAAAATTTAAGCATGTATAGACTTACAGAAGGTGGAATGTGGAAATATAGGAATCTGAGGATACAAATTAAATATTTAGAATTTTAAAATTGAAGAAGTTGAGTCATTGAAAACTTCAGGCGTAAAACAGTCCGACTACATAAACTTCGCAACTAACATATCTTTGATTAACATATACATCTTACCAAACATCCAACTCCACATAACCCTTCCTTATTTAACCATAGTCTTCGCAAAACAATTTCTATTTCAAAACTTCGTTCCACCTTCGAAAGTCTCGTTTGCCGGACGCACCCTGCGTTAACGACGAAACGGAAAGCGTGCATCCTCTTCTACCCCGGTGAAAAGAAATAAAACATCAGCGCGATTCTTCGTTCCCTGATAAAACGGCTCGCTACCGTGGACATAAATTTTAGTGCGCGTGTTCGATGAAATATGCGAACCGAGCCGTCCCATCTTCCTCGTTACCTCGTTCCGTTCCGTTCGGTTATCTTCTTTCCTCGCTCGATATACCTCATCGAAACTGGTAATGGAAACATGAATTTTAGATGGACCGAGAAGATTCTGTTAATGGTCATCGGATCATCCACCTTTCCCTTTTTTCCTACGTACGCTATTTCTACGTAATAATAGCGGCAATCCTCAACGGACTTTAATGGCGGATTAATTTTTGGCGCTAATTCAATTGCGCTGATTTAATGAACTTTATCATTCGGAAAATTGTCGACGTTTATTTTTTCTTATCTCACATTCTGTATTTATTTCAATAGTTATTAACATAAGTAAATTAAAGAGTACATGAGAAGTTTTTAATAATACAGTATGTAATTATAAATGAGTTACGAGATAATTATAAATGAATTACGTGGTGTTATATAACTGTGCACATATGAATTACATGATGTTATATAATTGTGCACATATGAATTATATGATGTTATATAATTGTGCACATATGAATTACATGATGTTATATAATTGTGCACATATGAATTACATGATGTTAAATTATTGTGCACATATGAGTTACATGGTGTTATATAACTGTGCACATATGACTTACATGGTGTTATATAATTGTGCACATATGAATTACATGGTGTTATATAATTGTGCACATATGAATTACATGATGTTAAATAATTGTGCACATATGAATTACATGCTGTTATATAATTGTGCACATATGAATTACATGCTGTTATACAATTGTGCATATATGAATTGCATGATGTCATATAATTCTACATATATGAATTACAAGAGTGAAAATAATAAAGTATGAAAATTTTGACGAGGTTCCATTCGTAATTGGCGGTCGGGGTATAGGAAATGACGAGTTAAAATTTCACCGTTCCAAAAGTGTCGGTTTGCGGGCCAAGAGAAACTGGCGGGCTTTTTACACAATTACAAACTCGCAACGACTTCCCCCGCGTTTGTTTCTCGCGGACCTAATTACGTAGACAAAACAGGTCTCGCTCGAGCCACGAGAATCCCGAGTTTCGGAAGTCTGACGAATTAATTTCCACCATTTTTTTCGTTCTGGCTGTTTTTCTGCTCTGTGCTCGACGTTCAAATTGTATTCCGAAATTTATCACCCCTTTCGAGAGAAATTATTGACGAATAAATTTTATGTATGAAATTATTACTATTGTGGTATTAATAAAATATTGTAGCATAAAATGTGGACTAATTAACAAGCTGTTTCACTTGATCGTAATTTTCTTTGCAACACAATTTCGTGCATAAACACAATATCGCTTCAGCAGTATTTTTGAATCGTAAATGTATCGTTCATCGAAAGAGTTAGCATCGAGTCGCAGAAAAGCAAGAAAAGACTATTATTAGCGGGCGTGTACCCATTTCTTTTGGAGTGGCGAGCTGTTTTTAATCGCGTACACCCGTGTAATTTGCATTCGCGAGCAATTTGCGCGACAATTAAGGGGAATCTGCGATTGCACCGGCGTGACGCTGCGACACACTTTACAGCACGGACGAGAAGACAATGGGTGCTGCTCTCATTTACGAAAAGCACCCAGCTATAGTCAAAGCGAACAGGCTGGTAAAAGAGGTGGAGCCACGTTTCAGACAAACTTCGCGTTACCTCTTTTCTTTTTCTCTCCTTTTTTTTCGGCATAGTTTCTTGAAAGTGGCCTTCGAGCCTACATTTCCGTTTCGAGTTACTCTAACTGTTTATTCTCTTCACGGTCCTTTTGCTACTTCTACACGTTAATTACTTTTCTTTCTGGGTCCTTTAGGAAATCTGCTTTAATACTAACCTACAAAGTAGGTTGTCTATAAGCAATTGTTAATAAGCGAAGAAGATTAAAGAGTTAGATGTATGACTTTATTATACGACCTGGTCACATGACGTCATCACATGACCTCACTACATGATTTCATCATATGACCTCACCATATGACTTTACCATATGACGTCATCATATGACCTCACTACATGATTTCATCGTATGACCTCATTACATGACCTCATTACATGACCTCACCATATAACTTTACCACATGACGTCATCATATGACCTCATTATGTGACCTTACCATTTGACTTCACCACATGACGTCACCATATGTCTTCACTACATGACGTCATCATATGTCCTCATCATATGTCTTCACCACATGACCTCGCTACTTTTCCTCACCATATGACTTCACCACATGACGTCATCATATGACTTCATCATATGTCTTCACCACATGACGTCATCACATAACCTCACTACATGACCTCACCATATGACTTCATCACATGACTTCACCACATCACGTCATCATATAACCTAGTCACATGACCTGATCACATGACTTCACTACATGTTTTCATCACATGACTTCACTACATGTTTTCATCACATGACGTCACTATATGTTTTCATCACATGACTTCACTATATGACGTCATCAAATAACCTGATCACATGACCTCATCACATAACCTCATTACCTTGATGGTTTAATACTACTGCATTGTTAAATGTTCATTTTGGCGATTTGTTATAATTTTGTACATACAAAACAAACTTTTTTAAAAATATTCTTTACGTACATCACAGTACCCTACATAACCTAAATCTTTTGGTAAAAACTTTTTTCAAAGCGTAAAAGTATCTTTAAATATTTCAAAACGCATCTGAAATATCTCAGCAAGCTTGCACCGTTTCAAAAAGTGCATAAAATGTTGCAAAAAGGATAAGCAAACCGTAACCAGATAAAATTTGCCAACATCTTTCCGCTGCTAAAAAAGCGAAGCACGTATCTCGGACACTTTCGCTGGTTTTGGGAGAAAGAAAAAAAAGGTAAAAAGAGAGAAGAGGTCGTGTTTAAAGCAGGCTCCTCGAATCGGCTCATAAATTCGTATCATTCGGTCCCTCTTTCGTAAAAGGAGACTTACGCGTGTGGCATGGATCGAGATCGTGATTCTCACGCCCTTGCCATTGCCATAAGGCGAAACTTTCCCTAGAAAAAAGAAGGAACGAGGGAAAGAAATACGGAGAAACGATTCTGAAAGGGGAAGAGCTTATGGGGGTAAGTTTTATGGTGGCCGAGGTGAAACACGCGTTCGCTGCTCGACCGTGATGTATTTAAAGCGTGGCGGCTTTTACTTTTAAGTTCGTCGCTGACTTTGCGGAACGCAGATTTTTGGTATTTATGGAGGAGCGCAAAGTTTTTGCTTGGGGATTTTGGTGGTGAATGCGGAACATTAATTATTCTTTTTAATTGTATGGTAGCGTGAGAATAAAAAGTTTGAGAAAATTCTGGTCTACATTTTTGTTCCATGAAAAAAATACAAGTTTATGAGGTTTAGGGAAATAATTGTTATTTTAAGAATTACAAAATTATTCATTATTTATAAACTTTACAAAATGTTTAACTTTTTATCATTTCGAATATTCCTAAAATGCTTAGAATACCTCAAATGTCTAACACTCCAAGAGTCACACAAACATTATAAAATTCCCAATATTCCCAACACCATAAAAATTTCGAAAGTCTTAAACGTTCTAAAATATCCAACTTCTTACAATTCTTAAAATCATTCAAATCCCCCTAATTCCTTAATATTTTCAAAGTCCCTTAAATGTTATAAAATATTCAATATTCCCGAAATTACCAGAACCCCAAAATCTAAAAATTCCCAAATTTCCAATATTTCCAAAAATTCAAAAATTCTTGAAAAGTCCCTAAATTCCTAAAATTCCGAAAGTGCCTGAAACTCCGAAAATTTCATAAGCCTTGAAATTCCCTAAATTCCCCAAATTCCCCAATTTCCTAAAATTTCCAAAATGCCTAAAATCCCAAAAATTCCAAAATCCTTGAAAATTCTCCAAATTCCCCAAATTCCCCAAATTCCCAAAATTCCCAACTTCCTAAAAATCCCCAAAATTTCAAAAGTCTTAAAAATTCCCTAAATTTCCCAAATGCCACAAATTCCCCAAATTCCCAATTTCCTAAAAATCCAAAAAATTTCAATAACTTTGAAAATTCCCCAAATTCTCCAACTTCCCCAATTTCCTAAAATTTCCAAACGCCTAAATCTCAAAAATTCCAAAATCCTTGAAAATTCTCCAAATTCCCCAAATTCTCAAAATTCCCAACTTCCTAAAAATCCCAAAAATTTCAATAACCTTAAAAATTCCCTAAATTCTCCACATTCTCCAAATTCCCAAAATTCCTAACTTCCTTAAATTCCCAAAATTCCTAAAACCCCCAAAAATCTCAAAATCCCCCAAAATTCCCCAAATTCCCCAAAAACCGAAAACCCAAAAGGTCTCAAAAAATCTCAGCAGAAACTTCGTCAGAAAAGACGAAAGGAAAACAATACAAGAAGAAAGGTAAAACTAAAGAGAAAAGGAGTTTCGGGTTCCGTTAGGTGAACAGCTTATGGGGTAAAGTTTTATGGTGTTCGAGGTGAAATACGGGTGGGGTGTACAGCAGGGACGTATTTAAAGCGTTCCATTTAATGGAATATTTAGCGCATCGGACTCTGCTTAAGAAGTATCCAGCTCGCGAGCGGAATTTCAATGGCTCGGGAACGAGAAAGATTTCTATGGGCCAGCTTTCTGCTCTTGCCAGCCTTCGGAATACGTAATGAACGAAACACGTTGTGGAAGAATAATGTGTAATTGTTATGGGTTGTGCACCGACTGGTTAATGTATCGTACTTACATATGGTGGAAATTAAGACACGTCTTTTTATATTTTTTTTATTGTATCGTGTGAAGAAATGGGTCACTGATATGTACATATTACATATTTTACTTTAATATACTTAATTTTTCAGTTATTAATTTTTGTTTGAGGGATGTTGGAGGATATTGAAGAAATTTATTTTGTTTGTCATGTGAAGAAGAAATGGGTTACACATGTGTTACATACTTTATTTTAACATATTTAACTTTTCATTTAACAATTTTTGTTTGAAGGATATTAAAGGATATTAAAGGATTTTGTTGTGTTTCTCATATGAAGAAGAAATAGGTCACTCATATGTGTTACATAGTTTACTTCAACATACTTAATTTTTCATTTAATAATTTTTGTTTGAAGGATACTGAAGAATATTGAAGGATGTTGTAGGATATTAGTACAGTAAGATTTAACTCACTGTCAAATTTTAAGCATCAACAGTAAATTTTATCCTGTGAGTTCCACACATGCCACATATGCCAAATTCATAAGTTAGCTCCCTTTGAAGATAAGAAATAATTTTGAAGCCCATAAAATTTTGCAGTTTAAAAAAGCACATTATACACATTTTATTTAATATAATCCTACAGCAAGCAAATAAAAGAATGTATATGTACATCCGTATTTAACGTCAGCAAATAGGTTAAAGTCCAACCATAATTTTCCCTGTACCCATTTCAGATTTACGTTCCGATCGTAATATCGAGGTGTGTATTTGTTCAATTCTGCCTTGTTTACGTACGGATATGTACAAGATCAACGACCAGTTGTTTCAGTCGAAAATAAAAGTCGGAAATTTGTAGTGTTGTGTATAGACTACACTACGAGAGGATTTTCAATGGCTGGAAATGTTTATGAAATTGTAATACGAGCGCGTGTCGTATCGGAGGATTACCGAGAACGAAGTTCAACACAAAAGACATTTTTATGTAAATCCTTCAAAGGATAGACAATAATTCTAGGTATTATACGGGACGCTGGATAAATCTGAAATCTCTGGTGAGATACGACGGACGAATATAGAATTCAAGAAGTTTTCCGACGAGAATGAGAAACAAGTAAAACACTTGCAGAATGGGTAGTTGCACAAGTATAATGCGGAAATAATGTCTTATCTAAACAATACATAAATTAATGGTTTAGAACAACACAACATTTAATCAAACCTATTAATAAATAACTATAATTGAATATGTATAATCAACTCTGGGTTCTTCTATAAAAATGGCTGCCACAAAGTACAGGTTATGTTTGGTTAGAACTTTGTTCAACGAAGATGATGACTCAAAAATAGAACATAAGCTAACATTATATATAATGATACAAAAATTCGTATGAATATCCTGTGCTTCAAAAGTGTATTACATAATAAAAAATTTTGCTGTAACATATACAATTAAACATAACCTAAAATAAGAACCAGTCACCTAAGATCCATAAAACTCGCAAGGATCCATAACATAATAACAAACTTTATTGTAACAAATTTTTATTATAATAAAACCTAACTTAACCTAAGATAAGAATAACTAATAACCGATGATCCATAAAGCTCCTAAGAATACTTGACATAATAACAAATTTTGTTATAACAAATATAATTAAACCTTCCCTACCCTAAAATAAGAACAACCATAAGAATGACCGACGATCCCTAAAATTCGCAAAAATCCATGACAAAATAATAAATTTTGTTGTAACAAATAATTAAACCTAACTTAAGATAAAATAACCAGTAACCAAAATCCCTAAAATTCACAAAGAACCATCGGTGACCCACCATCAAAAAAGAATCGCGATGGCGCGAACGTAGAAGCATCTCAAGCGGAAAGAAATCGAGATGCATTATATGTAGAGGACAGGAATCGAGGATCAACGCGGATCCTCCCTCGAATTCTTCGATCGATTGTTTGCAGCAGAATCGGGCGCAGGACGAGCGTGGAGAGGTATTTGCCCCGATGAAAGGCCCTTTCAGGCCGAGACAAAAGCGCCGCCGGCTTTCCAAGCGCGATCGATCCGCCTCTATAAAGGGACAGATGGAACCTGCGAGCGGACTAATTCGAGCAGCCATTCTCGAATCGTCGCGACGCGATCACAGAACCGATCGCGGGCCTCATTCGTGACGAGTCGACCGAAACGAAAGATCGAAAGGGCCCACCCTTTCTTCCTATTCAAACTGATTTCTACCCCCTTTACACACCCTCGTAGATCCCTGCTACCTTTTTGAATCAACCGGATTTCGCTCAAAATTGTTTGCGTTCATTGTCTGTGCAGCCCTTTTCGAGGGCATTCATCGCGGATTTTTGGATCGAGTGTCATTTTTCGGGTTGGATTGGTTACTGGGTAAATTCCGGCTTTTTTGAAGTATGGGCTTTAGGTCTGAACGTGTAGATTTTATGGAGGTACTGCGAGAAGAGGTTGAAAAGTAGATTCTCGTAGAATAGGTAGATTTGATGAGTGTCGAACACTTGTGGATGAACAGATCGACTCGAAATATTAAAATATTTAACACTGTAATAATATTAAATAAACATTTCAATAAAAGATAACATTGTCCTGACAGCAAAGTCAAATCTTCAAGCAAAATTTCCTCAAAAACTTCCAAAAAAGATCAACCACAAAAATATCTCTTCCTCCTCCTCCATTATTTTCTCCTTCTCCATTTTCTCCAAACTCCACTTTCTCCAATCTCCATTTTCTTTCTCCAAAACCTAGGTGTCCAACGTAACACATTAAACACCCCGATTAAACTAATTATTTTTCAAAAAGCGTGCCATCACCAGATAATTAAGTCTTCCAGGTCCACGAAGCTGAGGGACGGTTCGATCCGTCGAAATATTAATTTGCCCGCAAGCGTCAAGTTTTTGCATAGTAATAGGTGGGACAGGTGGTGTACGAGGTCGCAGAGAACCGATAACGACGGTTGTATTCGGCTGGGATGTGCCATCGAGGTCGAAAGGCCGGTTAAAGGGCAACCAGAGACAGAGGTCGACCTCGGTCGTCATTGTCGGACAAGCTTTGATCTACGAGAGCCATCCGGTTGCGGCCACGCGTATCTCCGTACGCGTAATTAGCTGGGAAACGCTCGTCTCGCGATTGAATAAAGAAAAATTTACCGCGTCAATTGGCGTTCCTATAACCGATCGCAGGAACGCGTACTCCGGTTCGCTCGGAGGAGCAGGCTATCGGTTTGCTTTGAGAGGTAAAATGAAGTCTCATTGCTCTGCAAAATTAATTTTTGTTGAAGAGATGACATTTTATAACTTTGCTGGCAAGTCAGACGTTATTGTCACATTTCAGAAATTATTGTTGTAGTGTTAAAGACAGAGGCATGTTTGTGTCTGACAACATGACTTAATGTTAGGGACATTTTAGACGTTACTGGTGGACGAGTTGGAATTGTAATTAATTTTGAAGTTTAATCGAGGTGAAAATATGAGTCACATATGCTACATTGCTACAGTCATGTGCGTCATGAGGGCGTCATGGATGTTTCATGCCTCCGTTGAGAATGTGTCATATGTGCGCCATGTGTGTGTCATGAGTGTCTCACGAGTACGTCATGAGTGCATCATGACTGTGCCATGAGTGCGTCATGTATGTCATATATGCATTGTGAGTGCATCGTGAGTGCGTCATGAATGCGTCGTGTGTGCGTCATAAGCACGTCATGTATGTCATATGTGCGTCGTGAGTCCTTTATGAGTGCGTCCTTAGTGCAAACTGCGTGCAAACTATTTAAATACCTGTCCAAGTGAATAGCTGTACACCATGACACTCTTACTGTCCTGTCTACTATATTGTCCTGTCAGGTATATCCACACCCTCTTATTTAGAACATATCAAATATAAATAAAATTAACATTATCAAGTATTAATAAAATCAACTACACGTTACAATAAAAAACCAACAGTACAAAGGTACAATAAAAATCGAATAGTACCTGTAACATATTCTCGGAAAGAAATCTTGTGAGTATAACAGTTTGACCACCCCCAGTATTTCGTCCGTCAGCCACGTGTACGTGAAACCATGCTAACACGTGCACACAAATGTGTATATACGCGTGTACGTGTGTTCATGCATGCACGCAGAGTGTTTGTACGTATGTATGTGTGTGTGGCCACGTGAAAGGGCCTTGTGTATCGCAGAGTGTACGGATGTCCAATGGACAAATACACGCTAGGCCGAGCACGAAGGCACCAGAAGCTGTCGTGTCATTACTCTGTCGCGACTCTCCGTTGCACGAGATCGTGTACGGCATTCGGTTCGTTATCGAAGGGCGTGGTATCGTGATCGATTTTAACGCTGTCCGGTCAACGACAGAACGATACGTGTTTTCGATAACGAACTTCCCCGTAGCTGCTTGTTATTTCGAGGTGGACGCGATTAAAATTTGCTCGATTCGAACGTCGATAATATTCGTTTGCACCCCGTCATCGTAATAACGACGATTATTTAGCGAATTAACGAGTACAGTGATATCGGTGAAACGGTACCGCGGAAATTGTAATTAATAAGGATACTTTGTTTTTAAAATTAACTTTTCAGTGTGCTTGTATATTTATGGAGAGCGTATTGGTGCTTCGCGTTGCATGACCTCGGATATTTCTAGGTGTGGTGCTTCCACACCTTGTAGGACACGTGATATGCGACGTATTTTCTCTCGGTCAATTTCCATGTGTACTTCCACGTGTTTGTATGGTATTTATTTACACGGTATCTCTATACAGCAAATTCCTATATGCAATGGATGTCGATGTGTTGATGTTCCATGTGATATTTTTTCACGCGTGATATCTGCACGCACTGTATTACCACGCATGGTATCTCTACGCGTAATATTTCCACGCTTTCCGTATTTCTACGCATTAAATTTCCACGCGTCATAATTCCACGCGCTCTGTATTTCCACGCGCCATAATTCCACGCTTTCCGTATTTCTACGCATTAAATTTCCACGCGTCATAATTCCACGCGTTCCGTATTTCCACGCGCCATAATTCCACGCGTTTCGTATTTCCATGCGTTAAAATTCCACGCGCCAAAATTCCGTGCGTTCCGTATTTCTACGCGCCGTAATTCCGTGCGTTCCGTATTTCCACGCGTGGTACCTCCACGCATCGTACTTCCACGCGTAATATCTCCACGCGCCGTAATTCCACGCGTGGTACCTTCATGCGTCGTACCTTCACGCTTGGTACCTCCACGCGCCGTAATTCCACGCGTGGTACCTCCACGCGCTGTAATTCTACGCGTGGTACCTCACCACGCAATATTTCCACGCTATCTGTATTCCAACGTTCTGATTTCCCACACGTCCCATATTCCCACGCTTTGATTTCCCACATGTCCCGTATTTCTACGCCTATTATCTCCACACGTCGTATTTCCACGCGTGATATCTTCAGGCGCCCTATTTCAACGCGTCTTATATTACCCTGCGCTGTATTTCCACGCGTTATGTCTCTACGCGTCATATTTCCACTTGTTACGTCGCTACACATTTCAAGTTCTAACATACATCACGTAGAACCAAACTTGTTATTACCAACCTTGTATGACCCATTTTAATCAAAGCATCAACAATGACAACAAACAGTATATTCAAATAATAGTTTTAAAAAAAGAAGTGCGATAAACAATTTGAACTTTCAAGTAGAGTATACAGAATGCATTGTTAAAAGAAAATTGTGCAGTGTTTTGAGCAACATATAATTAACTCCAGCAAGAACAGTCGTACGGATAGGGGCTTAAATGGGAAACGAGGTCGCGTTTTGAAATAATTCCGTAAAACGAGTTACACTTTTAATTGGTGCATTCTTTATGTCAGTTTCGGCGTCAAAGCGTTGTTAAAACGGTAATAATCTCGAGGGTGTTTTAAATGCGAACGAATAATTGTGTTTAGCGTGGAGGCAACGGAGTTGCAAGTAGTAAATGTCAGTCACTGGAGATACGTGTCTGACTAATGCTTTTCTGTACTACTGAAATTCCAATTCTTAATGTTACATGTTAATTAAAAATTACAAAATTAATCTTATGTAAAAATAAAAAGTATTTATCAAATTCGAGAATTAAATATTTTGATCTAATTTTTATTCCAGTCTTTATTGATACTAACACGACATTGACTGACCCATGATGCATTGCACGATTTTCGCTTGACGGAATTACAGAGCAGCAAATGAAATTGAAACGTAAAGTACATTGATATTTTTAGTAACTGTTACTCGGAGTTGACTAACGAAGGAATAATATCACGGTACAAAATTAAATAGAACTAATGGACTTTCATATTTATACTTTCCGTAATGGACGTATTAAATTCTTTGAAGCACTACATCAAATAGAGCATGATTAAACGAGATCGAACGATTAGCTAATACATCGATTTTTCATTTACGAAATACGTAACATCGCGTGAGATCCGATTGTTGAAAACGATGGTGGCTTAATGGTACACACGTTTAATTGATGAATCACCGATTGCTAATAAGTTAAAACCGTCCAATCACGTCACGAGCGCAACCGGGCGCCGATAATGAATTAACCTTAAACACGCGACTAATTTCAGACGACCCATTAAGTGCATCAGTCGATACTGTTAATTCGGTTACGAAACAAATTTCGAAATCGAACCGCAATTTGTAGCTGTCCACGGACAATAATTATTGTCACCCCATCGATTGCTACGATTATACATTTCTCATTGCTACTGTTCTATTCATGCATTAAAATATGTTTGCTTTTTGAGTAAACTCACGTCAGAGAACTGTGGTCTTCGATCTCGTCGCCAGGTTGACCTCCAATCCCACTCTGAAAACGAAATTGCAGTTTTATTCATTGGAAATTCATTTGGATATTTATTTATGAGGATTATTTAGATAAAATATACGTACAGACAGTAAAATACGATAGAATAAATATGAGGAACTTCTTTAAACACAAAAATTGTGGACACAAGAAATTGGCGCGCAACAATGACACATCGGATAGGTTCGGGTGTGTTCGGTTCGCGTCGGTTAATGGCGTCGTGTAGCGCGAGTCAGTAGAGTCACTTAATGTTATAAGTGTTCGTTTTCTGTAAAAATGTATTAGATGTTATAAACTACTTTAGGACTATGACAACTTTCGAATTTGGATATTTGGATCCTTGGGGATTCAAACTTGAGAAGATTGGGACTTTGGAAGTTTAAAATTATATACTTTTCAAACTTGTGTATTTTAAACTTTCAAAATTTAATACTTCGAGAATTTCAAACTGCGAGTACATGGGCTTCGGGAGTTCGGGACCACGTGATTGACCGAACAGCGCCGAAGAGAGTCGAACTCCCCCGACTTGTCACTGTTTCCCGCTCTTCGAGAATTGAAGTCAAGTGTTTGTCAACAGTGCAATAACAGTGCAACAGTGCAAATTTATTGTTATTAATTGTGTTATAAAACAGAAGAGAAGCATTTATACAGTTGTTAATTAATAAATTAGTGATTAATGGACAACGGAAACTGCTCATAACACTGCGTAGTAATGCAAGGTATATTTTTTATTTAACCTCAAACGCATCGACGAGAAAATTGACGATCACAAAAATGAAAGCGTAATCAAAACAGTCGAGAATCAACAATAAATTGAAATATTTTCATTCCAGTTCATATTCCAACTCTCTCAATCCTCCCTAAAGCCACTGAAAGTTCGCATATTATAAATCTGCAAAGATGCAGTCCACAATTTCCGAGTACGGTGGAAAACAAAATGGAACTTCGCAAACAGTTGCAGCGAAAGAACACACGACGAAAGCAAAAGGTAGGTCTCGAAAAGAAAATCAAATACACGGTAGGATAAGTAAAGAAAAAAGAAACGTATAGAAGCACAAAGGTAGGTGCATCGATGCAGAGAGGGCCGGGGAGAAAATAATTTAGTCGATCGAAGGAGCTGGCTCGACGAGAACGATTCTCGAAAGTATCGAAAGCACAATATGATCGAATCGTTGGCATGCAATATCGCGAGAATTACAAGGGAAACAAGCGAAAGAACGGGCCACTTGACGAGAAATCGTTCACGCTCGAGTTTCGTGACCGTTTGAGAATCTAGACAGACCCGAGAGAGAAGAACTACTTTATGGAATACGAAACTCGATAGGGATGCTGCACCTCCATCGCCCACTCACTATAGCCGTTTTCAGGGTGCAAATAACTCGCTGAAATCGGAGACTCTCGAATGTCGCGGAACGTTTTCTCGGCTCCCTTTATTACGTGAAAAAGATGGCACGTTTCGTGTACATTGGTCTGTCGTTTGATACTTTATGGGCTTCATGAAAATGCGCACTTTGTACATTTAGACAATACTGGAATTTTAATGGGGAGAAAGGGATAGTAAGGGGGTGGTGCCTGGAGAAGCAATTTTCAAGTTTGGAATTTTTATATTGTCAAGTTTAATATTTTTATAATATCAAGTTTAACATTGTTATATTGTCAAGTTTAATATTTTTGTATTGTCAAGTTTAATATTTTTGTATTGTCAAGATTAATATTTTTATATTGTCAAGTTTAATATTTTTATATTGTCAAGTTTGTAATTTTTATATTGTCCAGTTTAATATTTCTATGTTGTCAAGTTTAATATTTTTATATAGTCAAGTTTAATATTTTTATATTCTCAAGTTTGTAATTTTTATATTGTGAAGTTTGAAATTTTTATATTGTCAAGTTTAATATTGTTATATTGTCAAGTTTAATATTTTTATATAGTCAAGTTTAAAAATATATTGTCAGGTTTGTAATTTTTATATTGTTAAGTTTAATATTTTTATATTGTCAAGTTTAATATTTCTATATTGTCAAGTTTAATATTTCTATATTGTCAAATTTAATATTTTTATATTATTAAGTTTGAAATCTTTATATTGTGAAGTCCAATATTTTGTTTATCTTGAAGTCTTTTATTTGTCAAATGTTGTGATGTGTGATATTTCAAAATATTTGACAGTGGAGATTTGATAAAAATACAGAAATATGTTTCGATGGCGTAAGATACAGAGGCCATTTTCCTTTTTGAAGATCTACAGAATGTTCCGAATCGCAACAGGTTCTTTTAGAAGATAAACACTGGCACAGTCTGCTACTTACTGCTACGGTTGTAATTTATCGTATCCCGACCACCCCTGTAGATATAAGGGTTCGTTTTTACGATATCCCAACTGACATATACCATATGTTACTCTAACAATTCTTGCGTTTCTTCAAATAACTCTGAAAACATTTCTTCGTCGTTCTTTTTTTATGGTACTCCATTTTGATGTATATGTATTCTTTTTCTTGGAACGCGGGGTGTTAGTCAGATACTAAATTCGTGGATCTCCTTTTCATATTTCATATTGTACATTTTGTTCTCATTCCCATATCTTCATATTTCTGTATCCCACACGTCTCTATATTCCACACGTCCCTGTATCACACGTTCTATATCCACGCGTCCCTATATCCCACGCGTCCTATATCCCACACGTCCTTATATTCCACGCGTCCCTATATTCCACGCGTCCCTATATCCCACACGTCCCTATACTCCACTCGTCCTATATCCCACACGTCCCTATATCTCACGCGTCCTATATCTCACGCCTCCTATATCTCACACGTCCTTATATTCCATGCGTCCCTATATTCCACGCGTTCCTATATCCCACACGTCCCTATAGTCCACACGTCCTATATCCCACGCGTCCCTATACCCCACGCATCCTATATCCCACGCGTCCTATATCCCACACGTCCTTATATTCCACGCGACCCTATATTCCACGCGTCCCTATATCCCACACGTTCCTATACTCCACTCGTCCTATATCCCACACGTCCCTATATCTCACGCGTCCTATATCCCACACGTCTCTATATTCCACGCGTCCCTATATCCCACACTTCCCTATATCCCACACGTCCCCATATCCCCACATCCCCATATCTCCACATCTCCATATCCCCACACCCCAAATCCCAAATCCCCACCCTCCAAAAAATCCCAAATTCCCAAACTCCCCCAAAGACCAAATTGCTGCTCGAGCGTAGTTTAATAACATGTTCCAGCTAATCTTCCCAGATCGTCATCGAACGATCCATTTAACCGTACTTTTTGCCAAGAGGAAGACTTTGTTGCGCTATCTCGCGACACACAGGTCGCTCGTTTTTGTTTATATCCCGGTTGTCGGAGGGGCTGGAGGAGCGAAAAGGGGCCGAAAGACGAGGAAGAACAGGGCGAAACAGGCCAGAGGATTTCGTATGAGCCGGCTAGAATTTTCGTCGGGTACGTTAAGTCTCTAAGCGGCTTACGATTTCGTTCTACGCTTTGGGAACTGTGAGCATAGGGTGAAGAGAGGGTTACGGGAAGGGGCTGCAGGAACTTCCTGCTGGTCAGAAATGGAAACCAGAATGTCGGATGAAGAGGAAAGAATCGGGATAAAATGAGAACCTTTGAAGTATCGTTTGTCTCTAGCTTTTTTACATTTTCATCGTTGAATTCTTCTCTGATTTTAAAAATTGAAACTGACGATTTAAAACACCCTTTGGTTTCTCTAACATTCTTTGACACTTGTTTTCCTAGTTAATTCATGTAACTTTTCATAGTTAATTCATGTAACTTTTCATAGTTAATTCATGTAGCTAATGAAGGTTGTACTTTTAAGAGGAGAAAACTGCTGTTAAGATTTATGGAGTGTATCGACGTATCGAATAACGATCGAAAACATTCGTACATAGCGGGGTAGAATTTGAAATTTAAATTTGGCTAGGGATTCGCGTCGCGTTTAATAGAGCAACAATGGCACGCTAATACGCGTATCGAGCGTCGTGTATTAATTAGAATAATAAGTCTAACCGTGTTGCGTTCAGTGAAATACAACGGGAAACGGAATTAATGATGTGCGACAGGAATCGAAAGCTCCCTCTCTCGCATCCTCTGCGTAAACCGATTACACGACTCGTAGGAACGTTTTTCGTAGACGACGATAATTCTCGGTGAATTAATCGAGCGCGTCGATGAATTTTACACGAATTCAAGTACAATAAATATAGAATAGCTTCCTATTAGTTTATTTGCTCGTTTATCGAGTGGAAGTTCAACGATACTTCAACGATCGCGGCGGCATATTCGAACATTTCCATGAAAAATTAACGGGTGTAATCGGTTTATTGGTCATTTGTTTGAACGGGAATTTAAGCGGACATCACTTGATACTGCGTTGTGTTTGTTGCGAGCTCGTTCGTTGTTGTTGTGCGCCAGATGTTTGGAAATAGGGGTTTGGCTAGGTTAGGTTAGGTATGGAGACTTCGAGATTTGGAGATTTGGGAATTTTTGAAGGTTTTCGGTATTTGCGTATTTGTATAAGTTTTTGGTACACCTGGGAATTTTTGAAGGTTTTGTGGAATTTGAGGATTTGGGTATTTTTGAAAGTTTTTGGGATTTGAGAATTTTTGAAGGTTTTGGTATTTGGGAATTTTTTAAGGTTTTTGATATTTGGGTATTTGTATAAATTTTTTGTACACTTAGGAATTTTTGTAGGTTTTGTGGAATTTAGGGATTTGGGTATTTTTGAAAGTTTTTGGGATTTGGAAATTTTTTAAGGTTTTTGGTATTTGGGAATTTTTTAAGGTTTTTGGTATTTGCGTATTTGTATAAGTTTTTGGTATACTTGCGAATTTTTGAAGATTTTGTGAAATTTGGGGATTTGGATATTTTTGAAAGTTTTACGGATTTGGAAATTTTTGAAGGTTTTGGTATTTGGGAATTTTTTAAGGTTTTTGATATTTGGGTATTTGTATAAATTTTTTGTACACTTAGGAATTTTTGTAGGTTTTGTGGAATTTATGGATTTGGGTATTTTTAAAAGTTTTTAGGATTTGGGAATTTTTGAAAGTTTTTGGTATTTGGGAATTTTTGAAAGTTTTTGATATTTGCACATTTGTATAAGTTTTTGTTACACTTGGGAATTTTTGAAGGTTTTCGATATTTGCGTATTTGCATGAGTTTTTGGTGTACTTAAGAATTTTTTAAGGTTTTTGGTATTTGGGAATTTGTACAAGTTTTTGGTACACTTAGGAATTTTTGAAGGTTTTTTCATATTTGGGAATTTGTAGTTTTTGCATTTCACGCGAGATAGAAATAGATACCAGCGGTAAATCAGAAGCTTAATTCTACAGAGATTATTGAAATCAGAATGGTGTGACGCAGAACACTTGCTGGTACAGAGGTGAAGGAACCTTTTCGGATGTTATCGATTTCCGATAACATGAAACACATGGAACAGCTATTTGAAATGCTTGGATTTATTATTAATAGAATCCTGTGCCACTTTTAGGTCTAGTTTCGTCACGTGTGGGTCCTATGAGAAGTACTGTACTTTGCATAATGCTGAAGCTTCCTTGAATGCAAAATGCTTAACCAGCTAATATTAACAGACTACAAAAAAAACAGAAACCATACATTCCACAATAAAGAGATTTTATTCAAACTTTAACTTACTTTTATATTGTATTATGAACATGTACAGGGTGGTACAAAAGTGCTTTTACAAAAGTGGTGGTCCAAGTAATAAAATACTTCATGTGCAAAATTAAATGAAGAAATAAAAATAATATTTTTGTATATCTTTTTTCGTTTCTGGAAGCATTGAACTTCAAGTTAAACGAGTTAGCATAGTAAGTCACATTTTGAGAGCAAAAAATTATTATTAAAATATGACAAGCTATTTCATATGCTGTTGCTGTTATATTTATGCATGAAATTCCTAAAAAAATACCAACGAAAAAAAAGTAACAAATGAACAAACTAAATACCATATGAAGACCATTGTTCCATTATAAGACTCATTCCAATAAAATTCAGAAAATATTGAACTCATTCGATAAAACTCTAGCACATAATATAAAACAACACATATCAATAGCAGACAGTACAAAACTACATCCAGCACCTATAAAATAACAGCCGAGAAAAATAATGATTCCGATCACTTAACAACTCCGCCACAATGTACCGTAATTTGTAAAGTAGTGGTATTTAAAATCGGTAACGAGAAAGGCATTAATTATTAGAAAACAAACGCGGTCTCTCGGTACGTAAGAGCAACGTAGAATCGGTAAAAAGAAAAAGGCACGAGACACTCGTGGCAACGTAATAACCGCAAATTGTCGAGTAGAATCGCGTTGGTCGGGGGTTCCTTTGAAAATTCCCATTGTCGCCAAATAGAAAAGGTAAAATCGTTAGCCGGTCTAGAAGAGCCGTTCTGAAAGAGAGCGAGGAAAAGGTAGGGACACGTATACAGGAAGCATCGAACGAGATCTGGGTAAACGGCCACGGAGAAAGAAATATCTAATTAAGCGACGCGTTTGAAACGCGGCAATTTGCGTGAAGAGCTGAACGAATAGCGAACGAGGAAAAATGTCTCGACACTCGACGCTCGAAACTCGATAACGGATCTCGTTGTTCCATCTCGAGCCTTTCTTCTTTAATTCTCCATGTTATTCCTATTGCGTTCGCGGCGTTTGTTCCGTTGTACTTTAACGCGACAATTCACCGTAAACTCGTTATCGTCTTATCAGCGTTTTAGAACGATCGCGTTACGGATCTTATTTGAGACGTTCTGGATTTTCAAGTGTGGAAGGTGGATAGATAGAAACTTCGACTTGTGAATGTGGGAATTTGGGAACTTTACAATTGTCAAATTTGATGATTGATAGAATCTTCTTTATTAAACGCCTTATCGTGTCAACAGTTTATTTCTCGAGAACCACAAGTCGTAGAAAAAAACGGATCACAGATTTGGAATCAGCGTGATCGAATTAGTCTAAAATCAAATTTTTGTCAACCTGTAAAAAATTTTTTTTTAAGTGACAAAAATTTTTTTTTTTTAATTTAAAATTTAAACTAGCAACATTGTATTTAGTGAACTTTTGTAAATTTTACTAATTTCAAACCATGTAAATATGCGCTAAATATTAATATGTACTTTTTTAAGTCTTTATTATTAAATTTTATTAATCTATCATTAATATGTCGAATGTTTCGACAGGCTTATCTAGTTGAAAAATTAAAAGCGAATAATGGAATTGATAAATTGAATAATTGGTAATTTAATGAATTAAAGACTTGAAGAATTGAAGAGTTGAAGAATTGAAGAATTGTAGAATTAAAGAATTGAAGAATTGAAAAATTTAAAAATTAAAAATTGAGAAATTGACGAATTAAAGCATTGAAGAATTGAAAAATTAACAAATTGAAGAATTGACGAATTGAAAAATTGAAAACTTGAAAAAATTGAAAAATTAAAGAATTGAAGAATTAAAGAACTCAAGCCTTGAAAAATTGAAAAATTGAAAAATCGAAGAATTGAAGAATTCAAAAATTGAAAACACCAACACTTGAACACTCGAATAAAACAACTGAAAAACATAAATCCAAGACTCGAGAACCGCATTATCCCAAAACGTATAAACTTGAAGATCATAACCTAGTATCAGTAAGTCTAGAAAGCAGTGTAATACAAATGATAATTCTCTAATTACAAATTATTAAGTAAACCGAAGCGGAAATGGGGACAGAGTGCCGATAGCAAACAGATGAGTACACATTAACAATTATTGACGATAAATTTGGCTGGGAATGGGCTGGGTGCCGTGTCGTTATCGGCGCGCGTATAACAGATTTTGCACATGACTATGATACTGAGCCTCGAAATACCGAATAATTGTCGTTAACTGGTTATAATATCGACAATTTTCGACGTAACTCGTTATTTATGCCTTTTTCGGCGCTAGAGTTATGTACATATTCTCGTCTACTGGCATAATTTACACGTTGTATTGCTCTTTTGGTTATTGCTGGTGTGACGAGTGTAGTAGACTCTCGTTATATTGCCATTTTTGGTAATGGTAATACTTTAGATGCTAGTGATACTGTGTGTCTGGATTCTAGTTATATTGCTGGTCTCAATTTTCAAAATTTCCAAATTCCGAATTCCCCAGATTCCAAATTCCCTAGATTCCAAGTTCCCTAGATTCCAAGGTCCCTAGATTCCAAATTCCCTAGATTCTAAGTTCCCTAGACTCCACGTACCCTAAATTCCAAATTCCCTAGATTCCACATTTCTTAAATTCCAAATTTCCTAGATTCTAAATTCCCTAGATTCCAAATTCTCTAGATTCTAAATTCCCTAGATTCCAAGTTCTCTAGACTCCAAGTACCCTAAATTCCAAATTCCCTGGATTCCACATTTCCTAAATTCCAAATTCCCTAGAGCCCCGTTCCCTACATTTCTAAATCTCTAAATTCCCAAAACCCTAAATTCCCAAATCCCTAAATTTTCAATTCCCTAAATTTCCAAATTCCGAATTCCCCAGATTCCAAATTCCCTAGATTCCAAGTTCCCTAGATTCCAAATTCCCTAGATTCCAAATTCCCTAGATTCCAAATTCCCTAGATTCCAAGGTCCCTAGATTCCAAATTCCCTAAATTCCAAATTCCCTAGATTCCACATTTCCTAAATTCCACATTTCCTAAATTCCAAATTCCCTAGATTCCACATTTCCTAAATTCCAAATTTCCTAGATTCCAAATTCCCTAGATTCCAAGGTCCCTAGATTCCAAATTCCCTAGATTCTAAGTTCCCTAGACTCCACGTACCCTAAATTCCAAATTCCTTAGATTCCAAGTTCCCTAGACTCCACGTACCCTAAATTCCAAATTCCCTAGATTCCACATTTCTTAAATTCCAAATTTCCTAGATTCTAAATTCCCTAGATTCCAAATTCTCTAGATTCTAAATTCCCTAGATTCCAAGTTCTCTAGACTCCAAGTACCCTAAATTCCAAATTCCCTGGATTCCACATTTCCTAAATTCCAAATTCCCTAGAGCCCCGTTCCCTACATTTCTAAATCTCTAAATTCCCAAAACCCTAAATTCCCAAATCCCTAAATTTTCAATTCCCTAAATTTCCAAATTCCGAATTCCCCAGATTCCAAATTCCCTAGATTCCAAGTTCCCTAGATTCCAAATTCCCTAGATTCCAAATTCCCTAGATTCCAAATTCCCTAGATTCCAAGGTCCCTAGATTCCAAATTCCCTAAATTCCAAATTCCCTAGATTCCACATTTCCTAAATTCCACATTTCCTAAATTCCAAATTCCCTAGATTCCACATTTCCTAAATTCCAAATTTCCTAGATTCCAAATTCCCTAGATTCCAAGGTCCCTAGATTCCAAATTCCCTAGATTCTAAGTTCCCTAGACTCCACGTACCCTAAATTCCAAATTCCTTAGATTCCAAGTTCCCTAGACTCCACGTACCCTAAATTCCAAATTCCCTAGATTCCACATTTCTTAAATTCCAAATTTCCTAGATTCTAAATTCCCTAGATTCCAAATTCTCTAGATTCTAAATTCCCTAGATTCCAAGTTCTCTAGACTCCAAGTACCCTAAATTCCAAATTCCCTGGATTCCACATTTCCTAAATTCCAAATTCCCTAGAGCCCCGTTCCCTACATTTCTAAATCTCTAAATTCCCAAAACCCTAAATTCCCAAATCCCTAAATTTTCAATTCCCTAAATTTCCAAATTCCGAATTCCCCAGATTCCAAATTCCCTAGATTCCAAGTTCCCTAGATTCCAAATTCCCTAGATTCCAAATTCCCTAGATTCCAAATTCCCTAGATTCCAAGGTCCCTAGATTCCAAATTCCCTAAATTCCAAATTCCCTAGATTCCACATTTCCTAAATTCCACATTTCCTAAATTCCAAATTCCCTAGATTCCACATTTCCTAAATTCCAAATTTCCTAGATTCCAAATTCCCTAGATTCCAAGGTCCCTAGATTCCAAATTCCCTAGATTCTAAGTTCCCTAGACTCCACGTACCCTAAATTCCAAATTCCTTAGATTCCAAGTTCCCTAGACTCCACGTACCCTAAATTCCAAATTCCCTAGATTCCACATTTCTTAAATTCCAAATTTCCTAGATTCTAAATTCCCTAGATTCCAAATTCTCTAGATTCTAAATTCCCTAGATTCCAAGTTCTCTAGACTCCAAGTACCCTAAATTCCAAATTCCCTGGATTCCACATTTCCTAAATTCCAAATTCCCTAGAGCCCCGTTCCCTACATTTCTAAATCTCTAAATTCCCAAAACCCTAAATTCCCAAATCCCTAAATTTTCAATTCCCTAAATTTCCAAATTCCCAAACTCCCAAATTTCCAAATCCTCAAATCCCGAAATCTTCATTGCAAAATTTCCAAATTCCCAAATCCCCAAAACTTTCCAAATCCAAAAACTTTCCTAAATCCCCAAAGCAAACTAAATTCTACCTAACCCTAAAGTAACTTCCCAACACCCGAAAGCTAACAATAAAACCCAAAGTACCCTGAGAATCTCCTCCGTATTAAACGATTTTAATTAAAAATATTACAAGTACAAAAAAGTCGAAAATTCCGAGGCCTCTCGAACCGGCCTCCTCCGCGAGGGTTGCGCGTCAAGTTATTTTAATTATAATATTCAAAGCTTTGACTGGCGTGAGAAAATGAAGAATTCTGATCGCATCATACCATTCGTTCCAACCCGATCGCTTTTATTTCGATCCGGTCCCGCCGCGTTAAATATTCCCCTTTGAATCGATCCTTTTGTCTGAACTCTCCGCGAGAGCTTTATCGCGTTTCAAGCTCCGTGCTTTATGCCACGTTGTTTTTCCCTTTGACATTTTCTTCTCATCCCCGTCACGTTGATTGATATTTCGTTCGATGCATTTAATTACCAGGGAAGTTCAACCAACCACGCTTACCATCCGCAGAAAATAATAATCCGTTTGCTCGCACGTTTGTCGACGCACCTTTATATATATATATATGTATGTACAACTATATGTATACATGTACGTATATATACAGCTATTTGTCCGCTTCCGGTATAACGTCACGTTAGTTCCGCTCGACAAACCGTGAGCCGTGCGATTAGTTTCCCTGGCAATTCGAATTATTCAAAGTGGCCATTGCATCGATACGAACGGCGGGAACAAAGGAACAAAGAATTTTACTCTATAATAAATGTACGGTGAAATTTGTATAAAACTGTTGGAAAGATTTTCTTTCTATTAAATTATGAAGCACTTCATATTGCCTATTTATATTAAATGTATTGTGTTAACGCGTTGAGCGCCATGTTGGGTATCGATTTTCAGCATGAGCTGATGCTGAACTTTTAGGACGCATCAACCACCGGTGGCTGACAGTGCAAATTTGATGTGCAACTGAAAGATTTACATTGTTCTTGTTAGTACTGGTGATATGTACTTCCTGTGTCACTAGGAGTGTACTTCGTTCGTGATGAAATTTAACGCGAATATTTTGGTACAGCACTGTACTGAATTTGAAAATTTGCTAACTTGAAAATATTTTAGCTTGGAGAGTCTAAAAATTTACAAACTTGATTATTTTTAAATTTGAGCAATTTCAGGATTTGGAACCTTGAACATATTTTATTTCGAGCATTTGTCAAAATTGAAAATTCAAGTGGTTCAGTTCTGTATACAGAGATCGAAGTGGCCTGTCGGTCCACAAACGCCGAGAATATTTCCTGAGATCTAATATTCGCTAAAAGAAGGAAAGAAATAGGCGGGGCTCGATTTTCCAGAGACTTTATTCGATACGATTGAACCTGATCCTGTGAGATATTGCCTTCTCCTGGTCGTTTATCGATGCAACGGGAAATGTTTAAAAAACGTGCTGCTGCACTTCATATTGCGATAATCATTTATTTACTTCTATCCGGATTGATGATTTTATACGTGCTTTTACAAGTTTTACAACTTTTCTGCTGTCCAGATTTATTTTTATTTTTTTATTTTGTTTTTCTATTTTTTATAGGTAGGATATTTCGGCAAATTCAACAATTAGGAGGCTCAGAAATTTGGAGGTTCAGGAATTTTGGGCATTTGAGTACTTAGGAAATTTAGAAATTGTAGGGTTGGAAATTTGATGAAATTTGACGAACAACGCGTGTGGAACTCAACGCGTGTGGAACTCAGCGCGATGGGAACTGAACGCGTATGGAACTCAGCGCGATGGGAACTCAATGCGTGGGGAACTCAATGCGTAAGGAATTCCACGCGTGGAGAATTCGACGCATAACGAACTCAACGCGTGAGGAACTCAGCGCGATGGGAACTCAACGCGAAAGGAACTCTATGCATGGAGAACTCAACGCGTAGAAAACTCGATGCGTGGGGAACTCAACGCGTAAGGAATTCCACGCGTGGAGAATTCGACGCGTAGCGAACTCCACGCGTGAGGAACTCAGTGCGATGGGAACTCAACGCGAAAGGAACTCTATGCATGGAGAACTCAACGCGTAGAAAACTCAATGCGTGGGGAACTCAGCGCGTAAGGAATTCCACGCGTGGAGAATTCGACGCGTAGCGAACTCAACGCGTGAGGAAATCAGTGCGTAAGGAGTTCCACGCGTGGAGAACTCAACGCGTAGAGAATTCGACGCGTAGAGAATTCAGTGCGTAAGGAACTCCACGCGTGGAGAACTCAACGCGTAGCGAATTCAGCGCGTAAGGAGCTCCACGCGTGGAGAACTCAACGCGTAGAGAATTCAGTGCGTAAGGAACTCCATGCGTGGAGAACTCAACGCGTAGCGAATTCAGTGCGTAAGGAACTCCATGCGTGGAGAACTCAACGCGTAGAGAACTCAACGCGTAGAGAATTCAGTGCGTAAGGAACTCCATGCGTGGAGAACTCAACGCGTAGCGAATTCAGCGCGTAAGGAGCTCCACGCGTGGAGAACTCAACGCGTAGAGAATTCAGTGCGCAAGGAACTGCATGCGTGGAGAACTCAACGCGTAGCGAATTCAGCGCGTAAGGAACTCCATGCGTGGAGAACTCAACGCGTGTGGAACTCAGCGCGTTAGGAACTCGACACGTATGGAGTTCCTTACGCGTTGAGTTCTCCAAACCCCCAAAATCTGCCCCCAAGCCCATACCAAAAATTTGAAAACAAGAACCTTGGAAAACCTTGAAACCGTTATCCAAATAGACAGTGATTTCCCAAATCACCCCGTACGGATCACGTCCCAGGAGAAAATCATTGGAAAGAGCTTAAAGCTTCCGAACTCGTCCGAAACGCGGCTCTAAAACAACGAAAGTAGTCCGCGGAAGAGCACAATCCATTAGAGGCTTAATGGAAGCAGCATGGTGCAAGTTTGCCAATTAAAGATCGCAGAAACTCCATCTGGAACGATGTTCGTAGCCATTAATCGATTAACCTTCACGGTAAAACCGTTGTATCCTCTGGGGAATTTGGTAGTTTCTCTTTCGAGACGCAAACTCGACACCTCTGGCAGGTATCGTCTGGCGGCTAGGGAAAAGAAAATTCTCCGGCAAGTTTCTTCTGGTTCGATAGGAGTTTTCCGTTGTACACAACAAGTACATCGACGAAATATGAGACAAATTTCATTGGAAGTTACGAGGAAGGTATTCGGTAGCGCAGGATCCGCCAGAAGTCGCTTGGAATCCTCAGAAAATATTCCCGCGCATCCGGGGCCGTGTTTCAATTCCAACTATCTGACGCAGCTTCGTTCAACTTTTTCTTGCTCTGTACCTCTCTCCCTTGTCTCTTTTCTC
Organism: Megachile leachella; assembly: GCA_963576845.1. NCBI lineage: Eukaryota > Metazoa > Arthropoda > Insecta > Hymenoptera > Megachilidae > Megachile > Megachile leachella. Next base: position 19,912,097 of record OY756251.1, read on the forward strand.
GCGAGGGGAGGCAGAAGTTTGAAATTCAAATACGCGAAAGTTTCAGCCAAGAATAACGTTGTCCCGCTTGTATCGCCGAAGAACAAGTTCTACGACGAAAATTCTTCGTATTCTTTCGTGACACTGCTCTGCCTCTTTCTTAACATCTTTCCTAGCAATAATCGCGCGGGACCTGCCTTCGCAGAGGAATTCGATATTTTTACTTTGAAAGTGTAATCGGCGCTTGGTACGGATTAACCGAACTGATTTACATTTTTCTTGTGCATTGGTATGACTTCTATTTAAATTATTCAATATTTCTGGTTTAAATTACGAAAGTGTTGAAACATTGGGGTTGATTGTGGTCAACGGAGTGAATATTTTTGTTATCAATTTTTAAGGTGTTCTGTTTTGTATTTTGGTATGTTTTGTTATGTGATTTTAAATTTTGCGCTTTGCGAATATATTGGGTGGAAATGTAATAGAAACATGTGAGCAGAATTCAGTATGTGAGGACCTCAAGACGGTGTAATTAGAATGCGAGGAGAACTCAACGCGTAGGAATTATAACGCAAGGAGAACTCAACGCTTGAGGAACTCAACACTTATAGAACTCAGCGCGATGGGAACTCAACGCGTCGGGAATTCAGCGCGACGGAACTCAACGCGACGGAACTCAACGCGATGGGAACTCAGCGCGTCGGGAATTCAGCGCGACGGAACTCAACGCGTCGGGAACTCAGCGCGATGGAACTCAGCGCGATGGGAACTAAACGCGTCGGGAATTCAGCGCGACGGAACTCAACGCGATGGGAACTCAGCGCGATGGAACTCAGCGCGATGGGAACTAAACGCGTCGGGAATTCAGCGCGACGGAACTCAACGCGATGGGAACTCAACGCGTCGGGAACTCAGCGCGACGGAACTCAACGCGTCGGGAATTCAGCGCGACGGAACTCAACGCGATGGGAACTCAACGCGTCGGGAATTCAGCGCGACGGAACTCAACGCGTCGGGAACTGAGCGCGATGGGAACTCAACGCGTCGGGAATTCAGCGCGACGGAACTCAACGCGTCGGGAACTCAGCGCGATGGAACTCAGCGCGATGGGAACTAAACGCGTCGGGAATTCAGCGCGACGGAACTCAACGCGATGGGAACTCAGCGCGATGGAACTCAGCGCGATGGGAACTAAACGCGTCGGGAATTCAGCGCGACGGAACTCAACGCGATGGGAACTCAACGCGTCGGGAACTCAGCGCGACGGAACTCAACGCGTCGGGAATTCAGCGCGACGGAACTCAACGCGATGGGAACTCAACGCGTCGGGAACTCAGCGCGATGGAACTCAGCGCGATGGGAACTCAACGCGTCGGGAACTCAACGCGTCGGGAACTCAACGCGTCGGGAACTCAGCGCGATGGAACTCAACGCAGTGGAAACTCAACGCGTACAGAACTCAATTCGCATCGAATATAGCGCGTGGAGAACTCGTCGCACAGGGAATTGAAAAGTACTCATAACGAACTAATTAATTAAATTTGTCTAATTTTACCACTTCTCCCTTCCAACATAAAACACCATTTTCCACCACATTTTGTATCGCTTCACGAAAGGCAGGTATAAGAGAAAATCTCCCTAACAATGTTGAAGCAATGAATCAGAGCAGGGGGCGGAAGGAAAGCCGTAACCAAACGAAAGAAGATTCGAACGGAGGAGCGAGGACAAATCGATGGTAGTCGAATTTGAACCATAAACACAGGAACGAAGGATGATCCGCGTGGTGGAAATTCAACGTCGCCGCGACGATTTCCCGACAGACAGATGGAAGAAACTCGATCCGCGTAGTAAAATGAGGAAAAATACAGTCTCTGGGGATGAAAGGAGAGGCTGGATTGTCTTCGCAGCCGACAAGAACCAATAGCCGGGCGTTTTCTGTCCCTCTACGAACAAGTTTACGTCTGGAATCTTTCTTCGCTCGACTAGATGGTTCGTCGACGCGGAAATATATTCTTCGGACTTGTCGAAGTCGAAGACAACGGGAATCAACGTGCTCCTGATAAGTCGGATAACGGACGACGTTAGACGGCGACGAGGGAAGGATCGGAAAAGAAGAGATACGGTGACGTTTCGATATTAGTCAAAGTGTTTTTTCTAATAAAATTATGCAGTACTTTAAGATGCTGAGAAATTTTGTCAAATATCATGCAAGTTGGATATATTTTTGGGAATATTGAAAATATTGAAAATGCCCAAAGTTAAATATTAACAATTTTATAAATAGACATTAGCTATACAAACATAATTCGTTTTTTATCTCCAACTGTACTAATTTACCCTGTATTCATTTTGTGTTACCATTCACGAAACTTCGTGTCGATTAGTTTTCAAAGGAAAGAGAGTTTGATTCCCCCGTATACGAAAGTTCCCTCGTGACTTTTCGATCTTTCCTCCTTTCAGCCTTCCGTGATTTCCCGTGGTGTTTTCCCGATAATTACAGAAAAACGACCGCCATGAAATTCGATCCCCGGTAACGAACGTATACATGCGAGGCGGTTGCTTGTTTCAATCTCTTTCCTACTTGTTTAGCCTCGTGTTGTTCGCGCCAAGTTTTAACGACGGAACTTTGTACTTTCTTGTTAACGATATATAATCGATCGGGAACTCGGGTAACTAGGTACTCCTGACTTCTCGACAACTGTTTATTACGACCTTGCTATCACGAATTTTATAGTAACACTCACGTTTTGTGGCTTATATATTTGTAATTGGAAATAGGAATTTGTAGATGGGTTTTACAATAATATGGGTGAGACAGTAAGGGTTATAGGAATGGAAGGTAGATTTCTATGTGCTATGTTTACCTGCGTTGAGTTCCGATGCGTTGAGTTCCAATGCGTTGTGTTCTTTATGCGTGGTAGACTCTATGCATCGAATATCAATGCGTTGTGTTCTCTACGCGTGGTAGACTCTACGCATCGAATATCAAGGCGTTGTGTTTTCTACGCGCTGAGTTCTCCACGCGTGGTAATTTCTACGCGCTGAGTTCTCCACGCGTGGTAATTTCTACGCGCTGAGTTCTCCACGCGTGGTATTCTCTACGCGCTGAGTTCTCCACGCGTGGTAATTTCTACGCACTGAGTTCTCCACGCATGGTATTCTCCACGCGTGGTAATTTCTACGCGCTGAGTTCTCCACGCGTGGTAATTTCTACGCGCTGAGTTCTCCACGCGTGGTAATTTCTACGCGCTGAGTTCTTCACGCGTGGTAATTTCTACGCGCTGAGTTCTCCACGCATGGTATTCTCCACGCGTGGTATTCTCTACGCGCTGAGTTCTCCACGCGTGGTAATTTCTATGCGCTGAGTTCTCTACGCATGGTATTCTCCACGCGTGGTATTCTCTACGCGCTGAATTCTCCACGCGTGGTAATCTCTACGCGTCGAGTTCTCCACGCGTGGTATTCTCCACGCGTTGGAATTCTCTACGCGCCGTGTCCCTTACGCGTTATATTCTCCACACATTAAATTCCAAAACCCTATTTTCTCCATGTCACCCACTATATTCCCAACGTACTATATCTCCCCCTTCGCACGTCTCACAAACCATAACCCAAAACCTACTACACTAAACTCCTCCTACATTGCCTCTCCTTTCAACCGTACCACATACTCCATCAAGATCTTCTCAAATATAAAAACAATCAAATCAGTAACATATCATTGATCTAAAGTACCCAATCTTAGTATAATTTCCATCTCCATCTCCAAAAGAACAGAACATTTTAATTAATCATAACAGTATAATAAAGCGTCAGATCAATTCTCGTTGCAACGATTCCTCCGTGAAATCAGGCGCAAACGTGAAATCTGAATGGTATACCATGACGAACGAACGAACAAACCATTCATAATCCTTGCGCACAGTCGTATAAACTTGTTCCAGATTCTGCAATTGATTGATTCGAAAATGTTATGGCTCGTGCGACTGACAGCTCGATAATGAGTTTGTCAGCACGCGAGAGACCCGTGTTGCCTCGTGGCTCGATATCGGCGGATTATTTTTCCCATAAACAAAAGCCCCGATCCGATGTATAATGATCGTTCATTCTATCGAAACAATACCGGACAAGCGATGTACGCTCGAAACTGACACAGCTCCAAAGACACTTCGTACACATTGAAACATTTGTAAAAAAAAATACCGATGAAAAGCTGTCTATATCCGAGGTTTTAAACATTTTGGTTTGTGTTCGTTTTTTTTTTTTGTTTTTCATTTCAACGCGAGGAGAATTCAACTTGCCTCAATATACTAAAAACCTTGCTCTGTTTTTCATCCTTTCCATGGCGAAACTCTATTTAGAGGAGTTTCCATGTAGCCAGTCCGTATTCAACGCGTGTCTCTCTCTCCCTTTTACATATTTCGAGGCATTTGAGTGATGAAAATATTTTTGTGCACGCGTTCTCTCATTCTGTGCTCGTCTCCGAAAATCGCGGAAAATCAACGACGATCTAATTACATTTGCCAGAGATACGGTTTCTTCAGCGAAAATTAATCATCTGGCTATTCGAGTTCACGAGTATGCTGTTGTATATTAAAGATTCTTTACTTTCTTACTCTATCGATCGCGTTGTTAAGGTTTCAATTACGAAACCGAGGCTTCCATATTGTAAGTTAATTTTGCGCAGATTAAAGTTCAGGGATTTTTCACAATTTTTTCTTCTTTCGATTTAATTGCGATCACTGGTGAAATAGTTCTGACAGAACTAATTGTATTTGGCCGAACTTCGCAGAGAGAGTTATATTGCAATCACTGACGTTTTTATTCTCAATGAATTCCATGAAAAAAATTAGTGAATGGTTACTAGAAAATTAACAAAATTGACAGAAAAATTTATCGACTTTTAATTTGTGCAGAGAATGTTATAAATTAAATTATATTTGAGTTCATGTTTTTCGACGTTATAGTAGTGTAGTAATATTGTGGTGCATTGGTATAGTAGCAGAGCAATGTAATAGTGAAATTTTATAGTAGTATTGTAAAATAGTAGCAGAGCAGTGTGTGGTTTAGTAGTATGGCACAACATTAGTATGACAATATAGTAGTATAGTAGTGTAGAAGTACAACGTTGTACTACTATAGTTGGGTTAAAATATAGTGGAATAGTACATTGTGACATAGGAACATAGTGGTATACTGGTTTAGTGGTATAGTGGTTTAGTGGTATAGTGGTGTAGTAGTATAATGGTATAGTGGTACACTGGTACAGTGATATAGTGATATAGTAGTATAGTAGTCTAGTAGTGCAGTAATATAGTAGTATAGTGGTACAGTGGTATAGTAGTATAGTAGTACAGAGGTATAGTAGTATAGTAGTATAGTTGTATAGTGGTATGATAGTGTAGTGGTATAGTGGTACAGTAGTATAGTAGTACAGTGGTACAGTAGTATAGTAGTACAGTGGTATAGTAGTATAGTAGTACAGTGGTACAATGGTACAGTGGTATAGTAGTATAGTGGTATAGTGGTGTGATAGTATAGTGGTATAGTGGTATTAGTATTGTAGTACAGTGGAATAGTAGTATAGTTGTATGGTAGTCTAGTGTTATAGTAGTATAGTGGAATAGTAGTATAGTTGTATGGTAGTGTAACGCTATAGTATTATAGTGGAATAGTAGTATAGTTGTATGGTAGTGTAACTCTATAGTATTATAGTGGAATAGTAGTATAGTTGTATGGTAGTGTAATGCTATAGTATTATAGTGGAATAGTAGTATAGTTGTATGGTAGTGTAACGCTATAGTATTATAGTGGAATAGTAATATAGTTGTATGGTAGTGTAATGCTATAGTATTATAGTGCAATAGTAATGAAATGGTACAGTAGAATAGTAATGTAATAATATTATAGTATGGAAGTAAAATAGTATTGTATAACAATAGAAGGTATAGTTGTATACTAGTATCGTGATGTAATTAAATAGTAGAATACTAGCCATAGTATTGAGTGTTGACGTTGCACCATACTAATACAGTACTAGAATAATATAATAATACAATTGAAAAGTGAAACAGTGAAATAATAATTAAACTATACAATAGTGAAATAGTGAAGCAATGAAACTCCATAACAGCAAAACAGCCCTCGCCGTCAAAATTATGAACGAAAGCGTTCATCTCAAAGTCGTCGATAATATTCACTCGATAAAGTCTCCTGCCCATATAAGCTATCGAACCGATCGACCATCACAGAAATGGACCACCAAGAAACATATGATACAACAATAACAAATCGAAGACTCGCGAAAACAGGCTGACGGATTACGCCGGTTATTATACGAGGAACAGACATTTCCAGAATGCAACATCGATGCTCAGGATGTGGCAATAAACTGCAAAGCCGCCCGCTGGAAACGATTCGATTTCGCGCTCGTACGAGCGTGCTTTTGGCGCTGCTATAGGGACGTCACCATAACATGCGTCAATTATGTCTGCAAGATATTCTCCGCTGGAACTGTCTGCCTGTTATACAGCTTCTCTACGAGCTTTCAAAGTTGCCCGAACGAAGACAAACATTTGTTCGTAACGTGATTCGCGTTCCCCTGTCGGCTTTTATTCCGAACGAAATCCCTCTCCGTTTATCGGTTCCTTAGTTTTCTTTCTGCGCTCAAAGACGTCGATTTATTTCCGAGCGATGGAGAGAGAAAATAATACGGTATATTGACTGGGGACTGTCTAATGCAGCGTGGTTTATTAGAAATTCTGGGGGAGATATCAGATGTTTAGGATGTGTTATATTGTCGATTTGATGTTGTTCCGGTGTTGTTAATGTGAATTTGAGGCATTTTGAGTTTGCTAAGCGTTGAGTTCTCCACGCGTTGAGTTCTCAACGCATTGAATTTTGTACGCGTTGAGTTCTCCACACGTTTTAATTTCTACGCGTTGAATTCTCAACGCATTAAATTTTATACGCGTTGAGTTCTCCACACGTTTTAATTTCTACGCGTTGAGCTCTCAACGCATTAAGTTTTCTACGCGTTGAGTTCTCACGCATTGAATTTTCTACGTGTTGAATTCCCCACGCATTGAATTTTCTACGCGTTGAGTACTCCACGCGTTGAGTTCCCTATGCGTGGAATTCCTTACGCGTTGAGTTCCGCACGCATTGAATTTTCTACGCGTTGAATTCCCCACGCATTGAATTTTCTACGCGTTGAGTTCCCCACGCATTAAATTTTCTACGCGTTGAGTTCCCCACGCATTGAATTTTCTACGCGTTGAGTTTTCTACGCGTTGAGTACTCCACGCGTTGAGTTCCCTATGCGTGGAATTCCTTACGCGTTGAGTTCCCCACGCATTGAATTTTCTACGCGTTGAATTCCCCACGCATTGAATTTTCTACGCGTTGAGTTCCCCACGCATTAAATTTTCTACGCGTTGAATTCCCCACGCATTGAATTTTCTACGCGTTGAATTCCCCACGCATTGAATTTTCTACGCGTTGAGTTCCCCACGCATTGAATTTTCTACGCGTTGAGTTCTCCACGCGTTGAGTTCCCTACGCGTGGAATTCCTTACGCGTTGAATTCCTCACGCGTTGAATTCCTCACGCATTGAGTTCCTTACGCGTTGAGTTCCATACGCGTGGTCTATCACATTAATATGTACATGCCATTCAATGAATAGTCGCATAAAATAAATTAGTTACATTAAATTTATTATATTGAATAAAATTATTAGACATCTCAAATAAGTTAATTACATTAGTCAATGTGTATACCAGTCGTTAAAGATAAAATAATTACATTGATCATTATCTGCATATTGCCCAATACATACATATTGGTCATCTCAAATAAAGTTAATTATATTGGTCAATATGTACATATCAGTCACCTCAAATAATTATATTGGTCAACAAGTACATACTGGTTACCCATAAGTTAATTACATTACCCAATATAACACAGTCTAATAATACATATTGGCCATTCAAAGGCTTCACAAGCAAAAATAACTTCACCCCCAAGATTACATTACATGACGTTGCTAACGTAGTTGATAGCTAAATTATTGCTTCATTTTGTTCGAGCTCGAAGAAATCCGGTAATGTAGTAATTTCTTGCAAAAGGCTAACGCTTACAATATCCCCGTTCTATCGGGGTTATCATCACGACACAAACAAGTTAATTGAATTCCTCGTGCATCACAGCCTCTCAGACATCACCGTTGACTATTCAGAGACTGATACCAGCGAATTAACCAAGCCGATCGAAACACGTACAATGCTACAAGCGTCTCGATACTGCGGCTTCGATTGGTGATACACAAGTTTGCTCGAGTATCTATTATCTCCTTGATAGTTCCGTCAAATTTTCGGTATTTCCACTTACTTTGTATCGATGTTGCTTTGGAAGTTGTTAGTTTGCGGTGAAAGTTATTAACTTGTGGAGAAGTTAGGTTGTGGAGGAGTTAACTCGAGGTGAAGTCGGTATGTAGTCATTGTAATATGTAGGGAAAACAATGCATTGCAGTTTCAATGGAGAACTCAACGCGTAGCAAATTCTATGCGTGAAGAACTCAGCGCGTAGCAATTACAACGCGTAGGGAACTCAACGCGTAGGGAACTCCACGCGTGGAGAACTCAGCGCGTAAGGAACTCAACGCGTAAGGAACTCCACGCGTTGGGGACTCAACACGTAAGGAATTCACCGCGTAAGAAACTCCACGCGTGGGGGACTCAACGCGTAGGGAATTCAACGCGTAAGGAACTCAACGCGTAGGGAACTCAACGCGTGGGGGACTCAACGCGTAAGGAACTCCACGCGTGGGGGACTCAACGCGTGGGGAACTCAACGCGTGGGGGACTCAACGCGTAAGGAACTCCACGCGTGGGGGACTCAACGCGTGGGGAACTCAACGCGTAGGGAAATCAACGCGTAAGGAACTCAACGCGTAGGGAACTCAACGCGTGGGGGACTCAACGCGTAGGGAACTCAATGCGTGGGGGACTCAACGCGTAAGGAACTCCACGCGTGGGGGACTCAACGCGTGGGGAACTCAACGCGTGGGGGACTCAACGCGTGGGAAATTCAACGCGAGGTGAACTCAACGCGTAGGGAACTCAACGCGTAAGGAACTCAACGCGTAGGGAACTCAACGCGTAAGGAACTCCACGCGTGGGGGACTCCACGCGTGGGAAACTCCACGCGTGGAGAACTCAACGCGTAACGAACTCAGCGCGTCGGAATTAGAACACGTGGAGAACTCAGCGCATAATGAACTCAAATTATCTCAAATTCATATCGATAACCTCACCCCTACCTTAAAACTTCTCAAACATAAAAACACTATCTTTCATTATATTTACCCTTTCCACAGCTCCGAACAACCCCACAGCACCGAACAAATGCATCTCCGAATATATTAATCGTATCAATTCGAACGTCGAGAGAAAATTCGATTGTTTTCCACGAATGGGCAAAAAGATAATAAATGTATAGTGTTCAATGGAAATTGGTATCGATCGGTGACAAGTTCTCACGGCAATTCCAGCAACACGAACACATTATGCACGCGCAGATTATTCGTTCGTCGAATATACGCGTGAGAGCCGCACAACTGACGTACACGTATGTACGTATGTATGTATGTATATCGTGGCGAGCCTCGAAATTAACGGACAGTGAGCGTAATTATTTCAATGGTCGCCGTGGTGGTCGGTTCGCTGTTCGACCTACATACCGGTAAAGCAACCGAGCTACCCGCCCAATCGCGTTAAATTACCGATCGGCCTACTTAACGGGACTGGCCATATCCGATCCCCTTGTGACTAGCCGTGATACTAGTGAAATTTGAGTAACAACGGAATGCAATCACTATCGATGGTACTATGCTCTTAAGCGTACATTGGTATTCTTCTCACATACCGATTATTGGATTCAATTGTTAGAAGTCAGTTCCAAAGTAACAAAGTATTTAGAGGTTCTATAGTCACTTTTGTATAATAAAATATTTTTGAGAATGTAAATATTTGTGGATGATGTGAAGAATATTTAATGTGCAAAGTATAAATTTGCATAAAGGAAAAGTGGGGAGTTTTGGTAATTTTGTAATTTACGAATTTTTATATTAGTAAAATTAGTAATTTTCAAATCTAGATCTAGATTTTAATTTTGATACTTTATAATTCTAGATTTTCATATTACATCATATTACAGATCCGTAAGTCTGTAGATTGCTGAGTCTCTAGACCACAAGTCCCTAGATACCAATATCCTACATACAAGACATCATATATTCCTAGAATACCTAGATTCCCTAGAACACCTAGACTTCCGAATTTCAATATTTTTTAATCCCCAGATTCCTATATTCCGACATTACTAATTCCCAAATCCCTAGATCTCAGAATTTCTAGCTCCCAAAATCCCTAAATCCCAAAATCCATAGCTCTCAAAATTCCTAGCTTCCAAAATCCCTAGTTCCAAAAGTTCCTAGTTTCAAAATTTCCTAAATCCAAAAATCCCTAGGTCCAAAAATTCCTAGATTCAAAAATTCCTAGATCCAAAAATCCCTAGATCCAAAGATCCCTAGATCCCAATATCTTTAGATCCAAAAATCCCTAGATCCAAAAATTTCTAGATCTCAATATCCTTAGATCCAAAAATCCCTAAATCCAAAAATTCCTAGATACAAAAATCCCTAGATCCCAATATCCCTAGATCCAAAAATCCCTAAATCCAAAAATTCCTAGATACAAAAATCCCTAGATCCCAATATCCTTAGATCCAAAAATCCCTAGATCCAAAAAATTCCTAGATCCCAATATCCCTAGATCCCAATATCCTTAAATCGAGAAATTCCTAAATTCAAAAATCCCTATATCCTAAAAGATCCATATCCTCAAAATTCCCCTAAAAACGCAAAAGAAAACTACTTAAAAGCAAAGTGTCGACTTCATCCGCCATTAAAATACCAAAGTAATTGTCTGTAAAGAAGTGTTAATAATTGTATATAATTGGAAGGACTCTCGAGATCGATCAGTAGAACGAAGTAGGTGGTCAGAGGACCGTTCGTAAAATAATCAGAATTAATGGCGTCGAAATATTCCGCATTAAATCGCGACAGAAACGATAAAGATGTTCAGGCGAGGACAGAAGGCTCTCGTGGCGGCCTTTAATTAAAAGTCCGTGAAACAGTCGGACGAAGTCCGTAATAAAGGTCGCGCGATAGTTTGCAGCTGTTAACATTTTAAATGACCGGCATCGCGGACCGACTGAAAAAAAGAGGAGAAGCATCGGGGCTGTTCTTGTAAATAACCGTAAAAGTAGAGTCGAAAGAGCACTTATCGCCTCGCCCTAATAAGAAGCTTGCTCTTAATTCTTTTAAGCAGGGAAACGCATTCTAAACGCTGCCGTTCGTTCGCGTTTCGTCGCGTGAAATGGAAAATTCGCGCGACGCTCGAGATGCAGGAAAAAGGAGGAAAAAAAGAGAAAAGGCTTTAAAGGTAACGCAACCGGTGAACGAGCGGGGAAAAGAAGAAAAGTAATTAAAAAGCATTGGTACGTTCTGCGCGTACGGTGTCTTTCGCAACGACGTAAACCCACCCTTTCAAGCAATACCTCGTGTTTCTCGATTCAAATGTTTTCACGCAACGTCGTTCCCTCTAATGACTGTTATATGGGTCAGCTTTTATTACAGGCCAGGATTCTTTTTTTCCTTGAATGGTTGCTCCTCTGCCGTACGTTTTGATTCCGGAGATTATACCTGTTGTACCGACGGTGCATTGCGCCCGTTCTTTTGAATGCGATTCGCGGAACCGTGTTCCCTCCTTCCTCTTTTTCCCTTCAACAATTTTGTTGCGCCCATTCAACGGGGATACCGAAGCACGCTTGTAACTTCAAATTCAACTTGATTTTTATCGCTATGGATATCGCTACGCGTCAATTCCGTCAATGGCTAATATTACGGGACGGTGTTTGCGAACGACGGTGTTCGGTAAATCTACGAGGGGTTGTGAATAAGTTTCGAAAATATTTAGGTTGATTTGTATTTGTGTTCGTTATTTATTACGGAACGAAAGATGTGAAAGCGTTTGAATGAATGACGTGGTGAAATAGCAAGGTGGTGGAATGACAGTACAGTGAAACCTTGCAACTGTGAGGTGGTGAAATGATGGGGTGGAAGTATAGTGGTATGACGAAATAAGTAACTGATATAATAGCTACTCGAAGTAGTAAGATATATAGTAAGATTAAGTAGTAAGATAAGGGAATAGTGATATAATGAATTGGACAATTGGTGTAATTGTAGAATGGTAGAATAGTAGAGTAACAGAATAATAGAACAGAACGATGAAATGATAAAATAGTGAAACAGTGAGACAGTAAAGTAATAAAGTAGCGAAGTATTGAAGTATTGAAGTAGTGAGGTGTTGATGTGTTGAAGTAGGTATTGACGCAGTGAAGTACTGAATTAGTGAAGTATTGAATTAGCAAAGTATTGACACAATGAGGTGCTGAATTAGTAAAGTATTGAATTCGTGAAGCATGGAAGTAGTGAAGTATTGAAGTAGTAAAGTATAGAAGTAGTGAAGTACTACGCAGTGAAGTACTGAATTAGTAAAGTATTGACGCAGTGAAGTATTGAATTAGGGAAGCATGGAAGTAGTGATGTATTGAATTAGTGGAGCATGGAATTAGTGAAATATTGAATTAGTGAAGCATGGAAGTAGTGAGGTGTTGAATTAGTGGAGCATGGAATTAGTGAAATATTGAATTAGTAAAGCATGGAATTAGTGAAATATTGAAATAGTGGAGCATGGAAGTAGTGATGTATTGAATTAGTGGAGCATGGAATTAGTAAAATATTGAATTAGTGAAGCATGGAAATAGTGAAATATTGAAATAGTGAAGCATGGAATTAGTGAAATGATTGAAATAGTGAAGCATGGAAGTAGTGATGTATTGAATTAGTGGAGCATGGAATTGGTGAAATATTGAAATAGTGAAGCATGGAAGTAGTGTGGTGTTGAATTACTGGAGCATGGAATTAGTGAAATGATTGAAATAGTGAAGCATGGAAGTAGTGAGGTGTTGAATTAATGGAGCATGGAATTAGTGAAATATTGCATTAGTGAAGCATGGAATTAGTGAGGTGTTGAATTAGTGGAGCATGGAATTGATAAAATATTGAATTAGTGAAGCATGGAGGTAGTGAGGTGTTGAATTACTGGAGCGTGGAATTAGTGAAATATTGAAATAGTGAAGCATGGAAGTAGTGATGTATTGCAGTAGTATTGTGTCGAATTAGTGAAGCATGGAATTAGTGAAATATTAAATTAGTAAAATAATAAATTAGTAAAGTATTGAATTAGTGAAGCATAGAAGTACTGAAATACTGAAGTAGCAAAGTATTAAAATAACCAAACTATTAAATAATAAAACAGTAAAATAGCAAAACACTGAAATAGTAAACTCAAAAAATCTCAAAATGATAAAATAGTAGAAACCTTAAAAACACCATTGAAGCTACTAAAGCAAACCTATCTAATTAAAAAAATGACAATGAAATCTTCCACCATAATTGTCGTCATCAACCTACAGAGTCGATGGTACATCACGTATGCAAAACCCATTCGGAATATAGCCCAGCCATTGCCATCCTCGACGAAGAGGATCATCTTCATAGAACAGCAAAGCCACATTGTGGGCTAAGTGTGCTACAGACATTCGGTTGTCCACACTCAAAGGTAACAGGGACCTGAATATGGCAGATCAGCCACTCGTAGCCGAAATCCATTGATGGATGGACAATAATCCATATGGCTGGTTTACTTGAAAGCAAAAATGGTACCATGATCGATGACACATCTTTTTTAATGAAAGAACCATCGTTCGAAAGGTCCCTTTCCCTCGACGTATGAAGATTTTTAACACTCTAAGTAAATTTCAAAATTTCCATTAGATCCCTTTTGTGGGTGACATTATAGGAAACGAGAGCGATGTTTCAAATTTTCAAAGTGAATTTTTAAACGCCATCCGTGCAGGAGATTGAACGCCGGACAGAATTCTCTTTGTTACGAATGTTCCACATTTTACAATCTTTCGAGCCTCTGTAAATAAAATATGAGGTCTGCAGTTCGATCACCAGAGAGTTGTAGTGGTTCCACGAATGTAAAATAATTAACAGAATTTCTGACGAAATTTTATTCAAAGTAGTATTTAGCGAAATTGTAAGTTCTTTTTTATGGAGATAAAAATCATCTGTGACTATTTATTAAGGGATAATTTAGTTCCAGAACTCGAAGTTCTGGTTTTGTAAAAACGTTCCTTCAGAAGAAGGTTCTCGCGTCTCCCAGTTTTTACATCCATCGACACACCCTTAACCCGCCCTTACCACGCAGCAAACAATAAGCACACCCTTTCAATAACATCGACAAAAGTAGCCGTATTCCACCTTGTGTGTTCCAAAGTCACCTGTGAAACAACGTTCGCACTTTACAATCCAACCCTACTCGAAGACCGGCCCTTCAGCGATGCACCCCGCAATCCATAGCTGAAGCACCCTTCAATCTCTAACAATCATCTCACAAAGCCAAATGGGGTCAAGCACAAACACCGATTGCCCCATGAGCATCGCAACCCCGTGTACTCGTGAAGCTAGAACACTGCCTACTAGCCCTCCCTCGGGTAAAATACGATATAGGGGATGAAGGCCTTGTCTACGCGAGACTTAACACTCGACAGTTACCACGCATTACTTTCGCATTTCTGCTTAAATTTCGCTTTTAAGGCCGGTTTATATACGCTTTGCCCAGCTTTCAGTTTAATTTTAGCTACATTTTGGTTTATGTTCAGAGAATATTCAAGGTGCATCTAAAAGAAATGAAACAAATCATGAAACAGGAAGATGAACAAAATTTAAGATGATCGAAAATCTTATTGTAAGACATTTCCAAAAAAGAACCAACTCAAAAGATACTAAATATACTTTTGACAGAGATGAAGAAATAAAAAGAGAGGCTAATTAAGTTAATCTTAAAAGCAACTTGGAAGATGAAGAAATCGAAGATGATAGAAGATGTTGAGGTTCTAAGACCTTCCAAAAAAGACTCTACTTAAAAATCACTGAATATTATACTGTTGAGGGAGATGAAAGAATTCAAAGAGAAAGTAGTTGCACTAATCGTAAAGAAAACCAGGAAAATGACAAATCTAGAAGTCTTCTCATACAGAAGTCTAAAAGGGTGGATGACTCTGAGGTTCTTGGACCTTCGTGGAAAAGACTCTACCTAAAGCTAAAAACATCATACTAATAATCATGAAACAGGAAGATGAACAAAATTTAAGATGATAGAAGACCTTATTGTAAGACATTTCCCAAAAAGACTCTATTGAAAAGACACTAAATATACTTTTGACAAAGATGAAGAAATAAAAAGAGAGACTAATTAAGCTAATCCTACTAAAAGCGACTTGTAAAATGAAAAAATCTAAGATGGTAGAAGAACTTAAGGTTCTAAACTCTTCCAAAAAAGACTCTACTTAAAAATCTACTTAAAAACTGAACATTATACTGTTGAAGGAGATGAAAGAATTCAAAGAGAAAGTAGTTGCACTAATCGTAAAGAAAACCAGGAAAATGACATATCTAGAAGTCTTCTCATAAAGAAGTCTAAAAGGGTAGATGACTCTGAGGTTCTGGGACCTTCATGAAAAAGACTCTTCCTAAAAGCTACTAAACATCATACTACTAACATAAATTTAATAGAGGAATGCAAATTAAAACAAACTGACCTAATCTCAATGAGAACTAGGAAGAAGAAAAATCTAAAATCGTAGAAGACCTTAAAGTTGAGCCTCCTTGAAACACCCCCTAAAGAGCCTACTAAACTTCCTATAACCCTAAAGAAGCTATGAACCCTAAAGAAGCTATGATCCTAAACAAGCTTCCAATGAAGCTATTAAACTTCCTATAAGCCTAAAGAGCCTAAACTCAGCCAATTCCCCAAAAAATTATAGCACCCAAAAACTGAAATTCTGAAAGTAGAAAGAAGCTATATCCTTGCAGAGAAGGTATCTCCAGATTTAGCCTACGAAGCCTACAGTGCAACGACCGCTCCAGAGACCGAGAATAACGGTGATGATATCGCAATATCGCGAAATTATTAATCCGTTTGCAACCGAGAGATCCGGGTCGTCGTACGTTTGGCCTTCTCTGACCCAACGTCCCTTCCAACCCCTCCGACACCAGGCTCGTCGCAGTTGCAAGCGGACAACCCCCGCGAGAGACGCGTGGTGCAATTAATGGATGAATACCAGCGAGATAACAAGCCCAACTTTTTTAATAATAACGCCAGTTTTCCACGATGTTCCGGCTCGAAAGGAGATACTCGTTCGTCGGCGACAACGCTGCACCATCACCCTCGTTCTCGCTTCTGTTTCGTTCCTGTATTCTTGTTTGATTTGCATCCGATTGCAGAGAGACTGCGGGTGTATCTTTTTTTTCGGAGGGGGAGGCTTTTGGTTTTCGTTTTGTCCGTTGGACCATTGTCTCGCGCACGGAAGCTCGTCGATGGAACAGGAAATGCCTTCGGACGTCCAACGTGCTGAGACTGTGTTAGCGATGTGTCTGCGTGTGTCGCAAATGGGTTCGTTTTTTTGAATCTTTGTAATTTGAATAAAGGTATTTTCTGCATTGTTAAATGCGGTTTGAAAGCATTGTTAAATGAAGGTTTGTTAAACTCATTGTTTTTCTATTTTTTCAGTAGACTTAACCACTTATAGGTTCTTAAAGCTCTATAGATCTCTAGGTCTGTACGTTACGTCCATAGATCACTACCTTAGGTTTCTGCACCTGTAGATTCCTGCGTTCATAAATTCCAACGTCCATTAGTTACTGCGTCCATAGAACCCTCGGTCCATAGAACCCTATAGCCTCATAGGATCTCTATTAGAGGTCCTTAGATCTTTATGTTCCTACATCTCCACGTTTCTGTATTCCTACTCGACACCTTTTTATCGCTAGACCGACGTCGATAGATTCTTACGTCTAAATCACGTCGATCACACTACACATCCATACATAGGTGTCTATGTAGGTGCCAAAATTCCTGCGTCACCTTCCTATACATACTTATATCAGTATATCAGTACATTCCTGTCTCTCCATGCACCTATGTCCCTGAATCTTCTACATTTACCTAGACAGCAAAATCTATCACATTCTTAACATAACACACGAGTACCAAGGCACCCCTATACCCAGATCTCCAAATACCTATACTAATATATCTCAATGTCTTCATATGTCTCTAAACCCCTGTATCCACATATTAGCATATGTCTAAACATATGAGTTAGCATATGAGTGTATCCTCAGATGACTTCCTTCTACTTAAATGACTATCCTCATATGACAATCCACACAGCCCTAAGAGCCTCCCTATATCGTTAACACCAATAAAAGGTAGAATGCAGCGATAAATACTGCAGCTCGAAAATCACTATGAATCGAATGCCGATAGCACCATGCAGAAAATCCTGCGTGACTGTGCGAGAGGATTTAACGAGCCCCGTTTATATCGTGCTTCCGTTAGCTGGCACAATCCAATTTTTCCCCTGTCCCATCCTTTGCTTCGAGCCACGTTCTGTCTGGCCCCGGTAATGCAGGCCACCCTTTCATCCGCCTCTTACCACCTTGATCCTATGGCGGAGGCAATTACCTATGCAAAGAGGCGAAAAAGTAACGAGCGACTAGACGCATCGACGAGGAACCCCCCTCGTTCCATGGAACGCACGTCAGAACGGTGCCGTTCCGAGCCAACGGTTTAAGCTCGTTGTCTTCCGACTCCTCTCTCCTTCCCCTTGCCTCTGGGCTAAACCTACCAATCAACGGAGGGGCAGAGGGAAAAAGAAGGAGAAAAATATCGGCTACGCGGGGCCCCGACCGTGATAAGCTTTCGCGTTAATGCAACTAAAGCCGGGACTTCTTGGAGGGCTACGACGTTCGCCGAGTTTTAAAGGGATTTCCCTCGGAAATGAATTATTCCACTGTCGCCGCTGCTTGTAGCTTCGCTCTGTTTTTCTTCCTGGTTACCTTTTTCTTGATAACGTCCGACGGTTTATGAGGTTCGCGACGATAATTCTGTGCGCTGTTTTTCGCACATTTTATCATCGGATGTCGTATTTCTGCGTATTGTGCTCTCATATGTTCTCTTTTTATACGCTGTCACATGTGCCACTTTCGCGCGTTATATTGCTACATATGCCACTTACACGTATTACATTGTCACATGTAGTTATGGTATATTGCCGTATATGAAATCTCCACGCTTTGTAGTTCTACGTTTTAACGCAATTTCTTGTCTTTTTACGTGGTACATTATCACGTATGGTACGTACGCAGTATATTGTCACGTGTGATAATTTCATGTGGTATAGTGCCAATCATAAATCTTTCGTGCTTTGGAGCACGAAACGCGTTTTATTGCGATATCTTGTACCCTACATTATACTGCCACGTATGGTAGATCCACACGTTATATTTCCACATATGTTACATCCTCGCGTTATATTGTCATATGTGGTAGTTCCTCGCGTTATAATGCCATATGTGGTAATTCCTCGCGTTGTATTACGACACGTGATACATTCACGCGTTAGATTGCCACATGTCGTAAATCCACGTGTTATTTTGCGAGATTACATATTTTCGCGTTATATTGCCATATGTGGAAATTCTACGTGTTGCATTGCGATATGTGATACATCCATGCGTTATATTATTCCCTGTGGTAATTTCACGCGTTGTATTGCGATATTACACATCCTCGCGTTATATTGCCACGAGTGACACTTCCTCGCGTTATATCGCCATATATGAAACTTTCATGCGTTATATTATTCCATATGGTAATTTTACGCGTTGTATTACGACATGATATATCCTCATGTTATATTGCCACGCGTGATCCTTCCTCGCGTTATATCGCCACATACAAAACTTTCATGCTTTCCATTTTCCTTTCACTTTTTCATTATTAATAAACTGAACAGAATTAAATTGGTATATCGATATAAATTGAAGTAAAGTAACAAGCTTTTAATCGGATTTATTTTCCCAAGTAACCGTACGTGTACAATTAATTTCATTAAGTGGTAAGCAGCGTGTGTAACAAGTGCTTATAAGTAACGAGATATCCGCTCGAGTTCGGGCTCTGTACCGGGTCAGATTTACATTTCTGTTCCGTTACGGTTTCATTTGCATTCCGCCGTGCTCCTATTACCGATTTCGTAATGACCGAAAAACGAGTACCCGTGTACCGTGTCCTTCTTTTTTCTTCCCTCCATTTCCTTCTACGTTCTCTCTCTCTCTCTCTTTCCTCTTCATCTGGCTAGACCGTAATCACAATTATCCTGGTACCGTCGCCCGTACACCCGGAAAAATCGAAGGGTCGCGTCCCTCGTCTTTGCTCGTTAGTCCTCGCTCGAATAAGTGGAAGATCGCCGATTGCGAGAATCGACTTTCTTAGAGACGCGCTGTTTTGCAATTTTCACCAGTTAATCATTATTTTCTCTTACTATCATTTTTTAACACCGCCTACTTTAAATGAGGCTCACTGTACCTCCCTTCATTGTACCTCATAACTGAGTTCATGTAACCAATCTCTTTTTTGAATAAATTCTTTTCTTTTTCACACATGTTTTTATATACAGGTTACCTCGAATGCAATATATAATCATCAACCTCTAGCAAAAAAACAAGAGTTCTCTTAGAACAAGAATTTTAAGGTATGAACTGTTGAATAGTTATGGGTAAAATCAATTTTGAAAATGGTTTGTGTTTGATGAAGTCGAGGTTGTACAAATAAGAACACATATCTTCTTACTACCATGTTGAATATGGAGGGAAATTCAAAATGACGTATGATGTATTGACTAACATACTTCATTAACAATATCAGAAATAACAACTAATTTACCTTTTTGAATATGGAGATGTTGAACCTACCATATTGAACTACCATGTTGAACATGAAGAGAAATTCAAAATGGCGTATGATGTATTGACTAACATACTTCATTAACAATATCAGAAATAACAACTAATTTACCTTTTTGAATATGGAGATATTGAACCTACCATGTTGAACTACCATGTTGAACATGAAGAGAAATTCAAAATGGCGTATGATGTATTGACTAACATACTTCATTAACAACATCAGAAATGACAACTAATTTACCTTTTTGTTGTGTTTGTCTTTAAGACAGTATAAACGATATTTGACACTGAAGAGATCACTGAATACCCTAATGTATAATGCATGATCCCAAGTAGTAATGTAAGACCCCAGAACAAAAATGCTGCAGTCAGAGGTTATAATCATGAAACGATTTAAAATCGAGTAGAGTTCAACTAACGGTAATCCGCTGACCGCAAGGTAGAAATCTCGCTCCCACGAAAAATAGACATCCATTTATGAAAGAGAAACGCATCGTCTGATTGAAAATTCATCAAACGCAGAGAGTCTAACCCTGATCGATTTGACCACGGACTTCCGGCAGGATAAGCTCATGGAACGAAAAATACCCGTAAGCCAGGCGATCACGAAAGAAGCAGAAAGGTTGGCTGGAAATCGATAGAAAGTTTTCGGTTAAATAAATTCCATCCGGGGTCCCGTACACATCCTTCGCTGACCTTTGCCGTAGGAAAAGCAACGGGCCTCGACGTCGTGGAAAATTCAATTTTTAACGAGCTCGTCGCCTGCCTCTCTGACCCCCGCAAGACCGGGGTAAATATCTGCGCATCGGTAATTAAATTCGATTCGGTGCTCTCCCAACGGGAGGGTTGCCAGTCGCGAGAAGAACGAACCCTATGTAATCGTACATATGTACGCGACGATGCTTTCTAACCACGATGAAGACGCCTTTCGTGGACGACGCGTCTACTCGTCAACCTTTCCGCTCGTTATGTGCCGTAAAACGAACGCGGGGATTATACAGGTACTCTCAAAACTTCCTTACTTCTATGCAATTTCTGTAAAATTGAATTTTCCTATAGAATTGAATCTGACTGTAAAACGATTGTAAGACGATTAAGACAGTAAGACATTTTCCTGTAGAATGATTCCCAAAAGACATTTCTTTTGGGAAATAGGGGTTGTTTCATTTTTATGTCACACATGTGATATAATTGAAAAATGATGTAATAGAAACTCTAATGTTTTGTGTAGTAATCAAACCTACAAGATCTTAGAAATATAATTAGGATCTTCACTATGTATTTCAAGTTTAAACTGTAGTGTAATGTTTTTTCATTGTCAGAGTATATGGCTATGTACTTATATACGGCGGTTACTGTGTGCGAACATATATCTGTATGTCATATATTTAGACTGTATCTTTATACCCCAGATGCCCATGTACCCATGTACCCATGTACCATTATCCCCATAGTTCATCTGCAGTATCTTGAACATCCCTATCTCTGTCCTCAATATCCCCATTCCCCCAATATTTTTAATATGTGTATCCTTACATCCCTGTATCCCTATATCCTTATATCTTAATATTGTTCTATCGCTATATCCGATGTTACCGTATTCCTGTATCTCTATAATCTTGTATTATATTCACAATGTCCTTATATTCCATATATCTTTACATCCTTAGCAACCTTATATCCTAAATATCTTCACATCTCAATACCTCTATGTTCCACATATGTACACATGCCTAATATAGCTACATTTCAAATATTTCTATATCCCAAGTGTTCTTATGTTCCCAAATTTTCCTTCATGTTCCTAAATTCCCATATGTCCAGATCCACATATGCTCAAATTCACATGTGTCAAAATCTACATATGTTCAAATCCACATATGTCCAAATCCTTATGTCCTCAAATCCCTAGATCTCCAAATCCCAATGTGTCTAAATCCACATATGCTCAAATTCACATGTGTCAAAATCTACATATATCCAAATCCACATATGTCCAAATCCACATACGTCCAAATCCACATATATCCAAATCCACATATATCCAAATCCACATATGTCCAAATCCACATATGTCCACATCCACATATGTCCAAATCCACATATGTCCAAATTCACTATGTCCAAATCCTTATGTCCTCAAATTCCTAGATCCCCAAATCCCAATATCCTCAATTTCCCATATGTCCAAATCCACATATATCCAAATCCACATATGTCCAAATCCACATACGTCCAAATCCACATATGTCCAAATCCACATACGTCCAAATCCACATATGTCCAAATTCACATATGTCCAAATCCACATATGTCCAAATCCACATATGTCCAAATTCACATATGCCCAAATCCTTACGTTCTCAAATCCCTGGATCCCTAAATCCCAATATCCCCAAATCCCTATATCCCCAAATCCTCATATGTGCAAATCCACATGTGCCCAAATCCCCACATGCCCAAATCCTTGGATCCTCAAATCCCTATATCCCCAAATATTTTTGCATCCCAAATATCCCTATATCCCAAATATCCTTGCATCCCCAATACCCCTATATCCCAAATATCCCTATACCCCAAAAATCCCTAAATCCCAAATATCGCAAGTTACATAGCGTATAAGACGGCAAGCGTAATTGGTTTGAAAAGCGTCGAAATGGTTTTATCCGAAGCGTTGTGGGAAGTTAAACAAAAGTGTCCCGCGATGCAGCGGAATAATTAGAGGCGGAGGGAATTAAAGTTGGCGAGCGTGGTAGTGCGGCATTCTCGACGGAAATCGATTTAAGTTGCATACATGAAGATGCTCGTTTATGAGGGAGCAGTAGCAGCTTGAGCTACTTCCGCTTTAATGAAACTTGGTTGACTCCCCGGGGAATCAGGGTACTTCATTACTCGCCTTAGTGGTCGGGTTTCACGGGACGAAATACTTTTCAAGTTTTCATGCCGATACCGTGTTTACGCGCCGCCTCCACGGAATTCTCGTTTTAATTGATATCGAGGAGACTTGTAGGTAACCAGTCAAGGTGTTCCGATGAAAAAGGAATTGTTAACGGTAACAAGGCACAAGTTCACTTGCATTATCGTGCAATTTATGGAGTTGCGAAACAACCCAAAACAGCTTTGAATACATATTACAGCGTTAATCGTTCGCATAGTGTAGGGAGTTTCGAGTATACCTTAAATCCACGCGCTAGTTCAAACTGCTTAATAGTATACTGAATAAAAATAACTGAGGAAATGTATGGACCTTTAGGAGGCTCTCGTTTGATTTAATATAATAATTTTATATAAGCATTTCTTAAATGATTTTATAAAACACATGTGATGCGTGAATACAATAAAACAGACAAGTAAAGAATTCATTTAATTATTTAATTAGTAAATTAAGGTTGATGTTTGCTGACAAAAGTACCTCCGAGTGCAAAAGGTTAATGTTGCATTGCACAAGAAACAGTGTTGTACTGTTTTTAATATGTTTAATTTTATTATACATTCTAGTTGTAAATGTAGGAAGAAGTTATTCAAATTGGGAGATCATACATACAATCTAAGATCGTATACTTACATCTCCGGATCTCTATATGACCGTATGCATACATATACACATATCTTCGAGTCTCTATGTATCTGTACACACATGTCCTTGATTCTCTATATGACTGTATACTTACATCGCAAAATTTCTTTATATGTATGTCTATGTATCTGTGATTGTGTATTTATATCCCTGGACCTCTATATGATTCGAACAAATACCATCCACATTTCTATAGGACTGCATACAAGTATCACTGAATCTCCACATGACTATATACTTATAACCCTGCATCTCTATATGACCATGTACCTATATCTTCTAACTTCTATACTCTCATATACTCAAATTTTTGGATCTCCACATAATCGTATGACCCCGGATCTCTATATGACCATATACATCCCTTCATTTCTGTGGAATCATATACTCATATCCTTGGATCTGCACATGACGGTGTACTTATAACGCTGGATCTCTACATGACCATATACCTATGTCCCCCAATTTCTATAGCACCGTATACCTATTCCCTCGAATCTCTATATGACCGTATTCTTATAACCCCAACTTCTACAGAATCCTATACTCATATCCTTGCATCTCCACATGACTGTATACTCATATCACTGCATCTCCACATGACCATGTACATATATCCCTGCATCTCCATATGACCATATACCTATGTCCCCCAATTTCTATAGGACCGTATACCCATTTCCCCGAATCTCTATATGACCGTATTCTTATAACCCCAACTTCTATAGAATCCTATACTCATATCCTTGCATCTCCACATGACCGTATACTCATATCCCTGCATCTCCACATGACCATACACCCATCCCCACATCTCTAACCCTCTACCTACACCTATATCTCAAAATAACCCATATACGTGTCTCCTCCAGACCTTATGAATATCCCCACATATCCATAAAATCGTCACTCAACGAAGAACGACAGCTCCGCCAGAATTAATGAAACATGGTAGCAAATAGTAAAGTGCATTAGCGCAGACAAAAAACACAGCTAAAAGTTATAAAGTGAAGGAATTGGCGAATTGTCAAGTAGCAGGAGACAGTGTAAACAGAAGAGGGGCAACAAACGGTCGTGAGGGTTCGCCTGGACGCACAGGACCCTCTTCTCGAGCGGTTTCGCTTTAATTAATTGCGGTCAGTCAGCGGAAACGACGTCGCCGTTCTATCAGCGATAAATTGCTCGACGTTTTGACCCCTCGTCCCCGTGGCGATGCCTCCGAGTAATTGAAATTTAAGACGCGAAACCGACGAGAGACTCGACGACTACTCTCGTCGGCCTGCATCGTCGGCCCGATTCGATCCAATTAAACGACGCCTCGAGGGATCGAGCGATTCCTCGCGAACGCCAGATTCGATCCCGTTTCCGCGTTTCTTTCCTGCTTCCTCCCTGTTATCATCCCGACCCAACAACCCAAAAGGGACAAACACCGGCCACACTGACGTGGACTACTTTTCTAGAAGAGACTTCAATCCCATGGACGATTGAGTCCCGCCAGAAGAGAGCCTCGTAGAAAGCTTCTGATTAGATGCTGCCGATGTTCGCCAGAGGGTTTACGATGCACCCTCTGGCCGTGTGCTACTTTCAGTATTTCGATCCGACACAAAAAACACTGATTCAAAGGGTCACGTCGTTTATTGTACCTTTGTAATTTTTCCGATAACACGGACTGATGGTTTCGGATTTGCGGAGCTGTGTGCAAGACTGTATTGTGCAAGATTTTAGGGCTTAATGAGGGTGATGGTGTAAAGGTGCGTTGAGAGTGAGAGTACAACTGAGAGTGGAGGTGAGGAATTAACAAATTTAGAAGATTTTATAATGAATGTCAGTGCATAAATTTTTATAGGATCGATGGTCGAATTAGGATTGTGAACTTCTACATGGCAGTGTGGTGGTTGCATTAGCACGCTTATGGCTGCTAGATGGCGCAGAGGACGGAGACTTTCTCGCTAGTAGCCTATGGCACTTCTAACTACTACAGATACATGTAGTTTTATTCGTCTTTTCCATACAGTACGGAGATTAAAGCTGTCCTTCGATTTTCTTAGCTGTTGCAAGGATATATCTCCATATTCCCATATCTCCAAATTCCCATCTCTTTAATTTCCCAACTCCCCAAGTTCCCATCTCCCTAATTTTTCAACTCTCCAAGTTTCCATCTCCCAAGTTTCCAGACCTCTCAAATTTCCAATCTCTCATGTTCCAAATCTCTCAAATTCCCAATCTCCCAAGTTCCCAATCACCCAAGTTCCCAATCTCCCAAATTCCCAATCTCTCAAATCCCCAATCTCCCTAATTTCCCATCTCTCTAATTTCCCAACTCCCCAAGTTCCCATCTCCCTAATTTCCAAACTCCTCAAGTTCCCATCTCTCTAATTTTCCATCTTCCCAAGTTTCCATTTCCCTAATTTCCCAACTCTCTAATTTTCCATCTCTCTAATTTCCCAACTCCCCATGTTCCCATCTCTCTAATTTCCCATCTCTCTAATTTCCCATCTCCCTAATTCCCATCTTCCCAAGTTCCCATCTCCCTAATTTCCCAACTCTCTAATTTTCCATCTCTCTAATTTCCCAACTCCCCATGTTCCCATCTCTCTAATTTCCCATCTCTCTAATTTCCCATCTCCCTAATTCCCATCTTCCCAAGTTCCCATCTCCCTAATTTCCCAACTCCCTAATTTCCCATCTCCCTAATTTCCCAACTCCCTAATTTCCCAACTCTCTAATTTTCCATCTTTCTAATATCCCAAATTCCCAAGTTCCCATCTCTCTAATTTCTCATCTCCCCACCTTTCCAAATTTTCAAATTCGCACCCTCCCCAATTAAATTCCCAACTTCCAAGACTCTCCATTTCAAAGCAAACTCAACGAAGACCTTCTGTTTGATGGATTCAAACTGAAAACGATGCGCAATTATCTCGACTGTAATGAAGAAAAACAAGAGCAGCCCCGATGTACTCCTAGACCCGTATTCGTGCGCGTTCGTGTAACAATCGTTTTATAGAATTGCACCTTTAGCGAGAAAATGGAACGACTCATAATCTCGACTTTACGGGGACCCTCGAAAAGATTACTCACTTTATCTCCCTTCTATTCTCCCAAGACTTAATATCCGATTTCGGCGACGACGAGATACAAACTATGCTAATGCAAATCCGTGTCGGAGGACGTTCGAAAACTCGGAGGATGGAAGTACCGCAGATTGCGACAGATTAAAAATGGACGGAGAAAAAGAACGATGTAAAGGAGAAAGTTCTTGTATGTATGGAAAAGGTTAGTTTTATATATATTTTCGTGTTGTGTGTTATTGCTGTTGTAGTTACAATAATAAATAAATATAAGTAAATTATTGTTAGTTTGTGTTATTGTGACAGAAATAGTAATTCATAACTTCAGCATCTGTTGAATTTATTCTACTTTATAAATAAAATATGTTGAATACAAAATTGTGTTTAGAGTGCAAAATAGATGTAATGAATGCTGTAAATAAATATATTGTAATACAAAATGAAGGATATGAAGTGCCTTGATAGAAAATGGCGACGTCCTTAAAAAGAATTTATAAAACAACAATTCTACAATTTCTACAATTTTTACAATTTCTTCTGCAATTTGTATCCTTACATAATTTAAAAGACACAACATTTTTCTTCTCTTCTTTCAATTTAAATTGTACAATAAATATTTCTACGTCACCAAAAATAATTTAAGTTCACCCTAAAAGAAGATAAAGATGCCTCCCTCAAGAAACTTTTCATATTATCAAATGCGTAGAATCCAGAATACCACTTATGGTTTTAGAAGATTAGATCTACGCTGTTGTCCCAATAGTCCTTTTTCCTCCACGGGTGGACAGAAAGATTCAAGGCACGCCGCGATGTACGAGCAAACACAGGTCACAATGGCCGTTATCTTACGCCACCCTTGTGTGCCATAGAAAAGTAAGAAGAATCCTTAAGGCCACCCCCGTTCGAAGGAACTTTAATGGCACTTTGGTTTGAACTCCTTAATGTGTCTGTTCCGTGAACAACTTTGTTCGCGAGCAGAGAATTAAACGCTACTATCGTTACAACGATTACGTGGTCAGATTGTTATGCTTCTAATTACGAAATATTTCTTTCTCTATGTTTAGCTGGGATCAAAAGTGTATCTGGGATTAAATGCATTTAGAAAAATGATTTTTTCATGTGATTTTATCTGGTGACGTTATTAATAACTATTAATTACAATTTTATTTAAATACAATTTAACTTGAATACAAATATAAATATAGTTAAAATACGAAGAACTTAAAAATTAAGACGAATAAAATGTATCATAATGTGACAAACTTTTTAATGCTTAGAGAACTAAGGATAAAAACACTTTTTTGAAAACAAAGAGGTCTGGATGATATAGAAAATTGTCTAACAATAACATATATAAATAATTCCCCAAAAAATTGAATATTCAGAAAACAAGTAATCGAACAGAACCCTATTCGTGTCTAATCAAGGAATTACATGGTTCTCAAGGGTCAATGTCGTCGAACCGGAGAACGGTTGACTTAATATCAGCTTGTTCCTGTGGCGCACGACGATCTTCAAGGAACAAGAGACACGAATTACATAAACGTAGTCCCCCATTAATCTCACGGACCATCGGATTAGATTAAACCTTTAAAGACACCGAAACCCTTACAAGGAGTCTGCGATTGAATCGATTACTTCTCTCAGGGTCATTTGAATCACTTACAACCAGGCAATTTAGTTACAAGCTTAGTTACTCGCTAACGCACTGTACCAACGAAAAATGTAAGAAGGTTAATCAAAAAGCCCTTAAAAAAAAGAGAGTATTAAAGAAAGCATCACCACTTTGAATATCGTGCTAAGTCTCTAAGTACGCTTATATCATTTAGCACATATATTTTAAATAATTTAAATATATATATCTAGTTTTAATCCGGTTGTTTCGCAACACATAAATAATCCCTTGAAATCCCTGATTGAAAATACCTCCATAACCTTCACTCCACGAGAAGCTTTAAACCTATCGGTCTCGGATCGAGCAACGATTTCCCATTATCAGAGCCGTCTTTTTCCTCGATGATCGGCGACGTTTTCGTTTCAGCGTGTAATTTTTCCGGCGTGTTCCGGTGACGGGGTAAGAATTACTCCGGCGGAGAAAAGGGTGGCCGAGGGAGAAAGATGCACGATGGCACTCTTTCGGCGCGCGGAATCTCGCGCAACTCGAAAATGAATGACACTTCAATCCTCGTGCAGGACGAGGGGTCAGGAGGGTGGAATCCGTGCCGAGTTCCATTGTGGAACGATACAAAGAAGAAGGACAAAGCGGAAGAACGAAACAGAGTCGGAACACGGAAATACACTATATGTGTGTGTGCGTGTTAGTGAGAAAGAGAGAAGAGGCTGAAGACAACGTCGACAAACGAAGAGCGAAAGAGAGAGCAAACACGAGTGTCGCGTGTCTGTTCAAACACGTCAGTCTCTCTTTTTCTCCTCTCTATTTTCCCTTCTATCCTTCAGCCTGTCTTTTCGATCTGGCCGCCTGCACGCGCGAGCGCCAGAGAACGAGTCGAGGAGCACTCCAGCTTCATTGCATAATACATAGACGGGACACCGAGTTACCGGGGACGTATGCGACCCGTGTACATTTTCCTCGCTTTGATACGACTCGAGAAGGGTCGCTGCGTCGTTTTCGAACGAGTCGACCTCCTCGTTTGCTGTTTGCCACGGACAAACTGACACCCCGCCCGATCTGCCAAACGCTGACCCAAAAATTCATACCGACACCTTCGCTGGCCATTCTTTTTCTCGAATTCATGGTTCCTTCAAAATTCTTGCTTTCAGTTTTAAATTGTAACTTTAATGTTTCTAATTGTACGAAGTTTTGGAGTTTTATTAGAACTTACTTTAGCAAGTTTCGGAATTTTCGATACTGGTTCTTATTGGGGGGAAAATTCAGCATCGGAAATTCGCGATAGGTTCAGTTCATAATTTTATGAAGTTTTGTACCTTAAATTTGAAGCGTATCGAGTGGACAATTCAATGGTGTAATTCAATGTATAGTAATGCAATACGTGATAATTCCACGCATGGAAATTCTACGCATGGTAGTTCCACGCGTGGTAGTTCCACGCGTGGTAATTCCACGCGTCGTTATTCTACGCGTGGGAGTTCGACGCGTGGTAATTCCACGCATGGAAATTCTACGCATGGTAATTCCACGCGTGGTAGTTCTACGCGTAGTAATTCCACGCGTGGTAATTCTACGCGTGGGAGTTCGATGCGTAGTAATTCCACGCGTGGTAATTCTATGCGTGGGAGTTCGACGCGTGGTAATTCCACGCATGGAAATTCTACGCATGGTAATTCCACGCGTGGTAGTTCTACGCGTAGTAATTCCATGCGTGGTAATTCCACGCGTGGTAATTCTACGCGTAGGGAGTTCGACGCGTGGTAATTCCACGCATGGAAGTTCTACGCGTAGTAATTCCATGCGTGGTAATTCCACGCGTGGTAATTCTACGCATAGTAATGGAATGCGTGGTAATCCAACGCGTGGTAATCCAACGCGTGGTAATCTAACGCGTGGTAATCGAACGCGTAGTAATCCAACGCTCGAAGCAATCTCCCTCGCATCCTCCTCACACTCCGATTCTTCCACCTTCTTCCTTAATAATTCAAAAACGAAGCTTCAAATCCCATTTTCGTAAAGGTAAATCTTCTTCAGAATCACACCACCTATAATATTTGAATGATCTGCACTAATTATAAGACACCCTGTATACAAGTAAACTTGCAAGGAGAATTAAGAAGAGGTTATTTAGAAGCAGAAATATCTACGGTTTCGAGTATCGCAAGTCGACGGTTTGACCGATTCGTTCGGTCGCAAACTCGATTCTCCGAAACGCGATTTCAGTCCGTGGTAATTGCATTACCTTCCATTCGCCGGAAGCACCGACCTCCCTCTACGACTTCCCTTCTTTACCCCTCATTTCTAAAGCAATTTTCCTCTTTTTTTTCCCGCCCTGCTCTTCCTTTCGCGCCTATCGATCCAACTACCGCTTGTGATTATCGGGAAGAAATTCTTCTTTCACGGATCATCGATGCTTATACCTTTTATACCTTCTGGTAAACAATTTTATTTTTTAAAAAATCTTCTGGTTTATGAGTTTGGTGCATTTGAAAATTTGTAGGCTTCTTTAGATTGAGGGGATAACTGTGCTTGTAACAATTAAATTAATATTGTATAATTTACGACTGAACTTAATAATTGACACTGACATTTACAAGTTATTATTGTACTTCACTTCTTATGTACTTAAAATCTTATAACAGTGCTTGCAATAATTAATAATTAATACTGAATAATAAACATATGAACAATTTAATAATTAACATTGAAATTAACAGCTTATTACTCTTCTTAATAGTTTAATAAGAAAAATGCTATTGGCTTAAAAATCAGGATTTCAGAAAACTACAATCTGCACCCCTTAAAAAATATTGATACCCAACATCTCAAAAATAAAAACGTTCGTAAAATTTCTTAAACGAAAGGCTCCTTTCAGTAACTCAAGCAATTTCCTTTTATCTCTCCTTACTCTTTGTTGCACACCTATCGATCAAACATCCGCGTCACGATTATCGCGAAGAAATTCTCCCGTGAAGGATCATCGATATTCTTGCATTTTAATCGACTGCTTTGGTAAACAATTGGAAGTCCTGTATAGCCAGCATTATCCTACAGCTAAACGAGTTGCATCTACGAGATAAATAGCGTGGACTCGTGCAACGTGGCAATAAAAATGTTTGCCTCCGTTGGACAATGGCTGAGAAGAAGAGAAAGAAAAAAGAAGGAAAGTTCGCGATAGGTATTGTTTCCCTAATGACTCGGTTTTTGCGGTTTCCTCTCGCGTCCGCGTGGCCTCTCATCTCGCTGTTTGGACGTCTGAAATTTTAACCTGCCCATTCTTTTGCTCGTTCCTACGCCCGGAATAATTAACGAACGTCCCTTCCTCTTCAAACAATTCCTCGGATATCATTTACGCGGAATAAACGCGGTTTTCGTATCAATCAAATATCAATATCACTGTTACTCGTTTATTCATCTTCGCTTTTATATCCTTTATTGTAGGATTTGATCTTATTGTTTCATTTTTATATTGGAAAATTTTTGCAATTCGTTATTTCTGGGTTTCTGAATTTTTAAATTTTTAATTTCGCTTTGTAATTCCCAAATCGTATAGTAGGAGAAAATATCGACGTACGCGAAAGATATACAACTCGAAATAAATATAGAAGCCCCGAAATAAAAATAGTCCCCGTTTCGACCACTTCCTTAAACCTGGAATGCAGGATTCGATTTTGCATATTTTCACGAAACGTTACACCGTCGATTTTCTGCGGAGCGTTGCAACTTCCGCAACTTTTCGCTCAGCTGGTTTCTCCGCTGGCAGAGCCACGTCCCCTTCGAAATTCAAGCGTGAAATACGTCTAAGAGGTCAGCCCTTAGGACAGTCGCTGACACAATTTACCATGCGACCCTTTAAAAATCATTTTTATTCTGCCGCTTTTTCACAAAGCCTTCGCGAGCGGTTGCCCAGCGTTGTGCACGTTTTGAACGACATAATCTAACAAGATACCTCGGCTTGATGTACCGTGTGTGATTAAATCTTTTAATACGTTGTAATTAATCAGTTAAGTGGCGGGTTAAATTGATGAGTTAAAGATAGTGTTGGAAAACAGAATTTCACCTTTAAGTGCAAAGAAAGCCTAAGAGGTCAATTTAATACAATAGTTTAAGAGAAGCATTATTTAATTAATTCTAAAATAGTGCTTATGTGATGTGTACACATAGTGAAAGAGAGAACAGTGGAAATTATTAGTAGAGAAATAATAACTTCGAAAGAAGTCACTTAACATTTTAATTAATATTTTAAGGTTGCTCTTTGCAAACAGTAAAATTATCTTCGATATGCAAAGGATATATTTATTTACCTTGCATATATTTACTTTCACAACGTAGATATTACCACCTTAATAGCAGCCTACGCAGTTATATGTTGCCAGGGGTTGGCAATCTTTTTGAAGAATTAATTCAGAAAAATTTATCCAACGCGTCGCAACCCAGCGAGGAGCAATCCAACGAGGAGTAAGTCAATGAGTAGTAATGCAATGCGTGGAAATGCAACGCATGGTAATTGTACGCGTGGTAATTCGACGCATGGAAATTCTACGCGTGGTAATTCTACGCATGGTAGTTCCACGCGTGGTAATTCTACGCATGGTAGTTCCACGCGTGGTAATTCTACGCATGGTAGTTCCACGCGTGGTAATTCTACGCATGGTAGTTCCACGCGTGGTAATTCTACGCATGGTAGTTCCACGCATGGTAATTCTACGCGTGGTAATTCTACGCATGGTAATTCCACGCGTGGTAATTCTACGCGTGGTAATTCTACGCGTGGTAATTCTACGCGTAGTACTTCCACGCGTGGGAAATCTACGCGTGGTTATTCCACGCGTGGTAATTCTACGCGTAGTAGTTCCACGCGTGGTAATTCTACGCGTGGTAGTTCCACGCATGGTAATTCTACGCGTGGTAATTCTACGCATGGTAATTCCACGCGTGGTAATTCCACGCGTGATAATTCTACGCGTGGTAATTCTACGCGTAGTACTTCCACGCGTGGGAAATCTACGCGTGGTTATTCCACGCGTGGTAATTCTACGCGTAGTAGTTCCACGCGTGGTAATTCTACGCGTGGTAGTTCCACGCGTGGTAATTCCATGCGTGGTAATTCTACGCGTAGTAATTCCATGCGTGGTAATTCTACGCGTAGTAGTTCCACGCGTGGTAATTCTACGCGTGGTAATTCCACGCGTGGTAATTCCATGCGTGGTAATTCTACGCGTAGTAATTCCATGCGTGGTAATTCCATGCGTGGTAATTCCACGCGTGGTAATTCTAAGCGTGGTAGTTCCTCACGTGGTAATGCAACGCGTGGTAATTCTACGCGTGGTAATTCCACGCGTGGTAATTCCACGCGTGGTAATTCTACGCGTGGTAATTCCACGCGTGGTAATTCTACGCGTGGTAATTCCACGCGTGGTAATTCTACGCGTGGTAATACTGCGCGTGGTAATTCTACGCGTGGAAATGCAACGCGTGGTAATTCTACGCGTAGTAATTCTACGCGTGGTAATTCTACGCGTAGTAGTAATTCCACGTATGACTATACGCATAAAACAAATTTAATATGTTCCCTTTGCTTTATAATTATCGCAGCAATCACCTGCGTCGCACATATCTGAGCATATGTACCATTTGCACAACCAAGAAAAGACCATATCAGAACAACATCAAATCCAATTTCAATAACACTCAATTCCCTAAAAAGTAAGTAACTTATCACTACCAACTCCTTAATAAATAAAATTAATTCTGAAAGAAGATAATTCTTCCATCCAAACATAAGAAGCCTCAGTACGAAGCTATTCAACGGCGGCTTACATCATGTTTGCACATAATTATCCGTCGTAAAGCGCGTTACGATCGTGGCCCGTCGTTAATTCGTTGTGCCGTTATCGTAAAACTCGCTATAATTAATAAGCCATTTATACGAGCCTCGAAGCATCTGTCGCGAGCGTGTGTCTGGATGTAGAGGACTACGAGCAATGTTCTCGTGAACATTACCCGGTCCTTGTTAAACGATAAGTAGGACAGAACGTTTCGTCTAGACGCGGTTGTAATAGCTCGAGTGTCCTTCGGATGATGGAAGATGGATGAGATACAGATTTGCTTACACGTTTCCCATGAATTATTCACGTTCAATAACAGTTTCGTCTCTTTCGACGGCTTTTCAGAAACTTGCCTCGCAAATTCGGCGAGGGCAACTTTCCTTATTTTCGTTCGGTAGATTGAACAAGTCTATTGTAGTTAGATACAATGGTAATTATTCGCTATTTGTTGCGTGATGTTAGAGATACATTTGAATATGTTACGTATGTTACATGTGTACCGTGTAGATGTAGATACGTTACTTCTAAAATTAGAGCTGGAACGAAGACAGGAACTGGAACTGAAACTGGAACTACATGTGGAAGTAGAATTAGAGGGATAATGAGATTTGGGAACTTCTGAGTCAATTTCGGGAATTTCGGGAGTGTGGAATTGACGAGATAGAAATTTCGGAAATTGCAAATTTGAGGAATTGAGAATTTGGATCGCGTAAGAGTAATTTGAGGATTTATGAATTGAGGAAATTGGGAAGTTGGAGGTTTAGTAACTAAGGGAATTAGGAATTTAGCATCTAGGGAAATTACGTAACTTTGGAATTTGAGAATTCAGTACCTAGGAAAATTGCGAATTTATGAGAAAGTATATTCTATACATTTAAGAGATCGATCGTCACTTTCCAATAAAGCTGAACTTGCATTCCTGTTTGTTGCGTCTCGAAAACGTCGAAATAAAACCGGCATCGAAACGTGGCTCTCGTTACTCGGCAACGTTTTATGCATCTCATAAAGTATATAGAAACGAAGTGAACGACGGTCGCAGGTAACTGGAAGCAACGCAACGTTAGCGAAACATCGCTGTTAGGAGTCTAACAATAAGAAAGTGGAAGGAAAGTGTCGCTAGAAGAACGGGAAATAACAGGAGCCATGCAAAAATGCACCGTTGGACGATTTTACGCCTCGGATGGAGACGTCAGATCCCTCTGCACTTGCATTATACAGGGTGTCCTTTAGAAATAATACTTTTAACGTGGCGAGATTTATTTTCGAAAATGGCGATATAGAGAGAGGATTTGCAGTTTTTATTATTTATGATATTTCAGTTGTTTGGGTTGGCAGATGTTTCAAGACAGAAATTTGACAATTTACTTTACAAATTTATAACTTTGAAACTTTACAACTTTACTCCTTCACAACTTTGTAACTTAATAATTTTACAGCTTTACAGCGTTGCAACTTTACAGCTGTATAAGTTTACAGCGTTGTAACTTTACAGACTTGACAGCTTTACAACTTGACATCTGCACAACTTAGTAATTTAATTATTGAATTATCTACGTAACTGTTTGACTGTTTAATTAATTGAGAATTTGATGATTCATTAAATTGATTGGTAGACAATTTGATAATTTGACAATTTGATTGTTTGACAATTTAACAATTTAGCAATTTGACAATTTAACAACTTGACAATTTGACAGTGTAACAATTTGACAATTTAACAATTATACATTCAAGAGTAAAATAGTGCAACGTCGAAGAATTTCCGGACGAGCGTAAAAATAGCGGGGGATGCTCCGTATGTACAGCGCTGTCGTATCGAACGAGGTACACGCTCGCACGAGACGTGAAACGAGCCCCGGAAACGAACAGCATCGCCGTGGAAACATTTTTAACCGGCGTGCTCGTTTCTCTCTTTAAATCGCTCGATGCCGCCACGATACGTTACGGAGATCCATGCTACACAGAATGGCCCGCCGGTTTCTTCTTTCCACCAACAGGGATCAATTGCCCGTCCTGACCACCCTTATCCCTTCCGGCTAATCGTACCGCGATCTTTACTCGTACGTCTTCCTCTGCTTTTTCCTACTCACCCTTCCTGAGTGACGGGGATGAACGAGAAATTGCCCTGGGGGTCGGGGATGACGTTGGTGAACGAAGGGCACTCGTGTTTTGCCAATTCTGTTGATTAATACTTCAATGACTGCGGTCGAATGTCGCCAGAGACAATATTTTTTGAGAATTTAAAGAAACTTTATGTAAATTCAACGTATCTGATGTGTTACACATGTGTCAACACATAAAACAAACATATGTGATGTGTTACATATATGTCAACATATAAAACAAACATATGTGATGTGTTACATATATGTCAACATATAAAACAAACATATGTGATGCGTTACATATATGTCAACACATAAAACAAACATATGTGATGTGTTACACATATGTCAACATATAAAACAAACATATGTGATGTGTTACATATATGTCAATACATGAAACAAACATATCTGATGTGTTACATATATGTCAATACATGAAACAAACATATCTGATGTGTTACACATATGTCAACACATAAAACAAACATATGTGATGTGTTACATATGTGTCAACACATAAAACAAAAATATGTGAGGTGTTACATATGTGTCAATACATGAAACAAACATATCTGATGTGTTACTCATGTGTCAATACATAAAACAAATAATAATAGCAATACATATAATATGGCAAAATTAATATTTTTTTGTAATAGTTATTAAAGCAATCATTACAAAAAAAGTACCAGCTAATGAGTTTTAATAATATCACACATGTGTCAATACACAATACAAACAAAAACAGCAGCACAGTTAATTGAACGATAAAATTAATATTTTACGTTTGTAATAGTTATTGGATCACCTACGTTCAATCATTACATAAAGGACACCAGTCAATAACCTTTGGTAGCATCACACACATATGTGAGATGATGCTAACAGTTGGCCCAGCCATCACACATATATGTGTATTGTGTGAGCAGTCACTAAAGTGTTAATTCAAATTGTGTGGAAGAAACTATGACAATAAACTAAAATAATAGTACAATATCCCAAGTAGAAGAAACATAAAAAATTCTACATTATCACATAAAAAATTAGTAGGACCAAACAGTTTTAGTATTAGTAGTACAAGAATCAGTAAAAAGAAGCAATAAAAGTTCTACCAGATATCTCCGTGAAAATTTCATCGAAGAGCTGAAAGATCCGAAGAATAGTCAGACGAAAATTGTTTTTCAGACCATCAGTCTCGGTCTATTAAATCCAATACCCCGATACTATTTTGGATCGAGCTGTTTCGCCCCGATCACTGTACCCCGAAGCAAACGGACAATCAGATTCAGCGAGTTCCCATTTACTTAGATGTACGCTTTCAGACAGGAGAAGAAACCGTGTGGAATGTCTGAGAAACGCTCGTACCGCAAATTCGATGATGGAAACTACTTCAAGACGAAGGATTTCGCCAGTGTCGTCTCGAATATCTTCCTCAAAGTGAAACAACAAAAAAAACCATTCACCGCCATTTTTCTTGCAATTCTAACAAAAGCGGTTTTTGTAGGATGCTTTATGTGTTCCTTTTGTTCAATTAATTAACAGGGGATTAACACTGGGATTGTCTTCGAAACAAACTACTTCATTAGCGGCGGCTAATATAGTTGCTAAGAAGATTGGCTTAAACTTTGGTATAACTGCGCAGGAAATTTTTATGCTGCTTACGAAACTAATGGGGAAATTTTGTTTTAAGGTGGACAGGTTTTTGGTTAGGAAGATATATTGCTTTATGATATTTTTTTTATTGTAATTTAGTGAAGTTGAGGTTTTATAAATTTCTGGTTCTGGTCTTTTTAATTTGGTGGTATTTCTGTTATGTATTTTATAATTTTTAAGTTTGGAATTCTTAGTTTTCCAATTCTTTAATTTTTCCCATTTTCAACTTTCCATTTTTCCAATTTTCCAATTTACCAGTTATCCAATTTTCCCATTTTTCAATTTTTCAATTTTTCAATTTTTCAATTTTTCAATTTTTCAATTTACCAGTTTATTAATTTTCCCATTTTCCTATTTTCCCAATTTTACTTTTCCAATTTTCCAATTTACCAGTTATCCCATTTTCCAATTTTTCAATTTTCTAATTTTCCAATTTTTCAATTTACCAATTTACCAGTTTATTAATTTTCCAATTTTCCAATTTATCAATTTTCCCATTTTCCAAATTTTACTTTTCCAGCTTTTCAATTTTCCCATTTTCCAATTTCCTAATTTTTCTATTTTCCCATCTATCCATTTTCCAATTTCCTAATTTATCTATTTTCCCATGTGTCTATTTTCCAATTTCCTAATTTATCTATTTTTCCATCTGTCCATTTTTCTATTTTCCCATCTGTCCATTTTCCAATTTCTCAATTGAAGTTGCAAGGAATATAATGTCTCATTGAAAAACGCATCATTGCTATAAAAATTTTATTTATTTTTCAGTCAGTCTTATTACCCCTCCACTAAAAAGAACATCTGCAATTTTCTATGAGAATTTCATTTAATTTTCAGTCTGTCTTGTTACCCCTCCACTAAAAAGAACATACCTATGTAATTTTCCTTCTAACTTAATTTTAATATAATCTAATTTTCCTTGTAATTAAACTAAATCTTAATTATTCCATCACTAAATATTTTAATTTAATTTAAACTTTATATATTTCACAATTTTCCTCCTTTCCATCACCCTATCATTAATCCCCTTATTTCCCCGTTTCTCCGATCCCTGTTTACATAAACCCGACATTTTTATATTCATACGATAGCTAATTACGTCGATGAAGTCGCAGGAATAATCGAGCTTTCCAATTAGTCTGATCAGGACATTCGTTCATTAGAACGAGTCTGATCAAAATCGTCCCCGTGTACCTTCGCTAGTGTCGTCATTACACGCAGCACGGCTGATTAAAACCCTGCGTGTTCCACGGAGGTCTGAAGAGTGTGTGACGCTTGCTACTTCGATACCTGTCGCATCCATGGATTCGCATTCATGCGAACCCGCCATTCAATGCTGGACACCGACAATCCGCCACCGTTCAACGAATTTCAATCTACTAATCAACCTACGCCTTTTAATTTCTAATAATAGTCGAGACGACTCAATTATATCTGCGAAACTATTTTTTAAAATATAACTGGTTAGATTAAAATATAGTTAACTGGTTTGACCCTTTGTAATATTAAACAGTTGTGGAAATATTTTTTGATGTCAGCTTAAGACATTATAACTTGACATATTTATTTAAAAATTTTGATAGATATTTTAGAAGTTATTTTTCTATTAATAAATAATATTATTGTATGTTTCATTGTGATTATAACATTATAACTGGAAGATTATGTATAATATTATAAATTGAGAAGAAAAGTACTTATTCGTACTGTCGCGTTAAACAATATGGCGTCGTGTTAATCAAAATGGCGACACCTTACGAGACATCTTGGCCGCCATATTGAATCTATTAAATCTTCGACTGTGTAGATACATGTATTTTATTTCTACAAAATCTTACTCCAAATATTTCCAAGATATTTTATTGTATTTATTAGACAAAAATACAAATAATTAAGACTGGTTTTCACTATATAAACTAATATGTTCATAATACATATGGTAGTATACGTGACAGACATAACCTACAAGAAATAAACTTAATACCTATATTTTATTTAGCGAATGAATTTTAAATGTAACTATAAATGAAATCGTCGTTGAATAATTTTCGCCTGATTCCTTTTCACTGTACATTTATTAGCATCGAATTTTAATTACAATATGAAATTGTCTAGCTGGCAGACTTTTAGTGTGAGTTGTGTACGTGTATTCCCATGGAGGATCGTTTTCGCAACCGCTTAATAACTCGATTACCGTTTAATTAATACGTACTCGGATGATCATAAAATCCGCAGCTCCCTGGCGAGAAAAAGAACACGATAACTTTCCTCGTAAACTGATCTCTATTTCACCGATCCTCCGTTAACGCAGCGGGTTTAAAAGTGCGGTTAAACTTTCGCAAAGCTGTTTCCTTAAAAAATGTATGAAGCCGGAGATTGCGGAAACACAGCAATTTTTATCGATTCCCTTTATTAGAGTTAACTGAAATTTATGCAATTAAGATGAACTTCATCCCGATATATACGTCACATCATTTGCAAAATTACAAATTTCCTTCGACTTATTTCCAGATTTTTAACCCGAGCTCTCGAGGGATTCAAGTTTGTTTCAAACATCGCCCTTCATGTTGAATTAATCACAACCCTTATCAAGCGCAATTAAAATGTTCTACGAATTTCATCCCACTGGAGTGACATTAAAACTAGTCCTCGATTTAATTAATTAAAGAAAATTAAATTCATTACTACGAATAAAATGTTCTCGTTATGACTTTTCATTCAACGTCTTCCTCGTTAGATTACTCGTTTTTTTTTTCTATGATTTCTTTAGTTGAATCCTTACATCAAATTTAATGGACATTTTTTATATTCTATATACTGGATGCTCTTCACTAATCTGCCCAATAATTGATTACCTTTCATTCATTTTATTAGACCAATCAATATTTGAACAAACACGATCAAAGTTAGATACGTGTGTATTTAGCCAGTTCATGTGTGAGTATGTTATTTTGTACACCCTGTATGTACATCATCATTGATGAATTAAAGTGGAACATATGATACAAAACTAAAATTTGATGCTTTAAAACTGGTCAGAAATAGTAACATTTCATGTTTTAATATAGTGGATAGTCCACATATGAACATGTTGATTGTCACAGTGAAGACTGACATATGTGGTCAGACATACTGAAGTAAAAATTATTAAGAACAAGGATATATGATCTTTTGGTTGCAGCTTTTAATGTGTTATTATACATTGTATACATACATAGATACATATATACATGTACACATACATGTGGTCATACATGTACACATACATGTGGACATACATGTGGACATACATGTGTACATACATGTATACCTACATGTACATACATCTACACATGTATACCTACATGTACATACATATATGTATACCTACATATACATACATGTGTACATACCTGTATGCATACATACATATAACCTACATATACATACACATATACATGTGTACATACATCCATTTGCTTTTCCAGTAAATAATTTAATAATGAATCAGTTAATTGATACCCATAACGCACAACGTATTAATATCACAAACTGGAAATTATTGAATTCGCATCAGTTTCATTAAGCAAGTTTGATATGATGAATATCTAACCCGCGTTGTTTTATAGAATAACAGGAAGCGTAAACGTGGTACAAACCAAACAACGTTAACGAGACACAGCCGATTATACGAGACTAACACGGAAGTCGGAAACGAACGGATGACCCCTGTGGCTAGGCTCGTTTAGACCGGAAGCGATCTTAAGTGTTTATTAATACGTCGACCGACCACTCGGCGTGTACGTTACCTGTTTGGTTATGCGCCGGTTTGCGTTGTAATTAGCGCGGCCTGTTTGGCCACACCGACCAGATACTCATGGAACTGTAACTCATGTGACCCGGTTGCGAACAGTGAATTACATAATACACCCGTTGCTGACACGTACACACCCACACACCTACACGAATCCTGCAAATGACATTTCCATGACGTATATACCTGCGAAATGAACGGGCCAACGTTGTCGCGCACCACGAGCGCGGCCGAAACACGTTTTAATACGCGTGGCTGGGCATGCTAACCTCTTACGAAAAATTAACACCCACTCGAATAACAACAATAGCGAAAATCCGTCTGCAAACTGTCTCGACAAAACGTATCGGCTGACAGAAACCATGAGTTCAAGATTTAATGTTATGCAACTGTGCTAGGGACTGCAAATGTACGATATATGGGAAGAGTAATTAGGAGGGGTTGATTTGTTTTTCCTACTGATTTCATTGAGTATTCCACTGTTAGATATTTAGGTTACGTGTGTGTTGGATTAATTGACATGTTAAAGCAAGGGTTATTTTCGAGTTATGTGACCTTATGTTAGATAGTTACATGTTAGATATTTACGCGTAGTATATGCAAGTTGCAGAGATCTACGTGTTAGGTATTCACTCGTTACATATTCACGCATCAGATATCCACGCGTTAGACATCCACGTATTAAATCTCTACATGTTAGATATCAACGTGTCGGATACCTACGCGCCAAGTACCCACGCGTTAGATCTCCACGTATTAAATCTCTGCATGTCAGATACCAACGTGTCAGATATCTACGTGTCAAGTAATCACGTGTCAGATATCCACGTGTGAAACATCCACGCGTTGAATTACTACGTGTTAGATATCTACGCGTCGAGTAGCTACACGCTAGATATCTACACATCAGACATTGACACGTTAGATATAATACTTACACGTCAGATATCAACATGTTAGATATCTACACGCCAAATGACCACATGTTAGATACCTGCCATAAGTACTCAAAGTAATAAAACAATCTTTTGCTTATGAAAATAAATAATTGTAAATTAATTGTAAATAAAAGTAATTTGATATATTGAAATATATAAACTCGACAATTTGTTAATATACTGATACCCATCGTCAACGACAATAAAAGAACAATTTTTCTAAATTTCCACGACATCCAAGTGGAATCGGGGATTACAGTGTAGCAGTAATCCACTCGGTCGCGGCTACGATCGACTTAAAATACTTCCAAGCCATTTAACCGCGTAATCGTCGATACGTCTTTCGGGGGTGGCTCGGTGGGTTCGCACAAAAGACATCCGGGATCTTTAGATTACCTCTGAAATTCACCCCATCAAGGTTAAATTTCATTCCCACGGATTTACCTACCGAACGCGACAAGACTTTAAATCCGGAGTCTTCGGTTTAACCATGTCTTTATCATTCGTTTTTAGGTAATGATCCTGCTTTATTGTGTACATAATGATTGGTAATAATTGTTACTAATGTATCACTAAAATAAAATATCACGCGTAGAATTACCACGCGTTAGACTACCACGCGTTGGACTACCACGCGTAGAATTACCACGCGTTGAACTACCACGCGTAGAATTACCATGCGTTGGACTACCACGCGTAGAATTACCACGCGTAGAAATACCACGCATGGAATTACCACGCGTAGAACTATCACGCGTAGAATTACCACGCGTTGCACTACCACGCGTAGAATTACCACGCGTTGGACTACCACGCGTAGAATTACCACGCGTGGAACTACCATGCGTAGAATTACCACGCGTGGAAATACCATGCGTAGAATTACCACGCGTTGGACTACCACGCGTAGAATTACCACGCGTGGAACTACCATGCGTAGAATTACCACGGATTGGACTACCACGCGTAGAATTACCACGCGTGGAACTACCATGCGTAGAATTACCACGCGTAGAATTACCATGCGTGGAACTACCATGCGTAGAATTACCACGCGTGGAACTACCACGCGTGGAACTACCATGCGTAGAATTACCACGCGTAGAATTACCATGCGTGGAACTACCATGCGTAGAATTACCACGCGTGGAACTACCATGCGTAGAATTACCACGCGTGGAACTACCATGCGTAGAATTACCACGCGTGGAACTACTATGCGTAGAATTACCATGCGTTGGACTACCACGCGTAGAATTACCACGCGTGGAACTACCATGCGTAGAATTACCATGCGTTGGACTACCACGCGTAGAATTGCCACACGTGGAATTACCATGCGTAAAATTACCACGCGTTGGATTACGCACGCATAATCTTCGCACTCCGGTTTCATCACTCAAATTATGAGATCCGCTATATACTTAACGCTACCCTTACACTTTTGAATTTAATTAAAAAATAACTTGCAAAAAACTTGTTATTAAACATGACCAAAAAATAAATTAAAACCTGCAAAAAGAACTGTACGTTCATATCTAAATAAATCAAATAAATCTAACAAACAAAATAAATTAAAATAGCAATTCCTAATGAGCCATACAGATATCCATAAGCAAATAACAAACGTAAATCCATAATTGTGATTTATGTATAAAATTACGTGGATGTGTTACCCGCTACACATTTGTATTTGCTTGATAAAAAGAGCGTTTAGAGGAAGATTATCTCAATTGATGGTTGTTTTCGCATTCACCATGTATAATCGTTAAGCCGTGTCGAGTAAAATAAATTCAAGTCCGGGGCATCGTGGGCGTTT
This sequence comes from Megachile leachella, assembly GCA_963576845.1. Taxonomy (NCBI): domain Eukaryota; kingdom Metazoa; phylum Arthropoda; class Insecta; order Hymenoptera; family Megachilidae; genus Megachile; species Megachile leachella. Next base: position 19,956,499 of record OY756251.1, read on the forward strand.
TTCGTTTATATTCGTTTCACGTTATTGTCCAGTCCAGCCGCTAGAACGTTTTTGCGGTTTCGCTGACAAAGCTTTTACGCTCTACGCTGCTGAGTTTCTGTTATTATTCTTCCGTAAAAATTTTGATTTATTCGCCGAGCTAGCTGTTTTTAATGGTGCCCAACACCCGCTCGTTTTTTGATACGTCCCGTCGCTGATACAGTTCATTTTTCGACCGGTTTCACGCGTTATTTTTTCGCCGATCGCGAAGTCAATGAAAAGTACATCATTTGCGTTATAAATAAACATGGCGGATAAGCTCGTCGGTTATAATTGATTCGCTGATTGGATTCGTCGAAATCGGTCGACACCCCTTTGTTCCTATCCTCCTGGATTTCAATTTTTTATCCTTTTTTTATTCTGTTCATCCATGCTCGCGTGCTCGGACTTTTTTTTATCTATGTCGATCGTTTTCAGCGAAACGAGTCCACCGGAATCAATTCAAATATTAGTACCATCCAGTAAATCGGTACTGAGTCGGATATTAAAAATTCATGACGACGGTATCAACGCATTTATTTCATAGAATATTTGCGAGAACATTCTTTTATTCGTCGTCGCGGCGTCGATCGCGCAGTTCCAGAAATACTAAAAAATTGGCCTCACGTGCGGCTATATTACGAATCTCTCTCGTAAATTTGCAACGTCGATTTAACGGAATTGATGCTCGGGAAACGAGGTCGATTTGCGATATTTTTTACTTCCCGGAAGTCTTAGACTTTAATCTGAAACGTTCTACCTACTTTATTTTATCGCACTTCCCTCGTAATATTTTTTTTACTATTTCGCTGTTTTATGGTAATTTCTGGGAAAATTTGCAAGAGGTACGTTTTAAGGGTAGACGGAATATGCTGAGCCATTCAGCACGTGAATATCTAATGCACACTTTAGATCAACATATGCCGCTCTTTTATGGTTCTCATTATTCATTGAACATCATGTCGATATACTAGCAATTTGTATTGATGATTGACTCATTGATTGATTTTATATGACCCTCAACTGCTATAATCATTGGTCTCGCAATTGATATTGGTATTGTAACATAAGAATTTCTGGAGAGCAAGTTTATAAATTCAATATACCTTAAATAAGGTACAAGGTTCAAAAATTTGAACTTGAGAATTAAGATTGAAAAAAGTATGTAAACTTCGCGTAAAAATTTATAGATACGTAACGGTTACTTATTTAACGTGCAGGTATTCTAATGTGATATCTAGATATCTATTTGATTGGCAAGAAAGTAATTTCGGTAGATTATGTTTGTAAGACAAACACAATGCTATCTACTGGCGCAAGCCGAAATTACTTTCTTGCCAACCCAATAATAGATATCTAATCTACACTTGATCAAATGTGAATATCGAATGCATAGATTTATAATTCCTCAATATCCAACGTTTATGTATCTAACTGGTGCATAACGAGTGGATATTTAACGCGATGGTACATTATGAAACAAGAGTATGTAACGCGTAGACATTTAACGCGTGGATATCTAGCGTGTGGATGTTTAACGCGTAGATATTTAACGTATCGATATTGAACGTGTGGGTAATTAATACGTGGATACCTAATGCGTGGATAACTAACGAGTGGATACCTGACGCGTGGGTAACTAATGCGTGGATATTGAAAGCGTAGATATCTAGCGCGAGGGTAATTAACGCGTGGATAATTAATGCGTGGGTAATTAGTGCGTGGATATTTAACGCGTGGGTAACTAAAGCGTGGGTATTTAACGCGTGGATATTTAACGCGTAGATATCTAACGCGTGGATATCTAACGCGTGGGTAATTAATGCGTAGATATTTAACGCATGAGTAACTAACGCGTGGGTAATTAAAGCGTAGGTATTTAACGCGTGAATATCTAACGCGTGGATATTTAACGCGTGAATATTTAACGCGTGGTTATCTAACGCGTGAATATTTAACGCGTAGATATCTAACGCGTGGGTAATTAATGCATAGATATTTAACGCATGAGTAACTAACGCGTGGGTAATTAAAGCGTGGGTATTTAACGCGTAAATATTTAACGCGTGGATATTTAACGCGTAGATATTTAACGCGTAAATATCTAACGAGTGGATATCTAATCCACGAATATCTAACAGCTAAATATCTAACGCCTAAATATTCAACTCATACATATAACATAAATATCTGCTGATCGCAGGACAAAATAATTCACCTCCCACGTCAAATATTTATTTGAAAGAATAATTGGTACGTGTTCATCAGAACGATGTTTGACGGCTTGTAAACGCCGTGTTATCGTTCGTTTTATGCAGAAACGTTATTTTAAAGGGTTTTATTTACCCTTGTTTTCAACCCCATCATATCGCACTTCTCGCGAGGTGGCCAGTTTATTAAATGGAATTAACGAGGTGCACACGAGAGAAAGGTTCTCGTCCGACAAAATGTAGCTATAATGTAAACAAAAAAGGTTCGCGAGTTGTTAAAATGTAATATTCGTTGCTATGGCATCGAGTAATTAAAAATGTAAAAATTTATACACGGGCATGCCTCCGAAAATGCCGAACTGTTTGTTTCGAAGGGGTTCCCTAATTACTGACATTTTTCGGTCCATGTAATTTGTTGCAAAATTTCATGTTTTAATGGTAATTAAAATCGGACGTTGTTCAAATTGGTTATTTCAAATGACAAAAATTATGTCCAAAAAAATAACATCTAAAGAAAAATTTACAATGCTTTAAAATTTATAAAGTACGAACGTGTAAGAATTTCTAGCTATATTAAAATTTTAGGTTTATATCAAATTGTGTTAATTATCTTAACGCTGTAGGAGGAAAATGTCTGCCATTTAAAAGATAAATTCATGGTGCCTAATGCATTTTGTATGTTCTCTACTGGTCTGTATGTTTTTATGGTCTCGAAACGTCTCATCATTTCTTACATAGAATTTCATGGCAAATTTTATTAAAGTTCTTCATTTTTCGAGTATAAACTCCGCGGAAAGATACAGTGAAATGTATAAAAAGTTTAATATAGTTACGCGAGTTTATATGCCATGCATATTCCAGGCTTTCAGTGTTTTTCAACGGAGATAATGATTCATCGCGGTGCTATGATACCTGTAAAAATTTCAGTGCAACATTTTAAGGGAAGTTCAAACTTATCTTTTTATACCATGCAGATAAAATACCATTCCTGCACTGTCACGATTACGTACGCTTTTTGATACGTTTAGAACTTTGCTCAAATTATATATGCAAATTCTGGAATTTGGAAAATTAAAATTTAGGAATGTCACTAATACGTAAAGATCACAAAACGCGTAGAATTGTCAAAGTGGCGATGAAGCAGCGGAAAGGATGTTTGAGTAGATGCATCAGCGATAGTTTAATTTCCTGAAATTTTAAGACCGAGAGTGATTCCGCAGAGAAGGAAAGATTATTTAACGCGCATACGGTAGCATCGAGTTCAGAAGCTAGGAAATGACCCTCTTCGACTCTGCATATTTCTCGAGGAATGCGCCCATTTAAATTAACAATTCAACAGCTGCAGAAAGGATAGACGTTTGAAGCTCTTCAGAATTCTAATACGAGTAGCTGCTCGCAAAGCAAAATGGTCAATGCTTGCCTTTTCCCGTGCTTTTTCGCTTGAAATATTGATTAACCCCTCGTATGAATTTTTTCCTCGTTTTTACACTTCGCCGGCCGAAACATGTAATTGTACATAAAACATGGGGACACCGGTATAAATTTATGGTATGGATAGTAATTCATTCTGTAGAAATGCATTGCGCGGTAATTCTATGCGTAGTAATTCCACGCGTGGCAATTCTATGCGTGGTAATTCCACGCGTGGCAATTTCTCGCGTGGCAATTCCACGCGTGGTAATTCTATGCGTGGCAATTCCACGCGTGGCAATTCCACGCGTGGTAATTCTATGCGTGGCAATTCTACGCGTGGTAATTCCACGCGTGGTAGTTCCACGCGTGGTAATTCTACGCGTGGTAATTCCACGCTTGGCAATTCTACGCGTAGTAATTCCACGCGTGGTAATTCTACGCGTGGTAATTCCACGCGTGGCAATTCCACGCGTGGCAATTCCTCGCGTGGCAATTCCACGCGTGGTAATTCTATGCGTGGTAATTCCACGCGTGGCAATTCCACGCGTGGCAATTCCTCGCGTGGCAATTCCACGCGTGGTAATTCTATGCGTGGTCATTCTACGCGTGGTAATTCCACGCTTGGCAATTCTACGCGTAGTAATTCCACGCGTGGTAATTCTACGCGTGGTAATTCCACGCGTGGCAATTCCACGCGTGGCAATTCCACGCGTGGCAATTCCACGCGTGGCAATTCCTCGCGTGGCAATTCCACGCGTGGTAATTCTATGCGTGGTAATTCTACGCGTGGTAATTCCACGCTTGGCAATTCTACGCGTGGTAATTCCACGCTTGGCAATTCTACGCGTAGTAATTTCACGCGTGGTAATTCTACGCGTGGTAATTCCACGCTTGGCAATTCTACGCGTAGTAATTTCACGCGTGGTAATTCTACGCGTGGTAATTCCACGCGTGGCAATTCTACGCGTGGTAATACCACGCGTGCTAGTCCAACGTATGGTAATTCTACGCGTGGGAACTCAACGCGTGGTAATTCTACGCGTGGGAGATCAATGCGTGGTAATTCCACGCGTGGTAGTCCAACGCGTGGTAATTCGACGTGACGTAGTCCAACGCGTAGTAATGTAACGCTTAATAATCCAACGCCAACTACCAAATCTCCCCAACATCAACCATGAACTCCAAAATATTTTCATCACGTACCAAATTAATACTATAACAAAGTACTCATAAAAGTTCCTCCTCTCCTATTAAAGTAATCTATCACCCCCAAAGATAAGTCCCAGTCAAATGGACCCTATGTTTAAATGAAATAGAAGGGTTGTCCATGCATATCCGCGTGAAACCGCAGCCATTAACCCGCTTTGGTGTCGATCGTAAACGAGCTGACGAGTTTACAGTAACGCGATACGGGCGTCATTGATGTGCCAGGTGAAAATTACCGGATTATAACTGTGAAACCGGGTCAACGTCCTAACCGTGATAAATGAAACTGCTGCTTTTTCGGTCTAGTCGCAAATTCTCGGTATAAACTGATATGATCTCAAACAGAATGACAAATTAAGAGGAAACGTTTAGAAGCCTCGCAAATCTTCCGAATGGAGAATCTCCGTTAATTTATCCTTGAACCATGGAGAGTGGATTATCGCGAAACATGTCTACGTTTCCCCAGATCCATTTCTCCGGCGATGAACAGGATGACAACCATCGACCACGATCTCGTAATTTCGATCCGGAACCGTGGGACGATTAATCAACCGTCACCGGTACGCGGATTAATTTATCACGCGAATTAATGAACGCGAGTTACGTGTCGAGTTTACGGCCAAGGTGGAGCGTTAATCGTTGTGAAACACGCCAGTGAGAAGATGCTTTTCTATGATCGCAATGTAATACGCGGTAATAAAAATGTTGAGCTGGAAACATATCGAGATCGAAACATATGGGTATTCAGACGAGATGTGACACTTAAGGCGTCTTCAATGCAATTCCATCTTTACGTTATACTACTTTGATCAGGGTAATGTGTCGCGAAATGCACTGATCGAATCTTTTTTATATTTTTTGTACTTGGTTTTAAAATTTAATATATTGATTATATTGTGTATTTTATAAAATGTAATCAACTTTGAAAATTCATCTTGAGACGTTTTTCTTAAAATAATTTCCATTCACCCCTTCATTATCTCTCAAAAAATAGAAACTGCACCGAAACACGTCGCAGAACGAACCGATTAATCGCGACAATTTCCCGCTTCCGAAAAGGAAAGAAAAGACGCGTGTGCGGAAATCCAAGAATATTCGAAAGGCAAAGTTTCCGCTCGTTACGTAGCCGGAAAAGCTTTGGTCGCGATAAAAGTGCAGTAAAAGGAATTCGAGCTCGCTCACGACCTAACCTACCGACGTCTCTGTCGCGTTAATTGTAATGGTATTAATTACGATAATGGAGATCCCCAACCAACCTCTCTACTACTTACTCTTATACCCCTTTACCACCGGTTACCCCCTCTGTTTCAACCCCCCTAGCCGGGCCCGTTACTATTCTGAAACCTCCACCCCCTTTATCTCATCCGTTCACGCGGAGTCAATTAAGTGGATATCTCAAACGAAAAATTCTAATAAGCCCGCGAGAACGAACCGACCATAGAATCCGCTCGGCTCAGCACGCGGAAAGATCATTATTTTTCGTTCCCTTTTACGCGGGCCGCGTTTAATTCCCAGCCGTTAGTTTTATGCTAAATTTAATGGCGTTTAATGGTCTTCGCCCGCTATTAGACTGTCCTATCGAGTTTCTCTTAAAACGTGTCGGGGATAAAGAGATGTATAATCATTCTATTTTATTTCGATCATTCGCACGAGTCGTTTAGAGCTCTTCTGTGTATGTTTTTCATGGAAAGGGATGGTATGTCGATTTTGGGGGTGTGACGGTTTGGGAATTAGGGATTGGGAGATTGGGAGGGTGGCAGTTTGAAAATTTTTGGGTTTTGAGGTGAGAGAGTTGGAGGGTTTGAGGATTCGGGGTTGGAAGTTTGGAAGGTGAGGAATTTGAAGAGTTGGAGATGGGAGGGTTGGAAATTTGGGGATTTGAAGGTTTTGGGGTGAGAGAATTTGGATGAGGGTTCTATGCGTGGTAATGCAACGCGTGGTAGTCCAACGCGTTGGTAATTCCACGCGTGGTAATTCTACGCATGGTAGTTCCACGCGTGGTAATTCTACGCATGGTAGTTCTAAGCGTGGTAGTTCCACGCGTGGTAATCCCATGCGTGGTAATTCCACGCATGGTAATTCCAAGCATGGTAACTCTACGCGTGATAGTTCCACGCGTGGTAATTCCACGCGAGGTAATTCTACGCATGGTAGTTCCACGCGTGGTAGTTGAACGCGTTGGTAATTCTACGCGTGGTAGTCCAACGCGTTGGTAATTCTACGCGTGGTGGTCCAAAGCGTTAGTAATTCTACGCGTGGTGGTCCAACGCATCGCAATCCAACGCGTTTGTAATTCTACGCGTGGTAGTCCAACGCGTTGGTAATTCTACGCTTGGTAATCCACCGCGTTGGTAATTCTACGCGTGGTAGTCCAACGCGTTGGTAATTCTACGCTTGGTAATCCACCGCGTTGGTAATTCTACGCGTGGTAGTCCAACGCGTTGGTAATTCTACGCGTGGTAGTCCAAAGCGTTAGTAATTCTACGCGTGGTAATCCAGTGCGTGGTAATGCAACGCGTAGTAATCCAGTGCTTGGTAATGCAACGCGTGATAATGCAACGTGTGCTATATTTAATCGTGGTATTTTTACGCGTAGTAATTCTACGCATGGAGATTGGATAATTGGCGATTTCTCTAATTATGTACCCTAATTGGAGATTTAGAAATTTCAAAGGGTTGAAATTTGAGGATTTGTGAATTTTTGGGGGTTGAAAGTTTGCAAGCTGAAGAATTCAAAAATTTAAAAGCTTAAGAGTTTGCAAATTTCAGTATACAGGTAACCCTCCTCTAACACGGTATCTTATAACACGGTTTTGCTATAACACGATTCGTAAATTGCGGGAACCCTCCGACAACACGGCATCCTATAACACGGTTTCGCTATAACGTGATGAGAAAACTGCAAATCCTTTGTACATACAACACTGTATGTACTTATACAGCCGCGGCGAGGTTTGCTGTCTTAAAGATACAACGTTCTCGGTTGATTATACTGAGCAGTGAGGACGAATAAATTCATTAAATTATGGTTGCGTTAGATTAAAATATTTTTTTTTACTTTGTGTTGTACATACATTTATATTTTTAATAAAAATTAAGTTGTTTATGTCGAATTAAAAAAAATATTTGTTTTTAATAAGTTTTTGGAACCTAACCCCCCTTTTTGTACTAGCTCTGGGTCTCATGCAACACGGTTTCACACAACACGGCATTTTCTAGGAACCTAACTACCGTGTTATAGGAGGGTTACCTGTATACAAATTTGAAACCTGTGGAATTTGTAAATTTGAAAATTCACGAGTTTACGAAACATCTAAAAATTCATAAGCTTATAAATTTTAAAGTTTGTATAATGTGCAGAAGATCATACAAGGCTCAAAATGCTTCTTCTCGAATTAAAAGGTGATTTGAAAGGAGACACGGTGTGGACCACCCGCCAGTGAAGTTTTATTAGCGTCGCAACGAGTCAGAGATTAATAAGAATCACAATCACCGAGCGATTGTTCTTTGCACGACGGGGTAGAAGGGGTAGTACAAGAGACTGATGTCGATTGACACTGCTCGAACCAGGATGCCGACGACAGAAGGGGATAGAACAAAAGTTTTTCGTGCTTTCGTCGAGACAAAAGCCTCCCACTTGCCTTTTCGAATATACTTTCAGCCATTCACCACCCCCGACCGCCTCCAACAACCCCCTGTTCCGCGTCTTCTTTTCATTCCGGGTATCCCGCCGAGGGAAAGTAGGAATTCTCGGAAGTCCCTCTTTCTTTCTTAGCCCTCTCTCTTCTTCTCCCCAAAGGGAATTCAACCCCCGATGGAATGTACGTTGAGTGGCACTCGTCCGACTGCCGGGACGAGATTGATACGAAAGATCGCGATAATATCGATGACGAATACAACGATAGAACGGGAAGATCGATGCCGGATGTGTCTTTGTACTGCGGGAACGATTTTATCGAGAGCATTGAATCGTCGGTGATGAAATATTCGACGAGGTTGCCGGGTTTGCAAATTTACGACCGGAATCAAGATACCAGCCTCGATGCGTGCTTTACGTTTTAGGCTACGATTATTTCAGCTTTTGATTTATGCTCTTTAATTGTATTTACAAGTCTCTCTCTTTTCCTTTTATGGATGTCTACATTAGAGTGCAATTTTTATAATAATTTTATTGTTCATTTTTCTCTTCACGTTCTTCTATGAAAATCAACAATGTAACTTCATAGACAAAATTATAGAGAACCAAAACTGAGGATATCAAAAATTGAAGCTGACAAAATTTGGGGACAACCAAAATTAGGGATGACCAAAATTGAAGAGAACCAAAATTGGGGATGACCAAAATTGAGGATGAGCGAAATTGGGGAGAACCAAAATCAGAGGTGACCAAAATTGGAAATATCCGAAATTGTGTTACCCTAATTGCGGATACCTCAAGTTAGAAATTTTCAAAATTCTACATACCCCATATTATAAATGTATCGCCGCTATTAACTGTTCGTTCACTCTCACATATGTGACTTATCAATTTTTTGCACATATGTGACTTCTCAATTTTGTATACATAAGTGACTTCTCAATTTTTTGCACATGTGTGACTTGTCAATATTTTGCACATATGTGACTTCTCAATTTTTTGCACATATGTGACTTGTCAATTTTTTGCACATATGTGACTTGCCAATTTTTTGCACATATGTAACTTGCCAATTTTTTGCACATATGTGACTTCTCAATTTTTTGCACATATGTGACTTGCCAATTTTTTGCACATATGTGACTTCTCAATTTTTTGCATATATGTGACTTATCAATTTTTTGCACATATGTCACTGCACATATATTAAATCAAATTTAATTTTTGTATTACGTGGTTGCCAAAATATGAGGTTGATACGAGTGAGCCTGGTCCTGTGACAATTTATTTTATTTCAATTTTACCTTTACTCTGTTTGATCAATGTTTATTTCTGTTTACACTGTCTCATCAGTTTTATTTGCATTTATATTTTATTTTTAATCGAGCTCCTCCTTTATCACCTTTATTTCAATTTATTTTATTTGACTTCGTTCTGTTCAATCAATTTTATTTAAATTTACTTCATCGAACTCACTGCACCTTCATCTTCATTACATTCATTAGGTTAATTGTATTTGAACTTTAATTATATTCTATTCTATGTATTTTATTAATTTTATTTGAATTCATTGTACTGCGTTAATTGTATCTGGAGTTAAACTTCATTAACTCTGAATCTAATTTAATCGAACTGACTGTATTATTAGCTTCGTTTGAATTTACTTTGAGATGTCTTATGATACAAAGAAGAAAAAAAATAAGAAAGAATACAAAGAATACAAAGAAGAATAAAAATTCAGCTTCCACTACTAATAACGCATTAATTGTATCTGAACTTGTATTTCATTAAATCTGAATCTATTTTAATTCACTGTATATTAGCTTCATTTTAACTTACTTTGAGATGTCTTTATACAAAGGAAATTATAAAAATTCAGCTTGAACTACCAATAACGATAAGTGATAATTTCCTCGCAATAAGACTTATTTCCCCGAACGAAATTAATAAATTCAAGTAACGAATTTCCCGCCGAAAGATCTCAATTAACAGAAATTATACGTTGGTCTCCGATAAAGCAAGAGGGTGTGCTTCAAAGAAGTCTCGGCGAACCGATTAAAACGATAAATTCTATGAGTATGTCGAAAGGCTTCTGGTGAATATTCATAATTTGGATGGTCGTTTCGATGCAGAATTTATAAATAGCAATGCCATTTATAGCCGCAAATTAATGCTGGGAACTTTAATTAACGAACGTTCGACTCTCCAGATATAAATGCGCATTTCGAAGCACGCTGGAAATTGCGGTAATGAAAACATGCATCTTCCGATGCTTTTCGAAATTCTTTCGTCGGATGGTACGATCGCGTAAAATTTATATCCTCTTTTTATCGCGCGTTCGGCCGATGTAACGTGTATAAACGAGGTAAAAAAGGACGCGTGACCGTCGCGCAATCTAAAAGATGGAACTTCGATGGCAATAACGAAACTCTTCAATCTCATTTTCAAAGTGCTGACTATGTAATCGATGTTTGGAAAAATTTAACGATGTAGACTTTGATGAAAACTTTGCTACGCATACGATAAAAGTGCAGTGGCGGCCATTTTGAAGAATATGGTACTTTTATGGATACCTACGACAATATATTAGATATTTTTTTGTGTTTGTTATGTTCAATTTTGAGTAGTTGTTTGCAGAAATTTAACGACGTTGACTTTGATTAAAATTATGCTGCGTTCATGGTAAAACTGCAAGTGCACAGTGGCGGCCATTTTGAAGAACAATGGTACTTTCGCTGTTGAGAGATCTTACAAATTTTAATGGATACCTACGACAATATATTAGATATTTTGTTATATTAGTTATGTTCAATTTTGAGTAGTTATTTGCAAAAATTTAACGACGTTGACTTTGATTAAAATTGTGCTACGTACAAGTTAAAACTGCAAGTGTACAATGGCGGCCATTTTGAAGTACGATGCTACTTCCACTGTTAACAGATCTTACTAATTCTTGTGGATATTTTTCCAACACATATAACAACAAATTTTAAGAAATTTTTACAGCTATTTTCCCAACATTCCTAAAAGTTCAGAAAATTTCTTCTTATCATATCTTACCACTTGCTTCCAACCGTTCGAGATCCACACGAAAACGACAGCAGAAGGTATCGTGACAGACACATAACAAGCGTGTCGCACGCGAACCCGTTCGAAATCCCAGTTAATAACGCGACGAGAAGAGTATTATGGTAATAAAGACGAATGGGTCAATTAACCCCGTGTAGCCGGTTAATCCCCCTCCGCTGCGACATTTTATCGTGTCTCGTCGTTCTTCGCTTTTAACGATCGCGTAACGTTAATGCATCGATGAGCCATGTCGCCAAGGAGACGACACAATTTCGTCGGACATTTATAACTTGCCCGGAATAATTAATTCGTCGGTCCGGCGATGAATTAAACGCGATGGCACGCTATTATAAATCACAGAGGCGAAAGGGTTGGGGCGTCGAAGCCCGCTAAGACCTCGACGCGTTAATCGGTAATTCATACTTTCGCGTTAATTCGATCGGCATTGTGATATCATTTCGGATCTGTTTAATCGGCCAAACTCGATACGAACGCGTTTCTATTGATGCGTTAAGTGTTCAATGGACGCTCGTGTTTATGACAATCGCTTTTTACTCTACCTCGTTTCAACGATTTATTCTACCGTATCACGACCCATTTTAATTTCTTTTTTATTCAATGTGCTTTTTGTTTCTTTACTGCTCTGATTCTCTTTCATTCAACATAATTATTCACCATTTTTATAATGTTATATATTCGTTTGTATATTGTTATAATTTTATTTATTTTCAGAATGGTACTAATTATTCAGCTTTTTTATTGTGTTGCAGTAAGTATTTATAATGTGTTATAATTTTATTTATTTTCAGAATAATACTATTTGTTCAACTTTTCTATTGAGTTACAGTAAGTATTTATAATGTGTTATAATTTTATTTATTTTCAGAATGGTACTACTTATTCAGCTTTTTTATTAAGCTACAGTAAGTTTTTTTTAATATGTTATAATTTTATTTATTTTCAGAATGGTACTACTTATTCAGCTTTTTTATTAAGCTACAGTAAGTTTTTTTTAATATGTTATAATTTTATTTATTTTCAGAATAATACTATTTGTTCAGCTTTTCTATTGAGCTACAATAAGTATTTATAATATGTTATAATTTTATTTATTTTTCGAATAATACTACTGGTTCAGCTTTTCTATTATACTACAATAAACAGTTACAGTAAATATTTTATAAATAAATAATTACTGTACAGCAACTACAATATATTTATTAGTACATCTAGCTAATAATTGTACTCAGACGTCAACCATAATAATGTCACTATTTGACATTAAAAATTTCAATTTCCTTCGAAACATCCCAAATAATTCTACCATCCGAAATATTACCTTTAAATACAAACAAGTGCGTATCGATGTCGAACAATAATTTGTCCTTTTCATTCCATTTGTGAAATACAACCACCATTGGAGTTATAAAGAGGGAAACCAGGCCAGGTTTTTGTCCGATACAAATATAACTATTAGCCTGCTTCAAAAATGGTATTATTTGTATTCGGCTCGATATCGTATTTAATATATCGATTTGGCTTAACGCTCACATCGATGCGATCCCAGAACGTGCTACGTTTTAGCCGGATATGTCTTTCGTGACGTAATAACCGATAATGCTACGCGTTGTGCGATAAATTTCATTGCGCGCGAAAACCGAGCTGAATATTGACCGATGCGACGTGTTCTGACACTCCGAAAATCATTATGAAAACTTACAGATACTGCGAATAATTGTTGCGTTCGTTCGTGCAAAATATCGCTATTTTTATTTGTTTTATGTTTTACTTTTATTTCGTTCCAATTCTGTTTTCATTTATTTCATGGTTTATTTTTATTTGTTTTCAATTGAATTTTTATCTGCTTCAAATTTTATCTTTTATTTAGGCTCGATTTTGAAAATTAATGTAAACTAAAAATGTCCACATATGATCTTGAAACTTAACCTAACCTAAAAATGTTCATATATGATCTTGAAACCTAACCTAACCTAAAAATGTTCATATATGATCTTGAAACCTAACTTAACCTAAAAATGTTCATATGTGATCTTGAAACTTAACCTAACCTAAAAATGTCCACATATGATCTTAAAACTTAATCTAACTTAAAAATGTTCATATATGATCTTAAAACTTAACTTAACCTAAAAATGTCCACATACAATCTTTTCGATAATAAAATACTCGAAAACAAAATAAATAAAGTATAAATAAATTCAAAATAATAAAAGCATTTGTCAATGTACAAATTTGAGGCTGTTTAAATTTTAGATTTTATTTGGACTCCATCTTAAAATTTAACCTAACCTAAATGTTTGTATATACGATCTTAAAGACCAACCTGACCTAAAAATGTCCAGATACGACTTTTTCGATAATAAAATACTCAAAAACAAAATAAATAAAGTATAAATAAATTCAAAGCAGTAAAACAATCTGTCAATATAAAAACTTGAAGTTGTTTAAATTCTAAATTTTATTTGAACTCCATCTTGAAACTTAACTTAACCTAAAAATATCCACATACGATCTTTTCAATAATAAAATATTCAAAAACAAATTAAATAAATTATAAATAAATTCAAAGCAATAAAAGAATTTGTGAATTTAAAAATTTGAAACTGTTTAAAGTAAGAAGACAGCCACGTTGTTTTACAAATCTTTGATATTTAACGTCCACCATTTCTTTTCAATTAACAAAAAGCAGAACGATTAACATCGAAAGAGAAATTCCATGATCGCATTACAGAGAACTCAAACGAAGGTCCATTCGGAAGTGCTTGATTTTTAAAAGTTTCAATTGGAGAATGAATCGAGAATGACGAGTTGAAAAGAAGCTGAAGCCACGCGATTTCGTTTGAAAGGAAATTCTGTTCCTTCAGAAGAGATCGAGAGAAATGTAATTTTCGAAAAACTTTCGTACACGTTCACTGCTGAGGAAAGGCAATATCTCATCGTACAATCCTGCGTAATAAATTTCGTAATAATAATAACGAGCCAACGATTAATTGGACCAAATTAATACGAAGCGTTATTACGTGCATTGAAAATCATCTGAACACATATTTGGAGTCCATAATTTTGCTTATGCAAAGCAATCGACACCGTTTCATTCAATCGATAATTTCGAGTAATTAATAAGTATATACTGCTCTCATTGTAAATGCTTCGTGTACATGGCTATAATATAAACACGCTAAATTAAATTTCCGGATCGAGGATTTTCGTAACTTTAAATTAGTACGCTTTACCTGGGAAATTTTATGTTTACTGGTTTTTACGTTTTCGACTGATTTATGTTACCATTTGCAGTTATTAAAATTTTCAGATTTTTACATGTTCAAGTTTTCAAATTTTTACATATTCAAGTTTTCATATTTTTACATATTCAAGTTTTCAAATTTGTCCATATTCAAGTTTTCAAATTTTTACATATTCAAATTTTCAAATTTTTACATATTTAAGTTTTCAAATTTTTACATATTTAAGTTTTCAAATTTTTAGATATTCAAGTTTTCAAATTTTCAACTTTGGATAATAGATTGCAAAATTGTCGTATTAAGACATACTCAAATTTTTTAATTCTGAATTTTAGACATGTTCAAATTTTCAAATTCTCAGATTAAGGTATATTTAAATTTTACATTGGCAATGTTGGATATATTAAAATTGTCAAATTGTTAAATTATGACATGTTCAAATTTTGAAATTTCTTAAATATATAATATGTTCAAATTCTTAAATATTAGACATATTAAAATATTTACAATTTTAAAAGTACACGTACATGATGTTCTAAAATTAAATATATAAAATTTTCAGATTTAGTAACTTCATTAAATGACATTCACAAACTTCAAGTTTTAACTGCAAGTTCTATTAAATTAGTCCTTTTGATCATTTTTTCTGCAGGTTCACTGAGGGCCATATAGCGAGACTCCCTCATAAATATCAAATAATTCGATCAATTGAATCGCTTTTTATTTCAAACTTTTGCTTAAACTTTCGCCTCGTTTTCACCAGTATAAATCTCTCGAAAGTGTCAACGAATTTTCAATAATTTAAAAAACAGCTTTCGCATTTAATCGCACGAAAGATCGAGCGAAACGCGTCGTAAAAACACGGCATAAAACGTGCCATAAAGAGGCGAATGCAAAATCAGAACAATACTAAACGTCGAACGAAGCGAGAATAGAACGATTTTACGAGCTCGATACACGTCCGATCAAAGTCGCTTACAAACTTCGATCGCTTGTTTTTCATGGAAAATTTTCCTATGACCCAACGGAGGTATAATCGCCGAGCGATTGATTATCCGCCGGTAATTATACAAAAATAAGACAATGTTTACACGAAACGAGTAAATAACCGGATAAATGGGTTGATTTCTCATTATCGAGGTAAAACGAGATCAATCGCTGGGCGAACAGGATTGCGGATCCACGGTGAAAAAAAATCTGTAAAAAAAGTGTATGGGGAAACAAATTGCAAAAGAAGTGGATAGAGATCGATGCAGCGTTTATATTTGCGTGGGGAAAATTAACGTGTAATAAGGGTACGGTGCAATCGAGTGAACGGTAACAAAGATGATAAATTAAAAAGTACAAATATTGGTGGAACTTTCGAACGGCGAAATGTACGGGGGTAATTGACATTCTCGGTTAATTGAAATCTTGTTCGCCGTTTAAATCTTTGTAATTTTATTTATATTAATTTCTCTTTGTGGGACTTTTAGAAGCAAGCAGTAAGAACAAATAATCGTAGGAACGTAATCATAAATAATCACAGAAACATACTACTAAAAAAAATAAATACTAGAATACTAAAAAATAAATAATAAAAAGATTGCATCAAGTTTAAGAAATTAAAACAGTTTCAAATAATTCCTGATTTCTTACAACAAATGAAAAATGATTTCACTAAATGTCTCCTGCCATTTAATATTTCCTACCGTTCCTATAAGAACGTTCATATGTATAAATATTATATAAATTGTTTAAGTAATTTCACGTTGTAATATTATATCTATAACTACGTAAATTATATCATAATCCACGACGTTAATAAAGAAATCTCAACGGTATCAAAATCATTAATCTTGCAAGCAAACGTTTCTCCACGTCCGCAGTAGAGAAGCCCCTGCTTGGTCAGACGCAGTGGAAAACATTGTGCTTTGTCAGACGCAGTAGATTGTGCTTGGTCAGACTCATTATAATACGAGCAACGATACACGATTATTAACTTTCCTCAAACTTTTTCCACTTTTTCACTCATAATTGCACGGAGGATTTCACGTGTTCGACATTTTTAATAGCTTGCGTCTATCTTCTTTCTCCTACGTACATGTGATCGAAAAACTTTGTAGAGGTTCGTCATATTCCATTAAATTCAAGACCTTTGTTCGTAACGATGTTTTGTTTTATAATCATTTTAATTATGGAAGGTATAATTGTGGTGTAATCATTGTAATTATGGTTACGGATGTATAGTGTAATTACGTACGTTGTAATCATTCTAATTGCAAGTGACGATGTGATTGTGTTATGAAGATTATTTGTTATAGTTGTATTATGAGGATTAAAATGTTGCTTCATTTGCAAGTTATAATTAATGATATTTCAGTTCAAAGAAACTGGACGCACTCGTGATATATTCATGACGCATTCGTGACGCACTCGAGTCTCATGACGTACTCGTGACGCAATGACATGGTCCTCACACACTCATGACGCAATAATGACGCACTAGTGACGCAGCACACAAAAAGAATTCGCACCGTGATAAAATGAATATTTAAACATTCAAATGTTTGATAAAATAAAAGTTTAACCCTTTGCACTCCTCAATTTCTTTTACCTACCGACTCCTAAATTTACAAAAAATTGATCAAGATAGAGGTCCTCAGTAAAATTTGTTAGAATAGTGTGAAGTATGTGACATTTTTCATTTATTATAAATAGTAAATAAATAAAAATATATACATTTAACCAATCTATTTATCTGAATTATTTGTAAGTTCCAAAAGAAATGTGATGTCGAGCCACACTGGACAGCGGAGTGCAAAGGTTTAAATGTTTAAATGCTTGATAAAATAAAAGTTTAAATGTTTAAATGTTCGATAAAATAAAGATATAATGAGCGATATAACAAATGTTTGTTCCGACATTACAGCTACGAATAACGTGTCCCAACTAATGCACCCGATAAATAATCGATAAAAGATAAAATAAAGCGAAAATTGAAAGAAACAGTATCGATTAGTCATCGACGGTCATCGCGAGCGTTCGGAAGGGTTCGCAAGGGTAACAAGAGATGCCGGCGATGTAACAAAAATACGAGGGGCGGTTCGTTGCACGAGAAAGGAAGCCCATTAGCGTTCGCGCGAAAGCGAAGTGCTCGTTCATTCATGGACTCGCCAGACATAGAGTTGTACTATCGTACTACTATCACTACTACAACTACCACTATGATACGGCTACGTCACCACCACTTTTACGCCACTCCAACGCCACCGGAGAGGGCGTACCGGTGTGGGTTACATATTCCACCGCAAACCACCACCACCAACCACCACGATACTGCACCCCCTGGTACCTACCACGTTCCTTGCGTTCTTACCGAAGGAGTTTCGAATACTCCTGTTGCCGACACCACGCCAACCCCTCCGCGATTTACGCTCATCGACTATTACCTTGACATTGAAACTGGTAGGAGTACAATGAACGTTCTACACCGATTCTGCGATTTATCTTTGGGTTTCTACTTTTATGAGACTCTTTGGAAATTTGTTAAGTTTTATTTATTTGAGTGGAAGGGGTAACTTGTGGAGGATCTTTGAGAAACACTTTTCGAGGTTTAGGTTGAGGACTACGTGTGTTTCTGTGGGGTTCGTTTCTTACAACCTCTATTTTGGAGACTTTGAGTTTTTTGGAGTCTTAAGTTTTTGAGAATTGAGTATTCCTCAAAATGAGAATTTCTCAAAGTTCGAATTCCCCAAAATCCCTGTCGCCCAAAATTCCAACTTCTCAAAGAGCAAAATTTCCCAAAATTCTTATTTCCTAAAATTCCAACTCCTCGGAGATCAAATTTCGCAAAATTCCAAATTCCCCAAAATCCCAATTTCCCTAGACTCCAATCTCCCTAGATCCCAAACTCCCTAAATTCCAAATTCTCTAAATTCCAATCTCCCTAGGTTCCAATCTCCCTAGATTCCAAACTCCCTAGATTCCAATCTCCCTAGATTCCAATCTCCCTAGATTCCAATCTCCCTAGGTTCCAAATTTCCCTAGATTCCAATCTCCCTAGATTCCAAACTTCCTAGATTCCAATCTCCCTAGATCTCAAATTCTCTAAATCCGAATTTCCCTAGGTCCCAAATTCCTTAGGTCCCAAATTCCCTAGGTCCCAAATTCCCTAGGTCCCAAATTTCCTAGGTCCCAAATTCCCTAGATCCCAAATTCTCTAAATCCCAATATCCCTAAATCCCAAATTCCCTAGATCCAAAATTCTCTAAATCCCAATTTCCCTAGATCCGAAATTCTCTAGATCCCAAATTTCCTAGATCCCAAATTCCCTAGGTCCCAAATTCTCTAAATTCCAATTTCCCTAGGTCCCTAATTCATAAAATTGCAATTTCCCTAGATTCCAAATTCCTTAGGTCCCAAATTTCCTAGATCTCAAATTCTCTAAATCCTAAATTCCCTAGATCCAAAATTCTCTAAATCCCAATTTCCCTAGATCCGAAATTCTCTAGGTCCCAAATTTCCTAGTTCCCAAATTCCTTAGATCCCAAATTCTCTAAATCTCAATTTCTCTAGGTCCCTAATTCATAAAATCGCAATTTCCCTAGATTCCAAATTCTCTAAATTCCAATTTCTCTAGATGGAAAATTCGCTAAATCGCAATGTCCCTAGATACCAAACTTCCTAGATCCGAAACTCCCTAGATTCCAAATTTTCCTAGATTCCAAACTCCCCAAATTCCAATCTCCCTAGGTTCCAAATTTCCCTAGATTCCAATCTCCCTAGATTCAAAAATTCCTAGATTCCAATCTCCCTAGATCCCAAATTCCTTAGAGTGCAATCTCACTAGATCACAATCTCCCTAGATCCCAAACTCCTTAGAGTGCAATCTCACTAGATCACTACCTACCTAGATCCCAAACTCCTTAGAGTGCAATCTCACTAGATCACAATCTCCCTAGATCCCAAACTTCCTAGATCCCAATTTCCCAAAATTCCAAATTTTCCAAAATCCAAATTTCCCCAAATTCCAAATTTCCCAAAATTCCAAATTCCTCAAAATCCCAATTTCCCAAAAATCCCAACCTCCCAAAATCCAAAATCTGAAGAAAACTACATCCACCATTTCCTAAAAGATCAACCTCCACAATAAAGGTTTGAGTTTTACGACACGAAGGAGAGTACGTTCACGGTAATGTAACCGAAACATCAAGACCGTGCAATGATCGAGAGAATAAAATACAGCGCAGACTAGTAATTCTATTGTTCCCGTCACTACATGAGGAGAAACAATTTTTCCTAAAGAAACAACCGAGAACATTAAACGTTGCAATCAGTCGTATGCGATATACGGAGGACCGGGAAAAATTCGAAATACCTTTTACGCTCGTACGCGACGGTTTACGATCATTTTATAGATGCTACGCCACGAATAAAGTTCTTACGACTCGAAATAAAAACAGCCCCTATGTATATGTGTTTTTTTACGACGAATTCCAAAAACCATTCTTCGCTGGCGCTGAAATATCTTCGAGATTATTGATCCTCCTATTCACTAAAGGTGATCCACTAACATATTTTAAAGGAAAATTCTTTGTTCTTTTACTTTAAATTGAGGGGGGTTGTGATTTTTTTGGGAGAAATTTGAGAAAGTTGGGGTGTGATGGAAGCTTTAGTTGGTTTTTATGTTTCAATAGTTAATTATGTTTGATTTGTTTGCGTTATTGGAGAGTGTAGATTAAATATCAGAGTGGATTAAAAAGTTAAAGATATCGAAAAGTTAAAGATATTTGTAATGAAGGATACTTACAATGAAGGAAGTTAGAGGTATGTGCAACTGGAAACAGTCGAAACTGGGGACATCCGAACTTTGTTATAAGGGAGTATTACAAATTAGGGATGCATGAGTTGGAGGTAAACAAAATTGGGGAAACCGAAATGGGAGATTCAGAAATTGGGGATGATCGAAATTGAGGATGACCAAAATTGGGGAAACCGAAATGTTGGAAATCAGTCAACGACGTCGAATATATATAATTTAAATAGACCGCCAGGTCCCTTTTGTTTTTCGGGACGACTATGTTGTTCACGTTACTGAGTTATACTCGCCCACGTTCATGGCTATGGCGAAGTATAGAACAATATACAGTAATCCCCCCTATAACACGATAGATGCGTTCCGCGTTATAGGAAAACGCGTTGTACGAGTATTCTCGTATAACGCGCTCGTATGACCTCGTATAACGCGTTATGTATGTGAAAATGATTCACGTTTGTCTTTTCTCGTTAAGAAGGGTTTAAATCGAATACATATTAAGGAAAAACTATGTTATGAACGAAATATGTGCATTTTATTTGTGACACAAATTGAATAAAATAATTTTATTTTATTTTATAAGAACACAATTGATACAATGTGCAAATGTACGCGAAATTGATTGTGAACTGTCAAATTATAAATTTCGCAGTACAGAAATATAACGTGGGAATCCCCGCGTTATATGGGGGAAACACGTGTTATACGAGGGACATGAAATCGCGTTGTATGAAAACGCGTTATAAGAGTACCGTGTTATAGGGGGGTTTACTGTATTGCGAAGTATAGAACATGTGTCTTTTCATTGTACGATTTTCATTAAATAGTTTTTCTTTATTAAATAAAATATAAGTTGGCCAATCACGTTACTCGTGTGTTTTTTGGAGTGCCCACATATAAAAATCACAACACGAAATGGGGAATATTGGAAATTAGGGGCGACCAAAATTCAGGAGCACAAAAATTGGGGAGAATTAAAATTGGGGTGATCAAAATTCGGGAGCACCAAAATTAGGGATGACCAATATTCGAGAGGACCAATAATGGGACGATTCGTAATTGGAGGCAATAGAAATTGGGAATGACCAAAAATAATTTTCAGAAAAAAAATACACCGACTTCGAAATGCACTAAAAAGTATAAAATAATTTCTATTTCCTAATGAAGTAATTTCTAGTTCATTCAATCATACAATTACGTAACATATATGAATGAAACCTATTTACTCGTCCTTTTTCGAAGTCGGTTAAAAATTCGGGAGCACCAAAATTGGGAACGACCAAAATTCGGAAGGACTAAAATTGGGGAGAACCAAAATTGGGGGTGACCAAAATTCGGGAGCACCAAAATTGGGGGCGACCAAAATTCGGAAGAACCAAAATTCGAGAGCTCTAAAATTGGGGGTGACCAAAATTCGGGAGCACCAAAATTCGGAAGAGCCAAAATTCGGGAGCACTAAAATTCGAGAGCTCTAAAATTGGAGGTGACCAAAATTCGGGAGCACCAAAATTCGGAAGAACCAAAATTCGAGAGCTCTAAAATTGGGGGTGACCAAAATTCGGGAGCACCAAAATTCGGAAGAACCAAAATTCGAGAGCTCTAAAATTGGGGGTGACCAAAATTCGGGAGCACCAAAATTCGGAAGAGCCAAAATTCGGAAGAACCAAAATTCGAGAGCTCTAAAATTGGGAATGACCAAAATTCGGAAGAACCAAAATTCGGGAGCACTAAAATTGGGGGTGACCAAAATTCGGGAGCTCTAAAATTGGGGGTGACCAAAATTTGAGAGAACCAAAATTGGAGCGACTTGTAATTGGAGGCAATAAAAATTGGGGACGCCCCAAATTCGGGGTCCCCGAAATTGGAAACATCCGAAATTGGTAGTACCCAAATTTCGGAACACCCCGAATTAGGAACCCTCAAAATTCGATATATCCCAAATTAGATAAATTCCAAATTAGGGGTAATGAATACTCTGGACTTCTCGAGTTCAGAACACCCGAATTTTGTCTTGTCCTAAATTACAAATAGAAATCGAAGCTACGCAATATTAGAAATATCCAAAAACTGAAATACCCCAAACAATACCCAAAACTACCCTACTAGTTAACTTACTACACCCAACCTCTCACTGACATATATCACAATATTATTACAATTCCAAAAGTATTTTCTTGCCTTTCAGCAAGATACAATCTCAGTAAAATCGATAGTATCACATAATAGTTATCGAACGACCCATATTTGTAATTCTCGGTAGGAATTTTTGTTCAGTTTTTTTAGTCCGCGTATCGCGACGATTCTCTCGAAAGTCTGTTAAATATCCTCTCGAGAAGAATCGGTCGGTCGAATTGAAAGGGAGCTCGAATTGAAAAGAAGCTGATCCCCGAATGGGGTGTGATTTCATTTTTTTTTCTCTCTCCCTAGCCTCTCTTTCTCTCGACCACCTTTTTTAACGACAGCTTCGAACGATTACCACGTACCGCGAATTTTCACGCGAGAGACAGCCCCTTGAAAACAGTTCAGTTGACCTATTTCCTTCGTTCCGAATGACAGATTGGAATCAAACCTTTCCGAGGGAGATTCTCCGCGAAAATACTCCTCGCTGACGTTACCGGATGAAGATTGATGCTGTGAAACGTTTGAGGATCTGCTCAAAAATCAATTCGATTCGACGTTCGGAAACTGTTGTTTACCGAACGCTATGTAATCTTTTAACTCGGAACCCTTGAAAATTTCTTCATTTTATTTCTTAATGTAATTTAAGTTCTCCTTGCAGGTTTTTCTCGAACCAGGAGGAGGCACTTACGGTTCGAATGCGATGAATCTTGCTGCAATATTTAATACATTCGAAGCTCAAGTCTAATTATATAGTCAAAGACCTTTGGAGACAAAATAGTCACGTTTTGGCTTCTTTTAATTATTTTAATACTATTGTAGTTAATTATTTCTGACTGAACGACTCGACAAACTAATTATACAGCAAGGGGATATTTGGTGAACAAAATGGAGTCTCAGAGATAGAGACTTCCTTGCTATTTTCTACTATATGATTGTTCATTTTGTACACTATTAAATGTAGGTCTTTCACCATAATTAGATATTTAGAATTTATTTTATCTGTCGTTATTTGACTTTCTTGCTGTTTTGTACTTTAAGACTGTTCAGCCATTTTGTACACTTTTATCTTAAATATGGCTCTTTTAGAAAAATTATGTACTTAGAATTTATTTTGGAACTGTCTGTCGTTGTTTGAGTTTCTTACACTTTTTTATTTAACGACTCATTTCAGCCATTTTGTACATCCTAACATTAAATATGGGTCTTTTAGCAAAGTTATATACTCAGAATTTATTTTGGAACTGTCTGTCGTGATTTTATTTTCTTGCTCCTTTTTATTTTACGACTGTGCAGCCATTTTGTACACTTTTATCTTAAATATGGCTCTTTTAGAAAAATTATGTACTTAGAATTTATTTTGGAACTGTCTGTCGTTATTTGATTTTCTCACACTTTTTTATTTAACGACTCATTTCAGCCATTTTGTACATCCTAACATTAAATATGAGTCTTTTAGCAAAGTTATATACTCAGAATTTATTTTGGAACTGTCTGTCGTGATTTTATTTTCTTGCTCCTTTTTATTTGACGACTGTGCAGCCATTTTATACACTTTTATCTTAAATATGGCTCTTTTAGAAAAATTATGTACTTAGAATTTATTTTGGAACTGTCTGTCGTTGTTTGATTTTCTTACACTTTTTTATTTAACGACTCATTTCAGCCATTTTGTACATCCTAACATTAAATATGGGTCTTTTAGCAAAGTTATATACTCAGAATTTATTTTGGAACTGTCTGTCGTGATTTTATTTTCTTGCTCCTTTTTATTTTACGACTGTGCAGCCATTTTGTACACTTTTATCTTAAATATGAGTCTTTTAAAATTACATACTCAGAATTTATTTTGAAGCTATCATAATCTGACTCATTTTAACCTCAGCATTTTAGAGCATGTATGATTAGTTCTTCAATAAAGAAGATATGTGACTTACAGTACATACAAATTATTAATATTTTGATAGTGAAGTTTCGACCAAAAGCTCCATAAGATTACCACACGATTAAAAGCACTGAACATAGTAACGTTACGGGAACATCAGGATTCAGGATATCGAGTCCTTGACCCTGAGGAGGCACTGAACTTCATAACTTCCTAACAACTTTCTCGAGCTTCCTCGTGCGATAAAAAGCGACCGGAATGTTTAATCGCGATGAATTTAATGTGCTCGTATAATGGAAATTCGCTTAATATTTCGAGGTGAGTGAATGTGAGTTTCTGACTGCGTTTGTATGCGTTGCTGTAAAAAATTTTCAACGTCAAAACTTGACAAGGTAGTTTTAGTTTTAACTGTATTATAAGTTATATTTAATCATACTTTCTTTGAAAATATAATAAAGCAAATTGTAATAATTTGTTTCGTATAATATTTTATATTGTTAGATGTTTTATATTTTATACTTCATGTTATAGTTTGAATGATATATTTTGTGAATGAATTGAATGATATATTTTGTGAATGAATTGAATGATGTATTTTATAAATAAATTGAATTGTATATATTTTACTTTTATATTTTACAAATTAATTGAATTGTATAATTCACTTTTATATTTTACAAATGAATTCAATTGTGTAATTCACTTTTATATTTTACAAATGAATTGAGTTGTATATTTCACTTTTACATCTTACAAATTACAATTACAAATGACAAAATTTCTCGAAAGAATTATACGTACTTTTTTATAATTCTTTAAAACAATCAACTGAGATAAAATATCACTAACGTCCAGAAAGATTAGTAATTTGATAAGCGTCCATTAAACCCTCTTAAATCCTCATTAATCAATTCACTGGCTCTCGAGGAAATCTAACTCACTCTGCATTAGACTCACAACCCTGATTCATGACACTGAATTCAATTATCACAAAAATTGTTAATACTTGAAACTCATCATAAAATTTTTAATACTTATGCACTGATCATAAAAGAAACCAAACTTCCAAATAAAACAAAACTAAAATCAAAAACATATCCTCACCTCTCAATATAGGAACAAAACATTTAAAAATTATCGACGTAACTTTTTAGACAACATATCGAAACATACAACTTTCGAAACGTATAAGTCACTTTGCACTAAACAAATTTTCACCACATTCCCAAATTCGATTAAACTATAATTATCCTAAAAAATGAGCTCGTGAAAACTTGTTGCTGACAAATTAATTTACTCGTGAAAACTTGTTGAAAAATTAATTTATTCATGAGTAGCTACTCTGTCATCGACATTATTTGACATAGCATATATGCACAGGGACTCGATATGTATCGATCATCCTTCCTTTGCACGCGACATTGAGCTTTTCAATTTTGTAAAATCATCTTGAACTTCCAATGAAGGTAAACATATCTGCTTACGGATAAAAGATTCTATATTACGAATTTTTAGAAAAGTATCTTCAGCAAAAATTGTTGACTAGAAATATTTTTAGTGGTTCTTGATATTAATGGAAATATTTATAAATTCAATTTTATGGAGGGAATTTATTCTGATGTCAAAAGAATGAAAGAACGTGATTGAAAGATTGGAAGTATGTTTTAAAATTGCAAGGAGGTGAGTTCAATTTTTAAATAGTATCATCAAGAATTAGTAACTCTGAGAAATTTATTATTAGCACCCTCGCTAAATTTATTTTTTAAGTTAATCAGAACCATTCAAATCTACAATATTGAAACAAATAACGAAAGTTTAAATATTATGTCAATTTTGTATTCAGAGATTCTTGACTTTACAATTGAAATTATAATTGAACTCAAACTTCAGATTATAATATAATCAAAGTTTGAACAAGGTTCATCACATTTGAATTATGAGTGCGTTATGTATGAGGATTGTCAACGAACAGCAACCCTCTGATACACCCTCTGTTACACTACTGTCGCACATTGCACTTCATATACAGGACAAATCAAAACCATATTCATAGCACTATTAGTTTAAACTTGGTACCAGTAGTTGCATGACCAAGGAGATCCTCATAACAAAAATTTACCTAACATCTCCACTTTTAACAAATCAAAGTCATATTCTCAGCAGTATGGTGTTTAAACTTGATACCAGTATTTGTATAACTAAAGATCCTCATATCAAAAGTTTTCCTTACATCTCCACTTTTAACAAATCAAAGTCATATACTCAGCACTATCAGTTTGAACTTGGTACCAGTATCTGCAAGACCAGAAAGCCTCATATAAAAAATTGTCTTAATATCTTCACTTTCAATAAATCAAAGTCATGTTCTCAGCACTATTAGTTTGAACTTGGTACCAGTATCTGCAAGACCAGAAAGCCTCATACAAAAAATTGTCTTAATATCTCCACTTTCAATAAATCAAAGTCATGACCTTAACACTACTGGTTTGAACTTGGTATTTTTTATTTGTGTGATCAAAGAGTCTCTTAAATACAAAATCTTTTTAACATCTCATCTTGAACAAATCAAAGTCATATTCTCAACACTATCAGTTTGAACTTGGTGTTAGTTATTGGTATGATCAAGGAGTCTCTTAAATGCAAAATTTTTTTAACATCTCATCTTGAACAAATCAAAGTCATATTCTCAACACTATCAGTTTGAACTTGGTGTTAGTTATTGGTATGATCAAGGAGTCTCTTAAATGCAAAATTTTTTTAACATCTCATCTCGAACAAATCAAAGTCATGTTCTCAACACTATCAGTTTGAACTTGGTGTTAGTTATTGGTATGATCAAGAAGTCTCTTAAATGCAAAATCTTCCTAACATCTCTTTTTCAACAAATGAAAGTCATATTCTCAGCACTATCGGTTCGAACTTGGTACAATTATCTGCATGACCAAGGATCCTTATAAAAAATTCTGCTAACAGTTGAACTTTCCTTACTTGTTTTTACATTGAGACAATTAATTAACTTGCAAAAGAAATGACTGAAGGTTTTCTTTGAGACCGCACGCCGGTAAGCAGAACACGTGGCCCGCGTTTCTCAAAGGATTCACGTTACACTGCGATCCTCGCAAGAATATCGTGATGGTCAGCGACGAATACGAGAAACATCCTCGGTAAAATCACGAAAGGAGTGACGGACACGAGAACTGTTAATGAAAAGAATCTCACCCCCGCAGCAGCCAAGCCTCGCAGCTTCCGCTGGAGCTCCGACCGTAAACACGCGTCGGTGGTTGATCGCGCACTGAAGTTTCCACGGTGGATCCGGCATCCAACTAGGAATCCCACCGAGGAACACGACCCCCTACCCTCGTCTCTCGCCCCACCACTTCTAACCCAGCGACGAGGAACAACCCCCGTTTTTAACCCTCCCGCCACTCGAAACCGTCAGCGAACGTCACCCGGCGTACACCTCGCTCTGCGTCTACCACCCTCCCTCTTTCAACCTGACACCTAGCCACCTACTAGGGAGAACCACCGGGACCGGATGAAGTAGCGTCTTCTTATCTCGAGAGGGACGGAGGGATGCCGATCGCTTCTACCGTGGTTCGTATATTGTTTCTGCTTATTTTTAACCCTTATGCTATTTTCAGGAGTATGATTTTTGAGGTAGTTGGACTGGGAGAAATTTTAGTGGAATTTTTAATAGACATATGTGGGATTGTAGTTATATTGCTTCTACTTATTTTTAACCCTTATATTTTGAGGAATATGATTTGTGAGGTAATTGAACTGGGAGAAATTTTAGTGGAAGTTTTAATAGACATATGTGGGATCGTGGTTTGTAGATTGCTTCTGCTTATTTTTAACCCTTATGCTATTTTCAGGAGTCTGATTTTTGAGGTAGCTGAATTAGGAGAAATTTTAGTGGAATTTTTAATAGACATATGTGGGATCGTGGTTATATTGTTTCTGCTTATTTTTAACCCTTATGCTATTTTGAGGAGTCTGATTTGTGATGTAATTGAACTGAGAGAAATTTTAGTGGAATTTTTAATAGACATATGTGGGATCGTGGTTATATTGTTTCTGCTTATTTTTAACCCTTATGCTATTTTCAGGAGTATGATTTGTGATGTAATTGGACTGAGAGAAATTTTAGTGGAATGTTTGATATACATATGTGGTATCGTGGTTTGTAGATTACTTCTGCTTATTTCAACCCCTTACACTATTTTGACGAGTCGTGGTGCACTTACTGTGTCAACCCTTAACTGCATCAAATTTTACTGGAATTTTTAATATACATATGTGTGATCGTGGTTTGTATATTGCTTCTGCTTATTTCAACCCCTTACACTATTTTGACGAGTCGTGACACACTCACTGCGTCAACCCTTAACTGCATCAAATTTTACTGGAATTTTTATTACATATAGTACTTTGATATTTGGTGTTCAAGTCCACTAATAATTTGCATAATCAATGATTGCACGATACAAGATTGCAATAACACTAAAACTTTCTTTGTCTGATTTAATATTGTAGCTACGACTAGCTTCTGACTGATGCACTTTACATAGAAATCATAGGGCAAGAATTATTAAACATTCTTGTACAGGATGACAATATTCTTAGGATTACTGTGGATTACTGTTTTTGAAAATCATTGTGTAATTATTGTTCATGAATTGTTGTAGAAACAGTGTTTATCAAAATTGTTAGAAATAAGGTTTATGAATTATTTTATGGGTGTTTATGAATTATTGTGGACTCAATGTCTGTAGATTATTGTGTAGAATCAATATCTATGAATTATTGTAGATTCGGTCTATGACTTAGTGTAGAGCCAATGTCTGTGAATTGTGATAGAATCAATGTCTATGAATTATTATACAAACAATGTCTGTGGACTATGGTGCAATCGATGTCTGTGAATTATTATAGAATCTGTGTCTGCGAGTTGGGGTACAATCAATGTATGTGAATTATTGTATTGTATTAATGTATATGTGTAATTATAGAGTAATATGTATATGTATAATTATAGAATAATATGTTGTATATGATTCCCAAATTCTCATGTTCCTAGATTCTACAATTTCCATATTCTGCAATTTTTCAATTTGTATATTCTGCAATTTCCATATTTTCCAATTCCCATATTCCCTAAATTTTTATATTGTCCAATTCTCACATTCCCCAATTCCCATGTTCCCTAATTCTACAACGTCTCAATTCCTACATTTCCAAATTCGAATATTCTCCAATTCCCACATTCCCCAATTCCCATATTCCCAACTCCCACACTCCTCAATTTCCAAATATCCAAATCCCCAAGTTTCCAAATTATCTTATTTGAAATTCCAAAGTCGCCGAGTTGTAACAATTGAAATCCCTAAAAATTCCAAAATTCCAAAATTTCAAAATTCCAAAATTCCAAAATTTCAAAATTCTAAAATTCCAAAGTTCCGAAATTCCAAAATACCAAAATTCTGAAATCACCAAGTTAAAAGTAACGCTCCAAAAGTAAAATAACTATAAAGTACCAAAATTCCAAAACACTAAAATTCTGAAATCACCAAATCCTAATTAACTCCCCTAAAAGTACAAATAACTCCAAAATATCAAACTTCTAAAATACCAAAATTCCAAAATCAGCAAATCCTAATTAACTCCCCTAACAGCACTAATAACTCCAACCTACCAAAATTCCAAAATACCGAAATTCCCAACATCACGAAATACCATCAGTTAAGTACCCTTGTCAGGCATTATAAGATTCCTTAATGCACAAAGATCGACAACCGTGCAGTACTCTCAAGGATTACGTTCGTTGCCTCTTGGTTCGACTCACCCTTCTCCTGAAGCTTCCATACCATTACTTCGGTATCGCGTGTTTTTATTCGATTACGTCGATCCTCTACTTATCCCTGGAATCCAATATAGGGATTTTTCGTTCGATCAGCTCGCGTGCAATCTTTAACAACAGTCGAACAAGATGTAAAGAAGATGAGCAAACAAGATACACCCTCGGGGACGAACCACGTCATCCCTTAATTCGATTCTGGAATGGTGACCTACACTTCGATTCCAAAATTTCATTCGACGAATTAAGTCTAATTTAATGGTGGAACTTTTGCGACTGGTTTTGTCACGTTTAATGTTACTGTAACTTTTAATGTGACTACGGGCGTCTAAACAAATTATGACACTGTAATTTGAGTTTAAATTGCTGTTTCGGATACAGATGGAATAAGAGGAATTTTGTGAAAGAGGGTTAAGAATTATATTAGAGGATTAAATATAAAGTAGTGTAAAATATTTATTTTATATAGAAAAGCACAGAAAATGTATTATTATATTATTTATAATATAAATGACAATAAAAAATATATGTTTTATTGCAGAATAAAAAAGAATATTAAATAATATAATATCTTTTATATTTTAAAAAATGTATAAAATATATAAAATATACATTAAGTATAAAATATTAGATATATAAATATAAATATATAATATTAAATATATACAACATACATTAAAAATATATAATACATTGTTTGTTACAATATATATATTATATAATATAATATCTTTTATATATTAAAAAATGTATAAAATATATAAAACATATATTGAGTATAAAATATTAGATATATAAATATAAATATA
Source organism: Megachile leachella (assembly GCA_963576845.1). Lineage (NCBI taxonomy): Eukaryota > Metazoa > Arthropoda > Insecta > Hymenoptera > Megachilidae > Megachile > Megachile leachella. The sequence goes on from OY756251.1 coordinate 19,987,781, forward strand.
TAATATTAAATATATACAACATACATTAAAAATATATAATACATTGTTTGTTACAATATATATATTATATAATATAATATCTTTTATACATTAAAAAATGTATAAAATATATAAGACATATATTGAGTATAAAATATTAAATATATAAATATATAATATTAAATATATACAACATACATTAAAAATATATAATACATTGTTTGTTACAATATATATATTATATAATATAATATCTTTTATATATTAAAAAATGTATAAAATATATAAAACATATATTAAGTATAAAATATTAGATATATAAATATAAATATATAATATTAAATATATACAACATACATTAAAAATATATAATACATTGTTTGTTACAATATATATATTATATAATATAATACCTTTTATATATTAAAAAATGTATAAAATATATAAAATGTACATTAAGTATACAATAACAAATATATAATATTAAATATATACACTATATGTTAAAAATATATAATGTAATGTTTGTTATAAAATATATATTATATAATACAAAAGAGTAAAAATGTTTATACAAGAGTTAAAAAATAGTACATGTAGAAATAAGGATCAAAATGATCAGAAATACGTGTTAATATGCCGCAGCTAATTATCTAGCATTCTGACGCTATGGAGGATTTTAACGCAACCACCTAAGAGGCTGGTACACAGCAGAAGGTTAACCATCGTGGCCAACCACGAGATCACCGCGAACCTCGAGGCTTCCGAAGCTCTCCGGATTCAACCTCGCACTATACTCGCTGAATCCAGTACGATTAGGAACTGGTATGCGCCCCACGCACACGAAACATTATCGACATACATACTAGATCCATTAATATACCATAAAACTTGTTTATGACTTCGATTATTTGGTTCTTAATTGGTTAACATTGGGGTAGTTGTGTAATAGGGTTGTAAAGAGGTAAATAATTAGTGATGTGAATGTATGTGGTACTTTGTGAAAATTATAGTGGAAGTGAAGGAGTGTAGTAGGACAGTATGATGTGCTGGTAATTTGTAATTTCAAAATTTCTAATTTTACAATTTTCACATTTTTGCAATTTTCAAATTTACAAGCTTTAACTTTTTTAATTTTGAAAATCCCAAATTTCCATATTCCCTAATTCCATAACGTCCCAATTCCCACATTCCCCAATTCCATAACTTCCCAATTCCCACATTCCCCAATTCCATAACTTTCCAATACCCACATTTCCCAATTCCTATATTCCCCAATTCCACATCTTCCCAATTCCCACATTCCCCAATTGTACAGCTTCCCAATTCTCACATTCTCCAATTCCACAACTTTCCAATTCTCACATTCCCTAATTCCCAAATTCCTAAATTCATAAGTCTCCAAGTTTCAACTTTCAAATAAGTATCTTTAAGTACTACATACCTCAACACCTCAAACCAAAAATCAATGCCAGCTAAATTCAAAGCACTTATTTATAAATTTTCTATTTATAATTTATTCTCTACTTTATTATTACCTAACAAAATTATTCAGATGATTATAACCTTGCCTTAGAAATTTTTAATAATTTTTAAACTTACCTCTGTTCCATTATGTTCAAATAAATTAAAAGGTCTATAAAAATACACATATATTATCTATTAATCTGTATGTATATTTTATTAGTAACTTGTCTCTGCAATGACATTTACAAAAGTGTAACATATACTATAAATAACTATTACTACTTATGTACAGAGTATTTTGTTATAAATGATATGATATCGAATTGGTATGATATCCAGCATTTTTGATACCCTTATGCAATTGTTTGCAATGAATCCTAACTACAAATTATAAATTATAAAGAATAAATAATCTTATATTACAAGACACGGTAATTAAAATAATTCACTGATTATATATGGACCCTCGGTTGTTAGAAACGCTTCTGGCAGTACATATTTCTACAGCATTTAATGCATATCGAGTAAATTGTTATAAAAAGTTGTGGTAAAACTATGTAAATGCTTAGCATATCTCTTTTTGATTATTAGTAATCTTAAGGCTACCGGGTTCCACTGTATCAAAAAAAATTCCTTGTGCCTAAGATATGAGATATTTTTGATTAGACTAGCTTTGTGCGGTCATTAGCGTTCAAAAGTACGCTTCCTTCTTAAGTTACTTTCAGATAATTTATTTTTATAAAATACTCTGCAACTTTGTCGAATTCGATATTTCGCCTAGTTAGTCTACATTCTCAATCAACGTTAACGTATTCCCCTGTAACCGTAGCTGTCTGATGATATCTTCGTCTGCCAGCGAAATCTTCGTTTTCTTCGTTCAACTGAGCCGAAGATGTTTCAACACCTGGATGCACAGGTGCAACAACAATTTGTTCGTAGTCGTACATTTTTCTCCTGTAATTAACAATCAAATAATACTAGTTCTATCAAGAAGAAATATTGCATAATTACCCCATTAGTCTTAGCAAAGATATTTTCAACCATTTGAAAAATTTAAATTCTGATGATACTCCTGGTATCACCGCAGGGTTGGCATGACCTACGTAACTCCAAACTAGAAAGACGACGACAATGTTGGCTATGGCGTAACCCCAATGGACGAGAAACATGATAAGCAATTTTATGAGACACTGAAAAATAAAATTGTATTAGCAACTTGCTCTCACAATTAATAATTCACTTCACAAGTATACTTACTCCTAACAAGGAAAGCCATCTGTTACACAAAGGACTGTACCAATTCCCCAATTTATTATGTATATGAATTTTCTTTTCAGAATTTTCCACAGTGCTGCCATTTTCGTCGACACTCGGAGAAGAATCTATGTAGACGTTATTTTCAGAAAGACTAGGATTTCTCTAAAAACGATTGAGACAATTAGCTCCTTATCTTTATACAATGATCAATTGTACTTACAACAAGATTCTTGTGTCTTATTCTTTCAGGAAATAAATTGTCCAAGTCATTGTCTGTGTCTGTTATTGAATTATTTCTGCTGGCTGAACCATAGTTGCGGTCGAATGTTGGTGACTGTGTACGAAATCGTTGTTCCCGGTTCAATTGTATGTCGAACGTTTGCGCAAGAGCAAAGTATGCATAGTCCAAGCATGCATATGTTAAAAGAAAAGGCATGGTAACAATTGGTGCAAGAGTATTAATTTGGCCAGTAATAATAAAAGTCAATGTAACGACAGCAACAACTAACATGGCGTATACTGGCACTTTGTTTGGTCCTTTCTAAAAAGTATATTTTGTTATATTATTAAATTTAAGGATATAGTAAATAAATCTTACCCCTCTTTGTAAACAGCTCATTCCTGGTATAACATTTTGACTAGCAATAGACTGAAGAACTCTTGGAGTGCCGTACATTGCACCTAAACAACTACTAAATGATGATACATAAAGGCCTGCTAACAACAATACTGAAATCGCTGAGACTGTTGATGCTATCATGAAATTCGTGAGAAGCGCATTTCGAGTGCAAGTCGCTGCGAGAAACATCGAGAAGCATAAATACAATAAAGTTCTGAAATCAAATTAAACTCCAGTGTAACTTCTCAATAATATGAGGTATCCAAATATTTTAGTTATGATTTTTACCCAGTCCCTACAGCTGCCAATGTACCATTAGGTATATCTGTGGATGGATGTCTTAAATCTCCACTCATATTGATACCAGCTAAAACACCAGTTACCGTTGGAAAGAATACACCAAATACAGTGAACCAACTGTATCCATCTTGATATGCGGGGAAAGTATTATTTTTTAAATTTCCTGACAGCCAACCCTCAAAACCAGCCTCTAAAAATAGTCACAAAATTATTTATTTCTATTAATAGTAGTGACTGTGCTGGAAGTTGCAGCTTACCAATATTCACATGAGTAAAGCTTCCAACCATAAAATCTACACCAGCTAATAACAAAATTAGCAAAAGAATGAATTGTAGCTTTATCACCCATTTGACACCAGCAACATTTATAATAGACAACAAGATAACTGCAGCACAAGCAAAACCACGTTCTGCCCATGCAGATTCTAAACCTACAAGACCAGCCATAGATTCTCCAAAACCTAAAACATTTAGAGCACAGCCCACCGCCTACAAATAATTTTAATGTAATACTGTAGGCATAGAATTAGGAGTATAGGAGTTCTTGTACCTGCCCAAAACAATATAGCAATCCAATAGAACCCCCAAATCTTGATCCTAACACGTGTGATAGTAAAAAATACACCCCTCCACTTTCAACTCTACATCTTTCGCATATTCCCACAGCAGATAATACAGTTACCAATGCAATGCACACTAAAAAAATTTTAAAAAATTAGTTCTGAAGTTCAAATTGTTAATACTAACTAGCAATCATTATTACCTGTACAAAAGATTATTAATATTGCATTAAGAACACCAGCTTGACCTACTATCCATCCTGATCTTAAAAATACAATGACTCCAAAAATATTAATAAGACAAGATGTAAAAACTCCATCCCATGTTCCAAACAATATGGGTTGTGAAATGAAGAAATTTGATTTCCACCATGGATCCGAACTCTGAAAAGTATGAATTTAAAGAAAACTCATGAGCATTACTATTGTAATTACTTACATATTCTTGAGCAAAAAGTTCATTTGCTCCAGTTTCATACATTTCAGGTGCAAGTTCTTGGTATTCTCTATTATTCCTTCGTGTTTCATCATTTCTCTGTGTTTCTACGTTATTATGTAAACCATATCTGGACCAATCTATGCCCCTGTTACTTGCAGCATCCCCATTTGATAATTGATTCCTTTCGTTTGACTCCATTTCTTTTTTTATGCAAATGTAATATTTTGTACAATAATTATCTATTTGTAAAGTTGTACAAGTTGTAAATAGTAAATTGGTAGGCACATGAAACACCTTCTATGAATTTCCATTTTTACATCATTTATAAAAGTACAAAGTACTGTTTACTAGGTATAGTTAACGTAGAATAAGCATTAGATTATTTTAGTATCACGGCATAAAAAAAACGTCAGATTCATTGGACGTACATGTTTATTAAAAATCTCATTAAAATAGGTTAGAACACGGTTCCGATACTTATGCGAAACGATAATGATTTGATAAATCCATTTTTCTGAGATTATCAAACACTTATATTCCCGTTATCCTCTTAAATATATCACCGACTGGTGACGTGTTGTACAACGATAGAACGACCATTTCGAATCCTTCTTAACGGTATCATATATAGTTCGGGCAGCGTAGGAGTTGATTACTTCATCTCTACATACATTGTAGATACATATAACTATACCGTTATCTATTCATCTTGTCTTCATAGAACAATGTTACGTTTTCAGAATAGAATGTATAATGAATGTATTCAGTAAACGTTTGATCATAGTATCGAATAAAAAATACATAAATATAATCCGGATTTAAAATATACATTTATTCATGTCCATTACAGATTATAAACAAATCATATCCACATAAATGTATTAATCTAGAAATACATTCACTCGCAACGTTCATTCGCTTCAGAAAGGTAGAAAATCCAAGTAACTTCAGGATTTATTTGAGGTCATTGTTCGTTTATAATATAATGTCTACGCGCAATCTAAAAGTAACCGCCAAACACTCCTCATTCATGTGCTCAAGTAAACATTTTCACAACACAAAACATACGTTTTCAGTTCTTTAAAGAACTGATTTCGGCATAATAATATTAATAATTGATAGTTCTATGTCACGAAGTATTAAATTGTATATTTACAATAACATTCATGCTCCTCTCCTCCATTTTTCACCGTTGCTGAATTTGGTCATTTCTCGACCGCTTACACCACATGTTCCTATTCCAACTCGACCATTCACGTTTTCTGGTGTTGCGAATATACTCTTCTTAATTACACCTTTCTTTGAAGACTGCATCACAAAAGATTTGTATGTTAATAACTAAAAAATATATGGATGTTGAAAACTGTGTTTTAATAATACCTTATTAGTAAATGCTAGCCACTTATTTTTCTCCATTTCGCGTTCCTCTTCAAGCTCCTTAAATCTTTGAAGTTTTCTCTGTTTCTTTTTCTTAAGGTATTCTCTTTGTTTATTAGGATCAGAACCTGCTACTGCAGCAGCTTGCATTTTTCTGTAAAGCAATAGATCTATCATTTCTGAAAGTAGCTAGTGAGAATAAATCTTCATTGAGACATTAAATTTCCATTGTTATGTTATTGCTAAAAATGAGATTGTATTAATTATTGAAAAATTTATGCATCAGATATATGACTTCCACTATTTTATAAAATAAACAAAAAATTTAATATTTTACATCTGTAATAAAGAAATAAAAATAATATTATTTTATCTAGGAACTTGTTAACTCAAATTAACACAAGTTAAGGCTGAAAATTTCACTATATTAAATAAATTTTGCTGTATTAATTGTATTAAAAATGTTATTATGATATTTAAATTTACACTTAATCTAATGCATTATTTATAATTATGTGCAATGGTACAGATAAATAGAAATGATATTTCAACAAAAATCTAATATTTCTTGTTACCTTTTCCTGAGTTCCGGCGATGTACACGATCAGTTCAACACCAAGAGAGAAATGAACAAATGAATTTCAGATCGAAGCACACCAAACAGTGGAGTGATTATCGTAGCCAATTGGGAATAAAGGAATAAGGAGAAAAATGAACGATTAGTAATCATTGTATTCATAAAACTTAACCCGCAATGTTCCTCGAGAACTGATATGTACTCAAAATTGCAGGGGGGATTATGTTAATATTAGCTGCTAATAAATAAAATTAATGAATCTTTGTTCAAACTTACTTTGACTTTTGATCTGCCCAGTCTGATGCTGGCCTTTTGGCTACTGATTTTAACTGACTAAGCATTGTGACATCAGTGTTTTTATATTCATTAAAAGTTACATTAACCACTCCATCCTCGCTTATTGCATCTATTGTTGCCTCGTAATATCTAAGAAAAATTGAGTTATAGTAATGGAACATATGCGGTTCCTATGACAGCTTCAATTAACCAATTAACATTAGACAGCTGATTCTCATTTTTTATTAGAGTACAGCAATGTAAAAATTGCAATTACTTACTTGCCATCTTCGCTCCAAGGTGCCATGCATTGATCGCCAATCTTCCATTTATTAGCCAGAACTGCAAGTAAAATAGGATCTTTAGCATCCATGCCATTGGCTTGCCTTTTTTCCTGTTGTTGTGATTTAATTAAATCATGTGTCAGCTCTATTACTTCCTCGAGATCGATTTTCAATTTTAAGAGTTCTTCATTAGAAGGATCCGTGGTAAGAGCTGCCTCCACCTAAAGCAATAATATACAAATTTCGTTTAACACTGTTACATCGTAAACAACGAAAGATTCACCAAAAATGGACTCGCCATTTCAACATTTGAGTTAGGTTAAGCAATAAACAAGTTCTTTACCTGTTGTAGCTGTAATTTATAATTCTGTAAATCGTCCATGATGAAATCTAAGTTTGCAGCTAATTAATAAAGCTGAAAATATGATCCAACAGCCCTTTTTTCTCCTGCAAATTACTGTCACAAAAGCAAGCAAAAATGAACACTGCCGAACACCCTATCCTCTATACGTATACTGTGTATACGAATATGATAAACGCAAAACAATTTGAGATGGCACTATCACTTGTAAAGTACATAGCCACAGATGCAATGTGAGATAGAGCAATCATCTTATGTGAATTTGTGTTACACGATCTGAAATACCGACTATTGTATCAAATACGTTTCACCATTTGATGTTGAGTAGCGCTAGTGGTATAATTCTTAAAGCGCGCAACAATATATTATAATTGAAAAAGATTTAAAAATGAAGCTTGTTTACATAATATTTTCGGTTTGTTAAGCTGATTATAGATTAATTACAAACTGTAGTCTATGATTGTACACCATTTTAAATAATTAATTTCATTTAATCTTTCAAGGTTAAACGTGTTCAATGAGAGTTTGTATATGTATATCACATATGCAGTAAATGCAGTAGGGCGTAAAGCAGTAGTTCACTGACAGTATAATTGAATTCTGTTTGGTAGCAGAGAATAAATTGATGGTATGGCATATCCAGTAAGTATATTTCTACATTTCAGGTAAGCAAATTTGCTATTGATAAATAAAATAGATGTATTTAAATTCGTTTACACTCTGTTTTAGGGCTCAATGTATGGTGCAACTGATCCTCAATCTCAAGTGTCTCCAGAAGTGCAACAGTGGTTTGCTGCTGTTGATAGAGACGGTAGTGGAAGAATAACTGCTACAGAATTAAAAGCTGCCTTAGCAAATGGACAAGGAGGGACATTTTCAGATACTGCTTGCAAATTAATGATTGGTATGTTTCTGAAACCTTTTAAGATACATACTTCAATGTACTTCTTTAATGTTTACAATTGCTTATTTCTTTCTTATAGGCATGTTTGACAAAGAGAAGAGTGGTACAATAGACATAGTTGAATTCCAAGCCCTTTATAATTACATCAATGCATGGTTAGGTGTTTTTCGTGGTTTCGATCATGACAATTCAGGAACTATACAGGAAAATGAACTCAATGCAGCTTTAACACAAATGGGATATAGACTAAGTCCAGAATTTATTTCATTTCTTATAAAAAAAAGTGATCTTAATAATCATTCTTGTATCACTATTGATCAGTTCATTGTGTTATGCGTGCAGATTCAAAGATTCACAGGTAAAAAATGATAGAAGTATAAAAATTACAAAGTGTAAAGTACATGTGCAATGTAAGTAACAATATTATATTAATTTTTTGTTACAGAAGCCTTTCGGGTAAGGGACTCTGACCAAACAGGAACCATTACTATATCATTTGAAGACTTTTTAGGTGTTGCACTTAGCTGTAGTACATAACAATTCTTATTTTCTCAACAATTACTGCTTTTTAATTATTTAATTTAATTTAATTAGGTATATTGCTAATAGCATAATATTACACTTAAAGTTCCATTTTATTGTAATTCAATAGTACCTTATTATATTTAATGAATGTTATTATAGCAGTAGCATCTTTTATTTGATAGAAAATAATTTTAATTATATACGACTGTGCAACGTCTTATATTTGCAAGAAAGTTTTTAAATTAATGTTTATGTATAGCTAAAGTTACTTAGCATAAAGTACAATGTGACTGATGGTTCCATTAATTTAATTCTGTTTAATATGTAAGAGATATTTTATTAAATGCAAAATAAAGTATTTTTTATCACATTCAAACATCTTTTATTTTATAAGTCATGCATTTATATAAGAGGCACTACTGTGCAAGTCATCTATTGTGTACATGATAAAACATACACAATCTAACCTTGTAATCATAAAAATTTTCTGTAATTTGCATTGTATGAAAATATTTATTATGTTTATAAAATAATAATTTTTCCAGATTTATGCAATCATATATAAAAAAATAGCAATGATGTTTTAATAACTAAATACATTATCTCCGATTAATTGAGTTCAAATATGGCTCCATGTATATGTTGAAATCTGTCAATATGTGTAGAACAACAATTATCTTTCAGTAATATTTTGTTACAATAATAGATTTTGTCATAACATGATAAATCAGTATTATTAACATAATATATTTAATAATTTAAAACAAACTTGAGTAACAATCGGTATATTAATTAAATTTGATATCTTTTCACTCGTGACATTCTGTATGGTGTACCGTTATCAGAGTATTCATCTATTTTTTACAGAACATAGCATTGAAATCTCGTTTCTTCATTATTAGTTACTTAATAAACGCAGAAGAATTAAGTCATAAAAATGGCATTATCTAAACCAACGAATTTTCTTCTTCAACTCATGGGTGCTTATTTTGAGCGTCTTTATACTAGTCCGTTAAAAACTAAAGCAATTACCAGGTATGTCATTTTTCCAAATCGACACAACAAATAAATATTATTCAATTATTAAATTGAACTTAAGACTACGTTTTTTATTCCAGTTGCATAATCGCTTCTCTCGGAAATTTTATGTCGCAGAAAATTTCTGGAGCAAAATACCTCAATCAAGATAGTTTACTTGCATTTGCTTTATTTGGGTAAATTTAAATAAATCACAATTACAGATTTTTGTGAATGAAAAACATTACAACTTAAAAATATTATAATTCTATTAAAATATTACATTATTTTATAGATTACTCTTTGGAGGACCTCTTCCACATTACTTTTATACTTATGTGCAACCTTTTCTAAAAAATCCTCTTTCACTTTTGTTGGTAGAGAGATGTTTATATACACCATGTTATCAAGCATTAGCATTATACATGATAGCATTGTTTGAGGTACAATCATTTACATATTACTTAGATTCACAACTTACGGTACTAGACTTCATCACATTAAAATTCATTTATTACAGGGTAACACGCATAATGATGCTTACAAACAATTGAAAAAGTTATACTTGCCTGTTCTAACTGCAAATTTGAAGTATTTAACACTGCTGCAGTACCTGAATTTAAAATATGTTCCACCACTAGTAAGTAATTAAGTGTTCAAGTATATACTTTCTATGATCTTATAAATTATATATCATACATAAAAGATATACATCTATTAATTTGTTTACAGTTACGTGTCTTAGTGGTAAATCTTATTGGTTTCTTTTGGGCCATATATCTTGCACAACAGCGATCCAAGCAATCAAAGACTACAAAGTAATGTATTAATGTTTTACAAACTTGGGTTGTGGTGTTGTTAGGTATAAAATTAAGAACTGAAAATGGGGACCATATGTTAGGGATAATAAATATTTTGTATGTACATTATGTAAATATTTTCATTGCCAAATTGTACTTTTATGAATAAAAATAAAACAGAAATATTTATGAACAAGCTGTGTATGTGTTTTAAAGGAAAGGAAGCAGTGTTTTAAGCTTTTTAATTTAATCACACAACAACAATACAGAGTATATTACAGATATAATCAGAATTTCTTTCATATCAACGATGGTAACATTCGATGGCTGTAAATTATGAATAATAAATATTAATGTCAAAAGCCATGGTGGGCAAAGTTTAACAAGTTTCACTTTTGCATACTTGTGAACTTCATTTCATATTCCATTGCAGGATTATAGTATCATAATAGAACCTATGAATAAAATATCAAAATAAAATTTTGTAATCTTACTGATTTTTATAAAACATGTATATTAAGATAAATGATATTTGTATCCCCGTTTTGTATAATAGATATGCATCAATGAAAAACCGGTATTGCAACACCATAACAATTGACAACTTCTTAATAAAACTGAGTCAGTCATTATGCAAGAGCTAATTCTATGTAGTTTGTCTATCTAATTATAAACAACGTAGACTTTCCAAATATGATTTTAAACCCTATACATACATTTTCAAGACTTAACTTTGAATAATCGAGACTAGTCTAATTATGTCTTTTGGTACGCTGCCTGGCCTTATAGCCAAGAAAGAAACATTTTGACTAGTGTTCAGATAAATTGAGTATTGCAAGTAAAAAAAGTTCAAAAGTTTATCACTTTTATACTTTTTCTTTGCTTTGAGAGTTGATAAATGACTAGCAAGTTGTGACAATAAATAAATAAATTACAAAATAAATAATTGATTATCTAAATAAATATACAATTCTTTAAATATTGAGTATGTCAAATGAAAAGCAAATGAGCAAAAGTGCTGGGTTTCATTATGCATAGTAATATCTATGTACAAAAGTAACAGGTGTAGAACATTGCACTAAAATGTTAATTATTAAAATAATAAATAAAAAGTTCTAATATTTTAATTATTAATGGAATGTCTAGAATTTGACTAGCTGGTGTTTGTATAACAAACAATCGCATGATTAAATAATCATGCAAATGTGGCACTACTAGAGTAGTTTTAAATGAACTTTTAAATAATGGAATAGCTATTGAATAATAATGTGAGATCTTAAGAAGCTGCAACCAACATAGTTCATGATGCTTTATAATCATCATTTCCTTCTTATTGCTTAAATACTTAGACGTACGTAAGTCTACGAAAAAATGTCTTTATATGGAGACTTAAAATTCTCAAAGTTGTGACACAGCATAATCCACGATAACAATTGTTTTTAAAACGATCATACCGTAAAATATTATCATATTCCTATTATTTAGAGTCTCGTTTTCACAAAATTATAAAAAGAGATCTGATAAATAAATTTGCCTTAATTAATACAATCATTGCACTGTTACATTGTAATCACCGATTCTGAACACTTAATTGAAATTAAAAATATTAACTTCACCTGACAAGAAGTACTACTAATACTGAGGCTGATGGCATTATGGTGAATCACCACTGATGAGTATTATTAAGTCATGAGATCAAATGTATAAATGCCTATTAAGAATTTACAAATACTTAAATATCATGCATCAAACTTAGAATGGCGTCTTCTTTGTCAAATCATACTTTTGATATGAGAAAATAGGTAGAACTTTTGTTAATAAACATGATTTGTATGATGCAACAGTATTAGAAAAAGCGTGAAAGATATCCGTAACCCGCACCATTCCAAATCTGATCCATTAAAAGGAACGTCGAGTGTCTTTAGGGATCCACTTGATCGCTTCAACGCGTATACGATGGACTCCGACTTGGGGAACAACTTGATCGATGACTTGGACTTGACCAATTACTATGTCTGCTGCTTTCTGAACTACTCGGAGACGAAGGTGGTGTCGGAGTCGGTCGATGATATGGAATTGGTCGCTTCCTGGCGCTAAAATTAATAACTATCAATATTTTGTAAAAACGTATAAACATTTTTTCAAATTCAGGTAAATGCACATTAGTCAAAAAATAAATTAACGTGTTCAAATTAATATCAGAATGTATGAATTAACGTATACTGTAATTAACAACATAAGGAAGGAAATAGCAAACTAAACCATGCAATGCAATAAAAAAAAAATACCATGCAAAATAAAAATGTGTCACTTACCTTGATGTAATATTGATCATGGAAGGTAGTGGATCAAAAATGATTCACAAAACACAATGAAAGAAATATTGAACTAAAGAAAGAGGCTTGCTTCATAGCGGTAAATACATTTTATTTTGTGACTGACATAAAATAAAAGAGAACTTCTACTGTAAATATTTAATTTACAATAATTTATAAGGAAAATACACGCATGCTACATCTACATGATGTCGGTAGATTGTTTATAAGCAATTAGATAAAAATGAAGAAAAAAAGGAACGAAAGAAAAATCATACAAACATAAATATACTTGTTTGACGAAATAATGTTCGTATTATCAATTCGATAGAGTAAATATATATGTTCACTCTATAAAAACAAAATGTAGTAACGGCGATCGAACTTATCGTTTACAAAGTAGAAATTTTCATAGCGCCTAAAATAATCCCTTAGAAAATTACTTGCAGTTATATCGTTAAAGTTATAATATACTATTTACGGAACTATAATAAAACGACACGATCTGAACGATCACGCTTATTCGATAATTATTAAACTATTTGTTTGTTTTCCGACATTTACTTGTACCAAAGTGAAATCCGGTATGTATGCATTATATAACGTTTCTCTTTACTACTACATTATAATCGTAGGAAAATAAAAGAAACATCTGTGCCAAGCCGTAACTTTATCTTCTATGCCTGTCCCTCGATCTGTCTCTGTAGGACATAATACAAAATGGCATTAGTTCAATCATATGACTTAAACGTTACTTAACGATATTCATCGCTTTGCAATTGCTTGTTCTAACCGAAATTGTTCACGACAAAATGAACAATTTTCTAAAATGAAAAGAACAACAGTATCAATAGCGAAAAATAAAATAAAAAATGCAAATGAATATATATATAAAAAAAAAGGTTTGGAAAAGGTAAACATCTCTACGATCAATGCAGTGGGCTTACAAAATTTGGCGTGGTGCGCTGTAAAACCTGTTGCTACGATACCGAAGGTAGTGTCCTTGATACCTACCTTGTAATACGACGTCTATCTAAGAAACTAGGTGAACCATGACGTCGAGGTATCGACGGAGAACGTGACCTGCTAGAGGCCGAACTGCTGGATGTTGAACGAGAAGACCTGCTAGAGACACTGCTCGATGATCGCGAAGAACTAGAGAAACTTCTACGACTATGTCTTGAACTGTAAACCAAAATAAGAACATTGCAACAAAATCACAAACATTATTTCATTAATACTCATCAAACTAATTTACCTTAAAGAAGAACGTGAACTGCTTCTAGAGCGACTTCTCTTTTCTTTATCCCGTGATATCCTGGAGAGTGACCGTGAGCGGCTCCTCGACTTCTTCGACAAAGATCGACTTCTAGATTTCTTCGACAACGACCGACTTCGTGATTTTTTCGATAACGACCTACTCCTGGACTTCTTCGACAACGAACGACTCCTGGACCGTTTCGACAACGACCTGGTTCTACTCCTGGACCTTGATTTCTCTGGGGAACGAGAAGGGGACTTTTTCGAACGCGAGGGCGACCTTGAGGCAGAGTGTTTGGATTCCGAAGAAGATCTCGACCTGGTTAACCTCTTCGACCTAGTCGGTGACTTGGGTGACTTCTTGGATCTGGAGGGTGATACAGAAGACTTGTGCCTGGGAGATACGGACTTCTTGCTCCTCGTTGGGGAACGTGACTTCTTCTCCCTGGAAAGGGACCTCGAGCGTTGCCTGGGCGATCTGGAAGACCTTTTCTCTGCGGACGTAGATCTTGCGTGCGCTCTAGAAGGTGACCTAGAGTAGGATTTGCCTCTTGGAGAATGCTTTTTAGAAACAGGAGAGTTCTTCTTTGAGGTGGATGGAGATGCAGACCGCTGCTTCGACTTGTTCACATTGTTTGGTACCGGAGGTGGTGACTCACTAGGTGAACGTATTTTTATCGTTGCATCCTTGTCAGCTATTGCTGGGGGTGGTGAGTGTGGCGGTGATTTGCCCTGTGAGGAACACTTCCATGACCCGTATAACCATAACGCTAAAATAAGCGGGGATTTCTTCTTAGGAGTACTAGGAGACGATTCCTGGTGATTTGCTTCGGCTGCTACGCTGGGGGACCTTGAGGTTACTTTATTGGATACTTGTGATAACGGAGGAGGTGATTCACTGGGAGATCGTATTTTTATGGCTGCCTCTTCTCGAGTTAACGGTAACGCGGGCGAAGGTGATCTACTTGACACTGGGGACTGAATAGCGGGTAGATGAGATGATACGGGTGATTTTGACTTAGACTTTTCTTCGACGGGACCAATAGTGTTTTGTACCATTTTCGGTGGGTCATTTGGTAAAGCTATATCAAGTACGCTATCCTCCTTCTTCTCTTCCTTAACCTTAATAGGATTTATTGCCTTCTTTCCAAGGGATTCTCGAGCTTTCGCGGCTAATCCACTTTGTAAACGTTTCAGAGTGTGCAACTCTTTTATCTTCTCTTCGTCCTCCGGTTTCGGCTCGTCGTCTGCTATATCGGTTTCATCCTCGCTGGAAGATCGTAGCCTAACCCTCGGAGTAATCGTCCTCATTTTTCGTGCCCTGGAACTCGACCGGGACTTTCGTTTGCTGTCGCGACTCTTCTTCTCGTCTCGCTTCTTCTTCTCCTCCGATATGTGTTTGTACCGTTCTGGATTTTTCCTCACGGGAGAGTAGCTCAAGGTGGATCGTCGAGATCTACTCCTTGTCCTACTGCGACTTCTACGACGATCTCTCGACCTCTCTCGTCTATCTCTTTGCCTTCTCGGTGACCTCGATCTCCTCCGAGAATCAGACCTTCGACGCCTAGGAGGAGGCGATAATCTGCGCCGTGATCCGTAACGATCGTACCTCGACCGACTCCTGCTTCTAGATATCGAGTATCTATTGTATCTTCTAGGAGATCTTGAGATTCTCCTTCTTCTAGGCGAAGGACTGATTCGTCGTGACCTCGAATACCTTCTTGGAGATCTTCCTCTATCGATTCTACTTCTTGACGGTGATCTGTGACGCCGTGGTGGAGGACTCTTGTGTACAACAACCGGTGATTTATCCTTTTTCTCTGGAACAACCTTTTTGATGGGAGAATCTTTCTTTTTAGGGGGTGGAGTTTCATTTCGACCCTTCTCTTGCTTCTTTGGCGAGCGATTTGATCGAGATTCTTTCGTCGTACTCGCTGCCTCGTCGTTCTTAGTCTTTTCCACGGCTTTGTCATGTTTCATAGACTTCCTCGGCCTTTCTGACGAGCTATAAATTTAAATAGTTCATACATTAATTACAATTCTATACATTTTTTAAGGACATATCAATTCGTTAAGAACATACCTGTCTGTCGAACTGTCAGATGACTGATGCTTCCTCTTGACAGCTACTTTCTTCTTCTAGAAGAAGAAGAGTGCAGATTATTAAATTAAACAAAATTATCTAACGAACACCGATCATGCATATGTATTTGTCAGTAGGATTAAAAAAAAGAGATCGCAAGTTTTAAAAAGACTTTCTGGAGTCTGCTCATTTGCTCTAATACAAATATATTTGACAGTTTAAAATGTATGTAATGTTTGGACCAGAAGTTTCAGTGTGCTGATAGAGAAAGAAATATATATATCAAGAAAAGAAAAATTAAAAGTAGGTGAACACTGTATGCGTTTAATATTCTTTGCATTGCACCTGTATCAAAGAACAAGCAGTCTCCTATTATTATAATCTCGCAAATGTGATGGTGCTCGACACAAAACGAGTGAAAGGCAACAACAATCGCAAAATTCGTACGAATAGAAATCACAAATTATTATTACATTGATTAGCGGCATATCTGGTACTCACTCAGGGAATATATCCTGTCAAATGGCGCTGATAATTACAAACAATACTGAGATTTACACTTTTGAAATAATGACTGTTAACTTGAAATCAGATGAAAATCTTTACAGAAACAAGCCATGAATCATGCTTATTCAAAGTTAGGCAGCAACACAAATCTTTTATAATCCAATGTTTATAATCGACAAACTAAGTAGGGGTGGGGAAAAATGAACATAAAAGTAAATGTTGCATGCTCCTGCTTCACGTGCTAAGGTATATATATGAATATATAGATTTATAAATATGTATATGTATGTATAGAAAGTCAGAGAGAGGAAGATAGAACTTTTGTATCCGTTTCCTTCGTATTCATTTGTCCTACCTCATGTTTTTCTTTTGCCTCTGCTTTGGATTTCTTCTTCTTCTTTTTCTTTTTCTTCTTTGACTCAGTTTCAGAAGAACTGTAAAATTAAATCTATTAGCAACATGTGTGAGATATTTATAAGTGTGTTATATATATTTTTAACCTAACCTGCTATCATCCGAAGCTTCACTAGAATCACTATCAGAGGAACTAGCCTCAGTCTTCTTGTGTTTCTTCTCCTTTTTCTTCTTCTTAGATTTTTCTTTTTTCTTACTAGCCTTTGGCGATTCCGACCTAGGGAATTCATTTGTCATTAATAAAAGCTTCACTAAAATGCTATCATAATTTGCTTATTTTCGATCTTTTTTCATTTCTTTTTTTAATAATATTTAGTTATTAATTCTTGCAGTGGGCGTCTTCCTGTCGACAAGTGCATACCTTGTGCTGACAATAAAGAAAGCTGTAGTACAATGTATCCGTGTGTGAAACAAATACTTTATTCTAATGATACAAGCTACCTGCTTTCAACGAACTCGACCAAAGTAACAAATTTGAAAGTAACAATTGAGAAACGCGAATCCCGACGGAATTTTGCACTGAACTATTTCAGCATCTGGATAAGGTATCGAATTTAAAAAAAGAAAATGGAAACTAATTTATAGAAATATAATATATATAGAGAGAGAGAGGAAATGCAGCATGTAAACACTTTAATACTTGTCAATATATATATATATATGTAAAAAAAAATAAATAAATAAAACTCATTTTATTTCACCGCAATCCCAAGTGAATTAAGTAATAAAAAATATAAATACAACGATACATATACAGGTGAAAGTCACAATATTGGGCTATAGCTAACAAACCGACTACAGAATCACTCGTTTGAAAGATTTGGTTTAACATTGTTGCATCGGATCACTGTTCAACTAGCTACGACAAGGTACATACACAAAACCAAATCTTTCAAAAACTTTACAAAAGACAAGTATACAAAATATGAGGAGTATTGATATAATATGGGATTAGCATTACCTTGATAACCATCGATAGGGACGGACTTGTCAGAAAAAAATAGAGAGATGACATTAACAACAAGCTTTATCGATAACAACAACAAAGATAGAAATGCATGATTTACGCGTCAGATTTTACGTTATTTGTTTAGAAAAAAAGAACAACCCGTTTATATAACAGGTAAATGTTTGCCCATTACACATATTCTTTACATCATATTCTTTAAACCCGGACAAATATAACGACAGTTTTCTTGATGATGAATTGGAATATAGCAAACATTTACCTCTGATTGCGCCTATAACACCTAAACATAATGCAACGACTCGATTTTTCTTTTCTCAATACGAAGATCAATATCGTTTTTTCAAGAGTGTTTTTTTTTTGGAAAGTAGACGCGACGACCACACTTACCTACTGAGCCTACTAGGTAGGCACTCAGTCCTCCTCAGTTCTGTTTGAAACAGAGAAAGGTGTATGGGACATGAAATAGTAGGTGAGTCATGAGTCAGTATCTGACAAGAGGTGTGTAGTAAGCAAATGAACGAGTGTGGAGTTGCGGTAAATGAATAATTAACCGGGGGAGGAGAGGAATTACTACGGGGGGATGTTCGTTCGGTCTTGAAGCCTGGATTCAGGTTCTTGCAAATTTCCTTTTTCAACCACTTTTTCAAGTATATCGCAACATTGCACTATGATACAAAATGTAGACATCATTGTATTTTTATTATACTATTAGTAGCTCCAGTACAGTGATAGGCAGTGTGCTCAGTGGAGAACTTATGGACAGATATGGACGTTTAGAAAAGCTTAGCAAGAGTCTAGCAAAAGCCTAATTTGATGAGTTAGCCTAGGTAAAGATGTAACGCGTGATGATATAATGCGTGAATGCGATCTAAAGCGTAGCCATACAACGCATGAGAATGCGTGAAAGTATAACACGTGCCAACGTTCCAGAAATGTTTAGCTAATGGCCCTCCTAGCTCTTTGCAAGGCGTGAAAATGCAATTTCCAAATTCTCGACAATACAATGCTCTTAACAAATGAACTCTATGATACAATATGAAATTAATCGTCCAAGCTATCAATGTATAATCTGATAACGCAAGGCAGTAAAACTCTACTCAGGATTCTAGAGACATCTCTCGATTCCTGGCAACTAGGCAAAGTGCCTGCTCATAATTATAACTGCCCGTGAACGTCCATCACACACACGTCCTCTCACGAGCACATTTGCCCGTCACTGTCATACAATTTAACGCCGTACAATCTCTATATACCATAGTACAATGTGACAATATCTGTATACAATTACGCTCGCTGATTAACAATGATTGAACACCGAATCCAGCCTCCACTGACCCGTGCACCATTACGTGGTCCTTTACCTTTCCTTCTTGTGCTTCTTCCCCTTTTTCTTCTTGATCGTGCTACCGGATCGTTTTCTCTTCTTTTTCTCCGGGGAGGAGGTCGTGTTTGGCACTGGGCTAGGTGTTCGCACCAGTTCGTACACTTTGCTAGCGGCCGCTCTTGCCTCCGCCTCGCGCGCGTGTCTCTCCGGATCTAGGCTACTTCCCTCCACGAAGAACTCCGATATACCGAAGGCCTCTCGTAGCTTGGCATTTTTCTCTTGTTGCGCCTCGGCAATCTGGTGTGTCTCTCGAACGCTGAAAGTAGATAAACTCGTTGAAGTCCAAACATCAAACAAACGAGAAGTCACTCGCGCCACGGTGTTACACCATACGCGATCGCAACGACCCCGGTTCGCGCGTGAAGGGACTCGAAGCTGAAAGTGGATACCGAGGGAAATAAGTCGCACACAGGGACATTCACGTAGATCTAGAAACACGTGTCACGAGTAAAAATAAACTCTCTAGCACTGAATCTCGATATCTCACGATGTCACCTGGTGACTGGAGATAACAGGGAGATCGAGGATTCGTACCGCGTCGAGATTTTCACCGTCATCGTCGCGCGCGAACTTAACGGGTTTCGCGACGATCCATAGAGCTGGCGAAGGGGTTGCTACTGAAGTTGCTGGACGTCGTAACTCTTGGAACAGTCGATGAAAATGTCCGGACAATGCGGCAAGGTAGTGACATAACACCGGAGAGAGACTGTATACGAGAAATCGAGGCGACCCCTCTTCTTCCCCGCGAGTGAAAAGCAGCGAGCGAGGCCGGGGTCGGTCGAGCCACCCCTACGCCAACGCTCGAGCGCGGATCAATACAATCCAGCTGTTCTCTTTTCTGCTATCCCTTTCGCGCCACTCGCCCGCTACACGCTCGAATTCAGCAGCCAACCGCTCGCCTACAGTCACCCCTCGACCGGGGTTGACCGGGAAAATCATTTTTTCTTTACCCCCGTTTTTGATTACCCTTCGACACACGCTTTGAACCTTCCGGTAAATTTAACGGAAGTCCCTTCAGGTGCTAATTTTATCTTGCAAATTTTGCGATTCTATACGTCTTTTATTATGTAGATTCTTTGAGAATTTAAGATGCGAATAATTTCAGAAGAAAATTAATCAACTTGTACATTTTTAGTTACTGATTTTGGGAATCTTCAAACCCTCTAATTTTAAGAACTTCAAAGTACAATTTCTAAGTC
This sequence comes from Megachile leachella, assembly GCA_963576845.1. Classification (NCBI taxonomy): domain Eukaryota; kingdom Metazoa; phylum Arthropoda; class Insecta; order Hymenoptera; family Megachilidae; genus Megachile; species Megachile leachella. The sequence goes on from OY756251.1 coordinate 20,008,655, forward strand.
TTCAAACTTTAATTGTTCCACATTTTTAATGTACAAGTTAAAAATGCTTTAATTCTGCAACTTAAAAAATTAAAAATACAATTCCTATATCTTCAAACTTTAATTGTTTCACATTTTTAATGTACAAGTTAAAAATGCTTTAATTCTGCAACTTAAAAAATTAAAAATACAATTCCTATATCTTCAAACTTTAATTGTTTCACATTTTTAATGTACAAGTTAAAAATGCTTTAATTCTGCAACTTAAAAAATTAAAAATACAATTCCTATGTCTTCAAACTTTAATTGTTTCACATTTTTAATATACAAGTTAAAAATCCTTTAATTCTGCAACTTAAAAAATTAAAAATACAATTCCTATGTCTTCAAACTTTAATTGTTTCACATTTTTAATACACAAGTTAAAAATGTTTTAATTCTTCAACTAAAAAAATTATAAACACTTAATTCCTAAATCTATGAATTTCTAAATTAAAAATTTTCAAACTGTCTTAATTCCTCAAGTTCTTAATTCCACAAACTTAAAAAATTCCAGAATCCAATTCCCAAATTCCTGAATCTAAGTCCTCGAATTCCAATCCAACCAATTGCTCAAATTTCAGAAATTACTAAAATGTCAAACATTTCCTGAATTTGAATCTCGAAAGCAAACATTTCGAACTGCGATTCGAGAAATCTAAAGATCCCTAATTTGAATGTTCACAGTATGTCAAACGGTAACAGTTGTTTACACGGAAATGTTTCCCTTTCGTAAAGGATTGGGGAGTCAACAGTGACTCATCCCCGAGCTGAATGTGGAGAGAAAAGCTGTTTGCCTTTTTAATCCCCTTTCACCCTCCGCTTCTTTATCCACTATTAATGGTTGGACTTGGCTTTTACATTTTTCAGCCAACGTTTACATTAAACGTTCAAAGACTCTTTTAGTAATGATCAATTGCAAGTTTTCTTAGTTTGTATCAATGCGAAATCTCGAATGTCACTGGAATATATCTGCGGTTAGAGATATCTAATTTCTCATATTACTTTTTAACAAAAATATTAACTTTCTAGTCTCGGAACTCTCGATGTTACACTCAGATATTTCAATATTTGCATGAAATGATTTATTGTACGAAAGGAAGTACGTGTTAAACCCTCTGACTGTTGATTAAAAATTTAAGTTGAGAATTTAAGAGATCGTTCGAAATATTTATATTGTGTAACATGTAATGGTGAAATGGTGTAATGGTTTTTAGTTTGTGAGAAACTACTGTTTTCCCTCTCGAAATTAAAAGGGAGAATCTACGACGTCACGGTGGAATATTAATCTTCAGATGAGATGGCTGGTGGAATGACGCAGAAAACTACTTCTCACGTATTACCTAACTCTGACGCCTTCGATGTATATTTAAATTTAGAAACTTAAAAACTTGAGAATCTGTGAATTCGAAACCCAAGAAAACTTGAAAATTTAGTACACTGATAATTTGATATCAACCTTGACACCACTAAAATATCTCAACTTGAAAAAATATATATCTTTTCCCTACAAAATATATAAGAACCCAGAAAATATATAAACCCTAATAAAATATATATAATATATAAATTGTCCATCACCAGATCGCCACACGTTTCAACCCCCATAAACATCACCGCAACAAAAGCTTACATAATCAAAGCACTCTTCCGCGAAGCTCCCCATCGGTTCAACAGTCAAAGAGTTAAAAATAAAAAAAGTGAGCAGTAAATTCACCTGACGACGGAGCGTACGTTGCTTCGCCGTCCGGCGAGCAGATGCAGTTGTATGCGTTGACAACAGCAACAATGTTGTCGCATTTGCAGCTGTGCCCGTTTCTTTCCGTTGGCCGCTTGTAATTTTCGTTTCCTCGATCGTTTGGCGACCTTCTGTCTATCCAGGAAAAAATTGCCACGCCACAGGGTCTCGAAGAAGGCGCGTCCATCGGCTGGACCGCGTCCACGTGCCGGTTTCAATGGAGCCACCGTTACGGACATAGTCATTCCTCGAGTATAAACAGGCAACTGAACGCTTCTCGTTCGTTTGATCCTCTTAAACTAATAATCGTGTCTGGATCCTCTTAAACTTGGTTTCCCTGCGAACTTTCTTCTCTACGTCTAAGCACGATGTTTGATCCCTTCATTACGGTGGATGTTTCTTTAACAAGCTTCTTTAACTTCGACCTTAACTAGAGGGACGAGACAATGTCCGGTTAATAAAGATCCGCGATGTGTAAGTTTCCGGTATCGTTGTCGTCGAATCGTTTCATTTCGTTCAACATCCAATTTGCCAGACCACCAGGCAGCCCCTCCGGCCCGAATAATTAACGGCCGAGTAATTAGATGAGCATTAAGGGCGATCGGCCGCTAATTTACGCTAAGGAGCTCTGCCGGTTGGGCCACGCTGTGCAAGTACTTCCGATGCAGCTTAATCCCCTTTTCGAGGGAGACTTTGATAGTTTAGGAGGGCGGAAGAGGGATGGGGGTGGAGGCGCAGGTAATGGCTTCCTCCCACGATTACAAGCCCGCTGCTTCTCTATTCAAAGCTTCTCTGCAAGAACAATCATCCGGTGACAATGACGGGAAACGTCAGTTTTCGTCTCTCGCGTTGGATTCTTTATTTCCTCCCTCTCCGTTGAATAGAGTTTTTTTTCGCAGTGTCGTTTGATCGATTGCTTCTCCCCAGAGTAATCAACGCTGAAACGAGCTTCTCCCTAAATCATCCCTTCTTACTTCATTTCCACTTGGGATTGCTCCATCAACCAGCAGACTATTCTTCTCCGTTCTTTGTGCTTTTCACGCGTTTGTACAGTAGTGTATGTATGTAAGAATATATGGCTGTATTCTAGCTTAGATTAAGGAAGACTTCGGATCAGGCACACTATCGTACACTGTGCATGTACAACTTTTTCTTAATTATCGTTTTAATTACTCGTTGACTTGGAGACACATGGATTATTCGGGACAAAATTCATGAATTTGTTCCCTTTCAGTGGAGGTTCTCCCCAGCATAAAAATTCTTTGATCAAAAAATTAGCCTTATGCGAGCACGTATTATATCTTTTTTTCTGATCTTACATACCTTAGGATAGTTACACTTAAACGCGACGACTTAACACTTACGACTACTAATATCGATGGACTATACTCTAATGGAAGACTTTTGTGATTTTCGTAGCTAACGTATCACGAGATCGTTACATGTTCCCTTTTTCTAATTTCCTTTGTCCTTTCGCCGACGATTCGTGTACACCCGTCGAGAGTCGACGACGCGCAGCGTCGCAACGCCGGTCCATCCTCGCACTGAGGCGGAAAAGTCGAGTGAGATGCTGGAACGAACTCTCCCTCCCCTCGTGCCGACAGATATCGCTGTTTCTCTTCTCTTTCCGTGTTCTCTGCATCTCTCCCTTTTCGTGGGTGGCGCCGGCGCTATGGGGTACGTCGATATCGCCGGTGTAATACCCCTGAAAGCCGGCTCGAGGGAACGCGAGCGTCTCCACCCTCCAATAATATTGGGTTTAGCGGGAACCTGAGCTCTCGATGAGAGGGTGCAAGTGCTCGAAGATTGCATTTACACGGCCTTCCAGTAGAGTAACTATTGAGTCCTTGCCCCGAGGGTTCTCGCGATCACGATCTTCAGATTTTCAAGCGGTCTTAGACGCGCAACGTTTACACGAGAGATCCTGAGGTTTTCAAACTTTCAATTTAAGTCGTGCATGAAGAGACAGGGGCTCGACAAGAGTTGTAACTGTTTTACCAACTTTCTGGCTAAAGATGAAAGCTCTTATATGTATGATCAGTGAGATTTTTGATAAAGAAACAGGTTATGGAAAGTGGCTGTTTTTGCATCATATATTACGTCAAACCAGTGTTTTTTACAATATAATTTGTTTCAAACATGATAACTTTGTTTATTCAATATCACAAAGTATACAAACGCAGAGATATAATAAAATGAATAATGAAAAAATTCTACTTACTTTACACGGCCAAATTCATCCCTAGATATTGCTGGTTTTGTATCAGTTCCCATTAACATGGATCTGTATGATTCTACTTTTTTTGTTACCTCTTCGGTAGTGAACCTGTAAGACAAAAGCGAAGTATTTATATAATGCAACAAACAGGTTACTATTAATTGTCTTATTTATATGCTTATGGACAGTACACTGGCAAAGAAATATATGAGAAAGAAATGCATTGAAGCCAAAGGTGAGCTAAATCCAATAGAAGTTTAAAATCTAATTTAGTATCGGGTTCAAGGAGCGAATAAAGCTTACATGTTTATTATATATGTAACATTGAAACCTCTATCTAAGGAACATTTTTTATTTGTTTCTCTTTGAAGTTCATTGTTATGTTATTATGTTAACATTAATTGTGAAATTTGTGTGATATCAAGGTATTGAAAATACTTACCCTTGATCCTCTAAAATATCTGCTAATTCTGCACATTTTACTTCAACTTTTCTTTTTCTAACATGATCAAGAATTTCTTTATTAGGCTGTTTATTGAGCTGGTCTAATTTTCCTTCGTCACTTTTATACGTGACTTTATCTTTTGTTTTACGTATGATTGCCCAATTTCTTTGGACATGTCCATTAGTTCCAGAACCACGCGGTGTTTGTAATCCAATACCATTGTACATTTTGTATTATGCCTGTAACGTAAAATAAAAACACCTTTCATTATTATTATTATCTTAAATTAACACAACTATTGTATAAATATTATATTAGTTTTGCAAGGGCAGTTTTGAATTATATTAAATAAGTACCATTTGCATTACTTTTATTTTTCACATGTAATAAAGTTATAACTTCAACTAACTAGCAATATAAATAAACATCTGTAAAATTACAAATGTTCATTCAACTAATAAAAAATAATATTTAACAATGTTTCAATAATAATTTGTTCACTAAATTAACTAAGTTAATTCACATATGTTATATTACAATATCAAGTCTATACAAACTTAGGTCTAAAAAGGAAATAAGAAATTAAAATAAAAGTATGTTATTCATATTTTCTTTATAGTTACACAATGACAAGTATTAAAACAACATTTCTATACATAATTAACGATTAATAGGTATTTTAACAATGAGTGACAGTAAGTGAACAATAAGCGTTATAGTGGTTATATTTAAAAACCTAAATAAAGATTTCTTTCACTGTGACTGTAAAATAAACCATAATAATTTACTCAAGCATTTGGCACTAAATCTTAATTGAATTATGACGAATTGATTGACAATATGACATGATAGAACTAATAACTGGAAGGGAACGGGAAGGTAGGTTAGAATATAATACACCCAAATCAATTATCGATCCGGCGAATGCTGCGCAAATTTCACGAGTATATGTTTTACATTATTGTAGAATATTACCTTAGCATTAGTAATACCACTGACGATCTTGTTGTGCCATCCACACAAATGTCGATTTCACGAATTATTACCGAATGAAATCGATGACTGAAAAAAAACAACGAGCACCACAATTTCTATGGCGTTACCGTTTCACGCGGCAGCCTCGCAACTTACTGTACGGTGGCGCCATTGTTTCCATGAGCGTATTATTCGTTCAACAAGAGATCATACTCATTATTTGACGAGTTTAGGTTTGTTTTGCGCATATCAACTGCGATTGGCTAGAGTATGCATCGTAACTAACAGTAACAGACATGCGCTCTTATGCAGTTGTGTATACTCAGTGATCGAAGTTTTCAAAACAATAAATTTCGCAAGTTTTAAAGTTTGAAATTGGCAAATACCAAGATTCCTAAGTTCACAAACTCTGCAACTCCTGAATTCCTAAACTTTCAGATTTAATTATGCACGATGTACGTTTCTTACTACAATTCATGCATCCAGTCCACTGCGTATATAACCGGCTAACTAAGAAACACATATCGTAGGGCCAGCGGCACCGCATTAACTGGTGGTGGGGAGCCTACTGAAGTTAGCTCAAGTTAGCCACGCTGCGCGAATTGAATATGATCTCTACTGAATAACTAATCAAACTAAGAAAAATACATTACATGTTCTACGATTAGTTCACAAAAAGTGTTTCCTTAATTTCATCAAACACATTAATTAAGCTTAATTCAATAATTTAAACGTTAAACTGAGCTTATTTATTTGTCACGTTATTAGGTTAATATTTCATAATAAGTATTGCATCAATTTATGTAATCTACAGTGCGCAGAAGCCATGCACTTTCGAATCCAAGCGCGAAATTAAGAAAACACACTGCAGAAGATACACGTGACGTACCATGATGAAATTATGCATAAAATTGTATTGTTTATAGACATTTTATTTGCAGAATAATTCATCAAATACATTAAAGTCGTTTCTGTATATTTGTTCGCATAAATATTTGGTAATGAATGATTTTAATAAATGTCATGTGCTTATAACCTATATCAAAATTATATTTTAACATATAACAGAAATTTTTTACTTCTAAAAAGAAATGGAAGTTAGTGTAGGGGATGTAGTGATGCCTGGCGATACTGTGAAAGATATTACAACTGTTAACAAAAAGGAAACAATTATTTTAGGACCAGGTCTTCGTCGCGAAGCTGATACAGTATTTGCATATAAAGCAGGTATACTGAAAAAAGCAGAACCAGCTGTGTATTATGTAGATACTTATCAAAAACGGTAATTGAATGTTATTCAGAAATTGCTTGGTAGTAATATTTCAAATAATCAAACATGTACAATATAATTTACAGTTATATACCAAACCGTGGAGAAAATGTAGTAGGTATAGTGACGCAAAAAGGTGGTGATATATTTAAGGTAGATATAGGAGCCAGTGATCAAGCATCTTTGTCATACCTTGCATTTGAAGGAGCTACTAAAAAAAATCGTCCTGACATTCAAGTTGGAGACCTTGTATATGCAAAACTTTTAGTTGCTAGTAAAGATATGGAATCAGAGCTTGTCTGTGTAGATTCACATGGCAAAGAAAAGAACCTAGGTGTTTTAAGTAATGACGGCATGCTCTTTACATGTTCTTTAAGCCTTATTCGGAAGATACTGAATAAAAAATCTCCATTGTTTAAAACACTTGCGAATAGTCAAGCATTTGAAGTAGCAGCTGGTATGAATGGGAGGGTTTGGGTGAAAGCAAGGACCATTCATGAAACAATAGCAGTGGCAAATGCTATTTTAGCTGCAGAGTATGCTACACCTAACTATATAAAAAAACTGTGCTCAGACATTGAGAAAACACTCCTTTTAACACAATCAAATGATACTGATTAATATTACAATAAAAGACAGTCATATCTTATGAATGATTATTTATTGTATCAATATGTTTAATGAATTTTATAAATAAATCTGTATGATTTTTTACGTGAAATATGATGATTATAGTGACAACCATTGTGACAACCATTGTGATAAGAATGTAGAGTTAGAACTACACGTAGTACATACATTTTTAAGTATGCTGATCATGTATACTGCTATATAATACAATTAAAATGTGAATAATACTACAGCTAATGAATGATGTAAAAAAAATATACTTAAACTATTATATTTATGTTCTGATTGCAATTTTGTAATGAACATTTATTTAATATAAAAAAGTATTTTTACGAGGTTGATGTTACAGAGTATGTTAATTTTAACAAATTTTTAGAGCATTATTTAAGTTCTAAGAAAAAATGAATAGGGTATGCTAATTACTACAGTGTACTTTTAATGATTGTAATCAGTATTTAAGTGTTAGAATAGAGATGAATAAATCGATCTGTTATATTTTGTCTGATATGTAACTAATATTTGTTTTTTTTTCTTTTAACTGTAGTATGAAAGCTAAATTCTAACTAATGATAGTATCAGATATTCAAGCACAACCTTGACTTTCTTTATTTTTTTTCCACAAAAATACTTAAACAACTTTTAAATCAAGCACATTACATTTTTATAGTTCTTTTTTAATACAGGATTTGTACGTGATGGAATGTGCACTGTTCATAGTTTATAAAATAAACTATGAACATGTTAGTATTAGGAAAACATTTTTCTAAATATTACAACCATGTGTAAGAGCAATGGAATGAGTCCATACACTAGTTTAAAATTAAGGTAACACTGAGTTTAAGATAGCGCTCAACACTATATGGACATGGAGTATTATCAGATTTTAAATAATAATAATAATATGATAAATATATATATATATATATAAATATATATGACATAAATAAAGTAAATTAAACAAGCGTGCACATATAACAATTTATACAAAATACATAAATGAAACAATAATGCTTACAGTATATACAAATGTTGCTTCCTATGTATGTTTTCGTTTTTTCATTTTTATAAAACAAATAATTTACGTAAAGAAATCACCAAAAATACTTTGGTTCCTATATAACACAACACAGTATAATTTAACACAAACTAATATAAAATTTAATACTTATTTTCTATAACATTATTTCTGGAATTACCATTATAAATCTCCGTTACCATTACTTAATGTAAGGTTGTTAAACTAACATTATTAATCTAATAGGTAATGACATGACAGATGTGTAGTTTTTACAAAAAGTAAAGAAATATTAAGTATTTACAATTGCTTTCGTTTGTAAATACAGATGTTGTACATAAAGTCTCAGATGAGAAATTGAAAGAAGGCTTTTTTATAAAAAGCACAACTAACTTGAAGCTTTTTGTAAAAACCACATTAAATTTCCGTTTATTCTGGTATGTCATCAGCAAGCAATATGTATGTTAGGGACGATTCATGGTGCCACCAGCAACCATTACACTATTCTATGGTATTGTGCTTTACTTAATATATGTTTCACATGTGCTATGTGAAGTAAATATATCAATGAAATACATCTGACTACAGAGGTATAATGATAAATCTTATGCACACATTGTGCTTAATAGCATCTGTTATCTGAAAATGCATGATCAGAAAAACAAAACTACCTAAAAATTTAACAGATTATTAATCTTTGCCAAATTTATATAATCTGGAACAAAAAATATTTGCCATAATCATTAAGGTTTGTACTATTGTAATCTACCTCATAAAAATATATCTATTTAACACTGTCATAGGATCTGATTAATTTTTTGGTATAAAGGTAAAAAATGTCTATATAGAATTAAATTTAGCAACATATTTTTGATTTTACTATCAATGTTATAATTAATTTAAAGTACCTAATTAAAAAAAAATAATACTCGTGATAAAAAAGTGACTATATATCCTCAAAAAAAGAATTATAATTATTATCTTATAGTTTTACTCTTGGTTTTAATGATATTACTTTACTGATTGTATTCCTAATATAATGAAGGTGATTTCATGAACATCCTATATTGCATAGGTAGATATGCTGATCTTCTATAATATGCAATGGCAGAATTCTAAACCCAGATGACTAAGCTTTAATGTTAGTTCTTATAGCAGCCAGTAGTTATAAGAATAATTTCTCATTTTATATTCCAAGTACCATTTATACTTTTTTTTATCAGGTTTCACGATATTAATGCCACTAAATGTAAAACCTATGCCTTCACCAGATAGCTTTGATAGAGACAGTTAAACATTTAAGTTACAGTACATCTATTGTTATGTTAGTCAGCAGAAACAAGTGATCGTATCTTAATCTGAATGTGCATGAAACGTGAAGGGTCGTGTTCCGAAATAGTGAATATATTATTGCTGTATTTTTTAAATTAAACACCCTTTCTTCTGCGTAGAAAATGAATACCATTATTTTATGTATACGTATTATTCATATTTAAAAATATTGTATTGGTTAAAATTTGTCAAAATGATGGTTATTTTATACAGTGTCTCGATGAAAGAATATATAACACGACTCTTCTGCAAGAAAGAAGGAACATGATATTCTACAAGAAATACTCTTAATGGGCAAATCTACTAGATCACTCTTGAAGCTCGATATCATAGCACAAAATTATCTATATGAATATGTAGATAAATATTCATCACTGCATTTCAGCATTATTATTATTTATATAAAAAATTGTCTTTGCTTATAGCTAAAATATTACGATGCCTCGGCTATATAAATATATATATATATATTTATATCGTTATCATTATTGTTATTATCGTATTATTTTTTTTCATTAGCGCGTATATATACCATTCACAACACAGAGTGCATAGTACGAAGCCGAACTGAGTCTGTTCATCCCTGTAATATTATGCTAAAGGGAGGAACAGATCATAAAGCTTCAATGTAACAACGCACAACCAATATTTATACAACCTGCGTGCACCAAATTGCTTTTTGTCAGTTTCTTATATTGACAAAAGCAAGATATTAACTTATACAATTGTTTTAAGTAGAGTCATTAAGGTATTATGTTTCTCACAATATGAACTTTACTAATAACAGATGAAAGACTAATTACGAGAATCAATTTCCACAACCAGTTCTATATTCGCCACGTGGGGAGCCTTAATCGAACTTAATTTAAACGAAAAGAACAACAACGATCACAAAACATATCTCTCAATTTTTCCTGAGAACTTTAGGTAAAGAATTAAGAAAAGCCTCAATGCTAAGCACTCGCTACTACGTATGTTTATAATAAGGTGTTTTGCATAATGACGAATTCTGATATGATACTACTTGTAAATTGTGGAAAATAACTATGTATTTGTACAGGAAGAACGTTTATCAAAATCATCAACCTTCCTTGATTGACTAAGTTGAATTTTTTATGCAATTTGAATAAGACGACAATATTTGTATCATAGAAAATGAATATCTGGAAAAAGATCTGTTTCAACAATCGATTATCAAACTTGATTCTATCAAAGGTGATATCCAAAATATTTTAACTTATTCTACTTTATCCTATAATTACTGCTAACCTGAATGGAATGAATTGAACTGAAGCGCGCAATGCCCAGGAATAATTCTTATTCGCTGAATATCACGAAGATTATCGATGAATTTCTTTACTTTTCTAAAAAGTTCTGATACTGAAACTTATCATCCGAAAAATTGTGCTATTTTGCGCATTTTAAAATCTTGTTTTTTGATAAAATTTGATTTTATAGTTTTTTTACAACTCTGTAGCGGTAAATATTGCATTTGTTATTAAGGTGGTGCAAAAGCATGTTGAAGCATTACATATTATCTTGAATGATTGCATGCAAAGTTAAAAGTATGAAGAATATAATATTACTATAAATAATGCTAACATAGTAGAATTACTTTTCAATTAGAGTACCATAATTTTTACACTGTACACTCTCTGATTCGCAGGATTTTTTCCAGAAAGAGTATATGGTGCATTGTTTAGTAATCTTAAATTCTTTGGAAGAAAAAATTCTCAACATATTCTCTAAAAAACAAAAACAATGAATTCTTATAATAAATATATAAAAAAAAAAAAAAAAAAAAAAAATAGATCTTTAAAAGACACAAAAAAAGGAACTTTTTTACCAACGACTTCTGCACACCTTAAAACGGCAGTAAGCAAGCCTTTATCATACCTCACGTCTGACAAAATTTGTTTATTCCGATTATGTGTAGTTTGTAATAATCTTACTTTCTGCATGATATTGTCCCTTAAAATTTCGCTTGTGTCCGGTAGTAACGATTAAAAATAATTGTAAAAACATGTCATGTTCATGCAGAATGTAAGACCAATATATGCCACTTATATTAACGCCATACGAACTTTAATTTTTCAGTAATTTCGTTTTTTGTTCTTAGAATTACAGTCTTACTAAGAATATTTGTTTGGCTTACAGGAGTTCTTGACTTTAAGCTCGATTAATGAGCAATAACATCGGATTTTAATGTTGGAACTTCCTTGTAAACATCTTCAAAAATGTTTTCTACTCCGTTTCACAAAACCTAGCAGAGTCTTACATATGCTTTGAACACTTTACATTGTATTGTAAGTGAAAAGTTGACTTCCTTAGAATACTCAGAATGTATGATGCATTTCTCAATTTTCTGACTATAAATAAAACAAATTCTCAGTTTTCGCGATGATTATAATCCTCTCACCGCTTACCCGATTCTACATTCTGCGCGATATTGGGTGGATTCGAGGCCTCTTGTAATTCCAGTTACTTACGTTTAAGGTGACACATAAATTGTGCTCAAGCCACTTGTTAATAAAAAATTAGCCACAGAAATCTAAGTATTAAATCGCTAAAGTCGCATAGGTTGCACAACGCTGTTATTGTTCAAACGTGTGGTAGTTTGGTTGTTGAAATTTTCATCTTGCGGAATATGTTCTGTTCTTTCGTCAAAAAATCCTGGATTCAGAATGATATTGGGTACAAGTTCAATCACCTCCTGCTCCTCCAGCTGCGCTGCAATTCGGGAACGGAGATTAATTTTCATTGGTCTGGGCCACGGGTTATATTAGCTTCTACCCTCTCCCTTTACAAATATTTTGCTAGGCCACGAATGCTCGTAAACATTTTATGTTAAACATATTAAGGATGAACCATCACATATTAAATTCGAGGTTTACTTCGACACATAAAAAGTACGGCTAATAAAATGTATCAGAAAATTTGTTTATTCAGGTAAATACATTGTTTACCCAGCAAATATAAATGTGCTACCTTTGACTATACTTTATATAATCAAAGATATACTAAGAGCACATAATGTTATCTAGGCCATAATGCTCTATTACTATTGTAATACTCTATTCATGACACTAATCATTCTGCATAACAAGTTTGATATGAACCACCAGAACTTATTAATTCTAAACATAACACATTTGATAAAATTGGGAGAAAGTAAAGAAAAACGATTCTTGTAAATGGATACAGTGAGTTTGGTGGTTATAAAAGTTCATTCAAAATTTTAGGTTTCATTCCTATGGGGAGTATTAAAGGTGCTACTGACAGGCAAACTGTACAGAAAAAGTAAAAGTATGTTACACATTATTTTAGTGCCTTATGTTGTAAGGTGTTTAAGTGCGAAAGTTATAAAAGTGTTATTATGTTAAAATGGTATTGTAAGAAGACTCATTAAATGCTAATAAAATTTTTAAAGTTAAATGCTAAAAAATTCATTAAATACTAGTAAATTTGCAGAGCGCTTGCAGTAAGGAAATATTAGTGAAAGATAATTGGCACTGTATTAGAATAGCACTAAATTGATTGAGAGGAGAATAGCTGATGTAAAGAAAGCTAGAGATCAGGGCCATAGATAAGTTAAGTGGTTAGTGATGCTATCGTTTCTGCTGCAGATCTTGTTCTCTAGATAATAACAGATTTATATTTCACTTTTAAGATTGAGTATTCTATAGTATGCTCTACTTAGTTTATTTGCATAGAAGAAAGTGAATTTCATCAGCAGAAATAAATAGCATGAAAGAGAAAGAGTAGAAGCAAAAGCCTTTAGATAAAGTTACCAGGAAATGCTTACAGGGTACTTTGCACTCACGATAGAGGAGGTAACAAGTACCTATACCAAGAATCATAAGTGTACCCATAACTATGCCTACTGCTGCCACCCAGACACGAGTATCAAAGTTTTCTACACCTGCTAAGAGATGTCTTGCAAGTTCTGAAAGAATTGTCGATCGCAATTAATAAGCTACACTGTATTTGAATATAAATATTGATTTCTTTGCATGCAGAATCCTGTTTTACAGCATAACAAAGTTCGTGTTATATACCTAGTTCTTCAATACTGTGATGAGTGTGACCTTCAACTTCAACAATTTCTCCTCTTCCCAGCTGATTTGTTGCCCACACTCGAAAAGAATAAGTCGTGTTTGGCACCAAGTGATATACATCAATTTGCCTCTATAAAAATCATTAACATAAATAACTTTTGTCAATAGACGACCGATGTTTATGCGTTTGCGATAAACGAAAATCACATAATTTATGTACAGAATGCATAAACATTTGTAGTCTACTTATTAATAAGACAACATTTATTCCATACAATAGAAATTATTTACTGAATTTGGTGGAATGTGCGTTGGAACAATAGGCTTCCAGTCTTCAGGTTCTTCACCTACACTCGGTTTAAGACGATATTCGGCAGTGAAATCTATGATAGGATAACCACCTGTGTCAGCTACTTCCCAAAGAATATTTGCCAATATCGTAGACGGTTTTACCCATACATTGTGTAAAGCTGGAGGAGGAGCTGAAAATAAAATATAATTGTTATAAATGTATTACATGTAAATATATTAATATACAGTCATTTCAAAGATATAATCAAATTATAACTTACTTCTAACTTGTACATTGACTCTAGTTTTGACAGCATCATGATCATCATCTAAAGTGCACGAATAGTTTCCAGCATCATGTGCACTGACATTAAGAAGTTCCAAAGCTCCATTAGGCTCAACTTTTAGACGCTCAATTTGTCCATCTTCGCGTCCCTCCCTTATCCACATCACTCCTACAGACTCTCCTGACTGTGGTAGTGCATCCTCTTCTGCACATGCCAAAGTCAAGTTCTGCCCAATGTCTACAGCCACGGAGCGTACTGGCACTAAAGTTACTGCTTCGTGCCATGCTAAACATAAAAAATAATGAAATATATGAAATTGTTTTTTATATGTTATCTATCATTTTTAATTTATAGTTATAAATTATTTTTTAAATTTGTTAAAATCTTTTAGAATTCCATACATATATAAAAATGTTTCATTCATAGTTTATTAAAAATGAGTCTAAACCTGAGATCTGATAAACACTTGGTCAGATCTATCCTTTGAGTCAGACTCTAGTTATGATTAAATTATAAGTTAATGTTTAGGTATTTGCTTATGTAGCAAGATAATAAAATAAAAATAGTATGACAAATAGTAATAAATAGTACTAATCCCTATATGGACATGAAGTATCGTATACTCTGATCCTGAAATCTTAATTCACATGCAACATCCACACATGACAAATAAACACCATTTTTGTTATTATGCATAGGACCAAATATAAGTTGATGTAAAAACAAAAACATACTTTTAACAAGTTTATCTGATAAATACTCATGTATCTTATGTAAATTCACAAATCGAATAGAAAATTTCGAACTGTTGCATTTTCCTCCCGTTGATATGGACAAAGTTCGCGAAAACGAAACAAGAAATGGCATAAAAAGCGAAATGGAACGGCCGAGAAATCAAAATACTCGTTAAAATTTACATAACTCGACCCTGAATCGTAACGATCGTGTACTTAGCTGGATTTATACGGTTCACGTATACAAACGCAAGAAAGAGAGTGAACGTATAATATCACATTGATCCGCAGGTGCACTTACGGCTGAGTGAATTTCCATTCTTACCTGCCAGAAAAAGTATCAGTGTGATGATTCTACGACCAACCATTCTCCCATATTAGACGATCTTGCGTGGATGCATACGGAAACGTGTTAAGGATTTTTTTTCGGCCGCATCTCTCGATCGATTTTCGACTTTTGAATAACGTTCAGTACGCGGGAGCTGTCAAACTCATCACGCTTCGCGGAACACCGCCCGTCCGGCGCTCTTTGGATTTTATTGAGTTGCCGTTGGCGCGCTCTGCTGGCAACACTGCAAACTTGATCAAACAACAGGGCTGCAACTGCACCAAAAATGAAAGTAACAGCTGCCGTGTCTGGAAAAGATCATGACCATACAAATTAAATGTATCGATACTCGATGCACGCAGGAAAGGTCAAGCATGATTTCTAATCGATGATTCGTTTTACAGGATGCATTGTTCGATTTAAAGCGGCGATTGTTTTCGAGGGATTCGAAGGGTCTAGAAATGACTAGTTACCTCGTTAAATTGGATCACTGCACGCGGGAACAAGTGCATCGATACTCGTATCAGAACTGGTTGAATCTGCTTTACTGATTGAGGAAGAGCTGCTCCATATTTCCCTCTATCTTTGTCAGGATTAACCAGACAAAAACGATAGACACCTCGCAATGGGATAATCGCGGTAGTTGCGTATGATTGCTCGCGTTCGTATGCGTGCGTACGTGACACACCATTGTACAAGTGAACCGTGGATACATAGAAGAGGAGTGGTTGAAATCTGTGGCTGAATTGGTATGTATGTGCATGCATGCCACACGCGACACAACGTAAGTGTGATCGATCAGTTCTTCAAAGAATTTAACTGTCGGATCTATTGCCAACTACGTATTTCCGTTTGTACGAAAATATAGATCGTCGGTAGCGTTGAATTAAACATTAGGCAAAATAAGCACGTGCTTAGAGTACGAAGAGAAGGGGAACATTAGAAATTTTCCATTGCTTGATTTACCATAGATAAGGAAAACATTTTCGAAATTCCACGATACCTAAATTTCAAACAGTTCAAAGTCCCAAACTTCTATGTCAAGTGTTCGCCATTTAAAGAGACAATGTGTTCATATCTCATTAATTCTAGTCAAAACAAAATGTTTGAAAGGAATTATCGTTATTTTATTTTGTCGATAAATTTGTATATAGGTTTGAAGCTTGACACAGTTTAATGAAACGTAAAATTCAAATTCTATTTACGGGAATAATAAACGGGCACAAATTGAAATTGATGACGGTTCATGTGACGAATTTATTCGGGCCTAGTGTTTACGCTCGTTATATCTTATCAACCATAAGGGGTTAAAATGAACCGCTTCGTCGGCGTTTTTCACCTTTGTCTATAGGACGTAATTAATGACTGAATCGATAAAATTTAAACGCGTTTTTACCAGATATTTACGCTGAAGTAGATCTTGTTAACTGTTTTAATTCGAAGTACCTTTGCGATCCTCGTGTTGCGTGTTATTTTATTTGTGGCGTTTGTGGTACTCGAACTGTTTCAATTACTTCATTGAAATCGATACAGTTGTTGACGTGAGTTTGAAATTTAATTTAAACATTAAATAATAAAAATCTAGTAATAGAAAAATTAAGATTGGAAATTTGATTTTGAAATGAATTATGCGTATACTGTGTCAAAGCGTAGATCACTCGAAACTATCATGGGTTGTAATTAGCATCGTGGATAGCGGTTTACCGTGGCATTACACGGACGACGAAATTAATCACATCAGCCAATACACGAATTCCAAGAGAACCGTGTATCATTCGTCGAATTTAATTATCCACAAAATAATAATATATACAAGTTATAATATCATACGATTAGTAAATTTGGGTTTACTGATTGTGTTAACTCGAAACTTCTTTCCTCCCACAAACGACGCTCATTAAATTAATCCGTGGCGTATCCGCGCAAGAATAGTCCGCAAAATACGCCTCAATGTCAGCGTAATGCACTTCGATGATAATGAACTGCTAGGGGAGATAATGCAAAGCAGTACACGATAGCATGTAATGAGGGTAATGTAATCCTCTTATAGATTTTCTATCAAGAAGTCAATATGTTGCAGGGTACAATAACCTTTACTTACGGGCTTCCAGTTCCGGGGAACAATGTCTAAAAATAATTTCTCGATACCTTTTTCTGTCCACGGTAAAGAACACATTTAATTACGAGCGATTGTGTGATTCAAGGGAAACTGTTCAGGTAACAGGTTCGGAGAATTCTTTCTTCTTCGAGATTAAATTTCTTAGGGGGATGTTATTGTTTGGTATTTCATATTGGGGAAATGTTAATAATAAGTTGGGGGGCTAAAATGGGTTTATGGGGCGGAAGGTGAGGATGCACAAGATGGCGGATGTTGATGGAGCGGTCAGCGTTATAATTTTCAAATTTGGAATTTTTAGCGTTCTGTATTTTTAGATTTTTGAAGTTATGGATTTCCAAATTTTCAAATTTCAAAATTTCAAAATTTCAAAATTTCAAAATTTCAAATTTCCAAATTTTCAAATTTCAAAACTTCAAAATTTCAAAATTTCAAAATTTCAAATTTCAAAATTCCACACTCCCCAATTCCACATTCCCCAATTCCACATTCCCCAATTCCACATTCCCCAATTCCATATTCCCCAAATTCCATATTCTCCAATTCCACATTTTGCAATTCCCACATTTTCCAATTTCTACATTTTGCAATTCCCACATTTTCCAATTTCTACATTTTCCAATTCCCACATTTTTCAATTCCACATTCTCCAATTCCCACATTCCCCAATTCCACATTCCCCAATTCCCACATTCTCCAATTCCCAAATCCCTCAAATTCCCAAATCCCTCAAATTCCCAAATTTCTAAATTCCCAAATCCCCAAATTCCCAAATTCCCAAAACCCCAAATTAGAAATCTGCATGCACTGCTAACAATTCCCACAGATACCAACTCAGTTTTCCTCACCGCTGCGGTTCTCAATAGTTCGCTACAGTATTTCCCACCGCGTTACACATAAATCGAATTTGCCAAACGTCGAATCACTTTCCAGCTTCTGCCTTTCGATCACAGAATGGATCTTGATAGGCAAAGTTCATTCGTGGATGACATTTTGGTAGTTAGTTCGAACGTTTTCACAGTGTACACGTGCAATCTGGAGGCGCGTCAACTTGCCTTGTTAATTAAGGGATTGACTGCTTTACTCTTGAAATTGCATCGTTATTTTAGGGTAAAATAATGGGGCAAAAGATCAAATAGTCGGGGCTTTAACGTTCCTTTACACTTGACATTAACGTGCTTATGTACTGCTAGTGAATTTTAATTTAATTTACGAGCTTCTGAATTTCTGTATTGTTGAGCTTATTAAAGTACAGGTTTTTAGTGCGTTAGTTGTACATTTTTGGATTTGCAAATTTTTGGTATTGTTAAATTTTTAGGTCGCTGGATTGTCAGATCTGTGAATTTCTGAATTCCCATATTTCAGATTTCTATATCTTCAAATTACCATATTAGCATATTTCTATATTTTCAAATTTCTACATTCTCCAATTCTCACATTCTCCAATTTCTACATTCCCTAATTCCCACATTTTCCAATTTCTACATTCCCCAATTCCCTATTCCTCAATTCCACATTCTTCAATTCCACATTCCCCAATTCCACGCTCTCCAATTTCTACATTCCTACATTCCACTTTTCCCAATTCCCACATTCCCCAATTCCACATTCCCCAATTCCACGCTCCCCAATTTCTACATTTCTACATTCCACTTTTCCCAATTCCCATATTCCCCAATTCCACATTTTTCAATTCCACATTCCCCAATTCCACGCTCCCCAATTTCTACATTCCTACATTCCACTTTTCCCAATTCCACATTCTTCAATTCCACATTCCCTAATTCCACGCTCCCCAATTTCTACATTCCTACATTCCACTTTTCCCAATTCCCATATTCCCCAATTCCACATTTTTCAATTCCACATTCCCCAATTCCACGCTCCCCAATTTCTACATTCCTGCATTCCACTTTTCCCAATTCCCACATTCCCCAATTCCACATTCTTCAATTCCACATTCTCCGATTCCACGCTCCCCAATTTCTACATTCCTACATTCCACTTTTCCCAATTCCCATATTCCCCAATTCCACGCTCCCGAATTTCCACATTTCCCAATTCCCGCATTCCCAAATCTCTACATCCTCAGTTCCCTACATTCTCGAATCCCTACGTTGCCAAATCCTTGCATCCCCAAATTCCTATACTCGCAAATCGCTACAACCCCAATTCTCTGCATCTCCAAATCTTCACATCTCCACATCCCCAAGTCCCTACGCTCCCAAATCCCTATATCGTCAAATGCCAAAATACTGCAATAACTACTACCAGATATACCGATCCACCCTAAACTAAAATCCTAGTTACGTCACACCAAGCATCCATAATTCACCTAACCATGGTGTCAGTGTTTCTAGATTAAGAAAAGTCGATGATTGCTAAATAATATCATGATATACGCCTCTTTCCCCCTTTCATAAGTGACAGAACGTGTCGAGGTGTCGAACGTTTCCTCACTCCCGTGTTTCAAGGATCTTGCGAGTGAAATGGCGCAGAATGGAATTGTTGATAATTATTCGCCGACGATAGAGCCGGAACAATGAGGATCAGGTTCGCCTGGTGGCTCCTGGAAAACGGGGATACGTCGATGCGCCTTGCGCGGCAACCTTTGACATTTCGAGAGGACGGGTCGAACTTCCCACCCTCGTGGCCTAGGTGCCTGGTTAGGTATACCTCGTTTTCTTCGGGCTCCTCTCACCTCGTCTATCTATCGCGATAATCTCTGAATCGTATCGATATTTGTTTGATACTGATGTGTATTGATGGAAGAAGTATTGGGAGAGTGGTACCGATTATCTGAGTATTGATTGAGCAAATGGTACTCATCAAGGTATTGATTGAACAAATAGAGTCAGTCATCAAAAAACTCATAGAGAAAATGCTACTGATGATCAAGGTATTAATTGAACATATAATATGTCTTCAAAGAATTCATACAGAAAATGATACTGATCATCAAGCTATTAATTGAACAAGTAATGTCTTTAAAGAATTCATCTAAAAAATGTTACTGATTATCAAAGTATTAATTGAACAAGTAATATGTCTTCAAAGAATTCATACAGAAAATGCTACTGATCATCAAGGTATTAATTGAACAAGTAGTACATCATCAAAGAATTCATGTATAAAATGTTACTGATCATCAAAGCATTAATTGAATAAGTAGTATATCATCAAAGAATTCATGCAGAAAATGTTACTGATCATCAAGATATTAATTGAACGAGTAGTACATCATCAACGAATTCATACAGAAAATGTTACTGATCATCAAAGTACTAATTGAACAAGTATTATGTTGTCAAAGAATTCATAGAAAAAATGCTACTGATCATCAAAGTACTAATTGAACAAGTATTATGTTGTCAAAGAATTCATATATAAAATGTTACTGATCATCAAAGTATTAATTGAACAAGTAGTACATCATCAAAGAATTCATGTAGAAAATGTTACTGATCATCAAAATATTGATTGAGCAAATATTGATGATCATATAACATATGATCATGTATATAGAACATGTGGTACTGATCGTCAAAGTATGTATTGATAGAACAAGTGGTACCGCTGACCACATCAATAGAGTAGATGGTATGTCCAAGTTGTCACTAACAAATATTAGCGAACAAATGTGAAGTTTAAAAATGAAATCTCAAATGTTTTAAATAAACAATAAACTCAGTTAATTCAGTAAAAGTAGCTCAGGTAATTCAGTACCAATAGCTTTGTACAGAAGTTATGTACGAACCAAAGTAATTATAGATGTGGCGAGATATCGTACACATAGAAATAAAACTGGTGGAAGAGTAACAGCAGAAAAGTTTAGTCGAGAAACGAGGGTTTTTCATTGAACTGGCCGTTTGTAATTGGAAAGTTACGCGGAAATCCTTTACGGTGCAAACGCTGAGGGTGTAACGAAGGCAGAGGCGAAACTGGGTCGACGAAAGGCTTCTTCTTTAACGAACGCTCTAATTTACACGTAATCGCGCGATGAACGAGGGAAAGGAACCATTGGAGTGCCTTCGATACCTTATTTCTGTTATATCACCTTCTGGCAAATAAACTTCAATATTATTCTCATTTGTGTAACTGCAATTTTTATATGGAGGTGCGCCAAAACTCTCTATTTCACTGATAGAGTTGATAACTCACCCCTGCAATCATCATACATACCCTTAAATGCATTTTAAATTTCAAACTTTAATATTTAATTTAAACTTTAATTTAAGAATCAAATTTGTTCTGTTTAAAATTTTTTACGATTTTTAAATTTGAAATTTAAGTCTATTTTAAATCTAAACTTTTTATCTGAAAAATTAAATTTTTCTGTTTTAGATTTTTAAACATTTTTAAGGTTGAAATTTAAACTTGTTTCAAATCTAAATTTTTTATCTTAAAAATCAAATATTTTTGTTTTAAATTAATTACAATTTTTAAATTTGAAATGTAAATTTGTTTCAACCCTTAACTTTTTATTTTAAAAATGAAATATTTCATAAAAATTTTTCATCTCGAAATGTGACCTTTTTATTTCAAAATTTTATCTTTCAAAATTAGAACACGTGAGAATTAAAGATCGTCTTAATAAATGTTGACAGAAATAGCCAAAGTGACTTTGCGTTTTCATTAGCAGGAAAATTCACTGTCGGTTTTAATTTTCAACGAGCATGAAGTCTGCCAGAGCAAGGAAAATTCAATTGGCTCGTTGTAAAGTTGGACGAAACAGAAATAATTAATTTCTCGATGAGGGCCAGTGTCATCGATTTTGCACGATGACGTCGTCAGAATTTACAATGTGGTGTTTAAAATTGTTTCTCGTAAACAGACATTCTATCGTTGATCGAGGCACTTCATCACCTTCCAGATAATCTACTTCGTTTGCAAAAATTAAATGCACATTTATTTAAATGAGGTTTCATGTTTTTTATTTTTAAAACATAGTCAATGCTATCTGGAAGGAAAATTAAATTACAACTTCATATTTTTTAATAACTGAGCTCTGATTTTTTTTTAAATTTATAAATTATTTTATGAAATTTTAAAGTGATGGCTTTTTTACATTTTCAAATTGTGACTTTGTTCAATTTTCAAGATAGGATCTCCTCAAATTTATAAATTATTTTATGAAATTTTAAAGTGACGCCTTTTTTTAATTTTCAAGTTATGACTTTGTTAAATGTGCATGTTAGATCCTCCTCAAATTTATAAATCATTGTATCAAATTTTAAAGTGACGTGTTTTTTAAATGTTCATATTATGACTTTGTTAAATGTGCAAGTTAGATCCTCTTCAAGTTTATAAATTATTTTATGAAATTTTAAAGCGATGACTTTTTTAAATGTTCATATTATGAGTTTGTTAAATGTGCATGTTAGATCCTTTTCAAGTTTATAAACCATTTTATCAAACTTTAAAGTGATGCCTTTTTTTAATTTTCAAGTTATGACTTTGTTAAATGTGCATGTTAGATCTTCCTCAAATTTATAAATCATTTTATCAAATTTTAAGGTAATTTCGTTTTTAAATTTTCAAACATTAAAACCGATAAATAAAAATTTTTGCTATAGGCACAGTGACGCGTTCGATTAAGAACACGATGCATATCCTTCGGTTTTTCTGCCAACACAGATAATTGTCGTCATCCAACGTTTTTTCACCGGTATCCTCTGGCGTTTTATCTAACGTTTCTCTGCCTCGGGTTTTCCTCTCCGATTATATTCGCGAACACGTAGAAACAAGCATTTCGCTCTTTGAACTTCAACGTTATAGCGACGGTCGTAAAAATTTTACAGCGAAGATGGCTTCCTTGGAAATTGCTCGAATAATGTCAAAGGTTCGAAGTTCCATCGCGAACTTGGAACATCCCTCGGATGAATTTATTGAAAGGAATGGATCTCGAGAGTCCTTCGTGGGCTTAACATTGAATTACTGCTTTTGTGTCTCTTGTATCGTCCCTAGTTTGCATTCACTTTCAAATTTTTCATTCAATTTACTGCGTGCCGCTTTATTCAGAGAGGCATTCGGTTTTAGAATTTTAATTTGTTTGTGTACAGGTTTTTTACCATTTCTTTTGAGGTACGATAATTTGGGACGGAGTAGTTAGGTTAGGTGCGTCCTTTTCAACTCTGTACACGATGTATGTCACACTTGAGGGTGTCCTAACTTGCAAATTTAACAAAATCATAACTTGAAAATTAAAAAAAGGCATCTCTTTAATATTTGATAAAATGGTTTATAAACTTGAAAAGGATCTAACATGCACATTTAACAAAGTCATAATATGAACATTTAAAAAAGCCATCACTTAAAAATTTGCTAAAATAATTTATAAACTTGAGGAGGTCTTAACTTGGAAATTTAACAAAATCATTATTTGAAGATTTAAAAAAACCATCACTTTAAAATTTGCTAAAATAATTTATAAATTTGAGGAGGTTCTATCTTGCAAATTTAACAAAATCATAATATGAACATTTAAAAAAGGTATTACTTTAAAATTTGATAAAATAATTTCTAAATTTGAAGAGGTTCTAACTTGGAAAGAATTTATAATAGATATTGTATTACAAAATAATTTTCCAAGTTCATCATCTTTTTTAAAATATGACATTAAGTTTGATATATTCTACAAAGCACCTAAATCCCAAAAGACCCCAAAAACATCTAAAAATGTGAGAAATAAAGTACATACGCCTCCATATTTTTGCCTGGCGGAGTTTAAGAGCACGAGAGATTATCCATTTCATTTGATTCGAAAGAGCCCGTTGAATAATGGTCCCCAGGAGAATTAGAGAGTTTCTTTCGGAATTGTGTGGCGGTGCAAAAAGTAATGGCAAAAGGATTTTCCTGGTATTGCAACGTAGCCACGGAGTTGATATACGGGTGGCTACTACGTGTTTACTACTTTCTACTGACCCCAGACATTCTGGCGCTTCGCTAGACTACATTTCGACGTGCTGTCCCATTTATTCTGCTGTGCATTTATCTAAGTGTCTCAGCTATGCTGATCTAATTATTGGATAGGCATTGATTCGTATCGGAGAAGCAATTAGGTGAAAATTTAACGCAGCGTTGAAACTGGTATTCGTTCTCCATATTTTGAGCCCCTAAAATCACTTAAAACCTTGCGACAACTAAAAATGCGAATCGATAAATCTGTCCTTGTTTATTGATATAATTGACATCGCCGTTGCGACTAATTATTCAGTCGGGCCGAAAGTACGTGTGAAGGTAATACGTTTTAATCTGTCGTTCCCGTCGGAACTGATTTTCTGGCTGGCGAACATGACATTTATTTTATTTTGAATTTAAGGACGTGTGTCTGAAAGGACTTTATCTATCTGTTTTTAATTATTAGCAATATTTGAGTTTCGGGATCTCGAGTTATATTGCGTTTCGTTGTAGGAAGATTATACGAATATTTGTCAAAATTTAATATTTTTACGCGTGGTAACTCCACGCGCCGTAATTCCACGCTTGGCAATTTCACGCGTGGTAACTCCACGCGACGTAATTCCACGCGTGGCAATTTCATGCGTGGTAACTCTACACATAGTAATTCCACGCGTTGCAATTCCACGCGTGGTAATTCCATGCGTGGTAATTCCATGCGTGGTAATTCCACGCATTGCAATTCCACGCGTTGCAATTCCACGCATTGCAATTCCACGCGTGGTAATTCTATGCGTGGTAATTCCATGCGTGGTAATTCCACGCATTGCAATTCCACGCGTTGCAATTCCACGCGTGGTAATTCCATGCGTGGTAATTCCATGCGTTGCAATTCCACGCGTGGTAATTCCACGCGTGGAAATTCCATGCGTGGTAATTCCATGCGTGGTAATTCTACGCGTGGAAAATCTGCGCGTGGTAATTCTACACGTGGTAATCTAACGCGTGATAATTCTACGCGTGGTAATCTAATGCGTGGTAATCCATCGCGTGGTAATCTAACGCGTGATAATAATTGCTCCCTTTTCAGTCGGGCCGAAAATACGTGTGAAGGTAATACGTTTTAACCAGTCGTTCCCGTCGCGACAGATTTTCTGGCTGGCGAACATGACACTTATTTTATTTTGAATTTAAGGACGTGTGTCTGAAAGGATTTCATTGCCAGCACACGGTTCAAAATTTTTGGAATTACTTTCTAAAAGCTTTTGGAGAAGAAATTACAGATCATGCAACTGAAATATTATGTAACATTTGTTGTTTAAACGTGCGAGGAAAATTGTTGATCAAGATCTTCGTTTAAATAGCTCTGATCCTCTGCACGTTGAATAAATGTCATCTTGCGATCAAAACAACACAAGTTTTTCACCAATCCAATAATTAAATGCGATTTGAGATTTTCAGAGTAATTGCATTACGAGGCTGAAGAGTAAACAGTTAGTTGAATAACGCAGTAAAGATTCTTAATGACGAGTTAATCGTTATATGAGGAATCACGCAACGATGAGCGGACACCATTAGTTAACTTTATAGTACCTAATAAAATTAACATATTCATGAACGAATATTTCCAACACTTTAACGAGATGAATGCGGGATTTAAAGGAATTATGATAAAGCGGCTACGCACGATAAACCTACCTGTTCGAATCGTCGGTGTCTCGGATTACACTACGAATTTCCACTAGACGAAGACTGAAACTTCGCGGCGAATACAAATGGAAGAGCGGAAGGACTGCTATAAATACGTTGCGATTTGCGAGCGTCACTGAAACTGCGATCGTGTACCGGAAGTGTGATCCTCGTTATGGAACGGAGATAACGCGGAGGAAGCGAGTTGTTCTAGCGTATTCTGGAAAACGAACTGAACGGGTGTGAAAATTACTCGATAAGTCCGGTAAACTTGGATAATGTTACAGAAGAAAATCTGCGAAATACTGAGATATCAAATATTCGACGTTTACTGTCACGTGTGAAATTTGCACGCGTTATATCGCCACATGTGAGATTTCGACAAGTTATACAGCCACGTGTTTTATTGCCATGCATTAAATTGAAACACCTTATACCAACACATATAAGATTTACAGTCATCAGATCATCACATAAACGCCCTAACTTCTTGATTTGCAACTTACCCAAATTTTTTAATATCCCCATTCCTAAATTTTAAAATCCCAAAATTCGTAAATACTAAAATATTCTGGCACGCTATATCAGTACGTTGTGTCCTCACATCCACCGTGCATACGCTTTTATCGAGTTTTATGAAGGATACGCCGGATGTCTCGAATTCTTGAAATATCCATATACGTGAAAATATGTTCGAAGGAACAAAGGAGAACGAATTACGCGACAAAATAGTCGGCTTACTTCGCGATCGGGAAAGCCACGTTCCTGATTCGATGGCGACGTATTTTCTTCGGAGAAAAATGCATTAAAAAGCGGTGCACGAGTTTGTCTGCAAGAGGCACGATAAATCGTCGAGCAATCAAACACGCAACATGGCGACGCTGTCGCTTTTGTGTAGGTTAAAACTTCTGTCGTTCGTATCTGTCGCGAGTTCCAACGAATTATCGCGTTCTCTCTTAATCAAATCGAATAATGAGAACGAACGGTTGTCTTTCTCGTCGTACACGAGTTTCGACGATGTCCTGGACGAAACAAAAGGAAATACGTGCAGGGAGCGTCGTTATAGGAACATAAAAGAAGGTTCGCTCGTTTGTGTGGCGAAAGATGTTGTCAGATACGAATCACCGAGCAAAATACTATTAACGATAAACGAAGGTACAGAATCTCTCTTTTTTATCTTCGAGGAGTTTAATACAAGGACATCTTGTTATCGACAGGACACCGATACGCGTTATCTAATTTAAACTTTTCAAGGAAAAACTCTGCAGATCTGTATTTTGTTTAATGTCAAGGTGCAAGTATGAACGATTTTTTTTTGAGTTTATTTTATTGTTAGGTTTGGTCAAACGAAACGTGATACAATTCAATGATTTTGTTCGACACGATTCGTTTTAGCGATTCAAATCCTAGTGATTCATCTCGACGCGATTCAATTTGACCCAATTCGATTCGACACGATTCAATTCGATTGAATGTGCTTTTATAATTTCGAGTAATTTGCGGCTCGTCAAAGCATCGGTCTTCATTACGAGGATCACTTTGTAACCGAACACGAAATCTATTAAGTTACGCCAGTCCGTAATTTTATGCGTGGTAATGCAACGCGTAGTAATTCTCCGCGTGGTAATTCTACGCGTGGTAATTCCATGCATGATAATTCTACGCGTCGTAATTCTACGCGTGGCAATTCCACGCATGGTAGTCCAACGCGTGGTAATTCTACGCGTGGTAATTCCATGCATGGTAATTCCACGCGTCGTAATTCCACGCGTGGCAATTCCACGCGTGGTAATTCTACGCGTGGCAATTCCATGCGTCGTAATTCCACGCGTGGTAATTCTACGCGTGGCAATTCCACGCATGGTAATTCTACGCGTGATAATTCTACGCGTGGTAATCCCATGCGTGGTAATTCGGCGCGTAGTAATTCCACGCGTGGTAATTCTACGCGTGGTAACCTCACGCGTGGTAATTCTACGCGTGGTAATTCGACGCGTGGTAATTCTACGCGTGGTAATTCGATGTGTGGTAATTCGACGCGTGGTAATGCCACGCGTGGTAATCCAACGCGTGGTAATTCCATGCGTGGTAATTCCATGCGTGGTAATCCAACGCGTGGTAATCCATCGCGTGGTAATCCATCGCGTGGTAATCTAACGCGTGGTAATTCTACGCGTGATAATCCAGCAGTTGATAATCGAAGTTCATTTCAGGAAAGAGTACATTCAGCGAAACGTCGAGGGACATAAGTATACAGAAGCGTGAAGATTCCACCAAAAGGAAGCTGAACGCTCAAAGGAATTTCTTGTTCGCCAAAAGATCGTCGATTTTTTCGCATTTCCCTTTGACAACGATTTACCATGCTTGGATGTTCTCCAAAGACCCGTGTCCTTCGATGAGGTATCTCTGTTCGAAGCTCTCGAATTCGACGACGCAACTGTATTCTTTCGCGAACGATCCGACACGCCTGGACCTTTCCGAGGGAAGTAAGAATCCTTGTCGAATGATAATCTCTCGTTACGAGAATGTCCGTAGTTTTTCTTCCTGCAAGAAAGAGTCAAAGCCAGAAAAATGTCCTCCTGAACCGACTTGCGAGAAGCAGAGCTTTGAGAATGTTTGTGCGAAAAAGAGCGCTGGTCCTTGCGAACCGAAGTCTTCTTCGAATGAGTGCTCTGAATCTTCGAGACCGTGCAAAGCGGTTCCCGCTGATCCTGAACCTATTTGCTCGACGTCTGCTTGTCCTAATATAAAAGATTATTGCCAGGAACCAGGTAGTTTACTCCATTTTTTTGAAGAGAGAATTTTGGAGACATTTAGTAGGGTGTTATTTATGTTATAGGGACATTTAAGGAGATTTTAAGGACATTGAAAGTTTGATAAAACTAACGTTAACGTCTAACGTATAAATATCTTAAACTAACAAACGCATTTTACTCTTATAGTATATATTCGAATAGTACAAATAATATCAATGATAAGAACACGTCAAACCTTATCAGCACCATTTAGATAATCAATAATTAAAGTACCCGTGAACAACAATTACGTTGTAACTCGTAGAAAGAGACTATTATCTGTTTCATTGTTACGACACAAAGTATCAGTCACCGATTACGACATAATTTTTGAAGTACACTCGTGGAAAAATTGGAGTACCGTACTGACTCATTCGGTTACATCGGTTGAATTTTATCTGGGACAATCTGGAAACCGCGAAATTCCTCTAACCGGTACATTTACACAATAACGATGTGGTTTTATAAATGTAGAATCGCACAAGG
This sequence comes from Megachile leachella, assembly GCA_963576845.1. Classification (NCBI taxonomy): domain Eukaryota; kingdom Metazoa; phylum Arthropoda; class Insecta; order Hymenoptera; family Megachilidae; genus Megachile; species Megachile leachella. The sequence continues at coordinate 20,037,980 of OY756251.1, forward strand.
AAAAATTCTGGCAGATGCTGGTGTGCTTCGTTATGATGCCGCTGCTGATTATCACTTCAATCTTCGTTTATTCGAGAGAAATTGAAGAGAAGAAGAAACCTAGACGCGAATACGAGGATGTGCCGTGGATGGGAATCACTCACAGGGTGTTTACATAATTAAAGATACTTTATCTATCTATTTTTAATTATGAGAAATATTTGATTTTCGGGATCTTGAGTTATATTGCCTTTCGTTATGAGAAGGTTATACGAATATTTATCAAAATTTAATATTTCTACGCGTGGTAATTCTACGCATGGTAATTCCACGCGTCGTAATTCCACGCGTCATAATTCCACGCGTGGTAATTCTACGCGTAGTAATTCCACGCGTGGTAATTCTACGCGTGGCAATTCCACGCATAGTAATTCCACGCGTGGTAATTCTACGCGTAGTAATTCCACGCGTCGTAATTCCACGCGTCATAATTCCACGCGTGGTAATTCTACGCGTAGTAATTCCACGCGTGGTAATTCTACGCGTCGTAATTCCACGCGTCGTGATTCCACGCGTGGTAATTCCACGCATAGTAATTCTATGCGTGGTAATTCTACGCGTGGCTATTCCACGCATGGTAATTCTACGCGTGGTAATCCCATGCGTGGTAATTCGGCGCGTAGTAATTCCACGCGTGGTAATCCCACGCGTGGTAGTTCTACGCGTGGTAATTCTACGCGTGGAAATTCTACGCGTGGTAATCCCACGCGTGGTAATTCTACGCGTGGTAACCTCACGCGTGGTAATTCTACGCGTGGAAATTCTACGCGTGGTAATGCAACGCGTGGTAATCCAACGCGTCGTAATTCCACGCGTGGTAATGCAACGCGTGGTAATCCAACGCGTCGTAATTCCACGCGTGGTAATGCAACGCGTGGTAATCCAACGCGTGGTAATGCAACGCGTGGTAATAATTGTTCCCTTTTCATTCTCCACTCTCTCTTGCTGCCTACATTCCTAATTAATTAACCATGTTTTTTCGTGACCCGGGTATTTTGTACTGATTCTTATGCTTAACGAGCCTCTTTGTTCCATGCATCTCGGCAGCGTAATCCATTTGTGCGGTAATCGATTAAAGAAGTCGTAGGAATCGTTCGCCTTCACCGCAGAAACTTGATATTGTTCCCTTAATTCGAGCTCGTTCTTCTTCGTTTTATACGCAGGCTGAACCGCGAGACCTTTCCTTCAGTTCCTATAAATAATTTATAAATATTTCCCTTCGATAGCCTTTCCCGTGGGGCGACGGCAAGCACTGCTTCTTCCACAATCCCGTGAAAAATCCAATACCTGGCGAAGGATACGAAGTGGAAGACCCTAACGCGGTGAGGAAAACTGAAGCAAAGGAAGCAGGAGAAAACGAAAATTAGCGAACGATACAACGAACGGAACGGATAAAATAAGATTACCTTTACGTTTCATCAATTTATGGCTACTATCCTGGAAATTGCCTCGAGAATGGAACAGAGAGCAGCGTTGAAAATAAAATTACATCACGAACCTTTCGCAATTTACTGATTGAAGATATTTTAACGTTTTATCTCTTTCGTCTCATGTTTGGAACTTTCACGGATTTTATTTTTCACCTTATTCGTACAACTTTGAGTAACTCAATCAGTTAAGTAACTCAAGTTAAAATATAGTCGAACGATAAAGCATTAAAATGACTATAATATTTGTTGAGTTTACTATATACATAATCGGAATATTATTCAGAATATTCCACACGCAATTCAAGTGCCGGATGCGTTGTATCCGGTGAACCAATGAAAATAATCCAATGACCGCATTCGATCTTTATTTTCTTGTCCTATGTCGGATTTATAGAGCTTCAATTTAGAACTGTAGAGCTACCTGTCGTAAAAATGCTCCAAAATAGCCCACAACTTCTTTACAACTTCTATGTTTTTCTCTCGAATTTCTCTTCCATTATAAAATAGTCGTAAAACCACGTTTCTTTACGACCTTCCCAATTTCACTGGACGCACGGATTTTTCGGCTCGAGTTACGTCAATGTTTCAAACTGTGTCAGCGGTAGAAGTATATCTAAGTAAGCCTAGAGCGAACTGATGCGGGCAGTTTGCAATTTCAGGATTTGGGGATTTGGGGATTTAGAGATTTAGGGACTTGAAGAATCAGAAATTCTGGTTTTTGGGATTCGGTATTTGAGGATCTAGGAATTTGGGGATTCGGGGATTTGACCGGTTTATTAGTTTTAATGTAAAGAAACATAGGTATTTCAAGACTAGAAAGTGCAGGAAAATTTGTTCACTCACTTTCCAAATCCGTAAGCGCAATCCCTCCAAAATCTAGACCAAACTACAAGACTCAACCTAAATATTTAGTCAGAAGAAGCCTCCTTTGTATCCGCGCACAATATACCGCCTCGAATCGAAGTCCATCGACGTCATTTTAAACGGTACACGTGGTCCGCAGCCTAAAATGGAAGGTCAACGTTATAAGGACCAAGTCACCAAAGAACATTCTTGCCCCTTCCTTCCGTTGCCCAGAGAAATCTTTTTGCTTACGTCACCGTACATATGCATATCGTGCCGACAGGTTGGCACAGTCTGTTTTGACGTCACTCGTGTACCCTGACCATCTGAGAATGAAATATACATACATACATACATGAGTTCATTTATCTCTGTCCAACTTACTCCTCTCTTTGCGGCACGATGTTTCCATTACCTTGATGGAATCCGATATCGTTTTAATTCACCCGAACTATGACGCCTTTATATCTTTCTTTCTATTCGTTCTTTTTTTAGAATGCAATATAAAATTGTTTAGATTGAATAATTGGACGGTTAACCTTTTTGGGATTAATTGGATGGGGAAGTTGTTTTTGGAGTTGTAGTTAGGTAGATTTTATGACTGTTGGAAATTAGGTGGGATGAAATTAAATAGTTTTGGGAGATTAGAATTGGGAGATTAGGGTGAGGGAAATTTGGGATATTGCGAATTGGGAAAGATTGGTAAGTGGTAATTCTACGCGTAGTAATGCAACGCATGGTAATTCCACGCGTGGTAATTTTACGCGTGCTAATTCCACGCGTGGTAATTCCACGCGTTGTAATTCCACGCTTGGCAATTCCACGCGTGGTAATTCTATGCGTGGTGATTCCACGCTTGGCAATTCCACGCGTAGTAATTCTATGCGTAATAATTCCACGCGTAGCAATTCCACGCGTAGTAGTTCCACGCGTGGTAATTCTACGCGTCGCAATTCCACGCGTGGTAACTCCACGCGTAGTAATTCCACGCGTGGTAATTCTACGCGTCGCAATTCCACGCGTAGTAATTCGACGCGTGGTAATTCGACGCGTGGTAATTCTACGCGTCGCAATTCCACGCGTGGTAATTCCGCGCGTAGTAATTCCACGCGTGGTAATTTTACGCGTCGCAATTCCACGCGTGGTAACTCCACGCGTAGTAATTCCACGCGTGGTAATTCGACGCGTGGTAATTCGACGCGTGGTAATTCTACGCGTGGTACTCCAACGCGTGGTAATTCTACGCGTGGTACTCCAACGCGTGGTAATTCTACGCGTGGTAATTCCACGCGTGGTATTCCAATGCGTGGTAATTCCACGCGTGGTATTCCAATGCGTGGTATTCCAACGCGTGGTAATTCCACGCGTAGTACTCCAATGCGTGGTACTCCAATGCGTGGTACTCCAATGCGTGGTACTCCAACGCGTATTAATTCCACGCGTGGTACTCCAACGCGTATTAATTCCACGCGTGGTACTCCAACGCGTATTAATTCCACGCGTGGTACTCCAACGCGTATTAATTCCACGCGTGGTACTCCAACGCGTGGTAATCTAACGCGTACTTAACCAACGCATAGTAATCCAACGCATGGTAATCTAAAGCATACCAATCACTTTAAACCTTCCAAAAACCAAAAAGTTCAAACAGAATTAAACTGCAGTTTTCCCTCAGTCGTAGCATTTCGAATCAAAACGAGCCTGAAGGTTACAAACAGATGCACCGTCGAACATGCATCTCTCTTTGACGCTTTTGACTTTTCCAACAATCAAATCGTGCTCTGGTTCATAAAATGTCTCTTATATCGGTGGCTGCACAAAAGAGAATGGTTTTTACCGTCCATCAAGCTTTTTGCTGCCAAATTGTAGGTAAAGCGTGACTAACCCCAGCATTTTCTTTTTATAGACGAATTTTATTCGTCATCTTGAAATAGGCAGCTGAACACGTGCGCACTATCGTTAGTTTACAGAAAGGAACATTGAGAGAACGTTTTAGATAGCGGGTTCTTGGATAATGTCAGAGGTCAGTTTTCTTCGGCGTACGAATGTTCGATAGGCCAGACGATGGTTAACTCTATCAATTTTCATGTAATTGCTTCTGTGGTCTTTACAGGGGAAAGAATGGGTGGTGCCGTGATGTATTGTGCGCTTATGTTTGGGGTAGAAAGGGTAATGTAGGTTAGGGCATGGGGTGAATGTAGGTGGATAGGCAATTTATTAATTTGGGTGGTTGAAGGTTGTGGATTTTCTTGGTTTTGTAGGTTGAAGCTTGTGAGGGTCTCTGTTCTAAATTTAGGATCAGCAAATTTTTAGATTTTTTATTCTCCAATTTCCAAATCTCCAAATTTGCAAATATCGAATCTCACCACTTCTCGTCTCCCCAAACTTTCCATCTCACTTTACTAATATTTGTCCTCAACTATTCCATGGTTATCATAGACAATACTATCTCTTGACGTCCCTCCATTTATCATTTTTGTAAATTTTCTTATTCATCAGCTCTCAGCTTTTATCAGCAACTACAGGCAGTCAAGGCTCACCTTATGTATTTTACGTCGCAATGATGACTAAGCGTAATTATCTAACTACTATGTATACACTTCCCACCGTAACATTAATTAATTGCAACAACAATATTGATTACTATTTCCCACAAGTCCTAATTCCCTGACACAACAATGAATTAAAATAACGCGTATCAAACGTGTTCACAAGCTACACTTCCAATTACCAATAATCGCCTCTTAAGGACTGTCTGCTGCTATAAGAAAGTAATTACACAAAAAGACGTTTGAAAAAGGTGTTGTGTAAGAGTAAACAAGTCTTGTGTGGCTCGTCTTCTTTGCAGAATGAACAGTGGCTTTAGTCTTCAACTTGTGTATTCACAATGCTAAGATCTCGTCTAGTCGAGTGAGTATGCTCGCTACTTTAAATCATTATTGTCATGTACATTCTGAAAGACTTTTCAAGTTTCAGTCAAAGGTTTTTAGGTTTACGTAAGAGAAATATTGACAGCAATTGTGGTGAAAAATTTCTGGAGTTTAGGAGTTTTTAAGGTTTTACGAGTTCTTGGGTTTTGAATGGTTTAGAAATTTTTTTGGGAAGTTACTTTTGCAGAAACTTTAGTTATTAGATTTTTTAATTGATAAATTGTGGAATTTTCAAATTTCCAAATTTCTATATTTCCCAATTTTATATTTCTCAATTCTACATTTTCCAATTCCACATTTTCTAATTCCACATTTTCCAAATCCACATTTTCTAATTTCTACATTTTCCAATTCCATATTTTCCAATTCTACATTTCCCAATTCCACACTTTCCAATTCCTACATTCTCCAATCCCACATTTCTCATTTCCCTCATGTCCCAATTCCACATTCCCTAATTCCATATTTCCCAATTCCCACATTCCCCAATTCCACATTCCCTAATTCCACATTTCCCAATTCCACATTTACTAATTCCACATTTTCCAATTCCCACATTTCCCAATTCCACACTTTCCAATTTCCAAATTCCCTAATTTCCACATTCCCCAATTCCACATTTCCAAATTCCCATATTCCCCAATTCCCACATTTCCCAATTCCACATTCTCCAATTCCACATTTCCCAATTCCCACATTTTCCAATTCCATATTCCCTAATTTCCATATTCTCCAATTCCACATTTCCTAATTCCCACACTCCTCAACTCCATATTCCCTAGTTTCCACATTCCCCAAAATCCAAGTTTCCCAATTCCCACATTTTCTAATGCCCACATTCTCCAATTCCTAAATCCCCAAATTTTCAGTTCCTCAATTTCTTTCATTTCGAAATTCCTAAATCCCCAAATTTTCAGTTCCTCAATTTCTTTCATCTCTAAATTCCTAAATCCCCAAATTCTCAAATCCCCAAATTTTCAGTTCCTCAAATTGTTTCATCTCTAAATTCCTAAATCCCCAAATTTTCAGTTCCTCAATTGCTTTGATTTCTAAATTCCTAAATCCCCAAATTTTCAGTTCCTCAATTTCTTTCATTTCGAAATTCCTAAATCCCCAAATTTTCAGTTCCTCAATTTCTTTCATCTCTAAATTCCTAAATCCCCAAATTCTCAAATCCCCAAATTTTCAGTTCCTCAAATTGTTTCATCTCTAAATTCCTAAATCCCCAAATTTTCAGTTCCTCAATCGCTTTCATCTCTATATTCCTAAATCCCCAAATTTTCAGTTCCTCAAGTTCTTTTATTTCTAAATTCCTAAATCCCCAAATTTTCAGTTCCTCAAATAGTTACATCTCCAAATCCCTAAATCCCTGAATCCCCAAATCCCCAAATCCCAAAATTTCCACCTCCCCAACTCCCTAAATTCCCCCATCCTTCCTCCAAAAATCCCCAACTTCCTACCCTAGTACTAACCCTAAAACCCCTAATCCACCTCACAGAAATATCCTAGTAACCCCAGTAATAACAGCAGCAGCATCAAAACATCCCTAACATCCTCCAATGAAGCTACCTCCGTAACAAACTGACCATTCCAGACTGTAACTATCCGCGCAGTGAATTTTGTTGGTTTATTATTCATCGCCATCAACACCGTTACAGAAGAGGGTATACTCGTTTACACACCCCCAAGGAATGTATGCAACCTTGCCGGTGAACGTTTCAGTCTCGCCTCCATGAGAACTTGCTGCCTGTTATGGCGCATCTGGTCTCGCGTTCTCTCGCTTGCTCGGGGGTCGATCAATAGGCCAGGGAGGCGGCGGAGGCGGCTAACGGCGACTGTCCACCCAGTGACGGATTCAATCTTTAGCATTTCAAACGAACCATCGGAAACATCTGAAAAGTATCCATGGTTAATATAAAATGTCTGTGTACGTAGGATTTTTATGGGGAGGCTTACAGAAGTACAGTTCGATCAGATTGCTTTTTAATGTACTTCTTGTGCAAATATTTTTATCATGCTTGTACCTGTTGATTATCGTGAAAAATTGGGGGTTGATTGGGGGACGCTCAACCCCTCGGTCTTTTACGATTAATGGTACGGTATTTGTCGTTAATATTGTGGGACCAATCGAGGTTTGATTGACTGAATAATTAAAGAGTTTGCTTTCGAGTGTTGATGTACTGTAATGAGATAGTAAGCTGGAGAGTTGAGGGTCTTGTTTGAATTTGAATCTCAGATATACTTTTTTATTTAATTTTCTTTGTGATGAATGGCAATATTAATAAACACGATAAATCTATCTTAATGATAAGATCAATATCGATTGATTAAGATCGATAACAAAAATCTAGTACAAAATCAGAGTATCAATGATATCACGAATACAATGAATGATACAATGAATAACCAAATAAAAGACAACATCAGATTAAATAAATAATAACAAACAATATTAAATAAATTTTTAAACTGACCAATATTTGAAATACCAACATTTATCTCATGACCCAAATTTCAAATAAAACGCCTAAATAAAATTCAGTCCATAAATTATTAACTGGAATAAATTTTCATCTCAAAAAATAATGCACTAAAATAACATACATATTTAAATAAAATTTTATCTCAAATAAAAACGTCCTTGAATCAAAATTTTGATTACACTGCAGAGCTATAAATAAATTGCTACCAAAAAATTATTCTTCTCATTAAAAATACTTGACTTAAATAAACTTGAAATTAACTTGAAATTGACTTGAAATTGACTTGAAATTTTTTCTAAATATTATTCGAAATAAGGGAGTGGATCATTTGAAACTATCTAGGGTACCGGAAGTAGCGCCCTTGCGTTTTACAGCCCTGTCTCCGGATGATGGGGTCGCGGGGGCGGTAGGGGGCGCTCCGATTGGTCCAGCTCGATTTCGCGCGTGCCAACGGGCCCGCCAATCGGAGCAACCTCCGGCCCGTCAGTCAGTGGCCGCGCGTTGTCCACGTAACATCGTGACGGTTTTTTTTACCTCGTATCCTTCGCAATCTTTCAATAAATTCTCCGTCATTTACACTTTCCAATGCACACCCTTTTCCTTCTTTCTTAAAAAACAATTTCCTCATTCTTACATTACTTAATCCTTCCGTTATCTCTATTAACTAACGACAGAAGCAAGTGTTGTTTCGTACCGCGTGTACTGTTCAACTCTCATTTGACACACCAACGATGTGACAGTGAACGGAACTCGTAAGAATTGATATTTAACGAAACTGTGACGCGATAGAGTCGTTCGCTTGATGCTACGAGCATTTTTAATGAATGTTCGAGTAAATTCATTCTTGACACGTACATTAACGAGCACCGTAGCCTTCCATAGTGAAAATGGCGATCTAGGGGAAGGTGCCCCACCACTCGTTCACCTTTCGTGTTGATACATTTTCAAAGTTTGAATTAAGATTGCAGTATTTATAGGATTGTGAATATTCATGTTTGTCAGATGAATTTGGGGAGTTGGAGATTTAGACTTGGGAATTAGTGAATTTGGGGAATTGGGGATTTGAGAATTTGGGAATTTAGAATTTGGAATTTGGAATTTTGTGAATTTGGGAATTTGGGAATTGAGAGTTGGATGTTTGAGAAGTTGGAAATTTAGGGATGTGTGAATTTCAGAATTTGGGAGTGTAAGAATTGGAGAATGTGGGAACTGAGGAATGTGGGAATTAGGGAATGTTGGAATTGGGGAATGTGGGAGTTGGGAAATGTGGGAATTAAGGAATATAGAAATTAGGGAATATGGGAATTGGGGAACGTGGAAATGGGAAAATGTGGGAATTGGGAAATGTGGGAATTGGGGAATGTAGAAATTGGAAAACGTGGGAATTGGGAAATGATGGAATTGGATTCTATGGAACTTCGAAAATATAAAAATTTGATAATATGGAAATTTGGAAATTTAGAAATTTAGAAATTTAGAAATTTAGAAATTTGAAAATTTAGAAATTTGAAAATTTAGAAATTTGAAAATTTAGAAATTTGAAAATTTAGAAATTTGAAAATTTAGAAATTTGAAAATTTGAAAACTTGAAAATTTGAAAACTTGAAAACTTGAAAACTTGAAAATTTGAAAACTTGAAAACTTGAAAATTTGAAAATTTGAAAACTTGAAAATTTATAAATTTGAGAATTTGAAAAATATGAATACTTGCAAATCTAAAAATTTATAAATTCTACAACTACCCTCCTCATAATTAAAAAATGTACAAACTCTCTAAAAAATTATTTACTTTCGCAAATTCCTAAAAATTTGTAATCGTGGTAATTTATAAATGATATCTTTTCCCTCCCCAAAAATCGAACGCAGGTGCGAAGCCCTCCTACGTAGTTCGCCAAAGGAAATCTACGTAGCATCACATAAACTGTACATGCATTTTGACGTTCGTTGATTAGCGACTTTATCGAGTCGGTTTTGTTTGCCGGTGTTCTCTGACGTTGTGATGTATCGCGATATAACTATCGCGGCTTCCCGCGATTTATCTGTTCAGACGGAAGGTGTGGCGCGAAAAGTATAGTGTACTCGGACAGAGAGGAGATTCTCTCGATCTGCCCTATTCCCGTGATGCTCAAGGTTAAGGAACGTTATCTGTAAGTGCAACGATGCTGTATTTATCTACTCTGTAATTAACACTCGATTAACACGACGTTAAAATTGTTAGGAACTTAGTTGACTGTTAGAAAAACTGTTCTAACCGGTTATCATGCAGTGACGTTTTTTCTTAACACAAGATTATTCTACGGCTAAAATATTATCAGATATTCACGAGAATAACGCATTAAAGGAAACAATTCCAGCTGGCGGTTCCAAGATTAGAATAAGTGTACGTTCAAGGGTCTATAATTGGCAGGCTTCGATTGTTTGAGGGCTTCGAATCGAGGGACACGTCAGCTTTTTGTACTCTGAAATACTCTACTAAATTTATGTACAATATAGAATAAATATATTAAATGTATTAGTAAATACATTCATTCAATGTATTAAATATATTAGTAAATACATTCATTCAATGTATTAAATATATTAGTAAATACATTCATTCAATATATCAAATATATTAATAAATACATTCATTAAATATATCAAATATATTAATAAATACATTCATTCAATATATTAAATATATTAGTAAATACATGCATTAAATATATCAAATATATTAGTAAATACCTTCCTTAAATATATCAAATGTATTAATAAATACATTCATTAAATATATCAAATATATTAATAAATACATTCATTAAATATATCAAATATATTAGTAAATACCTTCCTTAAATATATCAAATGTATTAATAAATACATTCATTAAATATATCAAATATATTAATAAATACATTCGTTCAATATATTAAATATATTAATAAATACATTTATTAAATATATCAAATATATTAATAAATACATTCATTCAATATATTAAATATATTAGTAAATACATGCATTAAATATATCAAATATATTAGTAAATACCTTCCTTAAATATATCAAATGTATTAATAAATACATTCATTAAATATATCAAATATATTAATAAATACATTTATTAAATATATAAAAGATATTAATAAATACATTCATTAAATATATTAAATATATTAATAAATACATTCGTTCAATATATTAAATATATTAATAAATACATTCATTCAATATATCAAATATATTAATAAATACATTCATTCAATATATTAAATATATTAGTAAATACATGCATTAAATATATCAAATATATTAGTAAATACATTCATTAAATATATCAAATATATTAATAAATACATTCATTCAATATATTAAATATATTAGTAAATACATGCATTAAATATATCAAATATATTAGTAAATACCTTCCTTAAATATATCAAATGTATTAATAAATACATTCATTAAATATATCAAATATATTAATAAATACATTCATTAAATATATCAAATATATTAGTAAATACCTTCCTTAAATATATCAAATGTATTAATAAATACATTCATTAAATATATCAAATATATTAATAAATACATTCGTTCAATATATTAAATATATTAATAAATACATTTATTAAATATATCAAATATATTAATAAATACATTCATTCAATATATTAAATATATTAGTAAATACATGCATTAAATATATCAAATATATTAGTAAATACCTTCCTTAAATATATCAAATGTATTAATAAATACATTCATTAAATATATCAAATATATTAATAAATACATTTATTAAATATATAAAAGATATTAATAAATACATTCATTAAATATATTAAATATATTAATAAATACATTCGTTCAATATATTAAATATATTAATAAATACATTCATTCAATATATCAAATATATTAATAAATACATTCATTCAATATATTAAATATATTAGTAAATACATGCATTAAATATATCAAATATATTAGTAAATACCTTCCTTAAATATATCAAATGTATTAGTAAATACCATCCTTAAATATATCAAATGTATTAATAAATACATTCATTAAATATATCAAATATATTAATAAATACATTCATTCAATATATTAAATATATTATTAAATACATTCATGAAATATATTAAATATATTAATAAATACATTCATGAAATATATTAAATATATTAATAAATACATGCATTCAATATATCAAATATATTAATAAATACATGCATTCAACATATTAAATATACTAATAAATACATGCATTCAACATATTAAATATATTAGTAAATACATTCATTATATATATTAATAAATACATTAATTTGGTGATTTGGAGATTTGGAAATTTGAGGATTTAGGAATTGGGATGATGGGAATTGGGGAGTATGGAAATTAAGAAATGTGGAATTGGAGGATATGGAAATTTTGCAATGTGGGAATTGGGGCATGAGGGAATTGGGAAATGTGGGAATTGGGTCATGAGGGAAATGGGAGGTGTGGGAATTGGGGAATGTGGGAATTGGAAAATGTGGGAATTGGGAAATGTGAGAGTTGGGGAATGTGAAAGTTGGGGAATGTTAGAATTGGGGAATGTGGGAATTGGGGAATGTGAGAATTGGGGAATGTGGGAATTGGAAAATGTGGGAATTTGGAAATGTGGGAATTGGAAAATATGGAATTGGGGAATGTGGGAATTGGAAAATGTCGGAATTTGGAAATGTGGCAATTGGAAAATATGGAATTAGGGAATGTGGGAACTAGAAAATGTGGAATTTAGGAATGTGGGAATTGGAGAATATAAGAACCAAAAAATGTGGAATTTGAGAATATGAAAATTGTCAAATACATCTCTAAATATATTAATCCATTTAAAATTCATAACCTAAAAAATTGTCACTAGAACCAATATAAAATATCAACGTGAAACTCCATATTGTCATTCATGTCGTCCGGATGATATGACACTTGCTGTAATAAAATTAGTTTTCCCATAACTTAATTGCGTCCATTGTATAAAGTTACTTAATTTACGACGTAGATGATGCAAAACGTTTGTGTTTAGGGAGAATAAAGAAGCACAGGTCGGCTAAATCTGTATTCTAGGAAATCGTAATTTAAACTTTCCCGCTAAAACAATAATTTGCTGTATGCAGGCTTAACGCAGCACAGGTGGGTATAAATACTTATCTTGCGCAACATTCTGTTTATTGCTCCTTCGCCGCTCAAGGAATTTGTATCTGGCTTTCATTGGACCCTTCCATTAGCATACGTAACAAGCTGCTTATAAATTTGTACGAAATCTGATTGTCGATAAATATCGATGTGACCTAAAAAAAATAAGTTTATATATAAACCTTGAAAACACAACAATTTAAATGCATAATGTAACAATTATATAATGCAGCAATAACATAACAAAATAATTACAGAAAATAATATTATTATATAATTACGAAATAATTACGTGAATAATAAAAATAAATGATTCACGGTAAAAATAGTAACTCGATAAATTTGACTAGAATATAAATTATTTTTATAAAATTTTTATTTGAATGAATAAAGAAATTTCTGTCTAAATAAATAAATTTATAATTAAATTTTAATGGACGGGTATATAAGAATTTTGCATTGTAAAGCATTTCAGAATATCGTCCGCGCGAAATATCGGCTTAATAAATTTTAATACAGCTTGTTAGTACACGGATTATTTCCGTACAATTTTTTAGCAGACATTGCAAGGATTTGCGTGCGAACGTGCGGCACAAACACGAACGATTCAGCATTTGACGTGCTTCAATTATAGACCGAGAAAAATAAGCCGTCGATACTTACGAAAGCCTTTAAGAAATTACATGGATATACTGCAAATTCTTTTATTTCGTCGGTGGATTATTAAAAGAATGCATTCAAAAAGTCCTCGGTGAATTATAATTCAAAGGATATCGATCAGCAGTTTCGAAGAAGACTTAATTATGAAACTCCTCTTTTTTTTCCCACAGCGTTCAAGCTAAAATAGAGTTCAACTTGTTTTAACGCTTTTTTCCTTCTTTTTTCAAGGTTCACGCTTGTCTTACCATGAAGTTGAATAATAAAGAAGCAAGAACCTTTGATCGAGCAGTGTTCATTGCCAGCGCGAGCAGAAGATAAATAATTGTTGCAAAATGTTGATAAAGGAATATCGGATACCGTTGCCTCTCACTGTTGAGGAATACAGGATTGCTCAGCTTTATATGATAGCGGTAAGTCAAATTTAATACAATTATTTTGGGAATTAATTTCTATTTTTCGGAATTTCTATATTTTAGATTTTCACATTTTCCGATTTCCATATTTTCCAATTTCTACATTTTCCAATTCCACATTCCCCAATTCCACATTCTCCAATTCCACATTTTCCAATTCCACATTTTCCAATTCCACATTTTCCAATTCCACATTTTCCAATTCCACATTTTCCAATTCCATATTTTCCAATTCCCACATTCCCCCATTCCCACATCCCCAAATTCCCACGCTCCCAATTTCTCATATTTCTAATTCCTCAATCACCCAATTCCCAAACCCCCCAATTCCCATATCCCTCAATTCCACATTCCCCAAATTCTCACATCTCTCAATTCCCATGCATCCAAATCCCTAAATCCCCAATTTCCAAATCTCCAAATTTCCAAACTATCAAACATCCATCTCTCAATTCCCAAATTCCCAAATCCCCAAATTCATCAATATGCATATATGCCTTATTAGTATTAATCAGTAAAAGAATAGTTTCACCTAATCCGTCTGCTTTTGTAGAAAAAATCACGAGAGGAGAGTCAAGGAGCTGGCAGCGGTGTCGAGATAATAGTAAACGAGCCTTACAGCAACGGCCCAGGAGGAAATGGACAATACACCCACAAGATCTACCACGTCGGCAGCCATCTTCCCGAATGGTTCAAAAGTCTTCTACCAAGATCCGCCTTGATCGCCAAAGAAGAAGCATGGAACGCTTATCCGTATACAAAGACCCGATACACCTGCCCCTTCGTCGAAAAATTCTCCATCGAAATAGAAACGTACTATTTCCCTGATAATGGGTACCAAGAAAATGTCTTCAAGCTTAGTGGTAGCGATTTGAGGAACAGAATCGTTGGTGAGCACTCGTGGTTTTTGTTATTTTTGAAAAAAATTGCTGAATTATGCGAACCATCAAATTTTTTAGATGTAATCGACATTGTGAAGGATCAGTGCGATTATGTGAAGGAGGAGGACCCTAAAACGTATGTGTCCCAGAAAACTGGACGAGGACCTCTCACGGAGGCATGGTTGGAGGAGTACTGGGCTGATGTGAAAGTATGTGAAAGTATTATGGTTTCTGATATGCGTGAAACTTTGTGGATTTAGTAGAGTGGAAATTTGGGTCAAGGTCGAGTAGGTGCATTTGGATTGGTTTTATGGTGGAAGATGTTAAGATGGTTCAATATAGTAGTAATGATATGGTTCAAGATATTGAGACTATAAAATAGGAGATACTGAAGATATTAAGATTCTATGGTCTTCAAGTATCATGGGGCTTAGGGTTCACACATCTGAAGGTTCCTCTGTATATAAGATTCCCAAGTTCCAAGGTCTCAAGGTACCAAGATCGCAAGGTACCAAGCTTACAAGATGCCAAAGTCTCAAAGTACCAAGCTGACAAGGTATCAAAAGCTCACAAGATCTTCCAAAAATTCCAAAATTCCAAAATTCCAAAGTCTCAAGGTACCAAACTCATAAGTTCCCATTGTCTCAAGACACCAAGCTTATAAGGTTCCACGCTCACAAAGTTCCACGCTCACAAGGTTCCAAGTTCACAAGGTTCCAAGCTCACAAGGTTCCAAGCTCACAAGGTTCCAAGTTCACAAGGTTCCAAACTCACAAGGTTCCAAGCTCACAAGGTTTCAAGCTCACAAGGTTCCAAACTCACAAGGTTCCAAAGTCTCAAGATACCAAGCTCACAAGTTCCCAATGTCTCAAGATACCAAGCTCACAAGTTCCCAATGTCTCAAGATACCAAGCTCACAAGATACCAAACTGACAAGTTCTCAATGTCTCAAGATACCAAGCTCACAACTTCCCAATGTCTCAAGATACCAAGTTCACAAGATCCCAAAGTATCAAGGTACTAAGTTCATAAGATTCCAAAAAGTCTCAGGGTACTTAGATCACAAGGTCCCAAAGTCTCAAAGTACCATAAGCTCACAAGATCACAGAGTCTCAAATTCTCTAAATATCAAAGACTCAATTCTCAAGATCTCAAACTTCATTTGCAAACACCATTCCAAACATTCACCATAGATCACCTAATAAACCTACTAAATTACTCAATGAATCCACAAAGTTTCACCGAATGAAATTACCTTATCTTTCTTCCAATATCTCATAACATCTCTTTGATTCAGGGAAAGCAACAACCAACACCATCCGGCAAGTCGTTGATGTGCGCCTACAAATTATGTCGCGTGGAGTTCCGTTACTGGGGAGTGCAGACGAAGCTAGAAAAGTTCATACACGACATAGGTTAGTATAACAGACATAGATTATAACTCAGCCATAGGTTATAATCATTTTTTAGCGTTGTTATTCTCTTCATACTACAATTCATCATTTTTAGCCTTGCGGAAAACCATGGTGCGAGCACACAGACAAGCCTGGGCCTGGCAGGACGAGTGGAACGGTTTAACCATGGAGGACATTCGGGAAATTGAAAGACAAACTCAACTAGCTTTGCAGCGAAGAATGGCTAACGCGGAAGGTGGAGAAGAAGCTGTAAATGAAAACCAAGAAAAGACTGCCTCCAACACGACGATGACTCCTCAGGAGTCTGATGTTGCGATGACCTTAGCTGCCACCCTTGGTAGCATCGAGAAGAACGAAGATCTTCAAAGTCCACCTAGTGTCAGGAAGTCGTCGGACATTCCTATGTCCAACACGACTGTTAGCTCGGAAGGTGAACCCAGTCCTGAAGACTCGCCGACTGAATTACCGGAGCTTAGGTAAAAATAGAAGTAAAATCAGGAACTTGTACATTCGGTGTTTTTGACAATTTTATGGAGACTCAGATAATCGATGAATAAATGTTAGAGCGATAATTCTGAAATATTAATAGTGTACTAATTATCTGAGAGCTCCATTAGTTACTTAGGATGCGTTTAATGATACTAAATTTATTTTAGAACCGCGTCTGCCGAGGAAAAGGGCGACACAAAGAAAGCGTGGCTAAAGAACAAAGCGATGAACTCACCATGTTCAAACAAAAGTTTCGACATGCAGATAGCGAATTGGCGCATGGAAAGTATCGTGAGAGAATCTGAGTCGGGCAGCGAAGACGAATTCTTCGATTGTCAAGGTAAAACGATGATTCATCCATTGAAGCATGCGATCGATCCTTCCAAGTATTTATTACACGTGAGACTAACGACGTTCGCTAACATTATTCTGAATGATAAAGCTGGCGCTTTGGCGAATTTCTTGAACACCTTCTTTTGCCGATTAGACCCGTTGGGAAATGGTAGCTTTAAACAAAACCGAATAATGGTGTGTCTAAAAAATTAATTCTTCGAAGTAGAAAATACAGCATGAGTTGGTATTAACGATTTTTTTGTCTTGTCTTGATCTGTGCCCTCTCTGTTTTCTATGTCGCATTCCACATCGCAGCTGGGTTCGTTATACCTATTATACGCAAAGGTAGGACACGTAGATAGAGTTGTTAGAACTATACACGTTTGTTGGAAGATATGAAGGATAAAAAGACCGATTAATGTTAGTATCATTTACATAAGATCAGAAAAATGCGATTGCATTCATGCCTTTGTAGATATACACTCTCAAAATCGATTACAGACACATAGCATGAGGCAGCATGGCTATGTAGAATAAAAATCGAGCTGCTTTCCAACAAAATTCTTACTACTTTTTTACGCCTAATCTGAAGGGGAACGTTCACCCCGTTTCTATATTTCCCGCCTTAACACGTGTCACAAATGCTTCAAAAGGCACGATGCATAAGCAATGTAAAAATTTCTGATTATACAGAGGACTTTGGAGATAACACTTCATTAGCTAAATGGAGTTCTTTGGATCTTCTAGCAGAAGAGGAGGACAATACGTTCACTTCGTGTACCAGCACAAACAAGGAAGGTAAACGATTCTTAATAATCCAAATGTTTGCACTCTCCGCGGAGTATCGGTGCTCAGTTTTACGCGTGTTTGCAGATGACACGATATTCTCACCTTCGTATCTGCAACGAATGGCCAGTGAACGTAGCAGTAAAAGATTGCAGATCTCCACCTCAGCAAGTATCGATGCCTCTTGTCCAGCGTCGCCTCAACATTCCCCTACTCATCAACCCTGCAAGACAACTGTTCTTATTATTGTAATGCACGCTGGTAGCGTTTTAGGTAATTTTGTGTAATGTCTGTATATTGGCGCAACTAGGTTTTTAACGGGGGTCAACCTTAGATTACTGTATCGCACATCCACTGTTTTCTAATTACGCCAATCCTACGTCAAACCTTAACATCTATTTTCTAAAAATATTCCATCAAAATGTTTCAGACGCAAACGTTGATTTGACAGCAAAGAAGTCAGATATCACAACTTTCAAAGGAGCCTTTGAATCCGTGATGCGACAGCATTATCCCAGCATGGTTGGTCACGTAGCCATTAAGTTTGTTTCCTGCCCTTCCATCTGTACAGAAGGTCTCGGTATTTTATCTAGGTAAAGATAATTATATAAAAAATCTAAGCTGCTTGTTCTTGGTCTTACAAAAATATTTTTTCAGTTTAAGTCCATATAGTTTCGACGTTTCACCCTCTTCTATGGACGCCCCTCAAGTGACACACGATACTATTCCAATTGGCGCGATACCACTGCTAGCTAGTTCCACTCCTGAGTACCAAGATGCAGTTACAAAAGTTATAGTGGGTGCCAACCAAGTCTATCACGAGTTCATCAAGAGCGAAGAGGGTCGCGGTTTCACGGGGCAGATTTGTTTTATAGGAGACTCTGTAGGAGCGATTTTAACTTATGACGCTTTGTGTAGATCGACGCATTCTAGACATAACAGCGAGAACAATATTTTGGATAATCAAGGCGTTGAGAATAGCGGGAACCCTGAAGATGGCAAACACTTGACTGCTCCTTCTCCTAGAAGGAAATCTTCTAGTATAAGGTGAGGAATTGATACTCAAAGCTTGTGATACCAGAATAGAAAAGTCTAACTCTTCTTTCATTTTCAGTGAAATGTCACACTGTAAACTGGACTTCGAAGTAGGAGAATTTTTTATGTTCGGTAGTCCACTTGCTCTAGTCCTAGCGTATAGAAAAATATCGTCGAGCAGTGATAAAACTAGCAACATTAAGAGACCATTGGTGAATCAGCTGTATAATTTATTCCATCCTACTGATCCAGTAGCGGCTAGGTTGGAGCCGTTGATATCTGCTAAGTTTTCTCTTCTTCCGCCCGTGAACGTGGCTCGATATCAAAAGTATCCATTAGGGAACGGTCAGCCTTATCATTTATGTACGCATCTATTATTTAATATTTAAAAACCACGAGAAACAGCAACTCTAAATTATTTTGTTTTCAGTGGAAACAATCCAGTCAAACCCACAGTTGTTTTCGGACGGTTTAAACATGCCAATGTCCCATTTGAGACGACTGTCCGATATATCCATTCATAGTACAATGTCTGGTATGGTTGAAATTGTTCCTTTACAGTTAGTGTCTAATTGTGAGTTGAAATTTATATTGGTGTAAGTAGAACTTTTAAGATGGTTTATGTCTAGCTTTACTGAAGAACTTTTTTGTTACAGTGCAGCAGAAATGGTGGGGTACAAAGAGGTTAGATTACGCTCTTTATTGTCCAGAGGGTTTAGCGAATTTCCCTACGAACGCTTTGCCACATCTTTTTCACGCTAGTTACTGGGAGTCCTTTGACGTTATTGCATTTATTTTGCGGCAATTAGGCAGATTCGATTTGTCGTTGCTCTCTAACGAGGAGAAAGAGTTAACGTGTTTCCGTCCAGGTCAACCTAGAGAAAAGTGGAATAAGAAACGTACTTCCGTTAAACTTAAGGTAGGCTATCATCGTCACTTTTTATTATTCATAAAGCAAAGTTTTATGAATCTTTAACGTGTAATATTTTTATATATTGCAGAACGTCAATGCCAATCATAGAGCGAACGATGTAATTGTTAGAGAAGGAGCACCGCAAGTGTTGGTTGCTAGATTCATGTACGGTCCAATCGACGTTATTGCTTTAAGCGGTAATTATATCATTAATTATACATATGCTTGTTTAATGGTACATTAAATGCTACTTTTTATAAATGACCACAGGCGAGAAAGTAGACATTCACATTATGAAGAATGCACCTGCCGGAGAATGGACGTATTTATCAACCGAAGTAACTGATAAGAATGGTAGAATAACGTATAAAATACCGGACGATAAAGCCTTAGGTTATGGACTATATCCAGTTAAAATGATCGTCAGGTAATGCTATTAATCTCTCTTGCAAAAGATACTGCAGTCACAAATTGTTCTTCTAAGATCCTCTCTTAAGCTTCTCCTATAATTTCCAGAGGTGATCATACATCTGTAGACTTCTTCTTGGCTGTGATTCCACCAAAAACTGAGTGTGTGGTGTTTAGCATAGATGGTTCGTTCACTGCAAGTATGTCTGTTAGTGGAAAGGATCCAAAAGTGAGAGCTGGAGCTGTTGACGTTGTCAGGTATATTAAAAATAATTCTTCACATCTCTAGTTCATAACTTTCTCTTTAATTAATAACTATGTCATTATCAGACATTGGCAAGAGTTGGGTTACTTAATTATTTATATCACCGCGAGGCCTGATATGCAACAACAGAAAGTTGTTTCATGGTTGTCTCAACATAACTTCCCTCATGGTCTCGTATCGTTTGCGGACGGTCTTTCGACAGATCCGCTTGGTCATAAAGCTGCGTACTTAAACAAACTTGTACAGGTAAAAAACTACTTAAAGAATAATACAATTATTTAGTAATAATATAATGATAGTAACTTTCCAATTAATGATGCATTTTTTTCTTTAGGATCACGGTGTGATAATTCACCACGCTTACGGCAGTAGCAAAGATATTAGCGTATACACCGCGATAAATCTAAAACCGAATCAAATCTTCATCATTGGGAAAGTACCAAAGAAACATCACGCTTCGGCAACGATTCTCCACGATGGTTACGCTGCCCATTTAACTACCCTACAAGCGCACGGTGGCTCGAGACCAGCCCAGGGCAATGCACGTATGGTGATTCCAAGAGGTCAGTTTGGTTTGCCCGGGCAAAATGCTTCTCTACGACGGAGAAGGTGAGCTTATTTATTTCACATCGTCACGATGTTCGATGTGGTTTTACTGTGTTCGTTATCGCTTACATCTGGCCGTGATATGGGAATTTTTAAGGTAATAATTCTCGATCCCTCGCTATCTTCGACGTTCAGATGTTACGGTTGCTGCAGAGTGGTGGAAAGAGTGTGCATACGCGATAAATGTTGTCCCCTAGAAAGAAGACACCCAGAACGGGCGTAAGCCTCGGAGAGTAATAATATTCTATTGTCTGTACATAGATTATACTGTATTTTTATAGCTCGCCGTACTCTGTGATCAGTATAAAGTTTCAAGCGAAAATAGTTGTTTCAGAGGTGATCGATCAAGTGCGATCTTCCAAATTGAACCGCACCCATCAGTGTTTATTAAAAAAAACCATGTATGTCCAGAGATTTCTCTGTTAAACGATCGTAACCACGAGAACAAGGTATATACATTGAATAGTCTAAGTAACCATGGCATGGTGTAATTTTTAAGACCGCCGGCAAACCCCGTCAGTGAAACTATTATTTATGGCACAGTTTCTTTTCACTTCAACAGATGCTAGGTTCTCAAAACGATATTACATTCTTCTATTCAATGAAGCAATAAATGTTCTCGTCCCTTCAATCTTCCAATAAATAAATACTTCTTCTTTCGCTATCGAGTAGGAGGTTTGAACGGTATCTAAAGCTTATCAGTTTCTTAATTACAGGTACCTGTTTTGAAGAAACGTTACGCAGCATAGTTGATATCTCGTGGTCTCGACAAGAGCCGCAATCATTCTACGCTCAAATTCAATGTTTTGTCTATCAGCCGTACACATGTCCAGAATTTGTGGTTAAATCAACTATAAGTGTCTAGATATACAGAGACTAAAGTTTTTTCGTTACCTCCTGAAAACGGTCTGATCTCACTTTAGCGACCAAGGTAAACTGGAGTCCCTTCTCGCTTGAAATTTGTTAGGTGAATGTTTGTGTTACCGAGATTATATTTAGCTAGATCCACCACGAATGGCGCACGAAATATTGAATTATGTTAATTGACGAGATTTTTTAATCATCGATTCCTTATTTCGCTTTGTAAAGATTTTGCTCGTTATGCAACTTCATTACTGTAACTCATTGTAGCGACTCGTTCAACATTTAACGTATTTCAACCTCTCGTGTATCTCCGTTCGCTGGTAGGTCAGGCTGAGATACTGCTTGTACAAGAGATTTACAGCACGATCAAATATGTTCTAGTATAAAAGCTCTGACACGATGCACGATTATATACATGTGAATGCCGTTTTTAATACCACAACTCACGGACATGCGGTGTGTAATCAGAAATAAATTAACTTTTGCTTTACAATTTTAAAATTCTAACTTTAATAATTGATCATGGAGAGGATATGCACAGGCTAGTTGACAGGAAGTGTACAAGAAGTATCATTTGTTATACCTAAATCTTGGATCCTATAATCTCCAGACTTTCCTTAGATCCTAACGCCTTGGACCAACTTTGAAGACAAATGTAAGATTTCTTCTATGGCTACACTTACTCTTAACTAAGAATATTTACTAAGTGCATTATCCCTCTAAGATTATTACTAAATTACTGTAATTACTAAATTAAATCCTGGAGGCTGTATCTCATCTTCAGTCACATTTGACAGAAAGAAGTACATTTGGTATACATCTATGTACAATTTCCAGTTGTTAAAGTGTTAGTATAGGACTCGGTTTTAAATCTAACTTACAGCAAGATAAAACCGAGGTAACTCATAATCTGTTCTATCATTTTTCTCTCTATTGAAGCATCTAGCATTGTGGAAGAATTATAATAAGTTCAACGACATGTGCAATATTTTTATAATGTTAATGAGATTGTCCACAATGAAAGGTGTGTTTTAGACACATGTGTTTGTATACTCGTTTAAGGAATGAACGAATAATCCACTCTGTAATCGCTGTCATTGCAGACGGGACAGCTGTTCATCGCCATTTGATCATTCACCGATGCTTCTTTAATCATGGAGATGTTCTATTTTATATCACGCTTTCAGTATGATCGTCTAAACACGCTAACTCTACCACGCTGCTAATCCATGTTCTTCATCTGCTTCCACAACTGGCGATATAATTATCGATCGATGCAGTATGTTTAATAATGTTTAAGATCACTTTTTTGTCATAACATATACCTTAGTTCTGGCCTTTTAGACGTTAGCCCAAATCTTTATTCTTAATTATGCGCATAGCTTCACACCTTCACTGCTATGAGGATCATCAGAATATTAAAACCTTCTTAATATCTATACTATTTAACATATGTGTGCGTTATAATATCGAGATGTACATTTATTAACTTATAGATCACTGTTCTCCTAGATTCTGAAATTCCTGTGCTCCTACGTTCCTGGACCAGGTTTATACATTTTTAGATCTCTAGATTTCTGAAGTTTTAGATTTTTAGATTTCTAGGTTTCTGGATTTCTAGTTTTTTAGATTTTTAGATTCTTAGAGGTTCAGATTTTTAGAATTCTGGATTTTTAGAATTCTGGATTTTTAGAATTCTGGATTTTTAGATTTCTGGATTTTTAGAATTCTGGATTGTTAGATTTCTGGATTTTTAGATTTCTGGATTTTTAGATTTCTGGATTTTCAGATTTCTGGATTTTTAGATTTCTGGATTTTTAGATTTCTGGATTTCTAGATTTCTGGATTTCTAGATTTCTAGATTTCTGGATTTCTAGATTTCTGGATTTCTAGATTTCTGGATTTCTAGATTTCTGGATTTTTAGATTTCTGGATTTATAGATTTCTAGATTTCCAGATTTCTATTGTAGATTTCTAGATGTTTAAATTTCTAGATTTCTACATTTCTACATTCTTACATTTCTACCTTCTTACATTTCTACATTCTGACATGTCTACATTTTTACATTTCTACATTCTGACATGTCTACACTCTGACATGTCTACATTCTTACATTTCTAGATATCCAGATTTCTAAATTTCTACATTTCTAGTTTTTAGATTTTTCAATTTTCAGATTTCTAGATTTCTAGACTCCTAGACTTCTAAACATCTATAATTCTAAATCAATATATTCTTCCACTCCCACATTCCCAAACTTCAACATCTTCCTACCATATTCAACTTCCTCTCAACTTCTAACTCTAAACATCTACCACAACTAATTTAGTAATTCGCACGAATGATAGCTCTTTTAGGCTGGCGAAACGTGCAATATCACAGCCCATCCCGAGCAAGGTGATGTTTCCATTGGAACGCTCAACGAGTGTCGGGCCTTCGATGTCACCGCAGACTACGTCAACCATCAGATCCACCGCACCGGAGAAACTCTGACGATTTGCACGCTGCCGGTCATTCTTCGAATCCCGGCAGTAGTTGCACAATAATTATCCCGGAGTACGAGGATCTTCGATTCGAAACACCGTCGAACTCTTCGTCTATTTCGACCGGATACGTGCTCAATCAACAATCTAAAAAAGAAGAGATGATTCTACTTTGTTACTCCACCTTTTATATCCCCTCTCTCTCTCCTTCTCTCTCTGTATGTATATATACCTGTACATTTGAATCCATTGTATAAAAGCGTGCAATTATATGATAGACTTATCCTCCGTGGAAATGGATCTTTCTGATCGACGTGGTTTGAACGTACGAATTCGATTATTATTTGTGCGGTATCATTTCTCGAACAAAATTCATTTTTTAGAGAAAAGTAAACCTTGTCTTTTTCAATGTAAATATTACTCGAATTCTGAGTAAATTGACTTCAGTTTTTAAGATATTTGTGCTATACTTCAGCTTGCGCTTTACTTGCAAATTTACATTTGTTACTAAATTAATGTAGTGTTAGTGGCAATAGAACGCTATAAAATAACTCAGACATTGAATATTAACATTGAATTCAACAAGGTTCACTCTATTTTATTTTGTATCGTCCTTTTTTCTATCGTTGATACAATAGTATCGTTCACAATGTGATCGAGCACGATCAAAATTTTTTACAAAGTAGCCGTCGGGATGACCAGTCTAGTTCCTAGAATTAAACAAAGATTCTAAAGAAATATCCTAGAGAAGTATTTAACCATTGATTTCGTGTCATTTCGATCGGTTTTACATTTTATTCGCTGATCTTCGATCGAGTTTGAGCAACCAGTCAGAAAGTTCTGGTGTATGTACAATCATCTTTTACCTAGTCGCTCTGTTCGTAGTTTAGTAAGCTGTATCGCGAAGAAAGAAAGAAGTATTCGTTGAAATTGTTACCTGAACCTCTTCGTTATTCGTGAGAGATACTACTCATGATATTAATAGTTAGGGTAATTAGCTTGTAAGTGTATAGTTATCTCAGTCATTGCCAAGAGCTATCAGACAACGCGTGATGTTGCGCTCAAGTTCCTTCGGTGCTATGTTATTTTCAACCATTCATATCGATTTTTAAGAAAAAAAAGGGAAGCAAGTGTAACGATAAAAAAATACCGTTTTGTATGTTGTCTATCGAGATGTACTTGCGAGGACACGGTACGTGTCTCTCCACGAACGTTGGTACAAAAATACTTCCTTCTTATCGCTCTAGCTCTACATTAGCGTAACTGGGAGTTTTAATTCAAGGTACCCAATCTTGGAAACCTGAATTAGAAAATTTGGGAGTTTGAGAATTTAAAGTACTTTAGAAATAGGAAAATTCTCAAATTTTCTAATTTCGTAAAATGAAATCTACTCCATTTCCTGTAATGGAAGAAGGGACCTTGTCCAGTTACGCCAATGGTTCTGTGCCGTAGTGGATGTAAATATTTAAAACGAAAGTGTACATAAATAAGTCGCTGCAGATGTTCATCGCGTTAGATTATTGCGGATAGCGATTGTTTTATCGAATAGCTGCTACGAACTTCGTCGGCGGAAGTTACTGTCCACATGATAATAAACTAGCTCGTCGCGTGAACAGGCTGATAGCTCGATGACAAAGATGATTAGCGTTAGTTGTCGATGCGTTCGCAACGATTGTGCGCTTATAAACGTGTTTATAATTAAGCGATTGTCGGATCTCGGTCGGGGAGTGTAATTTTATAACCGATTCGTCGCGGTTAATCACTGCAATTGTTACTCATAATAGAATGATTAGCTGGTCAGCAGGAAAAGTAGAGATGCGACTCTTGCGTTTCAATGACGATGGACGTTTCCTGATTTTCCTGAAACGAAATGGTTCTATAAGGGAATAGATTAATCGAGGTGTAATTAATTAAACTTATCGTTGTGCCATCATTGTTCCTTGACTGTTCCAGTAATACTGTAGTCGGTCGAAGATCTGCCATCGAACTAGTCCTGATGCGAAATATATTATTCAGCGCTGTCTTTGCTGTGGCAAATCATGAATTGACAATGGCGACTGTTTGTATCGTTTTAAAGGGGCACGAATGTAGTTACGGTTTACCGGTGTAGGTCTATAACATATAAGAATGTGACCGTGTATATGTATACATACGTATGTAATATAACCATGCACGTGCATATATAAAAGATACGTCACAAGCGAGTAATATTGTTGGATCGTCGACAAATTGTTAGAAAGTAATTAGAAGATCATATGGATCCGTCTGTATATGTTTTATGAATTGTCGAACCACCCGACAAACTTACTCGCGATGTATTCTTTATACGTGCATGTACAGACACGTAAATGTTTAAGATATATATGTATATTTACCGTTAGTCGGCTAAGTGACTGCAAAAGATATTTTACTTATACGGACGAGTTATTATCACTGGTAACAAGAGTTATATTTTTTTTAGCATAACTTAAATGACACGTTGTAATAACTAATCGAGAGTACATTGTTTTATATTACGCGACCTTGCTCTGATTGTAATAATTATTTCATATACCGTTGGCTCATGATTTTTTTGATCAGCCTCAGCGGGAAACGATCTCAATTCCGAATAGAATGCCTGGCCGATAAAGCTGTATTCCACTTTTGTCACTGGGTATTACAATAAATGATAAATCATTGTCGTTTAATTTAGATGCATTACTTGCCCCGTATAATCAGCAGCTTCTGAAACATAAAGAAATTGTTAAAGGAAACTTCAGAATATGATTCTAGTCAAATTTTGTAAGTAAGCTTATTTTTTTATAAAAAATCTCTCCATAGGATGAATTATACTTTTTTAAAACTGTAGTTTCATTAGTTCCTTCCGCTGTCACAAGACGGCGACTTGTTTTAATTTAAAAAAAAATCGAATAAGTGGTGCCATCTCTCCGGCGAACGAGGTGAAGTACACACTTTTGAAACGCTACTTTAATTAGTTCTTGTTTCTATCACTAGGTGGCGAATTTGGGACGCTATCTAGCGGAGAAGATCGGAACCAATTAAAGTGCAGTTTCAAAAGTGTGTAGTTCACCCCGTTCGCCGAAGAGATGACGTTACTGGTTCCATTTTTATAAAAATGCAATTATTATCGATTTTATCAATTAATATGCTATGTATTTATTATGCACTTATTAAAATCGATTTTATGCTCTTTATAGTGCATACTGTGGGTCCGAAGATGCAGTTTCAAGCTTCAACAACACGAACAGATTTAAATTTCGCTGCACTGCGCATGCGCATAGTGTAGGAATATGGCGGTCAAAGAAGAATAGTTCAAATCTGCATATGCACCTGTAATTTTTATTTGTAATAAATACTTTGTTATATGTAACACATTTATCTGTAATTTTTTGAGAAATAAAGTTTTTTGTTTTCTTCTAAGTTATTTTCTTATTTTTAATAACCATTCTCAATACATACCTACATAATTTGGTTTCCTTTCTTTATCAATTTTTTCTACATCGTAAAATAAATAATACCTGAAAAAATAATATTAGTAATGCACAAAAAATTTCTTACAAATATATTCTAAATTATTAGAGACTTACATAAAAGTAGTTTCGCTCAGTTTAAATTTCCCTGTTAGCTCAAAGGTGCCTCCTTTTTTACTCCGTAGTTTCCGTCATATCTGCTGTCACCTAATTTTACAAAGTTTCACATTTTATAAAATTTATAAATCTAAATTTACATAAGTATGGAACTTGTAATATATGCCTACTTCCAAACATTTTCATAAAAGAAAATGTGGAAGAAATAAAATCATAATTTAATTCGTAGCTATTAGCTCGGTATCGTTTTCTAAAGTACATTCTTATAAAAATGTTTAGAAAACGATACCGATTACCAGGTCACACCACGTGGAGGTTGCTACGATAGTGACCCACCCTAACTCCAAATCCCTTCCACCCACCATTTGCAACACCTCATTTATCAGAAGGATAAATGAGTTCTGACTCTACTTAGCTCGTAAGTTCGCATATACAAGTTCTTTACCACAATCCAGTAAAGAACTTGTATCACACACGCACACATACATTAACTTAATACTAATCGCATGGGATCCCACATACATACATAACTTATTCTAAACGCCGCGAGGTGCCTCTCATTCTAAAATTGCACTCAAATAATCTATGACGGAGTAAAAACGCAAAGGGGTAGAAAAGAAAGTTAGAAGAACTTTCTACAAAAAGAAAAGAAAGTTAGAAGAACTTTCTGCAAAAAGAAAAGAAAGTTAGAAGAACTTTCTATCAAAAAAAGGGATCAGTATTTTTCGCCAAGTGGACCTCGCCTTTCATGGGTCAAAGGGTAGTTCATAGTGACTTACGCGAACCACGAGACAAAGATGAACCGAAAATACTGGCAAGAACGAGTGACACATCCGCGGAGGGTTTCCCATTTCTCCCCGCTTGCGTTTGAAGCAAGTCTGACTGCAGAGAGGAAACCCCTACCGTGAGGCAGCAGATCGAGATGGTACATCAATCGATCGGCCCCGCAGAGATGTGTCCCTGGCGCTACACCAGCACTTGCAGCCCACCTCTGCCGCGTGTTCACAGCGCTATGAACCCCCAATGATCCACTTGGGCTTGGAACAATTGACAAAAAATAACTGTGTATACTACAATCTAACGCGTACAAAGATTGAGAATTGTAAAGATGAGTGCAAGTTAGAATGAGAGGCACTTACATGGACCCACCCTCCCTTCCCACAAGCATACACTTAAAATTAACGCACGCATATTAGCTTAAAACTAACGCACGCATCCCACGATGTCCATCGATGTCTTCGATCTTCGCGTATACGCATTTCATACATTCACTCATACTACAATATTTTACAACAGACGCAACTTAAAATTAACTTAAAATTAGCGCATTAGTTGGCGAAATCCCTCGACGGAAGTCTTCGATGATAACATATTCATTATCTATAGAATAATTAGGGATAACATTAGAAAAAGAAATAGACATGCAAATGCAGAATTCATGCTAACATGTAGTAGTCATACTAACATGCAGAATTCATGCTAACATTCAGAATTCATGCTAACATGCAAAACTCATATTACCATTTCCGGAGTAAAAGGAAAATAAAATTCGAATCGACTCGATATAAATGCGCAAATAAAATACAGTTACCTACATAAAATAAAAACCTGTAACATAAAAATGTAATTAAGAAACATATTAAACATTGAATTACCTAATTAAAATAAAAACCTGAAACACACAAAAGTAATTAAGACAAAAATATAATATTAAAAATTACTTACTTGAAATTAAAACCTGGAATATACAAAAGTAATTAAAACAAATGTAAAACATTAAAAATTACTTACTTGAAATTAAAACCTGAAACACACAAAAATAATTAAGACAAAAATGTAATAATAAAAATTACTTACATAAAATTAAAACCTGGAATACACAAAAGTAATTAAAACAAATGTAAAACATTAAAAATTACTTACTTGAAATTAAAACCTGAAACACACAAAAATAATTAAGACAAAAATGTAATATTAAAAATTACTTACTTGAAATTAAAACCTGCAACATACAAAAGTAATTAAAACAAATGTAAAACATTAAAAATTACTTACTTGAAGTTAAAACCTGAAACACACAAAAATGATTAAGACGAAAATGGAATATTAAAAATTACTTAAACAAAATTAAAACCTGGAACACACAAAAGTAATTAAAACAAATGTAAAACATTAAAAATTACTTACTTGAAATTAAAACCTGAAACACACAAAAATAATTAAGACAAAAATGTGATATTAAAAATTACTTACATAAAATAAAAACCTGGAACACACAAAAGTAATTAAAACAAATGTAAAGAATTAAAAATTACTTACTTGAAATTAAAACCTGAAACATACAAAAATAATTAAGATAAAAATGTAAAACATTAAAAATTACTTACACAAAATTAAAACCTGAAACATACAAAAGTAA
Organism: Megachile leachella; assembly: GCA_963576845.1. Classification (NCBI taxonomy): domain Eukaryota; kingdom Metazoa; phylum Arthropoda; class Insecta; order Hymenoptera; family Megachilidae; genus Megachile; species Megachile leachella. The sequence continues at coordinate 20,068,435 of OY756251.1, forward strand.
TTAAAACAAATGTAAAACATTAAAAATTACTTACTTGAAATTAAAACCTGAAACATATAAAAATAATTAGGACAAAAATAATTAGGACAAAAATATAATATTAAAAATTACTCACTTGAAATTAAAATCTGAAACACACAAAAGTAATTAAGACGAAAATGTAATATTGAAAATTACTTACTTGAAATTAAAACCTGGAACATACAAAAATAATTAAGACAAAAAAGTAATATTAAAAATTACTTACTTGAAATTAAAACCTGGAACATACAAAAATAATTAAGACAAAAATATAATATTAAAAATTACTTACTTGAAATTAAAACCTGGAACATACAAAAGTAATTAAAACAAATGTAAAACATTAAAAATTACTTACTTGAAATTAAAATCTGAAACACACAAAAATAATTAAGACAAAAAAGTAATATTAAAAATTACTTACTTGAAATTAAAACCTGAAACACACAAAAATAATTCAGACAAAAATATAATATTAAAAATTACTTACATAAAATTAAAACCTGAAACAGAAAAATTAAGACAAGAATGAAACTTACAAGAAATAAAAACCTGAAACAGATAAAAAAAAATTATAATAGAGAATTGGAGGAGAAATGCCGAAGTCATTTTTGATTCGAAACACAATACTTAAAAAGTCGAAATTGTTTGAGTTTGGAAGACTCAGAATTCGAAATAAAATTACGAGATTCAGAAACCACAAAACCCGAAATAAAGTCACGATAACACTCTGGAAACTACAAAACTTGAAACAAAATTCGGATGAGGTTTGAAACCTCAAAACCCGAAATAAAATCATTTTGAAATTTGAAAACTTCAGATCCTGAAAAAATGACGAAATATTCAAGAGCCTTAAAATACAAAATATTTCGTTTTATTCGAAACGAAACTCTTGAAAAATCGTGATCTTAGGTTTTGAAAACCTCAAACCCGAAATGAAATTATGGATTTGAAATTATGATAGAGAATTGGAGGAGAAAGAACGAAATCATTTTTGATTTGAAACACAATACTTAAAAAATCGAAATTGTTTGAGTTTGGAAGACTCAGAATCCGAAATATAATTACGAGATTCAGAAAGCACAAAACCCGAAATAAAGTCACGATAACACTCTGGAAACTACAAAACTTGAAATAAAATTCGGATGAGGTTGAAACCTCAACTCCTAAATAAGAAACAAAGAGATTCAGAAACTCCAAAACTTAAAATAGAATTACGATGCTGTTTGAAAACCTCAAATCTGAAATAAAAACCCCAAGAAATTCAGAATTCCAAAACTCAATTGAAAAGACGAGGTGATTCAAAAACTTCGAAGCCCAAATATTGAAATGAAGGAGGAATTAAAACAAGTACAAGTATCAAAAACCAATCAAATAATAAAGTAGAACAGTAGAGAAGAGGTTCGAAAACTTCGGTGCAAGAATAAAATGGAGGGAAGTCCTGCATCCTGCACTCACATTTTCACTCACTCACGCACACTACAATACATATTACAAAAGCCCTAAATGTGCCTTTTGTTCTAACATTTTACTTGTACAATTTAAAACTTTGCAAAGAAAAGGGCTAAAGAAGAAAGTTGGAAGAACTTTCTTTCAAGTTTGGTGCAAATGAACAATAAAAATTATAGGCTATTACTACAATCTAATATAACAAGTTAAAAAATTGACGTTAAGATGAGTGTAAGTTAGAACAAAAGGCACTTACAATTTGCGCAAGCTTTTCGTCACATATAGTGACGAAAAACCTGCGCCCGAGCCCACCCTGTCCTCCCACAGCTCGGAATTAAAAAACTAATGCATTAAACAGAACTTACCAACAATTACATTCTGACATATACCAAAATTTATTAAGGAAAAAATTTGAGAAGAGAGAATATGATAACTTACCAATAATTAAATTCTAAAACACACAAAAATTTATTAATATAGAAATTTGAGCAGAAAGAACAATGTAAGAACTTACCAAAAATTAAATGCTGAAACAGACAAAATTTTATTAACATAGAAAATTAGTCAAAGGAGTGAAATATTTTAAATAAAATCGCGAAATAAAATCGTAGCTCTCAGCTCCGTATAGTTTTCTAAAGACTAAACACTCTTTAGAGAACTATACCGATTACCGGGTCACACCGCGAGGAGGTGGCTACGTATAGTGACCCACCCTAACTCCAAATCCCTTCCACCCACCATTTGCAACACCTCATTTATCAGAAGGATAAATGAGTTCTGACTCTACTCAGCTCATAGGCTCGCATATACAAGTTCTTTACCACAATCCAGTAAAGAACTTGTATCACTCACACACACATACATTAACTTAATACAAATTTCATGGGATCCCACACGTACGCATTACTTAACCTAAACGCCGCAGGGTACCTCTACTTCTAAGCTTGCACTCTTATGATCTATGCCGAAGTCAAAAAGCAAAGGGGCAAAAGAGAAAGTTAGAAGAACTTTCTACTAAAACAAAAGAAAGTTAGAAGAACTTTCTACAAAAAGCAAAGAAAGTTAGAAGAACTTTCTGTCAAACAAGGGGATCAGTATTTTTCGCCAAGTGAACCTCGCCTTCCATGGGTCAAAGGGTAGTTCATAGTGGCTTACGTGAACCACGAGACAGAGATGAACCGAAAGAACTGGCAAGAACGAGTGACGCATCCGCGGAGGGTCTCCCATTTCCCCGCCGCTTGCGTTTGAAGCAAGTCTGACCGCAGAGAGGAAACCCCTACCGTGAGGCAGCAGATCGAGATGGTACATCAATCGATCGGCCCCGCAGAGATGTGTCCCTGGCGCTACACCAGCACTTGCAGCTCACCTCTGCCGCGTGTTCACAGCGCTATGAACCCCCAATGATCCACTTGGGCTTGGAACAATTGACAAAAAATAACTGGGTATACTACAAGCTAACGCGTAAAAATATTGAGAATTGTCAAGACGAGTGCAAGTTGGAAGTAGAGGTACTTACAAGGACCCACCCGCCCTGCCCACAAGCACACTTAACTTAAAACTAATGCATTAAATTAGCTTAAAACTAACGCAAGCATCCCTCGATGTCCATCGATGTCTTCAATCTTCGCGTATACGCAATTCATACACGCACTCACTCATACTACAATTTTTTTGCAATCGACGCAACTTAAAATTAACTTAAAATTAGCTCATCTTTTTCTTCTGTAAAAATTGTGGATCACCTATGCTGTAACAGATAATATATCAAATATATCTCAATTAACTTAAAATGAAAAGTTATTTAACTTAAAATAAGAATCTGAAATATACAAGTGAAATTTGTGATAAAAAGGAATCAATTAAATTACAATCAAAGGTCATTTAACTTAAAATAAGAATCTGAAAAATATACGAATAATTAGACATATATAACTCATTAAAAATTACTTACATAAAATTAAAACCTGAAACATACGAAAATAATTAGACAAACATGAAACATTGAAAATTATTTATATAAAATAAAAACCTGAAACGTACAAAAATAATTAGATAAACGTGAAAAATTAAAAATTGCTTACTTAAAATAAAAACCTGAAACATACAGAAATTATTAAAGCTCGCATAAAATATTAAATTACTTACATAAAATAAAAACCAGAAACATACAAAAATAATTTAAACGGACATGTAACACTAAAAATTACTTACTTGAAATTAAAACCTGAAACATACAAAAATAATTTAGACAAACATGTAACACTAAAAATTACTTACTTGAAATTAAAACCTGAAACATACAAAAATAATTTAGACAAGCATATAACATTAAAAATTACTTACTTGAAATTAAAACCTGAAACATACAAAAATAATTTAGACAAACATGTAACATTAAAAATTACTTACTTGAAATTAAAACCTGAAACATACAAAAATAATTTAGACAAACATGTAACACTAAAAATTACTTACTTGAAATTAAAACCTGAAACATACAAAAATAATTTAGACAAACATGTAACACTAAAAATTACTTACTTGAAATTAAAACCTGAAACATACAAAAATAATTTAGACAAGCATATAACATTAAAAATTACTTACTTGAAATTAAAACCTGAAACATACAAAAATAATTTAGACAAACATGTAACACTAAAAATTACTTACTTGAAATTAAAACCTGAAACATAGAAAAATAATTTACACAAACATATAATATTAAAAATTACTTACTTACTAAACCCTGAAACCTACAAATTGTAATTAAGATAGAAAAACGAAGAACCACGAATAAAATCTTTTTTTATTCGAAGCAGAACTTGGAAAATCGAAACTGAGTTTCAAACCTAACAATCCGAAATGAAATTTCGTGAAGATTCAGAAACCTCAAAATTGAGAATGAAATTTCGTGAAGATTCAGAAACCTCAAAACTGAGAACAAAATCGCGATGAGGTTTGCAAACCCCAAACCCAAAATAGAATCTTGAAGAGTTGAAAATCTGAAAACCGAATTAAAATCTGAAAACCGAATTAAAATCTGAAAACTGAATTAAAATCTGAAAACTGAATTAAAATCAGAAAAATTCAACACAATAAAATCCTGAAATGTAAAATGTGAGTAAAGGATGCAGGACACATTCACTTTCTCACTCATACAGTAATACATAAATGCCCTAACTGTACCTCTTATTCTAAAATTGCACTCATAAATAGAACTTTGTAAAGAAACTTTTGGAAAGAGGAAAAAAGGAAGAAAGTTGTAAGAACTTTCTTCTAAGTTTGAAGAAATTAAGAAAAAAGACAAACTATTACTAAGCAAGACTAATAGGTTAAAAAATTTTGGGAAAGATGAGTGTAATTTAGAATAAGAGGTACTTACAATATACGCAGGCTTTTCGCCACAAATTGTGACGAAAAACCTACGCCCGAGCCCACCCTGTCCTCCCACAAGCTCGGAGTAAATATAAAACTAATACACTCAATAGGACTTACCAAAAATTAAATGCTGAAAGATATGAAAGTTTATTAACATAGAAATTTCAGAGCAGAGAATACTAACTTACCATGAATTGAATACTGAAACAGACAAAAATTTGAGAAGAGAGAACAATGTAAGAACTTACCAAGAATTAAATTCTGAAATAGACAAAAATTTATTAGCACAAAAATTTCAGAACAGAGAACAATGTAAGAACTTACCAAAAATTAAATTCTGAAACAGACAAAAATTTATTAACACAAAAATTTCAGAACAGAGAACAATGTAAGAACTTACCAAAAATTAAATTCTGAAACAGACAAAAATTGATTAGCACAAAAATTTCAGATCAGAGAACAATGTAAGAACTTACCAAAAATTAAATTCTGAAACAGACAAATATTTATTAATACATGTTGGGAGAGGAGAAGGAAAATTTTTCTTTATTTCATACAAAAATTTCGAAACATAGAAAACGCAATGAAAATTGCGGATTTGAGAAAGCAATAGAACTTACCAAAGAAAAAACACTAAAACAGACAAAAATTTATTAACATTGAAATTTCAGAAAAGGGAAAAATCAAATTCTGAAACTTACAAAAATTTATTAACACAGAAAATTTAACGAGAAGACCCTATCGAGAAGCAGAAAACACACACAATGAAAATTACGGAAGATCAACCAACAATAAAACAATTTATACAAAATCAATTCCTGAAACAGAAAAAAATAATTAACACATAAAATTCGGTAAAATTAAAATCGCGAAGGGATATAAAAATCGCGTATTTCGAAACATAATCGCGAAGGGATAAATCTCTAATTTCGTAATAAAATCGCGAAGGGATTAATATCTAATTTCGTAATAAAATCGCGGGGGTATAAAAATCTCGAATCGCGAAGGCATGCAATGACTCTAATTTCGTAATATAATTGCAAAGGGGAAGAAAAATCTCTAATCTCAAAATTTAATAGCGAAAGTATAAAAATATCTAATCGCGAAGGGATAAGCAAAACTCTAATCTCAAAATTTAATCGCAAAATCTCTAATATCGGAATTTAATAGGGAGGGCATAATTTCGAATCGCGGGTGGCTTTGCTCGTAAAAATTCGAGCAAAATGGGACGATACATTTTGTATCGTCCAAAAACACATGTAAAATACAAAAAAATAATAGCGAGCATAGTGACAGAATGACTGTCCATCCTAAGTTCTTAGGATGGACATTCATTAATAGTTCCCCTCTTCTTTGGCAAATTTTGCCGGGGCTCTTCGGCATATAGCCTCTTCTCTCTTCGGCAAAGCCTCACAAAAATCACTCGCGAATTTTTACGGTAACTCGGACATTCTTATTTTTCAATTACATAAATTCTCAATTTCGCTATCGATCTCCACAAACAGAACGCAGTCACTTTTACCGAAATAAAAATGACCACTATTCACTTGCTTTGATCAATAACGAAATCAAAATTTTATGTAACAAATTCTTGTAAAATAAAATTCTCTACTTTTGTAAAAATGACTCGAAATTAAAAATACGACCAGCGATTCTCAGAATGCGCTGTCCGTAAAAGAATGTCCGAGCAGAATATTTTATTTCACTTCACTTCACTTCACTTGTACTTCATTTTTGCAGTCGGATCTAGAACCCGACTGCGACTTACAAACTAAAAGGCCTGGCCTGAACGAACAATCGAGTTCAAGAGATATTAAATATATTCATATTTAATTTTTCTCTTCTCGATTTTTCGTAAACCCCCCAGATGCAAGCATCTCACGTGTGAGTGGAAGGACAGAGAAACGCGAAAGCTTGCTCTGGCCCTACCTACTTAAAACTAACTCATTCATACCAGAAGTAAGCTACCTGCCTGCCTATCGCTATATTTAAAAAATTGCAAAGTCCACTCTCACAAAAACACACTCCACGGTTCTCACACATACCACCCGGGTGCAAAAAAGCCTAATCCTAGGGAGTACGTCCCGGGACGTCTCCGACACCCGAGTTCAATACAACATTCACACTCTAAGTTCATACCTTTTTTGCTGAAATCGATCGACAATCGACAGTGAACGAACATATTTCATTTTCTTATTCTTTCGAATATTCAATGCAATATGTACATGTAATAATTTAAACTACTTTTACAATTTTCTAATTTAATATATAAAATTTTCAAATGACTCTACTTGCATTTTGTATGCAATCTCAAAAGACTCTACTTGCATTTTGTATGCAATCTCAAATGACTCTACTCGCATTTTCAAATAAAACTTTGCAAAATTAAAAAATAAATCGACACAAGGTCCACGACCTAACCACACACACACGTGTAACTTGTGTCGATAATTCACTGTCAATTGTCGATCGCCAAACATCTTAAAACTAAACCGTGTCCACCTGCCCTAACCCATGCGAGAGCATCTAAGCACGCGCATGAGTATAGAGCATAAAAATGAACACGGCCACATGTATTTTGACCTACCAGTTTTCTTCATGTGTGCTGAAAATCCTGAGCTAAAAACGTGATTAGTAACATGCTAATAAAGTGTCTTCCAGCAAAAATTGACTTTAACTTTAAAAAATTTTCAAAATGTAAATTGGAAGATCACTTTGCAAAAATCTAAGTATACGGTTGTTTCATTCTTTACAGATTTATGATATCAAAGTAAATTTCTAAATGATTCAAACATTCGTAAATAACTTTGATATCGAAATCTGTTTTTCGCGATACTTTCTTGTACATATGTAAAATATTGAATTGATAAAATTTATAAAAATTTAAAAATGACTCTATAATACTACTATGACTCGACAACTACTATGAAATCGGAGGGTCATCCGACTTCTATGTAGTTTTAAAAATTGATAAGCAAAAAAAATGTACAAGAAAACCCTGACCTGATCTAATAAATTAAATAAACAGTGTGTACGAATTTTGCACGATCGTACAGTCGTGGTCACTATGCTCGCTCAAAAATATAAAATACAACCAGTTCCCGTGTCGCTTCGGACCATTCGTCCTACGACATGATGGGAACCGGAGGAATCGTAAAGCATGCGACTCACCGATCGCTGACTTGCGCCACTGCGATCGCTTTACCGGTAAAACATCTGAGACTGCACATCTGGTAGGCATTGCATCGTAGAAGTTGATTGACTGATTGATTGATTGGCTGCTTAGCTGCTTGGCTGCTTGGCTGATTGGTTGCTTTTATCAAATTTGGATGTGGCAGTTTGGCAGTGGACCTTCTGTAATCATAAAAATATCACAACGATTAATTAACTGTGTTTATCGATTTGCATTTTGATTTTGAGATGTACAAACATATAGAAGCATGCAGGAGTATAAATTTGCAAACGTTCATATCACAACGTGAAATATTGTAAAATATTTGAAATTGTATGTCCAAACTCATAGACAATTAATTTAGAAAGCATAATAAAACGTTTGCAAAAATATACCGTAACACATAAGTAACTACAGTTTAAACACCAGTAACAATTTGTTAAAACATTTAAATAACCACTACATAAAGTACACTAAAACACTAGTAACAATTTGTCAAAATATTTAAATAATCATTGCATAAAATACACTACAGCACTAGTAACAATATGTCAATGCACTCAAATAATCGTTACATAAAATACACTTAAGCACCAGTAACCGTTTGCAAAAATAATTAAATAACCTTTCAATTAAGTACACTAAAGCACTAGTAACAATATGTCATTGCACTCAAATAATCGTCACATAAAATACACTTAAGCACCAGTAACCGTTTGCAAAAATAATTAAATAACCATTCAATTAAGTACACTAAAGCACTAGTAACAATATGTCAATGCACTCAAATAATCGTTACATAAAATACTCTAAAGCACTAGTAACCGTTTGCAAAAATATTTAAATAAGCATTCAATTAATTATACTAAAGCATTCTAGTAACAGTATGTCAAAACACTTAAATAACCATTGCATACTCTGCACTAATACCCAGTAACGATTTGTAAAAACACTTGAATAATCACTCCACAAAATATATTAAAACAGAAAAAAATTAATAAAACGTTTAAATAACCGCACCATAAAACACAGTAATATATCCGTATACACGTGCACAATCATTAATAAAACACACTATTAAAGTCACTGACACTTGTAGTACCACACCATTAAATTTGTTAATACACCCACATAATTAATAAAAAATATTTATTAAAGCACACTAAACACTGGTATTAATACACTAGGTACATTTATATATCCATATTGCATGCAGGAAACACACCGGTAAAGTCACTAACACTTGTTGAATTACACCATAAAATTTATTAATACACCCACATAATTAATAAAAAATATTTATTAAAGCACACTAAACACTGGTATTAATACACTAGGTACATTTATATATCCATATATGCATGCAGGAAACACACCGGTAAAGTCACTGACACTTGTTGAATTACACCATAAAATTTATTAATACACCCGCATATTTATTAAAAAATATTTATTAAAACACACTAAACACTTGTTAAAGCACAGTAGGTAATACAGGGACAAGCACAATATCGGTAAAGTAAAGCCTTGACTCGTACCGGTAAGTGTTGACAGGTCCCATCCGAGCTCCTTGACTTTCAAAACAGAACTGAGCTCGTGCGACCTCTTCAAGGGTAAGAGCGATTGGTAGTTTTCAGCAGCCAATTAGACATCACGTAATCGACCAATAGATCAAATCGAAGTGTAACAGTGATTGGTAGTGTACAGTAACCAATCAGACGTCATGTAATCCACCAATAGCGTGCAACCACTCTCATTGGTTGCAGTATAATTATTCTAATGTTAATTTTTTTATAATTTTATATTTTTTGGTAGTTTATTAACAAATTTATTGTTGTAATTATTTAATTTATTATTTTTTTTTAACTTACTCTTACAGATATGTTGCAAAATGATTTTTCGAACTGTTTTGAACACATAATAGTTTTATGTTTTTTGAACAATGTAATTCTTACATATCGTTAAAAATTCACGTTTACGCGCGGTTTTTTAAAATGTGACGTCATCAACGAAAATGGAGCACACCGCCATCTCTCCGGCGAACAGGGTGAACTACACGGTTTTGAAACAGCAGTTTCATTAGTTTTCCACACTGCTACTGAAGGGCGCCACATGTATTATTTTAAATTTCCCACCCGTTTACCTAACCTAACCTGACCAATTTAAAGAAAGAGCGTTTTCGAAAGAACAAAGGTGCCGACAGAGATCGCCTCTGGTATATTTTGCGACACGGCACTATAGCGCGAAAAATTTTGCTTCAGTGTGCATCTTTTTATTTTTCTAAAATTATACAAATGTTGAAGTGTACGGAAGACATGGAAAATATAACTTTAAGTCCTACGGTAGCTGCGAAGTTAAGAAATAAAGATGCCGTTAACAAAATGAAAAATGGTTCTCCAAAATTTCAAGAAGTTTTCAGAGAGGTTAGAGAACTACCGTTTTCGAGTTTTCAAAACTTTTCAAATTTAACAACAATGATATAATTACAATTCATTGTTACATATTTTTAATTATGTCGTACTTTGTTATTTATATACTTAAATTTTATTTCAGAGATGTCGACAAAGAATGCGCGAGAAACGAAGACAATTATTTAATAAAAGTAGATTTGGTTTGGAAATTAATTCAGAAGAAATTCAAGACACTCTATCGCAAATTGTGCGTAAAGAATTGACAGATCTTGCTACTACAGATTTAGATCCAGCTCTGAATCCATTTTCTCCTATAATAAGTGAACCACTTAATCCAGAGGAAGCAATGGAACTTGAAAATGAAATACTTAATGAAGAAGGTACATTTAATGCAGCAAAGGGTCTAAAGAATAATAATTTGATTCAAAAGCTTAAGAATAAAATTTTACATTGTATTTACAGAACAATGGATATTACAAGAGTATGAAAAAATGTCACAAGAAGAAATTGAATTATTAGCATTAAGTGCAGATCAAGAGAATGAAGAGGTCATTTGTCCTATATGTCAAACATCAAATTTAACTGAGAATGCAAGGCAAGTATCTTGCACATCTTGTGATTTTAAAGTAAATGGTAGTATAGGTATAAAAGATCTAGGGTATCTTATAAATAAATGTGCAAATACTCACTCCTCTATATGTGGAGAACCACCTGGTTTCCTAACACTTCCTGAAAATAATATGTCTTTGTATTTAGTTTGTGACAAATGTTCAACTTGGATGTCAGTAATATAAATTCTGATATTTCTCAATTGACTCTCAGAATTAAAAATAATCTACTTTATTTGTTTTTGTACAATTAATGAAATTAAGTTATTACTAATTGTTTATTTGACTAGACATTTAAATCTATGTTAAATTAAAATTCATCACGGACATCATATTGATATCCATTGAAGTAATATAAGACTTTGTAAATATGATCATATTTCCTTCTTTTAAATGAAATATAAAAATAAATTAATATGAAAAAATACAGGAAAGTGAGTGAAGAATAATCGAATTTCAGTTTTCTTTATGGAAGTAAACATTTGAATAACAATACATGAATGTTTATGTGATTATATGATACATATTGTACAAAAAAAAAACATCCCATTATTGATTCTTTATATTCTTCATCGCTTACGCGTACACAATGTAAATTTCGAGTAAAAGACATCTGTATATTGCAAAAATTAAACAAATTATGTTGATTTTATGCTCAATGATCACTTAAAGAGTTTATCATTCACAACATTCTTTAATATATAATTAATGTTTAATGATAATAACAACATTACAATATACAGACGTCTTCCATAACTTAAGCTAATATTTAAATTTTATAAATGATTTGTACATTATCACATGAAATTTCGTATTAAAAACTTCACATTTTATAACATCATTAGTATATAATATATATTTATAATTTGTGAGCAACCCATTTTTCATCTCGTACATAGTTCAATTATCTGCAATATAAATTCTTTATTTTTCAAACAGGTATTACTATGCAAGTATTAACAACTATGTATTCGTTATAGTGTACATGGTCGGACTTGATAAAAATGTATAATCTTTGATTTTAAAATTCAATTGCACTTATAAAGGCATAATTTCATAGATAAAATATTTTAGATTTCTGACTTCAGTCTCTCGATATAATTTTATAACACCGGTTTTACCCAGGTACTTCTATTCTCGTGCGGTGTAAAAAGGTTCACATAATTTTTCGTTAACAGTTCTTTATTCATCCATTTTCCTAAAAAGGTTCCAAAGCTAAATGATTAAAAAAGAATTACGTATATTTTAACTGTTATCAAAATATATCGACAACATAACGTATATGTCCATAATATATTTTTACAGAAGTTTTTATCTTAAAGATAGGGAAAAATGTTATCTACAAAAAAAAAGAAAACAAGAACAATTTTAAAAAACATTGATTTGACTTTCTTATAGAGCAACATGTACTTTAAAGAAATTTACAGTAAAACATAAATGTTTTTTCGTTACTGTCAAAATGATCGTACCTAGTCGAAGACGAGCATAGTAAAAATATAGTGGAATGGTTTGCTCTATATACTTTTTATAGTTGTTTCTTAAACGTTACCAAAATATATAGGCAAGTATTATAATGAGTTAAATGAGTCAACAACATAAAATTGCTGCGACAATGTTATCGCAATCCAAAAAAATAAGGAACACAAAATATAATTTTTTTGGCGCTAGATGAAAGTGAATACATGATGCGACATAATTACCTAATAAATATAAATGTACTTTACTTTGTTAATATCCGATACAAACATAATTGCGATAACAATATATATAAAAAAAGAAAACATGTTCAAATCTCAATATGTTCCAAATTTGTAACAGTCTATATATATTTTGTTAATTATCTGCAATTAAATTCATGTACATTTTCACGTGCTCTTTCTACAATTAATTATCCCCAAACATCCTTTGATCACAATTTTGAAAACGAGACAGGGAAAAATTGCACTTCGACTTTTATCCACGATCGTTGCGTAAAAAGAAACCTGAAGAAAATCCGCTATAAACAAAAATAAAAGAAAGAAAAGAGAAAAACTGTCATCAGAATTTTCACGTGTCTCTTCTAGAACTGGCTTATGGCTACGGTAACTGTTTTTATTTTGCTCGCCGCTAAATTTCCAACGTACACGCAATTTACGTTTCGCCGGCGAATTTCCATAAATATAAATTGGTCATTGAGTTGATCGTCGCCGTTCCGTATGGTTGACTGCTGCGAGTGCTTCTTCAGGTAGACGACCAGGATCTGATAGAATATCAGTGGCAGTACACAGATATCTGAGGGAGTTCAGAACAGCTGAAAACGATAAGAATGATAACATTACAAACACCTATATCCAACTAATTATTGTAATTACTGTCCACTGAAAGAATGAAGCATACTACTATAACAAAACGTAATGTAGTTTTCGAAAGATAAAAAGACAAATACTTAACACGTTGGCTATCATAGTAATGTGGATTATAAAGGATATTAATACCTTAGCGACTGGAAGACTATTAATAGGATTCTTGATGCCAGCAGTTATTGACTGAAAACCAATTAAGAATGCTTTGATTATAAACTATTCACCTATAGTTTGATTAAAATAATAAAGTTTAGAAAAATGATGTCCATTATAAGTTACGCAATTTTGGCATTCATAAAAATTATGCCGGACACTGATAACCTCATAGCAGTCAACGTGTTAAGGTTCAGATTTTGGACAGTATTTATTAGGTTGTTTCTTTTCAATTGCAAACCTGGTCTGAGATCGACAAGCGAGCAATGCTGCTCGACCCACAATATTGTACTTCTGTATAAATCTTCTATACTCGCCGTAGATACCGACGTATTGAAGGAAATCATCAAAGGCTCAAGTAATATACTGAACTAATTATTTAATAAGGAGACGTATATTACTATAATTATAAAGATAAAGTTTTCAACAGAACTTTAAAAAGGATACAATCCAAAATTTCCAATTTTCCCGTGTGCGCGTTCGTACATACTCATCGAACATTTCCTTCATCTTGCTAGTCCTGTGTCTAGAAATTGGAGCACCCGTTGCAGGAAGCATGGATTGGCAATTACTGCAACAGAGCATTCAACTGTAACTGGACATAGCTTTCCTTAACCTGTTAACCAGCATAAGATTCATCTTCGCTGGTTAACAGGTTAAAGTCGATTCTGTTATTTTTTTTCATTCAAACTTAACTACTATTACCTAATCGACGTATTAAGGCACTCGATTTGATTCCTCAAACTATCCATCTCTTCTTTCAATTGATTTCTTTCCGCCCTAAGTTGCCTGATATAATCAGCCCCCTTTTGCAGCATGGCGGCTTTGCTCAGCTTGGTATTCGGATTCTGACTGAGCTGCGGTATCAAACTGTGTAACATGTCGAATCCGTTCTTAATATTATATCTACGCTTTTGTTCCGCATGAGTATGACCCACTCTTCTCTGCTCTTTGTACTGTGCTCGATCCGTTTCACCCTTTATGTAACCCCGACTAGGCGACATCGGACTTCCTATACTCATCGGACTGTGCAAAGGGCTGAGACTCAACGCCTGAGGACTGTGCGCGTTAGAACTATCCTTCGGCGATCCAGGACTATTCTGTTGCTGGGTATTTGTATTCAATAACATTTGCTGATTGCAAGTGGACTGTTGCATAGCCTAATAGCACAACATACAACGTATTATATCATTAAATAGGACGCATGTTTGCAGTGAGTGTTATATAATGTAAAAGATAACACCTGCATTTACAAGTATTATTTTTAAAAAGCTACAGTAACTCACGATATGTGATCGTTCGAAACTTTGTACCTGCTGCTGCGGTGGTTGCACTTGCATTGGCGAGGTTTGCATCGTTTGAACGGTGACCGGTGTGGTAATATGCTGGGCGGTCGTCACCTGCGTGGGCGAAGCTGAAGGTGGAAGCATTGGTAAGATGTGTTTCATTGTAGCGGCTGTTTGGTCCACTGTCGGCATTATATTATCAGCCGGCATATTCATTGTATGTACACCAGATGTGTCTATGTAACGATATTTGAAGCTGTCATAATATTCTTTGTCGGGAAAATAATACCAGGATTTTGATTTCTCAATAATCATGCGTCAGTTGCCAATGCAACTCAACGAAACTAGTAAAAAGTTACATAACCGTACAAATATTACGTTTCTTGTAATACATACTATTGGTGAGTAACTGTGCGAGCAAAACATTGTTATTTAGATTTAGCGCGGGATCGCTCGCCGCTGATACTAATGGCGGTGGATGCATTCGTGGAGCAGTTAACGACGAACTACTTCGAGATCTATTCCTCGTTTTCATCTGGTACTGAAAGACAAAACGTACAATGCCGTTATACAAAGAAAAAAAGACTACATCATTCGTAAAAATATCTCTGACAACATGTGATAAGTATCCTAATTTACAAATATGAACCTTGGGTACAGCGAAAACTTCCTCCTTCTCCGAATTCAAAGCTCCAGGTTGAGGTAACAATTTCCCGTGTTGTACGGTTGTTGGTGTGCTGAGATCCAAACCGGAGGGTCTGCACTGTAACAGTATCGGCGATTGAGACGGTTGCTCCGCGGAAACCGATACGACTTGTGGTGGGTGTGTCTGAAAAAAAAAGTAACGCGATAATCCTATTCTGCAGTTAATCGCACAGTTTCCAGTATTGATAAATTATTCAAACGAAGCAGCGCGAAGTAACTGCTTCGCCTATGTACCTTGAAATTATTCGCATTGAATTTACATTGATGCGCATTAAAGCTTTGCGGGAGAGCGGAGAACTTGTAACACTGTTGCGGTTGAACGACTTTGTAAGGCTTGGTAGACACAGGTGCAACTGGTGGCAAAGGTCTGATGGCTCTGTGCTGCGTGGTCACCGTGGAGTTCGTCTGTCCAAAATTTTGTTGCACAGTTACCAGATTCTGAACGTGACCGGTGATGGGTGAAATTTGATTGGCGTGCACGGATTGATCGTTTAACGCTGCCAATTGCATTTGATTCTGAACAGGTGTCAACTGAACGGTTTGTATCTCCATAGCATAGGACTGCTGAGAACCCTGCTGGTAAGCAGAATTCTGTTGCTGCGTTGTTCTCTGATACGCGTTCTGCGGCGGTTGTTGTTGTTGCTGTTGCTGAGCCTGCTGAATCACTCGACTAGTTCTCGAAGAGACCCTACTAGGTCGACTCTTTTCCCTGACAGGTTGACTCGTTGGAGGTGGTTCATAACTTTGTTGTATAGCGTTATAATTCTCGCCAAGAGTTCTAAAACGTACACGTAGTGGTTGAAGCATGACATTCGTCGAATGACAAATCACTCAAGAACTAAAACTCACATGTTATTCCTGAACGCATTCGTTGGCTCCGGTTGAGGTTGAGTATATATCTTGGCGGTGTATTGAAGATTTTGTATAGTACCTGCCTGCTCGTTCTGAGTTAACGCTTGCTGCTGTGAAGCTTGTTCATTCTTCACTGCCGACTCTTGGCTTAGCTCGTTAATTTGATTCATAGGCGTCATCAGGTCGAGATCAGGATAGTTCGCGTTCAAGGTACTATTTCGAAACATATCGTCCTCCTCGGGGACGGGGGGCAATTTCGAATTAAAAAATTCTGAAACACGATCGATATTTACGTTTCGCAATCGTTTCACTAATGAAGTATCATGGATATAAACCTTGACCGTCTACCTTGTAGTGGCTCAAGAGTGTCCATAAAATCATCTAAATTTGGCTGGAGCGGTCCAAGGCTGGGTTGTATAAAATCCGCCAGACTAGCTCCTCGCGCTACAAACAAACAAAATTCATTGACATACGATACTTCGTATTTTATCCTCTTCGACAGTATTCAAATAATCGAAACATTTCTTTCTCTGTACACGTAACGATCGTGTTATCGTTCTGTCGCTCGTCTGCGTACACAGCTACTTGAATTAGTGAGTTACCAATTTCTCTGGGATCGGGAAAGTATATTGGTTGATTCGAACTGATTGTTGAAAATAACGTATCAGTCATAAGCTCCATGTAATCCTCATCAACCATCATACTCTCTCCTCCTGGAGTCCCACTGGTCCCTCCGTGTATGTTGCCTGTACCTGCTCCATAATTGCCCGAGGTTCCCAATCCATTGTCCCAATCTAACACATCCATCGATTCCATCTGAAATGATTATATCTTTCATTAGATCTTAGGTATTTCATAATTCATTTACATTCTGCAATTATAGGACTGCAGTTTGGTGTCTGTTTGCTTAACAGAATATTTATCTACGACTCGTTATATTGCCAGGAGTACAACGGTGGACAGTTCTTGGATTATTGCAATAATTAAGAAGCTTTCATATTTCATATTGGTGTCCATGGATCCAGAGATACGTTGCGATATACCAGGTGAGAATAGTGTCGATATATCGAGTGGGAGTGTGTTGAAATACAACGCGACTGCATCACGATACAACACGTGAGACGCTGCATCATAACACAACGCGTGAGACCGCCACGTGACGATATACAACCACGTGAAGATACAGTACTTCACAATACAATACAATATGTCGAAATACGTGTGAGAATGAAATATATGAGAATTGTACGTCAACATACGAAGTATAGCGCGTGGGAATATAGCCCACTGAAATACAACGCGCAAAAGTATAATACATGGGAATACAACGCGTCGAAGTACAACATGTGGGAATACAATCGCAGTGTGAGATGTTACATATTAAAATAGTATGCTAATATGCTAGTATACTAGTATGTTAATATAGTTGATGTACAATATGATAAGAATAGTCTCGAAACGGAGTAGGAATTCGATGGCAATATAACTAGTGGCGATGTAAGATATACTGCAACGTTCTCCATGGATCCTGTGTCTTCCTTTGCAGGAAATAGCTGTGCATAAAAGTCCATAGGATTTCTGTTATAACGTAACTTATAACATAACTGATTTCT
This sequence comes from Megachile leachella, assembly GCA_963576845.1. Lineage (NCBI taxonomy): Eukaryota > Metazoa > Arthropoda > Insecta > Hymenoptera > Megachilidae > Megachile > Megachile leachella. Next base: position 20,086,428 of record OY756251.1, read on the forward strand.
GGCAATATAACGAGAGTGTTAGAAGAATAAATACCATCTCGGTGCCATCCTTGTTCGTCCAGCCAAGGATCTTGTTTCGGTAGAACATACGCCATTTCTTGTATTCGGCAGTAACCGCAGCAAGTTTTCGCTTCCAGTATTTGCCTTCTAAGACGACCGCCTGATAAGAAAGTTGATTTACGCATGAATACGGTTTCTTACAATGGAAGTTCGATTAACGATAAACGATAACTTAGTTTTTAAATAATTTATTAATAAATTATCGACTGGTTATCAGTCTAATGAAAACCGGGACGTTATTGATAAGCGATCGCAATACGTACCTCGGGTTTATTATGAGTATCAACATCCAACGGAGACGCGAACTGGCACACCAGCGTGTTCTGCTTCAGTATAACTGCAAACGAATCGAAAACTTTATCGAATTCTATCTTTTCCAAATATTGCTATATTATCCACGATATTATTTTACAGCGAAAGATATCTTGAACGGTTCGATCAGACTTTGGTAGGAACCACAACGGATATGCAGTTCTAAAAGTAGATGCAACGTGTTTTTTAGCTAACAAAGAGGTTGACCTTCTCCGAGTAACCAGGAAATTCACAAACATGAAACACGTTCGGTGATTTCATTTATGCAGATTTGGATCGGTATGCAGGGTGCGGCACCAATCGCCATACTTTAATTATTCCACGGTTTGGTCGTGAAAATATATTACTAAATCTTTACTTATACGTTATTCAAATTTATTCGTTTCGACCTTCGGAAAATGAACAAAGTTATCAAAACGAGTTCAAACATTGCAGATAACTCATTTTATACATCTCGTGTACAAGCTCCGAAAAAAGTACAGCTGAAAACTTTATTGCAAAATTATTCTGCAAACTCAAAATGATAAACAAGTGACAAGGAACTCTTCCAGTTGTTTCTTCATTAAATATGCAGAATTTTAATGAAATATCTTGCACGTTACAACAAAGAACTCCGAGGTTTTTCAAGAAAAATTACCATGTACTTAAAGACTTTTTATTGAAAGATCTTTCAAGATTTTTCAAGATTCTCACAATAAATTACCATGTACTTAAAGATGAACTAGAATAACCGCAAATATTCTAAGTCCTCTTTCTCGACTAGTTAGCTGCCTTTCGAGTGACGATGAACGATACATTTGGCGCAACGGAACAGAGACGCGGACGTCCCGATGCCGATTTTGCGGCGACGCATTTTGTATCGCAGTCGCGAAATACTTTCTCGTATCAGTGACGGTGGATACAAAGTCCCGCCACGAACTGCGAAACGAATTCTTCCTGAACGTTCGATTCTCGAACTCGCTCGGTTTCACGCCTTTCTCTTGTTTACCGATGCTCCTCTGCTCTCTTCGACGCCCTCGCTGCGATACTTCCCTTTCTTTGCAGAAAATCGAGATCATGTGTCATTTATATTGGATTATGTCTCATTTATATTGTAACTTGTGATGTTAATATTGCATTAATTTTGCTGGATGGTTATGTTGGAAGTGGGAGATGTTTTGGTTGTGGATCAAAAGGTACAAGGTACAAAGGTTTTGGATGTGGTTTGGGTACTTGGGATGCTGGAACTTTGGAAGATCAACACTTTTGAGAGATATTGGGAATTGGAGAATGAGAGTGGGGAGTTTTGAAAATTTGGGAAAGTAGAACTTGGGGATTTTGGGAATTTTGATCCTGGCGATTTGGAGATTGTTGAAATTTGAAATTTTGGAAATTTGGAACCTTGAGAGTTGGGAGATGTGGAAGTTGCAGCTCTGGAATTTGGGAACTCTGAAAATTTGGAACCTTGGAATTTGGGAGTGTAGAAATCTGGAATTTTGAAAATTTGGAACCTTGGAATTTGGGAATTGAATCCTTGGACCTTGGGGGTTGCAAAAATTTGGAATTTTGCAAATTTGGAACCTTGGAACTTGGAAAGTGTGGAAATTCGGACCTTTGGAATTTAGGGGTGTAGAAAATTGGAATTTTGTAAATTTTGAATCTTGGAACTTGGAAAGTGTGGAAATTCGGACCCTTGGAATTTAGGGGTGTAGAAAATTGGAATTTTGTAAATTTTGAACCTTGGAACTTGGAAAGTGTAGGAATTTGGACCATTGGAATTTGGGGGTGTAGAAATTTGAAACCTTGGAAATTTGAGACCTTGGAACTTCGAAATTTAAGGAATTTGAAACCTTGGAAATTAAAATCCTAAAATTTACAAATTTAAAAAATTAAAGAACTCCAAACTTGTAAACTTGAGAACCCTATTACAATATCCGAAACATTGACAACCACATCAAGTCCACGTAACCCATACTAACCATCCCATAAAAAGTTTAATAAAGAACCCATCCGATACTAATAATAGTCTACTTATTAATAGTACAAATATCCCAGCGCAGAAATAAGTAGTTGACCGAAGGAACCTCAAAGACATTGACTTCAATTCCCCTTAACCCTTTCACTTAGTTCACACGTGTGACACTTCAAATACCATTTAAATCTGTCTTTCTATCAAAAACTTCAAAATATAAAAAATAAACAACGCAATTTGACACTCTAACTCCAAAATCCAAATTTCCAAAATTTACCTCGATTCCGTATCGAACACACAACTTAAACTCCGATACCGTGGAAGTAGAACAGAGGAGCAAAGTCGAAGAAACAAATTAATCGTATATTATTAATTATTAATCGATACTAATTATAAACCGCGGATATTTATTTGGTGAACGTAGAACGGCAGTGATCGCGAAACTGAGTCAGTTTGGCTGGAAAACTTATGGAAACGAGGTGAGAGCATCGATGGCGGGGATTCTTTGTCACTGCTGTGTCACGTGCAAGATATTTCTTTATCTTGTAGAATAGCGAGTCGACTATCTACCGCGTATCGCTTTATTTTCGCGGCTGGATATCTTAAATCAATTTAATTTGGCTTTAGATTACGCTCTATCTCGCCAAATTTGTTTTTCGATTGTAACTCGATGGAAAACGGCTGTGGTTTCCAAACATTTCGACTACTCCCTTTCTTATCCATTTCTTTCGTTTTTCTTCTGCGTTTATTCTTTTCTTTTCGACTGTTCAATTTTTTTAATGTTCAGATAAATAAATTTAATTTGATGAATATATTAATTGTCGGAAATAAAATGAAATATTTTTATGGTAGATTAAAAATGAAGTTAGATAAAGTTAGAATAAAAAACATAATTAGATTGATCATAGATAAATGTCGGACTAAATGTATTTTAATTTTCAATTTTATTGAAAATATCATTAAATTGCATCGACATTAAAATGATAAAATAAATTCAAAATTAAAAACATAATTAAGTCTGTTCTAAATGAATTTAATTAAATTAATTCAAGATTAAGAACATAATTAAATCAATTCAAAATTAAGAACATAATTAAATTAATTCAAAATTAGGGACATAATAAAGTTAGTTCAAAAATGAACATGATTAAATTAATTCAAAATTAAGAACATAATTAAATTAATTCAAAATTAGGAACATAATTAAGTCAGTTCAATATGAACATATTTAAACTATTTCAAAATTAAAAACATAATAAAGTCAGCTCAATATGAACATAATTAAATTAATTCAAAATTAGGAACATAATAAAGTTAGTTCAAAAATGAACATGATTAAATTAATTCAAAATTAAGAACATAATTAAATTAATTCAAAATTAGGAACATAATTAAGTCAGTTCAATATGAACATATTTAAACTATTTCAAAATTAAAAACATAATAAAGTCAGCTCAATATGAACATAATTAAATTAATTCAAAATTAAAAATATAATTAAGTCAGTTCAAAGTGAACATAATTAAATTCATTCAAAATCAAAGGCATAAGCCATTACAAAATTAAAATTATAATAAAGTAAGTCCAAAATGGAGGACATACTTCAAAATCAAAGACATAAATAAAGTACAAAATTATAAATACAATAAATTCAATTTAAAATGAAGAATATACTTCAAAATCAAAAACTCAACTAAAGTAACTAAAAATTAAAAGTATGCTTCAGGCAATTAAAAACTAAAGTTATACTATAAGTAATATATAAGAAGTAAGTTCGAAATAAAAAATGTAATGAAACCAACTCAAAATTAAAAGTCCGAAAACAATAAAAAAAGAAGATATATTTAAAGTACGAAGAGAAGGCTCGATAAGGCTCGATCGGTCGTAGCCGATATACAAAAATAATTTGGATCAACGTGACCCAGGATCGAGTTCAAACGATTGCAATATCCATGTTTAATTTTAAAATAACAATAAAGAAGAAGATTGGCTACAGTGCCTTCCTCTTTCGGCGACGCGACGTTTGTTAATCAACGCCGTGACCCGCGATCAGTATCTGTTGACTGTGACAGCTCATCCGTAGTAAATAAAAAGTAGCGACGAGGAATAAAAAACTAAAATGTAGGCGCGACGTTATCGACCAGGGTTATCGTGCGAAACGCTACGTAATGGTAAGTAAAATCTGGTCAGTCAATGCGCCTTGTGTTTCGCGTAATACTTCCGGTTACTGGATCGCGCAAACGATTACAAGTGTCGAACTATTCAATGAATCCTTCATTTACGTGTTTAGTTACGGATGTAGCCTTTCCTTGATCGACGTTTACAGCATAATTAGACACGTTGTAAGAATCTTTCGCTGTGTTACGTAATCGTAGACCCTCACTAAAATTTCATGAATGAGTTACTGAAACGCAGATGCGTATTTTTGTGAATGGACATTGATAGACTTAACGAACGCAATTTTTCGGTGACGCGAGTAAAGGGATTTCATTCAAGAGTTTCGTAATTTTTATCAGTACATGATTGTACTGATCACGCTTCATTTATCTTAGAGCATGCTAATCAGCGAAAGATACATCTCTATACTAACAGAGTTTTGCAAGTAATAACGTGAAACGTAATTACCTCAAATTCTAAAGAATAAAATAAATGTTCTTACATTGCATGTGCCAACATCGCCAGATGACGTTGTTCAGTCTGATCTTGTCCTTCCATCTCAGCCTGATTCCTTTGAACCGATTCCACTTGGGCGATGTCAATTTCTGTCTGGAACAAATTCAAATGCCCATACGTCATACCTACTGTAGAAAATTGACAATTTGATCGATTAAGCAATAATTATCCGATCGTATGTTATACAGAATCAGCAATACATTTGTTGTTCGTTACCAGATAAGTTAACGCTAAACCCACTCCCTCGCAATATCGGGTGCTCGATTGTCAACGCTAAATGCCCTATTAAACGATAACGCATTCGCTACCGCTTATGCTCAATGTCCACGTCAAATGACGACGCGTTGCCTATCGAAGCGTTATAGGATGATGCGGTAACTCGCTGCACTGTGCTTTGATGAGCTGTAATTTATCTTGTATTTTGGTGTTATGATGCGCTGCACTGGGGCGCACTGTAATTTGACGCGTTGAATTTTGATACGCTGTGATTCAATGCGTTATATTTTGATGCGTTGTAGTTTGAAGCGTGGTAGTTCGATGCGCTGTGATTCGAAGCGTGGTAGCTCGATGCGGTGAAATTCGAAGCGTGGTAGTTCGATGCGCTGTGATTCGAAGCGTGGTACTTCAATGAGCTGTAATTCCAAGCTTGGAGCTTCGATGCGCTGTAATTCCAAGCTTGGGGTTCCGATGCGCTGTAATTCCAAGCTTGGGGCTCCGATGCGCTGTAATTCCAAGCTTGGGGCTCCGATGCGCTGGAATTCCAAGCTTGGAACTCCGATGCGCTGTTATTCCAAGCTAGGGGATCTGATGCGATGTAATTCCAAGCTTGAGACTCCGATGCGCTGGAATTCCAAGTTTGGAACTCCGATGCGCTCTAATTCCAAGCTTGGGGCTCCGATGCGCTGGAATTCCAAGCTTGGAACTCCGATGCGCTCTAATTCCAAGCTTGGAACTCCCATGCGCTCTAATTCCAAGCTTGGGACTCCGATGCGCTCTAATTCCAAGCTTGGAACTCCCATGCGCTCTAATTCCAAGCTTGGGGCTCCGATGCGCTGGAATTCCAAGCTTGGAACTCCGATGCGCTCTAATTCCAAGCTTGGAGATTCGATGCGCTGTAATTCCAAGCTTGGGGCTCCGATGCGCTGGAATTCCAAGCTTGGAACTCCGATGCGCTCTAATTCCAAGCTTGGAACTCCCATGCGCTCTAATTCCAAGCTTGGGACTCCGATGCGCTCTAATTCCAAGCTTGGAGATTCGATGCGCTAGAATTCCAAGCTTGGGAGTTCGATGCGCTCTAATTCCAAGCTTGGGACTTCGATGCACTGTAATTCCAAGCTTGGAGTTCCGATGCGCTGTAATTCCAAGCTTGGAGCTTCGATGCGTTGGAATTCCAAGCTTGGAACTCCGATGCGTTGTAATTCCAAGCTTGGGACTCCGATGCGCTGTAATTCCAAGCTTGGAACTCCGATGCGCTGTAATTCGAAGCTTGGGATTCCAATGCGTTGTACTTCGATGCGTTGCAATTCGACGCGTTGTACTTCAATGCAAAGTATTTCAACGCGTTGTAACTCAACGCGTCGAGTCCCGCTGCGCAGTAATTCGGCGCAATACACTTCCCTGCACAGTAGATCTGCGCATCAACTATTCTGCAACATTCTGCATTGAATATTCTATTCTATAATGCGCTATAACTCATTTCGATTCACAACGCATACCAATCTTCCCTTCTACCACAAACCAACACATGAAAATTTAAAAATAACAAATTGCACTGATAAAAACTGCAAACCACTTGCAGTATAAATTCAAACAAATTTAATATTACAAAATTTGATTTAAAAGTATGAAGAGATATTTTTTAGAAGAAAATGATAACTGAACGCGAGAAACGTAAACGATGTTATCGATTGAAATAGTTAAAGCAAACTGATAGATGGTTGGTCGTAAAAGGCTTAACGTAATCACCGCGGCTTTACAGTTGCCTCTGTAAAAGCTAATCCGTCAATTATCGCGGTATCTTCTTCCGCCTCGTGATTCTTGGTAATCGAAAGCTCTGCGGGTTTCACGCGTTGGAAAAGCTCGTTTACAAGGTTCAAAGCTCTGTAACGTGTTCCCTTGTAACTCATATCGGAGTCTCGGATTAGCGGATCATGCGGAACTATCGTTGGAGAACCGCTCTCGATCCCTGTTTACTCGAGCGCGGTAAATACTCAGCAGTGTTTGCTCGACTGAGGCGAATGCCGTTCTAAATATAAATGAACAGTGGAAGGAAATAAGCAGGGAAACCGAATTAAGATTTTCCACGGATGTCACTGGGAAACCCCGAATATCGAGTGAAAGTCATTTGAATCGATGTTGTGTTCGAATTTGCGTCGTTTTCTCTCGTATCGTATTATTTCTGATAGATGGTATCGTATATTGCGTGACGACATTACGTCTTAATGATGCAACCAAAATACAATAACAATAAATATGGTTGCATCAGTGACAACGCAAGCATCAATTTATATAATTGTCTTTTTTGTTCTGTATAAAATACTTCTCCGAAGAAATTAAATCCTCGCGACACGTAAAATATTTTTCCTCGCGGACCCAAAATCAGCGAGTTACGAAACGAATTCATTTTCTGCAAAATATAATTTCTCTCCATGACTGTAGTCTCGTTATCTGATAATTAGTTATTTGTTCGTCTTGCGGCTGCAACTCAATTATCACCGTCGTTTGTCCAAGATTTCGCTCGCCCCAGTATTTTTCTTCCCAACTAAATCTCAAAGTGTGAACACATGTTTCGAATTTCGAAGGCTTAGACGCTGTATCGATCCCACGTGTTATCAATTTTTGAGCACAATACACGCGTTATCTCGAACTTTCGTTAACACGTGTGTTATCGACGACTATAAATAAAAACTGTATTGCAAAATAATCAAGATAGACCGAATTAGTCAGTGCTACAATACGTTGGAACAAATCAAGGAATAATTGTAACGCTTCGGAGATTAATCAAGTATTACACAACAGACGCCATGTGGAAACGTTTAATCCAACGCGATCTGATCAATCTCATTTATTACTTTCGTATGCGGAGGGGTTAATGAGCTCGTGATGGAAAAACAAACAGAATTGAATTATATATTCACTTGTCATAAGACTCGCAACGTTTGAAAATAATATAAGAGATAAGTGTAATAAAAAGTGTAAGCTGTATGTAGAGAGAAGACACTTTTATTTTGGAGATAAAAAATTCCTAGGGATATATTATATTAGGGACACTGGTATTTATAGTGATATCTATATCACTTTAGGACTCTAGGAATACTGGGATCTAGGGATATTTGAGGATCTAGGGATATTTTGGGATCTAGGAAGATTTGGGGATCTAGGGAAATTTAGGGATCTAGGGATATTTGGGGATCTAGGGATATTTTGGGATCTAGGGAGATTTAGAGAATCTAGGGATTTGGGGGATCTAGGGATATTTGGGGATCTAGGGATATTTGGGGATCTAGGAAAATTTGGAGAATCTAGGGAGATTTGGGGATCTAGGGATATTTTGGGATCTAGAGAGATTTGGAGAATCTAGGGATTTGGGGGATCTAGGGATATTTGGGGCTCTAGGGATATTTTGGGATCTAGGGAGATTTGGAGAATCTAGGGATTTGGGGGACCTAGGGATATTTGGGGATCTAGGGAAATTTGGAGAATCTAGGGAAATTTGGAGAATCTAGGGAGATTTGGAGAATCTAGGGATATTTGGGGATCTAGGGATATTTGGGTGTCTAGGGATATTTGGGGGTCTAGGGATATCTAGGGATCTAATGATATTTTGGATCTAGGGATATTTTGGATCTAGAGTTACTGGAATCTCGGTACATTTTAGATCTAGGAATATTTTGGATCTAGGGTTACTAGGATCTAGGCACATTTTGGATCTAGGGATATTTAGATCTAGAGACGTTACAGTATAGAAAAATTTAGATCTAGAGACGTTAATATCTAGGGATATAAAAATGTAGGGATACGGGGATCCAAGAATATAGCAATCTAGGGATATCAGTATCTAGGAACATAAGGACTTCACAACATAGCTATCCACAAATATAGAGATACTGCAGTTACAGTCTATTACCTAGGATAATTATCCTTACAACTTAATTCATCTTAAATAAAGTGTTAATTACGCCAATGATTATGACAGAATGAAAAGTATACCTCAGCAAAACATCCGTGAACTTAATCGATAAACGAAACAGACTATCTAGCAAACCAGTGAGGAAAGAAATAGTAAGGCATTTTTATTATGTCGGTGAACGTGTTGGAGGTTAACACTGATTCGACACACTTCCATATTTGTATAATAAACGGATAGTATTCAATCTAACGTAAAGCACCAACATCGTCAGCATTGATAAGTTGCATTAAGAAAGGAATCACACAAATCACGTTAAGCATTAGAGCAATCGTAAAGAAGTTCAGGGTGGTACAATTTAGCAGAAACCGTGTTTGCACTTTATCGCGTAACGAAAGACAGTCCGCATCAAATTTAAATGTCTGAGTAGTTTCGTACGGTGCGCAGTTCAATACCGGATTTGTAACGCGTTCTGTTCCGAGCAAATAATGCGTTTTAATTATTGCAGCGGTCGTTACTTTATCAGCTTGTTAATTACGACAGATTGCACGTGAAAGTGGTAAAAACGTTTCTCGGTATATTCTCTCGTTCCGTGAGATTTCCACTTGATAAACTAAATTTCACGTTTCATCGCGAACGTCGCGACACTCGATATTTTCCTTGTGAATTTCGTACGAAGGAAATTCGAAAACTGCAACGTTATATTAAGATAAAACGTATGAATGAATTAAACATGTTACTAATTTGCTGTTTAAAATACTTCCCAAGTAACTGTTTCTGTTATCTTAAACAATTTTGTATTTACATAATTGTATGCAATTATTATTATTTTCGTTTCTTTCTTTCTTAAAACCCACCTTCGATAACGGTACAGTTATAAGAAATAATAGTGAATTAAGAGTGTGGAGGAATGAAACATGTTGCAATCTAATGTGTGGAGAGTATAATATACAAAGACGCGGCGATATAACGCGAGGGTTTTTTAATACGTAGAAATACAACGCATAGAAATTGTACACGTGGCGATATAATACTTGGCGATACAATACGTAGAAATATATATTTGTGGTGTGGTGATATAACGCGTGTGGTGATATAACGCGTGGCAATATAACGCGAGGTGATTCAGCGCGTCGAAATTTCACACGTGGAAGTATAATGCTGAGCGATACAATGCATAGAAATATAAGGTGTGGCGATATAACGCGTGGTGTTGCAACGTATAGAAATTCCACGCGTGGCAATATAACGCGAGGAATTTCAACGCGTCAAAATTCTACGCGTAGCAATACAACGCATAGAAATACAATATGTGGCGATATAACGCGTGGTGTTTCAATACGTCGAAATTCCATGCGCGGCAATATAACGCGAGGAATTTCAACACGTTGAAATTCTACGCGTGGCGATACAACGCATAGAAGTACAATATGTGGCGATATAACGCGTGGTATTCCAACATGTAGAAATTCCACGCGCGGCAATATAACGCGAGGAGTTTCAACGCGTAGAAATACAATATGTGGCGATATAACGCGTGGCAATATAATGCGTGGTACTTCGACGTGTAGAAATTCTACGCACGGCGATATAACGCGAGGAGTTTTAAGGCGTCGAAATTTCACGCGTAGCAATATAACGCATAGAAGTACAATATGTGGCGATATAACGCGTGGTATTCCAACATGTAGAAATTCCACGCGCGGCAATATAACGCGAGGAATTTCAACGCGTCGAAATTTCATGCATTGCAACACAACGCATAGAAATACAATATGTGGCGATATAACGCGTGGTATTCCTATATGTAAAAATTCCACGAGCGGCGATATAACGCAAGGAGTTTCAACACGTCGAAATTTCACGCATTGCATTACAACGCCTAGAAATACAACATGTGGCAATATAACGCGTGGTGTTCCACCGTGTAGAAATTCTATGCACGGCAATATAACGCGAGGAGTTTCAACGCGTCGAAATTTCACGCGTGGCAATATAACACATGAAAATCCAACGTACGACAATACAATATGCACCGATTTAACTCGTCAAAATCCTACACATAAAAATTCAACAACTGGCAATAAAACGAGCGGCTAACATTACAATTTTAATATTGCAGCAATTTCTATAGACGAATCCTAACGAGAATACGAACGTCACTATTGCATTACTCCGTAACGAAACTTGTGGCTTTTATGTAAACTTGTATTACAGTACCAACATTAATCAGCAGTCATATGCAATTAGTTACGTCACCTTTCGACAAGAAATACGTTTTAAACAGTCGAATCGATGATACGAGCCTGTAATGAAACTGCGAAATGTTCTAAAAGTGAAATTGATCAATTCGGCTTCCGAGCAGCTGATATTCTCGCGGACATACAACAGACACATTAATGGTGTGTCTGTGCCCCGATGACGCAGTGGCCTTGCATGATAAAAGATACGATGTGACACTCGCACACACGCTCGCGTAGGTCTTTACGGTAATTTAGCTCGATTCACATTTTCGAGTTACGCGGGTAGCGAGAACGGTCAACTTGGAATTAGAGTGAATCACGATATATCGTATATATAATTATTCTTTCGGCTGCTAATGTTTTGCTTCATTTTGTGGAAACGGTGGGAATTTCCTTAATGTGTAAGACTTTGCTTTTCTGATGGTAGTGATAATTTCTACTTATAGATACTATTCCTTTAAGCGATAGTCTTGTAGACGTTGTTTTGTTTGGATAGAAATGTTTATTTTCGGATTTTCCAGGATTATTTTAAATCCTCAGGTAATCAAGGTTGTTAAGGAAATTTTTATCTACCACGTGTAAGACGAAGGCGAAAATGGTTTGAGAAAACTAAGTCCGTTTTTAGGGAATGGAATATTTTATTAAAGCAACTGTAGAGAAAGCCCGGAAAAGGAACGATGCCAACGACAGTCGTCTATAGAATGCCCTCTTCTCGTTACGCGAGGTATCCCAGTCCCCGCGAAACTTGGGCCTCCGCGATGGTTTTATGACCCGGGCGTAACGTCGTTGGGTCTCGTCGCCGGGGCGGTCAGGGTTAGACGGCCATGTGTCCCCTGTCCCTGATTTATTGGGGGTGTCTTTGGGAATTTTCTAACACTCGGCCAGCCTGCAAATATGCTTGTCCTCAAGCATGGTTTTCAATAGGTTTCTGTAACAAAAGATTCAGCATTTGCCTGAGTATACGGTTCAATTCTAAAAATATCAATTCGAGCCATGAAAGAATATTCTACAAATGATTAATAATTAGTAGTCGTTAATACTCCCCTTGCTGGTCACGGCTTTTGCCTTTGCCGTTAATCAGCCCTTATCAGCAATGACTCCATTCATTGCTCGATATCTGGTTCTCGTCAAAGTTGCCAAATTGCAACCGCTTCCTGATATTCTGCTGCCATTTGCTGCCATGATGAATCTGATGTCTTCGTCATGACAGTCTGCAACATCTGCTCTCTGTCATGACACTTTCGCGAGTCACGCAATAAGAACTATCGCCATGACCGCTCATCGTATCCAGTAGTGGTGCACCACCACTACTGGCCTCCGGCTAAAGGGAACGTCATCGAACAACGGCGAACACGTATCACCGCTGACAATCGGAAACCCTTTCTACAACATTCAGTAGCAACCTTGCTCACTGACATGTCGGGTTCGCGAATTAGGCAGTAAGAACTACCACCATAACCGCTCATCGTATCCAGTAGCGGGGCGCCTCCACTACTGGAATCCGGCGAAGAGGTGGTAACCATACAACAGCGAACACGTTTCACTGTTGCCAATTAGGACCTCTTTCCATCATTCAGTAGCAACTCTGCTCACTGACATGACAGCTTCGATGTGATCTTGCTAGTGGACACACCACCTCCGCAAGCATCACACCGGCAAATATCAGCCGGGGTCGATCTCTATCGCCCCGACACAATCAAACAAAACATCTTCTTTTCCAGCGATGACTCTTTCATGCTGACGAAGATGTCGATATCCAGAAGCAACAGCCACGAGCTACACACTCGTGCTAACACTAAACAGAACGAGAATAGTACATGTATTAGCATACCGTCTACAATTTAAGATTTCAATTGTATTAGGAAAGCGAGCTTTGACTCGTCTACCTCCCTTTATTAATCCCTCGACTTCGTAATGAATATTTACGTGTCTGCTACAACAAAACATCTTTTTCTAGCGATGATTTCTTTCATGCTGCTGAAGATGTTGATATCCACAAGGAACAGCTGTAACCGGTGACTTTCAACCGCTTCTGTTTCCTTGTATTAACTATCACAAGTTACATACTCGTCATAACACTCCCTTTATTACACTCTCGATTTTGTAACAGTTATTTACGTGTCTGCTGCAGCCTGAACGGTCCCTTGATTCTGAAACGAAGCTACCTGCTTTCCTCTGTCGCTCGGTCAATGGTCATTTTGGCCGTTTCCAAGTTTTCCTGTTGATACCTGCTGGCCTCTCATTGACTTTAACTATATCGTTGTCCGTTTTCGCTGCCGTTGCCGCCAATGTATAAACTATATATCGATCACTTTTCGATATTAATCTGTCTTAACCTGAAACAAAATCTATCCAAGTGCCCCGATTTACTGCAGAACGTGCAAATACTCCGTTCCTTAATGCATTGGGCAAAGAAATGTCCAACTTCCCTGCAACTATAACATCACCGTCGATTGCTGAATCTATTCCACGGTCGTCGAAGGCCCAGGGCTTCCCATTGGCGTAAATGCTCCGTTTTCATTCTCGTCATCTGTCCATTGCGGCATAGCTCCCATCTCATTCATCGCCGCGTACAATTCGTCCGCATCCTTGTACCGTCTTGACCTGATGGTCCTGGCCACGTTTTCATCCGGGATGCCGCCGATTACCGCGTCTTCCAGGTAATCATCCGGGATGTCCAAATTAAGAGCACGTAACTTTGATAATTTTTCAAAACAATAGTCGCCTAAGCGCTGTCCGGGACTGGCAGTATAGGTGGCTGCTTCCAATAACAATCGCGCAAACGGCAATGGTTTCTTAAAACGTCGTAATAGAATTGTTTTCAACGACCTCCATGTATGATCGTTGACTAACTCTTCATCGTACACACGTCGTGCATGTCCCTTTAAACTGCGAGCAACAATCAACAATATATTGTCGTCACTCCAATTATATCGTCGCGCCATGCGATCAACTTGCCGTGTCCACTGCTCCACATTCGCACTATCTTTCGCAGGATCAAACTTCGGTATCACGAATTGTTCATTGATTGATCGATAATGCACCGCTTGAAGCTGTTGTCTTAAACTTTTTACCGTCGCACGTAAATTCTCTGATCCAGAACTGTCCATTGAACGATTCCGACGGCGCGAGTGTCCACGCGCTGATTTCCGTTCGCGATCCCACGAACGCCTTCGTTTTGCATATGCATCATTACGCAAAGATTCACAATAACTGTCCAATGAATTCTCCTGCGAACTATGACGCCGATGATCTCGCGATTCGCCTCGTCTGCGATTTCGCAAAGTGTCTCTTTTTCGGTCCCGCGATTCATCGCGTCCACGGTTACGAGATTCACCGTGATCCCGATCATTAGAACGATCACTACCGTACGTATTTCGCCTTTGCGAACGATTTTCTCGCTCGTACCTTGAACGATTTCGCAAATTATCTTGCGAACGGTTTCGCGAATCTTCTTGCGAACGATCGCGTACACTTTTTCCTCTATGCACGAAGTCCTTCGATTGTTCACGCTCGCGCGAACGTCCCCGTGAACAATCCCGAAATGATCTACACGACTTCTTGCTTGATCGAACCATTTTCACTAACACACACTATTATTTCTCGCACTGCACACAGGCACAATCGCGTTAAAACGTCTAAAATTGACACTGTATACCACGAGCGGATTTAAAACGCGAGGTTTATCGAACCTCTTTAGGTGTATCCCACTTCTGACTTGTAAGACGAAGGCGAAAATGGTTTGAGAAAACTAAGTCCGTTTTTAGGGAATGGAATATTTTATTAAAGCAACTGTAGAGAAAGCCCGGAAAAGGAACGATGCCAACGACAGTCGTCTATAGAATGCCCTCTTCTCGTTACGCGAGGTATCCCAGTCCCCGCGAAACTTGGGCCTCCGCGATGGTTTTATGACCCGGGCGTAACGTCGTTGGGTCTCGTCGCCGGGGCGGTCAGGGTTAGACGGCCATGTGTCCCCTGTCCCTGATTTATTGGGGGTGTCTTTGGGAATTTTCTAACACACGGATAAGATCGATAGGGAGAGCTGATAATTTAACTTATTAGTTCTCGAAGATTTTCTAATTTGTTATACCGTAATGTACCGTGCAATGCTAATTCACTCGCATACGTCGGAGACCATGTAATGTTATTATAAGTGGCATCTTATTATGTTAATACGCACGAATGTGATACGATTGGAAATTTTGTAAATTCAAGATGATATAACGCTTATCAAAAGCTAGAAATGATTTATTAACCGCTTCAAAACGGTTTCTTAATAATCAGTATACGCTTATCACGGAGGTCAATTGCACTTAGCATAGAATAATTACCATCTAAATGAGATTGCGATTATGATTAACGGTACGAGTTACTCCACGGAATTTTCCTATCAGTTTGAAAATTTGGAGAGTTCACTGAGAAACCACGTGGTAAGGATGTGTATTTTCGAGGGTCCCAATCACAATGACAATGACATTGCCATAAACGAAAATATGAATACACGTTGTGCAAACATTCGATGAGATAATGTTTCTATGAACATCAATGAAAAATTACGTTTCCTTTATTTTCAGCACGATGTCTTATTTATTTACGAACCGATTACGGAGAAAATTGCGATGTACATCGGAATAAGGATGAACACACAAACTGTTGTTCTAAACCACTGTACAATCAACGTGATTCACGTCAGTTATCGTTCTACACAAACGAAATACTTTCGCAATGGAATTATCCCTGGTATGGGAAAAATAAATGGTTTGTCAATGACTGTGTTACAAATATTTATGCTAGTAATAAAACGAACGATGTTATTTAACGTGAACACGGTGGAATCTCGCTATATGGCTCTCTTGTACTTTATTCTTAAAACTGTACTGATAATGATGTACCTAGGATCTTTCAATTAGTGAATATAAATTTCTCGATGACTAATAAAACGAACGAAATTAAGTTACCTAACCTAACCATAAACACGGTGAAATCTCTCTATATGGCTCTCTTGTACTTTATTCTTAAAACTGTACTGATAATGATGTACCTAGGATCTTTCAATTAGTGAATATAAATTTCTCGATGACTAATAAAACGAACGAAATTAAGTTACCTAACTTAACCATAAACACGGTGGAGTTTCGCTATATGGCTCTCTTGTACTTTATTCTTAAAACTGTACTGATAATGATGTACCTAGGGATCTTTCAATTAGTAAGTATAAATTTCTCGATGACTAATAAAACGAACGAAATTAAGTTACCTAACCTAACCATAAACACGGTGAAATCTCTCTGTATGGCTCTCTTGTACTTAAAACTTCTTAAAACTCTACTAATATAGTGACCTTTGAATTACTAAATATAAATTGTTCCATTAGTAATAAAACGAACGAAGTTACCTAACCACCATAAACACGATGGTCTCGCTATATGGCCCTTGTACTTTATTCTTAAAGCTCTAATTCAGTGACCTTTAAACTCCTAAATATAAATTTTTCGATATAAAAATGTCTACCCTCGAATTCCTCCATTTCTAAATTTGAAAACCCAGAAATTTGAAAGTCCTAGGAAATCAACGAAAAAGTTGTTTTTAGCAGTTTGTTTTTCAAACGTAAACAAAATTTACGATCGTGTTATGTTCGGGCCTCTACGTTGCGTCATTAATGACAATAATATCGTTTCTCTTTGCCAGATAAAAATATATATACACGCCTTTTCACTTTGCGCGTCCAATTGCAGTACAGACATAAATCATCATCAATTGATTAACCCTTTCGTCGCGAAGGCGGAACAATAATAGCCGCAACGTTATCGGTGGAATTACGATATCTGTTCATTTATTATCCAATCTTACGGTCGGATAAAATAATGATTGACCGGTCGAATAAAATAATGCGTTTACGATGCATACGCAGCTATTTGTTCTTTCTCTTATTTTGTATAAGCTTCAGGCTGTTTATGATTTATTACACTCTTTTTATAGCTGTGTATCTAATCAATTTCTTTCGTATAATAAAGAACTATTATATTATTTAGATTTTAGCTTCATGAATTTTGTAATAGTGACATAACAGTTTACACTATGCAAAACGAGATAAATATAAATATCCATTGACCAAGAAAAAAATTGCGGAAATCAGCCTTTTCTCCGAGAAAATAAACAAATATTTCAAAGTCCAACTATATTTAATGAGTGCAAACAAACAGAAAATAAAAATTTGTGGGAGACAATGAAACAATTCGATACAATTAATGACAATATCTCTCTTCGTGGTACAAGTAATTTAGACTTACGTTAATTGGACAGGCTTCATTTATGTTTCTAACACGTCTCGTGAATCGATGCGAAATTTTAACTACCGGTACACGAGAGCGGAAAAAAATATTAAACGAACAATTGTTTAAATAGCCTTGGAATTTTTTGCACGTGTCTGTTTCGTTCGAGAGCAAAGGTGCTTTTCGATCATCCGAATGTTGCGAAATATTTCGTACGAAATCTGATAACCAACATAGCGTGATAACGCGCTTACAAGATCTCTCAATTCGTCTAAAGTCATATAGGAACGAAATTCCATCGCGATTTGAGAGTAAACAGATTTTATAGAGGGAACGTGGTCGAAGGGAAAAATATTTGAATCGTCGTAAAATTCGTGACGCTCCTCTTTCTTCGGGCTTCAATCGGAGGCAAGAAACGGTGGAGGAAGTCCTTCAAGCGCTCGAAAAACTTTCCAAGTGGAAAACGGAAATTGTCGCGGCGAACGCAGCCGCCAGTCTGAGCTTCATCGAGGACGAGCTTAATTGCGATGTTGTCGTTTGGTTCTACGGCCTCTTCTTCATTAATTCAATTGTCCGTTATCATCCGGAATGCCGACACGGTATATCGTCGTCCTCTCGAAATACGTCCAGAGTCTACGTTGCTCTACTAATCTCCACAAGGAGCCGATTACGAGTGTCCCCGTATTGTTGCAAAACTTATCAACGTTTTAATCACGGGAACATGTCCATCGCGTTTGAACCACACGCAATATATCGTGTCTGCCATTTCTGCCTACTGACATCACGGGATAAAGTTCGTTTCTGTGCTCTGGTCGAGGTTTATAGGTCGCTTTTTCATCGTAGATCTTCCTTGTCAACGTTTCTGCACGCTCGTCTCGGATAGAATTATATTAACGACGGTAAACGCGTTAAATCGAAATCACCCGAATACCGTGGGTTCAATTAAAACGTGACGCGAAAATCGTCGTAGATAACGTCGAGGCGCGCTTCGTGCATTATCGAGAAGTGGGGACGATGACGACTCGGGAAGAAACCTCATCGATTCAATTAAAAATAGTCTCGCGACGATAAAGTAAAGGACATAAAAATTTGATTCGATAGGGTTGAACGCGCCATTATCAGAGGACTCGAGGTAAAAATTTTAGAGAGGTTCAGCCACTCGAAGAGGCACCAGCAGAGGGTAGACGACATTGAAAAATGAGAATGCAGAAAAGAAACCGAGGGAAAAGAGAAACTCACCTGTAAGCGAGAGACATGCACTGGAACAGCTTGTTCAAGGACGTCTCGATGCTGAGCTGCTGAGAACTCTTCTCGTTCAAGGAATTGGCGAACTTCTCTGCGAACAGACCGATGGGCGCGATGATCGCCATCTTGGCAGCTTCTTCGTCCGGCACCGGGACAGCGAGTTCATCCTCGTCGTCCTGGGCCTCCGCCTCGAAATCGGAGACCATGAAGTGTCCCGAGTGTATCGTCTCCCTCGAGTCTCTCCCGGTCTCTCTTTTCCCGCTGCCAGGATGGTGAAAACTCTGACCCGGCGACGTCATTGTCAACGGTTTTCTGTACATCAGTTCGGCCTGCATCCCTCTTTTGGCCGGCACTCTGCGGAGCACAGTCGCATCGGAACGTATTCGCACACCACTCGATCACGTTCTTGCCCAGGCACTCTTGATCGTCCGCCTAAACTAACTTATCGTTGTATAATGTGCCTCAAAATCTTCCTCCACTCTACTATGCCACTATCTCGAAACACTACTGTATTTATTACACCACTACATTTACTATTATATTACTCATATACTACTATATCATTTTACTATACTACTATATGTCTACTATTATATTATTCTATAAATTCATAGAGCAACTATATCATCCTGCTATGTACTATGCTACTATACTATGCTACTGTACCGTCCAACTATACCTGCTACACTAGTATATTATACTATACTATACATTCATAGAGCAACTATATCATCCTGCTATGTATTATGCTACTATACTATGCTACTGTACCGTCCAACTATACCTGCTACACTAGTATATTATACTATACTATACATTCATAGAGCAACTATACCATCTTAATATGCCTACTATGCTACTGTACCGTCCTACTATACCTGCTGTGCTACTGTACTAGCCTACTATACTTGCTATACTGCTGTACCATCCTACTATACCTACTGTACCATTGCACTATACTACTACCTCATAGAACTATACCACTATCATATATTAGTTTAACGAAAAACATGTAACATAACATATAACATATATATCATATTATATTATATACATAATATAATATAAAAAATAATAATATAATATATGCTGAGAATATATAAAATAATAATATAATATATTATATAATTATATAATATAATATATATATAAAACTTATAATATACATATACAGTATAATAGTAATATAGTAGCTACTATAGTACCAGTATGTTAGCAGTACAGTTAGTAGCACATACAGTAGCAGAAGCTACTATATGCACCGGTACTATGCTACCATACTATGCAACTATATTACTATTATACTGCAACTCCAAAATTGAATTATATTACACTACATCATTATGCCATAGCGTCAGCATGTTCTGCAAGATTACCATATTACAATATTACGATACCGCCGTACAGCAATGTAATACAGTAGTAAAATCTAAACGCGTGGCGCAAGTGTTGGAAACGAGCACACTTGCATGGAATTCTGTAATATTAGCCGACCTAATTTCGCAAAATCGCTGGTTACAAAGTCTATCGATTTCGATTCGATTCCGATCTCTTCCCGTCAGACAAAACAAACGCCTTTATTGAACAGCTGATAAGGTTACCGTTCTCTGTTCAATGTATCACGTCGTTCATTAATATGAACTTTGTTTCCGTTCAATTTTTGCCGCCAGTACCCGTCTGCCGCTTCGTTGGATCAATTGTTTTTCATTCTGCCAAAGTGGCAAAATTCCATCAAAGTAGCGCAGAAGATACTTCCGGTATATTTTGTACAGCGACGAATTGAGAACATGTAAACAATGTATGCACCCGGTTGAACGTCCGCAGCGTTCGTTAAAATCGTTATTTTGCTCTGTTCGTTTCCATGAAAATGCTGTCGCGCGCCAGAATCCTCAGTGGTCAATGACTTCTCCGAACGGACACGCGTCGTCTAAAATTAAACTCGTTACGTATTTTGCGATCGATTTTTTGTACGGGAATTGATTATCGGTTTTCCTCGTCAACGCGAGAAAGTTAAACAGCTTCCTTGCTTTTCTAAACGTTCACTATTCGATTTTCCATTGTTTGTATTAGTTCTTTTCGCATCCGACGTCAAATGTATGTTAGAAAGTTTCCCAGTAATCGATAGAATTAATTAACAAGTGTACTACAAGATTTAATTACCGACTCGTATCAATCGTAGATTCGAATAAAATTGCTACTTTATTCTAGATAGTTCTAACGCTATAGTGGGCCTACAGGGATACGTGTTAGGAAAACGAGTAACGGAAATCGTAGTCCATTTGAATAGTTATCGAACACTCGACAATTACTATTATAAATTCTGGGTTAATCCGTTATAACCGGTTTCTGGGATACAAGATTTTTTTCTTCCAATTGTCAGCATCAACAGCTGACAATATTTCTTTACAAACGTGCTAGAGTTTACTAGCGGCGAAACGACCTTGAAAGAAGTTTGATTCACACGTGTATAAAACAGGATCCAAAAATGTAATTTAAAAACAAGCAAATAAATCATGTTCCAATGTTACACAAGCATTTTTATCGAAATGAATTTTCTCTGAAACAATTCTATTTAATAAACGAACTTAATATTCACGACATTGTTATCTCAAAAGTGTTAATGCCCTTTCACCCCGGAGTCACTTCGTATCGGTGAGGTTAACTGCCTTATCCATTCGTTCACCAACGACTTTATCCTTTCTTTGTGATTTTACAGAACCCATTATATTTTTAAAGAAAACGTTACGTTATACTTATTAATATGATTGATTATATTCTCACACAGCAGCAACGTGTTTTACGATTATGGACTCGATCGATAATCGATCCTGATCGATAAATTAGACGCGCAAGAAATTATGCGAACCTATGCAAAGATAAGAGGTGACGTGTATCGTGACGTAATCGTAAAATACCGCGCGTATCCCTCCATTGTTAGATTATCGGTCTTTTTATTTCTCAAAACTGTTTCCATTTCGAATTTACAATTACGTCTCGAGAGAAGAACATTGTTCTCGATTTTCTAACATCTGACAGTCTCGGATCGTGTTTTCAAAACAAAGACGGATTTAACATTTACAGAAGTTAAAACACATTTAGACGTGCACACCTCGATCTCTTATGCAATCGAAGTGTCGTATTTAGGAACTCGTCGCAGCACAAACAAAAATGTTCTGCTTAGCCCACACGTGCGCGTGGCTACGAGAAAACGTGTTTTTTAGCTGGGACAAAACATGGCCGCGTCTTGATTACGCGATAACAACGACATATTCAAATAGTCTGTCAGAATAACAGTATTACAAAAATTTCCATGAAACGCGATAAGAATATTTCTAATCTTTGTAAATGATAAATAAAAATCTACCATCGACCGTAGATACACCGCGCTCAATGATGAAATAACTAATCAGTATCGTGTATATTCAGAAACGGTAAAAATTTACCAGCACGTTTTAATCCCCGCGAAAATATCTATCGAACGCGATATAGCGTTTCGGAGCGTCACGACAGATTTGGCAGTAATACACGCATGGGCACCTGTCACGACTAAGCATTGTCTAAATCCAGCGAGGAAATTACTACGCGTACGTTTTATCGTTTCCTTTTTATTCTATTCACTTATTACGCTTTAAACTTGCCTACGAAATTGTTTCCAATAAGCTGCGTTCATCTTACTGCTGCATAGATCTTATCGCGCGCTTGTTATTCCCCGTAAGAATTCATAAAAACTCTCTGCAGTAAACGGTGCAAGCGAAAGGCTGCAGTTGTATATAGATTCGTGGTTAGTTTCCAAAGAAATTCGTGGACGATCGAGAATGCATTCATAGCACGTACTACAACTACTACTACTACTACTACTACTTGTTCGTTTCGTAAATAACTATCATCACGAATGCATAACACGGCACTTCTCGTAAAAGATCACAGGTCTTCTGGTCGATTTTATTTCTTTTTTTTCGATTTGGCACTCACCTCTCTCACTGCGTGTCACCACTCGTCGTTGATACGTACACACCGTTGCGATTCGACGATAAAATTAATGATCCCCTTCTGTTAATTATTATTTTTCTTCGATCTCGACCAATATCGTCGCACTCACGCTCGCCGTCAGGCTGGGCCGCGCGGCGCCGCGCCCGGACGAGGCCCGTACGCGTTATTACACAGCATACGCTCGCTCATACTGCCACTGACGCCATTTGCACGAATCCGCGTCTACGACGGACAACTGGTGACACTCTGCTACACAGCTGACATGGGCGCGATTATTTCGACCAATCAGAGGGTGCTTACGAAAACAGCGCCGCCTATCAGCGATCGCGTAATTATCTCAAGTTTCGATTCCACGTTTCCGCTTTTGAACGCGGGCGATTACTTTAATTTTTATATAAAGACACAAAGATAATTATTCATAATTTCTTCATGCATATCATGACATACATAAAACAGAACACTAACATCTATTCAAGTTAATGGATAAAAAATACTCGATTCGATGGGGAAATACTACTTTTTCATATTATAATCTCATAAACATTAAATAAGAGATACGTAATATAAAATTGTTGACGTAATATAAAATAGACGTACATATCGTCACTCTGTGATTATAATACCGTGATACAAAAACTGTGCTTAGCACAGACAAGAACCAACTTCAGTACAGACAAGAACCCGCTCGCTTCAACTACCTGGTCGGTGTACAGGTAATCCATATTATTGCACGTCGATGATTACACGAAGTGTAATTATCGCCAGAGTCAGATGACGAAAATAATTCAAGATCCGACCACCAGCGGTGTGTCAGTCGCCATTGCGGAATCAATGAAAGCGAGTCGACCGTGAATGGAGTGCAGGACTGTCCCTTTGCGTCCGATAAATCTCGACGTCGGTCGACGGGGCTTTCGATTGTGCGTACATCAGCGATCGTGGCCAGTATCGATATCAGCCACGCACCCACCGTCAGAGCGTAGAAAGTGCTACCTACGGATGTCGAACAGGTGTCCCCACTTCGTTACCCTAACCTCGGCGGTGCTCAGTGGCTCTGCAGTGTCGGATGTACACGTATGTGCGACGTACGGGATGTGCACCTGGAGGTGTTCTCGTTTCTAGGTCATAAGAGGTGTGTATCAATGAAATTTGTGCTAGACCAGCATAGTTCGCGGAAACATAGGGTGCGTGCGGTAACGGGAGAGGTCCGCGTGTGACGGTGAATTCTACATTGGACAAAGTGTATCTGAGTTGACCGATCGTTTGCTCCTGTCTGGCGTCTCTTGATAGTTGGATCCGTTGTCGTGTACACTTGCGTGCAATATTTGTTTTCTTTGGACAAACACGGGCGTAAGGGTACTTTGGGGGTCGAACGTGTAAACTTGAAAATGTGTGAATTTATGAATTTTCAAATTTTCAAACTTGTAGAGTTCCAAATTTCCCAAAGACCAAATTTATAAACTCAAATATACAGTTTTCCGAATTCTCGCACCCCTAAATTCCGCAATCTCCAAAGTTTTAAGTTTTCATATGTCCAAATTGTAAAACTTGCAAACTCGTAAATTAATCCACTTTCCAAACTCTCAGATTCACAAATTACCAAATCCGTAGAGTCCTAAATTACTAAATTCCCAATTGTGTATAATTTAAAATTTGAAAGTTTGTAAATTTGAAACTCTACCACGTAAAAAATCAGCGAGTGGTGGGGCCCCTTTCCCCTACGTCGCCATTTTCCCTAGGAAAGCCTACCATGCTCGCCGGTGTACGTGTTCGTGCACTCTTGTGTCCTGCTTTCCTTTCGTCCTGTTCGAGGAATCGAGCTTCATGGACGTTTTGATCGCGCGAAATTTCACCGCACGACGACCATGAAACATATTTTACCCAACCCATGATCATTGTGAAATTGTGACGCACCGAAGCTCGTTGAACTGTTACATACCGCGACGAATTCCATGCCGGTTACCGTTGTGCGTGTAATAACAGACTTTTTATAGTGCATAGAATCTGGACACGTAAAAATTGTGCTACAGAGGGAGCAGTCTCGTCTGAACCAGAGATTGGCGAAAGAGTGTGTTCTCGACCAGAGAGGATTAAACTGGGTAATGTCTTTTTAGGCTCGTGTCACGCGACAATTCTCGACCATGTGGTGTGCAAGTTAACGGTGCTACGTGGATAGGTGGTATATACGTGTTATTTGTTCTCTGGCGCGTACACAGTACACGTCTTTTACCGTGAGGATACACTGTTAACCGATGTTTGCAAAGATAAATCATTCTCACGCGTTCTGCGTATGTACATATGTGTATGTTACGCATTTCCGATTCAATGCATAACCGTACCGCCACCGCGACGCACGGATTCCATCTCGTTCTTGTTGGCTTAATCATGAAACGGGTATGCGGTCTTATTTCACCGGTTATACGTTGGTATTTCGTTTGACTTCTGAAGCGTTGGTTACCTCAGACAACTTATAACTTAATTTAATATTCTGTGAATAGTGAACTATTTTCGAAAATAGTTAAACCAAAAGTTTCTTGAATGTCAAATCAACAAAATTCCAAAGTTTCAAAATTCCGGTGTCCCGCCATTCGGGGTTAAAGGAATGCGGGACACACCTGCTTCTCTTACACCGGTATCAGCTCAAGGTTTTCGGTAACATGGAACGCGTCGAATTTTGACAATGATAGATTTCGTTTCACGCGAAAGATCGAAAAGAAAAGAAGGAGCACCGTTCGATCTATGCCAGTATAAATGGTCGCGAGCAGCCTTCATTAAGAGGGAATAAATTATTCATGAAGAGAAGCCGGTTCTTTTCCCCACAAAGAACGTTAAATAGGTAAATGCAGCATACTTCGACGGTGATTAATAAAACGAGCGAAAGGTTCGCCGGTAAAGTTCTCGACGGTTGACGAGCCAATTGACCAGTTGAAGATGACACGTTACTCGACCTGCAAGGACACGTGTACTCGGTACCTATTGCGGTCCTCATTATGCAGTTACGACCAAACGTTTCCTTTGCGGTACTACGGTATAACACACTGATGGGCAGATCAAGTGCTCGCCGAAAAGCTTGCGGGCACAGACGTATACGGAATATTTAATAATAAGAAGGCGGAAAACTTTTCAAAGGATAAAGTGGCTGAAAGTACCCCTGAATTTCTTGTATATTCCACTCTCCAAAAAATGTCGCATACCAAGTTTCATGCATATGAGAGTTACAAGCGAAAGCCGGATTATCGAGTTTCACCCTATTTTCCCCGTTTAGTGACATGCTAAAATTTTATATTATAGACAAAGTATGTCAGAAAATTTAAGTTCTAAATTCAAAGGAAAATCTTTCTCCATTATCTTCCTGCAATTTGCTGTTGTGTCATATTAACTATTAAATAAATAAAATATAATAGAATAGAATTAAATCAATTCTTCTAATTTTAAGAAGAGATATTTGAAGAAGTTGACAATTAAGAATTAACTGTCAGTGTATTATAATATATAACCGTTGTAAGGGTACTTTTGACCACCTTATTTACCCTTTAGATATTCAGAAACGTTCTAATTGAGGCTGCTCATCGATGCCTGTGTTATACCCTTTAGCGATGACATTTACAGATCCCATCGGTTCGATAATAAAACAATTTACCGCGTACCTAACCTCACCCTTAGAGGACCGTAACGGTTGAAATTTAATTTTAGATTCTCGACGCCATATATTATTTTTCGAGTGTATAGTCAGTTTAAATGTTACATCACGTAGATTTGGGACACAATTGGCCCGGCTGTCGCTCAGCGATTAAAATTCAACATTTTGCAATATCGACGCGAAACACGTGAATAAATTTAATCTTGATACGAAATTTCGAGCTAGGGAATTGTAAAGTTCCGAAATTCGAGGGGATTGGCACACGCTGAATGCAACTCGGATATTAAACGGCCCGGCGCACGATTTTACAAATACGCGTATTTGTTTTAATCATTATTTACAATTAAATTTTCAACGTGTTTCGATTTAACGGAGAGGATTTCATTTAATTTGGGAAAAAACGATATTAAACTTTCCGCTGTGTACACGAACGGTTATCAAAGGTAGACCGGAAACTTTTTAATGGTAATTAAATACTGCCATGATGCTGTTATTTCGTTTACATTTATATTAAAAATATTTTCCCTCGGACCATAACCGAAGGGTCAATTTTTGCAAGCTTTTTTCACAAATATTCCAATATTGGCATTCCAAAAATATCAAAAAAAATTCTGACGTCCTACAACTTCACTGAATATATTTGAACAATTGATAAGATTATTTTTGACGTGCCTCGAGATCGCTATCTCGTTGTCATGCAGCATATAGAAAGTGGAACGTCCTGGCTGACTCAGTTCGCCTGCATAATTGACTTCAAAACATTTTCTTTTTTTTCATCGCGGCATATAGTAATTAAACGACGCTAATTAAGCGTTTCAAACACAAGCTAACGTGCGACCAAATTAAGCACTTTGAAACTGCTGTGCTGGGAAGGTTTCGTTGTTCAAATGAGTATATCAGACTCCTTCGCTATGTACCACCTTTTTTCTCTGCGTTTGTTCTTTCTCTGCCTCGTGTTAATTATACACAAAGAGCTCGAGCAGTCTTATATTTTATTCATATATGCGCGTTTCGTTTTAGCTTACCAAATTTTTCTGGGGTACAATCATTGAAATATAACTTCATATAAATTGTCAGAACACTGTTGAATGATGTTAGTTGTTTAGTGAAATGATTGTAGATGTTGACTATACATAAAGAGCCAATATGAGCAATTTTATATTTTATACATATGTGTGCATTTCCTTTTAGTCTACAGAATTTTTCTCAGTTACAATCATTAAAATATAACATCATGTAAATTGTCAGAACACTGTTGAATGATGTTAGTTGTTTATTGAAATGTTTGTGGAGGTTGATTATACATGAAGAGCTAAAATGAACAATTTTATATTTTACACATATGTGTGCATTTCCTTTTAGTCTACAGAATTTTTCTCAGTTACAATGATTAAAATATAACATCATATAAATTGTCAGAACACTATTGAATGATGTCAGTTGTTTATTAAAATGTTTGTGGAGGTTGATTATACATAAAGAGCCAATATGAGCAATTTTATATTTTACACATATGTGTGCATATGGTTTTGGTGCACCAAATTTTTCTGAGGTAAAATCTTTAAAATATAACATCATGTAAATTGTCAGAATACTATTGAATGATGATACTTGCTTATAAAAATGTTTGCTGACATTAATTATACCTGAAGAGCTAGAATGAACAATTTTATATTTTACACATATGTGTGCATTTCCCTTTAGTTTACACAATTTTTCTCAGTTGCAATTATTAAAATATAGCATCATGTAAATTGTCAGAATACTATTGAATCATGTCAGTTGCTTATAAAAATGTTCACTGACATTAATTATACATGAAGAGCTAAAATAAGCAGTCTTATTAAAAAGACAAAATTAAATTATATTATCATATTGTCAGTGCAGTATTAAAAATTAATACCACATACAAATCAATTGAAATTGTCAGTAGAGTATTGAATATCATTTATTGAAATGTTTACTGACATTAATTATACATGAAGAGCTAAAATAAGCAGTCTTAATAAAAAGACAAAATTAAATTATAGTATCATATTGTCAGTGTATTAAAAATTAATATCAATTAACTAAAATTGTCAATACAGTTAAACATCATTTATTGAAATATCTGCTGACAATCTTCATGTAAAAACAACTGACACCGCAATTTAATTGCATTATAAAACTTGCCGGGTCATTGATGTCTACAGTCACTCGTCAAATAAAAGTTCTCCGTTTAATTTATGACCGGTAAGCTGTTATGTAATCGGAAAGTGAAATACTTGAAATAGTATGTCAATTTCGAAAGGAGAGTTTAAAGCTTACTAGAAATCTGTAGGTTCTACCGGTAGCACGTCGTAAATTGCGCCACCGCACTCTCAATTATCTACCACACAATAACTAACCTCGTAGTCTTTTTTCTTGTTCCGTGTTTCGCCGCGTATGTACACAGGTATATGTACATTACATACATGAGCTTTATGAAGCCGCGGTTAGCTCGCCGCCAGCTTATCGGCGCCCGTACAAGAAACCTTTAAAAATTGCTCGTTGCACTTTAGCGACAATTGTTCGCGACCTTATTCCTTTTAATAAAACCTGTGTTCTTAAAGAGGCGTTTTAACCTATCTGTGCTACCATTTCGGAACGAGTATCGATCGCATGCGGTTCAGCGATCTTGGATGAATAATTCTGGTAACACGAGATAAGTGATTGAAACTGAAGAACAGATCAGGAAACAGGAGCTGGGGTTATGTGTTATTTTAGAACAGGTGTATTTTTGCGTTCCATTGTTAATTCTCCATTACCTGGAAAACTTAATGCCGGTTTTGTGACCCGTATAAAGTGGTGCGTAATAACGGTATTCTTACGATACCGACGATCCTCATTGTGCAGCCGGCATATTGGATGCCAGCATAATTGCAGTCGTTGTTGCGAATTTCAGAACGCGATAAGAAATCGTGGAAAAGCTCGTCGTCGCGCAATATTGCATCTTAATCTCCGGTGAATAAGCGAGTTTTGTATTCATTTTCATTTACTTGTGACCATCGCTGTTATCGATCGCCGTAAACTAAAAGGCACGTTTGCATGGCAGAATTCTCTACCGTGTACATTATAGAGCAATAACGTTGCCTGCTTTTTAATAAACAGCTCAAACCCACGCTACAGCTCTCGTTACACGAAGAGGCGTTATCTATCCGTTTCAGCCAATAAATTACACGACTACGTGATTTTCTGGTCAACGTGCAGACGCGATATTCGACGTTTATATGTAAATTTCTTGCAACTAGTGTTTTACCGAATTGATAAGCTTTTTAGTGATAGTCGAGAACATTGTCTGTTTTATCTGATTCATTGTCTCTACATATTTTAGGTATCGGCAAGTATTTAAGGCTACTCTTAGAATTTCATTCGCGATGCAATTAATCGTACTTGAGGATATGTTTCTTCGTATGACACTTATTCTTATATGCAAATTTCTCATAGCTGGTATTTTACAGAATTGATAAGCTTTTTGCATGGTATTCGAGAACATTGTCTATACATATTTTAGGTATCGGGTTATATTAAAGGATATTGTTAGAATTTCATTCGCATTGCAATTAATTGCTTTTGATGGTTATATTTTTCTTCATATAACTTTTACTCTTATATGCAAATTTCTCACAGCTGATATTTTACGGAATTGATAAGTTTCTTTCGTGGTATTCGAGAATAACATTGTTTATTTTTTTTATTTATGAATATTTCAGATATCGGAATATAGAGGGTGTTTCACAATTAATGTAGCAGGCGATAGGAGTTGACGCTCCCGCGTCTGCGCATGCGTAAACTTCGCGCTCCCGCGTCTGCGCATGCGTAAACTTCGCGCTCTCGCTTCTACGCATAAGCCGCGCGCTCTGATTGGTCCGTGTTTTTCCTTAATAATTCAAAAACGGAGCTTCACATCCCATTTTCGCAAAGGGAAAACTTATTCAGAATCACGTCAGCTACCCCCCATTTCAGGGATTTACACTAATTATGAAATAACCTGCAGACTCAGTATATTATACCAAAGTTATGAAGTTTGACAACGTACGACACTTACAATAGATTACTGACTTTTTATCTGCTACGAAACCTTAGAACTCTCTGTACTTCGTAAGCAAATATTCTCTTAAACATCTATTTCTCAATATTTAAATAATTTAGCCTCTTATAATATTTTGATGAGGCAGACTCGTGATTTACGGTTCAAATACTACAAATCTTGCTTGAATATTTAACATAGTTTTTCAATTTGAAGTTCCAATTATAATTTGTACAGTCAAACATTCTTGACTTGCAGTTCAAATACTGCAAATCTTCCTTTAATATTTAACATAATCTTTCAATTTGAAGTTCCAATTATAATTTGTACAGTCAAACATTCTTGACTTGCAGTTCAAATACTACAAATCTTCCTTTAATATTTAATATAATTTTTCAATTTGAAGTTCCAATTATAATTTGTACAGTCAAACATTCTTGACTTGCAGTTCGAATACTACAAATCTTCCTTTAATATTTAATATAATTTTTCAATTTGAAGTTCCAATTATAATTTGTATAGTCAAACATTCTTGACTTGCAGTTCAAATACTGCAAATCTTCCTTTAATATTTAATATAATTTTTCAATTTGAAGTTCCAATTATAAAATGTACAGTCAAACATTCTTGACTTGCAGTTCAAATACTGCAAATCTTCCTTTAATATTTAATATAATTTTTCAATTTGAAGTTCCAATTATAATTTGTACAGTCAAACATTCTTGACTTGCAGTTCAAATACTGCAAATCTTGCTTGAATATTTAATATAATTTTTCAATTTGAAGTTCCAATTATAAAATGTACAGTCAAACATTCTTGACTTACAGTTCAAATACTACAAACCTTCCTTTAATATTTAATATAATTTCAATTTGAAGTCCCAATTATAATTTGTACAGTCAAAGACTGTCCTAGATGGATATGCATAAACAGTAATATATTTCAATCGCGTTAAACACCAACCAATTTTGCAAAATCACTTAAAATATAATATATGCAACAGCTGTTAATTATAACTTTTGCAATTTTGTATTCGCTCTTCTAGTTATCAGCCAAACCTCGGTGCTTGAGAGTGAGGTAGATAACAAAATCCATATTCGGTATGAAATGACTCAATTCAACACACGTACAAAACCTGCAGAGTTCGGGAAACAACTAATTAATCCACGATATTTAATTATCGAAATAATTTTTGACGCCGTTCTCGAATTTAGTTGAAATTAAAAAATTATTCGATCAACAGTTTCGGGATTGAATTTAATAATAAATGAAGCATCGGTTAATTACTGTTCGGGTAAAGAAGCTTAATTATTTAAAAGCCTGAAACTTTGATTAGTTTTCCGGTGGAAAAGAATGTAAAATCGTGATTTTATGGAAAGTGTTTTCACAAGCGAAAGATGAAAGAACGCGAATCTGGAGTTCTATCGGGGCGCGAAATCGATAGAGAGTCGTAGCGAAGATATATATCGTGAGACGTGTCCACGGAGTTGAAACGCTTTTGTAAAATCCATAACGCTCAAATGTATCCCGTACGTGTTCGGTGGAAAAGTTATCGCACACCGGCGCGTCGTGAAATACGCGCGAAACTCGCTTGGAATCCGCTAGCGAAGAGGCCTCGAGAGTCTCGAAAGTGGCTCAACATCTCGCATCCATCAGCGTGAAAAGCGTGAACAAGAGAAACGGAAATTACGTTGTTACATTCAATTTTCGTTCCCTCGTGTTTCGAATGCCAGCTTTACGGCACGGAACTCGAATGTAGCTTTGCGCGAATGATCGTACAGCGGGCCGGCCAATTTCCGCAGCTTGCTGATTTCTTACTGCTTCGTTTTATTTGATGATCGATGCCGCTGAACCGGCGAAACAGGAACTTTCATGGGATTAAATCCGATACGATTCTATTCGGTTTGATCCGAAGCTAATTAACTCTCGACGAGATTCAATTAAATGTAATTCGAACGTAACGTGATTCAATTCGTTTTATACGTCGTTCGGTACAAATTCTAACGTGATTCAATTTGGGGAGATTCAACTCTGAAAGGAGTCAATTCGGTGTGATTCAGTTTTGATGGATTTCCATTTGCGGAGATTTAATTTCAATGCATTTGGTTCAGCGGTGTTCAATTCTGACGTGGTTCCATTGGAATGTAATTTAATTCTAACACGTTACAATTCGAATGTAATTCAATTCAAAGACGTTACAATTCGAATGTAATTCAATTTCAACGCGTTACGATTCGAACGCGATTCAATTCCATTGCGATTCAATTCCAACGTGCTGCAATTCCATCAGAGTTCAATTCCAACAGGTTTCAATTCCATCGCGATTCAATTCCAACAGGTATCAATTCCATCGCGATTCAATTTCATCATGGTTCAATTCCATCACGATTAAATTCCAAGGTATTGCAATTTCATCAGGGTACAATTCTAACGGGTTTGAGTTCTATCGTGATTCGATTCCATCGTGGTTCAATTCCATCGTGATTCAATTCCAACGTGTTTCAATTCCATCAAGGTTCAATTCCATCGCTATTCAATTTCAACGGGTTTGAGTTCCATCGTGATTCGATTCCATCATGGTTCAATTCCATCGTGATTCAATTCCAACGTGTTTTGATTCCATCATGGTTCAATTCCATCGCGATTGAATTCCAACGTGTTTCAATTCCAACGTGTTTCAATTCCATCGCGATTGAATTCCAACGGGTTTGAGTTCCATCGTGATTCGATTCCATCATAGTTCAATTCCATCGTGATTCAATTTCAACGTGTTTCAATTCCATCAAGGTTCAATTCCATCGCGATTCAATTCCAACGGGTTTGAGTTCCATCGTGATTCGATTCCATCATGGTTCAATTCCATCATGGTTCAATTCCAACGGATTTGAGTTCCATCGTGATTCGATTCCATCATGGTTCAATTCCATCGTGATTAAATTCCAACGTGTTTCAATTCCATCATGGTTCAATTCTATCGTGTTTCAATTCCATCATGGGACAATTCCATTGCGATTCAATTCCATCGTGATTCAATTCCAATGTGTTTCAATTCTATCATGGTTCAATTGTAACGTGATTCAATTCCAATGTGTTTCAATTCGAATATAATTCAATTGCAAAATTATTCAAGTCCATCATGGTTCAATCCGAACAGGGTTCAATTCAAACAGTTTTCAATTCTATGATTTGCTTCAAACATGATTCAATTTGAACATGATTCAATTCGAACAGGGTTCAATTTAAACATTTTTCAATTCTATGATTTGCTTCAAACATGATTCAATTTGAACATGATTCAATTCGAACAGGGTTCAATTTAAACATTTTTCAATTCTATGATTTGCTTCATACATGATTAAATTCCAACATGGTTCAATTCGAACAGGGTTCAATTTAAACATTTTTCAATTCTATGATTTGCTTCATACATGATTCAATTCCAATATGGTTCATTTTCAACATGGTTCAATTCGAACTTCATTCAACTTCATTCAGATCAGTTCAGTTGTAAAGTCAATTACTTAAATGTGATTCAATTAAATTCCATTCAATTTGATATAATGTACTATCTAATTCTACTCTAGTTGACTTTCTTATCCAACTCATTCAATTCCGACGCAATTTAATTCTGCGTCATTAATTCAAGGCGAGATCAACGCAACTACGACTTAGAAATTTCCCGCTTTGTCTATTTGCTTCTCACGCTATATTTTTCCGAGCAGTATAACAAAAATTTGTCCCAATAGTCGGCACATGTTAAACATAATAATATACTTTTCTGGTTATCGTAATCGTAGGAACGAGCACAAGAATAATCTCCTTTTCCGGTACATAAAAAGGTCTTATCGTGTTAGTCATGTAAAACGATTCTATGTTAGAACATCAAAGCTAGCGCAGAGTGCTAACACGACGTAATCAGTGAAACTGAAGTTATTGATCACTAATGGAACCGTATTTCGATTGTTTTAAAGTGGACATTAAAATTAAATTAGAAGCGCATTTGTCGTAATAATCCGCTCAGTGAGATTATCGTAAATAGTTAATCGATTATCAACGGAACAGTAAAACAGAAATTTATGGCACTTAGAACGGTGATAAAAAAACAATATTATCTATAGGTCATAATGTCCATCGTTGTTGTCTAGTTGAACCGAGTTATCGCTCGTCGAAGAATGATTTATTATTCCTTCTGTTTATTGCGTTACTGTCATTTTAATTAAACAGCTTAATAGAAAATGGTATGAATCTTCAATTATATTTTATAATTTCAAATATTTCAGGAATGTCAAATATTTCGCGTATTTTGTAAATACATAAGATTTACGGTCGTATCTGAATTTTTCTCTCTAATTTTTTTGTAGCCTGTGGTGAAACTGCAGCTGTTGTTATAGAGCTCTGGTATTTTACGTATTTTGTAAATAAGATCTACAGTCGTACTTTTTCTCTATAAATTTTTGTAGTTTCACCTGTGAACTGGAGCTACGTTATATCAAAAGTTTATCAAACACAGAACATACCAAACCACTTTCATTCCACCTACGCGTGCAAATTCTCAATTTTACGTTTGATCTCTTTCCGCCAATTACCGAATACACATAGTTCCAAAACTGTTATCAATTTCAACTTATCGAGCCTATCCGTTTGCTGAAACAACGTTGAGCAAGGCAGCCATTTGCCAGAGTGCATTTCATTACCATTCGCTAATTTGCGTTCGTGAGTTAGCCAGTGTATTCTTTTCTTTGCGAAATACGATTCCTTCCACGAGATATTCGGCTCTCGGGCCGGTGATTCTGATTTTATAATTAACAGTCCTAACGTCGTGGTGTCGTAACGTCCGATTGCGTAGACCACAATGAGCTAATCGTTCAAGACAATTATCCAGCGACTCTTCGATTGATTCATATTCCTTGTGTGATTGCTTCACCCATTGGAATGGTTCTTCTAATCTGTGAGAGTTACATGTGGTGTTTTATCTGGAGTTTTAATCGGGTTTAGTTGAATGTATCATTTAAATGGGTTTAAATCCACGCGTTTGATAGCTGTGTTACATTAATGCACGTTAGGTAATCGAGGGTTAGATTAGTGTATGTTGGATAGTTATGTGTGGTATTAATATATGTTAGATAGCGACGCGTGGTATTAATATATGTTAGATAGTCACGCGTTGTATTAATACACGTTAGATAGTCAAGTGTTATAATTACTACGCGTTAGATAGCCAAGAGTTACAATTACTGTGCGTTAGATAGCCACGCGTTGCATTAATACGCGTTAGATAACCACGCGTTGGATAGCCACGCGTTACAATTACTACACGTTAGATAGCCGCGCGTTGCAATTACTACACATTAGATAGCCATGCGTTACAATTACTACACATTAGATAGCCACGCGTGGTATTAATACACGTTAGATAGCCACGCGTTACAATTATTGCACGTTAGATAGCCACGCGTTGCATTAATACGCGTTAGATAGCCACGCGTTACGATTACTACACATTAGATGGCCACGCGTGGTATTAATACACGTTAGATAGCCACGCGTTACAATTATTGCACGTTAGATAGCCACGCGTTGCAATTACTACACATTAGATAGCCATGCGTTACAATTACTACACATTAGATAGCCACGCGTGGTATTAATACACGTTAGATAGCCACGCGTTACAATTATTGCACGTTAGATAGCCACGCGTTGCATTAATACGCGTTAGATAACCACGCGTTACAATTACTACACATTAGATAGCCACGCGTGGTATTAATACACGTTAGATAGCCACGCGTTACAATTATTGCACGTTAGATAGCCACGCGTTGCATTAATACGCGTTAGATAACCACGCGTTACAATTACTACACATTAGATAGCCACGCGTGGTATTAATACACGTTAGATAGCCACGCGTTGCATTAATACGCGTTAGATAGCCACGCGTTGCACTTACTACACATTAGATATCTCCGCGTTACAATTACTACACATTAGATAGCTACGCATTACAACTACTACACATTAGATAGCCATACGTTACAATTACTACACATTAGATAACGACGTGTGGTATTAATACACGTTAGAGAGCCACGTGTCACATTACTACACGTTAGATAGACAAACGTTGCAATTACTACACGTTAAATAACCATGCGTTACAATTACTACACATTAGATAGCCACGCATTACATTAATGACACGTTGGATATCCACACGTTACATTAATGACACGTTGGATATCCACACGTTACATTAGTGACACGTCAGATAGCCACGTGTTACATTAATGACACGTTAGATATCCATGCGTTACATTCATCCACGTTAAGCAATCACAAGTTACATTAATATATGTCAGGAAGCCACGCGTTGCATTATTACACTCTACATAGTCATGCATTATATTAATATACTTTAGATAAACATGCGTTACATTAATACACGTTAGGTAATCTCGAGTTACATTAATATATACTAGATAGTTATGTATTATATTAATACACATAAGATGCACGTATTAATGTATAATATGTTAATACACATTAGATGGTCACGTGTTACATTAATACATGTTAGGTAATAGTCACGCATTATAATACACATTAGATAGTCACGTGTTACATTAAACATGTTAGGTAATAGTCTCACATTATAATACAAATAAGATACTCATGCATTGGATAGTCACGTGTTACATTAATACATGTTAGGTAATAGTCACACATAATAAGCCATGCATGTATTAATATATAATACATTAATACACATTAGATAGTCACCTGTTGTTACATTAATACATGTTAGATAAAAGTCACACATAATAATATACACATAAGGTACTCATGCATGTATTAATATATAATATATTAATGCACATTAGATAGTCACATGTTAGGTAATCACGCATTACATTAACCCGCTAGACAATCCCGCATTACATTAATACACCTTAAACAGCGTTACATTACTAATATGGCTTATTTCGACCCAATTCAATCCGACGCGAGCTAATTCACGTATTAATTTCTAATGCAATTAAATTCGACGCAATTCAATTTCAACGACTCAATTCAACGTGAATTCTAATGTTATTATATCGACGCGATTGAGTTCCAGCATGATTAAATTCCAACGCGATTCAATTCCAGCCTGATTTCATTCGACACGGTTGAATTGCAACCCTATTTAATTCATCATCGTTCAATTTCAATGTGGTTCGGTGCGATTCAATTTCATTATGATCCAGTTGTATTGCCATAAGGTGATTATGTATTGCCAATCAATCATATTTGTCAAGTGAACAAATTGAAATAATATTTTTTTAATTATTTAATCTACGTGACGTAAATCTCGTCGATACAAAAGTTCGATTCGGTTGCAAAACGAAATCATGAGAATGTCGGATTACCAAGGAGGAAGCTAATGGCTTTTCCCTCGGCTGGCTCAGAAGAGATTTTCATTGTTCTGAGTTCTAGTGGTTTTGCTTTCGTAATTCGGATTGTAGCTCAACGGAAAGAAATATGTTAACGCGCTAAGGGAAGCGTTGTAATTAATTTGCATAGGTGTTCAGCTAGCCAATGTCTTGCAGAACACCTGCGTGGCTTAAGTAATTACTAGTTCTACAGATCTCTTTAACGAACCACAATTGTTCGCTCCTATCTACCAGTTGTGTAATCGCAAATGTATCAACTAATAGATGTTCTGGCTAGATGTTCAAATATTTGAACGAAAAACATTTGAACTCGATATGATTTCATAAATTCTACCACCGAAAGTTAAAAAATTCTCAAACTTGATTTTTATTTTAAATTAAATTTAGTTTAGAAACTGTATTGAAACAGAAAACCGATTAAGACTGCAGATTATATAATCTTTGTGTAATTTTAATGGCCCTCCTCAACGAGAATCAATACCGTATTTAACCTAGTTTATGATTCATTCTCACGAT
This sequence comes from Megachile leachella, assembly GCA_963576845.1. Lineage (NCBI taxonomy): Eukaryota > Metazoa > Arthropoda > Insecta > Hymenoptera > Megachilidae > Megachile > Megachile leachella. The sequence continues at coordinate 20,124,938 of OY756251.1, forward strand.
TCTGCCCGAGATTTATTGATCAGAATTTGATTTCTAACATCAGATAAAGAACTGATGGAGATAATTTTAAATCTTGAGATATATCAAAGATTTATGAAGATAGCTAAATATTTCAAATTCTTGAATCAGAATTTATCCTACATCTGCAAGCGTCTGATACCACATGTAATCCGCGTAAACTTCTTCAAATTGTCTCTCACCTAATCCCTTGAAATGAGACCAGTGTCTCCAACAGAGGCAAATAAGAAACGATTTTCCGTCCCGATGGCTTCCTGCCTGGCAAGATAAAGAGATGCAACGAGAACGGAACGAACTTAACCGGATGGGCTATTATTTATACAGTTCGTAAGCTTCTTAAGGAGAATCGCGTCGCTAAAAGGCAAGAAATTCCGGAGTCGTTCACGCCTGTAAGAATGATAAAACATTCGCAACGTGCTGCGAGTGGAAACGTCTCTGTTTACGAACGATGACTTTAACGAGGACACGGTTCCTGAGAAAACGCCGCAGACCGCCGATGCTAATTAATTAGCGTGTGCGCCAAATAATTCACTTTCATCGCGATAGCGACGACCGCGAGTAACAGCGGCTGATAATTGCATGGAACAACGGAAATATATCGAGGAAGATACTACATGGTTCTTCCGGCTTTGGTACACAAAATCGACACATGTGGTCCGTTGCTTCCACTTTTTACAGATTATATCGCTTTGGTACATTTTTTCAGCACTAAAATTAAAGTAGTATTTACAGATAACTAGTGGAATTAATATGGAGAAGTTTGATGAAGGAAGTTTACATAAAGTTAATATGAAAGGTTGTCTGTTAGTTATAGAAATTAACAATCAACTTCAGACTGGCTCAAGATCAGCATCTACTAAAATTAAAATAGTATTTACAGATAACTAATGGAATTAATATGAAGCTTGTAATTTAAAAAGTCTATATGAACTTAATGCAAAATGATTGTCTGTTAGTTATAGAGATGAACAACCAACTTCAGACAGGCACAAGAACAGCATCTACTAAAATTAAAATAGTACTAACAGCTAACTAATGCAATTAATATGGAGCTTGAAGTTTGATAAGTCTACATGAACTTAATACAAAATGGTTGTCTATTAGTTATAGAAATTAATAATCAACTTCAAACAGACTTAAGATCAGCATCTTCTAAAATTAAAATAGTACTAACAGCTAACTAATGGAATTAATATTGAGCTTGAAGTTTGATGAACAATGTCTATATGGACTTAATATAAAATGGTTATCTGTATAGAAATTAAAGACTGACTTAGAAGAGGCCCAACATCAGCATCTACAAAAATTGAAATAGTACTAACAGCTAACTAATGGAATTAATATGAAGCTTGAAGTTTGATGAACAATGTCTATATGGACTTAATATAAAATGGTTGTCTGTATAGAAATTAAAGACTGACTTAGAAGAGGCCCAACATCAGCATCTACAAAAATTGAAATAGTACTAACAGCTAACTAATGGAATTAATATGGAGCTTGAAGTTTGAAGAACAATGTCTACATGGACTTAATACAAAATGGTTAATCTGTACAGAAATTAAAGACTGACTTTGAACAGGCTCAAGATCAGTATCTACTAAAATTAAAATAGTACTAACAGCTAGATAATGGAATTAATATGAAGCTTGAAGTTTGATAAAAAGGTCTACATGCTTTTAATACAAAATAGTTGTCTGCCAATTATAGAAATGAACAACCAACTTTGAACAGGCTCAAGATCAGCATCTACTAAAATTAAAATAGTACTAACAACTAATGAAATTAATATAAAGCTTGAAGTTTGAAAAGTCTACATGAATTCAATACAAAATGGTTGTCTATCAATTACAGAAATTAACAACCATCTTTGAACAGTCTCAAGATCTGCATATATTTGTTTTTAGATAGCATTCAGTTAGTTAGGATGTATCATAGTCTTGTGTATCCTAACAGAATCACTTCATATTTCATCCACTAAATTTCAAAGTTCTCGTCACAGCCGACACTCCTATATTTTGTTTGATGTTTCCAAAAGTTCCACCGCGGTCCTCTATATTGCTAGCCAGGACTTCGTTGCAGCCTCAACAGAGTCCTCGAAGCGCTCATCAAACTTCAAGTATCCTCTCAGCTCTTGCGTGAAATAAGTTACTATCCGCGCGAGTGCTTTTCGGACGAAATTGAGCTCAAAATACGCTTGATACCCCTAGCACATTAGCTCTATCATATTACTCGTAACAGTGTTATAATTTTCAAGCGCTAATAAACTTTGGTTTTTTTGGTTAAGGTCAGTTACAAGTCAAATAGCAAACTTTTTATGTAGCTATTGTTCCTCGCTGATCTCAGACATTTAACGTTTTTCTATTTCAATTGTTATTTCCCTGGGAAATATCACTGGAATGGCTAACGAAACGCGTCGACTCCTTTCGCTGATTCCCATACGCGCCCTACTCATCCGCCAGTGAAAACTCGTCAACAAAGATCGAGCAAACACTTAGACCAGCGAAATGCAATCGCACGAGACCAACCATAAGAATGTGCACGGTGTGCACTCGGTTATCATGCAGAGAGCAGTGGTTGTATACCTGCGGTTTAAACGCGGCCAAGAAACGAATAGAAACTAATCGATAATGGTAAATTGCTGTATGTATTATGCACGTAATAAATAAACAGTCGAGACTTCTCGCGTGACTTCCGGCTCGATTGTTCACCACAAGTACGCTTAAGGAACGTGCAACGTCGTTTAGCGACCGTAGCGGAGTACGAGGCAGAAACCAGGTGTATACTCGCACCATGCAACGAATTATTTAACTGCAACATTGAAATACTTATGAGAGACTGCTTAACGTCAAGTTCGAAGAGTACATAATGGGTACCTGGTCTAAAGTTAGACATCGGTGACCCAGTGGTTACTGCGGTTACCTTCGAAATTCCTTCCAAGTCCGTTGAATATGTAGTCAATTAGTCCGTTGACCGAACAGACAGTTTCCCGTGGGACTGATTCCTTGTTCCACTAATTGATCCATTAATTGCTTTGCACTCTGTGGTTCAAAAATGTTCATACAGTGTTCGTTACTCTGTAAACTCGAGTGTAGCACCTGTAAATTTGGGAGTTAATTATGTGGAATAGTAGAGATTTTAGAGATTGGAATAAATTAACCATAAGTCCTTCTGTTCCAGGTTACCGAGGCAGTAGTCATGTAATACTTGGCAAACGAGAAGGCTGATCTCTCCCCTTATATTCGGTTGTGAACGCTTCCCCGTAGCAGCTCCTCCCCGGTCGAACCTCGTCGTACCTTCCGATCAATCGCGGATCGGGTGATGATCTCAGGTCACCAGACAACAGGCTCCGTCAGAAAATGTTCCGCTCCAAGATTCGCATTCACACGTGTCAAGTGATACTGCTCACGTCGCTGGTATGGTTCCTGGTGGACGTGATGGTGTTGATGCTCTATTCGGACTGCATCGGAGGGTCCGGATGGGGTTGTACCGAGAACGGTAAACAGCAGGCGTCGCTGACCGAGGAGAACCTGCCGCATGCGAAGGTTCTGACCAAGGAGGAACAGCAGATTCAGTCGAGCAACGAGCACGGCAAGAAACGATACAAACCGTCCGAGCTGCATTTTTGGCGACCCGCGAAAGTCGTCCGAGAGAACAAGGGTAAACCCGGCGAGATGGGCGCAGCTGTGCACATCTCGCCGGAGGACGAGGCCAGGCAACAGGAGCTCTTCAAGTTGAACCAGTTCAATTTGATGGCCAGCGACATGATCTCCTTGAATCGGTCGCTTAGGGACATCAGGTTGGAGGGTTGCAAGACCAAGAAGTACCCCAAGTACCTTCCGGATACCAGCATCGTTATAGTGTTCCACAACGAGGCGTGGAGCACGTTGCTGAGGACCGTTTGGTCGGTCATCAATCGATCGCCACGCACGCTGCTCAAAGAGATCATTCTGGTCGACGACAAGAGCGAGCAAGGTACATCTGAAGGTTTAACAGATACTTATAGACAGTAAAAAGCAAATATTTTTGGGTGTAAGTGTAGAGAATCAAGATTTTAAAAATTGCTACCTGTATTTATACATGTGGAACACGTGGATACTTCAGATTTGTATGCGACTGTATTCGATACTTAAGATAATCATCAAGTTACACAGATCCTCTTTAGATTGAATATAGCTTAAACTACTTATATAGTTTATCAGTGGTAATTTTCATTCATCATGGTCTTCATTCACAGATCACTTAAAGCAAGACTTGGAGGACTACGTGAAAACGCTGCCCGTCCCGACGTACGTGTACCGTACCGAGAAGAGATCAGGCCTCATAAGAGCTAGACTGCTCGGAGCGAAGCACGTGAAGGGTCAAGTTATAACGTTCCTGGACGCGCACTGCGAGTGTACCGAGGGTTGGCTGGAACCCTTACTTGCCAGAATTGCTGAAAATAGATCCACGGTCGTTTGTCCTATCATAGATGTAATTAGCGACGACACGTTTGAGTATATTCCTGCTAGCGATATGACGTGGGGTGGTTTTAATTGGAAATTAAACTTCAGATGGTAAGAATTAGTTAAGCTGTAGTTGTATGATGAACTGTAGGAATATAGGGACGTTGAGAAGTTAGTATTGGATATATAGGAAGCTAGAAGTATTGAAATGTGAGGATGTAGGAATGTGAGGATGTAGGAATGTGAGGATGTATAAATGTGAGGATGTAGAAATGTGAGGATGTAGAAATGTGAGGATGTAGGAATGTGAAGATGTAGAAATGTGAGGATATAGAAATGTAAAGATGTAGGAATGTAAGGATGTAAAAATGTAAGGATGTAAGGATGTGAGGATGTAAGAAAGTGAGGATGTAGGAATGTAAAGATGTATAAATGTAAGGATGTAAGAATGTGAAGATGTAGAAATGTAAGGATGTAAGAATGTGTGGATGTAAGAATGTGTGGATGTAGGAATGTGAGGATGTAAGAATGTGAGGATGTATAAATATAAGGATGTAGGAATGTGAGAATGTAAGGATGTAAGAATGTGTGGATGTAGGAATGTGAGGATGTAAGAATGTGAGGATGTATAAATATAAGGATGTAGGAATGTGAGAATGTAAGAAAGAAGAAATTTGATATAAAAATTTGTAGATATAGAAACTTAAGGAACTAGGAATTTAGTATATACTATTTATTACCAGGCCAACAGCTACACCTCGGTTCACCATTTGTTCCTTGAATTTTGAAGGTATAGAGTAGCGCAAAGAGAGATGGACAGAAGATTAGGAGACAGAACGGCGCCCCTGCGTACCCCAACCATGGCTGGTGGATTATTTTCTATTGATAAGGAATATTTTTATGAACTGGGTGCCTACGATGAGGGCATGGATATTTGGGGTGGTGAAAATCTAGAAATGAGTTTCCGGGTGAGTATACATCAATCTTAGTATTAATATACTTATAATGTCTTGAGAGATTTGCAGGTATTTCTCAAAGGGGACTAAGTTATCTAAAAATAACTTAAACATGCAATTCTGTATTTGCTTTTGCAGCTAAAATCTTTACTGTCGGTTTTCCCTATAGTGTTTTTTTTTTCATTGTAGTTAGAGTTTAGCATACTTCACGCGTTAATATGGAACTATATCATCTTATAAATCTTACTTGGAAAATTGAGATGCAAAGATAAGTGGGTGATCTCCTCTTTGGGATGCTAAAAGTTTGCATTCCAATTAGAGGGTTTAATTGTCAACATTTCATGTTCATGTGTGAAGTAATAAGTAACTTGTAGGTATGGCAATGTGGTGGAACATTAGAAATCAGTCCATGTTCACATGTTGGACATGTATTCCGAGACAAGAGTCCATATACATTCCCTGGTGGTGTCAGCAAAGTAGTTCTACACAATGCGGCCAGGGTGGCCGAGGTCTGGATGGATGAGTGGAGAGATTTTTACTATGCCATGAACCCAGGTTAGAAAATAACGTGTATCTTCTCTAGTTTACCTTATTTATTCTACAAGTTACTTCAATAACACTGACTGTTCGACAGTGAATTGTACAACTCTGCAGTATTATAGCAACTCTAAAGTATAATTTTAGAAAAGTGTGCAGTCGTTTTAATTTATTTTAACAAGAAAATTAAGATAAATTTCATTGAAACTTTGATGTTCCTTCTTATACTAGTAACAAACTGAGAAGAAGATCATGAATGTATGTACAAACTTAACGGGTATCTGATACAATCTAATCAAAGATACAAGGAGGATTATAGCACACTTTAAAGTTTATTTGTATTGAAATGTATTTTGAAGTATAATGTTTCGCATAGATCTATTATTTTTTCTAATAAGAGTTTTCTTAAATTTTGTGATAAATGGTAATAAGTATAACAAACTAGATAAAGTATTAACACCCGTAATGACGTAGTTTGTATTAAGTACACTCCTCGGTATATTAACCAAATATTTATCGTACATCTGTATAATTAACATATGCGTAGCGATACATAAATGTATTTTTTTTTAGTACAAATATCATCGATTTATTTTAATGGTGTGTGTTCGTGTGTGTGAAAATTTAATTTGCAGGAATACGATTGATTTCTTTACTTTTCGATATACTTTGGTATAGTCTTAACCACTCATCCATCCAGCCGACTAACAAAATGAGTTTGCTTGCTTTTAGTTGATATTATTTACGAGTTTATTATAGGTACCCGAGAGGAGATCGAGCGTCCATCTTGACAGATTCTAATTTAATGTATTAGCTCTTTTTGTTTTGTTTCCTTGCTCTGTTTTGAAACTACCATTGTAATTGCTAACATACTAACAGAACTGAGTTGGTTAGATATGGATGTGTGGTGGGACATTGGAAATCGCAACGTGCTCGCACGTCGGTCATGTATTCCGTAAGTCAACACCATATACATTCCCTGGTGGTACGAGCAAGATAGTGAACCACAACAATGCGCGACTCGCGGAGGTCTGGTTGGACCAATGGAAGTACTTCTATTACAACATTAATCCAGGTAGCACTAACACCAGTATTTCTGGAAAAAGAATAGACTGCAATATCGCTGAATTCTCGAATAACTTTACGTATACTTTCGCTTATTTGTTTGGCATGTTATTTTCTGTCCGATTTGTTTCTACTTTGGTTGGGTGATGGTACGCTTTTATAAGTTGCATTCGCTGTATGCTTAAACAGAGCTGGGTAACGGCTACATACGCATATATCAGATACCCGTTAATATTAGGAAACTAATAACGAGATTCCTTTTTTGTTTTGTACGTTTTTATAAAATAAGAAAGTGCTATGACATATAATCTGAACAAAAGAATTAACAGATACAGAGCTTGAAGAAAAGAAAACTGATCAAATTTTGTTTCTTAATGTCTCAACATTGATATATAATAGCACAATTACTTCCAAGGGCAAGCAAATATCATTAATACACCACACATGGCAATTTCTTTATTTTGGCACACACTTCTGATCACACCTTTCTTCCAGTGGAGATTCATACATGCGAGCACATTAATTGCATCATGTAGATTCAAATTGATACTTGTTGAAGGATATTCAAACCAGTATTTTACTTGTAGGTGCTCGAAACGTAGCTGTGGGAGATGTGTCAGAAAGGATTAAACTAAGAGAACGTCTGAAATGTAAAAGTTTTAGATGGTATCTAGAGAATATTTACCCAGAGTCCCCAATGCCGCTAGATTATTATTATTTGGGTGATGTACAAAATATTGACACACAAACCTGTTTGGACACTATGGGTAGAAGAACCGGTGAAAATGTTGGAATTAGCTATTGTCACGGATTAGGTGGCAATCAAGTCAGTAATTCAAATATCTTTTTTTCAATTTTATCCAGTGCTTTTTACTTATGTAAGCTTCTCTGTTTAGGTATTCGCTTATACTAAACGACAGCAAATAATGTCTGATGATATGTGCCTTGATGCAGCTAGTCCCCAAGGTCCTGTCAAGATAGTACGATGCCATGGTATGGGAGGAAATCAGGCATGGGTTTATAACGAAGAGGTATGTTAAATGTGATACATCTGCAAAATGACTGTTAATATAATGATTTATTTGTTTCTGTTTCTAGACAAAAATGATTAAACATACGAATACAGGACATTGTTTATCGAAACCTCGTTCAAACGATGCAATGCAACCTGTCCTAGCACCGTGTGATCCTCATAATATTGGTCAAAAATGGATTATGCGTAGTAAATTCAAATGGCAAGCCAGCTAATACGAGCTGTTTCTAAATGCAACACATTTATGCAATACTTGTTGATATATTTACTACTACATTAAAGGACTGATAGTCAAGAAATTTCTGTACATGCAACATCAAGACGATAGTATTATAATTCATAAAAATAGTTCAGTACCATCAATCCACCAAATGGAGTTGACGACGTGAAAGAACTTAATCTATACCTTAAACACGAGAGATTGAAGTTAATGCGTTTAGTTACATAGGATTTATTTACTGTTGCTAGCAGTATCATGTATTTACTGCCATTTCTCATGGTATGCCTTGATTGAAAATGCACAAGTGTTGAGAAAGAAGAAAACTATTTCCAACTATGTGTGAAGATGTATACAAGTGATATGAAGAGACACCTATGTGAACATTTTTTTTAGTAAACAGTAGAGAGAAAAGCATATCAGACCACTGTTATAAATAAATAATTGTTAATACTAAAGAAGAGACATATTTGATAATGTGGGATGAGTGCAATGCTGGATGACTGGAAGATAATATCAGTGCGCTAAACCAAGGTTATGTTTACAGCATAAGTGATTACTATTACAGAGAGTGAATGTTGGAATGCAAGCGAAATTACTGTGACACTATCGACTATGATTTAGAACTTGTACTGTATAATTTTCTAGCGATTAGGGAAGAGCACTGAATCTTTTTATACTGGTATTTCTAACAGTTCCTTGTTGCATCTCGTTCATATTAATTTAGTTGTTATTTTCTTTTATACTTGTTTCAAACGAAGAAAGGTACTTATATCTGAATTCGCCATAGTAATATGAGATTATGTTAACGCATCATCGTTTAAGCATACGAAAAAGTATCAACTGTTATTCACCGCTTTGTTATACTTTCTTGAATTCGAGGCAGAACGTCTTCCGAATTTTCTTATTGAACAAAAATATAAGTAGATATTTTTATGATACTTCTAAGATGTTTCATAGCTATAATTCTTCACAGATTCAAACTCCTTTTACCTTCTGTGTACTAGAAGTGTGCCGAAAATTTAGAGTGCAATATACTTCTTGAGTAAGACTTTGAAGAAGACAGTTTCCCGTAACTAATGTAAAAATGTTGTTACCAGATTCTGACGCCCTTCCCTTGCATTACCGTAGAGTGAACAATTTTTCACGCGCTGAAAAGATAGTCAACAAAATGTAAAGCACTGTTTCTCGAAAATGTTGACTGATACATTTACGTTTGACAAAAATAATTAATTCTGTAACTTAAACGAGGAGACACTGAACTACATTTATAATATTTAAAATATATACGACTCTGAAATTTCAATTTAGGACAACTTTGATAATAAAAAGTTATGCTTAATTTTATGTTACACAAAGAAATGGTGATGGTGCAACAAATTATCATTTACAGCTTAATTATATGTTTAATTATTCATACATAACTATAGTATTTATTTTTGTACAGGACTCGACTTTTATTAAATCGATACATTACTTGAATAATAGATTTTTTAATTAATAAATATATTAGCAGAATTTGTAGATAAATTATAAGTTGTTTAAAATGATATGGTTAAGTTTAATTAAATTCAATTAAGAAAACCTATCACAAATATAGAGAATGTTAAAGTCAATAACAATGTGTAAACACAAATCATCGGTTCAACCCGTTTATTATAAATGTATGCATATTATTTTAATATTTTCATTGGATTTATTTTACGATTATTGTTTGTAATTATTTATAAAAATAATATATCGTTAATTAAAATAATGATGAGAATTACATTAACATTTAAACGATTGTTAAAATATTGTTACACAAGAATGTATGTACGTGTCTACAAATATCATTTAGATAATGAAAAGACAAATATCTGTTTTTGTTACTTATAATACAAAAAAGAATTTGAAATGAATATACCTTTGAAGACAATAAAATATCCCAACATGTTTCATTAAGTTCAACCAGTTTAATAAAATTTCATACTCTTATAACTATTAATTCAATTATTTTGGAAAAGGTGTTACATATTTGTTTTGCAAAGCTCATGAGATAAGACTTACTATACAAAGTTTATAAAAGTAAAATTATGTATTTGTGGTGAAATTTAATCTATTAGAACACAAAAAATGTAACTGTAAATAGACACATTATAATTCTGATGTGCCTCCAAAATAATTTTTAAATATTCTAATATAAATAAGAGGTCTTAACATATACTACCAAGTACTGCTTGAAAAAAACTTACAAGTCCTATGTATTATAACAATGAATTACTAGAAACTTATTAAATAAAAAAAGGTAACTGTACTTGGCTTTAGTGTCATTCTTTTACCAAAATAATTTTTGTTAATTGAAATCTTGATTTACAAATAGAAAGTAAAATTAAACTTGTAGGTACAAATAAACTGAACTACTCAAATATACTATAAGATATTTATTGTTTACTTATTGTTCTTTTACTTCACGTAATCTTCTAACTGCTGACCTAACAGAGGCAGCAGCTGTAGTTGAATATACCCATGCACCTCCAGCAACTGTCCTCTTGCATCGTTTGCATGACCAAATTCCTACAACACTCCTCTTCATCGCGTCCTGTAACACAAAACAATTTCATGTATAAATCATTTGTTATAGCTGTTAAACATCTACAACATTCAGCATAGTAATACTGAATTACACTTATAAAAGGTAATATTCACCTTGCCGCAAAATGTGCATGTGTATTTACTGTGTTGAGTGATCTCCATCTTTTTAACCATCTTTCTGAGGGAGGCACCATATCGGGTACCATACTTCCCAGTGATTCCAACCTTCTTTGTACGCTTAGCCTAAGGAATAGGAATAAATTATAATTGTACATTTGGCATAGGTGTTAGGTTATGTTGATATTTGCAGAAATGTTTTAAAGAACAAAGATCTTTTAGATTTTGCAAAAACGAAGTAAATTAAACACGTTCGTTATTTTATTTCTATATCACAAAACACTTTTTAGAAGTGAAGAATAGAAAGATCTTTAATGAAAATATAAACAACGTCATGTCACTATTTTAAGTCGCTATTTAAAATTATAATTTTGATTAACTGCACAATATACATTTAAACACTTTGTCGGTAACGTTTTACAGTACTAAATAACAAACTCTGCCAATATTTATATGAGATTCACACAATATTTTTCAATAATAAATCTTACCATTTTGCACAAATATAACGTTCGCTCCGCAAGAACCGGAAAAAGAAATAAATTTTAAAGTCCAATTCTCATTGCACGCACAAATCACCGGAAATGCGATGCATTGGCGCGCATTTACGAAAAGTACAACTTTAAATTAGGGATTATAAAAATGAAACTTGTGTAAATTTATGCAAGGATTTTAATTAAATCCCTTATCTCAACAATATCCAGAAAGAATTTAATTTTATGTGGAAAATAATCAATACAGTTTCGTCCAAATTGTTTGACACGGCAGCACACGAACACGATGAATAATGTAATCTTAATTCATGAAAAGCAATTTTTCATGAATAAGTAACTGTTCAATTGACCTCAATATTTGTACAGTTAGATTTTAATGAAGTGTTTAGCGGTATTGCAGTTGCAATGAGCTCGTGGCTTCAAGAAACCGGAATTCCGTACATCAATGTGCATGAGAACACTCGAATACCGGCCTAAAGGTGCATTTAGACTAAGCGAGCGAATGCTCATTTTTCCCACGATTAGACAAAATTCAAGTGCAAACGAGCATGCAGCAATTGCTCGCCGGATCGGATGCCAAACGTGAACGAATGCTCTAACAATTTGAAAAGATCAAATTTTTAAATAATTCAAATCAACATGGTTCGATTGCAGTCCTCCCCAATTCGATACAATTTAATTCTAGCGTGATTCGTTTCCGCATGATTCGGTCTGGCATGATTCAATTCACGCGTTCCATTTGGCGCCTATCTTAAAACGGTGCGATTTTATTTGACATGTTTCAATTCGAAGTAATTGAGATAGGAAATGACTCAAATCGATGATTTAACATAATTCGATTTAATGTAATTTAATTGAAGGTATCGAATATTTGAATGCTCGGTTCAAATTCTGCGAACATTTGTTCAATAGGTTCGTGATCGAAAAGTGTGCTCGTCGCACGAGCGAATGCTCTTGTTCGTTTAGTCTAAACGCACCCTGAAATGACGTAGCCAGTGGATCCCAGACTAGCCAGACCTGTGCCCTGTGCGTGTTAAATCAGTGTTGCTTATTGCTGGCGATCTCCGAAGTAATCGTTTATAGTGATTCACCTATCACTATTAATCCGCGAGACCACTAATCGTGGCATACACCGAACAGAAGTGCCAAAGTGTCAATTGGTACGAAGGTGTTGGCTAACGATGGTTGTTAAAATCTACATATCGGGTATCAGCGGCAACAAGGAAGTGAGTGCGAAACACCCGTAGTGACCAAAGAATATAAAAATATTTTGTCCGAGAACAGAGAAAGAGAGGGAGTAAAAGAGTGTGTGTGTATATTTGTGTGACTTGCAGAGAATGCCAGATTTACCGGGCACCTGAATTCTTACGATATTTCACGTCTACATTGTATCGAATTACGTCTAAAATTTTACGGTTCAAACGTCGATTTGGGATGAATGCTGTCAGACAACATACGGAACAATTTACCGCTCGAACCATTCATTTCACTTCCAAAATGCAACTTTCGTTTCGTTGGATATTTAGAAAGTGTATATTAGATTCAGTGAACGATAGGGTGGTTCCAAATCTAATAAAAATAATAGAAGCGTTTATCGAAGGTATAGGATAGAATTGGAAATAAATTCATGACAAACAGAGCCGAAAGTTTTTGATAATTGAACGTTTTAATTGATGTTTTTCGTTCTAATTCGAATTCGTTATTTTAAGCATCGCTGATTTTTCTACTTTTGCTTTGATCTTGTTTCCTATCAATTCACGTGTATTTTTTATTACCGTTGTTAATACCGTTAGATTTTAACGTGAGTAATGGTTGATGAAGATACACCGACGTGTTTCTTGAAATCGATAATTGTTTTGTGTTGCACCACAGTGTGAAATAGCTAATGTTCTGTTATCAAGTCTTAAAGATAATTAAAAATCATATTAATATTGTTACAGAACATATTTTCATGGAGAAATAACATGTTTAAAATCAGATTTTGCATTCTTTTTTTTCAGGTAAAAAAGAGGCAACAACGTGTTTTAATGATATTAGATAGTAAAAATGTGGAATATGAAATTATTGATATAACAGAACCAGGAAAAGAGCTGGAGAAAGAATTTATGCAATCTAATAGTATTGCAAGAGAAAGTAAATATCCCTTACCGCCACAAATATTTAATGAAGATGAATATTGTGGGGTAATTATTTTTATATCAGGCAATAAAACATTATAAGTAATTGAAAACTATATTTTCAAATTTTATATTTGATCTATAAATATTCTTCTAGGATTATGAGGATTTTGATTTGGCAAATGAAATAGATGAATTGGAACAATTTTTGAAAGTGGCGCCTCCTGCTAGTGCAACAGAAACTACTGTTGATTCAAATCAAAGTAAAGATATTCAAGAAAATGGGAATACAACAAGTCGAGAGGTATAAATTAGGATTGATTTACCATTGTTCAACGCCGTGTAATTAAATGTTAATTACAGTTCCATTTTTTAAAATGTGTATAACATTCGGTCTGCAAATGTCTAGTTACTTTTATTTACCTATTTTTGTCCTTGGAACTAAATTTGTACTGTGTTCAAACTAACTACTACATGTTTATTTTAGCCTTCCATAGATAAAGATGTAGTGACAGAACAGGTAGAAAGGTAAGCATTATAGACACATTGATTGCATTATTTGATAACTGATTGTGTAAATTAGATAATTGACATAACTGTACATATGTGTGAATAGAAACTACAAACTTGTTATTGTCATACATATATATGATTAATAATTTAAAAATAATATTTTGTCATCATAGCACGAAGGAGAGGATAACTTTACCAAATGAGTCAGATGAATCTAGACCTACAGAACATGATGGTGGAACAAAAGCTGAAGAGGATACAGAACATATGACAGAGAATGTTGAAAAAAATGAAGAGAAATCTGGTGATCAAGAGAAAGAAGAGTAGGTGTGAAATAAGCCCATATGATAGTGGGACATTCATATTTTTTTGACATACTTGGTTTTTTACCAGTAAGGGTATTTTATAAAAGTTATATTTATCACACTTCTAAGGCTGAGTGAAGGTACTGCCAAGATAAATTTCTGCTTTGCAGGAAACATGTTAAAGAAACAGTATAATTGAAATATAAGTGATACTTTTATAGAAATATTTTATAGTGCAATCAAGCATGTTTTCACCATCAGATTTTTAATAGGTCTGATTAAAAAATATGAATTAATTTCACTGTTTTTCATGTCGGTAGTTTATATGAACTTTTTTAATTCCTTATGATAATATTTTTGACCGTTTACGCTGTATTGTGTCTCTTACTTTTAACTTCAGTTTTAATAATGTTTTAGGAATAATAAATTTTCAGTATTGACGATGTTTTTGTTTTGTTGTTTACTAAAAGTATAACAAGGAATTTAAATAGATTTATTTTAATTTGAAATTGTTTAATTTGGTTTTATTTCAGATTTCTTATTGAATAGTCACCTTATAATTGTTTTTAATCGTTCACTAGATGCCTTTATATGTTTATCATTGATCTAACTTATAAACTATATTTGTACTGAAAAATGACTTCCATAATTTGTACACAATTTCAGTTTTGGGTTTTAGCCGGGATTTTAAATTAATGTAGGTTTTTATTATACAAATGCGAATAAGTTCAGACAGTACAACACTCAGTTTTGCATGAAATGCAACTTTTACAAAAGACGACACAAAATTAGTTACGATAATCTTTACAAGAACCGTGCGCACTAATATTTCGTTATGGTCAAGTACGTCCTAAAATAATTCTCGATACTATTTCCATGAAGGTTAGAATTAATTTAGAAGATTTCTTAGTTTTGCGTAATCTATCTCATAAAATTGCGATTTAAGTTGTTATATTTATAATGATCCTATTCTTATTATTACGAACCTAATTTTGAAAAGAACTGAATATAAAACCGGTATAGATCAATTTCTAGTGATAGAAAGTATTGAAAGTCTTCGACTCATTTGATCAAAGGCCTATTTGCGATTGTTTCTACGAAAATTAATATCGATAAAATATGTTTAATCATACTATATTACCCATTTACACGGCTTGCAATAGATTTACTTACTTGCTGATCAGATAATAGGCAGGTACTCATTACGAACAAATCAAAGCTTTATGCGAGTTATGAACCATTTGTTAAGAGGCGAAATAAGCTATAAAAAAATAAAATTCATGCACGAGATAATAAGCCTGACTAATTTTAATATAACATACTGCAGCTTTTAAATATCAGATATCTGCTGTTATAATTAAGCTAGCAAACAAAACAATAAAAAGCTTTAGTATTTTCAAATTGAGATGTCCACCTCGTTATTATTACAGAATTATATATTCATAAGCAATAGGTGTTGGACATGAAATTAGAATTAATAAATTTTAACATTATATACTGGAAATATATAAGTTTATATTTATGAGAACAATATTCATTATACACGATGTATATGAATCATATCGATCATTGTTATACATATATATGAATCTACTAATAAATATCATTACAGAAATTGAAATATCTGTCTAAATATTTTTGCACATACATCTTTATAATTTAACAAATAAGTATATTGAAATACATATGCTGTAACGTAACAAATTTATAAAATTTTGATTAAGCATCAAAGAATTTAAACTACATTTATTCATTTCAAGAATGTATTTTATACAATTTGGTAAGTAATATGTCACTAATACAAATATGTCATTATGTTCAGAAGATATAATCTTATATTCTGCTTTTATTCGACTATGAACCAATGAATATACTTTGTAATCTTACATCTCAAATTTGTAGACAGAAAAGTACTTAACGTTGTATCATAAATATTAGGAATACTATTGTTATCATATTAATCTTCTTAATAAAATATTTATTTTTTATATTAACAATAATCAGATGACTAGCGTTGTTAATACGTGTAAAAATAAAATATCTGCGCTTATAAATAGCTCGCAAACGTTTAGAATTTTAAAATATAGATTTCGTTGAAATGTAAAGCATGAATTAATTAGATCTAAACTAAAGAAACACGTCAAATGTATATTACACTCGAACATACATTCCTCAGGTTCTTTCTATCCAATCAATAGAAATTTATTCGTAAATAAAACTAAAGTCTAATTTATGTGAGATGTGTAAAACATAAATTCTTCAAATATCTTTTCCTTGTACGTTTGTAGTCTCTCTTACGATGAAACGAGAACACCCTGAAAACAATAATTGTCAACGCGTTTTGCATGATATTTCTATAAATTATGTATGAAATATTTGTCTACGACAAAATATATTTTTCAAATAATTTGTATAAATGTATGAACTAAAATGGAATTTATTTATTCTAACAAAGAAATATTTTTCAAATCTAAAACTTTACTACTAATTAAGAACTGAGTACCATACAAATTTGTAAAATTAATCAAGGAATTCTAGTACAAACTAAAATACTAACAGATGATTTTTTATCGCGTTCCGAAAATATTTAATACAACTTAAATCATGTTTAAACAATAGAATAAAAAAGTTTTTTTGTATAAATTTAAATGAATAACAAAAAAATAAATAAAACGTGTATTATTTTTATGATGTTGCGTTTATTCTGGATCATTTATGTTAGGATTAATATTTGCCGTGCATTTTTATTCGTACATCTCAATGTATACATATTACACAATATTTTTATTGATATACATTCATTTTGAATGTAGAAATTATGATACTAAATGTTGAAAAGTATTTTGAAATAACTTATGGCATAATAAATGTACAAGTATTGTCTGTAATAACAGATACTTGGATACACTAAATTGACATAATATAATGCATAGAATTCACGCATGGTTTCTAAACATGATTTCAAAAATCATAATTCTAGATACCGTAATGCAGCTTTCATAGAGGCACATTACATTGAATTTAAAATTCAAATTTTACTTGGTTCGTGGTAAACACGAAAACAAAAGTACTATACTAAAAAGAAATAAAAATAACAGTAATTATTTTTAATATAAACATAAAAAATATACTATTAAAAAGCTGCATAATCAATTCTAGACACCATTCAACAGTCACGCAAAAGATCTGATTAATATAAGTAAAAGTAATTTTCATCAATTTGTGTTTTGACACGTCTAGTAATTGTAACATAATATATATTTTAGCAACATTTAATTATGTTACTAAATATTATGCAATAACCAACTATTAAGTTACTAAACATTATTCAGTAACATATAAAGAACATGAAAGGCAACCCTCATTTTATCACAAATTGCTCTTATTCTTGTATATATATCACTATCTATTAAAAATTAAATGATCATTGATATTTGTACCAATGACACTGTCACACATCATTTTAATGAATGCAATTAAAATTAAAAATTTATATGCAATTAAATTTTATGCTAAAATCTGTACATAATTAAACGCCAGTACTGTACATTGAAATAAATAAAATTTGGACCATAAATAGAAAAAGTCTAAAATCCAATTGTGAATGATGTGACATATATTAATACAAGAAATAGTGTTTACTAATAAGTTAATTATTAAATATTCTCATTTTGTCATTACATTGTAATTATTTCTTTTGCGATAAAAATATTTATATCTGTTTTAATATATAATACTATCTGCATGCACACTCGGTAATGAAATAATGCTCGAATTTTATTAATTTGGCATTTCAACATTGGATTATGTTTCCAATGTAAAAAAACGAACTTTTAATAAACACAGTAATAGACAACAATACTCATCAAATCAAGATTGGAAATGCACTTAAAATCGATATGTTTAAAAAAATTAAATTTATAACGTGTAAAATAATTTTTTTAATGTTTAATTGTACAACTATTTCAATTGAAAAATTATTTTAAAATATTACTTGCACCTGTAAAAGGAGTGCTATTATTATGCACATTGTACCTTTAAATATTGCATAAAAGTTGTGCTTTATCTCAGACAACAAAATGTTCTACAATACTTTAGTTTTTTCTTACAATTGTATCGAGAACCTCAAAATGACTTATATATGCAGTTCATAACAACTGCACATAAGTATGTATTGTAATTAAAATATGCAGTATTGTAACTTACATTACAAATGAAATATCATTTATGCCAACAAAAAAAAGAAAACTAAAACTATTAACTATGAACTCGTATAATGTTTGAAACAATTATACTTTATAATTCCATAAACTCGCATGTTCACGAATTTTTTAACATTTCTGAGAACTATGTCACGTATATATTATAACTGCAATACAATATTGAAACAGAAAAAGAACAAAGTTTGTTCATAACTGTTAAAGCTTTAGTACTGTTCACTGGAAATATAGTGTTATTAACATGTCTTTGTTATGACCTATTGTTCCCGTAACTACATGTTCTGTTTGTAGAAATACTTGTTTCATTTTATTCAATAGAAAACAAAAATAAAAAAATGTAATTCATATATTATGCCAAAAAGAAAATCCATCAATGTGTACGTAATGAATTTATCTTGGTAATAATAAACCATGTTACTTACAGCTTTACATTAAGTAAAATCAGTCTACAGAAGGTTTACATGATCTCCTGAATACTTAAATTTATATGGATTCAATATCCTTAATATATTTTCTTCTGTTAAACGCATAAAAGTAGAATAAAACTAATTTTTTTGTTATTCAAAAATGTATAGCAAATTATAAACTGCGCGATTCGCATTAAAAAAATTATAGAACGGTAAGACTTTTATATTTGTGTGATTAAAATTAATTGTCATAAAAATAAATCTGCAATTTATGCATGAAGGTAAATGCTTTCATGAAATATTACATAATTTTATAATACTGCATTGCCAAAATTACATGAAAATTTTTTATTCCTAACTTTTCTGGTATTTTTTATTTGATATTATGCTTCTGATACATAGTATTTTGTACTACTATTTCTTATAATCATCTTAACGATTATAAGATTGTCAACTGAATATAAAATTAAATAATGTATATGTATGTACATAGAATTATAACCCATGTAATTTAAATCTAAAATTAAGTGACAATTCTATTTACTTAATTATGCATAAATATTGTGATGCATGTTCTGATAAAAAGACATCAGTATTTAATCATTTAAATAATATGTAGCAGGTACAAATTATAATATGTATTAAAATATGACAGTATAAATTATGCATTTATGTGACCTATCTATATACGTTTTTACATTTTCATGTACTGAAGTCAATAATTTATAAAACTTGCCAGTAATATAAATAAAATGTTAATATTTGCATTTTTCTAATGCTTTAATCTAATTCTATTATTATGTATCATGTGAACCTTCTGTGACTGACATTTTATTAGTTTATGTTCCTATTGTAGGTACTAACTTATTAAATAATATACTAATAAAATTTAATTAATCCGTACCAAAGTATTTCTGTCCAAAATGATTTGGGGCAACACTATGTATCTCTGATGTCAAAATCTTCATCTGCAAATGGAAATTTTATATAGCAAGTTAAACTGTGCATAAAATAAAATTTCATTAAATTAATATCTCTTACAGAAAGGACTCACCTGAGGAAAGGCAGTGACTAGAGATTTGGCTGCAACTGGAGTGCAAAACAGATTTGATAAAATAATATTCTCTTCAAGTACATTATGTTCCTTCAACACTGCCATAGCTTTGATCACAGTATTTCCAGTACCTTTAATTAGTTCATATCTTCATTATTACATTTTAATAAAACATTAATCATTAGAACTTAAAACTATGTTCTTACTCATTATTGGATACATTAATAACACTTTTCTTTCAGATATATCATCTGGAAATTTGGCATAAACCACTTTGGCTTCATGTGTATCTGCATCACTTTCGACCAATATCTTACCAATTCTAATACTGCGACAACAATCTCTTAAACCCTACAAATTAAGTAATTAACACAATTAAAAAACATCAATTGATAAATATTAAATTTATATTGTACCTGTTCCATTGCTTCTCCACTTCTGACTATTGACACTCCACAATTTCCCTTCTGATATTTTAAGCCATTGTATTTGGCTCCTGTTGGTGTAGTAACCACACATTTGGAAAAAGGTAACTGATTTAAACTTTCTTCTATAACCAGCCTTATCTGAAAATTTGTTTAGAATTCTATATGTTACAACACGTGCCGACGTAAAGCAGAATGATATAATGTGCGGTGATATAACATACGGTGATATAACGCGCGGCGATATAACGTATAATGAATTCAACGAGTGACGATATATTGCATGGTGATATAATGGAAATCTATTATAATGCTTTTCAATATAAATTTTTACTTTAGGCTCTAGAAACTTAATGTGCCGGTTCTATCAAAGATTACAATAATAAGAAAAAGACTCACCAGACGATCGGCATAGAACTTAAAGTCACTCCTTGTGGTATTTCTGTAAACGGAGATACATTGTGTCCATCAAATTTGTTTAATTGTAAAGAAACGACACGGTAGACCGGCAATGTGCCGGCATTTAACTATAAAAAACGTGCTCTTATACACGTACACTAAATGATTCACAGTGTTATTTTACTTACTTATCTCGCAGTATAGTCTGCAATTCCTTCACTTGATTGTTACATGGAAGAGTTTTCAAATTTGGACCATAAGTATCACTGATATCATTGCTTTCGCTTAATTTCTTCGGGATCGATGTTACCTCCGTACTACCCATGCCTGATTTTTTACACGCATCTATTTTCCACGTTGATCAAACGAAGGACACTGCTCGTATGCACGTATGCATCAGTATGTTACGATAGATCAGCAGATTCAACTACCATTAACAAGGCAGCTAATAGAGACTTGATTTTGCAAAGGAACTAATGATGCTAGTGAGAAAGATGAATAGTGGTATTAGAAAACCAAAGTCGGTTGTCTTAGTTTTTAAACAGGAGTAGGTGTTAGAATGAGTTGATATTTGTATTTTTTTCGACGTTATTAAAATTATCGATTATATAATTAAATACTTTGGTATTTTTAAAAAATTTTGGTTAATATAATTTTATCAAAGTAACACGGCTTTCATGGATTTTTTATCTATACACAAGTAAACAGACCTATATATGTAAAGTAAATTATAATTGGGGTAACGTGCACCAGTCTGTTTTGTTTTAAAAATGGTTTTGGTGAAAATTGATTCCATTGCGCCTCTAGGCAGAGCGCTGAATTGATCAATATTTAAGTATTTAAAAAAAAATTTATGTTGAAAGCAGAGAACGTTTTAAAGTGCAGTAGAAATGTCTCATCCTTTCGCATTTTTTCCCTCACAAAGAAGTCATGCACGACGTAATAAATACGGTAAATTTTGTTATTAAAATAAGTAATTAAGATAATTATATGTTTATGTACTTATATATTTGACATTGGAATATAGATTGTAATTTCTTTTGTTTCTAACATCTGATAAAATATAAGGTTAAAAAATGC
Organism: Megachile leachella; assembly: GCA_963576845.1. NCBI lineage: Eukaryota > Metazoa > Arthropoda > Insecta > Hymenoptera > Megachilidae > Megachile > Megachile leachella. The sequence goes on from OY756251.1 coordinate 20,146,911, forward strand.
TACATACAATTATTCATAAACATTATAAGAATCTTCTAATTTAGTTAGGTTAGATATTTTGATTTGACATTAACCAAGTAAGAAGATTAAATATAATAATTGTATGTATTTTCTTTTTAAATTCTGTACCTATAATATAATGTGTCATAATTGTTATATAGGGAACAGAGTTGAAGGTTCTCAATCTGAAAATTCACATGGCGAACATCATAATGCTCCACGGAGTAGAGGACCAAGACATCCCCCCTGGTTAAAGGGCAAAGAAATAGGATTGTATTATAGAGATGAGGCTATCAAAAAGGCAAAACAAAAATTGCAACAAGTGCAACCTGTTATTAAACTACCATCACATCTTGAAGCTAGCATCGAACATATAATAGAAAAGTCTAAGGGATATTATGATACACTATATGATAGTCTTGCATACAAGAATCTTGCAAGTAGTGTGTTGGAAAATAAATATGTTCATATTCATGATTCTCAATTTAAGAGAAAATTTTTGAATATAGTATCTGGGAATATACAAGAAAATCTTGCCAAAGCTTTACTTGTTAAATCAGGATTAGAAAGAGATAGTAACATAGATGTACAATTATTAAATGAGTATAAAGCTAAGCAGTCTTCATCAGAATATGAGACAATGATGAAATGTCGATTAAAATTGCCATCATATAAGAAAAGACAAGAAATATTACAATTGCTCAGAGATAATCAAGTTGTTGTAATAAGTGGGGAAACTGGTAAGTCATGCTTAGAATCTTTTTGTGACTTATATATAACTATTACATGTATGTATTTTAGGTTGTGGTAAAACAACACAAGTTGCTCAGTTTATATTGGATGACCAGATAGAACAAGGCAATGGTAGTATTACCAAAATTATTTGTACTCAACCTAGAAGAATATCAGCTATATCTGTTGCTGAAAGAGTTGCTGCTGAAAGGGCAGAAAGGCTTGGTAGATCTGTCGGTTTCCATATTCGGCTGGAAAAGTATATATTGTTGCTTTATTTCTTTTATATTTATTTAACTTATGCTCTATTATATCATTTCCTTTTATAGAACACTACCAAGGGATAGAGGAAGTATATTATTTTGTACTACAGGAATGTTACTGCAATTTATTCAAGGTGACCCTGCCTTAAAAGAGTTTTCTCACATAATATTGGATGAAATTCACGAACGTTCCACAGACAGTGATTTCGTTATGGCTGTGTTAAAATTAATTATTCCTAAGGTATGTATAGTAATATTTACTTTTAGGTCGAATGCAACGAAACTAATATATTCTTTTTAATTATGTAGAGACCAGATTTGAAGGTTGTTCTAATGAGCGCGACACTTAACTCGGAAATATTTTCAAAATATTATAATGAATGTCCAATGATTCATATCCCAGGATTTACCTATCCAGTGGAAGAATTTTATTTGGAGGATGTTTTGGCATTCACAAGGTAACATTTCTTGAACCTTACTTAAAATTGTTATTTGAAAAAAATTATAATGCATATTAATTTACAGATTTGAATTTTCTACACCAATCGGCATTACCCAAGATTATAAAAAACGCGGCAAGAAATATGAACAAATGCAACAGTCAATTGAGTTTTATAAATTCATAGAACCACATATACGCAGACTTGCATCTGAAGTAAGTGTCATTCTTATATGAAGGATTAATTTATATATGTTTATTATTTCTTTAATTTTATTGCTTCTTAATTATTTTTATCATTCTATAGAAAAAATATTCGGCACAAGTAATTGGTCAGTTAAGAAACCCAGAGAGTGAAAAGTTATCCATTAACCTTATAGAAGAATTGATTAGGTATATCTGTAGAACACTACCACCAGGAGCTATTTTAGTTTTTCTTCCTGGCATGATGGACATAGTAAATTTACAAAAAAGAATGATAGAAAGTAGACAGTATCCTGAAAGTAAGTGTATTTAATGAACATAATATATATAGTTTTTAATATCTATAGCAAGTTTATAATCTAAAAAATTGTTTGATATATAGGTCAGTTTGTTATTTACCCTCTTCATTCTCTACTGCCAACCATTGAGCAAAAACTCATATTCAGTGAACCACCTGATGGAATTCGAAAAATAATCATTGCAACTTCTATCGCTGAAACTTCTATAACCATCGAGGATGTGGTGTACGTCATTAATTGCGGGAGAACTAAATTTGGAAAATTTGATGTAAAGAAAAATATACAAACTTTAGAACCTGAATGGATATCATTGGCAAACGCGAAGCAAAGGAGAGGTAGAGCAGGAAGGTAAGATAAATATTATTCTAAAATATTGGTCTATTTATTTTAAATATTTTTTTGAATAATCGTATTTTATTTCTTTAGAGTAAAGCCTGGTTATTGTTTTCATTTATATACAAAAGCCAGAGAAATGACGTTCGATCAGTATCCATTACCTGAAATGTTAAGAACACAATTGGAAGAGGTTATTCTACGTATAAAAATTTTACAACTAGGGAAAGCTAAATCATTTTTGGACTGTGTTATGAATCCGCCAAATTGTCAAGCTATAGATTTATCTTTAGATTTACTTAGAACTCTTAATGCATTGGATAATGATGAAAATTTGACACCTTTAGGATACCATTTAGCGCAATTACCAGTTAATCCACGAATAGGTAATGTTTTGTTTGTAACCATAATTTAATTATCTTTTGCTAATAATCTTTTTATCTTTTTCTAGGAAAAATGATTATATGGGCAGCATTATTTTCATGTGTCGAACCTGTGTTTGCTATTGCAGCAAGCCTTAGTTTCAAACATGCATTTTACTGCCCTCTAAGAAAAGAGGAAGAAGCAAAGCAAAAGAAACTTGAGCTTAGTAACGGCCAATATAGCGATCACATAGCATTAGCTGAAGCATTGAGGAGATTTGAAAATTTATATAGAAGAGGAAATGCTGGTTATTTTTGTAGAGACTATTTCCTTTCCTTTAGCACATTGAAACTTCTTTCTGAAATGAAGTCTCAGTTTGTTCAACATTTATACGAAATGAAATTTTTGGACTCTGCAAATCCTAGAGATGCAAGCGTCAATAGAAACTCTGATAATATAACTTTGGTGAAATCAATAGTATACGCCTGCTTATATCCAAACGTTGCAGTTGTTAGGTGCGTGAAATTTTTGACATAATTTAACAAATATTGTAAAGTTAATAAGCATCACGCTTATTTAATTTACGTTTACAGGGATGTTACAAGAAACGGAACACTTGCGTGGACTGCAGAAGATGGTCGAGTTGTTATACACCCTTTGAGTGTAAATGATAAAGTTCAAACACTTCCTAGCCGCTTTGTTACATATTTCACGAAGCAACGTTCAACAGCAATATTTTTACATGACACTACGTGTATTTCTGGATCAACTCTTATATTCGCTACTCCAAACATGAGGATAGGTACGTAACCAAATGTTTTTTATTGTATTGTATACATTCTTTACAAATATTTTCAATTTGCAGAAGTAGAAAAAGGAAAGCACTTTATTACTTTACCAGCTCTACCAAATTTTGAAACTTTCCGTTGTGATAAACGAACTGCTGAACTCATTCAGGTATATAAATATATAAAAATTTAAGTTTTGACAATTATAATTTATTTTTTTACTCGATTATAGGAACTGCAACGGCATTTCAAAAATATGTTAGAGTATAAAATTACACATCCGGGAACAGTAAACTGGGATAGTTACGAAGGAGATTTCCTCAAGTAAGTATTATATATTTAAGTTTAAATATTTTCTTCCGAAACACTAATGTTATTTATTTGATCTTAGCTTGTTCATAGAGGTGATCTGTCTAACAGACGAGAGTCTAGGATTATCCACAAATAATACGTCTAATAGTTGAATATGATTTAATAATTTATTTAATAAGTATTATGATCAATGCTTCAAAGTGTATCGAAGTAATTTCGTAAATTAAATATTGAGTTGGTTTTCTATTAAATTGATAACGATCATTAAGTAATATAATTCATTGAGTATAGTTTTATTATATCAATAAATAGTCAAAAGCGAATAAAACAATAGAATTATTATCAAGTATGTAATATAATAAAAAAATAAAATATATAGACAAAACAAATAAAAATAGTACGATGATTAAATTTAATAAAAAATTGATTTTTCAAGTTTGTAAGTGTTCGAATGATCAATTTTTTAAATTTCCGAATTTAGAATTTGGAAATTTGGGAATTGAGAAATTGATCGTTACGAATGTCCGCGAATGACCGTCACTTGGACGACTTCGCGGGCACCGTTTCCTGCACTACTTTCCACTAATCTGTATCGAACAATAGCCGGATGCTTTCTGTAACAAAAGCTCGAAGAATTTCGAGAATAATCCTCCCCTCCGTGTGCGCTTATTCGCGCCGTGTCGCCAGTAAAAACGAGTCTGGGGTCTGGCACGAGCTGATAGCCACCACGAAGCGACGTAAATAGGGGTGGGGGTAAGCGAAAGAGACCGAGCGCGAAAGAGAGAGGGTGGATATAGGAGGGACGTGTTCCGACAATACACGAGCAAGGCACGTAGCGTTCGATTCAGTCTGCATCCGACCGTCGCGAGTGTCGCGTCGCGAAGCTGTGCTTGAACTTCGGGGGGGAACACGAGACTCCGATCCAAGAGTCAGTTGTGCGAGTGCGCGTGATACATCACGGTTCCTTATCCCGTATCTAGCGTACACCCTTACAATTCTTTCGAATCTAATTTCCCCATCCTTTTTAACTACGTGATCGCGAACGGTCGAGAGAAAAATCAGTGAAAAATCGTAGAGGCGCGTTAGAGAGAGAAAAAGAGAGAGCGGGTCACTGAACGACCGCACAAAGGTAGGAAGAGGGAGAACGAAAAATAAAAGAGGGACAGAGAGGGATTTTCGTCGCGACGTATACATACATACACGTGCGGACCCGAGGAGAGACGTGAATACGCGCGTGCGCACCCGCGTACATCACACATACACGTACACGGACGAAAGAGAAAGACAACGACGACACGGGCGCAGGAAAAGAGGGAAGAGAGCCAGTGACACCGGGAGGGTCGGGTGTTCCTCGTGCAAAACCGCCACCGGAATATATGTCGTGAGTGTGTACGGCCAAAGATCCGCGGATAGAGGCCGGCGATAGTGCGCGCAGGGCTTTAAGGAGCGAAAAAAAAGAGGCAAACACGACTCCGGGTGAAAAGCAATGCGGGTTCATTGACTGCGTGCCGCGCAATGGCCGCATGTTCGTGGCCGATGCACAATGCATGTGTGACAGGAGCTACGAGGAAGAGGACGACGACGAGGCCGAAGATATCGGCTCCGGCTAATATCGAACTCGAGACCTACTAAAGTTTCCTTCCACTTTCCGTACCATCGGGAACGTGTACTTCGATTGGGAGGAGCTCCGATAACGACCAGCAACTCGTTGGAATTTATCGCGTTTTTCAGGTAAGGCTTTTCCGAAATCGAACCATTTCATTTTCAGCGCTATAAACGTTTAATTCAAACTTCGAATACGTAGTTTCAAGCTTTTTCTGAATTTATTTGTTTTTCGAGAACGATCAGGTGTAAGCTTTCTTTGGTTGAGGGTGGGAGTTTACTTTCGATTTTCAGTGAAGTCTACGTCAGGTTTTATGGTATTGAAAGGGATTATGGGAGTACTTAACCTAATTATTCGGTGAGATTTAGAGTCTACGAGTCTACAAGTCTATGACTGTAGTACTTCAGATTTTTGAAAAAAGCTACGATCGTTATTTTTTTAATGCTGAAAATAATTAAGAAGTAGAAAATCTTATGTAAATAAAGTTTTTCCAAAATCCCACACTGTACGCGGGCGTCCGTGTGTGCCACTTTAAGAGTCGTTGGCGAGATGTAATTTCGTCTCTCATTCGACGCGTAAATACCCGTTATTAAAATTGAGTTTCGACTAGAGCAAGTGTGTCCCGAGTAGTATCAAGGGCGCAGGGTCATTCACAGTGGCCGGTGTTTTCTCGTGAACGATCTTGTTCGGTACATCTCGTTCTAAGAATCTTCTGATTGCGACCGTTAATTTCTTTTCTTTCTCAAATCGACTCTGCGTTATCTCGAGTTTTCCCGAGAGTCTACTCGTATTTTCACGAGTCGTTTTTTCAACGTTCGATGGGTAGCCGCGTTGCTGTAGGCGTTCCAAGAAATTCCATCGTGACACCTAATGTCTCCGACGATGTAAACAAATGTTTCTCGCGGTTCTCGAACATTGTTCTCGGTGACCAGGGTCTGGGTTAGGGAAGGACGAAAGATTTAACAGATACCTCTCGTTAAAAATTAACTCCTTTACGACGAAGGACAAATACGCGAAGGACGCGTACGTCATTCTTGTAATGGCCTTATCACCAATACGCCGACCTTACCTACCGTAGGTATTATAAACGTCACATTTTCGTAATAATACTTAATTGGACAGTTGTCGTACAATCTTCTTGCTCCGAAAATATACCGGGAAAGTCTTTTAATCGCTATATTATTTTAGGGAAAATACGTGGCATTATAATAATTACACGGGTTAATTTTTTAATTTACTTCAGAAAGTACATGCTGCGGATTGTCGCGGTTATAACAGGTATCGGAGCACACGATACCGCGTATGGATGTAAACTTTGAATCGCGCAATAACTAACGGCCGATCGTAATCGAGAATGTCCGATCACGCGATATCGCGTGCTTGGTTCATTAAGTTCATGAACCTTTCTAATTCGGTATCTAATCAGCGAACGATAGACTTTGTCACGAGTCGTTATCTTTCTCTCGTCTCTATTTTCATAGTTTCTGAAAATGCGGAGCCATTTAAATAACTGAGCTAACAGATAGGAAAGAACTCTGGAGAACGATTGCGTAAGCGGGGGACAATCGATGGCGTTACTGTTTTCACAAATTGTTCAAAGAATCGTAAAATTCTGTGCGATAATTGAGAGGCGATACGAAAATGTTTCGTCGCGTATGAATTGCCTCTCGGTTTTGGTAACAGACGGTTATCGATCTAGAGTGCGCATATTTTTAACGGTTGTTTATTTAATGTTCGAATGTCGGCTACGTACGATTAGGCAGTTGTAGCGTTTGAAAGGTACAACAACTTGGCGCTTTGGAACAAATCCAACCGGTCGGCTTGTGTATTCTAATCGAGTAAATCAGGATAAGTACGTGTTTTTGCTTGATCCGATGGCGAATTAATTAGCCGGCGGATATGCAGGCAAATTCAATCGCGCAGCTATGCCGACATTCTTAACCGGTCGTTTGGATTGTTTACATCAGACTCGTGTGTTATCGAATAGGTTATCGTTCAACCAATTATGAAAATATTGTTTACACTCCGTTTTTAAAATATCACGGAGCAAGACTTATTTTATATAGACGTTTGCAATTTTCACCGTTGTGAACAATCGTGTGGATTATTCGAATGAAATTCGAATCTCGCGGGGCCACTAACCGGCGTTTAAATTAGTAGTCGACGGTCATCGAAATTCAAAGTCGTAATCTCGTTCGTAGTTATCGACCGTTGGTGTTCATTGATCTCGTTGTTTAACAGACCGAGATCATTGCACCCGTGACACGAAACGTACTACTCGCTATGAGATAATTGTTCTTAATCGTCGTACATTCTCATTGATAATAGTCCTTACTAAATATATCTTTAAGGCTCATTAAAAAATTCTCGCGATATAGTTTTAGTATTCTTTCATTTTTTTTTTTGTATGCAGCTTGGTACATTTAAAAATTTTAATATTTCGTTTAGGTTCTTTCTAGGTTTTTTAAATTTCAATTTCTAGGTTTTGCAAGATTATTCAGACGTTTTTAGATCACTTTATCTCTCTGAATTTTACTGTCACTCATCTGAGTCATTTTAGAATTCCCTAATAACTATATAGGTCTTCTCAGAATTTCCCTAGGAACTTCAGAATTCCTCGACATCTGTCTAGGTGATCTTAGAATTCCTTAGAAGATTGAGCAGTCTCTAGCATACAAGCTTAATATCCTAGGGACTCTAGAATTCTTGGAGATTCATCTAAGAATTCTAGAATTCCCTAGGATTCATTTTGATGATCCTGGGATTCCCTAGGGACTCTAGAATTCTCTAGAAACTCTAGAATTCCCTAGTGATTATTAGGTCAGCATAGGATGCGTGTAGGAAGTCTAAAATTCCTTAGCATTTAGGCTAGCTAAGATTCCCTAGAAGCTCCCTAGAATTCTAGAATTCCCTAGTGCCCGCTAAGGTCATTATAGAATTTCCGTAGAAACTTGAGTTATTCTAGTAATTACCTAAGCATTTAAAAATTCCCTAGTGTTTATCTAGGTTATCCCAGTATTCACCTAGGCGCTCTAAAATCCCCTAGTACCTATCTAGGTTATCCCAGTATTTACCTATTCACCCTAGAATTACCTAGGACCCATCTAAGTCACCCTAGAATTTCCCTAGAAATACCAGTTGACTATTTCAACTCAGTATTCCCCTAGATTCCCATATTACGTCCCAGAGCGAGCTATTTCATATCCCTAGACTTTATATAATCTCCACTGCTTCCCTTGATATTTCAGTAGATAACTCAAGGTGTTCCCCTAGAATAACCTCCTCTAAATTTATTAAATACTTCTCTAAATTTTCTTTGGGTCCCCTATTCACTTCCACTTTGTCAACGTACCTATAGCTCCCACAAGAATTATTCTAACTTCCACGTTCCCAGATTTGTCTCCAGCCTATTCCATAAACTTTCATGATCAGAAATTATCAGCATAGCCGTTGTCATCGAGTTGTCAGGTAACCTTGTCGATCAACGTTTACGCATGAATTAACGGTATTGCTTTCGCACATACCGGTATCATAACCTTCCTCAATGTTCACGATTTCGAACAGGCAGCGGCCATTAATCGTAGTCACATTGGTACTAATTCCACGTTCGAAGGTTGACACGCTTGACGAAACCGTCGAACGGAAGTGGAAAATGTCGCCTCGTCGAATCAGGACGTTTTGGCGCGCGCGACGGCCTGGCCGTGAAATTAAAATCGTGTCTTAAGATGGTTCGACTAATTAGGAACACTTGTCAAAATCATCCGTAGGATGTCCACGGTATACGAGGCTCCGGTCGCTCATCCGTGACTAATGCCTGGCAGGTGAAAATTGGCGCGATGTAAATATGGGACGAGTTCTCATGAGTGGCTGTCGCGTATATCCACTCGATTTACCTCGAACGACCGACCTAACCGTCTCACCAAATTCTCTTGAATCGCTGATAAATCTCTTCGATAAATAACCACGATTTGCAGATGATCGTGTTTCGGACGAGAAATTTCGGAGACTCTTAGTTGCTTTAAGAATGCATTGCTACTTTACTTCTTGCAAATTTGGCAAATTATTCTTTGAGAGCTCCTCGATCATCGGGAGTTTAGGAGATAATTTTGACGTTTTTAAAATGCGTTATATTATATCGTTAAAGAGTTCTTTATTAAATTACGCATTGTAGTGAATAAAGGTGTTTTTGAATTTTTGTTAATATTTGCTGTAGTGTTTTTGTGGAGTTGACTATAAGTTGATACAAATTTTAACGATGCTTCGAATAGTATTATATATTTTTCTTCGAATTTATCAACTTATGAAATTTATGAATTTAAATTGTTTCAAGTTTAAACCTAACCTAGACCTAACCTAGACCTAACCTAGACCTAACACAGACCTAACCTAGACCTAACCTAGACCTAACCTAGACCTAACCCAGACCTAACGTAGACTAACCTAAACCTAACCTAGACTGACCCAGACCTAACGTAAAGCAAACCTAAACGTGCCTAATGTGTATTTAACTTGAAATTGAAAATGAAATTAAAAAATAAATATACAAACGACAAAACATAAGTTAGTACACTTATTCTATATCTAGATGAAAATCAATTATGATTTCAAAGAACGTACTTTAATGAGTACCTTATAATAAGAAGCTAGTGGAGCGGTCATTTGGTAGTTTTAATATTAAAAGAAGTACTTTATAAAATCAAGTGTTCGAGTTCTTTCAAGTTTGCGAGACTGAATGATTAATTACAGAAAATAGCGTGATGCGTTAGAGTAATAGTTACCTAATCATACCGTGAAAAGTGAAACCTAAAAATGAATCGAAGCACGGTTTTGAGCGATGCAGAATGGAATATCGATTACGCAACGCTGGATCGAAATGGGCGAAAAATAGCGATGCCAAAGATAATATCGCGAGTAAAACTTGGCGTTCTGTTTTTGTTGGCCTCGTTGCCGGCAGCCGATTACTCGGCAGACACGATTACCTTCGCCAGTAGTAATAGACGATTATGAATGAACGCGATGCTGCGGCTAGTCACGCGCACAAACGTTCGTTGTAAACGGTAGCGCAGCATTCTCGGCGAATATCAGATATGCTCGAGTAGAATAGACTCGCTCGTAATTCTAAACTTACCGGCCGTGGGTCGTATTAAAATGGTCTCGGTGCGACGACGAACAAACGCGCCGTGGCTCTTTACTTCATCGCGAATAGACAGCGTGTTGAAAATAGAGGCACTTGACATTCTGCTCGGTCCTGCTTCTCTCATTTTTCGGATGGTTATAAACTTCCGATCGTAACGACTTTTGCCGGAGAGGAGCCTCTTTTGCCAAATATCACCGTTGTACTGCGAGTTACTGGCGAAACTACACGTAATGGTGAAATAACAGTACGAGGGTAGTTGCTTTTAATAGCGAAGCAGAGTACGTAGTTACTTCTAACAGTAGCAGTTATTTTTAACAGTAAAATGGTACGTAGTTGTAGCGAAATATTTGCGGATAAAAACTGTGCCTTCTGAATCTTTTAAATCTAAGTGCGGTTCGTCATCGAAAGCACAGTCGTTCAAACTTTCCACTATTATCGTACATATAGAATCATGGATATATTCGTAATTTCCTCTGGTTCAACAGACACTAATGGTACCAGGTAAAAGATCAATGCAAAAATGAAAAACTAACATAGCTGAAGAACTTGAGCAAAAAAGTAAATATCCTACCTTAGAAATAGATAAAGTGGGTCTAAGTGTTAAGAGTAATATTCTGTAGGAAGAAGCTAACCGAATTGTATCTATTTCCAGATCGAAGTGGAACAAAGGACTTTCCCAATTGACGCCATAGTTACCTCAGTTCGAAGCATCACGAACTTTTCTGGTCACCGTTGGATCGTACCAAAGAGACCGATCAGAGAATCCAATTAAACCGAGTTCTCATCGATCGGTAGAATCGAGATAACGAGATTAGTTGGCAAGGCTCGTACCCAACATCTTCGAACTTAATGCTCGCGATCAAGTATCGTTATCGAGACACAGTAGCGGCGTCGCGTGGTTGGATCGGTAAACGAAAATGTTGTTCGTTTGCTGACGAGAAACAACGCGAACGCGAAGACGGTGAGTCGTTGGCCGTGATCGGTTTGGACGTATTCAGGTGGCGGGACTTGGGTGAGAATATTATTCGTTTGTACGTGGTCGTGGTCGTGATCGTGGTCGTCGTGCGTTGTACAGTCAGTGGTTCGGCAGTGAGAGAAAGATAAAAGAGAGAGGCGGGCAGCTATAACCGGCAACCACACGGTGGACATGATTATTTCAAAGGATCTGTTCCTCTTTGGCGACCAAGATTACCTGCGCCTTCCCAGTAACGAGAAGCGCCAGCAACGGGCAATGGGCCGACCGATCATCAATGCTCCCAGGTAAGTGGCTTTCACGATTACCGGTTTACCTTTTACGATAAGCTTTTCCTTCCTCTGCCGCGAGTAACCGGTGTGGAAACGCTCCTCGATCATCCGACCGATTTCGTCGGACCTGACACTGGATACTCCCTGTATCTCATATTCAGTTTTCTTGCGATATCGAATAGTTAGACTCTATTCGTGAAACCTCGGGATTAGCTTCAATTTACACCCTACGTACTCCAAAGCTCATTCGGTTTTAATATCTGGTTCATACAACAAGCAGGTGTTTTTTAACCCTTTGCACTATTTTGAGTCTGACTTCAGCTGTGATTAAATCTACTTTTCAATGTAACTTGAACTTGTACGTTCAAGTCCAATTATTTGTCTAGTCATTGATACCAAATTAATATCTCAACTCTCCTGAAATAATAATTGAGTTACTGTTTTAATATTGTAGCTGTGACTTGTGGATGGAGCAATGACTGACTACCTGATAAATCATAGAACCTGTTAAATCTATTAAATCTAGTGTTGTATATATGACACCAAACCTAGTGAAATTAATAGAAATTAATACCACAGTAACTTACAAAGAATTAATCAAAGTTTTGTACGATTAAATTAAATAAAATTCATCAAACTAAAGAAGTTTACAGTCTACAGACAACAAAAATCAAGTGCAAGCTGGTTCACACGATTCACTTTCATCGAAATTATCGGCTCATTGTTCTATCGTCCTATCGCCTCTTGGACAAATTTATTTATACCGTATGTTTATCGTGTCGCGGATTCAACGAACACAGACTGTGTTGTTTGCGCACGAGTTTGTTTGATCGCGTCTTTGTTCCGATCTTCGTTGTTCGATCGTCGCTGTTTAACTCTTTCGCTTCGGAGAACGTACACAGTGACGAACAAAAGAAAATTTGAAACATCGCAGGTGTTTATTACTTCTGATAGACATTTTGTATTGCGTTGATAATATTACCATTATTTCAGAGTGTCTTATTTGATGTTGATATTCTTTTCTTGATATAGATGCATTTACATTTATGCATTATTACAGTGATATCAAAATTTACATTCTTTGTATGAATTTATATTAGGTATAAAAATAGTCTTGCAGACAGTGCATTAGGAAATGTTTGAATTATTTGAAATCTTTAAATTGTGAGGATTTTGTGATTTTTAAGAGGTGTCCTTAAGAGATGTCCTTCAAAGGTGCATGTTAGGGTGAGAAGTAACGTTGAGTTCAGATCTGCTGAATTAAATGGAGTTGAATTAATACACGTGATTGAATAGACATACGAATAGATAAAAATTCTAGATTGTAGAATTAAGTCACATTTAATCAAGGTGTTTACAATAGAATCAACATGGATAGAAATGAATAAAGATGCATGCAATCGATCGCAAGTGCATAGTGTAAATACAAGATGCATACAATTAAATACAGGTGTGTAGAATCAAACTAAGATGCGTAGAATTGAATCAAGATGAATAGACTTTAGTCGAGGCGCATATAATCAACTGTAGGTGCATAGAGTCAATACTAGATGCATACAATTAAAGGCAGGTGCTTAGAATCAGACTGAGGTGTGTAGAACTGAATCAAGATGAATAGAGTTCAGTCGAGGTGCATAAAATCAGCTGTAGGTGCATAGAGTCAATAGAAGATGTATGTAGAATCGAATGTAGGTGTGTAGAATTAAACTGAGATGTTTAGAATTGAATCAAGATGACTAGAACCTAGTCCAGATGCATAAAATTAATCGTAGGTGCATAGAGTCAGTAGAAGATGTACATCATCAGATGCAGGTGTTTAGAGTCAAACTGGGGTGTGTAGAATTGATTCAAGATAAATAAAGTTCAGTGGAGGTGCATAAAATCAGCTGTAGCTGCATAGAGTCAGTACTAGATGTGTTTAGAGTCAAACGTAGGTATATAGAATTAAACTGAGATGCGTAAAATTGAATCAAAATGACTAGAATCGAGTAGGGGTGCATAAAATCGACTGTAGGTGTTTAGAGTTAATACTAGATGCTTACAGTCAAATGTGTGTGCGTAGAATTAAACCGAGATGCATATACTTGAATCAGGGTGCATATACTCGAATCGAGATGCATAGAATTGAATGTTATCGAATCGATATCCACACAGAAATGAATTTATGAAGGTTCATAACTAAATGGAATTACTGAACACGTATGGAATCGCATAACAAAATTGCACTATCGATCAAATTGCACTGAATGGAATATCGTGGACCACACGACTGCAAATTCGGAAACAGCAAAACTGTTTCTGAACTATTTCTGAATCGAAATAACATGAAATAGAAAAAGGTTGAAATCTCGCAAGAAACCGTTGAAAGTCCAGCATCGAAGGCTAGAAAACATGAAAGAGGAGCAAGAAATCCGCTCGACTTTTCTTCCTTCCCGACCGGTCCACGCCCGTGATAAGGAGAACGCGAATGCGTGCACGGCGCGTGCAGTCCCTTCACGATGGAGAGTGGGTCACGCATGGGAAACTGGAACAGTTTCATCTGCCAAGCGGAAGACTCGATTTTTCTCCGGAGGAGAAACCACCGATTTTTCTTTCGATCGTACGTTTCTAGGTTACAGAGGTGTATCGTACGCTAACACGCCTCTGCTTTATGCTCGTGTAATACTTGCACGTAATGGGAATGGGAATGGACGCTTTTATCCGCGCGGCTCGTTAGAAATCTGCCCGCGGACGATTCTGTGGTTTCGAACGCGTCAGACCGTTCATTTTCTCGTGGACGACCTAACCGTGTTTCATGGCTTTAGCCAACGATCGATGGAAACCAGGATGGTCTCGATTCTTTTTAATTATCGTTCCCGCCTTTTTCTCCCTGCTCTGTAGGACACTGTCCTCGTTAATACTCATGTATCGGAAAGTCATATTTTAACAAATATTATTTGAAATTTACCACTTTGACGAATCTCACTCGTGACGCTCTTACAATTTCAACCCTTTGCACTCGAAGGTAATTCGAATGCAAACAGCAACTTTAAAATTGAGTTAAAAATTAAATGAATTCTTTCAAGGTTTTATTATTTCTCTATTAATAATTTACACTGTTGTTTGTTTTACTATGTTTATACGTCACACGTGTCATTATAGAATCAGTTAAAAAATCATTTCAAATTATTGTATTAAATAAAATGGTGACTGAGAGTCACCTCTTGAGCTCAAAGGATTAAATGTGACAAACCTTACTTAAATTTTGAAGACTCTTCAACTTGAAGTTTAGGTTCATAAATTGCAATATAAAGGATTCTTGAATATAAAACATTCACAATATTTTAATTTTCTTTGTACGTTTTAATATGGTAGTTCTGAATAGTTAGACTTGACTGACGCATCTGATAAATAAATAGTACAGAAAGGGTTGAAAAAGGTACAGAACATTTTACATTTTTATCTGGAGATCTCAAGAAACCTCAAATTACAAATTTTGTAGTTCAGCTTGTGAACGGTCGACCGGTTTGGTAGTTTTGGTGTTAACATTGGGTATGCGCTGGCATTGTGATGCAAAATAACACGAATGCATTGAAACTTTGAATAGCATTGAAATTTTGAAGATTATTCATTTTGTTATACGTAACTCTAGGTTCTGTGATTATGCATTTCAAAGATTCACCAGGTATTTTTATCTCGTACTATTTTTTACCGGTCCGTGCAAATTTTAACACTAAACCTACTGGCATATAATGTGTACATAATTTGAAGTTAAAAATTAATAAACAAACGTCGAAATACAAATTACACTTATTCTTTATCTTAATGAAAATCAATTATTATTTCAGAGAATGCACTCTTAATTTGAAATTGAAAATGAAATTAAAAAATAAATAAACAAACGACGAAATATAAATTAGTATACATATTCATGCTTCATCTTGATGAAAATCAATTATGATTTCAGAGAATGTACTCTTAATTTGAAATTAAAAGTGAAATTAAAAAATAAATAAACAAACGACGAAATATAAATTAGTATACATATTCATGCTTCATCTTGATGAAAATCAATTATGATTTCAGAGAATGTACTCTTAATTTGAAATTGAAAGTGAAATTAAAAAATAAATAAACAAACGACGAAATATAAATTAGTATACATATTCATGCTTCATCTTGATGAAAATCAATTCTGATTTCAAGATATATTTTAACAAATTGTGTTCCTTATAATAAAAACTTGCGGAGCTGTTATTTGATCAGTTTGGTAGTTTTAGTTTTAAAGTTCAGTTTAAACCAAAAGTAGCAAGAAGATTCTACAAAAGTTTAATTTATCGATCTGAAGTTTAATCTGACCGATTTACCAAGTATTTTTATCTCGCACTATTTTTCACCGATCCCAAATTTTAAAGTTCAGTTTGAAAAGTTGTAACAAAAAGATACGAGTCTGCAGAGGATTAATCGATCGATCGGGAAAATCGAGACAGCGTTTTCATGCCGATCGATCTCTCGACTCTCTGACTAATTCCGTCGAATGAATCATTCCAGTCTCGAAAGAACACGGCCAAAGTGCATTGCACCGACACCGAATTGAACTTGAATCCACGTTTGCTCGCCTTACTCGAGATAACGTTCGATCGACGCTTTAAATAGTGCGCCATTTTTCGCAGCTTTTCTTTTTCACTCAGAAACGTTACGTAAGCAGCTGGAATATTTTTGGCTCGATAATGTTTGCTCGGACATTCGAAATTTATAGCGTACTCAAATTTTAATTGAGTTATGGTCCGTGTCGTTTCGGTGTTACAGTTTTGTCTTTGATTCGGGGAACATTTAACTTTCATTCGGAAACTTGAGATTTATAGACAGCTGAAAGGATGTTAGTGGTTTGTTGAATTTTGGCTGAATTATTTTTGGGTTAGAGTTTGTAGATGGATACTTTTAATCAGATTTTGAATATTGAACTAGAGTTTGACTTTACTTTAACTTGAAACTTAGGTGCAACTGTAAGTTGCACTATCAAGAATGTTTGAATATAAAATTTTTTTTGTTGATTTTAATGTTATAGGACTGATTAGTTAGTTTTGACTGATGCATCTGATAAATAAATACTAGAGGAAAGGAGTAATTAAGTTATAGCTCAACTAGTCTTATTTGGATCTTACAGTTTTGTCTTTGATTCTGGTAGCACCTGAGACCATGTAACTTTCATTCAGAAAACTTGAGATTTTTATTTATAAACATCTGCAATTTTGTCTTTGATTCAGGTAGCATCTGGGACCATTTACCTTTCATTCAGAAAACTTGAGATTTTTATTTATGAACATCTAAAAGGAAGTATGTTGAACGTTGGCTGGTTGGTAAATTAGAGTACATTGAATTTTGTTTGAATTATTTTTAAGTTATCAGAGTTTGTACATAGATACACAAGAAACTACCATGCTCAAATTTTAATTAAACACCTTAATTTCAATTATCATAAACCTGTGTCCTTCACATCTTACAGCCTTGTATTTGACTCCAGTAGAACCAGAACCATTTAATTTTAATTTGGAAGACTTGAGATTTTTATTAATGGACATCTGGAAAAAAATTATAGTGGTCAACGGAATGTTGAATTATTTTGAAGTTGTCAGAGTAAATGGATGCACAAGAAATTCGTGATGCGTAGCATGGCGTCAGTCGATCGTGATAGCGACATAAAATTGGCTAGTTTCAACCGAGCTCGTAAACTTAATCGATTGATCAAGTGTTAAAAGATTGAAACAAATTTCTGCTTAGTTACGTGATGCATAGTCACGGTCATCGAGCAGATAAACACGATTCCAACGAGAGGATATTCGTGTCCACAAGCTCCATCTTGCATCTCCAAATTCCTCTAACTGTCTTTTCCAAAACTCTCCTGTCATGTTGAGTCTTCTCTACCATCAATACATTTATCTTTTCCTCCACGTGACCTGCATAGAACTTTCTGTCAACCAAAAAAAGAAGTTCAATGAAAACTCGAAGAAACCATTTTGAGGTCTCGAAAGTGTCGTAATCTCTGAATAAAACCATCCGATCAACAAAGAACGAGTTTTTCGAAAGATCGAAAGCATTCGGCGAAACTTTTTGTAGGAGTCGAAGCGAGCAGTCAAGACATAATTCTACGGCAAATTAGACGCGAAGCTGATAGGCCATTCAAGGCCGCGTGCTAGCTACGAAGGAGAATAGCGCATTTTTCTAGGCTATTGATTGCGTCTACCGAATATAGGGTAATATTCAATCTACTTAATGGCACGGTTGCCTGCGTGCACCGTCCTCGATTTCATCTCACCGTCAGTCGTGTTGGAATACCGGGCCTCGATGTACTTTTTTTCCTTTTCTTTTTTTTTTTCGTTCCACTTCTGCGCCTAAGCAAAATACTCCGGTCTCGCCTGACCCACGTACCGACTTTTTTCACGGACCGAGGAAAAAATTCAGTTTTCCTTCCTTTGTTCTACTACTGGTTACGCGGATAGTGTTCGGTACAATGATGTGCATGGTTACACAGTTTTAGGGAAAGAGAGACTTAGTTTTAGAGAGTGTGGAGGTGAGTTGTGGTTTGTTGGGGAAGGTTGGAGTTTGGAGGTTTTTTGTGGGGTGGATATTTGGGAGATGAGGATTTGGGGATGAAGAGGTGGGAGGCGGTGGGTTTAGAAGCTTGGAAGGGATTTGAAATTGTGGGAGTTGCCGAGTTTAGGGATTTGTTCGTGGAATTTGAAGGCGTAGGAATTTGAGATTCGTGGGATTTGGAGACGTAGAAATTTGTGATTCGTGGGATTTGGAGACGTAGGAATTTGGGATGCGTGGGATTTGGGATTCGTGAGATGTGGGATTCGTGGGATTTGGAGACGTAGGAATTTTGGACGCGTGGAATTTGAGATGAGTGGGATTTGGGATTCGTGGGATTTGGAGACATAGGAATTTGGGATGCGTGGGATTTGGAGACGTAGGAATTTGGGATACGTGGAATTTGCGATGCGTGGAATTTGGAGACGTAGGAGTTTTGGACGCGTGGAATTTTGGATGCGTGGAATTTGGAACGAGTGGAATTTGGGATTCGTGGGATTTGGAGACATAGGAATTTGGGATGCGTGGGATTTGGGATGCGTAGAATTTGGGATGCGTAGAATTTGGAACGCGTGGAATTTGGGATACGTGGGATTTGGAATGCGTAGAATTTCGAATGCGTGGGATTTGGAGACGTTGAAATTTGGGATGCGTGGAATTTAGAATGCGTGGGATTTGGAAGCATAGGAATTTGCAGAGATAGAAATTTGGGGACGTAGAGATTCAGGGTGCCTCCAAATTCAGGGACGTATGAATTGTGGGTGTCTACTAATTCGAGGACCTAGAAATTTGGGGACGTAGGAATTGAGGGTGTCTACTAATTCAGGGACGTAGAAATTCAGAGAAGTTGATCAATGCTATATTCAACCCTCCAACCAAAGTAACCTATTCAATATAAAAGATTCTGAACCATGACCTCACACGACCGAATAAACTCCCTAAAAGTAAACTGCAAACAAACTCAAACCTCACTCACGAGACAAGTGCTTCAACTACTACAACTCAGTATTAACTTTAATTTTACCTTTAATCCCCATTCTAATTGCACCTACATTCTAACAACCACAATAATTAAAAAAAGCTAACACGGTTCGATAGTCATGTCACCTACTTAACTACGCTTAGAAAAACGAAATTGAATTTTATCTATCGTCCAATAGATTAATAGGCTATAATGAAACGGTATAGGTCAGTGATCTTCGTTACCACCTACTTTCACAATTTTTTGTCGCGCAAAAAGACCTAAAACCGCCTCCTAAACCTCGTAGAATAGATCAGCTATTTCGATCTCGCCTGTTAGAAGTAGGTCTGACGTTATGGACTATTTGGACCAAGTGGTGTAGGTCGATGATCCTTCTCGATACCTGCTTTCACTGTTTTTATCTGAAAGAAACGAACTTCCTAGCGGGCCGAAAATAATCGATCAACGATTTGCTCTCCGGTATCTGTCGATAAGGTGTATCATCGTTCCAGATAAAAACAACCAGGATAGGTCAGTGATTCGTGTACTTAGAAGATTCGAGAAAGTCTCACGAGACTGGCTAAACGATCCAGATAAAACTTTGTATATACGGATTAGACAGATTATGGCTTCCTGTTTTCGATGCCTCCTTTATCTCGGACAAGTTTCGTATATTAGATAACCGTGTCGGTCTTAACGCGCTGTACGCTAATTAGCTGGAGGAAACTGGGTCGACTTCTGCTCATTATCGAACGTCTTAATCACCTGAGAAATAACGTAACTTTCGAAATCGTGTATTCATTTTCATGGAGCAATCGAATTTATTTAAGACGTTCACGACGTTGAAGACACTTTGGAGATATAGGGATGTGGGGACTGTGGGGATTCAGGGATGTAGGGACTTTTGGGAGCTGGAAGGTCGACGTTGTAGGGAGTTGGAGATATAAGGACGTGTGGGTGGAAGAATATGGGTGCAAATTCGGGAATGTGTGGATTTGGAGAGGTGGGAATTTGGAGATGTAAGGATTTAGGGATGGAAGGATTTGGGGATGGAGGGATTTGGAAATTTAGCTATTTGGGAACGTAGGGATTTGAGGATGTAGGAATTTGAAAATTTAGCTATTCGGGGACGTAGGAATTCGGGGTGTATAGTAATTCAGGGACGTCGAAATTTGGGGGCGTAGGAATTTGGGGTGCCTAGTAATTCAGACGTCGAAATTTGGGGACGTAGGAATTCGGGGTGCCTAGTAATTCGGGGACGTCGAAATTTGGGGGCGTAGGAATTCGGGAATGTCTAAATTTGGGGACGTAGGAATTCGGGGTGCCTAGTAATTCGGGGACGTAGGAATTTGGAGTGCTTAGTAATTCGGAAACGTCGAAATTTGGGGACGTAGGAACTTGGGGTCGTTGGAATTCGGGGTGCCTAGTAATTTTGGGACGTAGAAACTTGAAGGCGTAGTAATTAGGAAATGTATAGATTTGGAAATTTAGCTATTTGAGGACGTAGGAACTTGGGGATGTAGAGATTTAGTAAACGTAGAGAGTTAGGAATCTTATCACTCGAAAATATAAATTTGAGGACCTACTGTCTCAAAAATATATTACTTTACAAATATATACATAGTAATCACCCAAAGATACCTAAAAATCTACATCTTCCAAAATTAATGAGCACCTTGCAGTGATGCATCCTTATGTGCAGACCCAGCTATGACATTGTCCGCACAGACCTATGCGAACTGCGATCCCATCTCATTCTTTCATCCCCACATATTCTTTTATCTCCATCCCTAAATACCATATTATTCATTTCCATAATAACACCTGTAAACGTGTTCCTCTTCCATACTCTATATCTTCATATCCACTCCATTAAAATTCCATCTAAACTCGAGCATACACCAACAGTATTTCGGTCACCCGGTATATAGCCGCTTTGCCGGTTTTACAAGAGACGGGTCCTGAAAGCCACGGATACAACTCAACTTATTATAGTTGGCCATATGATATATGCATACTCGTTCGCTTGGATTATTTATGTTCAACTGCAGGTGTCTATCGTTGGCTTAGCTTGTGTTAGCTCGATGCACGTGACTACATTGCAGGTTCAGCTGCGAGAATACTTATAAAAGGAAATCGCAATTATCGTTGATAGCTTTCTTCGAACGTTCTACCAGTATGAATGTTTTTGTCCGTGCTTTTTTAAATCAGTAATTATAAACAAATTAGTGGACTATCTGTATATATCAAAATGGCGTTGGAAAATTTCTGGTGTCTTGACACTAGGTGATTACACGGAGTCTTAATAGTTTTATCAAGCTGAGTGAAGGGTACGAATGATTTCTCCTGCGAGAGTGACACTGACCTGCTTCACGTAATTCATCCCGAGAGCGATTTTCTTCGCGGAAAACAGTACAAAGGATTATCCAATTTCACCGGGTTCTTGAAACCAAGATTCGCAATTATTAAATGTGACAAGCGTTTGTACGGTTTTGACTAATTTGTGGCTTCAGGGATTTGGAAATATGGGACTTGAAGAGTTGCAGGTGAAAGATGTTGAGAAAACATCAGGAAAAGACGTGAAAGACGTTAGGAATTTGAGAACGAAGGAATTGTAAGTATCTAGTAATTCGGGGATGTGGGAATTTGGGGACGTAGGAATTTGGGAACGTAGAAATTTGAGGAAGTAGGAACTTGGGAGCGTGGAAATTTGGAAGGGTAGAAATTCTAGGTGGCTAGTTATTTGGGGACGTGGAGATTCTGGCGTGTAGAAATTTGGGAACGTAGGAATTGAGTGTGTCTAGTAATTCGGGGATGTAAAAATTTGTGGACGTAGGAATTGGGAGTGTCTAGTAATTCGGGGATGTTGAAATTTGGGGACGTAGGAATTTGGGGGCGTGGAAATTTGGAAGCGTAGAAATTTGAGGTGCCCAGTTATTTGGAGATGTAGAAATTCTGGCGCGTAGAAATTTGGGGACGTAGGGAATTTGGGGGCGTAGAAATTTGGGGGCATAGGAATTTTGGGAGCGTGGAAATTTGGAAGCATAGAAATTCGAGGTGCCCAGTTATTTGGGGACGTAGAAATTCTGGCGCGTAGAAATTTGGGGACGTAGGGAATTTGGAGATGTAGAAATTTGAGGAAGTAGGAACTTGGGAGCGTGGAAATTTGGAAGGGTAGAAATTCAAGGTGGCTACTTATTTGGGGACGTGGAGATTCTGGCGCGTAGAAATTTGGGGACGTAGGAATTGGGAGTGTCTAGTAATTCGGGCGCGCAGAAATTTGGGGACGTAGGAATTTGGATGCGTGGAAATTTGGAAGCGTAGAAATTTGAGGTGCCCAGTTATTTGGGGACGTAGAAATTCTGGCGCGTAGAAATTTGGAGTCGTAGGAATTGAGAGCGTCGTACTAGTGAATACGGGAAAAATTAATAGAATTGAGAACCTTCTCAATAAAAATCTCCCAAAATCATAAAATATAATAATTCGTTCACTTCGAAATAAAAAATAAATGACAAAGCATCGATCACGTGTCCAGCGTAGTAAAGTCATACATTCGAAATTGCGAGGGAAAGATAGATCACGAAGAAAAATTGCGAGACGGGACGGTTGTTGAACGTACGAGGAGAGTGGAAGGCCCAGGAGGCATGCAAATGCCTGGCCGAAGAAGCCCATTCTGAAAATGAATCATTCCCTTGGCCGAGGACGCCTGACCTGCCTCACGCGACTCGTTCTACTGTCTCAGAGACTCGTTTCCACGATGGAACGAGTCTACTGGTGCAGAGAGACGCGAACGAGCGTATACGTACATATACATATATTCCCTTCTTAAATCAGCCGAGCAGAGCATAGGGGAGGAATGCAAATGCCTCGTTTAAGAGGAATCACGTCACGGACAGCAGCAACAGCAGCAGCACCACCAACGACCCCGGCCCGCTCAAAATCACAAGGTGCAGCCGAACAATGGACCGGAGAGTTGTCTTTTGTTGTTCGAAACGCTTCTTCTTATTCAGGGGGCGAGTCGTGGCTTCGTAACCGTGGAACAAATTTATGGTTAATAACTCGTCCGGACGGGACGCGTTTCGAGACCGGCTCGCGTGCAATTGCCGCGAGAAATTCCAGAGAAACCGCTTCGAATATTCTCTTCACCTCCTTCTAACGTTGGACTGACACGTGCGTATGGCTACAAGGAAATTCAATTTTCTGAGGGTACACACATTTTTATTACTAGAAGATACAGGTTGGAATCAGGTGGTAATTGATTGAGGTGTGGTGAAGCCTCCCTGGAGAATCGAGGGAGGATTTGGAGGATGTGGGCTGTTAGGAGAATTAGTTTGTGAGGGAGCAGACTATTCTCAAATCTACATATTTCACAATTCTTAATACTAGATTTACGGACGTTTGATAGTCACTTTTATTTAAATTTACCTAAAGTAAAAAAATAAATAAATTGCAGATGTGAACTGTCTAAAACATTTTTTTTTGCTGAAAGTTGACATTTTTACAAAAATTTCTTAACAAGTTCTGTCATCTAAAGTAGACCCATTATCCGTCATTTTGACGGGTTCCGTAAATCTAGTGTTAAATTCTTATGCGAATGTCCAAATAACTTTAACTGTTTCCACATTTGCAATCTTCGACTCCTATCAAGTCCTCATCCACTATTATCCTCACTCCACTGTTACACATAGTCTACATAGTTTTACATATAGTCTCCACATTCCCCAAATTCCTCAAAAGTCATCGAACCTCATACTCAAACTTTTCCATCCCCAAATTTGCAAATTGTTGGACTTAATCGATGGAATCCAGGTTTGGCGGCATTCTGTAAGGAAATAGTGTGGCAGGGATTGTTCCGGTGCGGCTTGGTGGCGAGTGGGACGCTGACCTACCTCACGCGAGCCATGCCACTCTCGAGAAGCGAGTTTATTATAGTTATCTATCGCTGCTTGTTACACGAGCGGTGCGCGAACGCAGGCGAGCCGCGCGCGCGCCTTCCGCTTCGAGTTCTCGCTCGATCCTCCACGCGAGCCAAGGACGCCTCGCGTCGTCTCGCGTCGCCTCGTGTCACCGTCGTCACCTCTAACTACTTACACCTACCTTCCGTTGCCAATTTACAAACTGCTACTCTTCCCGAATTTAGTCCATCTGACTTTCCTTCGTGACTCTTTTCGAACCTTCTCTGAGGAAAAAGTATCAAAAAAGTGTTTTTCACAGGGAGGAAAGAGTGTTCTTTTTAATAGGGAGATGATCAGAACTTTGAGATAGATGCAGAATTTTTAACGTTTTAGAATTTTGGGACTTTGGAAGATGTTTGATAGGTGAGGCTTTAGGGATGTTGGAGGTTGAAGTTTGGAATTTATGAATTATGAAAATGTAGGATTTGGTGGTCTGGAAATTTGAGGACATGAAAATTGAAGTATGTAGATATTTGAGCTCTTTGGAATACGAAGATGTAGGTACTCAGACCTTTGTTATTTGGAGACTTTGATGTTTGGAGACCTATGAATATCAGAATATGTGGATGTGGTTGTCTACAAATTCAGAGACATAGAAGTTGAAGCATGTAGATATTTGAACTTGTTGAAACTGGAGATTTGCAGATTCTATGAATATCAAAGTATAGATATGCGATGGTCCAGAAGTTTTGAGGGTATGTGAACACACATGAAGTTATGGATCTAACAGTTTGAAGACATAGATACTTGCAAATAAAAGAAATCAGTAAGTCCAGAAGTTGAACATTTTGTACCTACTTCAAGATAAGGAATAAAATTTAAATAATTACCAAAACCAACTTACAATAATTTACCTTCCATTCTCTCTCTCTCATCCTAAAATCCAAATATCAATATTAAAATGAAGATACCGAGAAAACATACGTCACGATTGTGTCTGAAATTGTTAGTTGTCCAGAAGCGGGCATAGAGAATGCACGGTGTTGTTTATGTCTGATTGACATTTGTATTTTAAACGAGAGGGTACCCGGCTTGTCCAGGGATGAAGCTTTGTTCTCTTTTTCTCTTTCCATGCACGAAATCGACGGGCAAATTCGTGACTCGACTGGCAAAACGGATTGCCCGGTTGTTTTGCTGAAACGAAAGAGTCGGATGGTCAGTGTGCCGTCGCTGGTCGAAGGTGAACGCGATTCGGGTCATTCGGTGAACGTTTCAGTAGGAAACTTTCGTTCTGGGAAACACACGTTTCGTTGCTTTACATACCAAACCAATTTGTCTCGTTCGTAAATTGAAACTGTGAAAGATTCACGTAAATCTAGGGAAAACGAGAAAAGATACCGTGTATGTTCAAAAATGTTCTTAATTTAGTTACTTTCTAAGTATTTCACAGATTAGTTTCAGGTTTTAGCTTATTCTACTTTTTCATTTTTACGGGTTTGCTTTTTACTGATTTCTAATCTACTGATACAGTAGCTAATGTAGCTCTTGAGACACTTAACACAGATAATATCCATTTACACGGTGCTGACCACAAGTTAGCTCGTGTTTGCTGTACATATTTTTCTAAAACTCAATTTTTACTTCACCTAAAACTTTGAGTGATTACAATAATACATTGTAAGATCTTTCTTTGCTGTATTAATCGTGCTGAAGAGATAAGCTACTGTCTAGTTGTGATCGAGTTCATAACATACCAGATAATAGCATTTATGTCATACCATTCACAAACATGCCAAAAATTAATCACTGTAAGGTTCATCTAATTGAAAGAATTAATCTGAATCCACGAATCAAAAGAAAATTCTTGTAATCAAAGAAGATACTTTCAATCAAAGAAGAATGTAGATATAGAACTTGTAGATCTGATGTCCACATGAAAAGTGTGGACCCGAAGCGTCATAGGTCTCGGTCACGATTGACCCAGCTCAGTAATCCACCTCCGCTATTTTCGAGTCTAGAAAATTCAGTCGAGACACCCTGTACAATTATTTACGAGATGATGTCCCGGCTGCTGGACATTCCTCCGAGCTCGTTTCGTATCGGGAGCGGAATGAGAATGAAATTATGACGCGAAATTCACGCGGCGTTTCGATGCAATTTACGATATCAACGGTGTGGTGCCGGTCTGTTTAAATTCGATCTCTCGTCTAAAAGTGTCTCGGGCTGCGTCCCACGCGATCTGTTTATTCGCGATGGTCTTTCGGTCCTCTCTCGCGTACCTCGAATGACACGTTTTACGAACCGTTGAACACAATTTTGAACGGCGGTCTGATTGTCAATGGCAATTGCCGCGAGATGCGAGAATTACGTCGCGCTGTTCATAGTTTCGACCAATCAAAGTAGCAAGAAACAATTTATGGGTATTTTTGCTGGTGACGGTTGCTCAACGAGCACAGATGTTTCGTCGCGTCGTTCGCGTTGCACAAAGCAGGCGTACGATAATATTTCTGAAAAAGCGAACCGGTAATTGAGCAATCGTCAAATGCTCGAGCGTTAAAATATGTTCGAATAGACACCCGTTCATAAAATGTTAGTATTAGCGTAACCGGTGATAAACGGGAAACCGGCGTTACATTATCTTCGACTTATTATCGAATACCTGTCGTTACGGTTTAACGTTTTAACTTCGCTGAGGTGGAGCCAACTTCGCGAAAACAGCTCTTTGTTTCGGGAACGCGGTTGTGGAACGTCGTCGATTTTAGATGTTTTCTTCTTTGCGTCGATGTCGACAATATTTTAGTTGGAAGTTGGTGATTTAGGGAATTTGGAATTTGGGATTTGGGAATTCAAGAAGTTGAGAATTCGGAGACCTGAGAAAATAAGAATTTGGACATTTGGGCTTGTGAGAATTTAGAGATTTGAGGAAATTGAAGCTTAGAGAATTTGTTGAATTCGAACTTCAGAGATTTTAGGAAATTGAGAACTTGAGGAAATTGGAGGTTTGCCTTGGTGATTTGGGAATTTGAAGATTTCAACACTTGAGAGTGTGAAGACTTTAGGAATTACAAGACTTTGACTTCAGCATTTGAGAATATGAAGTTCTGAAGACTTCATCCTCTGGTTCCAAGTAGAATCTGAACCTCCAGAGGATTATACAAACAGAATCCAGAAAATTGTTACAAAAACCATTACCTCCATAACACAGTTAAAGAAATATCAAAGCACCCAACATCCAAGAAAATCTTTGAAAGAATCCCAAGTCCACCTAGGGAGATGTACTCCTTCGAAGTACATATGTTCCAACCTAACTTAGGGGGATGTGCACTAGACCATAAAGGATACGGAAAAGTGAATGACAAAGAAGCTCACTAAAAAGAGAAAGAAGGTAAGGAAGGAAGGATACGGCGATCAGAATAATGGCTCGGAACAGAAGTGATTATAATTACGCTGAAACAGAGGGAGACTAAGTATATGTACATATCTACGGGGTATCTAGAGAGTATCGTTGGCGAACACGCTCTTTATTCCGCTTGCGTATTCGTATGAACGGGCCAACGACAGAGAACGAATACCAGACATGTCAGTGTGGCTCTGGTGCGAACGTAGAGACATCCGATGACCGTATGCAAATCGCATCCTTGACTCGGCGAATGCAAGTACATAACACGGACGTGTACACTCCGTTAGGCGTTGGTGTATATACCTGCGTCAACGGGCCAATGACCGGCGCCGTGCCGGTCTCTCTCCTCTCCTCTCCTCTCCTCTTCTCTCCTCTTCTCTCCTCTCCTCTCTCGCTGGTCCGTCTTTTGCCCCTCTACGCGTCTCTCCCGAGTCGAGGACTCGAAACGAGGAATGGAAACTTTCTCCCTCGTTCGTGATATACAGGGTGTCATGTAACGAGTACCGGACTCAAATTGGGTGATTCGTCTTTCCAATTTTATCATCGATATGGAAAATTTTCTCGGTTCACCTCTTCTAGAGATCTCCCATGAGTTCCACGAATTCTCCCGGGGGGTTAGAGATTAGATCGGGGGATTTGGAGCACATTTACAAGAAAACTGAGGTCTACGGAAAATTAGATTTATGGGTTGACCTAGGATAACTCGCGTTTGGGGAAAGTTGGAGAAATCTAGGACAAATTTAGGCAAGTAGAATTAGATTGAGATTAGAGCTGGTTCGTGAGAGACTAATGTTGGGGTAGATTAGGTCTAGGGAACTGACCTACGGCAAATTAGATCCAGAGAAGCCAGAGTTGAAGCAAGTTTGATTTACAGAAAAATGAAATTAGGGGTAATTACAGCTAAGGTGAATAACATCAAGAGTAAACCACAGGTGCAATTATATTAATTTAGCAAAAACTAGAGCTGGGACGACTTGGACCTATAATTGGTCCAAATGTAATTTAAGTAAAAATTGAATCTCCACAAGTGCATCTAAAGCAAATTAGATCCAGAGAAGTTAGATCTAGAGTACCTAGATCTAGCAGATTTGATAAATGCAAGATCCAGATGAAAATCCAAATAAAATTGCAGATGAAATCTAGTTGAAACTAGACCTAAATGAAAATAGATCTAAACAAAGCTGAATTCAGAGTAAAATAGATGTGGTGAACAATATAAATACAAGACACAGATGAAATTCCAAATAAAATTGCAGATGAAATCTAGATGAAACTAGACCTAAATGAAAATAGATCTAAACAAAGCTGAATTTAGAGCAAAATAGATGTGAACAATATAAATGCAAGATCCAGATGAAATTCCAAATAAAATTGCAGATGAAATCTAGATGAAACTAGACCTAAATGAGAATAGATCTAAACAAAGCTGAATTTAGAGCAAAATAGATGTGGTGAACAATATAAATACAAGATCCAGATGAAATTCCAAATAAAATTGCAGATGAAATCTAGATGAAACTAGACCTAAATGAAAATAGATCTAAACAAAGCTGAATTTAGAGCAAAATAGATGTGAACAATATAAATACAAGATCCAGATGAAATTCCAAATAAAATTGCAGATGAAATCTAGATGAAACTAGACCTAAATGAGAATCGATGTAAACAAAGCTGAATTTAGAGCAAAATAGATGTGAACAATATAAATACAAGATCCAGATGAAATTCCAAATAAAATTGCAGATGAAATCTAGGGAAGACTAGACCTAAATGAGAATAGATGTAAACAAAGCTGAATTCAGAGCAAAACAGATGTGGTGAACAATATATCTGAAAAAGAATAGATAGGATTTGGTTAAGATTACATCTAGGGGAAATGTAAACGTGCGTGACACCCAGTATACCGTGTGACCGTGTAGTTCCTCCTAAAACGTCGAGGTTCCTTGGTTCGGTCGATGGAGATACGGCCGCTGCTCGTTTCCTCGAGGATACCCAACCACGGATATTCCACGTGACTTTTATGCGTCGTAACTTTAAACGTGGATTAGGACTGAACCATCCTCGCGAATCCTCCAGCCGAGGATTCCTTCCTCTTAGCGGAGAATAGTCGTAAGGGTTAACAAGCGTGACAAGTGCGCTTCCATGAAGTCTAGCTTCGATGATTCTTCGGGAGGAAAGTTCGTTTTCCTACCATTTCATCGCCTATCTCTAAATTTATTCCAGGAGGTAATTTAACAAATTAATCATTACAACACAAACTATTTATTAGGGTGAACATTATTCTACTGAACTGTATCAAAATTGTAATTATTAACAACTTCAGAGATCTATGAATAATGCCATGTCACCTTTCATAATTAATATATCACCAAAATTATTTGAAACTTGCAATTTCTTCCCTACTCAATTTACAATTTACTCCCCACCTTTATTTACTGCCTTTAATTACCTACATAAAATTCTAGTAACCACCGAATAAATTTCTTGCTAAAATTCAAGGAAAATAAAATGAAAAAATAGTTCCGAAGGGATAATCGAGAAGGAACCTAGGATATAATAAATATATCGTACGTAATAGGTATGAAATATGTTCGCAAAAGCGTGTTGCAGTGGCTTCTTTGTTATCGCTGTTGTTGCCGTCCCAGTTTCCTCGGTCCGATACACACGGTGCGTTTGCAATACGGCGCACAATGCTGTCGCTTTAAGCCGCAATCGTTGAAACAATGACACGATTTGTTCGTCGATAACCCTCCGTTCCGTCGTTGTAACGTCTTTTTTAAACATGCGTATTCTTTCTTTTGTACACTTGCATTTTCTTTCGTCCGCGAGGCTGTTGCGACGGGTTTCTCGGCGAAGAAAAGGATGCCATATCGACTCGTTGTTCTTTCGTTGTTGCTCGATTCATTGTTTGCATAGCTGACCAACCAAGATACTTCTCGGATTTTCTTTTCGTTCATAGTGGTCGATTCATCCAATTCAGATCGTGTCTGCGCTCTTCGAATTGCTTTCGTACCGATTCTGCAGGACTTATGGTTTATCAATAGTAACTTGCACGCTGGAAGGTGTTTAATATTTAGGATGTAGGGTAAAGTAGTAGGAATATTGAAACCTAGAAACATTGTCGTCTGGATTAATTTAAATTCAACATTGGAACCCGATATACAAATTGATCTGCATAGAAATTAAATATAGGCCTTTCAGCACATGGATTTAAGATCATAGAGGTTTGAAGATCTCAGTACATAATGTACTATTTTGAGGATACAGGTATTTAAGAATGTGGAATGCAAGTCTACTGCTCTAGGTTTCTAAGTATTTAAAAATGTATAAAAGTATAGTGCACCCTTCTTGCTGTTATACTATAAAGAAATAACCAGGAATATTTTCTGATATCAAGGTAATAATTTCCTCGCCAACACGTTAGACTAAAAGCTCCAAACGATTAAGTAAAACAACATTGCAGTTAATATCGCAGTAAGTATATCATCGTTAGGGAAGTTTATCAGAAGTAGTTCGGTAAAATTATTCTAATCGTTCTGGCTCTGAAACGGTCAGTTCCTGTTGGATTCGCAAGTTCTTTCGAGACACTTGGCCGTTCGTGTACGTCTACAATACAGAGACTGCAGCACGCCGGAGACCGCCTCGCGCCCGTACAGAAATAGCTTTAGAGCTGGATGTCGAGACGCGTTCTATCAACGTGCCACAAGCTCGTCGTGCACGTCCGTTTCTTCCTGCATCCTCGAGCACGATCCTCGAGGACCACCTACTCGCGTCGCTAACTGGCAGATTTTCGCAATTCCAGCACGGCGAGCCGTCTAAACGTTCGTCGGTGAAATTTATTGGAACGTTGCGGGCATATTTTCGTGATCGGTCGGACCGGAGATAACGAGTACATCGAGCAAACATCGATAACGAGTTACGAGTGGTGGAATTCGCCGTTGTTTCGAATTCGAATAAGCGCGAGATCGGTGACGGGACGGTTACATCAGTTCTCGTGGAAATGCGTTTTGAAATTTTCCCTCGGAGC
Organism: Megachile leachella; assembly: GCA_963576845.1. Taxonomy (NCBI): domain Eukaryota; kingdom Metazoa; phylum Arthropoda; class Insecta; order Hymenoptera; family Megachilidae; genus Megachile; species Megachile leachella. Next base: position 20,178,482 of record OY756251.1, read on the forward strand.
AGCTGCGTTTCCAGGCCGAGGAAGCTCGCATAAAAGACAGGCTCGGCATAAAATGTTTTAATTGACGTTGGTTAAGTCCGCGTGGTGATAGACGTCTCCATGTGGCGTTCAGGATTCCTGACCAGTTTCCAAAAGCTGCCCAGCTGGAGGCAATAAACGTTCCCTGCTGACACGATTATTGCGACTAAAGCCGACGGCCAACTATTAAAAGTTCCGTCGATGATGCATGTGCGCGCACCGATCGTAAAACGTTTGTTTACGAGACCAGAAGATGATGCGTCTTCCTGCGCCTGATCCTGGCGCTCTCATTTACGTGCCTCGCCTTGCATCCAATGGATCTATATATTTCTCTTGGATAAACGATCGCGGCCTGTGATCGATCGCTCGCCAATAAAGTTGCTCATTTCTCCGTCCATTTCCGGGATGGCTAATACGGATCTGGGACACAAATAATCGGGAATCATTCGCGTGTTCCGTTTATCGCTTCTAATTCAACTGGCAGATTGAATTGCGAGCCTGTACATCTTTCAGATGGCAGTGTTAAATGGATGTGGAATGGTTATATAAATAGTTTATAGGTATCTAGTTGGCTTTACTGATATTTAATACGTGCTTCAACTGTTACAAAGTTTATATCCCCACAATATCTTTCCCAGCTATTTTCATCCATATTTAAATATATCAAGTTTTAAATATTTTAACAGTATTGTCATTTTTTAATTTTATGATACTCTTCTGACGTACTCTGTAATGTTTGACCATTATAGTTTTCAAATAATCTCATTTCAAAATTATGTAACTGATGGCCTAATTTCGTAATGCTTCAATACTCTAATTTCCGAATGCTCTTCAATGCAATTTCTGCAATTGCAGTTCAAAATCAAACTACATAATCTACATACAAAGGCTACAAACTACATGATTATACCAAAATGTTTATTTAATAAATTTAATAAATGTTCCCTGAAATCCTCCATCTAAAAATCCTTAACATCCAATTAACCCTTAACCTCCAAACTATCCTCACCTACAAAAAGCATCCCTGAAAACTCACGAGACAAAAGTTAAGCTAGATAAATTCAAACCAGACGGAATTAGAAAGTGGCAAACGACGTCAACTCTTAGCTAATGATTTATAGTAACAGCTCGAATAAATCAAGCTCGACGGTGATCGCGGCTAAAGCAGACCCACCGCTTCGAGAAGCAAGATTGTTTTCAATCAAAAGAACCTGACTAATTTACGAGGTGATTACGGTCCACAAAATTTAGGAGATTCCTTTATCTGCCCGTTCTCCGGGATCGAAAACGGAGAAAGAGGAATAGTAATCAACGAGGTACGAGCACGGCGCGGTGTTTCGAGAGGAATTTTCATTCCGGTTATCGCGCTCGCCCGCTCGACTTATCGTCGGTTAAAATTCTGCACACAAGGCCACACCTTGTCTGCAATAACGTGGATGTGGAACGAAAAACGTGAGCGAAAAAGTGGACATAACTTTGGAACTGTGTATATACGGTGTTGCAATTTTATTGGGTTGCTGCGACTGGAATGTTCGTTCCGGCAGAATGTTTATATTGCTCGTTTATACTCTTTCTTTTTTTATTTCGAGGACTCCCTCTTTTTTCGCGGACAAGTTATTATTCATGTTACTTATAGAGGACATTTTTTTAGATTTTAAAATCTTTTAAATTATAGTATCTGATATATTGTATGCTAGCTAGGTATAAAATATACGAAGCTAGCTTGTACATTTTAGATTTTGTCTGAAATAAAAGAGCAGAGCTCTTCGGGTTCAGATATATTGGAACTTGTAACAATTGCACTGAAGAGGGGTGACTATGTTCATCTTGCTAAGCTACATCTTGTAAATTTTCAAATGAAGTGAAACTTGTAATAATTGCATAGAAGAGGGGTAACTATGTCCTCTTACTATGCTAAATCTTCTAAATTTCCAAATTAAGTAAAACTTATAATAATTGCACTGAAGAGGGGTGACTATGTCCAACTTGCTATGCTAAGTCTTCTAAATTTTCAAATTAAGTGAAACTTGTAATGATTGCACAGAAGAGGGGTAACTATGTCCTCTTGCTATGCTAAATCTTTTAAATTTCCAAATTAAGTGGAACTTGCAATAATTGCACAGAAGAAGGGTATGTCCATCTTGCTAAGCTAAATCTTCTAAATTTCCAAATTAAGTGCAACTTGTAATAATTACACAGAAAAAGGGTATGTCCATCTTGCTATGCTAAATCTTTTAAATTTCCAAATTAAGTGCAACTTGTAATAATTACACAGAAAAAGGGTATGTCCATCTTGCTATGCTAAATCTTTTAAATTTCCAAATTAAGTGCAACTTGTAATAATTGCACAGAAGAAGGGTATGTCCATCTTGCTTCTCAACATCTCAAATCAAATCTCAGTGCCCCCAAAAGTTTACAGAATTTCGCATACCTATGATCTTGATCTGCTTATTAGTGGTATAGACCGCCCTGTGACAGTAAACGCAACAATAGAATTATTGATAAGTGCGTTCGGCTTCCCGGTCGTTTGGAAGAGAAAATCAAGCGTAGAAACGATTGTGATCGACGCGACAGCAGGCTCGAGAACGAGCAAAATAGCTCCAGTCGCAGGGGGAAAGTGATAGAATTTAATGCCCACGGCGCGCCGTTTGATAAGATGGCCAATATATGTACAATCATGGTGGTTATCGAGTCGTTACCACCGACTCGCACTGACCTTTAAGCACGGGGGTCAGTTCTGGCTGCTTCTACGAGCCGTGTCACGTACGAACGTGCTTATTTTCTCATAATGCACGGCAATTGACGGGCCTATCTCGATTCCGTCACACTTTCGTCGCTCGTCGTCGCGATTTTCCTCGGGTCTTTGACTAAATTTAATTAATAAGGGTGTCTGATTGATCGGAGGCAAGATGTAGGAGATAGCATGCTAGTTAAGATGTAAGAGGATAAAAGCGGTGAGTGTTGATGGAATCTTGTCTACTGGTGTTAAGGTGTTAAGCTGCTAACTGCAGTTGATGTCTTGTATAATGTTGTAGATTGTTAGATTCTTGGAGAGATTGTTAGGTGTTTGGACTTAGAGCTTGATGTTTGAATTCAGGGCGGATTGTAGGTGCAAGTTAGTTCAGGTGAGGGCTAGGTCTTTGTACAGACCCATCACTAGATTCAATATAGCAATATTATCATATAGCAGTCAAGTTATGAAAGAGAGAAGGATATTGGAAGATGAAGAGGACCTAGTAGTGCTAACATTGCTTCCAGGGTTATTGAGATCAGGTCAGAAGTGTTTTATACGTATGAATAGACCTAATCGACATCCATCTTCAAACTTACATTATAAGATAGTAGTTACAAATGAGAAGTATAAATAATCCTATAAATGAGGAGTAGACAGAAGACTCATCACCTAGTAGACAATTAGACTGCATGCTTGTGAACATCAGACATCTTTCACACATCTGCATCTCTAACCCAGATCTATCAAAGTCCCAGATCTATCAAAGTTAACCTAGAGAAAAAGTGCTGGTCACTCGAGGATCAAATCCTTCGATTGTGTATTGTCTCGATAGATTTTCGCGGACTGCAAACATAGTAGAATCGCTTAATCGCGCGATCCGAATGACGCGAAGTATCCCAGCCATCCAAGAGTATGACGCAGCTAATGAGCAACATGCACGCGGCTCGAGTGCAAAAACAGAAATGCAGCGTCATCGAGAAAACGACGAACGCGTCCAAAAAATGGAACGTCGACCGCGTGTTCGCCATTACTAGGACACCGTGACGAGTTGCTGGCGCGTACCGCGTCACTCCCACGTCGTTTCGAATCCGACACACGATCAGCTGCGATAAAGTTGCACCGGACATTCCAGCCGGTAGATTCGCATCGACGCATCGGGCGCATCCTCATGGATGCAGCTCGTCGATCGCGCCGTATTCCTGCACCCACATGCCCGGCGTGTAGATAACGTCGCGCACTCGCGCGCGCACGCTCTCTGGCCGCGCGCGCCTATCGAGCTGTGCATGTATCTCGCTGGACTCTCACTTTCCTCGGTGTTCGTGGGATCGCACACGCGCGAACACGCCTTGCGCCGCTTTACGTTCCGTCACTTCGCGAGCTCCGTCTCGCTTTGTTAATATTTGATTGCTCGTTAAGAGCGCGTTTTCTGTTTGCGAATCGATACGCTTTCTTCCATGTTTTCGCGAAATTCTGCTCGTGGAAATTCGCGATTTCCTTCGGGTTTATTCGGTTTAGTTTCACCGAGTTTTATTGGAGTTATAATTCGGAGTGATTCGATTTGAGCCAGTTTAGGTTATAGGATTTGATACTGGAATCAATTCGAAGTCAGTCAATTCCATTGTATTCTAGTTCAATGTTATTCAATTTGGGACAATTCGGCGTAATTTAATTACATACACTGCAATTTTATACACGATTGAATTCGTCGAAATTCCACTGAGGTGTGATACAGTTCTAAGCAATTTGAAGCGAGAGACTTGCGATTTAGATCCAATTTCGATTGCAATTCGATCCTCGTCTGATTCAATTCGAGTTTCAATTCAAAACGTTTTAATTACACGCGACTAATCCAAGATATTTCATTTGGACGCGTTTCCATTGATCGCGGGTACGTATCAATTGAACGGCATTCGGTGCAGCGCGTTTCAGTTCCCGCAATTCAATTCGACGCGATTCAATTCACCGTGCCGAGCCGGCGATCACTCGTCGTATTTAATCTTCTCGAGCATCCGTTCACCTACGTTACAGTCGAACATTCCGATCGTTTGCACCGAAACGCACCCTTAGACGATTAGCGTGGATCGCGCACCGAACGTGGCCGTTGAAACGAAACGAGGACGTAGCGCGAGATAAAAGCCTCCGTGGGCCTTATCTCGCGTGAAAACACGACGGGAGCCTCGCGTTCGACGCGACCCGGAGAAATCGCGAGCGATTGCAGCTGCTCTCGGTGGGGCAGTTGTCCGATTCGTCTCGGGAAACGAGTTTTTGGCGCGGCGAGGAAAGCGCGCGAAGCAGCTGGAATCCAAAGTATATACACCTCGGCTTCCATGGAAATTTCTAGCCTCGAGACAGATTCCAGCCGGATCATCGAACTGTCCACGAGCACTCTGTACATATAGTAGTCTTTCCCCGCCGTGGATCGAACGCTCCCGTGCGTGTGCACGCTCCTACCGAAAGGTCCATTATCCGGCCTCGATATCCCATTCCGCTTTGCGACGACCAACGGGATCCCTGCATCCGCCAGAACAAGCTTTTGTTTGGAGTTGCATCGCTAGATGCAACACTCGATTTTCCAGATATTTTCGCGGGAAGAGACGCAATGGGCAATTTGGTGATTTGGGAGTGGCGAGATTTAGGTATTTGAAAAATTAGGGGTTTGGAATTTTGGAAATTTTGGTTTTTAGGTTTTGGGGATTTTTTGGGGTTTTGGGATTTTTGGGATTTAGGGAATTTGGTGTTTTGGGAGTTTAGGAATTTGGGGTTTGGGGATTTTTGGGGTGTGGGGAATTTCAGATTTAGGGAATTTTGGAGTGTGGGGAATTTGAGATCTAGGGAATTTTGGTTTTGGAATTTTTGGGATTTAGGGAATTTGGTGTTTTGGGATTTTGAGACTTTGGAGTGTGGGGAATTTGGGATCTAGGGAATTTGGGACTTAGGGAATTTTGGAGTGTGGGGAATTTGAGATCTAGGAAATTTGGGGTTTTGGAGTTTTTGAGATTTAGGGAATTTGGGGCTTAGGGATTTTTGGGGTATGAGGAATTTGAGATCTAGGGAATTTGGGATTTAGGAAATTTGGAGTGTGGAGAATTTGAGATCTAGGGAATTTGGGGTTTTTGGGATTTGGGGAATTTGGTGTTTTGGGATTTTGGGACTTTGGAGTGTGGGGAATTTGGGACTTAGGGAATTTTGGAGTGTGGGAAATTTGAGATCTAGGGAATTTGGGGTTTTGGAATTTTTGAGATTTAGGGAATTTGGGGCTTAGGGATTTTTGGGGTATGAGGAATTTGAGATCTAGGGAATTTGGGATTTAGGAAATTTGGAGTGTGGAGAATTTGAGATCTAGGGAATTTGGGGTTTTTGGGATTTGGGGAATTTGGTGTTTTGGGATTTTGGGACTTTGGAGTGTGGGGAATTTGGGACTTAGGGAATTTTGGAGTGTGGGAAATTTGAGATCTAGGGAATTTGGGGTTTTGGAATTTTTGAGATTTAGGGAATTTGAGGCTTAGGGATTTTTGGGGTATGAGGAATTTGAGATCTAGGGAATTTGGGATTTAGGAAATTTGGAGTGTGGAGAATTTGAGATCTAGGGAATTTGGGGTTTTTGGGATTTGGGGAATTTGGTGTTTTGGGATTTTGGGACTTTGGAGTGTGGGGAATTTGGGACTTAGGGAATTTTGGAGTGTGGGAAATTTGAGATCTAGGGAATTTGGGGTTTTGGAATTTTTGAGATTTAGGGAATTTGGGGCATAGGGATTTTTGGGGTATGAGGAATTTGAGATCTAGGGAATTTGGGATTTAGGGAATTTGGAGTGTGGAGAATTTGAGATCTAGGAAATTTGGGGAGTTTGGGGTTTTTGGGATTTGGGGAATTTGGTGTTTTGGGATTTAGGGATTTTTGGAGTGTGGGAAATTTGAGGTCTTGGGAATTTGAGATTTTTCAATTTTTGGGATTTAGGGAATCTGGAGTTTTGGAAGTTTGAGAGTTTGGGAATATAGGATTGTACAACTTATTTGGGATCTTTGGATTTTTGGAAATTAGTGTCTTCATGACTTTTGGAATTTGAATGTTTTGATTTGAATTTGAATTTGGATTTAAATATTAATATTTTGATTTGAGTTTGAATTTGGATTTGAATTTGAATTTGGATTTAAATATGAATATTTTGATTTGAGTTTGAGTTTGAGTTTGAATTTGAATTTGAATTTGAATTTGAATTTGAATTTGGATTCAAATATTAATATTTTGATTTGAGTTTGAATTTAGATTTGAATTTGAATTTGGATTTAAATATGAATATTTTGATTTGAATTTGAGTTTGAATTTGAATTTGGATTTGAATTTGAATGTTTTGATTTGAATTTGAATTTAGATTCCAATATTAATATTTTGATTTGAGTTTGAATTTCAATTAGAATTTGGATTTTAATTTTTTGAATTTGAATGTCAAGATTTTGAAATTCTCATGATTTTATGAATATACTACTTTATGAACTTGACAATTATACAATTCCACTCAAAGTACAAAACTGTTCGAATCTCATAATTCACAAATCTCTAAACTACCAAATCTATAAATTACACGAAACTTGCACCAATATCTCTTCAACTCACCCCAAATCATCAGCATCATCAAAATCAAAGATGATTTCGATTTTTGTCCCCAATGCCGCCCTGTCCGCGTGAAAGATGGTGAAAGAAGGAACGAGAGTATCCGCGCGCTCGTTCGTGCACGGGAGGGGTGTCCGTCGAGAGGGAAAGAGGCCACAAGAAAAGAAAGAGAAAGAGACGGCCGGACAGAGAAGGGGCGAAAGATGGAGGGGAGATACCGGGCCACAAGAGTGAACGAGGAGAAAGAAAACGGGAGCGAGAGAAGTCTCGAAAAAGGGGCGGGGGAGGGGGTGCGGTGGACAGAGATATATCCAGGCTGTAGAAAGAGAAAGGGGGGGCGGGAGGGTGCGTCGAGGCGAGCACGAGACGAGGAGACACGCGAAAAGTTAGCGAGAGATAGAAAGCACGGAGAGGGGCGGGGTAACGAGGGTGGGGGGTGGCGAGAGGGACGAGTCGAGGGATCGTTGAACTCGGCAGTGATCGCAGTCTGTGCTCAATGTGCGACTGCGTGAATGTGTGCTCGCGCGAAAGTGCATCGGTGTGGGTCGCCGATAGTGATGGCTGCGATACACCTCTTTCTCGCGAGCTTCAAACAATTATTTTATGCACTTTATACTGATCTTATCGGGCTGGAATATCCTTTATCCCTTTAAAGATACTGGCAGATTTTCTCAATTTTGGGTACAGATGAGTTCTTCTTCAGATATAGATGAGTTTGTACATTTTTTAATTGGCAAGTCTACGAGGGATAAGTGTTTATATTCAAAAATTTTATTTTTACATTATTTTTTGACAGATTGAGAAATTTTTAGATTGGCAGATTTTCAAGCTTTAATGAAGGGTTTTATATAATTTTAAGATGTGGCAATTCTCAAACTTTCAAATTGGTAGAAATTCAAATTATTGAATTTCTAGTATTCCCAAATCTTTAAATTTGCAAATCTTCAAATTTCCAAATTTTCAAATTTCCAAATTCTCAAATTGCCAAAACTCTCAAATTTCCAAATTCTCAAATTTCCAAAACTCTCAAATTTCCAAAATTCTTAAATTTGCAAATTCTCAAATTTCCAAATTCTCAAATTTCCAAAACTCTCAAATTTCCAAAATTCTTAAATTTGCAAATTCTCAAATTTCCAAAACTCTCAAATTTGCATAATTCTCAAATTTCCAAAACTCTCAAAGTTCCAAAATTCTCAAATTTGCAAAATTTTCAAATTTGCAAATTCTCAAATTTCCAAAATTCTCAAATTTCCAAAATTCTCAAATTTCCAAATTCCAAAATTTCCAAATTCTCAAATTTTCAAATTTCCAAATTTCCAAATCTCCAAATTTCCAAATCTTCAAATTTCCAAATTCTCAAATTCCCAAATCTCCAAATTCCCAAATTCTCAAATCATTAAATACCCAAATTTCCAAATTCTCAAATTTTCAAATTTCCAAATTTCCAAATTTCCAAATTTCCAAATCTCCAAATTTCCAAATCTTCAAATTTCCAAATTCTCAAATCTCCAAATCTCCAAATCTCCAAATTCCCAAATTCTCAAATTGCCAAGTTCCCAAATTCCCAAATCTTTAAATACCCAAATTTCCAAATTTCCAAATTTCCCAATTTCCATCTTCCCAAATTCCCAAATTTCCAAACTTGTAACTTTCACTCCCAAAATTCTAAAACCTCCAAAGCCCCAAAATTACCAAATCGATACAGTAACTCTTGTAGCAAGCTATCGCTAGTGTCCGGCGTTGCACCGCTCGCGCGCGCGCGTTCTCCGGAGCAGAGCGAGAAAAAGCAACGCGAGAGCGGTCGCGAGAGCGAGAGGAAGGCATAAGGCCAGGCCAGTCAGTAACGATGTCATTAGTTTAGTCAGTCAGCGAGTCAACAACTACGCTGTTTCGCGGCCGTTTCGTGTGGGTCCCTGCGGTCCCCGGGCTTTTTACCGTGCCCTTACCACCCGTTCTGGACCAAGACCGTAGACCGCAAATCTCTTGAAAATCCCAACGGCCATTTTCGTTCTTGGACCCACTTCCATCTTCCATGCACTTCACTTTCGAACACTTTTCGTTACGTTTATATATTTCTAAAAATTCTACCAATATTATATATTTTTTATTAAATTTTTTCAACTTGAACTTTGGTCATTTTAAGTTCTTCTAAATTCAATGTTAGATTGGATTGGAAACTGAAGTTTGATGACGTTGGTAGAATTTTAATTAGCTTTCTGGATTTGAAATTACAACTTACTCTTACAAGTTAATAGATTTTTAATTACGTTTCTTGAAGTCGAGTTACACATAGTAAACTTTTAGCTGTGTTTTTTGAAACCAAAGATCGATGACTTTAGCCAACTTTCGTTTGTGGTCCCTGACTCGAATAATATTTCATGACTACTACACTTTTAAGTAGACGTCTGAATTTGAAATTGAAACTCGAACATAGTCATTTTTCTTTGAGAATGGGGATTTGATCTGAAAAATGAGGAACCAAACGGTATTGAGATAAATGAATCGAAGCGAGACCATATGTGGCACGCGATAGATATTGAAATAATAGAGTTAGAGAGCCATAGAAGCGTTGCGTTGACCACCAATTAAGAGCTGAGTCGTCCTGGTTAACCCCGTAGCGCAATTTCTTAATCGACCACGTTTTCGCAAATGGGACACATGGTGCTCTTTCATGGGCACAATTCGTTTGTTATCATTGCCGATTCCTTATTGAGGATCTAGTCTTCGTTCGTGATCGGTCGCTTTAAATAACGTCTCTCCATATCTGCGGTGTCAGGTGCTCCTTAGAAATGTGCAGGAATTTAGAAATTGGGAAACTTTGGGAAACTGGAAGGGGTGTGGTATATTTGGGTTGGGAATTAGAAATTTGGGGATGTCAAGATTCAGATTTGGAAATTGGGAATTAGAAATTTGGGGATGTCAAGATTCAGATTTGGAAATTTGGGAATTAGAAATTTGGGGATGTCAAGATTCAGATTTGGAAATTAGGTGCTTTGGAGGTTAGGTGCTTTCGAAATTTGGAGAATTGGAAATTGGGTGCTTTCAAAGTTGGATGCTTTGGAAATTGGATGCTTTGGAAATTGGGTGCTTTGGAAATTGGGTGCTTTGGAAATTGGGTGCTTTGGAAATTGGGTGCTTTGGAAATTGGGTGCTTTGGAAATTAAATGCTTTGGAAATTGGGTGCTTTGGAAATTAAATGCTTTGGAAATTTGGAGAATTGGAAATTGGATGCTTTGGAAATTGGGTGCTTTGGAAATTAAATGCTTTGGAAATTTGGAGAATTGGAAATTGGATGCTTTGGAAATTGGGTGCTTTAGAAATTAAATGCTTTGGAAATTTGGAGAATTGGAAATTGGATGCTTTGGAAATTTGGAAAATTGGAAATTGGATGCTTTGGAAATTGGGTGCTTTGGAAGTTATATGCTTTGGAAATGGGGTGCTTTGGAAATTGGGTGCTTTGGAAATTGGGTGCTTTGGAAATTAAATGCTTTGGAAATTGTATGCTTTGGAAATTGAATACTTTCGAAATTGAATGCTTTCGAAATTGGATGCTTTGGAAATTAGGTGCTTTCGAAATTTGAAAAATTGAAAATTCAAGGACATAGCAATTAGTGTTTGCAAATGGTGGATTTAAAAATGTAGGGAGTTGGAGACTCACATATTATAGCAATTACACTTCAAAAATTTAAGGATGCATCAATAAGGGATTTGCAAATTGGAACATTGAAGAATTATCAAGTTCAAACATCTAGACTCCCAAATTTTAACCCTTTGCACTCGAAGATAATTTTACTGTTTGCAAACAGCAACCTTAAAATATTAATTAAAATGCTAAATGACTTTTTTTGAAGTTATTATTTCTCTACTCATAATTTCTCTATGTTTATACATCACATAAGCACTATTATAGAATTAATTAAATAATGCTTCTTTTAAATTAGTGTATAAAATTGAACGGCGCCTGCTAGGCGTCTCTCCAGTGCAAAGGGTCAAATTTTGATACTCGAGTCATAAGATTTTTTTAAATAACCAGAGCATAAAACTAATAAACCTTATAATTCGTCAAATAGAAAAATCAATATCAAAATTTAAAAAATTGAAGAATCTGAAAAATGACAGCCTAAAAAATGGTAGTAAAAATATCGATCGGTAGAAGAATCGTCTCGTTCGCGTCTTCGTAGGCAGGCGAAGGTTTCTCAACCCCGTCGTGTTTTCGCGTCTCTCTCGTAATAATAATAACTGCGAGGAGAACACAATCCTCGAACACACGATCCCGCGTTGTGCAATGCTGCAACTGCAGTGCACTGCACCGCCACCACCATCGTCGTCACCGCCACCACCACCAGCAACCACCACCACCAGCGTCGGTCCGAGCGGCTCCGCGGCGCGCTGGCGTGTGTAGGTGCCAACGCGTACGTGTGAGTGTTTTATACGCGGGTCAATGACTCGTCGAGTGCATAGTTTGCGCATGCGTGCCGCTGTGTGCGTGTGCACCGCGTGCACGTGCATCCAGACGCGCGTTGTGTGCGCGCTCGCCGCATTAAATATGTTAATGTATGGTGGTTCTGACTCAATAGTACGGCCAATATTCCATTGGCGTATCGACCCGATGATATGCGCGTGTATTTTTGTAGCAACCACCCTCCACGATCAATTGTCATCGCGATGCACCTGCGAAATCCTTGGACCACGATGACTTATACCCTGAAGAGATATTATGGGTTCTGTAATAGAGATACGTTTTATAGGCTTTATGTAGGAAGTTTATATAAACGAAATGATACAAAAACGAAAAAGAGAAGAACAAAACGAACTATATTTTTTATAACACAAAAGAACAAGATTAAGCTAGAATTTACAACTTGCTTGCTCTCTCTCTCTCTACTTCTCGGTATTACAGTAACCGCGCAAATTCTTACATTTATTAGCTTTAGGAGATTTATTAATAGGGACAATATGTTTTAAGCATAGCAAATATTCAAGCATCCTGAAAATTTGGTAGATTTGGAACTTTGGTATTGTAGGTTTGGCATTTGCGGAATTTTCAGACGATTTGTATCTGACTTTCGACTGCTGAACAGATATTTGGAATCTTGTAACTTTTAGGTACTTTGGAACTTTAGGACTTTGGGATGGACATTTGTATGTGACTTTAAATTGATGTACCGTTTGAAGGTTTTATTTGGTTGGAACTTTGAGATGGACATTTGTATCTGACTTTAATATTGTGTCTAGCTATTTAGAATTATTTTAGGTGTCTTACATGTTTCAAACTTCGAGACTGGCTTTAAAATTGTGTCTAGCTATTTAGAATTATTTTTGGTGTTTTAGGTGTTTTAAACTTAGAGACAGATAATTGTACATGACTTTAATATTGTGTCTAGCTATTTAGAATTATTTTTGATGTTTTAGATGTTTCAAACTTTGAGACAGATAATTGTACATGATTTTAAAATTGTGTCTAGCTATTTAGAATTATTTTTGGTGTTTTAGATGTTTCAAACTTTGAGACAGATAAGTGTGCATGACTTTAATATTGTGTCTAGCTATTTAGAATTATTTTTGATGTTTTAGGTGTTTCAAACTTTGAGACAGATAATTGTACATGATTTTAAAATTGTGTCTAGCTATTTAGAATTATTTTTGATGTTTCAGATGTTTCAAACTTTGAGACAGATAATTGTACATGACTTTAAAATTGTGTTTAATTATGTAGAATTATTTTTGGTGTTTTAAATATTTCAAACTTTAAGACAGATAATTGTACATGATTTTAAAATTATGTCTAGCTATTTAGAATTATTTTTGATGTTTTAGATGTTTCAAATTTTGAGCCACATAATTGTATCTGGCTTTAAAATTGTGTCTATCTATTTAGAATATTATTTTTGTTATTTTATGTTTCAAACTTTGAGACAGATTGTATATGACTTTAAAATTGTGTCTACCGACTTAGAACATCATTTTTGGTATTTTAGATGTTTCAAACTTTGAGACTGACATTTGTACCTGACTTTAAAATTGCATCTACCTATACAGAATTATTTTTGAAGTATTCTAGATGTTTGAAACTTTAAAACTGACTTTAAAATTGTATCTATCTATATAGAATTATTTTTGAAGTATTCTAGATGTTTGAAACTTTGAGACTTTAAAATTGCATCTACCTATCTAGAATTATTTTTAATACTTTAAACGTCTCAAACTTTGCGACAGATTATACATAACAAATCGAAGTCCAAGAACCATTTTAATTTTAGAATTAAATTTTTTGGAACTATATCTTAAAGATAGAAATTTATACCAGCAAAGTAGCTACACCTTAGATTGTATTTTGAATTTTAATGCGGTAGAAGTGGTTGGAGTGAGTCGAATAAAGTAGAAGCTCGAGTTCTGTAGCGTAACGATAGTATCGACATTACGAGGTGTCCAAAGATGGAACACTTTGATCAGAAGTTCTGCAGCGATTTTCACGAGTCTCCCCACAGGAACGTTAACAGGATAATCGTCTCGAGAAAGATTCTGGTTAGCGTACGAGGCAGTCGAGAACCGGCGATCGTCTCTTATGTAAAACGAGACACGACAAATTGCTTGCATTTTGCAACGTAATCTTCCTTTTCCTTAAACGACGTCGCAACTCCGTTCACTGGACACGATGCACCAGTTATTCCCCCACGTTCGATTGCATAATTTTGTAAATAAATAAAAAATGCTGGTTTGCCAATTGGCAGAAGTCGAAGCAAAAAATGAAGAAACGGAACGGAAAGGAAGATCATCTCGAAACTGGTATCAATCTTTCGTGCAATTAAGCGTTTTTTTGTATAATTAGTAGGCAACGATACCGTTACACGTAATCGGGCAATCCTCCTGATCTCGTTGATAATCGTCGTTTCTTACCAAAAAGGTCTTCTGTCCGAGATCGACATTAGCGTTACACGATTTATATATTATATAGCCGCAGGCACGCGATACACATCGGGCATGCAACCGACAGAATGCGTACGTTTGCCTCTTATATCACGGTTCATTAACGTGGTTAATTAGTTTACCGGGTACAACCGTGACGTTGCTGTACAACTCGATTCACGACGTAGCACGTTTCATTGGGAATTTATAGCGGACGCTTGTGAATAAACTTCCAAGCCTCGGATTCCTTTAAACCGAGTTCTGCCTTACCCTTTGTATTTCGCCGGTTTACTGTCATCTCCTTCCTCGAAGTAGGCTAACCTCCGTCAGATTGCTCCCTGTTTTCTTTCGACGGATATGACATTCTGGGAAGTTGTTGCACGATGGAATTTGCATGCAAGTTATGGAGTTTGGACACATCCAAATACGTTTTGTGGACTTTAGATTTCAGTTTAGATTTCATTTTGTGGACTTTAGTTAACACTTATCGACATATAATGTATACTTAATTAGAAGTTAAAAAATAAATAAACAAACGAAACATAAGTTAGCACACATACTTGTTCTTTACCTTGATGAAAACCAGTGCTGATTTCAAGGATCGTACTTTAACAAAATGTGTACCTTATAATAAGAAACTTGTGGAGCGGTCATTTGACCGGTTTGGTAGTATGGCGTTAAAAAATTAAAGAATTGTAGAATGGAAGACTTGAAGAGTTGAAGACTTTAAGAATTGAAGGATTGAAGAATTGAAAAATTGAAGAATTGAAGAATTGAGGAATTGAAAAATTGAAAAATTGAAGAATTGAAATATTGTAGAATTGAACACGTGAAGAATAGAACACTTGAAGAATTGCACTTGAAGAATTGAACACTTGAAAAATTGAAAAATTGAAAAATTGAAAAATTGAAAAATGGAAAAATGGAAAAACTGAAAAATTGAAAATTGAAAAATTGAAAAATTGAAAAATTGAAAAATTGAAAAATTGAAAACTTGAAAAATTGAAAACTTGAAAACGTGAAAACTTGAAAAATTGAAAACTTAAAAACTTAAAAACTTAAAAACTTGAAAAATTGAAAAATTGAAAACTTGAATAATTGAAAAATTGAAAAATTGAAAAATTGAAAAACTGAAAAATTGAAGAATTGAAAAATTAAACCGTTTGAGTACTACATATCTCTCTAACACCTCTACCATCCCCATCCAAGTACATTACACATCCCCGATAAAAAAAAAATTGATTTCAATTACAGTAACAGAAAGTAGCGGTCATATATCTATTACGGGAATGGGCATAAAGTAATGAAAGACCACGTGTCCGACTCGGCAGTTTCGTTGAAAAGATAATCGAGGTGCGACAAGCGTATTCTAACGCGTACCGTCTAATGAACCCTTCTGCTCGAATATTCTAAGGAAGGTGATTGACCTTCTTGACACATAGCCGCAATATACGCGACGCGTTCTTCCGTCTAACAGTCACGACGTGGTTACTGTTAGTTCGTCAAATTTGCCCCAACATTGTCCGTCGTTGCGCAACCGGGGACCCAACGGAACCCGTAAATCCTTGCCTCCACCGACCACCTGGAGGCCTCCGAAACTCTCCTGACCTCGTTTTCTTCCCTTTTCTGTTTCTTTCACGCGTGACAGAATTTTTACAATCGGTACAAGTTCATTCGGTTGCCCTCTCAAACTCCGCCGCTTCCAATCAACTTCTTCCTGCACAAAATTCAGCTTTTTTCGTTGCGCAAAAGTTAATCGATCTCTTTATCGTCGAAAATTAATTCTCGCAAAAAGAAGTTTTGCATTCGCGCACCTGCTAAGTAATCGAAACAAACGAAAGCAACTGCATCGATGTGTTGCAATATCTCGCGTGTTTGATACAAGTTGATACTTTATTTACCGGAAAACGATAATTAATAGGGTTACAGAGTATTAAACATGTTGCATGATCGATGGCTTTCGGATCTTTTTGCGTTTTGCATATATTATTTTCCCATCGACATTGAACGAGGAATCGTACTTGCATTAATTGATTACGACCGATGGAGATTTACGCGCTGTCTCCATTGGAGAAGTTGTTCGAAGGCGGTTCAGTTTTACCTGCTCGAAATCTTCGATTGCCGATCACAGGTTTTCTGGAAAACGATGTATCTCAGGATATTTATCGAGTTGGCATCTAGGGATATTTACATCTGGGAATATTTGGGGATGTAGGGAGATTTGAGATCTAGGGAGATTTGGGGATCTAGGGAAATTTGGGGATTTAGGGAGACTTGGGATATAGGGAGATTTGGGATCTAGGGAGATTTGGGAGTCTAGGGAGATTTAGGAGTCTAGGGATTTGAGGGGATCTAGGGATATTTGGGTGTCTAGGGATATTTGGGGGTCTAGAGATATTTGGAGATCTAGGGAAATTTGGTAGTCTAGGGAAATTTGAGATCTAGAGAGATTTGGGATCTAAGGAGAGTTGGGATCTAGGGAGATTTGGGATTTAGGGAGATTTGGGATCTAGGGAAATTTGGTATCTAGAGCGATTTGGGATCTAGCGAGATTTGGGAATCTAGGGAGATTTGGGAGCTAGGGAGATTTAGAGTCTAGGGAGATTTGGGATTTAGAGAGATTTGGGATCTAGGGAGATTTGAGATTTAGAGAGATTTGGGATCTAGGGAGAGTTGGGATCTAGGGAGAATTGGGATCTAGGGAGATTTGGGATTTTGGGAGATTTGAGATTTAGGGAGATTTGGGATCTAGGGAAATTTGGTATCTAGGGCGATTTGGGATCTAGGGATATTGGGATCTAGCGAGATTTGGGAATCTAGGCAGATTTGGAATCTAGGGAGATTTAGAGTCTAGGAAGATTTGGGATTTGGAGAGATTTGGGATCTAGGGAAATTTAGAGTCTAGGGAGATTTGGGATTTAGAGAGATTTGGGATCTAGGGAAATTTGGTATCTAGGGAGATTTGGGATCTAGCGAGATTTTGGAATCCAGGGATATTGGGATCTAGAGATTTTGAGATCTAGGGATTTTAGGATCTAGGGAGATTTGGGATTTAGGAATATTGGGAACTAGAATTATTGGGATCTAGGGATATTGAAATCTCGAGGTATCAGAATTTAAGGATATTGAAATCTATGGATATTTTAATTTACTATTATTGGAATCTAGTTGTATTTCAATCTAGGGATGCTAGACGTATTGTGATCTATGTCTACACAAAAAATCCAGTAATATTGGTATGTACAAATAAAAAAATGAATAGTTATTGAAGTCCACTAATATCTAAGAATCTAAAAATCTAGAGATACAGGAATTGAGATACAAGAACATAGGGACTCGAGAATCTAGAAAGTTCTGAATAAACGTCTGGACGTAAGAGTGGCGTACACGCACGATTCGCATTTTATGGTACAGAGAGATAATGGGGAACTGCGAAGCATATACAGAATCAGTAAAGTGGAATAACAGCAGGAAGTCGGAACGAAAGTAAACGATCGAATCGATCTCACCTGTGTACACCGGTAGCCGGCAAACATCGAGATCGAAAAAACATGTCGACCAGCGGCTAGAAGGAACGGACAGAAGCTTAACGTAATCCCCTGGCCGGTGACTGGTATAGCCGCGCGTAACTAACGATACAAACACTGCTAACATAAAACCTGCCTGCGGAAGGTCAGTGACCCTTTCAAACACTCGAAGGCGCCGCCTAATGACTGGAATCATCGCGAAGGGATCAATTGCCGGCCTCTTCAGCCAATTAAATCACTACTGGTAGGGAGAACCGGCGAAACACGATCTAATCTTACCCTTTACTTTTAATTTCACCTTGTTCGACTACGGTGAAACGCAAGCGTTTCTTTCCTTTTCTTTTCTAATGGTTGTTCAACCAATTGACACATGGTTTCTGCCGAGAAACGGTGTTAATTGCTTTAACCGTTTGAAGATAGAATGTTTTCACGAATGCGACGAGAAACCAGTATGGTGGCTTCGGTTACGCTTAGAATTAATTCGAATGTTACGGGTTTTTTATTACGAATTGTAGTCCTCGAAGAATATTTCTTCCATTCTGCAAAATTTCTATATTCTCATAGTTGGATTTGAGTACTTCAAAACGAATTTCCAAATTTATAAATTTGAAGAGTGCTCCAAAACGCAGTAATACTCTCCTGCAAAATTGCACATCCTCGAAAGTTTCAGAAAATTTGACAAGTTTCGAAATTATTTTGTTGCTGTTTTTCGTACACAGATTGATCCGACAAGCCGGGCGTAACAATTGCGGTAAGCGTCGTTATCCGTCGCCGTCTAACACCAATGATTATTGAACGCGCACTCCTCTCCTTGCCATCTAAACTCTAACGGGTCACTGACCTGCCACGACGAAGCTGCAGCCGACAACGTCCATTTCATTAGACGCCGGATACTTAGTGAAATTAGTATTAACACTCGAACAAGATAGTCGGCTCTCACTCTCGAGACATTGTGCCCGACACTTTCCGGAAAGAAAGCTTTTCGCGTTAACTCGCGAAAACTCGCTGCGCCGCGCAACTCGACCGGCTCGTTGCATGGACTTATACAGATAACGTTGACATACTTTGACAGTCGCCATTAATACGTCATTTTTCTCTGTCAATTTCGTGTTAAATTTTTTGACGAATTTCCTGTTAGATATTACGTTGAATTGAAAAACGACAAATTGAATAATCATGTCTAGCGATATGGAATTAATTTATGTTGAACTGTATACTGTCGAATTGAAGTTTGTGGAGTTGAATTGTATAAGACTAGTTTGTGTAGGATTTTATTATATGCAATTGAATGTACATAGAATTGAATTGTATTATACATAATTGTATCATCAGGTACTCAGTGATATAGAATTGAATTACATGAAATTGATTAACGTAGAATTGAATGATGTAGAATTGACTTCTATAGAATTGACTAACATAGAATTGAATTATGTAGAATTGAATTCTATGGAATTGACTAACGCAGAATTGAATGATGTAGAATTAAATTCTGTAGAATTGATTAACACAGATTAGAATGATGTAGAATTGAATATTGTGAAATTGACTAATGTATAATTCAATTTTATGGAATTGACTAATGTAAAATTGAATGATGTAGAATTTAATTCTATGGAATTGATTAACGCAGAATTGAATGATGTAGAATTGAATTCTGTGCAATTGACTAATGTAGAATTGAATTTTATGGAATTGAGTAATGTAGCATTTAATTTTATGGAGTTGAGTAATGTAGAATTTAATTCTATGGAATTGACTAACGCAGAATTGAATGATGTAGAATTGAATTCTATAGAATTGACTGACGCAGAATTGAATTCTGTGCAATTGACTAATGTATAATTGAATTTTATGTAATTGTCTAATGCAGGATTGAATTCTGTAGAATTGACTAACGCAGAATTGAATGATGTAGAATTGACTAATGAATAATTGAATTTTATGGAATTGACTAATGTGGAATTGAATTCTATAGAATTGACTAACGCGGAATTGAATGATGTAGAATTGAATTCTATGGAATTGACTAATGTAAAATGGAATCGCGTGGTATCGGTTTGCATGGAATTGAACCTTATAGAATTGAATTGGGCAGAATTGAACTGCGTAGAAGTGTATATTTTAGAATTGAATCGCGCAGAATTGAATAATGTGGAATTGAATTGTATGGAATTGAATAATGTGGAATTGAATCGCGCAGAATTGAATCCCCTAGAATTGAATCCTCCAGAATTGAATCACCCGGAATTGAACCTCCGAGAATTTAATTGCTTGGAATTGAATCCTCCGAAATTGAATTGCTTGGAATTGAATCCCCTAAAATTGAATTGCTTGGAATTGAATCCCCCAAAATTGAATTGCTTGGAATTGAACCCTTCAAAATTGAATTGCTTGGAATTGAAGTCCCTAGAATTGAATTCTCCAGAATTGAATCCCCCAGAATTGATTCCTCCAAAATTGAATTCCCCAGAAGTGAATCCTCCATAATTGAATTCCTTAGAATTGAATCATATGGTCAAGCAGAAAAAAGTCGTAAATCCCATAAACCCTAAGGTAAAGCTCCGTGCATCGCCGACCCTTCCTCATCACGAAGCCTAATTCAAAATCTGAGAAATCGAAAAAAGAATTTGTAGGTCGTGTATAAAGTAAAATTTCGAGGGCGAACGTGATCGAACCGCGGAAAAACGCGAATTACGAGCGTGTGAAAGCCTCCTGTTGCACAGAGAAACGCACACAAGCTGAAGGAAGCAGGTGAGGCGAGCTTGTCGGCGCTGGTCTCGGGTACAACGTGGCGGCGACATCGATCGAAGAACTACTTTCACCAAAGGGTGAATGCCTTTCGACTTTATTCTCGCCTTTATCCGCCTCCGTGGGCCTTCAAGAACAGAGAAAGATATACGGGGACGTATAGAGAGTAGGTACACGTCACGCGGCTCTCTTGAGCCGCTTAGAGAGCAGCGAAACCTGTTGCTATTTAATGGCTCGAACTCGGTCGTTGAACGTACACCGATTTTTTCTTTCCTACGTGACCGGCGATACTGGATTAGAGGCGTTGACAAAAGTGTTCTGTCTTGACTGGCCCGATTACGACTGTCGGTGAACTGTATGGCTTATCCGTGCCATAATCGAACACGAACGTTTTTTACATTTTCCGGCGACGGTACGAGCTTTGCATTTATTAAGGGGATAGTCGCCGGTTTAATAGACCGATTGTTGGGAATAAAAGTTAATTGACCGGGGAACTTGAAATTCTCTCTACGTATTTACGGGATCTTTATGTAACTATGTTTCATGTTCGCTAAGTTGTTACGTGTATCTCGAATCTTTCGTTTTGTCAATCGAATCATTTCGTTCCATGAAACCGTTCGTTAGGAATCGAATGAAATTGAACCATTGAATTAATCCGAAGAAGTTTTTCCTTCGACTATTTACATAGTAATAGAATGCATTAACGATATTATTGAACATAGCTCGGACGTTTTCAACAGATATTGAACAACTCGTGTCTTGTTTTTCGTCTTCTCGTATTCTTGGGTTACCCACTTTCAGTTAACTCTGCGCCATTGTAACACCGGTTTACGATCGTCAAGGTACGATTCCCTTATTAAGGTATATCCGCCGAGACCTCTGATTTTCATCAACGACTTTTTCACTCGATCACATCACCGATTCTTTCGTTCTATTTTTAGCGATAGACTCTGATACTCGATTCTAATGCTACACCAATCACGTGTCTAATTACGTTGTTGCGTCGATGCTGTTCGATTCGATGAAACTCAATTCTACTGGTTTCAATTTTACTGGATTCAATTTTACAGGATTTAATTCCACTGAATTCAATTCCATTGGATTCAATTTCACTGGGTTCAATTCCATTTGATTCAATTCCATTGGATGCAATTCCACTGGGTGCAATTCCACTGGGTTCAATTTCATTGGATATAATTCCATTCGATGCAATTCCACTGGGCGCAATTCCACTGAGTGCAATTCCACTGAGTGCAATTCCACTGGGTTCAATTCCATTGGATGCAATTCCACTGGGTTCAATTCCATTGAATGCAATTCCAATGGGCGCAATTCCATTGGATGCAATTCCAATGGGCGCAATTCCAATGGGTTCAATTCCACCGAACGCAATTCCACTGTATGCAATTCCACTGGGTGCAATTCCACTGGATATAATTCCATTGGGTGCAATTCCACCGGGTGCAATTCCATTGAGTGCAATTCCACTGGATTCAATTCCACTGGTTTCAATTCCATTGGTTTCAATTCCACTGTATTCACTTCCATTGGGTTCAATTCAACTGGATTCACTTCCATTGGATACAATTCCACTGGATTCAATTCCAGTGGATTCAAGTATACTAGATTCAGTTCCACTGAACTCAATTCCACTGGGTTCAATTCTACCGTATTCAATATAGCTTGATTCAAATTGTTGCTTTTCAATGTACCGTTACGCAGTCCGACCCGTACCTACTCAATTTGAGCAACTGATCCCAGTAAGAAGAATTGAATTTCGTCATGATCTAACTGGTATTCCTCGGAAGCGGCTCTAAACCGTTGTAAAGAATTGTCTAGTCGATGTAGCGAAGCTAGGGCATTCCGTTTCGACGGAAAGTGAGTTAACCGATCGTGTCCCGGGTGAATAACAACGAAACGATGCGAGAACAGTGGTACGTGAGTTAGTGGTTCGCTTGGTTAACGGGTCCTCCTCGATATTTCTTACGTCGGCCTTCGATGTCATAGTCGGAAGCGGCATAGTTGTTGGCCCCAACAGAATAGCCGTATCCCGTTCTGCCTGGAGGCATCGTTTTCTGCTCAACCTTCGCCTAGGTCGCCTGATTTTCAACGTGTGCGCGCGTGTACGCTCCCAAGGACGCTCAAGGAACACGAAAATTCGCATATATGATAATCATCGATCTTCAGGAAAGAGAAGAAAGTACTGACACTACTAGATTTATGGACATTTCTTCTACCACTACGCTTCGATATATCAAACACGCATTCCTTGGACGAACCGATTTTTCATTTTGATAAATCATTTTTCTAGTTTAACTACGATTTAGTGTGACATCATTTTTCTCATTACTTCTCAATTTTCTTTTTTAATTTTTAATTTAATTTTTTTTAGTTTAATTACGATTCAATCGTCTTGTAAGTTTTCCAATTTAATTATTAATTAAACCGATTTTTCATTTTGATAAATCATTTTTCTAGTTTAACTACAATTTAGTGTGACATCATTTTTCTCATTACTTGTTCTCAATTTTTTTTTTTAAATTTTGATATTTATTTTTTTTTTTAATTTTGATATTAAATTTTTTTTAATTTAATTGTGATTCAATCGTCTTGTAAGTTTCCCAATTTAATTACTAATATGAGAAATATAATGTACCCATGCAATTTTGGTAGGACAAAAGGTATGAGAAAATTAGAGATTCGAAAAATTGTTAGAATAAAATTAGTGAAATAATAAATTCAAGAATCTTCATCTTCGAAAAGATTCGAAAACATATCAATTCTAAGAATCGCAACGTTACAACAGCGAATCGTACTTTAGCGACAGTTGACATTGGCGAATACGTAGTAAGACAAAGTTCGAAGGTTAAACTCATTGGACACGTGTATTTTTTCAAAAAACACACTTGTGCGTCTAAAAGAGCCTGATACGCGAGATACTGTCCCTGAGACTGCCTCGTCCTGTTGCTTAACATTTAAATAATCCTACTCCTCCGGAAATTTGCATATCGCCATTGCAATGATGTTTCTCGTCAATAGACTTGAATGATTTAGTTCGTTATTTAAATAGAAGTACTCTAAGATTCTCGTTTCGAAGATTCGAGATGCTACCAACATTTTTTCCTGTTCATCGTGACCTTTTTTTTTAATTGTTTGGAAGATGCGAGAATTGGGAGATTTGACAATTTTTTACTTTTGGATTGCGGGATTTGTTTTGCGATTTTGAGAGTTTTGGGCTTTGTGGAGTTGCAAATTTGGGATTTTAGGATTTTTAGGGATTTTAAGGTTTTGGAGTTTTGGAACTTTTGGAGTATTGGGAGATTTGGAGATCTGGGACTTGAGGAATTTTAGAATTTAGGGTTTTTGGAATTTGGAGTTTTGGAATTTTTGGAGTATGGGAGATTTAGGGATTTGGGACTTGAGGAATTTCAGAATTTAGGGTTTCTGAAATTTGGAGTTTTGGAACTTTAGGAGTATTGGGAGATTTAAGGATTTGGGACACGAGGAATTTCAGAATTTAGGAATTTTTGGTATTTGGAGTTTTGGAACTTTAGGAGTTTGGAGATTTAGGAATTTGGGACTCGAGGAATTTCAGAATTTAGGGTCTTCAGAATTTGGAGTTTTGGAACGTTAGGAGTTTGGAGATTTATGGATTTGGGACTCGAGGAATTTCAGAATTTAGGGTTTTCAGAATTTGGAGTTTTGGAACTTTAGGAGTATTGGGAGATTTAAGGATTTGGGACACGAGGAATTTCAGAATTTAGGAATTTTTGGTATTTGGAGTTTTGGAACTTTAGGAGTTTGGAGATTTAGGGATTTGGGACTCGAGGAATATCAGAATTTAGGTTTCTCGGAATTTGGGGTTTTGGAACTTTAGGAGTTTGGAGATTTAGGGATTTGGGACTTGAGGAATTTCAGAATTTAGGGTTTTCAGAATTTGGAGTTTTGGAACTTTAGGAGTTTGAAGATTTAGGGATTTGGCATTTAGGGCTTCGAGAGTTTGAACTCTTCGAAGTTTGAGGATTTAGAAGTTTGGGACTTAGAAACTTTAAGATTTGAGAGATTTATAGGTTTTGGCACTTTGGAACTTTGAAAGTTCACTTCGAAATTTTACGCGTTTAAAATTTTTATACATTGAGTACCTTGTGCATCTTGGGATGAGGCATTTTTGAACCTTAGAACTTCATATCTTCAAAATTTTAATTTCATCTCTCCACAATTTTATCGTCTTCAAACCTGAGACACCGAACTCCATACTTTTATACCATGGAGCCATAAATTTCAAAACAATCGTCGCAATACCATAAATTTCAAAACAATCTTCGAAATGTATCCTCTAAAAATATGGTCCAGTTAATCAACAAGCATGGCAAGCGACAGCCTTTAAACTTTCCAAGTTAAAAAGAAAGCTGAAGTTTCCCGAAGAAAGACATCCAAGACAAATGCTTACTTGAACATCGATCGATAAAAGAAGCAAGGTACAGTTTCGACGGATGCAGAGGGTAGCGCGACGATGATCTACGATCGTTTTCTGGAAGGTGCTCTTAGCGAGAGGACGAGAAAAGAGGCACGTGGCGAAAAGAGAGGCGCCTCGAACGTTCACGGATTAGTTCGAGAGAGTCCTTGACTTTTGGAATGCGGACCACTGGGGTCCCAGGTACATCCAGGTAGCCCAGTGCCGCGGTTCACCGGTTGCCAGACGTATATATACGCTTTACACGCGTGTGTTCGTGCGACCACACGTCTTCGTTGCTCCCGGGCCGACAAACCGGGATAAAAGGACCCCGGTGTAACTCCGTTGCCGCTGCACTGCACCTGCTCTCTCTCTCCCGAGGCTTAATTATTGCCGTGCCAGCCCCGGAGAGGATTCCTCGACGAGTCGTATATATTCGCGGCCTCTCTAGCTTCGATTCGACCGGTGATGCAGACAGTTGGACCGACGTTCGAGGAAGCTGCCGCGGTGAGGGATGATTGACGAGCCTTTTCGACGAACTATACGGCTCAGCAAACGGGTTGAATTGTGGGGAGCGTGGGTGCAATCTCTTCTCGTTTCTTTTTGGAAAATTAACTTTTCCTCTGTTTCGAGACTTTTGGGGATCTAATGGGAACACGGTTAGCTTTAGATCGTTCATCTTTATTCGTAGCATGTAATTCATGCATCATTCATGGTGACACTGTAATGATAATTCATATATAATTCATATCGCTGATGAAAATTCATGTGAGTACAGATAATGTATACATGAAAGTTTTATGAAAAGTTTTATGTTGTATATAAAAATATATTTAAAAATATGTGTACATTTTTATGTATGTATACACAGTCACATGTGATGACCAATGGTTAGGACAAGTCTCTATATCTATGTTTAAAAATATATTATAAAATATGTGTACATTTTTAATGTATGTATACACAGTCACATGTGATGACTAATGGTTAGGACAAGTCTCTATATGTGTGTTCAAAAATATATTATAAAATATGTATACATTTTTAATGTATGTATACACAGTCACATGTGACGACTAATGGTTAGAACAAGTCTCTATATGTATGTTAAAAAATATATTACAAAATATGTATGCATATTTAACTGTACATACAGTGACATCTTAAGAACAATTTGTTAGATCAAGTCTCTATATATTATATACAAAAATGTATTACAAAATAAGTATGAACATTTAACTGGTACATACAGTGAACTTCTAAAGAGCAATTTGTTAGATCAAGTCTCTATATATTATGTTCAAAAATAAATTACAAAATATGTATGAATATTTAACTTGTACATACAGTGAACTTCTAAAGAGCAATTTGTTAGATCAAGTCTCTATATATTATGTTCAAAAATAAATTACAAAATATGTATGAATATTTAACTTGCACGTATAGTGAAATCTAAAGACCAATTTGTTAAATCAAGTCTTTATATATTATGTTCAAACATAAATTACAAAATATGTATGAACATTTAACTGGTACATACAGTGAACTTCTAAAGAGCAATTTGTTAGATCAAGTCTCTATATGTATGTTCAAAAATGTATTACAAAATTGATATTCATACATAAGTTGTTCATACACGTTGTGTATGTATGTATGTATGTAAAATATGTATGAACATTTAACTGGTACATACAGTGAACTTCTAAAGAGCAATTTGTTAGATCAAGTCTCTATATGTATGTTCAAAAATGTATTACAAAATTGATATTCATACATAAGTTGTTCATCATTCATCTAACGAATTGTTAGATGAAGTCTCTTTAAAGATGTACAAAAATGTATTACAAAATAAATATTCATACATAACTTGTACATACAGTTACATCTAACAAATTGTTAGATGAAGTCTCTTTAAAGATGTACAAAAATGTATTACAAAATAAATATTCATACATAACTTGTACATACAGTTACATCTAACGAATTGTTAGATGAAGTCTCTTTATATATGTACAAAAATGTATGAGCATTTAATATGTACATATAGTAAAAGCATCTATTTTTCTGTTTCAGGTAAGAATTGCAGAATCACATACACAGAAGAAGAGTCATGAAACGTGCGTATTTTTTGTGAAATAAAAAATTATTAATCATTACTCACAATCGGTTGAGAAGATTGAAAACCTGCGTCAGCATAAAAGAAGAGAAAGAAAGTGATCGGTGAACACGAGGCATCAGTTTAGCAAAGGTTAGCAAGGTTGCATAGCAACTCGGGTCGTAGAAATGTTACTTCCAAGAAAATGGGCGATCATTTACCTGACCAGGTCAGCGTACGAGGTGCTAGAACCTGATGTTCGGACATAGCTGAACGATGAATACCCCTCGCGTTTAAAATTCGTATGGAAACTATACTATGTCCACCGAAAACTGTTCTCGATTATTCTTGAATCTGGTCCAGATTCAAATACGATCGAGAAGAGAAACTAGTTTACTCTTTGCATCAGTCTCTGAAAACTGTTCCCAATTATTAAATAGATTTATTGCTGAAAGAGAGTACGCGTTTAGATTTCCATTTCTTCTCTCAAAATTGGGTATCCATCTTAATTTGTTCTTTAATGTAAAATTGTTAGAACTGATACATATCTATGTTCATTTAAAAATTTGAACATTTAAATATTTAGATATTGAAATATTTAGACATTTAAACATTTAGATATTCAAACATTGACACATTTAGACATTTAGACATTTAGACATTTAATCATTTAAACATTTTACATTTAATCATTTAATTATTAAAACATTTAAATATTTCAACATTGTAACATTTTAACATTGAATCATTTAATCATAAAAACATTTAAATATTTCAACACTGTAACATTTTTACAATTAAACACTCAAACATTTAAAAATTTAGATATTCAAACATTGAGACATTTAAACATTTTATCATTGAATCATTTAATCATTAAAACATTTAAATATTTCAACATCATAACATTTTAACAATTAAACGTTTAAACATATAAACATTTAGATATTCAAACATTGAGACATTTTAACATTTATTCATTTTATCATTTAATCATAAAAACATTTAAATACTTCAACATCATAATATTATAACAATTAAACATTTGTTCCCACATCAAATAACCTCATATCTAAAAACGTTATAACAGATCTTTAACTTAATTGAAAGACTCAAACACCACAGTTTTACCACGAGATAAAATTATGTAGAAAGTGTGTAGTAACTGATGGTTTATTTTTCAAAATGAAATTTGTATATCAAGATGGAATTATAGCGGTAAAAATGATAAATGTGCAGGATAAGAGATAAAGCAGGAAAAAATGGCGGCTAACGTTTAGTCGAATTCCATGGTAGAATCTCGATCGAGGCAGCGAAGCGAGTCGCGATCTAACGTTTCGATGTTTGTCTTTCGAGTAAAGTGGGTTCCCGCCATGAATTATTCATTCGCTGATGACTAACGCGACCGACAGACAATTGTTGGCCGTTGATAACGAACACAACGTCGATTAGCGAGCTCATTTTTGCCATTCATCTATGCCGTTGGCATATTTTTCATTTTTGTGTGCATTAAGCAATTTTTAGAATTACATTTTGTGAACATTGAAAATTAGTTTCCTTATGGAGTAGTAGTAACAGTTTCCTTATAGTATCTTTGATGAATTTGTTGTGGATGATAACTTACAAAATTTGTTATAGTAAAGTGAATTTTTGATTGCAAGCTTGGAAAATATTTTGATTTCGTAAATAAAAAAATAAGCATAATTAGCAAAATTTTTTTCTGACACTGCTATTTTCTGGATTACTATGTTGCCCATGTAATTTTTCCTACATTGAGGCGTTATTAAATATATTCAACAATTTTCAAGAGGTAATTTCAATACAACTGGAATCACGATCTGCGAAATTACAACGCACGGAATAACGTGTGAAATTACAACGTGTAGAGTTACAACGTGCGTAATAATAATACGTGCAACTATAATGCAGAGTATTACGACGCGTGAAATTATAATAGAATAACAGCGTGCAATAACAACGCGTGGAAATATTAACGATTACCGATACAACGTGTGGAAGAACGTTACAATGCGTGATAACATCGACGATTAACGTTACGAGAAATTACACTGCGAGGAATTACAGTGTGTGAAATTATAGCGCGTGGAAGTATAACGCCTGAAATAATACCGCGTGGAAGTATAACGCCTGAAATAATACCGCGTGGAACTATAATTTTTGAAAGAACAACGCGTGGAACTATAATGTCTGAAAGAACAACGCGTGGAACTATAATGTCTGATATAACATCGCGTGAAATTATAACGTGTGTAATTGCGATGAGTGGAATTATAGCGTCCGAAATAACAACGTGTGAAATTATAGCGTGTGGAATCGCAACGTGTGGAATTACAACGCGTGGAATTATAATACAACGTTGGGAATAGGAACGTGTGGAATTATAACGTGTGGAGCTGCAATGTGTAGAATTACAACGCGTGGAATTATAGCTCGTGATGTTACAGCGGGAAGAATTACAACGCGTGGAGTTATAACTTGTAGAATTGCGATTCATGGAATTACAGTGTGTGGAATTACAACGCGTAAAATTATAACGTTTCGAATAACAACATATGGTATTATTATTCGTAAAGTTGCAACGCATAGAATTACAACGCGTGGAATTATGACCTGTAGAGTTACAACGCGTGAAATTACAACGCGTGGAGTTATAACACGTCGAATTATAACGCGTGGAATTACAACTCATGGAGTCACAGTGCGTGGAATTACAACGCGTGGAGTTATAACACGTGGAATTATAACGCGTGGAATTACGACTTATGGAGTTCCAGCGCGTGGAATTACAATGCGTGGAGTTATAACGCGTGGAATTACGACTCATGGAGTTCCAGCGCGTGGAATTACAATGCGTCGAGTTATAACGCGTGGAATTACAACTCATGGAGTTACAATGCGTGGAATTACAACGCGTGGAGTTATAACGCGTGGAATTACGACTCATGGAATTCCAGCGCGTGGAATTACAACGCGTGGAGTTATAACGCGTGGAATTACGACTCATGGAATTGCAGCGCGTGGAATTACAACGCGTGGAGTTATAACGCGTGGAATTACGACTCATGGAGTTCCAGCGCGTGGAATTACAACGCGTGGAGTTATAACGCGTGGAATTACGACTCATGGAGTTCCAGCGCGTGGAATTACAATGCGTGGAGTTATAACGCGTGGAATTACGACTCATGGAGTTCCAGTGCGTGAAATTACAACACGTGGAGTTATGACACGTGGAATTATAACGCGTGGAATTACGACTCATGGAATTACAACGCGTGGAATTACAGAGCGTGACAATACCAGAATGTAGTAATACAACCCTCGAATACCACCACCCTGCAATATAACGCGTGGTGATATAATCCTCCCATAACACATACCATGAGTCACCATAAACTACAATACAAAACCCATCGAATTCAACATACTACACCGTACAATATACCACCGCATCGCAAAACCTCACAAAAACCGTAAACGATAAACCATGATGTACAAAATGTGTCCCATCGCGTCTCCAAGGTCCACTTTCGTGTTTTCCCTGCAGAACAACACGCTAGTCTGGGGATTTTTACGTAGCCACCGTTTCGGGCCACGTCATTTTGCCCGGTTACATTGGCACGACCGTGTGCGTCGATCGCGTTCGTGTGTGTTCGGTTTGCGTGCAAACCGAAGGCAGCACGCTCGTGTGTGCGAACACACGCACGCACGAACACACACGTCCGCCGGAGCATAGACACGGCAGAGACACGCGCGAGCGACCTTGCATTTGCTTTGCATATATACGACATGGCTTTGGGCATGGTCACACGGAACACAACCTTGGCGGGAGCATAAACGAAGGAACGCACAGTGCACAGCACCGCAACAGGAGGATCGTGTGGGACGCAGGGCAAGGGGAGATCGACACCGGGTCCACGTCACGCCACTTTCGGTTTTATCGTCGTATATCCGGCCACGATGCCATTTCCTCGCGTTTTCGAGTTGCTTTTGACTTGTGTTTTCACTATACTTCTTATATCGCCAATTTTTTTGTACACTCACACGAACTGTACAAATATTGCATTAGCTATTTGTGTGTCGTTTGCAAGATTTACGGACTGTCTCTTGTTATATTGCCGTTTTTGGGACTCGTTATGTCAGTGATAAAAATATTACTATTTAAGTATTCATTTTTTTGTCAGCACAAAAATGTACGTATAACAAGACAAGACATTATACGTACATACTGTCTCTTGTTATATTGCAATTTTTACATGGACCTTCACGTACATCAGTGATAAAAATATTGCTATTTAAGTATTCATTTTGTTGTCAAATTAAAGACATACATGTATAGACTTCATGAAGATCTTTGTTGAATATTGAACATAACAATGCAAGGTACTATATACGTACATACTGTCTCTTGTTATATTGCCATTTCAACATGGACTCTCCCATACAACAGCAATAAAAATGTTGTTGCTTAAGTATTCATTTTGTTGTCAAATTAAAGACATACATGTATAGAGTTCATACAGATCTTTGTTGAATATTGAACATAACAATGCAAGACACTATATACATACATACTGTCTCTTGCTATATTGCCATTTCTACATGGACCTTCACTTACATCAGCAATAAAAACGTTGTTGTTTGAGTATCAATTTTGTTATCAATCAAAGACAAACATATATAGACTTCATATAGATCATTGCTGAATATTGAGCATAGTAATGTAAGGTTCTATATGTGTATGTACTGTCTCTTGTTATATTGCAATTTCTACATGGACCTTCACTTACATCAGTGATAAAAATATTACTATTTAAGTATCCATTTTGTTATCAAATCAAAGACATACATGTATAAACTTCACGAAGTTCTTTATTAAATATTGAACATAACACAACAAGGCACTATATACATACATACTGTCTCTCATTATATTGCCATTTCTACATAAACTCTCACATACATCAGTAATAAAAATGTTGCTATTTAAGTACCCATCTTATCTATCAGAGATGTAATATCCTTCGTTGAATATTGAACAACGATGCAGCTATATCGCCACCCGTTATATGAGTACCCATTGTACCGCCATGTATCCTGGCGTGTTAAATGGCCGCACAGTGTACCTCAACGTAATAGTTTGGTGGTAGTTGCACTTTTTGTCGCGTGTTTCAATCTCCAAGGTTGGCGTTGAACTTACCGGAACCGATCGCTGGCTTTTGCGTATTTTCGACTGTCTCTTTGCTCAATGCCTTCTATTTATATCTCTTTCTGATCCTACAGTTCCTGGGGACAACTCTTGGTCCTCCATTATCCTCGTGACCTTCGTTGATAGTAACGTACGAGACTCGATTACGATAGTTGGAAGAGAACAATACGACTCGCAATGTTCGTCGATAAAAATCATTTTCGTTATTTATGATCTAGGTAAGCGAGTTATTGTGGAACCAAAGATAACGTTAAATCGCTGTAGCGATATTTTCGTTGAAATATTCTCTCGTTATCTATTCTTGAAGCTTTTGAATTGTTAGCGTGTACCGAAAATAAAATTGAAACCAAAATGGACGCTGCTTGTTTATCGGGAACAGAAGATAATGCTCGAGAATTTTAGTCGGAGGAAAATGTACTGTGGTCGGGTTGGAAAAGACGCGACAAATGACCGAGTTGGTCCCGGTAATTGGTAGGAAACTCACCAATAATCGGGCTAAGCGGCTATTGAGGGCGATGAGAGTTTATATAGGGACGGTAATAATTCAGAAGCCAGCCATTGATGATTCTATGCCGGCGTTTCGATCACGTATCTCGAGACGCGATCGTTGCTCGCTTTTCTATTATTTCTCACCAGACACATTTTTATTAACAACGCATCCGATGTTCACGTCTCGAATTCGTGTGGAATCATTTATTTATCGCCGTAGAACGTTTTGCCACGTTTGTGCGTTGCTATCTTCGCAACCTTCACATTGAGTTATCTGCTCCTTTTTATTGCCGATAGTCGTATCAGGTGCGTGACTAAATTATATTGTTTAACGGCACGTTCTTTTTATCTGTTTCAAGGAGAAAACATTATTAACGACAGCCTTGTGAAAACTAATAAACACGAGCATTAAAAAATGTAGTTATTTCGATTGTTTCTTATGATTATTTGCTGCGTTATTTAATAATTACGATTTCACGGCTCTAGCTAATTTTTAAAATACATTGCAATTTTCTTAATTACTTACGCTTCGTTATGTAATGTTTAATGGTGTTCGAGATATAACATACGCACATATCTGTGCACATATTTGTACAGATGTAATTTGGCAAAATAACGCGAGAGAGTATTAATACGTCGCAAAATAAAGCGCGGCAATAAAACATGTAGTGATAATAATACACAACGACATAATGCAGGGTGACTTAACACATGACGATATAATACGTGATAAAACCAATATATGGCAATATAACGAGTGGCGATGTAATGCATGGAAAAATCAATGCGTGGTAATATGACACATGGTGATATAATGCGTGGTAAGATCAATACATCGCAATATAACGAGTAGCGATGTAATGTGTGGAAAGACCAATACCTGGTAATATGACACATGGTGATATAATGCGTGGTAACATCAATACAAGGCAATATAACAAGTGGCGATAATGCATGGTAAGACCAATACCTGATAATATGATACATGGTGATATAATACATGGTAAGACCAATACATGGCAATATAACAAGTGGCGATATAATGCATGGAAAGACCAATACGTGGTAATGTGGCAAATGGTGATATAATGCGTGGTAAGATCAATATATGGAAATATAACGCGTGGTGATATAATGCATGGAAAGACCAATATACGTGATAATATGACAAATGGTGATATAATGCGTGACAAGATCAATATGTGGTAATATAACGCGTTGTGATATGACGCGTGGCAATGTAACGCGTGGTAATTGAGACGCGTGGCGATATAAAGCGTGGCGATACAACGCGTGGTAATTGGGACGCGTGGCGATATAACGCGTGGCAATGTAACGCGTGGTAATTGGGACGCGTGACGATATAATGCGTGGTAATTGGGACGCGTGGCGATATAAAGCGTGGCGATACAACGCGTGGTAATTGGGACGCGTGGCGATATAACGCGTGGTAATTGGGACGCGTGACGATATAATGCGTGGTAATTGGGACGCGTGGCGATATAAAGCGTGGCGATACAACGCGTGGTAATTGGGACGCGTGGCGATATAACGCGTGGTAATTGGGACGCGTGACGATATATTGCGTGGTAATTGGGACGCGTGGCGATATAAAGCGTGGCGATACAACGCGTGGTAATTGGGACGCGTGGCGATATAACGCGTGGTAATTGGGACGCGTGACGATATAATGCGTGGTAATTGGGACGCGTGGCGATATAAAGCGTGGCGATACAACGCGTGGTAATTGGGACGCGTGGCGATATAACGCGTGGTAATTGGGACGCGTGACGATATAATGCGTGGTAATTGGGACGCGTGGCGATATAAAGCGTGGCGATACAACGCGTGGTAATTGGGACGCGTGGCGATATAACGCGTGGTAATTGGGACGCGTGACGATATAATGCGTGGTAATTGGGACGCGTGGCGATATAATGCGTGGTAATTGGGACGCGTGGCAATATAAAGCGTGGCAATATAACGCGTGGCAATGTAACGGGTGGCGATATAACGCGTGGTAATTGGTACGCGTGGCAATTTAAGGCGTGGCGATATAACGCGTGGCGATGTGACGCGTACTATTGTAACGCGTGGCGATATAACGCGTGGCAATACAACACGTGGCGATATAACGCGAGGCAATATAACGCACGGTGATATAACACGTGACAATATAAGACGTCGCAATACCAACACGACCCAAAACAACACAAGTATCTTCATTTATTGCAAAAGCATAGCAGCGCCACTACCGCGTAAAAATTCCCATCCAGAGCTCACCGCAGAAGTATAAATAGTGTGAACGTAACGAGCGATTATTGTATCAGTATGTCACAAGTTTTCCCTAGATTTCTCTTCTAATCAGACCGCAGACTATTTCGCGTAGTCCCCGATTCTAGTAGCTCGGTCCAACTTGATTTATCGTCTAATTACTTGGCTAATTTCGTCGCGGAGAGTGGCCAACTAGAATCTTCAGGATTTCTATCGTTTCGACGAGACACCGGAGTCGATGTTGTTTCGCGTGGGTCGAGTTCGGCCTCCTCGAGCCGTGACGGGTTTTACGCGGAGACGTCGCGATCGCGACGAGTCGAACCTCGTCGGGTCCCTGAATCGTGAATCGATTTAAAAATAGCGCCGGTTTATTGTTGGACCTTTTGGTGTTGCTCGTCTCGTGTCTCGTCGCGACTCTCGTCGAGCTCTGACATCCTTAACAGGGAAATTACGCGGTTCCGACATCAACGCTGACACTGTAGAAACAATACCGAGTAAAAAAATAATGTAGAACACCGGAGAAATAACAAAATGCAGACGACAGGAAAGGATGACTCGACGCGAGAGAAACGCGCCCGAAAAGGGTAAAAAATACGACAGAACGAATACCACCTGTCTGAGAAGCAGCGGTTCGCTCCGAACTCTTTCATGCTTTCCAAGCAAAAAAATAACCGAGATTCTTGTATAGGCGAGGGGGAGGAACTGCAAGTTACGAATTCGCTGAAGTATCAGTGACGCATAGATAAATTTACACCGACCGAGTAATAGGATGTAAAACGCGAGGCAACATCTCGGGGCTTTGCCGTTGCGACGCGTTAAGTGCCATCAATAACAGTTCATTCGTCTTTGTCCTGATATTAAAGTTGACCGCTCCTTTGACACGTTTGTTAAAGTGGTTACCGGCGACTTGCTAATTATCCGTGCTCGTCCAATTGCAACCGCGGCACTTCGACACAGAAAGCCGCTCGCTTCGGCGTGATTTGCAAACGAGCTATTACGAAATACTCCGCATTTTCTTCTATCGATGTACCTTTTATGTTTGACCTTGGTCGGAGGTCCTTGAAGATGCTCGAGTGCGTTCGGTGCATGATTAGACAAATTTCAAAGGCCAAGCTGAAGATCTGGAAGTTCAGGTATTAGTTTAGGCATTCGGGAACTTAGATATTGAATAGCTCGCATAGTTTGCTGGAACGGATAAAGGCTCAGGCATTCGGTAGCCTTTGTCTTGAATTAGGGTAAGGTTGCTCAAGTTGTACCTCCTAAGAAAAACTTGCATAACAATGAGTATTTAGGAAATATTGTTTTCTATTCGATTCTAGTGCACATATTGTTATTATTTATTATTACAACTCTGAACAATCTTTGTGTTGTCGTATAAATTAATCTAAATTAAAAAGAAGTTGCAAGGATACGATTTACGAAACCAGTGTCTTAAGTACCATCTATGGCTCAAGTCGTACCTACCTAAAAATACAACTAGACTACTGTTGATAACAGTGAAGTCTGAGCGTGCGTATATAAATTGATTGTGCTACCTCTTCCATATCTTAATTTTTCCACCGATTATAAATTCGTTTTAACATAATAAAAATCAAAAACAGGTAAAAAATCGGTCGAAGTAAGAATTTTTAAAGCCTAAGAATTTTGAAGCCTATGTCGTACCAGGTACGACTAAGGACACTAAATTGTTATTAAAATTAATATAACGTCATGCTGATTGATCGTAATGTTAGTTTCGCTCAAATGATTCTATAATAGTTACAAAACTTTCAACACTATCTACAAAGCTCCAAAAACAATAAATACTTACAAAATTAACTATCGTGATATGTAGAATATTATATGAAAACAGCGACAAACTTATTAATAATCTCTTAGTAAAAATCGTGACGAATTAAAACATTCAAATTACATGGGACACTATCTACATCCTAATGTGGCGCCATTAGTAGTAGCCATAATACTCCAAATATGGGAGAGGTACGACTTAAGCACAAGGTACGACTTAAGCAACCTTACCCTACTTATTCAGCAGCGTTAACAGCAGAAATACGCGAAAACTCAAAAACGGCGCAACCTTGAAGGTAGTTTAAAAAACTCGAATTTAGGATTTGCAAGCTCTCTAACAATAGAAACAGAGTCCACATGGCCCACAGGAATCGTAGCCCGGGCAGCCAGGCTTCAAAGGCGCATCTTTCGCACGGAATATATCCTGGCGAACCGTGCAAATATTAGACGGGCTGTCGGAATTTCGGGTATATTTTAAGAGGTTCATCTGGCCAGTCGGAACGTTCCGAGAAGTAATTTCGATCTTTACGATGCTTATTCTCGAACGTTGCGCAGTGACTCGTCCGAAAAAAACTCGCTCACTCTCTTTCTTATCCGGTGATATACGAGAAAAAATCGCGAGTAATCGTTCCGTGGAAGTTTTCTGCGGCCGAAGAAGAAGATGCAGATTCGCGGCGTTCGAATGTCAATGACGAAGCCGGTGGCTATCCGTGTGTTTATCCGAGAGCACCGGCAACCTTGGTAGGCGCTAAAATTCTCACTTTCGGTCTCGTTGAGGTCGGACCGTCTGCTCGCCGAAATTCCGGCCACTGATTCACCAAATTGGGACCCGAGTTCGCTCTGACACGGATCACAGAAACGTGAACCGAGGTCGCGATCGTCAAATACAACTTTGTTCTAGTCATTTTCATTTATATTTTTCATTAATTAATAAAAATAGTATATTTTTAAATTCATTGAAACGCAAACCCTTGAATATCTCGATTTTAAGATAAATGGACTTAGGCCACTTTCAAAATAAACGGCTCATATTATATGTGTAACATTGCTTCTTATGCGTTTGCTATTTTTGTACTAGTGAGGTATTGGAGCGGAGTGTTGCTACATGTTGGTATTGCTGTGAACTATATTGCTACGCGTTGTCTTACTACGTTGATGTCACTATATATTGTGTTACTATGCGTTGGTATCACTACAGGTTATATTACTACACGTTGGTATCACCGCGTTGATATCGTTACGTGTTGTATTGCTGTCGTGTTACGAGCTGTATCGCTATGCGTTGACATCACTACGCGTTGTATTACTATGCGTTGGTACTACTACGCGTTGATATTGTTGCGTTGTCCTTCTACACGTTGTATTATTATGAGCTAGTATCGCTATGCGTTGGTATCACCAAGCGTTGTATTGCTCGCTATTGTGACACGTATCTATGGCCTTGAAAGGTCATAGTCATCCACATGAATGAAGTCATCTTGACTCACACTTCCATATAACAATAAAAAATGCTTCGAGAATTTAGAGGCTTGGAATTCGAGAAATAAAATTGGAAATTCAAAATTATAAAATTTGCAAACTTGCTAATTTATAAAATTTGCAAACTTGCGAATTTTATAATTTAGAGATCTGTAATATTTTTCCTCAAAATTAATGCTATTAACTCCCTACTTGTACCTGCAATTAACTTAAAGAAACTCTGTAATGACCCCGAAAGCAAAAAGCATTGAAACCTGCCATTTTATCAAATTTGCGATAAATTCGCGACCGAAGCGAAAGAAACGTCCTCCATTCGCGACAATTTTCCTCCGCGATCGTCCACATTCCACACCCTATCAAACTCCCTAGATCTCGAACGCCAAACATTTCGAGTCGCCTAGAACGTTAACGAGCTTCCAGATTAAGGGCAGCGAAACTGATTAACGCGAAACAACGTCGACAATTCAGCCCGAGTTGCAGAAACAATTCGCGGAAACGATTTCACGCGTGCAAAAAGAAACCTTCGTTAACTGTTTCGTGGATGAGGTAGATTTCGTGCTAGTTTCCAAATTCTCAAGCGATTTGTAATTCATCGAATCTTTCAAAATAACAAAATTCTTCAGCTTTTAGATTTCTAAATTTTTTGTCTTAAAAGGTTTTGCAGCTTCAAATTTTTGAACTCTTCAATTTCTTTAATTCTTAAATAGCTAAGACGATATTCTTGTATTTTTGGATCTTTGGATTCGCAAATTTAGATATCTTAAAATTTTTAGATCTTCTTTTGGTTCTTAGGTATTTAACCAATATCCCAAATTTTTACGTCCTCCTAGATCTTCACTTTCTTTAATTCTTAAATAGCTTAGACGACATTCTTGTATTTTTGGATCTCTGGATTCCCAAATTTAGATATCTTAAAATTTTTAGATCTTCTTTTGGTTCTCAGGTATTTGATCAACACCTCAAATTTTTACGTCCTAGATCTTTACGAATTCTTAGATCTTCCAATTTTGGTGTCTTCAAATTTCTAGACCTTCCTTTCATTCTTAGGTAGTTACTCAACACCCCAAACTCTCACATTTTGTAACTCCTACATCCACAAATTCTTGCATCTCCAAATTTCTACACCTTCTTTTCATTCTTAGGTGGTTACCCAACACTCCAAACTCTCATATCTTCCAACTCCTAGATCCCCAAATTCTTGCATCCCCAAATTTCCACACCTTCCTTTAATTCTTATTTTCCTTTCCTCAACACCCCTCTTACATCATGGAATTCCTGTATCCCCACATTTCTCCATTCCCCAGCACTCCAAATTCCATCCCATCTAAAAATGTCCAAACTCGTAAAAATCGAGTCTCTCCCCTATTTACCATATTTCCCTAGGAATCCAGATTCGTTGATTGCACATAATTGGTCCTTTCGTCGAGCACGTACGTTTCGTGTTTCGAACACGACGTGTTCTTAAGTATCTTTGTCGTGTCGTACGATTAGAATTCCTTGGCCGGAAGTAGGTCACCGAGGACGAAGAAACATTGTCTCGGTGCCAAGTAATTCCGCTGACGGTTCTTCCATTATTTCGTCGGCCTCCACCGGCATCACGACGCGCATCTTTACATCCGCCCAGTGTGGCAAACGTTCCTTCCGGTTCATTCAAGACCCGCATCCGTGAACGACCGCGACACACTTGGCCAACGCGAACACGCCTCTCGTCTGCACGACCTCTTGCCAACGACTACCATCTTTTTTCACCGTTCGTTCAACCGATCGGTTATTTGCTCGACGTTCTGTTAGCTGTCTCCAATTTATCTTTTTCTTCACAGTTTTCCTCTTCTTTCGTCTACAGTAGCAGATATTTTTGGGGCGCATCACGGTATATTGCCAATGGTGGACAGTTTTCAATTTGATGAGGAAGTAAGGTTACTTCTGGGTACTTGTTAGATGCAATGTAATATCTGATATTTATTTTAGGGGTGGTTAACGATATTTGTTATAAGCAATTGGCACTTATTTGTTCTCGTTTATGTTGTAATTTTTTTTTGATGTTGTGTAAGTCTTCTTACGAGTTTCTCTATGATCTTTCCTTCAAATTTCAGTCATCGTAGGTTCTGTTAAGTTTAATATTCTTTGCGTAAGTACAACTATGTTGATCACTAAAAGGGATGATATACAATTTGTTCAACGTAAGATATACATAGTGAGAACGTTTCAAAGAACTTGAAGAGAAAAATGCTAGTACAGTTGTACACTAATGTTGCACAGTAAGGGTTTCAATGAACTTGAAGTTCTCGAAGTTCTCCAGAAGTCCCAAGTCTTCAAGTCTTCATAACACAACAAAATGTGTAATCTTCCTAACAAAAATGTCTAACAAGTCTCCAAGTTCTCCAAATGTCCAAATTCGGTGCAGAACAAGTGAATCCTCGAAAGCAAGTTAACCCGGGTTTCGGCAGTGAACACCCGACGAAGCGCGATTCCGTCCGACGTCATGCGTCGGTTCCGAAATAGACCGGCAGCAGGACGAGGCGCGGTCGTCCTTGCGTCGTAGACGCTCTCCAGGAGAGCGATATTAACCGCATGCGAGTGTTCTAAACGAGCTATTACCATTGGCCGGGCGTTTACGCGAGAGGTGGCAATTACACGGTCCAGTCAGCGACGCGGTAGAATCTTGTTCGAGTCCGCTTGTTCCGCGTACACGCATCGAGCGACCGGTCAATTATGCCCGTTTAGTCGTAGGACGTTGTGCATACGCGTTTTATCCGTGTCCAGGGGTCCGGATGTTCCTCTCCTTCTGCTGCTTCTTCTTCTTCTGTCGCTGCTCCTCGTTGCTCATTCACCAGCTTCCCCGGGAGAGCCAGTGACGAAGAATTAATTGCGGCCGAGTCCTTGGCGCTCCTCACGAACGCAAGCAACGTGGGGCGCGATCCTCTTTGTTCGCCTGGACTCGCTTCCCGTATCAGCATGCGTGCTGCGTCCTCTCTGCGTGTGGGTTCACCCGGGTGCTGGTATGCACGCACGCTGCCTCCGCGAGCGGACGAGCTCGTTCGGTGGCCCTCGAGCGACCAGTTCGCGGAATATCGATGGACCTCGCTCGGATACATTGTCGGGAGAAAGCTGATTGTCCTTCCACACAGGATCGACTTGGAAACTCTTCGGTTAATTGACAAGATACTTGCCCTACAACCGAATTTTCCGAGATGGAAGGAGATGGAAGGTAAATTGCCTAGGTTCGGTACCTTCGAGGAATCGGTTTATTTGGAAATGTCTTCGATGTGTTACTTGTGTGGAGTCGCTTTGAACTATCAAGTTGGAAGTACCATGTATGATACGTTATAATTAGCTCCGGGTGTTCCACAAGATATTCTGAGGTTAATTAACTGGATGTACATTTGAGGTTAATGCAGTTCCTTCGGATGAGGACACTTAGGTCTCTTAAATTCTATGGATTCCTCTGCTGTTCTAGATCCTTCAAATTCTGTATGCTTTTGTAAATTGTCAAATGTCCACAAATGTGTAAAAGACTGTTCCTCTTGTGTTCCACATTTTGTTTGGAGCGGTCGTACCAGTGTTATGAATCCTTAAATTGAAATCAGATTATGAGAACATTACATTGCCTGTTATCATGAAGTAATGCTAACTGGCTACCTTATATTAGTAATGTTAACTGGCTACCTTAAACTAGCAATGTTAACTGGCTACATTAAACTAGTAAGGCTAACTGGCTACATCAAACTAGTAATGCCAACTGGCTACGTTAAACTAGTAATGCTAACTGGCTACCTTATATTAGTAATGTTAACTGGTTACCTTAAACTAGTAATGCTAACTGGCTACATTAAACTAGTAATGCCAACTGGCTACCTTATATTAGTAATGCTAGCTGACTACCTTAAACTAGTAAGGCTAACTGGCTACATTAAGCTAATAATGCCAATTGGCTACCATAAACTAGTAATGCTAACTGGCTACCTTATATTAGTAATAATAGCTGGCTACCTTAAACTAATAATGCTAACTGGTTACCTTATATTACTAATGCTAGCTGGCTACCTTAAACTAGTAATGCTAACTGGCTGCCTTATATTAGTAGTGCTAGCTGGCTACCTTAAACTAGTAATGCTAACTGGTTACCTTATATTAGTAATGTTAACTGGTTACCTTAAACTAGTAATGCTAACTGGCTACATTAAACTAGTAATGCCAACTGGCTACCTTAAACTAGTAATGCTAGCTGTCTACCTTAAATTAGTAATGCTAGCTGGCTAACTTAAACTAGTAAGGCTAACTGGCTACCTTAAACTAGTAATGCCAACTGGCTACCTTATTCTACTAAAGGTAACTGGCTACCTTATACTAGCAATGCTAACTGGCTAATACTTAAACTAGCAATGTTTGCTGTCTACCTTAAACTAGTAAAGCCATCTGGCTACCTTATACTACTAATGCTAGCTGGCTATCTTACACTAGTAATGTTAAGTGGCTACCTTCTACTACTAATGCATCCTACCTCATACTAGTATAACGCTTATACCCTTAAAATATCGGTAATTAACTCAGTTAACGACGAGTACCCTTTGAAATATTTCTCACCCTCGAAGCGAGGTTGAAGCTCGTACCCTCTCGGAGGATCCTCGGGCTAGTCGTTCCGAAACTTCCCCCGGGACGATTTATATCCCGAAGTGAAGCGGATTTGCTTCGGTTACTCCGTTACGAGGCCGGTGAGCTCGCTGCGTGCCAAAAATCTGCCCGACGACCCTGACGCGAGAGCAGGCCAGGCATCATCAAAGCTCGGGCCCGCGTTCGAGCGAGCGTCGTCTCCTCGGGATCCTTGGAGCAACAGAAAGGGGGATCAGGGCGATCCATTGCAAGGCCCTCTCCATTATATCCGAACAATGTAACAAATAACCTCATCAGACTATCTCAGACGCCATTGTGAGGCGTCGTTCAACGTTCGTCGGAGAATGCACCTTTGCCGGCTGTTTCTCCTGTTTTCATTCCTCTTTTTTTCTCTGCGGCTCTTTTTATTTTCCTCGAAGACGGCGAGTTAGAGCCGAGACTCGGCTAAAGGTTGCATCAGGACCCGGCCAGACCGCGTATAGTTTCATAATTCCCTGCGCAGGCAGATTTGTCAAGTGTCCTTGCCTCGAGCCGAAAGAAAGGGATGAAAGAAAGAGGAGGTCCGTTTTTTTCATGGCCAGACTGGATTTTCCTTCCTCTAAGATTAATCCAAAGGACGGCCATTAGTAGACGCAGCGGCGGCCAGGAAAGCCTGGAAATTGGCCGAGCAGTTTAGCTCTGGCTACCTTTCACGAGCCACGAGGGCTGTTTAAATTTAACCCGGGCTCGACTCGCCTTTCTTTTCCGCCGAACAATGCGACCCACGCCACCGCTACGCGGACCACCTCTACCTTGAAATACCCTTGTCTCGCGAATCTCCTGAATTTTCCCGGCCCTTTCGAGGAAACTCTTTGCTTCGCGCTTCGTCGACCGTGTTTGCGAACTTACTCCTTGCTAAAACTTTCTTTCGAGACTCGCCAACGGAATACTGCCCCGAGACTCCGCCAATTTTATCGTTAAACGCTTTCGACTAAAAGGTTTGTACTTATAGGAAATTTCCTCGCATTCGGAGTTCAGAGTTACCTTTACTTTTCTTGGATAAATCGAAGCTTCTACGATATTGCGATTTTCTCTGTCGGACAAGTTCTTCGTGACTAGATTCAGTGGTTCGTTAGGTTCAGTGGTTGATAGAGGAAGTTAAGGTAGATATGTCCACATTAGGAGGTTTGGTAACAACTGTAACTATCTGGAGGTACATTTACACTTTAGTGATAAAATTTGTTATAGTCATTTAGAGATTTTTGGACTTGGTGAAGAAGACTTAGGACTAGGTTTAGTGTACTTGAATAGTGATCTCTAGATCGACTGAAGTATGTAGCATATTTGATAGGGATCTATAGACTCGCTGAAGTAATTCTGACTTTAAGTTCATTGAAATATTGAGTTTAAGGAATTCTAAATTTTTCGACAACTTCTGTTTCTATGTTTTTAGATTCTTTGAAGTCCAAGTTCCTAGATGTCCCTATACACCCCTAGAAGTTTAACTTCATGAACTTATTCTGGTTCAAGCTTTAATTATTTGAAGTCCAACAGAAAATTTGAAAAAGGAGT
This sequence comes from Megachile leachella, assembly GCA_963576845.1. Taxonomy (NCBI): domain Eukaryota; kingdom Metazoa; phylum Arthropoda; class Insecta; order Hymenoptera; family Megachilidae; genus Megachile; species Megachile leachella. The sequence goes on from OY756251.1 coordinate 20,222,994, forward strand.
TATGTTAGGTTAGGTTTCTAGATATTCCTATATATCCTTAGAAGTTCAACTTCAGAAACTTATCTTTGTTTAAGCTGTCTTTGAATTTGAAGTCCAACAGAAAATTTGAAAAAGGAGTTAGGTTCCTAAATATCTCTATAAACCTCTAGAAGTTCAACTTCATAAACCTATCCTTGTTTAAGCTGTCTTTAAATTTGAAGTCCAGCAGAAAATTTGAAAAAGGAGTAAGGTTAGGTTAGGTTAAGTTTCTAGATATTCTTATATACCCCTAGAAGTTCAACTTCATAAACTTATCCTTGTTCAAGCTGTCTCTAAATTTGAAGTTCAGTAGAAAATTTGAAAAATAATTAGGTTATGTTAGGTCAGGTTTCTAGATATTCTTATATACCCCTAGAAGTTTAACTTCACAAACCTACCCTTGTTCAAGCTGTCTTTAAATTTGAAGTCCAGTAGAAAATTTGAAAAAGCAGTTAGGTTTCTATATATCCTTACATACCCCTAGAAGTTTAACTTCATGAATCTATCCCTATTTAAGCTACCTTTAAATTTGAACAACTCCACCAGAAAACATGAAAAAGGGTTAGAAAAGACATTATAAAGAAAAGTATGTACCGAATTGACCGACTTGTATAAAAATGTGGAAAACAAAGCGTTGAATGGCGATCGTTAACAGCCGGTTACACGAAAAGAGGCGATGTTTGGCCAGGAAGAAGGCTTTTTGGCTCTGTTCCATAAGATCGTGGCCAGACTAGCCAAGCGGACTAGTCCGCTCGATTCCACGCCCACGCGTCGCGATTCCCGCTCGTAGTCTCGCGAGCGCGTTATCTCGGTAACAGTTTTTATTTCGAGGCTCTTGTGGTCTAGGTCCACTCAGGGTGGCTTTCCTGTGTCCCGGAATTTCGGATAAATCCTTTCTTTCGTTTACTTTTTTTACGACGGCTCATTATGCGTTTCGCGTCGCTATCCGATCGACTAACAGCGTTTTATAACCGTGTCCTCTTTTCTTTTTCGATGTGTGTTGGTCGATCTTTGATTTTAAGACTGGTCGAGTATCGCTGGCCATCGGCGAATAAAAAACGCGGGACATCGAATAATAGGTGTCTCCTTTTTTCTTCTTTTATAGGCTTTTGTTATTTATTTTTCGTCGTTTCCATGTGACACGTATCAGATTACGCGAGAATTAATTCGTCGAGGGAAACTTTTATGCGGGAGACGCATTTATGGAGGAGCGTGTGGGTTTAGGGATATTCGGTGATTTGTTTAAGCGAAACAAAGTACGGATACGGTTGTTTCAAGATGGAAGTCGAATTCTTCGTTTCGTAAGAAATGCCAGATTTCTTTTCCGCAAGAGAATGAAAGTTTCAAGAGTGTGTCCGTTTTTAGTACGAGCTCAAATAACTGAGAAAATACAAGGAATATTTGTCGAGCAATTATTTATTCGAAGTGAAAAGAACGGAGGAGAGAATTTTCTGAAAGTTTCTTCAAGGAGAGTCTTTATTACCGTTTCGATTTGATTAATTACACATTACTTGTTCTACGCTTCTACTCTGTAATAACAGAGTAAAAATACCGACATTATTCCTTGCAATAATTATAGTATGGACGTTTCTGTTCTGTGACACTAAACACTGACATTAGTTTCTACACCCTTATTGTAGCATTCTACCTTGTCATTTCATAAATTTTTCATAAATTTTTAATGTCTAAAAATGTCTTTATTTCTCAAAGTTTAAAAATGACAAAAATTTTTCAAAGTCTAAAAATGTCTATATTTTTTTTCAAAGTTTAAAAATGTCTATATTTTTCAAAGTCTAAAAATGTCTATATTTTTTTCAAAGTCTAAAAATGTCTATATTTTTTTTCAAAGTTTAAAAATGTCTACATTTTTCAAAGTCTAAAAATGTCTATATTTTTTTCAAAGTCTAAAAATGTCTATATATTTTTCAAAGTCTAAAAATGTCTATATATTTTTCAAAGTCTAAAAATGTCTTTATTCTTCAAAATCTAAAAATGACAAAAACTTTTCAAAGTCTAAAAATGTCTATATTTTTTTCAAAGTCTAAAAATGTCTATATATTTTTCAAAGTCTAAAAATGTCTATATATTTTTCAAAGTCTAAAAATGTCTTTATTCTTCAAAATCTAAAAATGACAAAAACTTTTCAAAGTCTAAAAATGTCTATATTTTTTTCAAAGTCTAAAAATGTCTATATATTTTTCAAAGTCTAAAAATGTCTATATATTTTTCAAAGTCTAAAAATGTCTATATTTTTTTCAAAGTATAAAAATGTCTATATTTTTCAAAGTCTAAAAATGTCTTTATTCTTCAAAATCTAAAAATGATAAAAATTTTTCAAAGTCTAAAAATGACGAAATTTCTCAAAGTCTAACAATGAAATAAATTCTCATAGCCTATAAATTGCTATATTTCTTAAATTCTAAAAATTTCCAAGTTTGTCAAAGTCTAAACATTGCCAAGTTTCTCAAACTCTAAAAGCTATCAAATTACTCAAAGCTTAAAAATTGCCTAATTTCTCAAACTCTAAAAGCTGCCAAATTACTCAAAGCTTAAAAATTGCCTAATTTCTCAAACTCTAAAAGCTGCCAAATTACTCAAAGCTTAAAAATTGCCTAATTTCTCAAACCCTAAAAGCTGCCAAATTTCTCAAAGCCTAAAAATTGCCTAATTTCTCAAACCCCAAAAATTGCCAAATTTCTCAAATCTTAAAAATTGGCTAATTTCTCAAACCCCAAAAATTGCCAAATTTCTCAAAACCTAAAAATTGCCAAGTTCCTCAAACTCTAAAAATTACCAAATTCCTCAAAGCTTAAAAATTGCCAAATTTCTCAAACCCTAAAAATTGCCTAATTTCTCAAACCCTAAAAATTGCCAAGTTCCTCAAACTCTAAAAATTGCCAAATTTCTCAAAGCTTAAAAATTGCCTAATTTCTCAAACCCCAAAAATTGCCAAATTTCTCAAAACCTAAAAATTGCCAAGTTCCTGAAACTCTAAAAATTGCCAATTCAAAGTCCAAAAATTAAAAAATCTGAAAATCCCAAATTCTTAAACCTCTCAAATACTGACCCCAAAAAATTCCAAACCGCAGCCCCAACATAAAATAAAAAGAAATAAAATATAAAATGACGCCAGTTGGTAATTTACGAGCACGTTATATCGTTCGACCGGACTATAAAGCAAAGTCAACAGAAGACCAGAACAATGTTCACCGACGAACACATCAATGAAGATGGATTCTGCACGGAAGTGTATCTCTCTCCTTCTCGTTTCGGGCACAATCGACTCGATGCAGTCATCGATAGAAATACATCTCGTAGCATAGCTGAATGATGGTTGATTTTCCGTTTCGCCATTGTTTCATGTCGATTCGATGAGATAAGTGTTAATGGCGACACTGGGATTGGTTTTAATATCGCGTTGCGAAATCTCTCGATGACTTCGAGACACGCGTAAACACGCGTCGTTATTTTCTAATTAAATCTCCGTCCGTAATTACCTGCGTCGCATTCGTTCGACATAGTTGACTTTCAATCTCTTATCTCGCTATCTTTGCAATTTCAATTAACTTTGTTATAAAACGAATGAATCTTAATTCCACGCTTTTCTATTTCTTTATCCGCGATTCGTACGCGCGTTCATTATGCACACGGCTTTTCAACGATCGTCGCGACCAGACATTACGAGGACACAATGAGTTTATTGCATCAATCGTACATTGTCCTGACCGTTCTATCGCAACTGTTAGATAACACGGTCTGAGACACTAAGATAGGTCAACGCTGGAAAAACGATACCAAAGTCTTTCGATACTTCAGAAATTTCAGATTCGAACTCAGGGTTTTGCTGTTTTGTATTTAGAGAGTTCCATCATATTCTATTTTTTCATATTAATATTTTAATAGCTTCAACTTAAACTAAGAAAATTTTTTTTTAAGATAGTGTTGGAAACCCTAACGAACCGTTCGACTTTCTCTTCTACATCTGTCTCTTTCTTTATTCCCTTACCCTATTGTCCACTTTCTGCGCTTTCCTGTCTGTCTTCTATAACCAAAACATGCCTCTTCAGAATTTCTGTAGTTTTAAGATTTTTCCAAGGTCCTGCTAAAGCACTTCCACGTTTCCTAATAAATCACTCTTTTTTCTTAAACCTCCTTCGCAAATATCCTAGCCAATGACTTTTCCTATTCCCACACCCTTATTCCAAATATCAGAGAATAGTTTTCTTCTAATAGTTTACATTTTTCCTCACAACACCGTTTCTCAGGAGAATTTATCCTCACCGAGTACAGTACAACTTTTAAATTAGAGATCTAGATTTAAGTATAACTTGTTGTATTATTGAACAATAAACTAGTATTCTAGTATATCAGTATATCTAGTATATCTAGTATAATACAATACTAGTATAAACTAGTATAAACTAGCATTGTATTCAATTCAAGTTACTCTTGATTCGGAAACTCCAAAAATAGCACGTTCTATCATTTTGTCTGTCTAATTATTTCAATAATTTATACTATAGATTATTGTATATTTACGACAATTAATTAGGAACATCAAATAAAAATTGTATTATAAAAATTGATACGAACATTTTCACCGAGTTTGATCCATTTCTTCGCTAATTCCATCCGGCTTGATTTTGAAGCGTGCATACGACTATCACGAAATGTGGGACACAGCCGGGTCTAGGCTGAGTTATTCAGATTAATTGTCTTTTAACGTCGTCCAGGCAGAAACGGCCGGTAGCAATGGGACAATGCCAGTCACGGTGTCAGTCTGTTCTTCCCTGTTGCACCACTCGTTTATTTTCATTCGAATCTGTCGCAGCTATCGAGGAAGCATCGACAGCGATGGCAATTCTAAATACTTTCCTGTAGCTTTCCATTCTCGTTCTATTCATCCGTCAATTCTTTCAAAACCTTTTTTACCTTCTGCCTCTAAAAATTTGCAAAAATTTGCATGGTCTCAACTTTGAAAAATTTGCGAATTTAAATTGCTTTAAGTTTGAAATTTAACATTAGACCTAACCTGGATTTAACCTGGACCTAACATGGACCTAACATAGACCTAATCTAGACCTAACCCAAACCTAACATGATCTAAACTAGACCTATCCCAAACCTAACATGACCTAACCTAGACCTAACCCAAACCTAACATGATCTAACCTAGACCTAACCCAAACCTGACATGACCTAACCCAAACCTAACATGACCTAACCTAGACCTAACCTATACCTAACCTAGTCTAACCCAGACCTAACCTAGTCTAACCCAGACCTAACCTAGTCTAAACCAGACCTAACCTAGGCCTAATCTAAATCTAACATAAACTTACCGACATATAATGTGTACTTAGTTTGAAATTAAAAATAAATAAATAACGAAACATAAATTAGTACACACATTTTTAACTTTTTGAAAATCAATATTAATCTCACTGCTCAGAATGTGTACTTCATAATATGAAACTTATGAAGCGGTCATTTAACTAGCTCGATAGTTTACTGTTATATATGAAAATTTCTAAATGTGCAAATTTCTCTAAAAAAGTTCGTCTAAAGTCCTGCAACCAAAATAATACAGTAATGGACGGTTATTTACGAGGTAGTTCGAGACAACAAAATGTTAGTAAAAAAAACTTGTTTAGTTATGACAGTAAATGTCTCGAGACAGTTCGAATGCCATCGCTATCAAGGATAACCACGATCAGAGCGATTAGACCGAGGCTTAATATTTATTTATCGTCTTCGGGTCAGGCTTTTGACCCGTGGTGTTGCGTGACTTCTTTTCCTCTTGTCGTTCGAGAACAATTGAAAAGGCGAATAAAACGTAGCTCGAACATTGATAATCGATTTGGATCCATTCGACGGAGAACTTTCGAAGGGTGAAAGTGGTTTCAGGTCGGACGTATCAGGTTGGAACGATGTTAAACAGTATGTTGAAGTTTATCGAAGCCGGTTGTTGTCTGTCGTGCAAAAATCTAGAAAAAAAAAATATCCTTATCTCGAACGTAATTTATCAAGTAATAACAATTTTACACTCGATTGAGCTCCACCGTGTGGGTTTCGTCATATCAGTGATCGAAAATGCGTTTATTAATTGTTTGAGGGTAGAAATTACGGCGTAATTAGGGGCAATTGTTTTAATGGCAGTTTTGTGTTTTTTGCTATTTTAGGATTTTTTGGTTTAATGTGTCATTATTCTATTATTTCGCTATTTTATAATTCCACTGCTCCAGTTGGGGTAATTATACTACTAGTGTAATATTCTATTACGATCCATAGCTGGTGTTTAAAATTATCTTGCGATAGAAATTTAATTTCGAATGTTGTATTGTGATGTATATGTGTGATGTACGTATGTGATGTACATATGTGATGTACATATGTGATGTATGCATGTAATGTATGTGTGTAATGTCTGTTTATAATGTATGTATATGATGTACGTATGTGATGTACATGTGTGATGTACATATGTGATGTACATATGTGATGTGTGCATGTAATGTATGTGTGTAATGTATGTTTATAATGTATGTGTATATGATGTACGTATGTGATGTGCACATGTGATGTACATATGTGATATATGTACGTAATGTGTGTATGTAATGTATGTGTGTAATGTATGTTTATAATGTATGTATATGATGTACGTATGTGATGAACGTATGTGACGTACATATGTGATATACATATGTGATGTACGTGTGTAACATATGCATATAATGTACGTATGGGATGTGTGTATGTAAAGTATGTATGTAACGTATCATATACATATGAATTTCAATTGATTTTCATTTTTACAATACTCCACATTATTCTATATAATAGACCATCCTATGTTGCTATTATTTTAGCGAATGGCTGTTTGTAAAGACGGTAATAAATAATGGTACGCGGTGATAAATATCTCGTTTCTTCGAAGAGGAGGCAAGAAACTCGGATATATCGACGGCATAGCGGGTCAAAAAGTAGGTCATACGTGTCCAGCGCACAGGAATGTCAAAAATCAGCATTTGCAATTCGAGCGCAACCGTTACTCCTCTCTCTGTCTCTTTGATTCGTTAAATTACGCGCGAATGGTGTCGGATATTCGGGGATAATTGCGCAATCGTCGCGATACTTCCGCGTTTCGAAGCGGATTCGAGTTCTCGAGCCCGTTGCACGCTCGGCGAATATTTGCTCTGCTTTCCTAATTTCATAATCTGGATCGAATTAAGTGCCGTGTCATCGAGAAATTCTTGTATCGTTCAATCTTCATATTAAATTCTACATAAACAATTCTACAGAAGCGTTTCTTAAAGTTGTTTCAAGTTCTTCAAATTTCAGACAGGTCAGAATTATCAATTTCTATAATTGATAGCTTGTTTAGACAGTTTTGTATTTGATAGTTTAAAGCTCGATTGAGGGTTTGTATATTTGGGAGTTTGCCAATCAAAACCGCTCTTGTATATCGCCACTTTCCTAGGTAAATCTATGGATTTGCTCAGCAAAATTATTTGTGGGCGCCATTTTCCATAGGTAAAACCAACACTTTGAGAGCAACTATCTATCAACTAGTTAGCAAAATAGAAATCATGAACGACTGACATCCACATGACTTTTATAGAATTAAAAATTTACTTTAGGTAATCTGGGAGTAGACTTTACTTAAAAGAACCTCTTCAGAAATAACATCTTCAGTGCTCACATCATAATTCTAATTTCATCAGGATTTAACTTATGAAGTCCTAAGACGTTGCTAAGTATCATCCTTCATCCATCAGCATATTGTCATTATTCATAAATGAATTGTCATAAGTCGTACATCAAAAACGTCATCCACATAACTGTTCCAGAGTTAAATATCTACTTTGGGTAATCTAGTCAAGCTCCATTTAACAAAATCTCTTCAGTGCCCACATGAACATATTAACTTCATCAGAACCTAACTTATGAAGTCCTAAGACGTTGCTAAGTATCATCCTTCATCCATCAGCATATTGTCATTATTCATAAATGAATCGTCATAAGTCGTACATCAAAAACGTCATCCACATAACTGTTCCAGAGTTAAATATCTACTTTGGGTAATCTAACCAAGCTCCATTTAACAAAATCTCTTCAGTGCCTACATGAACATATTAATTTCATCAGAACCCAACTTATGAAGTCTTAAGACGTTGCTAAGTATCATCCTTCATCCATCAGCATATTGTCATTATTCATAAAAAAATCGTCATAAGTCGTACATCAAAAACGTCATCCACATAACTGTTCCAGAGTTAAATATCTACTTTGGGTAATCTAGTCAAGCTTCATTTAACAAAATCTCTTCAATGCCCACATGAACATATTAATTTCATCAGGACCCAACTTCTGAAGTCCTAAGACATTGCTAAGTATCATCCTTCATCCATCAGCATCAATCGTCATTATTCATAAATGAATCGTCATAAGTTGTACATCAAAAACGTCATCCACATAACTGTTCCAGAGTTAAATATCTACTTTGGGTAATCTAGTCAAGCTCCATTTAGCAAAATCTCTTCAGTGCCCACATGAACATATTAACTTCATCAAAACCTAACTTATGAAGTCCTAGGACATCATCATCCATGACTCACCGACATGAATTGTCATTCGTGTCATAAACCACAGATAAAATCTTCAGGGTTGAATCTTGATCTACCTCTGATCACCTCTCCATATCTCAAGAATCAATTCCTAAATGTCCCCAATATCTTAAAAAATCTCGTCCATAAATATCGAGTTGTTGATGAAACCTTGTAGATCCGTGGGTGCAGATTTTCGTAGCCGTTCGTGCAACGACACGGGACGACACGAAAGGACCGTGCATAGGAGCGGACTGATGTACCGTTACGAGGCAGAATGGCGGTTGTTAGTGTGGCAGTGTGTTAGCCGGGCAGGATCACGTAGGTAGGTTGGTGGGTAGCGAAGGCAGTCGCAGCGTTGTAGGTGTAGGTATACCGGTGAACAAGCGACGAGGAGGAGCCATCGGACGAACAGAGGCGACCACGAGGAAGAGGACGCGACTCTCGGAAGATCTACTGCGATCTCCTCCTAGCTAGGATGCAACAGCTGCTCGTAGGTAGTCGGGAACCTGTCCCTACAAATCTTTATAACTGCTACCGCCGTCATCCGCCTTCCTCCTCTATGGCCTCCGCGAACCGGGTGGAGGTGTCTGCAATATATCAGGGCGGTTCTTCCTAGTCCTTATGATATTACCAAACACCTGGAAGGACAACGATCTGAGTCGTCACCCGTTCGTGACATATCCCGAATTACGCAGTCTAAAGTTCGACTAACTTTATAGGGTAGCGAAAGGGTTTCAGACTTTTGGAACGGAAACTGCATACTTTGCCACTTGGCTACTTTATTACTTGGATGTTATCTTGGGTATTCGACATGTTGTCTATTTCTTTAAACTCATATTTGCTAGATTGCTTGTTTCACTGTGGCATAGTGAACTGTTCATAGTGGCTGTTTGACCACTTGTTTACTGTTTTGGTTATGTAGCTGATCACTTGTCTGATTACTTTACTATCTTGGGTATTTGATCACTTGACTACGTGTTTACTGTCTTGGCTACATGGATACTTGTCTGATTATTTTACTATCTTCGGTATTTGAAGAATTGTCTGACTACGTGTTTACTGTCTTGCCTACATGGCGAGTCACTTGTCTGATTATTTTATTACCTTAGGTATTTGAAGAATTGTCTGACTACTTGGTAGCTGTCTTCACTACATGGCTGGTCACTTGTCTGATTATTTTACTATCTTCGGTATTTGAAGAATTATCTAACTACTTGGTTACTGTTGTAGCTACATGACTGGTCACTTGTCTGATTACTTTTCTATCTTATTTGACCACTTGTCTGACTACATGTTTACTGTCTTCACTATTTGTTTGACACTTGCCTCTACTTGTTTGCTGTCTTCACTATGTGTTTGTCACTTGTCAGACTATTTGGTTGCTGCCTTTGCTACTTGTCTGACTGTAAGACTACTATATTGACTACTTATCTGCCAGTTCTGACTACTGGTTACTAGCTATTATCCTCGTCATATGTTTGACTACTAGTCTTCTTAGTTGCTTGGTTACTTGTTCATTGTCTAAACTATCACCTTGATCACTCATCTACTTGCTGTCCTATAGTCTCACTTATTATCCTGACTAAAGTCCTAGCTTTTTATTTAACCATTTATCTGACTCACTATTAGGTTCGTTGTCTAAGCTACTAGCTTAGTTACTTGCCTACTCACTGTCCTATTGTCTTACTTATTATCCTGACTAACGTCCTGTCTTCTTATCTAGCCATTTATCTGGCTCACTTGATGTTATCAATTTTAATAGTGAACTTAGGTTTAGATAGCAAGGTTAATGAACTTAGAATATAAGAGCCTTGAAACTTGATAATAATTAGACGATAGTATTGTGTCATCTCGTGACACAATTGTTATTCAGGTCGTTGAACCTTGTTATACAACTCCGCATCTCATTTTGCATCTCCTATCGCGAACCCGAAGACGATACCGTATTAAAGAACGAGGCGTAGAGTTAAACCGGAGAACAGAGTCGAGAAAGAACGAAAGCGCATAGAAAGGAGAGCAGAATAGAACAAGGTAGAGAAAAGTTATAGAGGGGGGAGCAGAAAGAAAGTACACGAAGAAAGAGAGAGTACACAGAGGATAAGAAACAAAAGTGGAATAAGTGAAATAGTAGAACGGAGCAGGAAAGTAAAACGGGTAGACTGTAGAAGAACAGTGAAAGCATGGATAGAAAGAAAAAGTGACTTCCAGGTAAAAGAAAATAAGAGAAAACACAAACACCTATGCGTCAATCATTCAGTTGCAGTCTTAAGTGATCTCTATTCTTTAGTTATGGAATCTTTTTCGTTTTGGCAATTTGGGTGAGCTGTTATTTACTGTGTTAGGTTTTAATTAGGTGGTGTGTGGATTCTTCAATTTTTGTATTTTATTATTTTGGAATTGTCAGGCTGATTTTGTTGGATAGTGGATGCTCAAATTTATGAAGTTTCAAGTTTTTTAATTGTTAAGTATCAAATTTTTAAATCTCCACATATGAGAATTTCCACGTATGCAAATTTCCACATATGAGAATTTCCACATACGCAAATTTCCACATATCCAAATTTCAACGACCCCCAATTTCCACATATGAGAATCTCCACATATGCCAATCTCCACACATCCAAATTTCCACATATGCAAATTTCCACACATCCAAATTTCCACATATGCAAATTTCTACGTCCCTAAATTTCCACATATGCAAATTTTCACATATGAGAATTTCCACGTATGAGAATTTCCACATATGAGAATTTCCACATACGCAAATTTCCACATACGCAAATTTCCACATACGCAAATTTCCACATATCCAAATTTCCACGACCCCCAATTTCCACATATGAGAATCTCCACATATGCCAATCTCCACACATCCAAATTTCCACGTTCCCAAATTTCCACATATGAGAATCTCCACATACGCAAATTTCCACATATGCAAATCTTCACACATCCAAATTTCCACATTCCCAAATCACGACATATGCTTATCTCCACATATGCAAATCTCCACATTTCCAAGTCTTCACATCTTCATATCTCCACATATCCCAAATCTCCTCATCCCAAAATCTCAACGTCCTCCTACACTCCACCTCCAAAATCCCCAAAACTTCCACCAACCTTCCAAAAGTCACGTTTTCGCGTCACCCTGTACATAACGCACGTACACGCTCTCCTCATGCGTGTAGGAAGAGGAGGGTAGAGGGCGTAGGGGAAACAGACAAAAAGAGCAGAAACAAGGAGAGCCAGGAGGAAAGGTTTGATCGCTCGTAGAAGGATGAAGAGAGAAAGATGAACCCACCCGTTGGGTAGAAGCTGTACGCGCGAGCGAATCGATGCACTTCGCTCGTGCGTGTTCTCGCGTGTGCGTGCCGCGAGTACTTTCACACGGAGGTGAACAACACGCGGCGGTATCCAGGCCAGGGGTGGCCAACCACTCCTGTTTCAACCGAACACATACATCGACACTGTCTCACGTGCCTGCTCCTCCATTTTCTCCTCCTGTCTCTTTTTCTCCTTGCGATGCGCCTACCTTCGAAACGTTCGCTTGCTGTGTTCTTCAAAATTGACAAGTTTTATATGATATTTCTTATAAACAACTCTTTCATGTACTGTAGATTAAAGGTAGAATAAAGGTAGATGCAAAGTTTGAATGCAATTTTGCTTTTGGGTCTTTGCTTTTGGGTTCTTTGATTTGGAGTTTAGGTATAAAAATGATTGTCAAGGTTGAATATAAAATTATAGATAAAATTTCAACGTTATTTATTTTAAGAACACTGTAATAATTTGTTCTGATGCAGTTAGTGGAACATTCTTTAATTAATTCTTTGCGTACTGTGACTCGTGAGGCACTGAAGGTTTGAATGCAACAAATCTTGCTTTTGCAAGAATCTTGCGTTTGATCTGGAGTTCAGATACAGTCATAGTTTGTGTAGCAAGAATATAAGTATGTAGCTGAATATGAAATACACAATGTCAGCTTTATTTATTTAGCTGAATATTGCAGTAATTAACTGTGACGCAACTAGTAAAGGTATACGTGATGAGACTCATAACTCAGAGTTCAAATGCAACAAATGTTGCTTTTGTACTTTCATATTTTTTGATGCAGAGTTTAGGTACATTTATGCATTGTCAAGAATCATTCAGTACAAACTACAGCTAAAATTTCAGCATTGTTTACTTGGTTTAATATTGTAATAATTAACTGTGACTCTTTGATCAACCATTTGATCTGAAGAGACTCATGATGTACTCAGAGTTCCAACACAACAAATTTTCCTTTTGTATTTTCATATTTTTTGATGCAGAGTTTAGGTACATTTATGCATTGTCAAGAATCATTCAGTACAAACTACAGCTAAAATTTCAGCATTGTTTACTTGGTTTAATATTGCAATAAGTAACTGTGACTCTTTGATCAACCATTTGATGTGAAGAGACTAATGAGGCACATAAAGTTCAAACACAACAAATCTTGCTGTTGTACTTTCATACTTTTTGATGCAGAGTTTAGGTACATTTATGCATTGTCAAGGATCATTCAATACAAACTACAGCTAAAATCTCAGCATTGTTTACTTGGTTTAATGTTGCAATAATTAACTGTGACTCTTTGATCAACCATTTGATGTGAAGAGACTTATGAGGCACACAAAGTTCCAACACAACAAATCTTCTTTCCATACTTTCATCTTTTTTGATTCATAGTTTAGGTACAATGATATTTTCCGTTGTCAAGGCTCACTGCATACAAACTCCATCTAAAAATTCAGCTTTCTTTATTTAGTTTAACAGCGCAGTAATTAGCTCTGACGCAACTGCTGAAAAAATCGTTGATTAACCACTTGCCGTACTTTACCGAGTCCCGTGACGCACTCGCAGTTCAAGTGTGATAAATCTTGCCTGACTTTTTTGCGCGCTCTAATTTGGAGTTTAGGTCCAACTGTAATTTGCATAGTCAAGGATCACTGAGTATGCAGCTAAAATTTCAACTTTATTTAGCTTAACATTGTAATAAATAGGTCTGACGCAACTGTGGAGAAAATCATGGTTTGCTGTAGTTTGGTAAATGACTCGTGACGCACTAGTTGGGTGTGATAATAAATCTCGGTTGAATTTTTGATATCCTCCAAGCTTCAGTATACTTGTAATCTGCATAATCAGACTTTGATAAATTTGAAATAGACGTTTTAATTTTCTTTCGTCATTAATTATAATTGTGCATATTTGTTTTCGACTGACAAACCTGGCAATTATAGGAAGGGAAAATATGAAGTGTAAATTATGGTGAAATACTGCAATTTAGAAGTTGGAACATTTAATTGAATTCTTATAAATTGTGACACTTAGAGAACAAGTTACAGCAATTTTCGTTTAAGTTACAATATAAACATAGTATCATAAGTAGCATAGTAACATAAGTATCATAGTAACAAAAGTAGCATAGTATCATAAGTAACATAAGTAGTATAGTATCATAAGTAGCACAAGTATCATGCATCATAAGTATGATATGTATGATATGTATCATATGTGTCATATGTATCATATGTGTCATATGTGTCATATGTGTCATATGTACCATATGTATCATGTGTGTCATATGTATCATACGTATCCATGTGTGTCATATGTATCATACGTATCCATGTGTGTCATATGTATCATGTGTGTCATATGTATCATGTGTGTCATATGTATCATGTGTGTCATATGTATCATATGTATCATATGTATCATACGTATCACGTGTGTCATATGTATCATATGTATCATACGTATTACGTGTGTCATATGTATCATATGTGTCATATGTGTCATATATGTCATATGTCTCATGTATCATATGTATCATATGTATCATATGTATCATATGTATCATACATATGCATCACATGTATCATAAGTATCATAAATGTCATAAGTATCACAGCGTCATCATTATCATAGTATCATAAGTACCACAGTATCATAATTATCATAGTATAATAACCATAAATAATGATACATATATCAAATATCCCAATGAACAAAATTTATCCTCCAAACTTCTCAATTCACCTCCATCTTTCACAACAAACCATGAGCCTACCATTCGAGGTCACAGTCAAGGTCATTAAATTTCAGCATCAACGACCCGTAACGACCCTGAATCAACGTCAACAACGCCCATGAAACCGAAAGCGATACACAATCGGTTATTACGAATAATAAGTGCGAGAGTGGTAATTGCCGCAATAAATTTTCGATCACAATTAATTATTTGCCCCGCGAGTAAACACGAGACTCCCCACCGGTATAATTTCAACATATCGAACACGACTGTTCGATAGAATTTTCGAGTTTACGGTAATTATCTCAAGTAACGTCGTTCCATGAAAATAGAACGCGGCGTACGCGACACACGGTGCAATTCCCGCGTTTAAAACGCGTTCAGGGTTCCTGGGGATCCACATCGCGGTAACCTTCCTTCCTTGGTAACCGGTGTAGACGGTGCCTATTGGACGATCCTCCTATGGAACGTCGAATCGAGACACTCGACCGCTGTGATCGAGACTTTGGATCGAGCGCGACTCGAAATGTCGAGATTGTTGCGATCTTTCGAACAGGGGCTGGAAATGGTTGCTACCTTTCTTGATGTAAAGCGAAATCCACGTATTTTTTGGTAGAGAGGATTCTGTAGGAGGATAGCATCGTAGGATGGTATTCGGGTCGGTGGAATTTGACAAGGTTGGAATTCGAGGCGATTAAATTTGATGGGAGAGAATTTGGAGCGGTGGAATTCGGGATGATGGAATTCGGGACGGTGGAATTTGGGGAGGTAGAATTTTTGGGACGATGGAACTCGGGGCGGTGGAATTCGGGATGGTGAAATTCGGAACGGTGGGATTTGGGACGATTGAATTTCCACGCGTTAGAATTCGGATGGATTGAACTTCCACGCGTTGGAAATCGGGTGGATTGAATTTCCACGCGTTGGAACTCGGGGCGATTGAATTTCCACGCGTTGGAATTCGGGTCGATTGAATTTCCACGCGTTGGAATTCGGGGCGATTGAATTTCCACGCGTTAGAATTCGGGTCGATGGAGTTCTTATGCGTTGGAATTCGGGTCGGTTGAATTTCCACGCGTTGGAATTCGGGTCGATTGAATTTCCACGCGTTGGAATTCGGGACGATTGAATTTCCACGCGTTGGAATTCGGGACGATTGAATTTCCACGCGTTGGAATTCGGGACGATTGAATTTCCACACGTTAGAATTCGGATGGATTGAATTTCCACGCGTTGGAAATCGGGTCGATTGAATGTCCACGCGTTGGAACTCGGGGCGATTGAATTTCCACGCGTTGGAATTCGGGGCGATTGAATTTCCACGCGTTGGAATTCGGATCGATGGAGTTCCTACGCGTTGGAATTCGGGTCGATTGAATTTCCACGCGTTGGAATTCAGGGCGCTTGAATTTCCACGCGTTAGAATTCGGGTCGATGGAATTCCTATGCGTTGGAATTCGGGTCGGTTGAATTTCCACGCGTTGGAATTCAGGGCGATTGAATTTCCACGCGTTGGAAATCGGGTCGATTGAATTCCTTTGCGTTGGAATTCGGGTCGCTAGAATTCCATGCGTTAAAACTTCGTATGACTTGAATCCAGTGTACTAAAATTGAAATGTATACTCCTAGCTACTCCTCTACAGATCTGCACGACCGAATTCGGTATCCTATTGATTGAACCCCCCGATACAAATACCCTCTACCTATTCAACTCAAAACGATACAGACCTACTGAATTCAATACAACAAAATTCGATCAAACTCTCACAAACCTCATTCAAACGTACCTCATTGAAATCTGTATTCAAATACTACTGCATTTAAATACAATTCAGTTATACCTCTGAACTTTACCCAAAGTTCCCCATAAAATAACATAAAACTGACGTTCGATGGATCATCGAGGCAGAACTTTGAAATTCATTGAATAACCCAGTGAAAAGAAACTCCCTCTCCTAACACAATTTATCAACGTACTCCACGTAACAGAATTTATCGATTCATCATCGTCATAGAGAATACACAGACGAAGAATACATAAGATACCATTCTTGACTTTGCAGATATTCACCGTTACACTTTCAATCGATATGAATTTTTGCATAGTTTCCTTCGGAACCATGCACACAATTACTCTTAGCATGCACGAGGAGTATAATCTCTTAGAGAATTCTCGGAGACGATTTTTTTCGCGATGATGGCAGAATACGCGAACGGTGACATTTTTTTATCGGGAACACAATGAACGGTTTATTCGCTGGCTCGACTTTCCTTCGTGGCAAATATTGAAGCTATTCGCGAGATAAGACTTTTGCAGACTGAGTATGCTGGCATACAAATGTGAATGTTCATCTTTTTCTATCTTCATGTAGTTATGTTCGTTGAATCTATTTGCTATGAAAAATTGCCAGGAGCTTAATTACCATATTACAGGGACAATTATTAATAACATTATGTATGTTAATAATACTGCAACATTTTGTCAAATATATTCCATCAAGTATAAGATATAAATAATGTAGCCACATATCCCATATGAATGAAGTTCATATGTTATATATGAAGTTTCACAAAAATTTAAATAATTATATACATCAGATTTGCTTTCTGTACTTGAAGGTATTTTTGCTGGCAACTGATCAAAATTGTTTTGAAGTTATTGCTTCTTTAATTGTCTTCATGTATGTAACTTCATACATGTAGCTTCATGTATGTAGCTTCATATATGTAGCTTCATATGTGTAGCTTCATGTATGTATCTTCATATATGTAGCTTCATATGTGTAGCTTCATGTATGTAGCTTCATAGGTGTAGCTTCATATGTGTAGCTTCATGTATATATCTTCATGTATGTAGCTTCATATGTGTAGCTTTATGTATGTATCTTCATGTATGTAGCTTCATATGTGTAGCTTCATGTATGTAGCTTCATGTATGTAGCTTCATATATGTAGCTTCATATATGTAGCTTCATAGGTGTAGCTTCATACGTGTAGCTTCAGGTATGTATCTTCATGTATGTAGCTTTATGTATGTATCTTCATATATGTAGCTTCATATGTGTAGCTTCATGTATGTAGCTTCATATGTGTAGATTCATGTATGTAGCTTCATGTATGTAGCTTCATGTATGTAGCTTCATGTGTGTAGCTTCATATGTGTAGCTTCATGTATGTAGCTTCATATGTGTAGCTTCATGTATGTAGCTTCATATGTGTAGCTTCATGTATGTAGCTTCATATGTGTAGATTCATGTATGTAGCTTCATGTATGTAGCTTCATGTGTGTAGCTTCATATGTGTAGCTTCATGTATGTAGCTTCATATGTGTAGCTTCATGTATGTAGCTTCATATGTGTAGCTTCATGTATGTAGCTTCATATGTGTAGATTCATGTATGTAGCTTCATGTATGTAGCTTCATGTGTGTAGCTTCATATGTGTAGCTTCATATATGTAGATTCATATGTGTAGCTCCATATATGTAGCTTCATATGTGTAGCTCCATATATGTAGCTTCATGTATGTATCCTCATGTATATAACTTCATATATGTAGTTTAACGCTAAGTGGTTGATATAAAGGAAGTCTGAAGCGGCCAGAAGTTTCATCCCCATAAAAGTTGGCGTACGCTAAAAGTTGAATAACTTGGACACATAAACCATGTCTGGCTAACGCGGAAGTCGCTCCCAATTACGTTGATCTCGCGAGGATTCGAGGCAGAATTACACGAAACAGCTGTCGAGGTCGTGGATGACTGATGCGCTCTGTTCCATGTAACGTTGCCGTTGACGAATGCAGCCAATAAGTGAAACAGGGTGCATCCGGGATAATTAGGATCGACGAAATTAATATCGACGGAAAATCTGCGCTACCCCTGAATCACGCGTCAAAATACAAGCTCTAGTGATTTTTCTTCAGATAAATTCGAGTCGATTGAATTCGACGTGTGTGAATTTGGGGCGATAGAATTTCGGGTCGATTGAATTTCTATACGTTCGAATTTGGATAGATTGAATTTCTTTGCGTTGGAATTCGGGTTCATTGAATTTCCTGGTGTTGGAATTCGGGTCGGTGGAATTCTACATTTTACAATTCGGGTAGGTGGAATTTTTAGGTGTTAGAATTCCAATATCTTGAATTCCTTTGCGTTGGAATTCGCGTTCATTGAATTTTCTCGCGTTGGAATTCGGCTCGGTGGAATTCTACATTTTAGAATTCGGGTCGTTTGAATTTCTATGTATTAGAATTCCAATATCTTGAATTTCTATACGTTGGAATTCGGGTTGATTGAATTCCTTTGCGTTGGAATTCGGGTTCATTGAATTTTCTCGCGTTGGAATTCGGCTCGGTGGAATTCTACATTTTAGAATTCGGGTCGTTTGAATTTCTATGTATTAGAATTCCAATATCTTGAATTTCTATACGTTGGAATTCGGATTAATTGAATTCCTTTGCGTTGGAATTCGGGTTCATTGAATTTTCTCGCGTTGGAATTCGGCTCGGTGGAATTCTACATTTTAGAATTCGGGTCGTTTGAATTTCTATGTATTAGAATTCCAATATCTTGAATTTCTATACGTTGGAATTCGGGTTGATTGAATTCCTTTGCGTTGGAATTCGGGTTCATTGAATTTTCTCGCGTTGGAATTCGGGTCGGTGGAATTCTACATTTTAGAATTCGGGTCGGTGGAATTTCTATGTGTTACAATTCCAATATCTTGAATTCTTACACGTTGGAATTCGGATTGATTGAATTCCTTTGCGTTGAAATTCGGGTTCATTGAATTTCCTCGCGTTGGAATTCGCCTCGGTGGAATTCCACATTTTAGAATTCGAGTCGTTTGAATTTCTGTGTGTTAGAATTCCAATATCTTGAATTTCTATACGTTGGAATTCGGGTTGATTAAATTCCTTTGCGTTGGAATTCGGGTTCATTGAATTTTCTCGCATTGGAATTCGGCTCGGTGGAATTCTACATTTTAGAATTCGGGTCGGTGGAATTTCTATGTGTTAGAATTCCAATATCTTGAATTTCTATATGTTGAAATTCGGGTCGATTGAATCTCTATGCCCTGAAATTCGAATCGCTTGAATTCAATGCGTTAAAAGTTATAAAATTTTCTACGTCCAGAGATTCGTAGAATTGATACTGTTTGAGGAAAAATTAATTCCTACGAGGAAATTGCGAACAAAAGTCAATTTATATGCGTGGTCACCGCAAGAGGGTTAAGAGACAGTTGTCTTAATTGAACCACGCGACTTTTATGAAACACGAGATATGCTACAAAAAGTTCTTGTTTTAGAATCTATATTAAGATCCAACCGAAAGACCCATCATATCAATGATAATGTATTTGAACTTTTCATAGATGCTCTAAATATTTCCCTCAGAGTACTCGATAGTGTTCAAAAGGTAAACTTCACTCTGTTTGTCCGCGATAAGACTATTATTTTCTAATCTCTGTGCGAAGTCACTGTACAGCCATATCAATAGATGAATTTACAAGAAAATTCTCTCTGAGAACAACAATTTACATCCTCCCGAAGAATTTCAGTTATAAATCAGTTATTTCTCACAGCCGTTAGAATTTGAAGAAAAATCTCGCTGGTTACTCGAACTGTTGTGCAATGTTGCTAATTCAGTCGACACTGTAGCACAGTTAGGTTGTCGTGAGTACACTATCTACGCCATAAATTAACACGACAGAGCCATGTTGTAACGTTGAGTTACGTAGGCGTGAAGATGCACTCCTTGGATGTGCAGTTTCTCGGAAGACAGCCTCTTTCACGGTTGATGATCATTTGAGAGAACAATGACGAACTCCATTCCGTATAAAGCATTTTCTTGTGTGAATGAAGCATCCACCCAACTACTACCATTTTCGAGACATTGCGTCTCTGTGTTTCTTAAACGAGAGACTGAAAATTTAGGAACATAGTGACTTTTCGGTTTGCAATTTTGGGATATAGGGATTTCGGTGTATAGGTATTTGGGAATAAAGGGATTTTCGGAATCTACGGATTTTTGGATGTAGGGATTTTCAAATCTAGGAATTTTCAAATTTAGGGATTTCGGAATCTACGGATTTTCGGATCTAGGGATTTTCAGATTTCGGGATTTCGGAATCTAGGGATTTTTTAATCTAGGGATTTCGGAATTTACGGATTTTCAAATTTAGGGATTCTTGGATCTAGGGGATTTCGGAATCTAGGGATTTTTGGATCTAGGGATTTTTGGAACTAGGGATTTTCAGATTTCGGGATTTCGGAATCTACGGATTTTCGAATCTAGGGATTTTCAAATTTAGGGATTTTGGGACTTAGGGGATTTCGGAATCTAGGGATTTTTGGATCTAGGGATTTCCGAATCTAGGGATTTTCAAATTTTGGGATTTTCAGATTTCGGGATTTCCAGGTTTTGGGGATTTCGGAATCTAGGGAATTTTCGGATCTTGGAATTTGTAGAATCTAGAGGATTTTTGGATCTAGGGATTTGCAGATTTCGGGATTTCGGAATCTAGGAATTTCTAGAATCTAGGGAATTTTCGGATCTAGGGTTTTCTAGAATTTTTCTAGAATTCTAGAATTTATTTCTAGGATTTCAGGATCTAGGGAATTCTAGAATCATAACATTTCTAAAATCAAGAGAATTTTCGGTTCTAGGGAATTTTCAGTTCTAGATAATTTTCGGATTTAGGGTTTTTTAGATTTTTTCTAGAATTCTAGAATTTATTTCTAGTATTTCAGGATCTAGGGAATTATCGAATCATAACATTTCTAAAATTTAGAGAATTTTCGGTTCTGGGGAATTTTCAGTTCTAGATAATTTTCGGAATTAGGGATTTCTAGAATTTATGGGATTTCAGGATCTAGGGAATTATAGGATCATAACATTTCTATAATCTAGAGAATTTTCGGTTCTAGGGAATTTTCAGATCTAAAGGTTTTTAGAATCTAGGGTATTTTAGGATCCAGAAACTTTTACAATTTAGGAAATTTTTTGATCTAGGTAATTTTATAGTCTCAGGATGTGTCTTGTGTATTAATATCTCGAATGTGAAGGTTTTTTGGTTCTAGGGATTTTTGCAATTTATGTTTTTTAGGTACAAAGATTTGAGTATATAAGGATTTGTGCATATAGTGTTTTCTTGCAGTAAATACCTATTGATATAAAGATCTAGAAATACAGTAGTTTATATGAATTTGTAATTTGACAATTCAAGAATGTGCAAAATTAAAAATATAAGAGTTTGACATTTTAAAGATTGAAAAGTCTGAACTTTCAAAAATGACATTTAAAATTTGAAACTTGTGAATTTGATGCTTCTGAAACTTGCTAAACTTGACAATCGGTTTCGATATAATCGCGGTATATACGCGTTCTCGAAACGTCCTATTTCTGAGATCCAAGTATATCACCGTTTCAGGCGTAAAAACAGCGTCGGCGTACGAGAAAAGTTGAATCGATTTACCGTATCAAGGGGACGCGACATACCGTCTCTCGCAGCCGTAGCCTACGGCGCTCGAAAGGCCGCGAATAAAATTCCGACCGCGAAGAAAAGTGGGACGCACTCGCGCTCGAGTGCGTGCGTGCGTGCGTTCGTGCGCGTATCTGTTAACCAGCAAACAGCCGGCCGCAGAAATTGCACATTTGCATCTTTGAATAACCATACGTCACCGCGAACCATCTCGTAATTGCTTGCTTATCAAAATTTCACCGACGGATCGACGTTGTCTACGGTCAATTGCAACATTCGACGATTAGATACGAGCGTTGTTTGTGCAGGTGTGAAATACGAGACGTTTACTCGATGCAAATCGCGCGATTTTAAATCGATGAACTTTATCAATGAACGGCTCTTTCGAAGAAGGGCGGACTGAATGGCTGCATTCGAATTGCGTTTCTAATTACTGTGCAACCTTCTTTGCTCTTCTAAGCTACGTTTCAACTACAATTTTAATCTTTACTCCAATTTCGGGAATTTTATAGAAAATATATTGATTTGCATAGAATGGAATTACCAGGTAGATACATATTCACATGTTTGTTTCGAGGAGTATATTTACCGGGAATGTTGGTATATCACGTTTCGAGAAAGTTGGAAACGAGTGAGATCACCTTCTGCCTTTGGATCATCGCGAACCATATCCAAGGTGAAGTTTCTAAGCGTCTCCGTGTAGGTATTACTCCTCGAGTGTGCAATTAAAAGAAGAAAAAAGCACGCCAACGCCCCGACAAATCAATAATCCAACATTTCCATAACGGAATGGCTTGTCTCATTAAACAGTCAGATTCAAGGTGCAAACACGCGTCACGATTACTATGCCGACTGATATGTCGCGCTGAAACTTAAATCGATGCTAAATCGATTATCTTAATTAGACAGCTAGGAAATATTACTCTCATTCTTCACATTTTCTATTTCTATATTTAGTGATTCCAAATTTTTACTTTTCATCATTGAAAACTTATCAATCTATCAATGTATCAATACATCACTGCATTAATGTATCAATGTATCAATATGTCAATGCATCAATGTATCAATGCATCAATATATCAATGCATCAATATATCAATGCATCAATATATCAATGCATCAATTTATTAATATAGCAATGTACCAATGTATCAATGCATCAATTTATTAATATAGCAATGTACCAATGTATCAATGCATCAATATATCAATGCATCAATATATCAATGCATCAATTTATTAATATAGCAATGTACCAATGTATCAATATGTCAATGCATCAATGTATCAATGCATCAATATATCAATGCATCAATTTATTAATACAGCAATGTATCAATGTATCATTATGTCAATGCATCAATGCATCAATATATCAATGCATCAATTTATTAATACAGCAATGTATCAATGCACCAATGTATAAATACAGCAATTTATCAATTTACCAATTTACCAATTTACCAATTTATCAATTTACCAATTTATCAATTTACCAATTTATCAATTTACCAATTTATCAATTTACCAATTTATGAATTTATCAATTTATCAATTTATCAATTTATCAATTTGTCAATTTGTCAATTTGTCAATTTGTCAATTTGTTAGTGTAGCAATGTAGTAATGTATCAATGTATCAATCCAACAATTCATTAACCTATCAATGTATCAATCTATCACTCTACAAATCTATCAATCTATCAATTTACCACTCTACAAATTTATCAATCTATCAATTTACCACTCTACGTATCTATCCATCTATCAATCCATTAATCAATCCACCAATCTATCAATCGACCGATCTACCGATCTACCGATCTATCAATACATCGATCTATCAATCGACCGATCTACCAATCTATCAATCTATTAATCCATCGATCTATCAATCAACCGATCTATCAATCTACTGAATACCAATCCACCAATCCACCAATCCACCAATCTAAAAAATTTTCAAAACAAAAATTTGATCCACGAGCACCCCTCGTGTACGCAACGTGTCCGTCACTGTTGTATAACACCGAAAATGGTTCGTTTCTGAAGCCGGCGTTCGAGATCGAAACGAGCAGAGTAGGAGAAAAATAGTCAGGAAGAAAAACGAAAAAGAAAAAAAAGGATCAGTCGGGTGGCATTCCATTTCGATTACCTTGGCACAGATCCTTTCTTCGGAATCGCTGGCCACACTGTCGTATCGCATTAAAATTTACCTCGTGCGCGAACTCGGTTATGCATAAATAAAAGCCACGATGCATTCTTTAAGGTCAGTAACTCGCCGATCCCGTCTAATGCACCCGATGCCCTGTTTAGCCTTGTAAATACAACAAAATCGTTTCTTCTTTTTATAAATCTAAAAATATTCGTGTCGATAATATAGAAGCCTTTTACGAAAACGATACTTTGCATAAGTCAGCTCCTCGACTTTTATCTTCGCTCCTTCTTTTGCGATTCATTCCATTTCTATAGTTACAAAAAATAAATTCCACACGATGCAAAAAATAAATTCTGTATGACACAAAAAATAAATTCGTACAGTGCAGAAAATATATTATATATTAGCAGCTATAAAGAGTAGATATTATTGCTGAGTTCGTAAGGGAATTGGACGAAGAAGGCTAAGGGGTTAAAACTACCCATTCGTTAGGGATAATTAGATTCGCAGGTTCGGCAAACAGCGTGGAACGTGTGAACGGATTAACTGGCAAGCATTACAGCACCCACCCTCGCGGCAAACAGTGGATCAAGATCTTGTAGGAATCCAAGGAAACATAACTCGAGCCTGTCGCCGGTAATTAGCTAAACGCGAAGGCACACGAGAGCCGGGATCCAAATTTCTCCGTCGGCTACGGGGTCGTTGCACCCGGCGAATTCGAGAGATTCAAGGGGAGTTCTCCCGGCGAGGTCGCCGGAGAAGGGTGATGGGTGGTAGGCAGAGGTTGATGGCCGGGTTTACTTCCTAGTCTGGTTGCTTGTATCGACCGGATAGCGTCCCGACGTTCTATAGTCGTGTTGTCCGACTATGGCCCTCGGACGTGATCCACCTCTAGTCTCGTTCTCCTATGATCCCACAGGAAGCACGTAGGTCAGTGTTTGGGAACTGTGCTTCGAGATACTGCATCTGCGGGTGCCAGCGTTTGCTCGAATATTCTAATCTAATGTAATCAACGTAAGGTATTAGATCTACAGATATCTGATTATGTCACTTTTCGACTCCTGTAGAAATTGAATTTGTATATTACCATCGTGGGTGGTTATGTTACCATCGTAAGGATTTAAGAGAGATGTAATTTGAAAGCTGGATGTAGAGATTTAGCGGTGTAGTAATTGGGGGATATATGAGTCTGGCGATGTTGAAATCTCGGGACGTAAAGATCTTGGTTGAGATTTAGAACGTAGAAATCTCGGCACGTAGGGTCTTGGGATATGAGGATTTGGGGATGTAGGAATCGTATAATCGTAGGAGATTTAGAGATCTGGGGGCATAGGGTAGTGTAAATGTCTAGGTATGAAGGTATTTGGAAATGTAGGTATCTGAAGGTATAGGGATGTAGAGTATAGGTATCCACATATGTGGAGACAGTATCTACGTATGTGGATGCATATGGACCTAGCAATGTGTATGTCTGGTGACAATAGGGATCTAGGAGCGTCAGTATGTACTAATGTAGACTTGTGAAGACATAGAGATCTAGAAATGTAGGTATCTGAAGCATAGGGATGTGGCAGTATAAGTATGTACACATATGTACACATGTGGAGGCATATGGACCTAGCAATGTATGTCTGGTGACAACAGAGATCTAGGAGCGTCAGTATGTGCTAATGTAGACTTGTGAAGACATAGAGATCTAGAAATGTAGGTATCTGAAGCATAGGGATGTGGCAGTATAAGTATGTACACATATGTAGACATGTGGAGGCATATGGACCTAGCAATGTATATGTCTGGTAGCAATAGGGATCTAGGAGCATCAGTATGTACTAATGTAGACTTGTGAAGGCATAGAGATCTAGAAATGTAGGTATCTGAAGCATAGGGATCTGGGAGTATAAGTATGTACACATATGTGGACATGTGGAGGCATATGGACCTAGCAATGTATGTCTGATGGCAATAGGGATTTAGGAGTATAGGTATGTACAAAAGTGGACATGTAGAGGCATAGGGATCTAGAAATATAAGTATCTGAAGCACAGGTATATGGGAGTATAAGTATGTACACATATGTGGACATATGTAAACATACGAACTTAGCAGTGTATAGATCTGGATAATGTATAGATCTCATAAAAATTTAGCTCTGCAAACATCTACAAATATAAAAATCTAAGATCGTGACGATTCTACTAGTGAGTCACCTAGATTCAGGAATCGAAACATATAAATCCAGACCTACAATAAACGTCTTACACCTTGTACCGTCATCCTTCATCAGCGTACCGTCAATGTACCAACCTACCGTGCACGCAACAGCAACCTCATTTCTGCCTTCATTCACGTCGCATCACAGACCATATCCTGCCGTGAATTTATTATTCATCTTTTTTCGGAAAAAACGTCGAGGAACAGAGTAACGTTACGTTAACCGTACAGCGGAGTATAAATAGCTCTTTAAACGCCACGGTGTCTTATCCAAGAACACTTTCACGCACCAACAACGGTTTCGACGATCGACGAAACGGTTTAAATAATAATAATAATAATGGTTTGGAGTGGCGTGGCCGAAGAATGAGTGCTGTCGAAGAGAGACGAACGTTCCGCTGAAAGAAGCATGAGGCAGCAGGACGATTGACGGTGCAGCCGTTCGAAGACGGTTTCGGCAAGCTTTTTGCCCGGTAACCAAATTGTTGCGGTCATCCGGTAAGGCTGCTTTCGGTAAATTACCGTGTTTGCCGGTAATGTTACACGGTGTGCTGGCATATTATTAGAGGAGGGCCGTGGGTCGTTTTTGGACCCGGGTTCTCACGCGAGCCGGTAGACACACTTGTCGGCAGCCGACCAAGTTTGTTGTTCGACGTGCACGAGATCGTGTTTCCGCTTGATATATCCCGCAAATTGAAATCCTCTCACTTGTGTCAAGGTACTGTTTTATTCCTTGGGTCCATAATCGAAACCCAGTATTCCGTGGTACTCTTACGAGTCTGATGCGTTTCTCTATCACCACTTATTTCACGTAGATTAATTGCTATTTGATTTATACTGTGTATCACAAAAATAGCCTTATGTTTTCGTATACGAATGAATCACGTAGTAAAACGTTCTTCCCAAGTTAACGTGTCAATCACACGATAATTCAAAACCGTAAAGCAATCCATTTTCCAGCAATTAAACGGTTGAATACGAAATCACGCGTTGCACGAATCGACTTCGCCACTCGATATCAGCTAACAGCATAATCGCCTTGAGTTTTCCCGATCTCGCAAGTCGTTCACGATCGATTAAAATATCTCGCAACGGTGCACGAGATAGTCTCGTGCCGTGGAAAGGGGACGGCGATTTCGCAGTCGGGTGTCGCGCGAAATTCGCGGCTTATTAGAGGTTAAACTCGTTACGAAACGCCACTCAATGTTTCTCACGTTTACCTCGGTGCAACGAACAATTACGTAACCTGCCAAGCGAACCAGCAAAACCTACGAAACCTTGTATCTTTTATATCCAATCACGATATTTTCCTTTTGAACCGCGGTATTTGCATAAAGGATAGGTTCATAAATTAGAACCTTTAATTATACTCATTTCGTGTTTGTAGATTAGCTAATGATTTAAGTGTTTGTCAATTGTTTTAAGATATTGGGTGTGGATTGTTTTATTGGATTTAAGAGGAGAGAAAGGTTATCATTTTCATGGTGTTTATTTATATTGATGAAAGAGATGAAAATATGAAAACTTGCAAACTGATATCAAATACAGTGAAATAAAGTACAAAATGCATAACCTTAGAAGAACGTAGTACTACGTGATACGTTAATACTTGATGAAAAACTGAAAAAATATGAAAATCTACAAACTGATACCAAATACAACTCCTAACGTAAAAAACACATAATTTTAGAAGAACGTAGTACTACGTGACATGCTAATACTTGATGAAGGACTCTAAAAGTATGAAAACTTACAAACTGATATCAAATACATTGAAATAAAGTATAAAATACGTAATTGTAAAAGAACGTAGTACTACGTGACATACTAATACTTGACGAAACACTCCAAAAATACGAAAACATACAAACTGATACCAAATACAGTAACCTAAAGTATAAAATACGTAATCTTAAAAGAACGTAGTACTACGTGATCTAACCAACACAGTTATCCAAGAATAATTTTTGCGTGGAAGATAATTATTGGAAAGGCATACGTTCACCTGCCAAAACGTATCAATACGACGTATCGAAACGAATCGAACGGGTTGCAGAAGTACTCGGTTCGCTGTTATGCAAATCTCGGGTGATTCACGGTCTTTAGCACGGAATCATTACGTCTTTGATTTTCGTGCGTTGATTTGTTACGCAACCGGTGTATCGTATAATTGAATCAAGCTTAATGTAGCTGTAATGAGAATTGCATATGCGTTGCAGTCATATCGTTAACTGATATCGTGTTTCAATTTACATGCGCCTCGATAATATTACTCGCCACGATATCGATGCTACCACTACATAAATTTAATTACCTGTCGATATTTGTCCAATGCACTCGATCATTTTTCTTGCACCCACTAATTGAACGAACGAAGTTATTTGTTCGTTATTAAAAAAATTTAATTAAAGGCGCAACTTCAGAGATGAAAGCACAAATGAAGTGCAAACAAATGTAGATTGATAAACGATCACGTGTGGACTTCTTTTGATGTGTCAGATTGTTGAAGATTGCCTGAGTTGTTTAATAATTATGATAAATAATATATGAAATCATTTATTGTAGTCTGTTTGTTTGATATTAAAAAAAAATAATTAAAGGTGTAACTTCACAGTTGGAAGCACAAATGAAGTGCAAACAAATGTAGATTGATAAACGATCACGTTTGAGAGTCTTTTGATATGTCACATTGTTGAAGATTGCCTGACTTGTTTAATAACAATGATAAATAATATATGAAATCATTTATTGTAGTCTGTTTGTTTGATATTAAAAAAAAATAATTGAAGGTGTAACTTCATAGTCGAAAGCACAAATGAAGTTCAAACAAATATAGATTGATAAACGATCACGTTTGAGAGTCTTTTAATATGTCACATTGTTGAAGATTGCCTGACTTGTTTAATAACTATGATAAATAATATATGAAATCATTTATTATAATAAATTGAAAAGTTCATTTAAAGAAGTGCATCGAAGCAACGTAAATACGTAGACAAATTAGATGTTAATTATAAAAAGAAATTACAACTTTGTGACCAATTTATAGAAAGCAAACACACTGTTTCGTAAGAAGAATTCTTTGAAAAAAACTTTTAGAAAATTTTATAAAAATGATTTAAAAATAAAATACAATAAAACAACTGTCACAGCAGTAACGTTCAAAAATTTGCTCCAAAAATCTGCACTAAAATAATTCACAAAAATGTTTTAAAAAAATTAAAATTCATTTCGAAATACTTTTCAGAAAACGTTAAAAAATGTATAAAAAATGTAGCAAGAGAAAAGAGTCAGGAATTTAACTATTTAGCATTGTTCTCCTTTTTCGGAGGGAAACGGCGCAGAAACTTTAGAAGCTGCGGTCTCGCTGCGGAATTTTCGCGGATTACGCCGTTTGGAAGGAAAATTTCCGGTTGGAAAACGCGGCAAGGACAATAACGGTCCCAACCTGTGTCCCGCGTTTGGCAAGTGGACGGATGCTCGTAAACTTTGATTGCACGAGCTAACTTAAAAGACGAGAGCACCGTGAACGAAAAGAGCCCGCCTATCTGCTCCCTAACAATTTCACTTTTATGCGTTTTACAAGCACTCGCGGCACTGCAGCTGGCTATTAGCGTTTAAACGCGAACCGTAAGCCGCGAGCGCTAGCGAATTGCCTTCTAACGAGACGGCAAAACAATCCGAGCCAAAAATCACCGTAAACTGACCCGGTTAAACTGTATTGCCTTCACGATAATTAATCTTGAAACGTTAAACAGTAATTATAGAAATGTTGAAGGTTTTTCATTGAGTAAACAGCTGTTAGACATTAAGATCCATATTTTGTGATTTAATGTTACCAAACTGGTCAAATGAACATTCTGTAAGATTGTAAGGTACTAGCATACCTAACTCACCTAACTGACCTAACCTACCTAACTGACCTAACCTACCTAACTGACCTAACCTACCTAACTGACCTAACCTACCTAACTGACCTAACCTACCTAACTGACCTAACCTACCTAACTGACTTAACCTACCTGACTTAACCTACCTAACTGACCTAACCTACCTAACTGACCTAACATACCTAACTGACCTAACCTACCTAACTGACCTAACCTACCTAACTGACCTAACCTACCTAACTGACTTAACCTACCTGACTTAACCTACCTAACTGACCTAACCTACCTAATGGAGCTAACCGATCTAACCTACCTAATCAACCTAACTTACCTAACCTAACACACCTAATTTATCTAACCTAACATTAGAAACTTGAGTGTTCAGAGATTTTTAAATTTGACAATTTAGTTCATAAAAATAATTAAATGTAGATCAAAATGCAATGAGATGTATGTCTTATTCTTTAACGTCACCAAACTAATCAAATTGCACAAAATCCTTATTATAAATTACACAATTTATTGAATTAATATTTGATCTCCAAGATAAAGAATTAAAGAGTTAAAGAATAAATGCAAATTCTCTTAAACCTATAATAATTTCTGCACGAGTTTTAATTAATTTACATAGCGAGTGAAGTTGTGAATTTGTAGCAAGCAAGTATGCGAGGAGATGTGATTTAGGTGGTATACGAATTGTGGAGTAGAATGATAAAATTGAAGATTTGTTCGATTTGGATGGTTGCGAAATGGAGCTCCTTAATCCTTTCTCCGTAACGAACGTTCGTTAGCGTCGATCAGAAGAGTTTGTTGAGAATTTACGAGGATAATACCGAGGCTGGTATTTAATTGTGGATTTCAAAATGCCTGTTAGCGGTAGGAATGCGGCAATCGAATGCAGCGGATCTCGTTCGACTCGTTCAATTTGAACGTTTGCGGAGTGATATGATTATGTTCGAGACGTGTCTGATACGTTCGATGGAATTTAAATGTGTATTCTCTATTGTGATTCTGTTACGTAAATTCTGTAGTTGCTAATTTTAATTGTCATCGTAATGATAGATTTTGAAGCTAATTTTAATTGTCATCGTAATGATAAATTTTGAAGCTAATTTTAACTGTGGTCATAATGATTAATTTTGAAGCTAATTTTAACTGTGATCGCAATGATAAATTTTTTAACACTAAACATCTGGATTTAGAATTTAAAAATTAATTAAACAAGAGCATACGTCAGCAAGAAAGTTAAATTGCCAATAGAAATAAAGCACTTCAATTAATAATATATGTATTAAACTTGCATCAACTACTTTGCGGTGTCGAAATTGATTCTTGAAAAATGGAGCATCGGTTATCGCTGACGATAATCAATCAATCAATCAGTCACTGTCAAACAACTATCAGTATCCACTTAAACGATTCCTTGTTAAAGATATTCTAATTCTCAATCTCGGTTTCAAAAATAAAAGACTGGTTAAAGATTCAAGATGTAACTTGTTGCAAATTGAGTGCATCCAAATTTGGGTTGCAAGTCAGATGCAGTTTGGGTGCATTTAAGATGCTGTAGATTTGGGTGCATTAAAAATCTACATATTGTAATTTGAAAATATTTTAACAGTGCAGTTTAAGTAGCAGTGAGACAGTTTAATGCATTTGCAGTGAATTGTTTGTAAATGTAGACATTTCTGTCAGCAGAAGTATTTCAATTTAGGTCCATTCGAATTCGACACGCTACAAATTCGAATTCGACGTGTCGGTATTCTTATTCGTTCGAATTGGACGCGTTTCAATTTCCATGCAATCGAATTCAACGGATGCAATTTTTATGCACTAGAAGTTCGTGTTGCAATTTCTGTGCAACTCTGTGTTCACCACATTCCACTGTTTATACAACAAAAACCGAGTTATAATTCTCAAATTCCGCTTGCTTTGCGTTTCATATCCCAACAAATCGAACGCGTCGCAATTTCTTTGCATTCGAACTGCACGCGCTGCAACTTCTTTGCACTCGAATTGCACGCGTTGCAATTTGCATGCATTCGAATTTGAACAGCCGCTATTTATACGCGATCAAGTCCGATGCGCTGTAATTTCTCTGTATTCAAATTCAATGCGCTGCAATTCCTATGCATTCGAATATGAGACGCATTTCGCATGCATTCAAATTTGCTATTGGAAATTCGAACTCGATGCAATTTCTGGGCTTCCGGTGCAATTCGTATATCTTCGAATTTCAAAACATTCGAAACTCTAAACAATATTGAGGTCTTTTTTAAATTTATTTATGTACTTGAGATATTTTCAAGTTTACTCTACTTTCATCACATTCTTGTGACATCATTTGGAACTCTCAAGGTGTGTCTCCATCATCGTCACAATATTGTTCACCATTACTACCATGACCTAAATCCTAGTCGATCTTAATATCTCAAACTGAGTTAGCCTAAAAATGCAATACTTGTATATTTAAAAGAATTATCAAGACTTCCACTAAAAATGCAAAACTTGCATATTTGAAAGACCTATCAGGACTTCTGCTAAAAATGAAAAATTTATATGTATGAAGACCTAACATCTTCTAGTTGAGCTTCCACATAAACTCAGACTTTACTAAAAGTACAAGATCCACGAAATCATTTCCACATCACCTCTAAATCCTTGCCTCCAATAAACCGCAAACATGAAAAAAATAAAAGATCGCACATGATCCTTCGAAGACGTCCCCCACCACGAGGTCGTCATTCATCGAAATCCATGTAATATGCCGGTTTAAAGAGTCGAAGGTGAATTACCGTGGGGGTGGATCGATGAAGGGTGTCCGGGGTTGAGGACATCTGGCAGGGTTGAGAGCTGCTGGTTGGCCGGGGTGGCGGAGAGCGAGCGAAGAGTAGCGAGGTGTAGAGTAGATATACGGGGTGGGGGTCGGTAGCCGGACGCGAAGCGAAGAGGACGAAGGGAGGAAGAAGAGGAGGGCGTCAGCAGACGAGGGATGGCGGTTTGTCAGGTGGAGAGGGGTCGATGGTGGCGGAGAGAGAAAGGTCGATGAACCCGGGGTCGATATCCGCGCCGCGACCGAACCAACCCAACATATCCACCCCAGACTCCCTGCTCCGCCAGCTGATCTACCTGATCTCCCCGATTAAATTGCGCGAGGAGCTATGCTTTTTCTTTCCGGATAGTCGCGTCCTTGCCCGTGCTACCACGTGTTACCTTTACCCTACACCATTCGATTCCAAAATTCGTTATGTTTGCTTTATGAAGGTGCAACTTTCGAAGTTTGCACATTTAGAGAGACGATTTTGCAAGTTGAATCAAACAGGATCAATAAATCGTGTCTTGAAAATATATTTAATTCCTTCAGACTATTTTGACGAGTTGTGATGCAGTTAGACTTCAGCTGTGATGAATGTTACTCGAATTTTTGGTACACCTCAATTTGAAGTTCGAGTCCAATTATAATTTGTGGAGTCAACGATTGTATAATAACGTATTGATGTAACATTTCAATTTTTTTGTCTTAATATTGTAGCTGTAATTGGTTAGTTCTGACTGATGTACTTGACGAATAAGATATAGTGCAAGGGGTTAATTCAACTATCGTGTGGATGAATCCAGTGTCCATCCAGTGTCATGTGGATGAATAGTCATGAAGTGGGTGAATAGTTCATACACGATTATATGAATAAATAGTCATAGTGGATGAATAGTTCATCCATTGTTATGTGGATAAATAGTTCATCCATTGTTATGTGGATAAATAGTTCATCCACTGTTATGTTGGTGAACAGTCATATTAGGGGATGAATAGTTCCTCCACTGTCATATGTATGAACAGTCGGTATTCGTATAGTCAGTGATCAGTTTCACTTTCTGGAGATATAAACATTCATAGTCGTAGAACTACAGATGAAGTATTTATACTTATAGTACCTATAGTAATTCATTAAAGACAGAGTACACAGTATCCAAAGCAAAGGCCATTTACTGTAAGCAATTACTTAACCTCTTCCCGTACCATTTAAACAGATGCGTCAGTCAACTATAAAGGGTCATAACATTAAAACGAACAAACAAAATTAAAATCTTGTAAATATTTTATTTTCAGGGAACCTTGATAGTGCAATTTATAGATGGACCTAAATTTCAAGTTGAAGTATGTTCAAAGTTTGAATAAGGTTTGTCATATTTGAGCTGTAAGTGCGTCACGAGTCAGACTCGACAACGTACAGGAAAGGGTTAACTAACCAAAACTCAGAAGTTGAAGTAATATAATGCATCCAGTAAAAAATATTTATATCACCTAATTAAGTGTATGATATAAATAAAAAATAAGTTAAATGATAAACTGATAAAATAACGTAATAACAAAACGGTAGAATGCCAGGGTGAATTCGAAGGTTGAACTCGTTTCGTCGTACGATTCGATCCCGTAGTCGCATTACGTTTCATTATCGGTAATTGTAAGAATAAATCTTTGCAGGCAATCTTCCGTTGGAGTCGGGGCCGGTCTGACCCCGGTCAGCTCGCATAATTTCCTCCATGGAGCGCGTTTAAACGCTTCCTCCCCTGCTGTCTCAGCTTCCAATTCAGTCCGGAACGTCTCTAAAAATATCGATACACCGACTGGCAACTCTCCTGCTGAACGCCTAAAGGCCATTTCAATTTCGATGCTTTTCCTCATCGATTTTCGCTTTGCGCTCCAAATCTCCCGCCATTCAAACTTTTATTTCGGTGCAACGAATTCGGATCAAACTTGACATACTTTGATTCCGCTGCGACTTCTATTTGTGTGGGTGCTTTTTGTGTAGGTCTGTCGGCTTTGTGGATAATCTAGAAGAGTTCTTGTATTGTCTAGGGATAATATAAGGACAATCTAAAGGATGTTCTTTAGAGGGTTTCCTAGGAGAGGTTGGAGAGAACTTGAGTGATAGAATGGGACAAGAAGAGTGGGAGAATTGAATAATTTAAGAATTAAGGAACTGAAGAATTAACAATAAACGTATCGACATTTAATGTGTATTTAAGTTGAAATTTAAAGTGAAGTTAAGAAATAAATAAACTAACAATGGAACATAATTTAATGTACACATTTATTCTTTATGTTGATTAAAATCAATGATGATTTCAAGGAATGCATCTTAACAAAATGTGTATCTTATTGTAAGAAACCTGTGGAGCATTTGACTAGGTTGGTAATTATTGTGTTAAAAAATTAAGGAATTTTAAAATGGTAGACTTGAAGAGTTTAAGACTTGAAGAATTGAAGAATTGAAGAATTGAAGAATTGAAGAATTGAAGAATGGAAGAATTGAAGAATTGAAGAATTGAAGAATTGAAGAATTGAAGAATTGAAGAATTGAAGAATTGAAGAATTGATGAATTGAAGAATTGAAGAATTGAAGAATTGAAGAATTGATGAATTGAAGAATTGATGAATTGAAGAATTGAAGAATGGAAGAATGGAAGAATGGAAGAATTGAAGAATTGAAAAATTGAAAAATTGAAAAATTGAATATATGAAAAATTGGAAATTGGAAATTAGGAAAATTGAAAACTATAGAAATTGAAAATTGTAATCTCATGAACTTGCAAATCACTAGTGTTGACAATCAGACTTGGTAATCAATCTAATCACTAATCCCTAACCAATCCCTAAAATTATGGAATTCCTAAATTCCGAAATTTTCCAAATTTTCGACCAACATTTCAAACCTTTTGAACCATAAAACCACAAAGTCGCATTCCACTTTCGCAACTTGTAAATTTCGCGAGTCAGCGCATCGAGAGGCAAGTAGATCGTGAAAACTCGTTGCGGTGAAAATCGTGTATCTCATTTCGCGAAAAATGTGAACGCAGACGCTTGTGGAAAAATCATCCCCATAATTTTGATTCTCGGACGAATTTCCAGTCTACCGAATCTCCAGCAAAGCAGCCTCATCTCCATAGGCAATTATTATACAATGGTCGCATTGTGCGTCCCGGATCGACGGCCCGTTATTGGCGGCCGATAGAGCTTATCACTCGCGAACGTGCTATTGCCGCGGTTCTATACGCGTAGCTGTGGCGCAAGAAATGCACACGCACACACGCACACGCGAGAAATCCACGCATACTCGCGATCACAGGGGTCTCTGAACTCGCAGATACAATCTCCCTGCGCACGCTATCTATCTATCTGGTGGCTGGCGAGAGAGCCGGCCTGCCTCACATACCTCCCGTCCTACGTAACGTAAAAACGCGTCCCGACACGCGTGTACAGAAAATATACACGGCTGGCCTCTATTCAACGGCCCCTGGATGCTGATATCAGCTTGCTGCCCGTCAACGCGGCTCGTGCCTACCGGTACACCTCGATCTTTTTCCGAAGATCCTGGATAAATCACCGACCGACCCGCTATCGAACGCTAATGCGAAACTGTACTTTTTCGTACCGCCTACGTGATCACTGATATCATCTCTTTGATTCACTGTTACGAAGCGTTTCTTTATATCTTGATGGATAGAGCTCATAGGAAACGTGGTTTCATTCAGTTAGGGGATTAGGGGATTGGGGTAATTTTATGATGTTGAAAGTTTGAGGATGCAGTCACAAGGGGTTTCGTTAATAAATATTCACATACCAAGCCATCACGTATGTGGAGTCCCATATGATCAAATTCACGTATCTTCAAATTTTCTAATATCTAAATTTCCACATATGTGGAGTCTCCACGTCTTCAAATCTTCACATATGCAGGGTCTCCACGTCCCCAAATCTCCACATATGCAAATCTCCACGTCTCCAAATTTCCACATATCCAAATCTCCACATATGCAGAGTTTCTACGCCCCAAATCTCCACATATGCAAATCTCCACGTCCCCAAATTTCTACATATCCTAATCTCTACATGTGCAGAGTCTCCGCGCTCCCAAATCTCCACATATGCAGAGTCTCCACGTCCCCAAATTTCCACATATCCAAATCTCCACATTTCCAAATTTCCACATATCTAAATTTCCACATATGCAGACTCTTCACGTCCCCAAGTCTCCACATAAGCAGAATTTCCACGTCCCAAATCTCCACATATCTAAATCCCACATCCCCAAATCCCCACATCTTCATATTTCCAAATCGTCCTCAAAATCCATAGTCCCCAATTTCCCAGCTCGTAACTCCTAAATTTGCAAGTCTTTAACTTCCACAACTAAATCTTGAAATTCTCAAAATCCTACTAGTAACTTCGTATTCCCATTTCCGTAATCCCGTCTCATAAATAAGCGAGTATTTCGGAAAAAATCAGCGCTATAAAATTCACGCGTCCATCTAGAGAAAAGTGAACTAGACTACGCTGTTATAGTATGCGAATTAACGATAAATCAGAGCGAATTGAACCGATGGGAATTATTTATGACCGACCAGGATCAGACACACAACGGGCTTCTTTGAGTTGTGTTTCTTGTACGGTGCACCATAAATACGATAGCCGTGAAGAATAGGGACGGCCGTAAAATTGAAACGGTCTCGCAGCCACGATTCCTTTCTCGTTATGGCTGTAATATAGTATCTATTAGCGCAGAATGCTTATGGGGGCTTGTTTGAGTCGTTGACACCGGATCTACACCGTCTGCATCACCATTTGCCCTATTTTTACATTTTCAGAACCAGTACGAGTGTTAAAATTATTGTATTAAGATGAAAAAGAAGGGAAAAGGAATTTATTGTTCGGAGAACAAATATGTGTGTCGATCGATATTCCTCGGGCAGAGTAGAGAAACCATGGAAATCGTTGGAGAGTTGACCCTTGGGTCGAGCGATCACCGGGTCGCGATTTAAACGTGGTTCGTGTGTTCCTTCGAGCAAGTCGTTTGAACATCGTCGAAGGGGTCGGATGTGCACTGGCCGGTTAAAATGTGGGGCAGTTACACATTCGTCCTTGGTTCGAGCCTGTTTCTTTCGCTCGAAATTGCCCGGACATCATCTACCGGGTGATTTATATTTTAAGTTACTTTTACATAACAGATATATTAATATTCCATTTTTGTATTTAATTTTAATTTTCTTATCATGGAGCTTTGTTGTATTTGTTTTAAAAGCTTACTGTTTGCTATTGTTGGAAGGCAGCCATTTTGTGTTAAGAATATTAATGAGGCATTTAGGTAGGCTTTTTCTATAGGTTCTAAGCTTTAAATTGATATACTACAAGTACTATTTTGTGATACTTTTATGTCATCAATTTAAGTCGAACTCAATGTGTTACAAAATTGATCATACATTACTGTAAATAAACAATCAGTCATTTTGTGGTGAGAATGTTCATGAAATACTTATATAGTTATTTTTGTTGAGCTTCAAGCTTTAATTTGATGTATCATAAGCACCATTTTGTGATACTTTTATGTCATCATTTTATGTCGCAAGTTAATGTGCTTCAAAATTGATCAGCATCTGCTGTAACTGAGAGTCAGCCATTTTGTGGACCAAACATTAATAAGCTACTTATGTGGTCATCTTCGTTAAGCTTCAAGCTTCATTTTGATGTATCATAAACACCATTTTGTGATACTTTTATGTCATCATTTAATGTCGCAAGTTAGTGTGCTTCAAAATTGATCAGCATCTGCTGTAACTGAGAGTCAGCCATTTTGTGGACCAAACATTAATATGGTACTTACGTGGCCATCTTCGTTATGCTTCAAGCTTCATTTTGATGTATCATAAGCACCATTTTGTGATACTTTTATGTCATCATTTTATGTCGCAAGTTAATGTGCTTCAAAATTGATCAACATCTGCTGTAACTGAGAGTCAGCCATTTTGTGGTCCAAACATTAATAAGCTACTTATGTAGTCATCTTCGTTAAGCCTCAAGCTTCATTTTGATATATAATAAGCACCATTTCGTGATACTTCTATGTCATCATTTTATATCGCAAGTTAATGTGCTTCAAAATTGATCAACATCTGCTGTAACTGAGAGTCAGCCATTTTGTGGACCAAACATTAATAAGCTACTTATATAGTCATCTTCCTTCAACCTCAAACTTGAATTTGATGTATCATAAGCACCATTTTGCAATACTTTTATGTCATGATCACCTCCACACATCATTCATCAAATCTGCTGACCAGTCTGATGACTCTTTGACAAAATTTTGAGAAACTCTCAAGTAAAACTTTCAACCAAACTCAAAGATGAACTTCAAACTTAAAAACTCATGAATCTAACCAAACGTCTGACCACTATGACCCTTTTTAAACGACCCTACGACCTTAAGTATACATAATAAGTATACATGGAAATAAACATAAAGTGTCAAATGGATAATCTCCAATTTAAAATTATTTCCAAGAGGTCTACTCTCTCCGGAGATCGAGAAAAGAGAGATTGGCCAGCGATTTAGATAACCATCGTACACGAGGTAGCCAGGAGCGTATACCGACGATAAATCACGGTAGCGTGGTCACGCGTTCGACACAAATTATCCTTGTTCACGGTACACGTGATACGTGCGGAGCAGACGGAAACAACAGCGTCGTGTTGCTGGTTTGATGGCTGCTCGATTTCCCAATCCCGCGGACGGTAAACTCCAGAGAGAGGCACAGCCTCTCACGGTGACTCATTGCCGGTTATCACGAAACTGCCAAGTCGCCAATCAGCCTGGGTTCAATGCACTTTCCCGTTGTTTTCGCGGCCCCGGTAAACATTCGAGAGCCGACCGAGGTTTCTTTCACCTCGTTCCTTGGGAAACGTTGCACTCCTGCCGACTGGGCTGGGAGAGTGGCGTTTCTTCCATCGTACACTCTATTACTTCGCTGTTTTCTCCTCGACTTGCTTCGTGATCTCTCGTTTATTTCTTATTAACGGCCCTGGTTTTAGATGTAATTTGTGAGTGTATGCACTGAAGGGTGATCTTTTTTAATATTTTAGAAAATGTTAGCAGGAGTTGATGGAGGAATTGATCTAGAGAGAAGTTATATGGGTTTGAAGATAGGTCTCTTCTATATGGACGAAGCGAGGAATTTAGGGATTTGGGATACAGGAGGTGGGAATTTAGGAATTTGGGAATTTAGGGATTAGGGATTTGGGGATTTGGGGATTTAGAATATTTAGAGATTTGGGAATTTGGGAATTTGGAACTTGGGAGATTGGGAACTTGAGAGATTGGGAATTTGGGAGAGTTGGAACTTGAGAGATTGGGAATTTGGGAGATTGGGAATTTGAGAGATTGGGAATTTGAGAGATTGGGAATTTGGGAGAGTTGGAACTTGAGAGATTGGGAATTTGGGAGATTGGGAACTTGAGAGATTGGAAATTTGGGAATTTGGAACTTGAGAGACTGGGAATTTGGGAGAGTTGGAAATTGAGAGATTGGGAATTTGGGAGATTGGGAACTTGAGAGATTGGAAATTTGGGAATTTGGAACTTGAGAGACTGGGAATTTGAGAGAGTTGGAAATTGAGAGATTGGGAATTTGGGAGATTGGGAACTTGAGAGATTGGTAATTTGGAAATTTGGGAACTTGAGAGATTGGAAATTTGGAAGAGTTGGAACTTGAGAGATTGGGAACTTGAGGGATTGGTAATTTGGAAATTTGGGAACTTGAGAGATTGGAAATTTGGAAGAGTTGGAACTTGAGAGATTGGGAACTTGAGGGATTGGTAATTTGGAAATTTGGGAACTTGAGAGATTGGAAATTTGGAAGAGTTGGAACTTGAAAGATTGGGAATTTGGGAGAGTTGGAACTTGAGAAATTAGGAATTTGGAAATTTGGGAACTCGAGAGTTTAGTAATTTAGAAATTTTTTTCCTGATCTCCAGCTCATTCACTAAACAAAAATCTCAACCTACATCAAAAAATGATTACCACTCTACAATTATTATTATTAAATACCTTTCTACACCTCACAATCCACATAACTAATTTCATCCTCATTTTTCTGTTTGCAGGTAAGAATCAACTCAACAAACACTCAAAATTGTTGAACCACCAATCTGGATACCCAAGACCCCTTCCAAGGCTCCAGGTAAAATTACATAAAAATAATGAGACTACTTTAAATCGTAAATTATCTATGCATGAGAAATACTTTAACACCACGATTTTTATGGTGACAAGATATTTATAGAACGACAAGTTTTATCCGTGATATGGGATTATAAAAGGTGTGTCGATAAGCGAACAGGTGTGTAGGATTGATAGGTGCACCTGGTTTAGGTTTTCAGTGATTAGTGGCGTGTCGTATCGAGAGGTTTCCTCGAAACGATGTCAAGGCCGTGACCCTAATGCAAGGTCGTCGACGTTGACGAGTCTGCTCATCTTTCTCCGCTGGTTCTTCCATTTTTCTACCGTAGAATATATACTGTACTTATAAGGCAGTGTAGAGATCGTCTACTTCCATTTTAGGAATTTAGAAATAAATTTAGGAGTTTAGTATAAATTTAGGAAGTTCGCTATTTAGAAATGCAGGAATTTGGGAATTTAGGGATTTGATGAAGTACATAGGGTTTTTAAGTTGAAGCATGTGAGTACTTTTAAGTTGAAGCTGTTGTAACTTCAGATATTTAGAAATTTAGAGACTTGTCAATTAGACTTAGACTTGATAGTTTACAAATTTACCTGTTCAACTAGAAAACTTGATAATTTGTTAATATTAAAAGTTACTCTACAAGTTATTCACCATATTTGTTGCAACCCAACTTGTCAGCTAGACTCGTTTTTAGTCTTGATAGTTCACAAATATGTACAGAACTTGTCCAACTAGAAAACTTGATAATATGTCAATATTAAAAGTTACTCCACAAGTTAGTCACCATATGTGTTGCTACCCAACTTGTCAGTTAGACTTATTATTAATCTTGATAGTTCACAAATATATGTAGAACTTGTCCAACTAGAAAACTTGATAATAAGTCAATATTAAAAGTTACTCCACAAATTAGTCACCATATGTGTTGCTACCCGACTTGTCAGTTAGACTTATTGTTAATCTTGATAGTTCACAAATATATGTAGAACTTGTCCAACTAGAAAACTTGATAATATGTCAATATTAAAAGTTACTCCACAAGTTAGTCACCACATTTGTCGCTACCCACCTTGTCACTTAGACTCATTGCTAGTCTTGATAGTTCACAAACTTAGAACTTTCTGTCCAACTAAAAAACTTGAAAGTGTATTAATGTTAAAAGTCACCCCAGAATTTAATCACCATATTTATTCCTACCCACCTTGTTACTTTAAAGACCTAAATAAACCTTAACCTATCACTTACAATGAAAAACTCCACAAAAATAATTTTCTATAGAACATTATAGTCCTGCGGAGGATGAATGGGCGGCAGGATACGATTCACATTAATGTCTCGTAGAGCAACTCGCCTGTCGATAAGGTATGCAACTCGCATATATCCGTGAATCGTAGGAAGTTCTTGTCGCGTTTTCTTTTGTCGCCTGCATAGAGTCAGCCAACGATCGCGAAGAAGAAGGATAAAGAACCTAAGGAGAAGGAGGATCGATCGGTGTCGGTGACCCGTCATCGAATTGATCGGCCTGTTAATTAGCCGTGTCAGAATCCGACACCGTATCCGAGCCAGCACCTTTCTAATCTGCATGATAAAGGAGCGGCGTAAATTAAACGGCGATAAAGAGCGTCGTAGTCGTGCGAGGCCTATTATGTCCCGTGAGTCATACGATTCTTATCGATTATCGTGTCGCGTTGCTAATGGAATTAATGAATATTTCACGCCGCTCCTTGTTTACTTTTAATCCTTCCTGCTCTCTCCTAATTGTTCCGCGATGACTATTCTTGTCATTGTCATTTTTGATTCGTTATGAGTTTTTGTGGAGGGATGTTTAAGGAAGTAGGGAAGTGAGGTAGGGAAGTTCTGGGGTTTCTGAAGGTTGAGAAAAGTTTGGGACCTTCAACAAATGCTTGAAAGTTTCGTAAAAGAAATAAATTCACGATGGGATGAATTTTTATGTACCTCTATCACTTACTCGAGAGCTTGTCCTACTAAAACCTGAATAAATTTATAGATTCATAGATCTTAAATTTATCGTTCATATTTTAGCAGAAATTACATGTTAAATTTTGTGCAGCAAACAGATAGATATTTCGTAAAAATTCACTAGATGTGCTGAAAATAAGGTTGCTCAAAATGGCGGGAAAAATGGCGGGAAAAATTGAACACCTATTACGACCGACACACAGTGCATTTAAATATTTTATCCCACATTTATTCTCAACGAAACCAACTACTAAATATTGAGACCTTCATCAAACCATCTAAAAAATGAAAAAACCCTCACAGACAAAATTAAAAGCACGTGTAACAACAAAGCATAAACCGCTTAACCCTTTGCGCTCGAGAGGTACAAAGGCGTCAGTCAATTTAATAAAATAATTTAAAAGACGCATTATTTAATTAATTCTATAATAGTGCTTATGTGATGTATAAACATAGTGAAATAGAGAATACTGGAAATTATTAGTAGAGAAATAATTTCAAAAGAAGTCATTTATCATTTCAATTA
Source organism: Megachile leachella (assembly GCA_963576845.1). Classification (NCBI taxonomy): domain Eukaryota; kingdom Metazoa; phylum Arthropoda; class Insecta; order Hymenoptera; family Megachilidae; genus Megachile; species Megachile leachella. Next base: position 20,266,945 of record OY756251.1, read on the forward strand.
ATATTTTAAAGTTGCTGTCCGCAAACAGTAAAATTATCTTGGAGCGTAAAGGGTTAAAATATCGTCCGTAACCAAACGTGACACATAATTTCGCGGTGAGAAAATCTGGCGAACTAAAAAAGCTTGTTAAACGACAAATACGAAAGGAAGAACACGCAGGCGTGTCTGCAAGTAACGCTGGAGGCTGTTTGTCAGAAACGATCGAGCAGGAGCGTTTGCTCGCCGACACGCTCGTAGAGGACGCTTTTATTATTCCGTTTGGTCCGCGCTTAGAAAACTCGCGGTATATAGCCTGGCTATAGGCAGGCGTTCGTGGTTCGCGAGCAAGAATATAAAGCGTTTTATGGGTCTGTCTGGCGTGCAAGGCCCTTAGCCCCTCTCGCGATCCTAGTCTCCGTGTTCGCCGGATGGGAACTGCCCGGCTGCTCCGGGGCTCCGAGGTCCTTGTGCCCATCTACTGAAGCCGGACGATCCGGAGCGAAATCCCGACTCTAACGTTCTGCCCGTCGCTGTCCATAAACGCGTGGAAGCCGCTATAAATCAACCGAGTTGCTCCAACAACGAATCCGTTCGCGGTTCGTTAGGAAATTACTGAGCTCCCTGGACCCGAGCTCCGTGGAACGACCGATGACAAAGTGACCGGAAACAAGGCCAGACGTAACCTACTCCAATCTGGACACTGTTGTGACGGATTTCTCTTTTACTGATTTTTGGAGTATACTTAACCCTTAAATGCATAAATGACAAAAAATTCCGTAAATGCATAAGTGGAAAGATTAAAATGGAAATCCTAACGAACCTTCCGACTTTCCCTTCTACATCTGGCTCTTCCTTTATTTCCTTTACCCTATTGTCCACTTTCTGCGCTTTCCTGTCTGTCTTATATCACGGAATTGGGAATTTAGGAGTTGGGAGATTTAGGGATTGGAGATGTGGGGATATTATAAAAAATAAGAAGTAAAAAAAGACTCCCTATCGAAAAGATGTTATGTCATTCAGTTTCAAGGTAACTCGAATACGTGAAATTTCGAGCATAGTCTGGCGAGTGGATGTAAAAGGCGTAGCAAAGAGAGAAAAAAAAGAAAGCTCGTCGTCTTTCGAACGCAACGAGTGCTTGTAAACGCGACTGTAGACTATTCTCTCGCCTCGGCAACGCGTCTGTCCTTGTTCGTTCGACTGGTTCTCTTCTTCCTAGTCCAAGGTGGAGGAGGTTGTTGCACCCTCCGTCGAGCATTGTGCATGCGTGCACGACGAGGGTGCCTAGCCCCTCATCCTCTACTCTGTATGCAACCCGTCTCTCCTCTCCGATGGTGCAATGACACACACAGCTTCGTGGAAAACCATCATAGCGGAAGAATTCAGGATTATCGATTGCTATCCCGCGCCAAACACGCGATCCTGAGCTCATTTGTGACTACCATCTTTTTCACTTTTTTACTCTTCAAAATTTATTTATTTGGAGATTTGGGAAGGGGTGGTATTTGGCGGGGTTGGAGATTTAATGGGTTGGAGATTTAATGGGTTGGAGATTTGGTGGATTGGATATTTGGGGGGTTGGAGATTTAGTGGGTTCGAGATTTGGCAATTTGGAAGTTTGGGGGGTTGGAGATTTGGTGGATTGGAGATTTGGTGATTTGGGAGTTTGGAAAGTTGAGGATTTGGGGGGGGAGGGGTGGGAATTTCAAGGGTTAGGGATTTGGGGGTGTATGGAATTGGGAATTTAGGATTTGGGAGATTTAGGGATTGGAGATGTGGGGATTCGGGGCGTAGGTATTGGAAATTTTGAAATTTGGGAATTTAGGGATTTGGAAAGTTAGCTATTTGAGGGTGTGAGGATTTGGAGACGTGAGGATTTGGGGGCGTGGGGATTTGGGCGCATGGAAATTTGGGGACGTGAGAATTTGGGGACGTGGTGACATAGGGACGTGGGGATTTGGGAGCGTAGAGATTTGGGGATGTGGGGATTTGGGGACGTAGAAATTTGAATATGTGGAGATTTGGGGACGTGGAGATTCTGCATATGTGGAGATTTGAATATGTGGAAATCTGGGGACGTGGAGATTCTGCATATGTGGAGATTTGGAGACGTGGAGATTCTGCATATGTGGAGATTTGGATATGTGGAAATCTGGGAATGTGGAGACTCTGCATATGTGAAGATTTGGGGACGTGGAAATTTGAATATGTGGAGATTTGGGAACGTGGAAATTTGAATATGTGGAGATAATATTAATACAACAATATTCCATTAAATACACTTAACTCCCCAAGTTCTACCAAACCACCCCAAAATGATCGAAAACGAGGACAAAGCGACTACATTACTCCGCAAAGTTATTCCAGATTTGCATTTTAGAGCGTTCATAACGATCCCCTCCCTATGGATTTTGATACTTCGAAATTTACGACTTATTCCCACAGGCTTTCGGGTATTAACGGAGATTCTTCGGTTCCAGGTTTTAGAGCTTTCCTGAGATTTATAGTTTGTGTTTGTACAGTTTAGAGCCTTTTCAAGAATGTAAGTCTTATAAATCTAGCTTCTAGAGACTTCAAAGGCTTGATACTCGTAAATTTAGACTTCGGAGAGACTTGACAGTTTGCAGACGTTTTATTGTGGGCTTTAGTCTTCTGAATAATTTGGAGACTCTTGCGGAGTTTAGAGCTGTTTAAGAAATATAGAGCTTCTTTCAGGAGTTTAGGGGTTTGTTCCTTGTTTTAGTCAAGCCTGTCTGAAGAATTATTGTTTTTAATTTCAGATTTGTTTTTCTTTTGTAAACTTAGGATTAGTAGCTTTAGTAATAGGTTAGTTTAGGAAAATTCTAACGTGATGCCATTTTAAGAAGGTCTCAAGGGATTTTAACACTAGAAAATAATACTGGAACAACCAGTGTATCAATGAATTTAATTTGAGATGAAAGATGAAGTCAAAGAATAAATACACAAAGGACACAACACAAATTAGTACACACATTAATTTATTTTATGTGTTACTTCACCTCGATGAAGGTCAATATTGATCAATAACATCATTAAGATCAAATGTAATTTTTAATAAAGATTCAAGGTAATTTTTTTTAATGAGAATTTTGTGGAAGGATCATTTAAGTTTGGTAGAATTAAATCACAAAATATCGATCTAGCTGTTTAACAGCGACCATAGGCCTTCAAAAACCTCCTCCACTAAAAGCGTCAAGCCTCGATCACCGAAGAAGACAGCAATCCATCAGAGAGTAAAACTAAAAGCTCGATAGTCCGATTAACGAAGAAGGATGTTAAATCTAAAAGCCGAAAGTATCGATCCCCGTTAATCGAAGTATCGAAGCTTTTAGTTGGAGAGTTTTCTAAAGGCTCGTCCGTCGATCATTAAGCTGTCGGAAGCTCGTTACCCGTGGTAGGAAATTGGCAGTAGCCGAGGACTCGAAGTTCTCGATCAATTTCATAACCGGTCGTTGATTCGAAATTGAACGGAAGAACGGTGTTACTTTCATGCGGCGATTGCACGAAATCGGCTCGGTAAAGTTCAGCCGTCGAGGAGAAAGGGTTGAAAGACCGTTTTCAGTCGAATCGAATCGCGAGCGTGCACCGCGAGCACGTGTCGCTCGCCGTTGACCGCTGCGCACACAGGTGCACTGCGGTGCGCTGCATTTTTCCGCGGTGTGTGCAGCGTGATGCCGCATCACGTGTCTAGAATGTTACTTTCACTTTGCGCTGCGTGCGGCTGCTGACCCAGCCAACGGGGGAATCGTTACGATCCGTTTTGCAACCGATTTTACCACAGCTTCAGGATCCACGGAAATCTTTCCTTTACTTATTCAAATCTTATTTCAATTTCTTCTTACAACAAAATACTCTCTCTTTTATAGAGGAATTTTAAGTAGACTAACTGTAGATCACATTTAAAGACCTTCATAATAGGTACTTCAAAAATAAAAGATACATAAAAGTTCATATGTGGATTCACATATGAAATTCATTACTTAAAAAATTTTGTACATAAAATACCATGTAAGGTAGCTTGATAGGTACCTTGATAAGTATGTTCACAACTTTACATAGAAATAAGAGGTAGAAAAAAGTTCATATGTGTATTCACATATGCACATGTATGTTCACATATGAACTTTTTACAGTGTTTTAAAGAGGCATTAAACTTGAAACGTATCTTGATAGGTAGCTTGATAAGTACCTTGATAAGCACTTGACATAAAAATGATGGGTAGAAAAAAGTTCATATGTATATTCACATATGCACATGTATGTTCACATATGAACTTTTTACAATATTTTAAAGAGACATCAAACTTGAAACGTATCTTGCTAGGTACCTTGATAAGAACTTTACATAAAAATGATGGGTAGATAAAAGTTCATTTGCATATTCACATATGTACATGCATGTTCACATATGAACTTTTTACAATATTTTAAAGAGGCTTCAAACTTGAAACGTATCTTGATAGGTACCTCGATTACTACCTTGATAGGTACTTTATAATAGGGATGATAGATAGATAAGAGTTCATATGTATATTCACATATGTACATGTGTATTCACATATGTATACGTATTTTCATATATGAACTTTTTTAAAGAAGCATCAAAAAAACCTCTTCAAACATACCTTGATACATTGCCTAAAAATAATAGATAGATAAAAGTTCATATGTATATTCACATATGTACATTCACATATGTATGTCTATATTCAGATATAAATTTTTTACAACATTTTAACGAAGCATCTAAAAGACCTCTTCTAACATACCTTCATAGGTACATTGCCTAAAAATAATAGCTAGATAAAAGTTCATATGTACATTCACATATGTATATGTACATTCACATATGAACTTCTTACGACATTTTAAATCAGCTTCAAAAAGACTTCTCCAAATATACTCAATAGGTATATTCTCTAAAAAAACAGCTACATAAAATGTTTATTAACAAACATATGTACATGTACATATGATATGTACATATATGATTACACATGTATAAATGTACATATTGAAATATGAACTTTGAGCAACATTTAAAAGAAAGAGTCCCCCCGAAACGTAGAATTCCTGAGCACCCTGACCTTCTCCAACGCCAGTGGCTCGAAATCGACCCGGCAGTGTTCATCGCGATCAATCTCGTCAACGTGACGAACATCGACCCTCATCCGAGTCGCGAGGCAACTCGAATACCTTGACCCTCGTTCGTCGCGCCCTTCGAAAGCCCTTGAGCTTCTTTCTGTTCCGAAGGGTGTGAATAGAAAATGACAGAAAGAACGAGTAGAGAAAGAAACAGTGACATCCCTAACGATGCAACCCCTTCTGCACTCGTCATCTCCTCTCTGATAAAATGCGAGTCGACGCTGCACTTAACCCTTTGACTGCTTTGAATTCTGACAGTGAGAACCATTTTTAAATATCCAGGTCTCTTTTACTAATTTCTTTCTGGTTATGCAGTTTTTCTTTGTAGCTTTGGAGTTTATTAACCTCTGGGAGTGCAAGTTATCTTTGATATTTTTTTAATAAGGTTCAAGTTTTGGATTTGTTTAATTGTGGAGTTCGTTTAATGGTTGCATGGTTATTGGTAAATTTAGAAGAGGAATTTTCTGTGGGTTTGTTGTAATATTTTAGCGAAGAGATGGAGACTGATTGAAGCATCTATAGGGTGAACAGGGGGTTGATCAGGATTAGGAATTGTGAACGAATAATTTAACACCCCTTGCCTGCAAAAGGCAACTGAATTGCTACTCTAAATTTTCTTCGCTATCTCTGCCAAAACTAAATATGTTATAACAAGTTTTACTAAACTACTCTTCATATAATCTACCATCCTGTGATCTATCAACCACGAATAGAATATTAGCGAATATTAGCACGTGTCAATATTTCGCAATCGCAAACATTTCAATGCATTGATGGTCCAACTGCGACGCAGTCGAAGGGTTAACCTACAATTTTCCAGCCAACGTCATCCACATCCAGCCTATCCAGTTCCAAAATAAATAATCCAGCCCATATCCAAATGTCAGGCATATCTCACGAATATCGATTATAATTAAAGAACCCAAAATTCAGTCCATTCTTAAAAATGTCTGGTCACGATATTGCAACCACAATAACTCATAACGCATAAGGGGTTAAAACATCCTCCAAGCAAACTACTGAAACGATATAATAAAAATTGAAAAAAATGCTTGCAAACGAAGGATATATTTTTGAAGCAACCCTACTAAAATTTGGATTTTTAATCGATAAAAGAGGCTCCCTTAAATGAGTCCAAGAGGGAGAGAGACGTATGTACGTAGAGAGTAGAGTAGCAGGAAAGGGGGAAGGGCTCTGGTGGGGGACATAGTCGTCGGCGACCTCCGGTCGGAGGAGGCAGAAAACGGCTGGAGAGGAGATGCAGCCGAAGGAAAGTGGCGGAAGGGCGACGAGGGGGTGACGCCGGGGTCAATACACCCGTAATCTCGGTGAAATGCACTTGGGTGCAACTACCGAAGCGCTACTACTGCCGTTACGCCAGAAAGAGAAAGAGGGAGAGAGAGAAACCCTAACCGAGGCCAGAAATAAATATATCGAGACGGGCCGAAGTTCGCACACTCGTCTCGTACTTCGAGCTTCTTACTTTTCACATGTTTCACTATCGATTCTTCACGAATTCTTGACCGCCTATTAACCTCCCTCGCTCTATACCTTTCCAAACATCTTTTTAACTAGTATACAATATTTGTAGTATACAACATTTTGTGCTGGTAATATCGTTGAATGCAATATTTTATATGGACGTGTTAAATACGGTTCATTATGGACGTATGATAGATGTGTGGACATATGGACACACGTATGAATATGTGGACACACGTATGGACATATGACACACGTATGAACATATAGATCCACGTATAAACATGTAGATCCACGTATGAACATGTAGATCCACGTATGAACATATAGATCCACGTATGAACATGTAGATCCACGTATGAACATATAGATCCGCGTATAGACATATAGACCCACGTATGAATATGTGGACACATGTATAGACATATGTGTACTTAGTTTGGATTTAGAAATGAAGCTAAAAAATAAACCAACGTCAAAATGAATACACATATTATTTTTTAACTTGATGACCAAAGATTTGAAGCAAAGTACTTTAACAAACTATATAACTTACAAGAAACTTATGTATCGGTCATTTAACTGTCTTAGTAGTTTCACCCCTTGTTCATCAAATTTTTCAAGCAGTTCCTTTCACAGTTGTCACCTGACAAAAAATTCTTTCAGCCACCAAGAGTAAACTCTTAATTAACATCACAAGAAGAGTCTAACTCAACCAGCCAGTACATATAAATTATAAGACAGTAATTGAGTTAATTTCAGTTTTACCAAAATGGCCGCCAGTTAATTTAGTACCAGGTTTTCCCGCGAAATTAGAAAGTCAGGGAAGAATAGTTGCCAATGTATCAGGGCCGCAATTATCGACTCGGAAGATTCACGATCGATATCGTCGTCGATTAATTCTATCCCGGATAGAGCTGGTCGGGAAAGCAGTCGCGTGTATCATCCCGTGCTAGACACTCCCGCAACCTACTTCGACAAGTCGTTCAAAATTCTATTATACTAGAACCCAAATTAATTCGTAGGTAATGTTACAAAGTTATCCAGGTCGTGAAATCTGAGAATTTAATTCTTTCGTTTAAAATGATAATTCATTGCCAAAATTAAAATTCATGGAAAATTAAAGCTTATAGGTTTCACGATGTGGAAGTTTGAATATGTGTACCATGTAGTATGTGTACCATTATATATTTTGAGTTATCGTGCATTTTGTCTGAAGATAATTAAAATTAGCTATTAGTTCACACATGTAGACACTCGTTCGAAATCGTGAGAATTACAGACGGAATAATTTTATTGTTGAACCAATTTTTGTTCTGTACTTTGTACTAAATAAAAATACAGTTATGCTACGTATAAACTTCCCCGATAACGACGTTCTACTGCTGTGTCCCAGTGACTCGTACTCCCCACAAAAATAAAGAAAGCGCGTCCTCCAAAGATACGATCTCGATAATCGACCAATACCTCCTGAAAAACCGCATTAATTAATACATAATGATACATTGTCACGATGATACGTGATATTACCCTCCGATAGCAGGTACGCAACATTCGTTGCGAAAAGTGACACACCGTTTTCCACTTATCTTAATTGTCATCTAATCGGGAAGGAAAGAAAGAAGCCTGAAAAAGTTAATAAAGCTCGACGAGCAGGTTGAAGGAGAGCAAAAGAACGATGAAGGATTCAATAAAGCGATCCTACCTGTCGACGATTAATTGCCGTTGATAATTCATCGTTGAAGACGCGGTTTCTAAACAACCGACGCGTTTTACGACGCGAACTTTGCATGCGCCGCTTTATGAGTCGCGAAAACAAAGAACACGATGGTTTTGCCGACGTGGTTTATTACGGGACGTGTCTACTCCTCGAGAGCCTCGATAAATTATTTTACGAGATTTCTGGATAAACCTAATGCTTCCATGGAACTGGTATTGGGGGAAAAAGAGAACGAAGGTGGAGAAAATGATCAAAACTTGGGGACTGGTACGGTGATACACCGAGAGAAAATGCGGTGCATTTTCTTGTTAGCTTGTTTAGACGGTTCTATTTTATATGTAGAAAATTATAGTATATATGGTTTTTAAATTTTTTAAATATTGGTGAAGATTTGAAGGAGTGTTACATTAAGTGACAGTATAGTTGCTTCAACTTATGACAATTAAGGATGTTTACCATATGTTAGAAGGATGGTTTTACCTTCTGCTTTCTAGAGAAATAATTGCTGAATACAATTAAATCTTCAAGAGAATTAAATCTGTCCATTAAGTCTTTCGACTGCAGCTAGAGATGATTAAAAAAGTGATACTATTTATGACATTTAATGTGCACATTCATTTTTGGATGTATTCCTAACGGAACAGTATCAAATCTCTCGTTCTAAATGACCAAGCATTGACCCCAGCTAATAACAGTTAAAAAGGCCGTACGTAAGCATCCATTGCAATCTGCTTATTTTTTCCCCTACTTTTCGACAAACTGATGATAGCACCACATCTAACCTTATAAAGACCACCTTTCTCTGTAAGTGACCAACCATTGACCCTACTTAATAACACAGTTAGAAAGGTAATATCATAGCACTTATTTAGTTTTCTATAAAGTGTTAAAATAACCACGTCGAATCTTGCAAAAACCTCTCACTTAATGTGACTAAATATTGATGTCAATAACACAGTTTCACGAACTAATTACAGAGTCTTGTAAATGGTAGCTTTCTCTGGAAGTGATCATTGATTTAATAACTGATAGAGAGGTAGTGTCTTAATATATATTTCAATTCTGTTGTATTTTATTGTGGTTTTCGATAAACTGGTAAAAACGTACCTTAAGTTGTATGAAGACTACCTCCCTTTGTAAATGATCGAGTATTAACTCTATCAAGTGACAGTAAGAAAGAGAGTAATCATAGTTAGCATCTTTTTAATTTGGTTATACTTTACCTTACTTTTCGACAAACTGATAATAGAAGCACCTTCAAATTCCATAAAGAGTACCTCCCTCTGTAAGTGATCGAGTATTAATTCTATCAAGTGACAGTAAGAAAGAGAGTAATCATAGTTAGCATCTTTTTAATTTGGTTGTATTTTACCTTACTTTTCGACAAACTGATAATAGAAGCACCTTCAAATTCCATAAAGAGTACCTCCCTCTGTAAGTGATCGAGTATTAATTCTAAGAAAGAGAGTAATCATAGTTAGTATCTATCCAATTTGGTTATACTGTACCCTACTTTTCGACAAACTGATAATAGAAGCACCTTCGAATTCCATAAAGAGTACCTCCCTCTGTAAGTGAACGAGTATTGACTCCAACTATTGACAGTTAGGAAGGTAGTATCACCTATTTCAATTTGGTTATATTTCACCCTACTTTCGTCAAATTATTAATAGAATAGAAATCTCAAAAAGACTACCTCCCTCTGTAAGTGATCAAACATTGAGCCCAACTGTTAACAGTTATGAAGGTATCATCACCTATTTCAGTTTGGTTGTATACCCTACTTGACAAATTATTAGAATAGAAATAATAATAGAACCCTACTTATTAGAATAGAAATCTCAAACTCTACTACCTCCCTCTGTAAGTGATTGCCCTCATCACCAATTATGAAGATACACCACCTATTTCCATCCCCATACTTGTCATCTTTATAAACATCCTTGTAAACCAATAATAGCATCAAATACCATAAAGTCCACCTCCCAAGTATTGTCCCTATAACACTTAGAAAGGTAGTACCTATTTCAATACCTATACCACCTATTTCAATCCGCTTAATTTTCATCCGTGTTTCCTCCTAATTACGAAACGGCACGAAGCCCCATAAAGTCCGAATGACCATTGACCCCAGTTACTAACAGTTCTGCCTTCGATCCGATTGACTCTACTACATTTGAAACCGTGGTAAGTGACAAAAGAGCACAGCTCGATGACAGTTGGAGGTATCGCGAGTTGGCAATACGGGATGTAACGCGTGACACGGCAATGCAACCGCGTTCAAGGCTGCGGGGCGCATTCCGCCGTGGCTTTTACCACTTTCCTGCTCACGTGCGCCGGAACGAACACTCGTGGCAACTCGCAACCCGCCATCCGCCATTGGGAACCTGTTTCGTGTCGGTCCTGCCGGTTTTTTGCGCTGCCCCTTCCCTGTCATCGGCCAAGTCCGCGGCTTATGCAAAACGTTACCTTTTGCCGGTTGGTGATCTTCGGAATCACAATCATTCCGACACTGTGATGTAGGAGGTGCGAATTTAGGGATTTAGAAATTTAGGAATTAGGGACATAGGAGGTGGGGATTTAGGGATTTGGGGATCTAGGAATTTGGGATGTAGGAGCTAGGAATTTAAGAATTGGGGATGTAGGGATTTGGGACACAGGAGGTGGGGATTTAGGGATTTGGAGACGTCAGGATTGGAGGATGTGGAAATTTGGAGATGTGAGAATTGGGGATGTGGAGAGTTGGAGGCGTGAAGAATCTGTATATGTGGAGATTTGGACATATGGGAATTTGGAGATGTGAGAATTGGGGATGTGGAGAGTTGGGGGCGTGGAGAATCTGCATATGTGGAGATTTGGACGTGTGGGAATTTGGAGATGTGAGAATTGGGGATGTGGAGAGTTGGGGGCGTGGAGAATCTCCATATGTGGAGATTTGGACGTGTGGGAATTTGGAGATGTGAGAATTGGGGGATGTGGAGATTTGGGGGCGTGGAGATTTGGGGGCGTGGTGATTTGGGGACATGGAGACTCTGCATATGTGGAGATTTGGATATGTGGTAATTTGGGGATGTGGAGATTTGGACATGTGGGAATTTGGAGATGTGAGAATTTGGATATGTGGAGATTTGAATATGTGGAGATTTAGGGACGTGGAGACTCTGCATATGTGGAGATTTGGATATGTGGTAATTTGGGGATGTGGAGATTTGCATATGTGGAAATTTGGACATGTGGGAATTTGGAGATGTGAGAATTTGAATATGTGGAAATTTGAAGGCGTGGAGAATCTGCATATGTGGAGATTTGGGGACGTGGAGACTCTGCATATGTGGAGATTTGGATATGTGGTAATTTGCATATGTGAAGCTTTGAACACGTGGGAACTTGAAGATGTCAAAAAAATATCCTAAAATACAATCAACAACTCTACATAAATAAACCCATTAAAATTTAGAAAACCAAAACTAAAAAACTAACTAAAACTGAATAACAGCATCCAAAGGGATGAACCGTTCTAACAAGATTTCCTCGGCTATACAGCCTTTGGAAATCGTTTTCTCTTCTGGTTCCGGTGTCGCTTGTCACCGTTCTTCCGTCCACTATAAAAATGTGAACTAGTTTCGTCGGAAACGAGCGGACACGGTTCAGTTGTCGAATTAAAGGCGGGCGAGCAATATCGTGGCTCTCCGCATCGCGGAGAAAATTACATGTCACCGATCCGTTCCAAGTGGAACACGGCTACTTTCGACGTTGAAGATGGACAACGAGCCCGTTTAAATATCTAATCGCCAAAGGAGCCCGATAGCTAGAAAGTGCTCCTTTATCGCCACGGACTATCAGCACGGATCTTGCCTGCTTTTCTACGTTTCACGGGATATGAAATAGAAATGCCGGGCTGGACAATGAACTCTGTGTACTACATTTCTGTAAGATTATCAGTTTTCTTCGTTAATAATTTTATTTGGAAAAAATAGGAATGTATAGGTTTTTGTAATAGTTTTTATATATGTATAGGTTTATAGGATCTTTTATGGAACGTATATATGTATAGGTTTATAGGATCTTTTTATGGAACGTATATATGTATAGGTTTATAAAATGTTCATTTATTAATTTTGGAAATCATGGTTTAGATGTACAAGTTTGGAAATATACAAATGTTTGAAGTTGGGAATTTGCAAGTTAGGATGTTTGTATGTTTATTTTTTAATTTCATTTTCAATTTCAAATTAAGAGTACATTCTTTGGAAACATAATTGATTTTCATCAAGATAAAGAATAATTTATGTTTCGTTTGTATATTTATTCTTTAACTTCATTTTTAATTTCAAAGTAGGTGTACATTATATGCCGGTAGGTTTAGTGTTGAAACTTGTGGATGAAAATCAAAGTACAATAAAATAAGGGATGAATTTATGCTATTCTTCCAGGACATCTCAATAACTATAATTTGAAGATTCTCATATCTGTAAGAGATAAGTTGAAACTATCTCCGCAGACGAAGTTAAATAAAGAATAAATGGATACGTATCGCAATCGTCGAATTAGCTTAAGCCCTCGACCAGATAATCGCCTTTCATTCCACTTCATTTTACATCCTACCATCGAATCGAGCTTCGACGAACTTTTTATTTCCAAACGTCTTTCTATCCAATCAGCGAGCCCGTCCCACGAGAATAGAACTCGTTCAAAAGTTCCTGAACTGGACGACTTCTGGGTTCCTGATCACTTGCATCGACCATCGAACTCCCTTCGTTTCGAGCAGCTTAATTAACCGACCCCCCGTCGTGTCGCTCAATCGTATTCTCCTTTTTCGACAACTTTTACCACTGGATACTCGACAATTAAACCTTAATCTGCTAATAATTAGCTTGATACGGCGATAGGTGGATCAAATGTACTTTGAAGGACTCAGAACTGTGGGCAGTCAGCGGATATTAAGTGTGGCGGATTTATGTACAGGGAGGTAGTGCAAATCTGGAGGAAGTGGAGAAGTGACACTTTAATTTTGAAATTAAAGAATAAATATACGAACGACAAAACATAAATTAGCATACTTATTTATTCTTCATCTTGATGAAAATCAATGCTGAATTCAAGAAATCTTTAACAAAATGTCTACTTTATATTAAGAAACTTGTGGAGCGGTCATTTGACTGGTTTGGTAGTTGTAATGTTAAAATAGTCTGTAGATATGAGAATCTTCGAACTATTAAGTTATTGAGAGGTCCTAGAAGAACAGTCTAAATTAATCCCTTAATTTATCTTACTTTGTCTTTAATCCACAAGTGACTCATCAGACGAGGTCTGGATGAATCTAAAAATCAAGTACAATCTTGATGATCCACGTATAAGTAAAAAATGTGTAATCTCTAAATATGAGAATCTTCAAACTACATAAGTTATTGAGATGTCCTAAAAGAATAGTATAATTCATCTCTTATTTTATCTTACTTTGTCATTAACGTGCAAGTGGCTCATCAGACGTGCTCTGAATGTATCTAAAGATCAAGTACAATCTTGATGATCCACGTATAAGTAAAAAATGTGTAATCTCTAAATATGAGAATCTTCAAACTACATAAGTTATTGAGATGTACTAGAAGAACAGTCTAAATTCATCCCTTATTTTATCTTACTTTGTCTTTAATCCACAAGTGACTCATCAGACGAGGTCTGGATGAATCTAAAAATCAAGTACAATCTTGATGATCCACGTATAAGTAAAAAATGTGTAATCTCTAAATATGAGAATCTTCAAACTACATAAGTTATTGAGATGTCCTAGAAGAATAGTATAATTCATCCCTTATTTTATCTTACTTTGTCATTAACGTGCAAGTGGCTCATCAGACGTGCTCTGAATGTATCTAAAGATCAAGTACAATCTTGATGATCCACGTATAAGTAAAAAATGTGTAATCTCTAAATATGAGAATCTTCAAACTACATAAGTTATTGAGATGTACTAGAAGAACAGTCTAAATTCATCCCTTATTTTATCTTACTCTGTCTTTAATCTACAAGTGACGCATCAGACGTGCTCTGGATGTATCTGAAAATCAAGTCCAATCTTGATGATACACATAAGTAAAAAATGTGCAATCTCTAAATATGAGAATTTTCAAACTACATAAGTTATTGAGATGTACTAGAAGAACAGTCTAAATTCATCCCTTATTTTATCTTACTCTGTCTTTAATCTATAAGTGACTCATCAGACGTGCTTTGGATGAATCTGAAGATCAAGTCCAATCTTGATGATACACATAAGTAAAAAATGTGCAATCTCTAGATATGAGAATCTTCAAACTACATAAGTTATTGAGATGTCCTAGAAGAACAGTCTAAATTCACCCCTTATTTTATCTTTCTCTATCCTTAATCTACAAGTGGCTCATCGGACAAGCTTTGGATGTATCTAAAAATGAAGTACTATCTTGATGATCCACGTAAATAAAAAATGTGTATCATCGAAGCATTGGAATAAAAAGTGTATAGGAACATAGCGTGTGGTAAGGTGAATAGAAATCGTGAAAGCCAGGAGTCATCACCCACGATAGGCCGTTCAGAAAGCAGCACACTCTATTCGAAAAATGATGATCGAGGCTGATCAGGGTACAAGAACCCGGACGCTCTCTAACCAGGCGACGTCCCACATCAGCATCGGAAACAATATCCACCTAAATCTGCCTATGAATCCAGCGGCAGGCAGTGGTATCGTTGTCCGATATCCAAGAAACCCTCTCCTCTCTTCTTCCTTTCTTTATTCTTCCGATGTGTCCCGTTGCCGTGTTCGTGTGGTTACCAGCCTCGTATACCTGTCTCTGTCCTCTCGCACACACGCGTACGCTTACTAAGAGAGGGAGAGACAGGATCGTTCGATGCAGCTGCAGCTGCAAACACGAGCTTACCTGTTCACGTGCTGCTCGAAGGTGACCGTGCCTCCTAGCCGAGTGCATCGAACGAGGTATCCAGGCTGACACCCACGCCAGAACGTTTTCTGGGCCGAAAAATCGCCGGAGAGCGCCGTTCACTTCCGTGTGGCCTGTTGCACGGAGCTGAGAGAGCTCGCGAGCGCGATCACACTTGGGTTCCGGGTCGGTTTTTCGCCCTGAAAACGTCGCGATTGTCGAGACCCAGGCCTGGCTGAGTCGGGCGTGACCAGTTCTCCATTTTTTCTTTCTCTTCTTCCCTCTCTCTCCAAGAGCAGTCGCCCCTTTTCTCCTGGACGATACCTGGTACGCCCCGAGTCACATTTCTCTACGGATGCATTCTTTTTACAGCTTTATTCGGTTATTGTCATCGCTTTACATAAACTTCTACACTCTTGGAAATTAGGGAACATACATTTTTTACTTTTTAATGATATATTTGTAAACTCTCAGATTTCTGAATTTTTACAAATATGATCTTCACGTAGGGTCATTTTGAACATTCTTTTAATGTCGGAGACTCTGAAGAAATTAACAAATGCTCAGGACTGTAGAATCTCAAGTTATCTATTGTATACTCTCAGATTTTTGAATTTGTACAACCCTGTTATCTTCACATGTGCAATTTTGATAATTCTTTTAATATCAGAGACTCTGAACAAGTTAGTAAATGTTCAAGAGAATAGGATCGCAAGTTATCTATTATATGCTCTCAGATTTTTTAACTTTCAGATTTTTGAATTTGTACAATCCTGTTATCTTCACATGTGCAATTTAGAAAATTCTTTTAACGCCACAACTACCAAACCGGTCAAATAACCGCTTTACAAGTTGCTTATTATAAAGTGCACATTTTTTTAAAGTACATTCTTTGAAATCATAATTGATTTTCATCAAGATAAAGCATGAATATGTGTACTAATTTATGTTTTGTCTTTTGTTTATTTATTTTTCATTTTCATTTTCAGTTTCAAATTAAGAGTACATTCTTTGAAATCATAATTGATCTTCATCAAAGTAAAGAATAAATGTGTGTACTAATTTATGTTTTGTCCTTTGCATATTTATTTTTTATTTTCATTTTCAGTTTCAAATTAAGAGTACATTCTTTGAAATCATAATTGATCTTCATCAAAGTAAAGAATAAATGTGTGTACTAATTTATGTTTTGTCGTATGTATATTTATTTTTTAATTTCATTTTCAATTTCAAATTAAGAGTGCATTCTGTGAAATCATAATTGATCTTCATCAAAGTAAAGAATAAATGTGTGTACTAATTTATGTTTTGTCGTTTGTATATTTATTTTTTATTTTCATTTTCAGTTTCAAATTAAGAGTACATTCTTTGAAATCATAATTGATCTTCATCAAAGTAAAGAATAAATGTGTGTACTAATTTATGTTTCGTCGTATGTATATTCATTTTTTAAGTTCATTTTTAATTTCAAATTAAGTGCACATTAAGTGCATGTATATTTGTGTACAAATTAAGTACACATTAAGTGTGTGTATATTTGTGTACAAATTAAGTACACATTATATGCCGGCAAATTTAGTGTTCCTACATAACACATATGTAATGTTACATACGCTCCCTAAATTCCACACAAAACCTCTCTAAATCGCATTTGAAAT
The DNA here is from genome assembly GCA_963576845.1 of Megachile leachella. Lineage (NCBI taxonomy): Eukaryota > Metazoa > Arthropoda > Insecta > Hymenoptera > Megachilidae > Megachile > Megachile leachella. The sequence goes on from OY756251.1 coordinate 20,283,864, forward strand.
TTCCCCATAGCAAGCGACAGAGTAAGTAGGTGGTGGGCGAGAAAGGGACTGGTAGGGGAAAGTAAAAAAGGAAGTGTACCGATCGAGCGCGAGCGGAAAAATCGATTTCGCGGTGGAAACGCATAACGCGAGGAATGCACGCGGTGCATCGATCGTTTGATGGCCAACAGCAACGTGGTGCAGCAGTGGCGTAGTCTACGCTCGTATGCACGCCTACGGGTTTTCCTAGTTCCTTTTGCACGCGTGGGTAGCTTCGTAGCGAGTATTTACGTCAATTCGGTGGTTCGTGAAGCTGCTTCTAGCGACGAACTCGGTCACCGACAGACAAACGGCCCGTTACCGATCTTCTATCGCGTGTTTCATTTCTTGTTGTTTGTGAGTCGTCGAGGAGTTCGATATGGTCACTGGATACCTGGACGAGAAATCTTGCATGATTCTACTGTTGCTCGACAGGTACTTTTACTTCATTACTTCTTTTATTAGAGACACCTGTAACATTTTCTTCATTGCTTTTTAATAATCAATTTATATTTTGAATTACTTTTTTGAGGTTCATAAATTGAAGTCATTTAACATCAAACTTTACTAATGAATATTTACTTTGAAGTTGAAAATGAAGTTCAAAAGTAAATGTTCTTTTATTGTTGCTTTGAATGAAAACACCTGTAACATTTCTTTTATTGCTTTTTAATAATCAATTTATATTTTGAATTACTTTTTTGAGGTTCATAAATTGAAGTCATTTAACATGAAACTTTACTAATGAATATTTATTTTGAAGTTGAAAATGAAGTTCAAAAATAAATGTTCTTTTATTGTTGCTTTGAATGAAAACACCTGTAACATTTGTTTTATTGCTTTTTAATAATCAATTTATATTTTGAATTACTTTTTTGAGGTTCATAAATTGAAGTCATTTAACATGAAACTTTACTAATGAACATTTATTTTGAAGTTGAAAATGAAGTTCAAAAATAAATGCACTTTTATTGTTACTTTGTATGAAAACACCTGTAACATTTCTTTTATTGCTTTTTAATAATCAATTTATCTTTTGAATGACTTCTTTGAGGTTCATAAGTAGGAGTAATTTAACGTCAAACTTAACTAATGAACATTTACTTTGAAGTTGAAAATGAAGTTCAAAAATAAATGTTCTTTTATTGTTGCTTTGAATGAAAACACCTGTAACATTTCTTTTATTGCTTTTTAATAATCAATTTATATTTTGAATTACTTTTTTGAGGTTCATAAATTGAAGTCATTTAACATGAAACTTTACTAATGAACATTTATTTTGAAGTTGAAAATGAAGTTCAAAAATAAATGTTCTTTTATTGTTGCTTTGAATGAAGACACCTATAACATTTCCTACATTGTTTTTTAATAATCAATGTATATTTTGAATTACTTTTTTGAGGTTCATAAATAGAAGTCATTTAATATCAAACTTAACTAATGAATATTTACTTTAAAATTCAAAAATAGATGTACTTTTATTGTTACTTTGTATGAAAACACCTGTAACATTTCCTTTATTGCTTTTTAATAATCAATCAATACTTTCAATGTCTTTTTTGAGGTTAGAATTACGAATTTGATACTAAACCTTCTTTTATAGTGAACACTTACTTTGAAATTAAAAATGAAGTTGAAAAATAAATAACCAATGAAACATAGCATTTTTTATTTTCATAAAAGACATCATTTTTTATCGTTACATTGAATGAAATTATTTAAATGTACCCCTGTAATAATAAAATTAGCCTAAGAATTTTTGCAGTGACCGATATGAATATTCAAACACGTTTTATAGTGCATAAAATAATAAAAAGCTGTATCGATGGATAATGAGGACGAAAAATAAATTCCGCAAAGAAAGTTTAATTATAATTACAGCGATTAAACAGGCAATCTTATGCAGTAGCCGAGAGAGGGACAGTCGTTGAACTCGGTAGGATAGGGTTGCAGGCTCCTGACGTGGATTAATTGTTCTCGGCGATAGCGGCGTGGTTGTCGCGATTTTTTATCGGATCACCGCGAAACGACTTCATCGCGTCCATTTTATTAGCGGCGGATCCGCTTAAGAAGACTTAATTGCCAGCTAGAACTCACTCGTCATCGCCGGTTTTAGCGTGACGATACTTAAGCTGAACTTGATTATGACGTTCGATTTGATCGTTTTGGAACAGCTGCCCGATGAAGGCTAATAAACGAAACCATTTTACGAGTACTTTTTCTGGAAAAAGAAACGGAAGCCGTTTGTGACACTTCCATGGGATAAGTTATTAATCTTCTGCGAATTTAATTTGAGATGTCGTGAAAGTAGTTTTCCTTTCGTGGAATAAATGCTGCGATCAATTTAGAATAATTTAAGATCGAATAAAAGATGGGATAAATGACGAGAAAAAGGGTAATTTAGGAATAAAATTGTCAGATGTCTAGCAACAGGTACGGTGGTCGAAGTTAACGATCGATCGAAACGCTTCGGTGAAGTGCAAGTTGCATCTCCATTGGCTCGGATCGCCGAGAGAAATCGGTAGAAATTAGGCCAGTCGGTCAATTGGAAGTAACGAACCCTCTGTTAACGTATTATTTCGAAAATGATCCGTGAACGGTGGTCTTTCTCTTTCTCTCCCCGGATAATTAACATAGAAAAACTGCGTACTACTTAATTATCTATAATTTCGCTATGATCGACGGATGTGCTTAGGTCTGTGAATTTTCTATTTTATGACTGTCTTGGTAGATACAAAACGTGTCGAATTGAATGACGTGGAAATTGCGAGGAATTGAAACGGTTCTAATTGAAGGACGTGGGATTGAATCGCTTTGAATCGAACTGCACGGAATTTAATTATGTGCTACTCATTCCACAGTTATTTAGTTGTGCGGAATTGACCTAATAAGAATTGAATTTCGTAGACTTCAATTATAAAGAATTGAATTTTGTGCAACTGTTTGGGATAGTATTGAATTGCACATAATTAACCTGTTGATAATTGTATTGTATGAAACAGAACTTTGTAGAAATGAACTGTATGAAACTATTTTAACAGAATTGAATTGTATATAATTGACTTATTAATAATTGAATTGAATGCATTTGAATTTCGTAGACTTGAATCTTATGGAATTAAATTGTGTGCAACTGTTTTGAACAAAATTTAATTGCATATAATTGACCTATTAAGAATTGAATTGAATGTAAAATAATTTCATAGACTTGAATCATATGGAATTGAATTTTGTGCAACTGTTTGGGATAGAATTGAATTGCACATAATTGACCATTTAGGATTTGAATCTAATAGAATTGAACTTGATAGACTTGAATCGTATGGAATTGAATTATGTCCAACTATTTGAGACAAAATTCAATTACACATAATTTACCTATTAAGAATTGAATTGAATGAAATTGAATTCCCTAAAATTAAATTACATAGAATTGAATTTTGTGGAACTATTTAAACAACATTGAATTGCACAGAATTGACATGTTGAAAATTGAACTGAATTGAATTTAATCTCTTAGAATTGCATCGTATGGAATTGAACTGTGTGGAACTGGATGTAGCTGAATTGAATCTCGTAGAATTACATCGTATGGAATTTAACTGTGTGGAACTGGTTGTAGCAGAATTGAAAATACACAGAATTGACCTCTTGAAAGTTGAATTGAATGGATTTGAACGTCACAGAATTGAATCATACAGAATTGAATTATGTAGAATTGATTGACATAAAATCGAATCGCACAGAATTGACCTATTAAGAATTGAATTGAATAAAATTGAATGGCATAGAATTGAATGCATCAGCACTATATAACACATAATTGAATTCCATGAATTCTAATAGAATTAAAGTCTTTATAATTGAACCCCATAGAATTGAATCCCTAAAAATTGACCTATTAAGAATTGAATTGAATAAAATTGAATCGCATAGAATTGAATGCATCAGAACTATACCACACATAATTAAATTCCATAAATTCTAATAAAATTAAGCTGTATATAATTGAACCATATAAAATTGATTTCCTAAGAATTGAATTCATTACCACCCCCATAAAATTGAATACCCCAAATTAATTCCAGTAAAATTGAATCTACTTCAATTCCCTGGAATTGTCCTTGGAATTGAACCGCGCTAATCGTGAAATATTGATTATGGAACCGAGGTCGACTAAGGCAGCACTAAATCGCGGTGAATCGAATAGCGGTCCGCTGACTCAGATCGAATTGAATTTCAATAGCGATATCTAAATTATTTAGTCGTGTCTAATGAAATCCTTGAACGGATGAATGGTTCGCCATTCTCAGAATCGTGGAAGAGTCTCGCGGAACTGCCGTTCTTCCCGGCGTTCTTCTCGCGGGTCTTAAAGGAAAACGATAGAAAGCGGTGGATCGCGTTTAAAAACTCCATCTCACGAACTCGCATCCGCGATTAGAAGGAAACTTTCACGCGACGGATATTTTCTCCGGCGTTTCGCGACCGCCTGTGGTCGAATCCGCGAGACTATCGACCTCAACACACCTCGACACACGGAAACAATGGGCGACGATTTAAATCGAGCCCCGTTGTTTTTCCTTCGTTTTCCTCGTTTCACCTTCGGAGCCGCAACCGGTTTTGGAATCCAACACGATGATTGATTTCCACGATTCCGCGTTCGACGAATCAAGTCGTTCCCTTTTGATTTATGCGTTTCCGCGAATACCACTACACTTTTTCTTCGTCATTTGTTCGAAGGTAATTGACGAATGCTAGAATCATTAACGTCATTAAGGTTGCTTCGTTGAAATGGTCTTGAACACCTGGAATTATCGAGGTGGCGTTTAAATCGTATCGTATTGTATCATGTAGTGATTACGAAAATAAAAATTTATTACATAAAAGTATCGGAGATGTTAACCCTTTGCGCTCGAGAGGTGACTCTCACTCACCATTTTATTTAATACAATAATTTGAAATAAGCATTTTTAACTGACTCTATATGACATGTGATGTATAAACACAGTGAAACAAATAATAGTGGAAATTATTGGTAGAGAAATAATAATGTGAAAAGAATTCTTTTAACTTTTTAATTAAGTTTTAAAGTTGCTGTTTGTAAACAGTCCAACTACCTTCGAGTGCAAAGGGTTAATCACTGATCATTCATTGCGACTTACCATTTGCCCCTTAAATGTGCTTTAGACATATGTATTATACTTATGACATATTGTAGGGATGGCTATATTTCACATAGAATAATTTTACAAATATAGGTTTTATTAGGAAAAAATGTATTCACTTTGGGAAAAACAAACTTGTTGATATTGTGAGTGTTGACTAAGTGTCTCTATCAACTAAGTGTCCAAACCTAGACCCCAGTCTTCAAAAACAGAGTTTCTTTAGTTTTAAGAATAATTTATTAAAATGGCTGCAGTACAGTCTTCAGTCTTCAAAATAGAGTTTCTCTAGTTTTAAAAATAATTTATTAAAATGGCTGCAGTACAGTCTTCAGTCTTCAAAAACAGAGTTTCTTTAGTTTTAAGAATAATTTATTAAAATGACTGCAGTACAGTCATCAGTCTCCAAAAACAAAGTTTCTCTAGCTTTAAAAATAATTTATTAAAATGGCTGTAGTACAGTCTTCAGTCTCTAAAGTTTCTTTAGTTTTAAAAATGATTAAAATGGCTGTTAGAAGAACCCTTAGGTCTCCTTAATTTATGATGTGACTCCTTAATTATTTAATAATTCCAGCCATTGCCACTCCCTCTTACAATATCTCTTTTAAATTAGAATTGTCTAATTCAGTTTTCATAGCTATGAGTAATTTTTGCACTAGCCCAGAACTATGATTGAATCGTTCCACGAAGCCTAGCGAAGTTCGGTTTATCAACGGGGTTGTTTAATTGGGGAAGGATTTATCAGTTCACCGAGGCTGACAGCAACGGCTGTGCTCTGCTCGATAAGACGACGTCCTTAATTTCCAATTATCCTGGTTATTAAGGCCGGAGAGAAACTTGGCGGATGCTTCTCCTTTCACATTGTAAACTCGCGGGCTTGTTTATCGTTCGCTGTAATTGAACAGCGCGATGTTCAACACGATTTCGAGCACGCGATCTATATTCATTTACCATTTTTACTGACTACTTCTACAAACATTTTTACTTTACATTTTGCATGATGGACACATTGTTAACTTGTCATAAGATGAGTGTGGACAGACATTGTAAATAGTGTGACAGTGATTGATTTAATTAAGAAGCATATTTTAAATAAGATTCATAATGCTTCTTAAAGAGACAGTCTTTTATTTTACACATTATCTTTGATTTTAGATGGATATTTTAGATAGACGTTTTAGATAATCAATTTGGACAGTAATTTTAGGTAATTAATTTAGAACAATTACCTACTGTTTGCTTGTTATAAGATATGAGCTCTTGCTATGAGTTCAGACAAACATTCTAAAAATGTGATTGATTGAATTATAGTGATTAAACGTATTTGGTTTATTAAAGCATATTTCAAGGTTCGTACATATTTTCGATAGGATTGAACATTTGGTTACATCAATCAAATCAATCAACGAAGAAAGTGGATTTACCTTATACTCAGTTATTGTGGGACATATTGTGGTTCACCTAGAGTATGTCTAGTAATGACAATTTTAATTTCATGTCTTCACCCTATGTGCCTTAAAACTACATACATTAACTGTATCTAATTTATTCAGAAAAACAATCTTTATGTCTCATGTATTTATGACAGTCAATATGGGTCTCAACAGATATTGAAAACAGTTGAATAAGGATGAATGTGATTGATTCAGTAAAAAAATGTGTATCAAGCTTTATAGATATTTTTAGCAGAAGTAAGTAATTATATCAGTCATTTACAGTAGTAAAGACAAAAAATAAGTACCCTTACATCTCTCAGTCTCCATTTTGGTAAATGGAGTCCATTTTGTGTAAATAATTTTATCTATTTATGAAACCTGGATGAGTATTTGTGACATCCAAAATTTGGTCATAGATAAAATTGCACCCTCCCAAAAATTGCACCCTGTCCAAAAATTGCACTCTCCCAAAAATTGCACTCTGTCCAAAAATTCCATTCTTCTAAAAATTGCACCCTCCCCAAATTTGTACTCTCCCAAAAATTGCACTCTCTCAAAAATTACACTCTCCTAAAAATTGCACCCTCCCCAAAAATTGCGTCCTGTCCAAAAATTCCACTCTTCTAAAAATTGCACCCTCCCCAAATTTGCACTCTCCCAAAAATTGCATTCTCCCAAAAATTGCACTCTCTCAAAAATTACACTCTCCTAAAAATTGCACCCTCCTCAAATTTGCACTCTCCCAAAAATTGCATTCTCCCAAAAATTGCACTCTCTCAAAAATTACACTCTCCTAAAAATTGCACCCTTCCAAAAAATTGCACCCTGTCCAAAAATTCCACTCTTCTAAAAATTGCACCCTCCCCAAATTTGTACTCTCCCAAAAATTGCATTCTCCCAAAAATTGCACTCTCTCAAAAATTCCACTCTCCTAAAAATTGCACCCTCTCCAAAAATTGCACCACTCCCCAAAAATTCTACCCTCCCCAAAAATTCCACCCTCCCAAAAATTCCACCCTGCCTTACCTCAAACACCAAAAAAATAATCACGCACTTTATCGACGCGAATCGCGTGATAACAGTTGGTTTTCTCGATCGAGGAAGTAACACCGTTGCTCGCAAACAGACAACGACACACGCAGACACGTGAACGGATGCACGCGTCGACGCGAGGTCAACGGCACGTTGGAAAACAACCGTCGGTGCAGTATGATGGTACACAACTTGCATACGAGCTGTGTGTGTGTCACGCGGTCGTTCAATATTATCGAGGCAATTTCGATTGCTTCCTTTTTTTTTAACCCCTTGCCGCGTGTCCTTTGCCGAGGGGCAAAGAGAAGACTGGGAGATTGTTGCAGTCGAACGCCAACTCCGTTTTTTTATTTATGACGATGTTTGCTTCGAGTGACTCTTCGCTCGAGCGTTTATCGAAGATCGCTTTGTTTTCGAGAGGAATATCGGTGAACGAAATTATTCGAATGGTAATTTTTAATGTCTGGAAGCTTTTTAGCTTTTGATGGGTTGGATGGTTTTGATGATGAGGGAAGTTTTGGTGGGGGAAGCTTTGATGAGGGAATGTTTGGGGATTAAGTGGAATTTTGTGTTTTGGGGATTTGCAAGTTTGGGGATTCTCAAATTTCTGAGTTGTCAAATTTAGAAATTTTCAAATTTTCAGATTGTTGGATTTCAAATTTCTCAAATTTCCAGCTTCTCGAATTTCCAATTTCTCAAATTTCCAAGCTCTCAAATTTCCAACTTCTCAAATTTCCAAGCTCTCAAATTTCCAACTTCTCAAATTTCCAAGATCTCAAATTTCCAGACTCTCAAATTTCCAAGCTCTCAAATTTCCAAACTCTCAAATTTCCAAGCTCTCAAATTTCCAAGATCTCAAATTTCCAAACTCTCAAATTTCCAACTTTTCAAATTTCCAACTTCTCAAACTTCCAGCTTTTCAAATTTCCAAACTCTCAAATTTCCAAGCTCTCAAATTTCCAAGCTCTCAAATTTCCAAACTCTCAAATTTCCAAACTCTCAAATTTCCAGCTTCTCAAATTTCCACCTTCTCAAATTTCCAACTTCTCAAATTTCCACCTTCTCAAATTTCCCACTTCTCAAATTTCCCACTTCTCAAATTTCCACCTTCTCAAATTTCCAACTTCTCAAATTTCCACCTTCTCAAATTTCCACCTTCTCAAATTTCCCACTTCTCAAATTTCCCACTTCTCAAATTTCCACCTTCTCAAATTTCCAACTTCTCAAAATTCCAACTCCCCTTTCCACCTCCCCAAATTTCCAACTCAGCAAATTTTCATCTCTGTCTCCATCACAAAGAGAGCACCAAATCACAGTAGGCGTTCGATGAAAGGGGAAATTATCGAAGGTGGGGAATAGAGATTTCCACATTGAAGAAAGAAAGAGAGTGGCTGAATTTTTCCTGGACGGTGAAACTGTCCTGCGATCGACTTTCCATGACGACCTACACACCGATGGGAAATGTGTCATAATCTCAATATTAATACCTACTTTTCTATTGTATTAATTATTATAATATATCGAAGTTAAACGAGGGAATTTTTTCGAGAACGAAACCGTGGGTAGAATGTCAGTAGCGAGTGTCGAGCATTTTTCGTCCGAAAGGCAGTAGAATAAAACGACGGAAACCGCGGCGGCCATCTTGAATTCAACCCTCTACGTTTTCTGTCTCTGCAGCTTCGCTCTGTTATTAAAATGAAAGCTATGGAAAATTAAATTGTACAATTAACTCTATAAATGTAAAATGAAATTCTACAATTAACTCTACAGATGAAAAATAAAATTTTAGAATTTTAACTGATTGAGAAGGTAAATTAATTATTGTTAATTTTTTAGCTGAATTATATTGTGTTGTATTTAAATATATTTAATAATTTAACTTGTTAATTAACGTTGCTTGTTAACTTCAATACTGTGGAGTAAATTATTAAAGTTTAAATATTGAAGCTAGTGTATTGAAGCTAAACAAGTTTCATAAGCAAGTTTAAATTTTAAGTTCACTACCATAATACGATCTCAATTAACTGATCGATGTATTAATTATAAAACTGACATATTATAACTTGAACTAACGGCACATTAAGTCACATATAATTAAACCTAATGATATATTATCCCACATAATGATATACATATATCATACAATTAATCACAGGTCACATTTGATCGAACTCGAACTTCTCCACGCAATTATACAAACGTCTCACAGGTTTTATTTACCAGATAAAAATATTTGCTCGCCTTATTAAGACAGAGAAGATTTTCCCAAAAAAGGAAGAAGTCGATTCTTTTTACTATGTCCAGTAAATGATAGGTCAGTTTTCAGCCGTAGACACGATGATTCTTTACCACGATCTATCACGATGACGATGATGAAGCTACGAGAACGAGTTGCAATTTTAATGGGCTCCTCGTTGTCGGGAATAACTAATGCCTTTCATTTGCGTTTTTCCTGCGGTTGTTTCGCGTTGCAAATCACGGCCAGCTCGTCTCTTCGTTCTGCTCTGTTTCTGTACGCTGGAGGTATCAAGTTGCCAACTAAATTTGCAACCTACTCATTTGTTTTGCTGCTGTGTCTGATGAATCGGAAATTTCACAAAAATAACGGTAATTATTATTAATTTGGTGGTGCTTTGTAGGGGGTTATTACAAAGAAGCGGGTTTTTATTGTTAGTAAATGATTTTGAGGGATGGAAATGGTTTTGTGGCTTTAATGAAGAGGTTGGGAAGGTTAGGGGTGTTTAACTTCTAAATTTTCATTTTCTCAAGTTTCAAATTTCTACATTTAGAATTTTTCAAATTTCCAAGCTTTTAACTTCCCATATTTTTAATTCCACAAATTTCCAAATTTCCACGTGCCCAATTTTCCATATTTTTAATTCCACAAATCCCCAAATTTCCACGTGCTCAATTTTCCATATTTTTAATTCCACAAATCCCCAAATTTCTACGCTCCCAATTCCCCATATTTCCAAATCCCTAAACCCCCAAATTTCCACGCTCCCAATTTCCCACATTTCCAAATCCCTAAACCCCCAAATTTCCACGCTTCAAATTCCATAATTTTCCAAATCCCTAAATTCCCAAATTTCCACGCTCCCAATTTCCCACATTTCCAATTCCCAAGTCCCCAAATTTCCACGCTCTCAATTCCATAATCTTCCAATCCCTAAATTCCCAAATTTCCACGCTTCCAATTTCCCACATTTCCAAATCTCAAATCCCCAAATTCCCACGTCCCCAATTCCACAAACTTCTAAATCTCCAGATCCCCAATTCCTCAATCACCCAATTCCCAAACCTCCAAATTCCCATATCCCCAATTCCACAAACTCCCAATCTCCAAATCCCCAATTCCACAAACTCCCAATCCCCAAATTCCCAATTTCTGAAGCTCCCAATTCCAAAATCCCCAAATCTCCACATCCCCCATTCCACAAATTTCCAAATCCCTAAATCCCCAAATTCCCACATCCCCAATTCCTCAAACCTCCAAATCCCTACCTCCCCAATTTCTCAAACTCCCAATTCCCTAAACCCTCTAATCTTCAGTCCCTCTATCCCTTAATTTCCCAAATCCCCAAATTTCTTCCACAAAATTCCCGAACCTCCCAGCCTAACTTTCCACTTATTCCGTTACCCAAAGGCCTGAGTCACCCGGAATCCGGAACGCTAGAAAAACCAGGACATAAAGCTTGAAAACGGGGTTACAGAGGCAGCAACCGATCGTCTCGTTCCGGGCGATTCTTCGAGACGGCAATTAGACGAGGAACATTTACACCGCGCAATTACCATCACGACGCGTGTCATTGGAAGGATCCGAATCGTCGTTTCCCCCGGGTAGGGAGACAAAATGACGTCCTTCTGGTCGAAACGCGACGTTTTACTGGCACATTGTCCACGAGAGAAAAACAACCTTCGGAATTTCATGGGAGAGCCGGTGGAAGCTCGTAAAAGCTTTACTGGCGTGCCACGAATTAACCCCCGACACCCACCTCGTCCTCGAAGCTCGACAAATTGAAATTCAACGTGTCGCGTCGTCATCCAGACGAAATTGCCCTCTTTAGCGAGCTGCGCGACCGTGTTGCGTTTTGATGAATGAAACCCGACGCTTCGGTTCTGTAATCGCGTTCCGAGAAGGCACGAAGGGCGCTGTGCTAGGTCAGATTGTTCCAGACTTCCAAGTACTTCATATTTTTTTTTTAGCGAATGAGTTTTAGTAAAATAGTTGAATGTGAAGTACATAGGGACGTGACTCATTTTAGGTATATTGTGTGATGTATTTTGGAGACTTTTTAGAATTATTCAATTAGAACTACTTTTCTTTTAAGTGGAATCACAGTGAGAGATGTCTTATTTGAGGACAGAGAGTGACTGATGAATTTTGAAGAAATAATTTTAGAATTTTAACTTTGGTAATTGAAGACATGTTTTATTTATGAACAGAGAGTGGTTGATGAAATTTGAACAAATAATTTTAGAATTTTAACTTTGGTAATTGAAGACATGTTTTATTTATGGACAGAGAGTGGCTGATGAATTTTGAACAAATAATGTTAGAACTATAGCTTCAATAATTGAAGACATGTTTTATTTATGGATAGATAAGTGCTGATGAATTTTGAACAATTAATTTTAGAATTATAACTTTGATAATTGAAGACATGTTTTATTTATGGACAGAGAGTGGCTGATGAAGTTTGAACAAGTAATGTTAGAACTATAGCTTCAATAATTGAAGACATGTTTTATTTATGGATAGATAAGTGCTGATGAATTTTGAACAATTAATTTTAGAATTATAACTTCAGTAATTGGTGACGTGTTTTATTTATGGACAGATATTGGTTGATGAATTTTGGAGGAATAGCCATGAATATATCCTAAATGATTGAATACGTGTTTTATTTTCTGACAGATTACTATCTGTTTTCAAGGTGACATACCTTAGTATGACAGGCGATATTTCAAGAATTATTGATGACACGAAAATTTCTATAGAAACAATTTTTCATGTCATCGGTAGTTCTTGAAACATTTCCTGCCACACTTAGGTGTGGACATCCTATACGTCATTCTATACACTCTACTATTAAAGACATAGTGTGCTACTTTTGCAGAAACAGTCTACTGCTTTTGAAGACAGAGTCTGCTACTATTAAAGACATAGTCTGCTACTTTAGAAGAAACAGTCTACTGCTTTTGAAGACATAGTCTGCTACTATTAAGAACACAGTCTGCTACTTTTGAAGAAACAGTCTACTGCTTTTGAAGACATAGTCTGCTACTTTTAAAAACATCGTCTGCTACTTTAGAAGAAACAGTCTACTGCTTTTGAAGACATAGTCTGCTACTATTAAAGACATCGCCAGCTACTTTAGAAGAAATAGTCTTAAAAGACAATCTTAGTAAATAAAGACATTTATTTACAGACCTTAAATTGTCTACACATGGACATCAGATAAAGTTGTACACGAGTTGTGCATCACGTCTTACCCTGTATAACGTACCCGGCTGATTATCTCGTTTCCAGTCAGCTGTTGTAATTTTTGATTGCGAAAGCGAGGTTGAACGGTAGTCGTTCGCTTGATGAGGATGTTTAGGAAGGTTAGAGGCTGGCCATTGGGCAAGGTTTAATGAGGAGTAATGAGTGTTGAGAAAATGCCACTTAACCCTTTCACTGCAACACTCCTTGTGCAATTACTGAAACTTGATAAATAATTCACTTGTTGCCCGTTTCAAGGCTTTCGGATCTACCTTACCTCCAGACTAATTTCATGATTTGTTAATTATCGACTTTTGAGAGTATATGGAGTGATGAGTTGGAAATTATGGGGCACTTTGAAGAGTCTGACTCGTGATGCACTCATGACGCATTTCATGAAGAGTCTGACTAGTGACACACCCATGACGCACCTCATGAAGAGTCTGACACTTGACACACTCATGACGCACCTTATGAAGAGTCTGACTAGTGACACACTCATGACGCACCTCATGAAGAGTCTGACACTTGACACACTCATGACGCACCTCATGAAGAGTCTGACACTTGACACACTCATGACGCACCTCATGAAGAGTCTGACACTTGACACACTCATGACGCACCTCATGAAGAGTCTGACTCCTGACGCACTCGTGACGCACCTCATGAAGAGTCTGACTTATGACGCACTCATGACACACATTATTAAGAGTCTGACCTTCTGACGCACTCATGACACACATCATGAAGAGTCTGACTCCTGACGCACTCATGACGCACACCATAAGAGTTTGATTCATACTTCAGCTGCATTAATTTTACTCTTTAATGAGCTTCAGTCTTGAGTCCACGTCTAATTATTTTGATAATCGATTGATACTAAATTGACACAACATTTCGACATTCATCGTCTGTTTTAATATTGAAGCAGTGATTAGTCAGTTCTAATGCACCTGACAAATAAATCATAGTAGCAGGATTAAGTTTGATCCTCCATAAATTTGGATTTAGTTCATATGGATCCATAATTCGGATCGTGAAGTATAACTAGAGCATTGGAAAGCACTGTATCGTAAATAGAGGAACGAAAGGTGTAACGAGTGATGTGATAATTGATAGCACAGTTCCCACCCCCATTTTCTCTCTGTTACAAAGAGAAAAGTATATTTATAGGCCTAGTGGACGATGGAGTGTGAATTCTGTGAAAGAGTTAATTCTTTGTTGAAGTAATTATGATGTACCTTGAAGAAGAATCGAGCTCGGAATACTCGGAAACAAATGGCGTCGCAGGGAAGAATCGAGCGACGATCCCCCCGTTGCTCGCACCCCATTTTTCTCGTTAGCGGCGTCCGGAGAGACAGGATGTACCGAGATTGCAGCTCGACTATTAGAAGCCAATCGAACGGGCGAAAGGCACAGGCTAGGCGTAAGGGGCGAGAAACGACAACGGAAGAGAAGAAGTCTCGAGTCCGGGAACGAGAGGGAAGACGAGAGATAGCGAGGGGAGCGAACGAGCCTCTCGGGAGGGTCGTCGAACACAGAGGGAGAGATAGGAAAAAAAACGACAGAGAGAGAAAGGAGGTGGTGGAGAAGGAGGAGGAGAAATCAAGCGAACGAGGGAGAAAGAGGGAGAGAGAGAGAATTGCCAAGAATATCCGAGGGCCGATGACCCGTGACACACAGTCAGTCGTATATATACTTGATATCATCACTCAACGTCCGACTTGCACGCATGCAATCGCGCATGCGCATGCGCAACGTGCATCGACCAATACGACACCGAATATCCTAGTTATTTTTCTTATAACCTAGCGATTTCGTGATTATTACTTTCATTACTTTCTTTTTTATTTTTAATTGATTCAAGTCGATTTTGTTCTGAGACGTAGTTCATTTGATTTGATTTCTTTTAGTGACAAGTATAGTTAATTGGGATTTGATAGTTAAAAAGGATTTGATTTCCTGCTGTGGCAGGTATAGTTCGATTTGATTTCTTTCTGTGATAAGTATACTTAATTCGATTTGATTTTTTTCTAAGGCAAGTATAGTTAATTCGATTTCATTTTCTTCCACATCAAATATAGTTAACTCCATTTTTTTCTAAGGCAAGTATAGTTAATTCCATTTGATTTCTTCCTGTGGCAAGTATAGTTCAATCGATTTATTCTTCTTCTGCATCAAGTATACTTAACTTCATTTAATTTCTTTCGACGTCAAGTATAGTTAATTCGATTTGATTTTCTGTCACATCAAATATAGTAACTCCATTTTTTTCTAAGGCAAGTATAGTTAACTCCATTTAATTTCTTTCAACGTCAAGTACAGTTAATTCGATTTGATAAAAATATAATTAATTCGATTTGATTTTCTTCCACATCAAATATAGTTAACTCCATTTGATTTCTTTCTGCATCAAACATAGTTAATTTCATTTGATTTTCTTCCACGTCAAATATAGTTAATTCAATTTGATTTTCTTCCACATCAAATATAGTTAATTCAATATAATTTCTTTCCACATCAAATATAGTTAATTCCATTTAATTTCCTTCTACATCCCATACAATTAATTCGATTAGATTTCCTTCTACATAAAATTTAAATAATTCAATCTAATTTCGTTCTGTATCAAATACAGTTAATTCCATTTGCTCTCATCTAATATTAATATTCGTTATATTGGACCAACATTCGATTTCAGGTGACCTAATTCAACCAGTCTGATCTTAGGTGACGTCGAGGTCTATCTTGATTGAGTTGGACGTGGTCCTACCTGTTTCGACTTAATACGGTTTAGCTAGATGCAATCTGTTTCCTGTAAGCTTAGTTCGACTGCACTTTCTTCTCTTTAGATACATTCATTTGGACGTGTCTCGGTATTATTTCAAATTGACTTGCTTCTACTGAACATAATTTGATTCACTTCGGTTTAGTTCGATTTGAGTCAGTTTCATGACATTCAATTCTTGTCTCATAGTTTATTTGGTTCAATTTGACTTTTCTTATGGTTTCATAAAATGATAATCAATTTTTGTTACATTGTAATCTTTCATAAATTTGCGGTTTGTATTATGTTACCTATATGATAGTATCTGTATGGTAGTATTTATATGGTAGTATCTATACTCACTCCATAAAATCAACAATAAACAGTACTTAAAATCCATTCAAACCAGAGCTCTAAAGCTACCAATTATCTAAAACCATAAAAGAATCCAACGAATCGCTCCTAAAATAATCATCCAACCTAAACGTTCCTCCATATCTCCTGTTAATTGCTCTAATTAGAACCCGCGTAAATATAGCATCCCCCAGCGTTTATCGTCAAAAGACACCAATCAAACTTGGCACTTTCATGTTGCGACTTATAATACACCGTCATATCATAAACGTGAACGTGTTTTGCCAGTCGCCTTATTAATGGGTAACGATCTTAAAACAAAGGGGAATATCGTTAACGCGCTTCTATCATCTCGAAGAAGAAAAGAATCACGACGCGAGGAAAAAATATGAGTCTAGCTGTTACGATTTATTCGCAATGACACTCGTAACTTTGGCTTCCTTTTTTTTGTAGAAGCTAAGAATACTTGGCCAGGCTTGCTTTGTTTGATGTGGCTCTCTTTCAGCCGCGATAAGGACGTTATCAGTCGCCTGTTCAGCTTCTTTGTTATTGTAAAAAAGGAGAACAATTTCAATATGATTTTTTGCTTACTCATTTTTTTTCTGTAATCGAATACGTGGTATCTCGAGTGTGAAGCTTACGTATTTTTGTGGGCGGGAGTTAAACCTCCGTGGTGTCGAATCTTTAAGTTATAAATTGGCAAGGTTGTTAAGAGATCAAGTTTAAAAAAATTTAATTCATTAAGCACTTGAAGTCTTAGGTTGATAAGTTCTCAAAATCTCAAGCTTTCAATCTCAATTTTTAAAAAGTATTAAATTCTCAAACTCATGAGCTTTCAAACTCTCAAATTCTGAAGATAGACAATTTTTCTGCTCTCAAGCTTCCAATCTCTCAATCTATCAATCTCTAAAAGTTTTCAAACTCTCAAGTTTCTAAATTCTCACGTCCCCAAATTCCTCACATCCCCAAATTCTCAGCTCCCCAAATTCTTAGGTCCCCAAATTCTCAGCTCCCCAAATTCTCACATCACCAAATTCCCAAATCCCCAAATTCTCAGCTCCCCAAGTTCTCAGCTCCCCAAATTCTTAGATCCCCAAATTCCCAAATCCCCAAATTCCTCACATCCCCAAGTTCTCAGCTCCCCAAATTCTCAGCTCCACAAATTCCCAAATCCCCAAATTCTCAGTTCTCCAAATTCCCAATCTCCCAAACTCCCAAATCTCCAAATTCTCAGCTCCTCAAATTCCCAATCTCCCAAATTCTCAGCTCTCCAAATCCCGAAACTCCCAATCTCCCAAACTCCCAAATACTGAACCTTCCACCTCCAATCCCCAACTCCCACAAAAACCAACTCCAATTCAATTCCCAACTGTTCTAAATTCGCAAGTTCAGTAATCACCAAAGAACGCATCGATTGTTCTAAAGTCATGGGAACGCAGCGTGTGAAAACGCGTTGGAATGGACCTTTATTCTACTTGTTCCAAAGGGTATTAAATGTCCGCGAGAGGAAAGGATGACGCATCGTTGAACACCGTAATCGCTGCCCACTTTGCACGCCCACGTGTTTATGCAGAAATCGAATTTCCCGGTGGGTTAAAAAAGGCACCGCTCCATCGGCCGTTCCCTCGTGGACAAATCAGGTACCCTGTTCGTGGTGACGTACATCGTTGGCTGTCGCAACCGATATTACCATACCGTGTGCCGTTCTCGTGTTTGTCAACGTTACGTTGCGATCCGTTGACGTAGTGCTACGTTCTTTCTACCGGTGGGAGTTCGAGTGCCGTTCACGTAGCGTAACAGGTTGTTCTCGCGAGAAAACGAATGCTGAAACACCTTAATGGGCAAACGGAAGAATCTTTGCTGGATAACGTAGTAATACGTTTATTCGGTGGTCATGAGGGACTTGTTGTGCCTTTATGGGTAAACAAGTCTGTGATCAAATTAAAAATGGCGACTTGACGTATTATTACGTTTTCTGAATTTTATGGTAGTCATGGATATTGGATACTAAGTTACTGTAATAGTTTTGTAGGAAGTTGAATAAGTGGACGAAAGTTTAAAATTGCTTTCAAATACGGTGACGTAATATTACGTTAATTCGTAAAACAATACTTTGAGGCACTCTGATGATTTTGTATGTAAAAAGTAACAAGTTGAAGTTATGAATGATTGTTAACAATGTAATTTTCATGTATTAATACATTGACGTAATATTACGTCGATTCATAAAGTATTGCTTTATGACACTCTGATAACTTTGTAGACAATAATAATAAATTAAATCTATCAATGATTGTTGGCAATGTGATTTTCATGTATTAATACAGTGACGTAATGTTACGTCAATTCGTAAAGCAATACTTTGAGACACTCTGATGACTTTGTAGGTAAAAAGTAACAAGTTGAATCTATGAATGATTGTTGATAATGTAATTTTCATGTATTAATACAGTGACGTAAGATTACGTCAATTCGTGAAACATTACTTTGTGACACTCTGATATCTTTGTAGTCAAAAATAATAAATTGAGTCCATAAATGATTGTTGACAACGTGATGTTCATGTATTAAGACAATGACGTAATAATACGTCATCCTGTACTAAAGTACCGTATCTTTTATTCATAAAAAAATTAAATAATTAGAAATTGTTCCTTGTACCACAAAAGTGTAGTTCACAGCCTATCACGAATTTCCTGACCATTTTACTCGTTTTTCTTGTTGAATAAATCGAAAGTGATCACCCCACCGTGTCCCTTCATCTAACTTTACCTCGTTAACGTTTATTTTCTTTCACACTGACCGAACAACGTACCTTCGCTTTTCAGAGGCACGAAGTACCCTTACCCGTAAAATATAAAGTCCCGTTTGTGAAGAACGTAGTGGTACGTTTATTCGAACGCGTTTTCGCGCGCAATTTTCTCCCCGTCGCCCATTGTTCGCGGCAACTCGTTAACGCGCACGTTGCGGATCCAGTTCACGGACCGTGAACGTAAATCCCGGTCAGCTGTATTATTGGGTCATTATTCCGGGGTAAACCGTGGGGAAGCGAAAAAAAAAACGAGGAAGAAGACAGCCAGGGGAAGGTTACCCCTCGGTGGTTGGAAAACGAGCCGCTCGGAAAGCAAAAGCGAAATCGTTCGCGCGAGTTCACGCGAACGATCGAATCCTAACCTTAGCAGGCAAGGATGTATAAAGATGCGACATTGTATTTTTTTTCTATGGAAATTTCATTTTTTATTTGATGGATCTGCTAACTCTCAAATTTTCAATCTCTCAATTTTTAAAAAATCAAACTTGCACGCTTTTACACTTTCAAATTTTCAGGATCATAAATTCTACTACTCTCAAGCTTTTAGTATCTCAATTTCTCAATCTTTAAGAATTTTCAAACTCTCAATTTTATAAATTCTCATATCCTCCAATACCTAGTCTTCCAAATTCTCATGTCACCAAATTCCTCATATTTATAAATTCTCAAATCCCCAAATTTCTCACATTCCCAAATTCCCAAATCCCCAAATTCTCAGCTCTCGAAATTCCCAATCTCCCAAACTCCCAAATCCCCAAATTCTCAGATCCCCAAATTCCCACGTCCCGAAATTCCTCACATCCCCCAATACCTAATCTTCCAAATTCTCACGTCCCCAAATTCCTCACATTCTCAAATTCTCAAATCCCCAAATTTCTCACATTCCCGAATTCCCAAATCCCCAAATTCTCAGCTCTCGAAATTCCCAATCTCCCAAACTCCCAAATCCCCAAATTCTCAGCTTCCCAAATTCCTCACATCCCCAAATTCCCACGTCCCCAAATTCCTCACATCCCCCAATACCTAATCTTCCAAATTCTCACGTCCCCAAATTCCTCACATTCCCAAATTCTCAAATCCCCAAATTTCTCACATTCCCAAATTCCCAAATCCCCAAATTCTCAGCTCTCCAAATTCCCAATCTCCCAAACTCCTAAATCCCCAAATTCTCAGCTCCCCAAATTCCTAATCTTCCAAACTCCCAAATCCCCAAATTCTCAGGTCCCCAAATTCCCAAATCCCCAAATTCTCAGCGCGAGTTCATGTGAACGATCGAAACCTACCCTTAACAGGCAAGGATGTATAAAGATGCGACATTATATAATATTTTCTTATGGTAATTTCATTTTTGATTTGATAGATCTGCAAATTTGAAGGTTTCGTGGAATTTTTTTCTTGAGAATTTTATACTTTAGAAATTTAGAAAAGTGTAGGAATTAAATTTGTGGAACTTCAGGTACCTGAATCTTTAAATTCCCTAGGTATTCTACATTCTTATGTACATAGATTCCCACCTACTTTAAACGTATGCTTTAGAAATTTATAAAAATGAAGGAATTAAATTTGTGGAACTTCGGGTACCTGAATCTTTAAATTCCCTAGGTATTCTACATTCTTATGTACATAGATTCCCACCTACTTTAAACGTTATGTTTTTAGATTCTTACATTCCTAAATATCTGTGCTTTTAGCACTTAAATTTTATATATGGTAAAAGCAGTATAACGATTCGAATATTAATGTATTTATCGATTCCAGTTAACAAGACAAAGAAAACACGGTCGTTTCTAAATTCGACAAGCTCGAAATAAAACTGTAAATCGGGTCACTTTGTAACGTTACGTTTCAGACGCTTTTCTCCTGCTAAATGAGTCACCGACCGCTCACACGGAAAAAAGTAGAATTCTCGTTTCGATTTGAGCGAAAGATTTCGTTAAATCAGTTCAATTAATTATTCCTCGGCGGTTCTCCGGAAACGTCACTCTCCATAAGCGTATTTAATTGTTTGCATTTTAAAACGAAATTAAATTATCGCGACGTGGACAAATTTCATGCTTTTATGAAACTTTTAAACGTTTTTAATCGTCGGTCGATTATTTTATAAATTATATAACAGAGACCGTGTCGCCGAAGGAGAAAGAGAATTAAAAAGGAGGACGCTATGTATTTGGTCAAAAACAGACGAGAAAAGAAGCCTGCCCGCAGTGCACAGAAACAGGGACGCTCAAAACAAAGCGTCGTAATTTTTCGGCGACGACGCGTGAACGCGCGCGCGCATCGGCTCGTTTCTTGCTTTTCTTCGCGAACCAAACCAGAAAGATCGCCCGATCGTGATCGAACTAGCGATGGCTTCGATCCGCCTTCAACATTCTTGAACAATTCTTTAATACTCGACAATTTGTGTAAGAGAATTGTTTGTGAATTTGATACTTGAGAACTTCAAAATATAAATTTATTGGTTTGGCAAGAAAGTAATTTCGGTTTGCGCCAGCAGATTATGTTTGTAGGACATTATGTTTGTAAGATAAACATAATGCTATCTACTGGCGCAAACCGAAATTACTTTCCTGCCAACACAATAGGAAGTTAGGGACATTGAATGTGTGAATTTGGAGATATTGAAAAATGCATATTGACAATTTCAAAATATAAATTTAGGAATTTAGGGACATTGAGTGTGTGAATTTGGAGATATTGAACAATGCAAATTGAGAACTTCAAAATATTAACTTAGGAATTTGGGGACATTGAGTGTGTTAATTTGGAGATATTGAAAAATGCATATTGACAATTTCAAAATATAAATTTAGGAGTTTAGGGACGTTGAATGTGCGAATTTAGAGATATTGAACAATGCAAATTGAGAATTTCAAAATGTAAATTGAAGAAGTTAGAGACATTGAATGTGTGAATTTGGAGATATTGAAAAATGCAAATTGAGAACTTCAAAATATAAATTTAGGAATTTTGGGACATTGAATGTGTGAATTTGAAGATATTGAAAAATGCAAATTGAGAACTTCAAAATATTAACTTAGGCATTTAGGGACGTTGAATGTGCGAATTTAGAGATATTGAAAAATGCAAATTGAGAATTTCAAAATGTAAATTGAAGAATTTGGGGACATTGAATGTGTGAATTTGGAGATATTGAACAATGCAAATTGGGAATTTCAAAATGTAAATTGAAGAAGTTAGAGACATTGAATGTGTGAATTTGGAGATATTGAAAAATGCACTTTGAAAAGATGCAATATGTAGGAATATAGGGATTACATTATGTAGATGTTGAGGGACGTAGGAAGATAGAGATGTGGAATCACAAGGTTGTAAGAATATAGGTATCTAGGAATGTAGGGATCTAAGAGTGTGGCGATCTAGAAGTGTGGAGACCTAGGAGTATATGGACCTAGGAGTGTAGAAACCTCAGAGTGCAGAAACCTAAAAATTTGAGGACTTAGGAGTGTAGGGACCTAGGAGTGTAGAAACCTCAGAGTGCAGAAACCTAAGAAGGTGAGGACTTAGGAGTGTATGAACCTAGGAGTGTAAAGACCTCAGAGTGTAGAAACCTAAGAATGTGGGGACCTAGGAGTGTTGGGACCTAGGAGTATTGGGACCTAGGAGTGTAGAGACCTCAGAGTGTAGAAATCTAAGAATGTGGGGACCTAGGAGTGTTTGGACCTAGGAATGTATGGGAACCTAGGAGTGTAGGGAGTTGAGAATGTGATGACCTAGGAATGTGGTGATCTAGGAGTGCAGGGACCTAGAAATGTGGGGACCTAGGAGCATAAGAATCTAGAAGTGTAGGCACCTACCAACATAGAAACCCATAAATATAGCAATCCACTAACATAAAATTCCACATCCATGCTCCATTATCCACTCTCCCAATCCTCCAAATTCCCCACCTCCCCAAAAATCAAACCTCACAACCCACGTCTCTCCATCCTTCCATTCCTATTCAAATAATATTCCCTCCCATCCAATAAACCTATCCATATCAGCGAAAAACTATGCAAAAATGAACAAGACCACAGACATTTCCGTTCGGTTGTCACATATTTCGTAGAGAAACCAGATTCGCCGTTGATTGTACGAGTAGAACGAGTCGGACTCGAAGCGGAGAAGATCGCTAGCTGAAGCGGTGCAATGTACGGACGGCGATCGAGTGCAACGAGCTCGTGTGTCCGTGTGCGCGTGTTCCTGTACACGCTCGCGTGTTCGAGCTGGTAGGTGCACCGGCACAGAGGAGAGTAAACGCAATAACTGTATCTCTGGTCCAGGGGGTCACTGTTCCACGACCACGAGACTCGCTCGACTGTTCTCGGCTTCTTGCCGCGTTATACACGGTGTTCTTGCACGACCGTGACTACGAGAAATCGAAAACTATCGACTCCGTTGCTCCTTTATCCACGAAAATATACTACGCTTTAACTTCCTCGAACTTTTCGATGCTCGGAATCGGAGATTTGTGGAACTTGCAGTTGTTGACGAGGTCAGGTTAACTCGGCTAAGCAATTTCCGGACTTTTCCGAAAGTTCTTATTTGCTCGGGTTGATGGATGCCAGAGTTTTCCGGGATTTTACAAGTTCTTATTCGATTACGAAGACGCGATATTTACGCTCGGGACTTCGTGGATTTTCGTTGTAAAACTTCAGAAACTATCACGGAAAAGTTCGATTCGATACGGACACAATAACGTACACGCTCTCGAGCGTCATTATTTTTCATTTACCCCGGACGATCATCGACGCTGACAGATCGATACTCGTTTGCCCCAGTTCGGTCACCCTTGCTTCTCGAAAAGTGAAAACAATCGGAAGTCCACGTGTCCCTGGGCACGTTGTTTCCCTTTCACTTCTTACCACCAGACCCATATTACCTCCCTAGGAAACGCACCCTTTCCCTTTCGTTTTCCGTGCCGATTTTCCGTCACGTTGAACAGACACCCGTTGCTGAAGGGAGCGGTGAAAAACTTCCATATTTTTTCGCGCCGGTCCGTTCTCTTGTAACTAATCAATTCCTTCGAAGAATATTTTCATTATCCTGTTAATTATATTTTTAAATTGATATTCTAAACAGAAGCTTCATTTTCTATTTTTTGATTAGGGAAATATTAGGATTTACCTATCTAGGGATATTGGGATGTATAAGTTAGGTAATGTGCAGATGTTAGAGTCTAGGGATCTAGGGATATTTTGCATTTGGAGATATTTTGGATTTAGGGATATTGGGATGCATAAGTTAGGGAATGTGCAGATGTTGGAATCTAGGGATCTAGGGATATTTTGGATTTGGGGATGTCTTGGATTTAGGGATATTGGGATGTATAAGTTAGGGAATGTGCAGCTGTTGGAGTCTAGGGATCTAGGGATATTTTAGATTTAGGAGAATTCGGACCTAGGGATATTTTAGATTTAGGAGAATTGGGACCTAGGGATATTGGGATCTGGGGCTATTGGGATGTAGGGACATTTGGTAGTTATAGAAATTTGGGATCTAGAGAAATTGGGAATCTTGGGAAATTTGGGATTTAGGGAAATTTAGGATTTAGGGAAATTTGGAATCTAGAGAAATATGGGATCTAGGGAAATTTGGGATCTAAGGAAATTTGGTATCTAGGAAAATTTGGGATCTGGAGAAATTTGGAATCTTGGAAAATTTGGGATTTAGGGAAATTTAGGATTTAGGGAAATTAGGATTTAGGGAAATTTGGAATCTAGAGAAATATGGGATCTAGGGAAATTTGGGATCTAAGGAAATTTGGTATCTAGGAAAATTTGGGATCTAGAGAAATTTGGAATCTTGGGAAATTTGGAATCTTGGAAAATTTGGGATTTAGGGAAATTTAGGATTTAGAGAAATTTAGGATTTAGGGAAATTTAGGATTTAGGGAAATTTGGAATCTAGAGAAATATGGGATCTAGGGAAATTTGGTATCTAGGAAAATTTGGGATCTAGAGAAATTTGGAATTTTGGGAAATTTGGAATCTTGGAAAATTTGAGATTTAGGGAAATTTAGGATTTAGGGAAATTTGGGATCTAGGGAAATATGGGATCTAGGAAAATTTGATATCTAGGGAAATTTGGGATCTAGGGAAATTTGGAATCTTGGGAAATTTGGTATCTAGGGAAATTTGAGATCTGGAGAAATTTGGGATTTAGAGAAATTTGATATCTAGGGAAATTTGGGATCTAGGGAAATTTGCTATCTAGGGAAATTTGGAATCTAGGGAAATTTGGAATCTTGGGAAATTTGGGACTTAAAAAAATTTGGAATCTTGAAAAATTTGGGATTTAGAGAAATTTGATATCTAGGGAAATTTGGGATCTAGGGAAATTTGGAATCTTGGGAAATTTGTTATCTAGGGAAATTTGGGATCTAGAGAAATTTGGGATTTAGAGAAATTTGGGATCTAGGAAAATTTATGATCTAGAGAAATTTGGAATCTAGGTATATAGTAATCTGCGATCGTGTAAATCTAGCAACAAAAAATCTAAAAATATAGTCATCTACATATATCGCAATTGGAGATCAAAGAAATCTAGGAATATACAAATGTATCTAACAATACAAAAATGTAAGGATATAGGAATCTGAGATAGCGGAAATTTAAGAATATAATATCAGAATGTAGGAACGTGAATCCAGAAATTTCTGAATACACATCTCGAGAGTATCTCGATTCTGTAGCATAGATACTCGGATGAGAAATCACGAGGGTCATCGATGAAACCTGCACGCCAGAACCGAGCGGAATATCGAAATTACACGCGTATTGCACGCGCAAGTCGCGGTGAGAACCGAGATAACCTCGTTTTGGGTGCAGCGAACGAAACGGGTTTCCTGCAGCCGGCTTTCGTCGCATGGAAACACTCTTTTGCACGCACCACGATAGAATCGCTTACAACCACTCGATCTTTCATATATTTCCTATAACACCTTATTTCCTCGATGTTATTACCGTAGAAGGAAATATAAAAATTGGAAAAAGTAATTCGCGTTTTGAAACATTTACAAATATCGAACCGACTAGGCACAGAATTGCACAGAGTCTTCGATAGAATTTTCAAAGAAGTTTTATAAAAGTTCTTGGATGATATATGACGTTCTATACATCAATCTATTCATTTCCAAATAATGAATGGCCTTACACAATTAGTTTTAAGAAATTGCAATATATCGTTTAGAGAAAGTACAAAATATCACCAAACCTATTAACGTCCCACGAAAATTGTTGACAATCTACGACATTCTACACATCTATTGAGTACATGTTTTAAAAAATTGCTTAGAGAAAGTACAAAGCGATACGTTGAACCGACTGTGCAGAAGCTTTCTCGTTGACTTTCTCGAAAAGTAATTAAATAATCCACGACGTTCCATATAAGAATCGTGTAACATGTTCTCGCGTTGATTACAGTATAAAATGTCATTGGTACAATATAGATTTCTGAAATTTGATTTACGAGCGCTATCGGTGCCTATGGCAAACAGTGGCAGCGACCGGTATCGGTTCGTAAATCGAGCTATCGAGCACATTTCGATTTTTTCGCCTAGCTGGAAAGCGTCCGGGGACCGTGCAAGCTATCTCCGCGGGTATCTTTTGCTTGGAAAGTGGGACGCCGCTGCGTCCACTACTTCTCTCTTTCCTTCGGTCGCTCCCTGTTGCGCCGACGTTTTATCACTTTGCTATCGCACGTAGCTCGCAATAAGCAACGTAGTAGAAAGTACGAGCATTTGGTGGTTGTATTTTAGCTTTCACGATCAGATACCGGGGCCGGTGTACGCGCACGGCCATTTTATCGTGCTTTTGCATTCGCCCCTTCTCTGCGTACAGTTTTCGCGAGCCACCGGTTTCTCCTGCGAATGCCCTATTCGGACATTCAATTTCAAATATCTTCAAATATTCAGAGTCTTCCTGGACGACTTTGAAGACCTTTCTTTACTGACAGAGCTGTTATCTGAGAAACTATCACTTTTTTGTAATATTTTGAAAGGAGGTTACGGATTTTTCGTACGGTGCAATTTTTTCTAGAATCTGATTATTAATTTACTTGTTTCATCAAGTTCTCAAGTTTCCATTTTCCTAAGCTTTAGAGTTCACAAGCTTCCATTTTCCTAAGCTTTAGAGTTCTCAAGCTTCCATTTTCCCAAGCTTTAGAATTCCAAAGTTTCTTTTTTCCTTAGCTTTAGAGTTCCCAAGTTTCTTTTTTCCTAAGCTTTAGAATTCTCAAGCTTCCATTTTCCTAAGCTTTATAGTTCTCAAGCTTCCATTTTCCCAAGCTTTAGAGTTCCAAAGCTTCTTTTTTCCTAAGCTTTAGAGTTCTCAAGTTTCCATTTTCCTAAGCTTTAGAGTTCTCAAGCTTCCATTTTCCCAAGCTTTAGAATTTCAAAGTTTCTTTTTTCCTTAGCTTTAGAGTTCCCAAGTTTCTTTTTTCCTAAGCTTTAGAATTCTCAAGCTTCCATTTTCCTAAGGTTTAGAATTCGCGAGCTTCTTATTTCTTTCTGAACTTTAGACTTCTCAAGCTTCTATTTTCCTGAGCTTTAGAGTTCTCAAGCTTCCATTTTCCTAAGCTTTAGAGTTCTCAAGCTTCCATTTTCCTAAGGTTTAGAATTCGCGAGCTTCTTATTTCTTTCTGAACTTTAGAGTTCTCAAGCTTCCATTTTCCTGAGCTTTAGAGTACCCAAGTTTCTTTTTTTCTAAGCTTTAGAGTTCCCATGCTTCTTATATTTTTTCTGAGCTTCGGAGTACGCCAGCATCTTATTTCTTTCTGAACTTTAGAGTTCGCGAGCTTCTTATTTCTTTCTGAACATTAGAGTTCTCAAACTTCTTATTTCTTTCTCAGCTTTAGAGTATTCAAGCTTCTTATTTCTTCCTAAGCTTTAGAGTTCCCGAGCTTCTTATTTCTTTATGAGCTTTAAAGTTCTCAAGCTCCTTATTTCCTTATAAGCTTTAGAGTTCTCAAGCTTCTTATTTCTTTGCGAGCTTTAAAGTTCTTACGCTTCTTACTTGTGCCCAAGTTTTAAAGTTCTCAAACTACGAATTTCTTTCTGAGCTTTAGAGTTTCCAAGTTCCTTATTTCTTTATAAGCTTCAGAGATCTGAAAAAAAGCAGACTTGATGAAACAAGTAAATTGATATACGGAATACGTTGCAAGTTATATTTCTTGAGAAAATCAATGTACTTAGTCGGTTCGGGCATAGTCGGTTCGGTGGAGAAACAACAGAAACGCAATTCAAAGATGTTATTCTTGCAAATGTAAATTTACTGCAGTAAAACATTCTATGTTATTGTTCGATTAACAGTACCTCATTTTGTACATCATATTTTTGTACTTATCACGTGTTTCACCATAATCGAAAGTTCTGACGAGTCTCACTCGTGACGTACCTACTCAACTTGAAGTTTAGATCCAACTATAAGTTGCATTATCAAGTAACCCTGAATATAAAGTAGTTACATATTAATTTTCTTTGTTCATTTTAATGTTATAATCTTGAGTTAGTCTTGTCTAATGTATCTAACAAATAAATATCACTTAATGTTAATTTTTTAATTCAAATTCGCTGATGTCTTCAGTCTTTCATCTTCAAGTATCAACTTTTAGATGCAAAACAAGTTAACAACAGTACAAACAAAAACTGTCAGTCAAGTCTATCTTGAAATCAGTCTACTTTAAATCAGTCTATTTCACCGAAATGAATGAAATTTTGTATCGAGTTCATAAACAGAACCGTGTAAGTTAGTAATTTGGGTTAACAGTTTGTGAAGCATGTTTAACGAGAGACCGAGTCTCCCGATTGCAAATTCATGCTCGACAAACGAGACGCTGATAACTCAATTTACCGACAATTATGCGATTGTGATAGGCGTGCTCGAGTTTTCAAGCACGGCACGCGTACGTACATTTAGCTCGCGGGTGCATTTGCATATCGGTATTGCAAATTTACGATCGAGCCGTGGAAGAATCAACGATTCGACTTCTTGGCGAACGGGATACATACTCTTGTCGTCGTTCGCTCGTGAAAGGCTCAGCATAGGCGACATAATTATTCATACACGGAGATCGGAATCGCTGAACGGCAGTTCCGACGCGTGAAATTTGCATATCGCACATAAAATTTATGAACTACCATCGTGAATCGATCATCTAGTGCTCTGTGCCGGTGCTTACATTGTTTTCGCTGTGTTAAGAATAATAATTTATGCTTGGAAACGTAGGAACAAACGTGGTCGATTTTAAGCTTTGAGAAATTTGAAGATCTATAAAATATGGAGCATCAAATGTTTAACTCTTTGAACTACTATGAATGTGGCTCGATATGACACTTATTTTATGTATCTTACATTGGATCTGATAAATAATTCAGATACAAAGTTAGTCTGAAAATGTATATTATCATTCATTGACTACTTACAATAAAAGAAAAATGTATATGTCACATAGTCCGTTCTGCTGCAGTACACCCTTTCTTGATCTACTTTATTAATTAAAGAGTTGATAGGTAAATTCTGGGAACTCTAAAGTTGTAGACTTTGAAGAAACTGTTGTGAAGTTGAGCTTTTTTGAAACTTGAGAACTCAGTAACTTATAACAATTTGGGAACTTGAAAACTTTAAAGCTTAGACAAAAATGAAGAACCTAAGAACTCTAAAGCTCGTGTAAAAGATAAGAAGATTGAGAACTCAAATGCACAGAAAGAAATTCGTACTTTAAAAACTTTAAAGTTGGGCACAAATAAGAAGCTTAAGAACTTTAAAGCTCGTAAAGAAATGAGAAGTTTGAAGATTCTAAAGATCAGGAAGAAATAAGAAGCTTGAGAACTCTAAAGCTTAGGAAAAAATATAAGAAGTTTAGGAACTCTAAAGCTCATAAAGAAATAAGGAGCTTGTTAACTCTAAAGTTTAGGAAGAAATAAGAAACTTGAGAACTCTAAATCTTAGAAAACAAAATAGGAAGCTTGAGAACTCTAAAGCTAATAAAAAAATAAGGAGCTTGAGAACTCTAAAGCTTATAAAGAAAGAAGAAGCTTGAGAACTTTAAAGCTTACGAAAAAGGAAGCTTGAAAACTCTAAAGCTTGAAAAATAGAAAGCTTGAGGACTCCATATCTTAGGAAATATAAAGCTTGAGAACTCCAGAGCTTAGGAAATAGAAAGCTTGAGAACTCCAAAGCTTATGAAATAGAAAGCTTGAGAAATCCAAAGCTTGAGAACTCCAAAGCTTAGGAAATAGAAAGCTTGAGAACTCCAAAGCTTAGGAAATAGAAAGCTTGAGAAATCCAAAGCTTAGAGAATAGAAAGCTTGAGAACTCTAAAGCTTAGGAAATAGAAAGCTTGAGAACTCCAAAGCTTAGGGAATACAAAGCTTGAGAACTCCAAAGCTTAAGAAATAGAAAGCTTGAGAACTCCAAAGCTTAGGAAATAGAAAGCTTGAGAACTCCAATGCTTAAGAAATAGAAAGCTTGAGAACTCCAAAGCTTAAGAAATAGAAAGCTTGAGAACTCTAAAGCTTAGAAAATAGGAAGCTTGAAAACTCTAAAGCTTAGAAAATAGAAAGCTTGAGAACTCCAAAGCTTAGGAAATAGAAAGCTTGAGAACTCCTAAGCTTAGGAAATAGAAATTTTGAGAACTGCAAAGCTTAGAAAATAAAAATCTTATGAATTCTAAAGCTTAGGAAATAGAAAGTTTGAGAACTCCAAAGCTCCAAACATAGAACTCAGCTCTCTATTACGCAAAAACGCATAAATTCCACATTTCTATACCACAAAACCGTAAAAATTCGAGACTTCCACCATCCGAAAATTTATAAATTGCAAAAGTTGAAAAATCACAGCACTAATAACCTAATTTACAAATCCCTAATCGTAAAATTTGGAAATTGCCACCCTATGAATAAGAATTTGTAGAGTAATGATCGCGGTCGTGGTTGTATTCCGTTGGAAAGCGTTCAACATGGAAGAAAGCCGACATCGGGCGACAATGTTTCGCGGGCATAAATCAGATCGGAGAAAGTTACAACCCCAATTAACCTCGGTGATACGAGATGACTTGTGCACAGGGTTCGTTGAACCGATCTCCGAGGAATGAACGAGAACGCCACGAGCCCCGGCCGTTTTGGTCCGTTCACCTGATAACAGACCGCGTACACTCGGATAAATATAGAACTTCAGCTTCAACCATCGATTTCCTTCCAATAATTCGATTTCGTTAGTCGCTCGTTAATTACCGACCAAACAAAATAATATATTATTCCTAATTAACGACGTTCGTTTGTTCTCCTTTTCAGACAGTCGTGACGTAATGTAAGGCAAGTTTAATGAGTATCAAATCGATGTTTGAATTACCCAGATAACGATTATATGAGATGCATTAATATTCTCGGCGGAAGATGACGATTCCGTGTTAGAATTAATAATTGATCCAGTTTACGGATTAATACTTTCCATTAGCAGATGGATCTGGTCATAACTGGCGGTATTAAAATTATTCTTAAATTATTGTTCTTGTGGAGGAACGTTTGAGCTTCACACTGAGATTTCATAAGATATTTTGTAATACTTTGTCTCATCTGATAAAATATTTTGTAATATGTCATCGAATCATTATCAATTTTTCACGTTTCAATATCATGTTGTTTCAATTATTTCATGACGGTACAGTGCTTCTCTGTATTTATTTAGAACTTGATATTTTATAAATGGATACACGGTAAATTTAGTAATATTTAAACGCGAAATCGTGTTCGACACGTTTGGAAATGGACATTCACCGACCCGTCGCGTTTATAAACGGAATAAAAATTGCAGCTCCGCGGGAATAAATAAATGCGAGAGAGGTTGGAAATAATTCAAGATGGATACCGGCCACGCGCAGAAGGATGGTCGAAATTTTGTCGCCGGCATTTGCATAGAGGAGCCGGTTCAACGAACTCGAGCGGGGTCAATTCGAGCAGGGGCCCTAGAACTTCCTTCAACGAGACCTAACCCCGTGAAACCTCGACCCGACATTGAGCCAATGAATTACGAAAATGATCGAGGGAAAAAAGAAATGGACGAAGGTGGAGGGAGCGGAGAGAGAAAGGAGGACAGATTAGGCGCTTACGCATTGGCTCGAATTCTGCGAACCGCAAAAACCTAACAACCAGGCTTGGGTTAACGATCTAATGAAGAGATCCATTGTGCCGTGGACTTTCGATGAAATTGGGCCAAATTGTGCTGCGCGTGGACCAGATACCGATATGTGCGATCTCTTTGCTATGAATACGGCATTCATTAATATCTGACATTCATAGATTCTATATTTTTCTAAATATTATTGGTGTGTATTAATGGGTGGGACTGTATTATGGATTATACGCTGCAGAAATATTTCTGGGAGATTGGAGAATAATTTTGTGGGGATATCAAGGTTTATAGGGATTGAGGGTTATAGGGGTTTTTGGGTATGAGATTCACGATTTATAGGGATTTTTGGGGTCGAGAATCAAGGTTTATAGGGATTTTTGGGTACGAGATTCAAGGTTTATAGGGATTTTTGTGTTCGAGGGTCAAAGTTTATTGGAATTGGGGTTATAGGGATTTTTGGGTTCGAGAATCAAGGTTTATAGGGATTTTTGGGTACGAGATTCAAGGTTTATAGGGATTTTTGGGTACGAGATTCAAGGTTTATAGGGATTGAGGGTTATAGGGATTTTTGTGTTCAAGGGTCAAGGTTTATTGGAATTGGGGTTGTAGGGATTTTCGGGTTCGAGAATCAAGGTTTATAGGGATTTTTGGATACGAGATTCAAAGTTTATAGGGATTTTTGGATACGAGATTCAAGGTTTATAGGGATTGAGGGTTATAGGGATTTTTGTGTTCAAGGGTCAAGGTTTATTGGAATTGGGGTTATAGGGATTTTTGGGTACGAGAATCAAGATTTATAGGGATCAGGGGTTAGAGAGATTTTTACGTTCGAAGATCAAGTTCTATAGAGTTCGAGGATTATAGAAATTTTTGGGTACGAGTATCAAGGTTTATAGGGATCGATGGTTATAGGGATTTTTGACTACGAGGATCAGGGTTTCTAGGGATTTCTGGTTACGAGAATCAAGGGTTATAGGGACTTATGGCTGTACTATTGGGATTTGGTGTTATGGCGAGAGTTATAGATATCTGAGAACACTTAGGATTTGTCGATTTGGAGCTTGGAAATTTAGATACATGGAAATGTAGGAATTCACGTATTTAGAAACTTGTGATACTAACAATGTGAGGATGTAGTATACCAGGACCCAGAAATCTGGAAATCTTGAGATATTAAGAGCTACAAATTTGGATCTGAGGACATATCAAGATTCAGCGTTCAGAGAATCTAGATATGTGGAAATGTAGAGTTTACTGAATCAAGTGATAGAGATCTAGAGACATTGAGAACTAGGAATCGATGAATCTAACAACATGATAACTTAGGTACATTCATATCTAGAGACATAGAGATCTAGGAGCGTCAGACCTAGGAATCTAAGGATCTTGATATATGAAGATATATGAAGACCTAATCTTGACATTTGGAAATATTAAGAATCTAGAGTTCTGAGGCTCTAATAATTTAGATATCAACGTATACATACGTAGAAACATAGCAAACTAGTTATATATAAACCCAAATACAATTTAGCAATTGAATCTCTGTTTCCATATGACATATGACGCATACTGGCTGATCCTATGATTCATAATTAGAGAAAAAAGATGAAAACTTAGAATACCCTGCAGGTAAGATAATACGATAGTTCCAATAGTCGATAAATACCACATAGCAAACTAAAAATATATAAATCTCAACTTGTAGAAATTTAGAAATTCCACATACGTTATAATATATGAGGCATGCAGTCCAACATATGACGCGTACTGACTGATCCTATGATTCATAACTAAAGAAAACAGATGAAAACTTAGAATACCCCGCAGGTGAGATAATACAATAGTTTCAATAGTACATAAATACCACATGGCAAACTAAAAATATTGTATAAATCCAAACTCATAGAAATTTATAAATTCCACATACGTTATAACATATGACACATGCAGATCAACCTATGACGCATACTGTCTGATCCTATGATTCATAACTAGAGAAAAAAGATGAAATCTTAGAACACCTCGCAGATGAGATAATGCAATAAAAATATATAAGTCCAAACTCATAGAAATTTATAAATTCCACATACGTTATAACATATGACACATGCAGATCAACCTATGACACATACTGTCTGATCCTATGATTCATAACTAGAGAAAAAAGATGAAATCTTAGAACACCCCGCAGATGAGATAATACAATAAAAATATATAAACCCAAACTCTTACAAATTTAGAAATTCCACATACGTTATAACATATGACGCATACTAACTCATGACTACTATGACACACATTATCATACAACTATAACTACAGTAAAAAGATGAAAACCTGCACCCTACAGGTAAGATCACACGATAGTTTCGATACCCGATAAATATCACGAAACAAGTCCCTCCTCCCCAGTTTCTCGCTCTTTCATATCCCCTTTTTCCCTGACGTTGTCTCTCTCTGTCTCTCTGATTGTCCCTCGTCTTTCCTCCCCCTTCGGGTCTGTCGTGCAACGTCGTCGAGTTCAACGAACCCCGTTGGATGACGTGATACTGCCATGTTGGGAATTTATTATCTGACTTCGTTGTCCAACGACCCCCGCTTTTTGTGTATCGCGACGCGACCGACCGTTCCACTATACGCGCCTCGGGTTTAGTTCCTTTCCGATTGAAATCGGGGGAGGATCGGTCGGCGTAACAGGCGTCGTCACGTGCCAGGCGTCGAGCAGAAGCGTCGTCGTGGATAACCACGGGCATCGACAAAGGGATGCCGAGGCGAACAGGTTCGTTGGTGGACGCCGATGGAATTCGGACGGATGGCGAAAGAGGTGTGTGGAGAGCTGATATTTCTGGGATGTCGCTTTTGTGCCGCTTTTTCAACGAAAGCTTTCAAATTTTATAACTTGCTGCCGAGTTCAGGATATCGGAGATATCTGATTCAGATTTTTTCTAGTCGATAAATCTTCTAATTCAGAATACTCTTGAAATATTTCAGAAGTTGGTAAATTAATATTGAAGGATGTAGCAAATTTTGCGACTTGAGAATTTCAGAGTTTTCAAGTTTCTAAATCTTGGAATTTAGACGCTGTTTAAATGTTTGAGAAGCTGAAAAATTAATATAGCTTGAAGGAAGTAATAAATGTTGGAACTTAAGAAGTCTAGGGTATAGAACTCCATCTTAGAACTCCATCTTAGAACTCCATCCTAGAATTCCATCATTCTAAAGTCTTTACAATCTCATAATTTGCAATTTGAAAATGTATTGAAGAATGTAGAAGCTCGAGAACCCTACAACTTGCAGACTAGAACTCCTGATTCAGACACTGTTTAAATGTTTGAAAAGCTGTAAAATTAATACAGTTTGAAGGAAATAATAAATGTTGGGACTTAAGAATTTTAGTATATAGAACTCCATCTTAGAACTCCATCCTAGAATTCCATCATTTTAAAGTCTTTACAATCTCATAATTTGCAATTTTTAAATTTATTAAAGAATGCAGAAGCTCGAAAACCCTACAACTTGCAGAACTCCTGATTCAGACACTGTTTAAATGTTTGAAAAGCTGTAAAATTAATACAGTTTGAAGGAAATAATAAATGTTGGGACTAAAAATTCCAGGATGTAGAACTCCATCTTAGAACTCCATCATTCTAAAGTCTCTACAATCTCATAACTTATAATTTAAAAATTTATTAAAGAATGTAGAAGCTTAAGAACCCTACAACTTGCAAACTTAAAACTCCTGAAACTTATTAATTTGTTTTTTTTACAATTTGATGATTTTAAAGATAAAACGATTTTGAACTCGAGAAATGTAGAGAGGAATGAAACTTGTATACAGTCTAGTTTAGGGTGACTGAACGATTAAGAAGTTTACGAGAGAGACACGGTTGAAGACTCCGAAGAAAGCACGAATGAAATTTCATCTAACGCAGGTGTAAAAGTAAATAGCAGCGTTTCGTTGTTTACTAGGAAATACTCGGATTACGTGCAAACAGCTATTTTACTATCGCCAGAAGCGTCGCGTTTCTTTGCGTTTATCTGAGTCCAGTGATACGTGAAACATGTATCACTGTCGAGGAAACGCTTTTTTAATTCACATCTGTATCATAGAACACAAACAGCGGAGTCAAGAACTTTAGAGCTTTGCAATTTTAATTCGCTAAAGAGTTATGGAGTTGGTAACTCGATAACTTTAATACTTAAGAATTTAAGAATTTGAGAATTTGAGAACTCACGAACTATAAGTTTTAGAAACTCAAGAATTCTATACTTTTCGAAACTCGAGTACTCTAAAACTTTTGAAGCTCCACAACTCTATACTTTTCGAAACTTGAGTAGTCTAAAACTTTTGAAACTCCAGAACTCTATACTTTGCGAAACTCGAGTACTCTAAAACTTTTGAAACTCCACAACTCTATACTTTTCGAAACTTAAGTATTCTAAAACTTTTGAAACTCAAGAACTCTATAATTATTGAAACTCGAGAACTTCAAAATTTAGAGAGCTCGAGAACTCTAACATTTATGACATTCGAGAACTCTAACTATTCAGGAACTCGGAAACTCTAAAATTTCTCAAACTCCAGAACTTTACAATTTCTGCAACTCGAGAACTCTAAAATTTGTCAAACTGTGGAACTCTGAAATTTCTGGAACTTGAGAACTCTAAAATTTCTGAAGCTTGGGAACTCTATAATTCTAAAAGTTCTTAAGCTTGGGAACTCTAGAACTCTAAAATTTCTGCAACTCGAGAACTCTAAAATTTCTTAAGCTTGGGAACTCTATAATTCTAAAAGTTCTTAAGCTTGGGAACTCTAGAACTCTAAAATTTCTGAAGCTTGGGAACTCTGAAATTTCTGGAAGTCGAGAACTCTAAAATTTCTGAAGCTTGGGAACTCTAGAACTGTAAAATTTCTGAAGCTTGGGAACTTTAGAACTCTAAAATTTCTGAAGCTTGGAAACTCTAGAACTCTAAAACTTCTGAAGCTTGGAAACTCTAAAATTTCTGGTACTCGAGAGTTCTAGAATTTCTCAAATTCCAGAACTCTAAAATTTCTAGAACTCTAGTGCTCTAAAATTCCTGAAGCTTTGGAACTCTAAATCTCTAAAATTTCTAAAGCTTGGAACTCAAAAATTTCTTAAACTCCGGAACTCTAAAATCTCTGGAACTCTAATTTCCAGTAACTCGGAACTCTAAACTTGCCAAAACTCTAAAATTTCCCCTTACAAACTTTCCACTCATATATTTCTAACACTCCAGAATAACTCAAGAACTTTACACCATAAAAATGCATAAACTCAGCACCTCGAGTGTCTAAAAAATAATAACATAAAATTTTCAACTGAGAACGCTATCTCCAACAAAAGATAATCGTCCGACATTTAATCGGTTAATCGTATCGCAACCGTTCAATTGAAAAGTGTATCCGACGTTTTCCAATCGAGTTCGGTGTCGTCCAACCGGCAATTCACTTCCCTCTTTACAAGGTGTCTGGCTTTTCTATTCTCCTTGGAAATCCATTGGAAAGTTGCGAGATTGATTCCTCTTATATGGGCTCGCACGAGTGAAGATGTTCCTTGCTCGCCTTAATTGATGGGTTATTCTCTCGGCAGCTTTCGAACGACCTTGCAGAAACCGTTTTCCCGTCCCTGATCATCTCGCAAAACATCCATTCCATTCGAGTTGAACGGCACGTTGTTTCCATACGATCGAAAAATCGATTTACCCTTCCATCAAATATTCCCCGT
This sequence comes from Megachile leachella, assembly GCA_963576845.1. Classification (NCBI taxonomy): domain Eukaryota; kingdom Metazoa; phylum Arthropoda; class Insecta; order Hymenoptera; family Megachilidae; genus Megachile; species Megachile leachella. Next base: position 20,321,813 of record OY756251.1, read on the forward strand.
TGTTTCATGGAAATTTCTTCATCCCGCCATTTGAATAATTTCGCCGGCGGTGAATCTTCTCGCTCATATTTATGTAAAAATACTCGACAATTTTCAGAAAATTTGAACGCTGTTCGTGGTCCAATATCGGCGTTAACGAGTTCAATTAACATTTTGTCCGATTTCGATGAGATCGAAGAAGAGAACGAACGTCGGAGTTAGAGGTTGAATATTTCATTTGAAAGCGAGCCAGATCTTGTTTGACATGGTCTGATTCCAGACATGAACGCGTGTCTGTCTTAATTGTTGTCGTGGAATAGCTTCGATGGCACGTCATTGTTATTACGAAGACAACTGTTCGTGAAATGGAACCGGAGAGTTTCGAAATTTGAGCGCTCTTTCCGCGTTCACGAGTTCAAGAACAATTACGCTATGATATCGGACAGACGGAAACTTTCTCGCTTTAATTAAAAAGATTGACTTTTCTAACTTTAACTCGGATGTTTACTTAAGTAAATTAAGTAAGTTCGGGTAATTCAACTTCTCAAATTTCCAAACTCTCAATGTTCCAAACTCTTACAGTTCCAAACTCTCAAAGTTCCAAACTCTCAAATTTCCAAGCTCTCAAATTTTCAAACTCTCAAAGTTCCAAGCTCTCAAATTTCCAAACTCTCAGAGTTCCAAACTCTCAAGTTTCCAAACTCTCAAGTTTCCAAACTCTCAAATTTCCAAACTCTCAAAGTTTCAAACTCTTAAATTTCCAAACTCTCAAAGTTCCAAACTCTCAAATTTCCAAGCTCTCAAATTTTCAAACTCTCAAAGTTCCAAGCTCTCAAATTTCCAAACTCTCAGAGTTCCAAACTCTCAAGTTTCCAAACTCTCAAATTTCCAAACTCTCAAAGTTCCAAACTCTTAAATTTCCAAACTCTCAAAGTTCCAAGCTCTCAAATTTCCAAGCTCTCAAATTTCCATACTCTCAAGTTTCCAAGCTCTCAAATTTCCAAACTCTCAAATTCCCAAACTCTCAGAGTTCCAAGCTCTCAAATTTCCAAGCTCTCAAAGTTCCAAGCTCTCAAATTTCAAAGCTCTCAAAGTTCCAAGCTCTCAAATTTCCAAACTCTCAAGTTTCCAAACTCTCAAATTTCCAAACTCTCAAATTTCCAAACTCTCAAAGTTCCAAGCTCTCAAATTTCCAAACTCTCAAGTTTCCAAACTCTCAAATTTCCAAACTCTCAAAGTTCCAAACTCTCAAAGTTCCAAACTCTCAAATTTTCAAACTCTTAAATTTCCAAACTCTCAAAGTTCCAAACTCTTACAGTTCCAAACTCTCAAATTTCCAAACTCTCAAGTTTCCAAACTCTCAAATTTCCAAACTCTCAAAGTTCCAAACTCTCGAATTCCCAAATTCCCAAATCCCCAATTTCCCAAAATTCCAAAATTCCACCTCTCAAACCTCCCCAATTTCCGCCAAATCCAATTCCACCCACCCCAATCCTTGCAACCACCCTTCACCCAAAGAATAATCCAAACCTCCAAAAATGTAACCACGTAAACCACAAAACAAGAATCACCTACACCATTTCACAAAAGCGTTCGCTTTTAAAATTCGTATTTAAAATTCGGATGTACTTAAGTAAACATCCGAGTAAACATGCAGTAAGTAAGTAAGTAATTCACAAGTAAGTAAACATTCACGCTGTGAATTTGAGTCTGAAGTTTCGGGTATTTAAAATTCGGATGTTTACTTAAGTAGATCCGAATTTTAAATACCCGAAGCTTCAGACTCAAATTCACAGCGTAATAACTTAATATTTTTCGGTTAAAATACTCGCGGAGACGTTTGAAAGCTAATCAGAGGGTTCGATTGAAATATATTCATTAACCCGGCATTCAGGAGCACAATGGCAAAAGACCGCAATGGAACACCGAGTCAACTCACCCTACTCCCTTCTCATTAATTCCTCCGTAAAAGAAAGAAAGCACCCTCCCAAAAAAGGAACAACAAAGGAAAGAAACTTCCAATTAAGAACCTTCTCCTCTCGTTCATCCCCCGAGCGATTCGTTGTTAACGATCGCTGAAAAGAAGCTTGTTACCAATTTTCCGAGGGAAAATCAAAGTCTTTCCTTTCTGGTAACGAACAAGACCTACCGGTTCGATCGATCGCCGATTTTAATCAACCATCTCTTTTTCGTTTGTTTCAGAGTGGAAAGCTCAGCGTTGCAGTTGGTGTATCCGCTGGATTCTCGTCCGGTGCAGTTAATCTTCCGGGGGTTGCAGGTGGTCAAGGAGAAACGGTCTCTCCTAAGAGATGTCTCGGGCATTGTTAAACCCGGTCAACTTTTGGCCGTCATGGGCCCCTCAGGTACCATTTCTTACTTCTTACAATTTATTTTTCGTTTCAACAACTTTATTGCTCTCCAAAAAAAAATTACATTTTTATTACCAAATTTAGTTACACTTGCTCTACAATTTAGGGACTTGTCTTCGAAATCGTGAAACTTTAGCAATTTGGAAATTTGGAAATTTTAGGAAGATTTAGGAATTTAAATTTTTGGATTGCTAGGGACATGTAGAACTCCAAAACCCTAAAATCATAGAACTTTACAATTGAACAACTGTAGAAATTGGTGTTCTAGAATATTAGAATTCTAAATACCCAGGTTTCTAGATCTCTAAATATTTAGATTCTTAATAGCTTAGAAACCCTTGTCGTAGGTCTCTGGGTCTCAAAATCCTAATATCCCTAGATAACCAAATCCCTAAATCACTGAATTTTCAGATTCTAATATCCCTAGATCTCAATATATCTAGATCCAAAAATCCCTAAATCCAAAAATCCCTAGATTCCCAAATTCCTAGATCCAAAAATCCCTAAATCCAAGGATCCCTAGATCCAAAAATCCCAAAATTCAAGGATCTCTAGATCCAAGAATCTCTATATCCAAAAATATCTAGATCCAAGTACCCTAGATCCAAAAATCCCTAGATCCAAGGATCCCTAGATCCAAAAATCCCTTGATTCAAATATCTCTAGATCCAAAAATCCCTAGATCCAAGAATCCCTAGATCCAAGTACCCCTAGATCCAAAAATCCCTAAATTCAAGGATCTCTAGATCCAAGAATCCCTATATCCAAAAATCCCTAGATCCAAAAATCTCTAAATCCAAGTACCCCTAGGTCCAAAAATCCCTAGATCCAAATATCCCTAGATCCCCAAATCCCTAGATCCAAAAATTCCTAAATCAAAAAATCCCTATATCCAAAAATTCCTGGATCAAAAAATCCCTATATCCAAAAATTCCTAGATCACAAAATCCCTATATCTAAAAATCCCTAAATCCAAAAAACTCCGGTCGCAAAAATCCATAGATCTAAAAAACCCTATACCCAAAAGTCCCTACATCCCAAAAATCCCTAGATCCCAAATATTCCTAAATCTTCATAAGTTCAAATATCCCCAGATTCTAATACCTCTAAATGCATAAATTCATAGTGGTACTTGAAAGTTCCATAATTACTTCAGCTCCTGATTTCTTCACACTCTGACAATCTGATAATTTGTAGTATTTTGATCTTAGAAATAAGAGAATTTAGAAGTAGTATATTAGAAATTGGGTCAGTCAGTAAAATCGATTCGATGGAAATTGCTGTACCGAAAAGTGAACGAACCTGCAGTTGTAATCATTAGCCAGGAAGGTTTGCACAATTGCACGTGTTGATGAACCTTGCAAAATGCAACGAATGCCGAAACTAGCGAGGAACCGATGCGTGCACGTTCGTTCACAAATAGCAACCGTGTGCAGAGAAAACGAATTACGAGCCGGGAAGGTTCGACGAGGAGACGCGAGACGGAATGAACGAATGACGCAAACAACCGCAAAATTGTCCAATAGAGGAGCGCCGAAACTCGATCGGGTTCACGAGCATTCGCGAGAATAATAGCGATTGAGTCAATTAACTTTAAACGAATTCACCCAGTTATCGTCGGAATTCTCATCGATCCAAATTTATCTCGGTCATTCTTAGAGGAAAAATATTCTTCTCGTTCCACTTTTCATTCCGTCAGAAAATTACAGCTTTTAATTGTCTTTTTTGACTGTGTTTAATGGTCTCTGTTTTCTCTTATAGGTTGCGGCAAAACGACACTGTTGAATTGCCTGTCCGGCCGAGTGGGCGTCGACGGGGGTGAAATCTGGTTGAATCGCGAAAGACTGACAAAAAGATGGCGCAGAAGAATCTGTTACGTTCAGCAACAGGACGTTTTCTTTCCCGATCTCACGCTGCGCCAGACTCTCGAGGTGAGTTCAATCTTAAAGCGCGACTTTCATCGAAAATTCCTTATCCACGCGAATTCACCCTACTCGAAATAGCGCTCGGAATATTCGTACCTCTAAATTGCAACTCGCGAGTACCCAACATTTGTTCCGCCGTTCTGTAAGCTATTTGTTACGGTACATTCAACACGCTCCTCTCTGAAGCGGACGTCTTTATGGCATAGGTAAATCGACGCAATTGTACGCGAACGTGTTAATTCCCGACGGTGCGTGAAGTGGAAGGAGCAATTTCGAATTTACTGCAGAAATTTGATACTCTTGTTTTCTACTTCCTCTGCGTCTACACTGTGTTCATTCTCCTTTCAATTTCAAAACAAAATTTATATTGTACTTTTTGCTGGAATGTGTACTTTATAAGTTTATAAGTTCAATGCTGGGGTAAGTTCAATTTTATTTATTTTTTTATGGATCTAGAAATTGCTTTACTTCATCCCTTTAAACCAAAATTCATTATACTGAATGATACCTTTAATTACAAATTTAGTTTAGTCGTTTCTTTAATTGCAAATTTAGCTCAATTTCTTCGATTGCAAAATTAGCTCAATTCCTTTAATTGCAAGATTACCTCAAAAAATGATTACAAACCCCTAAACATTTAGCAGAATAATATTCTGATGAGATAAACATCTGACGAAAGAATGTAAAGAGAAATAGAGTGTTTACCTGTCCGAGCGTAAGTAGAAGCGGTCGAGCATGGTCAGACGCGAAGAATTTCAGTAAAATAGGAAACGTCCGCATAACCGTAACCCCTAGTTTACGTGAATGACCCACGGACCAATTTCCTTGTTTTCCAAGAATATTGACGGGTCAGCGTGCCAAGTTCCGCGAAATTTACGAAGGCGAACGAAGAGAAAATTAGAAGGACATCGTGCATTTAGGATCGCGTAGAATGCGGGCCAGGAGCCAAGCGTTCACGTTTCGAGGATTTAAACGTGTCGTAGATCGCGCACGGCCGTTGCCATTGAAGTCTGAAATTGAACGGACCACGCAGTTAATCAGCCACCTCTTAATGAATTCGATGCAAATTAGTGGGAGGGAAATTACGGGAGCAATAGGGGTCGCGGTGATAAATGTTGGGTTGCACCCTTCTTCCAAATAGGGGCGATTTATTTCAGCCTACTATTACTGTTCTCCAGTTTACTAATTCCTGTAGTTATAATTCTTAATCTATAATTGTATGTTTACACCTTTTTAACCCCTTGCCGTACAATTTATTTGCTAAATGCGTCAATCAAAACTAACTATTCACATAATATTAAAACAAATAAAGAAAATTAAAATGTTGTGAGTATTTTATCTTTAGCAATCTCTGACTATATATATTATAGTTGGACCTAAAGAAGTTGAAGAGTATTACAAATTTTAACAAGATTTATCACGTTTGAATTATGAGTGCGTCACGAGTGAGACTCGTCAAAGTACGGCAAGGGGTTAATATGAGTTTACAAAATAAATATAATAATTTATAAATCATGTAATCCACTATGGATGTCATATAAACCTTTCTTTGGATGTCGCAAACCTTTATACCTGCATAAAGTTTTTAACCTTTCTGTCTAATTCATAGTTATATATAAAACTATATAAAAATATCCAAAATATATCAATAGTTTGCTGAAAAGAATCTTCACAATTAATAATCAACAAGAGAAGATTTATAAGGGTAACTTGAGAACCAAAGGTTCCGTTTCAGCTCAATTTATCATTTCTTCAAACTCATCGTGCATCTGGACGTTCTTTTCACTTTCCCTTTTCTCCGTTTATCTCGTCATCGTCAGAAATTCAGCAACGGCTTACAATGTTCACGGTCGTTGTTCCCAGTAGTCCAGTTTCCTCCTGGCCGAGAAGATGACCGCTATACCAGCCGCGAAATATCATCGGCCGCCACTTTCTCTCTCCGCATAACGGATCCTCTTGTGTAACGGACTCGGCCGTCGAGAAAATGGCACGTCCATCCGCGTTGGTCGCAGGGTGTGTCGACCGCCGAAGTACCTTTAAGCTGCGTTCACACTTGCCGTTTGGCGCCACTGAACCGACTGGACAGAAACGAAAACCAAATCTTTTGTTGTCAAACTTTTACTATTTTTGGTAGTTATTTTATAGGAAGATTTTTGTCATAATTTCGTTGTGGAGATTGTTGACATTTTATTAGATAGCTTCAAAATTAAATTTAGGTTCTGTAGATCCTCCCTTAGTAATAGGGGTTCTTCACAAGTTTTCAGGATAGGTCTACAATTCTCCTCTTACACTCTACTCTTCTTAGGGTTTCTAGCTCCCCTAAAATTCTCAAGACTTCAAGATTTCTAAAATTTTCTTTAGGTCCACTAAAATTCTCCTCAAGTTCTCCAGATTCTCCATAGGTCTACAATGCTCCTCTTAGTTTCTAATTTTCTTAAGTTTTCTACGTCCTCTAAAATTCTCAAGTTTTCAAGGTTTCTAAAATTCTCTTTAGGTCCACTAAAATACACCTCAAGTTCTCCAGATTCTCCATAGGTCTACAATGCTCCCCTTAGTTTCTAATTTTCTTAAGTTTTCTACGTCCTCTAAAATTCTCAAGACTTCAAGGTTTCTAAAATTCTCTTTAGGTCCACTAAAATACTCCTCAAGTTCTCTGGGTTCTCCATAGGTCTACAACACTCTCCTTACTTTCTACTTTTCTTAGGTTTTCTACGTCCTCTAAAATTCTCAAGTCTTCAAGGTTTCTAGAATTCTCTTTAGGTCCACTAAAATTCTCCTCAAGTTCTCTGGATTCTCTATAGGTCTACAATGCTCCTCTTAGTTTCTGCTGTTGTTAAGTTTTCCACGTCCATTAAAATTCTCAAAACTTGAAGCTTTCTAAAATTCTCTCTTGGTCCACCAAAATACTCCTCAAGTTCTCTGGATTCTCCATAGGTTTACAATTCTCCCCTTATACTCCACTTCTCTTAAACTTTCCTATTTTCTCCAAAATTCTTAAGTCTTCAAGCTTTCTAAAATTCTTTCTAGGTTCTCCAAAATTCTCCTCCAGTTCTGTAAATTCTCCATAGGTGTACAATTCTCCCCTTACACTCTACTTCTCTTAAACTTTCCTATCTTCTCCAAAATTCGTAAGTCTTCAAGCTTTCTAAAATTCTCTCTAGGTTCTCCAAAATGTTCCTCAAGTTCTCTTTACCTCCTAAACCTTGATACAAGAAATTGATACAAGTGGATCCTCAATCAAAGCACTGTTCCCATACATGAATAGTAAACATCCAAGAAAGCACTAGTAAAAATACTATTTCTATGTACCTAAGAAAGTTGCATTAGTACGATGTAAATAAAATCTCGAACAGTTTATGGATGATAAGTTCCATAAAATGGTGCTTGTCAGGTTACAGAAAGCTGCGAAATCGTGTCGTTCGAACGGAGAATGAAATTTCCTCTCATTAAGCTGTTTAATGGTTTCGTTCGAGCGGAATTTCAAAGAGGTGGCTGGGAAACAATGGGCCGTTTAATTGGCTGCTTTACATTGATTTAAGTTGACCAACTGCGTCAAAAGCCATTATCAGTCGTTCCATACGGTTGCACGTTCTTTCGTTGGAACGGTTAAGTGGGACTATTAATCAGGCATATAATAGAATTTTAAAAGCCCACCCAAGAACACTCGCTGATTTTATACCTGCCGTTATCTTTAACAAACGTATACTAAGTCTATGATCCGAAGATACCTGGAATTCATGTTTTATTCACTCTCATTTTCGTTTCTAATTTTTCTATTCACTTTCAATCTAGCAGTCACGTAGAAAAATTTTCTTTACAAACATGTTGATGAAGTCATGAAACAGTTAATTGCTTGAAGTCACAAAACACTTTGCCATGTTAGCCATATGTGAGTTGCACTTCAATTACCATACAGATCTACTACTTACATTATTAAAAATATATCTTCTTACCTAATTGAAGATACTCGTCTTAACTATTTGTATGAAAAATAACAAGATTTGTATGAAATATAACAAGACTGCAAAAATATTTGGTAAAATTAAAAATGAATATTCTACCTAATTTTCAGTTCCTAGCTAATGCTTCAATATGGCGGTTCATGTGTTAAATATTTTCCAGGCTTCATAAACTAAATATACAAGAAAGTGTTTAGACAATAAGTCGAAGAATGATTTCGAAAGAAACAAAGAAGATTTACGCGTAATTTGTCAGGCTTATTTATTGACCCAAAATCAACCGAAAGGAGAGACTTAGCGCCAGGCGTTTTCTTTCACTCGCGTGTCCCCGAATTATCGAATGCACGTGAACGCGTTTTACCATGAAGGAAAGTTCGTGTACTACGTGCAGAATCGTGTACAGCCAATGGTGGCTCGATTCTAGCCGAGTTGACAAAGGTGTGGCTCGCCGCGCCATTTCGAGCTTCCTCTTCCTCGGATCCGCATTATGCAATTCCCTCCGATGCATTCGGTCACGAAAATAATAAATTCGATCGATCACTATTAGTAGTGACTTCCCTCGGGGCCAGAGGGTGCGTGTTGGATGGTAATAATAGACAGTGGCCTGGATGTTACGGAACGGAAACGTCCATGCAGATGTTTAATGCGTAAACCCGGTTAAAGGCGTTTTCCATAAACCACCTCGTCTCGCAGATTCGCTTGCTTGATCTTCCCTTTTCTTTTCTCGTGGGTTCCAGTACCAGGCGAGGCTCAGGCTTCCGGACACGTTCTCGCACTCACAGAAGATGCAGTGCGTGGATCACATCATCGAGGTCCTCGACCTCTCCAGCTGCCAAGATACCAGTGAGTACACGTATCGACGTCTTCACGATTATAATACGTTTTCACAATTATGATACGACATCTTCACCATTGTAATACGACATCTTCACGATTATAATACATCTTTACGATTATAATACATCTCCACAATTATAATACGACATCTTCAAAATTATAATACAACATCTTCACAATTATAATACGACATCTTCACTATTATAATACGACGTCTTCACAATTATAATACATCTTCACGATTATAATACGACATCTTCACAATTATAATACATCCTCACAATTATAATACGACATCTTCACTATTATAATACGACGTCTTCACAATTATAATACATCTTCACGATTATAATACGACATCTTCACAATTATAATACATCCTCACAATTATAATACGACATCTTCACAATTATAATACAACATCTTCACAATTATAATACGACATCTTCACGATTATAATACATTTTCACAATTATAATACGACATCTTCACAATTATAATACCACATCTTCACAATTATAATTACTTCGTGTTAACATCAGAAAATTTTACTCAAAGTCACATCTGTAATTCAATATTTATTTCTCTGAATTTTTGACCATTTACACTCTGCAGTAGCTATGTAATCTTAACCTATATACACATCTTAACCTACATATAATAAGGACTTAATTTAAAATTAAAAATGAAGTCAAAAAATAAATAAACTACACATATAATCATATGAGTACTAATTCTTTATCTTGATGAAAATCCACATAGATTTCACAAAAAACATTTTACTGAACTTATTAACTTGAAGTTTGAAGCTTCTGAAGTGGTCAAATGATCGTCTAAGTAGTTTTGTGTAAATACAAATAAATTTTTCAAATTGAATACATGTTACATGAAAGACAGTCACAGAAAATTTTACTCGAAGTCACATTTGTAATTCAACATTTATTTCTCTGAATTTCTGACCACTTACACCTTGCAGCAACTATATAATCTTAAGACTAAACCTTCATATAATGAAGACTTAATTTAAAATAAAAAATGATGTCAAAAAATAAATAGACTAAACATAAAATCATACAAGTATTAATTCTTTATCCCGATAAAAATCAACGCAGAACAAAAATCTCTTACCAAAATTACATAACTTATTAGTTCAAAGTTCATGAAGTGATTAAATGATCATCGTAATAGTTTTATATTAATACAAGTAAATTTTTCAAATTAAATACATGTTACATAAATTGCAGTCACTTGTACATTTTTGCGAGTTTTATGAATGACCTCGATACCTAAATTCGTTAGTAGTAGAGGATACTTAGGATACCTGTGAGACGATCGATTTTTACGATTTCTGTGATCCCGTTTTCTCGAAGATCAAAGGCGTGTGGATCGAGAGCAGAGTCTAGCAGTTCGTGTTACTATCCTGTCTCGCGATGCACCCACGTAAATTCACGGTAATTTGTTTACGAACGCGAAACTAGAAAGCCGTGTAACGATTTACGACTTCCACCGGTAAAGAAACGATTTTAGCCGGCGGTGCATTTCACTGAACCGGACGTCGTCGTCGCCACGATTTTGATTGACGATTTCCGTGATCGTAGCTCATTCACCTTTCGTCGTTAAGCCAGACCCAGACTGTTCGTTATTGACCCCGTTGTGGCTCTCTCTAGATTTTAATTAAACACCTTCGACTTTTCGTACGTTGTTTTGTACAGACTGTATTATTTCTACAAAATATATTATTATTAGAGACTATATTATTTCTATAAAATATATTATTATTACAGACAATATTATTACTACAAAATATATTATTATTACAGACTATATTATTTCTACAAAATATATTATTACTACAGACTATATTATTATTACAAAATATATTAGTACTACAGACTATATTATTACTAAAGACTATATTATTACAAACTATATTTGAAAGTGTAAATACGTAGAAAAATATTGCATCGAACATTGTACCCTTGCTGAAATTACCGACGAAAAAGTGAAAGGGAATTGAAAAAGATTGCATAGCGTGATAGTCGTTTATTTTATATCGAACGGTTTTTACATAACGACGAACAAAAAAAAAATGACGAAAATACATTTTATCCACCACCAGAGAGAGCCGACACCGATGAATTTTTATTTAATCGTACCATGGAACGAACTTCAATCGAATTTCCCAACGCACTGTCGCGTTTGTAATTCAATTTCGTGTCGTCCGAAACAATTTTTCCACGTTCGATGAAATGGGTATTTCGTTCGCTTTAGACTGCAATGGAATTTTTAATCAATTCAGGCAGGACACTGTTAAATTCTTAACATGTTTAATTGAAGCTTGATTTAGAAATATTGGAGTGCAATTGGTAGATTCGTTGTTTTTGTTTGCAGTTATCGGAGATTACACGAAACGGGGACTGTCTGGCGGTGAAAAGAAGAGGACTAGCATAGCCTGCGAGTTGCTTACCAATCCATCGCTGATGTTGCTGGACGTAAGCTATTTTATACTGTTGGTTTCTATTTTAATGGACTTGAAATTTCAATGTTAACGTTTTTAGTATTTTTTTATACATATATGTACATACAGATTGTTACATTTATGCTACATTTAACTCATTGTTACATTTAACTCAAACTTTATCAAAAATACCAATAATGCAGAATTAAGTTTTAGACAAAAATTATGTGATTGCAGAAGATAAGTTATTTAACAAAAATAAAAGAGAATTCTTCTTTTTTAAATTCACTCATCACGTCATAAGTGATGTAGTATCATTTAGTGATTTAATGATTTAGTTCGTTTATGACAGAATCATGTTTTGGACAAAAATTGTGTGGTTGCAGAAGATGAGTTATTTAGCAAAAATAAAAGAGAATTTTTCTTTTTTAAATTCTCTCATCACGTCATAAGTGATGTAGTATCATTTATTAATTTAATGATTTAGTTAATTTATGACAGAATAGCAAGCTACACCAGACAATACTATAAAGCTAATTTAACTTCATAATTTTTCTTTCCGAAATCAAGAAACTTTTGTCCGAAACTTGCATAAGTAACGGGATATTCCGAAGTCTAATTACCGTATAAAATGTGGTATAATGAGACCGTGAAGTTAGAGTACTAGATAATGATTAATGGAAGTTTGAAGAAGAGATTGTTGTTCGGTAGGAACCAACGAGCGGGCTGGACTCGCACTCGGCACAGGCGTTAATTTCACGGCTGAAGAAGTACGCGGAACAAGAAGGCAAGAGCATCGTAGTGACGGTGCATCAACCCAGTTCCAGGATGTTTCACAGTTTCAGTAAGCTTCTTCTGTTGAGCCGGGGCCAGGTGGCATATTACGGCTCGACCTCGAATGTCGGCAGGTTTTTCTCCACGATAGGACTCACCTTGCTGCCGCATTATAACCCTGCAGACTTTATATGTAAGTTCCAAAACATATTTGACAAAGTACTTAATGATGGACAGCTAATTAAGTTATTAGTCTTTAGGTAATTTATGTACAGGTAGTTTAGATCATTTTTTAGGTAATTTATATTTAGGTAGCTCTTTAGGTAATTTATATTTAGGTAGTTCTTTAGGTAATTTGTGTACAGGTAGTTTAGGTAATTTTTTAGGTAATTGATATTTAGGTAGTTCTTTAGGTAATTTTTTATGTAATTTATATTTAGGCAATTCTTTAGGTAATTTGTATTTAGCTAATTCTTTAGGTAATTCAGTACAGACAGGTACTTAGCTAATTTATATTTAATGTAAACAGAAACCTAGTACATTTATATTTAATACAGACAAATGCTTAGTAAAACTGTACTCAATAAATATAGACAGATTGTCAAAATTATATTTGATGAGCACAAGCAGGTACTTAGACAAATTGTATCTTGTGTGCACATACAGATACCCAACAAATTTATTCTTAATATAGACAGATACCTAGCAAGCTTATATTTGATACAGACAAGTGTTCATTAAAATTGTGCTCAGTAAATGTAGACAGATTGTCAAAATTATACTTGATGAGCACAGACAGATACTTAATAAAATTGCAGTGTATATATCCAGACAAATACCTATCTAAATTAAATTAGTTGTACAATTCATTCTCCAATATGTTTATATAATAAACTACAATAAAGCACCTAGTATTTTAACATGAAATTTTATTCAACATTGATAATCAAACATGTAACTCTCTTACATCTTCATAATGGGTGATCATTCCAATAAACATAAACCTAACCAACTAACCACATCATACAATATGAGTATATGTACAGCCACACAGTATAATTGAAATATGAAAAAGTTAGTAAAAAGTTCCACTACAATAGCCGTTATCAAGCACATCCAAAGGTACTCCATGCAAGCCATTTATCAAAAGATACACAGAGCTACTACAAACAAACTATTTGCCAGAATGACTGGATATTTTTCAAGTTATATGAAAATAGAATGTGTCTTGTTTGCGAGAAGGGAAATAAATTTCTCATCGAGACAGTAATAATGGGACGGTTAATATGCAATAATGATCGGATCGCATCGTTCCACGATAAGTTTGTACATGGCTGGGCATGATTGTTTCAGTGGAACAAATAAAGGGTCCAGAGGAGGTTCGGGAGCGTATCGTAGCCGCCGCGAGGAACGCGAGACAGGGACCTGACTGCCCGCCGGAACTTCGTCCGGAATATAATCCCAGCCAACATCCGCTCTGCGACCATCTCATCCATTATCATGAACATCACATCAGCCACAACGGTATTACGTTTACGCGTTACTAAGACCATTTTCATAACCCTTTGCACTCCGTTTGGTAGGTTTGTGGTAGGTAACATTTTTTATTGGTAAATACTATGTAAATGAAAATGTAAACGAAAATATAAATGAAGATCTAAATGAAAATGTAAATGAAAATGTAAAAAAAAATGTAAATGAAAATGTACATGATGTACATTTAAATGTAATGATTTATGTGAATTTTTTGTAAGAGACATGTGATGTGACACAGGAGTGCAAAGGTTTTAAGACAGAGAATACAAAGATAACAAGTTAAAAATTCTGCAACATCATCAAATTGGAAGACAACTCAAATAAAGCTTAGCCTGAAAGTTTTCCCAAAATGTATAATTTTTATCTTCGAGTTTATCGAAGAACGTAAATGTTCTGCAAATATTTGATACGATAATAAACTGTATATGAACACGTAACCATTTTTAAAAATCTTAAAATTCGCATAGAAACTAAAATTTATTCTCGTTAAAATTGAAATTGTGTCAATATTAGGGTAATAATTTGCACGTTTATATTTAACAATTGCAAATATTTGCGTAGACCACAGAATATTAATTGCATTTGGCTGTTTTGACCGTGTCAATCACCGTGTTCGATACGAATTGAATAATGCTAGTAATAATAAATTCGTCGATCGTTTAGTGTCACCGATCGCCTATTAAACACGTGTTCGCATTCGTCGAATGAATGCGAATCATTGTTAGCCGGTAATCAGCTAATAACGCGTATCTCTTTGGTCGAATATTTCCTCTGGCGCTGTTCGATTAACGCTTAATAAATGGACGTTCTGGTAATAACAGGGAATGTTTTTCACGCGAGTCTGTCGACCCGAAGGGGATGATTCTTTGTTTCGTTTTGTGCCTCCCTGTAATCTCGGTTCGAATGACCGATATTCATTGGAACTGTATCGATGTGAGAGACAATAATCTTTGTGTTTCGTTGATAAAACAGTGAAAGAAGACGAAGGTCGTACATTGTGGCTGGACACACAAAGCCATGCCAGCAGCAGTGCCAGTTCGGCGGACGAGGACTATTCCTGGCAGTGGCCCACCAGTTTCTGGTCGCAATTCAAAGTGAGTACCATTCTCGATATTGCTATTGTGTTAGCCTCCAAAGGATCCAGAATTTAAGGGGAGAGAACGAAGCTTCTTGTAAATTTCATTTTGTGAAGCATTCATAAAATCACTTGAAAAATTATTTGAAGGTATTCTTTACTTATACAAATTGAACAATACAGTATTGGATAATGGTAATATTTTTAACTTCGACTATTTTATTAGAATGTAACCTTTACTTACAGTATTCTTTTAGTACATTCTACAATTTTAATACAGCTCATATTTCTATAGAATTTAATACAATAATTCCATACAATTTTTAATGCAATTTGGTAGAATCTCAATATAGTAATTATAAGTCGAGAAGAGATATTTTGCTGGAAATTTGCAGCCCGGTGAAAGAAGTGAAATGAGAAAGTGATCAAGAACCGGAGCATCAAACCGAATGATTTCGCGACGATTCCGATTTCAATTGCTAAACTGACGTCACTTCTCGAGAAATAACGGAACGGAGTCCGGTTCGTTTTGCTTTTTTAACGATACCTTATTTCTTCACCGTTGCAGCAGAAAGTCGTGACACCGACCACGTAGGTACCTTTTGTTAATTGAGATTCAACTTTCGCAATGATCAGACGATACGTAACACGAGAGAATTTCGATTAGAAGATCATCATGTTCATTTATAAATCAAGTTACTGCATATTAAATCTATTCGATCACATTCCAACATTTGATATAAAAGTCAAAGAGATATGATACTTGTGATACATCAATTTAAAGGTTGATGTTTAACAGAAATAACTGTATAAATTTTTTCTTGGTGTTCATGACATAAAATGGCTGACTGTCGATTACATAGGACAGTGGTGTAGTTCGAGACAGAGTAACGCTGTCATGATTTGAGGACGTAAAGGAGTCACAAAATGGCGCTTACGGTATATGGATTTATAGGTTAGACTATAATAAAAATGTCTACGTAAATGATTAATTCATACTCTTTCTGTAAAATAATTAATTCTTGATGAAAGCGAACAATGATCGATTTGTAAGTATTAATACATTCTCTGGTGAAATGATGACATAAAAGATTCACAAAATGGCGCTCATAATATATGAATTTAAATGTTAGACTGTAATAAAAAGGTCTACGTAAAGGATTTGTTAATATTCTTTCTACAAAATAATTAATTTTTGATGGAAACGAACAATGATCGATTTGGAAGTATTAATACATTCTCAAATGAAATGATGACATAAAAGATTCACAAAATGGCGCTTATGGTACATGAATTTAAAGGTTAGACTTTCATAAAAAGGACCACAAAAATGATTTGTTAATATTTCTACCAAAAAACGTCTAAATTTTTATCGAAACAATAATTGATTTCGAAAATGATGAAATAATTCCATGACACAAAATGGCGTATACGGACAAGTTTAAACACTAACTTTAATAAAGAACTCTACGTTAATATTCTCCCCATGAAATGTTTAATTGTTAAAAACAATAATCGATTTGGAAAGAAACTCCGAGGTGATGATAAAAAAATCACAAGATGGCAGTCGACAGCACATCAATCTAAAGTTCAGAGTTTAATAGAAATAAACGATTCATCGATATTCATAATGTATAATGTATGAAAGAAGTAGTATCGCTATATAAAGTATCCTTCGTGCGATCATGGTGAAACTAGGCCAAACGTTAACTTTAACAAATGTTAAAATACCAGCAGCTAATGATTACAATATATAACCTTATATATCATAGCAACGCGTGATTTCACACAGCTCGTTGTCACCGTTTCGTATTTCCATCGAACGTGCTGCCGAAGGAGAGATCGAAAAGTTCGATTGCGCGACGCGATTAATAGAGCATGCAGTGGTAATATGAAAATTTAGATGAGTGTTCTGGTATTCCAGCGAGATAATGGTCTGGGGTAATTAGAATGACATCAGGATTCAAGTGTAACGTTCTCATTAATCCTCGGAAGACGGATACGCTTTGTGACTGTTAATCGATGCGAGATCATTATGATCCATAGATTAGAGCGTTTATCGTATGCTAATTTCGTGCTGTAACGCTTTGACTTAATCGTCGACACTTTTTACTCCTGAGGAATTCTCTTAATTATCGAACATTTCCTCTCGTAATTTAATAGTTCAGATAAAACACAAGCATTCATCAATTTTAATTTAACGCTGTAACTTTACATAATTCAAATTTTAGTCGTAGTCGACGCAAATTCTCGCTGTGTAAATCTCTTCTGTATAATGTCCTGTATGCTTCGAATTTTGCACTTTCTAGTTTCTAATTCTCTAACAAAAATTTCCCATTTATTCTGTGCACAAAGTTTCAAAACTTCAATACACAAAAGCTTGTAGACCTGCATCCTGAGCCCCGATAGCAGGCGATTATCAAGCAACTCTACATAAAATAATTACAGAAACTTGATAACACAGCAAATAAATGCAGTACTTTGACAACTGTTGTCACACATTTCAAAGTAATGAAAAGACAATTTTTCAACACATTACTGTGCAGAAATTTCCTCTAATTACCGTGACATAGGTTCATTAAAATGCCGTGGTCGGTACGTAGCGTATCGAATCGTAGACAATCGAAGGCGGGATGTTCGAAGAAAAGGAATTCGAAACGAGAAAAATAATAGTTGTCGCTTGGGGAAAAAAGAGAATCGAGCATGTACAAAGCAGAACTAGGTCGCGTTTACACGATTCGCCATATCCGGATAATTACCGCGAGCAGCATGCCCGTTCGCGATGCTGTTCTTTGTGGATGTGAACGCATCTCGTCACTTGCATCACTTTTACTCCGCGTAGACATTCCTCTTGGTCTGGTCGTCTTTCAGCCATGTCGATTCTTGCTGGAACAATGGCGGCGAAAGTTTCACCTTTTTCTGTAATCTGTATCGACTGAAAAGTCAATTATCGTCTTTTCGTTTCGTTGGTAATGTGTGACCTAGTCAAGAAAGATGCTGAGAGCGAAATATCTGTGGAGATATGAAAGTATGGAGGTTTGCGTGAATGAAAATGGGAAAGTATGAAAGTGCTTAAGTAGCAAAGTAGCAATGTAGCAATGTAGCAATGTATCAAAACGTCAAAGTAATAATGTAGCAAAATAGCAAAGTATAAAAATGTTAAAGTAACTAGGTAGCAATGTAACAAAGTATCAAAACGTCAAAGTAACATGGTAGCAAAGTAACAAAGTATCAAAATGCCAACGTAACAAGGTAGCAAAGTAACAAAGTATCAAAATGTTAATGTAACAAGGTAGCAAAGTGACAAAGTATAAAAATGTTAAAGTAACAACATAGCAAAAGAGTCAAGTGTCAAAACGTCAAAATAACAATGTAGTAAAATAGCAAAGTATCAAAATGTCAATGTAACAAGGTAGCAAAGTAACAATATATCAAAACGTCAAAGTAACAGTGTAGTAAAATAGCAAAGTGTCAAAATGTCAATGTAACAGGATAGCAAAGTAACAACGTATCAAAATGTTAAAGTAACAATGTAGCAAAGTAGCAAAGTATCAAAATGTCAAGGTAACAAGGTAGCAAAGTAACATAGTATCAAAACGTCAAAGTAACAATGTAGTAAAATAGCAAAGTGTCAAAATGTCAATGTAACAAGATAGCAAAGTAACAACGTATCAAAATGTTAAAGTAATAATATAGCAAACTAGCAATTCATCAAAATGTCAAGGTAAGAATGTAGAGAAATAGCAAAGTATCAAAATGTCAAGGCAACCAAGTAGTAAAGTAGCAAAGTATTAAAATGTCAAAGTAATAAAGTAACAAAGTAGCAAGGTGTCAAAATGTCAAGATAACAAAGTAGCAACGTAGCAACGTTGCAATGTTGCAAAGTAGCAGCATAGCAATGTAGCAAAGTAGTAGAGTAACAAAGTATCGATACATTAAAGTACCAAAGTATCAAAGTGCCAAAGTATCAAAATGCCAAAATACCAAAGTACCAAAATACCAAAGTATCAAAATACCAAAGTGCCAAAATACCAAAGTGCCAATATACCAAAGTGCCAATATACCAAAATGCCAAAATACCAAAGTCCCAAAATACCAAAGTGCCAAAATACCAAAGGACCAATCTACCAAAGTGCCAAAATACCAAAGTACCAATCTACCAAAGTGCAAAAATACCAAAGTGCCAGATACCAAAGTGCCAAAATACCAAAGTGCCAAACTATCAAAATGCCAAAATACCAAAGTACCAATCTACCAAAGTGCAAAAATACCAAAGTGCCAGATACCAAAGTGCCAAAATACCAAAGTACAAATCTACCAAATTGCCAAACTATCAAAATGCCAAAATACCAAAGTGCCAAAATACCAAAGTGCCAAACTATCAAAATGCCAAAATACCAAAGTGCCAAAATCGCAAAGTGCCAAACTATCAAAATTCCATAATACCAAAGTGCCCAACTACTAATATGTCAAACTATCAAACTCATCAAAATAGTAAAATATGAAAGTACGAAAGTAACACGAAAGATAGACTAATAAATTTTTTGAGTCACGGTCTGTATCTTTCGTCATGCGCGAAGGTAGCGAAATAAAATTGAATGACCTATAAATGAATGAAAAGAGTTGAACCCAATCATGTTGGTTATTAATCACATGTTCATAACAAATGTACGACAATGTCACAATGCAAGGTTGCACGGTACACCTCTTTGGTGCAGTTCAATTATATCAGCGGCCGTGAGGAAATAGAACGCAAAAGTTTCACAATGCTGCTTTCGAAGGCCTCTTTAAATTACAACTATATACGAGAGACATTTAACCATGCAACGAAGAGGAACTCGCTATCGTTAATCACTCAATTATCGACGGACGATCGGTGCAATCAGACTAGATTCGATTTCTTATCTCAATCGATGCCAGTACTTCAATAATACGCTTCTAACCCTCGAACGGTGAAAAACTTCATTAATTGTCAGTCAACGTCCAGCGGCGTCAAAGGTTCAGCAATCTAATGAGTCAGATGTTCTTAGCGATTTCTCAATTATGTATCAGTTAACGTAACTTTCGATCATGATTGATATTGCGGTTGTACCTCCGTCGCTGACAATCTTAATAGATTGATTAATCTACATTGAAATTAAAGATTAGATCTACTTAAAGAGTTGTGTTTGATTTTTTAACTCTGTGGAATCTTTAGAGAAGCTTCGTATTTCTTTTGTAAACTTATGGTATTTTTCCTAGAAATAGATGGAAATTGTAGGTTCTAAACGGTGGATATTGATTTTCAGGTATTATCAGAAAGAAACTTTCAAGAGGCACGGCCGCGGATGCTGTCCCGTCTGAATTGGCTGCAAACGATAGCCTTAGGTTTACTCGCTGGACTGCTGTGGCTGAGGCTTCCCAGAACCGAAGCAGCTCTTCACGACATTCAAGGCTGGATGTTCTTCAGCACCACGTATTGGATGCTGTTCGCACACTTCAGCGCACTCTCCAGTTGTAAGCCTCGACTTTCTTCTTTTTGTTATTTCTGAAACTAACATATATGCCTTTACTTCTTTTTAACTTCGACAACCGCTGGCCACACATGTGGCATCGTCTTTCTTTTTCTCCCGGTTATTCTGCAATCTCTTTTTGATCGATTTAACCTCTTCTGGGATGACCCTCTTCGTGCTCCAAAAAGAAATTATTCAATCCCTCAATTTTACTTATTTTAAACTTACAATTATTATTTAAATAATTTTAAAAGAATTTATAACACACATATGAGCCGTTCAGTGCACATTGATTAACTCCACTTTTTTTAAATTTTAAATTATTATAAATATAAAAATATGGCTACACCAAATGCTTTAACGCTTAAATTTAAACGCACTTAAGTTTCAAATCAATGTGTGCATTGAACGGCTCATATGTGACTTCTGGTCGAATGTAAAAATAAACTGAACCTCATATGTGATCTTCAAATTGAAAATCTATATATAATTTTAAAAAGTCGGATTCTCAGAAGAAATCATTCTTGAAGAGCTTTCTCTTTCCTGTATCTTCTAAAGATTTTAAAAATGAACTCGCATGTGTAATCGGATTATGTTTACCGTGTTTCAAATGACAAAAATGCAATGCATAAAAAAAATGTATCGAGAGTGAAAATAGAATGGTTGAACGAAAGCCGCGCGCGAAAAGTTCTCAGGTATTCGCCTAAGGATTGCGTAACGTCGAACAGTCAGATGAGGTAGATTGGTTAATTGAGCGACGACGACGTGACGCGCTCAATCGGCCATTCAGCTTAAGACCGTTTTTTTTTATTGCAAAGATTTGCAAAGGACCAGAGAACGGTCAATCAAGAACGTTAGTATATGTAGGTCGTGCCGTGACCCACTATCCATCTGGGTAATTGGATGCCCTTTTGTCGACGCTCACCACCGTGTAAAACGAGCGTCACGAATTTTAGACGTCAAAACTGCCTCGCGAAATATCTCCTCCCTCTTTGCGCATTTCAACTTTCCGTCATGGTCATCTTTTCAAATTGACAGGAAGAGATTCTACGTATGCAAGATTTTACATATTCTACATATGAAAAGAGGAATTTTTGAAGAGTTTAAAAGGTTACATGGGAGGTAGGGTAGTATGTTAGGCTAACATGGGAGACTTCTATGAGGATTTTAAGGAAAATTAGGAGAAGAGGTTGGAGAGAGATGGTAGAGGAATTTTAAGGAAAATGTGGTATGGACCTGTAGGGATCTTAAAGATGAAGTACAATGGAGGTCTTAAAAGAGCCTAAGATTCATAGATTCTCAGGGAATTTAAGACAGGTAGACCTAGATAGACCTCTTCACCAAACTCAGTATTACAAAATTTAGTTTATGATTCTTCCTCTTCATTAATTAGAAGAATCCTGAATTGCACACGATCAAATCAGTAAACCTACCAGACCTCCCAGATCCTAAAAGAATAGCCATAAGTTTGCAGAGAGAGAATAAAGTATGCAGCAAGCGAATGTCTTGTTTGACACAAGTGGATTGTACCGTAAAGAGCAAACAGAAGGTCAAACACGGCACCGGTTGGCTAAAAGGTGACAAATCGTCTTGAACAAAGGGTAGTAAAGGAGAAAATGGAGAAGTTTAATAGGCACTCGCCTATTTTAAGAGCGGCATAACTTAGGCATAGAGCTGGTCACGGCCTAGTCGCGAGCGTTTTACAGTCGTCGTCTCTTATCCCCGTAGAAAGTGAAACAGCCCGGCGTAGACGTTTTAAAAGCGAACTCCAGAAAGGGTCGTAGCCGTAAAAGCGATTTTAGCATCCTCTTTGATTCTTCCTTTCTCTTGCACCTCCTTCGCCGTTCGCAGATCGAACATTCGATTATTCAAGGATCCGCGACAAATTGCATTCGACGTGTTTGACCTTCCTGTTTCCCTCGATAAGAAAGAACGCTTCCAGCGATTTATCCAAGGATTTCCGTCAAACGATTCTTGTTTGTTCGTCCGTGAATCTCTCGACGGAAATCGGAGGATTCGAAAGGGCGATCTATAGGGAAATTTGACATTTCTGTTGCAGTTCCTCCGGAACGAGAGGTTATCAACAAGGAGCGATTGTCAGGGTCGTATCGGCTCTCGGCCTATTACCTGGCGAAAATGGTCGGCGAGTTGCCGCTTACGATAACACTGCCTGCAGTTTACCATATCATTAGTTACCCCATGTTGGGCTTCCACAGTCCGGCTGTTTTCGTCACCCTGTTGGCGTTCCTGCTGCTCAACACCATTGTTGCACAGGTAACCTCTTTAACGTACAAGAATAACTCGCAAGAAGTCTCTTATTTCTTCCTCTTCTTTTTCAACGTCCGTAACCGCGAATTAATCGTCGCTGAACGCAGTGCAATGATTAGATATGCATATTATCAAGAGATTTTCTGCTTTATTCTATGCAACGTTGCCGTAACACAATCGGCCACGATCTTTTATTTTCATCGCTTGAAACACCAAGCATTTCGCGGTTTCCTTTTTTTTCTTCCCTGCCCTTCCTTCTCCTTGTCCCTCGACACTGTCCACCTACGGTCAATACTCTAAGTCATTGTAGCATGAAAGGCGGTCACGATTTACTTTCAAAACCACCTACCTATTGACGGAAATGAGTAACTCTCGTGTTTCACAATACGCCGGTGTGTAATATCACGATCGAATCGCTGCGCATGATTTTGCGGTGATCTCGTTGACGAATTTCGATGATTCCCTCTTACATCTTCTCGTTACCAAACATTGCGATCTAATATTTTAATGTCTCTTCTTTGGGATGCGTAAAGTCGATTTTGGGTCAATAAGAGATGTCTGATTCGCAGAGCGTGGGCTTCTTCGTTGGTGCCTGCTGTTTGGACCTACAGGTGAGCATAACCGCTTCGGCGCTCTACACGCTCGCGACGCAATTGCTGGGCGGGTATTTAGCGACCGCGGTTCCACCGTGGTTAGCGTGGGCCAGATACACCAGCATGGTGCATTACGCCTACCAGAACATGCAGATCCTGGAATTCGGCGTCGGCGAGCCGATCACGTAAGTGGACATTTTATCAATTACCACTATTTTGTAACTAGTTGGCCGACAAATTACGTTCCTCATTCTGATTTGTGTCAAGACTTCAACAAATACATCAACATTTTTATATCTTTTTTATTTAAACCCTTGCCCTAAAATGTCACACTACAGTAACTCTATAATACACTGCAGTACTATAGTACTAGTTATAATGTTATTAACTGAACTCGCATTTTAACTGACGTATTTTAATTGAATTTTGGGCTCAGTTGTAATTATAATCTGTGTAAGGATCGCTGAAAATGTTTGGTTATCTTGTTGCAATAATTAGCTAGCTATGAGTGATCCAACTGGAAAATTGTAGGTTAAGGAGTTAAATCTCTAAACATTTATTAAAATGTTCTCAATGATAGAAGTTTAAAAAAATATTAGAAAGATGATAAACTAACGCTGTCTTTTATTATTAAAAACGCAGTTCCAAGTATAATTTTTCTTCGCTTTAAATGACTGAAAATGAAGGATACACTGTTAGTATTATTATGTGTCCCAATTAGGGAGACTCTAAGTACAGTCTTATTAATTGAAAATGTGTGTAAACTATAATGAATGTAAATTGTTTCTAAAAATTCACTGAATTATAATGAAAGAAGTTGAACAGAATATTTTTATGGTACGAGAGGAAATTCGGAAACGATTCAACCACAAAACGATCGATCGTCGCAAAGCTGTCTCCGACAGGATTGCTTTAATCAAGTTAAAGGAACGTCGCGTGTAAATAATAAACGCATCCGAACCGCGACACGGCGCATACATCATTCAATTCCCAGACTTAACCGCTTCAGACTTCGCACTTTAGGAATAATGTGAAATTCCCCCGTGTTCTCGGGTCACGTCTCATCCTGGTAACGCGTTAATCGAGTTAGCTAAAATCGATCTCAGACTCCATAGAAACGGAAAGGACGGGGACGATAAAAAAATTGAATGACGGCTTTAATATACTTTGCGATCGTAGTCTGAAGGGTCTTGTCAATATCCGTTTTCGTAAAAGCCTTCGTATTATCAAATTTACGCTGGGTTAGGCATCTGAAAATTTAGAAGTATCAATGCTTCAATTTAAAAGCTTGAAAAGTATAAATTTAAAAGTTCAACATTTAAGAAGTTGTACGTTTAACAGATTGGAAATGTACAAAGTTTTATGTGTGCAGAATTAGGAATATGTTAAATGAACATTTAAAAAGCTATAGGTTTGGAAATTCAATATTTAAAAAATTGTAAGTTTAACAAATTGGAAATGTACAAAGTTTTAAGTGTGCAGAATTAGGAATATGATAATTGAACGTTTAAAAAACTATAAGTTTGGAAGTTCTACATTTAAAAAATTGTAAGTTTAACAAACTGGAAATGTACAAAGTTTTAAGTGTGTAAAATTAGGAGTATGATAATTGAACGTTTAAAAAACTATAAGTTTCGAAGTTCAACATTTAAAAAATTATATGTTTGACCAATTGAAAATGTACAAAGTTTTAAGTGTGGAGAATTAGGAATATAATAATTGAACGTTTAAAAAACTATGAGTTTGGAAGTTCTACATTTAAAAAATTGTAAGTTTAACAAATTGGAAATGTACAAAGTTTTAAGTGTGCAGAATTAAGAATATGATAAATGAACATTTAAAAACCTATAGGTTTGGAAGTTCAACATTTAAAAAATTTTAAGTTTAACAAACTGGAAATGTACAGAATTAGAAGTATGATAATTGAACATTTAAAAAACTATAAGTTTGGAAGTTCCACATTTAAAAAATTATATGTTTGACCAAATGAAAATGTAAACAATTTTAAATTTGGAGAATTGAAAATGTGAAAGTTGGACATTTAAAAAGTTATAAGTTTAGAAGCTCAACATTCAAAAAATTATAATTTTGAAAAATTGGAAATGTAGTAGAAAATTGTAAGTTTAGAGAATTGGCACTTTAGAGAACTGAAAACTTGAAGAACTAGAAAATTTTAATATTATAAGTTTGAAGAATAAAAATTTATAAAATTGTAAGATTAAAAAACTGAGACTCTAAATTTTCCAAGAAGTGTAAAGATAATTAAAAATGTAAGGAACGAAAAAATTTGACAATCTATAAATTCTGAAATATAAAAATAATGAATAACATGCATTATTACCCATATTATACTGTTATTATCGCTAGAACTATAATAATTATACTTATTACTCTCACTATTATTAATATAACATGCATTATTACGCATTATTATCGCTAGAATAATAATAAAAATGGAATAAGTGGATGACGTGGAATGTACTTCTGTTGCAGATGCTCACAACCAAGTAAATTCCCCGAATGCAGAAACGCGACGACGATACCCGTGTCCGCGATTCTGGAGAGCCAAAATGGCGCCAGGGGTTCTGGTCTTCCACTGTGGGCGAACACGGCCGTTCTCCTGGCGTTTCTGGTGATTTTCCGCACGTTGGGGTACCTGGTGTTGCGTTATTACCGCGTGCCCAAGTGAACCACCGCCAGGTATCGGATCATCATCGTCATGGACTGTATCGGCTGATCGATGGATCGACGGACATCGAGTTCACCGCATCGTCGTGCTAACGGAAACGTCGTCGAACGCTTCCTTGACCCTTCGTTTCGAGACGGGGACGACGCAGAAGCAGAAATCGCGCCGTGAAAGCTTTATTTTTCCAGGGGATGTTCCGCTTGGAACGAGACTACCGGAAATGGGGATGAAAAGACGACTCAAACAACCTTGAAACGTTGACCAATAGCTCATCTCAATCCTGACGAAGGAACATAATATGGTACACGCTGAATACGTTTGACTAAACTTTAAGAAATGTTTCTTCGTTTGAAATTGTGTGAAAATAACTCTGCTGATTTAAAGTTATGAGTGACCCGTTTCTGTAAAAAGATATTCACTCGAGGCAAATTTTTTGATAGACCTAAGTCACCCTATCTGAGAATAGAAATTTATTTTGAATGAATTATTTATGTACGCGAGTAGAAAGAGGAGTGAGCAATTGGGGGTCTTTTCATATCCAAGTTCCGGAGACCGCTATTTTTAATTACCGAACGATTAGCAGATATTTTTCTTAACTGTACACGCATCTCTCATACTAGTACATGTACATATAACATACCTCAGATAGAACAGGGAAAAATCGACCTAACTCAAACGAAGGGTTAAACAGGAAGTTTCATTTTTGTATTTGAATGTTCGCCGGAACCCGCGTGATGTTCACGGTTCGAGGGGCGGACACGTCATCGATAGACTTTGGCGAAGACTATACATACTATTAAGATTGTATCGAGTAGAGACTTTATATATACAATGTATCAACGCTAAAAACGAAGTACGAGAGAATGGAACGGACGATTGTGGAACTTTTGTTTTAATTTCTTGCGGCAACAAGGGTATAATAGTAGCGAGAGCGAAAAAAAAGGATCGGATGAATGAGACGCGAATGAATGATGCCACGAAGTATGAGAGCGTTAGAGGGAGTGAGTCTTTTTCTTTTTGCAAAAATCGATGCGGCGTCGGGACGCCGCGAAACCGACTGAAAAACAAAACAAACACATTTGTACCGACGACGAAACGTTTCTTACGCGCGAAAAACACAGAGAAAATGGAAAAAAAATACAAAAAAAAAATGGATAACAAACGAAGCAAACCCATGGGGACAGACGACAGCGTCCCCGCGTGACCCGCGTAGGTTTTAGGAAAACGTATTGTAAAATCGTGAAAGGACTTTTTAATAATCGTTAGCGACTATCCACGTTTCTTTTTACTTTTATTACCGCAGAACAATTTACGCTACCCGTTTTTAAGATAATCGCCTTAGGTGTGTAAGGTGAAGCTGCTGCTATCTATTCATTAATTAACTACTCTACCACTTAGTACTTTTTATTATCGACGCTGTAAAAGTGTAAGTGATTATTCGAGCGAGATAAGGATACCAACCGTTCACATACATATATATATAAATATATATATAGTATATATACATGCAATATATATATATTATATAGGCTGCCAATTTCGATTCTACCGTGTAGAAAAAAGGAAAGCAAAGAACAGGACGAGAGATGAGACACGCGAACAGTGTGAGAGCGAAAAATTATTAGATCGGAGAGAATGGTTTCTAGGACAATTGATGATTGTTCACCACGTCGCACGTGAACCCGAGTTTTTATACATATAATTAATCGCGACTCGTGGGGGTCGCGAACGGCCTCGTTTTGCGCGGCTGAGATCTATATGGGAAATCGGAATTAACGCCGATCACCGTTACAATTTTTGTTGGTCACTGACTCGTATCTAATGTGATGTTTTTCTCTAGAAGCTCGATCTATATATATTTATATATATATACACATATATGTAAATATATATACATATGTTGCGAAATTTGGGGATCCAAATTGGGACATATTAATGAGCGGTGTAATAATTCATTGGCTACCTTGTGTACATAAAAATTTTATATATATATACATACAAATATTATATATATATGAAACTATAATAATTATTATTATCATTATTATTATTAATATTATTATTTTTATTATTATTATTATTAATATTATTATTATTATTATTACTATCGCATGTACATGTGAACTGAGGACTGAACGAGGAGACACGCGACGTTTTTCTTTTTATTTTTATTATTATTGTACATGCACTGATTGGGGAACGGATACCAGATACAACAAACCGATATTACTGAAGAAGCGTTAAACCTTTCGTTGCTAAAGGATCTCATCTTCTACTAACCACTTTCATTTTTTTAGTAAAAAATAGAATTAATATGACACAAAATTTGTACTTCAAATTATTGTCAACACCATAAAATTTTGATAACATATATTTCTTTAAAAAATAAACCACATATGTCCATGTGGCAATCAACATATTAGAAATGTATCTACATACCTCAGTTGGTAATGAAAATTAAAGAACAATATCTTCAAATTCATAAAGCCTATAGCAACGAAAGGTTTGAACAAATCTGCCACTACCTGTAAAAGCAGTCGAAACCATGGAGCTAAAAACGGAAAGATATCGAACAGATCCTCTGCAAGAACACGCACACGAAACACACACATAAACACAGCCAGGAGTAAGTGACGGAGAGCTGAAAATGTTCGCGTTTATATAGTATAAATATGTAGTTAGGTTACCGTGGATCGTGGACGATGATCAAAGTCAACGATGATGAGTCTCGATCGGGAGGAACGATGTGTGCTTTTCTTTAGTCGGCCAAAAAGGGCAAAACGTTTCGATTTTGTGCGAAGAACCGGACGACTCGCCGATGGATCGTGGACCGGTCCACGTATCCGCAGCTTTCCCGCAGAAAGATATTGTATTTGGGAAACCGTCGCGTGTTCGGCCGCCATTTTGCATATCCTTGTTGGGTCAGTCTTCGCGGAGTTTCTTCGTCTTTTAGTATACGATTAATTGTTCGTAGGTGATTCGATGCAATTAGAAAACCGAGGAAATTACGCTCGAAAGCTTGCGAGCGAGGAAATTTTATTTAATATTTATTGTACGATTAATTTTCGCGGAGAGACGAAGCTGATCAAACGACTTCCGGTTGTTCGAAGAACACGCGACGGGATTCGTCCGGTGCACGCACATCGCAATATCCACCAAGTGTTCACAAGTGGGTTCGATATCGAACGGGGGTGAGGGGTTGGAGAACGAATTGCTTCCCAGTTACAAAAATGTAGGTTTTAAGGGGGTCGTTTCGCGGGATTGTACGGAGAACATGGTTACGTATCGGAGATGTTTAAACAAAGATTTGGCTGTGTCAATGTCTCTAACAATTTATTCATTTTTCTAATGCTTTCTTTTTTCTACTTAAACGTTTAGAAGCGAGCGCGAGAGGTGTTGGCAGTTCACGAGTTTGCCCTCGTGGCAGCGGTTTTATGTCGACAAGTAATTATGGCTGCCCATAAGCTTTCTGGGCATACGATTCTTTCAATATTTAGGGCATCTCATGGGCAGCCATATTAGCTTTTCTTAGATGAAAGGACAAGTAGATCTCATTACTCGTATTAAAACGTTCGGACCAGATAATGTCTTAAGATAAGCTCTAGCCTGTGCATTATTCGACACAATGTTCATTGTTTATACATATCTTATAAGTATAATGATTTTTTGCCTGATAATTGTCGATGCTTGTTTCCTTGGCCAAAGGAAAGCATTGTCGATGCTTGTTTCCTTGTTAAAAATGTCAACATTGCACTTGCTATCACTTAGTGGCGGTCTTCTTTTTTTACCACTTCCTTTGTAATATCCTAATGGCGTCCTGATCAAGCGAGATCTCTGTAAAATTCGTATCATTTCGACCATGTAATGTTTATTTAATAATAAGCGATTTTAGCTTGAGACATCGTTCGGTCTGAATGTTCTAAAATGACTAAAGACACTTTTCCCTCAGAAAGGCTACGATACAAGATGTTGCGTTAACGCGTTCGTGCTCACTTGCGTAAATGTACACGCAGTAAAGAAAGTTCTAATAAGTTAGGATTTAAATTTTATTATTGTTCAAAGGTTTAGTTGAAGTATCCTCTGAAGAACCTTATTAATATTTACCACAGTAATGTACCAAGTTTCTTTGAAGAAATTTTACTGGAGTTTGCATTTATTTATTGACGCTAAGAAGCTATAAAGTCTTAAAATAAAGCTATAATTTACACATGCGTATGAGATGTAATTTAGAATTATCTTGAACTGCTACTGCTTGAAACACGAACGCGTTAGCACGAAGGGTTAAAGCGAAGTTCGTTGAACGAACAAGGAAAATGGCGTCTTCCTGTATTCGTTGATCGCTGCCCTTGCATCTCGTGAACGGTCTAGGAAAAATGTTATTGTCGGAACGGTGCGAATGACGGGAGATAAGGAAAGTCGTTGAGAAACGAAGCTCAACGAGAGAAAGCCGCGAGGAAAGAGAGAGTGTGAGAGAGATGAAGAACGCACAGCAAGCTAAGAAAGAGAAAGAAAAGAGCGAGCGAGGAAAGTCGTTCGACGTCGTCGTTCGTGCGAACGATATGTTTCATTCTTTTGCATTGTTCAGAGTGTTTTTTTCTTTCGTAGAGGAAAATCTATCTCGTTGTTGACGCAAGTATTCGCGGGAAATATCACTGCCAAAAGTTGTTTCTTTTTTTGCTATTTTTAGTACACCTACATGATACTCTGAATCGATCAGATTGTGTTCTGTAAGGAGAATAACAGATCTAGGAGAATAAGGATAACCGAATTGTACAATCGTGTTTCAATTCTGACGAACACCATATTATAATCAATTTGTAACATAGATGTTCTTGAATATTAAACGTTTATGGTGTATAACTTGTTTACGAATGATTATCCATGGAAAACGGTGCAAGGAAGTTGTTTATACTTCAAGCAGAATGTGCTTCGAAATACAGCAACTTTTTTGTATAGTTAGAATTTCCTTTTCGTTCTCGATTCGAGGCTTTAGAACACATTTTGATTAATAATCTTTGCTCGCCACGAATCGTCTTTTCGTACAAATCTCGACTGAAATATTCGATCGACGAACGAGACGCCGAACGAGACGTCTGCTTTCTCTACTTGCCAGTAGTATGGTGACTCTTTTTCTGAGACGAGTTTATATGTATATTCTAGAACGTAGATTCGCGTCGAAGGTGGCCATGATACGAAGACACATTGCCGTAACTGGGGAGGGACCAGGGTGGATCTGCACCCATTCGTTAGAAACTCATATATTTATAGAAATACTTTGTCCAAGACATAGGAGTATGTATATTTCTAGCTGCAAATTTTGAAGCGATCTCCACATTTTTAAATTCTGAAGTTTCTAAATTGTCAAAGCCTGAAAATCTCAAGCTTTCAAATTTTCAGAGGACCAATTCTCAAATTGGCAGATTCCACAATCTTTTTTAAAAATTTTCCAAACTGCAAAATTTGTAAATTTTTAAAGGTTGCTAAAATTTGTAATTTCGAAGAGTTACCACCTGTAGAGTGTAATTAAAATTGTGGTACAGGTCCACCCAGATCCCAGTTACGTCAGTGCGAAAATACTTTTCTCCCTCCGTCTTTGTTTCGCCTTCGATGCATCCCCCGGCGCGAGCCGACTGACACAGGAAAAATATCACGTTTTACGACACGCGTCTTTTTCAAAATTTTGATACTCGTATTGTATACACTGTACACAGCGTCCCGACATATTTGTATACGTTTACAAACTAACAATTTTTGCAGAGAATCCGAGATCGAGCTCCGCCGATCGACGCCTTTTCGACGAGCTATCAGAAACTGATAAAGCAATCGCAGTATTTATTCAAGGTTCTCACATTCCTAAACACAAATTGTAAAGACTTATCGATGTTCTCGTGAAGTTCGAAAGGATCGATCGCGGAGTTCGGATTATTGATAACAGTGTTAGGCAGACAGCGATCGCACTTTTCGTAGACTTTTCGTAAACTTCGAAGATAGTTTCGGAGTATCTACACACAGTTTTTCACGCTTTTTCGCACTGAAAATACAATTATAAGACTGAGAACGTTTTTTATACATGTTAGTGATCGGTACCACGAGCACCGCTGCGAGGGGGGTAAAGATTACTTCGTATCGAAAACCTTGTGTTGTATCTAGTGATAGATTACCAATTTTAGAGACAAACTCGAGTTCATTTCTCAAAAAAAAACATCAGAGAATGTTTATACATTTCTTGTATAAAAAGAACAGTGATTAAAAAAAACAAACAGAGTAGTAATGGACTCGACGTGGCTTTTAGTTACAAATTTAAAAAAGAGTAAACCTTGAGAGACTCAACTTTCTACTCGATGTGGCTCGAAAGTTTTGGCTCCAGGGTTTTCAACCCCCAAAACACTTTACTCTCGAAACTTTTGCAAGTCTGAGAATTTGAATGTCAGCAAATCTGAGAGTCTCGAAAAAGAGATTAATTTTGAGTAAAATGTGGAATATCCATCACTAGTTGCACCCCAGTTTTCTGATCTACCGACGTATTTGACCACGAAATTAACACAGCCAAACAACTCTCTCCCAATGATGGTTTCTTCACGTTTCATCAGACTGGCTTCTTCTTTGTAAGAGATCGCAGTTGACAAGAGAGCGAAATTGTCGGAACAAGTATGGTCTGTTCACGATCAAATGATCAGGAATGTGATACAAGTTGCTTCGTAAGCAACGCGAGCTTCGTAAGATAAAAACAAGTGTTTATGCGAGGAAGATTTATGGCGAGAGTCGCCATTTGATCTTGAACAAGCTGTAGCTTCTCTTTTAACGACGTCTGGGATGAAAATAGGATGAACGCGAAGGGAAGCTCTAGGCGACGAGACGTGATATACAACGCGTGACTGTTTCGCTTTACAAAAATAGTGCCTTTTTTTTACAAAGACTCTGTTGTTTGTGCCAAGTCGATATTCAAGGGATCCGAATGCGTACACGATGCACAGAGACACATACACACATACGAAGAAGAAAATTCACGTGACGAAACAGTGGGGGGTAGATTTATTAAGAGGAAGAGCGTGAGTGTAACGGCGAGCTTAAAAAATTCGCGAAGAGACTGATTGAAAGGGGTTTGTGATTCTCTGGAGCTTTTGGGGGTTGTCGAATTCGAGGGGAATTTTTTTGTTCTAAAAGAACGTAGTTAAGTTTACGAATCATTAGTTGAATACTTCTAGGGATATTAGCTTCGTTTGAAAAGCGTTCCAATTTTATGAGTTTTAATGTTTATAGGGGATTTGGGGGAAAGGTGATAAACGTTCACGATTTACGGAGACAGATTGCTTGGTCGGGAAGGGGTGGTTTTGGAATGCGAGTACGATTATGTGTACGCTTTGCAGTGTAGGGTTCCTTTGGGAGGTGGGTGTAGAAGGGAATTCAATTTTGGAGAATTGCGAGTTTTCAATATTTAAATTAGAAGTGTATGTTTTCAAACTTTGAAATTTTTCACGTTTCCAAATTCTTAAATACTCAAATGCTGATATTTTGAGTTAACAATTTATCAAATCTTGATTTTAGATATTCTTAAATGTTCTAGTTTCTGATTTCTTAAATTTGTAAATTCTCAAATGGCGAATATTTCAAGGTCCTAAATTCTCAAACCCCTGAATTCTCAAGTACCAAAATTCTCAAATGTTCAATCTCTCAAATCCTCAAGTTCTTGAATCCCCGAATTCTCAAGTGCTAAAATTCTCAAATGTCCAATCTCTCAAATCCTCAAGTTCTCGAACCCCCGAATTCTCATGTTCTAAAATTCTTAAATATCCAATCTCTCAAACTCCCTAAATTCTCGAACCCCCGAATTCTCAAGTGCTAAAATTCTCAAATGTTCAATCTGTCAAATCCTCAAGTTCTCGAAGCCCTGAATTCTCAAGTGCTAAAATTCTCAAATGTCCAATCTCTCAAATCCCCAAATTCTCTAACCCCCGAATTCTCAAGTCCTAAAATTCTCAAATGTCCAATCTCTCAAACTCCATAAATTCTCGAACCCCCGAATTCTCAAGTACCAAAACTCTCAAATGTCCAATCTCTTAAATTCCTAAATTCTTCAACCCCTGAATTCTCAAGTACCAAAATTCTCAAATGTCCAATCTCTCAAATCCCCAAATTCTCCAACCCCCGAATCCTCAACTTGCAAAATTCTCAAACCTCCAATTTCTCAAATTCCCAATCCTCAAATTCCCAAATTAGAAAATTTGCAACTCGTCAAAATTGAACGAAAAATGTGATGTTTTCCCACGTCACCCTATTCTCTAAAGAACTCTGCGTTGCATTGCGTGTGTGAGAGAGAAATCACGGGACTAACAAAAACAAAAGAGAATTGCCAAAAAGTGTTCCACAAGCATCAACGTAACTAGCTCACAAAAACAATTACACTTTATAAACCGCAATAACGCTTCAAAAATATAAAATGTCCTCACTATAAACAAGCCCTCAACACTAGAGTCTCTAGTAAAATCAGAGGACATTTCTACAAAAAAAGCCCTAGTTACGTCGGTGTTCATTAATCGATACCGCCGTGGATCCCCAGACCTAGTACCTATCAATTAAAAAAAGAAACCGAATGAAATTGTGTGTAATATGTATGTAGATTGCGTGGTGAAGAAGAAAGGAAAGAAGTTATATATATAACTTGTATCATGTTCATGTGTATATAATGTGTGTGTGTTCATATACTGTACAGATATGCGTGTGTATCTATGTACGATGCATACACGTGCATATAGGAACGAGGAATACATGGACACGCGTTGCACACATCATCAATTGTATACACACACACTCATTAACACTATTTGTATCTCATCCCTTCGATCTACCAGTTTTCATCAAGTTTTTAGACTGCGTACTGTATATACACGCGAATGGGATACTCGAGGGGTGCTTGGTTATAGGAGGCTTTCTTAGGGAAGGTTGTGGGGAGAGGAAGGTTTCTATTTAAGAATAGTTGAGGTTAAGTAGGAAAAACTTGAGGATTTGTACATTTTGGGAGGAGGGATTTTTTATTTGTAGGGGTTTGGGGGGCAAGGTTTATTAATTTGTAAATTTGCAAGGTTTTGAGTTGTGAAGGTTCACTAATTTTCGAAGTTAAATATCTTAGATTTTCAAGTTTCTGGATTCGGAAATTTCCAAACTCTCAAACTTTAAATTCTCATGTTCCAAATTTTCAAATTTTCAAGCTTTCGAATTGGAAATTACCAACTTTCCATCTTTCCATTTTTTCAATCTTTCGGATTTCCTAAATTTTGAAATTTTCAGATCTCCAAATTCCTCACTTTCCCAAATTCCACACATTTCCAAATTCCACACATTCCAAATTCCCACGTCCCCAAATTCCCACGTCCCCAAATTCCCACGTCCCCAAATTCCTCACATTCCCAAATTCTCAGCTCTCCAAATTCCTCACACCCCCAATTCCCACGCCCCCGAATTTCTCACATCCCCAAAATCTCACATCCCCAAATTCTCAGCTCTCCAAATTCCTCACACTCCCAATTCCCACGCCACCAAATTCCTCACACCCCCAATTCCCAAATCCCCAAATTCTCGCATCCCCCAATTCCCACGTTCCCAAATTCCTCACATCCCCAAATTCTCACATCCCCAAATTCTCACATCCCCAAATTCCTCACATCCCCAAATTCCTCACACCCCCAATTCCCAAATCCCCAAATTCTCGCATCCCCCAATTCCCACGTTCCCAAATTCCTCACATCCCCAAATTCTCACATCCCCAAATTCCTCACATCCCCAAATTCTCAAACCCTCAAATTCTCAAATCCCCAAATTCTCAACTTCTCACTTTCCCAAACTCCTCAAATTTTCAAGTTTCCCAAATTGCCAAAGTTTCAATTTCCAAAATCCCCACCTCCAAATTTCCATACCTCCCAAATTTAAAAATACCTTAAAATAATATTAATTTTGTTCTCCACAGCATTGTTTCTCTAAGAAAGCCTACCCCCGAGTACATATTAAGCAGATATAATACACTTAGCACTAACAGAAATATTACCCTATTATTGTATGAAATGATATTAATTAACTGATAGTATTATACCTGTTGTCCTGGTAGCGGATACACGTTCTTTCGCAGTAATATTACCCATAAAAATATGAAACTCGTTATATATATATACATATATAAAAAAAATATATATATATATATATATTTATAGCGTTATCAGACTTTGATTTTACCGATAATCGTTAAATAATCGTCATTGGTATAACGATAAGGATTATTATTATTATTATGATTATTATATTATATTGTATTATTATTATTAATATTATTATCGTCAGCATCGTCGTTGTCATCGTCGTAGTCGTCATTGTCGATCTTCATTGTTGATCTTCGCGAGATCATAACTCATTTCTTCTACATTTCACTTTTGCAATTTTATTCGAGTCTTTCAACGTTTCTTATCTTTTTCTATTCTTTTTTTCTTCTTTTTTTTTGTTATTCTCTATTTTTAGCCTCGAATCAGTTTTATTGTTAAGACTTGGCTTCTTCGATTTCTTCTTTCGTCCATCTTGAACGGAGCCGACAAGAAGATGGACTTTTTATCCTCGAACGGCGGATTAGTGAAATTTATTCTCATTTTTAATGTTTTCTATATTAGACTGGCAAATAACAGTATAAAGCTATTTATTTAAAAATTGTGTTATATATTAAAATTGAAATAATTGTGCAAACCAGGTTAAAAATAAATAAGTGACTTGGTCTTTTGCTGCTAAACCTTCAGTATCCAAACTTGCTTAAATCTAATTAATTATAATTTTTACATTCGTCTGAATTTTTGAAATGTACCATAATTTGCCAGTCTAGTATTTTCCTAAGATTTGAAGACTCAATTTTAAAAAGTCTTGGGTCAGAATTGACTCTGCATCCGCCGTTCGACGGTCACGTTGCCAACATTCGTTAATATAATTTTCGCAAAGAAGCACGGCTCGAAGAAAAGCGTACAGAGCTTCCTTTCTCGAGTTTTTCATTTTTCTAGAAATACGATCGCGTATCTGAAAAGAATCTCTGTACTCTCTCCACTCGGTCTGCTTCTTTCGAGACAGTCTTCTTCGATAATTAGATAATGATAATTATAACTAGGAGAAAATGTAAGAGTTGACAAATTTCTTAATACTTTGAGTGCCAGAAAATTCGTTTAAATCTGATAGATCTCCATGAAAAATTGTTAGGTGGCAATCAAAGTATTAACGACAATTAGGAAAAGTTTGTTCAAATTTGAGAGAACGGCGTTTCTCAAATTTTCGTGCAATTTCAATTGTACCTTTATTGTACTTTTATGACTCCGGTATAATTTGAGAAACGCTGAATCGATCTTAACCTTTTCACTTTTCTCGAAAAACTTTTACCAAATTATAATTTTTAATTTGAACGAGCGTTAAAATTGTGAAAGGGTTAATCGTTGGTGCCGAGAGAACCTAAGAAGAAGAAGAAGCACCAAAACCTGTTATCGATGTTATCAACCCTTCGTTGTCCCCGTTTCCTGTTACTTTTGAAGCGTGCATGTGCGTGTGTGCTCGGATAGTCGCGAGTTCGACTTGAATCGAATAATCGATCTCGTTTGCAACACATAATTCTTCGTTGGATGGTTCAGCTTATTTAACTTGTAAATAAATCATTAATTAATGAAACGTTGAGTTTTGATTTTCGGTATCGATTGTCCATTTTTATCGAGCAAACATTTTCATCGAGGATACATTTTTATTGAGAACATATTTTCATCGAGGACGCATTTTTATTGACAAATATTTTCATCGAAGAGACATTTTTATTGACAAACATTTTTGTTAACAAGCATTGTCGATATTAACATTGTTAAATTAATTAATATTGTCAGATCTACGTTAACATTGTTGATATTAACATTGTTAAATTGATTAACATTGTCAGGAAGATCTTTGTTAACATTGTTGATATTAACATTGTTAAATTGATTAACATTGTTGATTTTTGTTAACATTATTGATATTAACTTTGTTAAACCAATTAACATTGTCAGGAAGATCTTCATTAACATTGTTAATATTAACATTGTTAAATAAATTGACATTGTCAAAAATATCTCTGTTAACATTGTTTATATTAACATTGTTAAGTCAACTAACATTGTCAGAAAGATCTTCGTTAACATTGTTGATATTAACATTGTTAAGTCAATTAACATTGTCAGAAAGATCTTCATTAGCATTGTTAATATTAACGTTGTTAAATGAATAAACATTGTCAAAAATATCTCTGCTAACATTGTTAAAATTGACATTGTTAAATCAGTAAACTTTGTCAAAAAGATCTTCGTCAACACTGTCAATATTAACATTGTTAATTCAATTAACATAATCAGAAAAAGTTTTGTTAATAAAAATTGTTAATTCAATTAACATAATCAGAAAAATTTTTGTTAATAAAAATTGTTAATTCAATTAACATAATCAGAAAAATTTTTGTTAATAAAAATTGTTAATTCAATTAACATAATCAGAAAATTTTTGTTAATAAAAATTGTTAATTCAATTAACATAATCAGAAAAATTTTTGTTAATAAAAATTGTTAATTCAATGAACATAATCAGAAAAATTTTTGTTAATAAAAATTGTTAATTCAATTAACATAATCAGAAAAATTTTTGTTAATGAAAATTGTTAATTCAATTAACATAATCAGAAAAATTTTTGTTAATGAAAATTGTGAATTCAATTAACATAATCAGAAAAATTTTTGTTAATGAAAATTGTTAAGTTAATTAACATTAACAGAAAGGTGTTTGAACAACACAAAGTATGCTTTTACTTGGAAATCGACTATTCGATTCGATGTCCGAAGCGATTTCCCAGAGGAAGGCTTTTAAGCGAAACTTGGCTCTTGAATGTTACCGATGTTCGTCGAGCATGGTCTTTTTAACAGAACCTTGCATCTACGAACCTCGAAAGCGATCGTACCGCCGGAATTTAAACGAGGACACTTCGAAACACTCGAAGATGAAACTTGTTCAACGACGCGGTCGAATCTTTGCTCAAAGCAAATGTTACCATTCTGCCAAGCACAATTTGATCTTGTAATTGCTGTGAACGAAATTATATGATTCTGAAGTATATTCATTTTTCGTTCAATTATGAATACCCTGCCACTCGATATCGCGTGATACGTCACGGCTTTTGGAATGTGGGTGTTGGAAATGTAATCTCGGTGATTGTAATTGTAGAGAAATATTCGTGATTCGTGATGACAATTATTAAGTAAATCAGTAGGTATAATATATTAAAGAGAATGAAGTACATTGATGTAAATTGATATAAAATGGAGTATAATGGAGTAGAGCGAAGTAGAATGAATTTAAATTATGTAAATTGATGTAAAATTAGTCAGTGAAGTAAGACGACGTAAAATGAAGTAGAACAAATTAAAATGAAGTAAAATGAATTAAATGGAAGCAGAATAAAGTAAAATGAAGTAAAATGATGTAAATTGAAGTAGAACAAAGTAAAATGAAGTAAAACGAAGTGAAGCGGAATAAAATGAAGTAAAATTATGTGAAACGAGTAATTGAAGTAATCAAAGCTTTACTCAAAAATTCGATCATGACACAGGTCATATTTTAAAATAAGAATAGAAATTTCATGTTACGCTATAATGATGTTGAAAATTAAAAAATTCGAGAGCGTAAAGAAACTCTTCCAAACGAAGTAGGTTAAGTGTAGAAGAAGCAGTAAAACAATCGTATCACGCGATACCGCGTGACTGAACGTCCCAAATGATCCTACAAGTTCAAATTGTGCACGGTAATTACAACAGTTTATTAGTGACTAAAAAGCGCTGTTGCATACTCGAGATGCTTCGTAATTTATTGTGAATGTTAAAGAAAGCTAGAAAAAGAAATACGAACGAAAGAATGCCAAGAAAAAGATAGAGAGAGCTGTTGATCGAGAAACAAATTTTTATTGTAACGTAATTCTTCCTCGTGCTGGTGTTTAGAATAAAGACGAATAATTATCAACCACGTTGGTACTGGATCATTGAAAAAGGCTAAATCAAGGTGTAAATAAAATGGCGTCGCTGGCTGTGTAAATTGTTGAATGGCGATGTGATACACGTTAACACGATACATACATACACACACACATGCGCATATGTATACATAAGTTTGCGATCACGTTACTTTCGAATAATTGCGCAAGACTCGTTGAAATATTTTTTCAACATTGCATTTTACACCGAATGCATTTTCATTTCTCGAATTAGCTTAAAAATGTTATGTATCGTCGCAAGATCATTTGGAATTCCATTACGATCGAATGTCCTGCGACGAAAGTGTTAACAAATTAACTGAGAATCACCAAATTCGGTTTCTACCATTTTTTACGAGTTGTATTTCTTTCATTAGCGTACCATGATCACCCACGAAACGATTCGATTAGGTCTTCGGGCCCTAATAAAGTTAGAATAAATTTATGCAAAGATTAGCGAAAATACGCGGAACGATGCAAATCGATTCTCCTGTAAATTTGCTTGAGGTAAACCATTAGATAGCAGACACGTGTAATCGATACCGCGTTCCAATTACAGCGAAAGATTTCGATGTACGTCCGATCGGAACAGTGCGTCGCGAGTTACGCTGCGATTGGAACGGAATCGGAAACGATCCTCGAAACGAAATGCGATCCTGTTAAAACCGATTCGATTATCGTGTTCAGCTCGAAATCGCGTTTCAACGATCTGCATCCGAGACGAGGATGACGCTTCCTTAGTCTCAATTACTAGTTCGAATGTCTCTCGTAGCGAGACCATTTCAAATGGCGCGCTAAGATTGAACTCTTATTGTAATCGATTTTCTAACTATCGATCTGTGAACACTGCCACTTTTCACACTGGACTAATAAGCGACTACATTGCTAATTTTA
Organism: Megachile leachella; assembly: GCA_963576845.1. NCBI lineage: Eukaryota > Metazoa > Arthropoda > Insecta > Hymenoptera > Megachilidae > Megachile > Megachile leachella. The sequence continues at coordinate 20,362,708 of OY756251.1, forward strand.
TTCAGCAACTTATTACTGTGATTCACTATGCATTTATTTTCAAGTATCACTCTTTACATTATTATTTTTTAAATCTTAAATTTAATTGCTCAGGCAAGGTTATTATTCAACGTTATCAAAGTTTTTAATAACTTAAGTTCAAATTTAAATGAAGTTTTTTAACTTAAGTTTAAATTTGAATTAAGTTATTGAACTTAAGTTTGAATTTAAATTAAGTTACTAAACTTGAGTTTAAATTTAAATTAAATTATTAATAACTTAAGTTCAAATTTAAATGAAGTTTTTTAACTTAAGTTTAAATTTGAATTAAGTTAGTGAACTTAAGTTTGAATTTAAATTAAGTTACTAAACTTGAGTTTAAATTTCAATTAAGTTATTAAACTTGAGTTTAAATTTCAATTAAGTTATTAAACTTGAGTTTAAATTTAAATTAAATTATTAATAACTTAAGTTCAAATTTAAATGAAGTCTTTTAACTTAAGTTTAAATTTGAATTAAGTTATTGAACTTAAGTTTGAATTTAAATTAAGTTATTAAACTTAAATTTCTTGAATAATCAGTTTTTCAAAATGAAATAACTTTCTTGTAATTTTTTTTTAAATTGTATATAGGGAAATATTTGTGTCGCTTATTGTCGGTGTTGAAAGAATTAAAGACACCAATCTTTTTTCCGTTTACGAGACATGTAGAAACGAACAGATATTGAACACGAAGTAGAATGATCTCGACTGTACCGTGGATCGAGTTCCGGTGCCAGTATTAAAGAGTTGCTGGCAACTTAGAGGAGCGACAGAATCTTTCGTGTGACTTTCTATTCGCGATAAGGAGGTGCCAGAATTCTGTCCCCGGGACTTTCATTCATTTATCTGCATTAAACTTCAGCAACTTCAACTCTGAACTTTTCGTGTTTTCATCTGATTATCTCAGAAATAGAAGACCGATTTTTCACATGTTTGGTAATAAAATTAAAATGATCATATACTTTGTATGATATATTATTAAAATTTGAATAAATCTTTAAAGATTAACATTTGATTAAATCTTTAAAGATTAAAATTTGATTAAATGTCTAAAGATTAACATTTGATTAAATCTTTAAAGATTAAAACTTTATTATATCTCAAGATTAGAGTTTGATTAAATCTCTAAGGATTAATGTTTGATTAAATGTTTATAACAAGTGCTGGAGTTTGATGCATGTTCACAATAGAACAGACATTAATTACCATTATGTTACAAACCGCAGAACGAGAGAGTAAAATGCGTGTACTCGCGTGATTGTGTAAAGGGAGATGATGATGATCATTTCAAACGATGATGTTTATCCTTCACCAATTATATGCAATATGAAATTGAGTATACAGAGCAGAGCAGCGCGAACCATTTGTCCTAGTCCTAGTACTCGAACTCATCACCATAATTTATAATCGATTTCAATTTAAATCTAATAAAACGATGTTATAACACTAAAAATCGATTATTCTTTTCTCCCTTATTACTGAACCTAAGATAGCGCTTTTTAAACTTCTTTCACCCTCTACCCTTTTTTGAAGATTCATCCCAAAAAATAACATACATATAAAAATAAATATTCTCCCATAAATAATGTTTTACAATTTTTTTTTTATAATTTTTCAATTATTTATTGACGAATTTATTGTTACATTTATACATTTTTTTATTTTAAAATTTTTCTCTTGTCTGTATATACAAAATAGTCATTAAAGCTATGAGTTATTATATTAAATAATAATTTAATGTTAAAATTATGTATTAGTGAAATTATTGTTATATATGTCACAATTTACTGTTTTTATAATTTTTGAATGTATGAAAAATTTTTATCAACTGTTACCTTTATTTTGTTTAATTAATTTTTAATTTTATTTACTTGTTAATTTATGTTTGTTCTTTATGTTTTGTAAACTTTCATATATAAATACATAACAAATTTTGTTCATTACTTTCCTTTTTTAATTTATATTTTTTAGTTTTATTACTATTACTTCTTTGATTATTTTTTATTTTCCAAAATGATTGTAATACTGCAAGTATTCCCTACATAATTTACTTTCACGTTTATTAACATTTTTTTATGTTTATAAAAGGTACATGATTATTACTGTATTCAAAAATAATTCCTACCTTTCCAGTAGCGCTATCGTCCCATTGTCTGGCCGGTAATATCGCATGTGATACAAAAATGTGAGGACAGAAATTGTACATCACGCGATAAGTCTATCTTATATTTCGCCCATGCTGTACCATCAAGTTGTGTACATACTACAAGTCTAAAGGTTAAGCTTTGAGTTCATTTAACAGCATTCATACAATTGTTATACAAAAGGAATTAGAAATATGAAAGAAGAAACATTAAAAGGGTGGCACCTTATATGGTGGTTGTTCAAGTTATTTGGATTTCCAATAACTATTCCATGGTTAATATATCATTTTGTGGATATTATGCAACAAAAAAGGAGGAGAGCTGCTCTGAGTGGAAAGGTAAATTTTACTTTGTTGTAAAGGCAGTGATATGTTTTTAACATGAATTTAAATTTCAGGTGGTAATGATAACTGGAGCTAGTTCTGGTTTGGGAGAAGCACTAGCTCATGCTTTTTATGATTGCGGCTGTAAGATTATTTTAGTTTCTAGAAGACAGGAAGAATTGAAAAGAGTAAAAAATGATTTAATGAATACTCATGTAGTAAGTTATTATTTATTGTTAAAACTTTGTTGTTGGTTTGCACTTAATTACCTGATTGATTTTTAGACAGTAACAACTCATCCACCTATAATTATGGCATTGGACATAACTAATATGAATTCTCTTCAGTCTAAAGTAGCCTCTATAATAGAAATTTGTGGAAAAATTGATATATTGATTAATAATGCCGGTGTATCTTATAGAGGAGAGGTTGTTAATACGAATGTGGATGTAGATATAAAAGTTATGCTCACAAATTACTTTGCACAAATTGCTTTGGCCAAAGGTGATTAATAATGACAACTATTAACAAGAAATATTTATATTCTATTATGCATGTATAATTTTGCAGCTGTACTTCCATATATGATAAAGCAGCAGTCTGGTCATATAGTATGTGTAAGTAGTGTACAGGGAAGAATTTCAATTCCGTACAGGTTGGTATATTTTGTGTTTATGTTAAATATGATCCTTGTTCCAAAACAATTTTTTTTAAACCTCACAACAAATTAATGTGTCAGATCTGCATATGGTGCATCTAAGCACGCGTTACAAGCATGGTGTGATAGTTGTCGGGCAGAACTGGCTGATCAAAATATAAAAATTACAGTTGTTAGCCCTGGTTATATAAATACTTCTCTTTCTCTTAATGCATTAACAGGAACTGGACAGACTTATGGAGGTTAGTGTATAAAAACAGTAAAATTTATTAAACTAATGACTTATGTAAAACAAATACTATTGCAGTAATGGACCAAACTACACAACAAGGATATTCTCCAGAATATGTAGCAAATTTAACTTTGAAAGCAGTATTAAAGGAGGAGAAAGATATTGTAATAGCACCATTTATTCCAAAATGTGCAATATATTTAAGAACTTTATGTCCATCCTTATATTTTTGGATAATGCATAAAAGAGCAAGAAAGACAGCTAAGAATGAGTAATCTTTTTGCATTGTTACACTGTACAAAGTATACTCTAAATTATTTTTGTACCGTATTTTGTTTTATTTATAACTTACAATTGTTTTTTTTGTATTATTTTACATTGTTGTTAATATACGTTCAAAACGATTCCATATAATGAGATTAACAGTATGTACATAGAATGTTTTATTTTTAATTATTTTTCAAGGGGGAAATATTTTATAAAGTATAATAAACGAAGTTATATTCAAAACTATATTTCATTATGCCACTTATTAGTGGAATATGTTTACATTATATACACTTTAATACTACAAATGTTTCGACAAAATTAAGACTGAAGCACTCTCAAATTTTTGTGTCATCTGTAACTTGAAAAGTTCGTAAAATATTGCTGTTTAATAACAAGTAACTGCGAAAATTTAGTTTCTAAATATAATAAAAATTTGAAAAAAGTAAAAACATACAAATTGGATGTATTTACATAAATTTTAAATAAATAAAAAATAAATGCTGGAAAATGCTGAGCAATAAAGTCTTTTTAAGTTATAAATGACACATAACAATAAATTTATTTAACACATCATTCATCAAAAGTGAAGCTTATAGCATTCCTGATATTTTATTTGTGGTATGTTACAGTTGTGCAATCACTGTTGTATTATGACAAATATTTGGCTACTAACAATTCAGATATTTAAAGTATAATATATAATAAACAGTGATTGATACAAACTTTGTTGTCATGGCAGGATTAGTAACTCTTATATATATTTTCTACTTATTAATGATGTTCTAATAATGTTTAACATACTTTTTTATATTATTAATATAAATTTTAATTGATATAATATATTTAAAGAGGAGCATAGTACAAACACATACTTCCAGATGACTTCAATGAAGTATGCATTTATGTTGTACATAAAATGTAGACAACACACGCTAATTATGCAGACAAATTTAATTTTTAATTTAATTCTATCATAATATATAAACAAATGTGATGAAAAGAACAAAAATATTGTGAAACTTCACTTAAAATATTTTTGACTAATAAACTCCTATCTCTTCCATTTTATACTAGATTTCTTAAAAACAAAACTGAATAGATAAATGATAAAAAAACACACAGTTTAAATAAACTTGATACTTTAATATGATTAAAAAAAAAAGCTTATATAGTACTTAATCTTTGTATAATAATGGATATTTTGTTAACGTTCTAAATTGCAACGTTTTTATCTTGCTTGTTACATAGATAAACAATATTGATAGTTATAAAAGATGTTGCTTAACTTTCATATTTTATCTGAGATCTTTACTACAGAAATGCTTAAGTTTATTGTATACACTGGTATTCAATGCATTAATTTTGTAGTGTATATACAAATAGATCTAAAGGTTATTGATATATTTATGAATTGCTAGTCTTTTGAAAAGTTAATATATGTTAGATTATGTAATATTTGTTGTCATTGTCCATTCAGGAATGTTTGTGATGTTTATTTTCGATATTCCATAGGTTTCATATATAACATGATAAACTTACATAATCAATAAAAGTTAAAGGCTAATTAAAACAAATGCCAAATAATAATCAGATTAAAGTAATACACTTCATGTTTTGTACATGTAACACATTTTTTTACCTGAACTCTACTATTGGGCGAAAAAATCTACTCAACATTTTCTGTAGTATATCATATGCAGTGTATTCTATCTACTTTATTTACAATCTAAAAATATATAATTCTAAATTCAACTTTCCAGGTGAATAGTTGTAATTTTGCATAACTCTAAGAACACTTATATCAGTAGTTGTTTCGCGTGAAGTGCGTGAATATAATTGTGTCTTTTTCTGTATTAAAATCAACTGCGAGATGTAATGAATAAGATGGAGATCATAGAATGACAATATGGATCCTTAAAAAGAGATCATGCTCTATATCGAAAATTCTTTTTGAATCTATCATGTTATGTATTTTCACTTTCTTTTTTTTTGTAATATCAGCACATGTCTGAGGTAGTGTCAAAATATAAAAGGAATACAAACATCAATGAAAACAGATTCTTAGTATGACTCAACAATTCCCCATTAATATACATGAAATTGTAATTCACAAATTTTTATACTTAGAGATAGATTGTAGGCCTTACTACGACCATGTACAATGCATCGTACAGCCTACCTCACTGGTATTTTTATAACTTAGATTCTTCTGTTTTGAATAGCAATTATTTCACTTGAATGCCTGATACACTCTCCAGGCACTGATGCTGAGAGCTACCAATGTAATAGTTGTGTGAAGAATTCTTCTTCTTGTGTCATCTTTCCTCACAAGAAATGTAGGAGAAGATGGTCCTAAAACAGCTAACAATTCTACGTGTGGTAGCTTACTAGTATCAGTCTCTACCTGATATTGACAACAAGGATCAAATTGCCAAGAAACTGTGTAAAGTCCACAGGATATAACAGATATAAACCCTAATGGACCACAGAGATAAGGTCTGTCACCCCAAATCAAACCTATAAAAAACAATATATTTTAGATAAATAACAACATACATGGCACATACAACATAGGTTTCACAAACCTGTGGTTATAGCTGCGAGACCTGCTAATGCTGCAGTCTTATGAAGACAGTTTCCTACTGTTATCCACCTGGATGTTTCATCACCTAATTTAGATGGTTCAATAACAATTAAGTTGCACTCAGATTCTAGCGCTCGTTCCAGTTCATATTCAAATGTTTCGTGAGCATTCTCATTATCGTACACCTCTCTAATAATGGCAACATTTGCAGAATCATCCCTGCAAGAAATTCATATTTAATTTGCATGTAAGGTTTTATAAGTTACATAATTTATAATTGCAGCTACAGTTAAACATAAATGATCAAATATAAAATTTAAGGTAATATTTGAAATAATTAAATGTATGGATGTTTGTTTGTTATTTAAACTTATTTATATTTGTATACATCATCCCAATAATTTATATCAGACTTTAATCTTTATCACAAATTAATTCTCTTGTGTTATGTAAGATGTTGATTGGAATTAATCACAGTCTGATTTGTTTGAATACAAACACATTTATGACAGAGACACGACAATATTTTTAACGTTACATATTTAAGTAATACTTTATTAAACTGTAACTAAAATAAATGAATAAATATGCATTGTAACGACTGAGAAATTACACCGAAGCTAAGTAGAAACATAAAAAAATTGCAAAAATAATGAATGTAACGTACAAAGCAATTAATTCACGGCAAATAATTATTTTCGTTTCCACCTCGAAATGGAATTTTACGAGTTAGTAAAATATTCACGGATAGGTATGTGGAAGAGATTATGAAAGATTAATCTCTCGGATTCCAGGGGATACATGCGAGGTTAATTTTATTTAAACATAAATTTTATACCATCATAATAAATTGCGTTGTGTACATTTGTACTAGATGGAAGTAATAAATTTCGTATAAAAAGCCGAAAATAATTTCACCTACGAACCTGTCACCAGCTTCATCTACCATCTTTACAGTCAATCTTCCAAACACTGGAACGTTGGACTGGATGAACCGGAAAAGAAAACTCGAACGTTGAACCGGATGCAAATATCAGCTGATTTTATTTAATCATTCGCATGACTCGAGTCGTGGCGATTTGTATTTCGAGTTTGTTCAAATTTGCTCATTCAGAAAATGTAAAATATGTGTTCATTATCATCATTGAGAAGTTTACAGATGTACGAACGATGAATGCTCAACATTTCATTCAATTAGCGGTAAGTAAAATAATAATATAGAATTTATTTGTACATAGGGTAAATTGTGCAGGATGTTTTCTTTTCCAACAATATTTCGGTTTCATTATTTTCAGTTTTGTTCCTAACTGTTATATTTCGCTATCCTTTTCGTTACGTGCTGTTAAAAAATCGTTCGTCAAATGTCATGCATTGGCTCATAAAATCATAATCGAATGTAGAATATAAGTCTGCATTTGTCATAGTATATTAAACGTAAGCTTATATTGTATTTTAAAACTTTAGTACTGTTCAGACCTGTGTACAATTCATTACTACTTGTTGGATGTGTATATTTAAAAATTTGTGAATTTATTGGTATTTTTCGTAGTGTTTGAATTTGACGATCGACGGAAACTTCGTTCCAAAAGAGAAATAAGTATTGATTTAATTAATTGCAGTGGAGTTTTCCTGTGGAATCCTTGTAATAATGTTCCGGTTAGGATCTGCAAAGGAGGAAAGACGGCCCTGGCAGAACTATATTCGCGATGGCGTAGTATCATTCGTCAGATGGCGTGCTGCGGTCGATCGAGCGAGAGCGAGCGCTGTCGGCGGCACCGAGGCCGAGTTAAACGGGCCAGATCGCAGATGGACGTCCGCGGGAGCGTTCTGTCATGGAGAGCACAACGCGACGTGTCGTAAGTGTGCTTGAGTGTCGTCATCGTCGTGGTCGTTGCCGCAGTCGTCGCGTGTGTAGTATTCCGGGATTATCGCAGTGACAGTCGACGGAGATAGGCGTGCGCAAGGATCGTGGTGCTGTTGGTGCTACTATCGATATATATATCGTGAACTGTGGCAGTCGAATAATTACATACATCGCAACCACGTCCGTACGTACCGAAGGCGTATTCATCTCGCCTCGTAAAAAAAGTGCTCTTCGATCGATCGAACAATCGTACGCACGTGCGTTCGATTCGTCGCGCAATCGATAGATCGGTAAACGGTGCAGTGACATGTTAACTACGGTGCGTGCCAGTGTGTCTATTAATAGAACCGTGTGATTCGGAGTGCCGCGAATAACCCACGTGCTCCATCGAACAAGGGAACGATATATATCGAGCTTGTCAACAAACGATTCGACCGCAACAGGCAAACGGAGTGGAGAGAACACTCGTCACCTGCCATCGGAATCGTTCGGACGTTTTCGTCGAACCGAATCAACGTCGACGACGTAACTCGTGCGTTTCCCCGTGACATCGTAAACACGCACTCGTATACGTATTACGAAATTGAAACGAACCGGGCACGGTCGTGCTTCGTTGGTAAACAAACACATCGAGCAGGCTCGGTATCACAACATTTTTTCCCCTCGACACGAACGTAACACCGCGAGCGAATCACACTTTGCCCTTCAAGCGAGCGAAGCTTCGATCACATCGTGGGATCTTGATCGTGTCACGAAGCCGGTATCACGGTGCAAGAGATCGCGGCTGTTCGAGAGTGAACGTATCGTTGGATAAGCGTTATCCTCGCCCTCTCTCTCTCGAATACGAAATCCTGTTAACTCGATCCGTTAACGTAACGGACACGCGGAGAAGTGGCTGACCGGAGTACGGTAGTGCGTCTGCGCGTAAACGAAATATTTACGCGCGCTAATATAAAACTCTGCGCATGCGCGTGCAGCGTGTATCGACGACGAAAGTCGAATCTCGTATCAGCCAGAACGAGATCGTCGCTAGTTAACGGTGGAAAAGGGGAAAAAAAGAGGGCGAGAGACGAACGATGCTGCTGTCCGGTCGTCGCGGTTAATTCGCACGTGTCGCGATGTCGGGCGGCACGGCGGGCGTCCGTGGCACCGGCGCCGAGTGCAGGAAGTTCGCGCCGAACATATTCAACAAGAGCAAGTGCAGCAGCTGCTTCAAGCAGAAGGAGGAGCACAGCGCGGAGGCTCTGGAATGCAACAGGGTGAGTTTTGCTTGATGGACTCTCTCTATCTCTTTTTCTTTCCTTCCTTTCGACGCGACTTCTCGCTCCTTCTTCGAGCTCGCTCGATCTCGTGCGTGTTTCGCGGTCTTTCTCTTTCGGTCGTTCGTTGCGTATCGCTTCGTCTTACGCGTGCGTGCAGGCGGATCAAACGTACGCTTCCTTTCGATAAAAACAAATGCAGGGGGTACTATTTGTCCTTTACTCTTTAAACGCGAAAATTTATAACATTATGTTCGGTTTCATAAAATTATTTTATGGAACATGATCAAGGGTTAACTTAACGATCTTGTTAATATCTAAATGATTATATTATGCAGTACAAAAAGCTTGTCTTTAAAATTTGCATTAAATTATCTTACAGGTTGCGAATTAAAAAAAGTAGATCAAGTCAACATTGATAAATCAAGTTGTTCAAAGTAATCTTTCCAAAATGAAGATAGGAGCAGGTTATTGAACCCTCCGATTCGCAAGATTTGTTAAAGACCTCGAAAAGGTGACTCGTTAAACCTTAATAGTATGTAGGTCACCTTTTCAAGGACGATTCGTTAGTACTAATCCAGCGCATAAATTCGCCCTCGTTCAAACTCCCATCAGTAGCTAACAATTTTCAAACGAACGAGTAAAAGGGGAAAGAGTAGCGTGACCACGTTCAGGGATATAAATACGTGGCACGGTACAAGTTGACGGCCGTTAAAAGAAGAACAGGAATGTTTATAGTACGGTTTTCGTGCTTCCCCCGTGGTTTTTATTTACAACTGGCCCTGGCGTGTTCGTCGATGAACAAAATTGCCTCGTAAAAGGCGGCGGGAGGGGTGCAAAATAAAAGCGTTAAAAATCAATTCATGCTGCGTATCGTACGGTACCGCTAAATGGCGCTGCCAGAATGTATTGCACATATACGTATGTTAATATCGCAAAACAGTTGTTCGTTTAAAGTTCATCCGATAAGAGCAGATTATCCTCTTTGTTTCGAGCTAATTTCTGGGATTACTCATAATTTGTCTTGCATTGCTTAATTTCGAGAAGTATCGACTATGGTACATTTTGAGTATGGTGGATTGGAGATCGGAAAGTAGTATTAAGAAGAGTATTCAGTATTATATGATATAACAGATATGCACTTATAAGTAGTGTAAATAAGTATAGAATCCAGATATAACTTTATAGCGTACAAACACAGTAACAAGTAGAGTCCTAATTATATCACAATTAAATTTAAATATTTCAGTCGAAGCGTAAAATAATAATTAATGACAAGGGCAGATTATCCTCTTTGTTTCAAGCTAATTTTCTGGTAAAAATATTACTCATAATTTGTCTTGCATTGCTTAATTTCGAGAAGTATTGAGTATGGTACGTTTCGAGTATCTTGAGTATCGGTGAATCTTTTTGGAGATCGGAAAGTAGGGTTAAGAAGAGTATTCAGTATTATATGATATAACAGATATGCACTTATAAGTAGTGTAAATAGCCATAGAATCCAGATATAACTTTATAGCGTACAAACAGAGTAACAGGTACAGCCCTAATTATAGTAACACAATTAAATTTAAATATTTCAGTCGAATCGTAAAGTAATAATTAACGGCGACAGTAACGTCTCTGTCTCTGGTTTATAGGTAATAATCAATGTCATCAGGCGATCTATTAACAAGTAACCCGGTAGATAAAGCGTTAATTAAGCTCGTTTAAATGACTCCAGCTCACCGAAATGATTTAAGAACCTAAATATATACTTTAATGGGTTATAATACTATTTTCCAAGATATTATCTCTTTCGCTTGATTAAATCATTCTATGGTTCATTTATCCGACATCGGTACGATAATATAATACCTTTTTGTCATTAAACTAATTAACACGTCTGCTATCGGTAGTCACTTGCATGCCGCTCGTTCATTAAGTCTCCATTTCTCAAATTGTTTGATAGGGTTTGATTTTCATCTTCTTTAGAGCCTATAAAGCGAAAGTTATGGTCTTGCGTGAAAAATGGAGCGCGTACAGTCGACACCAAATCTCACATCCCTAGGGAAAATATTCGTTATTCGTTTTACATGTATACAGATTTTTGGGGATTTGAAAATTTAGGGCTGAATCAGTTTAGGGACGTAGACATTTGAGGAATTTGGGATTTTAGGGGAAATATAGAGAGATAGGGAACTTGTGGATTTAGAGATTTAGGGAGGAGGAATTTGAGGACTTTGGGATTTGGGGCGGATCTAGCGAGATATAGGGATTTGAGGATTTTGGGAGGAATTTGAGGACTTTGGGATTTTGGGGGGATGTAGCGAGATATAGGGATTTCAGGATTTAGGAAGGAATTTGAGAACTTTGGGATTTTGGGGCGATCTAGGGAGATATAGGGATTTGAGGATTTTGGGAGGAGGAATTTGAGGAGGTAGAAATTTAGGGATATAGATACTTGAAGCTTGGTATTTGGAGATGTGGAGATTTGGAGGTCCAGAAATTTGGGAGAGTAGGGTACTGGGAAGCTTAGAATTTGGGGATGTGGAGATATGGGAGTGAAGAAATTTGGGAATGTAGTGTATTGGGAAGCTTAGAATTTGGGGAGCTTGGAATTTGGGGATGTGGAGATTTGGGGCTCCAGAAATTTGGAAGAGTAGGATATTGGAAAGCTTGGAATTCGGGGAGCTTGAAATTTGGGGAGGTTAGTATTTGGGGATGTGGAGGTTTGGGGGTCCAGAAATTTGGGAGTGTAGGGTATTGGGAAGCTTGGAATTTGGAAAGCTTGGAGTTTGGAGAGCTTGGAATTTGGGGAGCTTGGAATTTGGGGAGCTTGGAATTTGGAAAGCTTGGAGTTTGGAAAGCTTGGAGTTTGGAGAGCTTGGAATTTGGGGAGCTTGGAATTTGGAGAGCTTGGAATTTGGGAAGCTTGGAATTTAGGGAGCTTGGTATTTAGGGATGTGGAGATTTGGGGCTCCAGAAATTTGGAAGAGTAGGGTATTGGAAAGCTTGGAATTTGGGGAGCTTGGAATTGGGGGAGCTTAGTATTTGTGGATGTGGAGATTTAGAGGTCCAGAAATTTGGGAGAGTAGGGTATTGGGAAGCTAGAAATTTGTGGAGCTTGGAATTTAGAAATATAGAAATTTGGAGATCTAGGAATAGGGGGAGCTAGAAATTTGGGAATCTAAGAACTTGAGGACTTGGAAACCTAAGAATAGACCTAGGATTTGCTGATCTAGGAATTTGGGCATTCACGCACATTACACTCTAAAAATTTTGAAATCTAAGAACTCGACACTTTAGAGATATGGTAATCCAACAATCTGAGCATAAGGAGAGAAATTTGAAAAACATAGACCTTCTGAGCAACCCAGACTGAGACCACAGCCCAACCTCTATAGCTCCCATATCACGAAATCCCAAAAGAAATCTGCACCATTTAAAAGTGCCCGCACTACTTAAGAATACTAAGCATCGTCAAACGTTTTTCTATGTAAATGAACAAGTGTCGCAAGTAACTGGTCGAAAAAGGTTGGGAAACACTGACCTAATAGGTCGGCGCAACCTTTCTCGAAATTGGTCTGCAACACGCGTTTCGCAGGCGTAACCACGCAAGACCCAACTTCCGCGAGAACTCGGATAGTTTGTGCCGATAGAAACGATCACGGGAGAGAGTCGCCGCGAGAAAGATTGCAAAAGGTTAAATTCCATCGATTCGAGGCTCTCCTCGTCAAATTACGAGCCGCGAGACGAAGAACCGTGCGACCGAGGAGCAAAGAAAGGTTGGATTGCGTATGCATTCGTTATTTGCGGTTACACGAGGGACAGCGCCGGCCAAGAACAGGAGAGAAAGAATCGGAATATGAAGGAAGAAGAGGGCGCATCGAGAGAGAAAGAAGAATAGACCGATACAGAGATACCGCATCCAGGCGAAAGCCGACAAGCCAACAACTCTCGAAAGGGTCTGTATTGTAAGGGTGCCGGGAGGAGATGGCTGGAATGCACCGAGAACAGGTCGCAAGGCTGCCGACATTCCAAAATTTGCAACGGCTCCAGAACCGAGAACGTGTCCTATTGTACGCCACCGCGGAACTGCCATGGTTTCTCGACGAACAGACAGAAGGAAATGTTTCTTTCACGAAACGTGACCATCCTCCCGATTCGTTCACCTAATTCAGGATCAGCCTCTGTTTTATCGATTTTTTCTACACCTGCAATTTCCGGTCGATGCTGAAGTCGACCTCGAGTAAATCTGCTCCTTCCTTGCTGAATCATTTTACTACCGAACTTCAACTAGCATCGATACTTGATCTCACTTCATATTTAACCCTTTGTCTTACAATATCGTCCCGTACAACGCACGTAATTCTTGAAATGCAACGAATCTGGCTCACATTTTCACCACGATTCAATTTCGCGTTTAATTCCTACCCCTCCACCAATGATCGCCATATAAATGTCCCTAACGTCGTATAAATGTCCTTAATATTTGAACATTGTCTGTCTTAATGTTACAACAATAATTAAGACCTGTCTGACTTTTTGGGAGGAGGAATTTGAGGAGGTAGAAATTTAGGGATACAGATATTTGGTACTTGGTATTTGGGGATGTGGAGATTTGGGGGTCCAGAAATTTGGGAGAGTAGGGTATTGGGAAGCTTGGAATTTGGGGAGCTTGGAATTTGTGGAGTTTGGTATTTGGGGATGTGGAGATTTGGGGGTTCAGAAATTTGGGAGAGTAGGGTATTGGGAAGCTTGGAATTTGGGAAGCTTGGTATTTGGGGATGTGGAGATTTGGGGCTCCAGAAATTTGGGAATGTAGTGTATTGAGAAGCTTAGAATTTGGGGAGCTTGGTATTTGGGGATGTGGAGATTTGCAGCTCCAGAAATTTGGAAGAGTAGGGTATTGGAAAGCTTGGATTTTGGGGAACTTGGTATTTGGAGATGTTGAGATTTGGGGGTCCAGAAATTTGGGAGAGTAGAGTATTGGGAAGCTTGGAATTTTGGGAGCATGGAGTTTGGGGAGCTTGGAATTTGTGGAGTTTGGTATTTGGGGGTTCAGAAATTTGGGAGAGTAGGGTATTGGGAAGCTTGGAATTTGGGGAGCTCCGTATTTAGGGATGTGGAGATTTGGGGCTCCAGAAATTTGGAAGAGTAGAGTATTGGAAAGCTTGGAATTTGAGGAGCTTGGTATTTGGGGATGTGGAGGTTTGAGGCTCCAGAAATTTGGAAGAGTAGAGTATTCGGAGGCTTGGAATTTGGGGAGCTTGGAATTTGGGGAGCTTGGAATTTGGAGATCTTGGAATTTGGGAAGCTGAAAAAATCATAAGTTGAGTTAAAAAGTCCCCGAATAACCTCAGAAGTTAATATTTTGCTCAGAAGATGTAACCGAGAGGACTTTTACACTGTTAACAGATAGTATCTCGTTCGTGAGATCGTAGCTGCCGTGTTCGGGTATTGTCTCTGAGATTGGTCGCTGTGCAAACGGTCGACTTAATTGGGTTCCCTTATCAATCTCAGTTTTAATTCTTCCAGCGTAACCGTGCTTGTCGTGACGCCGCGATTCACAGTTCGAAGTCTCCAGTCATGCTTGGAACGGAAGTTTGCGCGATGCTGTTGTTATCGATACCCTTTCAGGTTTAATTATAGCTCGCGGTAAATGGCAAGGCTTCTTTTCGGTTCGCTTATGTCAGTATTGTTCGTTTGCACTTACTGACTCTTTGGAATAAGACAAAATTCATTGGATTTAATTTAACTGATGGTAATCTACTTAGTTAGTTTCTTTTAGAAGGAGAATGCAGACATTCAAGTTTATTTAAGTAAGGTAGTATTAAATTCTATTTTATCTTCTAGTTTGGTATTTTTATTTTTGTACATTATTTTCTGGTATTATGACATTACGACATTATTATGTGGTTCTGTAGGATTAAATAGTCAGGAGACTCATCAGAAATATTGATATGCTGGCTTGTTCTCCATAAAACTCAGCACAATACTATTTTAATCAAATTTGGTACAGTACATTATTGTACGGTTCTGTAGGATTAAATAGTCAGGAGACTTATCAGAGCTATTGGTTTGCTGTTTTGTTCTTCATAAAATTTAGCACAACACTATTTTAATCAAGTCTGGCACATTACATTATGGTACGATCTTTTAGGATTAAACAATCAAGAGTCTCATCAGTACTATTGGTGTGCTAACTTGTTCTTTATAAAACTCAGCCCAAATGTGTTTATGAAGTCTCAACACAATTAAGTTTCTGAAGATTCATTTTTGTATCTTATAATAAATGCATCTTACAGTAAATGCATCAGTAAATGCATTAGTAAATGCATCTCAGGGCAAATGCATTTGAAGAATCAAATAAAATAACCGACCATAAACGATCCTCACAATACCAGAAACATCCAGGTATATTTACGATTTTGCACGATTCCGTTCTGGTCTTCGAATTCGCGGATTAATCCCTGTAATCATTGCCCGTTCCGTTTCCAATTGCAGCGAGAAAGTGACCAAAAGTAGCCGGTGTTCAAGATCGAACGAGAAGGATCGATAAAAGCGTGGAGAAGTTGCGTAGCGTACGCGTCGCGGTCATGTTGTTTCGTTGGACGTTGAAGAGGTAGGGCCTTCGGGCCACGTTGTTCCTCTGACCGGCCATTATCGGTCCGCGACTCCGTATTTTCTGTCCGATTACTTCTTCGTGAGCGCCTTGGTAAGTGGTCTTCGAGAAATAATTTCCTTGGTTCCAGGGAGTCCCTGAAATTTTGATCCGGTGAAACGATTCTGAGATACCTTGTACTTCTTGTTCTTTTATACTCAACCCATACTCCACATACCATTCTGCGTTAGAATAGCTGGATTTATTGTTTGCTTTCGATTTTGGAAAAATTTGAGGTTCATTAAGCTTTTGTGAAGATTCATTCGTGTTAGATTTTGGAGTCTATTCGGGATTGTTACTGAAGAAAAGCTGGAGTTTGAGGAAAAGTTAGAAACTAACAAAGGTTTGGTAGGATTAAATGTCTAGAAAGACCTAGTCATGTACCATACCATGTTACACAAGTTGATAACAGTGTCAGCAGTTAAAAGACTCATCCAACATAATCAGACGAGTCTGGGAACGCACAGTTCCGGCGTTCACAATCAGCGGTCCAATTTAACGATACTGTTCTGTCGCGAGCGTGCAGGTGATACGTTGTTTCTAGTACGCGTACACGTCAGTGCACGCGGTCGCGCGTTCAATTAATTAACGGTGTTCACGATCACGAGGTAATTCCCGATTCCTCGATTCCTTCGTAATTAACGTTCGCTATTGCGCAACTATACGTTACGATTTTATTCCCCTGTGTCCCCCGTTCGACTCGTGAAATCTCGCGGCAGCGTTAGACAATAGAACACGCTCGCATACTCGGTGTCTCGATTGTTTTCCAACGAATTGCAATTGGAAACTGCGAAAGTTGGGTAATTCTTTCTTTTGTTGTGGGGTACTCTACATACTTTATTGTAATTTATGTTCACTTTACATGAATTTGTACTCTAATAGATCTGTAACAATTTTTGTGAAGGAAACGAAATTTATAGATTTAGTTGTTTAATCCCTTGCTAATACCCTTTGTTGTCGGGTACTCTATATATTTTATTGCAATTTATGTCCATTTTACATAGATCTGTATCGCAATAGATCTGTAACCTCAATTTTTGTAAAGAAAAATGAAATTTATAGATTTGGTTGTTTAATCCCTTGCTAATACCCTTTGTTGTGGGGTACTCTATATATTTTATTGCAATTTATGTCCATTTTACATAGATCTGTAACCTCAATTTTTGTAAAGAAAAATGAAATTTATAGATTTAGTTGTTTAATCCCTTGCTAGTACCCTTTGTTGGGTACTCTATATATTTTACTGCAATTTATGTCCATTTTACATAGATCTGTACCCTAATACATCTGTAACCTCAATTTTTGTAAAGAAAAATGAAATTTCCAGATTTAGTTGTTTAATCCCTTGTTAATACCATGACACACTTATGAAGCACCCTACATACCTGACAATACGAGTTGCTTATTTTGGTATTGAACTTTGGCTTTAATTCTAATTAGAATGTTCATAATGAATAATCGTGACCAACGTAACTTTTCAATTTTCTTCGTCCTCTGTGACAGCAATTGCATGTCGCAAGAGGCTACAAATGGCAGGTTAATACATTTTCCGTTATCAGGATAATTCGTCATAATACTCGCGTTTGATGTCTTACATAATGAGATCTTCATCGAAATGGCAATTTTCTGAAACAGCATAAATATCAAATGAAATTGCACAAGTACCGAGCGAAAGTTGAATTAGCAACAATCTTTCGAAGGTGGAATTACCGAAGGAGATCTAAAGCCCCGTGGAATAGTAGGATCGAGACACACACGCTAGGTGTATCCCTTTCCCGAGACAATTTATAATTCGATGATTATCTGTACGCGCTGGTATAGCGTCTGATGTCGATAACGCGAAGATCTCTGCGTGCCGGCCGGGCATAAATTTCACGTTAAAAAGGTCCGCTGCTTTTCGCCGTAGTCACGACAAATTATTGATGATCTTATGGACAGGCAATAGAGATGGTTATCGGGCTCGTTTCACAGAAAGGTCGTGTCGTGCAACACGACATTGCAAAAAGCCTCGAATACCTGTTCGCGTTCTGTTCAACGGGAAGAAATGGCCACGGTTTTCAAGCGGACATGGCCCTCGCGGATAGTCCGTTTCTTGCCACGATTTAACGCGTTTCAACCTCGCTTTGACCTCAATCCTAATCAGACTACGTCTGCATAATTCTGCAAGATGTGTGCCTTTAATTTCTTAATGATTATTGCGTTGTTGCGAACGACGTGTCGGTAATCGCTTCCAGACGCGTTACGCTCATCTGCATCGAAATGAAGATCGTAATCGAGACGCGCAAAATAAAGAAGTCGCGGATGATTATAGATAACGCCGGCCAACAGATGGAAACTTAATCTAGGATATCGTTACCTATCGTGTACCTTTGATACTAACTTATGGTTATAAGTTTCTAACTATAGCTCCCTACAATTGCGCTAATAAATACTACGTGCTATGTGGAACACCAACGAAGCTTATCTGAGACACGAATGGATTGGATCACCCCGGAAACTGCACTGGAACAGTCACTCGTAAACACTGACATCATCAGGGTGCACCTTCTGGAAAATATTCGACCACATGTGGCCCTCAGTTTGTTTATTCTTGGGAATGGGGTCTTGGAGAAATTTGGGATTTGGACAGTTGGGATGTTAGCAGGAAATTTGTAGATTTGATGATTGAGGGTATAGAAATTTTAAGATTTGACGTTCTGAAAATTTGCTAGTAAGCTTGGAAACTTGAGGATTTAGCAAGTTAGGGAGCCTGTGATGGAAATTTTGGAATTGTAACAAATGAGGGATAAGTGTAAGGATAGTTTAGTTTCAACAAATCCTAATTGGAGAATATGAATATTTGAGATCTGAAAATATGTGGACGATGCTTATCTCATCATATGTGGACGATGTTCATTTGATCATATGTGGACAACGCACGAATAATTTTAGAACTTCAGCACTTCCTATCTCACCAACCAAATTCTATAAAAGAAGCTATTTACCTATAATTCAAACTAAGTGTACGATGATTGCCTCCATATTCTCAGAACAAGAACCACGTCCTTCGTGCCATCATAATGCTCCATGCCTCCGTCCTCCGTAAATTAAGAGGCGACAATTAAGCCTCGTTCCATTCGATAATCGAGGTAAAATCGTGGGTAATATCCGAAGGCGCCACACGAAGCGTGTCTCGCGCAGGGTTCAGCGTGCAACTCGTCGCTTTAAAGGGCATCAGTATGCAGAAGGTCGTCGTGGCAAGAATTTTGGGCTCGTCCCATGGACGGTCATATTTTGCCCCGTGAACCACGCTGTTACCATCTTCTGTCCTCTGACAAAATTTTTACCAACCGCTCGAGCGTAACCTATCCATTGTTAGCCGCATATATTTACTTTAGCTTACGACGCTGGCCATAAACGAAGTACTGTTATGTCCGGTGGTGCTCGCATGACGTATCTGCTCGGACGATCTTGATATTTCTTTCTCGCGTTTCGAAACCACACTCGAATGCGACTCGCTTTTCGGGACCTTGCTTCGTCGTTAAATTACCTGTTGCCGGACTCTGCATCGGCCATTCGCGATTATTTCGCCATTACTCGCCCGCGAAATACCGTTGCTACCTGCTCGCGGACCGCAAACTCACCTCGTATTCCACGTCTCTACGTGGCTCGCTAACTCTTCGCATGGATGGATTTATATATTTTTATGACGAGTTACTAAATTTCTTTAGTCACAATTCTTGGATTCAATGGATTTTTTTATTGAGAAATTCAACTTCCAGATTTTTATTGCAAGTTCTATAAATTTCAAATGCCACATATTACGTATTCTACAAGTTCCAAATTCTGCAGATTTCAAGTTTACCAAGGTTTAAGTTCCATAAGATAAAATTTCGACAAAATCCAAGTTCCATATGATTCAAATTCCATAAGGTCTAGTGTCCACAAGATCCAAGATCCACAAGGTCCACTTTCCACGAGATCCAAATTTCACAAGCTCCAATTTCCACGAGATTCAAATTCCACATGGTCTAAATTCCACAAAGTGCAATTTCTACAAGCTCCAAATTCTACATGGTCTAAATTTCACAAAGTGCAATTTCTACAAGCTCCAACTTCCACATGGTCTAAATTTCACAAAGTGCAATTTTTACAGAATCCAAATTCTACAAATTCCAAGCTCCACTCATTCCATACCTCACAAATTCTAAATTCTAAATTCTCCAAACTCCAAATAGCCCATTCTCCAAATCCCAGACCCCTAATCTCCATATCCCAACCTTCTATCCAATCTCCCATCCACATAACAAGATTACACCTGCCCTTCAGCCTTGCACTCCCTTCGAAACGAATTTCGATCTCGTCTAAGTACATTAACACGTTACATCAGAAGGGGAGTCTTCCCGGTTATGAATCTCGTATCTGGTCGATCTCGATGAGCGTCCGATAAAGTCTCAACAAAAAGTCTCTCGCAGAAAATCGTAAAGACGAGTATCCAGTTGTAACGGTACACCGAACGACAAGCGTACGGAGACATCCTCCGACGAGGAATAAAAATAAAAAGAGAGAGGGTTACGATACGTAGACAAACGTTAAACGAAAGCTCTGTCTCGCGTCGTTATGCTAGTGAATGGAGCACCGTCGGTGGCCTCCGTTGCGGTGCATTCATCCAGGATCGATAGCCCCGAGGCGATTAATCGAATCTGGGAAGCCGGTGAGGCCACTCTTCTCCTTTCCTTCGAATTGATGGTTTTTCCTTGCGCAACCTGGCTCGCCATAGAAGCCGTCGTACGCACGCTCCCTTGCCTTTATATGGACTTCATTGAAAACGCGGCTGTATCGCTCGCTTCGAGCTTCGTGGCACTGCAGACGAGTCCCCAAACAGTCAAGGTTAGATCAATTGTATCGATTTGGGATTTCTGAGGTGGGAATTCGAGAGATTCGAATTTGGAGGGTAGGAGTGTAAGGAGTCCTTGCAAAATGAGGAAATTTTGCAAATTTTAGGATGTGATTTGAGAATTTTGGTTCTTTCCCAATGAAAATGTTAGTCAGAAAGAAACAATGTAAATGCACGTGCAAGTGTTATCGAGACAAGTTTCTGCAAAGCGTTTCGTTAGGTGGAAACTGTAGGAGTAGTCAGACGAGAACGAGCGGAGAAATCATAAATAGGAGGTTTATCGGGTGGAGCAAGAAGAAACCGAGTCGTGAAGACGTATACAGGTAAGTTGTTGGCCGGTCTCGATCGAAGACGTAACTACGCGGAAATCGCGTTACCAGGAACGAGAAGTTCTCGTTAAGAGAAACTCCGTAAACGTAAAGCCGACCTGGTACGGATCGCTCATTGACGTGGGCCTATCTTGGATTTTCCCTGGGAACGATCGTCTCGAACATCGTCTTCATTCATCCGTTTTATTTTCTATTAAGAACCGACCGTTTCGCTGGCGTAAAGGTATGCATTGACAGCATAATGATACTCGTTAGCTCGTCGGGGAACACGAACGTATAAGGGACTGAACTTAACTCGTTTCGCTACATCGTTGTCCTTCGAGAGCTAAATTTCAGATACCTTTTTTATCGAGTTAACAAAGCATAATTTATAAGTGTAGTTGTATGGGTGATGACGTGAGTGATGTCTGAATTGAGAGTAGTAGTTATTGGGGAAAGTAGGTAGGTTTTCCAAATTTTTAGGTAGACGTAAGTTTTCACGTTATTAGCTTCTCACGTAGTCATAGGGTTCACTTAGGTTCAGTACATTCTTTGGCGTTTGACAATTTTTACATGAGATTTTTGAAGTTTTGCAACTTTGATGATTTTTGGTTTGAGGTTGTTTGGTTGCTTCGAATTATGGCTTTCTTCAAATCTTATGATGCTCAGATTGGAATCAGGATCAGTAAATTCTTTGACGATTGGTAATTTTTACATGTCGAGGTTTTTGAAGTTGTGGAACTTTGGGTTCTGATTTGAGGTTCTTCTTTGGTTGCTTCGAATTATGGCTTTCTTCAAATCTTATGATCAGATTGGAATCAGGATCAGTAAATTCTTTGACGATTGGTAATTTTTACATGTCGAGGTTTTTGAAGTTGTGGAACTTTTAGTTCTGGTTTGAGGTTGTTCTTTGCTTGCTTTGAATTATGACATTCTTAAAATCTTATGATGAGATTGAAATTTAAGACCTTAGCATGAAAATCATTGATTCTCTGTCGAAACAAGTTAGACAATGAGACGCAAATTCCAATTAATTCGATTATTTACAACATCCGAATCTTTCAAATTATCTAAATCTGCGATCAGCCTCGATTAATCTTGGCACATGATTAATCCTCCCGTTGCCTATTAAAAAAGTCTGTCAAATTTTTGCAAAGAGTTAAAGTTACAAAGGCAAGGCAGATTGTCCATCCATCTTTTCGAAGAGGTTCATAAGGGATCGTCTGCAGGTCCTTTCGGAGGATCGTTGATGATGGATGATGAAAGGAGGAATAAAATAAAAGGAGTAAAGTCGTGGTTCGTGCGACATCCACCTCAGAATCAGCGTGATATTTCGCCTGGTTTTCGTTCGTCGTCACCGGCATAGTTGCTATTTATCCTCGAGCAGGCGTTCGTCCTCCCGCTGACCACCGGCAATTAGCCTCACGGTCGCAACAAGGACATCCACTTCGTGATAGGCTAAACACAGGTCGGCTACTCTATGAGATATTACCCGGTGATCGAGGGGGCTCGGAACACTGGACGCGGATAATTTGTGATCATTGCGATCGCGCCCCCTTCGTCGGCCTTTCCTGCCCAGAAACTCCATTACCCGTTCGCTGATTGAGTTCTACTTATTGATTAATGTTCCGAGTGAATCTATCTGAACAACGTTAATTCATCGTTCGCTCCTCGGTTTGCTTTCCGCTCGTCCAAGTGTTGGGTCCCAGGGCGAACCGCTGTGAAATATAATAAAACGTGTCCGAAGGTTTGTTCGACGATCATACTTCTCGGCATTAAATCTCTCCTACGGTTCTCGTTATACGGTGGCGGACAAAACCTCGCCAGAAATTATTTTACAGATGCTACGAATTATTTCTCTTCCTTACGTTCTAAGGGAGACTTACATATAGCCAGATATTTTTAAAACAATTTTTAATCAATAGTGAATACATCTTTATACTATGTTGCAATAAATTTTTTTTTTATATATATTTTTATTTGTTCTGTCTTGTACTGTATGTTATAGTCAATTCAATTTATGTTATTCAGTTCGATCGGATTTAATTTAAATCTGATTGAGCTAAATGAGATTTAATTTCAACGCGATTCGATTCAATTTGCCGTAGCATTTAGGTCGCGATTCGCTCCGGTGAGGAACAAGTTCTTACAAATAAAACTGATACATTCTCTCTATATAATTTTTATAACAAACAACATAGTAAAAAACTGTGATATTTAAAACGAATTATTTTATGTACGGGTTAGATAATTTGATGGAAAAAGCAAGGCGAGCGTATCGAAAGGGATAAGTAAGTAAATCTATGGGACAAATTTAGCCCGGAGATAGAAATCGAACAGTTTCCCATTGAAGGCAGAGACACGACTCGGACAATTAGTTGGAGCGTGCAGATACCGAATCGAATTCGCCGTGTTTGCATCGATACCGGTTCCCCGCGTGCAATAACCCGCGATTAACGCGTTCTTTACGATCTCGCGCGAGAAAGAGAGAGAGAGGCGGCTTTCATATATCCAAGGAACACGTGCGCCACGAGAAATAATCGTACATTTATGCCTAGCTCGATTGGATAACTCATCAGGTAGAGAAACCGCGCCGCTACCATAAACGCCGTTTCCACCGGTGCCGATTTATAGGTCGATGAAGTTCGATCGCAGCGCGCCGCTGTGATTACCTGTAATCGAACGGGCATAACGTACTGCCAGATCTCGTTCCGTTCGATAATCCCGAACCGCCCTTGTGTCTCGAGTGTACTTCTCCCTTTTCCACAGACGTCTCTCTCCCTCCCTCGCATTTACGTTGCTCCCTTCGTTGTAAACGTCCGGTGTTTATGTTGCTTCGTAAGAGGCTCTGCGTGTAACCCTGCGAGCTGCTATTGCATCTCTTCCTTGTACACCCAACGACTTTCACGTTTTCTCCACCCGTCTGTGCTTCGTTTCGTCTCGAGCACATTCTCCAGACCCGGCTCTTTCGCTCCCCCGTTTCTCTTCCTTTTTCGGTGCACTCGCGTTTATGTGCTCTCGGAATTTCGACGGATAACGCTCGAGGAACGGGGAAACTTCGCCATTTTCTTTTGTTAAGGTTCCACGGTTTCTTTAGTCCGACAACTGGCTGAGAAACGGATTTCTGCGTCTACGAATCTTGGACTTTTCGGGTATACGATTCTGGACACAATGCGAAAAGGGGATCGAAAGACTCCTATTTTCTGAAGGGTTTACTTCTTATGGGCTAGACCAGGGCTCGGCAACCTTTTGAGTCGGGAGAGTCAAAAATTACAATTTACAAAATTTCAAAGCTTTTAAAGAGCCACAAAGTTTTTTCTTGCCAACAATAAATACTACTCGCATAAATAAAGTTTTTTGATAAAAAAAAATAATCTATTTTTTCATATAAAAGTAGTGTTTTTCACAACAGAGTAGATAATATATATATGGCAATATTAGATTATTAGTTTTTTTTTGATAAAATAAAAAATATTTGCGTATGGAACTGAAGAGCGTGGTAATTCGACGCGTTGCGATTCCACTGCTTGGTAATTCAATGCATTGCAATTCCAGCGCTTGGTAATTCGATGCGTTGCGATTCCAGCGCTTGGTAATTCAATGCATCGCAATTCGAGCGCTTGGTAATTCAATGCATTGCAATTCCAGCGCGTGGTAATTGGATGCATTGCAATTCCAGCGCGTGGTAATTCGATGCGTTGGAATTCCAGCGCGTGGTAATTCGATGCGATGGAATTCCATCGCGTGGTAATTCGATGCGTTGGAATTCCAGCGCGTGGTAATCCAATTCATTGCAATTCCAGCGCTTGGTAATTCAATGCATTGCAATTCCAGCGCTTGGTAATTCAATGCATTGCAATTCCAGCGCGTGGTAATTGGATGCATTGCAATTCCAGCGCGTGGTAATTCGATGCGTTGGAATTCCAGCGCGTGGAAATTCGATGCGATGGAATTCCATCGCGTGGTAATTCGATGCATTGCAATTCCAGCGCGTGGTAATTCAATGCATTGCAATTCCAGCGCGTGGTAATTGGATGCATTGCAATTCCAGCGCGTGGTAATTCGATGCGTTGGAATTCCAGCGCGTGGTAATCCAATTCATTGCAATTCCAGCGCTTGGTAATTCGATGCATTGCAATTCCAGCGCGTGGTAATTCAATGCATTGCAATTCCAGCGCGTGGTAATTCGATGCGTTGGAATTCCAGCGCTTGGTAATTCGATGCATTACAATTCCAGCGCGTGGTAATTCAATGCATTGCAATTCCAGCGCGTGGTAATTCGATGCGTTGGAATTCCATCGCGTGGTAATTCGATGCATTGCAATTCCAGCGCTTGTTAATATTAGATAATGAGTTTTTTTTTGATAAAATAAATAATATTTGCGTATGGAACTGAAGAGCCGCTGCTTTACATCCAAAGAGCCGTATGTGGCTCGCGAGCCGCAGGTTGCCGATCCCTGGGCTAGACTTCTTAGGTGACAAAGGGACTCTGATGACCAGATCCAGAGGAGAAATTAGTGTCTGTGCAGACTTTCTCTAGGGTAAAGTAACTTATCTTGGATACATAGGTTCGTTATCTGTATGCGTCACCAGATTGCTCACACAGTAATTTTAGGTGGATTGAGAATATTGGTAGTTCTTTCGAAGAGTATGTCCAGAGCGACAGTGAATTGTTATATAAATAGAAGTGTCACATATGGTTTGATTCGAACACGGCCTAATTTGCTTGATGGACATGTCGCTTAAGACTCGATGCATTCTGTTATTCTCCTAAGTAAAGAGTTGTTATAGAAGAAAAAAAGTAGCCATTAGAGCGGACAAATGTATAATTGACGCGTAGGAAAAGCGATTAAGAGTCAATGATATCCGTGAAAGAGCTCGGTCCATTTTCGACGTGGTCGGAACGTGTACTCTCGGCAACGATACGTCACCCACAAGGATCATAAAAGCCAGGCTGTATCTCTGTTTTCCGCGGCTCTTAGATCTTATCCGACCTTGCCGTCGGTGCATAAGCGATTTATAAATAATGTATGGGCGTTTATTTATACACGCTCGCGTACGCGCGTAGTCCTGAGCCCGCGAACTGGGCCGTGCAAGGAGCGAGCGTGCAAAAAGAAGGACGAAGGGTGACGGAGGGTGTGGGGCAAGGGACACGCGATTGCCCGTATTCGTTTTGGTCGGACGTGATTCATTCAGATGTTACGTCCGTGTGCTCCCTTTAAACCGGTCAACCGATACGAGAATGGCTGTGTAAGTCCTTCGCGACAGGAAGCTGCGAAACGTTTCAGGGCCAGGACCTTGCTGAACTGTTAAGCACCACTCGATTTCTACCTGTTTTCTATGCGTGTTTGCTTTAACGTTTACTCACGGCCAATAATTTAACTCTGAATTAAGCGTGTCCGCGAGGGAAAAGTTATTTTCAGCTTCGAAGGATTTTTAATTGGGAGGCTATTCACGCTGCGTGGGTGAACGATGCGCATTAGGATTCAAGGATTCGAGCAATTTCAGTCGCGATTCAATTCGGCAACCAGATTCCATACGATTCTATTCAAATGCGATTCAGGTATTATGCGGTTCGATATAATTTAATTGTGAGTCAATTCTGTGCAAATCAATGGGACTACATTTGACAAATTTTAACTTGGTAGTTTCTGACAATTCAATTTCAGTGTTATTTGATTGCTGTAGGGTTCAATTAGGTACAATTGCAATTTAATTCAGTTCGAGTCAGTTGGGTTCAGTTGCAATGTGAAGTTCAGTAAGATTCAATTCTTTACAGATCAATGGGACTCAATTTGACAAATTTCAGCTCCATAGTATCTGAAAATTCAATTTCAATTTTATTCAATTATTACACGATTGAATTAGACACAATTCCAATATAATTCAGTACGATTCAATTAGGTTCAGTTGCAATGTGAAGTTCAGTAAGATTCAATTCTGTACAGATCAATGAGACTCAATTCGACAACTCGATTTCAGTTCAATAGTTTCTAACAATTCAATTCCAATGGGCTTCAATTTCTGTACGATTCAATTAAGCACAATTCCAATATAATTCCATATGATTTACTTAGGTTTAGTTGCAATGTGAAGTTCAGTAAGATTCAATTCTGTACTGGTCAGTGGGACTCAATTTGATAAATCGATTTCAGTTCAATAGTTTCTAATAATTCAATTCCAGTGTTGCTCGATTGCTGCACAATTCAATTAGGCACAATTGCAATATAATTCAGTATGATTTACTTAGGTTTAGTTGCAATGTGAAGTTCAGTAAGATTCAATTCTGTACAGGACAATGAAACTCAATTTGACAAATCGATTTCAGCTATAGTTTCTAATAATTCAATTCCAATGTTCTTCAATTGATGTACAATTCAATTAGGCACAATTCCAATATAATTCAGTATGATTTACTTAGGTTTAGTTGCAATGTGAAGTTCAGTAAGATTCAATTCTGTACAGGTCAATGAAACTCAATTTGACAAATCGATTTCAGCTATAGTTTCTAATAATTCAATTCCAATGTTCTTCAATTGATGTACAATTCAATTAGGCACAATTCCAATATAATTCAGTATGATTTAGTTAGGTTCAGTTGCAATGTGAAGTTCAGTAAGATTCAATTCTGTACAGGTCAATGAGACTCAATTTGACAAATTGATTTCAGCTTGATACTTCTAATAATTCAATTCCAGTGTTGTTCGATTGCTGTACAATTCAATTAAGCACAATTCCAATAAAATTCAGTATGATTCAGTTAGGTTCAGTTGCAATGTGAAGTTCAGTAAGATTCAATTCTGTACAGGTCAGTGAGACTCAATTTGACAAATCGATTTCAGTTCCATAGTTTCTAACAATTCAATTCCAATGTTCTTCTATTGCTATACGATTCAATTAAGCACAATTGCAATTTAATTCAATACGATTCATTTAAGTTTATTTGCACTGTAAACCAGTTCAATAAAATTCAATTCTACCATGAATCAGCTTATGCAATTTAATTTCAGCATACAATTCAGTATCAGAGCGTTTATAATTCGACACGATTCAATTTTATACAAATCATCTTGAACACCTTTCACACGTTATACGCGCATAGAGTCGTCGACACTTATAGTCTCTCTAAAAAGCCACGCTATTCCAGGTTTTTGAGTCATTCTCCGAAGTCGCTGAAAGTGGTCCAATCGAGAAGTTTTTATTCGAGTTGAAGTGTTCAATATATTATACGTTCTTGAAGTTAAATGAAGTTGAGAGTACTCGAAATCAAAAGTGCATCGGTCGATTACGCTCGAGTCTATTCCTCGCTTGCTTCGCTTCTTCCCTCTCGGTTCTTCGAATCCCCTATTCAATTTTTGCCCTAGAGGCACGGTATCAGTCTTGATAGGTACAGTAAGAACGCTCGAGACTTGGTAGCAAGGAAGTAAAAGGAAAACTTGTTTCGCCAATAGCGTACACATTTCTACGCGAAAGAAGCGATAACGTCATAACTTGTTAAGCGTTCTACGTTGCCCGTACATTTGTTGATCTTTTTACAAGACGTACAAGTTTCAGTTGTACTGTGTTCAAGTGGAATGCCAGATGAATTTTGTATCTCCTGTCTATGCGTTCAACCTTGTTCGAGACTTGGGTAGCAAAAATTATGACTCACAGATCAAGGATTTCGAGAGATTCTGAACTTGAAGCTTTTGCATTTTATAGTTTATACAGTGGATTACATTTCTGAGACTTGGAGTGTACAAGTTTCTAACTTCTCTAATTTATAGGTTCTCTAATTTATATTCACAGTTTTGAAAGTCTGAAGTTCTTAAACTCCAAACTTTTAAATTCTCCAGTACCCAAATTCAAATTTTTGAACTTTCAAGTAGCTGGAATGTTTCAGTAGCTTTTTCCAAACTCTCAAGATCTTAGATTTCTAAAAACTCTGTGAGCTAACAACTCAGAAAGCTAACCAGAGAGTTAGCTAGAGTCCAAGTGTCCTCGCTCGTACAGAAACTTAGTTTAAAATTGTCGAAGCTCGTTTTTCCACAGCGACTCGAAAGAAACTGTAAGACGTCGACCCGACGACTCAAGGTTTCCAGCAAAATCCCTTTATGGTTCCTTTATCAGGATTCAGGCAGCGGCCACCGCGAGGGCCGGTCACTTTCTCCAATTTGTCATTGGCGTACGGCCGGCGATATTGCGATATTAATTAATCTTCGTTGGCGGTGCACGCGCAGGCTACATCGCTGCCAGCAGCATTCACGAGGCGACGCGACGCCGCAGGATGCTGCACCGAGCTGCGTGCACGTGTATGCACCTATATGCACCGCTCGCGCGTTTCATCGTTCGAGATAAGATCCGGAGCAGGTGGAGAGACCCGCGGTTCAACACGCTCGTGCATCCTGCTCCCTTTGCCGGCCAGACTTCGAAGACCTGTTGCCGCGCGAACCGAAGCCCCCGAGCCAACCAGCGACAATAATTAGTCATCGTGAAAATTACTCTCTCTACCCTCTTCTCCACGCTGTTTTATTGCCAGCTGTTGACGCAGAAAATTGATCGTTCTTTGGGTTACTGTGCTACCAGATCAAATTGGAGCACGAGTTGTTTTTCCTTCGCTTTTCATATTTTTCCTTTTTTCTTCGCTTGTTGTACAATATAGATATATTATAGGTATAGGTATAGGTATTTTTATTTTCAGTACCTTTATTATAGGTATAGGTACAATGCAATTTTAAATGCATACCTTAGAAGACATATTTAACCCTTTGCATTTGAACATAATTTTACTGTTTGCAAACAGCAATTTTAAAATATTAATTAAAATGTTAAATGACTTCTTTTGAAGTTATTATTTCTCTAATAATTTCCACTATTGCCTACTTCATTATGTTTATACGTCACATAAGCACTATTATAAAATTAATTAAATAATGCTTCTTTTAAATTATTGTATTAAATCGAATGGCGTCTAAGAAGCGCCTCTCGAGCTCAAAGGGTTAATACGCAGGCTTTGTAAAATGTATATATATGTCTTATGTTATAAAATATACAGAAATACATCAATCGTCCTATCATTTTATCCGACACTCTATATAGGTGTGTTGTACCTTACTAAAGAATAAGATAGATGTACGAGCATGTACTACTATGTACACAAAATGGAAAGGTTAATCATCCTCACACGTGGCACACATGTCCACCTACGACTCTCCTGTTCTTTTAATAGTCAGTCAATATTAAAGTCAGTCGGTATGTCAGTCAGTCAATATTAAGTCAGCAACAAGATAAAGAAATGTCTCTTAAATTTATCCCTCTTGTACAAATTATAATTGCTATTTAGACCTCAAGGACCAATTGCAATTTAGGTTAGTCACATTTGAACTGTAACGTGCGTCACAGGAGTAATCTGTCCATAAATCAAGAAGTTTGCGATTCGCACAGAATCCTCGTACGTTGAGTAAACAAGAAAAATACCAGCCGTTGACAAGGAATTAGCAAACTAAAGAGAAACGGTAGGCAATTAATCGAGTCGAAAACGAACCGCATGGAGGCAAGAACACTTTCGAGCCGTTCGGTTTACCATTCATAGCGATGCACGTGCATCGTCTCACCGGTCTGGAAGATAAGATCGAGTACAGGTGGAAAGTTTGTGGCTCCCACGCGACTGTCCGAGTCAGCCCCAGGACAACACCGGTGTTCTGTGATTCAGCGGGTCGGAAGATTCGAATTAGGAATCGTTACATCCGACACGGATTTAAACGAGAAAAGAGGGACGTGAGAATGATCGAGCGTGATCGCCAGGTGACCGGGAAACTGGGTCGATGCCAGAAAAATATCGGAACTTCTAGATACGAAACAACGTTGGGGAACCTGTTACAGCATTATCTTCTTGCTTTCGCTCCACGCAATCCAAATAAAAAAGAAGCTTTAACTCGTTCCACGTCGATGAAGAATACAATTAAGGTTTTTATCGTACGTCTACGTGTCTCGTTCGGGAATCGATAGGTTCGTTGATCCTCGAATTCTTTGCCTTTCTTCCAATTACAACTGTTTCTGTGCGGGAATAGAATTCGGTCGCGATTTGATACGGTTAGGTTCAATTTTATATGATTTGCTGCGATTCTGTTGGGTCTTCAATCACGTGCAATTTTATGATGTACAGTTCTGTGCTGTTGGACTTGAATTCCACGTGGTTCCATTTCGTGCAGTTAGACTCAAATGGACTCAATTCCAGATTTCAATGCAGTCAGACTCGAAGCAATGAAATACTGATTCGTTCAATTTAGTCGACATTGTTCAATTCAGTTTCATGTAGTTTCAATGTATCACAAGTCATATGTATCAACATATGAGTATGTTCCATGTGTATTCATATGCAAATTGAACTATATTCAGGTGCAACTCAATCGAAGTTTATATGCTCGCTTTAGAAGCTATCAGACCAAACCTATTGTTAGAATAGTTGGTCTTAAAGCTACTAAATTCCAGATTCATTTCGATGCAATAAAATGTGAAGTAATTAAGTACTGATTCCTTTAATTCAATCTCGTACAGTTCCAATGTGTCATATGTCTCATATGCTCCATGTCTATTCATATGTGAGTTGAACCATATTCAGATGCGATTCAATCGAAGATCGTATGCTTACTTTAGAAGCTATCAGACCAAACTTGCTGTTCATGCAGTCCGACTGAAACCGACTCAATTCCAGATTCATTTCTATGCAGTCAGACTCGCAGCAATTAAATATTTGTTCGTTCAGTTCAATAAACATCGTTCAATTCAATCGACATCCTTTAATTCAATTTCATATAGTTTCAATGTATCATACATCTCATATGTTTCATATCTACTCATCTGCAAGTTGCACCACATTCAATCGAAGATCGCACACTCGCTTTCGAAGCTGCTCCGTTTGTCTCCTTTTTCTGTCTCAACGTTTGCACGAAGAGGTCAAGCCGATCCCAGAGCGGCTCATTGATGATTTCGGTCGGGTCCTTCGAGTCGTAAACTGTTGTTGCAAAATCAAGCCCGTCCCTTTCTTGCGTGCATTACGGTACCGGAGAGCCGGATCGTGTCCCGTCGTCTGATGCGCGACGCGTGAGACGGGAATCGACTTTTCGCTGCCAGGATGAATCATTACGGCGGGCTAGTAGCTTACATCGAACCGCAAATGACGCGAAAAACCCTCCAAGACGTCTTGCTCCGGAACGCTGAAGCGTGAACGTTTTTGCTGTGAAAATTGCCACCCCGTCTTGGACAATTGATCGTCGCAAATGCGAATACGATCGAGCTTCAATCGAACATTCTTTCGACGAAATTTCAGTTCTTGCTGCGATTAGTTCTTCTTTAGACGGCGTCATTCACGCTGGGATTAAGTTTGCAGTCGAGTTAAATTCGTAGGAGAATTATTTGATGATGTGGTTAAATAAGGGCTAAGGTTATGGTTAAGGTTATGGTCCTATTAGGGTTGAATTTGCATTAGGATTGTATAGTAGGATTAAATTTGTGTTAGGGTTGTATTTGCACTAAGATGAAGTTCACATTAGGAGTAAATTCGCACTGGTATAAAATTCATACCAGAATAAAATTTGTACTAAAATTAAGTTCAAACTAGGATAAAATTTCTGCTAAAATTAAGTTCATACTGGAATAAAATTTGTACTAAAATTAAGTTCACACTACGATAAAATTTCTGCTAAAATTAAGTTCATACTAGAATAAAATTTGTACTAAAATTAAGTTCACACTAGGATAAAATTTGTACCAGGTAACTAATATTCAGTCATCAACAGTTCTTCGAAAATGTATAAGTCCTTAATTCATCAAAATCCATCGAAATCCTCATTCACCAAAAATAGCTGAAACTGTACTGCGTTCGATATAGTTTTATTTAACATTCGATGAAAGTAATCAATAACTATCGTATCCTTTTCACTACCACTCGAAGCGTCGAGTATCTAAACGAAGTACGTTATCGAGTGCGTGCAATAGATAACACACTCGACATTATGAAAGAATGTTTACTCGTCGATTTCGAGTCAACGCATATTTTTATCTACATTCCGGTTGTAATCCTGTTAATCCGTTGTCACGGAGAATTGCTTAATCAACATACTGAACGTTTTCATACGTCGGTGTGAAGAAAATTCATGATTCCACGGTTAACAGGAAATGATTCCAGTATACTGTTCAATTATAACATTCATTTACGAGCGTTTTTTATAATTGCTAATGCTATTAGCTCGTCTTCGCGCACCCTTGAACAGGCGGGCAGAAGTCGTAACGAAGCGTTTCCATTAAAGCTGCATAATCCTTGAAGCCAAGTACCATGGGTTTAGACGAGTTCTTGTCTCATCAATTTTATGCGAGATCGTTTATTATACGTTCCTATGTGAAATTTCTGGTTTGTTCCAATTGCTGTTACTTGCGTAAAATAGGGGTGAAATTGGAGGACTTTGAAAAGCAGGGAAAATTCTTTGTTTTTACACGTCTCTTGTTACCTTCTTCAAGCTTAACTTTCGACGACTTCATTTGTTAAATTAACCATAAGGTGAAATCAGAGGACTTCAGGGAAGTAGGGAAACCTCTGACAGAAACACTCTGGAAGTATTTTGGAAAGTGACGTAATTTTTAACTTTAGGAACTTCTTTGTTCTCGCACGTTTATTAGCCTCCTCAAGGTTGACTGACGACTTAATTTCTTGGTGAAGCTACACTCATTTTAAGCCTGTAGCTACATAAATTCTAAAAGAGTTTACACAAAATCAGTGATAATATGAAAGATCTCAAACTACATATAACATATAGTGAAGTCAAAAGTAGACTAAAGCACATGTGGTATCCTTCAAGAGGTAAACTAACGATAAGCAGCCCACGTCTTCCACATCTAAGAGTACCCTTAGAACACCGTCTAATGCCGTTGATTTTGTATCAAAGAGCGACTATCGATTCATACACGATATTCGTCGTATTTCCATTAATTCCAGACGAGTTGGAAGCTGGTCAGCCGAGAGAACTCGGTCTGATGGATCGATGTTGCCGGTGTGCAGCCTGTCACGTTCCCATGTAGCTCGGGCACAGGAATTTCTTTCGTAACCTTTCGGTTCTGTAACGGTGATCGGGCTTAATGGGTGACAAATACGCGCAATTAGTATAGATTAGATATTGCTGGTCGTTGAATCACCGGATGAAATTGGTGTAATGACCACCGATCGTGTATGGAATATATTCTCCGTTAGGTGTTGAATTTCGATACGAATGAATCACTGCTAAACTTTTAGCCTGCGTATTTACAGTTGGGACTGAACCTTGCGATACATTGGGTCAGGTGTTACGGTACTTGTACGATCACACCTGGCGAATAGCAGAACTCAATGGGGAAGGAAGTCTAGATACTTTTCAATTTATCTTGCCTCTTGGGAAATACGGGGCTCTCGGATATCTAGCACTCGTGGTCTGTACTTCTACATTGCTGTTTCGGATTCTACACGTATATCCTTTAACTTTAGATTTCTACATTGTTACATCCATAGGTATATCTTGGGTATCGAAACAGATGTCTAGATCTTGATAATCCTGGATTTCGGTTGTTTTGATCTCAGTATGTCTGGGTTCCAATAGCTACAGATTCCGCTACTTCTAAATCCCAATATCTCAATATTATATCCCTTAGACTCTTCTATCTCTAGATCCCAATATCACGATATTGGATATCCCAGTATCCAACATCTCAGATGTCGATATCTCCTATAACCTTAAACCTCTAAAATCCTAAATTCTTACAATCTCAGATTTCTACAATATCTACAGATAGTTCCATACTCTTAAACTCAGGTTCCTAACTCCTCCTTCCTTACATCTCTATATTTCCACATCCATTACACACCCATACTCACACACCCAAACACTCCAGCAACATGTCTCCACATTCCTCTACCTCTTATCATTCCTAGATCTACCTATAAGCCACCTATAATCTCTTCCCATATCGTAGTATTCCTGGAGTCCCACAAACCCAGTTAGGTGTAAATAGCGAAAATCCGTTTGTTTGGATAACGATAAGGATCGCGGGTTTCGCACTCGAGGGAAAATTATTCGCGGCGGCAAGGCAGGAAACTGTTGGATAAACGGTTCTCAGGCTCCACTTCCTGCTCCACTTCATCGGCTGCAACTCTTGAACGGAGACAAGAGAAAGGCGTGGAGATTTCTTTGGAAATTATTAAGACCGGAATACTCGTGGCGATCGAATGTGACGTGTATTTACCTGGCCGCGCGAGCCACTCGCGATCGCAGATAAGATTCAAACGGCTCCCTGTAACACCAGCTGCTCGCAGGAAAAACCTCGTTTGCGTACCGTTCTATATGGCTGTCGCTTTATCCTTGACTACCCCCATTTTTCCACAACGTTTCTCAGAGTGATCGGTTCTTTGAAACAATTAAAAAATTATCATTCACCGTTTGCAATCAAAACTTGTACTTTCATCTTTTACCTAGCCGACATATTTAAATTTAGGATCTTTAAGTTAAAGACTTAAGGATCTTTTAGGAGGATCTTTAAGTTAAACACTTAAGGAGGAGGATCTTTAAGTTAATTGTAGGAGGATCTTTAAGTTAAACACTTAAGGAGGAGGATCTTTAAGTTAATTGTAGGAGGATCTTTAAGCTAAACACTTAAGGAGGAGGATCTTTAAGTTAATTGTAGAAGGATCTTTAACCTAAACACTTAAGGAGGAGGATCTTTAAGTTAATTGTAGGAGGATCTTTAAGTTAAACACTTAAGGAGGAGGATCTTTAAGTTAATTGTAGGAGGATCTTTAAGCTAAACACTTAAGGAGGAGGATCTTTAAGTTAATTGTAGAAGGATCTTTAACCTAAACACTTAAGGAGGAGGATCTTTAAGTTAATTGTAGGAGGATCTTTAAGTTAAAGACTTAAGGAGGAGGATCTTTAAGTTAATTGTAGGAGGATCTTTAAGTTAAAGACTTAAGGAGGAGGATCTTTAAGTTAATTGTAGGAGGATCTTTAAGTTAAACACTTAAGGAGGAGGATCTTTAAGTTAATTGTAGGAGGATCTTTAAGCTAAACACTTAAGGAGGAGGATCTTTAAGTTAATTGTAGGAGGATCTTTAAGTTAAAGACTCAATCCACTGCAGAAAAAAAGAAATGTTTATGCAGAAATATAGATTATGAACAGCGGAGGCGGAACCTTTCAATGTAACCATCTACTCTGTTCAAGATCGTCGCACGACTAATGTAAAAAATAGTATTGTAGTGTCGCTAAATGATCAATCTATGGCTTTGATGACCTGTGAACGTTGCAATGTAAAATTTGCAGATTGAAAATGGACATTGAGCGTATCATCACCTGTCGAAATCGATTTGAGTAAAAGTGGAATAAGGTCGCGACAGTGTACCAAGTGTGTAGTCAGGATCAATCACGAACGAGCGTCAAATGACGGTCATTAATTTTCTCCGGCGATGAAGAAAGAAAGAGACAAAGGATTCCGACGATAATAATGGCGGTGGCGATGATAGCGAGCGGAAACATAATGACTACAACAAAAAGGACGGTCAGTCTGGCAGGTTCTCGGGACGAAATCTCGAAGAGGCAAGCCATTCAGCCGTGAGCTTGTAAAACGGCGCTCGATCTCGTGATTGGTTCTGGCTGAATTATCGCGGTCTCGTTGGAACGGTTGCAGGAAGTCTAGAGAAACGCGAACTCGGGAGCGTGTTTCTGGCCGCAATTACGGCCGGCTACAATTAGGCTACTGTCCAAACAGGGACACTGTCGCGGTACATAAATCGCCGTGGCCGTCGCGGAACAGAGAGAAACCGAACGCGACACGAAACACGCGTAATAGCCCCGTGATTTTATTCCACCGGCAATTTCGACGGATTGTTCACGGTGTATGTTGCGTGATTATTCTGGCCGAGTAAGGCCGTAAACGGAGCCTGAAATTCGCGTTTAAGCCCGGCAGCGAAGCTCTATCTTGTTCTCGTGTTATTGCTTTTTTGTTCAAGTTATTATCGTTGATAGCGTAATATACCGACACCTCTACGATTGCCGATTGATCGATGCTATACAAATTCGCTACGATACTTTACGCTTCTCTGCGAATTCTCGAGGGATAGGGGAGCTTGAAGACGATTCAGAATGGGCGGAGGGTTTAGGGTCGGTGCGTAGGGTTGGGAAGTTGAAGTTCAGGGAGAGTCTGAGATACTAGGAGACCATAATGTTCAGAGAGCTTAGGGTCTAGATACAAGTAGGAAGACACTGAGATTTGTGAAAGCTTAGATATCTTGGGAGAGCCTGAATGAGTCTCGATGAGTCAAAATGTGGAGAAAGTCCATAGTCCAGATAAAAATTGTGCAGAGCCTAAAATCTGCAAAGAGCCTAATATCTCAATAGAACCTGAACCTCAAGAACCTGGAACCTGGAACCTCAACAATTTTAGAGAATCTAACACCTAGATAGAGTCAGATAACATAGCCTTAAAGGTCCTCAGCCTGATGAGTCTGGATGAGTCAAAATATGAAACAAATCCATATAGTCTAGATAAAACTTGCAAATAGCCTAAAATCTGCAAAAAGCCTAATATCTCACTAGAACCTGAAACCTCCAGAACCTGGTACCTGGAACCTAAAAGATTTCAGACAACCTAACACCCAGATACAGTCAAACATCACGGCCCTAAAAGTCCTCAAAAACGAAGGTCCTCAAGAACGAAAGTCCTCTGCTTCCACAACAAAGCTACCTCTGTAAGTGTATTACTCATGAAAGTGATCTGCAATGGGAACTTCCTTGTAAAAACTTCCTTGTCGCAGTGTCGCGGTGTACACAGGAGGTAATATTTTGAGCGAGTCCGATGACAACGGACGATCTTGTCGAGCACGATGACGCGGCCTCGATCAATTCACATTGTTGTTCTCTCGCCAGTCTAGTGTCGTTCCAGAGACCTCGATCGATTCGTGTTCTCTCATGCGCGTCTTGTAGGCAATGTGCTTCCCTGTAGCTTGTTTAACAGGTTGCCCTGAGCCATAGTTCAAGCTAGTTACACGATTATGACAAAACCACAGGTGAAAGAAACGGACCGGAGAAATTCGTTCGATCTGGAGACGAGTCAATTTCGTGGCACGTTTGAACTACTTTCTTTGGACAATTGATCCACTTCGCAAATGGCAGATACAGAAGTTAAAGTTGATACCTTGCTATACTAATTCAATAAAATTTGCAATCTGGTGATAAGTTTTGTAAAGTCGCAGGTTTTACCGGTTACGTTCGAGATCACGTCCTTCGGTTAAGTCCACGGTTTAAGATTCTTCTCGGTTAGCGTTCTTTTTCTACTAGAGTTTTCGCTCTTACTTTCCCATGTATCGACGATGGTGCATATCAGTCGCGCCGGTTTTATGGACAGGACAGTCAGAATAGTAATAGTGCTTAAGCGAGTTCCCGTAAATGCGGTTTCCCTCGCAAAAACGAGCCGCGCGTCGAATGTGAAACGAGTGACAACATTTATTTACGTTTCGGTGCGTTGCACTTTGGTCAGGGATTATGAAAGGAATGGAAATGGGCGTGGATGCCGATACGACTGTTTTTCACCTGGGGAAACTCTATTTGAACAACCCCAGAGACGCCGTGACTGATTGCAAAATTCTTTCTGGTCACACTTATTCAGCTTATTGAATAGTTTCTCAACTTTCGATACTTTTAGTTTCATCAGACACATCGTTCTTAT
This sequence comes from Megachile leachella, assembly GCA_963576845.1. Lineage (NCBI taxonomy): Eukaryota > Metazoa > Arthropoda > Insecta > Hymenoptera > Megachilidae > Megachile > Megachile leachella. The sequence goes on from OY756251.1 coordinate 20,401,611, forward strand.
AAAATATTTACATCAAAGTTGCTTTCATCTTTAGAAATTAAAAAACATAAAAATGTTAGGTTATTAAATTCTCTGACAAAGAAATTGATATCAGTGTTGTATCACCCTTTTATCTAAAAAAAATAGAGTGACTAGGAACAAATAAATCGTGACAACTACGGTTCCAAGAAAAGTGTGTCACAAGTTCTCGAACGAGTGTTCCGTTCTCTATTTTTCAAGTGCTTTCTATTTGCACATCGTTGTACTCGGTCCGGCTATTTTCGATCGAATTTTCGCGGAATCGGCGAGTGTCACCGGTCAATAATGTCCCATCGACAGAAAGAGACACTCTTTCGAGTATTTATCGGATGATTCAGAGAGCGCCACGAGGATCGGAATGTTCGGAGCAGAATTTTCGAGTCGTGACTTGAGAGCGTATCGTCGGCAATCGGTGTCGACGGAATACAGAATCCTCCGCGCGCTATAAATACGTTTTCCGCTGGCAAGATGGCTGTCGAAAGACTTTAAGGCCTGGTTGAAACGAGCGACATGTTTCAACAGCGTTTCGTGTGTCCAGGAACCACGAGAGCTGAAAATTGACGCGAGTACGTTTGCTTTAATCTAAATCAAAAGGTACCTGGATGTTGAGGACAGGTCTTAATGTATCTTCATGATTTATTGTGCAGGAAGGTCTGTTTTAGGGGAAGTTGTATTTAGGCGCGATTTCGTGATATGTATAAAATATAAATTCATCGTAGGAGGTCATATATGTTGGTTATAGATCATACATGTTCATTGTAGAAGATCATATGTGTTGGTCATAGATCATACATATTCATTGTAGAAGATCATATGTGTTCATCATAGGTGATCGTATGTGTTGGTCATAGATCATACATGTTCATTGTAGAAAATCATATGTGTTCATCATAGGAGATCACATATGTTGGTCAGAGAAGATCATACATGTTCATTGTGGAAGATCATATGTGTTCATTATAGGAGATCATATGTGTTGGTCATAGATCATACATGTTCATTGTAGAAGATCATATGAGTTCATCATAGGTGTCCATATGTGTTGGTCATAGATCATACGTGTTCATTGTAGAAGATCATGTGTGTTCATCATAGAAGATCACATATGTTGGCCAGAGAAGATCATACATGTTCATTGTGGAAGATCATTTGTGTTCATCAGAGAAGATCACATATGTTCACCATAGAAGATCATACATGATCATCAAACAAGTTCAACATAGATCATATATGTTCATCACAGAAGATCACATATGTTGATCAGAGAAGATCATACATATTCATCATACAAGACCACACATGATCATCACATAAATTCATCATACAAAATGAACAACCCGGAACAAAGAATGCTATTATAAAAACATGAGAGTCCACATATGTCCATCCCCTCCAATATTAAATTAATTTCAGTTTGTCATAAACCTCTCCATAATGCAAATAAGTGTACAAAATATATTTGTCAAACATGTGATCCATGAATATAAAATAATTGCAGAGTCATAGCAAGGGTTGTTCTCCGAGTGAAACGATCGATCGATTTCGTTGATCGTGTAGCATTGCTGTGACGATGCGATCGAACAACAAACGCAAAGATCGCACTCGAATGCACCAGCAGCTCGTGTGCAGAACGTGTTCTTTATGATTTAATCCCCGCGCGATGCTGTGCCCCTCTTGGTAATACAATATTGGCACGGATACGGGATCTGATCGGTAATCGATAGGTCTGGCCCCGAGTACGTCTACCGGTGACTACACTTTTAGTCGAACACGATTGCGTTTCTCGGCTCTTTAATGTACCGTAGTAGTCATTTTTATGTAAATCACACCTTCGCTTCCACGAATTATATCGCACCTCAAGTTTACTGATTGTGAAGGAATTGTTTCTCAATTTAATGATTTTAGAAATTTATGGCTTAATTTCTGATCACATTTCTGATCTTTGATCTGCTTCATAGCATCAAAACTTCACATTCATCCTAAATCCAGCAATGACCACATCTTTTTTATGTATAAAGACTTTTAACCTAGCTAGTTTTGCACACATGTCACCTTAAAGAAATGAGTTATCTAATCACGAAGAAGCTTGACAAGTCTTAACTCAGTCTGGAGTAAAGTTTAATTAGCAAATTCTTAAACCTGAGTCCACATTCATTCCAGATCCAACAATGAACGTGTCTCTAACCTTGCCAGTAATCTTGCACCTCGTACACATCCATATTCATCAGATGATACTCTAACCAGATAACTGGTCGGGTTATATAACCACGAAGTTGAAGTGTTAACTGCATCTGGAGTGAAGTCTGATCAACAGACTTTTGATTTAAAACCCGCCACATTCATAGATCCAACAATGAACTATCCTAACGTTGTTAACAACCTTGAACTTCATACGTATGCATATTCATACGATGATACTCTAACAAGATATGTGAAGGAGTTACGTAACGAAGTGTTAATTGAATCTGGGTGAAGTTTGATCAGCAGATTTTTTATTTTAAATCTGAGACTTCATTCATAGATCAAACAGTAAATTAATAACCTTGCAACTCGTGGTCCATATTCATGAGACACTTTGAAAAGATAGCTAAGTTATATAAGGATGAAGATTAACTGCATGTGGAGTAAAGTTTGATCAGCAGATTTTTTATTTGAAACTGAGACCATTCATAGATCAAACATTGAACTATCCTAATGTCAAGCTTATTAGTAATAGCCTTGCAACTCGTACAGGTCCATATCCATCAGACACTCTGCAAAGATAGCTAAGTTACATAATTATGAAGATTGACTGCATATGGAGTAAAGTTTGATTAGCAGATTTTTTATTTGAAACTGAGACCATTCATAGATCAAACATTGAACTATCCTAATGTCAAGCTTATTAGTAATAGCCTTGCAACTTGTACAGGTCCATATCCATCAGACACTCTGCAAAGATAGCTAAGTTACATAATTATGAAGATTGACTGCATATGGAGTAAAGTTTGATTAGCAGATTTTTTATTTGAAACTGAGACCATTCATAGATCAAACATTGAACTATCCTAATGTCAAGCTTATTAGTAATAGCCTTGCAACTCGTACAGGTCCATATCCATCAGACACTCTGAAAAGATAGCTAACAGAGTTAGATAACTATGAAGACTGACTGCATCTAGAGTAAAGTTTGATCAGCAGATTTTTTATTTAAAACTGAGATCACATTCATAGATCAAGCAATGAACTATCCTAATATCAAGAATTAACCTTGCAACTCGTACAGGTTCATATCCATCACACTCTGAAAAGATAACTATCCATAACCACAAAGACTGCATCGAGTAAAGTTCGATCAGCAAAATTTTGATTTAAGACCTGAGACGTCCCAGAGTGAACTATCCTAATAACCTTGCACCATATTCATCGTACGATACCCAGATCTCGTTGCGTAACCAGAGGTCTTAAGTTTGACGATCAAATATTTGGACCGTACCAAAAATGACGCAGAAAAGGATCGGGGAATCACGTCAGTAACAATAGCGGGGGCATCAATCGTTGGTAGTAATCGTCAGATGGTTCGTGATCTCAGGACATTCTTCGAGGCGAAGTTCCTTGCTCCCGGTGAATCGATGGGAATGAAGGAAGAGGGGCAGAGCGTCGGGAGAAATAACCTTTGAGTAACACGAGGCAGTAGGCTGCTGCGACGTGTCTGCGGGGAGGATGACGAAGGGTTAGGAAGCGGGGAAGAAGGTTGGATAAAGAGAGAAGAGAGCAAAGAAGGTGGATCACAGGAGGCGAGGAGGAGCCAGAGAGATAGAAGGCGTCCTTGATAGACAGGATGCCCCTGCCTGCTGCTTCATACCGTATAATCTTCTCTCTCATCTCATTCGGCCCCTTGTACGGGGTGTCGGGGAACGATTTGCACCCATGCCCTGTCGGGGGCTGAGAGCGTGCCGTGTTACTCGTCCAGGGACATTTCGTCTGACTTTCGAAGGATCCACTCCTGGTTTCTGACATTAACTTCTTCCAACTGTCCGAACTCTTTTCAATTTCAATGTCGGTCTTTTGCGGAGCTTCTGCTGGGTGATTCACTTGGATCAAAAGGATTCGGCTTTTTGTACTTGGGATAATTTGTTATGTGATATCTTTTGGGTTCAGGTGCAGATTAAATCTTTGCATCTGGACTAGTGTGTGTATTTCGATATTGATCAGAATTCACATATGTTACTTTTTGTATGTATCTTCTATACATAGTCATCTACAGAGACATCAGCTCTGATTTAATTTTAATCATACCCAAACTAGTCGTGCCATATATACAAGCATTCCAGACATATCTCCACATTTCATATCCCAGTGAAGAAGCTCGAAACAAATTTGTCCAAACAGAAATAGTCAATTCGCTACTATACGAAGATTAAAAAGTCGTAAATTCATACAAGGAGATAAGAGAAGGTTACGATATGGAGAAAAGACAGAGGCGATATTTTGATATTTATTCTCGGTAGACTCTGTACGATTTCATTAGCGAGAAGAGCGTTAGGGAAGGCAACTTTGTAGAGCTAGGGAAGCAGCGGCTATAAAGTAGATACTAAATAGAAGACATAACGGGCCCGCGCAACACTTTCCATTGAATTAAGAACTGGCAAAAGCTTGCAATTTGTTCGCATTTATGGCGCCGGCTGTCCTCTTCGTTCGATCTCCGTGCTCGTTTCTCTACCTGTTCTTCTCTCTATCTCTCCCACGGCGTAGCCTGTTTTTGTAGTAAAACAGGAATCGGTTACGACGTTGTTACCGTTATTAATGTTATTGACGAGTCATGTTACGAGAAATTCCAGTCGTACATCGCGGCCGAAACCTGCTTTCGACTGCTATCGCGGAATAATGAGGCTTTATCAGCCACGCCCACGATTTCGATCGATTCGTGATATTCCGTTCTTCGAGAACGACTATCGATGTGTTTATCTCGGTCTTACGACAAAAAATACCGTGTTCATACGTCACTTTTCACTCGAAATAAATTACCTGCGTATTAATCACTTTTTACTCCCTTTTTTTTGCGATTCATCGCGATAATGATAAATTCAGTAGACTTTTGATGTGTTGATGCGAAGGTAAATGAAGGGGAAAGGTTTTTTTTAAATTGGCCATATAGCGGGTTGGGGAAAAAGGTTTATTCGTTCGTGTAGCGGTTTCTTGTGCAGTACCAACCGCTACAATGGACGGGTACAATTCTTTATGAACGTATAGATTTAATAGCTTGCAATCTAATGAATTCTCATGCGTAGAATCATAGACCGTGGAATTTTTAAGCGGGGAATTTAATCGTGGTGAGCTGTGGCTATTGAAATTTTAATGAGGGGAATTCAATTGTGATGAGTTCGGACGTATGGAATTGTAGTAACTCTTACTTTCGGAATTTCGATATGATGATTTTTAAGTATGGGAATTCCAGTGCGTCGAATTTTAATTCTTGGGAGCGTGAGGTGCAAAATTTTAATTTGTGGAATTCTATTAGGTTGAATTCTAATGCGTGCAATTTCAGTTCATGGAATTCCAACATGATGAATTTATTTTCTTGGAATTCTAACGCGTTAAAGTTTGCGTCTTGGAATTCCAATATGTCGAATTCTAAATTTTTGAATTCCAGCGGTATGAATTCTAAATCTTGGAATTCCACCCTCTCGAATTCCAAATCTTGGAATTCCACCCTTCCGAATTCCAAATCTTGGAATTCCACCCTTTCGAATTCCAAATCTTGGAATTCCACTCTCGCGAATTCCAAATTTTGGAATTCCACCCTCCCAATTTCAAAGCTTGGAATTCCACCCTCCCAATTTCAAAGCTTGGAATTCCTCCTTCCCGAATTCCAAATCTTGGAATTCCACCCTCCCGAATTCCAAATCTTGGAATTCCACCCTTTCGAATTCCAAATCTTGGAATTCCGCCCTTTCGAATTCTAAACCTTGGAATTCCACTCTCCCGAATTCCAAATCTTGGAATTCCACCCTTTCGAATTCCAAATTTTGGAATTCCACCCTCCCGAATTCCAAATCTTGGAATTCCACCCTTTCGAATTCCAAATTTTGGAATTCCACCCTCCCGAATTCTAAACCTTGGAATTCCACTCTCCCGAATTCTAAACCTTGGAATTCCACTCTCCCGAATTCCAAATCTTGGAATTCCACCCTTTCGAATTCCAAATTTTGGAATTCCAATTTGCGAATTCTGAATCTTAGAATTCCGTCTTATCGAATTCCAATGCATGGAATTCCAACCCGTCAAATTCAAATTCTCAGAATTCCAACACCTCAAATTCCAAAATCATAGAATTCCAGAACATATCATTTCACATTATAGAATTCTAACGAATCTATCGATACGTTCTATAACAAATTACTTCCTTCTTATAGAATTCCATTATATTCCAAATCATAGAATTGCACTATCTCGAAATCAATAAACTCATTATCAATATATCAACTTCTATTCCAGGAAATTGTAAACTACAAAACCGTAGGGCATAGCAATTTAGCACATATAATTGTTACACACATTGATTTAATGTACGGTTAACTAACACCTGGCGATATAAAAGATTCTACATTTATTCCGCCCTTGTTCGTTCTTTTTTGAAATGGTTAATACCGGTTTTTCATGCAAACGATCCTAGAAAGTTGCGCAGGAAGTGCAAAATCTCGCTAATCTCGGGCTTTCGAACCCATCAAATTGATAGATAATCGATCGTCGCGTGCTTTGCATAGAAACCATCTAGTTACTGTTAGACTTTTTTCAAGACTTACGAGTCCGTATCGGCAACTTAAACGCAGGTTACAGTAGCGTTCGCGCGAACACGGAAACGCGTGCTCTGTAGATCGTTTCCTTCTTGTTAGGAGGTGTTTCCGACTCAGATACACGCTAGTTATCCTCGCGATATCGTGGCGAGCAATTAAAAAAAAGCGACCGCAACGTCGTGCACAGTTAGACGTTAATTAACGTCATGGCAACAGAATTTTTTTCGATCTTACGTTTCGCATCGGGAAACCTTTGCGATACCAACTGAAACATCGACTTCCGGAATTTTATACTTAGCCAAGATTTTCATCGGTTCTGCTAGCTTCTTGATCGATAAAACACGATAACAGTTCGATTCGTAGAATCTCGAGGAATTCAGTCACTCTTTGTCGGCTAATCATTTCCGCAAAATTTTCAAATAAATACAAGCGTAATTTCCTACGCAACATCTTAATAATTGGTCGTAGAAGTCTATGCTCCTCGAAGATGTTTGAGTAAATTCTGAAAATTCCGGCGTCCAGCATCGACGTGCTCTCATCGACGACAGAAGCGTAGATACCGTGACGATGGCTTCCAACCATACTTCTGGGCAGGCAGAATCCCATCTTCCAGCAGCGGGTCGTTGGATCACAGTCCCGGGCCGCTTGATTATAATCTACCGGCCGCTATGGCGGCATGCAATCTGAAACTTGGCGGAGAAGCATGTCACTCTGCTGTTCGCAGCTGCCAAGGCCTATGGTTATCCCATCGTTGGACATCCTGTTCGTTTTGCTGGCCACGGATCCGCGGAATCCCGATCCGTGGATCGCCGACCATCCCGATTTCAGCTCGTAGATCGCGACGATCGATCGATAGATCTTCACCGTCTCCAACCCTGCACTCGGTAGCTCGGATCACTGTAATATCGATTCTCGTGTTCGCGGCTGAAAGGGTGCCAGTGAAACCGAGTTGCAATCAGACGGATGCCCTTAGGGTGTGGCGAACTTGATCTCCTTTGATCGCTCGATTCCTCCATTGCGCCTATCGATACATATGTAATCGAGATCGTTCCTGGAAAATGAAAATGACCGTGTTATTGGATGATACTCCTCTCTCCCTTCGCATTAGTACTTCGTTTCTGCGAACTGCCTTATAAGCGAGAGGTTGCTCAGGTACCTAAGAGATTACTAATTGAACCTAATAACCGTCTATTGCCTTCACTTTTTTCGAGAAATAAAAGTACTGTGGCAACTTTTTAAGTAATTACTAATGGGTGTCGAGCAGCTCATTTTCTTAATGCGTACTTGTGGTACACCCTCGAGGGAGTTTCGAGAAATGATACTCTCCTTCTGATCATCCGAAGCCTTTGAAGCGAACTCTGCTTCGAATTTCGCAAAACCCTGACCGAAGTTTTTCTTAGAGAAAATAGCATCGTATAAAATGGCGGTGTTATAAAAACCCCACGTGCCTACGCCTATAAACCCTACGCTATAACATTATCTCATAACATCCCTACCATAACATCATAACATCACCCTATATGCTACAACATTACCTTATAACATCCGTATGCTTGCCTGCAGCTGAATGTCCCTGGTAGAATGAAGGTAGAAATGACAAAGAGGTCTGCGACAAACGTGGCCCCGGGTCAAACCCGCTTGATATAAGACTCTTTGATCGATCTCCGCGAAGCGTAGGTAGGTGTTTAAGAGACTGTACAGCTTCGGTGTAATCTCGTTTAAAAGGTTGTAACCGTACCTGACCCCTCGTTTTAATCTCCGGGGAAGACGTTACGATCGATGCAACGATGCATGAGCGTGATAGCGTATGATCGTAAAAAGATAAAAAGTCTCACGACAATGCCACATCCATCGAACGGATGGAGCCTTTGTTCCTTCGTCTGATTTTTGCCGTCTTATTACCAATTAGTTACCAATTACTTATTAACAATTAGGGAATGTAAAAATGACGTTCGTGCCAAAATGATCGAGTGCAAACCTCTTAAAACGGGGCGTTTTATAGGTTAGCGAGCTTCGTGATGGAAGTGATTCATTCGGTCGGATTTTATGCCTCCTGCAAACAAGATCGACTCTCCTTTGGTAAATTATATACTTAAGACAAATAAGACAAGGCTAAATTAAACGTAATCGGAAAATAGTTGAAAACAACTTTGATAGCGAATGCAACTCCGTAGGAAGCAGGCAAATAAATTAAAGGTGCACCTAATCCAGATAATCCTCGTAGGAAGTAGTTAAATGAATTGAGCTAAATGCCTAACACGACTGTGACCGTTCGAGTTAAATCAAATAAACTGTGCATCTAATCTGGACATAGGAAGTAGTTAAATGAACTAAATACCTATGTAGACCGTAACCATATAGAAATTAGATAAATCAAATAAACCGTACACCAAATCCAGACCTATCCTCTTAGCGAGTAGTTAAATGAATCCAAGTACCCGGCTCGACAGAAAGTGGACGAATAAATTAAATTATATATCTAGCTCGGACATGTAGGAAGTAATTAAATGAATTGAACCGAGAACACAGCTATAACCCGATGGAAAGTATAGAAATAAACGAAAGTACCTAATCCCATAGAAACTGCCAGAAACAAATGAATGCAAATGAACACTCGTTAAGGTATAGGAACACGACGCAGATAAACAAGGTCCAATTTACTCTTCAATTCGTTTCCATTTGACCAGCTCTTATCCCAGATGTATCCGTTTTTTCCGCGCTATTAACGATAGAGACGTATCGTTAATAAGTCACGGCCACCGTTGCGGTGCACGTGTTCGCCGTGTAACGAGCCCTCTTTAGATCCTACGAGCCGATGCGAAATCGCGTATCGGCCTATAAAGGCGCGACAAAAATGCACAGACGATCGGCGTTTACGGGCGTTCACCGATAAAACGAGATCTCTCTTCGTGACCCCGACATTGTCGTTGCAGCACGATACAAATGCTATGGTTAGGTTCAGGGCCGCATTAACGGCCGACGAACACTTAAAACATTTTACTATCCCCATATACATATCTAGTTCGAGGTTATAAACCGTGGCGGAGATTTTATTTTTCGGTATGGGACTTTGCTTCTTAGGAATTAGAGGATGTTAGATACACTGAAATTTTAGGTGGATTGGAGCTGATATTTTCAAGGTCTCATCACATTGACGAATACATAAGTTTCTACAATTTCTATATTTAGGAGTATCCATGTTCTCACATTTCTAAATCTCCGAACTGAACTTTCAAATCTCCAAATCTCCTCATTCTTACATTTCTCAAGCACTGAGTCGCAAAATCTTAGTCTTTCAGTAGCTCCTCAATTTCCAAGTTCCCACTCATCAATTCTATCTTCCTCTCTAATCCAGCACAACTCTATTGCTACAAGTCCACATATCCTACCCACATATCCCACATATCCTAGACCTATTCTCTGAAGAATACTTTAGAGAGACATATCTATTATTAGTGGATTATGTTTATAGTATAATAAAGGTACACAGAGGCGATACATGAGCGAAAGGGTTTGAACCCCTCCACTTTCTCCGGACCGGTACAGATCGACCACATCGTCCGAGCTGTCTTCGTTACTGTCGAGCGAGAACGATTTGCTCGGGACTCCGTGGCGAGCAGGACGTATGATCAAACGACACTTGACAGCCTCGAAGGACAACCGCAAAGTGTGTACCGTCAGTCTGACACTCGTTCGAGAGCCGAGATTAGATATCGACGGTAACAATCAGCTCGGCATGAAAATCGTCGTGCGCACCGTATTGCACGCCAACGTAAATGAAGGTTTTCTCTCGCCGCGCCTATCTTATCCGCCTCTAATACCGGTGTAAACGTCTCGACGTGCTAACTCGCCTTGCCCCGTAACACACTAACCGTAGTGTGTGCACTGAGTTTGCGTTTCGAGAGGAAATGAGGACAAAGATGCCCGTGGATGGGTTTCGGAACTTCTTGTTAAACTGTATCGATACTTCGGTCTTCACCATAGATCATACTGACAGAATACATTATTTTACCTTCTATTTTATATTTCATATAAGTCAAAATTCTGTGGGCACTCAAGTATATGTCCACATCGTATTTACAAGCTTGTGGTGCCTCATAATGCTGTAGCCAACAAAAATTTATATAAATCAAAATTCTGTGAACACTCAAGTACATATGGACATCTTGCTTACAAGCTTGTGGTGCCTCATAATGCTGTAGCCAACAAAAATTAATATAAATCAAAATTCTGTGGGTACTCAAGTACATGTCCACATCTTGTTTACAAGCTTGTGGTGCCTCATAATGCTGTAGCCAATAAAAATTTATATAAATCAAAATTCTGTGAACACTCAAGTACATATGGACATCTTGCTTACAAGCTTGTGGTGCCTCATAATGCTGTAGCCAACAAAAATTAATATAAATCAAAATTCTGTGGGTACTCAAGTACATGTCCACATCTTGTTTACAAGCTTGTGGTGCCTCATAATGCTGTAGCCAATAAAAATTTATATAAATCAAAATTCTGAGAGCACTCAAGTATAATACATATGGACATCTTGTTTACAAGCTTGTGGTGCCTCACAATGCTGTAGCCAACAAAAATGTATATAAGTCAAAATTCTGAGAGCACTCAAGTATATATCCACATCGTGTTTACCAGCTCATGATGTCTCATAACACTTCGACCAACAAAAATTACTGAATTCCTAGAGGTCATACCTCAAGAGAGAAAAATGTAAGGAAAAAATAGCGAAGTGCTAACTCAATCTTCTCCATTCTCAAGGGTTCATATATCATGCAGGAAAAAAGAAGGTATCGTAGGTTAGAAGGATCCAGCGTGACGCGAACACGCGGGTCATCGATGACCCACGGCGGTCAGGGTTCAACGCGTCCTGTTGGGTCAATTGGCGCTTCTCCGAGCTCGGTCGCACCCAGTTCGTTCGGGGATTGATTAAATTAGCGTCGGCCGGTGCACACGCAAGAGGCGGAGACGACTCGCGCACCTGCAAGCGCGAAGAAGAAGAAGAAGCCAGTCGGGACTAGGGACGAGCGAGTGTCATTGCCCTGTGCCGCGGCGTCTAGTATAGAAGGTACAGGAATAGCAAGGCTTGGCCATCGGCTTAGACGTTGCACCGCTTCGTCGTCGTTGCACAGGGCCGCATTCAGACCCGTGCAGGCCCCAAACTATTCCCAAATTTAAACTACTCAGCTTCTTTATTTTTTAAATTCACAAATTATCGAACTTCAAATCGATGCTTCAAATCTTCAGATACTATAACCTAATCTTCAAACTAGCTCATTAGCTTTGTCATCTTTCAAATACTTAATGCAGAGTTTTTAAACAAGATTCGTAGACAAAGTAGTTGTCAGGATTAAATGTATCGGTATTAAGTAAGATACAAATAAAGAAGGGCAACTAACTTTTCCTCAAGTGGTGTCTAGATAGAGAAACTCCTTAGTTGAGGACGTGATCCAGGGTCTCTTAGCTGATACAATTGTCAACCTACTTCTTAAATATGAATTGTCAACCTACCTCTTAAATATGAATTGCCAACCTACCTCTCAAATATCAATTGTCAACCTACCTCTTAAATATGAATTGTCAACCTACCTCTTGAATATCAATTGTCAATCTACCTCTTAAATATCAATTGTCAATCTACCCCTTAAATATGAATTGTCAACCTACCTCTTGAATATCAATTGTCAATCTACCTCTTAAATATCAATTGTCAATCTACCCCTTAAATATGAATTGTCAACCTACCTCTCAAATATCAATTGTCAACCTACCTCTTAAATATGAATTGTCAATCTACCTCTTAAATATCAATTGTCAACCTACCTCTTAAATATGAACTGTCAACCTACCCCTTAAATATGAATTGTCAACCTACCTCTTAAATATCTGTTGTTAACCTACCTCTCAAATATGAATTGTCACTCAGCCCCAAGTTGCCAGCAACTGTCTAAATTCGTCTCAAGCCTAACACTGTATCCGATCATGTGGACTTCGAAATTTCAGACCAGCTTCTGAATCTTTAAGACCTATGTAGCTAAAAATTGTGATAAGTGAATGAATCGTGTGTCAATATACTGAGCTAATGCCCCGAGGATGTGGTTATTTAGCCAGCTAGTTAATCCAGCCCTGTCCCGGGAGATCCGCGAGTGGAAGCGGCCGGGCCCTCGACATCGCGGTTGCGTGTACGGCAAACGGCACAAACTAACAAATCAACCGCGTCTTATCGCGGCTGTATACGCCTCTGGCCGCAGATTCCGTGGGAAAAAACGGCCTCGCCTGAGAAATTCCTCCCTCTACGATCTCGTTGGCCGATCTTTCTCTTTCTCCGTCTCGGCCGGGACCGAGCTATGTATTTACGAGATTCTCCGATGCCCGGCAAACAGATTAGACCCGACGATAAACATTTACGATCTATTAAATTGGACCGATAAGACGCAACATGGTATCGAAATGTATATATATATATATATCTATAGAAGACACGCGTGCACATTGATACAGGAAGGGTAGGTGACCGAGAGGATTCCAGCTCGTTAGCGTAGCCCCGAGCAAAAACGAAAGCTCGATAACGATACCGGAATGATACAGTTCCAGCACATCGTGTGCGATCGAAGGCTTGGGCAATTTCCGTTCTACTTCGTATTTCTGTTTCTACGTTTCCAGCACTTTTTACTAGCCTGGAACACTTTCGATTCGGACGAGAGTCTGAGAGTCAAGGAAATTTTATGGTCCATGTAGGTTTTGTGTTTCGAACCTCCAAATCTCAAGGTTCTCCAATTTCCGAACATTATAAGAGTGGGTACACCTTGCTCATATTTTCTTTGAGGTATCAAATTTATACCTGTGCTAATAAAGATGTCATTTAATGTTACTCGTGTACCTAATAATTTACACCTAAGTACACTTCAAATTAAGTACACCTAATCTGAGCAATTTATATGAATTATATAAATTTATTAAATTATGTAAATTATAAATTAGTATTATCATCTAGTAACGCAGATGTATACATAATTAACGCACCTAATAATTCAGGACAAAATTCACCCCATTTGCAAATGCATCAAAATACTCCGAATTGACAAAAAGAGGTGCACAGTATCCTCCCGGACAAAAGGCGAACCGCAAGGAGTAAAAACAGAACGCAGAAGAAAGAGGTACAATTAACGTATCGCAGAGATCGATAAAAACATATACGATGGCCGCGGAGATGACGTGCACGCCAAGCAGCATTTCCGTTTCCAATTTCACGCGTTTGCTTCTTCGTTACATGGCTCGTGCGTGTTGCTCTCTCGCGAGCTGGAATCCATTCTTGCTGTATCCTCGTCGCGTCAACATGATAAATCTCTAATTAGCTGAACATTCGATGCATTATTAAATTTCCTGCGCGGTTCTCTATATAGTTACCTGCCAGAAAAGGCACGTGCTTTTTGTCATGGATGTTACCGCATTTGTTACATTAAATTTGTTGTGGTAACGGTGTTTACGTTTGTTACATAGTCTCTTTCACTTGGTTAGACTTTACTTGATTTTATTAATTTTATTATGTTATACATTTTATTTAATTTTATTAATTTTATTATGTTATACATTTTACTTGATTTTATTAATTTTATTATGTTATACATTTTACTTGATTTTATTAATTTTATTATGTTATACATTTTACTTAATTTTATTAATTTTATTATGTTATACATTTTACTTGATTTTATTAATTTTATTATGTTATACATTTTACTTAATTTTATTAATTTTATTATGCTATATATTTTACTTAATTTTATTAATTTTATTATGCTATATATTTTACTTGATTTTATTAATTTTATTATGTTATACATTTTACCTAATTTTATTAATTTTATTATGCTATACATTTTACTTAATTTTATTAATTTTATTATGTTATACATTTTACTTAATTTTATTAATTTTATTATGTTATACATTTTACTTAATTTTATTCATTTAATAGAATTATGTTATGTGCCTCTATTTGTAGAGTTCCTTAATGACTTGCACTCTGACTTATTTGTCAGGTGTGTCAGTCAGAACTGACTAATTACAGCTATAATATTAAAGCAGAAAAAAAATTTAAATGTTATGTTAATATGTTTTTATTCAATCGTTAACCCTGCAAATTATAATTGGACTCGAACTCCAAATTGCAGTGTATTAAAAATTTGAGTAAACTTGATCATTGCCGAGGTAAAAGTGCGTCACAAGTCAGACTCGTCAAAATAACTCAAAGAGTTAATACAAATTGTTACTTAATTCTATGAATTGTTTAATAGAATTCTATCATATACATATATGAATATATACCTCTATTTGTACAGTCCTTTAAGTTACTCCTTAGCAACTAAATTCTCCTGCCACTCAAAAAACGACATCCACAAAGTTGAACTAGCGTAAAAATCCTCGACGAGTTTAACGAACCTGCATCTTTTAGCAAGGTTTCGCAGAATCGGTTTCTTTTTCTGCGGCTTCTCGGAGTCCAAGAATAATGTCAGACACGGGGAGCCGGTCATCGGGGAAAACCAACGTGTCAACCTCCCTTGTGGGGTCGCACGTGGGCGTTTCTTTGCCGCTACCGTTTATACTTAGTTTCGTCATTTGGGTCGTGCCAAATTGCAACGGTGTCCTATCGCGCATACATCCGCCCGTGTCTGTCTGCGAACTTGCCTCCGCGAAAACTCTCTCCGAGTGCAATAAACTTTGCATTCTTACGTCACCGTGACTCGTAATAACTGGTAGTTTACCCTTAACGATGATGAAGTCCCCCGTTGTAAACGCTTCTTTGCTTCTAGTACTCTGTTGCTTTGTGCGTTAGTTAGCTTAAGATATTTTAAAATGGTTGAGTTGAAAATAATTAAAGATTGTTACTTAAGTTGTAGCTACGTTATAATGCATATTCAAGAACTGTTTTGGTAGAAGAAGCTATTGATGAGGTTTTTTATAGAATAATTAAAGAAGGTTGTTTAAGATGTAGCTACGTTATAATGCATTCAAGAACTGTTTTGGTAGAAGACTCTACTGATGAGGTCTTTTATAGAATAATTAAAGAAGGTTGTTTAAGATGTAGCTACCTTATAATGCATTCAAGAACTGTTTTGGTAGAAGAGTCTACTGATGAGGTCTTTTTTAAAATAATTAAAGGACGTTGCTTAAGTTGTAGCTACGTTATAATACATCCAAGTACTGTTTTGGTAGAAGAGTCTACTGATGAGGTCTTTTCTAAAATAATTAAAGAAGGTTGTTTAAGATGTAGCTACGTTATAATGCATTTAAGAACTGTTTTGGTAGAAGACTTTACTGATGAGGTCTTTTATAGAATAATTAAAGAAGGTTGCTTAAGATGTAGCTACGTTATAATGCATTCAAGAACTGTTTTGGTAGAAGAGTCTACTGGTGAAGTCTTTTTTAAGATAATTAAAGAACGTTGCTTAAATTGTATTTATGTTAATACTGCATCCAAGTACTGTTTTGGTAGAAGAGTCTACTGATGAGGTCTTTTTTAAAATAACTAAAAATCGTTGCTTAACTTGTATCTATGTTAATACTGCATCCAAGTACTGTTTTAATAGAAGAGTCTAATGATGAGGTCTTTTCTAAAATAACTAAAAATCGTTGCTGAACTTGTATCTATGTTATATTGCATCTAACCACTGTTTTGATAGAAGAGTCTAGTGATGAGATCCTTTCTCAAATAACTAAAGAATATTGCTTAAGCTGTACCTCCTTTATAATGCATCTAAACACTGTTTTAATAGAAGAGTCTAACGATGAGATCTTTTCTAAAATAATTAATGGCCGGTGCTTATTTGTACCTCCGTTATAATGCATCCAAATACTGTTTTACTAGAAGCGTCTAGTAACGAGATTTTTTCGAGAAACATCCATTTACGTATGTGCATATACAAACAAGAAAAGTAGCGCAACTTGGCTATATTTGGATTTCTGCAGGAACTGTCTAAAACGTCTGCGTTCCAAGACTTTGCAACGAGGGATCCATCTATCCTTGCCTCCGCAAATCCTTGTCATTTATCAAGGTTGAAGAATAAATCTAAAGTACACGCCTCCGATAACCGGGATTCTATTGTATCGTTATTCTGATGGAGCACAAAACGTGCGAAATAAAGCAAAAGATCGTCGCCAAATGATACGGTGCTCCGTCGAAGCTGGAGTAGCCCGTTGATTTCTCGTACAAGGCGCACATTAGAGTTTGTCTTTATAGTATCCTGTATGGAACCGCGATGCAGATTGTCTCGTATAGGATTCTTTTCCCATCGGTGCGCAACGAGAAGGCGCTACCGCATGCATTATCGAAGTCATCGTGCGAAACTGGTAGCAAATTGAAGGGTGAGTCGGATTCGTTGGGCCGCAGCCTGCTATTTCTTCGTCATGGCAGCGTGATTATCGATCTTCTTTTGTTGTCTCGTTTGTATCGTAAGAACTGTACAACACCCTGCCGATGCAGCAGCTTTTCTACGTTGCGGGGCCCCGTTTACAGCGTCGATTCAATGAACCGTGCCGGAAGGAACGTTATCATTTACCTTTCCCCCTTCGTAAATCCAGGCATAACGCAACGTGGTAGCCCGGTATCCGTTTTGCTGGCTCGATGCCAAGATAAAGCCCCGATATCAACATCGTTCGAGATCATCCCCGCAGATAAGCGCGGGATACACGTCGTTAAGTGGCAATTTCGCGACCGGCTATTCTGTCGAACCTAGAAAAAATCTTGCCAACTACCGGTTTTCGATGTTCCTTCGTAGCTGCCGTTCGTTTCCCCTCGTTCCGAACGCATTCGCGTCACAGGAATATTTATTCGACACCTTCTGACCGTCCACCACTTCGCATACTTGCCGTTTACTTTATGGTCTACGCTCCGAGTTACGTAATTACGAGTAATTTTATTAGATAGTACACGCTGTAACTACAGGCAAGAGCACATCTTTCCATGTGGAAAATGTACTAACTCCAGGGTGAGTAAGGATGAGACTTCAATAGCAATCAATTAAACCCTCACGCTATTTGACGAACGACGCACTCGTACTTTGGCTATGACCAACTTTACTCGAATTTTGAATACATTTGGAGTTCAACTATAATTTGCATGATACCAAATTCACATAACATTTCAAGTTTGTTTGTTCAACATTAGTCAGTTCTGACTGACGCACTCGACAAAAACATCATAGTGCAAGGGATTAAATAGTCAGACGGTAAGTCTACATTCACCGAATACTCGGCAACAGGTGTCACAATAAAAACCCAAGCAAGAGTCGAACAATCTTAGATAATAAGACACCAGCATAGATAATAAGGCTTTCCTTCAGGTTCGTAATTCCTCGTTGGGAAATGATGGGACGATTGCTCAATTTGAGAAGCTGTGAGCTAAAAGGGTCCTCGCTTGATATTGGAACGTGGTCGTGGAATTGCGAAACGTTGCTCAACCGGAGATTTGTCGCGTAACTTCGTTTCGTCACCGTCTTCATCCAGGTTGACTGACTGGCTAGGAGTACGTTGACACTTACGGACTGGTCGCGAAAAACGAGATTCATTCTTTCTCGTTCCCATGCGATTACCATTCGGCGAGGTGTCATTACGGCTGGACGGTCGTCCGGTTTCATATCGCACCTCGAAGGCGTGGTACCTCGCAGGGTATAGTACAGGTGCTTTCGAGACAGGAGAGTCGGTTGAGGTCGGCTTAAGCGTGCCACTGTGTCAGTAACAGTACTCCTCGTAAAAGAGGCTCGGCCTCGGAGGTCACGACCCACGACCCGTCTACGTGATACCCCTCCGTTAACGAGCTTTGTACAGTGCTCGAAAACACCTGCAGCCCTGCAACCCTATTAAGACGAACCCAATAAGTCGAGACCCGATCGAACGTTCGCCTGTCGAGTCTCGATTCGCCTTTTAATCGCTCGTCGAGGACGGCCACATCAAAATGACCCACTTATTATATTGTACACGAAAATTGCTGTATCAATCTGGTTATATTGTATACCGAAATTACTCTATCGATGTGGTTATATTATGCACTAAAATTACGCTATTAAAGTAATTATATCGTACACTAAAATGACCTACTTACTTCCATATCTTATGTACCAATCGTAATTTGAAAATTGATCACTTTGTATTGTTGCAAAAATTCCCACATATAATTTTCTCGACAATCTCCGCATAATCACGTGATGTGTTAACTGACGACGGAAGAAAAATTCGCTACCTGCGAACATAAATCTCGAAGTTCGATACCTTCGCTAATCATTTAAATTGAACGATTTCATCGAGTATTCACGTTTCTACGATGTTACACGTATTCGAGTACAATACTGATTGCACGCGCGAGACATACATCACACGATCCGGCACGATCATCGAACAGAAAGGTGGCCGCTTTCGAAATTTCGGGGTTCACCGATCTTATCGATTCCCTGCCAGTCGGCGAATTTTCTGGCGTCCTGAAACGCGTCAATTATCCCAGGATCTCGTTTCCCCGAGTCAGACGTTTCTCACAAGCAAACGATGAGATTTTTTTTTCCCTTCCACGGGGCCATTGATTTCCATCGTGGCTTAGTCGACCGGCATCCTGAACGATCGGTTCTCTGACGAAACCGGGATACCGTATTAGACAGGAATCCGTGCAGCCTGTTTCGAGGTCCACGTCTTTCGAGTGAAAGGCCCTGAACGCGTAGAGAAACAGAGATCCAATGTTGCCCAATCAGCTGGTCCGATACTGAAATTGAAATTCGAGAAACTGCCGTGAGAAATTCGATGTGAGGATACGTTTCGATTGTGTCGATATGGAGCAACGTTATCTGTGGATCATGTGGAGTTGAACTGTTGACCCTAGCGAACTCATATGAGGATGTGGTAGGATAAAAAATTGTAGGATATGTCTTAGAACACAGTTGACAGTAGATAATGGGCGAATTTAGTGAGTAGAAATAATGTGGGCGATGATATGGAGTAAACTTGTCTGAGGATCATATGGGGTTGAATCGTTGACCCTCTTGAACTCATATGAGGACACGTTAGTCAACGAATTGTACATATCTTAGGACACGTTTGAAGTGGTCGAATTGAGAGTAGATGATGAGTGAATGAAGTGAGTAGAAATAATGTGGATGATGATATGGAGCAAACTTGTCTGAGGATCATGTCAAGTTGAATCGTTGACCCTCGTGAACTCATATGAAGACACGTTAGTTAACGAATTATAGGACACGTCTTAGGATATCTTTTAAGCAGTCGAATTGACAGTAGACGATGTTGGTAATTGGAGTAAATAAAAATAATGTGGATGATGATATGAAGCAAACTTCTCTGAGGATCATGTGGAGTAATATTGTTGACCCTCTTGAACTCACATGAGGATATGTTAGTTAATGAATTGTACATATCTTAGGACACTTTTGAAGTAGTCGAATTGTTAGTAGATGATGAGTGAATGAAGTGAGTAGAAATAATGTGGATGATGATATGGAGCAAACTTGTCTGAGGATCATGTATAGTTGCATTGTTGACCCTCTTGAACTCATATGAGGATACGTTAGTTATCAAATTATAGGACATGTCTTAGGACACGTTTGAAGCAGTCGAATTGACAGTAGACGATGTTGGTAATTGGAGTAAATAAAAATAATGTCAATGATGATATGGATCAAGCTTCTCTGAGGATCATGTGTAGTTGCCCTCTTGAACTCATAAGAGGACACGTTAGTCAACGAATTGTACATGTCTCAGGACACGTGTGAGGCGATCGAATTGACAGTAGATGATGGGTGAATGGATTGAATAGAAATAACGTGGAAGGTGATATTAGCGATGTGAGACTTTAGAGAGTATCTCGGTATAGCGATCTCGGGATGTGGGAATCTCGGAATATTGGATCTCGGAGTATGGGATCTGGTGAGATAGAAATCTCGAGGTATAGAAATTCAAGAAGGTATATGCAGGTGTGGATCTATAGAGTTAGAGGGGTTATATAGCGATCTAAGGGTATCAAGATTTTAGAGGGTAGCAGTAAGTCTGGGAAGAGGGTTTAGCATAGAGACTGAGGTGTCTAGCGATTTAGAGGTATGGGTATCTATACGTTCGGAGGGAAGAATGCAAGATTTTACAGATACAGAATATCCCTTCCTAGTACCATATTCTTGTCAGCTATACTTCCTATAATACCTATATGGATTTAGATTCTCTACATATGTTCTTATAATACCTATATGGATTTAGATTCTCTACATATGTTCTTATAATACCTATATGGATTTAGATTCTCTACATATGTTCACCATTTCTATGGACTACAAATTTGATTTCGTTAACGACTATTAATATGCGAACGCAGCAACATTCCACGACGCGCGTCTCATAAACGACGGAACACAATGGAACGTCCCGTTACTCGAAATTAATATCGATCGAGAGAAGATCGACGCTTAGCACCTCGCATAAAGTCACGTCCGCGCCACGTGGGCGTTTAAACAAGCCCGAAAGGAGAGGCCGTGACTCGACGGCCCGCCTCTCGGGCACACACAAGACAGAAATAGTAATTAGGCAGGTCAAATTAGGTTAACCTTGAAAGGAAACGTCGCACGAGATGCGTTTCGCCGCCAAAAATGGTCTCGAAAGTGGCTCCGTTGCCGACCGTTCACCCTGATTTTTCCGATCGTTTCTCTTTCGAGCAGAAAGATCCGTTTTTTGTTACCTAACGCGCTGACTCGTGTAATCATCGCCATTAACTCGCTGATCAAATTTCTAAGCAGCTACAAAAAACATGGTATAGGTGTCAGGTTTTGGTATATCACCTCAATACCCGAAACAGTGCGTCAAGTTCAGTGACTCGACACGAGTCATCAATTAGCCATGTTTCAAATCGAAGCTAGGATTATTGAGGTTACGACACTCTTCTTTAGTTACGCCATTTTGGGATTATACGTATGAAAGAATTAACGAAAAATAAATGAGAGTCTTTGAATTGAAGGTACTGCGCAAGATTGTTATATAAAAGTCTATTAATAGAACGGATGTTTTGTAACCTCAGGATGACAAGTCTATTTTTCCAGTTTTTCAGTCTGAACATGTGACTGATGTACATGATGCACATGATCACTATGTTTAAAAATATGCATACACTTTTTGCATTAGCCAAGTCACACTTTTTTAGCTTTATGTTTTTGTGATGATATTGAACAGTGTTTCATAACATGAAGTACGAAAACAACTTCATACATTGAATCAAGATGTAGAAGCTACTTCATCTATTATTTCATAAACGAACTTGAAGATGAAACAGTCTTTGATTCTGAAGATTATACTTAGACTTGAAGACAAAATTTAAATGCAATTTATTTGACTGGAAATTTATCAGCTACTTCATCTATTATTTCATAAACGAACTTGAAGATGAAACAGTCCTTGATTCTGAAGATTACTCTTAGACTCGAAGACAAAATTTAATTGCAATGAAAGTATGAGTCTGGTTGCCCATAAATGAACTGTAAGTGTAACATAACAAACTTGAGAACGAAACTTTGAACAAATCTTCCACATAACCAAATGTTTGATCTAATGAAACTTGAAGTAGTTGCAAAAGTCGTCCAAGAAAAGTTTGTCCGTAGATTCTATCCTGCAGTTGAAATAAACTGTGCACACATCTTTTGTGTTAAGTCTTGCCTCCAACAATTTTGTTAAGATCCATCTAAACTTGTGATATTAAATAGAATGTGAGTGACTTTTAGAAAGTGTTAATCGAACAGCGTTAATTGTCGACTTAATTCGCGTGCACAGTCAGTTCTATCAGTAATATCGTTTTCTTCAGGGCGACTTCCTCGGTCCAATCGTTCGATAATGCAACCGGCGACTTTCAACCCGCTAACAGGCTGTTCCAATAAAGCGTGTCCACGATCCGAGGCGTGTGTACACGAGCGGATAAGCGTATCCGTATTCCATCTGCAAAGGTCGTCGACGTTTATTTTTCCTGTTCGTTATTGTTTCTCGCGGTACACGCGATCGCCCGCGGCGTGTAACGAGCCCTAAAATGTCGCAATATAATTCCGTTTGTGTCCGATACGTTTCATTGTCATTAGACGTAAGGGTCCCCATAAGAGAGAAATGGAAATCGATACGGAAACAATCGCGACCGGTAGCTGGAATAGTCTCTCTGCTTCGCGTACCGATACGCGTGAACCAGCGGTACCGTTAGAAGCGTTACATGCCCGTTCACCTTAACTCACGACAGTTGAATTCGTTAGCGGGGCTGGATACCGCGAGTTACGCGACGCTGGAATATTCTCCCTTTTAGACCGGCCAAAGAAACTGCACGATGCTGGAAACCGCGGCTGAGATCGTAGGGCTCGTTTTCCCTCTACAAGGCGATCGTTAGCTTCGCATAACAGTTTAACAGTTCGATATTTTCTGCCTTTGGAATTCTATGAAATGGAGGATTCGTATAACGATATCGGACTTTCACTGCCATATTATGAACGCGACATTGAGGCACTCTAGTAACATTTTTCAAGATTTTCTTATTACTTCGTTCGCAATTGAGCCGTTCAGTGCACACATTGATTAACTCCATTTTTTGAAAAATCTTAAATTATTATAAATATAACAAGTTATGACTATACCAAATGCTATAACACTTAAATTTAAGATGTTTCAAAAAATGGAGTTAATCAACGTGTGCACTGAACGGCTCAATTATGCATATCATGTTCACACAAGTATTGTATTCTTATATTGCACTATTGATATGGACTCTGGGGTATTTGTCTATAATAGCTTTATTGTTAATTCGATGAATTGTATTTTGATGCGTTGTAACTTCTATGTGACGAATGTCGATGTGTTGGAGTTCGATGCATTATTATTCGACGCGGTGTAATTTGACACGTAGACATTCGATGCACTGTAACGCAGCGCGTTGTAATTTCGATGGCACTGTAGTTCGACGCGATGATATTTGATGGGCTGGAACTCCACGCGTTGTAATTTCGATGCGTTGATATTCGACGCGCTGTAATTCGGTGCGTTGACATTAGATGCGCTCTAATTCGACGCGTTGACATTCGATGCGCTGGAATTTCGATGCGTTGCTATTTCGCTGCGTTGCAATTTCGATGCATTGTAATTTCTACGCGTTGTAATTTCTATGCGTGGTAAATTCGATGCGTTGCAATTTCGACGCGTTGCAATTTCGATGCGTGGTAATTTCGATGCGTTGCAATTCCGATGCGTTGCAATTTCAACGCATTGTAATTTCTACGCGTTGTAGTTTCTATGCGTGGTAAATTCGATGCGTGGTAATTTCGACGCGTTGTAATTTCGGTGCGTTGCAATTTCGATGCGTTGTAATTTCTACGCGTTGTAATTTCGACGCGTTCTAATTTCTACGCGTTGTAATTGCGATGCGTTGCAATTTCGACGCGTTGCAATTTCGACGCGTTGCAATTTCGATGCGTGGTAATTTCGATGCGTTGCAATTTCGTCGCGTTGCAATTTCGATGCGTTGCAATTTCAACGCATTGTAATTTCTACGCGTTGTAATTTCTATGCGTGGTAAATTCGATGCGTAGTAATTTCTACGCGTTGCAATTTCGACGCGTGGTAATTTCGATGCGTGGTAATTTCGATGCGTTGCAACTTCGATGCGTGGTAATTTCGATGCGTGGTAATTTCGATGCGTTGCAATTTCGACGCGTGGTAATTTCTACGCGTTGTAATTTCGACGCGTTGTAATTTCGACACGTCCCAATTTCGGCGTGTTGTAATTTCGACTCGTCTCAATTTCGACACGTCCCAATTTCGTCGCGTTGTACTTTCGACGCGCTGTAACTTTGTCGCATTCAAACTCGACGCGCCATAATTTTAATGCATTCACATTCAACGCGCTACAATTCAACACGAAGACAGTTTCTATTGGCAGTCTCTATCCTCCACCAATCACGTACCCTCACTCGCCAGGCATTTTAAATTCGCCACACTAAATACGTCGATTTCTATCGTATCAATAAACACGGTAAATTCTTATTAGAATTTCTACGACCGGATGACCGTGAAATCGAAACTTGGCTACGAGTGGAGGAAATCTCTCGATCGTCGCTCGAGGATTTTGTTTTCACCCGATGCTCCTACAAGAACATTGCTATTCGCGGTTCGTCGAACGAAAGCAAAAGAAACGAACCACTCTCTCGTGTCAGGCTACTCCCGATTTTTCTTGTTTCACATTGAAATCGTAGTCGAGGCACGTTCGTAGCTTCGTTTGTTGTGTTTCTCTTTTCACACGCTTATGTGGATTACGATAACCTTATCACTGATAGCAACTTCTTCAGAATGAAACTAGTAAACAGTAACTTGTTTATGGACAAACCTATTCTTATCTTTTGTTGTGGAAAAAAGTACCTCGTAAGGGAACATATAGGTCATGGCTACATGTTATCGACTGAACCAATTTCAGTAGATTTATCAATATAAAATAGTAGCAGAACACTTGAGGGGTTAATACAGACCAAACAGTTTTGGCCTGCAAATAGATAAAAAATGTAAGCTCTTATTGACACCAATTCCTGAGTACTGTGTTGCTACCGGATGAATGATGGAAACTGTAAGAGTTTTGTTATCTGTGTTTCGAGTTGACTGGGTATGAATGACTTGTGCAATCGGTCGAAAATACGAACCTTGGTTGTGATTTGATTATCTACATCTACCTTTTGATTTGATTCAAAGTAGCAATGCGTGACTCGGTATTCTCATCTCGTACCTGTTATCCTAACATCGTTGATTCAGAGGATACCAAACCCCTGACCCAGCGATTATCAGTAACCAAAAAGAAAGATCCAGTCACGAAAAGAGACAGGAGGAAAATGGCATCGCGTTACACAGAAGTGGAATAACAACTTCTGCCAAAAATATGAACCTTGAATCGATCACAAAGTCAGTATTCTCCTCTCGTAACAAACAGTACCTGTTATCAGTGCATCGGTGATTCAGAGGATATCTAAAATCGTGACCCAGTGATTATCAGTCACTAGAAAAGAACGAAAGGTCCACTCACGAAAAGAGACAGGAGGAAAATGGCATCGCGTTACACAGAAGTGGAATAACAACCACAGAAACTTCTGCCAAAAATATGAACCTTGAATCGATCACAGAGTAGTATTCTCGTCTCGTAACAAACAGTACCTGTTATCAGTGCATCGATGATTCAAAGGATATCTAAAACCGTGACCCAGCGTGATTATCAGTAATCAGAAGGAAAGAAACGAAAGGTCGAGGCACGGAAAGAGTAGACGGGTTCGGGAAATGGCATCGCGTTACACACGAGTAGAATGGCTACAGTTGCACGTTGTAGCCCGCGATCGCCTCGGGCAACCACGAGCAGGAGGCTCGGCCAGTCATTCTCGACAAGTGCGCATCACGACATCGCTCTACCTTATATCCACCTACGTTTACATCCACCCACGTTTTCCACCTTATTCACCTCGAGCCACGTCCGCTTTCGGCATCTCTGCTTCTCTGTCTCGCAGGCAGCTAGCGTTCGAGGTCAGTTAGCTGTGGGTCAGGTCAAGAAACCGACTGTTTCACGATCGAACGATAACGTATCGACCATCGTTACGACCTTGACACCATTTTGCTTTGGATCTGTGCTTGATCTTTTCATCTCTGTTTCATCCATATTTTTCTACTTATTTATATTGACAGCTGTACTATTTGTGGTGAGTGATGGATATTAAGCATAGATAGTTACGGTTGACTTTGATAAAAGTCTGCATGATTGTAGTTTTTTCATACATTTCTTACTTTAATGCAAAAATCAAGCCTATTATATGAAGCTATTTAACTACTTATAAAAGAACTCGATGCGTTGGTATTCGATGGACTGGAACTTAACACGTTGTAACTTTGATGCGCTGGAATTCGACGCGTTGACATTCCATGCGTTAGAACTCGACGCGTTGTAATTGCAATGCGCTGGAATTCGACGCGTTATAATTTCGATGCGCTGGAATTCGACGCGTTATAATTTCGATGCGCTGGAATTCGACGCGTTGTAATTTCGATGCGCTGGAATTTGACGCGTTGTAATTTCGATGCGCTGGAATTCGACGTATTGTAACTTCGATGCGCTGGAATTCGACGCGTTGCAATTTCAATGCGCTGGAATTCGACGCGTTGTAATTTCGACGCGTTGTAATTTCGACGCGCTGGAATTCGACGCGTTGTAATTTTAATGCGCTGGAATTCGACGCATTGTAATTTCGATGCGCTGGAATTCGACGCGTTGACATTCCATGCGCTGGAATTCGACGCGTTGCAATTTCAATGCGCTGGAACCCATAAAATCCTACACCATTCATCATTACTTTAGAACAAACTACCTAATTTCAACCAAACTTTGAAATCATTAAAACGAATCGAGAGTTCAGAAAAGCAATACAGGTAAAAGAAGAGAGGAATCTCTGTTTAAGAAGCGCTCCACGGTTAATACTACGTAACATCAGAGGGCCCGTAATATCCGTGAAATGTCAATAACCGACACAGCTGCAAGCGTTTTACATAATGAGCCGGTGTAGACGGTGCCCAGGTTCATTCACGATCGACGATTTTTTTCTTTCACCCTTTCCTCCAAATTCCTCGTTATTTTTATCCCGCGTCGAACGGCGCAGGATGCATTACATATTCTCACCTCTTACAGTAGCTCGTTAGCGATTTGCGTGGTAACAATGCTCGACGCCAGTATGGATAATTATTCTGTACACATGCACGTGTCTCCCCTCTGTTTCTTTGTACAGGCTCTTTCATACCTGGGACCTGCTGAATTATAATTGCTTTGGGTAAATTAATGTGCTTTTGATAATTATTCAGGCTATTTTATTTCATTTCAAGGTTATTTAGTTGGGTGTACAAGGTAGTTCTACTGCTATTACTTTTACTGTTTATTTTTTGTGCAGTGGTTGCATATATGATGTGATGGTCTGTTTGGTACTATTTTAGGTCGATTATGTGGGTTTTGGTCTAGGTTTTATCATTAAAGAGGGACTCGTGAAATTTTAGTTTGAGAATGTGTGGTCTGTAGGGGTAGATTCTTCTATATTTTCGAGATACTTCTATTTTTGAAAATTATATGTGTGTCAGCTAATGGTCCATTCGATACCCTTGAAGTTTTCTTAATGAACTTTGTCTGTATCTTCTACCATTTTAGAGTTATAGCTGGTTAAGCTGAAATGTATGGTTGTGACTATTGTCAATCACTAAGATTAGATTGTTTAAAATCTTTAAAATACTTCCACTTCTGGAATTGACACTTATGTTATTTAATGGTCCATTCGATACCCTTGAAGTTTTTCTAATGAACTTTGTCTGTATCTTTCACTATTTTTGAGTTATAGCTAGTTGAGCTGAAATATATAAATGTGACACTACGAACCACTAAGGTTAGATTGTTCGAAATCTTCAAAATATCTCTACTTCTGGAATTGACACTTATACTATTTAATGGTTCATTCGATACCTTTGAAGTTTTTCTAATGAACTTTTTCTGTATCTTTCACCATTTTGAAGTTATAGCTACTTGAGCTGAAATGTATAGATGTGGCACTACGAACCACTTAAGTTAGATTCTTCGAAATCTTCCAAGTACATCCACTTCCACAATGAACACGTATGTCATGCAATGGTCCATTCGATACCCCTTAAGTTTTTCTAATAAACTTTTTCTATATCTTCTACCACTTTACAGTTATAACTGCTTGAATCGAAATTTACATCTACCTGTATCTGACTACATCTGATATCTATAAAGTCAGAATCCTGTAAATCTTCAAAAAGTCTCTGTTTGTAGAGTCAACATATATGTCAAAGATCTGTCATTCAATCTACCAAATTGACTGGCAATAATGAAAAATTGACAGAGTATTAGTGTTGGTCCAAATAGTTTGGGTGAGCCTGTATACGCGTACATCTCCACGGCTGTTCCCCGTTTTTCTCTGCGTCGAAACACAACCGTGTGTTGTTCGATCCCACGTCTTCGACCTCCAACGCTTCTCTTGGGTAATTCTTTCGAAGCCCGGCTAACCAGTCGGGTTATTTGTATGCATTCGTATGCACAGCTGTATTGTTGTTGCAAAACACGCGAGCCGTGGTAATCGACGTAACACGCCAACAGTGACTCGGGGCTGGGTAAAGAGAGACGAGGAAGAACAAGGGAGGCGGGTTAATCTTGCGTAACGTAATGATTCTCTCTGTACGTAGCCGAGCTGCTGTTGCTTTTCGATTTCTTGCGCGTCCCGAGCATGATCGATGACGGTAAATCGTATGAATGCTTTACGATGATAATGATACGTTACGATTCTACGCTCGCAACGTCTCGACCCCTCTGATTTCTCTGTTTCGACGAGGGACACCGTGCAGTAACGAGCACCCTTACGCTGATGAGGCATTCCATTCAATCGATCGTTGATATCGTTTTATCCCTTTTTGCCTGATGAGCGTGATTTCACTCGTGTTTTTGTCCTGCACGAATGAGCAGAGGAGAGATAATTTCGACTGCAGACTGTGATTGAACTCGTCAATGAGACTACGTTGCAGGTGAGGCAAAAAATTTATGGTGTGAGAATTACGGCTCTTAATAGTGCCTGCGAATCATCTCATATACGGAATTTATGAATTTGCATGCTGTGGAAATTTATAGCCTCTCGTGAAGTTGTGAATTGCACGACTTGGTAAGGATTTCATTTTGTAGAAACATGGGAATGTGGAAGTTTAGGAATTTGGGATGGTATTTAAATTTGATGACATATAAATTTACAATTTATGAATGTAGGAATTTGGAGTCTTGAGAATATGGATATTTGCAAACTCGGTAAACTGAGAATTTTGAAATTAGGAAATTAGGATATTTCTATATCTAAAACTATTACCACAGTAGACACATAGTTCTCTAAATTGTAGACAGCCTTCTATATTTTTTCCCACATTTTTCCTCACGAAACTTTTCACGTTCCATCTACATAAATGTATTCCACTCTACTCAAAAAATTCCATCTCAAAATTCTATCTCACTCCCATAAATTCTATAACACACCACCTAACTACCAAATTTTTAAATCCGTAAAAAGTACCCACTGAACCAGTAACAAGGTCGCTTAATCTCGCAAAAAATCCGTAAAGCCGTCGATGTTTAAGGATCGATTAGCCCCGATTTCACTTTCCCGAGACCAGTTTCGATCCATTCCGGGTAAGCGTTTAAAAATGAAACACGCAAGGTGGTCCCATCGAATTTTGATTCGTTGAACCGTTCAAAGGCCGAATCTTTAGGTTGAACAACACGAAGTTTTTCCTTTGGCTTCTTTTTTCGCACTCACGCGTTAACAGAAATCTCATGGTGAGGTGTTTAGAGAAGACGAGCAAGTTCACTTTTCCCGGGCGGAGGTTTAACGACCACTTAATTGTAGGACTGGCGTTACGAACGCTGGGTTAATTGCAGTTCGCGTGGAAACGAAGCAATACGGACCATGTCGTGGGAAAGAGACGAGTGAACTTCTCTCCGGAAAGCGAAAAAAATGCTCTCGAATTGGGTGAAACTCGCTTTTACTTCGAGACTCTTCTAGTTTCTTGTTTCAATGCGAGTTTTGTTGGTCACTGCTATCACACGCGTTGAAAACAATTTTAACTTTTAATTTATTGGTGAGACTATTATGAGGACTTCAAGACTTCAAGACTTCAATTATCTAAATTCAAACGATTGTAATAATTATTTGGAATCATAAGTAATATGTATAGTAAGATATTGTGAATGTATTTGGCAATATTTGTTAAAGATGTGAACCTGATAAAATTTGTAATAACCTCAGTGTGGCAGTCATGTGTTAACACTTTGTAGTTTGTAGGTATTTTTACTGTTGCAAGATATCAACCTTAAAACTTTTTAGTTAAGAAGATTGCTTGTAAGATCACTCTTCTTCTATTATCAATTGCCAATGTCATCTGTTCCTTTATGTTACTCCTACACTCATCATGTGTGTAACACCACAAATTTAGTAAAACAATATTAATTTTAAATTACTGTATTAAACTGAATGCTGAATGTCTCATGTCTCAATGAGCCTGACTGACACACCTAACAAATCATATGACCATAGGTTTAACAAACTAACAATATAGTTCCATAAATCAACAACGAATTAAATTACAACAACGAGCAATACAACAATTCAAGTAATCACCCCAAGATCGAGAACTCCTCTTAATAAGAGGAAGTACGATTTCTTTCATCGAACCTCTATTCGTCCACAAGAAGCGTAGACCCGTTTGCAACCGGTGTCTGCGGTGCGATCGACGATTTGTCGAAGCAACGGCGCGGGTTTCTACGGCAACTGTACACCAGAGCCACGTCCGAGCTGTCCTCTCGATGGTCACCATGGTCCGGTTGGTCGAGACACCAAGAGAGTGCTGGGCTCGCGTGCATCACACGAGGAATCCCACGCGTCTCGTCCTCTGCGTATCCCACATCCGGTGTCCACCTCGAAGCCCCCATCCGCTGCAAACCTGTCCCCACCTAGCCACGGAGACGTTATCGTGTCGAGAAATCGATCGACGAAAGGATTAAAGACGCTACGCGAATCACGGCCGACCACGCCGCGTGTAGTCTTCTTTACTCCGAGGAAACCATTTTTCTGCGGGGAATTTGTCCTTGGAGGGAAAATTTCATTGATGTCTGAATCGGTTTGTGTAGGAATTTTTTATGTGGTTTGGGAAGGTGGAGAGTTGAGGATTTTGGAATTTTGGGTGGGGAAACTTTGAGATTTGGGGATTTGGGGGTTTGAGAATTTGAGGGTTTGGAGATTGGAGAATTTGGAGATTTGGAGATTTGGAGATTTGGAGATTTGGAGATTTGGAGATTTGGAGATTTGGGGATTTGGGAATTTGGAAATTTGAGGATTTGGAAATTTGGAGGTTTGGAGGTTTGGAGATTTAGGGATTTGGAGATTTGGAAATTTGGAGGTTTGTGGATTTAAGGATTTGGGGATTTGAGGATTTGGAAATTTGGAGGTTTGGGTATTTGGGAATTTTGGGATTTGGAGATTGGAGGATTTGGTAATTTCGAAGTTTGAAGATTTGGGGATTTGAGGTGGTAGTGAACTTTGAGATTTGGGGATTTGGAGATTTGGAGACTTGGAGATTTGGAGAATTGAGGATTTTGGGATTTGAGGTGGTAATCAACTCTGAGATTTAGGGATTTGAGGATTAGAAGGTTTGGTGATATGGAAACGTGTGAGTTTAGACTACAAGAATTTGAGAATTTGGAGACTTGAGGATTTGAACAGTTGGAGACTTGAGAATTCAGGGATTTGGGGTTTGGGATAATAATAAATTTCAAGTCTTCCAGATTGAGGCAATCCCAGGTTTGGAGACTTGTTAATGTGAGAGTTTGAACTATGAGGATTGAAGAGTTTGGGGTAGTAATGAATTTGTATGTATGTATCTTTATTCTCTGCATATGAAGAAGTCCTCTAGGAGAGTTTCTCCCAATATGAACTTGAAGATTTAGACTTAGACATTCACAGGTTTAAAGACTTGTTAATGTGAGAATTTAGACTATGAAGATTGGAGGGTTTGAGGTAGTAATGAATTTCTATGATGTATCTTTATTCTCTTCATATGAAGAAGGTGTCTGAGAGAGTTTCTCCCAATATGCCTAGCAATGAACTTCAAGATTTCTAGACTTAGGCATTCGCAAGATTAAAGACTTGACAATTTGAGAGTTTAGACTATGAAGATTGAAGTGTTTGAGGTAGTAATGAATGTCAAGCTCTCTAAACTTAGTTGTAGAGTGTAGGTTTGAAGACTTAACAATGTAACAGTATGAACCATGATTTGAGGGTTTGAAGACTTAACAATGTAACAGTGTGAACCATGATTTGAGGATTTGCTACGAGTAAAGACCTCACCCAAACCACTCTCCAGAAAGTCTCCTAATCCTCTATTTTATTCACCGCGAACATCAATGGTTTGATAGCTTCCTGTGTTCCCCGTAGTCCGTACGTGTTCGGTGTGCATTATAAACGGGCCAGGTATGCGTGCAACGGGACTTTCTTATTGGCTCGAGCATCGCCCACGACACGCTCTGATTGGTTAACGAGGTGGCGAACGAGGCAGATCTTTAATTGCCTTAATAAAGCGTAGCTCGGTTGTCCGAGGCTCGTTACACCGTGTTCGCGATCCGCCTTTTAGGTTCGCCACGGCCGTCCGGACGCACCTACGTCGACGACGTCGTTTACTGTACGTTTGCCCACTAGATCGACCTTATTAGAGCCGAGAGAGGGATTAGAGGCGAGTGGGCCTGCATCTGGGTCGCGTTTAGAGCTTAAGGACTGGCAAGGACTCGGTCGAAGCGTGTCAAGGACGACCGCGAGGAAGCTGAGACCCCTCCGGCGATCAACCTGTTGTCCAATTATTGCCGATCGCCGAGTGTCTCCGATTGTGCAATCGACTCGATCCCTCGACCCCTGGCGCTTTTAACGTCGCGAGAATACCAGGCGGTCTAATTCGGATGATTTATGTCCGCGATCGAGAGATTAATTAGTATCGCTTTCTTATTGTTACGGGCTTTATTGTTTGGATTCTCCGGACATTGCATTTCGTTTGAATGACATTTTGCGTCGGATGAACAATGTGTATTGTCAGTATTTCATCTCGGCATTGTTCGGTAATGAAATATTGACAGTGTCTCACAATTGAAAATATCGACATGTCCTATCTCGGAAGAGCTATAACGCTTGAGTTATCGAGCTTCGATGAAGAGGTTTCACACTGAGAAATTCCTAAATTTCATCATTTTTATATTCATAACTTCAAACTTACAAATTTTTTGTAACTATTATACCGAAAAGTAATCAAAATTTTGCTGGCAGGAAACATTTATTTATTAAAGAAATCTTAAACGCTAATCAACAACTTCTATCATTTTCTAACACTCTTTGTCAGCGTAAAGGCAATTTTTTAAAAAATGTCTTCTTCATAGAAAAACTTTGATGTGAATTTTGAACACTTTTCCCCTAATATAAAAGCTATGTAACTTTGAAAGACTTCAAACTTAATTTTAACACTAAACCTATTGACACAAAATGTGTACTTAATTTGAAATTAAAAATGAAGTTAAAAAATAAATATACAAACGACAAAACATAAATTAGTACACACATTTATTCTTTATCTTGATGAAAATCAATTATGATTTCAAAGAATGTACTCTTAATTTGAAATTGAAAATGGAAATAAAAAATAAATAAACAAACGAGGAAACATAAATTAGTACACACATTTATTCTTCATCTTGATGAAAACCAATTATGATTTCAAAGAATGTACTCTTAATTTGAAATTAAAAATGAAGTTAAAAAATAAATATACAAACGACAAAACAAATTAGTACACACATTTATTCTTTATCTTGATGAAAATCAATTATGATTTCAAAAAATGTACTCTTAATTTGAAATTGAAAATGGAAATAAAAAATAAATAAACAAACGAGGAAACATAAATTAGTACACACATTTATTCTTCATCTTGATGAAAATCAATTATGATTTCAAAGAATGTACTCTTAATTTGAAATTAAAAATGAAGTTAAAAAATAAATATACAAACGACAAAACATAAATTAGTACACACATTTATTCTTCATCTTGATGAAAATCAATTCTGATTTTATAAAATATAACAAAATGAGTACCTTATAATAAGAAACTTGTGGAGCGGTTTGGTACTTTTAGTGTTAAAGTAAAACAGCGTAACAATTCCATGCGTCCTTTCTTCGACAACAGATTTCACAATAGTTATCTCTCGCGAAAACAAAGTCGTATATTATCGATATTAAAACAAGGAACTGCATAGTTCCCAGTCTTATCGTTATGGATCATAAACTGGGAATCTGTGTCACGTTTTATACATTCAATAAACGATTTCAAGGTCCTGTTTCTAGTCAAGCTCGTCGAGAGCGTGTCAAACCGAATCCAGGTTATCTCAGATCCAAATATCCATTTATTTCTATTAAATCCTCGTTCCGAGTTTTCTCTCTCGATTTCCAAGCGCTCGTCTAAAACGCAATAAAGGTCGGACAGCCGTGTTCACCCGGTGGTTTTCCGACCGCACGCTTTTGTCCGGTCAGACCGGAAGTCGATTGTGGATGCGCGACCGGCGACAGGAAATCAACGAGGCCCGGACGGAAAGCGGTTTAACAGAGCGTACACTCGATCACTATCGACCCGTCGAAAATATAATGCGAGTTTCGAAATTATCTCGGTACAGAATTTTCCGGTTTATTCGATCGATTCTTGGTCGATTTACGATCTTAATCAGCTTCCGCGACTGGACTGCGTTCCTCGAATACCGCCGTCATTATGGTAAAAGCGTCGTTATACGAATTAATAGTTTCTGCTGAAAAACTTTCACTTTTCTCACATTTATTTTATGTTCGATCTGTGGACGATTTCATTTCTAACTGCTGTAACATCCTGATCGTACATGCAACTTGTTCCTCAGAGGCTGAGAATACATAAAAAAAACAAGATATATTCACATTTTTTATACAATTTCATTTTTAAAATATGTAATATATTAATTCTTTGCGCTCGAGAGGTGATTCTCTGTCACCATTTTATTTAATACAATAATTTTAAATGAGCATTTTTAATTGATTCTGTAATATGACATGTGTGATGTATGAACACAGTGAAACAAACAGTAGTCGAAAGTATTAGTACAGAAGTAGGAACCTCAAAACAGTTCATTTAACTTTTTAATTAATTTTTAAAGTGGCTGTTTGCAAACAGTCAAATTATCTTCAAGTGCAAAGGGTTAATTAAATATGTATTAAATTCACAGTCAGACTATGTATCATTGACTCTTACAATCAGTTGCATCAAGGTTAGATGATACTTAGATCAATGATGCTTATAGTCATACTTAACTTCTTGCTGTAAAATTTATTTGTAAGGTGTGTCAATCGAAACTAACTATTCACAGGTACACTGTTTAAAGCAACAATAAAAATTAAAATGTGGATATTTTATACTCAATGATCTTTGATAATGCAAATTATAGTTGGACCTAAATTTTAGATTTTAAGTTTCAATTTTAAAATTATGAATGAAATGTGTATTTAATTTACAGTCAGACTATGTATCATTGACTCTCACAATTAGTTGCATCAAGATTAGTTGACACTTAGATCAGTGATACTTATAGTCATACATAAACTCTTGCTGTAAAATTTATTTGTAAGATGAGTCAGTCAAAACGAACTATTCACAGCTATAATTTTCAAACAAACAATAAAAATTAAAATGTGGATACTTTATACTCAGTGATCTTTGATAATGCAAATTATAGTTGGACCTAAATTTTAGATTTTAAGTTTCAATTTTAAAATTATGAATGAAACATGCATTTAATTCATAGTCAAACTATGTATCATTGACTTTCACAATTAGTTGCATCAAGCTTAGTTGACGCTTTGATCAGTGATACTTAAAGTCATACTTAACCTCTTGCTGTACAATTTATTTGCAAGGTGCGTCAGTCAAAACGAATTATTCACACCCATAATTTTCAAACAACCAACAAAAATTAAAACGTGAATATTTTATACTCAATGATCTTTGATAACGCAAATTATAGTCGAACCTAAACTTTAAATTTAAAGTCCAGATTTTAAGATTACAAGGGGTGAAAATGATACCCGCATGTGATACCTCCAGTGCCATTTACAATGAAACATACAACGATTCTCATCTTTAATCATTATCCTATAGAATGATGTTGTATCTAGTACATATTTCAGGCAAGACCAACGAGACAGTAATAAGCAGAAAGACGTTCATTTATCTTTCTGCGACTTGAGTTCGACGGCTCTCGATTCGCGTAAATTAGCTGATCGTAGAGAAGCTTTCCGTTAAGGGCGTGTACAATGGCATTCCATTGTGTGCACGCTTTTGCGAGCACGTTTAGGCAGCTGGGCTTTTTACCGGTGTCCGTGATCTTTTGTTTAGCCCCGTACAAGGGAGAACAGCATAATTTTCTGTAAAGAAAGAGACGCTCTCGGGCCTGTTCGAGCAGTAGACCGACTTTATTTCTCCATAAAGCAGAGTAAATTCTCGTTCTTGCCCCGGTCGGCCAGATGATCGCCTCGTTTCGTGATTGCCACGCACTGGAAAATGATCGTCAGCCAGCTGAACGAAGACGTATTACTTTTCTTGCCGGACCTTCTCCTCGTTTTCTTGCCGGGTGAAACTTTGCCACGGAAAGTATTTCATTTATCCCGTTCCGTGGTTGTTGCTCTTCGACCGTGAAATACTCCTCGTAAATTTAGTCAACGTTCAACCGTGTCTAGGCGATTTTTCGTCGCGACTTCTGACTCGTTTCGAAAATTCGTACGATAAAAGAGATCTCATACGTTCGACTACTCGATCGTTTATATCGCATCGTAAGGTAAAAGTACCAGTAGTTGACCATGTACCAGAAGTTGACCATTTTGTTTAAAAAATGATGAAATAAGGTTTGTATAAGTTGCGCACTTCAGATGATAGTGACTTTTAAATGCCACGACATATGTTCTTTAAATTTTGAAACAATTGCGCGTGAAGTACAGTGTGTCTATTAGCAGCGAATATCCGAGTGCAATAAGGTAAGTAATGTGCCGATATATTTCTATTTCTTTAACGATTCTGTTAAGAATAGCTGTATAGTCCAGATAAAAATTATGTTGCGAACATTTTGTAAATAAATCAGTTACTGTGTAAGCGCTTACAATGTTTTATCAATTTAATAAATACATTGTTTTTGTCGTTCTAACTTAAAAAACAATAGTTTTTCAATGGTCAACTTTTGGGTATTGTTAATATACAACTTTCGGAGGTTGACAGGCATGGTCAATTATCGACATTACTCATTTACATTTGTTTACGATTTATAATGAATTCGTTTTACACCTCACTTTGTTAGAAGCGTGGAATTGCAATGTGTGGAATTGCAACGCATCGAATTTCCAAGCGTGGAATTGCGACGCATCGAATTTCCACGCGTGGAATTGCAATGCATGGAATTGCAACGCATAGAATTTCCAAGCGTGGAATTGCAACGCATCGAATTCCAAGCGTGGAATTGCGACGCATCGAATTTCCCAGCGTGGAATTGCAACGCATAGAATTTCCAAGCGTGGAATTGCGACGCATCGAATTTCCATGCGTGGCATTGCAATGCATGGAATTGCAACGCATCGAATTTCCAAGCGTGGAATTGCAACACATCGTATTTCCAAGCGTGGAATTTTAACGCATCGAATTTCCAAGCGTGGAGTTGCAACGCATCGATTGTCCAAGCATGGAATTGCAACGCATCGAATTTCCAAGCGTGGAATTGCAACGCATCGAATTTCCAAGCGTGGAATTGCAACGCATCGAATGTCCAAGCATGGAATTGCAACGCATCGAATTTCCAAGCGTGGAATTGCAACGCGCCGAATTTTCAAGCGTGGAATTGCAACGCACCAAATTTCCAAGCGTGGAATTGCATCGCATCGAATTTCCAAGCGTGGAATTGCAACGCATCGAATGTCCAAGCATGGAATTGCATCGCATCGAATTTCCAAGCGTGGAATTGCGACGCATCGAATTTCCATGCGTGGAATTGCAATGCATGGAATTGTAACGCATCGAATTTCCAAGCGTGGAATTGCGACGCATCGAATTTCCATGCGTGGAATTGCAATGCATGTAATTGCAACGCATCGAATTTCCAAACGTGGAATTGCGACGCATCGAATTTCCAAGCGTGGAATTGCAACGCATAGAATTTCCAAGCGTGGAATTGCGACGCATCGAATTTCCAAGCGTGGAATTGCGACGCATCGAATTTCCAAGCGTGGAATTGCAACGCATAGAATTTCCAAGCGTGGAATTGCGACGCATCGAATTTCCAAGCGTGGAATTGCGACGCATCGAATTTCCAAGCGTGGAATTGCAACGCATAGAATTTCCAAGCGTGGAATTGCGACGCATCGAATTTCCATGCGTGGAATTGCAATGCATGGAATTGCAACGCATCGAATTTCCAAGCGTGGAATTGCGACGCATCGAATTTCCATGCGTGGAATTGCAATGCATGGAATTTCCAAACGTGGAATTGCGACGCATAGAATTTCCAAGCATGGAATTGCTACGCGTCGAATTTCTACTAACGAAAAGAGGTAGTCAATTACTAGTTTTTTCCTTTTCAAGAGTGGTCAACTACTGGATCATTTTCCGAATTCTCAAAAATATTTACCAAACTTGTATAACTCAACTTCTTTTAAAACGTGGTCTTGGTACATAATCTGAAGGGTTTAACGAACATCTCCATTGGTTCTCGCCATTTATTGATGGAGTAAAGGGTTACCATTGTTTCCGTAGAAAATTTCTCTTAACTGGTCAACTACTGGTACCTTTACCTTAATAAAATTACGCTATTTTGAGACTGAATTTCCGATCGATCGATCGATACCCAACGCGTTAATCAACGTCCATTCGGAGCATCGGGTGCAGGTGAAACTTTTTCGTTCGCGAAACGATCGGACGATCATGGAGCGTAATTTCAGGCCCGTTTAAGTTCATGTCTCGAACGAGGGAAAAACAGCGCGGCTCGTTCCCTTAAGCCACGGACGCAACTTTCGTAACGAGCGAAAGTGACGCGTATATCTCGATCGTTTTGTTTCACGGGTATCGAACTCGAGTTTCTTTTCAAATATTTGGAGAGTGCTCTCCCGGTGATTCGGAATCCGCTGCAGCTCTCGACTTCCCTCGACGGAAGCTGTTTCCGTTCCGTCGGATTAATGCGCCATGAAACAGTCGGCGAGAAGTTCATTAACATATTTCCAAGGAAAACGATCTGTCGAAGGCGTTCGTTCGGGGAAACGGTGTAAAAATCTGCTCGGTGTCGGGCATACGGTAAAAGATCGTCGTTTCCCGAACAATTTCCTGCCACCGATCAAATTATTGCCGTCAGTGTGA
The DNA here is from genome assembly GCA_963576845.1 of Megachile leachella. Classification (NCBI taxonomy): domain Eukaryota; kingdom Metazoa; phylum Arthropoda; class Insecta; order Hymenoptera; family Megachilidae; genus Megachile; species Megachile leachella. Next base: position 20,441,476 of record OY756251.1, read on the forward strand.
AATCTTGCTGAAGTATTTATCTCCTAGTAAATCTTCTGCTTTGATGGGTTCGTTAGGCACGGTAAACGTCGCGGTTCGAATACACTTTATTTTGTCTTTTGGAATTCTTTACTGGGGACGGTTTTGCCTTTCTTTAATTACGGCTGTATTTTGATACATGGCTACGCCGAATCTGATCTCGTGGAGTGGCGATGGGCTAAATTACAATCTAGCGAAATGGATTGTGCAAAAATTGCAAACTTGTTGACTTACATCTGCAAAGAATTGTAAACTTATTGACTTACATTTGTACGGAATTGCAAACTTATTAACTTACATTTGTACGGAATTGCAAACTTATTGACTTACATCTGCATAGAGTTGCAAACTTATTGACTTACATCTGCATAGAGTTACAAACTTATTGACTTACATCTGCATGGAATTGTAAACTTATTAACTTACATCGTATTAACTTATAACGTATGGAATTGCAGCCCACCGACTTTGAAAGCGTGGAATTGCAATGCACCCAATTGAATCACGTAAAATTAGAATACTTCGAAATGGATAAACATGCAATTGCAATTTGAAAATTCTATCGCGTGGAATTGCGGCGCCCTGAATTGAGAAGCGTGGAATTGCAACGCCCCGATTCGGATCTTATGGAATTGCCATGTACTGAATTGGCTAACGTGGAATTGTACAATGCCGAATTTGATCGCGTGGAATTGTACCGCGCGTAATTGGAAATCGTGGAATTGCTATGTGCAGATTTTGATAGCGTGGAATTGCAACCCATTGAATTTCAAAGCGTGGAATTGCAGCGCCCCAAGTTGGGTCGCGTGGAATTGCAATGTCCCGAATTAGATAGCGTGGAATTGCAATGCCCCGAATTAGATAGCATGGAATTGCAGTGCGCCGAATTGGAAAGCGCTGAATTGCAATTCGCCGATTTTGATGGCGTGGAATTGCGACGCATTGAATTTTCATGCCTGGAATTGCGACGCATCGAATGTCCAAGCATGGAATTGCAACGCATCGAATTTCCAAGCGTGGAATTGCAACGCATCGAATGTCCGAGCATGGAATTGCAACGCATCGAATTTCGAAGCGTGGAATTGCAACGCACCGAATTTTCAAGCGTGGAATTGCAACGCATCGAATTTCCAAGCGTGGAATTGCAACGCATCGAATTTCCAAGCGTGGAATTGTAACGCATGGAATTTCCAAGCGTGGAATTGCAACGCATCGAATTTCCAAGCGTGGAGTTGCAACGCATCGAATTTCCAAGCGTGGAATTGCAACGCATCGAATGTCCGAGCATGGAATTGCAACGCATCGAATTTCGAAGCGTGGAATTGCAACGCACCGAATTTTCAAGCGTGGAAGTGCAACGCATCGAATTTGCAAGCGTGGAATTGCAACGCATCGAATTTCCATACGTGGAATTGTAACGCATGGAATTTCCAAGCGTGGAATTGCAACGCATCGAATGTCCAAGCATGGAATTGCATCGCATCGAATTTCCAAGCTTGGAATTGCAACGCATCGAATTTCCAAGCGTGGAAGTGCAACGCACCGAATTTCCAAGCGTGGAATTGCAACGCATCGAATTTCCAAGCGTGGAATTGTAACGCATCGAATGTCCAAGAATGGAATTGCAACGCATCGAATTTCGAAGCGTGGAATTGCAACGTACCGAATTTTCGAGCGTGGAAATGCAACGCACCGAATTTGCAAGCGTGGAATTGCATCGCATCGAATTTCCAAGCGTGGAATTGCAATGCATCGAATTTCCACGCGTGGAATTGCAATGCCCCGAATTAGAGAGCGTAGAATTGCAATGCACCGAATTATATCATATGGAGTTGCAATCCATAAATTTCCACTATATGGAATTGCAATGCATCCACTTGCAATCCAACAAATTAAATCATATGAAACTGCAATGCATAAATCTGTAATGCATGCGTAGAATTGCGGTAAACCGAATCGCAACACGTCGAGTTTAACGGCACCACGAGTAAGGTCAGAAAACATGAAATACGCTTGCAAAGAATAATTTTTCCATATTCCCGTCTGAATAGCAAGATTTTGCGAGTTTCAAGTCGGAGTTCCGTACAAGAGCACGTTAACAGAACGAAAGTCTTTTCAATTCTTTGTCCGTTTCCGTCTCTGGGCGGCGGTGCAGTTTTTAAAACCTGTACCGCAGCACGATCCGAACGCGTTCTATTCAAATTGGGGGTTTTCAAATTACATGGGGGTTATTGTGGGACACCCTTTCATTAACCGTACGGGCTGAACGTTTCCTGTGGTTATTCCATCTGGGGATAGTAGCAGCTCTTCGAACTCCTCGAGGAACTCGTATAATCTCCTGATCCCGGTAACGCGTTACGTTGCGGCACACACGCAGACACGTGTAACGTAATTTGTAACGTATCGTGTAATTATGCGAAAGCTATTACAATGAACCGAACGTCGAATAGGGAAACAGAGGATCGAAAGGTTTCTTGTAAAACTGGTTCTGCCATTAATACCCAATCTTCGATTATTAAAGAGTATCCACAGTTGCCGTAACTTCCAGAATAATTACAATATCGATTTGTAATTCCCGATATTGCATAATACCCAGAACAGTTACTTACACTCGCCAATAACAGATTGGAGGGGTTAAAAAGGTAATGATCTATACACTGGACAGACAGTAGCAAAGGAAACACGATGCTCTTGATGAATGACCGATTTAAGATTCTTCGGATATATTGTACCTGTTCACGTGCCTTTCCTTTTCACCTGAATGGCTGCCACTACTCTTTCGCCCTTTCTCCGTCTGTTCCTCGCGGCCACGATGCTTCTTTATTTCGACCGACTCTCTCCGGGGCTTCCTCCGCCGGTAGCCCCTAAATCTTCTTCTAAACATAATAATAGAGTTTGAAGAGGATCCGGCGTGCAGCGGCGTTGTTGGAAAGTTTGATTAGCTGCCGGTACGCGGTCGACGCGATGGAGAGCCTCGTTCCGTGGACGCGGCGGGAGATTGCTTTTCGTGGTTGATATTCCGACGATGTTCCCGCTGGAATGCCGAGTCGATGCATCGTCCCAACTTTTTTAATAATTACGCTCCTTTTTTTACTCTTCGGAGATCGAAGCGTAGAAACGATAATACATTTGAGCCGTTTATTTTGAAAGTGGCCTAACTCCGTTTTTCAATTTTTTCCGGTTATCATGGTTACGTGTACAACTTTATGTTATTTATCAGTAAAGCATTCCATGCGTTGCAATTCCATGCGTTGCAATTCCACGCTTGGAAATTTGATGCGTCGCAATTCCACGCTTGGAAATTCTATGCGTTGCAATTCTCTGCATTGCAATTCCACGCTTGGAAATTCCATGCATTGCAATTCCACGCTTGGAAATTCCATGAGTCGCAATTCCACGCTTGGAAATTCTATGCGTTGCAATTCCCTGCATTGCAATTCCACGCTTGGAAATTCCATGCATTGCAATTCCACGCATGGAAATTCGATGCGTCGCAATTCCACGCATGGAAATTCGATGCGTCGCAATTCCACGCTTGGAAATTCTATGCGTTGCAATTCCACGCATTGCAATTCCACGCTTGGAAATTCCATGCATTGCAATTCCACGCTTGGAAATTCCATGCATTGCAATTCCACGCTTGGAAATTCCATGCATTGCAATTCCACGCTTGGAAATTCCATGAGTCGCAATTCCACGCATGGAAATTCGATGCGTCGCAATTCCACGCTTGGAAATTCCATGAGTCGCAATTCCACGCATGGAAATTCGATGCGTCGCAATTCCACGCTTGGAAATTCGATGTTTTGCAATTCCACGCATGGAAATTCGATGCGTTACAATTCCACGCGTGGAAATTCAATGCGTTGCAATTCCACGCTTGGAAAATCGACGCCTCGCGATTCCACACTTGAAATAATCCGAGCAAATATGATAATTCTTGACACATAAGTTTTCAGAGTTAGTTTAATAATCGAACCGTGTAGTTTGAAAGTCTAACTCCATTTATACTTAAATAATCAAGATAATATATTTACTATTGATAATGTCGGAGAGTAGTGATGAAGGTAATTTTAATTAATTAGTATTTACAATTTAACCTTAGTTTTTGGACAACAAAAACAACAAATTACAACAGCAAAATTCAAGGACATAATGGACCTATTACGATATACCACCGGAACATCATGATTACTTCAAATTCCTTTTACACACACAAAATGTAGATGAGTAGTAAATTGTTTTGTAATAAATTTATGTTTGTAACTTTGCACGTTATGCAGTTGATTGAGTCGCATAAATTATGTTCCTGAAGTATTTTAAAGATATGTAAAATAAATTCAGTATTGGTTTTTTCAATTTGAAGCATCTTAAATTATGTTGAATGAACTTGGGCGCCTTCAAATTTTATATTGAATCTGGTTGTTAATTTGGAAAGTGGCCTAACTCCATTCTTGATAAGAAAACGCATATTATTCACTTAATAATTGCCACTATTTTAATAGGAACTATAAATTTAACACCCTTAGATACACGTAAGCAGTACGACTCATTAATGTCCTATACGTATATTTTTAAATTCATTGAAACGCAAACCCTTAAATATCTCGATTTTAAGATAAATGGACTTAGGCCACTTTCAAAATAAACGGCTCATTTAATGTGTATTGAAACCCTCTGATGGTATTTCATCAGGTCTTAAATATTACAATATATTTATATATTTGTATATTCATCATTTCTATCCGCTATTTGGTGTATCGGTTGAAGAATTTTCCATCCCATTAAAGACTTTCACGACTTCTCGTTATAAACTTCCGGCAGAATTACAAAATACATTTTTGTAAGCACGCGAACGTATCGTGTATGCAGTATTAAATTATATACGAAATAGCAACAATAAGCTTTCCTTAATAGACAACCTGTGATGGGTATGATAGAAACGATCCTGTCTCGTTATGTCGTGCTTCGTTTCGTTCGGAGAAACCAGAATGATTTCAAAGTACTTGTTTCGGTGTGTATATTATGCGTTTCGTCACGTTACATTGAACTTCCGACGTCGTTATTATTTCCATCGAGTACAAGGACTTTCTACGTGTAGTTTCACATCGTACACGGTTTCAAAGTTGTAGGCGGACACGCAGCAAATAGCGTGGAACACGAAATTACACGAAATCAAGGTTCGAAAATGGATCAAAAAATTTATCACCTTTCATTTTATGTACTGTGCTCTCGTGTTACGATGCATTGTAACTTATCTTACCGTGCGTAAATGTATCTTATGTTACAATTTATTTAAATACAATTTATTTATGCCCCAGTGTATTATACTGTGGAGGTAATTTATCAATATAATCGCTACACAATATGCAATCACCGCATCGAAATAAAAATGTTTGTCTTATAATTTATCTGAACGTAAATATATCTTACGCCACAATCAAAGTGTAAATATAACTCATGTTACGGTGCACTGGAATATGTGAATACGACGTGTGTACATACTTTGCAATGAATTTAAATATATGTACACATTAAATACATTTACACATACTTGTATAAATTATATACATGTACAGATGCATGTATAAATACATGTACAAATACATGTATAAATAAATGTAGAAATACCTGTGCAAGTACATATACAAATGCATGTATAAATATATGTAAAAATGCATGCATAAATACATGTAGAAATGCATGTGTAAATGCATTTATAAATGCATGTATAAATGCATGTATAAATACATGTACAAATACATGTAAAAATGCATGTAGAAATGCATGTGTAAATGCACTTATAAATGCATGTAGAAATGCATGTGTAAATGCATGTATAAATACATGTACAAATACATGTAAAAATGCATGTATAAATATATGTAAAAAATGCATGCATAAATACATGTAGAAATGCATGTGTAAATGCATTTATAAATGCATATATAAATATATGTACAAATACATGTAAAAATGCATGTATAAATATATGTAGAAACACATGTAGAAATGCATATATAAGTACATGTACAAATACATATACAAATGCATATATAAATATATGTAGAAATGCATGTGTAAATGCATTTATAACTGCATGTATAAATACATGTAAAAATGCATGTACAAATACATGTAAAAATTAAACACATATGAATGTATGTGACAGTAACAGTACAGCACGTATAAAAAAAATGAAATTAAAAATAATATACTTGTGTCGCAGACAATAATAAAGATTTGGAAATTGCACGAATCAAAAAATGCAATTGAATATGATATATTTATGTAACAGACAATACTAAATATTTTGAACTTGAGCGTACAAAAGATGCAATTAAAAATGATATATTTATATATCAGACAATAATAAAGATTTCGAAATGGCACGTAGAGAAAAATGAGATTAAAAGTGATGTTCTCGTGTTGCAGGCAACAAGAAAGATTTCGAAATGCGGGTACCTGTTCGTGGCCCCGGGCTGGGACTTCTCGAATCCTCTGAACCGGACGAAGGTAAGAGAGAGAATAAATTATACGATACAAAGTATAACGCTGGAAAGGAGAGGCTTGATATTTTCAATAAAGAGTTAAAAGGTCGAAAGTGTTGGCGGAAGCGTGGTAAAACGATCGGAGGTGTAGATCGGAAATGCAGCGTTGGTCCCATCGATCACTTCCGTTCCGTTGCCTCGAGCTACGTGGCGCGTTATCGACACCCTGTGATCGCGAGATCGTGTTACAAGATCGATCGAACCTCACAATTTTCTCATTATCGAGAAAGCGAGGATAAACGCGTGCATCCTATATCTCTCGACCCGCTGAAACGCCGCTGAAGCGTCTCTTTTTCCGCTCTTCTCCGCTATCCATCCTCTTTACCATCGAATCGCGTTCGATTCACTCGGTGCTCCTTTCTTTCCCATCGACACGGTATTTCTCCTCGTCACTGTCGTCCTTTCCGTCGTGTCGGCTCCTCTCCCGTTTTACGGTAACTACGCGAGGAACGTGACTAAGATGTGTAAACAGTTCTCGGTCGATCGTCCTGCTTTTTTCCTTTTTGTTCCCCGTTGTTTTATATTTACGGCCGATCGGCACAGTTCCTTTCTAAACTTTCTCCCCGCGAACGACGCACGATCCTTAACGCTTCGTACCGAATTTTTCAACGGCGAGGATCGATAAGCGGTCCGCCGATTTCGCGGCGCCCGATTTCTGCCCGCATCCGATCCTTCGCAAACAAGATTTATGCGTCTGAACCTTTATAACCCGTATTAATTTCCTCGTGATTAGTTCCGATTCTTTTACCAAGGTGAGTTTACTGGAAAGTAGGAAATCAGTTCATTTGTACTTTATACTTTACTGATTTTTATCGAAAAATCAGTTAACGAAATTCATAATTTTACTTGCTATTTTATGTCTAATACACTCTATTGCACTCACCAATATTTTTCATTTAAAAGTCTGCTAAAAGAATATTTAAAAATTATTGTTACTTTGCCATGTTGGTTATATGACGTACATGGTGCGTATCTCTATTTTATGAAATATAGTAGTACATCTCTCATCTTCACCCTCCCATCATGTTTTTTAAAAAAAGGAAAGTGGTTTGAACATAATGTCCAGCACAGTGAAAACTGACATTCGTGGTCAGACAGTATCAAACAAGCTTATTAAGAACAAGAGTCCTCCATCTTCCAATTTGATCTTTTAACCTGTTATATGCATGTATAATATATATACCAACCTGTTAGTATATGTATGTATAATTGTCAATGTTGTCTACAAACAATAATTTGTATATATATTATAAAGCATTACAAAGTAATTTTAAACTACGTTATACTTGATATATTAATGTCAAGTGTCATTGTATCTTGAAGAAACTAAAGACACACCTTGTGCGTCACCGAGTCACCGCAAAATACGAAAGTTTTAATTAAGAACCGATCGCAGCCTATTTACAGCATAGTTCGTGATTCGGGAAATGTGTAGAATATCGCAGAGCGTGAAACGCGAGCATAAACGATTGATTATCGAATCTGACGGCGAAGACGCGAGCCCGCGCGACTACGATGCCGAGAAACGCGCAAGTAGAAAGCGGTTTCATGGATGACCGTGTTTGGCCTCGATCAACAGACTCTCCCTTGATTTTCTATGACAGCTGCGACCGGTGTTCCGCGAGTTTTTCTCCGTTTCCCGAAGAATGAGCATACATTGCTTCCGGTTGCTAGTCGATGTCGTTACTGTTTCCCTGGAACTGTTGAAACTTTCAGAACGCGATGTCGGATGAAAGTGTTGGCTACATGCAAAGTCCATTGTGGATACAGGGACAGTTTTTTATTTCTGTTTGAGGAAATACAATTTCTATTATTGAACTTCTATTATTGTTAATATATGTTGCTTTTTTAAAAAATGGAATTTTATTGTACAATAAAAAATTGAAGTTTTTAGAGAAGTTGATAATGTAGCTGAACAATCAATATATTTTTATAGAAGTTGATAATGTAGTTAAACGATCAATATGTTTTTATAGAAGTTGATAATGTAGCTGAACGATCAATATGTTGTATAATTAATTTAATGAGTTTTATAGTAAGAGCATGAGGGTGAACGAAAATTGTAGAACGAATTCATTAAAACTTTCAAAACATATTGGTGGATGAAAATGCACACATGAAAATACAAAGTAGGAACTTTTAAATTTGATTATAAAGTTCAAGCTCCACAAAATTGAATTTTATTAAAAAATAAAAAACTGGAACCTTGTTAGCAAAGTCGATAATGCAGTTATGTCAAATAATTGGTTGAACCAGCCATAAATTAAAATCAGCACAAAAGTACAAAAATTGTAGAACAACTCCATTTTCCATGGAACACTTGAAACTTTCAAAACATTGACCAAAACTGAAGTAATCGAAAATTTCCTAAAATTGAATTTTATTAAAAAATAAAAAAACTGGAACCTTGTTAGCAAAGTCGACAATGCAGTTATGTCAAATAATTGGTCGAACCAGCCATAAATTAGAATCAGCACAAAAGTACAAAAATTGAACTACTTCATAAAAAAGCAGTCATCGCAAAGAAACTTTCAAATGTCCCAAAGTAGAATTTCATTAAAACCCGAAAAAATTGCATACACGCTAAAGTAGACAATGTATAGGAACTAATAAGTGGAACAATCGAGGTAGTTGTAAATTAGGATGTGTACACGGTCTCGGCATAATAACGAAGGACCTACATAAATCGGGATACGCGTAGAAGAGGGGCTGGCGTCCCGTTGCCAAAGAGGGCAAACGGAGAGAAAATCGTGTAGCTTCACCGCGATACGCATGAATTAACAAGGTCCACTTAATTAAGGAGTCGGCTGCGTGCATCGACGGCTGTTACGCACTCTGCTCGTCCCGTCGCTTAGTCTTTAAAGGCCTTTAAGGCCTTCAGGCGCCTTCTAATTATTCACTTTCTCCGGCGTCTCGCGGTGAAACGGCCGAGATTTACGGGCTCGCATCCAGCTCCGTGTAATTTCGATAGTTTCGGACCCAAACGACAATGCCTCCGTTCGCGGATACTCTTTTATCGATCTGCCTTTAAACCTTCTTTAACGAGAATTTAATGTTACATCAAGTTTTATTCTTAACGTCACATCAATTTTTATATTTAATGTTACGTGAAGTTTTATACTGAATGTTACGTCAATTTTTATATTTAATGTTACATCAATTTTTACATAAAATAAAAATCATAGAAATTATTAACATTACGTAAAATCATAGAAATGTTACGTCAATTTTTATTTTTAACGTCACATCAATTTTTGTATTTAATGTTACGTTAATTTTTATAGTTAATGTTACATCAATTTTTATGCTTAATCCTACATCAATTTTATGTTTAATGCTACATCAATTTTTGTGAGTGATGTCACATCAATTGTGCTATGTAAAATCATAGAAATGTTACTTCAATTTTTATGTTTAATCCTTCATCAATTTTTGTGTTTAATGCTACATCAATTTTTACGTGTAATGTCACATCAATTGTGTCATGTAAAATCATAGAATTGTTACGTCAATTTTTATGTTTAATCCTACATCAATTTTTGTGTTTGATGCTACATCAATTTTTATGAGTAATGTCACATCAATTGTGTTATGTAAAATCATAGAAATGATACGTCAATTTTTATGTTTAATCCTACATCAATTTTTGTGTTTAATGCTACATCAATTTTTACGTGTAATGTCGCATTAAATGTGTTATGTAAAATCATAGAAATGATACGTCAATTTTTATGTTTAATCCTACATCAATTTTTGTGTTTAATGCTACATCAATTTTTACGTGTACTGTCACATCAATTGCGTTACGTAAAATCATAGAAATAGAAAGTAAATTTTAAGCGGAATTTGTATTAAGAGATTGCCCAATGTGTCACGAGTTCACCATTCGCAGTAAGGAAAAACATAGGTGTATTACGATATTTGGAAAACGAGATCAACACGTTTTACGAAGAAACGCTTGGTAATCGATCCACCGATTCACACCTCCAATTAGTTGCGTAAGGATGATGACACTGCACCGAAAGAGAATTTCCTGCAAAATCAGCACTGCGAGTTGCGTGTACGAGAATCTTTGACAACGTGTCAACGTTTGTCGAGCGATTCTCGGTGGTTCGTATCCGTGTCTTTGGATCTTTAAACAATAACCGTAACGACGTGTGTTCCTTTCGGGAAACATCGCTTTGTTAAGTACACCTCGTTGCACAATCGACGTACGAACGTACACACCATATACAAATATACGCGTTCGATTACGTAAGCGAGCCTCGTTGTTAGCCCGACTGTTTGTAATGGAGGAAAACAGTGTTATCAGGTGAAGAAAGAACGAGCACTTTCCTTTTGTCGGCTCGCATCGTCCCACGTGAGGCATACTACGTTGCCATAACAGAATTTATGTTTTATTAAGCATGCACCATTAAGGACCCGGGGCTGTAATAGACGCTTGTTAGCGAACGCGGTAATTCCACGTTGCCTTCGGTTTAGGCTATCTTGTAGGCTGCGTCCGAGATGTATTGCTCAACCATGGTGATAAATCGAAGTATAGTGGATTTTAACTCAACTTTATTCGACAGAAATGGTGTTATATTTAACATATTATATTTAAATTGATATTTAGGGTTAGTTGCTCCAGAGGAGTACTTTGATAAAAGGATACTTTCATGGGCAGCTGAACTTGCAGTTTCCTTTGGTTATGGATCTGACAATGAGTAGAATTTGTACACTTTATATCATGTCATTATAGTTACTTTTAACTAAAAGATTAAATTATATGAACATAGAATTAAAGAATCAAGTTGTAAGGTTATATAAATTTGCATTGAAGGTATGGTCCAATATATCAAAAATTTATATGAATACAACTCATGTGAACACATGTGGAACTTCATATGATGATTCACAAAGAACAGTTTCCCAAATTTTTATTCACAATTCAAACCTTCAGCAACCACATTTGAAAGTAGCTTCTAAATGAATTCAACTCATGTGAACATATGTGGACCATGTATCATGTGTTATGTCTCATGTGGAACTTTATATTACAATTCACAAAGAACAACTTCCCAAATCTTCATCCACAACTAAAATCTTCAGCAACCACATATGAAAGTCAGTCCTTAAATGAATCCAATGCATGTGAACACATATGGAACATGTATCATATGTTATGTTTCATGTGGAACCTTATATGACGATTCACAAAGAATAACTTTCCAAATCTTCATCCACATCTGAAATCTTCAGCAACCACATATGAAAGTCAGTTCTGAAATGAATCTAACTCATGTGAACATATGTGGAACATGTATCATGTGTTATGTCTCATGTAAAACTTTATATGACGATTCACAAAGAACAACTTCCCAAATCTTCATCCACAACTAAAATCTTCAGCAACCACATATGAAAGTCATTCCTTAAATGAATCCAATGCATGTGAACACATATGGAACATGTATCATATGTTATGTCTCATGTGGAACCTTATATGACGATTCACAAAGAATAACTTTCCAAATCTTCATCCACAACTAAAATCTTCAGCAACCACATATGAAAGTCAGTCCTTAAATGAATCTAACTCATGTGAACATATGTGGAACATGTATCATGTGTTATGTCTCATGTGGAACTTTATATGATAATTCACAAAGAACTTCCCAAATTGTCATCTACAACCAAAATCTTCAGCAACCACATTAGAAAGTAGATTCTTAAATTCATCCAACTCATATGAACACATATGGAACATATATGTTATGTCTCATATGGAACTTTATATTACGATTCACAAAGGACTCCCCAAATTTGTATCCACAACCAAAATCTCCAATAACCACATACAAAAGTCAGTCCCAAAATGAATCCTACTCATGTGAACATATGTGGAACATATATTATGTGTCATGTCTCATGTAGAACTTCCTATGACACTTCACAAAGAACTCCCCAAATTTCACCCACACCTCCAATCTCCAGCAACCACATCTGAAAGTAGGTCCTAAACACTCCTCAAACCCAGTACATTAGCCGTCCATTATAATGAACTCAGACAGTGCTATGATTAACTCTCGCCAAACAAGCGTACGATCTATTAATCTTACATGGTGTCGAGTTTGGGATACATTAAACCAAAGCCACGTTGCGGACGGTCTAATCTAAATCAAGCCTAAGTTCGTTTCGTCTATTCTTAATCTGGGTTACACTCGCCTGGGGTCGTCGTTGAATTTCGCCCGGTCACAATGGTGTACAATGCTCCCGTCCATTGTGCGTGTTTCACTTGGATTCAAAGGGAGCGGAGAGTGTCTCGGATCGATCCGAGCGTGTCGAACACGACGAACATCGCGATCGGGTTTCAATTCGCTCGCGTTACGCCATGTCCCCGTTCGATTGTCCAATTAACGCGCGTGCACACAGTCCGCTTAATTTGTTCTCGCGATCGAGACCGGCCTGGATCCGTGCAGAAGGGAATTCGCTCGCGCAACATATTTTCCCAGACACGCAGCAAACGCCAAGAAATTGGCACACTCTAATGAACCTGCGCGGAAAAAATCGAGGCCGGCCAGCGAATTCCACGAATAACGCTAATTTGCATCTCTTATTTTTCTTCTGCTTTGTTTCTTTCCTGTTTTCGCAAAAAATTACTGTTATGTACACTTTTGCTGGAGGCAATTGTATTCATGTGGATTGATGCATTTGTAAGTAAGGACGTTTATTAGGACGAGAGTTTATTGGGTTGGGATCTTGGGACAGTGATGTGAGTCCTAGACCTCCAGGTCTAGGGATGTAGAGGTTTTGAGATATTAAGGGTAGAGTGGGTTGAAGATGTGGGGATTCAGGGGTATTGGGATCTGGGTATCTTGGAATCTGGATATGTGGGTGTTTATATATTTGTGGATCAGAGGGGCGAGTATCTGGAGATGGAGGGATCTACTGATCAAGGCATCTAAGTATCTAAGTTATATGGGTGTCCAGAGGCCTAGGGATCGGGGGATCTAGGTATCCACGGATCCAGCTAACTACGGATCTAGGGATCGGTGGATGTAGTGATCGGTGGATCTAGGGATCGGTGGATCGAGGGATCGGTGGATCTAGTGATGGGTGGATCTAGGGATCGGTGGATCTAAGGATCGGTGGATCTAGGGATAGGTGGATCTAGGGATCGGTGGATCTAGCGATCGGTGGATTTAGGGATCGGTGGATCTAGGGATCGGTGGATCTAGGGATCGGTGGATCTAGGGATCGGTGGATCTAGGGATCGGTGGATTCAGTGATCGGTGGATCGAGGGATCGGTGGATCTAGTGATGGGTGGATCTAGGGATCGGTGGATCTAGTGATGGGTGGATCTAGGGATCGGTGGATCTAGTGATGGGTGGATCTAGGGATCGGTGGATCTAAGGATCGGTGGATCTAGGGATAGGTGGATCTAGGGATCGGTGGATCTAGCGATCGGTGGATTTAGGGATCGGTGGATCTAGGGATCGGTGGATCTAGGGATCGGTGGATCTAGGGATCGGTGGATCTAGGGATCGGTGGATTCAGTGATCGGTGGATCGAGGGATCGGTGGATCTAGTGATGGGTGGATCTAGGGATCGGTGGATCTAGTGATGGGTGGATCTAGGGATCGGTGGATCTAGTGATGGGTGGATCTAGGGATCTGTAGATCTAGGGATCGGTGGATCCAGTGATCGGTGGATTTAGGGATCGGTGGATCTAGGTATTTACGGATCCAGCTATCTACGAATCTAGGTATCTATGGATCCAGCTATCTGGTAATCTGTAGTTCTAGGTGTCCGCGAATCTAAGGGTATAGCGATCCATTTAACAATGAATCTACGTACCCAGCTATCCAGCTATCTCCATACCTAAGAACCTACGAGTCTAACAAATAATACAGATATCCAGAAATAGAGTTTCCACACAAACTACCCAGCACATATTTTGTTATAATTGTTCCTACAAACGTTCGAATATCGCACTGGAAGCAAGCTTTATACGGTAGAAATCATTAATCTCCCGAGAATGACGAATTAACTCGTTATTAAGTTCGTGCTCGAGCCGAGTTAACTCGTTACAAAGATTTGATGACGGACGAGGAGTTACACGAAGCAGGGATCGTTTTTGATTAGATTATTTCCTGGTTAACGGGTTAACGAGCACGTTGCTACGGTAACGACGAGTCTCGTTGAACCGATAGAACGTGAATCGTTGCACATGCGAGTACGGCTTAAGTCTCGTCGCTGTAAAATGCATTTGCTTATGGCTCACTCACGTACGCCCATATAAAACGGCGCATTATTCGCGAGTTATGCTCCGTACGCACGTCGTCGCTTCTTTTTTTACCTGCTCCCTTTGTGAGCAGCTTCTTAAAGCCTCCAACCGGCCCTTCTTGCACGCGTCGTTCCTTTCTCTCTTCTTTCTTTTTTCTCTTTATTTTTACGCTCCGAGACTCGCCACCCGAGAACGTGCGACACATTCAAATGCACCCTTGCTGCGCAGAGACCAAACGTTTAATCATCTTAGCAAGTGTGCTTTTGCTGAGTACTCTTTCGGAAATTTTTACTTTGCTTCAAATTTTTGATTTAGCAAGGTTTAGGTCAGATTCGACTTCTGATGATTGAAGGATTGCAGATTTATCAAGGTTCAGATTGTCAGATTCGATTTCTGATGATTTCAGGATTGCAAATTTATCGAGGTTCTGATTGTCAGATTCGATTTCTGATGATTTCAGGATTGCAAATTTATCGAGGTTCAGATTGTCAGATTCGACTTCTGATGATTTCAGTATTTCAGATTTATCGAGGTTCAGATTGTCAGATTCTACTTCTGATGACTTCAGTATTTCAGATAGTGGATATCACTCTGTAGATTTACTCAATATTAGATCTTTCGTATGAGGATCTACTTGTGGATCTAGCTCTTTTGCTGGGTTTTGAACGCAGGGCCTAAGAGGAAGGCCTGACAAGTTTATTAGTGGTCCAACAGTCTACTTTAACCGGGGTGATGTTCTTAGGCTGAGTACTTTCTCCTTTTAGGGAAAACTGTTAACCCTTTGCACTCCTATATCGAGTGTGACTTCACATCACATTTCTCTTGGATCTTATAAATAATTCAGATAAATACATTGCTTGAATATGTATATTATCATTTATTTGCTACTTGTAATACAAGAAAAATGTATTTCTCACATACTAAGTCCTACTGCAATACATTTTATTGAGAACTTTTTTAAAAATTAACACTAAAACTACCAAAAATGACTGCTCCACAAGTTTCTTATTATAAGGTACACATTTTGTTATATTTTATGAAATCAGAATTGATTTTCATCAAGATGAAGAATAAATATGTGTACTAATTTATGTTTCATCGTTTGTTTATTTATTCTTGAACTTCATTTTTAATTTCAAATTAAGTACACATTATATGCTGGTAGGTTTAGTATTAAAGAGAAGGTAGGTAAAGGAAATGGAAGAGTGCAAAGGTTTAAAGAAAGGAAGTCAGTAGCCATTCCTTGTACTAAACACATTAAATATAATGCAACATCCTGGCAATTACGAACTTCGTTTTATTTATAAACCATTTTATAATCGTTTTATTTACATACTACTTTCTTAATGTAAGTAAGTGCTCAACTAATCCCGACTCTGTATCTCTTCATAAATTCCCGCGAAAGAAGATGGATCAGTTTTCACTGAATTTTCCATAACCAGCGCTTCCCCGTTTGGTAAGAGACCATTTACGAGATTATCCGGTCCCCGTTTCTATCAGAACTCGTTCGCAGCCTAGAAACCGGCTACTCTGCTATCGATGAACCAGACTTTGGCGCAGAAATTCGTGAGAAGGGCTTTCTCATTCGTACCGGAGAATATTGCGGCAATCAGAATTCCCCGGAGTCACAGGAGTCCAATAAAGGCGGTGTAGGGTCAGAAAACGAAACAAAGGTCTGGCACGTTGGTCGTGCTAAGCTAATTATCGATAAAGCAATCAATCTTTGGAACGCGCCTCTCGGGTCAGTAATGCCAACCTTTGGCCACGAGAGAAAGCAGTTTTGATTGCAACCACGTACTTACTGTTCCACTCTTATACTGCACCTTCTTTTTCGACCAAATGATCCTGAGATCATTTATTTCTTTATTATATAAATGCTCATTAACTCTACTTGTGATCTGCAGATTACTGTAGGCTTTCGGTTCCTTCTCGGTTTCTTTTTATAAATTTATTTTCTTTTTAAGTTCAGCATAGATGGTTTAGACTGGGTTGTATTAGAGCCACGTTTTTAAAGACCAGGTCAGATCTACAGTTGCCTCAGATCTACAGTTTCATTAAGTGTAGGTTACCTTACAAATGTTGCATTAAGTGTAGGTTATTTTACATCTACCCTTTTAAGTGTAGGTTTCTTTCAAGTCCTTTGATCTACATTTTTTAAATCCAGGCTGTTATTCTTCATAAATACACCCTAGTTATGTCTTGACGAAATCACATCCACAAAAAAACAGTGAAAGTCTAGATTCTAAAAAGACTAGCTGTCTATAAAGTACATAGACGAAAGCAGTAATCAAGCAGATTTTGCTGTGACCCAGTGTCTCCTTTGATCCACATTTTTGAACTCCAGATTCAGACCTATCCTTCACAAATACACCCCAGCTATGTCTTGTCGAAATCACATCCATAAAAAAACAGTGAAAGAAGTCTAAATTCTAAAAAGAAGTCCATCAGTCTACATAAAGTCCAATAGTACATAAAGTCTACAAATGAAAGCAGATATTAACCAAGCTTTGCTGCAGCCCAAAGTGTCGTCAAAGAGAGTCCTAAGAGAAGTTGCGAAGACGATCGAAATGTTCTTATAAGGATGTTCCTATCAGCAGTTATCGTTGGCACGTTAATCGACAAGCAGTTTGAATATCTCGAGCATAACGTGTTCAAGTTGTACGGATCGTCGAGATAAGTTTACGAGCAGCCTTTTACAGGCGCGTTAAGACGATTGATAGGCAGCCGGGATCGCCACGATTAGCGCCATTATTTAACCCGTGACACTATCGAGTCGCTCGTGCTCCACTTCTCGACGACGTGGGTCGACGAACAGATATCCCACGCGCGTAATCAACTTTCCACGACGCGATTAACACGAATTTTTGCTCGATTAACGTAACTATGCGCGACGTTGATCGTTTCTCACGAAGATAGCCGCCTTAATTAGGCCTTCGAACGTGACGTTTAAGCGAATCCGTAACCCGTTTCTCTCTCGCTGCAATTTATAATTAACCTTCTCGATATGAATGTGACCGGCGTTGGTGGAATCAATTCTCTCAGTTGAACTTCATAAAACTTCTTAATCTTCTATGGTTGATAATCTTACATATTTTCAATGGTATAATTGTGACATCTCCATAAGGACAATGTTACAATTTTTCTTGATCCAATTTGTTTGTGGACCCTGAACCTCTCAGCTAGTAACAGCTTTCCGACGTTGGAGGACTCAATTCTGTCTGTCGAACTTCATAAAAATTCTTAGTCTTCTATGGTTGATAACCTCACATATTTTCAATGGTGTAATTGTGATATCTTCTTCATAGGAGCAGTATCATACATTTTCTTGATCCAATTTGTTTGTGGACCCTGAACATGTCAACTAGTAACAGCTTTACGACGTTGGAGGAATCAATTCTGTCTGTCGAACTTCATAAAAATTCTTAGTCTTCCATGGATGATAATCTTATATATTTTCAATGGTATAATTGTGACATCTCCATAGGGACAATATTACTCTTCGTCTCCATCCAATTTGCTTGTGGATGCTGAACCACCCAGGTAGTAACAGCTTTTCATTAGTAGAATCAATTCTGTCAGTCAAACTTTATAAAACCTTTTACTCAAATCGCTCCAAAAAGGACTCAGAAATTTTTACATTTTATGAATGATATTTTTAATACTACGATTGTGACATCTCTACAAAGACAATATCACTCTTCATTTCCATCCAGTTTGTTTGTGGACGCTGAACCTCCCAGGTAGTAACAGCTTTTCATTAGTAGAATCAATTCTGTCAGTCGAACTTCATAAAACCTTTTACTCAAATCACTCCAAAAAGGACTCAGAAATTTTTACATTTTTTAAAAATTGTGAATGGTAATCTCACATATTTTTAATGATACGATTGTGACATCTTTACAAGAACAATATCACTCTTTGCCTCCAGTTAGACTTGTAGATCCAGTTTGTTTGTGGACCCTGAACCTCCCAGTAACAGCTTTCCCTACTCCTAATATACATTCTACATAAATTCCACTTCATTCAGTAAATAAATGCGATCACAAATTTCTCCGAAGAAAAAGATAATTACCGTTCTAAGATTGGATAACTAACTACATCGTAGATTGGATAACTGCTTGTTAGATAGAGTAACTAACTATTCCTCAGATTGGATAACCAACCGCTTGTAAGATTGAATAACTAACTAGATTGGATAACTAACTTAGGGAATATGGTGTTTTCATGGTGTCGCGTTCGTTGTCAGAGATTTGTAGGACCCGAGGGTGGTGATTATCAGGGCAACGATCTCCGTAAAGTGAAAATGTCGAGCGTTGTTTGAGCCAATTATGGGGGCTTTATTCATCTACACGGCTTCTCGTCTTCGTGCTACGGGTCGTGTGCCCCTGCAGACAATGGGATTACTCGAATCGCCGATCCACCATTCTATAATACATTAAACATCACCCGATACATTAAACATTACTCCATTTTATCGGGCCATCTAAAAATCGGTGGCTCTTGAGCATCCATCGATTAAGCAATACGCTTATAAGCAATTACCTGATAATTACCTATGTTCTGATTTTGTTAATTTTTTTCATTTATTGTCTAACACAAAATAAACTTCAAAGAAACATTTTACAGTATACTTTTCGAATTTAATTTGCATAATATTTTTGCTTGATATTATTAGGATAAAAGCGGTTCGCTACAGTAAAAATGCAGCACACGTTAAATTCAGGTAGGTCAGTTTTGAAAGGTTAAATGAAGCATAACTCCGTGAGAAGGAAAGTACGGCATGCAGGTAAAACTATCGAGAGTATAGATGTTCTAAAGAAAATTACGGGGGACACGGTCTGTTTCCACGAGGTTTCTATTTTCCAGCGAGCGGTGTCGCGTTTGGCCGAGCGGTTCGGTTCGACTGGAATCGATGCGGGACAACAGCTGGTGTAAACGCTGTTGGCACGTTAAAGCGCCGCTATTTGGCCACGGCAAAATGCCCACAATGTTGGAACACGAGTGTGTCGTGACTTCATCGTCTGGTACCTCGATGCCGCCTATTGTTCTATGAATAGAGTTCGCCTATCTTTTCCCTCCTCGTCATCCTTCTCTCTCGCCTTTCCTTCCCTTTGTCCACCTTTCACCGCGAAACTTTCAATACTTTTCGGTCATTTGCATTCCATTATACTAAATTATCGGAAACTTTGTCCGCTCTAGTTTACTGTGTACTACGGTCTTTTATCATTTCATTGTTTTTCTGACGGAGGTGGGTTTTTCTAGGTTCATTGAGGTAGTTTTTTTCTAGGTTCATGTAGGTAATTTATTAACTACCGGAACATTGAAAATGTTTAAAAGGTAGTTTATACTGTCTGTCCGTCATTACGATAACTCCTCGCCATATTGACGGATTCTTTTGAAACTTGGTGTATAGGTTCTCTGTAGGTAGTAAGAGAACCCTATTGAATTTGGTGGTGATTGGTGCACCGTGGTGGGAGCAGGTGGAAACCCCATGCTTACTTAGAGTAGCATGTTCCGCTAGTTATATTTATTGTGTTTACACATTCTAGTTAATTTTATTAAGTTCAGTTTGTGAGAACATGTTGGTTGGTTCATTTTTGTCATTTTCCTAATGGTTTGTATATAGAGGTAGTTTATTAACTTTATTAAATTAGTACAATTTATAAAGACCTGTTGATTTGTTCATTTTTGTCATTTTCCTGATGGTTTGTATATAGAGATAGTTTATTAACTTTATTAAATTAGTTTAGTTTGTGAGGACATGTTGGTTGGTTCATTTTTGTCATTTTCCTGATGGTTTGTATATAGAGGCAGTTTATTAACTTTATTAAATTAGTTCAGTTTGTGAGGACAAGTTGGTTGGTTCATTTTTGTCATTTTTCTGATGGTTTATATATAGAGGCAGTTTATTAATTTTATTAAATTAGTTTAGTTTGTGAGGACATGTTGGTAGGTTCATTTTTGTCATTTTCCTGATGGTTTGTATATAGAGGTAGTTTATTAACTTTATTAAATTAGTTCGGTTTGTGAAGACACGTTGGTTTATTCATTTCTGTCTATTCTATAATGATATCTTAATGTAGCAACTTTTATTATTAATCCTCATTATCAGTCAGTTTAATAATTTCATTAATCAGTCTCATAATCCTGCATGAATTTTTTTAATGATTATACTCATTAGTATTATTTTGATTCATGTAATTTATCAATTTTATTAATTAATTAGACTTGTCAGAACCTGTGATTTTATCAATTTCGTCGTGTCTTATGAAATAAATTAATAAAGGAAGAAACGATGCGTCGAGACGATCCAAGATGGCCGCCATTCCCTCGCATAGAAAAACGCGGCGAGCGCGTATGAAATATCGCGACGCGTATGAAATATCGAATCTGATCCGCGGTAATTCGATCGTGAAAAGAAAGAGAGCGAGCAACGAATCGAACAACGATGACGACGACGAGGTATCGCTTTCCGCGACGTTTTGTCGTGGCGCGGTATTAAAATTCCTCGCGTTCGAACGAGGCGAGAATTCGATTTTGTTCGTTCTAACAACACGCTGCTGCGAATACGAAGCGTTTCTAGATGAAACGTATTCTATGAAAATGTCACGTATTTCAGTGAAACTCGCTTATTTCCGCGTTTATTTTTTTTTAAAAAGAACTTTGTAATTCGTAGGAAAAATCGTGGAGAAACAATCGGTAATCTCCATTCGAAATGCATGTTTGACATCGGTTCCTATTTCAATAAACAAAGAGCTCTTTTATTAGGAAATCTCTGCTCGCAGCTATTTGCATAACAAAAACACCAAATGCATATTCCCACTCTTTACCCAACAATTTACATTTTAATTTCAACGTGTTGCTACACAATCCGCCATTGTCGCAGATTTCAAAACGAGTAAACAAATTATGCTCGAGAAATCATCTCCCTCGAGATCGTCTCGTACATCTTGTAATTATTAGGAATTTAGTCGGTATCTGAATAATGTATGCACTTACAAGCAGCGAAACACGGTACACCTTGTATCCCCCGACCGCGATAACAAGGTGTTGAGAAATAAGTTAGAGAAAGCTTTGACAGCCAGCAAGTCGTAAACTTTCACGCGATGTCTTCCAGCGACCAAACTCTTTCGATCATTTTTACAGAGTCTACGAAAGTGCTCATTCAATTTGCGCACTCCTCGGTGGGTAACCACTTGTGGTCTGATATTTTTCTTCGTAGAAATGTCCCCGTGCTTTTCCTCGTCTCGTGACCTCTCCAGACGGAAACGCCGAACATGAATGAAGTAACCTTTCTGTGGAACATGTAATTCGTAAGCATTTTGTGCAAGAGTTAAGGTGGGTGAGGAATGTTAGCGTGTCTGGATTCACATATGTGGAGGATGTTTTTCACACATGTGATGGAGGATGTTTTTCCATACATATGATGAAGGATGTTTTTCCATAGATATGATGAAGGATGTTTTTCCACACATATGATGAAGGATGTTTTTTCATACATATGATGAAGGTTGTTTTTCCACACATATGATGAAGGATGTTTTTCCATAGATATGATGAAGGATGTTTTTCCACACATATGATGAAGGATGTTTTTTCATACATATGATGAAGGATGTTTTTCTACACATATGATGAAGGTTGTTTTTCCACACATATGATGAAGGATGTTTTCTACACATGTGATGAAGGATGTTTTTCCACACATATGATGAAGGATGTTTTTCCACACATATGATGGAGGATTTTTCTCGTTTCTCTAATATTTCTTAATGAAGAATTAATATGGTAACTGTAATGTTTCTATTATTTTTTATATGAACAGTTAATACAATAACTGTCATATCCCTATTACTTTTTATATGAACAATTAATATCGTAACTGATCACATTTACATCGTACATGATGACTCTAATCAATATTACAGTAAATACAAGGAAATATGCAAGAAGAGGTGGTCACTGTAACCCATGTTACATATGATGTTATATCTCCTTGTATTTACTGTAATATTGATTAGAGACATCGTACATGATGACTCTAATCAATATTACAGTAAATACAAGGAAATATGCAAGAAGTATGGTCACTGTAACCCATGTCACATATGATGTTATATTTCCTTGTATTCCCAAAATTCATACGACACATGGACGTTAATATAGAAATGTCCAGTTACATGTCTAACATTGCTTATCAAAATACCAGTATCACATTCAAACTGTTAGTGTTTTTAAATACATCAATCTATTAGTGTGTCCAATCGGGAATGTTGAGTCACTACATCCAGGTGCAAGCATTCGTAAACATGTCAAGTAGTGTCAAGTTAACGCGTAGAGTTAGCAAGAAGCCCAGTTTGAAGCTTTAAGTTAGAAGAGTAATTAACATCCAGCAATTAGCGTGTCCAGCCTTGAATTGTGCCAGACTAAGTTAGCGTGTAAAATAATGTTATCTTGTCAAACCTTGAGTCCACATTTATTAGCGTATCAGAGGCAAATGGAAATGATCAGCGAGAAAACGTAATTTTTACGGTAATTTATCCGGAATTGATAGAATGAAATTTAAAGATAATTTAGCATTTCTTGTTAGAATGCCCGCGGGCGTCGAGTCTCCATTCGGTGAATTTCGTTGCACAATCGAACGTCGGATTTCTCTCGGCAAAAAGCAACCTCTTCGTTAATACGACACGATGCCGTCGCTCACGGTACTCGGTGACTAGTTCGATCGGTAATCCGAGCTGGGAGAAGTGGCAAGAAGACCCGGAAGAGTACGCGAAGAAAACCTTCGTAACAGGGCAGAGGATTGCCTCCGTGGTGAATGGCGTACGATCCGATCTTATCTCTTTGCCGGTGCGGCTTCGGTTCGCTTTTGATACGTTTCCAGAAAACACGTTTAATGCATCTGCACAAAATTTCACCGACGAATTCAAATTCCGAAACTTTCTATATCTTGGAAGTTTCACTCTCTGATCAGTTGAAAACACATTTTAACCCTTTGCGAGAGGAGCAGTCACCATTTTGAGCTGTGAGCAGTCCCCATTTTAACACTATATTTACGGAACCATTTATGGAATAATCAAAATGACGCATAGGTCTGTTTTAGATGACAGAACTCATTAACAAAATTTTTGTAAAAATGTCAACTTTCAGCAGAAGGGTCAATGGTTTAGGCAGTTCACATATCATCTACAATTTATTTATTTTTCTACTTCAGTTAAAATTTAAATCGTCCGTAAATCTAGTGTTGATGCAATAATTTGAAGGAAGCATTTTTTAACTGATTCTATAATATGACACGTGTGATACACAGAGTGAAACAAACAACACAGTGGAACAAGTGGTAGAAATTCTTATTGTTAGTAGAAAAATAATAAACCTCAAAAGAATGTATTTAACTTTTTAACTAAATTTTAGCTGTTTGCAAACAGTCAAATTACCTTCCAGCGCAAACGAGTCATAAAGTGAAGGTGGAATTGAGATACAAAACGCGGAATAGAAATAATGTAGCGGTACAGTGATAACGTACGATACTTGATAAGCGAAAGAATAGAATTCCAAGGTATCTTGGTATCTACAATAGAAGGATTATAGATACAAGATTTTTAGTTCTATCTCTCTATTCTTGATAAAATTTCCAGATAATTTACAATCCTTTGTCCGGGAATAAAAATCAATTTTATCGAAACTTCACGCATAATAAATAAAATCCTATAATCAGCGTTACACTAGTTTAACGCTCGTTCACCTCGCTGAACATTTCTATTCGCCTTCATAATTTAATATCTAAAAATTTATAATACACAAACAATTATCCACGCCACTTTTCCACGCTTGATTTCTATTAGTCTCGCTTCTCGTTCCGCAAGATACAGATTTTCACCGATAACTCGATCTAATTACTGAATATCGAACACCTGCCAGTCCATGCAAATCGAATCCTTCTGATTATTATTAGCACGATTAGGGCAGCTGATTTTTCGCGGGGAGTTAATGAGCCGCTGAACTCGCTAATACGGATTTTTATGCCACGTTGGCAATCAATCACGCTTTGAACCGGGTATGGAAATTACATTTGTGATGTGATTAATGAAGCTTCGACGATGAGAGTACGGGTCCTCGAGTCGCAACATTCGTATAATATATCACAACTAGAAAATGATAGCACAATAATTGAAATACGTGTCCTTCTTTCCCGCCAATTTTCTACACGTGTTCAGAGCTGCTTCTGAAAGATTGTTTTACAGTGTTGAAACTTTTTAATGGACATTTATTACGCATTTAACATTTATTATACATTTATTGTACATTTAACATTTACTAGATAAGCCTGTCGAAACATTCGACATATTAATGATAGATTAATTAAATTTAATAATAAAGACTTAAAAAAGTACATATTAATATTTAGCGCATATTTACATGGTTTGAAATTAGTAAAATTTACAAAAGTTCACTAAATACAATGTTGCTAGTTACAATTTAAATTTTAAATTAAAAAAAAAATTTTTGTCACTTAAACAAAAATTTTTTACAGGTTGACAAAAATTTGATTTTAGACTAATTCGATCACGCTGATTCCAAATCTGTGATCTGTTTTTTTCTACGACTTGTGGTTCTCGAGAAATAAACTGTTGACACGATAAGGCGTTTAATAAAGAAGATTATACATTTATTGTACGTTTAACATTTATTATACATTTATTGTACATTTAACCTTTATTATACATTTATTGTACATTTAACATTTATTATACATTTATTCTACATTTAACACTAAACCTACCGGCGTATAATATATATTTAATCTGAGATGAAAAACGGAGTCAAAAAATAACTGAACAAAGGACAAAATATGAATTAATATACACATTAGTTCTTTACGTTGATGAAGATCCATACAGATATCAGAAGAATCAATTCAATAAATTGTGTCATTTATAATAAGGTTCTTGTGGAACGGTCATTTGACCGGTTTGGTAGTTTTAGTGTTAAACATTGTACGTTTAACAGAAAAAACATTTAAACATTTAATTAAATTTTCAAAGAAAATTGCACATGTTAACAGTTCAAGGTTGATGTAAGACTGACTGAAAATTAAACGAACATTTACACTGATGTTTTTTTCAACGACCACTTGCAACCCCCATAAACTTCGTTCACACTGAAAAGACCTAACTATAATCATTAACGAGTCACATAAATAACACCAATAAATGTCTGCAAGAAAAAAAATAATTTTTAAGCGATCGAAACACGAAGGAAAGTGTGTAAGCAGAATTGCATGATAAAGCCTTGCGACTGTAATTGAATAACCACAAAGGGATACATTAGACTCGTTTTCGTCATGAAAGTAGCCTTCGACGATTATGTTGTCGATCGTGGAAGTAGGAATTAAATAATAATTGATTCCCGCAAAGTGTTCGAAATGGGTAGAACTTGATAAAACGAATCGAGCAGTTTCCTCGGTTAACAACATAATTCCACGCAAAACGCATCTGCACACGAATCACGTTCGAATGGTCGCTATCAATTACTAAGGTGTATCGGGCTGATCGTGTACGCGAGAGATTACAAAGTGTAATTTCGAGGATAAAGTGTTGACGATTACAGGCCCGAGTGGATCGTTTAAACGTTAAACGTTGCCTGGGAGAAGAAAGGAAGCCGGTAATTGAACGTTGGATTTAAAATGGAGAAACACAAAGAGGTTTTGCATCGATCTAATAATTTTGATAAGAGGATCGATTTAATCCAGGCGCGATGTTGCTTCACGAATCCCGTCAATTTGTGAAATCAAGGAGCAGCGTGAGAACCGAGGGAAAAAAGAAAAAGAATTACACGTTCTGGCATTCGCGATGGAAGAAGGTAGGCAGACAATCGAGTCGTTAGGGGAGCAAATTAAGGTCGACGTCCTCCTCGGCACGAGCCGGAGACCTCGATTTTAAAATTCACTTTCGTCACCGTCGCCCTCGGCCGATACCAGCTGCAACACGGCCCTGAGGCAACATCAACGGCCGAGCTGAGAACGTTCGCGAGTCGATAATTAATTTCGCGGTCTCTTATGGAAGGATCCCCGTCGACGCGAATGGAAAGGCCCGTTTCGGTAACCAGCTGCTCAAACTGGGACACTTAATTTAATCAACTAACTGGGACGTTTGGATCGTTCGTTTTTCATCATTTTTCTGTTATTAATCATTTCTTGGCTGGATCACGGCTTATTGATATGCAACCGGTGCGCGCGAGTAGGCACTGATGGATAGTCACCTTCGCCGCTCGAAAATATACAATTTCTCTTTCTAAATCGGAGTAATTGAAATCTGTGTTGCGTCACTTTTATCTTGCATTTATATTACTTCAAGTTGTCCAGTATATTTGGACGACACACAAGTTCACATACTAGGTTTCTTGATAAGATCTTAATAATGATCAAATATACCGTTGAGGGTTGAGAAGACGTTTCAGCAAGATTTGGAGACAGCCTCTTTTGAGATGGTGCAAATAATTTTCCTT
The DNA here is from genome assembly GCA_963576845.1 of Megachile leachella. Classification (NCBI taxonomy): domain Eukaryota; kingdom Metazoa; phylum Arthropoda; class Insecta; order Hymenoptera; family Megachilidae; genus Megachile; species Megachile leachella. The sequence continues at coordinate 20,468,822 of OY756251.1, forward strand.
ATTAGCTAAATGATAAACTGAGGTACACAGAGAAATGAACATTGAAAGTAGTCTGCTTTGATCCAATTTCGGAGTAATTGAAATTTGCGTCACTTTCATCTTGCACTTATATTACTCCACTTTGTTGTCCAGTATGTTTGGACAACATACAAGTTCATATACTAGGTTGATTTCTTAATAATATCTTAACAACGATCAAATATACAGTTGAGGGTTGAGAAGACACTTCAGCAACATTTGCTTTGGACACAGTAAGTGAACCTTCTTTAAGATTGTACAAATAATTTTCCTTATTAGCTAAATGATAAACTGATGTATACAAACAGATGGACATTGCAAGTAGTCTGCTTTGATCCAATTTCGGAGTAACTGAAATTTGCGTTATTTTTATCTTGCATTTTTATTACTCCAAGTTGTTGTCCAACATGTTTGGACGACATACAAGTTCACATACTAAGTTGATTTCTTGATAATATCTTAACAACGTTCAAATATACAATTGAGGGTTGAAAAGGCATTTCAGCAACATTTGCTTTGGACACAGTAAGTGAACCTTCTTTAAGATTGTACAAATAATTTTCCTTATTAGCTAAATGATAAACTGACGTACACAAAGAGATGGACATTTCTTTGATCCAATTTCAGTTGCTCACAATGCAGCAATATCTGAAGTTAATATCTTCATCTCCTATTGGTATCAGTAATTTACTGGACAGTTAGAAGCCGATACAAATGGTCTCGATAACAAGTATCTGCTAATAGAATCACGAACGCTACCGTTCTTTGTCGATTGTATAGCAGAGCAAATATTTGTATGCAGCTTACTCTAAGTCCGATCGGAACTTTTTCTCCAAATAAAACGAGCAATAACGTATCCATTGAACAGCGTACCGACAGTCACCTGCTCAATTTGCAGCTCGATTCGCTGAACCGCTTGGAAGTTAGATACCGAGAAAAGGGGTCCACGGAATCGATATTTCAATCGAAACGTGACGCAACGGGTCGGTCCATTTAGTCGTCAAACGCCATTTCACGACATTCCTTGTAAAACAAAGTATCGGCTCACGTAGTGCCGGGGTGCGGTTTCGCAAGCCACGTGCCTCGCTGCACCTTCGCGATTTATCGAGGCTTTTCGAAGCGGTCGATTTCTTTCCGCCTTGCCGTTCCTTCGTTTCGTCCACTCACCGTCGCTCGACTTCGCCAACGGAGTCCTTTGCTAATGACGAGCACACGCGTCCAACTCTTATCTGATCACCTGTCTGTACGGCGTTTGACGAGTGGACAGGTGGTCGTGTGTGCTGCCCACCACGGAAATAGAACGGAGAACTTTCGCGTCGAGATGCTACGCGCAAAATCACCGTGCGATTCATTGCGTTTCAGAATGCGCATAATCATGCGCTGAGCTATGGCGCGGGGACTTACGGAATATAGCGGGTACTTTCGGAGTGTTGAAATGCAGAGAGTTAAATTAAGATGTGTGGAAGTATAGTATGTTGAATTACAGCGATTATAATTATTATGAGTCGAAGCATAGTGCTTGAAATAGTAATGTGTCGAATTACTACGCGTGGAATTACTACACGTCGAGTTATTACGCGTCGAATTATTACGCGTTGAATTCCTACTCTTTGATTTCCCACGCGTGGAATTATTACGCGTTGAGTTACTACGCGCTGAGTTGCTACGCGTCGAGTTATTACGCGTCGAGTTGCTACGCGTCGAGTTATTACGCTTCGAATTTCTACGCATCGATTTCCCACGCGTGGAATTTCCACGCGTCGAATTCCTAAGCATTGATTTGCCACGCGTGGAATTTCTACGCGTCGAATTATTACGCGTCGAGTTATTACGCGTGGATTTCCTACACGTCGAATTTCTACGCATTGATTTCCCACGCGTGGAATTCCTACGCGTCGAACTATTACGCGTCGAGTTGCTACGCGTTGAATTGCTACGCGCCGAGTTACTACGCGTCGAGTTGCTACGCGCCGAATTTCCACGCGTCGAATTACTGCGCGTCGAGTTATTACGCGTTGAATTATTACGCGTTGAATTACAGCGCGCCGAATTGTAATGCGTCGAGTTACTACGCGTGCAATATCCAGGTCTGCATCCCGCACTTGCGCCAATAACGATGGTTAAAAAGGTGGCATCGGAGACTATTGTTCATCGAAGTTCCTTATTTCAGGCTGGAAACCCGGTTAGTTCGCGGAATTTCTTTGTCCAGTCGGCTCCGCAAAGCCTCTTGGACGAGAAACAAAGTAGCGCAATGACTCTTCGGGAAGCGCACGAATTGGAGTGGACTCGCAACGATGTAATATTGTAAGAGGGTATGGCTCGCACGCGGTCGCTTTGAGAGCCAGGAAGAGCGGGCAGACGCTAGTGAGATCGTATCGGCTGATATTCAATGCGATATAACTCATTCTAGGTATGGACTATCCCGAGTACACCGACACGCTCGCCTGCACCTACACGGCTTATCCGCTCAAGCTCCCGCGACACGCAGCCAATTTCACTTGGAAAACTTCGCTATATCTTTTGTTATCTCGCCAATTCCTTATTTCACCAATCATCCTGCCGTAAACGATTGTACGCTTGATATTACCGCGTCCGTCTTCCCAGATCACTGTAGTCGATATTACCAGCCAACCGGGTTAATGGCAGCATTAAATACTCGTTTATTTACCAGTGCATTTCAAATATTTAGTATCGACTGATTGCTTTTATGCAATGAGTGACTAGTTTATCGACTATGATGCGCACCTTTTAACGACCCGTTAGTGACCTGTTTATTTAATCCCGTACTAAATGCACTATTGATCAGACGCGCGAAGTTCCAAGTATTTTATTTACTTCTTGATTTTGTTTATAGTCACGTGATCGTTAAATATGGTGCAGGTTTTAAGAAGGTATTTTATTACCTGCACATATGTAGTTCTAAAGTTCATTTCATATAAAAATAAGTGTTCAGAGTTATTTGTAAAAATCAGAAAAGATGCAATTAACAATGAAATATCAAGGAGACAAATTTTTCAATAATAATTAATTTGTGTTTTTTCGATATTGTAACACAAAATTGATTTACATACAAGCTTAAAGCGATGAAAATAACATCTAATCTAAAAATCTTGACATGTTAATAAAGCAGTACTTTCAAACGATCCCGTATCCGATAACAGCATCATTTATCTTGCACGTATGTCAATTTCCTAAAAAAAGAATGAAACGTCAGAAACGTCTAGGCGGACTGCATTAAACGAAACGGTTCATTGCAATCGACCTCTCGGAACTTCCTGCAAAATCGAGTTAACGGTTATCGGTTGTATCGCCTCCTTTTAAGTAGCTTCCCTCGAATGTAATCCGTTAGTGGCCCAAATAAGTGTCATTCGCGAGTCGCGCACCGATATGAATTAATTAAAACTCGTTGATGTCGGTCGGCAGAATCGATCGTCGTTGCTTTCGAGCCCGTGTCGTCTCTTTTTCGCTACCGTTACTCGATCCAAATTAATCCCGACCGATCCGACTGCTGCTGGGCTCAATTAACACTCGATATTTCAATTATTCGTCCTCCGAGGACCACCTTCCTCTCTTCCTTGCAGTCGTTCGCTTAATTGGACGAGCTTCAACCTCGACCCACTAACGATCTCCCCTTTTCATTCCTGTTTCATCGCAAATTAATTTGCTGCGAATAATTAAATAAAACTTCCATTCTTTTTTCACTGTCATAACGTTCAGTTTCGAGTACTTATCGATCAGGTAGGATGAAATTTTTATGCTTGCACAAGAATAAGTGCGGGTTATAGTTTCGGGTGTTGTAATTCAGCAATGTATTTCATTGCGTTATGATTGAAAAAATTGTGGTTCCATTGGGAAAGTGAAATCTGGGGAATTTGGGATTTCGGGGATTGGGATTTGGGGAATTTAGAATTTGGGGAATTTGGGATTTGGGGAATTTGGAATTTAGGGAATTTGGAATTTGGGGAGTTCGGAATTTGGGGAAATTGGAATTTGGGGAGTTTTGAATTTGGGGAAATTTGGAATTTGGGGAGCTTGGAATTGGGGGAATTTGGAATTTGGGCAATTTGGAATTTGGGAAGATTGGAATTTGGGGAATTTGGGATTTGGAGAGATTGGAATTTGGGGAATTTGGAATATGGGGAGCTCGGAATTTGGGGAGTTTTGAATTTGGGGAAATTTGGAATTTGGGAAAATTGGAATTTGGGAAAATTGGAATTTGGAAAATTTGGAATTCGTCGAATTTGGAATTTGGAGAATTTGGAACCTCCATTACTTTCAGAGCTCCCCAGATTTTTCGAGACCATAATCCGCTCTCACACATCCTAATCAGAATGTAATCACTCGTTTGGAAAGAACGTTTCAATTAAAATTATTCATTAAGAAAATAACTCAGACTCAGTTGTTTCTTGACAGCAATTATTTTTCCAGACTTCCAGATGCGATCTATGTTCCGTTCGTACTTCCTTTCCTATACCATCAAGTTCATAGACCCCACAACTGAAATTCACGTTAGAGGCAAAAAAAAAATTGATAAATGCATTCAGTAGACGATAAAAATGAGACGTAACAACCCGAACGAGTTGAATTTGATTTTCAACTAGCGACCGCGTTACGCTGGCGTGATCCAACTAATTTCTTAACGATTCCCGTTTTTACCGACTCCTGTGAACAGTCATCAACTTGTTCGCGATCTTAACCTGGAATGCGAAGGATCGCGCGCGAATCTCGCCGTTCTCGAATCGTTTCTGTCCAAGGTGATTCGGATGACAGGATGAGTCATGCCTCGATTCAGGACTACATTCCACCTCAATGAGATACAACATTTCGCGAAAAAAGTACCGTGTCGCGGATCAGATCCAAGCGCGACTTCTTCGATGTTCATCTTTTCGTACCAGAGTTCATCTAGTAGATATGTTGAATTGGAGAACTGTTGGAGTGTTGAGGGAGTTTGAAGATTTAGGGTTAGGAGTTGAAGTTTGGGAGTTTGGGAGTATGGGAGTATGGGAGTTAGGGTTAGGAGTTGGAGTTTGGGAGTTAGGGTTAGGATGTGAGGTTTGAGAGTATGAGAGTATGGGATTGTGGAGATCTAGGGGTTTGAGGACTTGCATGAGGAAATTTAGAGTTTGGTATTTAGGAGATCAAGCATCTGGAGATTTCTACATTTGAGAATACTATGTTTGGATGTTTGATAATATGGGATTATGGAAATCTTAAAATTTGGGGTTGAAGGAATTTGGGCACTTGGATGAGGTAATTCAAGGTTTGGATGTTTAGTAGTCCACAAATCTGAGTATTTCAATATTTGACATTTTGTGAATTTAGTAGTGTGTGAAACTTAAAAATCAGAAGGTTAATAAATTAGAACATTAGAAGGCTGTTAAATAAAATTATTAAAAAATGTACAAATTATAAAAGAAGTCATATTTGAGTATCTCGACACATGACAATTTGACAAACTACAAAACTCGAAAGCTTATGAATGTACAAGTTACTTCAAAAATCAACAAGCCTTAATTTAAAAGTCTATAAATTTTCGAATAAAAGACAAATATGCAAAATATCCATAAATTTAAAAGTTAGCATACGTCTGAAGCGGAAAACTGCGTTTTGCTGGAGTGCCTGTATTTTAAAACTCGTAAGAGGTTTTCGCGAGTGACTCAACGGATCGACGTAACCGAAGTGCGTCGTTGAGGATGTTACATCACAGAGAACCGAGAAGGTCGTACTCGAACGCGGAATAACAGAAATTCGACCGGTTTGACATACACTTGTTCGCGATAGGAGTCGGTAGCAGTCTGGTTCGAACGGTAAATCGAGTCTCGTAAAAATCCAGGCGAACAATAATAAGGTTACGCAACAGGGATCGGGCAGCGATGTAACGCGGTGTTATCGTAAATGTTAACAAGCCCGGTATCTTCGATCGCGAACTCGAAGACAATTTTATCAAGGGACCGGAGGCGAAATCGCGACGGTAATTGTTATCGCGGGATCCTCTTCCTGCAGCCTCTTCCTGAAACGAAAACGAGAAGCACGCGAGAGAGTTCGCCTTGGAAAGGTCACTAGGAGGTGGTTCGGAAAGGTCGTGTCGGTTTAACCGAACGAAGAAGAAGAGGAAGGAGAAGAAGAAGATGCTAACGACGAGCACGCGGTTCTCTTGAGCGAACGGTGAAAGCGAGTCTCCATTAATGTTCCTCTTGGTTGACGACTTCAAAGCTTCGCGTGTGTGTACGTGCATATTTGAGCTGCCCTGCAGACTTCCGGTCAGCGCGTCGTTGGAACCCTGAGACGCGTTTCAAGGAGTTGATGATGGACCTGGCTTAGTGCCACGGTCATTAGGCTCCATTGTAACCCGCTGCTCTTTCAAACTTCTCTTTCGATCTCGCAATTAGACACGCGATTAACTAGGATTTGTTGCTGCAAAAATCAAAGTACCGTTCCTTCATTTTACATTCTGATTAGAAAACTTTACGGAATGTGCTGATCGATGTTTACGTATTCTGTTCGGTATAATGCATGGTATTGCAGCATGTGTGGGTGGCAGGATAAAGTGTGACTCGTTGACGAATGTCGCGTTCACACATCACACAATGAGAACTTCTGACAATTTATAAATCATGTAATCTTGAAAATCTGCAAATATCAAAATTGAAAAATGTAGAAAATGAGCTCAAGTATTTGAAACTATCCCGTGGCAATATAGGAGTCCAAATTTGAAATTTAAAGGACAGAGGCCCAGTGGCGCGAGAATCGATGGATAAACTGTGCGGCAACATTCTTAAGACACTTTCTTCGCGCACGGTTTCACTGAATGCATAATCAATTTCGCGAGACGTTTTACACAATCCTAGACGCGAAAAGTCGACGGCTACCGGTTAAGAAGGTGAATCCCGTGAATTTGCGAACGTACGTAAATGAAGGAGCACGCGTGGATCGACAATAGTCGAGGCTCGGCGAGCCTCGGTATGTACAGTTATAGAGATAAGACCCTCCTCGAAGGATCACGATTACAACCTGCGGCCCCATCGTTCAACAGGATCTCCAACGGATCCTACGTATCTCGGTTATGGCGTTCCACCTAATTCCAGATCCTGTTTACAAACAGCCCATGATAACGGAGCATCGTGTGTTGCGTAATGCATCACAAAAAATTCATCTCTTACAAGAAACAACGCAGCTTCTTTTTTCCTTCGAGATCTCAATTAAACGATAACGCGTTTAAATATTACTATCTCTTTTTTTTTCGTATTTTAAGCGCTGTGTCTCGACCGCTCGCTTGCCTTTTTGGAGGAAAGAATGTTGCCTTAATAGGCGAGTCAAGTAACCTACTTGAATAATTTAACATAGTGACGATCTCTTGATAAGGTAGTCGATTTTTAGAATAGTTTAGGTGTTGCAGAATTGAATGGTCAAATTGTCTTTGTGTATGAATAACGAATTAGTTCGTTCTATCGCGGAGATTCTTGCGCATTAGATCGTGCATTAGAATTTCAAGGGTTACAGTTATTCGCGTTATATGCGGTAGTTTGTCATGCATTAGAATTTCAAGCTTTAGATTTACGTACATTGTACTGCCGTGATTCACTAGAATTACAAGCTTTACGGTTACTCGCGTTATATCACCACTCGTTATATCGCCATACATGAAAATTCCAAATGTCACAACCTTGAATTGCCACGCGTAAGACTTCTATTACATTAGAATTCCTAACATTAAATCGCCACCCATTAGAATTCCACCAAGTTCCATGTTACTGGCGTTTTATTGCCACGCATTACTAGTCATCTGAATGTTATAACAAGAAACATCAATTTTGTCGATAGAAAATTTATACAAACAAAATGTAATAAAAGTGTCCAAATTTCGATTGTAAGGAAAATTTAGAATAAAAATTGTAGAACAACGTTACACGCGTCGGGTCAGGTTAATCGGTCGTTAATCGTTACGATCCTGTGGCGCCTGGCACGTATTTATCCTAACGGGAGAATCGCTAATAGTCGCTGCGGTGAGCAATCGCGGACCGCTGTGGACAGGTACAGTTATACAGATAAGACCACCTCGATCGTGGCACGTTCTCGCATTGTGGAATTTCCGTAATTCGACTGCGTGTTCTTTTTTTCAACCGTACGTTTTATTACCCTGTATGTACCGTGGACAATCACAACGGGAATCGTCGCTGTCTCGTCAATATAACACTGTATAATTACCCGTAATTTCTACGGAGACAGTTACTAGGTTACTAATTGTAAGAGATTTCATCTGTTCGCTTTTAAAAAGCCTTCGTTAAACACGCTGTACGGGCCTCTTCGACACACGCGACAATTAACGGTGAATTGTACTGTCCGAGAATAACACTGAAATATTTTGTTCGGTGGGTCACTGATTTAGGAATCTTTTGGGATATTTACAAATTTATTCGTTTTCGGATTCATAAATTCTGATATTTCCATATTCGTGAGTTGCTAAATTCCTGGATTTCTAAATTCACACGGTCTGGAGCTGCGGTTTCGGTTCTCACAAAGCTATATTTAAACATTCCTAAATTTACTGATTTGCAAATTCTTGCGTTTTTGGATTCTTTTGTTTCTGGGTCTTTATTTTGGCAAATTCTTAAATCCATATGTGAATCTTCATTTTTCAAGATTTTGTTTATTGAATTTGTTTAGGTTCAGATCTATGCATTTTGTGATCCCGCGTTTTCAAATTCTCACACTTTCTATTTCTCACATCTTCAAATACCCACATTTTCAAATTTCTATATTTCCAAATTTCTAGGATTCCAAATATCCACTTTTCCAAATACCCACTTTTCCAAATCTTTACATTTCCAAATCCTCACATTCCTAAATCTCTACATTCCCCAGTTCTTGCATTCCTAATTACCCACGTTCATAAATTTCTACGTCTCCAATTCCATACATCACCAAATCCTCACATGTCCAAATTTCCACATCTCTAACTCCAATATTCTCATATTCCACACGTCCCCAAATTCTCACATGTCCAAATCTCCACGTCTTCAAATCCCTACATTCCCAATATCCCACACACCCCAAATCCTCACACGTCCAAATCTCCACGCCTTCAAATCCCCACATTCTCAATATCCCACACACCCCAAATCCTCACATGTCCGAATCTCCACATGTTCCAATACTATATTCCCATATCTCACACGTCCCCAAATCCTCACATATGCAAATCTCCACATTTCCAACTCCTATATATTCCCATATCTCACACGTCCCCAAATCCTCACATGTCCAAATCTCCACATCTCCAATTCCTATATTCCCATATCCCACACGTTCCCAAATCCTCACATGTCCAATTCTCCACATCTCCAACTCCTACATTCCCATATCCCACACGTTCCCAAATCCTCACACGTCCAAATCTTCATACTTCCAAATCCTATATTCCCATATCTCACACGTCCCCAAATCCTCACATGTCCAATTCTCCACATTTCCAACTCCTATACTCCCATATCCCACACGTTCCCAAATCCTCACACGTCCAAATCTTCATACTTCCAAATCTCTACATTCCCATATTCCACACATCTCCAAATCCTCACACGTTCAAATCTCCACATCTCCAACTTCTACATTCCCACATCCTACACATCTCAAATCTCTTCCTCTCTAAATTCTCACATATGCAAATCTCTATATACCCCACATCCTCAAATTTCCATACCTCTCCACATATACCCAGCTTTCAACATCCCAAATTGCTGAAACCCTTCCACTGGGTTTCCACTCCAATATTTCCAAATAGAAAAAGTGTCGTATTTCCCAAAGGACGTTTCGCTGCCAAGTGCAGACAGAGTGCGGTCAGATGAGTCATTCGGTAGTTCGTCGACGACGGATCTAGAAGGGTTGGTCTCGCAGGTGGTTCGATGAGAGGAGAGGTTTGGTGACACGATGACGGTGGTGGTGGTGTTACGGTAGGTTATGCCTTGCATTCCACTCGAGGTCGACGAACCGAGACGAACGCCTGCATGCACGGCCACGTTGCCCGCTCCTGGCCACTGTCCGGCCTGTCTTGCCCTTTCCTTTCCCTTCCTGTGCTTCTCTTTTCCCTTTCTTTTCGTCCTTTCCTCGAGAGCTCTCCAACCGCGACTCGAGCCAGACACTTCCTCGTCCTTTTGTCGTTTCCTCTTCTGTCACTTCTGATGTACTCTTCTTCCTTTCACGGACACGTTTTGCTGCAGCCTTGCGACGAGTTTTATCGGCGACTTCGTTTTGTTGCAAAAACCGAGACGCGTGTTCGTTGATAATTTGGCAGGACGTTGTTACAAGTGCAACTTCGAATGTCTGCTTGTTAACGATTCGACTTTATCGATGTTTTCGTACTTCTGGTTGTACGCAAATATTTTTGTGTTTGCGTGATTATTTGGCACGTGCTTGCGAATGAATGGGACTATGTTAAACGTAGATGTATGTACACAGGGTGAGCTTTAGGGAAGCAAGGTATTGTATTAGAGAAGCAAGTTTACTTTTTAGGAGGAACTTTCTGATTTTAATATCGAATGTAGCGAATTGTTTTCGTTTGCTGAAAATATTTGTGAAAGTGGAATACGTCTTTTGCTTGAAATAATTGTGACTGCATCTTTTTTAGTATTCTGTCGAGACTTATCTCGTAAGAATCATACATTTCTTAAGTACAACATCGATAATTAGTTCACCTGGAAATTTATCAACTCTTCAGAAAAAAATTGATGCACATAATCATATATGATTACCCTACTTTTAAGGTACCTTTCAAAAGTAGACAATCTAAAAAGAGAAATATTGAAAGTACGTATTTTAAAGTGATGGTATCATTTCCACAAAATAAACTATACATTTACTTTTGCAGTTCGTTTCCTTTCGCTCCGATTTCATGCCTTGTTACATTTAGAAAATCGAAGAAATTTCCCGATGTTATCGATACCGTTCCATAAAATTCAATTTACCAGATATCTAGCGATACACCCATCGAGATTAGGAATTCGAAATTTGATCATGTTAATTTGCATAAAATGCCGCTAATTAGATTTGTCGGCACGAGATAGTTTCTCCCCATTTTCAATCTGGTTCAAGTATCTTTACGAGCGGTTCTGGCAAAACAAAATTGTTCGCCTGTTACCGATTATTAGTTAGCGAAAGAAATTGTACAATTTTCATATAGCGGGTAACGAGGTTGCTTTCTAATAATGAATCGCAGAAACTCTCTGTTGCGCCTCAAGAAATCTCTTTCTCGAAACGATTTTTATCACTCCTCGTATCCTTGAGTTTTCATTTTAATCATACACGAACATTTTCTTTTTTATGTTATTTCCACGGATTATCAAAGATAAACGATTCGTGAAAGCGTGAGCAATTTGCACATTTTCTAATATACCTTCACCGGCTATTATATTTCATTTGTGAGATTGTTTTTTGGTGGGTGATCTGGGGATTTTGGGGAATATTTGGCGATGGAGGAATTTGGGGAAGTAGAAATGTGGGGTGTGGGGTGTTTGAGTAATTGGAGATATGGGGAATTTGGGGACTTTGGAATTTTGGGGAAATTGGATTCTAGGGAATTTGGGGAATTTGGAATCTAGGGAATTCCAAATTTTTGGAAATTGGAATTTGGGGAATTTGGAATCTAGGGAATTCCAAATTTTTGGAAATTGGAATCTCGGGAATTTGGGGAATTTAAAATCTAAGGAATTCCAAATTTTTGGAAATTGGAATCTCGGGAATTTGGAATCTAGAGAATTCCAAATTTTTGGAAATTGGAATCTCGGGAATTTAGGGAATTTGGAATCTAGGGAATTCCAAATTTTTGGAAATTGGAATCTCGGGAATTTAGGGAATTTGGAATCTAGGGAATTCCAAATTTTTGGAAATTGGAATCTCGGGAATTTAGGGAATTTGGAATCTAGGGAATTCCAAATTTTTTGAAATTGGAATCTAGGAAATTTGGCACTTTATTTTTATTATAAGGTAAGAAGCATTTCAAACGATCAACAGGTCCCTAAAAGAGATCTAAAATGGTAGGTTCTAACGAGACTGTAAGAAACTCGTATAGTATGCAATCATTGTATAAATGCTTACCTAAATAATAAAAAATAGCTAACTTATTTTTATTTTATAATACAAAGTATCACAAATAATCAACCAGTCCTAAACGAGGACCAGAAACACCTTGAATATATGAATATTAAACTTAAAGAATTTTAAAATGAAAAACCGTAGTGACTAAATTTATACCAACTGTGATAACATCCTAAATTTTCAGTCTCCCACAAGAGTAATTCAAGATGAAAAAAATGGAAATCTCTAAATCGGTTCAGTCTATGTGTCAAACCATAGTCCTCCCATTGCGAACCCGCCATACTTTCCAGCCAGGCGCAGTGATGAGTCCCAGCGCAATTTAATTCTCTCTACTCTTATTTTAGGGCAACGAAAGCGCACAAAGTAAAGGAATGTCTCCGAGCGAAATCACACGAATTATGTCCGGTTTCCAGCATTTAAAAAGAACAAAAAGCCTCCACGAAAGTCGCCCGCGCTTTCCCGCCTTTTTACCAGCAGGAAAATCAGGATTCCTCCCGGTCTAGTTCTTTTTTCTCATTTCCTGGCTATCATTATCGCGAATTAATAGCGTGTGGCCTTTCACCGTCAAGCTCTTCTCTCTCGTCTTATCGACGCCTCTCGAAACGCGTGCGGATACCGTCAACGGAAGAGAAAGTCGTCCGTGTATCTCCGCTGCTTGATTCTTCCAGCAATTACCTGCCTGAACTCGACGAACAATCGAGAGGAAACGGAATCATCGGTCGATTTCTTTCTTGGACACGCGTTCGATGACGAACGCATCCCGTTTTCTATGGGTTTCCGACGTTTTGCGTGGGGAAAGCACCGTGGCCTCAGGTTACGCGCTCGTTTTCGTCCGTGTTTGTACGCGTGCATTCGTCGCTCCGACCGAGTTGCTACGGGCGCCGACAACCACATGACTGCAATTAGGCGGACAATCGGTGCAATTAGCGTGGCTGGCGCAACCAGCGTTCGCTTCACGGTAAATATACGGCGAAAATATTTTTTCACCCTACTTCTCGCATTTTTTATGGGCTCTGGATTCGGCCGGAATGCAATTTCTAAATTTTATAATTCATTTTCAAGTTTATACGTTTACAAATTTAATAAATTCCCCAGATTCCAAATTTCCCAAATTCCAAGTTCCCCGAATTACAAATTCCTCAAATTACAATTACCAAAAATTTGAAATTCCCTAGATTCCAAATTCCCCAGATTCTAATTCCCCCAAATTCCAATTACCAAAAATTTGAAATTCCCTAGATTCCAAATTCCCCAGATTCTAATTCCCCCAAATTCCAATTACCAAAAATTTGAAATTCCCTAGATTCCAAATTCCCCAGATTCCAATTCCCCTAAATTCCAAATTCCCCAGATTCCAAATTTCCCAAATTCCAAGTTTCCCGAATTCCAATTACCAAAAATTTGAAATTCCCTAGATTCCAAATTGCCCAGATTCTAATTCCCCCAAATTCCAATTACCAAAAATTTGAAATTCCCTAGATTCCAAATTCCCCAGATTCCAATTCCCCTAAATTCCAAATTCCCCAGATTCCAAATTTCCCAAATTCCAAGTTCCCCGAATTACAAATTCCTCAAATTACAATTACCAAAAATTTGAAATTCCCTAGATTCCAAATTGCCCAGATTCTAATTCCCCCAAATTCCAATTACCAAAAATTTGAAATTCCCTAGATTCCAAATTCCCCAGATTCCAATTCCCCTAAATTCCAAATTCCCCAGATTCCAATTTCCAAGAATTTGAAATTCCCTAGATTTCAAATTCCCAAAATTCCCTAGATTCCAAATTCCCCAGATTCCAATTCCCCGAATTCCAAATTCCTCAAATTCCAATTACCAAAAATTTGAAATTCCCTAGATTCCAATTCTCCAAAATTCCAAATTCCCCAATACTGAATCTCATTTAGAGAGCATTTGATTGTTTAAAACGCTTTTTAGTGCGACGCAGCGCAGTCCTAGCGTTGAGGTATTCGGCCGTCAATAAATTAGCGTTCACGGTCACCGTTCGCGGGCGAGAATTTCATCTTCCTAGGGGAACCGACGCGCTTATTTATCGTCCGACGAATAGTTGACCAATAAATAAAAGGCTCATTACGATCAGCGGCGCGTGAAATGCAGGGGATTGGAAGCAGCGAGCGAGCGATCGCAATCGACTATAATTCGACATAGCAGCACGTTTCGAGCGGAAACGAATCTATGCAAGCTTTATCGAACCTCGTCCTTGGCGATTCACGTTATCGGCGCTCGATAACAATTGCAGCGCGAAGAAAGAACTCGATCGAATTAATTATTAGCGTAGAAACGAGATCCGAGTTTCGAACGCCCCGTTAGATAAAGCCCGGTTCACTACCGGAAAAGGGAATGGCATTTCCTTTTATCGTTCCTTTGGCCATCCAATTAATTGCAGCAACGGGAGATGCCGACAAAAGGCGTGCAATCGTGAAAGCAGTCCGTCGAAAGCAGCGAGCGATCCCCGTGGCATCCGGCCTTAGAACTGTTTCAGCCCTCCCTGAACTCTCGCGATCCTCCGACAATTAAGCTAATTAAGAGCAATAATAGCCACGCAATAATTACAAGAACGTACCGGTCACTCGGGGACGAAATAGGAGTTAGGAGAGACTAACGAGAGGACACGACACGCGTATCGAGTTTTTCGATCAGCTTTCACGGGGTGAAAGTACGGCGAAAAGTATCGATTACGTGTTTCGCTTTTCTCGGACCTTTTCCACGTTGCGAACTTTACACTTCGCTACCTTAGGTGTACCGGAGTGAGAGTTCTGTGAGAACGTCATTTTTTAACCTTTTTGTTTGGTCATTTTCACCTTGACTTTGACTATACTCTACCTACCTTTACGTACACAAATTTATTATATATCTTTATGCACAGATGTATGTACTGCTACATGTGTTTGTATGGACTGATACATATGCTGTTTGCATTTTGACTATATTGTCTGTGGCTTTATATATAAACATTTATTATAAGAATGTCTATATGTACAGAGTGTAAGACTGATACATGTGCTGTTTGCATTTTGATTATATTTCATGTAGCTTTATATAAAAAAATTTATTATATGTATATCTGTATGTACAGAGTGTAAGACTGATACATGTGCTGTTTGCATTTTGATTATATTGTCTGTAACTTTACATATAAACATTTATTATAAGAATGTCTATATGTACAGAGTGTAAGACTGATACACGTGCTGTTTGCATTTTGACTATATTGTCTGTAGCTTCACATACAAAAATTTATTATATATATATCTATATGTACAGACTGATACATTTGCTGTATGCATTCTCAGTATATTGTCTGTAGCTTTACATACAAAAATATAATATATAATACATCTTCAAGTACAGATAGTAAGGACACACACGTGCTGTTTGAAAATTGCGATGAAAAATTGAGTTCAATTTATAAAGTATGAATTATATATGTTCCTCACCATCATTTTCACAGGGACTTCAACTACATTCCATGTAGTTCTACATACAAAAATTGATCACACATCTTTACGTACAGATAGTAAGAACATACACATGCTGTTTAAAAATTGCGATGATACAACGAGTCTGGTTTACAAGTATAGTTTATAAGTATGGTTTAAAGTATTAACAGTATGAACGTATGAAAAGTATGAACAGTGCCACCCTCTTGTCGTTTCCCTATCAAAATATATTAAACCCACTCAAACTTACAATTGCACTGAATATCTTATCGATGAATATGTAACCGAGTTGCAAGTAGAATATGTTATTTATAAAAGTCATACGAGGAAGATTTCCGAAGAAGGTCTCCATCGGAAATAAGCGAAGGAAGCGATAAGGAAGTAATAAGGAATAAACGTTCGTGTTCGAAAGGGATGTGCGCGTGACGAGACGAACCAGTGCACGTGCTCGTTTTCAATCAATGGCACCCTCTAGTAAGAGCACTCGACATTCTCCTCGCACGTGCCGATGGCAGTAACCTCGAAGACAATGACATGCCGACGACGAGCGCGTCGCCGCATGTAAATGTAACCTTTTGCGAGAGTCCGTGGAAGACGCTGCTGCGAGTCGCGCGCGCCGAGTGAAAGGCGCGACGTGCCTCGATTCCTCTACAACCCATCCGCAGCCTTCTCTCGACACTAGGAAATGTCAGCTGATACCTGATCGCGTTACTTTGCTATACACTTGTTATTGTTTACTTGGAAATTTTATGTTTGACATCTTTTCAGGAGACTTTCTTATGAAATATAGGGGTGGTTTTTTGGCGGAGCAAATGTAACGTGTGGTGGAAGAGATAGGGGATGAAAAGTGCTCTTAAAGTTGGTTCACTTGAAAGTGCTCTTGAAGTTTGTACATTTGAAAGTGCTCTTAAACTTAGTCTACTTAAAAATGCTCTTAAATTTAGTACAGTTAAAAATGCACTTAAAGTTTGTTCATTTAAAAATGCTCTTAAACTTAGTACAGTTAAAAATGCTTTTAAAGTTTGTTCACTTAAAAATGCTTTTAAAGTTTGTTCATTTAAAAATGATCTTAAAGTTTGCTCATTTAAAAATGTTCTTAAAGTTTGTTCACTTAAAAATGCACTTAAAGTTTGTTCATTTAAAAATGCTCTTAAACTTAGTACAGTTAAAAATGCTCTTAAACTTTGTTCACTTAAAAATCCTCTTAAACTTAGTACAGTTAAAAATGCTCTTGAAGGTTGTTCATTTAAAAATACTCTTGAAGGTTGTACATTTAAAAATGCTCTTAAACTTAGTCCACTTCAAAATGTTCTTACACTTAGTCTACTTCAAAATGTTCTTAAACTTAGTCTACTTAAAAATCCTCTTAAACTTAGTACAGTTAAAAATGATCTTAAAGTTTGTTCATTTAAAAATGCTCTTAAAGTTTGTTCACTTAAAATTGCTCTTAAACTTAGTCCACCTAAAAATGCTCTTAAATTTTGTTCACTTTAAAAATGCTCTTAAACTTATAGTTCAATTAAAAATGCTCTTAAACTTCCCTGGTGAGGAAAGAATAGAGCTAAGGTACCTCGACTGAAGGGATTGTGAAGAAAGACATGAAAAGTCATATTTCTCGTACAATTTCTTTGAGATTCCTTTAAGACAAAATTGTGGTAAAATATTAGAATCATTTCTGTTGAAAAATTGTTTCACTGTGATGTAAATAAAAAATATATCTGTTTTAATAATATCATGCAGACATGAACATTACTTATACATGCCTGGTAAATATGAAGATAATAGAAAATACTGCAACCTTGTTAATAAAACTACATCATAAAAATTTCAAACTGCGACTGACACGTAAATATCACGTCCTACATGTATATCAAACTCAGAAGCGCTCAATGAAAATTTATTGGTCAAAAAAATTCATCATTGGTAAAAAAAATCCTAGAGCAATATTTTCGCGAAAGGGAAAATTCGGCATTGTAAACTCCTGCCCCCGACTGTACCCGTAAAAAGGAGAAGTATTCAACATGCAAGACGCAACGATAAATTCGCAAAAAGCGGTATATTTTTGAGATCGTTACAATGTTCATCCCCTTAATTGGGATCGGGTTGTCGCGATGTAGCTTCGTTAACGACGCACCGTAATCGCGTAGTTACTCGGGGAGGGGCGCAGAATTTAACCCCGGGCCCGGGGTAAAAATCGCGCGAAATTCCATAGCCTCGCTCGGAAAATTCCGAGGCAATTTCCAGGCTCGGCGCACCGATGTCCGTATTTCTGCGACGCTGCGGGATCCTCTTCCAGCTGAACGCAGCCAGCGCGACCTTATTTAGCGCGCCAGGAATTCCAGCTCCTCTTCTTCCTCGGGGAGGCTCCAGCTTCGGCACCGCGCCAAAGAATTTGCCCGCGAATTCCTCGGAAATTCAGTCTGCCTTCCTTCCCCTCGACGCCGCCTTCGTTTAATGGACTTTTGCTTTTTTACTAATTTTATCATATTACCTTTCTTTCGATAATTATTCGCTACAATAATGCTTGCTTAATTAGGGTACAAACGAGTCTGCGATTTCTGCGCAATACCTTCTTTCGGGCAATTATTTTTCGATGCAGTTTAAGTTAACGCGATTTAATTATTTTACCAGTCAGTTTTGGACGATTCGGGTTCTAGTATTCTACCCTTAGAGGGTGTAATTATTTATATTTACACTGTTAAGGTTTCTTGTCATTTGTAGTGTTGTCATTTGTAGTCTTGTCATTTCTCTATAGTGGAATTATTGAAACAGTGTGAGTCGCAGAAATTTACGGAAGCAAGTTTTTTTTATTCTGACGCAGCGTGAATTATGAATACCGATTAAACCGCGCTCTACAGTTTAATCAATCAGTACCCACTTATCTCGTAGCGATCGCACCTCGATTTGCAATTCCAGAAGTAGTGAGGAAATTACAGTCTCTAAAAAATCGATATCGTTCATAATCAACGTCCACCGTGCAAAAACACAAGTACCTGTGTTGCAACGAAGATCGAGCGATTAAACAACGCGTGCGAAAGACACGATTAACTTACACGTGCAAAAATTTACTTTAAAATTCAGTCGAAGCTGACCGAAAGAAGAACGATAATTTGTAAATATCCTGCAAATTTGCGAATTTGGGGTGTGAGTCTTAGAGAATCCTCGAACCATTAATTAAACCGATGGGAAGAGGTTATTAATTCGTCGGAGGAAAAGGGGCCAGAAACCGGGTGTTTACGGATCGAAGGTGCATTCAGGTGGACGAAGGAGCAAGAACTAGAGGCTCGCGCGCGAGTAATTGGGATTAATTAAGTGGAAAGCGCGAATTAAATTAACGGTCCGACGTCGAATAGAATCGCGTTGCATAACGAGCCTAGCACCGAGAAACAGGATTCGCGGAGAGGATTCTAGCTGTGAAGGATGCGAGAGGATCGAAGGTTACTCTCGTGCGATCCTTCGCTTGCCAGGTGAATGGCGACGGTAATTTCCCTTTTGTTTTGCTGCTTGCATCGAGTTTTTGTCGACATGTGTATTCAGAAGGATTTTCTTGAGAGGAGGGAGATTTGGGAGATGGATGTTGGAGGTTTGGGGAGATGAGGATTGGGCGAATTAGAGATTTGGGAGTTTAGGTAGTTGGGAGGTTGGGGAGATGAGGATTTGGCGAATTAGAGATTTGGGAATTTGGGGATTTGGTGAATTAGGGATTTTGGAATTTGGAGATTTGGTGAATTAGGGATTTTGGAATTTAGGATTTGGTGAATTATGTATTTTGGAATTTGAGTATTTGGAGATTTGGTGAATTAGGGATTTTGGAATTTGGGAATTTGGGAATTTGGGAATTTAGGGATTTGGAGATTTGGAGATTTGGTGAATTAGGTATTTTAGAATTTTGGAATTTGGGAATTTGGAGATTTGGGGATTTGGAGATTTGGTGAATTAGGGATTTTAGAATTTGGGGATTTGGGGATTTGGAGATTTGGTGAATTAGGTATTTTGGAATTTGGGGATTTGGAAATTTGATGAATTTGGGAATTTGGGAATTTGGAGATTTGGTGAATTAGGGATTTTGGAATTTCGGAATTTGGGAATTTGGGAATTTAGGGATTTGGAAATTTGGTGAATTAGGTATTTTAGAATTTTGGAATTTGGAAATTTGGAGATTTGGGGATTTGGAGATTTGGTGAATTAGGGATTTTGGAATTTAGAGATTTGTTGAATTAGATATTTTAGAATTTGGGGATTTGGAGATTTGGAGATTTGGTGAATTAGGTATTTTAGAATTTGGGAACGACTGTGCATCTATCCGAAGAGTACTATTAATGCATCCATCCGAAGAGTACTATTTGAACGACACCAGTATGCACCTGCATCTCCTTTCAACGGCGACGCGACGCACGGTCCCTCGCGTCCGAGAACTGCGATTTTAATCTGCTCGACTGATTGATTTACACGTTGGATCGGCTGACGAGCGCCAGGAGAGAGGTCGATCGTACAGGCTTCTACGAGATCGTTACGTAAAAGGCTCGAAGAAGGCACGAGAGCTCTCCGAGAGGTTAAAGGACGCTGCCGAACATCCCGGACGTGGAGCTAGCGCGCGACACACCAACGGTACCCGCCTGACAACGCTTACGCAACGGATTATTGCACGCTCCACGCTAACGAGTCGACCTTTCGCGATCGATCCGGGAATCGATCAAAATTCGACGTTGTTTCGACCCGACATGTAATGGATATGGAAAGGGAAAGTGTACCGGAGATGTTGCATGGAATCTTAAAACGTACTCTACCTTCGATTTAACGTGGGATAATGTGATTTCTTTGGAATTGGGGTCTTTTAAGTGGCGTCTTATTATTTTCGAGAGTAGTCATTTCGTCTGCGATCGATGTAATTGAGGGTTCGGAGGTATGCTCGTACTTAAGGTACGAGGGAGAGGAATACGGTTCCTTGGGTTTTGGATTTCAGTTCCGGATTTCTGCTCTTCAAGTACTGTAATATTTTTGGATATATAGATCCTTAATTTGATAGCAATGAAATTAAAGTTTCAATTTGAAATTTAATTTTTAAATAATTGATTTTTTGAATTTATAAAATTCCGAATATATGGAGTACCATATCTAACCCTTTGCACTCGAAGCTAATTTGACTGTTTACAAATAGCAACTTTAAAACTTATTTAAAGAGTTAAATGAATTTTCTTGAGGTTGTTGTTTCTTTATTAATAATTTTCACTATTATTTGTTTCACTATGTTTATACATTACACGTGTCATGTTACTAGAATCAATTAAAATATGCTTACTTAAAATTATTGTATTAAATATAATGATGACTGTACTTCTAGATCCTATACTTCTAGATCTCTTTCAAATCCTTAAAGTTACATATTACTAATTTCCCAAGTTTCTGAGTCTCCTAATTTCCAAATCTCCAATTTTTTAAATTACTAATTTCAGATTGCAACATCTCCTTTCCAAATTTTCAAATCCTTAATTTTCCAGATCTCCAAACCTGAGAATCCTTAACTCTTCAAGTTCCTGAACTTCGAAGAGCTCCTATTCTGAAATCTGCAAATTTTCAAGTCTCTAATTCTCAAGATGGCCAAATCTCACAACCCCTTACTCTCAAAGTCCCTGAACCTTGAAGTGCTCCTATTTTGAAATCTGCAAATTTTCAAGTCTCTAATTTTCCAGATGACCAAATCTCAGAATCCTTTACTCTCCAAGTTCCGGAACCTCGAAGAGCTCCTATTCTGAAATCTGCAAATTTTCAAGTCCCTAATTCTCCAGATGGCCAAATCTCAGAATCCCTAACTCTTCAAGTCCCTAATTTTCCAGATCCCCAAATCTGAGAATCCCTAATTCTCCAAGTTCCTAATTCTCCAAATTCCCTCATTCTCCAAGTCCCCAATTCCGAAATATCCAAACTTCCAAATTCCCAATAAAGAATTTAAAGAACAAGTTGATTCCACGAAAAAATTGGAAAGCCAAGTCTGTTGAAAGTTGCCTTGGTTCAAGAAATTCCTTGTCGGAGTAGAAAAACGCGTTCCTATAATCGGAATCGTTAAGTAGCGCTTTTCTGCTGTATCCTCAATTAACGGTAGTACAGAGATAGCGTGTCTTTTTCGCTTGTCCTTTTATCGCCGGCTTTCGAACCTCTGCTCTCTGTCTATGGGCGGCGTATCGACCTCCCGTTGTCGACGATACGTCGGCCAATCGATAGTTCGACATGCCTTACACACTTTGCTACTTAGATCGTGTCCTCCCGCAGGACATCCCGCACGATAACGACCCCTGCTCTCCTCGCTGTCTACGCGGACAGATAAGCGGCCACTTTTCACTGGCCAACCTAGCTCCTCGGTTTATCCCTCGAAAGAATGTCAGACTTTTTTTTATTTTTTACTCAATTTGTCGTTTGCTGTTTACTGTCACTTTCCTGGTTTTATTATTTCTTTATTTTTGTTGACTAATGGGGTAGGGTTCTTATTGTGAGAGTGTTGGGGTAGTTGTGTACAAATTTCTTAAGTAGTCAATTTTTAAATGTTCGCACCTTTGTGTACATATAGTTTCAAGGTTTCGATTCATCAAGTTTCCAAGTCACCCTCAAACCCTGAAATCTCCATAAATTCTCAAATTTGCAAATTACTAAATCCTCAAGTTTTCAAACTCTCAAATCTCCAACTTAGTGCATCCATAGATTCCTAAATCTCCAAGTATCAAAAACTATCCAAATTCCAAAATCCTCAAATCCCAAATTCTCAAATTCCAAATTCTCAAATTCTCAAATTCCAAATTCTCAAATCCCAAATTCTCAAATTCCAAATCCTCAAATCCCAAATCCTCAAATCCCAAATCTCCAAGTATCAAAAAATATCCAAATTGCCAAATCCTCAAATCCCAAATCCTCAAATCCCAAATCCTCAAATCCCAAATTCTCAAATCCCAAATCCTCAAATTCCAAATCCTCAAATCCCAAATCTCCAAGTATCAAAAAATATCCAAATTTCCAAATCCTCAAATCCCAAATTTTCAAATTCCAAATCCTCAAATCCCAAATCTCCAAGTATCAAAAAATATCCAAATTCCCAAATCCTCAAATCCCAAATCCTCAAATCCCAAATCCTCAAATCCCAAATCTCCAAGTATCAAAAAATATCCAAATTCCCAAATCCTCAAATCCTCAAATCTTGAAATTCTAAAATCCTAAAATCCCTAAATTCCACATCCCAAATTCTCAACCTTGAATCCACCAAAATTCCCAAGCACAAAAACAGCCGAAATCAGAAATTGTGACTTTGTCAGAAGCGTCTGACCATGGATTCCTCGTCCTCGTTTCCTTGAGCGTTGTTCGTCTTGTTTCTATTCCGTTGCTGGCATTGTCCTCGCGGCGCGAGGAGTAATGTAATGGGGCCCCGTACCAACAGGCTACGCCATTGTGTTGGGATTTATTGAACGCGGCCGGGGGACAAAGGTTTGTCACTGCAAATTATGATTCGTGCAGGTATCCCTTCTCTGCCAACGAGAAAGTCACCGACCAATTACCGCCTTTCTATTTTACGACCACTATTCGATCCACTGCTTCGAATCCTGCTTTTTTAGGATCTTTTGCGTTTCTTGTAAACAGGATACCTATTCGAAGAATTACACTTTCGATGGTTACATTGCCACTGTGATATTCTGTTTACTACGATTTTCTTGAATTTAATGTATTAATTGATTCTGATTTAATTCAATACAATCATTGTATTGAATCATTGTAATATAATTGGAGCTAAACTTGAAACTAAAGTATGTAAAAATTTGATGAATTATTAACATGATAAATAATGATGTAACTGGGACAGTTGCAGTTAAAGTCAAGGTTCTAAGACAATATATTATATCATTATTATATAATTCAATATGTTACAATCATTTTCATACGTATTCTAATTTCAACGTTGCTTCGGTTGTATTAACTTCATGAATCTTAAACATAATATATAATAATCTTATAACTGGGACAGTTGCAGTTAAAGTCAAGGCCCTAGGACAATATATTATATCATTATTATATATTGTATATTATATAACTATTATATAATTCAATATGTTACGATCATCTTAATACAACTGAAGTGAATATTAAAATTAGAATATGTACGAACTTCATGAATTTTAAATATAATAAATAATAATCTTATAACTGGGACAATTTCTGTTGAAATCAAGGTTCTAAGACAATATATTAGTCGTCTTGATAAAATTCAATAGTTTACAGTTGTCATAATACAACTAGAGTTACGTTGAAACTGGAATATGTACAAACTTGAGGAATCATGAACATAATAGATAATAATTCTATAACTTGGACAATTCCAGTTGAAGTCATGGTCCTGAGACAATATATTAGTTATTATGATATAATTCAATGGTTCATAGTCATCATAATACAATTGGATCTACTTTGAAACTAGAATATGCATAAATTTGACAAACTCTAATATAATAAATTTCGTGACTGAACAAGGGTAAAGAAATCAGCAAAATTCAAACCAGAATATGCAAAAACTCGACGAATCCTAAATATAACAAATTCTATAACTAAACAAGGCAAAAAAAATCAATAAAATTAAAACCAGAATATGCAAGAACGCGACAACCCCTAAATACAGTAAATCCCATAACTCGACAAAGGTAAAAAAATCAGTAAAATTGAACCTAAAATATGTAAAAATTTGATGAACCCTAAATACGGTAAATCCCATAACTCGACAAAGGTAAAAAAATCAGTAAAATTGAACCTAGAATATGCCAAAATTTGACGAATCTTAAATATAGTAAGTACTATAACTGTACAAGGGTAAAAAAATCAGTAAAATTGAAACCAAAATATGCAAAAACTCGATGAACCCTAAATACAGTAAATCCCATAACTCGACAAAGGTAAAAAATCAGTAAAATTGAAACTAGAATATGCGAAAACTCGACAAGCTCTAAATCTAACAAATTCCATAGCTAGAGAAAGTCCAAAAAAATCAGTAAAATTGAAACCAGAATATGCAAAAACTCCATAAACTCCAAATGTAACAAATTCCATAACTAGAGAAAGCCCAAAAAAGTCAGTAAAATTGAAACCAGAATATGCAAAAACTCCATAAACTCCAAATCTAACAAATTCCATAACTAGAGAAATCCCAAAAAGTCAGTAAAATTGAAACCAGAATATGCAAAAGCTCCACAATCTCGAAATCTAACAAATTCCATAACTAGAGAAAGCCCAAACAATCAGTAAAATTGAAATCTGAATATGCAAAAACTCCACAGGCTCCAAATCTACCAAATTCCATAACTGAACAAAGCCCCAAAAAGTCAGTAAAATTGAAACCAAAATATGCAAAAACTCCACAGGCTCCAAATCTAACAAATTCCATAACTGAACAAAGCTCCAAAAAATCAGTAAAATCAAAACTTCCACCTCAGTCAAACAGCATAAATTAATCATCAAACCATAACAAATTCATCAGATAATCGACATCGTTCCAGAGCACCAGACGCGATACGCTCCTATCGATTCGATTTGCAATGGTAAACAGCGTAAATCGAAGTAACAATTAAGAATGTAGAAAAATTAGTCGCCAGATAATTATCGTGTCGAAGCGAGAGATAAAGAGCGAGGTTTAACTGGCAAATCAAGTAATGCAGGTCGTCGATCATTGTTCGTTATCCAGTTCGGTTTCGAGACGGCAAATAATCGTGGCTGGAATTTCCAGCCGAGTTACAAACGAGCGTTGAAACGATACGGATCTGGTTATCCTGAAACGACAAAGTGTGTCGCGGGTCACCGCTTTTCTGCCGCCTATACCCTCGCGATACGCCATATATATGTAGTGAATTCACTTGAGGCGAGACGATGATCAACACCGTCGACATCTCGCTGATTTTTATCTTCACGCTCTGACGGTCCTGCATCGCGATAATTCGCCGGTTTACGATTATTTAACTGGCCACACCTACCGCATAGGTCAAGGTGAGACGCGACACCTGTGCTTTACCTTTTTAATCCTACTTTAATCTTTTACTATGCATTGTGTCGGGGACAAACATGAATCCAAGGACATCCTGCACATTTTTCAGTTCTGCAGAATTACATGTGCAATATTAAACACTTTTCAAATTTTTCTCATTGTCAAGTTTGCCAACTTTAAAATTTATTTTGAAGGTAATTTTAACTTTAGGTAATTTTCTATTTTTTTGGACAGAATACGAATTTGTAAATTTATTAATGAAGAATAAAAGTGTGTTCTCTTCGTGTTACATGGCTATTTTCCCTAGAGAAGGCCAGTACACGTGGTTCTCATAGGAACAATCGGTTATCATAAAAATTTCGTAGAAACCTGTGAATGAAAGCGACGCGTGTGTTCGGCGATAACCTTTCGCCTCGATTTCTTTTTCCGGTCGCTTCCGAGTTCTCTCTCGGATGCAAATTCAAATTTCACCGTCTCGAGGCGGCGTCTCGCCCACGTGGAACTAACCTTCCAGCCACCTTGTAATTTATCCGCGCCAGATACGTCCGATTTACGGGGCCAGAACGAAGGTGACGGCACGACCACAAGAAGAAGGCCTCGTAATTTCTGCGTTGCCATAAGCCCTGTGACATTGTACCGTTACTAGTAAGACAGAACACCAACGCTGTCGCCAAGACATCCTCGAGGTTCGATAGAATTGCAAAAACACTTTATATTGCTTTATTTCTGGATACTAATAATTGGAGTGTGATCTTTGAATCTAATTTTAATTTGAAGTCGATGTTCAAGGTTGACTAGCTTATAGTTGTTAGGGAGTTATAGCATGGCGATATAAGGTGAGGTAATGTGACAGGGGACAATATAAGCTGTAGAAGGTACACTGCTATTTCAGAGTCATCATGTGGCAATATAACGCGTGGTGATCTAATATGTGACAGTTCACGGTAGGAGAATCTAACTCGTGGTGATATAACGCGAGGGAATCCAGCTCGTGGCGATATAATGCGAGGGAATCTAGTGATGGCGATATAACGCGAGCAAATTTAACACGTGGCGATATAACACGATGGAATCTAATGCATGGCAATATACCGCGAGGGAATCCAACTCGTGGCGATATAATGCGAGGGAATCTAGTGATGGCGATGTAGCGCGAGGGAATCTAGTGATGGCGATATAACGCGAGGGAATTTCACGCATGGCAATATAACGCGTGGGAATCTCACGCGTGGCAATATAACGCGTGGGAATCTCACGCGTGGCAATATAACGCGAGGGAATCGAACGCGTGGAAATTTCACGCGTGGGAATCTCACGCGTGGGAATTTCATGCGTGGCAATATAACGCGTGGGAATTTCACGCATGGCGATATAACGCGTGGGGATCTCACGCGTGGCAATATAGCGCGTGGGAATTTCACGCATGGCAATATAACGCGTGGGAATTTCACGCATGGCAATATAACGCGTGGGAATCTCACGCGTGGCGATATAACGCGTGGGAATCTCATGCGTGGCAATATAACGCGTGGAAATTTCACGCATGGCAATATAACGCGTGGGAATCTCACGCGTGGCAATATAACGTGTAGAACTCTGACGATTGCCAATATAACGCAAAATAATCCAACACACGTGAAAGCTGTTACTCATCCTCGAAATCGAACAATCGTCCCCTATTCATCATACATCGATGTTGCAAAAAGATGATTTATCGCGTTCTTTTAATTGACTAGTTCTCACGTTCCCTTCGATGCGTCCCGTTTAACAAACGATTTAATTAGAGAGTCGCCGATTTTCCCGCGGAGAGAAAACGTCCCGTTCCGTCTCGTCCAAGATGAACACAGCAGATATTTTGTAACCAGTTAGTCACAGCGGCTACACACGCGTTACTTTCATCAAGGTCGCAGAATTTCTCCTTCGACTCTCGTCGCTGATAACGTCGAACCTGCTCGGTTGCGAGTCCAGATTCCTCATTTTTACCGGGACTATCGTCGCCGATTTCTCCACACGCGTTCCTCGAAAAGACTCTTTCTCTCCTGTCTTGGTCGTGGCCGGAATTAAAAAAACCACCGTCTGTAGAACCGGAGAAACGTGGTCGAACGACGCGACGGGACTTCTTTCTTCGTTTCTGCCAAAAATGTCCGCACGATTTACGAAGTTTCGCACGGCTACTCCTCGAGTATCGTCGAAGGTGATAATTTTGGAGTTTACTCAGCGTAGGAAGTTCACGCTTCCAAATACGCGAATTAACCAGACAGCACTTTTTTGTTTGTATTCCTCGAAAATATATTCACCATTTATAAAGGCTTGCATGACCGTCTCGTCGAGTATTATGCGTCGAAGGCGATAATTCTATAATTTATTCAACGTAGGAAGTTTACGCTTTTAGAAAACGCTTGCTTTTCTCGACTGTGTATACAATTTTGATGTCAAGCTGTAATATCGCTCCGCAGAAAATAGAAAAAGAATTTCGAAAAAAATCAGAGCATCGTGATTCAATTTTCTCCACGCTTTCCTGCGATCGTGAAGTCACAGTTCGTAAAATCGCGGCAGATAAGAGATTAAGATTCGGCTCAGTGGAGCTTCACCAATTAGCCGGACACTGTCTAAACAAGCGATCGCGTTATGCATCTTTGTCGCGAGATCGGTGACTTTCACCCGGTTCGCGGCTCCTCCGACCGGTCGTGCTTTCTCCGATGCACCTGTCTAGCTTTAATTAAAGCAACGATCGGTGGATCGCGGGCATCGGCTCGATTGGCTCGTTACTTTTCGGATCGATCGCGTCGATCGTGACCGCTTCGTCGCACCTGTACGCCGATCGAGATCGATTCCACGTAAATTACAACGCGTGTAACGGTAGCCGTCTACCCATGCGAGAACACGTACCGTTCGATACCGAGTGCTTAACATTCTTCGTTAATTGTGGAATAAATTACTAGCGAAAAATCGGCCTTCTAATGCCGTGGAATTTCACGTGCGTTTTAATCGCTAAACAAGTAGCACGTTACATGATTATACTCTTAACTGATTGTTCGCCGTCGCACAAACGGCCATTTACGCTACGGTACATTATAACAGCTTAATTTAGGTCTTTACACTAGGTCTAGGTTCGTAGATTCTTATCTATAGATTCCTCTAGCTTTTCTTTACATTCATCGTAGATCTTACATTCTAGGTTTCCCTAGGTTCAGGTTTCTGTACAAGTTTTCTTTAGGTCCATGTTTCCGTAGATTTTCTTCATGCAGAAGACACAGCTCTGCAGATCTTGATTTACACAGGTCATTTTGCACTCGAAGATAATTTTATTGTTTACGAACAGCAACTTTAAAAATTAATTTAAATGTTAAATGAGATTTTTGAGGTTATTATTGCTCCACTATTATCTATTTTACTATGTTTGTACATCACATGAACATTATTATAGAATTAATTAAATAATTCTTATTTCAAATTATTGTATTAAATTGAATGGTGTTTGAGTCACTTCTTGAGCACAAAAGGTTAACATTGTCTACATGTCTCTATGATCATGTTCCTCCTTGATCTACGTATACCTAAGTTTCTCCACACATGATTCCTCCTGAGCACAAAGGGTTAACATTGTCCACATGTCTCTATCATTATGTTCCTCCTTGATCTACATATACCTAACTTTCTCCACACATGATTCCTCCTGAGCACAAAGGGTTAATATTGCCCACATGTCTCTATGATTATGTTCCTCCTTGATCTACGTATGCCTAAGTTTCTCCACACATGATTCCTCTTGAACACAAAGAGTTCACATTGTCTACATGTCTCTATGATTATGTTCCTCCTTGATCTACATATGGCTAAGTTTGTCCACACATGATTCCTCTTAAGCACAAAGGGTTAACATTGTCCACATGTCTCTATGATTATGTTCCTCCTTGATCTACATATACCTAACTTTCTCCACACATGATTCCTCCTGAGCACAAAGGGTTAACATTGCCCACATGTCTCTATGATTATGTTCCTCCTTGATCTACATATACCTATGTATCCTCTCCATGTTCCTCCAGATCTACTTTGCTACATTTGACCAAAACCGAAGATTAATCTCAAACAGCATAAGTGGACGTAATCGATATAAATGGACGTATCAAAATGGCAAATGAAGGAGAGATCATAAGCGAGTTAAGAGGAATAATCTCGAGCATAAATAAAGGTGCGCGATGATCTTGAACAAATCGAGATACGTCGATGGGCGTGCACGCATTACCGGGAAAGTTTCATCGAACGATTTGAACGTGTCGACAGGATCTTCTCTCGGTGGCGGTCGATCGCGATAGCCTGGCGCGAGGGTATCGCGAGTGAAGCGAGCGGCGATCGCGAAGGATACGGTCTACGGGAGATAATCAACCACCAGGAAGTCTTGGCCGAGGTCTTAACGATCGATTCGATCGTAGATTATCCCGTCAAGAGAGCCGGGAAGCGACCGACGAAACGAGGGGGGACCGCTTTTCGATAGAAAAACCTTGTAATGATTAATTAATGGATCGGTCGGTATCAACCTAAACGGGGTGAGGTATAGGTGTTTCGTGATCGATCGATTTCCGACTGCAGCGATGACGGTGGGTGTTTCCAGGCGGCGATGGGCCGGCTAGATCGAACACCGTGATACATACGGTAAATTGATATATTCGCGCAACAGGAAAACCAAGACGGTAGCCTACATTCTTGATAAGACACCGTGACTAAACGGCGGCCTCGACGCCAACAGTCGCGACGCCGAATCGTTATGGACGGTTAGGTGGTCGATGATAATCGATAACCAGGAAGTAACCGGTGAAATTGGAACGGGATAGCAGATCTCGCTTATCAAGGTCGATGAGAACTTGATTTACCTTGCACGAGGATATTTCCTTTTTTCTTTTTCGCTTCGACGATCGATTTGTTCGTAGGAGTCGATGATTAGTCTGCCGAGGATGAAGATTGACGACGGTTAACACGTTCGCTAATGGTGTTCATTTGCGCCGAGTCTATGGCTATATATCAGATGTAATTTTCTTTGGAAATTAAACGTACTGATCGTTTCTATGACAACGTATATTATACCCCGTGTTCCGATACAAACTCTACCGTCAACTGTTACACTTGCCATTTACATTTGTCATGACATACACTTGTCGTTATTTCTACTGTATATTATTATTTGTTTCACTTATATAAGAGCTACATTGGGTCCAAGATTATTCTTTGCAAGGATAATGTAACGTTTTATGCACTACGAGGTGCAGTCATTGCAAACTTTATTGAATTTTATTTGGCAAGAATACATGTTGCGATCTGACATATGAATATCGAGTCGATAGATGTAGATGTAGATATCTATAGTGTGTAGACATCTAGTACGTCATTATCTAACAGGTAGAAGTCGGATGCGTATGTCTGACTTGTGAATATCTGACGCATGAACGTCAACGTCTACATATCTAGCGTGTCAATATCTATCGTATGGATGTCAAATGTTCAGATGTCTGACGCATCCTTATCTAACTTGTGGAGATGTAACATTCAGATATGTAACTCTAATCTAATGTTCAGATATCTGCCTTGTGAACATCTAAGGTTTTGATATCAAATTTGTAGACATCTAATGTTCAAATATCTAACTTATGGTTACCTAATGCTCAGATATCTGTCTCATGGATATCTAATGTTTTGATATCAAATTTATAGACATCTAATGTTCAAATATCTAACTTATGGTTACTTAATGTTCAGATATCTGTCTTGTGGACATCTAACGCTTGGATATCAAACTCGTCGACATCTAACGCTTAGATATCTAACTTATGGTTACCTAATGCTTAGATATCTGTCTTGTGGATATCTAACGCTCCGATATCAAACTCATCAACACTAAACGCTTAAATACCTAACTTGCAGCTATTTAACGCTTCGATATCTAACTTATGAACTCATCTCGAGTATACCTAAGAGTTTGCATCTATAGCTGTAGATTTGAACAGCAGTATGAATGATGTACCGCGATGGGACGTTCGCAGGAAGAATCGGCAGCGGGTCACGTTACCGTTGGGGTCAAATTGGTCCCTTCAGCAACCTCGCCCATTCCCGAGTCGAACACGGGGACTTAAGTGATAGCGGCGGTCTATGCATGGTAGCACGCCACGCTATGACCACGCCACGCGAGAATCGTGAGGTAAACACGGACACGGACTCGAAGAAGATACAAGCTGATCGGTGACCAGGAAGTCGCACGGGAAGTCAGGACATTCGGTGCCAGCTTACCTTGTCACGAACACCTTGGATTACCCTTGTAACCGTTTCCTCTTCTCGCGTTTCGACTCGGGTACGATAATTATTAACCCATTATGAAAATCTACTCGAGTGTTCGAGGGGCTCGTACCTTTTGGCGAATTTACTTCGCTCACCGAGTGTTTTAATGCTCTTATCCGAACGATCTTCCAGTACGCGCTTGGAATCGCACCAACCATTCCGCTCCGAATCGTGATGATATCGCGGGACATTACGCGCGTCTTCGCGCTGAACATCGGTGTGCTTCAACGCGTCCTCGCGATAATAAATTCATCCTCTGGTTCCTGGAACGCTCGACGTTTGAGCCGCTTTCCAACTTCCGGAATCGATGGATCTTCTTGGCAACTTAATGATACCGGAATGGACCTCGACTTCTGTATTTTCTGCTAAATACCATACTGGAATACTAAACACAAACGTTAACTCTTCTCTAAGACATACTTGCAATATTATTAGGTTAGCAAATCAAATTCGCAATCGTTCCATCTGTTTCGCCAGACTATTAGTCATCGAATAATTTTTTATGGTAACCATTCGGAGCAAACAAAGAGTCCCCTGAATCTAATTTGCATTTACAAGAAAGATGATCGAAATTCTAGCCTGAAAGATTCGACGTTGCAGGCATAGAATCGATAGGAATTGACAAAGCGTCCTGTTGAATCAGGATCTCTCGATCGTGGCGATGCGAAATTCCGCGTGTCGCCAATGACAAAGTGGTATGTTCATCCTTTTTTGCCTACCTTCCTGTCGAGGAAGTATCCCGTCTCGGATGATCGACGCGATGTTTGCGCGCCAATGAAACCAGAAGTCCTTGATCCGTGGGCGATACAAAACGATCTTCGTTCTATATACCCGGAAGAAGGTGCGGTAGGTCAGCGTTGCTGCCTTCCGTTTAGTCGATCACCTACTCCTTCATTTGAATCTTACTTCATTCACATTTTCCGACTCAATCACCACATTTGAGATGTAGGTTGCTATTGGAGATAATGGAACGTTGAGATTTTGGGATAGGATGTTGGAAGATGACCTTGATGCATTGAAAAGTTGGACGTTTTTAGATCTTAATTTTAGATCTAAGTTTGCAAGGTTATGGTTGCTAAGGTTACAAACTTAGAATTTTAAGATTGTGACTTTACGATCTTGGTATCTTAGAATCTCTCTATCTTGAAACTTTTGAACTTTCACATTGTCAGAACATTGAGGTTATGAAAGTTTTAAAACATCTCTCTATCAAATGAAAATTAATCCAGAATCACCTACTACCCCAACTCTATCAGAATAATTGACATTAAACACCAAATTGCCAAATGATCAAATCATTTGATCATTTCAATCAGTCAATCTTTTCAAGTAAATTTCTGTAGAACGAAATCTGAGCCAGGAATAAATGTATGGAGTAAAGTTGAAGAGCATCGGAGTGTCATTTTTTATGGCGACATACATTCACATGAGCAAACGATGTAGAGGCGTGAAAAGAATGGTCGTGGTCGTTATCTTGGTCGTAACCGTTGGAACCTCGGTGATTTTGCTCATCGATGATCGGAACGGGTTGAACCAGAAAGAACGGTGCTGGTGGGCGGTGTTAACGACCGGCTGTTCAGACCAGGAAGATATGGTAGGTCAGGAATATGCGGGTCCCTCCATGTACCAAATTACGACCTACACTTCAGAACAGACCTATTTTCTACAGAAAGTGGGCTACTTTCGATTAAACCTTTCTTTTCCATACTGTTTTACTTCTGTTCTTAATACTTTTATATTGTACAGATTTTGAATTGTTTCTATAAATTCAAGCTTGAATTCTATGATTTCTGTTTGTGAATTTGAACAACTGTACCTGTGAATCTAGCAGGTTTTACTTGTCATTTGAAAGACCTTCATTTGTGAACTTGACGATCTCCATCTACAAATGCAATAAGGTTCACCTATGAATATAATGAACTACATATGTGAACTCCATGAGCTTCATCTATTAATGTGACATGTTCCACATATGATCTCAAAGACCTTCATTTGTGAACTCAATGAGCTTCATTTAAAAATGCAACAAGGTCCACCTATGAATTCAATGAACTACATATATGAACTTAATGAGCTTCACCTATTAATGTGACATGTTCCACATATGATCTCAAAGACCTCAGCTTGTGAACTCAGCAGTCTCCATCTACGAAAGCAACACGGTAAACATATGAATTCAATGAACTACATTTATGAACTCAATAAACTCTATCTGTAAATTCAATAAACTCCACATATGAACTGAATGAGCTCCACCTATGAATTCAACAACATCTATGATCTCAAAGATCTCAATCTGTGAACTCACCAGTCTCCACCTACGAATGCAACCAACTCCTCCTATGAATTCAATAAATTTCATATATGAACTCGATAAACTCCATCTGTGAATTCAATAAACTCCACATATGAACTGAATGAGCTCCACCTATGAATTCAACAACATCTATGATCTCAAAGATCTCAATCTGTGAACTCTCAAACCTGTAAACTCTAAAAATCTGTGAAATCTACGAATACAACAATCTCCATCTATGAATCTGCATCTCCATCTCCATCAATCTGCATCTTTACCTTCTGTGACTGTACGCTCCATCTACGAATTCCACAAACTCCACCTAAAAATTAAATAAACTCCTATAAACTCCTATCTATGAACTCAGCAACCTTCACCTATGAATCCAACTTCCACGAATACCGTCCATAAAAATGTAAGATCTATATTAATTGGAGCGAAGCTCGTTAATTAAACTCGATTTCTTGGTTGATCGATGGGTGGTTTCAAGGATTGACCCGCTTTCATTATTCGAAGGCTGTAGTTTCTAAGTTCCTAAATCAATTCTCACCGCGTCGTGGTCCATTAAGCGGAAAATTTCATACTCGAACACCACGAGCTTGAATCCTAGGGTCAGGACCCTAATTTATCACCGAGAGGTAGGCGGTGAGGGTCGTATAACCCACGGAGGATGCTGTGATCGTCTGAAGCGAGTGTTTGACAAACCACCAGACTCTTCCTGGGTTATACAACCTTACAAACACCCGGCACTCTTCAGGGATACTAATTTATATTTCCTCCTGGGTATAATCTGTCTTCGATAGAAACAGAACGTGAGATCGAAAGTGTTTGCTCATCTCTACGTTCTACATTTTTGAACCTTGTTTCAGTGTTTGCCGTTGCGAGCATTCATCATGTGTGAACGTTATTTATGTAACAGTTTCGATACACGTGTGAGTGGTACACTCGTAATATTTCAGAGTCCAGATCGCATTGATGAAACGATAAATTGTCGACGGATCATGTTAAAGTCGATGAATGAGAAAGATTTTCGCAGGATCGTGGACAAATTCGCGAGGTGTTAGCGGAGGTTCGGTAGCGAGTACTCGTAGGATTTTCGCACGTTGTGTATCGGGTCTATTGAGGCGAGAATCGTCGACGGGGATTGCAGCAAGCGTTGCAGCACGAGGAAGAGATTACGGGCCCGTTCGGGTTCCGTGCTTTCTCCAGCACCGTCTCAATCCTGCGGCATTGTTCGAGCGGCGTCGTCCGCTTCTTCTTCTTCCTCTTCCTCCAAGAGAGATCTTCCCACGCACGTGCCGGCCCCTCTCGTACGGATCCGCTGAATAATTACCAGATGAAGATACCGCCGCCTCGTGTAGGCTGAAATCTCGCCTCCCTTTCTCCTTCTTCGTTGGCTAACTTGCCTCTTTTCTTGCCTTTTAGCCTCCTCCGACGGAAGAGGATTTTGCAACGGTACCTAGGCTGCCTATTCGACGGCGACGCGTCCCTTCGTGGATCATCAACCCACGGGAATCGACCCCTCGTGAACTGTTACCGCTTCTTCCGTGATGACCACCTCGACGTCCTTCCTACAATTAGTATCTTTAATGATTAATCATTTCGGGTTACACCGATGATTGCGTACGTGCAGAAATTTTGTAATTTTGCGGGTATGTTGATGAAACGTGTATTTAAATCTGTGGAGTTTTCCATCATGTTAGTTCCTTGGGACTGGGAATCTCGGCGACGTAAGAGGTTGTGGTTGGGGCTGAACTTTGGGGTTTTAGGACGTTGACATTGATGTTCGAGTTTTGTGATATTGGGAAGAAGATGATGGAACTTTAGGTCTTTGCATTTGTACTTTGTTACTGGTGAAGCTGAGAAATATTGATACTGTTAGGACATTTGGGACTATTGATACTGTTAGGACCTTGGAACTGTTCATACTGTTAGAACCTTGGGAGTGTTTGTGATATTGGGAAGGAGATGATGGAACTTTAGGTCTTTGCATTTGTACTTTGTTACTGGTGAATCTGAGAAATATTGATACTGTTAGGACATTTGGGACTATTGATACTGTTAGGACCTTGGGACTGTTCATACTGTCAGGATCTTAGGAGTGTTCATAATGCTGGAACCTTGGTACTATTCATACTGTTAGGACCTTAAGACTGTTCATACTATTAGGACATTTGGGACTATTGATACTGTTAGGACCTTGAGATTGTTCATACTGTTAGAACCTTAAGAGTGTTCGTACTATTAGAACCTTGGGACTGTTCATACTGTTAGGACCTTGGCACTGTTCATACTGTTAGGACATTAAGACTGTTCATACTATTAGGACATTTGGGACTATTAATACTGTTAAAACCTTGGGACTGTTCATACTGTTAGAACCTTAGGACTATTGAAATTGTAGGATTATGAAACTTTTGGTACTGCTAGGACTTTAGAATAATGATATCTTTAGACTAGTGGAACTTTGAGATATTGAAACATCAATACTTTCGAAGTGTTAAGTGTCTCTATGTAGAGACCTTGAGACTTTGTAACCTTGAGAGCTTGTGTACCTTGAAATCTTGGAACCTTGAGATCTTATGAACTTGAGTATCTTGAAATCTTGGAATCTTGAGAACTTGAGTACCTTGAAATCTTGGAATCTTGAGAACTTGAGTACCTTGAAATCTTGTATACCTTCAGATCTTGGAACCTTGAGATGTTGTGTACCTTGAGATTGTGTAACTTTGAAGTCCTTATGTCTTGAAATCTTGGAACCTTGAGATCTTCAAATCTTAAAATCTTGGGACCTTGAGATCTTCAAACCTTGAAATCTTGGAACCTTGAGATCTTGGAACCTTGAGATCTTCAGAGCTTGAGATCTTGGAACCTTGAGATCTTTAGACCTTGAGATCTTGTGTACCTTGAAATCTTCCATGCCTTGAGATCTTCCTTGCCTTGAGATCTTGGATCCTTGAGAACTTGAGTACCTTGAAATCTCGTACACCTTGAGATCTCGGAACCTTGAGAACTTGTGTACCTTGAAATCTCGTATACCTTGAAACCGTGGAACCTGGAGAACCCGCGACCTTGGAATCTCAAAGCCTTAAAATCCTTGCGATCTCATCCCTCAAAAACTTGCGACCTCAAACTTTTCCCTTTTAAATAAATATCTCCACCTTATATCATCCTCCAACCTCCCCATTATCGAACATACAAATCTCAATCCCCTCTAAAAGTGCTAAAACTTGAAAACTTCCCAGCATTAAAAGTTGAAGAGCTTTAAAAACTTAAAAACTTCCGAAGACCCATAAAATCAATACACGTGCCGCACATTAAATATCCCATTTAAAATCGACTATGGAAATAATTATGAAGTTTTTCCGCCCCGTTATAGAATGATTATAGAATAGAAAATAGAAGATAGTTGAAGAGCCCCTCCGTGGTAATGAAAGCGAAATTGCAAAGGCGCCGGTTTCTTCTTTTTGTTAGGCTTTGTTTCTAATTAACGGCAGCATCGTGCTAATTGTCCAGCTGCCGCGTCTCCGAGGGAGACCTTAGAGATTCCTGCATGTGGGTTGAGCAGGTTCAGCCAGGGATTCTTTTCACTTGATGCAATAAACGTTTCCACGAACGGACGCGACCGAGTGTCATCGAAAGTGAATTCTTTACGCTTCTTTCGCTCCGGCTAATTACTTTCCCCGAGTCATCTTCGCAATTTTTAACAAGAATAATACTGTCGTTGGAGAACAATTTGAAAATGCAATAAGACTTTGAAGAACTTTACCTTGCAATTTTTAAGACAAAAAATATGACCTTGAACGGAGAATCGAGATGTTCTTTATGGAATCGCAAGTCTTTTCAAAATTTTAATATTAATAAGTGGATCTCAGTGTTAATATTAATAGATGGATCTCAATCTTAATATTAATAGATGGATCTCAATCTTAATATTAATAAATGGATCTCAGTCTTAACACTAATATAAATAGATCTCAAACGGGAACCAGTGCTAATTTGCATTTTGTATTTTTCTTTTTCAGAGATGGCAAAGAAGATGGTTCGTGCTGTACGACGACGGAGAGCTGACGTACTCGGTGGACGAACACGTGAGTTCCATACAAACTTCTTACTTGATCATTTACGAAGAATCGAATCTGCTTAAGCTATCTCCGTTCGCGGAACGATGAGTATTCGAGTTCGGAATCCACTTAGCCAATAGCAAATCCCTTTAACGTATTGATACGGTTTCATTGAGCTCGTTTACCGTTTACCATTAATACTCGGTTATTGATTATACTTAAATTGCGTCGAATTTAGACATTGAAAGCACTATTCAAATTTTGGGATTCATGGTCTAAGAATTTGGGGACGCAGAGGTGGAGGTTTAAGGATTTGAAGATGTAGGAATTGTGGGATGTGAGAATTTTGAGAATTTAGGGAGGTGAAGATGTAGGGATTTGGGAGTGTAAGAATTTGGGGGTGTAGAGGTTTGAAGACGTAGGGGTTTATGTATGTAAGAATATAGAAATTATAGAATAATTGAAAATTATAGAATTTGGGGATGACTTTGGAAATATAGTATTTACTGATGCAGTGACTACAGCTTATAGAAGCTCGGTACCCCAGAAATTCAATAATACATGACTTTGACCAAATAGATCTTCAGGGTTGTAAGGACTTAGAAGTCTACAAATTTCAAATCTAAAAACTATAAAAAATTCACAACTTAAAATTGAGCAAATTTAGAAACCTCACATCAAATCTCAAATCAAAAAACAATTTTTATCCTCATCCAGAAGTACATTGCAACTGATCGTATATAAACTTGGTGCCATAGAAATCAATGATACATGACTTTGACCAAATAGATCTTCAGGGTTGTAAGGACTTAGAAGTCTACAAATTTCAAATCTAAAAACCATAAAAAATTCACAACTTAAAATTGAGCAAATTTAGAAACCTCGCATCAAATCTCGAATCAAAAAACAATTTTTATACTCATCCACAAATACATTGCAACTGATCACATATAAGCTTGGTACCATAGAAATTCAATGATACATGTTTTTGACCATATACATATTCAGGGTTGTACGAATTTAAAAGTCTACAAATCTTGAAGTTAAAAAACGTACATATTCACACATTAAAATTGTGACAATTTAGAAAGCTGTACCATAAAATCTCAAATCAGAAAACAATTTTTATCCTCATCCAGAAGTGCATTACAACCGATCACATATAAGCTTGGTGCCATAGAAATTCAATGATACATGTCTTTGACCATATACATATTCAGGGTTGTTCGAACTTAAAAGTCTACAAATCTTGAAGTTAAAAACCGTACATATTCACACATTAAAATTGTAACAATTTACAAAGCTGCACCATCAAATCTCAAATAGCGAAACAATTTTTATCCTCCTCCAGAAGTACACCGCAACCAAGCGTACTACTGAACGATTAGATAATACTAGATGCAAGCCACGTCCGTAAACGCCGATCGGTGAATGGTCGTCGATCTCCGGTTCTTCTTGAAATCGTGAACTGTCAGAAGAGCGGTGTTATGGCAGGCAGTGAATCAAAAGCTGGCTGTTGAAGCGGCTCCCTCGGAGTCTAGGAACGCAAAGGTTGAAGTCAATTGTTGGTTGGTCGAGTGGCTCGTGCAGGGTCATCGACAGCGTCGTCAATGCCTTCGACATCGAACGTGACTACGAAACAGCTGCGAATATCTTGACGTCGATGACCACGTTTATGCTAGAAACTGTCAGAATTGATTTAAGCTAGACGGATGAACGGCCTGGGGACTGTAAATCCTTTACCTTCTGCTTCTACTCGATGATTCTACTCATTCACGTGTTCGAAGTGTACGGAATTCAAATTCGGAATATATCAATTCGGTGATGTTTATGGATAAATTGTATTCGAAGTTTGTTAGATTGTCGCTTGTAAATGGTCTGTAAATTAGCAAGCTTATGTTTGAACAAGCTTATGTTTGAGCAAGCTTGATTCTCTGAGATGCATCAGACGTGAACTATTCGCTGGTACAATGTTGAGGTGATTAAAGGAAGTTTAAGGACTGTTGTATGTAGCAAAGCATAGCTGTGTTAATTATATTTAGAGTTTGAATAGGATCAACTGTGTCAAAAATATCAGATGACTTTGTCATATTTGAACTGCAATGGCGTCACAAATGCGTCAGGTGTGCTGTTAACTTTATCTACACATGAATACTGTTCAAGTTACAGTATGAAACTCTCTAACAGAATGAGATTCTCCAACATAATTTTGTTAAAACCATTCTCTTACACGAACCTCATTTCCAAAGCAAGAAAGTCGAATCACGAGTACTCACGAAGAGTAACTAAAAGTTTTATAAACCACCCCAATTGCATCGAAGTCTTGAACCAGTTGGCTCGTTTATAGCCGCATCTGACGAGCGTACTGAAAGCAAACTGGTTAAAAGTGGTAAGCAAAGGTAATTCGTTGGTATAACGAGCATCGAGTGTCGTGGAACGTGGGAGTCGATTTCATTGGGACGAATCGCGATCGGCGCTGTCTATTCTCGGCGACGTACACGCGAAAACGAAATTAAAATAACGACGTTCGATGGCGAAGCTGATAGCACGGTGTTAAGGGCCCACGAAGGACTGCGGATCCATTTGCTCGAACGGCCGACAACTCGGCCATCTTCGAAGCCAGATTAATGATCCGGTCGCGAGGCTTAAGAGGGCCATTTGTTTCGATAATAATCTCGGTCGAAAAATGTGAAAGAGATAATAAGCGATGCACACCGGATGCGTGTCTCTGGCCCTTGCTCGATTCTGGTCGTCCTTGAGGCGCAATGAGAAATTGGGCTAACGGGTCGGAATTATTCAGACGAAAGTGCTCTCGAGACCCTGGTCGATCGATATATTGTTGCCGATTTTCTTAGGACCTCATTTGGACCAACGATGTACATATAATGGAACCAATGGAAAATATAATGGAACTTTTTGAGTAAATAGGAAAGAGTTATTTTGCTAAAATTCATTTTTTGAATTCAAAATGCATCCCTTTCGTATCAATACACTGGACACGCTCTCACAATATTAACATTTTTTTATGGGGGCTCTGAAATGTTGACAATGTACATATTGGTCTGACATCTCCATTACTGCTCATTAACATGCAGGCTACATATTTCAGCCTGCAATTATTATTATTCCAAGGAAACTTTGCTATCGATATCTCTTTCATTACTCCTGTATATACCCGACAAAACCTTCATCTTCAAAGAGAACACTCGATATTAACTCGACATAAACTGGACAT
Source organism: Megachile leachella (assembly GCA_963576845.1). NCBI lineage: Eukaryota > Metazoa > Arthropoda > Insecta > Hymenoptera > Megachilidae > Megachile > Megachile leachella. Next base: position 20,510,316 of record OY756251.1, read on the forward strand.
TATAAGTCAAATTTTACAAGATACATTTTTGCATTTCCAACAATCAAACTTACATTATGAACTTCTAAAAAATCATTCAAAAAGAACGCCTTTGTCATGATTTTCGAAGATAGTTTTACATTATCTCCATATATATACCCAGCAAAACCTTCATCTTCAAAGAGAACACATATGAACTCAACATTATTATAAGTCAAATTTTACAAGATACATTTTTGAATTTTCGACAACTAATCTTAAATCATGAACTTCTTAAAAATCGTTCAAAAAGAACGCCTTTGTCATGATTTTCGAAGATAGTTTTACATTATCCCCATATATATACCCGGCAGAACCTTGATCTTCAAAGAGAACACATATGAACTCGACATTATTATGAACCAAATTTTACAAGATACATTTTTGCATTTCTTACAACCAAACTTGCACTATGAAGTTTTTGTCAAATGCGTCAAAAATACAAGTTACATTTTTGCATTTCCAACATCTCACACTTAACCCCTTGCATTATGAAGTTTTTATCAAATGCGTCAGCCAGAACAGACTAATTTCAGCCATAACATGGAAACAGACACAGAAACTTGAAATGTTATGTGAACTTGGTATCAAGCAGTCGTTGACTATGCAAATTATAGTTAGCTTGAACTCCAAATTAAACTGTATTAAAAATTCGAGTAAAAGACACAGAAACTTGAAATGTTATGTGAACTTGGTACCAAGCAGTCGTTGACTATGCAAATTATAGTTAGCTTGAACTCCAAATTAAACTGTATTAAAAATTCGAGTAAAAGACACAGAAACTTGAAATGTTATGTGAACTTGGTATCAAGCAGTCGTTGACTATACAAATTATAGTTAGACTTGAACTCCAAATTAAACTGTATTAAAAATTCGAGTAAAAGACACAGAAACTTGAAATGTTATGTGAACTTGGTGTCATGCAGCCGTTGACAAATTATAATTAGACTTGAACTCCAAATTAAAATGTATTAAAGATTCAAGTAAAATTGGTATGCGTTCACGAGTCAAACTCGTCAAAACAGTGTAAGTTAAATAAACTTGTAAAAAATGACTAAAAACTTTGTCATAATTTTCGAAGAAAGTTTGAAAGTTGATGCACTTGGAATAGAAGAATGTGGTAGTAACAATAAAATGAGAGGAACGAAACTAGCGATGCCATTCGTATCCATCAGGCTCATCGGTGCTCGCGTTGGAATACTCATAATCAAAACAAACGAGCGTAGAAGGCTGGAACGGTTCACGATAGAACTCTTACATCATGTTTCATTGGATTTACACATAGCATTCATTAGAATGCCGGTGGAACTGCGGTTGCCCTCTCTATCTCGAAAAGTACACTTCAAATCTCCTAAGCGAGGCGCAACGCGGAGGATGCCCCCGGGTAATTTATGCCTGTGTCAAGTGGCTAATTCATTTAATTAGGCGCGCGTAAATCAAGCCGCCTGCTGGCCGGGCAGCAATATCGGTCCCTGGTGATCGAGCTCTCTCGGTTTAACTCCGTTCGAAAGTGAGCCGGAGCTTTTTCGCGCGCTTCAGGGTTATCACGAACGCGGGATAATTAATGGCGGATCTCGCGATCCAATTTTCTGATCGCGCCCTGGCGACGAAGAAAGCGATAATTGAAAATAACCTTACGGGGTAAGTACTCGCTTATAGAAACGGCTTGATCATTTCAATTCAGACGATTAATTCCACGGTAGTTCCTCCTATTCCCGTAAGCGGATTTGCATAATTGGCCACCGGTGACCATTTCGCGTATCGTACGACGCTACCACCGCCAACTATCGAGACAACGTTTCTCCCTTGAGAAATGCCATTTCCAATTAACTATCGATTATTGGGCTGGCACCGGACCGGCCAATCGAACGATTAGTCCTGTCCCGTTTAAAGAACCTTGATAAATGCGTACGCGACGGGATGTCTCGTTCCTTTTGCCTCTGTTCACCGCGTTCCCTTATGCTACGACCACTTTCGAGACTCGATTTTAACTCCGTGCAATTTTGTGACAAGATGTTCGAACACGCTCGCAATTAAAGTACTTTACTTAGATTATACCGGCCGCTGTTAGCCGTTTTAATTAACTCGTAGAATACTCCGCGCGTCGTTTGGCTAATGAACGGTGATGCTATAGAAATTACAGGATAATGTAGAACAACCTTAAGAATAAAACGCGCGAGCAAGAATAACACATGTTCTTTAAAGAAACTATGTGATCCGAATGTGGAACAGGCCCAGACAAATAATTAATAAGTAGACTCGTTATCAAGGTCTACAGACATAAACTATGTAATCCGATCTCTTAAATTACATGATTTATTTATACATCGGAGATACCGTAATTGCGTAAACATCCGCGCGGTAAGACAAATTGCTCAATTATATCTGGAGGCTTTGAATCTGAAAAATGATAGAACAAGAGATGAAAATTAGCAAGGCTAAAGAATTTCATAAATAGACCGCTTCCGTTTTGAACGGAAGTAGCCGGTACAGCACGGTGTACGGTTACCGGCAATTAAACTGTACTCTAATTGGAAAGCACCGTTACGATATTAACGCGAGACGCCGGAATAATCGACGAATCGTAGGTGGAACAAAGGCAACCCCTTAATGGCCGCGTTTCCCCGGTTATTATCCTCGCCGCTATTGTGCCACGGTTCATTAACATTTATCGACGACGTTGTCTCGCCTGTTGGGCTAGCCGATGGCTATCGTTTAATTGGGGTCAGCTGATTAACTCGTGTTTAAATCTATCGTGTGCCAAAGAAAGAGCCTCATTCGCATTGTTGTACACCTTATCGATCTCGTCATCTCCAAATCATCGACGTTCTGCAACGTTACACAACCGACGACACGTTTCCTATCGCCCTTCTTCCTCGATATCGATTATCCTACGACCGTGTTAACGGCAGCGTGAAAACGATTCTGACAGAAGTCTGATAATTTAATTGTACGCTTCCTGTTAGGGAAGCTTTGAGAACAAGAATGTTCTTGACGTTTAGAATTTATAGACTGGTTCTTCTGTGGTTTTACCTTTTTGCGTGATGAAGGACTTTATGTTCTTGTAAATATATTTTTGTATATTTCATTTTGTGTGACGCACTTACGGCTCGAATGTGAGAAACCTTACTCTTTTTAATTCTTTTCAATTTGAAATTTAGGTCTAATTATAAGTTGCATTATCAATGATCTCTGAATATAAAGTAGTTATATTTTTTTTTTTTTTTTTGTTCATTTTAATGTTGTAGTCCTGAGTTAGTCTTGACTGACGCACCTGAGAAATAAATGACACAGGAAGTTGTTAATTTTCCAGTTCAGATTCGTTGGTAGCTTTGGTCTTTTATCTTCGAGTATCAAGTTTTAGCTTCAGGTGCAAAACAAGTCAAAAATTGAACGTATGAAAAATCAAGTTTAGCTTTTGATGTCCTATGACACAGAATATCAGTAAGTTAACCTATTGATTGTTCGTGGCTCCTAAGAACTCCTCTACTCGTTCGACAAATTTTAACACTACACTACCAGACTGGTCAAACTGCACCATAAGTATCTTATTATCAGGTGCTCATTTTGTTAAGTACATGTTAGTACATTTTGTTTGTTAAGTACATTATTGTTAAAGGGTTTTGAACGCCAGGCCTAAGAAAAAGGCCTTGTCATCAAGTTTATTAGTGGTCTAACAGACTACTGTAATCAGGGTAACATTCTTAGGCTGAGTACTTTCTCCTTTTTGAGAAAACTATTAACCTTTGCCTTCCTATATCAAATATAACTCAACGTCACACTTCTTGGATCTCATAAATAATTCAGATAAATAGATTGCTCGAATATGTATATTATTATTTATTTGCTACTTGTAACACAAGAAAAAAGTATTTCTCACATACTAAGTCCTACTGCAATACATTTTATTGAGAACTTTCCCAAAAATTAACACTAAAACTACCAAAAATGACTGCTACACAAGTTTCTTATTATAAGGTACACATTTTGTTATATTTTATGAAATCAGAATTAATTTTCATCAAGATGAAGAATAAATGTGTGTACTAATTTATGTTTCATCGTTTGTTTATTTATTTTTTATTTTCATTTTTAATTTCAAATTAAGAGTACATTCTTTGAAATCATAATTGATTTTCATCAAGATGAAGAATAAATATGTGTACTAATTTATGTTTCATCGTTTGTTTATTTATTTTTTATTTTCATTTTTAATTTCAAATTAAGAGTACATTCTTTGAAATCATAATTGATTTTCATGCAGATAAAGAATAAATGTGTGTACTATATTATGTTTCATCGTTTGTTTATTTATTTTTTATTTTCATTTTTAATTTCAAATTAAGAGTACATTTTTTGAAATCATAATTGATTTTCATCCAGATAAAGAATAAGTGTGTGTACTAATTTATATTTTGTCGTTTGTATATTTATTTTTTAACTTCATATGGTAGGTTTAGTGTTAATGATCATAAACCAGGCACTTCGATCTTTGACAGCGATCGTTTGACGTATAATTGCTGCATTCTCCATTTGTAGTAAACTCCAGAAAACATTCCAAAAAAAAGTGAACCGTTTAAAAGTCTCTAATTGAAGTTCCATCACGTTCGGCATCGATTTTTTCGCTAAACTGGTCGTGAAATGTACAAAATTCTCGCCAGTCATCGTCGACTACTAATCAGCAGATATCAGAGGGATCTGTTTTTGCTCGGCTACGTCAAGCAGCTCCCGATTATCCTTTTCTCCTTTTATTCCCGTCGGCCGTGTCGATGCTACCGTCGTCCATGCTCTCGATATTAATACAGATACGCGTGCACGGATTTGCATTCGGGTTCGTGTTTGCACGCGCGTATTCGTGAGCGTTTAATCCACGGCTCCTTACGTAATGCTCGTCTGGTGTCAAGCGAGCCCAGAGTGCTCGAGATAACGAGCAGCCCGTGGAACCCACGAGGGGCAATTTTACATTAGGGGCGAACGCTTACGGACATGCTTTATCTCACGAGGAAGTCGACGTTTACGCCCCGAGTTATGTACAGAATGACCTTAATGGTGTACCAAACGTTCCTCGAAATACTCGATACTGCTTTTCGAAATTTTTGTTTTTTTATTTAGTGGTCTGACATATTAAAATAAACTGAGCTGTGCACTGTATTGTTCTTCCTTTACGGTGAAAATTTTTATAAAAGCAGTTTAGTAGCTGGTGATATTTACTGATACTCAGTGAAATTGGACTTCAAAGCTAGGGGTGTATGCACCCATACAATTTTGATAAAACTTAGCAGTTCAGTAGCTGATAATATTCACTAGATATTCAGTGAAATTGGACTTCAAAGCTAGGGGTGTATGCACCCATACAATTTTGATAAAACTTAGTAGTTCAGTAGCTGATAATATTCACTAGATATTCATTGAAATTGGACATCAAAGCTAGAGATGTATGCACCCATACAATTTCTATAAAATTTATCAGTTTGGTATCTGATAATATTCACTGAACTTGAAATCGGATTTCAAAGCTAGGGATGCACCCATACAATTCACTATTCCACCCCACAATTTCATAAACCAACAATTTCTGTACCTAACATATCAGACTATCAGCCACCTAATGTACTTCAGAATATTACGCAGTATTCAGCAAAGTATCACAGATTCACAATGTCCCTTTAAATCCTCAACGTGAACCTAAAAGTCATAGACAGTGAAGATCATGGACAGCATCATAAATGACATTTGCACCTGCATCAAGTTCGATTTCGGAATTCGACCTTCAAGCGACCGAAGTTAACGGAACATTTTCTCCAAAAATCCCGTCGGCATTCCATTACGATAACGTGGGTACGGAAAGCGTTCCGGTGCTCGAAACGGTCCGCTGCTATCGGTTTCCAAATGGACCAGGATAATCGACGTCCCGGACGACAGTATCGGGGAATTAACGATCCCTCGGTGTTTACACCTGGCGGTCCAGTCGGTAGCGTGCAACGTTCGCATCTAATTCCTGGATCAGAGTTCTGTCTGGCCTTCTAAGGCTGACCATGCGGTGCAACGGTGCTCGACGACCCTTATTCTGGACTATCTTCATCGCTACGAAGCGACTCATGAAAATGCGTGTCCGCAACGTTGAGCACGTGGTCCGCGACCTTGGTACCGTGTGATGCTGCTCTGTCAGTGAGGTACATTTGATGCGAGTTCCATATGTCGCGAGTTTTGTTTGTTAGAGATTTCAGGTGTCGCGAGTTACATTTGATAGAGAGTCCACTTGTTGAGAGTTCCATTTGTCACGAGTTCCATTTTTTAGAGATTCCATATGTCGCGAGTTCCATTTGATAGAGGTTCGATATGTCGCGAGTTCCATTTGATAGAGATTCCACTTGTCGAGGGTTCCATTTGTTAGAGATTCCATATGTCGTGAGTGCCATTTGTTAGAGATTCCATATGTTGCGAGTTCCATTTGATAGAGGTTCCATATGTCGCGAGTTCCATTTGTTAAAGATTCCATTTGTCACGAGTTCCATTTGTTAGAGTTTTCATATGTTGCGAGTTCCATTTGTTAGAGATTCCACTTGTCGTGAGTTCCATTTGTTAGAGATTCCATATGTTGCGAGTTCCATTTGTTAGAGGTTCCACGTGTCGTGAGTTCCATTCGCTAGAGGTTTCATGTGTCGTGAGTTCCATTTGTTAGAGGTTCCACATGTCATGAGTTCCATTTTGTTAGAGGTTCCACGTGTCGTGAGTTCCGTTTGCTAGAGATTCCATATGTTGCAAGTTCCATTTGTTAGAGGTTCCACATGTCGTGAATTTTATTTGCTACAGATTCCACATGTCGCGAGTTCCATATGTTATAGGTTCCACATGTCGCGAGTTCCACTTGCTAGAGATTTCATATCTGGCGAGTTCCATTTGCTAGAGGTTCCACATGTCGCGAATTTCATTTGCTAGAGACTTCATATGTCGAGAGGTCCATTTGATGCATGTTCCATACGTTATGACATCCATTTGATAGAGGTTCCATTTGTCGCGTGTTCCATTTCATAGAGTTTCACCCTACACATCTCCTCCATTTCAAATCTCATCCATCACAAATTTCATTCGTCACCAGTTCCAAACTTGACGAGTCCCACACATATACATATATCCATCACATAACACACTGACCCTAACGCTTGATCCTACAATGTTACACATTGTATTGCACCTTTACACATTACTGTTATTGTACACTGTATATTACTATACCACCATAGTTCAACTACTGTTTTACTCATCCTGAGTCCTGACAAAATATTAAAACATCTCCAATTGCACCATTGTATCGCACCATTGCACATTACTGTTATTGTACACTGTATATTATTATACCACCATAGTTCAACTACGGTTTTACTCATCTTGTCCTGACAAAATATTAAAACACCTCTAATCGCTCACATTGAAAAGTGTATTCCCATTCTTCAAACAGTAAGGTTCCAATGATATCTATCGCAAGAAACCCACTGGAACCGTAGACCCAACAAAAAAGGAAGCGAAAGAAGCGTCGTCCTTGAGGAAGGCGACGACCACATCGATTTCGTCGAATCGGCAGCCGATTCGATCAACGTTCGTCGCGTTCCATGAACCGTAAAAGCCAGCTTCCGTGTTCCGGCTAACTGTTCACCATGGAGGACCGTGCACATCGTCGAACAAGGACGAACAGTAAAGAAGAAGCGAGGACGAGCGAAGAGAGAGACAAGCTACAGAAAGAGAGAGACACGACAACGATGCCCATTAAACTTAACCTCTCTCGTCGTTGGTCCGGTCTAGTTTAAAGCCATCGCGTCGTCTCGCGTGAGTCTGATTGCGGTTCGAACAGGTTGAACAGTTGGGTAATGGAGGCGCCCGCAACATCTACTCCGTTAGCGGTACCAGCTTCTGTTATCTTCGCCGCTTGAAAGCCGACGAGCTTCCTTCGATCACGGACCCTTCTCGGAAAAAGGAACAAGATTACCGGCTGTTCGACGTTCGCTAACTTTAGGGTACTACGATGTCATCGTTAGGCCTCCAAATTTCTTCCCTTTTACGACCAATCTCGAACCACTCGTTTTCAGGGGGATCTACGACGTAGACTCTATGCTGTTTTCTCGTTATGTGGTGGTAGTCGAATTTTTGCGGTTCTTTGTCTGTCAGGTTTGTTAGAAGAAGGTAAGGATGGAAATTTTTGTACTCAAAATTTCGAACATACTGGAGCGACGCTCCTAAATTTTTAGACTGCAAACAGCTACATTCTTGAGTTTTTAGATTCTGAAAATTGGACACTCAAATGTTACATCCAGATACTACATTCAAATCCTACATCCAGATACTACATTCAAATCCTACATTCAGATCCAATATTCAAATTCTACATTCAAATTCTACATTCAAATCCTAACATTCAAATCTTACATCCAGATCCTACATTCAAATTCTAACATTCAAATCTTACATCCAGATCCTACATTCAAATTCTAACATGCAAATTCTACATCAAAATCTTACATTCAAATCCTACATCCAGATCCTACATTCAAATGCTAACATTCAAATCTTACATTCAAACCCTACATCCAAATCGTACATTCAAATCTTACATCCAAATTCTACATTCAAATCCTAACATTCAAATCCTACATCCAGATCCTACATTCAAATCCTACATTCAGATCCTACATTCAAATCCTACATTCAAATCTTACATTCAAATCCTACATCCAAATTCTACATTCAAATCCTACATTCAAATCCTACATCCAGATCCTACATTCAAATGCTAACATTCAAATCCTACATTCAAATCCTACATTCAAATCCTAACATTCAAATCCTAACATTCAAATCTTACATCCAGATCCTACATTCAAATTCTAACATTCAAATCTTACATCCAGATCCTACATTCAAATTCTAACATTCAAATTCTACATCAAAATCTTACATTCAAATCCTACATCCAGATCCTACATTCAAATCCTACATCCAGATCCTACATATGAAACCTCAGACTTCACCACACATCATCAAACACTTTCATCAAATGGAACTTGCAGCAAACTTTGTATTCAGTAAAATCTAAAACAATCGTAACTCACAATAACCCAGGACAAGGCGATTTATACATCAAATAATTTATAAGTAAAGTTTCCAAAGGTCTCAGAATTTGAGATACCTTCGTCCAGGCACTATCGAGCGTGTCGAGAGTCAAGACCCGTTGAAAGAACCTTGGATCCCCGAAGTTGGGCTGAAACTCATTTCAAAAATTCCTGAGGGAGAAGTATGTAATTATTCGGGGATAATGGACACCCTAGGCGGCCCAAGTTCATCTCTGACCAGCTGGTTGAATTCAACTCGGACATGCCTGTGAATTTATCGTCTACATCGTTTTTTCTGTGTATGATCACTTAGTAGTTGCTTTTGTCTAATATTCCTTTACAATGTTTTCACTCTTGGAAATTTGTGATGATTTAATACTAATTTAATAATTGTGATGATGGATACATCATAAGTGGGTGTTGAAATAATAGATACATGGATAGTGTGTCTTTTCTTGGGGAATACTTTCCCATAGCTCTAAATAATTTATCTAATGAGACATTTTCAGTTGGACCTAAATTGTTATTTAGGTTACAAATTTTGATAGTAAAGCCAATATGTCTGAACACAAATGATCTCAAATCTTGTTAGGGTTTAAATAACTGAGTCCCAGATTCTAGATGACTCAGTCACTCCACATTAATGTATTAATGTTAAGATTAAATATAATAGCTGCCAGTGTATAAATTTCTGTAATCTATCAGATGAATCTTACAAGCTACAATTATTTCCTCGCCACAGCAAGTGTCAACCCAAGGTATTTATCATCAAAGTCGATCCCCTTAACGTCAACAAACCAGAACAGCATTTTACCGCTCCCATATTTAAGAAAGTACTTAATAATATAAATCGATTTCCAAAATAAGCAAGAGACGCGTGTCAGCCATATACGGTTGACGATCGATGTATCAGGTCGTAGAAAGCCCCAGGGTATTGAACCATCGAAGGATACTTTTTCAGGCGCGACAAGAATGCGAAAGCATCTTTACTGCTGGATCTTTATCGGTCTCGAAAGGCTTTTGTCGAATTTTCTGTTAGACCAGGCTGGAAAGACCGGTCGACCTCTAGTCACTGGTTTTTGTTCTTCCTTTTCCCGCAGACATCCTGTTGTCGTATTGCTCCCGTCCATTTGTGGCTCTCGATCCGACGAGCAAGAAACAGCATCGACGACGACCAGGATAAGGGGATCCTCGGGTGGGACAAGGTGTTAGCCAACCGCAATTATCGGTAATGATAGCTCCGCAAGGCCCGTTCCCTGCTCTAGCAACGACAGTTATTTGCCGCCATATTGATGACCGGTCGGTCGCGCATGAACGAATGTACGTGACCCTTCGGGATCATTGAATCATACCAGGATCATCCACTTTCCGTTACGTCCAACGCAGAATCATACTCTATCGTGCGTTTGCGAGCAACGATAGCTATCGACATGCTTTCGAGGTCTTACGTTCGCACCTTTAACCTGTTTGCTTGTCAAGACGAGTTAACTCGTTTCGTTAAGTAACGAGTATAGATTAGGCAGATCAGATTAGGTAAATTAGCTTTCAGTTCTGAGAGCTAGACGCTTAACGCGATGCACTTACTGGAAGATTTACGTATCGCCTCTTAAAGTTGCATCAGCGATTCTTCCGGACCTGCAATCATTTTCTTTCAAATTTATCATGTTCTGTGAAAGCTTGGCTGATTCATATACCTTGGAGTTTCGAATATGGAATCTTGTATTGTTTAAAATTCATCATTTGTGAAAGGTTGGGAAGTTTAATTTAATCTAATGGTTCTTTGTTTAGGTAGCTTTGTTTAGAATTGAAGTTACAAATCTGGAATCATTTGTATTGTTTGATATCCATCATGTGTGAAGATGCACATATGAAGTTTAATATAATGCACCTAATGGTAGATTCCTTGTTTACGATGTTTCCAACTTTAAGATGTTCGCCTAGCTCGAATTAAAATCAATCGTCTCAAATCTAAAATCAACTACGTATATTGTTGGATATTCATCATATGTGAAGGGTACACATATGAAGTTTAACATAATGCACCTAATAGCAGATTCTTTGTTTACTCAACTTTAAGATGTTCATCTAGCTTAAATTAAAATCAATCATTCCAAATTTAAAATCAGTTATGTACATCGTTTGATATCCATCATATGTGAAGGGTACACATATGAAGTTTAACATAATGCACCTAATGGCAGAATCTTTGTTTACTCAATTTTAAGATGTTCATCTAGCTTGAATTAAAATCAATCCTTCCAAATACATATAAAATTAGCTATGTATATCACTTGACATTCATCATGTGTGAAGACTACACATATGAAGTTTAACATAATGCACCTAATAGCAGATTCTTTGTTTACCCAACTTTAAGATGTTCATCCAGCTCGAATTAAAATCGATCATTCCAAATCTAAAATCAGCTATGTATATTGTCTGATATCCATCATGTGTGAAGGATGCACATATGGAGTTTATCATAATACACTTCATGGAAGATTATTTATGCAGCTTTGTTTGAAGCTGTCCACCTAACTGAAGCAAACTGAAGTTACATTAATCATTCATCCAAATCTAAAATCATATATGTGTACTGTTCGATATTCATCATATGTGGAGGATGCACATATGGAGTCTATTATAACACACTTCATGGTGGATTATTTTTTAACGCAGCTCTGTTTGAAGTTATTCACATAGATCAAACTGAAGTTATGTCAATCGTTTATGCAAATTTAAAATCATATATGTATATTGTTCGATATTCATCATATGTGGAGGATGCACATATGGAGTCTATTACAATACACTTCATGGTGAATTATTTTTTAATGCAGCTTTGTTTGAAGTTATTCACATAGTTCAAACTGAAGTTACATCAATCGTGCATTGAAATCTAAAATCATATATGTATGTTGTTCGATATTCATCATATGTGGAGGATGCACATATGGAGTCTATTATAATACACTTCATGGTAGACTATTTATTAATGCAACTCTGTTTGAAGCTGTCTACCTAAGTCAAACTGAAGTTACGTCAATTGTTCATCCAAATTTAAAATCACATATGTATATTGTTCATTTAACATCATATGTGGAGGATGTACATATGAAGTCTATTATAACATACTTTATAGTAGATTATTTTTTAACACAGCTCTGTTTGAAGCTGCTCACGTAGTTCAAACTGAAGTTACGTCAATTGTTTATTCAAACATAAAACCATCAACATCGTTCAAACTATATTTCACTCGAAATATCTCTTCTTCAGCGACTTAAAATTTCGTGCCTCATAGACCCTCCCCAGCATCGATTCCTACCTCTAAGGCAGAGGAACGTTCTGGCCGCGAGCACCGATGATAATAATTATCGTGTTACGATGGATGACTTTCTCATTCGTCTGGTTGCGGTGCGCAACCGTGCAGCTCGAGTCCTGGTGCGCCTGGTATATCGGATCGTTTGTCTCGAACTGTCTGCCGCTTCCGTCACTCGACGTTCTGTCGGCCAGCTACACGTACACGTCGTTACTCGAGCGGATTCCTATCAGTGACATGCAAATCGATCTCAGCCTCGACCTTTGCTACGAAACGACGTATCTCTGATAGGCGGTGCTGTATCTGCGCGCATATTTACGTTCGACCATCCATCTGAACCCATTCGAACAATTCAACCCTTCGTCCTCTTCGTCAAAATATTACGGACTTGCTGAGGTCGCCTTACAGTGTTCTGCTATTCATAGAAATTATTCTTGAAACTGTCTTTTCTGGAGCAGATCGATTAACACGTAATTACATACAGTTTCATGTTAACAATATTAATATGAAACAATACATACAGTTTCATGTTAAGTGGTGCTGTGGGTTCAGTTACATTAATCATTTACAGAAACGAAGGAAACGGGAGTTCTTAATAAAGACAGGACAAATAGGACGATGGTTGTATGATTGTAATGGTGAACAGATCAGAAGACGAACTTGAAAGATACCCTTGTTCTTAATAATCTGTGTCATAGTCTGTCTGACTACAAACTGTCTGTCTGACTGTCTGACTACGAACTGTCTGTCTGACTGTCTGTCTGTCTGTCTGTCTGACTACGAATTGTCTGTTTGACTGTCTGTCTGTCTGTCTGACTACGAATTGTCTGTTTGACTGTCTGTCTGTCTGTCTGTCTGACTACGAATTGTCTGTTTGACTGTCTGTCTGTCTGTCTGACTACGAATTGTCTGTTTGACTGTCTGTCTGTCTGTCTGACTACGAATTGTCTGTTTGACTGTCTGTCTGTCTGACTACGAATTGTCTGTTTGACTGTCTGTCTGACTGCAAACTGTGTGTCTGACTGTCTGTCTGACTGCAAACTGTCTGTTTGACTGTCTGTCTGACTGCAAACTGTCTGTTTGACTGTCTGTCTGTCTGTCTGTCTGACTACAAACTGTCTGTTTGACTATCTGTTTGACTATCAGTTTTCACTGTGCTTATCAAAGTGCTAATCGAGCCAGCACAGTTAGCACATCAATCAATTAATATCTTCCGATAGATAACACGTTTGAGAGTCCTTTTATTTTATGTCCAGAAAAGAAATGACCCAGAAAGTAAGTTGAAAAATATGATATATTCCTACTGTCTATCGTAAGCATAAATCTGGAAGATGAACGAGCGACCGTTTCCCCAAACTGAAAGCCACAGAATGCCTTTTCACGAATCACGAAAGCACGTTGAGTTCACGAATGGTCGGTTTTGTCCCTTGAAAGAGGACCGTCCTGCAGCAGGACAATAAGACACCTCGGTCCGTGCTCTCCCCGTGGCTCATCTTCCTTTTGAAAACCGGCCTTCGGTCAGTCGAGGGTTTTATTTGGCCGGTGGTCCGGCTCTCTTCGCCGCGTACGTGTTCCTTTCTGGTCCAGATGCTGCACGAAATCAGCCAAGTGTTCGCATCGACCGGACCCAACGTGGCGCCCAAACGAGTTTTAAATTGCACCGTCCCGGGCATTTGAATGCGAAAACACGCGAGGATACGAAACGACCCGCCTAAACGCACCTGATCACCCTCTTCTTTCGCTGTTCGCTGTCCCCCTGGCCTCGAGACGCGCCATGGACAACTTTCGTTGTGCGGAGTCGCTGCACGATGTTTAGGAACCAGCTCGTGGATCGGTAATGGCGTGCTAATTCAAATCTAAATCGTTGCCAAATGGCAGTGGGATAAAAGTTTAATCGCGGTTTCTATACTTAGAAGTTTGCGAAGGCCGTCTCTTCGGAAACTTTTGAGTATTTATTTTTATGCTGTTCTTAAGAGGAGCTCTGGTTAGGTTAATTAACCCTTTTCATTTGGAGGTTGGACGAAATCGAAATATTCAGATTAATAATAGATTCGTGCTTTTTTGGAGGTAATGCTCATGCAAGTTTTTGAAGTTTGATTGATTTCTAATGCTGAGAGTTTAGGCAAGTGTTCATTACGCATATGATTCAGTTGCTATTAGAATGTCATGAACCTTCAGACATGTTTGAGAATTTATAATATGAGTGTCTCTTTTCTCAAGGTTTTGAAATTAAGAAATTTAGTTTGGGGTTGGTTCAGCATCACTGTATGACATTCTTAGAGTAACAAGCCTTATGCAGTCACAAAGAGTGTTACGCAAGTTTAAACATCAGATCACAAGACAATAGAAAACACTGTTTTTCCAAATTCCCAAACTACATGTCCACACAGCTATTACAGCAATGTGTGGACATATCAGGTCTCCTCTTTATGCAGAGCCCACAGGGCGTTTTATATCACCCAACCCTCGTAAAAAATCGGTCAATGAGGGCCACACCACGCGATCACCCCGCGTTCGCGAGATCATAACTTAGATTAATCCAGCAGCGTAATCTCGCGTTGCGAGACCACCTGTCGCATAATTTCCGATCTAAATCCGAGTTCCGTTGAATCTACGAGGGCTCGATCGTAGACAGCGGCGAATTTCGTAGAATTTGCCTCGATTTACGATGAGCAGAGTCCGAGAGAAGGCCAAGACTAACGAGCGTTCAAAACAGTTGTAGATCTCGCTGATGATAAATTCGAGAGGACACTTTCATCCGGGGGATAGGATGGCGCTTTTCGATATTTTGTCGCTGGTAGACCTTGAACGGCAACTTGAAAGACGGGTTAATTCGAATTTGGTTCTTCTTGTTCTGTTTATGGAGGATCGTTCGGTGTATCGCTTTGGATGTTTTGTGGATTTTGGAAAATTAAGGTTAAGGACTGGAGGAAGTTTTTCTCGACGTTTGTGATGATATAGGTGATCTTTGAGCAGTGTCAGAATTAACAAGTTCTTGAATTAGTCTCTTACACTTTCTTTTCTAGGTATGAAGGATTTAGTTTGGAGTTTAAAATTGCTGGGTTTTGGAATTTGTTTGATATGTAAGCTTCAATTTGTAGCTTTACATTGTAGCTTTAATTTGTAGCTTTACATTGTAGCTTTAATTTGTAGCTTCAATTTGTAACTTTACATTGTAGCTTTAATTTGTAGCTGTACATTGTAGCTTTAATTTGTAATTTTACATTGTAGCTTTAATTTGTAGCTTTAATTTGTAGCTTTACATTGTAGCTTTAATTTGTACCTTTACATTGTAGCTTTAATTTGTAACTTTACATTGTAGCTTTACATTGTAGCTTTAATCTGTAGCTTTAATTTGTAGCTTTAATTTGTAGCTTTACATTGTAGCTTTAATCTGTAGCTTTAATTTGTAGCTTTAATTTGTAGCTTTACATTGTAGCTTTAATTTGTAGCTTCAATTTGTAGCTTTACATTGTAGCTTTAATTTGTATCTTTACATTGTAGCTTTAATTTGTAGCTTCACATTGTAGCTCTAATTTGTAGCTTTAATTTCTAGCTGTACATTGTAGCTTTAATTTGAAGTTTTAATTTGTAGCTGAAAGAGCAAAAGATCTAACTTCTTCAATTTAAAAATACAACAAATCAGAATTATTTACTCTAAAACTAAAAAGAACCTCATTTTCTTAATTTGACAATATAAGATACCTAAATCATTCAATTTTAAAACACAAAAAAATCCAAACCTTCAATGGCAGTCTTCCTAAAAATCCAAATCTCCAGTTTAAAAAGACCTCTCATGAGAAGCAAAACCTTCAAACCCAGCGTGTAAGCCAATCACAGCCCAGAGGTTAGGGTTTAACCCCGCACGAACAAGGTTCAGAATGAGCGTATAATTTATGGATAGGGAGTGTTCATAATAGCCGGAGTTTTATCTGCTATCTAGCTAGCGTGCCGCCACTTGTTTTCTCGTTTCAATTGGGCGTATCGTTGAAACGGCGAGCCGAATGATTCGTGCAATCGGATCAAGCTTGTCAGGATGGAAAAAAAATTCAATTTGCCGGCTGTCTGGATTGACGAGGATGAGCTGTAGAGATTTCGGCCAGTCGTGCGAATTCAGAGGATCCAGATCATCCTAGATAAAGGAGGGGCACACTTCAGTATAATTTCAGGTCGGTGTTCTGGAACGTAAACGTCTTGCGAGATGTTCTCGATGATCCTTGACGCCCATCATGAAGAATAGCTTCGTGAACCGACTCGTCTCGATCTCCTTTCGGGCACCTTTGATGCATCCTCGGGTCGTTTGCGATGTAGTGATAGCAAATTGGAATTAGATAGCTTTGATTGCTTTTGATAGGTTTGCTTTGCTTAGGTTTATGTTAGGTTTGCTTTTGATAGGTTGTTTATTTATTATTAGGTTTATTTTGTTTAGAAGTTTGTGTCAGTCGTGTATTTATTGGGGAAGGATAATAGTTATAAGAAGGTGCAGTGGCAGCTAAATGGTACAGAAACTGGAGACAAACTGGATCAAGGTTTGGAACATAGAATGTTCAGGTGATGTTCTCTATGGGACTTGATGTGCTATGGGACTTTATGAGGAAGAGGATAGCAACTGTACATACAATTTCACTGTTAGACTGTTCAAAATGCTTACACTCAATATACTCACACTAAGTATTAAATTAAACAGACAAAAAAAAAAATATACAGGTCGAATTGAGTAACCTCCTCCTTTTTTGAAGTCGATTAAAAACTACTAGGATATACAGTTCATCAGACTCATCATACAGTTCTCTTCATATGAAGTTCTCTTCATCAGACTCATACAAAGAGACATCCAAGGGCTGAACAATAACTGAATCTTCATCTATGATTTTTTCAACGAGTCAGTCAGAGCTAATTGTTGATGTAACATTTAAAACAAGTAAAGAAAGTGGAAATGTCAAGTACATGTTGTTTGTAGTAATTTATAATTGTGCACATTGTAAGCTTCCACATTCAACAGTTAGCACATATGATTTTGTTTATATGTGAACAACCAAATTGGTTGCATGTAAGATGTGTCACAAGTGATACTCTCCAAGCAGAAGGGTAAACCATAACTCTCCAGAAATTCAGTTTAGAACTGAACAGCACTCGAACATTGTTCGGAAGTGTCGATTGAATCGAGGCCACGAAACGAGGTAGGGAGGCCGTTTAAGAGTAGACGAGGGAACAATTCCGGGCGCAGATTGCTCATCTCCGCGCGTGAAAACCGCCTGAAAAGGGTCGCGTTTCCTCGTGTCGTGTCAGGGCAAAGGAACGGCAGGTTTTTCATCGTGTCGCACGAAAATAACCTCTCATCAGCGAGCTCCTTTGATCTCCGTGAACTGAAAGGAAAGAGTCCGCGTGTTCCTCGCGGCTGAAGCAGCTCGCCAAATTAGCAGCCCTTTTGTGCTGCCACTCGCTTGCTGCCAGCCGTTCAATTCGGTTTACCCGCTCTGAACTGGGCTGCTACCGCGAGAGTATTTCAATCGAAATCCGCCGTTTGTTCTTCCAGGAAGACGCCTTCCTGAGACAACCGACGCGCCGGGAAAAAGAACGATGCGGTTGTAATACGAAACGATACTCACGGGACCTCATTTTCAGATTTCTTCGGGAATTCTCGAAGACTGCTTTACATATTCTTGGGTCGAGGTTCTTTTAATTCTCAAGGTTGCAAAAATTATTCAATCCCTATAAATTAAACTCTACATTATACATAAATTTATAACTCTACATTATACATAAATTTATAACTCTACATTATACACAAACAAATTTGTAACTCTACATTATACACAAACAAATTTATAACTCTACATTATACACAAACAAATGTATAACTCTACATTATAGACAAATAAATTTATAACTCTACATTATAAAGAAACTAATCTATAATCAAACTCTGTAATTTCCAATTCTTGAACCACCGTTTCTAAATCCCATATTCCTAATTTCTTAAGTTGTAGATTTTCAAGTTCTAAATTTCCAACTTCTAAAGTCTCAATCGACAAACTCCAAATTCTTGAATGCCCAACTACTAAATCCCCAATCAGTAAATTCCCAAATTTACAAACTTGTCTCAATCTCAAAATTGCCAATACCGCAACAAAGTTCTGAAACGTTCTGAGCACGCAACCCATAAAAATAATAAGTTCCTCCCAGAAAACCACTCGTTAATCAAAGCAGAACCAGCGTCTTCCGTTAAGTTCACCTCCATACCGGAAGTACCTGTAGCAATCTTAAAATTACAAAGCGACCAAGCGCAACAGTTCAGTGACGAGGAGGAATTCGTCGAATAGGCTTCGTTAACCGGGACCATTGTCCAGGAGCTAGGTCCAGGAAGTTAACGGGCTAGCGAGAAGTCGATCTACGAAGTTGCCCTCGAAAAGCATCAGACGACAGGTTCAGTACAGGCGTTCTCTACGAAGTCGTTACCGGTGCTCGAATTAGACGCAGCAACGGCCAATCAGCGGCCCGTTGGCGTTGTTCGCTCCTCTAATTGCATCTAATTAGATTAGAGGGCCGTGTTGTCCGTGGACGGTGTTGATCAGGGTACCAGCAGGTCGGATCTAGCCACGAATTAGATTACCGGCGTCGCCGCTTTTAATCGACCCGTTGCACGCTCTGGAGAACGACGGCGTTAATTGAAAGCTCGGGCCTCGAATTATGCGTGCTACGAATTCTTTTCTTTTTCTTTTTTATTGTGCAACGAACGGTTCGTAACGGATGGTTACGTCTCTGCTATGCCACCCTGGTAGATACCGTTTCGACGTTGCTGATCTGATTAGGTTCACATTCTTTTGCAGGCATTTAGGGTTGATCCATTATTCGACGGATAAATTCTTTAATTCTATGTGGAGGCAAGAGGTGGATTCTATATACCAAAATCTTGGTATTTTATAGGGAGGTGGATTTTTCTATAGATGATCAACGTTGGTCTGAGTTCAATGTTGGTCTGAGTTCAATGTTGGTCTAACTTCAATGTTGGTCTAAGTTCAAAGTTGGTCTGAGTTCAATGTTGGTCTGAGTTAAAGGTTAGTCTAAGTACAATGTTGTTCTAAATTCAATGTTGGTCTGAGTTCAATCTGGACTCTTCCTGAGTCAGCTCTTATTCTATGTGGAGGTAAGATATGGATTGTATAGGTAAATCTTAGTATTTTATAGGGAGGTATATTTTTCTATAGATGATCAGTGTTGGTCCAAGTTCAATGTTGGTCTGAGTTCAATGTTGATCTAAAATCAATGTTGGTCTGAATTCAATGTTGGTCTAAATTCAATGTTGTTCTGAGTTCAATGTTGGTCCAAGTTCAATGTTGGTTTAAATTCAATATTGGTCTGAGTTCAATGTTGGTCTAACTTCAATGTTGGTCTAAATTGAATGTTGGTCTGAGTTCAATGTTGGTCTAAATTCAATGTTGTTCCAAATTCAATGTTGGTCTCAGTTCAATGTGGACTCTTCCTGAGTCAGTACTTATTCTATGTGGAGGTAAGAGGTGGATTCTGTAAGTAAATCTTAGTATTTTATAAGGAGGTAGATTCTCCTATAGACGATCAATGTTGGTCCAAGTTCATGTTGGTCTAACTTCAATGTTGGTCTAAATTGAATGTTGGTCTGAGTTCAATGTTGGTCTAAATTCAATGTTGTTCCAAATTCAATGTTGGTCTCAGTTCAATGTGGACTCTTCCTGAGTCAGTACTTATTCTATGTGGAGGTAAGAGGTGGATTCTATAAGTAAATCTTAGTATTTTATAAGGAGGTAGATTCTCCTATAGACGATCACTGTTGGTCCAAGTTCATGTTGGTCTAACTTCAATGTTGGTCTGAGTTCAATGTTGGTCCAAGTTCAATGTTGGTCTAAATTCAATGTTGGTCTGAGTTCAACGTGGACTCTTCCTGAGTCAGCTCTTAAACACTGTATGGAACAAACTCATATCAGAATACAATTACTGAGAATTATATCTGATCTTACTCCTTCCTTACTGACCATACTATCTTATAAGACTGGACAGGTTATTGTGATTGATCATTGTGGTTTTAAACGAATCTACATTTGACCTATGCATACATTGTCTGATCCCGAATAAGAAATCAACAAGGCAAGTTTGAAGAGTACACAGAGTTTAATATGTTAAATGCTTTACTCTGGAGATGACTCAAACTTCTGTTTACTCTTAAGATTTTGTTGTTCTTGTATGATAATGATAGACATGAGTAATATGTAGAGTACATCGATAACGAAAGACATTATGGACATGACTAGAAATTCTGTATGACTATATGACTTCCTATATGAGGATTAGAATGTTTGGTCACGAGTCCAGTTATAGTTTCTTAAATCACTCCGCATCTATCGTACACAGAATTGCAAACTTTTCGAATGTAATTTTTGCGACGAAAGGATGAGTGAAAAAGGAGTTAGGTAAACGCGCGATAAATCGTGCACCGGCTGACGGAACGAACGGGAGCACAGGGTCAAAAAGCTTGAATATACGTTCGCGCGGGGTCTTGGTCGGCCTGTTACAATCAGGAAAGCTCTGAACCGTTGAAGCGAGCCGACCTTCTTCACCGAGAATGCTATATGACCCTCTTAATGAAGTCCGACAGATAGCCGAGCGAACGAGCGCGCACGGGGCCGGTGAAGCATGGTGCGAGGCTCGTTGTGCGGCGATTGTAAGGGACACCGTGCGATCAGGAACACCGTGGCCGACTCGTGCTATTCGATATAACGCGAGTAGACCATAGCGTGGAGCAAAAAACCGGCCAAGGGAGAGCCAGCTGAATTTTTACCGTCTCTCCCTCTCTTCGAGCGCCGGAGAAACCTGAAAACCCTTCACGAGACGCCGTGCTCGCCGCCTGTGAATCACGGCGTGATAAATCTGACGATTTTTAAGCCCCTCCTTGCCACTCGATACGACAAATTCTAGTAAATATCGTCGCGGTGAATTATGGAGGAAATGCTGTTTACTGGCGCGGTCTTTGCTTTCTTTGCGACTCCTACGATAACCCGAGGGAACACTACTTTACCGCCTTTCGAAATGGCGGCGTGATTTAGTGGAAAATTCGCGGATTTAACTGTTTGGATTCACCTTTACTAATTTCTATTCCAATGAGTTTCGCTTACTTTCATAGCTTTTAGAAATAATTGCACGCATCTAGAAATTCAGAGGTCTTTTCGATCTGAAAGTGTGGCTACTGCAACGGATTCTATACCTGAGAGCCACTGACCCGAGGGCTTTTTCTTCTTTACAAGTGTTCCACTTTTTTCAAAAGAATCAAAAATGAGCTCAGTTACTGTGTAACCAGCAATTAAGTACTATCAAAATACGTGTAATATGTTTTAACGAATGATGCCATTATTTAATATCGTGCCACAGTTAACCTATACAATGTATCCACTAATTGGTACTTTTCTCTTTCATACTTTGTTGCAATTAAAGTCAAACTGTTCGAACATACATGAAAAATTTGACACAGTAAATTTTGATACACGTAGCAAAACTTGATACGTGTAACAAAACATGATACATGAACATACATGAAATTTTTCTATGTGTACTTATCGTATAATGGAACGGTTATTATTCTCTGTTGGTACTATGTCTAATGGATGATAAAGTACAGGCAGTCAGGCGAAGTTCGAGAATCTGGTAGAATAATTGGATCGTAAGAAGTGAAATAAATAAATCATATAGAGAGGATTAATTGCATGATAAGCGCTAACTTTGTTGTAATAATAGAGTTTGCCGGTTAATTTCAGCGTAACGAAGGTATTAATAATATTGTACAAGCAGAACGAATGGAAACGAAAATGAAATGGGAGGAGAACTCGTGTACCTCTATAAGTATTGTATCCACCGATCTAACTTTTTTAGTACTGTAACTACGGAGCCCATCAAAATGACGGCGCTTGGATATTTTTCTTTAACGTTATTAACGCGGTGCTGTAATTGTAAGAATTTATTTATTATGATAGCTACTCTGTATCGACTGATATTTAATCTAGCTGGACTTGTACCTACTCTAGTTACTCTAGGTAGCTTGGTATGTAATCTGATTGAAGTTGTAACTACTCTAACTACTCCAGGTAGCTTGATATATAATCTGACTGAAGTTGTACCTACTTTAGCTACTTTGAGTAGCTTCATATATAATCTGGCTAGACTTGTACCTACTCCAGCTACTTTGAGTAGCTTCATATATAATCTGGTTGAAGTTGTACCTACTCTAGCTACTCTGGGTAGCTTCATATATAATCTGGTTGAAGTTGTACCTCCTGGAGCCTCTTATGAAGTAGTACCTACTCTAACTACTCTAGGTAGCTTGATATATAATCTGGCTGAAGTTGCACCTACTCTAGCTACTCTGAGTAGCTTGATATATAATCTGGCTGGACTTGTACATACTCCAGCTACTTTGAGTAGCTTCATATATAATCTGGTTGAAGTTGTACCTACTCTAGCTACTCTGGGTAGCTTCATATATAATCTGGTTGAAGTTGTACCTACTCTAGCTACTCTGGGTAGCTTCATATATAATCTGGTTGAAGTTGTACCTACTGGAGCCTCTTATGAAGTAGTACCTACTCTAATTACTCTAGGTAGCTTGATATATAATCTGACTGAAGTTGTACCTACTCTAGCTACTTTGAGTAGCTTGATATATAATCTGGCTGGACTTGTACATACTCCAGCTACTTTGAGTAGCTTCATATATAATCTGGCTGGACTTGTACCTACTCCAGCCACTGTGGATAGCTTCATATATAATCTGGTTGAAGTTGTACCTACTGGAGCCTCTTATGAAGTAGTACCTACTCTAACTACTCCAGGTAGCTTGATATATAATCTGACTGAAGTTGTACCTACTCTAGCTGCTCTGAATGAACTGATATTTAATCTGGTTGAAGTAGTACCTACTGAAGCCTCTTATGAAGTTGTACCTACTCTCGCTACTCTTGATAGCTTGATATCTAATCTAACTAAACTTGCACCTACTCTAACTACTCTGAATGAACTAATATTCAATCTAGTTGAAGTTGTACCTACCCGAGCCTCTTATAAACTTGTATCTGCTAGAGTTTCCCTAAACTCTACTTCCCTAAACTTCCTTGCACTTCCACCACTTTGAAGAAGCTCGTATTAAAGCTCGTATTCACGTCACCTTTGTACATCTGTTCCCCAAAAAAAGAAGAACATTCAGATGATGTCTGTTAATTAGAAAACAGTCCGCATAAATCGTGCATCAGGCCATAGCGATCGAAGTGGAGGTGGATCGTGTAAATCGTACATTAACGTGGATTCCGGCGTCTTCGTGGCTGGAAATCGATATTTTATCGGTCGCTGTGCGGCTATCGTATCGGTGTCGTTCCCGGTCGCTGGGTGGTCAGAATTCTTCGGCGCGCTTTGCGAAAAATTCTGCCGGACGCGTTACAGGCCCTCCTGGACAACGACGGGCGAAAGCGAGCGGGGTTGAAGTATTTACGGTCTCGTCGAGACAATGCTCACGCACTCGCGGCTCTCTTGCTTCTTTCCTCGATACCTTGTCGAGCCGTACCGACACGCGGACTGAAAAATGCCCAACCGAGCTGCCTTCCGGTTGCCGTTTAAGGCAAATATCCGACCGACGAGGTTTGGCTGCCAACGGACCATGCTTTCGTTGCCTTTTACCCTTCCGAGGACTCTTGCAGGCACTTGTTATCTGTCTTCTTCTCTTTTAACCCTTTAGCTACTTTTTTTTTATTCACAAGATTATAGATTAGAAGGTTGCATTTACTTGTTATTTTTTTATTATTAATTACTGCTATTTTTTGGATCCACAATATTATAGTTTAGAAGGTTGGATTCTTTTACTTGTTATTTTTTTTTATTATTAATTACTGCTATTTTTTGGATCCACAATATTATAGTTTAGAAGGTTGGATTCTTTTACTTGTTTTTTTTTTTATTATTAATTACTGCTATTTTTTGGATCCACAATATTGTAGTTTAGAAGTTTAGATTCTTTTACTTGTTATTTTTTTTGTTATTAATTACTGCTAATTTTCTTGAGATGCAATTTGGTTAAATATATTTGGTAAAAATTTTTTATTGAACTGTAGTGAGTTACTCTTCAAAGGATTAGCACTTTACACTTCTATGTTGAGTTTCACTTGAAGTCACATTTCTCTTGAATTTTATAAATTATTCAGATAAATAGATTGACTAAATATATTGTTATTTATTACTTATAATAAAGGAGAATGTATCTTGAGTTATAATTTAATTAAATATATTTGTTTCAAATTTTTTATTGAACCTTGATGAGTTACTCTTTAAGAGGTTAATACTTTGTACTCCTATGATGAATTTCATTCAAAGTCACATTTCTCTTGAATCTTATAAATAGTATAGATAAGTAGATTGATTAAATATGTTGTTATTTATTACTCACAATAAAAGAGAATATATCTTGTGTTACAATTTAGTTAAATATATTTGTGTCACATTTTTTATTAAACCTTGATGAGTTACTCTTCAAAGAATTACCACTTTGCACTCCTATGTTGAGTTTCACTTAAAGGCACATTTTTTTTTAATCTTATAAATAGTCCAGATAAATAGATTGGTTAAATTTGTTGTTATTTATTACTCATAATAAAGGAGAATATATCTTGAGTTACAATTTAATTAAATATATTTGTTTTAAATTTTTTATCCAACCATAATGAGTTACTCTTTAAGAGGTTCACACTTTGTACTCCAATATTGAATTTCACTCGAAGTCACATTTTTTTTTAATCTTATAAACAGTCCATGTAAGTAGATTGATTAAATATATTGTCGTTTGTTACTCATAATAAAGGGAAACTACATGTGTTACATAATTGTAATAAAATTTTTAAGAACACTTGTCATGATCCATTTTGAGTCGATAAAAAGAAATAGGCTCTAAAATGTTCAACTCGGTATTTTTTCATGGAAGAGGTATCTTTCACGTGTAACATGCGTGTCCGATAAGTTGGCACGCGAGCAAGTAGCAAACGTATAGCTGCCAAGTAACAAGATAAGTACGTGTCAGTTCACTTGTAGAATCAAGAAGCGATATCGGTGTATTACAACAGCGTTCGATCTAACGTACGACCGTGTTAGCTGAAATGTAACGGTCGTTCCAACGAATTATCGTCGAAATAAATAATTGCGAAGGTATCGCGGTAATTCGAGCTACCGACTCTATCGGATCTTTGATCTCCGCGCGAGAATTTGAACGTTTCGAGATACGCTCGACTAGATAAAAGCGCGAGAATCTTAGCCATTTGATTTTCACGTGCAGACGTGGAAACGACGTCCAGCGAAGTCAGCGGAGGAATCAAGGAGACCATTATCCGTTGTACCGAGCATTCAGCCGAGCAAGGCCCATTACCATTTATCCTGGCAACCGAGTGCCGGAATCGGAATTCGTATTTCTGCGGAGAACGAACCGAGCGAATTTATAATAACAAGCAGTCTCCTTGTTCCGCGCACCGTAATCGGTATCCTGGATTGCCAAGGATGCGCATCGTTCCGAACAAATCCCCAAACACGACACCAGACGCGATGCACTTTTATTGGGGTTCCGTGTCTGTCTTCCAATTCATGACGTTATGAATTTCGAGTACTTTCAAAACTAGTTTTGTTAGGTTTCTAGGGGATGTGGATGTAGAACAGGATAGTAGGATTTCAGATTCTGGTGTCGTATGAAGACAGGGATCGACTGGATAATTTAGTGTTGTATGAACATGAGGATCTGAGGATTTAGTGTCGTATGAACATACGGATTTGAGGATATAGAGACTCAGTGTCATAGGAACATAAGAATTGAGGGTTCGAGGATGTGGTGTTATATGGACATGAAGATGTGAGGATTTAGGGACTTGATGTTGTATGAATATAGAGATCAAAGGAATTTAGGGTTTTGGGTTATATGAACATATGAATAGAAGAATCTAGGTCTTCAGTATCATATGAATTTAAGAATTGAAGGGTCTCTGAATTTAGTATTATATGAACACATATGAGGATATAGAAGTTTAGTGTCATATGAACATGTGGATCATGAGTCAACTCCTGTAGTCTCATATGAACATGTGGATCATGAGTCTACTCCTTTAGTCTCATATGAACATGTGGATCATGGACCTACTCCTTTAGTCTCATATGAATATATGCATCACGGACCTACTCCTTTAGTATCATATGAACATGTGGATCGTGTATCTACTCCTTTAGTCTCATATGAACATGTGGATCATGAGTCTTTTACTTTAGAAGAATTAATGATTTTAGTGTCATATGAATGTAAGAATTAAAGGGTCTTTGAATTGAGTATTATGTGAACACATATGAGGATATATGGATAGTCTCATATGAACATATGAATCGTGGAACTACCCCTTTAGTCTCAGCCATCTAACCATACGTTTCTATTAATCTAAAGATTGAAAATCATAACGATACGTGACATAACATGAATTGTACCAATACTAAGATCCGCAGTACCAATATAAAGATCCGTAGATGTAAAATTCTCCTCTAAGAAATCCAAAAATGCAACTTCCTTCAGATCTCCATCCACAAACACAGAGATCTAAGATAAACCTAAGAGAGCCACACTCAAAAATATGCAAATATTAATGAATTTTGAATCCCAGAGCGTCGTTCATAAATCTCCGAAGACATCAAAGAAATCCCCGTCCGAAATGATGAATTCAAGAATGCGCGGAGTCTGAGCCTTGAAATGAGGAAGATGCCGAAGGAGTTTCGAAGGAAGAATGCAAACCGAAGAATTCGTAGAATTCGAATAGCGAAGTGGAATTGATAGCGAACGGTTCAGACGTTGAGACGTACGAATATATCATTGTTCGCTTAAGTAACGATAATTCTATAAATCGCGTCATTAGGTGCACACGATGCGTGTTATTCTCGCGGTCGATTCGGACGAGGAGTTAGGTATAGATGCTCCGAAAAGATCGTCATCGTCCGTCAGAGCGGAACACGCTTGTTGCGGTGGAAACAAGAAACGCCGGTCTTGTTCCTGGTAATCGAGTGCATATAGTTGGAAATCGCCTCGGGTTGTATAGCTTCGAGTACTCTGCCCGGAGGAAACCACTGAAGTCTTACTTCGATTCTGAGGATTGCTTATTATCGGATGAAAGCGAAGATCGATATGAATTAGAAGTGGCAGCTGAAGATACGCGGATTGAGATTGCTTTTGCTAGAGGTACTAGAAAGGGTAGATTGGATGGCTTTGGTTACTGTGGCAGGTGGGATTGCTACATCTCTAGGTACCTTAGATTCAAATTTGATAGTGGGATTTTATATTTAACACTTGGGTTCGATACTGGGGCTCGGTACTGGAGTTTGATACTCTTGCATTTAGGTTTGACACTGGAGTTTAATAACTATACTTAGGTTTGGTGCAAGGTTTGGTACTGGAGTTTCATACTCTTGCACTTATGTTTGATAATTATACTTGGGTTTGATATCAAGGTTTGGTACTGGAGTTTGATACTCTTGCACTTAGGGTTGATAATTACACTTAGGTTTGGTACCAAGGTTTGGTACTCTAATTTAATACTCTTGCACTTAGGTTTGATACTTACACTTGTGTTTGTTACTGGAGTCTGATACTGAGCTTTGATTTTTGCACTTATATTTGATACTGGTGTTTGGTATTAAGGTTTGATACTTACACTTAGAATTGATACAAGTGTTTGGTATTGAGGTTTGGTACCCACACGTAGATTTGATACTTAATACCCAACTATTAAAGATGACAAGTTTAATCTTATTTATCGTGTTCTCAGACAAAGAGACATGTAACGTATGCATTTGATGGGTTCATAGCCTGCTTGTTAATAATATTTTTTATATATATGTATATATAAGGTAGTTTTAATATAATATATATATAAGGTAGTTTTAATATAATATATATATAAGGTAGTTTTAATATAATATATATATAAGGTAGATTTAACAGTAACAGCAATACGAATTCAATATGAAGCTAGCAATGGTAATGAAGAATTCCATTTCATTCTCTTTTTCTTCATCATGTTCCCTTCATCCTTGGTCCAAGCGTTACCTAGATCATTGCCTCCCGACCGATGGCTTCGCGGACCATTTCCGATTGTCGTGGGTGGTCATCGAAATAAACGCACGGTTGTTCCGACCCTTGCTCTGCGAGATCCGTGAAATCGATCCAGGTCGTTGTAGAATTGCTCGCCCGGACGTGCCACGTATTTGCATAAAGATGAATCTCTGTGTTTGCTGGTACACGACAGTATAGTCATTCTACAGATGTAAACTTTAGTATTCTATCGGCATTTAGAGTGGATGAAGTTTCGAGGATTTTAATTATGAGTTCAGACACTGAAGGATGATAGGTAGGTAATTGGTAGGTAGCTTATTTTTGAAGCAGTATGATAGCTCCACTGATAGGTATTACTCTCTATTACAGGTTCTACTACAGATATATTACAAATCCAATATAAAGTAACAGAAATTAGAAATTCTAAATGTGTAACTTAGGTCTAAGACGTAGATCAAGATTAATTCATCTGCGACCTAAGTTCAGATCTTTAGAGAAGATTTGTGTGGGTTCAGCACTTCAAGAAATGTCTGTATTTTGAGTAGAACTTTAAGAAGAATTAAAAAGAGTTTAATCGAGGTAAATGATGGATTTCTACCCGGTATATGAAGATGTTGAACGCCATTACAATACGTCCAGGTCACACGCAGCATTTTCTGCAGAAAACTCGCGTGCGAACGCTTCCTCAAGCACCCCAAGATCCTAACCAGCGTTTATCCAGAATGGAGCCGCCCACAATGTTATAAAACACAGGCGCTCATACCTCACGATATTTTATTACGCCACATTTCTCGTACTTTTATTAGGAGAGACAAATCCGAAGCCACAAAACAGGAAGAAAGATATATTATCCAATTTCTGTTGACTCAGCCCGGAAATATACATCGATTACATTTTTGTACAAACATTATAATTAATATTCCCCGAACAAAACCAAGCTATTACTTTTTGCTCTATCACCAGCTAACAAGTTGCTATTCAGCATCAATCTTGCAACCTAATGCCTCAATTGTAGCATCTCTTCCTGTATTAAATTCACAATTCATCCGCGATCATCTCTGCGACAGGCAAACGTTAAACCCTACAAAAACTCACCCCCTGTCTATTCCCTCGAAGCATCAAGACAAAAGCTAACTATTTACGGGTCGAGAAAGAAGTTCTTGGTTGGCCACAAGAAAACAGAATTCCACGGTGGAACACTTCCTGCTATGCCCGGACCGTTTCACCAGAAAGGCGATCATCCTGGCCATGGCGGTGCGTTACGCCGCGTGGAAATCGTTCTTCCAGCTTTCCATCGCGCCACACTTTTTGCTGCCGATATAGCCTGGACGAGTTCAGGACCAGTTGGCTAGGAACAACTCTTCTTTCCGAGAACCTTCTGATGTTAGAAGGGTTAAACAGGATCGGAGAAAAGGACTTGCGACGGATAAGTGCGAACTGCGTAGAGAGGATACAGTATGTCTCACAACAGTGTGGCAGCTTTGTTCTTTTATGGAAGAGGATCTGATATTCAGACACTTTTGATACATGTTGATGTAACTTCTTAGTGGATGTAGCTTCAGGTGGTTAAAGATTAAGGGACTGTATTATTATATTATTCAGACAGTTTTAATACAAGTTCAACTAGCTGGTCTTCTTGGTGGATGTGACTTCAGATGATCAAGAATTTAGAGACTCCATTATTATATTATATAAACAGTTTTAATGCAAGTTGAAGTAAAGGTCTTCTTAGTGGATGTAGCTTCAGATGATCAAAAATTTAGAGACTGTATTATTATATTATATAGACACTTTTAATACAAGTTTAACGAACAAACTCCTTCAGTTAATGTTACTGAAAAAACGTACTTCGGTAACAAACTTGTCTTCTCTATTTTCTGCAGTACACCTTGAAATCAAGATATACCTCAACTATTTGTCTCATCTGCACAATTGCAACTATTCATCAAACACAATCTTGCTAATAGTAGTTTGCCAATATGTAATTTTAAATAACAACATTAAATAAAAAATAGAGATGAAAGAATTTTTTAAATTTAACAAAATGGAGCATGTTATGAAACAGACTGTAGGATTAGCAGAGAGCAACAGACAAGAAACTAGAGGCAATAATAATTTACAGTACTCTTTCGCCCTCTTCCTCCAGTGCACCCGCGGTTTCCTCGACCTCTCTTCGGTCTTTACTTCTTCCACCTCCCTCGCTGCTCGTCTTCCTTACCAACTCTATGGTGGTTGTTGCGAGCAATCCCATATTAGGAGTCCTGTTGCTCGCTCTACCGCGATGCGCGGCCTATTGAGACGTAGTTACCCTTACTTATCCTGTCGGTGCAACGAACAACGAAGTACCGAGGAGAGAATGAGAGAACGGAACCTTCGAACACGAGGGAATCGAAAAGGTGAAACCCTCGGGCTTTGTTGAAGAACGATTCTTCGCCGTGGGATTCTGCTTCGACGATTCGATCGTTCGCGATTCTCGGGATTGCTGCTCTAGCTTCCGCTCTTTGACGGTGAATAGTATACAGGTTGCAGAAGATCGGTAATTTTTTGTAGGGAGGTGGGTTGATTGCGAGCTTGTAGGGTGGATATTGGCGAGGAAATCGGCAAGGTGGAAATTGGAGAGATATGATTTGGAGTGATGTGGAAGGCCACGCGATGGAAATCGATGCAATTCGAGTCGACGCAATTAGAAATCCACGCAGTTCGGTTCAACGCAATTAGAAGGCCACGCGATGGAAATCGGCGCAATTGAGGTTCGACACATTTAGAAATCGGTACGATGGAAATCGGCGCAATTTAGTTCAACGCAATTGGAAGTCAACGCGATGGAAATCGGCGCAATTCAGGTTCGACACGATTAGAAATCGGCGCAATTCGGTTCAACGCAATTGGAAGCCCACACGATGGAAATCGGCGCAATTCGGTTCAACGCAATTGGAAGCAACGTGATGGAAATCGGTGCAATTCGGATTGGACACAGTTAGAAATAGGCGCAATGGAAATTGATACGAAGGAAACCGGCACAGTGGAAGTCAACGCAATGCGAAGTCAACGCGTCTCAATATAACATATTATATAAATCGGCGTAATTCGATCGGTCGCGATTAGAAATCATCGTAATATAAATCGATGCGATGGAAATCGGCGCGATAGAAGTCTTCGCAAGTAGAAGTCACCGCGCTAGAAGTCGGCGCGATGGAAGTCACCGCGCTTCAATATACCATGATATGGAAATCGGCGCGATAGAAGTCGACGCGATGGAAGTCGGCGCGATTCAATTCGACATAATATGGAAATCGGCGCGATAGAAGTCGACGCTTGGTAAGTCGGCGCGATGGAAGTCTACGCGATAGAAATCGACGCGATGGAAGTCGACGCAATTCAATTCAGCGTAATATGGAAATCGGCACTTTAGAGAAGTCCACACTTGGGAAGTCGGCGAAGTTCAATTCTACGTAATACATATGTGGAAATCCGTAGAAGCAGATCTGATGTATGGCTATGCAAGTTGGCGCGATTCAATTCGATATAATTTGGAAGTCGATGAAAGTGGTACGATTAGAAATCGGCACGATTCAATTCCGTGATGTCCGAATGGACGCGATAGAAATTAGTGCCGATAGAAATCTGCTGATAGAAATCAGGGCGATTCAAGTGGATATGATATGGAGGTGGCAAGATTTAAATCGGTGCGATGGAAATCGATGTGAATCAATTTTGATGTACATGTTATAGAAATCGGTACGGTTAACACTTTTGACATATAAAGAACTCATGACGCACTCGTGATGTACATGTGACGCACAGGTGATGCAATGGCGACGCACTCGTGACGCACTGTTGACATACACATGGTGTATTCGTGACGCACTCGTGACGCACAGGTGGTGTAATGATGACGTACTCGCGACGCACCGGTGACACACCTGTAGTGCAGTGATGACGTACTTGTGACACATAGGTGGTGCAATGGTGACGCACTCGTGACGCACTGGTGACACACTAATGGTGCACTTATGACGCACTCGTGACGCACAGGTAGTGTAATGGTGACGCACTCGTGACATTCATGTTACATTCACGGCACACTCCTGATGCACTTCTGAAGCACTCATGGCGCATTAGTGACGCACTCATGACGCACACTACAGTTCACATAGTGTAACAAAAATAAATCATACTGCTCTATAGCTTCTCCTGTTACATTTCTTTTGTATTTCATAATTTAGATAAATAGATAGTTTGAATATATATATTATATTCTAGTATATTATATATATTACAAAAACTACCTTAAAACTAATTTCTGAAAGAAATATCAATTGAATATGTATGTTATCACCTGTTATATTAAATATATTATAAAAGTTACCTTATAACTAACTCTTGAAAGAAATTTCAATTGAATATGTATGTTATATCCTACTTTATTATATATATTACAAAAGCTATCTTAAAACTAATTTTTGAAAGAAATATCAATTGAATATGTATGTTATATCCTATTATATTATATACATTATAAAAGCTACCTTAAAACTAACTCTTGAAAAAAATCTCAAATGAATATGTATGTTATATCCTACTATATTATATATATTACAAAAACTACCTTAAAACTAATTTTTGAAAGAAATATCAATTGAATATGTATGTTATCACCTACTATATTATATATATTACAAAAGCTATCTTAAAACTAACTTTTCAAAGAAATATCAATTGAATATGTATGTTATCACCTATCATATTATATATATTATAAAAAGTACCTTAAAACTAACTCTTGAAAGAAATCTCAAATGAATATGTATGTCATATCCTACTATATTATATACATTATAAAAGTTACCTTAAAACTAACTCCTGAAAAAAATCTCAATTGATATGTATGTCATATCCTACTATATTATACATATTACAAAAATTATCTTAAATTTGCCTCGTAAACGAAATATCTCTTCTCCATGAAAATACTTGTGTACCACTCCCAAATGAAGGATCGCACGACTAAAGTACCATCAGGTTACGTAACTATCCAAGAATTCTCTAATAATCGACTCGGCTGGTATTCGACTTGTGTCGAACCGATGATTCACTGGAAAACGAAGGATCAGAGCATCTGCGAAGAGAATTCCGCGGTTAGGTCGCGACACGAGGTCCTCTATTTTCACCGTTACGCAATCAGAGATGTAGAGCCTCGTTACCGAAGCGGAGAAACGCGAGGAATCTTCTTCGGTTCTCTTCCTGAGGCTCTGGTAGCTTTCGGGGGCGGTGTACTGCAAATGTCGTGCGAATCGAGCCGCTCGTTTTCTCGTCCTCTTACGCGTCCTGTGTTGCGTCACCGACTTACGTGCCTGATGGGAGAATCCGCGGATCGATCATGCGTGGAAAGTAAATTGGCTTTTGTTCCTGCATTTTTTTTTTGGTTTTTTAATGGGAGGAAAAGGGGTACGTCGTTAAGCGTGTGTGGGAACGTGTGAGTGCTTGGAGCGAGATGGAGGGTCGAACAATTATTTTGAAGAATTATCTGCTCTTTATATGTCGAAGGGTTGGGTCGGATTTATTGTATAGTAGGTTAATTTTGGTAGTTTCAGTATGGAAATACTTTATGATTACATTAGGCAATCTTTGTGATTCAGCAGCTCTGCTTGAGATAAGAAGACGTAGCTGATTTGTTAAAACAAAAAATGTCTTTGATTTGCATACACTTTTGACGAGGATGAAGAATTGGACATTGCTGTTGGCTAGGTTAAATAAATTCACATTGAACTCCTACAGTTCATCTTGTGCAATGTGCAAAAATGTTGAGCAACCTATAAACCACACAATTCAACATCTGCTGCAAAATTAATATAATAGATAACAATGTCCAGAAAGTATCATATGTTTTCAACGTCACATATGATGACAGTACCTGAAGTTCCTCAAAACAAATTCAGAATATGACCACAAAATATAATACCTTTCTAATGTTCCGCAAGATGTGCAGTACCTGAAGTTACAAATAAAAAGTTTCAAAATATAATCACAGATAATGTCTGCAAAATTTAACATGTTCCTATATCTCCACACGATGCACAGTACTTATGAGTCACATAAGACAAAATGAAACTACATTCAAAGTACCAAAAACGCTAACGAGGCTTTCTTTTTATAAACGTTCCACGTAACATCATTTATAAACTAGAATAATTATGCAGACGTTCCATAGATATTTCATAAAATAATGCAATAACCCTGACACCGAAACGCAGGTTTTGCACACAAAACGACTTACGCGAAAAAGGAATAGCAGTTCGAATAAAAGAGTGCAGTTACATATTACAGGTGCAGCAACCTAGAAGCACAGGGAAACAGAACAATGCGTCCCACTATCAATTTCCTTAATCTTCCAGTAGAAAAGTGGTATAGTTTGACCCAGTTTCTATGATCATCCTCCGCGAACGCAATCCCTCGAACCATTGAGAAACCAGTGCTCTCACAATAGCGGTAACAAACGTGCATTTTTTAATATTCTTTTCGAGTCGGCGACTTTGCGAAACGATCACCTCTAGCGCGTAGGTTAATTCAATTAAATTCAATTACCTATAGATTTTTCTTTGATTGTTCAGTAAGAGTAATACCGGTGAAAATTGTCTTCTATGCGACTCCATCAATAATCCCGTCGTTATAAGCGTCGCAAGTGACTGACGTTTCAATGGACTGACAGCTATCAATTAAAACATCGGATGGAAGGTGCTTTGTGTGGATATGTGGAGACTTTCTTTAGATTGAAGGATTTTGTTTGTTCTTCCTGGATGCTTTCTTAGTAATGTCTTACAGTGTTGGGTTCGGAGGTTTCCAAATTTTTGCACTATCAAATTTTTATTTTTTTAAGTTTCTAGGTTTCCGAATTAGGGAGCACATCGAGTTTCTACGTCTCCAAATTACGGGGCACTCCGAGTTTCTACACCCCCAAATTTCTACGCCCCCAAATTTCCACGCGCTCAAATTCCTACAACCCCAAATTTCTACGCGCCTAAATTTCTATGCTCCCCAAATTTTTACGCATCCAAATTTCTACGCGCCCTAATTTCTACGCTGCCCAAATTCCTACGACCCCAAATTTCTATGCTCCCAAATTCCTACGTCCCTAAATTTCTACGCTCCCCAAATTCCTACGCGCCCAAATTTCTACGCTCCCAAATTCCTACGTCCCCAAATCTCTACATCCCCGAATTACTAAGCACCCCGAATTCCTACGCTCCCAAATTCCTACTTTCCCAAATTCCTACTTTCCCAAATTGCTACAACCCTAAATCCTACATACACTGTCTATACTTCAAAATTTACTACGTTCCCAATTTCCTAAATCCCCAAATCACAGACTGTTCATACCTATATTTGTTCTCGTTTAAACCTCAAATCAAAAGACAATAAACTCGAAGTGGATCAGTCCGTTCGATTGATTTCACGCAGTCGATAGCTGGCAAGCAACCCGCAGAGTAACTTGATCTCATCGAATAATTACAGTTATTACACGACTTTGTTGTTGAAAACAAGTATCGTCGGACGTCTCGCTTTTATCGATAATTGTACATCACGAATGTAAATGCTCATAGCGACGAAAGTTTCTCCTTGTTCTCTCTTCGTTGTTTCAACTTGATTTTCTTCTCTCATCTTTCGACGGATCGATCGATCGAGATCCATCGATTTCTCGATAAGAAAATTCTAGCTTCCCAGGTTCGCTAATTGTAACGATAGCTCGCTATTCTGGCGATCGGTGTGGAATAACAGTGGTTGTCGTCGATATGGAAGGATTTGTCGTTTAATCGAGTCAACTGCGAAACGATCAAATGACTGTCGAGGAATACCAATTTCACTCGAGATGTACGGAATTCTTGACCAGTTTTTATAAGGGGACACACTGAATTACAGTCATCTTCGAGGAAAGATTACGAACCTTCAGCGTAAAACGAAAACTCGTCGGCAAAACAAACTTACTGGGGAGAAATTTTTACATGTATGGAAATAAGCGTTACTGCTGTAAAAATTTAAACAAGCTTAAAAATTTGTAGTTGAAAGGAGACATTTGGTATGTGGTTCAAAATATCTTTAATAAGTTTGCTTATGACGTCCTGTGACGCACTCTCGACGCACACGTTGTGCACTTGTGACGTACTTGTAGTGCACTCGTGACGCACACGTGGTGTACTGGTGACACACTTGTGGTGCACTTGTAACTTGGGAGATTGGGTATTTGAGAGATTTGGAACTTGGAAGATTGGATATTTGGGAGATTGGGTATTTCAGAGATTTGGAACTTGGGAGAGTTGGGACTCGAAAGATTTGGAACTTGGGAGGTTTGGATCTTGGGAGAGTTGGAACTTGGAAGGGTTGGACCTTGGGAGGGTTGGAACTTGAGAGAGTGGGAACTTGAGAGTGTTGGAACTTGGGAGATTGGGTATTTGAGAGATTTGGAACTTGGGAGAGTTGGAACTCGAGAGATTTGGAACTTGGAAGATTGGATATTTGGGAGATTGGGTATGTGAGTGGTTTGGAACTTGGGAGAGTTAGAACTTGAGAGGTTTGGAACTTGGAAAATTTGGAATTTGGGAGATTTGGACTTTGAAAGAGTTGGAACTTGAGAGATATGGAACTTAGGAGAATTTAGAACCTGACAAGTTTATCACCTTCAGAGTTTAAAACTTCGAAAATTCAGGTCTACAGACATTCAGTACCTCCAAACTTCGACACATCACAATTTTCCAAATTCTAAATTCTTCTTCACATGAAATATTTGTGATAGAGTTCCAACTGTCGCGATGTTGACGCGAACGGTTCAGTCGTGTCCCATCCACGGTACGTAATTATACGAGCTGGCACGATGTGGTTGTGCAAGGCTTGGGCGAGGCCAACGCATAGAATATTCAAGTCTCCTTTAGTTTCTTCTAGTAGTAAATATTGTTATGCTAAGTGCAGTCGCTGTCACGCCTTCTATCTCTGACTGCAGGCTCCTTCTTGTCCACGTGCTTCTTTTCTCCTGACCACCTACTGTATTTTCCTCTCTACGCCCTGTACTCCTCTGCTCTTCCCCTTTCTTTCCCTCTCTTGTTTCTTGAAACCCTTTGCTCAACTTTGAGTCACCTGCATCAATTTTACAAATCCAGTGACCCTTTGCAATCCTTCATTTCTTTTACCTATAAACTCTTTTACTAAATGAATTAATACTAGAACTATCAACCAGTCATTTTGACTGGTTTCAGATTTTTCATTTTATATTACAAAATTTTATTATTGTGATTCTGTCTGTCATATTTTATTGAGGTAAAGACTAGCTCTATATGTTACTTGATTTAACCCTTAGATGCATGATTTTCTAATGTTACCTAAAGAAATCAACTAACAAAATTCCTTGAAAGGTTGATTCAAATTAAAGCGAACAGATGACGCTATTGTGTATTTGATTGGTAAATGGCATATATGCAACACTATTCATTGCAGGTTTCCTACATTTTGTATATAATTTATAAGATTAAAACTGGTATGTTATATTTATACAACTATATGCATTTAAGGGTTAATATTTATTATGTTACTTGAAGATTTAGTATGTATTTATTTCCCTTTTCATTTTATTTTTCATTCTCTAACAAACGTGCATTTAGTGTCAGTAGCTCTAGTATTAATTAACTAGACTTAACTTATTTTACACCTCTTCACCAAAAATGTACATACATCCAAAGTCATCGATCCAGTTTCTAACCAGCACCCACTCAATCCGAAGAAGAACGAAGCAGCTTAGGTGACTCAACCTTTTGAAACACCTGGTCCTGCCTCCAATCCCGGATTCTCCGCTAGTCTGCCTCGAGGTAACTTCGATTTGTGGGCGTCAATTTGTTTGTCAGTGCTCTGAGCTCTACCTCTCGGATCATGGTGAACAATTCAATTGCAGGGTATCTGGCAGGACGAAATACCTTGTTTCACCTACCGACGCGACGTCCACGTACGTCTAATAACAGCCAACCAGGAGAAGGTGCCTCGACTTATCGATTAATCGTCGCCGCTCCTCGGGGACCCATTGTAATTTCGCCATTAGCTCGCGCACAAAAGAGACACGCGCTGTGTACACGTTTGCGAAACCTCGCGATATTATCTTTAGATGATTATACTTTACTTTCTAATTGCATCCTCTGTGAATTAAGTACTTTGGGGAGGTAATCTAGTCTTCAGGTCTCTTGGGGTGCTTCAGGGACTTTAAAAACGAAGGAGGTGGACTTTATGACTTTATGAACTTTATCACTTTATAATTTCTTGACTTCGTGAGCTTTATCACTTTATAACTTCTTGACTTCATGAGCTTTATCACTTCATAACTTTGACTTCATGAACTTTGTCATTTTATAACTTCATGACTTCATGCACTTTGTCACTTCATAACTTTATGATTTCATGAACTTTGTCACTTCATAACTTTGTGACTTCATGAACTTTGTCACTTCATGAACTTTGTCACTTCAAAACTTTATGACTTCATGAACTTTATGACTTCATGAACTTTATGACCTTATAACTTCTTGACTTCATGAACTTTGTCACTTCATAACTTTATGATTTCATGAACTTTGTCACTTCATAACTTTATGACTTCATGAAGTTTGTCACTTTATAACTTTGTCACTTCATGAACTTTGTCACTTCATGAACTTTGTCACTTCAAAACTTTATGACTTCATGAACTTTATGACTTTATAACTTCTTGACTTCATGAACTTTGTGACTTTATAACTTCTTGACTTCATGAACTTTATGACTTTATAACTTCTTGACTTCATGAACTTTGTCACTTCATAACTTCATGACTTAATGAACTTTGTCACTTCATAACTTTATGACTTAATGAACTTTGTCACTTCATAACTTTATGACTTAATGAACTTTGTCACTTCATAACTTCTTGAGTTCATGAACTTTATCACTTCATAACTTCATGACATCATGAACTTTATTCAGTGGTTGAAGACTTTGTGCAGATTTAAAATTGAAGAATTTTGTGATGTTAAAAATTTGAGACTTTGGAGCTTCATATTTTTGAATTTATGTTTCATCTAGATTTGATTGTATCAGTGGAGGATGAACATAATAGGTCTTCAAGATGAGCTTCTCTGATTGAATAGTTAAGAATAAAATGAACTTGACTTAATGAACTTTGTCATTTCATAACTTCATGACTTCATGAACTTTATCACTTCATAACTTCATGACTTCATGAACTTTATTCAGTAGTTGAAGACTTGGTGCAAGTTTAAAATTGAAGAATTTTGTGAAATTAAAATTTTGGGACTTTGGAACTTTATATTTTTTGAATTCATGTTTCATGTAGATTTGATTGTATCAGTGAAAGATGAACATAATAGGTCTTGAAGATGAGCTTCTCTGATTGAATAGTTAAGAATAAAATTTTTTAAGACGACATCCATATGTTTGTTAAATATGGAGGACATAAAGCAATAGCACAATTAAGACAGTAAAATGGTTACAAAAGCAATGCAGTCAAAACTGTTCAATTATAAAAATACAATGATCGAATTTTATTCAAAGTCACAATGTGTCATACACAATCATCATACTCTTATATATATTGTATTTAACAAATACTAAAGTGCTATTGAAGTTAATTTTGGAGTTTGAACGCACTTTACCTCTCTGGTCAAGCTAACGGTAAATGTTATTTTAAATCGCGAGATTCCCGGCAAAGACCGATTAAGTCGGAACCGATTCGAATCGATTCATATAATCTGAACGACATGACGGCAAAAACTGGATACAGGTTGTATATCGTTTACGACTGGACATTGATATTGAAGATGCAGCGAAACGTTCGATTGGAAAATAATTAACGAGAAATGCGGTTTGGAGGATGTGGAGGCGCGTTCAGAGAGGAGAAACGATAATGATAATCCGTGATTTGCAACAGTGTAGGGAGCAATGGATAGCAATTAAAAGATCCAATGAACAAGCGCGTTATCGTGGATGAGATTTTACGAGCGATGTGTCAGGAATTAACGTGATCAATTGACACTCGTTTAATTATGTACCGACACCGCTAAACGATAGCGTTTTACTGTCGTTAGACCGGATATTATAATTAATCGCGGAACGCGGGTACCCTGATGCGAGTTTAATGAAACTGAACGGCGCAACTTAGTTACGAGATAAACGCGATAACGAGTTTACGTAATTTTATTTCTGCTGAGTTGCAACTTTGCGCTAAGTTCGACCTCGTGGAAAGCTGGAGCGAGCGTAGTACCCTTGAATTGTGCTGCAAGGTTTCACATTTTTACATTCTTAATTACATTTTTAAATTCATTAATATGATAAGTTTCTTTCGCAAGTTCTACGTAATGAAATTTTCAAATTTTTAGTACTGAAATTTCATACGTTTTTAATTGTGGAATTTTCATATTTTTCAACGTAATTTTAAAAAATCTTAACATTAAAAAAATTCTATATACTCGAATCTCTAGATCTCAAAACACTTAGATCCAAATCCCCAAATTCCACAAATTCCCAAATTCCACAAATTCCCAAATTCCACAAATCCTCAAATTCCTCAAATTCCACAAATTCCCAAATTCCACAAATCCCCAAATTCTCAAAATCCCCAGATTCCTAAATCCCTAGATCCCAAATTCCCAGTTCCCAAAAATTCTTAGACCCCAAATTTCCTAGTTCCAAAAAATTCCTAGATTCCAAATTTCCTAATTCCAAGAAATCCCTAGATCCAAATTTCATAGTTTCCAAAAATCCCTAGATCCCAAATTTCCTAGTTTCAAAAAATCCCTAGATCCCAAATTTCCTAGTTCCCAAAAATCCACAGATCCAAATTTCCTAATTCCCAAAAATTCCTAGATCCCAAATTTTCTAGTTCCCAAAAATCCCTAAATCCCAAATTTCCTAGTTCCCAAAAATCCCTACATCCCAAATTTCCCAGTTCTAAAAAATCCCTAGATCCCAAATTTCCTACTTCCCAAAAATCCCCAGATCCCAAATTTCCTAGTTCCAGTAAATCCATAGATTTAAAATTTCCTAATTCCTAAAATTCCTAGATTCCAAATTTCCTAATTCCAAGAAATCCCTAAATCCAAATTTCCTAGTTTCCAAAAATCCCTAGATCCCAAATTTCCTAGTTCCAAGAAATCCCCAGATCCCAAATTTCCTAGTTCCAAAAATCCCTAAATCCCAAATTTCCTAGTTCCAGAAAATCCCTAAATCCCAAATTTCGTAGTTCCAGAAAATCCCTAGATCCCGAATTCCCTAGTTCCCAAGAATCTCCAGATCCCAATTTCCTAGTTCCAGAAAATTCCTAGATCCCAAATTTTTTAGTTCCAAAAAATCTCTAGATCTTAAATTTCCTAGTTCCCAAAAATTCCTAGATCCCAAATTTCCTAGTTCCAAAAAATCCCGAGACCCCAAATTTCCCAGTTCCAAAAAATCCCTAAATCCAAAAATCCCCAGATTCCTAAATCCTAGAAATCCCTAGATCCTGAAAACTCCCTAGATCCCAAGTTCGCCTACTTTTTAAAATCCCTAAGTTCGAAAATTCCCAAATCCCTAATTATCCAAACTCTATATTTCGAAATCCCTAGATCCCCAAATCTTTGTATTCCCAAACCCTGACTTGCGAAACTTCCATATTTAAAAAAGTGAAAAAGTACTAGAATTCCATTATATCGTAATTTTTGGTAGGAAAGGAACATAGCTCGCGAACGAACATTGTACCCGGTTGTTCGACATATTACTATGATAATTAAGGATACCAGAATCGTCTATCAGCGAGGGTATTTGAACCTAATCGTGAGATAGGTTGCCGCGGAGCATAAATTCAGTTGGACAAACGTGGACAGAAAACATGCCGCGTTTCTGGCGCGCGTTATTCGGTACACGTAATCGGTTCGTAGCTCGCGAACCGGGACCGGTGCATGTTGGCAACGAGAACGACTCGTCGAAGAAAGCATTAGCCGATCGGATCGGCCGGCGGAGAAAAGCATTACACGTTTCAGAGACGAAGGGAACCGAGTGCCGCGAGTGAAAGTCACACATGTTACGTCGAGCGTCGAAAGGTACCGAAAAACTTGTACGCAAGTGTAAAAAAAAACTACCCGTCCACGTGGGTAATCGTACGGACACGTTGTGTAATCGGCAGCACACCGTGTTCTGGAAAATACACGCGACTCGACTTTGGGATCGACATTCTCTTGGTCCGGACAACTTTGCTCTTTTACATTACCTGTTTACTTTTTTTATCTCTGCTCTCTTTTCTAATTCAGGAGAAATTTCTACTTACTTTACTTTTATTTTGTCGTTTAAAATATTTTTCTAGACAGACAGGTGGTGTGTTAAAATATGTGTAACATGTTGAAACATGTGAGAAGATGAGCCGTTCACTGCACAAATCGATTAACTCCACTTTTTGAAAAATCTGAAATTTAAATGTAAAAGCACTTGGTATAATGCTAACTTTTCATGTTTATACAAATTTTTCTAAACATAAACGATTAACACGATTAAACGACAATATTTATTTCTAATTCAGGAGAAATTTCTACTTACTTTACTTTTATTTTGTCGTTTAAAATATTTTCCTAGACAGACAGGTGGTGTGTTAAAATATGTGTAACATGTTGAAACATGTGAGAAGATGAGCCGTTCACTGCACAAATCGATTAACTCCACTTTTTGAAAAATCTGAAATTTAAGTGTAAAAGCACTTGGTACAATGCTAATTTTTTATGTTTATACAAATTTTTCTAAACATAAACGATTAACAC
Source organism: Megachile leachella (assembly GCA_963576845.1). Classification (NCBI taxonomy): domain Eukaryota; kingdom Metazoa; phylum Arthropoda; class Insecta; order Hymenoptera; family Megachilidae; genus Megachile; species Megachile leachella. The sequence continues at coordinate 20,553,699 of OY756251.1, forward strand.
GATTAAACGACAATATTTATTTTGGCCACTGAATAATAAATAATATATTTAAGAGGCCATTCTGAAATAAATTTTTTCTATTCTTTTTTATAATTTTACATCTTTTAAATGATAGCCAGATTTATGCATTCTACACACTTTTGAATTTATATTACCAAAGGAATTTTAAAAACCTATGCACATTATTTCATCGCATTTCTCCGCTTTTTGTTTTATGGAGTTAGTCGATTTGTGCATTGAACGGTTCATATATTGTTAATAAACTAGATGTCGATGATGAACTATAACCGATCTTTTTAACCGACTTCGAAAAAAGAGGAGGTTACTCAATTCGATCAGTATATTTTTTTTTTTTTATATGAAACATGTAGCAGCTATCCAATGTGTAATGAAAATAACGTGAAAACGAGTGTGTCGAAGAATCGTATTGATTTTCCTAATTGGAAGGCTTAATTATATATACAATTGCGCATAAGTAATGATTACCCTTTCACATTGACTATTCTGTTTGTAATTCGAGTCGAATAGCATAGTTTCTTGCTTAATTAGAGTTATGATTGTTCCATGAATAGCAATTGTTTCGACGCAAGGGTGTAATCAATTCTCTTCATCAATAATTCAATCGTTCGTTCCGTGGCTGCTAGTTAAACAGAACTTTAATTGCAGCCCATGATGTCTCGCAACTTTCGATATTCATAGAATATTCGATGGAATGGTTCCCAAGACGCTGCTGCCTTCGTAGGTCGAATTCCACGGAAATGTTAAGGGAAATGCAAGACTCTATCCTTTGGTTATTGTTTAGTTCTTTGGTATTCTTTAAGGAGTTTCAGTAGAGACGTAGTCAGAGCTCAGATGTGACTTTAGAGGATTTTTAATAGGTTTCAATATTTAATACTGAACTTGATATGTAGGGTTAATGATTGGTCGAGGTCGAAGTTTAATTTATATAGTGGAGGATTTCTATAGTTAAGTTTGTTTTAGTATCACAGCTTTAATATCACATAAATATCTCATAGCTTTAAATCATATAAATAGTTAGTTTTGACACATCTAACAAATAAATTGTACAAAGGGGTAGTTAGGGTTTGGAGTCTGTGAGTACTCAAGGTATTGATGTACAGTCCTGGCAGTTTAAATTTAATTGTACCAGTCCTGACTGCATAGAATTTCAATAATTCTTCCACCATTTTTTACATACAATTATTTGTTCTGATCTATTTTCTTCACAACCCCAACAAAAATGAAACCCATCAGAAAATTCAGAAGAAGGCTAGGCTTTCTCTATGCTAGACCAAGGTATCCCACGCGACGCTTTATTATCCTTCATTATCGGTGCACAAATTATAATCCGCAAATAGCGTTTGGCGTTTATGGTGGCAGCACCCATGAAAACTAACCGGTACTCTTTATACCGAGCGTATATCGTCGAGGCCGTCGTCGGCTCGAACAATGCGTTCGTCCCACGCCACGGCGACTCTTGAGAGCCGCTTTTGCCCCGCGAGAGAGTAACACGTGTACGCTCGAAACGACCCCGTAGAACGCTCGCGGAATTTAATTTATTGGCCTGATAGCTAAGCGAGAACCGACGAGAACGCCTAGACAATCGAGCCGAGAAATTAACGTGGCTTTCGTGGGCGTAATTGCCGTGACACGCGCCGCTGGGTCATTCGAGGCCTCGTTCTTTTTTCTTGATACTCTTTCGGCTCCTTTTAATTTCTACGCTCTTAATTATTCTCGAGGTACCTTGGGGACTTCAGGTTTAAAGGGATCTTTGACTCGGTTGCGTGCTCGTAAGTGGATCTTCAATTTTCCTTTATTATATTTACGAAATGTTACGTTCAGAAGCCTTTTCTATAACTTCAAGGTACAGTATTCACTCCGTAAACGTTAAAAAGATCTCTACCATAAATGTTACAATCGAGATCGGCAAAAGAAACATTTACGGAGTGAATACTGTAGAGGGTGAAGCTAAAAATGGCAGTACAATAACAATGTACGTGAAGAGTCAAAATTAGTGTGTTACGAATTAGAATGAGTGTATCATAAGTTAATACGAGTGCGTCATAAATCAGAACAAGTGCGTCAGATGTCACAACAAGTGCCTTACGAGTCAAACTAAAACAAGAGATTAAAAAATATAAAAAATCCACGACTTGAAATCAAAGATTCTAGAAGCCTTCGACATCAGCATAGGCGCCATTTTGACGTCTCCACAGCGCCTTGTATACTTGACACTAATGTCCCACAGAATTTAGCATCGAAGAGACAAACTTTTCAAAAACAGGTAAAAGTGGTGTAACGTCCTGTTCGAGAAGAATCAAGTCGAAGAGCGGAGGATCGATCGGTTTATTCTTTTTGTCGCTGGTCGAAGACAGTGTTCGTGTCGGGTTTCAAGAGTTTCGGGTCGAAAGCATCCTGTTCGGGGATTCTGCGGTTTCCGCGACGCGGAAATCGATACAACGCGTCCAAAAGGAAGAAAGCCCTGCGATGCTTCTCCGCTCACGTCCATTGGGAAGCATTAGATCCCTGGCGATTGAATTTCTCGGGGAATGGACGAGAAAATGTCCAGACGAAATTCGTTGAACGTCGCCATTGTGCGTCCCGAGTCTTCGATTTCGAAGACTTTAACTTTCGTTAAAGTTAGAAGTATTTTCAAAGTGTTTTAGCTTTAAGTTACTGTTGTTTAATGACCACTTGCATTTGAAGTATATTGTAACTAAATAATAAATAACATTAAACAATACATAAGAGTAAATCTGCTTATGCAGGGGTGTTTATGGTCAATAAAGGTGAACGTTTTAATAGAAGCTTCTTAAGAATTTTTGTAACTGAAAATCAGAAATGTAAGATAAGTTTTGATGTGGGTTGAAAGAATTTTCAAGTCATAACTTCAGAATATTCTCACAAAGTACCTCAACCATATATTCAAAATATAATTTTTACGATGTAATTTGTAACGTTAAAATTGTAGCTTGGAGACATTGAAAATAATTTTTAAATTTTACCTCGAACATATATTAAAGTTACAAGCTAAAGTTATTTTAAAGTTGCAACTCGAAAATAAATTAAAATTATATCACAGTGTACCTCGACCATATATTCAGAATATAATTTTCAAGATTTAATTTGTAATGTTAAAATTGTAGCTTGGAGACATTGAAAATAATTTTTAATTTTGACTCAAACATATACTAAAGTTGCAAGCTGTAACTTATTTGAAAGTTGCAACTCGAAAATAAATTAAAACTATAATTACTTGTAACTTAAGATTGAAAATATGAAGAAATAATTGCATATACTGTACGTAAAAAGTAATTTAAAGTAGTAACTCGAAAGTATTTTCCTCGGCAGCAATTTCACGCGTTGTTACCACCGAATATGTACTAATTGCTGTTTCTTCAAGGTAGAATTAGAGAAAAGTGGAATAAGAACATGTTCCTCGCGTGTGTTGCGTACGATATTTGTATTGTAACGGATAGCACGTGTGTCGATGACCCCGTATCTTCGGTTATACATTCCTGCTCGTCGAACTGCTAATGCGATACTCCTAATTAGTATAACGTGCCGCGTGTACTTACTTTATTGTACCGAGCCATCGCTGTAATTATTCCACTATCCGTAATGCAGTTTTTGCTACGAAAACATCGCGTTTCAATTATTTTTCTTTTTTCACGGGATATTGAAACTCTTCGAGAAATAATTTCGTGCTTGATACTGTTTATGGATCTCAAAAAAATAGGCACGGAAAGGTTCAGGGATCAGATATGTTCTTCACTGTAATTACTACATTTTTATGTGCACTCTAACTGTGATGGACAACGGTGCTTCTGAGGGCAACGAACATCATCTCTAAGTATAACACTGCTCACTTCTATACGTTGAAATTTCTACATTATCAAAATTTTTTATTTCTAAGTGTTTGAACTCTTAAACTGCCATTGGGTTAATGATCATAGCAGTCGAGGTCTTTGTAACAATCAATCAATTAATCAATCAAATTGCTATTGAACAAACTGCTAAATTTCTAAGATGTCGAATTTTCAAGTCCTTGAATCTCTAAATCTCTAAATCCATAAATCCACAAATCTCCAAATATTCAAATCTCTAAATTTCTCTCAACATTCACCATAATTGCACCATGCACCCCAACTCTGCACTCAGCAACACCCAACTCTGAACTGAAACAAAATTGCAACAGAGCGTAAAAAAAATGAAATTAAAATCTGTACTCGTTACTATGTAAGTTACAGAAGGCTGATTTTATGGCATGAATGAAATATTGAAACGTAGGAAATGAATAAGCTTGATTGTCGAAGGGGAGGCGTTGAGTCCAACGCTCCCGTATTCCCCAGAAAATGGCATTTCAGTAACCGTTGCATGTACACCTGCACAATGTGTCGGACGTGTAAGCACTACGTCGCAAAGCACTGCAGCTACTCGTTAAAATACACCTGATTACCGAACATTATCGTGCCGAGGGGGTAATGATCGCAACGCTCGCACGTAATAGAAATTGCTCGAGTCAGGCAAAGACCACCGCTTCGATTCGCGATAATTGTTTCCTGAAACTTTTGTGTTTCTGCAATTCAGGTTTATTTATCTGATCATACAGAAAATTGTACGAAACGTGTCCTACATAAATGATACAAAAAATGTCCTATTATAAATGATACCAAAAAATGTCTTACATGAATGCTATCAAAAAATGTCTTACATAAATGCTACTAAAAATGTCCTGTATATAAATATTACCAAAAAATGTCTTACATAAATGCTATTAAAAATGTCCTGTATATAAATGTTACCAAAAATGTCCTATTATAAATGAAGCACAAAATGTCTTACATAAATGCTCCTAAAAATGTCCTGTATATAAATGTTACCAAAAATGTCCTATTATAAATGAAGCACAAAATGTCTTACATAAATGCTATTAAAAATGTCCTGTATATAAATGTTACCAAAAATGTCCTATTATAAATGAAGCACAAAATGTTTTACATAAATGCTACCAAAAATATCCTATTATAAGTGATGCACAGAATATCTTATATAAATGCTACCAAAAATAGCATATTATAAATGCTACTAAAAATGTCTTGTATATTAATGCTATCAAAAATGTCCTATTAGAAATGATGCACAAAATGTCTTATATATAAATGCTACCAAAAATGACATATTATAAATGACACAAAACATGTTTTATATAAATGCTACCAAAAATGCCCTGTATACAAATGCTACTAAAAATGTCCTACATAAATGCTACCAAAAATGTGTCCTACTTAAATGCTCCCAAAACTCTCCTACATAGATACTACCAAAAATGTGTCCTACACAAACGATACCAAAAATGCGTCCTACATAAATGCTTCCAAATCTCTCCTACACAAATACTACCAAAAATGTGTCCTACATAAATACTCCAAAACTCTCCTACACAAAAGCTACCAAAAATGTGTCCTCCACAAATGCATCAAAACTCTCCTCCACAAATACTACTAAAAATGCGTCCTCCACAAGTACTACCAAAAATGCGTCCTCCACAAATGCTCCCAAAACTCTCCTCCATAAATACTACCAAAAATGTGTCCTCCACAAGTACTACCAAAAATGCGTCCTACACAAACGCCCCCAAAAATATCCTCTACAAATAATATAAAAAGTGCAAGAGAGTGATCTGCAGGTAATTTCATTCTTTTAGTAGCAAAGATCATATCACGTTCGAGGTTCGTTTTGCGAGACTTTTTCTCGGCGTTGCGCTCGCGGATGCAGCCTATTGTTCAGGTAGGATGATCGAATATGAGCTCAGGTAGATTTCTATAAATGCGTTGGCCGGCTGAGCGTAAAGAAGCGAACGTGCAGGCTGTAATTGAACGACGTTGCTGGCAAAGGTTAACGATCTCTTTGCGCCAGCGTGCAATAGAAACGCCTTAAACGGTGCAACGAGCACGCCAGGCATTCGCGTGTCAAAGATTGCCCCATTCGACGAAACGTCTTTGCCTAAATCTTCTGGAAATTTATTTAAAGTATGATGCGATCTTCTGCGAGTAATGATCCTTCAAGTTTTAAGGTAACTTATGTTAGGCTGAATTTTAAGAAATTTTGAATCGAACTTTATTAGGTATTTGGATGTGTGTTTTGTATTTATAGTTATTCATGAAGATGAAGATGAAGATGAAGAGTTACAATTAAATTTGCCTCTTTAGATTTTATGTTCAGACCCAAATTTTGTTTGAGGTGAGATGTAATTTTTATTTGAGCTCAATCTTAAATTTAGAGTCAAACATGTCAAGCTTAAATTTTCATGTGAAGTCAAATTTGAATTTCGTTTGAGACGAGACATAAATTAAGCATCAAATTTAAATAGAATCTAAGGTCAGACTTAATTTTACGTAAGATCAGAAACTGTTTAAAGTTCAGTAACCTTCAGTTCCACGAATGTTTAGAAATCGCCATAATGAGATTTTACAAAGTATGTCTCATTTGCATGAATAATGTTTTTACAGAGAGGTTGCATCGTCCCACTTTGTCTCCTGTAGCTCGCAAAAACCGGTCAACAAAAGCAAAACGACCCTTGGAATGAGAAAGCGCGTGCCTCGGTCGCGATTGCGAACGATATTGACCCTGATAGACGATGCGATTTGAAAACTAATTAGAACGTTACCTTTTCATCCACCACCTCCCGTTATCTAGTATCTAACCTACAGAAAATTCCACAGTGAGTAAAAAAGAGAACTTCAAACCAGTTCTCGTTTATTGTAATTTTGAAGCTCCAATTGCTCTCTACTTTGTAATCGTTTAAGTGACACGTGTAAAATCAACTTCACCGCCTCGTTCTATGTTTTGTTCAGCGGTGTGGACACCTGCTTTATGACGCCGAGCATGTTCCACAGTGTGGAAACTGGTTAGATCGCGTTCGAGGAATCGACTCGTTGAAGTTGTCTCTCCGTCGACTAACTTTTACCACTTCCTCGTAAAACGGAGCCAGTAGACGTCGGATTCAAGCTGTTTTCACGTGTTTCCAATACGATGTGCGCTTCGGGAAGAACAAGTTTTAAAAGGAGTAGTTCCAAGCGAAGATCGTGTAATGCTTCGGTCGAACGAACTTCGGTGACGCGAAATGTAGTCACCGTCTCGTTTGTTTCGACAAGCTGATGAAGATGGAAAGATAAATGGACTTGCGCAAGCGGCGGCGAACGACCGCGGAATTGCGACAGATCTTCAGGTTCGCCGAGTTTGGAAGAATACTTTCGCTGACGATGTTAATATTCGGTTGGGTTATGGTGTTATCACCATAAGGTGATTGATGACAAAGTGGAGGATTTACGAATTTGGAAATTTGGTGATTTAGGGACTTAGATTTACAGGCGGCCCTCGATTTTCGCACATTCTACACATTTTTAAAGGTTCAATTGTTTAATTGTCTGCGATTGGATGTCCCCTCCTAGAGGACAAAAAAAAAGAACAACGCAGTGTTGTGTGTTTTGCTAATTTATTTGTTTAAATTTAAATATTTCGCTCTTATAAATTGATAAACATGAGTCAGAAACGGAAAAACTGCAGTATTGAAGCATGTGAAAGAACTTAACGCGCCTCCTTCAATTTTATTATATATATATATATATGTATGTATGATAAATAAATACTTTAAAATAAAGTTTTTGTTGCATATTTTTTTACATCCCTCTACTTTTGAACATTTAACATTCGCACACACTGTCAGGAACCAATTATGTGCGAAAGTCGAGGGCCTACTGTAGGTGATATAGAACTTATAGAAGAATTGGAACTTGAGAGATTTGGAACTTGGGAGAATTGGAACTTGCTAGAGTTGGAACTTGCTAGAGTTGGAATTTGCGAGAGTTAGAACTTGGAAGAGTTAGAACTTGGTGTAATTGGAACTTGAAAGATTGGGAATTTGGGAGATTTGAAACTTGGGAGAATTGAAACTTGAGAGATTTGGAATTTGGGAGAGTTGGAACTTGAGAGAGTTGGAACTTGGGAGAGTTGGAATTTGAGAGTTTTGGAACTTCGGAGAATTGGAACTTGGAAGAGTTAGAACTTGGGAGAGTTGGAACTTGGAAGAGTTGGAACTTGAAAGGGTTGGAACTTGAAAGGGTTGGAACTTGGAAGATTTGGAACTTGGAGAGGTGGAACTTGAGATCTTTGAAACTTGTAGAGTTGGAACTTGGAAGAGTTAGAACTTGAGAGCTTTGGAACTTGGGAGAGTTGGAACTTGGGAGAGTTGGAACTTGCAAGAGTTGGAACTCGACATCTTACAAATTTGGAAATTTTGAAACTTGCAAAATTAAAAATTTAAGAAATTTGCAACCTCTCCACCTTCAAACCTCCCAAAAGTCCAAACCTCTCAACTATCCACCCTCCCAAATTTTTACAAAACCCCTTTCCAAAATACATCCTCTCCTTCTCCAAAGAATCAGTCCTCCTCGAAACACAATATGTTCGCAGCACCGTATACATCTAGCAAGCCAGTACATATTGCGACACACCCAGCCAGTAGAGTAACCAGGAAACGCATATGTGCGGCTACGTGTGTATCTAGTCGCAGCCATCACACACGACGCATTTATGCAGTCACGTAGTACGCGTGTACCTTGAACAAGCTTGCAAGCCAACCTAGCAGTCTGTTGTTCGCTGATGTCGCGTCTAGTGCACATCACTGGCATTCCATCTACCACAAGAGTACGAATACGCATACCTACGAGACATGTGTCGGCGAGATCACCTGTATCGGATGGATCACCGCAGTATGCTACTCTAGTATGCATTATTGGGATTTCTTGATGATTAGCTCAGTGTTCCACTTATTGAGGCTGAGATGGCAGGCAGGTGAATTAACCTCTCACGACGTAATTAATCTTCGACTACGTTGACTGGTTGGGAGGTGGAGTATTGGTATAGGACAGAATTTTGAAATTTGGGGGGTCAGAGTTTGGGATATGGGTAGGTTACAAGTTGGGGATTTTAGGGGGTCAGAAACTTGGGAGATTGGGAATTTGGGAGATTGGAGATTTGAGAAATTGGAAATTTGAGAGATTTGGAACTTGGGAGATAGGAAATTTGGGAGATTGGGAACTTGAGAGATTGGAAACTTGGGAGATTGGAAATTTGAGAGATTTGGAACTTGGGAGATAGGAAATTTGGGAGATTGGGAACTTGAGAGATTGGAAACTTGGGAGATTGGAAATTTGAGAGATTTGGAACTTGGGAGATTGGAAATTTGAGAGATTTGGAACTTGGGAGATTGGAAATTTGGGAGATTGGAAATTTGGGAGATTGGGAATTTGAGAGATTTGAAACTTGGGAGATTAGAAATTTGAGAGATTTGGAACTTGGGAGTTTGGAAATTTGGGAGATTGAGAATTTGAGAGATTTAGAACTTGGGAGCTTGGAAATTTGGAAGATTGGAAACTTGAGAGATTGGAAACTTGGGAGATTGGAAATTTGAGAGATTTGGAACTTGGGAGATTGGGAATTTGAGAGATTTGGAACTTGGAAGATTGGAAATTTGGGAGATTGCGAATTTGAGAGATTTGGAACTTGAGAGCTTGGAAATTTGAGAGATTTGGAACTCGAAAGATTTGGAACTTGGGAAACTTGGAACTCGAATGATTAGAAATTTGCTAGCGTAGGAATTTGAAATCTAAAGATCCAAGAATACACCCACCCGAAAATATAACAACTTCCCAATTTCTAAACCCTCCAATGAGTCTTAAACTCTCTTCAAATCCACCTATCTGTCCCCCAAAGTGCCCAAACTCCCCAATACTAAATTTCCAAGGATCGAAGGTTGAAGGTACACCAGCAGCCACCCAGTAGAGGCTCGTTCGTAGCTGTTCACGTAATACGTGCTCTTTATTCCCCCGGTTCGACCCGAAGATTATCATTAAGACGTTCCACGGGCAGCCGTGTTGCTGCTGGTCCGGCAGAGAGGATACAAGATGGATGATGCACGCGAGAGGAGGTCGAACGAGAGACTACGATGGAAGAAAGCTACGGCCTCGCCCCGTTCTCGACCAGCAAATAGCTAATGACGGGATTAAATGAAACTCACTTAACCTGGCGAGGAAACGGGATAGCGTACAGAATCTGCTGCTCCGCTGATTAAACTCAACACAATGAACACTTTTAATAACTTCCGCGTTAATCCTGTCGTTGATGAAGAATTTAATTTTGCAACTGATCTTTTATAAATTTTAACAATGTTCCTGTTTAAATCAGTAACATTTTATCAAATTTGGGAGATGAAACTGTATGTCTGAAAATTTTTATGAGGCAAGAGATTGAAACTCAACCTCAAATCCAAGATTTGAACATACAGAGGTTCTTGATGGACATTTAAGACATTGATGAGCTTTTAACACTAAAACTACCAAACCGGTCAAATGACCGGTCCACAAGTTTCTTATTATAAGGTACACATTTTGTTAAAGTACATTCCTTGAAATCAGCATTGATTTTCATCAAGATAAAGAATAAATGTGTGTGCTAATTTATGTTTCGTCGTTTGTATATTTATTCTTTAACTTCATTTTTAATTTCAAAGTAAGTGTACATTATATGTCGGTAGGTTCAGTGTTAAAATATTGAGGAACATTTAAAATATTGATGAGCTTTTAAAATATTGATGGACACTTAAGACATTGATGACTTTTTAAAATATTGAGGAACATTTAAGATATTGACCACCATTTAAAATACAGGAATTTGTCATAAATTTTGATGGAGTCCAAATAAAAATTGTCAGTGTCACATCGATGATTGACTGTAGAGTCGACGTCCTGTATGAAACAAGAGAATTAACCATGAAAGTGCATTTCGTATGAAAACATTACACAGACTGGAATAATGTGTAACAAGAAGAAGCTTGAGCCATAAAAACGCTGTGAATCATACATCTGCAGAAGATACCTTTGTTTATCTGAGATGAAGTTGGAGTATTAATGTAGGTTTAATATAAAAAGACAACACCCTTCATAGTTGAAGGTTTAATCGAGATGGTGGCATATCTCGGAGCTATCGATTCTCTTCGGGTTGCCAGCGTGTCGAGGCTCATCTGTTCATTTGTTGCGAAACACAAGGATCCTCCTCGTCTCGCGTTTTCCGTCCATCGATCTCTGGGCCGGATCGATAACTCACGAACGGCATATTCCTTTCGCCAGCGACCTTCGCCATTCCACGATCGAATCGAATCTCGAGGGACCTTCGATCTCCGTCGCGATCGATTCCTCGATCCCGTTACTCCTCGCGTGTTCACGCATACGTGGCTCGTAAAAGGCAGTCATCCTCGCGGAATGCATCCCGCGCTAAACGACACACGCGTGTAAGTTAAGGTACACGTCTTAACGCTAGCTGGTGTCGCTACGATGATCTCAAAGGTTAACGATGTTCCACGCTTCGAGCGGATCCGCGTGTAAAAGGTGAGGGAACACGGTCGTTCGTGAAATCTAGAAAAAACACGAGGATCAAGGACAATTATCGAGCTTCCCTATTGCGACGCAGAGGAAGGTTCTTTGCGCAATATTCTCGACATTTTCTCTCACAGGACTCTTGCAGTTATGTAACGCTTGCACCTGTGAAAACAATGGTTGGCGACAAAGAAATGGCGACATAGATCTTATCGCTTAGGAAAGCCTTGGAGGAGTCTGCAGTTTAGGTGCATTTGAGAGAAGTTAGAACCTGGGGCAACGGTTGTTAGGACACTTCTGAACACTTATAAGAGCACTTATAAGAACAATTTGTGGAACACTAAAATTTGTGAACATATGAAATTAAACTTATGGGAAGATTATTAGTAGCAATGTCACTTTATCAGTTAGATGAAATCAAATAGATGAGATCAAATAGAACTTATGATGAAGTTGGATCTAAAACCTAATGGAACCTATGGATGGTCCTACTAACTTAACCCTTTGCACTCCTCAATTTCTTTTACCTACCGAATCTTTAATTTACAAAACATTTATCAAGCTAGGGGTTCTCAGTAAAATGTATTGCAACAGTGTGAAGTATGTGACAAATACATTTTTCATTTATTATAAATAGTAAATACATAAAAATATATATATTTAACCAATGTATTTATCTGAATTATTTGTAAGATCCAAGAGAAATGTGATGTCGAGTCACACTCGACAGAGGAGTGCAAAGGGTTAATGGCCCTATCAAGTTGATCATAGGACCAAATGGAGTGTAGGATTAAGTGGGTCATAAGACCAAACGGACTCTAGGACCAAGTGGATCATGTGACATAATGGGATCTAAACCAAAGGGACTCTAGGACCAAGTGGATCATGTGACCTAATGGAATCTAGACCAAAGGGACTCTAGGACCAAGTGGATCATAGGAGCAGATGGAGACTAAGACCAAGTGTATCATATGACCTAATGCAATTTGGACCAAGTGGACTCTAGGACCCAGTGGAACCCAGAACCTAATGGAGTTTAGAACCAATGAATCCCAATACCTAACTGACTGTAGACTCTAATGAAACTTAGAACCTACTGAAATTTGAAACGTGTTGAAATCTACAACCCATTGAAACCTAGAATCCACTGAAACCTAGAACCCACTGAAACCTAAAACCCACCGAAACCTAGAACCCACTGCACCCTAGAATCCATTGAATCCTAGAACCCACTGAATCCTAGAACCCTCTGAACCCTAGAACCCACCGAAACCTAGAATCCATTGAAACCTAGAACCCACTGAAACCTAGAACCCACCGAAACCTAGAACCCATTGAACCCTAGAATCCACTGAAACCTAGAACCCTCTGAACCCTAGAATCCACTGAAACCTAGAACCCACTGAATCCTAGAACCCACTGAACCCTAGAACCCACTGAATCCTAGAACCCACTGAATCCTAGAACCCACTGCACCCTAGAATCCACTGAAACCTAGAACCCTCTGAATCCTAAAATCCACTGTAACCTAGAACCCACTGAAACCTAGAATCCACCGAAACCTAGAACCCACTGTAACCTAGAACCCACTGCACCCTAGAATTCACTGAAACCTAGAATCCACCGAAACCTAGAATCCACTGAAACCTAGAACCCACTACAGATCGCAAACAAAGGTTGTAACTGTCGCTTTCATTAAACACACTAAGTGAAACTTCTGAAGTGGAGGTTCGAAACAAATGGTTAGCACGGTAGAATTAAATCGCATGCATCTCGGTTTCGACACTTGGCAACCGTGAACGCGAGTTCCATTAGCCGAACGATGCTTCTTGATGCGGATGGTGGCACTATTATTGCGGGCAATGTTTATTAACCGAGGTACACGCGCCGCTCGGCACGCGCATTAATCTTGCGCGCCGCGAGATAAGCAAACGCTCGCGTCACTTCGAACGACTGTCTGCATATTATTTACATCATCGATATATCTTCTAAACAGTGTGATCTGATAGAATCGTTGCTCGCTATTCACCTTTTCGTTAAAGGTAAATCCTCCTTCAGAAGACTCTTCATTCATGTTGCATTCAAATTTGATTATGGACGTTCAAATATTGGCTTCAAAGCTTTATCGAATTAGTTTTGTTGATGACAGATGTTGGGTGAAATGGTGGATTCATCCTTAAACTTATTGATTAGTGTTGTATGAAAGCTTGACTGTGGATGTTGAAGTGATAGCTTCATCAGAAAGCTCTATTGAATTTTTATTATTTTTGTTGGTGGCAGATACTGTTTGAAGTGGTGAATCCTCCCGCAAACTTCTTCATTCAAGTTGTGTGCAAGTTTGACTGTGGATGTTGAAGTGATAGCTTCATCAGAAAGCTCTATGGAATTATTATTATTTTTGTTGATGACAGATACTGTTTGAAGTGGTGAATCCTCCCTCAAACTTCTTCATTCAAGTTGTGTGCAAGTTTGACTGTGGATGTTGAAGTAATAGCTTCACCAGAGTGTTGTATTGAATTATTATTATTTTTGTTGATGACAGACATCATTTGAAGTGGTGAATCCTCCCTTAAACTTCTTCATTCAAGTTGTATGCAAGTTTGACTGTGGATGTTGAACTATTAACTTCACCAGAGAGCTGTATTAAATTATTATTATATTGATTGCAGATACTGTTTGAAGTGGTGAATTCACCCTCAAGCTTCTTCATTAAAATTGTACACAAATTTGACTGTAGATCAACATCCACTTCTGATACTTCAGCAAGTATCAGCTTGATCAGAGCCTTATCGAATTATTTTTGTAGATGATAGATACCGTTCGAAATGGTGAATCATACGAATTCCCTGGATCTAACGTTACAGCTAATTTCACGAGTTTGAGTCGATGAGCACGCCATTTATCTTGATACCTAACGCTTTTGAACAGCATTATTGATGAGTGTTGCTTTCTTTCTCCTGGCTTTGCTATCTTTCTCGCAAATTCTTTTGGACGCCGCACCTTTCGTTCCTCGAAGGTCGTATCTGTCAAAGCAGGTATTCTTTCGACGGTTCCAAGTGGAACCAGTTATTTCGACAACGTTAGAAAATGAACATCGAAAGAAATATTCGTACAAGGGACACATCAGATTTACAATTGGTTCATTACTCGCATTGGAAGTCGTTAACCTTTCGAAACAGCTGTCGTTTCATCACCGTTTCAATTACCGTCAACCCTTCGCACCATTCGAATCACGTTACCCTAATCGATCCGTGACCCGCGATTATCGAGCGAGCCGGTAATGGAAGCGGCACTCCACGATATCAACAGCAATTTGTAACCGGAGCAAAGTTAATTAATAAGGACGTCGAGCCATTAATTTAATTGTACCGACGGTATCGTCCGATCCTAGTCTGTTCGTCAAAGCGGCGAAGATTTATTAATTACGAAGTTTCCTCGCGTTGCTACGAGCATTAAAGGTCCCCCGGGAGGTCGTGACGGCTGATGATTGCCGCGGATTAAATTATCGGTTTATCTCGCGGGATCGTGCCGACTGGACGAGAAGCGTTCGTGCGTTTCTGGAAAATTGCAAAACCTGGGTTTGTCCAGAGGAGCGACGCACGTGTCTCTACCAAGGGAAACCTAACCTTTTCGTCTTAACCTTTCGCAAATTGCTCGGCTGCTTGATGTTTAATGGAACGAACACATCTGTCGATTCACCGAGCAGTAAATTAACGCTGCCGAGACGTTTGTCACGTGCTTAGAAATTCATTGCTTATTCCGATCGAAACGGGGACTCTCTTCCCTCGTTCTTCCTTCAGAGAATCGACTAAGGATGATGGACTAAGCTCCAGTGCGAACGCTTTTTCTTTTAGAAAGGAATTAACACTGAAACTACTAAACCAGTCGAATAATCTCCACAAGTTTCTTTTTATAAACACTCTTTTTATATACACACTTTGTTAAAGTACATTTCTTGCAATCAGCATTAAATCAATGCTGAATGAAAATCATCAAAATGAAGAATAAACGTGTATACTCATTTGTGTTTTGTCGTTTGTTTATTTACTTTTTAACTTCATTTTTAATTTCAAATTTAGTACACATTATATGTCGGTAGGTTTAATGTTATACCACGAACACACTTCTTCATAGACATTCTTTAATTTTGATTGATTGACAGAGTATCTACAAAATTAACCCTGGAGCGGAATTTGTTGGGTGAGTCTTCTGTATAGTCTTCTGATAGGAAACTTAGAAAAGGTCTTCATATGAGCCATTCAGTGCATACATTGATTAACTCCATTTTTTGAAAAATCTTAAATTATTATAAATATAAAAAGTTATGACTATACCAAACACTTTAATAGTTAAATTTAAAATGTTTCAAAAAATGGAGTTAATCAATGTGTGCACTGGAAAATCTTAAATTATTATAAATATAAAAAGTTACGACTATACCAAATGCTTTAACAATTAAATTTAAGATGTTTCAAAAAATGTAGCTAATCAATGTGTGCACTGAAAAATCTTAAATTATTATAAATATAAAAAGTTATGACTGTACCAAACACTTTAACAGTTAAATTTAAGATGTTTCAAAAAATGGAGTTAATCAATGTGTGCACTGAACGACTCATATAAAGGCTTCAAAGAGTACTCTTCTTTATCTATGATTAATTAGTGATGAGTCCAAGAGCAAGCTCTATATATTTGTTTCTGTCAGACGAAATTTATAAAAGATGCAATATTTGCAGTCCAACGATCTGTCACAACTATCTGGTACTCAAGTCCTGATCAACGTACAGTTTGAGCAATCGACTCCATCACTACTTCGCCAGGTGTTTCTCTGGTTCCAAGAACGTTTGATCGGAAATTTTCGCCTGTTTCGTAGTCGGGTGGAAAATCGATCCCGTTTCGTTGCGTGACGGTAATCTCGTTAGCCGATGACTGATCGAAATTCCATCGAAGGTACGAGGCGAGAACTGGCAGCGCGTAAACTCATCTCGCGTCGAGGAGCGGAGTTAGGCTCGGCTCGCGTTGCATTCCGACACGTTGCAGGGGAGGAGTCGTTCGCGCCGCGAGGAAATCCCTGGTATTCTAATCAGTTTCTAGCCCCTATACAAAGCCATTTCGGAGAAATTGCCAGTCTAGTCGTCCTAGAACGTCGTGTCTCCACTTTTGGTCTACCTTGAAAACCTTTTGTAGCAATGTTCATAGCAAGAATAAATCTATCCGTATTTACATGAAATACAAGTTTAGTATTACACGAAACGCGGATCGACCGTAACTCGGGATTAGTATAATTTCAGAGCGCATGTAATTTACATCGAGCATAACTCGATCCAACGCGTGATTTAGATCGCACTAGCAGATACAAGGTAGGTCTAGCATAACCCAGACCTACTCCGCCACGATTTAGACGAAATTACAATGTAAGAGGTGCAGCGCTCGTAACTTAAGGCTAACATAACTTAATCCAATTATAATTTAACGGCCAGGTTTTTTTAAGTGCAACGCATCTTGATCGTGTGCGGTAGATTAGATTTAGCATAATCGAGCTTGACCGTACATGGGAAGCTATCAATATTCGATCAGCGAGTTGGCGAGCATCGAGCCTCGATTTTGTCCTTTCTACTCGATTTATTGCAAAAAGTTTGTCGCATTTGCATAGTTGCCTATCTGGAATGATACCGACCATCGCAATTTGTTTGAAGCGGATTTGACGTGATATATGATGGTTATTTTACTGAAAAACTTTTTATCTGGGTTTAACATGCAACTAATTCTGGAATTTATACTGTTAGACATAGGTCTAGGATCACGTATGGATTCTATTTTATTGTAGTCTCTTAGGTTCATAGGTGGATCCAGGTTGGACATAGGTTTCTGGTAGGACACGATTATGTGGATGAGGGGTGGTGTTAAATTTGAAAGGTTCAACGGGGTGAATTATTATTTGTGGTCACTCTTGATCAATTATTGAATTTCTATTTTGTCGAGTTTATGAATTTCTGGATTCCTAGATCTTCAAATTTGTAAAACTGGGGTTTAATTAGAATATTCGTGATTCGTAGCAAGGTTTAACGTGCAACTAATTCTGGAATTTATACTGTTAGACATAGAGATCTAGGATCACATATGAATTCTATTTTATTAGAGTCTCTTAGGTTCATAGGTAGAGCAAGGTTGGACATGGTGTCTGGTAGGACACAAAAATTATGTGAATGAGAGGTAAAGTTAAGTTTGAGAGGTCCAAAGGGGTGAATTTTTATTTGTAGTCACTC